>JAWNMS010000023.1:0-2885000 GCA_035043785.1 Drosophila planitibia
AAGAGCCAGTTGTCATTTTAGTAAAATAAATTTGCTACTTACACAAAGCAACAATAGCTTAGAATGACAGGCATAAATAAAATGAAGTATTTTACAAATTACAAATATTTTGGATAAACACATTTCTCATGACAATTTGAAAGTGATGTTTTTTGATACGACTATTGAGCTTATATACAGTTAAGCATGTATACGTCTAGTTGGCCATAATACAGAGTATATCGCATGTCTGTTTTGCTGTTGCTTTTGCTATTACTGCTAGTTGCCTTTGTGGCAGCTGCTGTGGCTCTTGCACTTCAGACATCGTCGCTGGTGACGACATTTAAAGCGCCATGAATATGCAAAACTTGTACACTCAGTTTTTATGCACAAATATATAAATCTAAAAAAAAATATATAAACAGAAACGCAACGACAAGGATATTCTGCGGTCTGGCGGGGGAGGGGAAGGGGCTTATGCGCTATTAGTCGTTTGGGAGTACGACGACGTTGGCTGCATTGGCAACTTCTGTTGTCTCTCCGCATAATAATTCTTCAATAATAACAGCGCAACAGGGGGAAGGGAGGATGGCAGGATGGCAGGATTGGAAGGTGAAGCTGTGTGTAATGCAACAGCAGCAAATCGTTTGGGGGCTTGGCTTGGGTGGGGAAAGGGTAATGCTAACTCTATGGCGGCTATAAAATAAACACTCGCTCGCTTTAGCCACAGCTGCTTGCATCATGGCATCCTGCTTCTTTTGCTCTTCAGTGCCTCCGGCTACGCGTTTTGGTTTCGACTTCCACGGCGTTTTTGTCGCGCGCTGCGGTTTAAGTTTTTCTCTGCGGCTCAACAAAATTTGTTTGCATTTGCATTGCAGAATTAAATTATTGCTTCCTCTATCACTCGCTGCACTTCCCTTGCCACTCCGTCGCTCTTGTTTGCAACGCATCCTGGCCGTCCCAGCCGTGTCCCAACTGTCCCGACTGTTCTCGACTGTCCCATCTGTCCCCCCATCTGGCCCCTGCCATTGTTGCGGTTTTTGTAGCAGTTGTCAGTTCCTATTGCTGTTGTTGTTATGCGCACCGCAGCAACATTATCGCTGGCTTTAGCTACGAGCAGTTTGGAGTTGTGCACTGCGGTCTGTGGGGCATATTGATTTAAACCCACTGGCGTTTAGCTTTAACAAGCATTGGTGATGAAAAACATACCATACACCGAAGTGTTGATTTGGGGCAGCTTGTCTGAAATTGCTCAATTTATCATTTAATTTCAGTAAGTTATGCTATGGGTGTATTTTAATACCTATCATATTTTAGCTGCTTAACGTTCACTTAGCTGCTTAATTGAAATTCGCAACTTTACCACATTTAGTTAAACAGTTTTTCTTATAGCTAAATACAGCAATGTTCACAATCTAATAAGTCGCCAGTCTAATCCAGTTTGAACGCATAGTATACATGTTCTAACTATAAAAACTTGGTGGCAACAAATTCCTTAACGGGCTTTTTGTATATCCGGCAGCTGCCTGTCGTTTATTTGCCGTTTTGCATTTATTTCAAATACTTGGCGCCACACTTTACAAATAATTTTTGCATGTATACTTTCCAGAGACAGCAGCCAAATAGAAAATAAATCAACAAAAAGGAAGAGGAAAAAACAAAGAGCAAAGAAGAAAAACGAACGAGGTTTTCTGATTTTATGGGCGAAGAGAAATCAACTAACCAAGGCAGACAAGATGTCCGCAAGGAGACAACGCAACTTCCTCGACTCAATGCGTGCCTCTAAATTATGCACAAGGCATCCAAAGACCAACAAGAAAAAGAATTGGTCAGTAGAATGAGATGGGCAAGTAAAAGGGGGAATGCCGTAGGTAACAGCCCCGAGTGCTGCCAATGAAGTTAGCAAGCTTGTGGCTGCATGACCTGACCTAGCCCGAACTGTGAACCTGCCCCTTTGGCATTATTACGCTCAAAAGTCAGCTTGTGGTGCGAGCGGGGATGGTGGGCTTAAATATGTTTTTGTTATTTATGCAAATTCGTTTTTCTTGCCACTGTAGCCGAGGCAAACATTGGTAGCGACTTTGGCTTTGTTGTATTGTCATAATGCCAGCGCAAGCCAAACAGCCATCAGCCAACACATAGACGTAAATGTGGGGGGCGGATACCAGAAGGGTCGGTGGGGCGTGTAGTATGCTAACCTGTTGGCATTTGTGACGCTTCGCTCATCGTCAGCTTGTTTATGTGCCAACACTCTTGCGCTATTCTTTCAGTCTTCGGGCTTCCACTGCATTCTTTTTATGCAAATTTCTTAACGGGCGCATTTTCTTGCTCATTTTCCACAACAACAACGAGAGCCATAACAACAACTACAGCAGGTATAACAAAGTTGCAAACTTTGACTTGACATTCTCCTATTCACCCAAAATGCTCTTACATATTTAATGCGCAACAATAGTTTTGAATAATGTAAGCATTTGCCAAGCTTCAACATTTGACTAACCGCTTTTGGCCATGCCACACAAGGACACACACTCACACACATGCACAACTCAATATTTGACACTGTCTATCTGGGGGTCGCTCCTGGGGTTTATTACATTTTTACGTCATAATTTATAATGTGCTTCAGTCTTGTTATCTAATAACCGGGCAAGGCCAACATGTTTGACATATTAAAAGGCACAGCTCGGTGTTGCCTCCTTGGGACCGCAACAGTAACGACCACATTCACACAAACAACAACAGCCACAAGAACATCAACAACAACACCATGAGAAAATGCTGGCAATTTATGGACCACAGGGTCACAGAACCGTAGCAAGCGCCTGGGCAGCTTCATAAGCACAAAAACACTTGAAAAAATTTAATTAAAATTTGAGCTTAGTGTTTGGGATAAAGCAGTCGAAATAAAGGGTGTGGCTTGTTTGTGTATAGGGTGATGCGGCTTATGCGCACACACATACAAATTTAAACTAATTAACATAAACAGAGAAAGCAAACTGGTTAAAATAATGTGCCTCCGAACGATATTTAGTTTTTTTTTAAACTTCCTTGGCTTAATTGATTGTGAAATCTAAACGGGCTTTTAAGCAGAATGCATTCTTTTTACTAAGCCTTAGGATTTAAAGAAAATCTTTAAAGAACGGTATCCAATTACTTACCGACTGAAGGACTGCAAAATGGAATATAAAAGCCCGTCAATAGGCCATTGATATTGTCAACTGCAAAGAATAACAATAAGACTGAAAATCAGTAGGTACAGCTAACATGGCACCCTTTACTTAAATATAGTTGCTGTCTGTATCCTCATTGCTTATTTGTCTTTATGTGATCTAAGTGACAGTAATTTGAGGCCTACGACAAACTACTGTGGGGTTCGACGGTGTGCAATTTGTTTTGACAAGTTTTCGGCTCTCCGAGTGTGTATCGAGTGTTGTATTGCTTTCTCTTTGGGTATGGAAATGTGTGTGGGTCTGAGGATGCCTGAGTTAATTTATTTAAATCTCACTTGTAATTCATATTTTAGAGGCAACGTCGGACGCATAATAAGCAATGCGAACCCTAGGTATATTCATAGTACGAGTAGTGTTCGAGTAGTGCGGCAAAAACAACCTTTATGCCAGTGGAAACTGCGTGACAGTGTGTATATGTGTGTGTGTGTGTGTTTGTATGTGCAAATATTTGAGACATAAATTTAGTAAATTTGGCCGAGACCAAATTGTGGTACGTGTCGAGGACTCGTGCCTGGTGTAAATTTGCAGATAAGTCGCATTAGTTGGGCCCTCTATTTCTGGAGTATCGTGTTGTTCTTGTTGTTGCTCTTGTTGTTGTTACTCCTGCTGGGTTATTATGTACTTAACGAGTGTTTATTAGCATTTTAATTACCTTTCGGCGCGTGAAAGCTGCGTGCATTAGTCAACCTTCAGTCCTGGTACCAGGCGCTGGTCCCTCGGGATGCAAAACTCCATGCAAAACTTTAATTATGTTTTTCAACTTTATTGAGGCGGCATCAACAGCGCAGTATTCTCGTTGCATACTAAAAGACATATACATAATAATAATATATGTATACATATATACATCATAATATGAAGCAATCATATAAATGTGCATGGCATACAAATAGATGAGAATATGTAAGTAGAATAATTCGACATTAATTAGAATGATTAAAATTATAATGTAAATACTCTTCGATCATTTTTTAATATCTATTATTAAGTTTTGATTATGTTCAGCGTACTATACATGACTGCAATGTCTAAAAGAGTATTACTGTTCCTCACACAGTCAGTATTCATTTCTTATTGTGCATAATACGTATAATATTTTTATACGCTTGATGGATGTGTAGTGGACCAGCGGAACAATATTTGCTTTGCGCTAATAAAGGCATTGAAAAAAATCGCAAAAACTAATTGGATGCGCAAAAACTAACGCGTCGACGGGCTGTGTATGCTGGTCGTGGGCGTGAGGGGTGTTGTGGGTGTGTCGGTTGCTTGTTAAAAGTTCATTACACTCTATAGAATGCTTGTAAAGCGAGATGATAAATTAATCTACAGTGTGCAACGAAGCGCGCTATTGAGTGGGTCTGCTATAGGGAGCAATAAGGGGAGATACGAATAAATAGGGATGCATAGAGAGAGAAAGAGAGAAAGAGCGAGACAGAGAGAGAGAGAGAGAGGGACAGGAAGAGATAGAGATAGATAGAGTGGAGAAAGCAGTAAAGAGAGAATGCAAAAGAGAGCGCACATAAATGACGAGTTTAATTTGTATGCAAACAAGTTGGCGGCGCTGTCGACATAAACACTACGATAACGGCAACGATGACGTTGGACCTACAATAATTACATACACACACACACACACACACACATGCAAACTTAAAGAAATGCAAGCACACACACACATATAGAGCGGAGGACCCCGAGCGGGGCAGCCATAATGGCCGCTAACTGTATCCGCCTGCCGCTGAGTGACGGCGACGTGTGAATGCCAGGAATGAAGCATTACTCCGTTTGGACACCCATTTCAGAGTCAGAACGGGGGCAAGGGAATGACGTGAGACATTAGTGTCGGAACAATATGTGCATTAGTTAAAAATGCTGCCACGGTTGGCGGAGTGAATAGTAAAGATATGATAAAGGTCTGTCGCGTAAAACATGTGTGAGTGTCTCTGAAACTAAAATTAAGTTGAGAAAATGAGATATAAGAAATATTTCAAAGACAACTGCATATGGAAAAAGTACTCAGAAATTACCAAATGGAAGCTTCTTAAAATGAGTCAGAAGCTTTGCAAATGTTTTCTTTGTTATTTAGGAAAATTTCACTTAATCTACACGATCAAAACAGTGTCCTAGCTAACACGATATTTCCAAAACCTAAAATCATCAAAACTCAACAAATTTTTAAAGATCATGGCTTTTGATCATATTTGATCTCTATATTAATACTTCATTTAAAGTTAGAAACGTGATTTTATCGCAAAATTATATATTAAAATTTTTACCAATCAAAAGTGTTTGTGTGTGGATTTGTCAAAACTTTCAACAGCCAATAACATTGTCAACTCAAACTCAACCTATTTTTAAAAGTCTTTTGGCCCTATAGGCAGATTCCTAAATCATTGCCGAATTCAAGTTTGGAAACTTGTGTAAATTATCAAAATTAGCTGTCCTCTTTGTTGACTTACTGCATATCTTTTATGACTTTTGTAAGCACTTAATTTCCTTATAGCAATTTGTATGAGGCGTCCCTTTAACCGTAGCAGCCCAGGATATGCTGCGGAAGACTTGAGCATGCTCAATTAGCATAAACTTAAACAGTTAATTGGCGTAATAATTGCGTTACATGCGAATACACCAGACACAAACGAAAATTGGATTGCAAACCTCGAGAGCCAAATAACCAAAGAGCAACACACAATCGAAAACTAAAAGTAAAACTAAAACTATTGGTGTCTTAATTAGCGTGCGTGTTCAATTAGAATCGTGGGTGGAGTGCTGGATAATTTGCCATTATCAGCTGCTGTTAGTTGAATTTATTTACCAGACAATACTCAGCTGGAGATGCCCGCGTTTGCACAGAAGGGTTTCCCATAGCGTTTCAAACAATGTCGAAACACTTGACTTTGGACTTGCCACCATGCAATGCAATGCGATTGTGGGTGGCTTACAGCTCCTTGTTGTTCCTGTTCCTGTTGTTGTTGTTTTTACTGGTGCTGGTAGCTGCCTGGAGTCGTGATTCAAGTCTTGATGCCTGGCATGCCAAAATCCCATGAAAGACGTTTAGTTTGCTGGGGTCTCCCTCCTGGGCGTCGCAAGAAGTTCGCGAAGAAGACATGCAATGAAATCGCATAACTAACAATGAATTCCTAACTTGAAGCTACTTGAGCAGCCAAGTACAGGATGAACGTGGTCTGCCCCAGCACACGTATTTCTACACTGCACGAAATGTGCGCCGCCAAGTCAAAGCATCGACAATTGAAGTTCCCAGGGATTTCATGGATAAACTAACTTGAAGCGTATTCTCTGACGGTGTCTAGTTGGGGTGCCTTCATTCTTATGCTGTTTGTGTACCCGATAGTCGCGAATTCCTCTTGCATACCCTATACAAGATATAATGCCGGGCTGTCTGCTTTTTTTCTCGTCTGTTCACTTATATCATAGAGACGTATACGTCTATAAAACCAATAAACTTTTATTCATATCATCATAAATTCTGACTTTAGGTCACGCATCCCACTGACTGCAGAGTATTGCGGGATCGATAGACCTCGCTTTAATTCAATCTCTCGACTTTTGCTGCACGGAGTGTGAACTGTTTGTTGCTTAGTTTAGTGGGGGGTCGCAGATTTGATTTCTGTTCTTATTATTTCTTTTTGCATTTTAAACTGATTTTTACAGACGTTGGGCGGGAATCAGCAGGTTAAGTTTTTGGATTGTCATGCCATTTGGCATGATTTCAAAAGCCACTCAGCAAAACGCCAACAACACATTGCACTTATATTTGAAACGCTTTGCAATGACTCAGCGTCATGGTACGCTATAACGCAACTCAGGGAACGTTTTCAAACGTACAGAAGATTTGCAAACGTCTATAAACGTTTATCAAACGTTCGACGAGTTTCTATAAAAGCTGTGGCAGCGCGCTGCTTTTGTATCAGTTGAAAGTGTGAGCAGCAAGTGAACAGCAACACCGTAACAGTAAGTTGTGTTTATAAAGTGTGTGTTATCTATAAGTCAAAATACCAAGGCATCATGGGTCGTACTTCGTGTAATAGTGAAGCAGTTGAGCTGATGAATCAATTAATTAAACAGGCGAATAATGCTCAAAACTTGCTTGTAAATGTCTTGGAGCAGCTGGAACGGAGTCAACGCTCA
Organism: Drosophila planitibia; assembly: GCA_035043785.1. Taxonomy (NCBI): domain Eukaryota; kingdom Metazoa; phylum Arthropoda; class Insecta; order Diptera; family Drosophilidae; genus Drosophila; species Drosophila planitibia. The sequence goes on from JAWNMS010000023.1 coordinate 7,362, forward strand.
ACGTTGTCGAGCAGACAACGTTCCCGGAGCGGAGCAAAGAACGGAGATCGTTGTTTCGACACCGACAGTTCCGACAACGAGCTCGTTATCATTAAAAATACTATTGCCCGTGAGCGAGGTCGGGAGAGTCGCCGGCATAAACTATCGGATAGAAGGCGCGACCGTTCTCATTCGCGTGGACGCTCTCGTGGGCATTCTCGGGGGCGTTCCCACAACCGATCTCGTTCTCGCTCTCACACAAATGTCAATCACAAGCAAATGTCATTGGCTGTGACAATTTAGTGTGGATGGGTGGGTGAAAAAACTTTTAATTTAAAACTTTTCAAAGATACAAATAAATAAAAACTTTAATATTAAGCACAATATAAGCGTTTGTTTTTGGAATGGGCTCGATATAATTTATTTATTAAAGATTATTATTTATTTTAAATAAATACCAATATTTCTATTTGTGGCTGTGGCTGCATTATACTTTAAATTAGTTGCACACAGTTGAACACCTATTGATTTCGAGGCACACATAATAAATAAATAAAGATTGTTTTAAATCAAATGATGATAATGGTTTCAAGTAAATTTGTTAAAACCTGACTTCTGTCTTATTTGACTGTGACTCAAACACAAAGACAATCTCCTTAGGTTCTTTACTCTTCTGCCATAAGGTTGACAAACATGTGTGTAATTACATATACAAGCAAAATAAACATTGTTGTTCTGCTTACATCAACAACAAGTAAACATTGAGAAAAAACAAGATGCAAGCATTGAACCAAAAAAACCATTTACCGTTGGCATTTGCTGTTAAAGCCGCTGCTCTTGCCTGGTATTTCAAGAGCAGGACGCAGCAGCTACTGCTGCAGTCGCTCCATTGTTAAAGGCACTTCGTTTTTCGTTTTTTTGTGAAACAATGCCACAGACTGACATGACGGCATTTCATGTTTTATGATATATATATATATATATACATACAATCAACATATGTACTCTTGTATGTATTGTTGTTGCTGCCAGCTGCAGCTATAACATGCTGAGAACCATGTCGATCGTAGAATGTTGCCATGTGATAATCATCTCTAATAAAAAACGCCCCGCAAAACATAGATGGATGCATAAATTAAGCGGACAGCTTGAAATGGAAAGACTCGGGCTTATCAACGCCTCTAATCAGGGCAATAGCGCATAGTTGCCTAGCCAACCAGCGAACTTAAGGCAAATGGCAACAATAACAACAACCACAACAACACACAGCAGATAGATGATAAAAAAAAATAAGGAAAAATAAATGTGTACAAAATAATTCCACAACAGGGAGAGAGCAAAAATAAACAAGCAGCTAACAGGCAAAAGGTACAATCTTAAACAATGGCAACCATAGATACTTTTAGAAGCAGAATAATTAAATAGATCATAACACTTTTGTAGATTTGTATACAATGTAGAAAAAAACTTGACTTAAATCTAATAGCTCACTGTTCATTAAGCAAATATTTTATTGTAATTGTATTTTTTTAGGACATTTATGCTATGGACTCAAGTATTTATGCAAAAATGTTTTCACCTAGTCCCATTGTACAGCAGTCATTTCGCGCCTTGCCATCGCCGACTTTTTTATGACACTCCGACACCGAGGCATACAACACGCCCAACACATCGAGCCCAGACAGCAGAGCACGTTGTGCCACGTCAGTCGCACGGCAGCTGGCCCGGCTGGAGCAGGTACTGTTTGGATTGATGCAGGTAGTGACTGGGACATGGAAGGAAAGTCCATGTTTATATGTATGTGTATAAATGGGAGGCTGCAAGCAATTTAGGGTCGGGAAGCCAAGACGACTCCAAGCGGCCTCCAAACTCAGAACTAAAAGACTTTGCACAAATTCTAATAAATGTAAAAGAAATTGTATGAGGTTATGCCACGGCAGCTGTGAAAATAGCAAAAATTGCCAAGCAAACGCATTTACTGCGTTGCTTGGAAAATGAAAATGAAAACTAAACGAGTTTTTTGCTCGCCCAGGCAAGTCAGGCAAGGCGAGGCGGACTGGCTGGTAGGCAGGCTAGCAGGCAGGAAGTCGCCCTTGTCGCGTCGTCCTGTCGTCCTGTCGTTCTGTCTGCTGTCAGCAAATTGCCAACGCACTGCGTATTCAGGGCGCAAAATACGAGATATGAAATTCTCGCACTGCAAGACGACACCGAGAAGAAAATTGCTGAGCCAAAATGGATATCGTTTTAATTTTATGCTTTTTTCCATTTTTTTTCTTCATTTTTTGAATTACTGCCTAAGAAGCGTGGGAGTCGCGAACGCTGGCTCGTCAGGTGATTTGCGGCAAGAGCAATTTGAAGCGCCTTAAATTGGTTGCGCTGAGGCACGTTGCGCATACGTTGCAATGTACTCTGCTTACTGCTGCTTGCTTGGCTGACTTTACATAACGGCTGCTGATTAGTATGGTATATGTGTGTGTGTATTTTTGTATGCATGTGTGTAAAGGAGGCGGAGAGTATGCGATAGTAATGAGCCTGACCAGAGTTAATAGTCCCTGCAACTAAGTAGGGCTCAAAATACATAACGAGGCCGTTGCCATATGCATCGACCAAATGTACATAATGCCCCAAAAATGTCCATGCCTACGTGCATACCATGTACATACATATGCACATGTGTTGTGTGTGTGCGTGTATATATGTGTGTATCCTTTGGATGAGTATGTGTGAGTGCGTACGCAAAATTCATGTCTCTATACGCACAACGGCGGCGAGTGCGAATCAATAATGATGACCTGAATACGTATGTTGCAGCCGATTAACTGGACATGCCCCGACTGCAGCACGCCCCAAAATATGCAACGTGCAGCATTGCCAGCCTGCTATCCATTGTTATTGTGTTTCAATTTGCTGCTGCAGCTTCTGCTGTTGCTGCTGCTTCGGCTATGGCCTGCCGCCTACACAATTTTTCATTTTCATTTACGCTTTCGACAGCTGTGTTGCGTTTACTCTTTTGCTTTCATTGTCTTCGCGAATTTATGTATGTATGTGTGTGTGCGTATGTGTGTGTGTGGCACGCTTGATTGTTCAAAGCGCAGCTTTCAGCTGAAAATTTGTAAAGTGCCGTGAAGCTGTCCCAGCCTCTTACCTGTGCTCCGCGTTTTACTACGATTCCATATACTAGTACACACACATCTGCAACACTCACATATATGCCTATATGTATTTGCGTCTGTATGCATATATGTGGGTGTGTGCGTGTGAGTGTGTTTGTCTACGTCATATTTATGGGCCATGTGCATGTGGAATCCATGTGCTGGATCTGTTGTTGCTGCTGCTGCTACTGCGGCTGCTGCTGTTCCTCTTCCCACATTTGCTGTCCGTTTTCATTGTGGGTCATTCCCGTTCTCGTTGTCGTGTCGACGTTTTTATGCTTTCGAAATCCGCTTTACACACACATACACATACATACCAATCGTACATGCAGTTATATACATGCTCTGTCCGTTGCGTGTGTGTGCGTGCGTAGGTTGCGTGTACGACGTGTGGCCCATTGTGAGCCGCACCTCGATATGCCGCTGCCTCATGCCTCGTTGTATGTCTGTTTGCATTACTCATATACGAAACAACTACAAATAAAAAATACGCTCCATAAAAAAAATTGCAAAATATTTATTCATTTATGCGTCCGACCAGGGCTGAAACGTACTAGAAAAACCAGCTTTTGATAATGTAATCAACTTATTGTTTTTTACATCTTCTAATTTGACAAACGAACTTTGATTTCCGGATGGAAATTGGAATTCAGAAAAACTTCTAAGACAAGAGTAGACTAAGAGAATATTAAAATAACTGGGATAAAAAAATATGAAATTGGAATGTGTTAAATTGTATACAAAAGATGGTTTTCGGAGGCTTCTTATTAGTTTGTTCAGTGAATTCATGTGTGGCTTATTCATATACAAAAATTAGAATACAAGAAAAACAAAATGAAATCAAAAATCGAGATTAGGATGAGTAATAGTTTGTATTCTGGTAAAAAATTGACTCACTTATCGAGCTCAAAGCTCGAGCATTTTGAAAAAAAAACACATTATTCTCTTCCCAAAAATCTTTTACTATGGCACTGTATACAGCACTTATCCTTCAGCGTTGAGAGCGGTTGCCTGACCGCATCACAAATCTTTTGTCCAGCCCTTGGCTCCATTCTCCTCAAACATAGTGGCCTGCATTTTCTCTTTTCTCTTCTGCTTCTTTACAATGTGCTTGCTGCATTTTATTTATTGTTCAGTGCATCTGCATGTTGTTGCATTCATATATATGTGTATATGTCTGCATGTATTTTGCCAATGCACCTCAGCATGTGCATGCATATTGGTGTGTGTGTGTATGTGTGTGTGTATATGTGTATGTTTTGTATTTACGCCTGCTCCAATTTATTTATTGTATGTATATTTGTTTATGTCGTATATAAAACTTTCAACAAATTGATGCTGCACCCATTGTTGTTGTTGCAGCATACAGTTTTTTTTTTCGACATTTTTTATTGGGCGTGGTCGCTTTATCGATTGGTTTTCAAGTGTGTGTGCGGTTGCTCTTTGCTGACTGCAATGCAATTTAAATTATGCACGCACAAATAATTTAATTGTTTTAATTGCGCGATACGAATTTGCCATGCTGTTAATTAAAGACTCGTACGGGCTGTGACCCAACTCATAAAATCAGGAAATCAGAGCAAGTGCTTATCAGTTGTGTTGCCATAAGGAAACTGGCCACGGCCTACCATTGAAAGGACAGTCCCAGGGCTCAAGCAGGGCCATCAACAAATTTCCTTTCCTGTCAATTTCCAGCATTTTCTATACTTTCCTTTCTATTTCATTGCTTTGCTTTGCTTTCATTTCATTTCATTTCGTTTTGAGCTTATCTAAAATTACTCTATACACAGCCATGTACACACACCCTTATATATATATATATATATTTATATATATGTGCGTACTGAGAGGTGCATGGGAGGGGGGTGTTGGGCATGTGTGTAGGCACGCAGTAAGATTAGAAAATATTAAGGTCAACAGGTTAGTGTGCTGTACCCAAAGGACATAAAAAAAGGCGGCAACTGAAACGGCAAACGCAAAACTGTTTCAAATTTGAGTTGAAAGTAGGTTGGGCAATACTCTCAAAGATACCCACACAACTACACACACACACACACACGCACGTATTGTGTGTATGTGTGTGGGTGAGTGTGAGTGTTTGTGTTGGGGCTTCATGTGTGTGGGGCGTGTGCTTGTGTGTATTTTGATTACTGCCTAATTTTGTGACGGGGCGAATGTAACATGGCATATACTTAACGCTTTCGCTTTGGCTTCGGTGTCGGGCATATGCAGCTTCCTTTTGACGTGAAGTGTGTGCGGTTTTTGGTTGAGTGAATGAGGGAATCTCCCGCCGCCCGTCATCCGACACACTCTTAAGCCCACTTTACCCACTGCCCACCAACACCATTTACCATTTACGTACAATTGCCAGTGTGTGTGTGTGTGCGTGTGTGTGTGTGTGTATGGCGAGGGTGCGTGCTGATGACGATGCCAGCAACGTTTCAGCAACACTTGTCGCAAAATGCCGCATTAAGCAACAGCAACAACAACGTGCGTGGTATATAAAGTCGCTAAAACGGCCACCAGCCACATTCGCACTCTGCATTCCTTGTCGGGTGTCGCTGTCGGTGTCACTGTTTCAGCTTAAGTTTTTCTCTTTTCAAACGTTGCTTTAAAATGGTTCAGCCTCTGACGGGCTTCGTTTCGAGTGGTTCATTACTTGCTTTTTCTGGCATCACTTAAAATTCATAAGAATGAATGCAAATGTTGCAGATCCGACTCGAGTTAATGCGTAAACGGATATTTTGCATGGAAGTGGAGGGGAGCATGGCTATATTTTGTGTTTTATTTTAATAATACGAATTATACAGGTTGACTCCGTAACTATCGAAAAACATATTAAAGCAATAAAAAAAGAGGTAACTAATCAATAAATTATTACTGATAGCTTTAAACATACTTTAAGGCGAAAATGTACATTGAATGTATTAAATATATTCTGACTATTATGAGTTTATTTAAAATCGAATATGAAGTAAATAATTGTGTTGGGTATTTCCTAGTCGAGCACTCTCAACTAGTTAATTATACTTATGTTGCGTGCTATTTAAACTCTTTGCCAGTGTATTTCCTTACGCCCAGTGTATTTCCTTGCGTAAAAGTGCTAAATACGAAAAGTGACTTTCCGCTATGCAACAGCACACACACTCACACACACACACACACACACATACAATCAAATACAATCGTGGGCACACACTACGATATACTAAAAAACGTAGACCGCTCGCAACGGACAAAGTGTTAGCATAATTTTAGGCACGAATGCGCTGCGTTGTCCTCCTGCTGCTGCTTGTAAGGCTGTTACTGCTGTTCTCGCTGATGCTGTTCCTGCTGCTGTTGCTGCTGCTGCTCCTGCTCCTGTTGTGCTTAGTGTGTATTTGTGTGTGGTTCACTACAACTACAATGGCAGAGTGGGTCTCGTTGTAAGCATAACTCAACGAGTCAATGACTTCTTGGTGGCGTCGTTGATGTTCTTTAATATTAACAACAACGCCAGTTGGCCAACACACACACGCACACATCCATACGTGCATACATATTAAGTCCCCTTTATGTGCATACGCAGCAGCGGTGGCGGCATTTGAAGAGCACATTGCGCATCAAACTGCCACTTACCGACACACAAATAAATTTGCAAATGAACACGTTCCGAGCGATGATGCTTCATGAATGCCACACTACTGTGTGTCTGTGTGTGTGTGTGTGTGTGTGTGTGTGATAAGTATGTCAACAGCCAGGTTTTTATACACCTTGTTGACTAAATCAGCAAATTGGCCACACTTGGTCCGGTGACTTCTGACTGCTTATTATTAATATTCATCTTTCTTTTCGCTTGCTTCTAACATTTTTGCTTTTCTTCTTCTTTTTATTTGGGTCGCCTTTTGCTTGGGGAATGGCAATTAAGCAGAACACAATAATCAGCAGCAAAGCATAAATCAGCAAATTACCAACGGCAGAAGTAAAAACAGCAGCTACCAGTAGGGACAGCTGTGGATTGATATGGGATGGGCTGGGGAGGGGAGGGGTGCATAATTAAATAAAGGGCAACGTGATAAATAACAATCTTTCAGCAGGCGGCGCTTGGCGGCTAAGGCGAATCGCTGGGGAGATTTTTGCATTAAATTGATTAAATGCGCAGCACATGCAAAATGATAACAGCAACCAACATCAGCAGTGAAAATTATCAACTTGGACCAAAAACCCGTCGAGACTCATAAAAATGTGCCACTTAGCAGCAATGGTCGCAACGAGCTGGTTGGGCAGTAAGGAGCTGGTAGGGTACGCACATTGCGGTATAATAGAAGAAATGTGTGTGTGTGTGTGTGTGAATTTCATACAGAACAAGAGGAATGTAAATGAAATTGTTGCTGCTACTGTTGCCGTTGCTGCTCTCTTGTCATGGTGAGCATGCGCAGTGCGGGAGATTGCCAAAATGGCGGACTATCTGTGAGAAAAGAGAGCGCGTTAAAAACTTGAAATAGACACAGGAGAGTAAGGAGATTGCTTGGGTACTGCTGCTTCTATTTTCTGTTGCTGTTACTGTTGCCTCGGTAGCAGCATTTGCCGCCGTAAATGTCAAGTGTAATGTCACAATCAGCAGCAATCAAATACGCAAACACACACACACACACACACACATCTAAATGTACGTATGTATATATACATACATGCGTATAGAGAGAGAGGGTTGGACATGCATTCGAAATGCAAATGCTAATGTGTGCGAATGCAGTTTTGCAATTGCAACGTGTACAGGAAATGGAAACGCATCGGCAGACAGCCAGACAGTCACACATTCGGGCGCTCAACAACAGCGCGGGAGTCAACAACAGCGGAGCGAGTACATGACATTTTGGCAAATATTTACAGATTGGATTAAATTTCAACTACGCAGCAGCGGCTGCGATGCGGAAAATTTCATGTTGATCGCATTAAAAAAAGCATCGACAATTTTTATTGTTGTTTTTAATTGCACTAATCTGCTCTTTGTAGTTGATTATGTTTTTAAAGGGTATTAAGAATTATGTTATAGATACATTTCAATTATTACAAAAAATCATTATCTAAATTTACATTATAATCTATAATTTTTTTTTTACTGAGTTTCAATTATTTAGACTCTAAAATTTTACATAAATTTGTCCAGTAAGTAGCCTCTCACTATGTGCATTTTATATTTCTTTTATTTGTCGGTGTTTGTAATACAAAACTTTCTGAATAATAAAAAAATATTTGAAAAACTGAGCCAAAACTAACAAAAGCCCAAAGCTGCGCAATTGGTGCTTTGGTCAACCTCAAGTCTTGACTCAAGTTTCAAGCGCTGGCCGGAGACAAGGGCTTAGGAATGAGGGTTGCACTGGGTAGTTAGAGGGGATTGGCAAAGTGTTATTAGTTTTTGTGGTGCACGCTCATAAAATGTTTTCCTTTTTCAAGTGGTGCCGACGCGCGCAAAGTTTGGCATTTTTTTTAGTTATTTTTTTTTGTTTTTTGGTTTTTTCTTTAGTGTTGTAAACGAGAAAATAATTAAAAATATGAAAAAGCTGTGTTTATGCTTAGTTATAAAGTTAAAAAATGCGGCATTATGTAGTTTGGCAGATAACTGAGAGGATGGGCCAACGAGCTTAAGGTCGAAACAAGACTATGACGCTTGGGGGAAAAAACCGTATATAAGTTAAATAAAATTTAATGAACAATAAAGGTTACAAATATTTCATGCAGCTAAATCAAAAACTATGTATTGGCACAAGTTATTCTTCCAGTTGTTTCAAATTTTCAGTTTCACAAACTGTATAACTGTCAGTACACGTTTTATTTACTGTTTCGCAATCAACTGCATTTTCTATTTTGCACTGTGCTTTAAGCTGTTTACGTTTCGCTTGTAATGCATACAAGAGTTGCGTTTACCACATTACCAGACGCACACGCAAAGAGCATAAATATGGTGTGCTTCAGTGTGTGCATCTAGAATGTCGAAAATGATGATGATGATTGCCTCCAGTCTGTTGACATACACTCGCAAAAAACACACTTACACTCAGATGGGGAAGCAAGGTCCAGTTCTGCGTGGTTACTAGTGTGTCTATATCCTTTTGTGGCCAAACCGAGCAAAATGGACCACATTTTGACAATTGTTCGGTGGTGGTAGTTCTACTAGTCATTCGTTAAAATTACATTTGCTACGTCATTAGTGGTAAGAATTAGTAGTGGTTGAGGGCTTTGCTGATTTTCAGAGCATTTTTCTTCATTTTGTGAGCGCTTTGTCTTGCTTGGCTTCTATTTTTCTGCCATTTTTTTTCAAACGCTTTAAGGGCTTTTGCCGGTCGAAATAGCAACCGAAGGGAATTCGGGCAGCTCAAGTTGAAGTCTCTGCTGGCATTTGCCACCGTCAACAGCAGCTTGCCAAAGTTATTGTTCCCCCAAGTGCGTACAGAACATTTATATTGGCCATAAAATATTTTTCATACATGGTATAATACATGAAATCGAGTAACGCCCACACACATCCGCACACACACACACACAAAAACACACATATATGAAATATAAAAAGTGAACACTAAGCTCGAATAGTGACCGTGGCATTTCCGACCAGCAGTTCAATCAACTTTTCATGGGTTCGCTATTGTGCACAAATTGTTTACAAATGCAATACCAATTATGCAATAATTTGTGGTAGCAAATTAAAAGCGATTTATATGCAACTACAAATTCTCCCTTATCCCCATAACTGACTAACAAAATCGATGGCCCAATATAGCAAATATAAATCGACCTATTCGAAGCACAGGCTCGAATCAGTTCAGTGCAGTGCGGTCCACGGCTCTATCGAGTCGGGTCCACTGCCGTCCGTACACTCGAGGGCAGTTCAGTTCACAGGGCTGCTGGAGCAGCCAACGCCCAATCACCCCCAACATGGATAGGCGCTGATTGCTTGCAATTGTATATGGGTGGGGTCCACGCTGCGTTTGAATGACCGGAGACCACACTGCGAATGAGTGCTTTCGACTCGTGCTCACGTTGTATGTCGTGTCTATCTATCTCTGTCTCTCTCTCTCTCTTTCGCTATCACAATTTACCCCACCACCTCATCATCTGATGTTTGAACAGTCGCAGCCACCCAACGGATGCATCTGCTTATTTGTATGTATTGTATTAGCCAACAAAATGGACGCTACAGCAGCAGCAACTACAGGCAGACGGGGCATTGCTCATAACGCAGGCTCTTCTCATGAGTGCGGGTCAGGCAGCATTTACGTTGCCGCTTCCGTTTCCGGCTGCTGTTGCTGTTGTTGCTGCTGCAATCCAATTTTCGTTGCTTCTATGTTTTTGACACTTACAAAGTGGCTACGACTTTTGCTTTGGCATTTCTCACTTCAGCAACCGCACAAGCACCCGCCCACACCCTCCCCATGCACACACACACACATACACACACACACACACACACGTACACATACATACAGAGCCACACTCAGAGGGACCGCAGCAATTTACAAATGTGTGTCAAAATCTGCACACGTTGTATGCTGTATGCTGCTGCATGCCCCTTGGCCCCGCGCTACTTTGCTTTAGTGGGCCTGCTTTGCCTGACTGGCGCCCAATTTTCATTGACGAGGTCAGCTTTAACAAAGCGTAGCACTTGAGCCATCATCACCATCATCGTCATCATCATCATCGTCAACGCCAGTAGCATCAACACAAGCTTCTAATGGTGGAATTATTATGGCTTTCTTGGTATGCCACTGTTATCCACATCTCCTTAACGTTGAGGTACCTTTTGAGTGCATTTCATTATTGACTTGGTTGAAATTGAATTCGAATTTTGAAATTTCTACAACATAAAATACATTAAATCATAAACAGTCGAATTATTATGCCGGCTGAATTGTATATTAGTCAATAAATTATATATTCTTTTAAAAATCATATCAAACGTATTTTTTATATACATTGATAAATGGATATTATTACTATATGAGTATTATAAAATTACTAAATAAAATTAATATTATATTTATTTGGAATTGGTTTTCTTAGTGTGCTGATATTTTGATCCAATTTTCTTATAGGCTAAAAAGCTTAACTTTTGCTCATTTTACCCTGATTCAAATTCATTGCATTGTCTTTTACTAGAATATTGTTTCATTTTTCTCTTCCACATTCCATTGCCCTTAAAATTTGATAATATGGAATGTTAGCCAGCCATATTACAAATGTTGTGCATTAAGGACATGAATTTTACACACTTATGACACCCAAGCGAGTCGTAAAAAGAACCGCACGCAAATAACATTAGTTGGCGATAGGTTAAAGAAAGTGGAGAGCGGAGAGTGAAGTGACTGTCAACTGAGCTGCTGTGGCATTTATTAGAGTTGCCACGCGACAGCCACAGCCACAGCCACAGCGGTAACCCACAACGCGGTTTAAGCTCATGCCAAATGGCTGTCCATGTGACAACGTTAGGATTGCCAAGCTGCCGGGCGGGAGGCGAATGGGGATTGACTTTGGTCGCTTTCCTGGTCGTGGCAAAACATCTTATTGTTTTGCTAGGGATATCGCAGTCAGGACGCTCTAACAAGGCAGTCAAATTGTATTTGCATGCAAGTTGCTACAGCTACATGCCACTGCAATGTCCTTGCCATCCGGCTGCTACAAATATGCAGATGCCAGGCAACAGATACAAGGCTGGCAGACAGGCAAGCACGAAAAGCAATGCATACGACAGCCACGACAGTCTAAGTGAATTTTATGTCGAAAACTTTGAAAAGGGTAGAAGAAGAATAAGAAGTGGTGGGGTGGCTCCTACAGCTTAAGCAACAAGTGCTTAGTAAATGGGGACGAAGCCATGAGCCCCACTACGCATCAGTTGCCGTCTTAGTCTCAGTCGCATACTACAGTTTCCTGTGTCTGTCGCATTTGCATTTTGGAGCTTTTGCAATTTTTGTCTTTCTGTTTTTCTTTCGGTTTTTTTCTTCTTTTGCCTGACGATTTATTCCTTATACATTAAACCGATTTATACTTTAAACCGCGATGTGGCCCTTTTAAGCTAATTGATGTAACTAAATTATGCACTTAAGATCGCTCGATTCATGTTTTAATTAGGTTTCTGTCAGAAAGTACGCCATCAACTGCAGCTTACTGCCTGCAGTGAATTGCATTCGCACCATAAAGATGAAACTGGTGATATTGTGGGGTCAGCTGATTCAGCTGCCAGTCGTTGCAATTAACTTTGGAACGCAAGTGCAGTAAAGTCACTTATCCCGAACCATAAAAAGATACGACAACTTACAGTCACGCACTTATGTGGCAGTTTCAGTGGCCTTGCAAATTATGAACAGCACAATCCAGCTAGTTAAAACTTGCTTGAAAGCCATCGAAACTAAGCGCCTGAAAACCAAAGTGGAGTAGATGTCTCCATGCCACCATTTAGCCAGTTGAAGGGTGGCCAGCAGCTGCCAAACAACTTACGCCAATTAGAAATGTTTACAGCCATAAACAACATTCGTTGCCAGACGTGGCTCTTATTGTTATTGGGTTTTCTTGTGCTGTGCGTCTTTCGGCCTTTATTAAATTACGCGCAGTCACATTAATTTCTAGCTATCGTCCTATAAAGCCCAATAAAGTATAACGCAGCTGCGACCGAAAACCTACATTTAGTCTACGCCATAAAACGAACAGACGCATATTAATAATAAAACTTTAAATATTTAAGTTGTTGAATACTAATATTTGTTACATATCCACTTAAAGCAGAGCGGTATATTGGTGTGTGTAAAATATGAATTCTTTAACAAACAAATGTGTTAACAAATCACCTTTAATTTTGCTTAGGAATAGTTTTCTCAGCCATCTAAGCAGCTTTGCAGTCTAAACGTCTTTATATGCTTAAAAACGTCAGATACTGAATTGCTATATCTTATCAGTGCTGAAGAAGGCCCAAACAGATTGCCTAGCTAGAACATGGGAACGTACTCTTCACACTGCTACCCTCTAGCCATATCATTGTCATTTATCCCCAGCCTTTAGGACGCATGCTGCATATTTAATAGATTTAGGTGGGCACATGGACACGTTTGTGTCTAACAATCTGGCCTGGTCTTTGGGTTTAACCACTTGCTGGTTATGCCTGGAATTTTAAGCATAATTGAGTGCATATTTGGCCAGTGTATTATTTAACTATTAACGTTCAATTGCCACAAGGATTTATCTCGCATTTTTTCATATCTTAAAGCAGTGCGCGCTGGAATGTACTATTCACATCCCCGTTACCGTTCTTGGTCTGGCATCGGATGTAAGACGCCAAAACTGAGGCAGTCTGAGCTGCACGAACAAAAAGGTAATTCAATATCTTAATATCCGCATAGATCAAGTGCAGGTACGTGCAGGTTTGCACAGTTTGACTCAGGCGCAATTTAACGTGAGCTGCGACTTTACTGTGGCTTCCTAGTGGATTGAACGGGGAAAGGCGGTCAGTCATGGAGTTAGACGTCTGAGGCTTCCTTTTTTTTACTGTTTGTATTGCTGGAGTTGGGGGCTGTGCTTGATTAGAGCCGCTTTGCATTTTTGTTTGGCTGCTCAACAATTTTACGAACGACATTCAGTCAGTTATTGAGTGAGTCAGTCAGTAATTCAGTCGTCGATTTGTGAGGAAAACTCAAACTCACTGCAAAGGGAAAGTGTTGTTGAGACAAGTTTTTGGAACGCTTTGTGGCCATAGCCCAAAAGTTCCGACTTGTGGTTATTATTATACATCGACTTTTTTCTCTATATTGTTTCGACCGAAAATCTCGTCGAAACTTTAGCAATAAAACTAAAAGTTTCAACGTTTATTGTCGCCAACTTGAAAGTTTAAACAATGAGCCACAGTTCATGAGCTACATTTTTGTGGGGGTACCTCAACTGCGGCTAAAGGGGGTTTTGCCCAAGGGTTGTCAGCATAATTAAAACCCAAAGCCAAGTGTGGGATATAAAAACTTTATAAAACGATAGTTGTTCGGTTAGGGTGCAATTAATATGAAAAAGATAAGCTGGAAAAAAATTGAATTAAAATTTAAAATATGTACACTATGCGCATTATATAAAAATTATAAAATATTAAAACTGTCTTTTGGCAAAAACTAAATTATATGTGCACTCATTGAGTATATATATACGGGCTTATATTTAATTTAAAGCGACGAATTTGTGCTGGCGTTGGCATTTTTATTGACCTACATGCCCCCGTACACTCGCAACAAAAAAAACAACAAAAGAAAAATCTATAGCTAAAATTGCATTTTGTGACAGCTGCATAGTATCGGCTTATATGTACTATGTACATAGACTACATATAAAACGCTCCATATATCGTTTTAATGCCCATTTTTCGTAAATAAAATTTATTTATATAATTTCTCTACAAAAAAAATGCGCTTACAATTCATTTAAAAAGTAACGCATACCCACATTCACATACACTCTCACACAACCAACACTGATACCTATGTACATATTGCCATTTGTAATATGCATATATATATATATATATATGTTACCGGACAACGGAAAGCCAGCTTTTTATTGTGGCATATTTTTCGTGGCGTAATTCATGGTGATTTTTTTTGTCGTGGCATCTAAATTGATTTTTGTGTGTGGATTAGTGCGAATTAAGCAATGTAATATGTACATGGGTCCAGAGAGAAAAAATAGACAGATATCTGGAATAGAGCTCGGCATTATATCGCAATAGCTACAATTTAAAGAGCAATAAAGTGTTACTTAGTTGGAACAGAATCGGGTAAAAGATCGTAAGCCTTTTAGAAATATAAATAAATTACATTCAGATACGAAAAGTAAATACAAAAAACCCTAAGAATATAGTTATCCTAAGGAGCCAACGTAAACCTGTTGCCCGTTATTAAGTAAAGTTAACGAGATATACATATTCAAAGACTGCTTAAGTATACAGCTTGAAAGTTCGTATAAATAAATTAAAAAACGAGCTCCTAAGAGAACCGCGTTCCGGTGAAGGGCATGGGGAGAAGACAACACCGCGGCAAGTCGACAGCAACGAGTTGTGCATCTAATAAATTTCCAAAAGGTTCGCTGGAGTAAAGATGATTTTGTTGTTGTCGTCCTGTTGCTGATGGTCCTGGACAATTGCTTAAGAAACTTGGGAGTCGATTTGCCTTTGGCTAAGCGAACGTAAAAACTTTTTGCAGCATTGTAAACAAATCCCAATACACAATTCAATGCGCTTCAACACGCCTTAATGTATGCTTTACAGCGAAAGTTGCAGAGTCGGACAGACAGAGATGGAACTAGTTACATACCGAGATAAAAACAAAGACAGAGGCAGAGACTAAGGATGAAAACGAAGACCAGAGGAAAAGAAAACGACACGGAGTGGCTTTGAGAATTGTGCTGCATATTATTGTATTAGTTTTTGTTTTGGCCAAGGGTCCCACAGAGTTGTTGCCAGCAACACAAATGGAATGTCTGTGTATATATATATATATATATATATATGTATATGTGTGTGTGTGTATGCTTGTGGGTTTGACATGATGATGTACAGCACAGATGCGAACCATCATTTCGCCCAGTTCAGCCACTCCACTCTGTACTTCAATCTGTTGGTTTGGTCCTGGCAGTCTGCAGGGCCTCTGTGTGCTGTTGCTGCTGCTGCTGTCAATTGGCCATTGGCATTTTGTTTGCAAAACATATCACAAACTTTGCCAAGACTCTTTCAATTTCTGCCTGGCTGTGGGAGCCACTTTTATGTGTGCTCTTAAGCTTTTGGCGCCTGTTCATTATGGCTGCCTTATTATAATAATATGCTTATCGAGTGGCCCAGTTCACTGAACTCGGCTGAGCCAATTGAGCCATAAAATGCAAAATGTTGTCCTCATCAAACTGATATTCCATAACAATAAATAAAAATGAAATTAATTTCCGTTTTGTCTGCCCAAGCACACACCTACTAATGCGGCAGCCATTTTGTTCGAAACTAATATCGAATAGCTAATAGGCAACGTACCGGAAATGAAACTTGGAATACACAGAAATAAGATTTAATTGCCTATAATTGGTATTCGATTTGAAACATCAAACGAGCAAACCGCAAATTGGATATTGTTCGACTCTTATGATTTGAATGACTGATCCAAGTCCTATAATATCCTGGTTATAAATATTTTTTGAATCAAGTCAGAAGTTTGTCTGATGCAAACTCTGAATGTTCTCTTCCCTACATATGCAGCATATTTTGGCATATTCATAGTATTTATCTCAGTCGTTTTCATCAATTGATCAGTTTCTGTATATCAAGCAAACAAATTAGTTGGTCGATTTCAATACTGCTCAGATTTGTATAACCCAAAACGTACACAACTGCATACGTAAGCATACGCATACATCAGCGTATACTATATAACTTGGTATACTAACTGTACAGTATTATCAAATTGTGTATAGCTGGCAGACAAAGTCAATTTGCTTCAACTTTTGGCTAATATCCTGTCGCCGCATTGGCAAAACTATTTTCGACGGGCTATCGAAATTTTTGTTGTGATTTTTAATTGCTTTTGCTGGGGGCGCTTGAGTCTTAATTATAATTTGAATTGCTTTTACGACTGCCGCAAAACTACGGCCATTATTTTGATTGCACTGCTCAGGGCTTTAACATTTTTCTACGTTGAATGGTACTTTGAAAGCTTTTGTTAATTTTCGGCGCATAATTGTTTGGGGCTGTCGAAACTACAGAATCGTATGCGTAGTAAATTTTCGAAAATTGCTTTTTATGCTCATTAATTAGAAATACAATTTCCTGAGGCGCACAACAGCAGCAGGATGTGAACAATGCTCCAGGGCTCTGGCTGACACCTGAACAACAATACTCAGTTACATCCGGTCAAAGGGACGACCAGCTGGGCTGACTGATGAGATTAATTAAGGCAAGGCAAACAAAAGGATTTTAGTTTCATGTATACAAACTTGGCATGCTTGTTGTTATTACTGCTATCGTAGTTGTTGCTGCCGCTGTAGCCTGACTGGCAGCAGTGCGTATGCCTGCTGGCATTTTTATTGACAAGGACACATTAATTACTCAATGACATTGTAATCAAATGTAAGCATTACCCGCAAGAGCTTCTTGATTGTTGTTGTTATTGTACAGGCTGTACAGGCGTTTGTCGTTGATGTTGCTGTTCCCCTTCCTGAGCGTGTGTGCAAGTCAAAGTTCAACTTTGGTCTGTAAATCTTTGTCGCTGTCAATATTGCGCATACGCCACCATCACTCAAGTCCAGAAGTGCGCGTGTTTACCTTTGTACGTTGTACCCTGTCAATTCTAAGGACGCCCGCTCCAAGTATGTATGTGGGCGTGTACGTATGTGTGTGTTTGTGTGTATGGGTATACCGTGTTTTATTAATTATGTAATTATGTAGTAAATGTGCGTTCTGTGAGCAAAGTATCTCTTGTGTTATATAGAGCAAAGTCTACATTGCTGAAAGGGTTTTGAGCCACTTAAAGTGTTTGTATGCATCAATACAGTTAGCTTAATTTAAAGAGAGCGGGTATATTAAGCAACATAGTTCACAAAGGAATTGCTTTAGAGTTGAAGACGGTTGCTGGACACACAAGAAGTATTGCGTTTGAGAGTCAGGTTAAGATGAAAGTAAAATTATGAAGATATAATGATAAGTTGGCGTCAAAGAAACTTTCTACATTTCAAGGAGTCAAGATAATAAAATAAGTTTTTAAAACTGAACAAAAAATAGTCAACATATTCTTGAAAACATAATCTTTTGGTTTAATCATTTCAATAGCTTTAAAATAAATCAATTCTACAGACGATTAACTAGTGTTTGCCAACATAACCATAACCAACAATATACAAACCAACGCGAAGAGAAATCTGAGCTATCACAATTACGACACCAGCTCTCAAACTTTGTAATTTCTTCAGTCACCTGAAGTTGAGATGACAAGCCACAGTGTTGGGAGAGGTGCCACCCAGGACAGGACTGGCCTGACGCAGGCACAGGACCATAAAAAGTTTCTCTTGGCATTTCCGTTGCGCCGTGTGCCACATTTGTCTCGTTTCCCGGCTGACGACATGCCACGCAGCTGCGGCAAGAATAGGAGCTTGTGCGTCAAGGGTCGCTTGCCTGGTCTCGAATTACGCCAAGGCACGCATTTAAAATCCAAATTAAATATTTCCGCATGAAACTCAAATCTTACAACTGATTAAATATACCAGCGTCAGATGAGAGATGTTGGTTTTGGGCAAATTGCTGCGGGGCAAGTCAAAAAGGCAGCGCACGTAAATTGCGACAAATGTGTTTCTCGTGTGTGTGTGTGTGTCTGTGTATGTACGTGTGTGTGTGAGTGTGTGACTGTGTATATTGCAGTGTGTGTATGTAATTGGTATGCCAGTAGACACAGGCTTTGTGGGCTCGGCTGTAGCTGTGTCTACAACTAACTCACTGTCGCATTGCGTTGAAAATTTTAACATTTAACATAAACTCATCTACGTCGCTGGGGTAATTTTGTTGTTCTTTGCCCGCACCGAAAGCGTCCTGCGCTCGCCTCCAAAACTTTTTCCTACACAAAAACTCATTAGCCCGTCCAGAGCGGTTGGCAACTGTTCCCAAGTGCACGCCATGTGCAAGATGACTGGTTGTTCCTGTTTTATGAATGAATTTAGCTGCTCGCATTCAGATTCAGAATCGCATTCGCCTTCGTATTTGATTCAACTTCACCTGCTTGAGTGACTGTGTGGGAAATGACAATGAGGCGAATGCCGCAGAAACGAAGATGAAACTTTGTCCTTTGCTTTAGCTTGGTGCAAGTCGCTCTTCAGTCACTCCTTCATCCGTTTACCCCTTGCCTCGTTGCCCCATTGTACAGTTACAACTTGTTCAGGCAACGACAAGTTGATCGTTCTGGCCAGGGCAGAGTGAAAATCATTTGCACGGTAAAACGTTTTTCGGTAAACTTGACTTGACTTAGATTGTGGAATATAAAATAAAATTACCAACAAATTGAAAATTGCATCCTGCGTGCACTGTCTACGGTTCATCCCCACTAACTCCTCCCCAACTGTCCATTCTCGGCTGGGGCACGAAAACTTTTCTATTTTGTACCCAAGGATTATGCTATGAATATAAAATCTTGCAAATTTACACACAGACACATGTAGAAAGTAACTATAAGTTGTGGTCGTGATGTTGCAGCGGGAGTTGCAGAGGTTATGACTTTGTGCATGTCTCTGTCTGATTGGGATTTCTGTGCACTGCAAGAAATGACAGTTTAAATTAATGACAGTTTAAGCTTGAAAACTTATTAAGCAACATTAAAAAAAACTTTCATAGGCAAAAAGAATTTGTGAGTCTCTTTCTAAAATAATTTTAAAATAATGTTGACTATATTTTAATAAGTCAAATAGTTTTAGCTCTCTTAACAAGCATGTAATTTTAACGCTTTTGAAGTGGTACTGTCTCAATAGAAAACTTCTCTAAGTTTAAAAATTGCTCAGATGTGCAAACAAGTCGGGCACTTAGGAAACGTCAAGCTAGTTTGTCAGACTGATGGAACTTGTTGGCTCAACGTCGCACTTTAAAGTATTCAACAAACTGATGCAGTTCACAAACTTACACACAAACAATACACACATACACATAAATACAGCATGCCCTCGAGGTAAGTGAGCTCAGTGTAGCATCTCAAATTTGCTGTAATTTAAGCAACTTACTTGCAGTTTTTGTCGCTGCATCCTGCGGCCAAAGGAAGCGGAGAAGTTGAAGCAGCAGCAGCTGGTGATGCTGCCGCAAGCGCAATCATAAGCCAACACCTAAGCACGTCAACAACACTGGCAGTCTCCAGGTAACAAAACTCACAGCCGACTCTGCGCCCCGTTGTCTTCATCAACGGCAACTGCTGTTGCTGCTGCTAACGCTATTTAGTGTGAGAGCAAGAGAAACTTTTTGCAGCTACTACAAGTAAAACTAAAATTTGCCAGATCATTGCTTCCGCTACGTGCAAGGATTCACTGAGACTGTTGACTGCAGCCCAGACTAAGTCTGCAGTTGCTTGGCACGGATTTCATTGCCATTGCTGCTGTGCTGCATACATAAGCAATTTCTGTTTTTTGGCCAACTGCAATGTTATAATGCATATAGTACTGCAGTACAGCAGCAACAGCATCGCATGTTGTGAATGTCACCAGTAAAAAACTTGTGTGCAACTTTCCAGCCAAGCTTGAGTTTGGTTTAGCTTGTGTTGGCTCAACGCCCTTAAGCCATATGCGGCTGGCGCAAGTTTGGGCAAATTAAATGTTAATTACATTGCTGTGGTTGAGCAACCTGTAACCATAAAATTGGTAACAATAAGTTTTAGAAAGTTGTCAACATATATATCAGATGATAAGTGCTGGTTCTTCGTCCATTTTTACCTTCTCGTGAATAGTTTATTTTACATTTTTTGATACTTTAAGTCAGCTTGTACCTATTTACAGGGAATCTATACATCGATGATTCTCGACTATGGTTTTCTTATTTGTTTTTTTTTTTATATTTTTTATTTGCTTCTGGTGCTCGCTTTGAAAATAAAGTTAAACATAATTTCTGCACGGATTGCCTCTTTACAGCTGGCAAATGCGAAATCAGAAAATGCAGCTTATAGCTTCGGCTCTAATACTGACTGCTTACTGTGAGCACTTGAGCGTAAATTGCACAACTCCAGCAGAGGAGCCAGAGTCGGAGTTGGAGTTGGAGTCCGAATCCGGAACACACAAAGCCGCGCAGTCAGGCGAGTAAAGTGTGGGCTCAGGGTAGCTTTGCGAGCAGCAAAATCAGCAGCAGCAGCAGCAGCAGCAAAAGTCAAGTCAGTCACAAGCAAGTAGCAGCCAGTGCCCAGTTACAGCTTCATTTTCAGCTCAAGTTTTAGTTTCAGTCATTGAGGCACTATAAAACAGCAATGAATGGTAAATCAAGCAGCCGGCTTCAACAGCTTTTGGCTTAATTTTGCCGTTGCACTCATTCGAGTAGAACGGGGGCAGTAACAGTAACTGCAGTAAGCATATAATGTGCAAGACGCATATAAACAAAAGCAGGCACAAAATAGGCCGAGTGCAAAAAGGTGCCGTTTGCTCGACATGGAAATCCTGACAAGAGCATGTAATTAGTACAAGGGGATACTAAATCTAAGGCAAAGTTCATTTACGGATTATCAAAGAAAGTTGTATGGAGATGGGCGTAAATAATGGTACATATGCAGTTAATGTATTGATAGATGGTCCATATACCTGAGGCAAATTGCAAAGAGCTGTTGCTAATTAATCAATGGCATTAGTAATTAAGCAACCTTAATCACAAGTAGTACTCTCTTATCCTATATAAATTCAAATGAAATTTGAAGTGTGCTTAAATTCTATACTTGGTTTGTTCAGTCGTCTGTGAGCCACACTTAAAATTGATGAGATTTCTCTTCAAAGCCTTGCTTTAGACTCTAGACTAGTATCTCCGAGTCGGGAAAATGGATTAGTTTGCTTACTTTTGGACAAAAATTGCTAAAGGGTACATATAGTTGCAAAAAAGTGTATAGATTTTAAGCTCAATCATTCATAATAAGCTAAGAATAATTTTCTCTTCACTATTCTGAATTTGTAATAAACTCTCTCATATTAACTACATAAAATCAGGTGAAACTCGTATATTTTACGATCGCTGGAAGCTAATTTTATGCAGGCGAATGAAGCTGATAAATAACAACCATCCGATTTCATTGCTGTTGTGCTTCTGTGCTGCTGAGCAGCACACCTGACAGCTTAACTATCTGTTAAAAAATAAAGGAAAACGAACTAAAAATACATTTTTGTTTTTATTGGCTGCCAAGCTTAAAAACTTTGAATTTCTATTAAATATCTGGCGCCCACGTCGTATACGTAATATCAGATTACGGCGCCGGCTTAAAGGCAAACAAACAAAGAGGGAAAACAACAAAAACAAAAAATAGCAAAACAACAAAGGTAAATAGGGAAAAAAATGAGTGCAGCGAAAAAAAACGCGGGCATAAAATAAAATGGAAATTACACAGAGAGAATCAGAGAGAGAGAGAGAGATATACAGAGACAGGGCAGGATAGAGTAGGTGGAAGGATTGGGTTCGCTGAATCGGTGTAGTCGGCTAGGAATGGAGGTGCTTACGCTTTTTTAATTACCTCGTTTAAGGCAACGGGGGCCTTGAGCTTCCATTCGCATACGACTGTGTGTGTGTGTGTGTGTGTGTGTGTGTGTGAGCTGGAGTATGCCTGTATACGTGAGCTTTAACGTATTTGTATTCATGTATTTTTGTATTTGTATTTGTCTGTGTGTGTATATTTGTGCGCGCTTTTATCAACTCGTTTCGCCGTGTTTTACTCACTCGCAGACGTTGCCATAAGTTTTAATTAAAATTACTTTGCCCGCTGCTGCCTGACGGCTGCTGTTGCTCCTCTTGTTGTTGGTGTTGTTGTTCTGGCTGCTGGTTGAGTGTTTTGCCGTGTGCTTTTTGTTATTTGCTGTTTGGCCGCTCACACTCGCCAGTTGGGCTTGTGTGTGTTTTTTGCGGTTTTTTGTTTCTGCTGTTGCTGCTGGCGCCGGCAGTTTGTTTGCGGCCCGCGTCTCTGACATTGCCCCAGCGAATGACAATGGCGCGGTCGCGGCCGCATTCGCCGTCGCAGTCAATGGCCGTTGGCTTTGCGTTGCTGCAGTTGTTGTTGTTCTCAAAGTTGTTGCACACTTTTAGGCCGGCCGGATATTAAAAGCTGTGAAAGTTGCGAAATATTGAACCATTACTCAACTAAAAACCTACGGAAAATGCTAAAAATTACATATATAGAATATATATATATATATATATATATATATGTGCATGCCCTTAAATGGCACCCATAAATACGGAATTTTTTATATTTCTCTTGGAATTTCACAGTTATATTAAAAAATAAAGTTAATTATTAAAATGCAATTATAATGAATTAAATTTTAATAATTAAATTGCTTTTGTAATGCGACATATGTTTGAAACTTTGTAGAAATGCTTGTAGAAGTTCCATTTAAAAAATATGAAACGCAGATATTGAAGCTATAATTTAACAGATGTTAAACTGGGCGTAACAATTCAATGCCAGTTAGCATCAAAGCGCAGCTTTATAGGCTTTACCCGCTGCTGACGTCGCCATCATTCAAACAATCAGCGAACTGTAAAGCGACGCGCCAAAACGAGCGGCTCTAAGCGCACATTTCAACGCTTGGTTTGGCTCGACTTGCCGCCACTCGGTGCTGCAGCCAGCGGCGAGGACCTTTGGCAGTGGCACAGGCGGTGGTCCTGGAGTATATTTGCCACATGCTGATAAGCAGACATAATAATAAAAAATGTATGAGCTGCTTCGCAAGCGGCAGCCATAATAAAATGTGCAAAATAAAATGAAATGGCGAATAACCACAGAGTATGGGCAGCAGGAATAAAGAACCAGGATGGCGGCAACGGATGTGCGCCAAAAGCAGTAGCGGAAACGTTGCACAATTTTGCGGCGACAGTGCGACGCGGGTAGAAGGGCAAAGAGTGATATTTGACAGCGGGTGGTGGACTGAGGAAACGCGACATAATGAAGTCAAAGTTGGCCAAAGAGTTTTGAACGTTTTGTTAATGAGAGCTTTGAAAGGCGACAGTGATTATCAGGGCAGGGCTCAAAGTTCAGATGTCAAAAACAAGACCACAGTTCAACATACGCTTTCAACTCAATTTTTAAAAGCATCGACTAAGTCAGCGAAAATCACTGCTTTTGGCTGTGTACACTACGTGAAAATTGGCGAAATTATGCAGAAAGATATTTCTGAAACCCACAAAAAATCAACATCACTAATAACGTTTGTTGTTGCACAAAAAAATGAGCGCAAAATATTTATTTTGTTGTTGTTGTTGATTCTCTGCGACCCAGGCGACAACATTCATGGCCTTTGGCATTAAGAACCTCCATAAATTTCCAAGAGAGCACCCGAACAGCAAGCGCTGATGTCTGCTTATGATTGATACTTGAAGCTGGCAGCGATGTCGTCGACGACAACAACACCAAAATGTATAGCGAAGCAGACGTTGACATTCACGATCCCTGCGACATCGGCGTTGCTGTTATTTGTTTGCTCTGTCAGTGTTCTCATGGTTGTCGCGGTCGTTGTTGTTGCTGTCATAAGCAGCACAATTTAATAATAGATTCATTACACACACATATATACTATTAGCAGCTCCCCTCACATAACGCACACACACACTGACACATTTGCGAATTTAACTTCGCGGGCGCAGCCTGTCAACATAGCTGGGAAAATATCGCCACATTTTTCACACGACATTTTGGGGATGCTCAGCTTCATGCGTATCATTATGTCAACAGAAAATAAGTGTCTCTATATAGAATATAATAAATTGAATATATTTTCATCAGCAATAACAGCAAGCAAACACATTACAGCGACAGCAACAGAAAAACAACAATATCAATGAAAACATCATGTTAACAAAATGGCTAAGAAATCCTCCAGCAAATGGTAGCAATAAAACTAATAGAGGCTAGAGGAGGGTCTCACAATAGGGCGACAAGTGATATGTGTTGTAAACAAAAAGATTGGGAGAATTTCCAGAATGTGCTCTAACAAGCGGGAGTAGTCTGAAGAGTTATGTGTAAACAGATACATTCATTATATTCTTACAGTTTGTCGATTACTTTCCTAACTGAGTTTTCTATTTTGGAATTGATATTGTCTAAAATTAAAAATAATACACTAGTTAATACTTTAATATGATATAAGCAAACTGAACCCACAATATAAATGCGTTAGGATTATCATCAAGCTGTTATACATTTAGTATGCATATCTATGTATTAAGCTCTTCTGACAAGATAAATATACTTGTTCAATAGACCCTCGCAAATTTATATCTGCGTTTCGGCAAGACATTGCATACTTATTTATATGTAATAAAAGCACACATCTATTTTCCCCGATATATCAGGCAAAATGTCGCATTACTAACTATACTATCCTATCTTCCTCGTATTTCTCGTATCTGTAACTGTCTGTCAGCAACTGAGCGCAATTGAAACGAGGCGACGAAGCGCCAACATTTTGGAAGTTTATTTGGCAGCCGGATGAGAAGTAGACGTGAAAACCGCCGAGATGTGCCAGCATTTCAACGCCATCAGCCAAACGCGTCGCTTCGGCTGCTGTTGTTTATCTGTTGCTGTGGTTGTTGTTGTTGCTGCTGATGCTTATTATCTTGAACTGCCAGGCAGACTTAACACCAAGGAACCACATCAGGACCAGTGAAGCCTTTTCCATAAGCAGTTGCGCCTCTTGCGACCGCCGACAACTTTCAATAAACTTTGCCGTCGTCTTGGCATAAAAATTTCTTCTGAGCATGCTTTGATATTTTATTTATTTTTATTTGTGTTGCCCACAGTTGATGTTTTTTTTTTTTTGTATTTCTTTTTGTATTTTCTCTTATTTTTCTTGCGGGCAAATTCTAATCAATTCCAAATCATTTAGCACACGCATGAGAGCTGACAGTATGTAAGTGTACATTTTGTGTGTGTGTTGGTTTGTTTGTGTGTGCGTGTGCGTTTGTGTGTGTGGGGAGCAATCGCCATTTTGCTTAGGTTAAAGCTGTGGGGCTTTAAGACCGTTGCTGGCCATAAATCAGGGGCGTGACGGCGCACAAAAGGCAGCTGACAAAGCCCAAAAGCTGTGCGGGTAATTATGACTAATTAACGTGCCGAATGACCCCCAATACCACAAAGCAGATCTTTCGCTCTCTTTCTATCCCTATCTTTCTCTCTCAAGCCGCTGTCCAAGCTATCCATCGATACTTCTACGAGCTGCCTTAATAAAATCATCAAATTTGCCTGGAGCCAATATAAAAGGCTTTTGGCCAAGCCATAAAAACTTCGTCGCTCGCAATCCCAATGCCATTTTGATATGCCCCACACGCGCCATGGCTGATATACTGAACAGCGTTGGCCATTTATGGTCGCACATGGTAGCCGGCACTCGATACGTTATGTAAGTGGCATCAATTTTGGTCAAGAGGTAGCGTATTATGACACCCGAAACTTGGTCACATGTGCATATGTGCCAGGGAAATCTCTCTGTAAGCAATGTCCTCCATACATATATGAAAAAATCGATCTATCTATCTAAAAACACTTGAAATCGGTTATAAAGTTTGAAATGCTTTTCAAATCTGCACCAATTTTCAAAATCCAATGCTTTTTGATTATGGCTTCTCCCATAATACTATTCTTAAATTTGGAAACACTATTTTCGTTTGAAATTCATCTTAAAATGCTATTCTCTAAAATCCATTCAACGGTTCGAACATTTTCACTTACTCAGCACTTTAGAGCAATTTATAACAGTTCACTTCTGCGTTTCATATACAATTTTGTTACAGTTAACAAAAAAAAAAAAAATAGAAGCAAGTAAACGCTGCTCTTAGACATTGTTTCACTTTGCACTTCACACTTGGGCTGCTATCTTTAGTTTGTCGTCTGGCTTGAAGTATATTTCTTCGGATGCTATCCTTATTTACTCTCTGGCTGGACGAAATACGCAACTCTGCACGCTTCTTTTGTTCGCTTCAAATGTTCATAAATAAGTTGATTAGCTTTTTATGTGTCTAGCGCTGAGCGACATTTTGAGTGGCAGCCACAAGAACAGGGCGCCAAGGCAGGATGCAGCATAAGGACAGTAATTGAAAACGGTACTTAATGCGTGATTATTATATTTTCTGAAGCCTGCAAATAACATGATAGGGCGAAAAAGCAACGCTCCATTGATGTTCTTTATTATATACTTGTACATTATTAAATGTCCGTGTGTATATATATATGTGTGAATGAAAAGTGCGTGTTAAGCGACTTTTGTTCTAAAATAAAAGGCTGGCCACTGGTTCGCAGCAAAGATTACCAACAATATATTTCGAATCAAAACGTGAGTTTTTAAAATCATCAGTTTAACTAAACGCTGTAGTTTATAAATACCAGTTCAGCAATCGGTAGTACTAACGATGCATGAAATTTGATATTTTTTGGTAAATCATTAGCGAAAGAAATTTTAAATAGCGCACTCAAAATCAATTTTAAAAGATTTGAATTAATCGTACAAATCCATTGAAAATGGCTCTGATGAACTTTTGCATCAAGTAAACTTGAATCTATATTAGCTTCGTAGTCAATTTACAATTTTCTCTTTACATATGCCAAAGAATGTTTCTCGGCTAAAGCGGAAACTAAGTAATGGTTATTTGCCTATACTAGCTTATAACTATGTATTTATGGTAGTATTCTCATCACAATTTCCGCATGCTGAGCTGTCTCTGGCCCAAACTCAATTCAAACAAAGCCAGAAACAGAAAACTTTATTTTAACAACTTTTCGGGTTACAGTGCTACGAAGTTCATAAGTATGCTTAAAAACTACTTGGCAAATTGTTTAGCATTGCCATTTCCGCTTGATATACACAAAACGATTGCAATACAATCAATTTTAATACCCTATATCCATAAAAGGATACAAATGGTCCTTGCTCGATTGATGGGTTCATAAAATTAACGGGTAAATGAAGAAATTCTGTAATAAAAACTTTTCCAAAATATAAAAAAAATGTACTCCATTTATTAAGTTGCGGAAAAGTTTCTAGTCTTAACGAGCTTTTTAGAACTGTGTAGCAGAAATATTTAAAGTTGCAATTTAAGGACGGTATCTAGTTGTCGAACGGTTTGCTGGTTGCAAATTTTACTGGTTTATCAGTGGCAGTTGCTTCATTTGCAACTGAGATTTATGAATGGGACCATTGAGTACCGGTAACTGTTTTTCAAAAATGTTTAATCATTTAATGTGCGACATCTCCAACTTTACCCAGCTCCAAATGCATTTCGCATAATTTGTTTTGTGCACTGAGACATGCAGTGGCATCAACGCAGCCCTCTTCCACCAACCCACCGCCATTACTTTGCCCAGTCTATTTGTATGTTGTCATGTGTGGTGCCAGGGCAGCGAGGGCTGAGATAGGGCGGTGTCGTGTTTGTAAATTGTATGTTGTGCCAAACGGCAACCCTACCACGCACTTGCACTCTCACTTTAACGTGTGTGCCAGCCAGCGACCTACGAGCCCCCAAACGATGTCATTTGTCCTTTGTGAGCTCACGTGTTACATGCAAATGCTCTTCCTGCCCAGAACAGAAGACTTACAACTCACAGCTTACAACTTGACGTTGTAGCTCCTGCTGCTCCTGCTACTGCATTTGCTGCAGTATTTCTTTGTCTTTGGCAACCCAGTACTTATGGGGGAGGTTAAGAGTGTGCGCAAATAAATATTGTAATGATGTATGTGATTTCTTTTATGCCAGGCTACACAAAAGAAGCTCATGCCTATCAGTTTATTGAAATCTCTTTAGCCAAACGACAACTCGGCTCAAGTGTCGACCCACTTGAGCAGAATAATAAAAAAAATGCTACATTTGTATGGCATTCATATTAATGAAGTAACAACCTGGCAATACAAAGTCATTAAAAACATGTTAAAAGCATGTGCCATAAAAAAATCAATAAGCAATCAACGAAAAAAGTGTAAATAAAAACATGAAATTGGGAGGCTGAAGCGCAGCCTCAAGGCTGCAATTATGAGTACGCAGTTCGCAATGCTGTTAAAGCTGCCTATGCAAAAAATAAAATAAAATAAAAGGAAACCATGCGAAATGCGTTGACGATTGCATTTTTCAAGTGCACAGCAATATGAAGCGATATGCTACACGGTGGGTGTATTTTTCGCTGAAAATTTTAAAGAGTGTGTGATTCACACGCATACAAACACACACACATATGGTCATTGCGTTGACGCGCGAAAAATCATGTATACCAATTAAATGCAACGGACAACGCCCAAAAAAAAAAAAAAAATGTCACAAAAAATGTGTGGCAACTGCTGTCAATGACAGCGCAAATAAATGCAACAAAGTTCATGAAAAACACGCAAAAATGAAAATCAATAGCACTGCATATATGTATGTAGATGTAGGCATGTTACACATAGAGCAGTATATAGCTGCATCCCATATAGGCGGCATGGTCAATCGCTGCTCGCCAGGCAGTGTGGGCATTTGTCATAACAGCAGCAATAATCAGGACGACAAGCCTACAACAACAACAACAACAACAACAACAACGACAACGCCAACAGCAACAAAAGCTGCACAGCCAGACGAGGTGCAGTGACAATAACAATAACAATAACAGCAGCAGCAACAACAAAAACACGGCATAAACACGGGAAACGGACACGAACTGTGCAGGCCCATCCATGTTGACGTCAGTCACACAGCGTGCAAATGTTGACCTACATACAAAACGCCGAGCAAACAGGCGTATAAATGCCACGCCAACCAAAAACAAAAACAACAACGATTTTAAAAGTAACAGCAACAACATCATCGCGCAGTATAGATAAGTCTGCTTTTTGTCCAGTTGCCAACGCATTGTTAGAAATATAGGGAACATAGTCATAGCTATATAAAGCTTTATCTATATCTATCGTTGTTGCTGCAGTCCGTGCTGTTATTGTTTTTAATTCTAACCAGCATCATAATTGTTATGTAGATTTATAGAATTGGGTTGGCAGCCTGCTGGTAGCAGGAGGCAGCCTTGCCGTTCAGTGTCCAGCAGCGGATGTGGAATAACCATTAAAACAAGCAATCTGTGTGTGCACTGTGGTATATATACATGGTGCATAAAACTTTACTTGAACTGCATAATATAATAACAATATTTAGTATCAGATTTCATGCTTATGCTAGAAAATATTATGAAATAATAATTCTCTGAAAAGTATTCTAATGGACTTAAACAACATTTAAGACGGTATATTTGTTTCTGTCAAAAGTAGACCCTACAATTTTTATTGTTAGCTCTGATCAGCTTGCGTATTTAAAATTGAATATTCACACTGCAAGAAGTAAATATTTGTCTCTTGCTTAATAATGTATTATAAGAAAATTTATTACTATTCATTTTATATATGTTACGTTATATCGCATGATGATCTCCATAATAGGTAGATGTTTCCTTGGCACTAAAATACGGATGGAAACTTGGTAGCGGCCAGCGGGATGAAAGGGTGGAACTGTACGCGAATTCATATTATGTAGGTAATAAACCTTTGCCACAATGGGACAGGCGCTGATGCTGTTATTCACAACAAGAACACTTAAGGGGTAAGCCAATACCTTGCTCATTAACGGATTATTTAGAAACGAACAGCCATCAAAATGATTGAGCTTGTACATTATTTGCTGAGACTTTATGGCGCGCAAATATATATCGATAAAAAAATGGCGTTGTTTCTGACACCCGAAAAGTGTACACACTTGCATTGTCAGGCAGTTTGTGGAAGTATTCTATAACATCGTGATCACATTTGGCTTCTATTGATTCCATGGAACTCTTCATTCTGCGACACAGTACCTATAAGAATGAATATATATATATCAAAAATCAGAATTGGGAATTTCCGGCGATGCCTTTTACTTGTCCTTTGTATTGAACTGCAACTGCTAGCAGAATGTAAAAGATGCCAACCATACGTGACCACATTGTTAACTGTTAGCTACCGATGGTAATTTAGAATGAAAATGATTTCGATTACTTAATTTCTGAATATGTTGAATAATGAATCGAAATAATAGTAATTATAAAGATATTAAAATGTAAATTTACTGGAACAAGTTAATCGGCTATTACATATGTAATGGTCCATTAGCTCTCACTTGAAATGTGAACATTTTAGAAACGGCCAGTATTTTAGGTTTTGAGTATTAATGTATTAATGAATTTATGTATGAATTGTATGTATTTTATAGTTCCACAGGATCGCTATTATTATATGGTTAGTTGTTAAAGCCAATCAGGGCAGCTATAAGATTACGAAAACACTCTGTTAATTAATGGAATTTACAGTCTTAAAAGTAAGAACGCTTTTATGGTCCATTAAATAAATTATTAAGCTGTTTAAGAATTAAAATATATGTAAAAATAAATATGTGGGAAATAAAAATTACAATTAATTTGAGAATGTTATTTCATTTTATAGACGGATTAAATAAAAATGTTTGACTGCTACTACACTATATGAATCTGACAACAAAATATGCACAAGTAACGTATTTATAAACTCATAAATACAAAAATTGCTTTTGTGTTCCATTAGTTACCGATTATTTGAAATTCGGATTGGCATTGGCACTGTGTGCTTATTGATGTATATAGACACGTGTATCCAAATGAGTTAGATAAAAACATTTTGACCTACTGTATCCCGTTGCCATTTGATCACACATCGCATCTTGATATTGCCTGCTTTTTTTGGGGTTCGGTTTTCGTTTCAGATTGCCAGCTCGATTAGTTTCTCTCGATTTTTGGCACGTTTGCACAGGCGAGTGCCCCAAAGTGCCAAGGCAATGTAGTGCCACCTGACAATGTCTAATGATGATGGAGTAAGTGCAGCAACAACTACATAATCATAGCCATAATGTTAAGGCAGTCAAGGCACTGCCTGTGGTTGTCGTTGTTGTTTTTGATTTTGCTTTTGTTGGTGTTGCTTTTGTTGGTGTTGTTGATGTTGGCTACGTGCAGACACGCAGCCAGTCAACCAACCAGACAACCAACCAGCTAGCAAACAAACAAACTCACGCTGCTGAAGCCAACGAGTGTTGCAGTGCTAAGTGGGCTGACTTTGGGGGGCGTGGCATTGTGTTGCTTGTGCTCTAACGTTTGTTATCGCATACAGGGAAAACTCAACGAGTCAATGACTTTCTGGTGTCGTTCGTTGATGCGCGACACGGCTTCGTTGTCATTAGTAACAACACCGACACGCACTCACTGACAGCCATACACATACACACACACACACACACACATACACACACATACACACACATGTATACGCACACTAATTCATTTGTTGGGCTGCTCTTGTAGTATGTTGGTCGTTGTGGGAAATATGAGCGGGTCCGGCAATAAATTTGGCAAACAAACACGTTTTGGCTTATGTTTTATTTTTGTTGCCGTTGTCGTTGCCGTTGTGGCTGATGTTTCGTTGTTGTCCTTGGCGTACCTAATGTGTGTCAACGACAGGCAGCATTGTTGTTGAGGCTTTCCTCTCCTTCCTTTCGTATTTTTTTTTCTTTTTTTCATCCGATTGTGATGCGGACTCTGATTCTGATGCTTTTTACGCATTCACGCGCCGCAATTGGCCAGCAGAACGTGGAGAATATAAAAACAAATTATGTGGCGCATGCTTTTAGCCTAAGTAATTATCATTTTTTGGCAACCAGCAACATTTGGCAGCTATTTGCTATGGTTTTTTCTCACTCACTACACATAATTTCCCTTGATGCTCATTAGCCGCATCCTGTGCTGAAGCAGGAAAAATTTATGCGCAGGCCGCATTGCCTTAAGTGTGAAATGGTTTGCGTAATTCCAAGTAAGTTATGCAAATATATTACGAGTTCATAAATGAGCCCGCACATGTCTAGATTTATGAAAAGCTTTATTTAAATTTCACACAGTTGAGTTTTGGAAATTGATTTTGGTACTTGTTATAATTTATTAATATATTTTTGTATTGTATTTTCAGAAGACCTTAATTTACGAGTGGCATCAAATGCGAGCATAAAAAGCATCCCAAATAATTGAAACATTAAAGGGGACGCTCACCCATTGAGCAAGGCCTTCGCCCAATATTTCTAGCTAACTGGCTGACCGCCCAGTGTAAACACTGTGCACAGCTGTTTGGAACCCCACCGCCCATCCTCGACTCCTGACGCGCCTCGTTGTCGTGCCTAACCACAGACAACAATGTGTGGGGCGCATGCGTCGAGTTTGGTGCACCGCCAAGCGAAAACACCACAGCAGAAGTCAGTAGCCGAGCGGTGTTCAAGTCAGTTGCTTTTCGAGGCTCGTAGGATACGCACGGCTCTGGCGGTTGATAAAATGCGGGAACTGATTGTGAAGTGAATACTGTAACTGAGTGCTGTGCTGTGAGTGTGAGCGGTTCGAGTGCGAGTTCAAGTGTTGGTTGTTTCGAGTCTGTGGTGAATAGGCGCCGCCGAAGAGCACACTAAAGAGAGTACAGAATCACAGAATCACACAATCGAAGAGCTTGACAGCCTTGCTGACGGAGCAGGCATCGCAGTAAAGCTAAATCCTTGCACGCGTACAGTTGCCTGGTCGGAAGTGCTGTGCGAGAGTGTGTGGGCACGTTTCTGCCCAGAGTGTGCCGTATATCAAATCAAACCCATAACAACTAAGTTTACAAAAAATAATCAGATTTAGAGCTAGCAATTAATTACATCAAAAACTGTGCCAATCATACAAAATTGCAAGCAAGTGTCTTAAATGTAGTGCAACACAATTCAAATCAAAATTGCTCAATAAATCAGTGCGTTAACCCAAAAGGCTACTTTCACCAATCTAACAATATCAAAACAAAACAAACAAAACTCCAATCAAGAAATCAAAACAGAAATCCGGAAAGCATGTGGATTAGTAGCCGCCTTTTTGTGATTTGTTTGCTGCTCAGGTTTGGTAGGTGCAACTTGTTTTCCTTACTCTCTGTCTCTTTCTTTCTCTCTCTCCCTCTCTCTCTCTCTCCCTCTCTCGCGCGCTCTTTCTTTATCTTCCTCTTACAAAATATAATTCTTAAGCCTTGCTACCGGCACGCGCCGCAAAGTATGCTTAGATTTTTGTGTTGCGTTCATGTGCGAATGCATGGCTGTGTGTGAGAATATGTTTTGGTATTCCCATCAACAGCTGTCGGCATATTTCCTTGTTCACTCCCTCCAAAACTTATTATGCTAAAAGGCGCTAAAGCTCATAAGGATTTTAGGGGATTTTTCGAGTTTTATGATGAATAGTAAAACTCAGCAAACTTATAAGCTTGTCATGTGTGTTTTCTGTATTACAGATAGCCTCCTTTAGTGTAGCATACTTATTGGGAGACCCTTAAACACAATATATTTATAAATACAACTTAGTTTCGAAAGCCATCAGAAAGCCTTCGCAAAGTCTTCAAAAGCGTTAGGATATAGTTTCGTGACACCTCGCTCTACCAGTTTTGCAAAAACTTCCCTAAAA
Organism: Drosophila planitibia; assembly: GCA_035043785.1. Lineage (NCBI taxonomy): Eukaryota > Metazoa > Arthropoda > Insecta > Diptera > Drosophilidae > Drosophila > Drosophila planitibia. Next base: position 41,701 of record JAWNMS010000023.1, read on the forward strand.
GAGTTTAAAAGCAGCCTACATAAATACGTAACTGTATATATGAATACAAATGGTTTATGGGAGGTGTTAATATAATTTATAGCTATGCATTTGCTCTACGAACTAAGTGCAAATGATTTGGTTGTTTGATGATACAGCCAAGGCCATAAAATAATGGTCATAACAACGAAAACTAAGCCAGAAAACGCTTAAAATGCGTATACATAATATGAAATAGCCTTATGATAAAAACCTAGGCGTCAATTTATGCCAAAAATTGTGTGTGTGTGTGTGTGTGTGCGCGTATAACAGACTAATGAAATATGTCAAAAACAGAGTCAGAACACTCGATCGAACTGACAGGTCCATCGAACTCTTCACATAAAGAGACACACACAGACATACAAAAATGGGAAAGAGCCTTATTGCAAATTTGATATTTTCCAATTTTCATTGCCTGGCTGGCTGTTTGCATTTTATGATGGCTATGGCAATAACAACTGACGCACATACTTTTTCCCCGGAAAAAATGACTAAAATGCCATACAGATATTTCATATTCCAGAAACACATATACATTGAATGTTTTCGCACCCAAGCTGAGGTTGAACCAAATGAAAAATATGCAAATGAAATTGTTGCTCAACGTCTAAAGGGCTCTCACATTTTTAACGATGTTATTTCATTTTCATGCGGATAAAAATATACATAAAATATAATGCGCTGCATGAAATCAGCATCAAGAACAACAGAAATTCGATTAACCCAACACAATCTAGCCCCAACCCAAGAAGCGGATTGCCCTCGCAGTTTTGACAACAAAATTATGAAATATTTTTCTTGGCTTCAGATTGGGCTGTTGCGCTCTTTGATTGATTGTGTTTTAAATCCTTTGTGACAAACGCTTTAATTTGTTGTAGGATTAATGAAGTACGCCGCCAACTTCAAGCCAAATGTGCCTATAGGCAGAGGTCAGACAAAGCACAGCTGGCTATGTAATCTTATATAAAAAATGGGTCTGGCCCAAATAAATAAAAATTTTAATCCCAACTGTTTTCCATTTATATGTGATTTTTCAAATGATTAAAATATAGAAACTGTTATTGAAACAATGTCTTATTTTTGTTATTAAATATTACTTAAGCTATTTTTAAACACATGTGAACATTTAGACATAAGTGTTGAAGGGTTTTTTATATATTATTTATTTCTTTAATAAGTTTACCACAATTAAAATATTGTTGGTAGAGAATATTAGCTTCGTTTCATCTCTTGTCTGGCATCAAACTTTCATTAATTGTGACATATATAAATATATATAGATATATATAAATATATATAAATATATACTTTTTTTTTCAAAACAATTTGCGCAACAAACATTTTCATATCCCGTTGCCTTTTCTTGGGGTTTGTCTTTCTTGCCTTTTGGGTTTGCTCTTGGTGGGTCGGTTTGTGTGCACTTTTACTTTAAATGGGCTTGGGGCCAGATGGAAAGCTTATTTTTTCTTTCGAGTTGGTCCAACATAGATATGAAAAAAATCAAGTTATTTGCAATTATTATTACTGTTTCTGCTTTTTGTTTTATTGTTCTTGCGCAATGCGCGTTGGCTTGTGAAAGCTTTAAGTTCTTTTGACTTTTGGCCTAGACAATATTGACTCGGCATACGCATTTCTGTAAGTGTGTAGGCGTGTGTTGACGTTTGCTTTCTTAACACAACAAAAAATTTAATTTTCTGTTTTCGGGTTGAGTGCGCATAAGACACGGCTCATCATTTCCGGCATGGCCCCATTTTATCTGAGCACTTCCGATGCCTCGAGATTCGCTTAAAATGTTTGCTATTTAGCTTTAATGCGAATTGGAAACATAGATTGTGTTAGTTTTCGAGCCATCTGCTTATGTGGCTGTGAGCAAAGTTAGCCGGTTTTTATGTCTTGGCCATTATAGATATTATGTCTGTAGCATCATAAATACAAAACTGCTCACGTGCGAAGTCAGACAACGGCACTTAAAACACTCACTCTTCCAAACCCAAAGAAATAATTCACAAAAATGCCAAAAGGGCATAATCCAAAAAACGTCTGAGACGCCTCGCAAAGCAACCCCTCAATTCGCAAGTGGATGAGAAACACACATTCCAAATGAAAGCCAGTAGAAATCTGCTACAGAAAACGAGCGGAAATGCGAAGCAAAGCGTTGGCGGAGGAGGAAGGCAACAATCGCGTCTGCATTTGCTGACTGTGCAGCTGAGGGAGTGCAACGAACTGGAGGGCAGTTTGACAACCGGTTTAACTGGCAACAGTTTTGAAGCTTCTTGAAATGCACCTGATTGTTAGGACTAGCTATTTTAGCCCAACAATAATACTGTCATATAAATAACTGAATAATTATACAGAGATTATTTTGAAAAGTTCACTTCTTAAGGCATACAAAAGTCAATATTAAAGCCGAACTGAAACTCAAGACGACTCTTTGTGTGCCACAGTCATTCCCAAATGTCCAGAAATGCTTTATGGTTTAGGGATGAAGTCCGCATAACTGAAAATGTTGCGCAGCTGAAAAAAGATATTCGCGTGAATGTTGAATTCATCAGTTGAGCCGCAGGCATAAGCCCAAGTCGAGGTGCTGAAAGAACAAGATGATGATGAGGATGGGAAAGTAGAAGATATGAGGCCGGGACAAAAACATGCAGAACCAGGAACAACGGAGCATACGCACAGTAGCGCTCAGAGCGTAGACTTTTGTTTTCACAGGAAAGAATAAAAAACCTACAAGTGGATGTGCACACACACACACGGGCATAAATACACCCACACACACACATGTGAGTGCGCTTTGAGGCACATGCTCGTAAAACATACCCTTTCTGCCCGAAAAAAATGAACCGAGTGCCAAGCGTACTCAAGACATACTTGCAATAATTTTATGGCCAGGCAGAGGCCTCATCCTGCTCACCGCCCCGAACAGCGGGAGCCATGAAATCAGCGGGGAAAAGCGACTTGAAACAGGCACGGGCAGGGACCAGAGAACAGAGACCAGAGACGAACAGAAAAATGAAACCAGAAAGAAGTAACATAAAAATCCATGATGCCAAGCATAAAACAAAAAGCGCCTGGCCAGGCACAAGAACAACAACAGAAACAACAACAACAACAAAATATGTACAAAAGTAAAAAGAACAAAAACAACTCTAATTGCAGACACAATGACTTGCCGGTGCGGGGAAACCAGAGCGAGCGGGGAACGCTTTGGCGAAGTACGAGGTTCCTAGCTAGTACCAGGCTTGAACGAGTTGCAAGGATTTGCACAGCGCCGCAGGGACAGCCGCTTGGGTGGCACAGACAGCCCAAGCGCATTCATGTGGAATTTGAAGCGAAATGTCAATTTGAGAAATATATACCTACATATATATGCATACAATCAGATATATATATATAAAAATGTATATATATAATATTTATATGCACTAGTACGAGTCTGTGTGTCCATGTAGAAAAAAGAAATTCAAGCCGAAGACAAAAATGTTATTCTAATTGAAGATAAGGCAAAATCTGTTTGCAAAGCGGGACGAAATTACAAAAGCACATTGAAATGGGCTTAAATGCAAATCTTCGCAGATGAAATATATGAAAATGAAGTGCTTATTAAAGTATTACAGCCCAAAAAAACAAATGGCATTTTGGAAAATAAAATACGATATACATATTTAAATACCATTTCATATTTGCTCTCTTTAATTTTTGGAATAATATGAATTTTCAATTGGAAATATTTTCTTGATTTGCTAAGAAATGAGAACATTTATTTTTTCGTTTCAGATGCAACGATTAGTGAACCCTTCGAAACACATTTGCGTGGTCCCGGCTTTGTCATGGAGCCGCCGGGTCGCGTTGAGTTCTCCAATTCCTCCGGCGGCTGGCTGGATTGCTCTGCCTCGGGTAGTCCTCAGCCAACGATCGATTGGGTGCACGCGGATGGCACGGCGGTTACGGAAATTCATGGTGTGCGTCGCGTGCTCCGCAATGGCACACTTGTCCTGATGCCCTTCGCGGCGGCTGCCTATCACCAGGATATCCACAATACGATCTATCGCTGCATTGCCAGCAACTCTGTGGGTCGCATTGTGTCGCGCGATGTGCAAGTGAGGGCGGGTAAGTGTTTGCCGGCTGGCCATAAAGCATAATATATTGTATTTTTGTATATTTGTATTTTTTTGTATTTTCATCTTTTTTTTGTGGCAGTCGTGGCACAGGCCTACAAAGTGGATGTGGAGGTATTATCTGCCTCGCGCGGTTGCACCGCCATTTTGCGTTGTGTGGTGCCCACGTTTGTCAAGGAATTGGTACGAGTGGTCTCGTGGGTTCATGAACCCGCTATCTACATCTATCCCTCGCTGCAAGGCGGTAAGTATCTGTGGTAACGGGCGCGGTGTATGCTTACATGCATTACAACGTCTATCTGTCTTACTGTCTGCATGTCTGCTGCTGACGTGGCAGCAGCAGGAGCTCCAACTGGAGTCGCAGCCTCGGCCCTCGACTGCATCCTTGTCCCTGTAGCGGCTTACCAAGCCAACAAAGTGCATTGTTTGTTTGCAGTATTTGCCTCACATGTTTGCCTGTTTAACTGCCATATATATACATATATATACATACATTTATATATATGTATATAAATATGTATGTGTGCATGGATGGGTGTATGTATATGAGTGTGCGTGTGTGTGTGTGTGTGTGTGTGATCTGCCCTGTGCTTTGATGCATAATTAACATTGTCCTTTGGCAATTTGAGAAGCGCTTATATTTTGCCTTAACCCTGCTGCCAACTAAGTTGCACTGATAAGTAGAAAAGCCTTTGGCAAGCGCTTCAAGGTGAATTATGTCTTAAAGATTTATTAATGCTGCATTTTAATGGGCATTTATTGTGAATGTATATTTAAGTCCAGAGCTAAAGTTATTTAACTACCTTTTTCATTTGTTAGGTTTTTATATTTACATAAATATCGAAATCTGGCCATACATGAATTTAACTCGTTTTTATTTGTAAAAAATCAGTATTTTATGTGAAATTATTTTTACCTCTTTTATTGGCCGTCTTTTGATAAGAAAATTGTATTCCAAGTATTGACTAAATTTTAGAGTTGGCCTTCCCGATAGAATTTACTGCACATCCACGGAAAATTGTTTAATGGTGGATAACTTTGGAATAACTATCTGCTTTCTTCCTTCACAGATGGCAAATTCCATTTACTGCCAACTGGTGAGCTGCTCATTCACAATCTGCAGGAGAGCGATGAGTCTCAATCCTTCCGATGTCGCAGCATGCATCGCCTGACCCGTCAGGTTGTTGTCAGCTCGCCAACACGATTGCGTATTAACTGTGAGTGACCCAATCACATAAACTGACTGCTAAGACATACATTCACATGTCCACACACGAAAATACACACACTCACACAGCAACACTAACCAATGTCAATCTCTACTCATACAGCACATCGCGGCATCATATCGCCGAGCGTTGTGGAGCACACATCTCATGTGCAGGTCTCCCAGGATGAGGGCGCGGTGCTGTTGTGCGTGGCGCAGGGTTGCCCTTCGCCCGAATACAGGTGGGTACGGTGCACGATGTAGGGTGTAAGTGCGGGGTGCAGGGAGTAAAATCGATTGCACTCCCAGCCACATAGACACATAACAGGTGAAACTTTTGACGTTGACAGTACTGCGTTCGTCGCTGCCATTGTGTGAGTTAATTGGAACATACACATATACACATCTACACACAAACACACATGCACATATACTTACATTTCATATTTGCGAGCGTTTAGGGTTGCCAAGCGTCTAAATAGCATACAGCCGGTGTGGCTTGTTCATTAATTGTGTAAAATGTATCGAGACAGTATCTAAGTATGGACCACTAACTAAAATATGAAATTAGTTCGTTGTCTAACTTAAAGTTAGTCTATTAAGTCTCCCCCTTAGATGGTTTTCTAATGTCGATATCGGTGCGTATGTGTAATGTGTGTGTTTGTATTGTGTGCGAGCATGTGGGCAGGGGCATTAAAGACAATGGCATAGGTAATGATGTGTGTAGTCGTTAAGCTGTCATGGAGGTAGCCTTTTGGTAGATGTGGCACATGTGTGCACACATAATTAAGCTTTGATAAGCAAACAAGTAATAAAAAACTTTTGCAGTGTAGCGGGATGAGTAGTGAAGGTGGCGGATATAGATATCAGAGATACAATGCCAGACTGTAAACGCGAAACAAAAGAATCTCTGAGGGAAGCCAGACAACTGCCATATAGATGGATAGAGCAGCTGAACAGCGAGTATAAAAAAAAGCTGTTGCCATTTCATAATTAATAAAGCTGAGAGTCTGTCTGGCAGACAGCGGACGGAGACATTGGCAAATGAGCCAACCGTGAGGATTAATGCAGCATTGAACAAAGCGAACGAAGATAAAGCACAAAGGTGGTAGGAGTGGGCTAGATGTGCAAATGGGATCTTTATCAAACTAGAATAGTTAGACCTTGAACTGGTTTTTGTTATGAACATATTTAATATCTTTCAAATTATTCAAAATGAAAGAATGCATTTATCTCTTAACTGGAAATTAGAATGACCATTATTATGGGATAGCAATTATTATATTGACTGTTATAAAGACAATCTATTTTTTTCAATGAGAAAGGCACGAATGGGAGATATTTATAAAATATGCAACCAAATATCTGCATTCACAATCGTATGTCTAAATTGACAAAATACAATTTCCTTTTTATAGCTGGTACACTCAGAATGGTGGTGGCCCGTTGCCCGTTCTAAGCGGACCACGGGTGCGACTCCTTGGTCCGATACTGGCTATTGAGGCTGTGACTGGCGAAGATTCCGGCGTCTACAAGTGTACAGCCAGCAATGTGGGTGGTGAGGCCAGTGCCGAGTTGCGACTCACGGTGGCCACACCCATCCAGGTGGAAATCTCGCCAAATGTACTCAGCGTGCATATGGGCGGCACAGCCGAGTTTCGATGTCTAGTGACCAGCAATGGTAGCCCCGTGGGCATGCAGAATATCCTGTGGTACAAGGACGGTCGGCAACTGCCCTCATCCGGTCGCATCGAGGATACTTTGGTGGTGCCGCGCGTGAGCCGTGAGAATCGCGGCATGTATCAGTGTGTTGTGCGGCGGCCCGAGGGCGATACATTTCAGGCCACTGCAGAGCTTCAGCTGGGCGGTAAGTAGGATTGACCAAAAAAAAAAATAAATAGAAAATAGAGGACACGCCAAGTAATTGCAGCTAAAATATTTATGTGTATATCCGCAACCACTTTGTCCTTTCAGATGCTCCACCCGTGCTTCTATATAGCTTCATTGAGCAAACTCTGCAGCCGGGACCAGCTGTGAGTCTGAAATGCTCCGCAGCTGGCAATCCAACTCCTCAAATTTCATGGACATTGGACGGATTTCCGTTGCCATCAAACGGAAGGTAATTGAACTTGTTGAAAACGGGCTCTGCATGCGCAGTTAGCGGTGCAGTGCGGCATAGTGTAGGGTGTGGGGCCTATGCAGGCAATGGCACTGCGGGCGGCACTAAAAAATAAAAAATTGCGACGGAGACTGCATTTATTGCGCTCGTTGTGTATATTTTTTTTCCCTCGTTTTTTTTTTTTGCATTTAGCTTTCAAAACATTGCACGTATAGAAAGTGGCTGCCGACTGGAGCGCCTACCGAGTGGGCGGCTCGGCGCCGGCTTCAGCGTTCATTCACTCTCATCAGGGGTAGGCGCTGTTACAGTCACAGTCACAGCCACAGCCACAGCCACTGGCATATTCTAAAGACTTGGTGCAACCCAGTCTTGTGTCTGGCCAAGGTTTTGACTTTGCCTTTCTATTTGTTAATTAAGACTTGGCTACCATTTGTTTGCCTTACGCATTTAATTACATCTTTAGCGTGGCAATCAGAGGCCAACAGGCAACTGTAAAGAGGCAAGTGCTTATTAAATTCTCGGTGGCACTTTAATGACATTGACATTTGCATTTAACAGTCAAGCTCTGCAAGTAGCTGACTTGTTTGGCACAAACAAATAAAATGCAACAGCAGATCGATTGATTGGCAACCTTAGTTGGTCTACTCCCTTTCTCTCTCCACACTCTGTGTACTGCTGATGCTGGATTTGGCTTTGATGATGCTGCTTTCACATTGTCGTTGGCATTTCATTTGATTTTTACTGCTTTTCATTCTCGGATTTTTCTCACCCGCCCCTCGGTCTGTGCTTCATTTGCAGTTTGTTGGCAGCTGCCACTAATTGTTTGAGTTACGTCTGTAATGATTTGCAAGTCAAAGTTGGTCCGTTGACTGTTGACTTTTGTTGTTGATTAAAATATAGCTCTAGTTCTTTTTATTAACATTGACGTTAGCTGTCATTTAGTTTGCCCTGTTTGCAGACCAATAAAAAATCTTGACAGGGTTCTTAGCAACTGACTTTACTTTATTGTTTTTCTCTAGTGTTGCAGCTGTTTAGATTTTCTGCAGTATTTTAATTAAAACGTATGCAATATACTGACCAGAGGGCAAATTGGTGAATAAATAAATAAATATAGTCCACTATAACATACCCTGTAACAGAAATTGAATGCATATACAATGTTCTTTTATTAAATATTTATTTTGCAGTTGACAAGAGCTCCTGCTTCTGCTAAATATGCATAAGATGCAGCACAATGAATTTAAATTGGATATGTAAATAGTACAGAGATGTTATGGTGGTGGTCACAAGATCGTCGTGAATTTATTTTATCCAAGTGGTTGTCCCTCTTTTTCTTGTGCTTCGTTTGAATATGGTTAAACAGTTTTAGGAAAAGTTTGGCTGACCACAAGGCGTAAATTGATTACAAGTGTTTTCGTGTGTCAAGTGCAGAAATGTTGTCAAGCCTTGCAGATATTTACACTAATCGCCGGTGGCTTTAATTTAAAAGTTATTTGAGCAACACAATTTTGGCACATAATGCCGTTAGGCACTATCCTGTCGCACCGGAGGAGTGAGCGGAGTTGGCAACCTAATTTTGCTTGTACTCCGCATTGCTGCATAAATTTCGTTGCTAACGTTGCTTGTTGTTATTGCCGAGTTTTAAGTGGTTTACATTATTCGGTTTAAAGGTAAATCAACTTGGTAACTGTATTTATTTAATACACGCGCAGACAGCCACCCAGACATGCAGACAGCCGGGTAAACAGGCTGACAGACAGACAGACAGACTGGCAAGCTGCCAGGCAGGCAGGCAGGCAGACAGTCAGGCAATATTGAGGCTCAGCGAGGAACTGGAGCTGGAGCAGACGCCTTGGGGCGGAAATTAAATGATTGCGCGCACGAGGTAACGCAACACTCAAACGCTCATTTTACGCCATTTGGAAAAGTTTGTCTGCGGCATGTGGGAAGTGGCAAGTGGCAAGTGGCAAATGGCAACATCGCAGGCGGAGCCACTTGCTCAGGGTGCCTGCCTTGCTATTGACATGTGTGTGCCTCATGCGTTTGTCTACAACTGCAGGCGTTCTCCAAGAAGTGTGTTTAGTTTTAGATTAAATAATTCAGCGTTAAGTGTGGCCCAAATGGAAAGTTGTACGAAAACTACAGCATGCATTTTAATAAGCATAGGATTTGTTCTTATCTTGTCAGTTATCTTAATTGAAACGATACGAGATGTGAGCTTATTTGGTTTTATATATAACATTGAGAACTCAAATATTCTTAAGTCCAATTCTATTCATACAAATTGAAATGAAATTTGTTTCTCGACAATGCTTTCATGTACCCATAGAATTTAAGTTGTAGCCAAATCATTTTTAGTCCAAATTAAGGCACCAACCACCAACCCACATACGCAGTCTTGCACAACAATCACCTAAAACAGCACACAAAAGCCGCGCCAACTATTAGGTTTATATTGTTGCAACCAAAGCGTTTTATACCACAGGCAGCCCTTTGCCCCCTGGCCCGATTCGTAGAATTCTCCACACACTCACAAATACTCGCGTTGAAAGTTTTGCAATGGTGTTTAAGCTGTAAGCCACTGCATAGTAGAATGATGCGGTAGAGCTCTCGTCCTGCCATGTGAGGATGTGTGGAACTTTATTGCAATTTTGTCCCAGCATTGTTTCAATGCGCTCAAGTGTTGCAGTTAGCATCCATGTCCATGGCTGAGAATTTGTATATATATATAAATATGTATGTGTATATATATACATATGGGTTGAGCAGCTTCATTTTCATTTAACTACTGTTGTTGTTCTTAACAAGCGTCGCGCAGCTTATGGGCCACTTCATAAAGTTCCAACCGCCAGTAGCGTTTTTTTTTTTTTGGTTGACTTCGCCACTTTCTGGGGAATTCAGCGTCCAGGAAACTGCACTCATACGCAGTGTAAGGCAAGCTAATGCATTCATAAGCCGCGCCAAGGCAGCTACAAAACTTAATTAGAATCGTAATTACTTGCCGGCTGTAACTCTAATGCCAATTGAAATGCTGCGAGTGCCTCGCCCACAAACTAATGAGCCGGCTGCTGAGATGCTTCGTTTAACAATGAGACGCTGCAAAACCGCTTGTGTGTTGTCGGGATGGGCTCTACATATAAACATACATAAATACGCGTGGGTGTTTTGTGCCACATGGCGTATGCGTAACATTGTTTGCTGTAATTAATGTCTATGCCAATAAGACGCTGAACAGACGGCAGGCAAACAAGCCGACTTAATGTCAGTTTGAGCGCTCATAAAATCCTTTTTTCATTATTTACCATAGCATGGTATGTTAAAGAAAAGCGGCCGTATTAAGTGGAACTCGTATTTGCTGGCGCTTTCGCTGCTGCTTATGGGCGTGGCACATGACATTGAAAGCTGTGGTGAAACTATGCTAAGCTTGGCAGCTTGACAGAACGACAGCTTGACAGACAAACAGCCTTCATTACTGCTAAATAATGCAATGTTACTTATGAGCCGTGTTGTGTCGAAAACAAATGAAGCCCACAGCCAAAGGATTTGGGTCATGCTGCATATGAGATGCGCCTTGTTGAGTACATGTACACGAACGTACATGCACAAATACATATATGCATGTAGTTGCATGTAGTTGCTCGTTAATGCCCCTGGCCTGAGCGTTTAAATATGCAAAAACAAAAAGAAGCAGTTCTAAAATGCATATCGCAATGCGCATACGACGCGTCTGCCATACAAATACTTTCTATATTAATGTGTGGTTTATGGGTTTATGGTATTTTTATGTATTTCTTTTTTCTCTTTACAGATTTATGATCGGACAATACATCACCGTGCATGGAGATGTAATTAGTCATGTTAACATAAGCCACGTCATGGTCGAGGATGGCGGTGAATATTCCTGCATAGCCGAGAATCGTGCGGGTCGTGTGGAGCATGCGGCCCGCTTGAATATTTATGGTATGTGCCACATTCGCAAGACACACACAACTACAGCATATTTTTACCCATGTGTATGTGTGTGTGTTTTTGTGTGTATGTAGACAGCTACTTTACACATGCACTTAAACGTTTTTCAGTTTTTTTTTTGCTTTTTTTTTTTTGGCTATTTTGCGTTGCCTACTTCTGCTCGATTTTGTTTTACAACGTTTTCTTTTCTATGTTTTGACTGCTTCGTCCTCTTTTTCTCTCCTTGTCTATCTTTGTCTTTGACTGCAGTTTGCTTTGCAGCTCTAAAGTGTTGTTCAAGGCACAAGCACAAGCACACACACACACACAAACACACTCACACGTGCGGTGCTAGCTGCGGGGCTTTGTGAACCTCTTCTACCTTTTTTTTTTTTTTCAAGAAATCAAATATTTTTGTGTCGCCGGGCAAACAAAATGGCGTTGCCAGGCGCAGTGTAACACAAACAAAACGACAGCAGTGGCAAAATAAAAGACTGCTCCATGTTTGCTCCCAGCGTTTGCGCTGAAAGTTAAAATAAACAGAAAAGCACACCAGCTCGTAACTACACTTTAGAAAATTAGTATCGTTTGATAAATGATATCACATTTAAAGTTAGAGTGGCAAATACTTAGTTGATGAAGTATAAGTATCTTGTTTTTCTAGCAACACTTTTCTTGTGTGCAAAAGAATCTTAGACAATAATAATGTCGATGCTTTACACAGGCATTATTTTAGATAAGTACTGCTGATTTGCAAGCCCAAATCATATTTCTTTCGACCCCAAAAGCTAAAGCAAACGGAAAACGCTGCTGCAGCTAAAAACAGTGCAGTGTCGTTGGTTTTGTTCAAAGCTATGCATTGTCGCTGATTACGCGACTTTGTGATAGCTGTGATTACAAAAATCTCACTCCACCCAGACAGCGACACCAAAGCTCTCACGTATGACATGCTCGAATTATGCATATTCTGCAGAAATTCACAAAACCAAGCACGACATCAACAGCATCAACAACAACAATATCAACAACAACAATATCCACAACAAGGATAACTATGAAGACACGTTGGTGTTGCCGAGCAGCATTTGCTGCATTATTTCCTTCCGCATTTTGGAGAGACACAACGAAAAGTGTTTCGGCGGCATTGCACAGACTCTCGGGTTCTGCCGACTGTCAGGATATGCATATTACATTGTGCGCTGTTTCCTGCCCGGCTTGGCAAGCTTTGTGTGTTTGTTATTGTGCTTGTTGTTTGCCTTACATTTTGGCTGCATTATTAAATAAGCAGAGGTGTGCACACATCTTTTAAGCATACACATTGGCCAACCGTTTGCTTCAACTCCTGCAGGTCTGCCCTATATACGACTCATACCGAAGGTGACCGCCGTCTCTGGTGAGACATTGAATCTGAAATGCCCAGTGGCCGGCTATCCCATCGAGGAGATACATTGGGAGCGCGGCGGACGCGAGCTGCCAGATGATATACGACAGCGTGTGCAGCCGGATGGCTCTCTAACCATCAGTCCGGTGCAGAAGCATACGGATTCCGGTGTCTACACGTGCTGGGCTCGGAACAAACAGGGTCATAGCGCCAGACGCAGTGGCGAGGTGACGGTCATAGGTTAGTATATATTTGTAGAGTGCCAACTGTCGGCCATTTGGCCAGTTTCCTTCACAGCTTTGACGACGGCAAGGGACACTTACAAGCAAAAAAAAAACAAACAACAACAGCAACGAATGATGCCAAGTGAAAATTACATTTTAATTATTAACAGCAAACTAAGTAGATCGTGTGGCGCTTTAAGTTTTTCCTTTTGCTTTTACTTTTAATTTAGCTGTGTACTCTGCATTTGCTTATCCTGTAATTAAATATGCGCAATAATCTAAGCTTAAAAGTTTGTAAATTAAAAATACAAACCAAAGTGGAAAGGAGTCCGCGTCAGCAAAGGCAGCCAGCGACCTTTTTTTTGTTTTATTATTTCATTTCACTTAATGAATTCGCGTGCTAATGAAGCGCGACGTTGATTAAATTTTCATAATTTGTAACCCTTTTTTTGGGGTTTTTCCTTCGTTGCGCATTAGCAATGCAGAGAAGTGGGCCACAATAATTTTGTTGTTATTCCTCTGATTGTTGGCTCAGCACAGGCTGCTCCTTCGGTTTTCTTATTTATATTTGCCTTGACAAAACCACTTGCAGTGCCACCGCGTCTGAGTCCTTTTCAAACATCCATACTACAACTGAACATGGGCGATCGCGCCTCACTCACCTGCTCCGTGGTCAAGGGTGACCTCCCGCTGACCATCAATTGGCGCAAGGACGGTCGCCCCATCGATCCCACGCAGCACATGTCCGTCAAGCAGGTGGATCAGTATAATAAAATTCTGGTCATTGACAATCTGGGCAGCGATCACACGGGTAACTATTCGTGTGTGGTGCGCAACTCGGCGGCGGAGGTGGAGAACTCACAAGCGCTCTTGGTTAATGGTAAAGAAATGAGTTGTAAATACTCGTTTATACCGCACATCTTATTATATATAATATAAATATATTCTTTAGTTCAAAGTAGTTGCGTTTTTTCGTATGCACCATGTTCAATGTAACCAAAACAAAAAAACAAAACAAAAAAAATATATCACTATCAAATCGTCAAACGAAATTTCACTTGTCCTGCAAATATCCATGTATACCTGTTAATTATGTTGAGAAAACGATATTTAGTTAATTCATATAGTTAATGAATATATCATATCATTTTCTAAATCACTTTCACTTCAACTTTTGGAATGTTTGTACAATTAAGTAATATACTATTTCGTAGAGTTTAACAGTCTTTTAACAAAACTGCGAAGGTTTAGTTGTACATATATGTATTTATGTATGTATGTGAAAGCTAATTCAATTAGGAAACAGCAGTCCGCAAACAGCAGCTCGGCGTGGGAAGAACATCATCCAACGTCAACGATAACAACGACAACGGTTACAAGCTGCAAGCTGCAAGGCTGCAGGTTGCAGGCTGTTGCAATTTCAGTTCTTAACGTTTCTGGTTGCTCTTTCCTATTTACAGTACCGCCGATCATAGAACCGTTCGCCTTTCAGGATGGCCTGGCCGAGGGTATGCGCACGCGCACCGTTTGTGGTGTTTCCCGCGGCGATGCTCCATTGAAGCTGATCTGGCTCAAGGATGGTGAGCCGCTGCCCGACCTACTGGGTGCCAATGTTACCATGCTAGATCAGTATAGCTCGCTGTTGAGCATTCCCTCGCTATCGGCCACGCATTCCGGGGAATATACGTGCGTGGCCAAGAATCCGGCAGCTGAGATCAAGTATACCGCTCTGTTGCAGGTCAAAGGTAGCGTACTAGGTTACAATCCAGCAATTTCACACACAAAAACCAACACAAATCTAAACGCATACATATGTATTACCAATTCACACCAAACACAGACTTTACTAACTGATTGCCCCTCAAAAATAATTTTTGCTTTCTCGCTGATGTATTCAAGAAAAGCGCTTCTTAATGGTTTTGAGTTTTTAATTTTTCGTTTTATTTCTGAGAAATAAACTTTTTGATGCTTGTAATGTGTCCTACAAGCGAACTCGTAACTGAACGTTGCCCCACTCTTGCTTTTAGCAAATGGTGCTTTCTTTGTTGTTTTCACTCTACGAAAGCACAAAACAAAATGAAAACTAAAACTTATAACAAAGCCATAATTAAACCAATTGCCCTGCTTTTAAAACCCATGAACTTATTTATACGAATCCTTATACCCTTAAGTCGCTTTGGCACGCTGTGGGTTTTTTTGACAACAGTTCACCAGGTAACCTTATAAACTGCACTGCTTCTTTATCGCTTTTTAACCAAAACCTCAAAAATTGTACACATAATTAAGAATCTACATCATTATTAAAAGAAAAATAATATATATAAATATAAATATTTGAATAATTTGCTGATCTAATTTTAGCCGCTTTATACTTGAAAACTGACTACAAAAACTATGGCTGGCCGTAGTTGAAATGCGCTTTTCGCAAGTTTAAACTTATTATAAAACTGAAAAAAAAAACAATTTGATACAAAAAGCAGCGGTTAAGCTGCAACTCACAATTTTGACAAATTCAAGAGTCAAATAAGCTTAAGAATTTCAAACTCGGAAAAGCGCACAGAATTCACAATTAGCTGTAATTATAATTTATATAAAGTCTCATCCATTAATTAAAGAACATAAGCTGACTTAAGATTAATTTGCTTTTCGCTTACTCCTTTTGTTGCTATCTCAACGGTTGTGTATAATATACAATGCATAAATATTTTTGTTCCCTTTTTTGTTACTGCCATTTTTTGACTTGCAGCTTCAAAACTTAGCGCACAACGGCTGCTGTTTGCCCACTCCCTCCAATAAATCGCTATCTACGTATAAAAATAAAACTAAATGGCTAAGCCTTAGCTATAAATGTGATGTGCTAATTAACAATAATAAAATAAATAAAAGAAAAAGAAGAGAGAGAGCTATAAATCCACCGAAGACGCGCTGCTTATGCTTCAATTTCGTTTTGGGTTTTAATTAATTGCTTACACTATGCTATGCTCTGTACAAAACTATGTGTGTGTGTGTGTGTGTGCTGTGTGTGTGTGTGTGTGTGTGTGTGTGTTTGTGTGAGGCGATTTCTCTACCCCTACTTGTGTGTGAGTTTGGTCATTTTTGTGCAGCTGACAAAAATGCATAAGCGTATATTTTTGCAGAGCCAAAATGAGAAACAAAAACAAATTATGAAAAAAAAATAAATATAAATTTAAAGCTTCGCAGTATTTGCTAATGTAGCTGAGAATGAATGTTTCATAGTTATGGCATGTTGTGGCAGCAGCAGAATATGTTGCACGTTTGTTTCGTTCGCTTTTGATTTAGCATGCAACTCAACTGTAACTGTACATAAATTGCCTCCTCATTTTTTGTGCCAGCTGCCACCCGCATGCGCATTGTGCTAGTAAAATGAATTTTAATTTAATTTATTTATGATTTGCTTGCTTTTTGCTCTGTTTTTTTTTTTAGCGCAAATGTTTGTAAAATTTGTTTTTACCAAAATTTCGCCAGGATCAAAGCTCAACTTATCGTAACATCGTTCAAATAAATAATAAATGCTCAGTTTAGATATTTATTTATTCATTATACTTATATGTATGGCGAAACGAGATAAAAACATTTTTTCCGAACACATGTGTGCATTAATTTAACTTAATTAATTTTTAATACCCCATTACCCAGGCTGCTGTTGTGTAAAGATTTTTTTCCAACTAGTCGCTATTAACCAACGCGCTGTCGTATATCCAAACCTGCTTTATAAATAACATAAGAGAAGCAATCCATATAAAACCGCTAAATGCTTTTTAATTAATGCTGTTCATTTTCAATTTTTATACATAAACATAAAACATTTTTTTTCATTCTTGCCTGACAAACAAAAGGCGGCATATTTTTGGAATGGCCAAGTAAATAATTATTGGCCCCATAAATTATTGAAATCCAATTTTGCGCTGCAATGAATTCTGCTCGGGGCGTGGCACAGACATTTTTAAACTAATTGTTTAAAGCCTGTTTGGGTTTTGTTTTTGTTTAACACATATCGTTTATTTTCAGCTGCGTTCCTAACAATAAAACTCATATAATCATAATACATACGAAACAATTATGCATTTAAGTTGCAATTTAATTTTAGTGCAAATATTTTTAATTCGCTTTGGCATGCCGTTGTATTTTAATTTATGCGCCGACGAGAGGCAATTTAAATAAATTTGTTGAACAACAAATACCAAAAACAGCGAGGCGCAGAGCGTGGGCAGAAATTTAACAACAACTAAAAAAGAAAAAAATTCTATAATAAAAAGTAATTTAAATATGCCTATAAAAATCCTTGCACAACAACCGCCAACTTAAATCAAATTTCCCCACGGATTTTACGAAAAATCAAAATCCGTTATAAAAGCATCAAGTTTTTAATTTGTTTTTTTCGATTTTGACTAAGTTGCATAAATACTTTTTGTTGAATTTTTATGCAAAAAGCAAAACAACATATTACCAAAAAAGATATAAAATTCCAAACTGTATATTAGTTGAAAATTTTCTATATGCTACAAACCTTTCTATTACTCTCAACAAAAATTCCTCTCTGTCTCTCTCTCTCTCTCTCTCTCTATATATCTCTTGCTATTTTGTTCTCTATACATTATAACCTTTCAGTATGTCTTAGAGACTTTTAATTTCAATCATTTGTTAATAGATATTTTCACCTACCGTATTGCAATTTGACCATTTTCCATGTTACATATACGTCCCACAGTTCCGCCACGCTGGATTGTGGAACCTGCCGATGCGAATGTGGAGCGCAACCGTCATATAATGTTGCATTGTCAGGCGCAGGGAGTGCCCACGCCCAGCATTGTATGGAAAAAGGCTACAGGTTAGATATACTAAATAAAATTTCAAATTTCAGCAATTATATCCCTTCTTTTTTTTCATAATTCCTTTGTTTTACTTTCCTTAACAGGCAGTAAATCTGGCGAGTATGAAGAAGTTCGGGAACGTCCCTTCACCAAGTTGCTAGGGAATGGCTCGATGTTGCTGCAGCATGTGAAGGAGGATCGTGAGGGGTTCTATTTGTGTCAGGCGAACAATGGCATTGGTACGGGAATAGGAAAGGTCATACAGCTGAAAGTGAACTGTAAGTATCGTAAGGCGATGGGGGATGGGATGCCAAATGGAACGTGGCAATTTGGTTAATTGCAGCGCTATCACCTACCGGGATTGCAATTGTGTTGCCCCTATAGATGCTGATGCTGCTGTTGCTGATGATGCTGTTGCTGATGATGCTGCTGCTGGCATAATTAAAATGTGAATTATTGTAATGTTTTGCAGCCTCACCATACTTCTCATCCACATCGCGCTCAGTAACCGTTAAAAAGGGCGACACAGCGCTGCTGCAGTGCGCCGTCAGCGGCGACAAGCCGATTAATATTGTGTGGATGCGTTCGGGCAAGAATACGTTGAATCCATCGACCAATTACAAGTGAGTGCCCTGAATCGAAACTAATGCAATGACTTTGCCAATCCCAATCTCAATCCCCACCAGAATATCGGTTAAGCAGGAGGCCACCCCAGATGGCGTTTCAGCGGAGCTGCAGATACGCACAGTGGATGCCAGCGATAGTGGTCCCTATTTTTGTCGTGCCAGCAATCTTTATGGCAATGATCAGCAGCTGGTGCAGCTGCAAGTGCAAGAGCCGCCACAGCCACCCAGTGTATTGGAGGCGACTATGATAAGTAGTCGCTCGGTTAACCTTAAGTGGCAACCGAAGGCTCTCAGCACAGGCGATGTGTCCAAGTACATTGTGGAGTATCGCGAGGCAGATCGTAAGTCGAATTTTGGCAAACAGACAAACAGACATTATATTCATACTTTACTCAATCTCGTTTCAGCCGTTCTCTTTATCGATCAGTGGCAGCACTTGGAAGTCAAGGATCCGCCCAGCTTTAATGCGCTGATTGAGAATCTGAAGCCAGCGACGCGCTATGCTTTCAGAGTGATAGCCGAAGGCAATGCAGGACGTAGTGCACCAAGTCAGGAACTGATTGTGCGCACGGAACCACAACGACCCGCTGGACCACCTTTGAATCTGTCTGCACGTCCACTCTCTTCCACGGAGCTGCTCATCAGCTGGGTGGCGCCGCTGCCAGAGCTGCGACATGGCGATATACAGGGCTACAATGTGGGCTATAAGCTGGCCAGTTCAAGCAACACTGCCTACAATTTCACCTCCGTTTCGGGCGATGGTGAGGGCGGCAATGGGGAGTTGTTGCTCAGCGGACTCTCCAAGTTTGCGCGTTACAATATTGTGGTGCAGGCCTTCAATCAAGTGGGCCCCGGTCCGCTCTCAGAGCCAACAGCAGCGCAGACCATGGAAGATGGTTAGCAAATGAGTCTCTCAATTTTTCCTTTGCACTTCTTAATTTACTTTCCTTTCAGTGCCCAGTCGGCCGCCGGAGGATGTTCGCTGTGCTGCCTTGACGTCCCAATCGCTACAAGTGTCTTGGCAGCCGCCGCCAATTTATCACACAAACGGTTTGCTGCAGGGCTACAAGCTGGTCTTTGAGCCCATCATTGATGACATAGTGCCCAACAAGGATGAGGTGGAATCGCGAAAGACAACCGCATTAACAACTGTACTAACCGGACTGCGCAAGTACACCAATTACAGCATTCAAGTGCTGGCACACACACGGATGGGTGATGGCGCTATTTCCAAGCCGCTCTTCTGCCACACCGAGGAGGATGTGCCCGAGGCGCCGTCTGATATCAAAGTGGTTGTCAGTTCGCCGCAATCACTCTTTGTCTCCTGGCAGTCACCGATCGAGCCCAACGGCGTCGTCACCAAGTACAGCCTCTATACGCGCGTCGTTAATGGACGCGAGGAGCTGAAAAATGAGAAGCGCAGCCTGCCCTCACAGCAAACCTACTACGAGGCCAAGAATCTGCATCCCCACATGGAGTATCAGTTCTGGGTGACGGCATCAACGCGTGTGGGTGAGGGTAAAAGTTCCCGCGTTGCCTCTCAAATAACTACGAATCGTGTGCCAGCAAGAATTATTTCTTTTGGTGGTGGTGTGGTGCGTCCTTGGCGCTCCACAGTCACGTTGCCCTGCACGGCTGTGGGCAAACCGAAGCGAGAGTGGTTCAAAGCAGATGTCGCACTGCGTCAGGGGATGCATAACTCACAGTTGCTGGATACGGGCGACTTGATCCTTTCCAGTCTGCAGCTGACAGACAGTGGCAACTACAGCTGCCAGGTGGACAATGGCATCGGCACGGATCGTCTGACGCACATGCTGCTCGTACAGGTGCCACCCTCAGCCCCCGTTCTGTATGTGACAAGCGCCACATCGAGCAGCATTCTGATGCACTGGAAGTGCGGCTTCACTGGCAATGCTCCCATCACTGGCTACACTCTGTTCTATCGCCGCGCCACTGGCAACACGGATGAGATGCAGCTCTCCAGGCACGCCTCTAGTCACGAGCTGAAGGGCCTCGTCTGCGGCAGCACCTATCAGATACATTTGAATGCCCACAATAAAGTCGGCAGCTCCCCAGCCAGCATTATGCTCCATGTGCGCACACAAGGACAGGCGCCAGGCATGCCAGCATCGACAAGTTTGCTGGCACCCAACTCCACGTCGGTGCTGTTGCGTCTGCACACCTGGCCGGACAATGGTTGTCCCCTGATGTACTTTGTGCTGCAGTACCGTGCGGTGACAGATGATCCCGACAGGGAATGGATTCTGGGTGAGTTTGAAAGCTTTGAGCTTGGTTGATATTATAAACAGAATAGAAGAATAGATAATTGAAAATGATAACTTCAATCAATACAAATCAAATCACTTTCGTCATCTCAGTTTCGAATGCTCTGAAGCCGCAACGGCGCGTGGTCATCTCCAATCTGCAATCATCGACGCTCTACCAGATGCGCATGGAGGCACACAATGTTGCGGGTGTTTCGCAGGCGGAGTTCAGTTTTGTGACACTCACCAAAGATGGTGATCCACCACCGCCGGAGATTGTGCAGCGTGGTCAGCGCGGACCGAGCGTGTTCTATGGCAACGTTAATCTTCTTATACCCAGCATTGCTGCTGTCTCCGGCATGATATGCACCATAGCCTTGGTTGTCATCTGCTATCGTCACAGTAAGTTTGACTGAGTGCGAAGATTATTTGTTTACTAATTGTGTGAGTGTCTTGCTTGCATTATTGCAGAACAAAGCAATCATATACAAAAGGAATCGCTTGAGAATCGTGCCAACTCTGAAGCGGCACAGCGTGAACGCTACTATGCCACAATACATAAGGTTTCCATGCAGAACAATGACAAAATTCCGGGTAAGCGTATGCTCAATCATTTGATCATAATGAGTTCCATCTAAGCCTGGGGCTATTTCGCAGAAACCTCTGAGGACATCTCACCGTATGCCACCTTCCAATTGTCGGAGGCGGGTAATATGTCACAGCCGCATCATGGCGGTCCAGCCAATACGCTGCTGCACTCGTTTATGTACCATGAGAGGGCTCTGCCGAGGGCTGCTCCTCGCCACCACCAGCTGCGGTATTAAAACCAACCACCACCCATCACCACCATCACCACAACCAACGTCCACAAAAGACAATTCATAATTATTATCAGACCTCACCGTTTCATAATATCGTGCGTTTGTTTATTCATTTCTTTGATTTTAGATCTCTCTCTCTATCTCTCTTGCTCTCTGTCTCTCTCTCTTACTCTCGTTGTCCCCTTCTCTCGGCAGGGGAGAGATTAGTCATACAATTAGTGTGTATTTTTCTATAGACTACTATAAGTACTACGTGCTTTTTATGTTGTTTCTGTGCTCGTGTCTTACGTTCATCTAAGTTCCCTTAAGTGCAATGCCGTACATCATTTGGGCATTGAGCGAAGCGCTCTGCCTCGTGCCACCTGTCAATCTTGAGTTTCCTATTGTTTTTTTCATTTGAAAGCGTTTACCATCCCCAGGCGCTTATGTAGTCGCTAGTCGCTAGTCGCTCTGGTGCACAAGGACTATCCCAACTAATGTCATTGTTTGTTTTATGCACAGTCCAAGAATCGACGTCGTCACTCACGCAAGACCGAACCGGAGAGTGAGGAATCCGAATCGGATCAGGATCAACTGACTTCCAGTCGCACCGAGTCTTCCAATCAGCACGAGGGCAAGATCAAGCACAGTAAGTCGTAATCCATTGCTCCCGGTTTCAGCATCTGGAAGATATCGGTTAAGACGGTCATTTCAAATTGAAGATAAGATACGGATATACAAATTTGAAATCTCTTGAACAGATCCAACAACAGACCTTTTAATTGTGACACTTCCAGGTGTGAGAAGATTGTTTACCTGCAACTGCTTACAGCTCTTAGTTGGGCTATCAAATGGAGTAATCTACTCGCTCTTTCTCTCTTTTTTGCGTTATTTTACTTTCCAGACTCAGACTCTAGACTAATTCAACATTTTCCAAATCACAACATATCGATAACTTATCTGTAGTAGATCAAGGAAACTGTGCATCAACTTTTGCCACGCAATGCTCTTGACTTTTATAGACATATATATGACATATATTTGACCAGTGAACTGAAGACTAAACTAAAACTAGAACGAATATTGTAAAGTGCGAAAGTTAGTCTTAAGTTAGCTATAAGTTGATATGTTTCCATGCCCACATGCCAAATCTATATTTTTCCCGTATTTTCTTTCTTTCTTTCTTTCCAAAACTGTTAATGCTGTTACTGCGATGCAGGCATCATCTACCATGGAGCACAATCAAGCACATCCTCCGATCTGTCACCAATGTCCGAACAAAAATCATTGCCACGACGCGGTCGCTCCAGGTATCATCATCAGCAATATCAGTTTTCCACCAATACAACACCGCGTCATCACAATAGCAACAAAAGCAACAACAACATTACCACAAACACGTCCACAAATACAAATACAGCCACATCGGCAACAAATTCGAGCAAAATTCTATCGCCACGCAACGGTGTTGGTGGCAATTTGAAATCCATATCGAGCACATTCAAATCACAAGACTCCATACAATGCCATATACCCACATTGGTTAAATCGCCATCAATAAGCACACAACAACAGAAACAGTTCCACAAACAACAGCAGCAGCAACATCAACAACAGCAACAACAACAGCAATCACAGTCTAACAATATTACTAAGCCCAGTCAGAACCCCAATCAGACCCAGTGCAGTAGCAGTAGTTTGAAGCAACAGCAACCACTGCTGATCCAGCCCAAGCTCCATCAGCTCGAGCCGACGCCGACAACGACAATGCATGTTAACAACGGCCAGGAGCTGTTGGGCTTGGATGGAGGCGTTAGTACATTAGCATCTGTTGTGCCCGTCACTTGCATGCCACCCTCCTCACAGTTTCGACCCATACCACACAAGTCCATAATGCCCGCGCATGAGTCACACCTCAATCACCACAACCATCATCAGCAAAATCATCATCAGGT
Source organism: Drosophila planitibia (assembly GCA_035043785.1). NCBI lineage: Eukaryota > Metazoa > Arthropoda > Insecta > Diptera > Drosophilidae > Drosophila > Drosophila planitibia. The sequence goes on from JAWNMS010000023.1 coordinate 65,196, forward strand.
CGGTGTCTCTGGCACCGCTCTGCTTAACCCGTCGACGGCTCTGCTGTCCTCAAAGTTCTTTACGGCACCAACGCTGCCGCTGCCCAAATAGGATACGGCCAATGGGGGGAGTGAATACACAGGCGGTGCAGGTGGTGCTGATAGCAGCAGTAGCTTCAATAACGGCTACAATAGCGGCGACATTTCGTGCACCTATATGGATCCCATAGATCACACATGAGACTTGGCGTATGGTGAGGTGTGTGGTCCTGAGGGCGCCCATTAAACAGCAGCCAGCACAATGACGTCACAATCACCACCACCAGCCACCAACTGCCAACTAGAACCACCACTTGACACACAACTTGAACACAACTAAGTCTCTCTCTCTCTTAAATACTGAATGCTTGAGTGTGGTTGTCAGCCAAAAACAAAACTATAGTATGAAACAACTCTGGATACTCTTCTTCCCCCTTCCATTAAAAAAATATCAAACAAATCATGCAGAGCTGGCATCCTGCGCACGCTGCATCCGCTGCAGCTGCAGGCCGAGTGCACAGCTGGTGCCTTCCATCATGGGGAGCGCGATGCTGGCGAGCATATCGAGCTGGCCGAGGTTGAGTGCGATGTGGATACGATCAAGAAGCTAAAGCTGGGACAGCGCTCCTCGCTTTGGTCGCGTCCAAATTCCACCACATCCCAGTTGCAGCAGGAGCATCAGCAGCAGCAACAGCAACAGCAACAACAGCAGCAACAGCAGCAGCAGCAGCAGCAACAACGTCAGCAGCAAGCACCACACAAGAGAGCGCATTCAAAGTCACCGCAGCCGCAACAACAGCAGCCACTACAACAACAACAACAACGACCCCAACAACATTCACCCGCTCCAGGCCAGAAATTGCTTAGCGAGAAATCGGATTATTCGATATCAGTGTGAGACATTGGTAAGATCTGATCAAAGCCCGATCAACAGTTAGGATGAGGTCAGACCAAAAGCAGACGATAGCAGTAAATCGAATTCAAATTGGGCGGCACTCGTCAATTCTAGATTGTCGAATGCCATTTAGGTAAACAACAGTTGAGCCGTTTTAGTACCTACATTTTTGTAATGCCAACACTTAAGCTCCTCCCGATATAACCGATCCACGCCGCCCCCGCCCTGACCCCGCAACCAGCTTGACAACATACCCAAAACAAAACAAAAACCAAAAAAAAAAGAGAAATAAGAACCCAAACACAATGGAATACTTTCGGACAATCAAAATCAAAATTATTTTGCACAACCATCCATTGAACACATCCCATTTGTTACTCTCCATTCCCGAATATACTATATAACGCTCATATAACCGTATAAGCATATACATATAAATTAAATAGGTAATTACGATTACGATGCATGTTATACGGCATGCACCCAGAACCCAGGTCAGTTATCGAACTTCCAAATACAAATTTTGTATATACGTACAATATATACGCTAACTTATACCTACTACTAACCTAGTGTTAAGTACTTACGACTAACTAAGTAACTCGAACTACTAACTCGAATACTATTGAATACTAACGGCGCATCGTATATCGGATAAAGCGCATTAACTCGTACTACTTATAATCGAACTGTTTTCGTATGTAGAGAGGTTGTATGTAAGTATTTTGTATTTTTTTTTGGTCATTGTGGTTTGGTCAACAATTTCTTTTATATATATATATATATATATATATATATTTGTATGTACTCGTACTGACCCTTGAGTTACAGCTAATTCTAAGTATTTGTGTAAGTTCTGCAATTGATTTCGTTTCAAAAACAGCATTTTCCATTTGTAAAACGAGGAATTTAAACATGAAATTACAACTAATAATTAACTCAAGACATATGCTGTGTACAAATCGATATATTTATGTCTAAATACTAACGATATTTAGTAGAACGTATTTATTATTGGCTCATGTACATACACACACACACACACACACACACACACACACACACTCACATACATATACACTTACTTATATATAGATAATAAATATCTAGTTGTTAGAGCTACTATAAAAAGTACATTTTGTATATAGACACACACACACACAGACACACGGATAAAACTTGACTGAAAAGAAAACAAAAAGAAAATAGCTCCATAATGAAATGAAATACAATGAAAAATGTTAACTAAATGTATTTGATATATATTCGATGTATACACGAGTACGAATCGCCAGCTGAATCAGTATTCATATATAATATGACACGATATCGCAGTATCTACACAATTAATGTTTCCATTACAATAAACTGTCGTTCGTCAACGTGTAGATAAATGTTTTTAACAAGCAAAGTATGAAAATCAAATAGAAAGTCGTAATCAAATTTTGACATATTGAATCAAACAGTAAAACACACCTACTCACACACACACACACATCCACACCCACACACACACACACGCACACACATTGTAAACTCTGAGGAGAAAAGAAAATAAATAAATGGCCAAGTTAAGAGCAGTAAAACAAACTACAAATTACAATTAGTTCACATAAATAATCCACACATTAATTAGCTGTATTTTAAACTAGTCAACAAAATACATAACAAATTTAGCCACAGATCAGCAGATTGAAAGTATGCAGTGAGCAAGAATATAAAACGACTTTCAAAACAGTTTCGGAAACCATGTGCCAAAATTCGTATAAGACAAGAGTCAACCCAAAAATCGTATTAACAAAATATACAATAAAAGAAATCCCGAAATGGATTTATTAGCTCCACAAATAACAATAATAAAACAAAGAATATATATACTTACACATAGGTATACAAATATTACAACTGACAGACAGATTAGAGCCGAGGCCATTTATAAAAACCTTTGGCAGCCAAATAAGTCTGCATTAACGTGTTTCATTTATTGCAGCGCCAGTTTCACAAAAAAAAGAAGATATTTATAATAAAAACATAAATAAAGTAAAAAAAACTCATAATAAGTAAAAAATCAAATATTTGAATAGAATTTATGTGCTGCACTTTTTTTTTGTTTTTAATTTGTATGTAGCAAACACGATGCAGTATTTTTAATCCGTTTTTATACACCTTTTTTTTATATAATATGTAATAAATGGTTTATTAAATTTAACATCGAATTTTACGAATTTATTACACAACACAAAAGTTGCAAGTGAAAATCAACAAACAAATCAAAACATGGCAATTTACTTAACAAAAAAAAAACAATCAAAAGGCAAAACAACAAAACAATATAGTACTTACGTATGTATGGGTAAAATAAATAAACAACATTTTTATGTTTAACAATATAATTAGCACAAAAACTACAAAATAACAACTATTAATGTAAAAACAAAAAAAAACAAAACAAAACAAAAAACCTTCAAAAGTATAAAATAATTTTAAAAAATCGTATCGTGTTTTTATAATTGCTTAAATGGTTTGGGCCACAACTGAATGGATGTGAAATGTGGGGATTGAAGATAAAAGATATGAGACTGCAGTCGTCGACGCTCTTTAAATGCTGGTTCTTCCACTACGACGCCAGCGATATCAGTATGATTTGTGTACTACAGCAGCAACAGCAGTCGTAAGTTAAATTCTTAACAGTGGCGTATGCTCAAACTGAGCCAACAACAACAAAGCCTCCAGGCATTCCACGCTCTGCGTAAATTGGTTGCTATGAATATACATAATATTCATACATTTTACATGTCACATTTTGAATAATAGACAGCATAAATGGTGTTTTCAAATTAACATATTAAATCTAATTTAGCGATTTTCCGTTCTTTAATACACTGCTGTTAACCCTAACATATAATTCAAGCGTAACAGAATGTTACTTGACATGCCAAAGAATATGGTTTGAATATTAGGTGCATCCCAGGTTTTGTTCCTCTTTAAATGATTTGACAACAACCAACTAAAGCGTTATACGCTGTAATTCGCTAACAGAATAAGTCATGCGGCTTGCGTCTTGGCTAACGAATATTTAACGAATCTGTTGCTGGTGTACTAAAGTTAACGAGCAAACTCCGCACTTAACGAACGTTCGACGAACTCCACACATAACGAATATACTGTACACTGTAACAGAAATGCTCCACACGAAACGGTTATGCTCCTCATACAAACTGTTATACAGATAGGCATAAGAAGTACCGCAGCTGTAGAATGTAGCTTAGAAAATTCCCAAATTATAATATAATTGGCTTGTCAACTCTGGACTGGTCATTGCCTTGCTGTTGTTGGTGTCGCACAGACTATGTAGACCATCAATCACCACAGGCAGACGACACACACACACACTATCAGCCGCACGTACGCACACACACACACGCACACACACGCACACGCACAGATGACAGACAATTTTTTGTGCGTTTGAATGTGAAAAATGTCGATCAAGTTAAGACATGACCAATAAAAAAAGGGTTAGCCAAGCAAAGCTGGCGTGCAAAACGAAAATTAAAATAAAAAAAATATGCCAGCATTAAATTTTGAAATGACCAACTAATTAATATGCAAAGCAGCTGACAATTTTTTTGCCTGCTGTTTGCCTTCAGCCAAACCAATGCAAACTTGGCAGCATCAAATTTTGTTCTTTTTTTTATTATTTTTATTAAATGACAGTTGCTGTTTTTTTATTTGCAAGATGAAATGGCCAAAAAAGCAATAAAGTATGTATAAATATATATATATGTATGTGTGTGTGTGTGTGTGTTGGATATCTATAAATATAAATTGAAAGGGAAACCTTAGCAAATTTGTTGTTCTTTGTCACTTTGCAAGCAATTTTCATGCAGACAAAAATAAAAACCGAATCGTGTCTGGTCAGTTGTGAGCCACAGACAATTTATATATGTATATATCTATATATAATATTCATGAATATATATAGATATATATATGTATATATATATATGTGTGTATTGCGCACGTGACCGTAAATGCGTCAGTTTGTCTTTTGGCATTTTGTGTATTTCGGTCATGTAACGGTAAAAATTGTTTGCATATTGTTTTGTGGCATTGGCGGCGCCATTGTGATTTGCTGGTCGCCTCAACTATTGCGAAACGTGTGCCACATCCAGTAAGGCAAATGAAGCGATCGTAATGATGCACAAAAAGCTGCCACACACACACACACACACACACACACACACACCCACACACATGAAAAAGAAAGCAGAAGAAAACAAGGACAATCAACAAAGCAAGTTTCGCTTTTGTTAAGCAAATTAAAACAAAATATGTGCACAAAAATATATATGTGTTTGTGTGCGGGCCGTGCAACTAACGGGACCTGGCACTGCCACCAATTCATTCGTCACGCACGTGCGCCTGCGGCTATGCAACGTTTGTTGCCTGCACCAACTCCACTTTCCCCCTACGTAGCCCCTTGCCACTCCATCAAGCCACAAGTCTACACACTCAAATTAATGGCTGCCATTGCCATAAGTTAGTGCAGCTGCATATTAAACTTCTTGCGAGCGAGCGTGAGCGAGAAAGTGAGATAGACAGAGACAGAGAGAGAGAGAGAGAGAGACAGAGAGAGAGAGAGAGAGAGACATAGCCTATTTCTGCTGCTTGTCCCCAGCCAATGCTTTGCGGCATTTACACCAATTATAATACTAACTCACCATCACACACACACCAATACACACACACACACACACATTACACACAGCGGCAACCAACAAGTTATATCATACTGTGATTGAGAATATATTGCATTGCTAATGGTCAATTTTCACACGCCTGCTTAAGCAAATGTTGGTCGATCCAGTTGGGAGAGCAAGCTGCCTCTGCCTCCTTGCCACCTTAGCTGTTGTGTGCGCTGCATATACAAATAAGCTGAGGCTGGAATAGATACACACGCACGGGGATAGACAGGCGTATCGTCAACCCACTGTCCGGGCTACATATTCACACATTAAGTACGATCATAAATCAGTTAGATTCAATTCACTTGGGGCTATTGCATGTGCTAATTTCAGTAAGCAGCTTTAACCTATCGGTGATACGAGCTGAAAGTGCTGCTCACAACGAGCATGCCTTAAGTAAATAAACAAGTGCATTTTGTCTTTTAACTTTTGCTTTTGCCTGCGCTTGTGTTTCTCAGCTTGTCGTTTGGGAATGTACAGTGATATTTACTTACTGGCAGAGTGATGGGGCAGCTATCATTTGTATGGGTTAACACGAGCTTAACACGCTCAGTTGCGGAAGCTGTCCGACTGACAGTCGCCTGGAATTCTCAATTTGATTGCATGCGGCAAAGCGGGGCGCTGCCGACAATTGCGAAGGACAACGGCACCTAGATGGCGACGGCGCCTCTTTGAGCCGCTGCCAAACAACGCGAAAACTTTGAAGAGCAGCCAGGGAAACACAAACAGACAGACACACGACCAGGCAGACAGACAAACAGACAGACAGACATACACATACTATGTCGTGGCATGTCTGTCACCAGCTACGCTCAACGCCATTTCAATGTCTGCAATCTATCTCAGCCACACACGCACACCCAGCCAGTCTCTCTCGCTCGCACTCTGCGGCTGCCACTCGTTCCTCCAGCTGCTTGCTCTTGATGGCACTTGGCGATGATGCGCTTAAGTGCGTTGATTGCACAAAAATTGAATCTTAAAAACATATTTGCATTTGATTATTTGTTGCTTGTAATTTATATGCAAAATTGGACCGGAAATGTGCTCCATACACTTGTTACGTCTGCCACCAAATAATATTTATAAATGGGCGCCCTCTCCCTCTCCTACCCTCTCCCTCTCCTACCCTCTCCCTCTCTCTTTCTGTGTGTGCTGGTGACACTTTTCATTTGATTACATTCCAAGACGATGCGTGTCTAAATTGCCAGACAAGCAAATAGCTGACACCAAGAAACAACATTTTTGAGCACAACAACAAAATGTCAATAAAATAATTTGCGTGTGTATATACATTGAAAATATATTACCAATTATTTGTAAATCTTTATATTCAACACTTAACATATTTAGATATATTATTTTCCCACTGAAACGTTATAAGCCTTGTGCTGAAGCTAAGAATCCTGTTGCTGCTGACTGTGGTAATATGTATGTTCTTTGTCTGCAACTGAATCAATATTGATGGCTGTGTATCTGTTTATTCTGAGCCGCTCCGCGCTGATGTCGAGATGCAGCCATTGATATGTAAATGCTTTAATTTCACACTTTTAACATAAGAAAAATGAGTGGAACCGGCAAACCGGCAAACTGGCAAACTGGCAGGCAGACATATCGATTTAAGTTCCTTCCATTTTCGGTGCTGGGGCTCAGTCTTGAATTACCCCACATCCATGCATTTCGATCGGCATCCTGCCTCCACTTTCGTGTTTGCGGTCGCCAAAGAGCCCGTTGCATGTCCTCCCGTTGAATGTGTTGAAAGCAAGCCAAGTGATGCGAATGCGGATGCGAAAAACACGTAAAGCAAAATTGCACTTGCGTAAAAGTTTCGGTTTCTCCACATTTTGTTGCAAATAAATTAAGTGCAGGCGACGTTGAGGCTTATTGGCAATGCTTTCGCTTATTTTGAAAACAAGTGCGTGAAGGAGAAGAGCGGAAGTCGACTTGGTAGTGAAGACAAAAGGACACCACAAAACACAACAGCTCTGAACTCAACGTGACCTATTTCCGCTGTCAGTTAAATCAAATAACGGTGCATTCTCACGAAGCTGTTGCAGTTTACAGTTGTTATGCCCCTACAGACACTATCAGGTGCATCACTTACTTGCCCCCCAAGATGGTGCCTGGTACGACGGATGCAGAGTTCTGCGTTTTCCGTTCTAGCCGCATGTCAAAGTCAAAAGATTGCCACAAAATAAACTTTCGTTACAAATGTCATTTGAATTTGGCGAAATCAAAGGCTAATAAAAATAACATTTTAAAAGCCAATTAAATAGCGTACCAGCAAAAAACACTGCTGTTGCAGTTAATTAGCAGGCAGTGACTTTAAATGGCGTTAATTGCATGCCATAAATGATGCCCTGCAACAGACTCATCAGCTCAGTTTTATGTTAATCAAAAAATGAAATTACCAACAGGTATGCGTAAAAAAAAAATATAAACTCAGCAGCTTAAAGTACATTGATTGAAATTGAAGTGCTGCAATAATTTTAAATGTATCTTTTTATCTATGCCGGAATGCTTGCGATTATATTCAAAGCACTGAACAATTGTCAGTCTTAAGAAAATAATCATTTTCAATGCTTTCTTCGAATAAATAATTGAAACTGACCTTTGCCATCAGATAAATCTAAGTAAAAGTAGAATAGTATTTAATTATAAGTATATAGGATTTAGTACACAACTATCTTGACTTGAATTGCTGATTGAGAAGTTAGGCTGTGCTTCCGGTTCGTTATCTAGGCTGATTTTCCAACTCTTCCCCTATTTTGTAGAGCAGTTAACTCTTAAGCAAATGGTTGAAATGCAAGCAGCTATCATAACTCGAAGTGGCTCTTAGATGACAGGCTATGGCTGGCTTGTCCGGCTGGGCTGTATGGATGTCTGAATTGCAAGACAAAGTTTGCCGGCAGGAAGTGACAGTTGATTTAACACAAGCGCACATCAACTCACACTTGCACACACACACACACACACACACACACACACACACACACACAGACACACACACGCACAGACACACAGACACACACACACACAGACACACACACATATAGCTGTAAGCACAGACACGTGCACACCTGTCGTTAAAACTTGCATAAGTCATGAAAATGCATGCACTCAGCTCCGACAGGCCCCGTCTACATTTTCTGTGAAATGACACAGAGTTCTTCCTCTTCCTCTTCCCCTTCCTCTCCCCTATCCCCTTCCTCTTCCATTAAAAATGTCAACTCGAATGATTTTTGTGCTTTCTTTACTTTTCGCTTTGATGCAAATGCCAGACCACAGCCCCAGGCTCAGCACCAGCACCAGCTCCACATTGAGATTGAGATGCAGCCTCGGATTTCGATTCAGTGCCAGAAATTTATGTCAGCTAATTAAATTTAATGCGATTTGTGTGACATTTTGCACAGCAATAGAGCAGTCAAGAGCTTGACTTGGATAAGGCCAGCTTACTCAGTTTTGACTGTAGAATGTCAAATTTAAAGCTGCTGTCAAAGTGCTCTTCAATATTTGAACATTGCTGCATTGAAAATAAGTCCACAGCTCGAGTAGTACTCTATTATACGGAATAAATTTAAACTTTCTGTGCTGGTAACTTAAATACTATTTTCTTAAATTGACTATGACAGCTGGCTGGATCAATAATATTTCCAAGAAAAGATTTGAACGCGTCAATTTAAAATATTAAATATAAAATATATGTGACAATTTTAAGTTTTTTAGATGATTTTTTTCGCACAATTTTCAAGCTGACGTGGCAGCTGTTTCACTTAACTAAAGAAGCAAAATGAGTAACAAATCACTTTGATATCTGAGGTGTACGCCATCTATCTCTCTCCCTCTTCCTCACTATATCTCTCCCTTTCTCTCTTTTATGTGACATCAAAATAACTTTCAGTTTTAGTACCCAAATGAATGCGACTGCCTAAATTGCTTGGGTACTTTATTAAAGTAGCATTGGTGAGTTGATTAAAGCTGCTTGCGAAGTGCAGTTGTGGAAAATGTTTTGTGTTTTGGCAAATTTATGAGACCAAAGCCAAAAATTGCCAGTCAGAAACCCTTTGGCTAAGAATCATCTTTAGCAGCTGTAGCTGTAGCTGTAGCTGTATCTGGCTGCTGCTTACTCCGGTTACCCCTTACTTTTAGTGTTTATGTGCTTATTTATTATTTCACTTTTATATGGGCGGCATTTCTTTGGTTGTGGTTGTGCCAACGATTTGGGTTGCCTTCCAGAGGCTTCATTTTTATGGCAATTTGACGCCATTTTATTGTCACACCGCAGCGTTGGCCACTTTAGAGTTGTCTCCGGCAGTCATAAATTCCGTCATGTTGGCCATTTTGTGGCATGCTGGGACATTAATTCGTTGCCAATGTCCATGCTGCTTCTGCTACTGCTGCTGCTGCTGTTGCTGTTGCTGTTGCTGCTACTCCTTACCGGTGGTTATACTTTACTTGTGCGCTCGGTGAGAGAACATAATTTATTCGCCTATCGCTCGTGCTATAGAAACTTCATTTTTTTGTCAGCCTTGCCTGCTGATTGGAAATGTGGGTGGGCGGGCGTTTTTCAATTTTCTCTGAGGTCGCAACAACAACATCAGCAAATGTAACTCGAAGTGCAGCCAATCTTATAGCGGCAGAATCAACACCTCAAAAGCTGCGTTAAGTATTTGACTTCTGCATGTGTGTGTGTGTGTGTGTCGTGGTGTGTGTGTGTATTGGCTTGTGGGTATGTGCTGGTGCGGTTGCTTGTGTGTATGAAGGACACAGTAAGCAGCAAAATGCCAAACGCAAATGTCGCCAATATCCCAATGGCAATCGATGAAAATTTATAGAAAATTGCGCACAAATAAAATTTTACGTTTGTTTGCTTTTTCATTTACGACGGCTGCAAACACACACACACACACCCCTCTCTCTCTCTCTCTGTGCCTCTCTCTCTCTCTCTCTCTCTGCGTCTCTCCCTCTCGCTCTTTCTCTCTGTTACATGCACCATCTATCTCGGTCTGCTGCTTAGACCGTTGTCATGGCTTATTGAAATGCATTTTCTTGACTGCTGCCCGTCATCGTGTTTTTTAGCCACAACAAAACGATTTGCAATCCTGCAATGCTTGTTTAGTTCGATTTTTGTTGTTCTTCCAGCTGATTCGCCCACATGTGGCGAATATTTGTTTGCTTGTGTGTGTGCGTGTGTGTGTGTGTGTGTGTGTGTGTGCGTGTGTGTGTGTGTTGCACAGCATGAGCTACGCAGCTCCGAGCTGTTAATGTTTACGATTGTCGTTTTCCATTTCAGTTAATTGAAACATAGAATGGCAACTCTGTGCCCAGAGCTAGCTGAGAAATTCAGCATCGTTTTCGATGTCCTGTTGCTTGGCAAGTGCCTAAAGTATCCAGTTCTCAGTATTTTCGTATGCTTTTTGTCGCTGCTGTTTTTACATTTCCAGCTCACAGTCATGTTTTGTAGCTGTTTTTGATGCTCTTGCTTTGAGCGCTGATATCACAGTAAAAAAACTCGGCAAACTTTAGTTTTGGCTTTTTACCCCGAAAAGTGAGCTGCTCTAGCTATAAACCAGACAAAAAAGTTACTCATGGTTAAACTGTAGAAAATTTGAACCATTCCAACTTTGTCGAGCACTGAATATAAAAGATACCTATTTATTTCCAGAGAGCCTTAGACTAAATAAGCCGCAGTAATTCAGTTGAACAAACTGCTGCGACAATTCAGACAGAAATAAAACACAATTTAAAATGTATTTAAAATTTGCATATTTGTATTTTAAAACTATTTATCATGTCAACATGTCTGTTTAAATATGAAAATGGGGTTAGCTCAAGTCTCTGTATAAATATTTATATATGTAAAATCTCGACAATAACTTGCTTATTTCTTTAGTTTATCTTTAGAGCACACGAGGCTCAGGTGTGTATGAGTGTGTGTGTGTGTGTGAGTGTGTATGCACATTAAGCAATTATAAAACTTGTACCATCTAGTTAATTAAATGCCTTATCGTGTATATTTTTATGTGTAGCAACTTTTGCGGCCCAGGCTGCATAATTAGCTTAAACTTTAAGTATTTTGGCAAGACCGCTGGGAAATGAGGCAGGTAATGAAAAGAAGAGCATCAAAAATACAGTAAAAATAACAGCAACAGCAACACCAACAACTGCATAAACAAACAAATTTGGCACAAGTTTGCATATTTTTTGGTTCGCAGTAATTAATACAATTAAAAATTAAATAACTTTAAACTCAATTCCCGAGGCTTCAATTAGCCGGGCACCACCTCAGGGGTACTTTTAGTCTTTTATGTTGTTGTTATTATTGTTGTTGTTGTTGCCACTGCCACTGCCATTGCCATTGCTGTTGTTGCTGTTGCTGTTGTTATTACAGACACTGGCCGCATGTTATTGGCCTGTGAGTATCGACTGTTGCCTCAACTGCTAATTGTGGGCATGCCATCTTCGGTCCAGCCTCAAAAGCAGCCAAATTAACCGCAGAGCAGAAGTCTCAAGTCCTTTCCAAAGTCAAATTGGATAGACAAATATAGAAGCCAGCTGCACTTCATGCACTTCAAGCCAGACCGCTAAGTGCCCAGGAGCAAAGCAACAAAAACACAAATATTGCATATCAATAACTTTCTATATATTTTTTTATATGCCCACGTATGGATGGATGTGTGCATATATTTTATATATTTTATATATGTGTGCAGGCATGTGTAGCATATCTTCATATTTGGGTGGGCGAGCAAATTTTCCACACCATTAGATGGTAAAGTACTCGAGTGAGCTATCCCGGGAGTTGTTTCGCTTGTTTCCTTGACGCTCCTCAGCTTTACTTGGCTTTAAGCATATGCGTTAACCCCCAACTGTTTTTGGTATTGCTTCGAGTGCCGTACAAACCCATCTCATCACATGGCATATTCATCAACTTGATTTCTGTTTTTGCCATGCGTCTTATTCTCAATATCTCTCTCACTCCCCCACACTCTCTCTATCTCCCTTACTCCCTTACTCCTTTATTTTTTTTTCGTTTGCCCTGTGTGAAGTTTTGGTCGGAAGAACGCCTTCAATTTAGAGAAGCGCCAAAACGACAGTTGAGCCCAATAACAATCCCAATAAGTTGTACAACTCTATGAATGAGTAAAAGCTGCCCAGATGCCGGCTGAGCAAAACCAATGTTGTTGACAATGAAAATAACGGTATATTCGGGTTCACTTTCCAGCCAAGTTTTGGAAACTGCTGACTGAGAACAGTTCCGTGGCAAGTTATGGCAAAAGCTTCAACAAAAGCTACATAACATAAAAAGCTTTAGCCAAGTACATAACATTATTGACAGAATGTTATAAAAGCTTCATTAAGCTAAGGATCTGTTATAAAAATGTTTTTTTCTGATAATATTACTTACTTCGTTGCTATGAAATTAGACACAACGTGTCCCAAAACTATTAAGTAAAATTAAAAAATTAACACACATACAGGGATAGTTTAATTGCTAGTAGAGATAAATGCATACAGCTTATGATAGATACATAGAGATAGTAACCAGATGGCTACTCGCTTAACAGTTAAGGTCTAAGGAACTTTCTTAAACTTAAGCAGGCACTCGTAGAGTGTTAGCTGCCGCGTCTCGGGCATTAGCATGAAGACCAGCAGTCCAAAGGCAAAGCTCAGGGCACCAAATGTGAAAAAGAAGACCGAATCACTGAAGCTGTGCTCGAAGGCGGCCACCATGAGTCCCAGGTGCAACGCCTGTTCGCAGATGAGGACGGCACCAAAACATCTGGCCTTGTGGGCCACGCTGAATGCCTCCGCAGTGTAGACTAAAGCGGGCACAGCAACGCCTGCTGCTACAATCACCTCGAAGAGCAGCATGAGCAGTGCAATTGCCTGCAGATTGATGTCATAGTATGTCTTCTTGACCGACTCCAGATGCTCAAAGACGCCGCCAACCATGACAATCACAATGCCAGCCACAAATAGCGACAACGAGCAAAGTTTGCGTCGACCCTGCCAATCCACGAGCAGGGCGCCAGCCACGCTGCCAAGCAGGCCACAGAATGCCAGCCAGTACAGGCAATTCATATCGCACTCGAGGCCATGCCAGCTGACCACGAGGAAGGCGCGATTGTATGGCAACGATAGTGCCAGAGTGGCAAAGCAGCGCACGAAGAGCACCTTCAGCAGCGGCAGCAGACAACGCAGCCAGCGTTGCCAGCGACCATCTGATAAACCATCTGTAAACTGCTCCCAATCGCGTGTATTGTGCAGTTGTCGGCAATCCTCGCGCAGACGCAGCAGTTCCGTGCCCGACTGCGACTGACCATTGAGTTGTTTCAGTGTATCACCCACTGCCATGTCCCGTTCCTGGCGCAGCAGCAACAGCGGCGATTCCAGGCGATACGACAGGGACAGAATGACCGCCGCCACGCCCAAGGCGGCCAGCAAGATGCCATGCAGCTGGTCTATGTGCATGGTGTGTCCTCGCTCCACGGTGTACCAGACACGCGCATAGAAGACCTGAATGCAAACGCCCAGCCAGAGAAATATTCTCTCACAGCTGAGCAGCATGCCGCGTATAGACTTGTGGGCCATCTCGGAGCCGGTAACCAGTGCCTGCACCTGGGTCAATCCATAGGCAGCGCCTACGCTCACACTGCTGTAGCAGGCGGTGGTGAAGTGACTCGGCAGCACCAGATTTAATATACCAGCCACAAGCAATAGAAATCCACTGGAGGTCTGGAAATGATGGTACCCAGTGAAAGATATCTTCAATTTGTTGGCTCGCTTTAAATGTCACTACTCCATCGAGTAAACGTTTTCCACGCAAATCGAGTTGTGACAAAATCAGTTAGTTTAGTTTCGTTTAGTTTAGTTTAGTTAGGAACGTATTGAAAAAGAGAGTTGAAGTGATTGTCTTGTTTTCTATGGTAATTCCCAAAAATCCCTCACAATAGTAATAAACTCTCATTAAGATTGTTAAAGTTAATGGCTAATGGCAAATACAAATTAAAGTTTATCAGTTTATGAATGTGAGATAAGCCACTAATGGTTGCAGCAGCACACTTACATAGGCCACGTTTTTGGTAACGCGCTGCACAAAAAACGACGCCAGCAGAGCACCGACGGCGACACCAATAAACCAGCTCATCATCAGATTGTGTGTACTGTAGTTGTTAAGATATTTGCCCGCGGGCGTATCAAATATCGACCAGGCCAACCGCATTCCGCTGCCCACAAACACTAGCGAAGCTGAAGGATTTATATATATACATATGGATGGAATTTGGATAGAGTCATGCAGTTAGCTAGGTCGGATCATACCAGCGGTCATGGACTGAAATTGCAGGCGATAGCGCCACATAAGTCGTAGCCAGGGCAGTTTACCCTCCTCCTCAATGGTCGGCAGCAATGGCATTCTGGAAAACCTCCCACTTATTCTGGCAATATCTAATTGCAATTCACAAAAATCAATTGATTTATTTGTCTGCTACGCACTGGCACTTACACTTGGCACGAACACTGGCACTTTTTTATTTTATCACTTATCACTTGTTGTTTTCGTATCCGTCATTTTCACAAGCTGAGTGTCAATTATTGGAGCTTTGATTTCGCTCTTTTATATACACTTCCCCTTTGAGAGCTGGCCAGTTGCTGTTCGCCTGACCGACCGGTTGCCTCTGCAGTTGATAAGCAGAAAGCACACAACAGTGGTCTGAAGTGCTTGAGGCGAGTATTGCGAAGCTCTGATAAGATAAACACAACTACAAACAAACAAACAAACAAACGCTCCAAAGTTTTGCGCGCTCTCTTATCAACGTGATTATTGGATATAAATAATTTAATTAAATTTGAATAGTAGGCGTCAAAAGTGGGTAGAGTGGACACAAAACACCATATAACTCCCCAACAATATGGTAATATGAAGGTACGCTTTTCACGCCCTACACTGACAGAAAAAATTTAAGACACCATTAGACTATACAATTTAAAATTAATTTAACACAGTGTAATGTGAATTCTATTGATTTAAAGTTTGATGTACAAATATTTTAGCTTAAAATATAATTGTGTGCATGGCTTGCTCTTCGACGATATTTGAAAGTTTTAGAATAAGTATTTTTTTGTAGATTTGTTTTAGACGTGCACTAGCGGTCGAATAATTAGTTACGCTGATTAGAGAGGTAATGCAAGAGTTCTAAAAGCTCGCTGATCTTGCGAGTTATCAGTCGTTTAATATATAAAAGAATGTACAAAAATATTTGTTTATATGGCTAATGTGTATATATGACTAAATAAGCTAGCATTAAATAATCATGAGAAATCCCGAAACTTTTCTTGTGCCTGGCGTAGCGTCAAAAACTTGGTCTCTGGCAGATACCAATGGCTGAATATAAAGCCCAGCAACATAAATACGCCAAGGCCAGAGAAATAGATGCCATCAACATGTACACTGAGATCCACTTTGCAAATAGCCAAATGTACGGCCAACTCCATGATGTACACGATTGCAATGCACATATGCTTTATAGACAGTGGAAAGGCCTCCGTGAGATAGACAGAGCTGGGTGCAAAGCCAAGTCCCGCAAAGAATTGAAAGATAAGAAGCAGCCACAATGCCATTCTCAAGTCTGAAAGTCTCACAAAATCCTCTGCCGAAAATCTGCTGGCCAGTCCAAGTGCCGCACCACTACAGACCATGAAGCCTATTAACTGGGTCAGCTTGCGGCCAAGTGTATCCTGAACAAATGCGCCACTGAAGCTGCCGGCTATGCGTAGTAGTCCAAAGAGTATATAGGGGCCACTGGAGCTACCATAGACGCTGGTGCTGGTAAATGTTAGCGTATAGATGACCAAGATGCTCGTGCTCATTGCATAGAGCGCTCGAAGCAGGCAGAGACGCAATAAGGCTGGCAGGGCTTGACACCAGGCTTGCGTTAGGCTTAACGATTTGTTATGTGCGATATAGGAACTGTGCTCCATCAGCTGCTCGTTGGTTTCTTTCGTGACAGCTCTGGGATTTTGCAGGCGAACCAGCGCATCGATGGCCAGTTCCTCCTCGCCGTGGGCCAGAAGACCCACTGGTGACTCTACGCTGAATCGGGTAGCCAGGCAGAATGCAATGAAGCCATAAAGGGCACACAACACACCCTGCAGCTGGTCCACGGTCAACTCATAATCCATATCCCAACTGGCGCTGAGAACGATCTGCATAAATATGCCCAAAGTACTGGACATTTGTTCGATCGATGAAGCAATATTTCCCCGCTTATAGCACACTGTCAACTCCCCAGCCATTACCAGAGTGGATGACAGCACGAGCCCGTTCGCCAGCCCATTCAGATAACGTGCGGCCAACTCAGCAGCGTCATCTCCACTCTGTGTGACAGCAAAAAGAACACCACCGATTAAAACGAGCAGGCAGCTGAGTTGCTAAAAGAAAAAAGTAAGATATTACCATAAGCTTGTGCAATTTAATGTAATAGTTTTGCTTACCGTCAGTAATTTGTAGGTGAGGTGCTTGTGTACAAAAACTCCAAGTGGAGCACCGATGAAAGCTGCGATGAACCAGGAGCTGCGAAGATGCATAGAAGGGGTTAACCCATCGGTTTGACTATAAAATCCAATGCTCCACGCTATGTTCATGCCACCCGAAAGGAAGATCAAAGCAGCTATAAGTTTGAGGTAAGTGAAGAAAGAAAGCTTGAGATAATAATTTACCATTACTATGAATTCATTTAATGCTTACCAGCTCCCAAAGCATTTGCCTGGGGCTGATTGCGTGTATCACGAATGCAGCAACTATCTGGATCGTTATAAAGTAGATAATGTTTTGGCATTTTCTCCTGATCTGGCTGTGGCAGTGGTGAGTAACTAACTGTGGTTTGTGACGCCGTTCGTTGGTATTGGCTGTTTTGTTCCATTTTCTTTCAACCTTTCTTTTCGTCCAACCTTGTCGAGGCGCAACAGAGTACTACACGAAGCAACACTCATTTTCGACTGCATGTAGCACTGGTTTATATTTTTCTTATCCATAAGTAAATGCTTCTTATCGCACATTGATTGATAAACGTGAGTTGTCAATATATTTGGTGGTGCTATCGCTATCGCATTGTCCACGGTGCAACCTTTCAGCCCGCCACGTATCTCTCAATGTTTATATTGGATTCTACGCACGATAATAAAGAGCATATGTTACATTTTATGTAGCAAATTATACCTAAATGTTGTTTACTGAGTGAGTTTGGCGAGGAACACTTTTCATCAGCTATGTTAGCAATTTTCCAAACTTTGCTCACTCATTATACATGTCTCTCTCTATATCTCTCTCTCTCGATCTCTCTCTCTCTCTCTCTCTCTCTCTCTCTCTCTCTCTCTCTCTCTCTGTGCAACCATTTATATCTCTAGCATACCGCGTTTCTCTTTAACACTCTTTTGGTATTTCCGTCATAAACAGCAATGACTCAACAATGTCGCAGAAATAAATGAATAACTTAGGTATTGAAATTCGTTTTTCTTTTTTTACTTTAGTGGATCCATTTTACTAATTTAAAAAGAAACACTTTTACAATCAGTATTATTTTCTTAGGCTAATTTCTTATTGATTTCCCTTCCTTTAAGGTCGTTTTGATCCGCAGCAGCCTCGGAATCTTCTCTGTGACTCTAATAAAGTGGTTCTTCGTGTCTCTGGCAGACTCCAAATTGACAGAAGGAAGACAGCTATATAAATGCCACCGATAACATAGAAGAACTCATTGACAACGTCACAAGATGTAATTATAATGAACACCATAAGCTCAACAATAAAAGTGAAGCTAATAAAGTGCTGCTTTACTTTCAAAGGATATGCCTCAGCCAGGTAGGCTGAGGAGGCAGCGAATGCCACGCCAGCAAACGCCTGGAAGATATGTAGCATAACCTCAACATATTTGTAATCAGGAAAGTGGTATTGATAGCCTGTGCCAATTGCCAAGCATCCGCAGACTATAAGGCCCAGTAGTGTCGACGTCTTGCGTCCAATCGAATCCATTAAAACGGAAGTGATATAGCTACCCAGAAACCGGCAGGCGCCAAATATTATAAAAGTCGACCTCGTTTCCTTTTCGTAGTAAAAATCGTTTGTGGAAAGCCACAATGCATAGTATATGAAACTGGATATGCTCATGGCATTGAGCACACGCAGAATGCAGAGTTTCACAAAGGCTGGACATGCCTCAACAGAGCTCTGCTCGGATGACAGCTCCTTGTTTTCGTCTACGTAACGTTTATGCTCCGCCAGTTGTGCATATGTTTCCCCACTAAAAGTAGACGGACGTTGCAGGCGACGCAACGCATCCGTGGCATGCTCCTCTAGCCCCATGTCCAGCAATGCCACTGGTGACTCAATGAACAGCAAAGAGGCACAGCATATTCCAATAAATCCAAACACTGCGGCCAAAATGCCACTTATGCGATCTGGATTGAAACCATCGTAGTGATATGTTGAATCCGAGCTGGTTGCGTGTATCAAGATTTGCAAAAAGATGCCAAAGTTGAAGCTTAGCTGTTCGGTAGATGAGCAAATCTTTCCACGCATATAGAACACGGCCAACTCTCCAGCAAGCACCAGTGTGGGAGCAAATACCAATCCATTTGCAATGCCATTTAAATAGAGCGCTGCCGTCAGGGCATTAATATTGTAGTGGGTGCTGGCGTTTACAATGCCACCAATGATTGTCAGCATGGAGCAGAAAAGCTGTGAAGGAAAATCTGCATATTGGAATTGATGCTGATTTAAGAATTAGCAATATGCTTACCGTTATGGCTCTCTTTGGCAAAAATTTGGGCAGAAAACCGCCGATGGCTGCTCCAATGATGGCGCCAATGAACCAAGCGACGCTCACATGCGTTGTTATATTATAGTATAAGCGACTGCGGAATCCAATGCTCCAAGCAATGTTCATCCCCCCCGAAATGAAAATGAGCATAGCTAAAAAAGTGCAACAATAAGAAATTATCCATTAAATGTGTTTTGACGCATATTAATGCTTTCAGCTTAAGTGATAAACTGCAATAGCCTGAAATGCTAGTTGACACCAGCTAAAATTAATTGACCAAACTTATCAGCCAATTGGAAGTGATATTTTTTGCTTGAAAAGCAAAAATTAATTATACAACATTTTCCATTGGTCAAAATACATTTTCAATGCATATGCATGTAAGTTGGAATTTATGAAAAATTTGTTGATCGAATAATGTTAACAATTTATAACTAAGCAGCATCAGTGCCCCAGCGAAACTTACCTGCATTCAGGGCATTCATTTGGGGTCCATTAGTTCGGAGGCGATTAAAGAAGCCACTGGGTCGCGATTGGACAGTGTTGAGTGGTGGTGCGTGCGGTGGAGGTGGTTGATATTTTGGTTGAGGGGGTGGTATGTTGTATTGTTGTTGGGGTGAATAGCTCTGCGTTGGATTTGGCTGCTGGAGATATTCTTGTTGTGGGTATCCGTATTGAGAATATTCCTGCTGGGAAACACTGGGCTGTGATGTCTCTGGCGGTGCTGATGCGAAGCAATATGCCGGTGGCTTTGATGAAAAATATTTGTCGTTTTCCATTCTGTTTGCTAAGCTTACCGACAATTAGTATTGTCGGAGTCCGTTTTGTAACTAAAAACCCAGCACGATAACCAACGCTTTTTAATATTATTTTATCATCCTAATAAATACTGATTAGGGAGCTCGCCCACACGCTTTTATTGATAAGCAGGCCAACGATATTTTGTTATATATTTCTTGTTATGACCATGTCTAAAAGCTTTGACATTGTCACGAATAGATTGGCACTAGGCTCTCAAATAGACGTATTTCATTTTATCGTCGTTTCAACACCTAATAAACATTTTAGTATTCCCCGTTTGAATTGTGATTTCTAAGTAATAGATACGGTGAAATATATTATTATATTACACTTAACGCTTTTTATAGAAACTGACTCAGTGTGTTGCTTGCATAGAAATTGAATTTGGTATATACATTAAAGGATTAAAATTAAATAATTGGAATTTTTATGAGGCATTTATTGTGAATTCATTGATCATTTATATTTCACAAATAAGCTGATTTACTTAATTAAAAGCCTCTGTTCAGGAAACCCTTAAATTTGTCCTGTGATTCTCGTAGAGTAGTTCGTCGGGTCTCTGGCAAACAGAATATGCCCATCAAAAACCCAAATATTGATAGTCCACCGACAACGTAAAAGAATATCGCATTTCCTTCGATACTATAGCGCGCGCATACTATAATTATGAATACCAGCATTTCGATAATGTAGGTAGATCCAATAAAGTGTTGCTTTACGCCTAGTGGATATGCCTCAGTCACGTAGGCAGAGGTGCTCGTGAAAGCAATGCCTGCAAAAAACTGGTAAACGCACAGCAAACCAAATAATGTATCAGTATTCATGAAGGGGAAGTCATCAATTAATTTGGCAATTCCAAAGGCAATGCCACCGCTGACCACAAGGCCCACTAGTATTGTTTTTTTGCGTCCCGCTGACTCCATGCAACAACTGGAGATAACGGTTCCCAGCCAGCGACTAATTCCAAACAGAATGTACCGCCACATATAGCCATAAATATTACTGTATAGAAGAGTGAAGAACATCGCGTAGAAGACATAGGTAGAAAGGCTCATGGCATTGAGGGCGCGCAGGTAGCAGATCCGTATAAATGCAGGAAATGCCTGGATAATGCTTTGGGTCGTCGACATTTCCTTATTCTGGGCCAGATAATGCTTATGCTCATCAAGCTGGGCGAATGTCTCATTGGTCACCGTGCAGGGGCGTTGTAGACGCCGCAGTGTATCGATTGCCTGCTGCTCCTCTCCATTGGCTAGCATTATCACTGGCGACTCAATGCACAGCAGGGCAGCAATGATCAGCGCAATCAGTCCATAGGTGGCAGAGAGAACGCCTTGCGTTTGCTGGGCAGTAAAGCCAGTATAGTAGTCATTTGTGGTCCAAGATGTCATATATATAATTTGCACAAGTACACCGGTTATGACGCTCAATTGCTCAATGGACACGGCAATTTGACCGCGCATATAAGACACTGCCACCTCCCCCACAAGTGCCATTGTGGGCGCAAAAGCCAATCCATTGGCAATGCCATCGAGATAGAGACTAGCCTCAATGGCTTGGACGTTTAAACGTGTGGCAGAAAGTATAATTCCACCGATTAAGACCAGCAATGAACAGAAACACTGTTCAAAGAAAGAAAATGCATGAGACAATTACTGTTGTAGTGTAGAAATTAAATCATATGCTAACCAGAACAATTTTCTTTGGCAATCTGTTGGCTAGAAAGCAGCTTAACAACGCTCCGATAATACCACCAATATACCAAGCAACACACGTATGCAAATTAAGTCGCAGAAGAAGATTACTTCGGAAGCCCATGCTCCAACCAATGTTCATGCCACCCGATAAAAAAATGAGTGCAGCTGAAATGAAAAAACTTCGATTGTTAATTGAAATTGAGGAGACTTCAGAGTCATCGGTTGATCGAAAACAATTTTATGTAAGCCCAACCAAGGACTCCCTGATTCACGTAGACTATCTTATCGGCTGCAGTTCTTTTTATGGCCAGCAGACGTCCAGTTGAACTTACCCGCACCCGCAGCGTTTGATTGCGGTTTGTTCTTCTGGTTGCGGCTATACCAACCGTTAGGTTGCACAATAACGGTAGTGGTAGGAGGTGTGCCATAGTTTTGTGGTGGAGGTGGACCATAGCTCTGTGGCGGTGGTGTACAACTTTGTGGTGGATATCCTTGCTGTGGGTATCCTTGCTGTGGGTATCCTGGCTGTGGATATCCGGGCTGTGGATATCCTTGTGAGGGTGGGTATCCATACTGCGGATTACTTTGTGGTGGGTAGTTCTGTGACGGTTCAGATGGAGCCGATGTGAAACCATATGTTGGTGGCGCTGGTCCCATATATTTGTCGTTCTGCATTTTTCAGTTGGGCTTGTCCTCGTTCATCCAACTCCAACTGTCAACTACTAGTAACTGAAAGCTCATAGTTGAGTTCTTATTAATGCTTTAGGGCTGGTTAGCCTGGAAACTCATGGTTGGCGAGCTAAGCGAGATAACCGGTTATCGCAGAGTTGATACGCCAAAAATGAATACAAAGCAAGAAAGTGTTTTCAAATTCACAGTGGTGATAACAGAACTTATCAGGTTATACGTATACATTCGCTAAGTCCACAAAAGCATATTACATGATTGAAATACTTCATATATGAAATGCTTGAAATATGACCAATTTGGTGAATGTATATTTAACCGTTGCGAAACCTTTACTGTTTTAAAATAAAAAGCTCCACTCTATAGGGTATATATTTTCTTGCTCAGGATCAACAGCCGAGACGATATAGCCGTGTCTGTCTGTCGGTTTGTGTGAACACGCGAACATCAGAGACCACAACAATATAAGAATTTGGGATTAATGTAGTCTTATACCGCGGGCAGATCAATTACATTTCATTTTACCGAGATCAGCATTCGTTTCCTGAATTTCGATACATTTCGATTGTCGATAGCATTAAAAGTCATACTTTGAAAGGCAGGCGATTCTAATTGATATATTCTATATATAAGCATTAAGTGAACAAATTTCATCAAGATCGGATAAGAAACAACTGAGTTATCGGCGATTGTGGGTGTATATTTTTGTATATTTACGAGTTTCCACACATCCTTATCTTTGAGTGTGCACATTTTTTTAAAGGGAAATTTTGCAATAAATAAGTGGAACATATTTAACAATGTTCAATGTGTATTGTAGTCGAGCTCACCCGACTACAGAATTTTGTATCGTGTTAACTTTTTGATTGGCATATAAGTCATGTTCGATTATAACAGGTTAATTTGTTGGGACACTGATAAGTTTATATATATTTTATATTTAGACTATGAGAAAGCATTCATGCTGCATTGATATATGAGCGTGTGTGGTATGCTCAAGTGAATGGTCAGCACATTAGTGCAAGTTGATCGACTTGGGTTTTGCTAATCGATATACGTTCAATTGATGAAATATCACAATATGATAATATGGCATTATTTTACAATATATATGATTGTAACTTGAAAATGGACCCAGATATTTGTTTTCCAATTTATGACTCGAAGCAAATTAATACATTTTTGAGTCCATTGGCCTGAATGTATTTATTAATTATTTTATTTATAAAAAGATTGTTTTTCAGTTGATATTTGTACTAACTGTACTTAAGAATTCTGAAAGTATTACCTACATTTTTATTTAACACTAATATTTTTAAAAATCCTCATTAAACCACTTGCGAACCTTCAAGTGCGCCGCCATTTGTGTTGTCAGCCTTGTCTCTGGCAAACAAAAAATGCCCAGAAAGAAGAAGCTCAAGGATAGGCCTCCCAATGTATAAAAATATATGCTTATGCCCGCTGTTGTTGGCACATAGCTGCAAAAACTTATTCCGATTAGCAGTTCGATAGCATAGGTGATTCCCACAAAATATGGCTTGACTGCCAGCGGAAATGCCTCTGTCAGATATACCGAGGAAGCGGCATGTGCCACACCCGCAAATAACTGAAAGCAAAATAGAAGAGCCAGCGAAGTGGTCATTCTACCCCCGCGATCAAGTACCATAGCAAAAGAAATGGCAAAGACGCCGCCAGCAAAAGTGCCAAATAGAGTGGGCTTTTTGCGGCCTACAGTGTCCATTAGGAAGACAACAGAGATGCAGCCGCCCCAACGTAAAATACCAAATACAACATACGGCCAGGTGTGAAAATGGGGCGCCGTCTGCACGCCTGCTTCGAACAGAGCCCTCCAAACGATGGGTGTGAGGCTCAGTGCACACAGTGAGCGATGTGTGCCAATCTTCAGCAATGGAACCAGACCGCGCTGTATGCTTTGAGTCAAGCTAAGGTCTCGATTGGCCGCAACGTAGCGCTTGTGCTCGTCCAGTAGCAGGAATGTCTCGCTCGTCACCACATACGGACGTTGCAGATAGCGCAGCGCAACCACAGCGGCCTGCTCATTACGGCGCAGCAGAAGAAACACAGGTGACTCGATGCAACACGTGAGGGCCATAGCTAATGCGACGACTCCAAGCAGAATGTCGAGCAGGCCATGAAGTTGATCTGGTAGAAAATTCACATTCCACTCGCTTTGCCAGATGGCCGTGTAAATTAAGAGGATTAAGATGCCAAAATTGTGGCTTAACTGTTCCACAGCAGCGGCCAGTACGCCGCGCATCTCCAAAACAGATAGCTCGCCCACGGAGGTCATCATTGGTACAAAGATCAAGCCATTGGCAAAGCCATCCAAATATCGGGCCGCTATAATAGCATTCGGTTGCAGAGGCATCGTCAAGAAGAGAATACCACTGATGACAACCAGGCAAGAGCTAAACACCTGTAGGTGAAGTCATGTCATCCATTTGTAATCCACCAACAATCTGTTACTCACATAAACCGGGCGCTGCGGAATGCGGTGGGTCAATGCAGCGCTCAATATGGCTCCAAGGAGCGCTGCTGCATACCAGCAGACTTGCATGTGTACCGTGAACGTGAGCAGATCCAGATGCGTTGAATGGGACGCAAAGCCAGCACCCCAGGCCAGACTCATGCCGCCAGATATAAAGATGACCGAACCAGTAACCAGTGCATTCCATTGCGGTTGATTCTTTCGAATGCGACTTAGCCAACTGTTCTGGTCAGGGTCTTGGCTCGGCTTCTGCTCCTGTTGGAAGGAGACTCGCTGTGTTCCTAACTTATCGCCTGTCATTGGCGTACTACAAAGAACCCATTGATTCTATTTATATTTATAAGTCACGCACGAACAGTTGTGTTATATGTATTATCAGCTTATCGTGGGCAATTACCATACAAAATAAACCCAGTTACCATTTAACTCATCAATCTAAACGCAAAAAAAAAATCAATATATTACCATATTAAGACTTTTAATTAATAGCTACTATTTTGGTGCTATAAACGTGGTGCTAACCGATAAGCTCACTGAATTACAACCTCATATACAGAAGGAGAACTAAATGTATGAGTTGATTGCGTATTTGTCATTGAATAATCACAGTTCCCAACTATCCATGCTCTTTTGTTCAATGAAGCATGGAGCTCGTAGCTTTGACAAGCAATGAATAAACAAATGTGAGAAATTCGAGCAACGGCCAACTACGCAATGAATTTCATATCAATACATAATCGAACTTGGATGCATAATGGTCAAAATTCAATTGCAAAACTTTTCTCTCTGGCTTAAATTGGCCAAAACTGAAACGATTTTCATAGCCAATTAGTAAATGCTTTAAAATATGCAAACGCAAACACATTGGGTTAATATTCATGTCAGCATGTTGCTCGCCTGAAAGCTACAGGCCAAATTATACACGGCCATAACTATGTCAAAACAAAAGCAATCCATTATTGCAGTGCATTTTATAAACACAATATTTCTTTTAAAATCATTTTACCCTCTTTCAAAGCTTAAGTAGAAATTTGCCAAGCTGGCAAAAACTAACTATTCATGTGTCTGTTTATCTCACTAGCGATTGTTTGCTTTTGGTTCTGCATTGCGGTGTCAGAAAATCTGGCGATCACTGATTTAACCATACACGCCCACTTGGTGTCGTGGTTGCGGCGCATTACATTCGCCATTTCATTGCGTTTGTTTATGGGTTGCATTAGCAGGTGGCGGTTGCAGTGGCCAGCGGGCAGTAGGAAAGTGTCGGACTGAAGTGTTGTTGGCCCAAACACCATCCGAAAAAGTGGCAGGTGTAGCGAGTTTCACACACGGAATGTGATATAAGGCAAGTGGAAAATGGCGCAGAAACTTTTATCGCAGGTGCTTTTCCTGCCTGTATTGTGAAATCTCTCGCATCTCTTACAGCAAATCTAAGCGATTTCCGCTAACTTCCACTGTTGCTGCAGTGGAGGAAGGATAGACAAACGTTGCCGACCATTGGAATCCAAGTTTTCAACTAGCAACTAAGTTCGCGATAATGTTTGACTATGTGCGCACATGATACGCCCACAAGCAGTGCCAATGGCAATGTCTGGGGCAATGTGGGTCTGTGTGGCTCACATTTGGTTGGCGTTAAAATAAATTTAATTTTATCGCTACATAAATACAGGCTCAGCAGCAGACCAACACTTGCAGAAGGACTCCTAGCTTCGAGCTAGTGCCTTGTGCTAGGGTGGGCTGGTAACCAATCGACTTACCAAGTGACACTTCCGTGGAACTTTCTATTCTTGTTCTTGTTTTTGTTTCCTGTGGCCTGTCGCTTGCCACATTTTTTCTTTTATTTACTGACACAGCGAGCTGCAGCCTATAAATTCCTGAGGCAACCTTTGGAGTTAAAGTTGTGTGTATGTTGTTGAAGATTTGTAGATGCCTACATAGATATTAATTAGGCAGCGTTGGGGACTCATCATACAAATACGCAGCATTTTTATGACCACTCAAGCAAAAAATATAAATAAATGTTTTATTGATCGGCTACGCGTCGCGCTGCGTCTATTCTAGGATAGCATTTTTATATGCTAACACAAAACGGGCAATTTGCCGTTTTTAAAAGATTTACGAGCTTTGGCCAAAATGTGTATCATAAACATTGCAAAACCGAAAAGCAATTCAAAAAAAAAATAAAATAGAGAAAATGAGAAAGAAGAAAGAAGAAAGATGTGCCGACTTCCAATGCGAAATTTGTCTTGGAACATTTCGCAACGACTTTCAAGTCAATAAAAATAAATATTTGTATGTGCATGTTTTTAAATGTGTATCTGTCTAGGGAAAAACATACATATTGATCTGGCAACTGCGTATATGCCGCATGTGCATAATTAATAATGCATTTCATGACAACAATGCCAGCGGTTGTGTCACTAATTCTCGAATGTGGCAACAGTACTTCAACTTGAGCATAAATAATTAATGCGCTTTCAATTAGTGTTGCATATTCACGAACGTAGTTTGTTTAAATGTATCAACTTTAAACTTATTTGATTGAATGCACAAATTCTTTTTGTTTTTACTTTATATGCGCCATTGGCTTTCTAATATTGTTTTTTTTATTTTTTTAAACTCTATATGCTACAGCTTAGAGTAAAGAACCAAACTTCTTGGCTCTAAGGCAGTCGTATTTGCTTGCGACCATTGACTGAGTGACAAATTGCGCCAGTGTCTGGCCACATATGTATATGCGTGTAGCTCTGTTCCGCCATAAACAATAAATCCAAAGTTAATGTACTGAAATAATAGAGTTTTGTAGTTTGCTTGTGTGTGTGTGTGTGTGTTGTTTGGGGGTGGGGTATAATTTTGCCTTTTTTTTCATTGTTTGGTTACTTATCGAGTGCACAGTTTAATGTTAGTTGCTCAGAGCCTTATTTAATTTGACAGGCTATAGAATTTTTATGTTTCCTGCTAAGATTTACATGCAACCCACGGCAAATGATATTTATGCAAATTTCAATGGAGTTGCCCGAAGTCAGATCACAAATTAATTTATCTTAAAAAGGCAACACAAATCCTGATTAACTTCAAGGCATGGAATCTGCGAAAGCATATAATAAAAAGGGCAAGAAGTTTGTCCGCCAGGAAGACAAAACAATTGTGAAAGCCATGTAAGCATATATATATATATATATATATTTCTAAATTTCTATACGTATGTATCCTTGTCGTTGCATGTGTACGTGTGTGCTGGTTAATGCGTGCTAATAAATTTCAGCAACATTTGTACCTTTTTTGTGGGGCGTGCTTTTATTGTTAACACAAGGCGGCGTGTTGCCTACCAAAATTCCAATGCGTTCGCCTTTTGTCCTTGGTGCCATTTATTTGTTGTCTTTATTGCCAGCTACTCTGCGGCTCGCATAGGGTTTGTCAAGCGCCAAGGATGCCTGAAAAATGGCAACAATTCATTTGCAGTGAACCTAGCGGCAGCAGCAGCAGCAGCATCAGCGGCGCAAATCTCGTCAAATCAGCTACTACGCTTAAAGCTGTAGATACTACTCTTTGCAGGACTCAGCTTTCATGTAGCTTATGTAAGCGAAGTTGTTAGTTTGCCAGACGGAGCAGCAGCCGTTCGACCAAGTGATTTGTTTTGCTTCGTTTGGCAACAAATCAGAAGATAAACGACATCGATTGTATCAAACGACAATGGTTGCCTCAATCCAAAATCCGACCAAAAGGGTTGGTCTTGCAAACTTAAAGGCCAACGGCTTTTGCTTAGCACCGATAAATGTCACGGCTCTTAGTTTATATGTCGTACAAATTATAAATAGCATTTTCCAATGGGAAACAGAGTTTAACGCAAAGTTCGTGAACATACAATTAAAATTGCATCATTGCAGTGGCAAAAACTGTTGATATTTTTGCTACCCCACAACTCGTTCATGTTGCACGGTAACATTTTAATAATCTCTTTGCTCTGGCTGTTGCCGATGGCGTTGCCCTTTCTACTCATGTTATTGTTGCTGCTCTAATTTAATTATGCATAACGAGCGACTTGGGCGCCAGGACACCCGCAGAGCACACAGTGGGGCAGCCAAACAGGTTTAGAAATAATTGAAAACAATCGGATTAAAATGTGCACAGCGGTCGGTAAAAATTGAACTGGCCAAAGGAAACGGAAATAAATGAAATAATCAACATTTACATATATACAAATTAACCAGGTCAGGTGCGTGTGGATATTATACTTATTAAGGCCAATGACCGGTGGGATTAGTGACATAATAAATGAGTAAAACAGAGCAAAAGTGATTATGAGCAATGAGCAATAAAAAAAAGATTTGCTTAATTACATTATCCTTTGACACCAGAGAGAAAGGAAAGATGGCGAAGGAGTAATTACTAATTAAGTATAATATTACACATATACGACAAGCACCTTCAATTGTTAAGTCATTTTATGCTGCTTTTATCGACTAAGTTGAGTAATCTGCTGTGCCTACCGAGTCCTTCTTCACGTGCCTTCGACATGAGCTCCTCATTTACATAAGCAATAACAAAATTAAAACAATAAAGGTTTATAAGTTAACACCATGGTTAAGCACTTGCCCCAACATTCGAATATTTGAGCAAAATGTAAATGAGTTGTGTTTTGGCATTTGATTTCCTGCAGCGGCGGCATCTTCGTCTACGTATGAGCAATCTAATTAAATGTTATGTTTATGTTATAAGTTAAAAACACTCACACACATACCACTTATACACAAACTTGCAATATTAATTCGCCTTCTTTATATCATCATAGTTGGCACTATCATGTGGCTTTGTTTTTGGGTTGCGCATTTAACGAGACACTCAAAGTTTTATGCATCGTCGGGAGGCCTAGTAAAAGTCATAATTTTTATG
Source organism: Drosophila planitibia (assembly GCA_035043785.1). Taxonomy (NCBI): domain Eukaryota; kingdom Metazoa; phylum Arthropoda; class Insecta; order Diptera; family Drosophilidae; genus Drosophila; species Drosophila planitibia. The sequence goes on from JAWNMS010000023.1 coordinate 95,255, forward strand.
AGCACATTGTCTTGAAATGATGGCTAAGTTTAATGCATGGTTGACATTATGTAGAACTTTAAGTTTAAGCTACCTGACATAAAGCTTAACTTAGTTGCTCAGTTGCCATGGCTCAAACTAATGGCCAGGACGATGGCACGCGCATAACCCTGCACATAAATCAATCATAATTGGCCTTGTTAACTACAATCATGAATATTTCGGCGCGCATAAAGCAAATGACAGTCATGCCATATACATAACCGAACATATCCCCTCCTCACATCCCTTTCAAATGCCTGACACATTTTACAATATATGTGTATGTGTGCTTGTAGATTTTGGGTAAATTTTGGACGGCTTCCCTGTCCCAATGCTCGACGTTTACAGGCTCTAATTGTTGTCCGGGCTTGCAGTGAATGCTAGACCGTAACCAAAACTACGACGCATGTGTAAGCATTTACGTACGAAGGACTAAAATGGGTTTTAATTAATTTTAAGTCCGCAACGCATTTGACAGCCTCACACGTTACAAATGGAGCTCGACCAAGGTCTGGTTTCTGATCTCATTGTTGCTGGATACACCGCGTGTTGACTTTAGCTAATTGATTTTCTTTCAATGCGATGATTTGCGTACAAATTTGTTGTCCGCACCAAACAGAGCTGAACCTATATCGAACCGAACCGAATACCCAAACCAAATAGAAAGCAACATAACAAAAAGTTCTGCCATTTCTCCAAAAGAGTCGACGGTTTTCGTTTTGTTTGACGGTTCAATTGGAGCAACTCAGTGTTTTTGTGTGTTAATGTACATGTGTGTGTGTTTTTCAGAGAATGTGCGTGTGTTTGACAGTATAACCTCAATCAGGCCAACTACCAATTGACAAAATTAAGTCAGAAAAATGATTTAACTCAATTGTTTTTTATTTTGGTTAATAGATGTGATTGATTTTTGTGATCTGCATTGAGCAATACAAATTAGATTGGAATAAAATGTTGCAGATAAATTTATCAATATTTTTTATTTATATACCATAACCTCCATATTAATTTACTACATTTAAAGTTGGATATATATTATAGTTTGATATTCATGTTAAAAGCGATACTTGGGAAGAGTCAAAACCTTGTGCAGCCATAACTCTGTCAAAATTCAATCGATTTTCAAAAACGTGGCTTATTAATCATAGTTTGGCCTCTAAACTAATACTACATTTAAAGTTGATAACACGATTCTGGCTCGAATGCATGTTAAAATAAATACAAAACTTTCCATCGCGGTAACTTTTTCATAACTGATTTAATTTTCAAAATATGTAGTTTTGTTTTTATTATGGTGTTCTAGATCATTATCTGGAAAAATACTTTAACTAATTTCAAATATCGATGTGAGTGTAACCATTTCTCAGAAGGGCTTAGCTCCTTTTTGCCCATTATCTTATGCGCACAAGCAAACATATTGCATTTTAATATACAATCAATAGCATTTAATTGCTTTACAGATGCCAGAGTATTATAGACAGGTTTGTCTGTTGGCATTTCGCTTGATATACTCCGGTATTAAAGAAATTTAGCACGTACGCAAGATGACACGATTTGCAGCTTATTTGCTACCACAGGCAGCACACAGGTCTTAATTGCTAAGCGGCGTTCTAAATCACTGAAAACGACAGGACTTGACACGAATTGACTATGACTATGAATCGAACTGAGACTAGGACTGTCACTGCTCCTAACAATACTGTTATTGCACAGTTCTTAATGCCCATTGGCAGTTACTCGCTTCAATTAGTCAACAATTACCAACGGCAATACAAACTGGTGTGGACACTGCCGAGCTGCATGGAATCACAACAGCACGCAGAATGTAGTCGATGCGAGTTGGCAGCTCAGGTTTTTGTGTGCATGGCCGCCTAATGGCTTATGAGTAGTCACGTGCCATGATGCCAGCGTGCTTCCTGTAGAATGTGTGTGTGTGCGAGTGTGTGCATCAGTTTCTATGACTGGTAATGAAGCACGCGAAATCGCGTCAACTGCAAAAACAACAACAGTAACAAGACTTACTACAGACTGACAAGTTTACATCTCAAATTTGAATAATTACGCAAATTTAAAAGCGTCAGCACTGGAGTTGCCTAGGTGGCCAAATGAACGTCAGGCACAGTAACTGAGCCTACTGCGGCTCGTTACTGTTATCTGGCACATCCTGGCGGGCTCCCTGCTTAAACTTTTGCCAGCCTCGCTCTACTCGTTAATAAAGTCAAATGAATGCGCTTAATCAACACACGTGGGCGTGAAATTGGGCTGCTTTTGCCCGCTGCCTGCCTGCAAACAGAGCAATATGCCTGTTGGTCCTGCTCCTTGCAATTTCACCTGTATATATGCTTTTAAATTTACCCAACCAGACTATTGGTGGCGAAAAAATAATTAAATTACATTTTTTTTAACGCACTTGCCAGCATGTTATTTCAGGCTGAAGAGGATTTTATGCAATCAAAAAGTAAATAATATTTTTCTTAACAGTTTTATCTGTTTTTGGCGAGCAAAAAAAAAAAACAAATAAAAAGAAGTTGCGCTTGGAAAAAAGCCACAAAGTCAGCGGCGGGCACCAACGCCGAACTCGTTGCCATTAAAAACGCATTATCCTTTGTGCTTCTTTTATTACTTTTTATTTGAAGAGCATGAAGATTAAGGCTGTATGCGTGTGTTTTTCTGTGTGTGGGAGTTTTTCCAGTTGCGTGTTTATGTGCTGTTGAGCTGTAAACGAAACACAATAAGATAATGCATAGAAAAGCAAAAATTATTGCATATACAAAGCGCGGGATATGTTTACCTAATAATAAATATTGTTGGAAAACGCACAAGCAACGGAAAGAGGCAATATTAAAACACTTTTGCCAAAATAGAAATCAATTGTCTTTCGATGAAAGACAGAAAAGAAAAGAAAATGAAGCAGCGAGAAATACGGCCTAAGATGGAAAATATTTGATGCGACTTTCCTTTGCTGCCAATTTGGGCGCCCTTTTGCGCTTGGCTGCCAAAGGATTACATTGGATTCGTATTTGATTGTAAAAATAAAACAAAAATACAGATAAAAGTGGCCCACCAGACAATGCTCTGGGGAATTGAGAAAGTGGGGAGTAATGATTTACAATGTTGCCAAAATAGATTGTAATCCAAATACGAGCTATCTGCATCTCTTATCGTAATGGAAATCAGTCTCTTGTGGATTACCAAGCAGTTTCCTGTCTGTGGGAAACACAAAATAGACAGGGTTAATCACCTGAAGGGTCTAATGAAACCTTTCCAAGTAATTACATAGTGCTGCAGCTTGAGTAGTAGACATATTGTTAATTGGTCTGTTTAATTTATTTACCTTTTTATTATTGTATTTCAACTTTTGCAATTACTTAAAAGTTTATATCGATTCTTAAGTGGCTTATTTTTACTTAAATTGTATCTCCTTTATGCTTGTACAGGTCTTGATTAAATAATTATTTCATTTCTTAATTTAAATCACTAATCATTGAGAAGCAATCATACCTGAAAGTCTACAGGGATAATCATATCTTATTCTCCCCTGTGCTTTCTACATTTTATTTAGTACAATCGCCAGTGAGACCATTATTGAGGTTATTGTCTCAAATGGCAGACGCCACATTGTTCTTATTGTAACCACCTCGGCGGCTGCCACGTGCATTGAATGGATCAAATTAAAAACGGCATAAGTAATGGGACAATAGCTGCGGCAGATGGGAGGATGATATGCAAAAAACGAGTGCAAAAAAACGAGATGACAAAGAAACTAAAATTAATCGACGACGCATATGAATTTATAATAAATGCACAAGCGAGAACATTTTGTGCAGCTGACTTTGAAATAAATTTCCACAAAAGAGCGGAAAGCTGGAGCTTGAGCTTGCCTGTGTGTGTGGATGTGTGTATGTATGTATGTGTATGCATGTGTACCTTTGTGAGAGTGTATGTTCGTGAGCTAAGACGCCATTCATAATTCACCAGCATAAATTGTATGTAGTGGAAGTGACGGGAAGTGGGCGGACCTATGAGAGAGCGTGCTCGTTTTTGGCAGCCGTATGTAAAGGTTCCACTTACATTTTGTCTAACGATGCACATTGCACTGGCAATTGGCGCGGGTTTTGTTGCTTGCTGGCTGCCACAATCAAGAGCAATTCATTTTGTGCCACGTCAGCACACACATGTGACAAAACGGCCTTAACGCCCGACAACAGTTGTTGGCTATGGATAAAAACAATAGATGCCAACTATTTTTCTTGGGCTACGAATTGGCCAAGTTGCCGGGTCGTTGCAAAGCTTTTCAATTTCTCAACTCTTTAAGTTGAGATTCATCTTTCTTTGCATTGTTTCCGTACTCTGGCAGACATGTCAAGTAAATAATTTATTTTATAAATTCTAAAGTAGGATTAACACTGAAATATGCAGATTTTCGCAGGCGCGGTCAAGTGTGCCCCGAAAGGGTTCAGAGCAACAGTAAAAGCAAAACAAAACAGAGCTCAAATCCAAAAAAGGTCAGTTGCCCTTTTTCCTGAGTAAAACCTGTTCGTCAAGCAGATTAGCAACCAAACAGTGTTAAGCCTATTTATATAGTTAAAATTGCTGCAAGTTGTTCTCTTCTCGATGCTTTTGCTCCCTTTTCTGTCAACTTTTTGGCAAATTAAATTGAGTTTGTTTTTCTTGTAAATGTAAAAACATTTCCCAGCACTTTGCAGATCATTATGTAGAATACATTCACTTAAAACCATTTTCATACCCCAATCACACACACATGTAAGCTGACAATTATTGGGTTGATGACAAATGTTCCCAGATTGAATATGTGATTTTATTAGTTAGGCAGTCATTGAAGTTATATTGAGTCTGGCAAGGGTAATGTACTCTTAGGTCCTTAAATAAAATCTTGTTTGGCAAAAAGAAATTAAAAATACACGTAAAAAGTAAGATAGACAAGCCATAGGAATAATACTTTGATAGCAACACACCCACCTTAAATTGATTGCCATCTCACTTACGAAATAATCAAGAACAAACAGTAAACTGCGTGTTAGGTGAAACTGTCAATGACTTCAAGCATAACATGTGTTTTTCAGCGTAACTTTACAATACTCGATTTCAGCCTGGTCTGACACATTGACAACAAATACACAATGCAGACGTTTGCAACTTTCCGATAGCGTTAAATTAGACATCAACTTGGCAATGAACAAACAAGTCACACACTCGTTCCCAAACTCTTCCCCATTCACACACACACACAAACATACACAAACTTAAACAGAAACATAGTCAGCGAACACTGATACCCTGCGGAGCTGATGTCTGACATCGCTTGACGCTTATCAACAGCGACATCGAGACCAGTCACAGTTACAGAAACAAAAACATCCAACACAACAGTGGCCATGTCGTATAGCGCCTTGCAAAAACACAAAATGCAGCGTGCACAACATTTAGTGGGCGTGCCCAGAGACTGCACATGCCGAAGGCGCACCAGACGCCAAGTCTGCATCCTATCCACGCCCATCGCTCTTTTCGCCCAACGCCTCGTTTGCATATTCAAGTGGCTTGCCTGCATTTGGCTTTATCAGAGCCAAGGCATCGCCAACGCTTAAAACAAACAATGGTGCCCATTACTCAGCTCAAATGTATGTCCAGAAGTCGTGTGTCTATATAGTGCCGCTGTGTGTGTGTACTTGGTCATTTAAATATACTATCTATCTATCGCAGCGCGGCACAGATCTCGCTCAAGATGTTTTGCTTGAGGGCAATGGCTGCACGCACATAAAAAGACCGCACCACGCACATATCTTCAACTGCTGCAAACAATTTGAATATATAATGTAGTCAAAGAGATAAGTAAACTATTTTTAAGCATCAACGCTCAACTTTTTTAATATAGTATGTATGTATAAAATTTGTAAAAAGTATTTAAACTATATTTAGTTCTTTGATATGGATTACACAGAATATTTTATAATATGCCATATTTTCTTTCCAAATTGTTCGATGTCTGTCTTGTACATTTAATTATATACATTTATCCTTCGCTTTCACTAAATCACAAAATTTATAAAAAACTCAACAATCATAACATTGGCAAACGTTACCGTTAAAATTTGCAAAATGTTAGTGAAAATCTCAAAATATAATGTTGTATCCAAGTAGGAATGCTGGGTGGGAGGATGCGCCAAGGTGCCGACAGCAGCATCAGCAGAAATGAAACTTTTGGCTGTTTTTATAAATGTTTATTTAGCAGAAAAAACGGTGGAAAATGGAACAAAAAAAGGAAAATGAAAGGTGAGCACAACAAGAACAATAAGCTGTCTTTTTTGTCCTAATGCCAAGGCCAACGGTTCGGCTACCGCTTTTATGCTACTTTTTGTATCACCGCTCCCTTTGGCTTTTTGTCGATTTTGCTTTTTCAACAATAATTCCGCTACTTAAACAGATTTCTGCATTTGTGTATCAACGTTTTATATGCTGACAGGTGTAAAATTGTTTTTGCAGCCCCCGCCGTGATACAATTTTGCTTGTCTGCCCCCTAGTAATCTTTAGCCATTGCTTACCGCTCAGACATTTGGTGTGGATAATTGCCAAACAGAAAGCAACCAAAGCGATTAGTTTAATAGTGGCCATTAATGTTGTTGCCTTGGCTATCATTTTGCATGTATGTATATGTAACTACATATATCTTTCGCTACGTATGCCTACATTACGCATACGTCATTTTGGCTATTACTTGCATCAATCAAAGGAGGACTTGCGTAACACATGCAATATATTTATATAAGTATACACACATCAATTTACGATATACACACAATAAATACAGTTTGCTGGTGTTTTCCATGTGCCACAATTTCAGATGTGCTGCATATTTTGCACATCGCTGCAAATCGAGTGCGTTGCCATCTTTGACAGCATCATCAGCAAGCATTCTTCTTCTTGGGCTAGTACTTGGTATTTTTGCCGCTAGCTTGGCATATGTGCAATGCTTTTGACATGCATGTGCATCTTTTTTTTTGTATTTCATATTGAAAGAGTTCTGATAAATATGCACAGCTTGAAATGTTGAACTTTCAAGTGCGAAGGGTGTGAGGGAAATACTGCTTAAAATGTGTGTGCTGCAATTTGGTTGCACAAAGTTGGTGTGGTAATATGCAATTTCAGCACAGACAGTATGAAAAATTGTTTGACATGTTTGTTTGCCCATTGCCTATAATGAATATATCAATAAGAAAAGTGCATATTTTAGATTTGCTATTCATGCATTACGTTGGCCCCTTAAGTGCACGTAGGAAATATCTTTCAGCACGCGATTTGTTGCATGCAGGTGTAAGGAGGCTCTGTGCTATCTGCACGCACTCGCTATATCCTTAAAGATCCACAATATCTGAAAACTTATATATGTGCCATAATTTATTCATCTATGAATTTAATGAAATGTTGAACAGCTTAAAGCTTTCCAATAAAATGAATTCCAAAATATTGGCGCTTGAACTTACTTATCGCCTTATCCACTAAAAATCACATAAACATTTCACATTCACTAATTATAATGCCAATGAATAAAAAAGGGATAATAAAATGAGTGGAATTAAAGATCAGCACATAACTTTCATGAAAGGCAAGGCAAAACTTAATTTTGACTGAAATAATAAAATTAAATAAAATTCATTACTGATTGCCGCTGCGTGGAACAATAACCAGCCGAAGAAACAGCGAGCCAGACCAAAAGCAGTTGTGCTGAGTGTTTATTTAAAAAAAATAAATTACATTTTAAAAGCATCATAATTCAACAAAAACATTGCCAAGGCAAGGAAGTGGAAGGCATCCAGCCAGGCGGACACCCAGTCAGGCAGCAAGGCAGTCCTGCGCCAGTCCGGCCAGAGGTGGAGGAGCGGGGCTTCTGCTCCACTGGAAATTCATTAAGCATGTTATAAATGCTGGAAATTTATAAGTAATTGTAAAGGTTTATGCGGTTCGCTATGGCTTGAACGTGTTTATCATCACAAAGACGAAGCCAAAACCGAAGGCATGCCACATAATTTATTTAAGGACCAAATAAAGCATCCTCAACGGCACTCGGTCTGACTTTGGCCCTGGGCATGAAACGTTTAGCGCAAATAATTGTGAGCAAATGTTCAACCAAAAACAAAACTCAGTCTGTGGTTAACACAGAAAGAGCACTTTAATTATTTAAAGTTAGCTATCTCATATGCTTTCAAGTACAGATGCATTTGTATGAAGCATATTCATTTTCCTTTCTATGCAAACATAAAAGCAAAATAATTCAATTTTGTGCATTGCGGATTTTAATTACACTGGTGTTGACTAAGTCAAATCAAATACTTATGCATACACATCGACAAAAACACACATGCGACTCTCGAATATGTTTATGTACTTAGGCATTAGACTGAGTGGAGCATTGGTTAGCTTCATATCTAATCAAAATATCAATATTTACCATTTAGATAGTGCGGCATATCCATGATTCGATTGAACTGCTCTTGCGGTTTAGCTGCTATCAAACTGTATGTGTTTTATTTATGTGAATGCTTCAATCTGTCAGGTGAGTTTGAGTCTATTAAAATGTATGTAAGTGTGTTTTTGATATGTGCTACAGCTCATCATTTGATATGTACTATTCCGAGAATCAGTTTTCATTAGATAAATGCAAATCATTAATATGCAAAGAGCCTCAAAAAATTACTCATTAAGCAAATATGATAAGTTGAAAATACATTAAGTAAATTAGCAAATTACCTCATTTAACAAGCATTAAGTAATATTGTTTACCCGTATTCTATAGTATATGAGGTGAAATAAGACTGCCAGTCAGCTAATGGCACTTTAAATACACTCTCATTTCTTGGGAAATGAATGGCATGTGAGTCAATTCCAGCAAATAATTCACAAAGCGTTTGGCACAAATTAATGGTGTTACTTTTGAAACCTTTTATACACGCCAGCAAGGCAGAAAAAACAAAGCAAAAACCAAAAAAACAAAAAAAAAACAACAACAAAATGGAAAAGAGCCCACGCAAAGCCAAGCTCGTAAATTTGTTGGCCATAAAAATCAATATGTTAATGGGCAAAAGTTTGCTACAGTTGTTTGTGTGTATTCAAGTATGTGAGTGTGTGTTTGTGAAGAGTGACACTGCTGAAACATAAATCCTATTGTCAACAATGGCCAGCAGCATTGACATGCGATGCCAATGTTGGCGACATTGCCGAAGGACGTGCAGGATGCAAAGGAGATGGCATTGCCAGCGGTTGAATTCACTGCACCGCAGCGTTAAATAAATACAATAAATACACATGCGGACATACGAATATACCCGCAGATGTGAGCACAACAAAACCTCATTAAACTGTTAAATCTTTTGACAGCGGCTGACACTGCTGTTGCCGATGGACAGATGACGAAACGGATTCAGGCACCCACAAGCAGCAACGCCGAAATCCAGAGAGCCAAAGGGACTGCGCATTTGCTGTATGCAAATGAACAAAAAGTGTATAAAATTTAAATTGCAATTAAGCGTGGAAAATATGCGTAGTGCTGAAATGCGAACTGACAGCTTTTGGATTGAAAGTATTGACCAAGCGAATATTTGGCTGCTCCTTTTCCATGCTTAAAACCACTACCGTGAGAAAGTAAGCCAAGTAGAACTGTTAAATTTATGTAAAGATATACAAACCACGCCCACTCAAAAAATAAAAAACACCCCTTTAGCCTGCCGTTGGTCGCTTTCAATTTGTGGCTTGACTCGAATCAACTAAAATTGATTTATGGATATTTTTAGAGACGATGCCGTTAGCATTGGCTATGGAAAACTTTAAAGCGTGTTGCGTGTCAAGAGCAAATATCAAAAATCGACATTTGAGGCGTGGTAGTAAAACCGCTCGAAAATTATAGCGTTCAGTTTGCGCGCGAATCGTAATAAATTTAGAAAACTTATATACACATCGCGACCCCCTTTTCCATTTCATAAAGTTTTCTGGCAATTGCAGCTTAACGCTCGACAGCTGCCTGCCCAACCCCCATTGTTGAGCAGAAAACGAGTTTCAACTAGCAGAGGTCGTTACCAGATGTGCAGGGCTTAATCCCGCCCAATGGAAAAAAGTACGTAGGTGCAAACAAGCATGGCAAAGAGCGGCTGAAGAAAGAAGGGCAGCATGGATATGGCAGGAAGTGCTTGACCTCGACCATGATATACGCTGCAAGGCACACACAAACAAAATTAAAAAAATTATGACATGGTAATATAAATATAATACTTTCCAGGCAACGGAGAGTAGTAAGAGGGAGAGAGAGTGGCAGTACAAACATTAGTTTGCGGTATAGACTTACACTAACAACAGGCCTAATTCAACTGTAAAGTATAAAAGTGTCTTCCTTTCCCAAAAATATAACAAAAGATAAGAAATATATATATTTATCAAACAATTTTAAAACTATTTCCATTTATTCGGACAGTGTACTCGTCATTCTGACTATTTTTACAATTTAACAATTTTGTGCTGACAAGCTTATTCGTCAATACTTTGCTTCTCTTTGCTGCCAACTCCCTACTGCCCTGTTGCATAGCAGTAGACAAACTAATAATACCCTTTAATCCTTACCAAACTACAGGGCATCTAGAACAACTTGCCTAAGTAGTAAGGAAGAACTTTCGGACGACTTAACACGCAATCCAAAAGGGGCTTAAAGGTTAAGCATTATAATTTTGAGAGTTTTTTTATTTTCCTTCCCTTTCCTGGCATTCTTGCTTGTAGCAATTGTTGTTGTTGTTATTTTTGGGCATAGGGGTTATTCCTATTCTTACAATTGCAAAAGTTAAAAATAGTTTGAAAACTTTGCCGGCGGGCGGTGTATTGGCCAATTGAATTAAATTAAAGGTGCAGTCAAATTTTTTGTTTATGTTTTCAACTTAAAGCATTCGAATGCAAAAATGTTTCTAATTTTTTGTGAGTCTTCCCGTTAACCAGGAAGGGAAACTAATTTATGGCCTCCCCGGCCACCATATTCAGATATTTTGCGATTGTATTGCTTGGTTATTTATTGTAAAATACCCGCACACTCCAAAAACTGTTAGATCGATACGGCGCAATCAATGGACAGTGGTTGGGGAGAAGGGCGGGCTGAGCAACTGATTGCGAACTGGTCGTATTTAATAATAATTTCTACATTTATTTATGCCAGTTGGCATCGTTGTAATTGTTGCCAGTGGGAGATTGGGGCCAACAGACATGCTCAAGCCGTCGGTTTGAATTTGTAAATGCCCAGACTGGCATATTGGGTGGCTTGGTTGGCAGTTGGACTGCCTTCAGAGCATTGGCGTGCCAAACAAAAATACTTAACACTTGTGCCATAAACTATTGTCAGATGGTCTCGTGGGAGCCCTCGGGAAGCAAGCAAAATCACCCTAATGTAGGGCCTGGTTATGTGCTGCTGGGCTATGCTGCTTTAGTCTTTTAAGTTCAAAATATTAAACAAAATTATTTACAACTTCCTACAAGCAGTAAAAAGTGTAATTATTTGTTGACCAAAGCAAATATAACAACATTTTAATTATCAGCCATTAATAAGCCCCGCTTAAGCGGAATTTTTGTCTATTTATAAATTTTCAATTATATTTATCATTGAAATTACACACTTCGCATGCTATGAATCAAGTTATTTAACAATAGATTAAATCAGAAATATAAATGCGCATATTTTTGATTTCTGCGATTTTCCGCCAGCTGGTAAAATTAATTCATTTGCATTGAAATATTTTGCATTTATTTATTTGCACATTTATGGAATGGCGCAAATAAATATTGACACATACACCATTTACTTTCGCAATACATTTATTTCGTACTTGGCTCGTAATTGTACTTGTATACATAAATTTATGCATGGTCATTTATATTTTATATGTCTATATACAAATGGAGCAGATAACCGTTTGTATATGTTGCATAAGGACAATATCCAAATCTCTAAACAATTACATTAGGCCGGAATTTCTTTTTTCCAACTATTTTCTAAATCAAATTGATAAAAATACAGCTTTTATTTTAATCTCTTAATTATACATGATTCTTTTAAAGTCTTTCAACAATGACACCCTGCAAAAAACTGCAAATATTTGTTCGTTTTTCGACCAACAAACAACCAATGCAAAAACACTCTACATGTGTAGGTATATATGCAATATCATATTTCATATAATGCGGAACTTGTACGTTCGGCTGAGCACAAAGCAAAAAGGAATTTTTTTTTAATGACAGCGATAAGCAAGGATGCAAAAGTGCTATAGCGAGAAAGGAAGAGGTGCAGCCTCATGATAATTGTTGTTTGGCTTGCTATGCTGTAGTAAAGGTGCTTAAGATAGCTCACAAAAGACTGGAAAAGAATAAAAGCAATACAGCGTTAGCCGAGAAACAATGAAATCGCAACTTGGCATAAAAAGGCGTCGATGGAAGAGAGTGCTAGGAAAATATTTGTACCATAAAACGACTGGCACAAAACATAGCAGCTGATGGCCATCTAGTGTGGCTGGCAAGCGCTCATTACGCAATTAATTATACGTCACGTTGTTCGCCTTTGGCCGAAAAGTAGCAACCGGGTTGCGAGTCGCCCCCGAAAACGAGAGAAAACAACTAAAACCACAAACATAATGAGATAATCTGTCCAAATGCTGCATACGCTTGGTTGCAGGAAACAGGAACCAAACGGGGTCGCTTATCTCTTTCTCTCTATCTCATCTCCTCCTTGGCCTCTTTCATTTTCCAGCTGTTTTCACTTCTGTACTAACACGTTCTTAATGATATAGAGCCTGAAAAAGGCAAGGAGAAATGTCATGCGAAGTGAACTTTTGGCATTAATGGCACTATGCGCTGTTTTTAATTAGCAGACAGCGTGTGAAAAAAAGTGAAAAGGAAACCAGACGAACAGCAAGATGAAACCGAGAGTATGCCGCAAATGCAACACTTTATATGCAATTTTTCTTTTAATTTTCCTTTTTTATATGCGAAGGCTGTGACGACGATGTTGCTCAGCCTCAGCCTAAAAATTTAGGTTGCTATTTCTTGCGGCACAGTCTCTTGGTACATGCCCCGGCACAGCCACATTCACAGCCATTGGTATTGCTAGCGCCGCGGAAGTGGATGCTGGCAAGGATGCGCCCCACTGAATGTGCTGGCTTTCGTTATTGTGTTAGTGTTGGGGCGAGTGCATATAACTTGTAATTAGAGTGGAAAAAAACACGCCATTACCATTATGTACGCCGAATTTCTCTTTACGATTCGGGCGCACACTAAATGCTAGGTAGCAGCTGCAACAACAGCAATATCAACTGGAGCAACAACTGCTACAATTATGCCAGCAATGTCTCTCAGTTGACCTCAATTTATTTTAAATCCAAAGCGCTTAGCTTACACCAGTCTGACAGGATGTTGTATTATTCGCAAGAGCTCTTCTCCTGTTCCTTTGCAGTATTCTGAGTCCTCACCCCGGGCGACATTTGAAAATATAGCAGTGCCTCTTAAAGTGGCCATATTTTCAAAGTATATCAATAGAGAAAGTAATTCAATATTAACATAAGTATTTCCGCACTCTAAGCCAATCGTCCTTTCTTCACTCGCCGCATATTAAATTTTCCCATTATTTATGCTTTGTTTGATATATTTCGCTAGCGGCTAAATAATAGTCAAGACCAAGTCAACAACTATCAGATATTAATCATTCAAGGTCACACTGAAACTGACATTTATTTAGATATAGCTGTGCATGATTGTGGGCAAGACCAGACGTTCCAACATATATACTCCAGCAAGCTGGAGGTCAAGTTGTGACTGACATTTATGAGACTGGAGCTCGCTGGAATAGGGCGACATTTCCAATTCCACATGCTTAACAATTCAGCACATGGCTTTGGCTTATTCTGGTACGCAAAATTACGGAACGAACTCCCAAGTGGCGAACAGAAGCTGTGCATAAAAATGTCTCAATGTGGTCTAGAAATCGCACACAAAATCCACCACAACTATTTTTGGTCTCGTGCTGAGCAATAAAAGTGTCCTCACTGGCCGGAGACACTTGTACAGTCCATGTCCAACCCATAAAAAGGGGCACATGTATTGAATCTATGCCACACACACATTCACATACATGTTGAGGACACAGCTGTGTGTCTGGCCAGGCTTACGTACTTAGGCAACAACTAAATGTGTGTTCTGCAGAGCTAGACTTACAATTTGGGTTAGAAGAACTGTTGGCCAGCTACGTAACTGCAATGTAACATTTGAGTGTCAACGGAGAGCCGGAATAACCTGAGACCGGTGTCCGGGTAAGCCGTTCTTGTGGCTTCTGCGGTTACAAGGATAATATTTCATCTAAGGCTTTTAGCTGCACACAGGACAATAAACTCGCTTTGAGGGTTTTGTGGCAACGAGCGAGTATTTAGAAGCATCGAAAGACAAAATGTAAGTGCATAATTGCTACGTACCTGACTGAAAAGATGTCAAAAGCAGTTATAGGTAAGGACCTTCTGTTGATCTCAGTGAGAAGGCATCTAGCTAAAAGCAATCATTTAGAATGGCTATAGCTACAGGGCTAATAACTTAATATTAATTTAATTATAAAACCCTAACTATTTTTAAAATCAATTCGTAATAAATATAATAAAATTTCATTGCACTTTATTTTCCCAAACTTAAGTAGTGGAAAATTTTTTAAATTTAAACACAATATTTAGAAAAGTAAGAATATTTATATACAAATTTGTATAAAACTACCTGGATGTCTAGCACGATGATGGCCAGTTTCAGCTTATTTTTAAAATACTGGATGATGCTTATCTAACCATAAATAAATAAGCCAGCATATTTCACCAGATTGCTACAATGTGGGAGCTGTAGTCTCTCCTTTGCATATGAAAACTCAGCATTAGTAGTCTTATTGCCATTGGCAAAATTCAACTTTATGGCACAATAATTATGCTAATTTCGAACAAAGTTGTGCCCGGCACTCCCTGTACCCTGCTGCTTGCTGGCCTGCGGCCTGTTGTGTTAGCATTGCAAAATTATGAGTATGAAATCGAAAAAGTTTCAATCATCCACGTGCAGGCTGCGCAGTTTTGCAGTTTGCTGTTTGGTGAGTTGGCAGTTCGCAGCTTTGAAGTTGCAACTTTAACGCCCAACATCGCTCAAAAGTTGAACTCATTTCTGTGCTGCAATAAAACGCTTGAAATGTTTTTTAATATGCAGTAACTTAACCCAAATCATTGCCCGCCCATCGGCTCTTGACCCAAACTTTCAAGCAGATAGAACCAAGACGCAAGCAGTTGCGATACTAAATATCTATCTGATTGATTGACTAGATGCACTTTATGTTAATTTGTGCAAGCCACAGGCAGGATCTTAATCACACTACCCTGGAGTGAGGAGTGGCACAATTTCTTAATTTCATGCAACCAAGTTGCACTTGAAGCGCCACTTCATTATCCATCCAACAGTGTCGTTGCCATCCATTATAATTGAGTGCAAAATTATGCATTGAATTTACTGAGGCAGTGCCACACGTTACACTCTGCCCACTTCATCTAGCTGATGGAATCGTGTGCCCATAAAACAACTAGCAGCCAGGCTGTTCGGTAACCACTATGTAGCTAAAGTACCCTGGCCATATTATAAACAACTCTGGCAGCCTAACAAGAGCACCAACAGCAACAGCAACAACAACATTAATAGCCACAGTAGCAACAGCTCAACATCAATGGCTAATAACAGCCAACTATGTTGGACGGCCCATGCAGAGAGTGGATGTTTGTGTCTAAGTATGATGGCAATCACAAGCTTGCCTAGATATTTAAGCTTTGGCTTTAATTCTACTTAAATTTAAGATTTAATTTGTAAAGCATATCAAATATTGAATATATCAATATAACATTAATGCCTTCATTTCATATTTAAATTTAATAATAAAAATGTATCCACAGCTCTGTTGATATTTCTTGTTATTTTTTTTATGTATTCCAATTGATATTTGTCATCAAATACAAAATAAAAGAAAGTCGGGTACACCAATCTTATCGGAAAGGGATCCTATTTACAAAATGTCAATTTATGTTGCATACTTGGTGGTGTGGGACTGAGTCAAAATTAAAGTTCTAAAGCAAAGCTGCGCTCTGAGTGGCAATCATAATGCAATTCATTTTGTAACGCTCCTCGGGGCATAATTTTTGGTAAACGCTAAAGATTAAGCAGCATTAGAATCAAAAGCAAAGCAACAAAGCAATAAAAAGTAGCCGCACACAAAGCCACTAAAGAAGCGGGAATAAAGGACTTATGTAGACTGATAAGGCAGGCGAGGAGAGAAAGTCGTGGCAAGCCCAGGCACCACGTTTGCCAAGCCAATATTTACAAAGTCATTGCGCAATGTTTGTCGTTATACATTTGCAATTATATTTAACTGCTGGTCGCTTGTGGCGTATACGTAACATTTAGCGGATTCTACAATTCGTGAGGTTAAGCAGAGCTTGTTCAGTAAATTGGCAGACGGAAGACGTACAAATTTGCATAACTAAGAAGCTGCAACTCAAAATTTGTGCCAGGTAAGTTAACTGTTAAAAGTTGCTTCCAACTGCTTTGCAATTAGTCCGACTGCAAGGTACGCTACAATTTATTCTGTTTGCGAGTTGTCTTTGGCCTCGTTGTCGTTGTTTGCAGTTGTGCTCTTATATTTATATTGTTTGTTTTACACTTTTCAGTTTTATCAAAGATTTGCATTCTCAATTCGTGTTTTGGAAATCTTGCTCTTTATTTTGTATGCTGAATGTAAAGAATATATATAAGTTGGGTCCGTGCTTTTTAAAATGCTCTTTTTATATGTTTTTTCTACGTAGTATGTATCAAATTCGCTTTTATTCTTTGCCGACTTCAACCACTTACCACTTTGCCATTCAAATTCAAATGTAAAAAATCAAATGCCATGTTAAAAATTGAACACTGCTATTGAAATTCTTAAGCTAGCAACCTATTGACCATGTCAATTGCTTGGGTCTTATCGGCAATTGGCATTGGCAGCCCTTTTGCTTTCTTCTGGCTGCTGCTGCTGCTGCTTTTTGGTTCTGTTCTTGGGCCTAATGGCATTGTAAGCTGCTACATTTTGTTTACTATTTTCAAAGACATGGATTTTCAAGCTGCCTCTTTTTGCCCTTCTCAACTGTATTGTTTGGTATTAGGCATACAAATTGACATGTTATGCTAAAAATGAATTGCGTAATTTATAGGGATTGTTAGGGAGCAAACACAAGCAGAAAAGAAACAATACAAAAAAATACATAACAAAGTGCAATTCAGATACTATAACAGCAAAATATATCAAGTGGTTTTTTGCCAACATTGGTAGCATTTGGCTTTTGTTGTTTTTGTTATGCTTACATGTAACCTGACGCTTATGTTGATTTTCTGAGATTGCTACCAACGTCCAGGCATTTCGGCATGCATGTGCATGTTATGGTGTGTTTATGCTTACTTGCTTGCTGGTGTGAGTTGCCACTTTGCTGCACTAAATTGCATTTAATTTTCAGATATGCGTTGTGTGTACAGGTTGCTCATTTTTTTGCCTTCTGTTTGGTTGTTGCTGTTGCTGCTTTCTGAATTTTACATGGCCTTCACCCAAATAAACCAGTAGCCGCTTATGTGTGTGCAAGTGTTGGGGTTCCTAAAATTTATGTGTAAGAACAGTGCATTACGCTCACACTCATTCAAATATACTGGTCCCTTGCTTAGCGCGACAAACAATGCAAGAATTTTGCATATTTGGCGCCGCTTTAAAATTCGCATATAACAACAAATAAAAAACGCTGAAAAACATTAGAAATTCGTTTGAATTTATATACGCTTGCAGTTTCCGAAAAAAAAACTGGAATGAAATGTCTGCATAATGATGAACTGAGCATAATATTACTAAAATGCTAAAAACAGGCGACTGGCAGTTAAACTTTAAGGATTGTGAAATATTCCGAGTTGTGTTTAAGCGAATAACAATTAAATAGCCGTATATTATTCTATATATAAGCTCAAGTCACCTAAGAATGGGGATGAAATGGCTTATTTTTTTTAGGATTTTTCATGCAATGCCAATCAAAAAAATGGGAACATGAAAAATATGTAAATATTTTTACTAGAATCAGGAAATGTGTATTGTTGTTTTTTCGATGAGTGATTAGATTAGAAATTAATCGCTTAATTAATTTTAATTGAGTTGCAAGAAAATGTCGCTGAAACTTGAAGCAATACGACTGAGCCGCTCTTTAAGGGCGGGACTAGGACAAACTCTATTCGAATTAAGTTGGGAGTTGCTTAGCTCAGTCGACACGTTTCTTTGCATGCAGGACACGAACAAGTTTTCCACGGCGTCGCTTAAAAACTTTTCAAACGACTTGCAAAGAGGATTGCGCGAACTAAGCTCATTGTGAGAGGCGGTGCGATTTTGGGCCGTGCTGTGGGTGTTTGGGATGTGGCCATTGGGAAGCGGTTACTTCGACGAGATTTGCATAAAATTAAGGCTTATTTTAACAGGATTCGGTGAATTGCGTGAAATATTAAACTTTATGTACATATTGATGGGCCAGCGACAGCTTCTGCTCCGACTCAAACGTAAAGCTCAATCCTTTGACAAGGGTATCCAGCAATCCGCAATGTGTTTGCATCAATTTTGTTAGGCAAATATTAGCGCAGGCCGATTTAATTTATGGCGACCTGTCTAAACAATAAATCAGCCTGAACCAAGGCTCTTAGGAACAATGCCATTGAATTTGATTATTCAATTGCAAATTTCAGACAGCGGCAATTTCAAGAATATGTGAAGATGCATTGCATAGATATCAAAAGGGCGCACATTGCTCGGAATATTGGGGGTCTAACTGCATCCCATGGTCAGATAATGCCATTATAAATGCACATCGCTTACATAATTGAGCGCCTGATAACAATGGCCGCACTTTAATGTGCAATGCGGTGTCGGGAAATGTATGTGCCAAGAGCAAATAAAAGAGCAGAGAAGCGTAACATCTACGAGGCAGAAAAGAAACCAAGTTTGTTTTTTTCTATTAAAAATGAATTATATACAAAATACATAAAATTGTATTGGGGCCACGTAGTAGGCCATAAATTTGCCAACCAAACTGACTTTATGGCACAATCTCTTAAACTAGGGACTAGGGCTGTGCCAGGCAGTGGACTGGGTAACAAGAACCGGCAACAGGTGCAGCGCGTGCCCCGAGTGCTGGCTTCAAATATTACTGTTTCCAGCTATGGTTCCGGTTTCCGGAGGGCATTCACTGTCCAGAAGCTGGCCCTTGTCTGTTGTTTAATGCATACTTCTTCACATAACTCGCCCCAAACGATAAATCACATAAAAATTGTGTGCCCTATACTTTTCTGCTTCTCTGCTCTTTGCATTAAAATTTACAACCTACTAAACGAAACCACACCAAATATTTGACGGGTGCACACGCAAACATCCCTGTATGAATAATTATGCATATTTTTAGCATTTATCTTCAGTAGAGCAACTGCGAAACTTTAAATCAGCTTTTGAGGGGGATAGCAATGAATATAGTAGAGACAATACAGAATCTTTCACGAGCAGCATTGCCTAATTAGGCCGGCCTCAGTAAAACCAATTACACAAATCAGCCGAGCATCAGTTGGCAGACAATTACTGTATTCGCAGACAGGCTAGCTGGAAGCTGAATGTCCTGTGTTTTGCCTGCCTTTCCTTTAATCATTTGTGAGATATTGAGTTATTAGCGTGGCAGCCTAGCGGAAGGATTTTGTAGGCTTGTCGTTGCCTTCATGAAGTGCCATTTAATGTTGCCTAATGCGAACCTCATTGACAGTCGCGTTGTCTTCGAAACTTTGAGGGCGGCTGGTGTCGCAGACGGTTGTGGTGTTGGCAGCTCAGGCACTCAAGCGTTAAAAGCGACAGCAACCACAACAACAAAAACAACGCCGACAAAGATGGTGACAGCACTTTCGACTGAGACATGGAAATAAAAATTATCCTGGAAAGCAGACTTGGTTTTTCTAAGTCTTTGCGGCGGCTAATTTGGGGGCAGAGCTATGAACATGTAAACAGCTTGTGTGTTTGCGGTTATATTAAAATCACAATATCACATTAGCTTGAAGACAGCAAATGAAATATATCAATTAATACCAATCAAAATGAATGTCTACACTTTGTATAAATTAGTTATTCATTTATCTGTTTTGTCTAGTTTCTGGTGTATTGTAAAAGCAAAAGACTGAAACAATGTCTTCGTATATTGCGCCTAGAGGAAAGGGTATCTTCAAGCCACCCTTTCGAATATAACTTTCTTGCATGAGTAAAACTTCAATTCAAATAAATGCTGATTTTACCGTTTAACAGTTGGATACTTGCTTAATCACTAATTTAAAACACAATTGTAATCCAACTGACAACTGTTTTTAAATCGCAAACCAAATGATTATTGACTGACTCAGTTAATTCTGGCTTAGAGGCTCGCCTATAAAAAGCCAGCTAGAAGTTTTCAACTAGTTAGTTTGTGTATCAAAATGAATGTGTTGTATCTATTAACGCAAATGCTATGTGTTCTGCTTGCCGTCACTCAAGAGGCGCCACCAACAGGACCCAAAAATCCGTATTGCAACCACCAGCTCTGTCCTAAGGGCAAGCGACATGTGGCATGCGAAAAACCACCAGTCGTGAGTGATATATTCAAAAAAGCTCTCAAAAGCTAAATATTCGTATCTATTCTAGGATATAAAAAGAACCTGCAACATACAGCAATCGCTGCTCGTGAATATGACTGCCTACTCTGAGAATATTCTCAAGGCACACAACGAGCATCGTCAACGCTTGGCTAATGGTAAGAATATGACGCTCCCAAGAGCTGCCCGATTGGTTGCGATGCAGTGGAGCGATGAACTTGCCACGCTGGCCAGTTACAATGTGCGCATGTGTCATCCCAAGCACGATGATTGCCATAACACGGCCATCTTTAAAAACTCTGGTCAAAACATTATTGTAAGTATGAATTTCATGTTGATTGACTGCTTGATCACCATTGTTATTTCTTAATAGATGTTCAATATGACACGTCTGGTGGAGCCTCTGCTGTTGGAGAAGATGTATCCGCAGCTAATCACTATTGGCACACACACTTGGTGGTCCGAGCATACCAATACCAGCAGCATGATGACCGCAGCGGATGTTGAGCACACCCCATGCTCAAAGAAGCCCAACCAGCCTCAGTAAGTGGACAGTTGCTGTGTGGCAGCAAATAGTTGCTCTACGAAAACCTTCAATTCACCCCAAACTCAAATTTCTCTAACAGACCCTTTCGCCATTTTGCTGTAATGGCTGTGGAGAACAACACGCATGTCGGCTGTGCCGGACTACGTTATGTGGCCAAAGAGATCACCTATTTCAAGCTGACCTGCAACTATGCAGAGAACTTTGAGTGCGGTCGGCCTATCTATCATTTCCGCGCGGTGGGCTGCCTTACTGGGTTCAACCCGCAGCATAGAGCGCTCTGCTCGAAAAAGGAAATATTCGCCTAAATACGTCGCAATCCGAATAGTCACATACTCAAACATTTGAATACCCCAATATGCCACAAATAAAACACAATGCCCATCCGATTGGTGTCTAAAATTGTAAAATTAACGCTTTGCATATTTATCTCATTTCAATGGCACTTTCTATACCGCGTGCCATTCCTTTCATTCACATCCGATAGATTCCGCTCCACAAAAGCCATTGCGGCGCTCTCTCCCCTCTCTCTCTCTCTCTGCAAAATGAAATCATTACGCATGCAAAATTCAAATGGCGCTGCATAAAAATGGAATTTCTGCCAATTTCCTGTGCATTGCAATAAACCAGAATAGAGACTATTGGGGTTATACTTTGGGATATGGGCCTTTGGTATGACTTTCAGGATGCGGGGAATTTGAGCTTTGTATGCGAAAGCAATTACCTGGGCACAAGCGTCCAGCCAGTGAATACGATGCGCAGAGGAAGTGAAAATTCCGATCGCATAATTGAATGAAATCCCTACTTTTTAACGGAATAAGCATAATACTTATTATTGAATATAATATGTATGCTGAGCCAAAACCTATAGCATTGAGGATATTCACGATTGTAACGTTTTTTGTATTATTTGGACTTATTGCAGCACACTAAATTTGTTGATTATAACCAGTATTTTTGGTTAACCAGCTAGCAATTTTAGCATCATGGAAACGTCCCCAGAGTTTAATGTACAGAGCTTAACTATTTCACTGTTGACAAGCACAAAATAAAATGCCCGCCAACACACATGTTTCTTTTGCTTGGCTGACTCATTGAGCGGAAATGGGGAGTGCACCCCAGGCAAAGCTTGAAGTGAGGTCAAACCGCATGCTTTTTATATACATATATAACCAGAGTAAGAGAAGGGAGTAATTTATAAGTAATTTAATTAATATAGAGTCATAGTATTATGAGCTTATTTCTACTGTACAATTGACAGCAAAATCTTCACCTTTGGCCGTTATCACTCTAGAGCTTCTCTTTTCTTTTTTTTTCTTAGAGCCAGTGACTTGATTAATAAAGCTGTTAAGGTAAATCCGATTAGCACTTGAATCACATTTCCATTTCATTATTTTATGCGACTTCATTTGATTGGAGTGCATGTGAAATGTGCTTCGGCAAAGTGTGAGATTAACTCAAAAGCGCACTAGAAACAAAATGCGAAACTGCTGCGAGTCTTGACTCTTAAATCGCCTTTTACTGAGCCAGTGCAAGGCGCAGTCGGATTGCATTCAATTTGCCATCATCAATACTTTCTCAAACGCTCATTCTCTATTTTCTCTCTCTCTCTCTCCCACACACACATACACCATCTTGGTGCTTGGCTGTATAACTGCCAACACCTGGAAAAGCTAAGAGTCGTTGCATCCGCTGCACATAAATTTGAAGTGCCGCTCGTTTTTAACGCGCTTTCAGCCAAAAAAATTATAGTTATGCACATTTATATAAATGGTATGACGGGGAGATGCTCTAGATCTAGATCGTATGCAACACATATATATGCTTTTAGATACAGAAAATAATTTCATCAGTAATCAAGCTACTTGTTTTTGGATTGATATTATTGTAAATTTATGTCTCCTTTTACCAAATTAAATATTTGTACAATCCGCTATTATTCCCTCCTACAATGAAAACAGGGTATGAAAACTAAATGGTGTATAAACAGAAATTTCTAGCTGCTGTTTTGTGGATAGTTTTCGTTGGTTGATTTTTTTATTTATTATTATTATTATTTTTTTTAAGCTCACAAACTGTTCTTGTTGTGCTGAACAACAATTTGTTGTACTTTGATTTAGGAGAAATTTGTTGGACTTGTTTTGCTTGATTAGCAAAGGCTTTTAGTTTGTTTAGCTGCAAATAGTTCAACAATTTATCATAATTTATGATCAACTGAAAATACTGCTCATTCGCAGAGCTCCCCCAATTGACTCTCACACACATTCAAACCGACATAAATATCTATTAAAGCTGAGCAGTCAGATGCAAGTGAAGATTTACGAGTCATGTAGGGCAGCATTTGATAATGGTTGCATTAGCGTGAAATGCTTCAGACTGCACTTTTGTCTACCCTCAACCGGGGGTGGTGTGAACTGTGGTGTAGATGGTCGGTTAGCATTGGAGAACATCTGTAAACCGTAGGCCACAAGGCTCTTCTTCTTCCAGCTGGCTGCTCCCTTACATCCATCCATCCAGACATTCAGGCAACGTCATTATCAGTATAGAGCAGCACGTCACGTATATATCTCTGCTGCTCGCATGTCTGTCCAAGCGATTGGCGGTTTCCTTTTGCATTTGGCCTTTGACCTATACAACTTACATTATGTATACGCAACGCGTAATACGTAAAATTACCGCTGAAGCGAGCAAATGCTTTTTGCCAGCCACTTGGCCGTATTTGGTTTTTATGGTCTGTAGCCAGCGGTATCGGGGAGTATATTAAATTTAATGGAACGTATTTCTTCGAGTCCATACAACATTTATTTACCTGATTAACGCTGAAACCGAAAACCATTGCAAATAATGTGCATTTTGGCGTGTATCAATAACTAAATAAAGACCATAATTGGGCTGCTAACTGAAGAAGTAACATCATTTAATGATACATTAATGGTATCGTATGATATTTTCACGCAAGTGAGTTAATCCTTGTTAGAAGAGCATTCCAAAGTCTGGGAAACAGCTGCTTTTTTATGATCAACTTCATGATGGCACAAGCTTTACGTTTATTAGCATACTTCTAGGCGCATTGGCTGTTACTCAAGGTGCGTTTAATGGCCCACACGGGCATCTAGTTGTCGACAGCTCTTTACGACTTCATTAGAAAGGCTCTGACAAGAGTGTGGGCCGCTCTCCTCCGTTTTTCTTTCACTTGACTTCTTTTTTTTATGGGAGCATTGAAAGCCAATTGATTTGATATAAAATTCCGTTCGACCAAACAATGGGATACAACTTAAGGAGCCCTCAGCTAAAATCTAATGACATTTATGCAGCCGCTGCAATGCGGCTGCACATGAATAACAACTACAGGACATGTACACCTAGCACATAAACCCACACACACACACACACGCACACACAGTGCAGTATATGACGGTAACTTTTACCTGTCGTTGGCCCCAATTTACAATACGGCGTATTTTGTTTGTCTATATGTGGTAGTTTCTGTGTGTGTTTGCTGCTGACCTACTTCAGGGGCACAGGAGGCGGCGCGCTTTCACTTTGGCTATGGAACTGGGCTTCGTCTATAGCTTCGAACATTTTATGAACACTTTGGGCCGCCTTTGTCTTGGCTCTTAGTTAGAACTGCATTGATGGCCAGCTGGACTCCGTCCGCAACCGCGTTCGTGTCTCCCCATGGCCGGCATAGTCCTTGGCGAGTGCGCGCGCATGTGGAAGTAACAGTTTAACGTTTAAACATGCCCAAGCTGCGCTCAACTGAAGTGTACAATACACACACACGCAAGCACATATGTCAGTTCTTATAATATATACATATATGTATGTGTGTGTGTGTATTGTTTTCAGTTTTGCAAACTAAATTTTGTGCATATTTCTTAGCTCACTTGTAAAGTTTTTTAGGAAAACAAATACAATTTGTGCTACATCTAACTGGTTTAAAGAAAAAAGGAGAGCGAAAAACATCTGTTTAAAATTCTGAGAGCAGACTGCTAAGGCTGAAAGATGTAAGAGGCTGAGGTATTGGTCTTAGGTGTCAGTGTCTTGCCAACAGGAAGGAAGCTTTTCAAATGCCAAATGATAAATGCATTTTTAATGGAGCGTTGGTGAAGAGAGCTAAGAGGCGCCAAAGGCAGACATCGTCTGAGTTTAACAAACAACTTCCTTGGCTTTACTGCTGAAAGCCTGGCTAAATGGCAGGATGCGCAAACGAGCGCCTCTAAGCGAATGGGTACCCCAAAGACGAGGGTTGGCCAGTTGAGAGCCGTGTGTTGCGAGTCCATTGTCTTCGTACTAAAGGCATAACAGATGATTAAGCTAATGTTTCCCTTTTTTCATCGCTAATCGGTTAACTTTAAACTCTGTACATTTGCGCTTAATTCTCTAAGCATTTATATGTCCGTTTCGAAATCAATTGCCTCATTTTATGCAAAACAAATAAGCGACACGTGTTTAATAGATTGCCTGGTGCTTTCACCCAGGAATTGACGCAATTATTTTAGCTTTCATTTGGGCAATCAGCATTTAATGCAAGCTTGCAATTGTTGCCCGTTTCATTTTGGGCTTCTGTGGCCTTTTGTTTTCAGGCAACGTTTCAATTTAATCAATATTCCAAACACAAACGACGGTCACAAACATTTTATATAGCCAACCCTCCCAAACTTCGAGTCCAAAATTGTGTATGAACAAAAACTAAATGCCACACAAACACATTCACACACTTCCACACATATAAAACCAAATTTAGATAGAGAGGAAGGATAAGGATGAAGCGAACTAGGGGCTGGAACGTGCGCTGTTAAAAGCGTGCCAGGAAAATTGAAAACTATAGTATATGCTAGTGAAACAAAAAATGCCCATCTGACCATTTTAGTTTAGAGAGTTCTG
The DNA here is from genome assembly GCA_035043785.1 of Drosophila planitibia. Taxonomy (NCBI): domain Eukaryota; kingdom Metazoa; phylum Arthropoda; class Insecta; order Diptera; family Drosophilidae; genus Drosophila; species Drosophila planitibia. The sequence goes on from JAWNMS010000023.1 coordinate 121,458, forward strand.
ATGATGCTAAAATATACATATACCTATATATAGATATCGTTTTAGACGAATGTATTAAATTTACAAAAAATCACAACAACAAAATAGTAAAACCAGCTGCAAAGGCAGCTTTGCTGTAAATTTGAGATATTGAAATGAAAAATTATTAGTCCGTGGTTACAGTTCACCAAATGAACGTGTGTGCGTGTGTCTGTGTGTTTGTGTGCATATATGTTTGCTCCATCTAGGTGTTATATGAGTGCATTAGATAGTTATTGATATGGCATGGCTACCCTGCTAACCGTAGGAAACAGTAATCAATTCATATTGTAAGCGAGCTTGCCGTTGGGGTTCTAAATTTATGGGCAGCTGGCAGCCAAACATAATAGAAAACGTTGCCGTACAAGAGCAACAGAGGACCGTCATTAACTTGAAGCGATTTACGGAAAATGAGCAAGAGGCAAGCAAAAAATGTGCGAGAGCTGCATGAACGATGGATTAGATTATGCCTGGTTCATAGCGAAATGATAGCTGTGAGGCTAAAATATGCTTGGGAAATTGCAATGAAATTACTCGATGGTGAGATGATTACAATATGAAAGCACATTAAGCTTTATGGCTGCATTATATATCAAATCTTTAATCAACTACTTAATTTTAAAACAAACTGTGTTTTGAAACTATAGCTTAAAAAAATTGCTTTGTATCCCAAATATTTATATTCTACTCTTCTCATAAATAAAAATTTGTTGAGAATTTAAATAACCCAAATGGTCCCCTTTTTCCATCATTCAGTACTTCGCTTTATCAATTCTCTATTGGCTTGCATTTTTGTACTTCTTATTTGCATTCCAGTTCATTTTTCCTTTTCTAAAGATGATGTTCATTTATCTAGCAATATACACAAAATGGAAATAAAATTCAAATCAAGCTATTTACGTTTCAGCTATTTCTCTTCTGTGCTTATTGTTGGATTGCTATTGGCAATAAAGCAGTCTTAATAACATTTATGGCAAACGAAAAATGGAGAACAATTAATTCAGTATTTCATACAAAAACTTTTATTTCGCGCATAAAACCCTTTCCATTGTGCCCAGTAACAGACACTATTAACACATTTTGCAGGTGGAGTGTCATGCAGCTTACAACCTTAAAACAATGCACGTCATAGACGCAGCAACACACAAAAGGGGCGACATGAAAGACCAGGCTCCGGTCCAATTGGGCCAGAGTAAATGTCCCTGATGGAATGCACGAAGGGGCACAAAGCTACTATTGTTACAGCTGTCTGACACATATAGACAATACGTAACGAAGCCAGAATCCCGCCAATCGGGACCCACTCTAAGACAAAGATACAAAGCGCCTGGCGGCTAATGTTGCATTTTCCATTGTAATGAAAAAAAAATGCCACAATCACGGCAATTGTTGATATGTTGATTTAGTTAAAAGTTATTTTCGTTCCGCAATAGGCCCGTTCGTAATTTAAAGTCTTAAATACAACAATGCAAAGAGACTAAACCGTAGATTATGTACTTTCTTAACTTCTTTAATGAAGATTCTAGTTTTGAAAGTAGGAGATGTCTAGCTAAGTTACGAGTACAACTTCGCTGCAACTCTTGCACTGGCAGGAGTTTCTTTTACTGCCGCAGCAAAGCCAAAAATGAGGTTAACGCGTGCACTTAACGACTCTAGGGTCGTTGCTGTCGCTTTCGAGGACGATGTCGAGGACAACATTATAAATCAGAGCCAGGCATTTGCAAGTGGCAGTCATTGCGAAACTCCTCCTGCTTAAGCGCATTGCCAAGTGTTATTTTTGGAATGTGTTATTTTTTTTATTTTTTTTTTGCGTACAACTCAATTTAGTCAGTTTTTAATGAGCAACTGCTGTGCACATGTTGTGCCAATGGGTGTGGCAAAGGGCGTAACCTTATTTGCATTTGCTAAGCGTTTTGGCTTTGCAAGCAATCGACCTGCGCCATGCAAGCCCAGTCGTCTCAAAAGGCATTTGCCTCGTTGTCTTTCACGTCATTTATTACCGTTTGCATCGTGCCTGCTATTTCATGCCCCTTGGCTAGATTCTTTACCCCGCATCGTTGCCCTTCGCTTCACCCAGTCGTTACTTATTTCCGGTATGGTGTCCTTTTTAGAGCGACGCTCTGGTCGTCCTTTGTGTGCACTGTCCATTGACAGTTTGGCCTGTCAAGTCGTGTGTCCTGTGTCCTGTGCCCTTGGTTGTTTGTGTAATCGCATAAGGATGGCTCAATAACAACATGACGAAATCGAAATGAGGTTGAATTGAATGGTCTGGCTCGGGCTGGTCAGGTCTGTGCCAGTAATTTGTGGGTGAAATTGAATTTGTATTGTGCCGACCAGCGCAAAATTGATTGAAACATTTGCGTGAATTTATGTCCTTGAAATGATTGGGCATATCTCTGAGAACACAGTGAGTAGCCAGCGCCCAGTGCTGTCTCCAAAAAGCTAAGGCGAGAGGCTTGCATTATTTATGGGATTAGTGACTTGACTACATGTTTGCCACGTGCCCAACTTGTTGGCCTGAAAACTGATTAGGTTCAATGAAATTTTTGGTCTGCCAGTCCCCAAGCACGTTGAGCTGACTGCTGGCTGACTGCCGACTGACTTCATTTATTTTTCATGCAACTTGCTAGCCAAATAAAACAAATTTGCACTTTAATATGAGCTGCGTTAGCCTTGAGTTCAAAATTCATGTAAAAAAAACAGCACAGATACTCAAACAGAAACAGACAAGGAACCCGCCATTTGGGCAACAAGTTGTTTTGGCTGCCAGAGTGTGTAAATGTGTGTTTGTGGTTTGTTTTTTTTTATTTTGCCTTTTCCACCCCATTTAAAATGGGTAAGAAGGGTATTTGGGTGTTGTGTTAAAGTATGTAACAGGCAGAAAGATGTATCTCTTACCACATAAAATATATATATTCTTGATCAAGATCAAAATCCAAAGATCAGAATCGATCTAGCCATGTTCATCTGTCTGTGTATGAACACGTTTGTGTCAGAGACTATACGAGCTAGACACTTCTTATTGGAAATGTAAGTTCTCGTATAACTGGCAGATTTAGTTTACTTCACGAATATATATATATATCGGAAAGCAATAAAAGCCAGAATTTTCAAGGGAAAGCTTTCCAATTGATATACACGATATGTTGAAAGACTATTGACAACCTTAAAAATGTTCATCAAGTGCGAATATATTTAACAGCAGGGTATCTTTTAGTCAGGCTCACTAGCCTACAGAACTCTTGCTTGCTTTCGCTGAAGACAAGGACACGCAACACAGCAAAATAGCCAACGACATGATGTAGAACTTGTGCACATCAATTTAGACTATCCACCATAATAAATAACAAAATAAGACTTGCAGTCCATAAAATCGTAATTTGCTTTTGTTAGATTATTTTTGTTTTTGTGGCTTAGTGACTTAGACTAAGCCACTTTAAAATATGTGAAAATGGTTGTACAGTGTATTTTAAATTATGCTTTCAGTTGTGTTAAATATTTAAAAGAAATTACTAGATGGGAATATTCTTTTTAGATATCCACTAGCCAAACCACAAACCATTAATAATTTCCACAATTTGTAATTTATTTTTGTTGCCCAGTGTGAGACGGGCGTGTGGCCGTAATGAAGCCAATGTCATGCTTCAACATATTTTTTAATTTCTGAAATGGCATTTTCACATAGTCGCCGCTTACGCACACACACACACATACACAATCACACACATATAAATATACGCACAGACTAAAGCAAGAGCCAGACGCACGCAGTTAAGCGTAAAATGGTTAGTTTAATTTCCTTAAGTGCTCACGTGGCGTATGAGTAATGCGATGAGAACAACTGCATCAGTGCCGGAAAGTAGGCTGCAACTAAATTTCAATTATAAAATGCCATACAAGCCGGAGATAGCAGCAGCAAACAGCTATAGCAACAGTATCGACCAACAATAACCAGCAACAAATGGAACAACATCAGTTTGACATTCTGAGCAGTTTGCTGTTTTATCAAGATGTTCGTTTAAATACATGTCTGTATATGTGTTATCATTGTCGTTGTTAAACAAGACACTTAAAGTACAGACACACTCTCACAATATACGTGTACATAGCCAAACGCACACACAAGCACACGAAATAAGTTAAATTTGATGCTTTTGCTGATGTTGTAAAACAATGGCCTCAATTGTATGTTTGTATGCCAGCATGCTTGTATCTTGTATCTTTTTGTGTTGGCTCAAGTCAATTGTTTCGCTTGTGTGTGTCGCTCTATGTATGTGCTTACAGGCACCAGAATGTGTGTGTCTCTCTTATTTTGGCCCCAGGCACGCCCAGCAGTGCGCTCTTGTTGTTTCTCTTATTGTCACTTGTCTGCCTATTGTGCACTGATTGTTCGCATAAATTAGCATAATTAAGCAAGGTTAAGTAGCGCTCCATCTCTCTCCTTCTTCAACCAATGTCACTACCTTGAATCGAAAATCTTTCCAAAACAATTGTCTTTAAAAACCTTCAAGCTGCTCGACGAAAATTTTGTTAGCAAAGCAATTGCGCAACTTTTATTTCGGCGCACATGCCTCGAACTTAGAGCGCGTGACCAGCCGTGCAAAAAGAAAAGAAAAAAAGAAGGAAAATAATGAGAAGAAAAAGAGGACAACGGACAACGACAGCAAATGTAAAAGTAGGAAAATTACTGAAAAATAGAGAGCGCACCTCGAGGCGTATACGCAATGCAATAACCAGGAACCATTGTCGCCGGCAGTCATCGCCTTGTTAGCCTTTTACCATTCCACCATTAATTTCCGTTTCGTATGCGTTGCTGGTTTCCATTATTTGGCTTTAATTGCTGCATGCATGCTGCCAACCCAATGCCGCCCATCTGCGTCTCTGCGTGACGTTGCGTTATGTACGTGCTTTAATTAAAATACGCAATACAGAAAAGGCCAAGGCTGCCCAAATTGACTTTCGCCAAAAGTGATAAGTTTGCCAGTATTCAAATTGATAAGGCGAACAAATTCAAAGACGAATGCGAGGCATAATTAGGCAAATTAATTGTAAATATTTATGTACGTTATTAAGCACAATACATTTATTGCGTGCGTCAATCAAAAAGCAACATGTCAAATGTCACAAGCGAGTACTCGTATCAGCTAATTCCTTTTGCAGTTCCCTTGGCAAGAAAAAAAAGCAAATTTATGCGTACACGGAGGCATACGTAATTAGCTCGCCAGGTGGCCAGGTGGCCAAGTGGCCGGATGGCTTGGTAGCTGGAGGCAGTCAGCAATAAATAAATTAACATAAAACAAACAAAAATTAATGAATGAATAAATGATTGGGCTGGCTGCAAGGCAGGCGAGCCCAAGGCGAGCCAATAAATTATTTCAATATAGCGCAGAAATGGCAACTGTCGATCAACGTCAATTACGAAACTGCCTTGCGATGCTGAGTTGCTGGCATTTTTATTTTCGTTCATTTTGTTAGAAGATTGCCAGAAAGTCCCGGTGTTTGCTATGAGTATTATAAGCATATCAATCAGCCAACAGCTGCTGACCTAATTCTCCCAGTCGCGGAAATCGTCATGATTTATTAACAAACGCATTTGAAATTTAAATTTCGAATGGGCAGAGTTTGATACTTAATAATCATTTTTGTGTTGATTTTCTTGGAATTGGCATTCAATTTTGGGCTTTGTCTTATTAATAAATGTGAATAACATCCAAAATTGGCAATTGTTCAGTATTCATTAAAGAGGTAGAAATACAACTTCAGCAGAATTGAGCCAACTGTTCATTTTAATTAAACTCAATTTACGTCAAAATTTGAACAAAGTGCATGCATATTTGGCAGTCTTTTTCTCTCTCTGTCTCTCTTTCTCCCTCTCTCTCTCTCTCTCTCTTTCTCTTTGAAGCAATATACTGCCTGCAAAACACTTCACGCATAATACAATAAATAAAACTTACAGCCTCAGCGGAAATAATTAACACGGCGCCAGGAAATAAAGGGCGTTGTAAGCATTTTCTTAGTTATTTCTGAATTCCTGAAATGATGATGATGGCGATTTTGGAAATGGAAGTGGAAATGAATGGAGGGCAAATGCCTTGGCGCAAAATTTCGCTGTCAGCACTTTTTCTCACTGCAATAATAATAGCAAATAATTATAATTAAAAAAATTAATTGATTTGTGACTGTTCTCACCCGGAAAGGTGCAATAAAATTAACAAATACAAAATTGTCACATCCAGCTGTCATTCAAGTTAAATTGCAATTGTAAATTGTATCTCATATTTTATGGTTCATTGTTAATTGCACAGTATGTTCTCATTAATGCTGCAACTGTTAAAGTAATTTGAGTTATTATTTGCCATTGATCAGCAAACTTACACAGCATAAATCAATGCGAAATTATACTTTTTTCCATTAATATGTATTGTATTTTATAGAAATGCTGACTCCGTAGTGCTTTTTTAATGATAGGCTTAATCGCTTCGAAAATAAAACAATGACATTAACTGCGAGTAGTACTGACAATATACAACAAATTACAGAAGAGATATATATAGATATTATGCAAACAAATAAATGTTATACAAGCAAAATAAATATTCACATGAAATCTACACCAAAGGAGTTTTTAAGAGAGCGGCTTATTTGCAGTATGAAATACGTGTCTTTGCTCCCTCCGCATAACCATCAATTGGACCAAATACTTAAATTAATTAATAAAGCAGCATTTGTGAACAGATCTGAAAATTGTAGGTATCCTGCATGACCAGTCTATGATATGCTATCAGGTGTCATCTGTTACCCGAGCAGGGTATTCGGCTATCAACTATCATCATCAATTCTCTTATTATTAATTTGTTGTCAGTGCCTCATATTAATTACGAAAACTTCCCTTGCCCACTGAATGGCAGGTGAAATGAGTTATACCGGAACAGGGGCAATTTATGAATATTTATGACCGGGCCAAGGTGAACAGCCATGGATAGGGACGGGAAGGCCTACACTTCAATGTCAGCAGTCGGCATTTTAATTATCATTTTTAATAAAAATATAGCATAACGCTAACATCCACTAATCGCCGCTTAACATCTTGGCTTATGGTTTAAAATACATAATGTTCTTCTTGTTGTCGATGTTGTTATTTCATTTAGCCACCAACAAACATTTAATAACTTAATGAATGTGTGTACAAATGATGAAAGTCGTTGTCGTTTTTATTTCTGTGAATTTAATAAGCTTAATGTGCTGCTCCCGAAACGGTGCGGAACAAAGCTGAGCGTAGCAAACACCAAGAACTTAGATGAATTTCCCAAGATATGCTGGGCACACCCGAAAGACATCCACACACACACGCAGGCAGGCAGGCGACTTGTGCGCAAAACAAATGCAATTAATTATAATTTTTAATTAGCTCACCAGGCAGCAGCTAAAGACAGCAGCAACTATAACAGAATACAAACACATACAATGTTCCACGTTAAAAAATAAATAAAAAAACAACATAAACGACTAAAACTCTCTTTGATATGACGAACGCATGAAACTCGACACGCGATTAATAAAAAAGGACATAGCCAAGTGGTGGGCGGTGTACGTTAGGCGTGGTAGCTTCTGACAACAAGTGAAAGGTATTTAGTCACGCGGAAAGAAATGTTTTCCTTTATTTAATACAACACGATATTGGGACCACAAGTGAGAAGAGCTACCAACGGCATGCTCGAGCAAGCTGGACGCGTATTAGTAGCCCAGTCTAAGAAGTGTGGGCATGACAACACAGGGGGCTGGCCGCCACTCAATGTGTTCTTTACGTGCGAATATGAAATTCTCATTGCTGTTATGGTTACGCATGCAGGATACGCCTCAAAGGATTATGAATACAGAAGCAAGACTGGGAGACAACCCTCTAATATATCACTCGAGTTGCCAGCGCGGGAGTGCCACCACTTTGTCGCAGCTAATGTCTCAAGTTAAGGCCACTTAAGGCATTCACTTTCAAGGCCACAACTTCTCGGCTGTCAGCTGTCCTCTTGGCTCGGCTCAGCTTTCTTATCCTTGGCCTCAGCATGGACTGAGTAGCTGTTAAGTCGCAAATTAGATTTTGGACAACCGCCCGCGACTCAAAATCGGAGTACACTTAGGAAGACAGCAGACAGAGGGGGATAGACACTACCCAGACTGACGAAACGGTTCTTTGTTTGTTGCTAATTAGGCAAAAATTACATTTTAAAAGGCTTTCAAGCATAAGATGGAAAAACTTGTTACCCAAACTTTCATCTGCCTCTTCCCCTCGCAATTGCCATTTGATTGCATCCACCAGGAGGTCATCGGGCAAAGTGCACACAACTTTTACAGCACCGTCTATTACAATTAATACGGCAAAAAGGTGATGTTGCACATTTGTTGAGAATCAACTTACCAAGCATTGTGATGGGTTATAAAATGGATCAATTGATGTAATTGATATATATAAATATCTAAATATCATACGTTAAAATATTATTACAATGAATTTTAATTCAATAATATTTATCAAAACAATATCAAAATTTACTTTACTAATAGGCTTTCAGATGAGCGCACAATCTGTGATGTGAAATGAATATGCTATTTTGTATATGCAATACGTATGCTAATTAAAATTGGTCAATAAATTTAAATTGTGAGTCTATTTATTTAGAATCTGTTGAAATGCTCAATCTGTTTGCTTCTACAAATATTTTAATATTATTTTAGTCTTCAATGCGAACTGATTTATATTGAGAGCGAGATAAACCTTGGTATACGGAAATTGATGTAGGCGACTTCATAAGCTTTTGCGATTGTATTATTATAGTGGTCGCACTCACTAAGCTAATAAAAATCATACCAAATAGAATGACAAGCCGCCAAAATGTCAGGCACTCGTCAAAAGGGATTGGCAAGCGGCCAACAATGAAAAAAGTTGCAAATATGAAGTGAAATAGCCCAACAGCTAGAATATAGCAGGCAAACAGCTATTTGCGGCATATTTTACACGCCTCTCTGCTTCATTTACACGCACGGAAAAGAAGAAAGGACCTTGTACTCATTCCATTCCTGATTCTGTTGCGACTCTTATGATTTACACAGAAGGCGGCGAAAATATTTGATATGTATGAGTGTGCATATAAAGTGAAAACATTTACACATGTTTGATTTATGGGTCAAGTGTGTGATAAAACTACCAAAGCGAGCAAAGCCGCCAACACACACATACACACACACACAAACAAAGAAACATTGGAGACCAGCGCGCAGATGAGAATATGATGCTGGGACGTGCATGTAGGAATCAGAGTAAATCATGCAAAATAAAAGCGACGAAATATTTCAGAAAATTATGCAGTCACAAGAATGGCGCAAAAGGATGTGCGAAAAGTCACAACTTGAGCGCCTTTGCGCATGAAAGTATACTGAAAAAGTGTCTTACAAAATAATAACAAAAACATAAACGGATTTCATTCTCCCCTACTTCTCGCCCTTGGAGTTCGAGCTTATGACTCATAAAAACGTATTTAACTTAAGTGGCCACAGCCGAAGCAAAGAATGACTCCTGTAGCGTAGTGTCATCTGGCGTAGTCAGTATAAATTCCAATAAATGTGTGCACATATATAGGAATTAATTGGAATTTATTCATTCACAGTGAATGCATCGACAGCATCGAGTGAACGTAATTGAGCCAAGCAATTGGGCAAAGTAGCCAGCTCCAAGAAGGATCGGGCAATTTTTCAACAATCTCGTACGCATGTAAATAAACAATTTGAGTTTAAATTTATTGCATCAAAACTATATTCATACTGCAATTTAAGAGCAACTCTGATTTATGGTTACAAAAAAAGGCTAGAGAACCAAAAATTGAAAATGACAAATTGCATTAGGACTGCTGTGTAAGAGCAACAACAACAGCAAGACAAGTATGACCGCAAAAGTGACAACACAAAGTGTGCAAAAAGTAAGCAACAATTTTCGGTCTATGTGCCCTTTTATGAGGATGTATGATAACAACAACAACAACAAGAACTGCTACAAACAGCATCAGCTACAAAAATAACAACAGCAGCTAAAACAATGTTGAACATGTTCAAAATCCAATCCTCAGCAAGAAGGATTTGTACAGCTTTTTGTGTGTATGGGTAAATGTGTATATTCCTGATACAAACATTGACGCAAATAGGGGTTCGGTCAACAGTGACCGCATTTAGCGCGACGCAAATGAAAATAAAAGCAAATACCAAATATACAAACAAAACCAAAAACACAACAACTGGAACAATTTTAAAACGATTTTCTAATCAAAACGCATTACCATTAAGCATACAGCTATCTCATACATTGTTTTAGCTAAATACTCCAAATGTACAAATTTAATTATGCGCAAACCACAAAGTTTTGGCTTTTCTTTGTTTTTTTGCCCCATTTTTTGTGCGGACACCGCATGAAAAATAATTAATATGAAGAATGAAAAATTGCCGAATATCTGGCGCCCAGGGTCTGTGCTTAGGTAGGTGTTGCATGCACGAATAACCACAGAAATTTCATTACATGTGTAAATTATATGCGAAACACTTTGGCCAAAAAAGGAAAAAAAAATAGAAAAGTCATTGAGGAGCGTGGCCCTGAGCACAAGCGGATGTTCAAATAATTATTATAATATTTCTTTGAGCGTGTGTGTTAATGAGACTAGCAGGTACAAATGAGCTTTCAACAATTAAAATAAATTAACATAGATTACAATTTCTTACATCGAACCATTTGCGTTTCAAAAAGATAAAATGATTCTAATCATTATTCATTTCAATTTAAATAAATTATATAATTATGCAGTGCGAACTCTGGCTAATGGTATTTTATACATTTTTTACGAACTATATTACGTGCTATGCGAAGCATTCGCGAGCTGCTGAAGCAGGAATTTAAATTACTTTGTGTTTGAATTACAGAAGATATCTGCTTTTCATCCATGTTAGAAACTAATTCACTCCATCTTTACGACATATTTTTAATAAAAATATACATTCAATTTGCTTTCGCAAAATATACAAATCGATGACATATATTGAATAAATTAAATAAACCGCTTTGTGGATACATCGAAATGTCCATTGCAGCAGTTAAACGCAGTGAGCATACAATGGAGGGACGCCACAGGCATTTGCTTTGACAACACAGTTGATCATTGCACAGACACACCAGCCTGCCGCACACAAGCAAATTGATGTGTACATACAAATGTGGTACGATACTCTGGCAGGCAGGTGAAGGACGGACAACATTTGGCATCCCGTCGCACAGTACTTGCCAGGGAGCACTGTAATGCCATGTCAATAAATTATGTAGTGGATTTTCAGCGACACACAAACATTAATATTAAGCCTGTGCTCCCAGACTTGTGTGTATGCTGTTTTCCGTTTGTTATTTTTCACATGAGGCACATAAGTCGATTTATGTTCACTATATACGCACAGCTCAAAAGGGAATCAAAATCGAATATTTTTGACTTGGCAACAGCTCCAATAAATTGCAGATGGCGAGCGACAAATGCAAAGAAATAAATGTATAAAATCAAATCATATTTTCACATTAAAAATATATATACGGCAATAATAAGAGCAATATTCAAGGCACCCAGCTATTTATCAGCCATAACGAAAACACATCATTCCACTGTCAAAGGCACCCGAAATGTTGGCCCACTTGCCAGCCAGGCACAAAAGGACATTCCTCGTCTCAAATTGTAGTGTGATTTCAGGCGCGGGCGCGTTCTATTGCAAAAAATGCGATTCAAAGCAAATTACGTTGACAAATGAAAATGTCACAATGATGATAATTTATTTTGCCTTTGTCAATTGCCTGTCGAGCCAGCTGGCAAACATTCCTCAGACATTCTAGCTTTCATCTGAAATTGCCAGACCTGCCAACTAACAGCTGTGACCTGAACCCTGAGCAATGTGCAATTAAAAGGACCACTTGGCAATTGCCAAGACAGTAGGTGGTCTGAAACATATTTGTATGCTCTTTAAATCAGTGAGTAAGTGAGATGTCATGGAACAGTCAATAAGTATATGAATTCGATTAGTATTTAACAGCACTTTGATGTTGTACAACTGTGCTATAATTAAGTCCAGTAGGATCACTAATGTAAATCAGATAAAAAATAATGAATTACCAAAACAATTAACAATAATGTCTTAATCTGAATAAATTTCTTTATTTGCTCTAAATAAAGGTATGCCAGCTGTTTGTTCTTCTTGGTGTTTTATAGAATCTAGATAGCGAAATTAAAGGGTACAATATTTTCGTCGTACTTCGTTACGTGGCTTTATTTGGTGTATCCGTTTCCTCGTTCTTAGTGGCAAAACCTTTACGCTTCATATGCGTTGAGTGTTCCCGGCTGTTTCTTACGGTTTCCAGCCAATTCGCCTTGACGCGTTTTGCGCTATTAAGCTTTTGGCATGATATTGCCGTTATTTGCCTTGTGGAGCGGAGTACAGCTCAGCACATAGCTGAATACAAATATATGTACTTACTTGTCATATAATAAACTTTTATGCTAACGGCTTTTGATGCCATACCGCTAGGACTCACACATGGCCTGTGCAGGAAACACAGGGGACAGCATTTTATGCGCATACCACATACACTGTCCTAGTCTCCGACGTCCCGCTGAGTCCAGTCAAAAGTTTTCATACTTTCGGCTGCTTCTTTATTAGTCTGAAAAATGAAAATGCCTCCGCAACAGGACCCCTTCTAACGTTTTGGTTTGTCTATTGTGTACAGCCCGTTAAAATGTTTTTCTGGGAAAATGCAAGAGTCCTAATGGGACTGTGCCAAATATTTGCATAAATCTTTTAGGCACAACACGCCTAGTCTGAGTTTGGTCCCATTTTGTTTATATTACTCATACGCAACGTATATGCAATTTATTATAACTTTTTTAGCCCTGCGCTTAAATTATCTGTGGGAAGAAAGGAAGACCAGAGTTCGTTTGTTTTTTTTTTTGTATATATCATTTTCATAATAACTAAAAACTTTATTTAAATGTTTGCCGCTTTTATTCATAAACATAGTTAATCCTAATGCTTATTAACGCTCAGCTGGCGCTACTGACTTAAACACTAAAAACAACTTTATAATTATAATTATAATGTGTTTTCATTTTGTTTGCAACAAAACATCCACGTCATAATCATCATCTCATTTATATATGCACGTAGTTTTTTTCTTTTTTTGATTTTATTGTTATTATTATGTCTGGTTATAATACTCAACTTAACTTTTATACATACGTATTACACACACAATATATGTACTCTTTGCTCTTAACTGCAATTATTGTTGTTGTTATTATTTTTGGTTTTCGTGATCTGCGTAATGTTTATAGTAACATTCATTTACTCATTAAACATTCATTTATATGTCGCGACTAATTTCGCTGGCATACATTTATAATTTTTAATTCTTAACATTAATATTTATGACTGCACATGGTTTTCTCTTTGCGAACATACATTTACATATTCCTACCATATACAGTTAAATACAGCAGAGTTAATTTATACGTAACATACATGCAATTTTATTTACAATTTTGATCAGCTAAATGTCCAGCCCATTCGGGCAAATGGTCATGATATTTAATAGTCGTCCGCCCATTAAAGTGGACAGTCGCATGCATTTTTAAATGTGACACATTAAACGGCGCCAAGCGCATGGTGAACAATTTGCAGAGGTGCAGGAAGACGCCTTGGGAAATGGAGTACCTGTGCAACCATGTGTTATCGACCCAGGCGGAAACCGGTCGAAATGTTTTCAGACTAACTGAAGCCTTGGGCGTTTTACCTCGATGGACAGCTTGGCAAATGGAAATGCAAATATTTTGTTGACAGGCAATGGCAAAGTGAGTTGCAGCTTTCTTGGGAAATAGAACCGGGCATGCTGAAATAGAAGTTCCGAGCACAAACTAACAACTAACTGCAAAGTTTGGTACTGGGCAAAATGTCCTTGATACTTTATGAGATACTCAAGACAGGCGAATGACATTTTTGAGGAAAGAGATAAGCATAGCAATTTAGATATCCTGCCAAAGACAGAAGCAGTAACCCAACAGTTAACACCAAAAGTACATATAAAAGGCATTCCAAACGAAATGACAAGAAAACTAATGACTTGAAATGACTTGATTTCCTTAAAAGATGTTGATTTTCAAGTAATCTGGCATAGGAAAAGCTTTAAGAAACATAAGATTCTTATAGGAACATTGTGAAAACATATATAAAATATATGTGTGTATAAAAATTCATAATAGAAGTTAATTGCCTCAGAATAGATAATCGTTACTATTTACATTTATTATTAGCTAGGTCTTAAAAATACAGTTGATTATCATAAAACTTAGTATAATTGATGCTGAGTATAAGCAACAAACGATATATACAATAATTTAGGCTAAATAATGTTTAAATATATATGAAAATATTGCAACATGCCCTAAAAAATGTGAGATTCCATTGGTAAGTTTCTTTACGTTTGTAGAGTTGGCGAATATATCAACTATATGATTTCATTTTAGTATATGTTTTTACTATGAATTTACTGCGGGCATATAACTTTAGGTAAGAGTACTATGTACATAGCTGGTATTGCCCCGAGCTCAGCTAAACCCAACCCACTTAACTACACACTGACTTACTTACAACTTAGAGAGTATACCAGGAGCAATATCAATATCAGCAGCAGCAGAAGCACCAGCAACATTGAAGGAAGCTTCATCTAAAGTCGCTCATCATTAGCATAATTAGCTAACCAGTTTTTGGTGGTATTATTCTCGGGTGCTGCCACTGCCACTGTCACTATCACTGTTACTATTGCTCCTACTCCTGCTGCTGCTGGTGCTGCTGCATTGCATATTTTGTGCGACAGCCAGGCTTCACATCTTGATAGCTCTCCAGCGGGCTGGCCACTTAGTCACATTCGCTGACTTGGCTGCTGCATTGGCGGTGGCATTTCCGTGGTGCTGGCAAACTGTGCAGCTTTAATTTATCACCGTTCAATTGTCGTACTTGTATTGACATGGTCGGATGACGTTGACGTTGTCTGCTCGATAGCTTGTTTAACGTTACCGCAGATGCTGCTGCTGTTGTTCGCCTCTGCCGTTTGACTCTGCTCAAGTCGAGCTACTGTGTTGCCTTCCTTCTCTTCTCCTCCTACAGATGTGCCACCGCCAGATCCCTGGAGCAACAGAGTGCAGCAGGCTTCCAACAATACAAATACCGCGACCATTGTGCTAATTACTTTGACTGCCTGTGTTGCCTGTTTGGTGTGGCAGGTCCAGGCCAGTGCAACAGCAGCTGGCGCTGCATTCGTTTGCATTGCTTCGGGTCGCTCGCCTGTGCAAAATGAGCAAACACAGAAGAGAAATTAATGCAGACATGGCATAAATGAGTTACAATTTGTTGGACCCCTCTGCAAACACATTCAGCCAGACCCCACACCGACCCCAAACCAACCACAAAGCCCCCAGTGTACTTATTCCTGTTGCGGTTAGTTCACTAAAGTTGTTGCTCAAAAATGCATAAAGTTTGTCAAGCTATGAAAAATTGCACAGCATTCGTCCCACCTCAATGTTAAGTGTGTCCCCCATTCTTCAGATACATATGCGTACATGGCCAAAGAGGTCAAGTAGTAGCTGCAAATGCTCTTCATGCAGTTATCAGACTTGGAAGCCTGCCAACTGCATCTGCAAGTTGACAGCTTCTGTTTAATACAATTTCTCAGTTTATTTGCTAGCCATTACCAGCATTTAAGCTCACTTTAGGCACTGAGCCCCACATGCATGCAAATAACTATTTGGATAACTTCCCCATATTCGCGGTATACTCACCCTGGAGAACGTGGACACGTATACTGGCAATTTCTGTATTTGATGGATAGCATGAGTATTTGCCTGAGTGCAATAAATCCGCATCGTAGATGAGGAGAATTGATTTGGTCTCCTCCGATTTAATGGTCTTAAATTTCAAACGACCACCCGCAGTCTCCTCGCTGAGCACCTGTGTAAATAAATATGTGGGTAAGTATTAAAACATTTTCGCAGTAAACTTGGCCTTGAAAAGGGACTTTGTAGGGACGGTTAACAGACGGCATGTGGAAGGGCGACCCAACAGCCAGGCAGTCAGGTAGGCAGGCCGCTAAATGCAAAAGCATGTTTTCTCATAATCATAAAAGCTTAAATTAAATACGCTACGTATACGCAGCGTAAACAAAAGCGTGAACATGAGATGCGCCCAGCGCTCGTAAAAGTTGAAACGCTTATCCAGCGGCAATTGGCTGAACCTTGTGCTATGGTGTGAGTGTGATTTTCAGTCTGAGTTTGAGTGCATGTGCTGTGAATCGTGGGTGTGGATTCTCTGATTTTCCGGCGCCCTTTTGTGCGAGGGCAAAACTCAATTATTGCAAGATAATTTGAGGCGCAAAAAAGAATTTAAATTTATATATAAAGCGCCTTTTTTCTTTCCCGTCATTTTCATAAATTGATTGAATTCTGATACGATGCTCACCTTATCCTGATGATACCAGAAAATGTGTGTTGGTGGCTCCGGACTGAATTTGATGATGCATGTAAGATTTATGGTGCTGCCCTTATCCACATAGAGGTCGGGTCCGCCGAGTATCGTTGCTGTTGGAACTGCAAAATAAGTAGTTGAAAAGATTCATGAGCCCTTGTATGCATACAGGCGACTGGATGAGAAATAAGTTGCCCAATCGAATCAGCAAATCATCGTTACAAAATCGCAACCCACGTGACTTTTTAAAATAAGTGAACTAGCCACACAATAGCGTATAAACTTGGAATTTAATAGCACCTGCCCCAAGTTGGCTCAGTCTTAACTGGTCATTTCCGGCCTTCTGTCATTTCGGCCATTGACATTTTTTTCTCCTAGCTCGTACATATTGTTGTGGATGCCACTTAAGCAACATGACATTATTTTCGCTCATGCTGCAATCAATACACAAGAAAATGTACCGTTTTTGCCTTATGACTGCAAAATGAACAACGAAAAACTAAGATGACTAAAGAAAGCTGTATTTAACAAAATTCCATTCACTTGCTAACGTTTGTCTTTGCTGTGTGCAATTGACTTTGTTCGTTAAAATTATACGTGCCCAAAATAATTCTAAAGAAAATTAATTTGAGTAATTCCTTAGTCGTAATCAAGGTTAATTTTGTAAATCTTTCAAATGGGATTCTTCTATTCGAGTGACAAATTAACTAACTTTTGTATACATAGTCCTAACAAAGAAATGTAATACGACTCAATTGAAAATACTTAATTTACGAATTGACTGATGCGGAACAAAAATCATAAATCCCTTCGTTGTAAGACACTTGCAGATTTTAATTGGATCACATATTCTCAATATAAGCCACTCACGTCTGGCTACAAATTTCAGTTGGTTTGCGGTCAACAGTTGGAATGCATCGAGTGCAATTTGTTGTTGCTCTATTTTTGCTCTGTGGGGCTACAGAATTTTGTCTGGCTATAGATTTCTGCAATATGACTGAATGCCATGGATTGCAGCATCTAGGCTGTGAGAATGATTTGGTAAGATTTGATATGATTGGCTCAAGAAATATTATTTAATTCCTTTATAGACTTTTCATAGCAGTTGCATGCATACTCACGTGCTGGTCAACATGCAGATGTATAGGAATTACCTGCTCAATATACACAACAAATATCGTGAGGATGTGGCAGCCGGAACCATCATAGGTCTACCTATGGCTAGTCACATGCCAGAGTTGAAATGGCATTCAAAACTAGCTCTGATGGCAGAGTATCATGTGAAACGATGCCTGCAGTCACTGTCCAGGTACTGCCTGGCCGTGACCAACTTTCCAGATCCGGCTGTTAACTATGGCTCAAATTTACTGGATACACAATCTCTTCCCAGCTACACGCCATCACCGAACTCTGAGAAACTTACTGCCCAAGTGGAGCAGTGGACGCATCAGGTTTATAAGCTTGCTCAGGGCGATTTATTTGGAAATGAAGTACATGAGATCAGGAATATACTGAATGACGAAAACCAATATGTGGGTTGTGCAGCGGCGGATTTTTCGGACCGGTCTGCCAGTCAATTTGTACTAATCTGCTACTATAATCATCGGAATGCAGCGATGGCTCCAATCTATAAGGAGGGCATTTTTGCAGACAAGAATTGTCCGCATGGGATCAGCGAAGATTATCCAAAACTTTGCAAGATGCTGACTGACATAAGCGACTAAAATGTAAATAATAATCAACAGTATTCCCTTTCAAGCAATCTGGAAAGCTTCTTGTTGGTTTCTAGTTTAATTTGACTGCAGCTTGAGATGTGAAAACATTTGTGCCACAATATTTTCCATGAAAATTGTTGAGCCGAAGTTAAAAGTATGCAATGTAAAATGTCAAAAGTAACAAGCGGACAAAGTTACCCGAAAAAAGTATTTTAGAAGGCAATTTGTTCGTTATAAGCGAGAAAAACGTTTCCCTAGCCAAAAGCACTTGACTTTACAGCTCTCCCAGTTGTACCCAACTAAACGACTTGACTGAAAAGTGCACAAGTCTGGCGCGAAAGATATGAAAAAAAAATATTAAAAAAAAGATCATGAATGCATGCTTGACAATAATCAGGTAACAGCTCCTCCAACTGTAACTGTCTGAATTTGCTGTTATATCACATTTCTTAACAAACCCGCAACAGTCTGGATGGGTCCAAACATGCCAGCAAACTCGTCATCACTTGACTGATAAACCCGATCCGCGGCAATGTAGAATGCGTCATCGTTGTAATATTGCTGCATCAGGCTGCTCGTCTCCTCATCGATAATATCTGGCTTGTGAATATTGGGTGTAAGATACAGAACACAAAAAAAACATGAAATAAAAAAATAGAAATTATAGTAAGAAATTATGTATTATATTAAAAAAAAATACTGTTTAAAATATAAGTAAAAAATATAAATTAGATAATGAAGAATAAAATTTTCAATGATAGTTTCAACATTTTATTTTGTGGAAATGTAGAATGGCAAGTAAAACGAAAAAGTTTAATCAATAAGCTCCAGCATGAAAACCGATAAATCAGAATGTGGATAGTTTTGGCAGCATTTGATTTGATATTTTCACAGTAGGGTAGATCCAATTTCATTGTAGATCTATCCATAATATTCAATATCGTTGTGACCACGTTAGCTTTTCTCCGCTTTTCGCTGGGACTTTAATTTTTCCGATATATTTGGAAAGCCAACGAAAAATTGCACCCAACTCCTGTCAAGTGATGTCCGTTTATTTCATTTTCACTGTTGATGCTGCTGCTGTTTTTGCGTACTTTTATTGCGAGATTGTCAAGTGTGCATAATTTACACTTTTGCAAATTGCATGAATATGCACATAATATAAATGAATAACGTGGCGAAATATTATGAAATCGGTTGCAGCAGAAGTTGAAAAAATGCAAAAGACCTGCAGCCATAGTCTTGTCAGATATATGTATATATATTTTACAGTCCGGATTCTATGTGTGTACATATATGGCGCATAGCATGAAATTTTTTGTTTCCACTCACCCACAATGTTCAAATTGACCGAATAACTGCGCACCGGCTGGGTTGATATTTGGCATTCATAAACGCCAGCGTCTCTCTGCTGGGCCCATTTGATTTGCAATGTCCATTCATCAATATCGCGATGATAAGAGGTCTGAAAACGCTGATCCGTTGTATAAGTATATGTGCCCACAGTGAGAATGTGCAGATCGCGATGCCGAATCCAGGCGACCTGTGGATTAAGATCCGAATTATGTCTTACGGTTAGATATATATATGAGAAGCATAAGGATCCTGGAAATTGTAATTTACGAAATACTGCTTAATTCAGTATATAGATTCAAGAATAAATGTTAGACAACAACAATTTATTGTTACACATGGTTGAAGTATTGAACTAACTGCACTTTTCAAGACTGATCTGATGTTCAAAAACCATCGCATTTTGATCACCTCTAGAATAATAGCATTCAAAGTTAAATACGCGATTATCATATGATCAGAGCTTATTTCTACTAATTATCGTGATTTTGAAACACTTTAAATTATACAAATAGGAATCCATTTATTTAAAGTCCTCCTCTAACTATAAGTATATAAATTAATATAACTCGATTTTATCTAGATTTGAAATGGCTTTTACTGCTTTTATATGTTAAAGAGACAGAATAACATTGTTTGAATACATCATTAAGTGCCTTTTGAGCAGATTCTTTAGCCACTAAACGCTGATTTGCATTTTGATTGAGCTACGAAAAAACTTGTGTCCATTTGGTGGCTAATGCTTTGGTTAGACTCGGTGTCCGCCTCACTGTCAGCAGCACCAACGACCAAAATGTTATGCAGCTCGCAATCTAAATATTAAATAACTGAAAATTAGTGTGCGCCACGCATGACAGCGCCGGAAAATGATACTTCCGTGCTCTCAACCTCGACATTCCTTTCCGCATTGGCCACTTCATTTTGTAAATTTTATGTATTTCATTATTTTTTTTTTCAGCGCTGCTCCTTTTTGGCAAGTCTTGAGCGCTTTGTTTATGCGGTGGCCAACTGCTACTATAACCAATACACACACACACATGCACACATTGGTAGACAGGCAGGCAAACAGACAGACAGACAGGCATGTAGACAGACACTGCGTCAGAGTCAGCCAACTGTGCCAGGCATCCATCTGTGCAGTTTCAGTTGCCGTCTGTCTAATTCTGTAAAAACAGCCCAAGCCTGCAAAAAAAAAGAAAAAACTTTTTTCCGAGTTTTTGCCGCACTGGCAACATAAATTTACCGTTGGCCAAAAACGAGCCGCCAGTTAACTAGAGAAGCTTGCCTCACATTCCCCAGTTCTGTCGTACTGTTTCTGTCTAGATGAGTGTGTGTATATGTGTGTGTCTGTAGTTTACTGATTGCGGAAGCGGATTTGGTTACGTGGAAATCTATGACCCCAGTCCAGGGTGCCAAAACCAGCGCTAAATCGCTTAACGTAATCAACGCTGGAGCATTTACAACTTCTGGCCCAAACGAGGAGCACCTGCAACGTTTCTCATGATAACATGCAGGCCGCATATGTATCTTGCATGTGCGCAAATATGCCCGCAATGCTGAAGTGTGAACCACAGCACAATGCAGTATCTATTTGTGTGTACGGATGTGTATGATTGTTAAATCGCATCGAAATTACTTTAAATGCTATGGCTCATGTCCTGCTCAGTGACAGATTGTGCTGCGGTGTCAGTCAGGACATTGGCAGACTGACTGCGTGACTCGCCCAAGCCCCTGGGTTGTGAAGTCCATTACCCGACAGCCTTTCACATGGCAACCAATTTAATTAGATTGCTGAAATTCAATACTGTGTTAAGTAATTGTCCAGAATAAGCCTTCAAGCGAGAATATACAAAACTTAAAGTGCTTCTCCTCGCGTCAGTGGAATTTTGGAAAATGAGACATTAATTGCCAACCAGAAAATATAACCAGGGGGCTGTAACTCAACCCAACCCAATGTGTATGTGTACCGTATGCGACCATTAAGCAAAGTTTTTGTACTAGGCTGTCGGAAATCAAGTGACGCCATAAAAATAATGGCAATATCTGGACAGGGTACACGGACAACACGTGTTGGCATGTATTGGGTGCCCTTGCTTCGGTTCATTGTTTCAACGGCACGTATTACATAATAAACTGACAGTAAATTTAATAAGCGGCTGTTATTATGGCCCACACACACACACACACACATAAACACTCACACAAAGGCACTACACATGTGTCCTATGCCAATATTATATACCAACTATCTGAGATGGTCGGCATATTGCCAACACTTGTCGCTACATTTTTGTTTATTAAATGTAAATAAAAATAAACATTATTAAAACAGACTCCCCCGCAGCGAGCGTGGAGTTGTCTTTGATTACCCAAACTTGTGTCATATGAGTTTTTTTTTTCATTGTTTAGTTTTTCTACTTTATCTCTTCAGTCTGTGCTTTCCTCTACAACTACGGCAAGCTGTTGTTGTATTATATACACATGATAGATAGCTATCTTATGATTTGTATTAAAGCTTATCTTCATCTTTTGCGAGTGTCGTACTCACCGTCTTGTTGCCCAAATGCTTGACACGGCAGCCCAAATATGCGGATTTGCCCACAAGGGATGTTATATTCCTTGGCATTGTCAGATCGAAATAGGGCTCATTCCATTTGTGGCCGTGCGGATAATGTAATGGTGGCAAATGTGTTGGCTTTGAATCCGCATTATTGTGATTGTTGTTGTTGCTCACAGATTGCCGCTGGTAGCACAATGTAAGGCCTGCAAAACACATAAAAGAGAAATCTAAATATAAATATATATAAACACACTTGGATAATGAAAAAATGTATCTTTATGCGTTATTTTCCATTGGCGTTGTGAATAGCCATCAGTGCTGTTCAACGTGAGACTTGAAAGCAATTTCGTCTGTACTCAAATGAACATATAACATCAGCTAAGCCACCTGCAGGACAACGGACACTTGCCGAGCTATGCCCTGTCAAGGACATTGCTAATGGCGCCAAAATGAACTCAAGAAAGTATCAGGTCGGAAACAGGAAACGGCTTTACCGAAACTCAACCTTAATACATACTAATTGTAGTTAAGTAAAAAGGATGACACAACTCGAACATGCACACACGCACGACCTGGCTGTATTTATTTTGTTTTCTCCTTCTGCTTGTGTAACTGAAAATAAAATTGCGCAAATGACACACTCATTGTGCCGGGTCTCAAGTGTCGGTGGCAACTGCAGGTGCCTCGCTGACTCCTCAAGTGTGCCCTCATGGAGTTCCAGTTCTAGTTTGTATTGTTGCTATTCCTGGTTGTTGCCGATTGTTGTGCATTTCATTTATGGGTCGCTGGCAGGGGCTAATTTTGTAATTACACGACGCGTCGGCATTTGCGTAATGAAAACGCAATGGTTTTTTATGATGCACCGAGAGTGCTGACTATGAAGTGTTCTAATGTTTATGCTCTGCTACAAAAAACAAAACCAAAAAAGAAAAAAAGAATAACGGAATGGCAACAAAAAGCTGTAAACTGAAATTTTCATTTGGCCCAAAGGCAAAGAGCGGCATAAATAAAAAACGGGCTGGTAAATTGAGAGGCTCATAAAGTTGGTCATGTCAAATTGAGAGGCGTCATAAAAAGGGCAAAAAGGCAGGGTGCAAGTTTTTTAGAGCTGAAATAATGTTAGCAACAATAAAGGCATAAACAACTGAAACAACAATAACAAATGAACAAAGTTCCAACAAAAATGTCAAAAGAGATTTGACAATTGAGAAGCCACAAACTATGTGACGCAAGGAATGCTAACCATATGGAAAATTGAAGAGAAAGCTACAGTTACCCACAATTCCATAAGAAAAATTTAATTAAAGTAGCCCAGATTCAACTATGGGGATGTGAACTTTTAAATCTTTAAAGTACTTTTCCCAACTAAATTGATCACCTCAAACTGCACTCGTTTTAAAAGCAAAATTCGAGATTGATTTATAGAATAGCATTTCTGTGGTCCAATGCCAATCAAATTTGTGCTACTTGCTTGCATCAGGAGTCTTGTTTACTCAAGCAGCCAAGTGTCGTTTAGACCAGGAGCTTGAGGCACATCCCGTTGTTGCTGTGCTGTTAGGCAGCTGGTAAATTCCATGAAACTTTAAGAGTGCTGCCCCGAAGCACTATAAGAACGCCTTTGACAGGATTAAAATGTGCTGGCCAGCCGGACGATTGTGCAGCAGGAGTGGGTGAAGCTACGAATGGCCAGGCAAACACTCCAACGAAGTGAATGCAAATAGCAGGTCTCCACTGGCTCGATGGCCATATGGGTATTGCTTTTATAAAATAGTAAATAACGGGCAGGTGGCTTAACGCCCACCTCTCCGGCTACGCAAATGGAAATGTAGTCAGCATGCTACGGCTTGCTCTTATGCAATGGTCTTTCCAGCACTGTCGTTGACTAAGTTGAGTTCCAACTAGAATTTAATAGGAAAAAACCTATTCCAACATTATACTGAGGCACAATAAATAGTATTTATGGCACTAATTAAAGAGACAACCCATGTTGTCTATGTACAATATTATATTTAATTTAGGCTATAAATCAATTAAGTTCGCTGTCAAACAATGACCATGGGCATTCACACAAAAGCAGCTTACGTATTACGTATACGACAAAGCGCACGGAGTAGGGTCAAACAGATTTCGGTGCGGGGAGTAGAAAGCACAGACGTTGACAATTTATGATTGATTCGATTTGTGGTAGAGAGGTCAGTGCGGCCATCAATGACCAGAACAACAAAACGTTAGAGTCACAGTGGGCCCTAACCGTGACCGCACTCATTGCTCATTTGCATATGCCGTGTTATGCAGTTTCTGGCTTTTCTCCTGTGGCAACCCCCCGCTACGGCTCATAATGAATCATTGATGCATAGCTTGGGGACTCATTTCACGTAAAATTAGCTTTGGCATCCGATGCAGACGTCTAACGACAAAACGATTCATACGAACTGCATGGTGCACACGATTACAACAGAGCTGTGGGTTTTACACGTAAGTAGTCCTGAACTATGAGCTCAGCTCATAGAAGCCAAACGGCATTGGCAACAATGGCCATAAAACGCTTAGTATTTGTATATGTATGTGTTTTCGGAGTGTGTGCGGGGGTGTCTCTCCGAGAGAGTATGTGTGTGTATACGGTTGTCTTCTTAATGGTCTTCACTACTTAATAAGCAATCTCAATGCAACCAGACAAGTAAAGCGGTAAAAGCAAACGCATCCGGAATGCAAGCAGTGTGAAAAATAATACATTTGCAATGAAACCTTAATACTCTTTTCATACATTTAATGTTTTGTTGTAAGTATTTTATTTTATTATATGTAATCCTTATCAATGCAAAATAACTCTCAATATTAACATAACTCCCATTACGTTGACAGCCATCGTTGGTACATTTTTCAGTAAATTTAAAAAAAGCGAACACGTTAAAATGATTCTCTAGCATAAAATATAAGAAAAACAAAAAAAAACAAATCCTTTCAGCAACTCTCAGGGAAAATGCTACCTCAATTAAAGATAAGTATCAAAGTGCATAATAATCAAAAGGCAGCCAGGCGAGAGACAGGCCAATGAGTAAGTTGGTGCCAGGGCCAGACAGCCCCGTCGCTGGGAGGCAGAGTGTAAACACAGTAGCGTTGCTGCCGTTGCTGCAGCTGTTGTTGCTGCTGCCTTGTCAAAATGATTGTCTTACATGCATTACACGTTGCTTGCCGAGCAGCACTTTCGGGCCACGGGCGCACCTTATGTATGCGTCATATTTTACCTGTTCCTTTTTTGTTACTTTTGTTGCACATCGTTTTTCATAGAGAGCAACAGCAACATCAGCAACAACAAATAACGACGACAACTTAGCCAGGCTTTTTTGTGCCATTTTCACTGCAATTTATGCAGACTGGTGGGCAAGGCAGGAGAGGAGCACAGTGAAAAGGGCCAGCAACCGAAGCGTAGTCCAAATCCATGCCAGGCCTGCCCTCTTTTGGTCATTGCCAGTTAACACACCCAATGGGAGTTATTAATGTTTGTGGGGCTTTATTTACGGCTTACAGGCAGGCAGGCTGAAATCGGCAATGAGTCGATTTTTTACGAGTCTCGACGGCGGCAGGACTTGCTGACAGGCAGCAACTACGATGCCAGGTCCTGCGGGCCCCACGCAGTTGATTTTAATTTGGTGTAGTTAATTTTTAACCCAATTTTCAACTGTTTTATTTATGTGAAACGCCCATTTAATGTTGCACTTTTTTATAGCCTACAGACACATCACCTCTTTAAAGGCTCTTGAATAACGGAACTCGTCCATGAAGGATGGATGAGTGCAGAAAGAGTATTAATAAAACAGCCTGTTCTTGAAACGTTACTTGGATTTAAGTAATGTGAATATTTTCCGAAGACTTCAAATCCGTATCCATTTTCCGCATCAGACCAGACCTTTGTATTTATGTCTCAACTTCAAGTTGAGTTGCTTGTCGTGTTTCTCTAGTTATTTGCAAATCAAATTGTAATTGAAGTTGAATGTAGTTTTCTGCATTTTCTACTTTTCCTTTCCTACTTATACTGCCGCGTATAACTGCTAGACTATGATTCCATCAAGTTGAGTAAAATTATGAACTTTGACTGTAATCTCCTTTGAATCAGTATGCAAATCTAACAAGGAGATGTTGAGTATTTAGATTGGATATTTGATTACCTTCATTAAAATTTTGCAGTTGCTGCATGACACTTTCATGGAAATGAATGTCAATATAGTGAAAAATCAATAGGTTAAACAGTTCCAGGAACTTTGCACCTCATTAAATATGTATTATTGACAATGCGAGCCAAAGAATACAACGCATTATCTATGAACCGAGGGCGATGTCGATGTTGATGTCGTTGACCAGAGCTCGGTTATTATTAAGTGCATGCAAGGGAACCGGTCACAAGCAACACGACAACATGTGAATAATGTGTACCGACAACGAACGGAAGCGGAAGTGAATGTTGAGGGCGGCTGTCCAGTGTGCCGCCCCAACTTAAGTTTGCTGCCGCTGCGTGTGCGCTTCATTGCATGTCCAGTTTTGAAGCGAGCATATCCGAACAATTTTTGTTCTCTTTACACTGCTGATGTTTATTAATGTACTTTTGTCGTCGGGTTTTTTCAGCAATTATTATTTCAGTCATGGCATCTGTGGGCGTGTCAGCAACCGCAGAGAAATGCTAATTAGATTTTGCAATTACTTTCATGAAAGCATGAAAGTGATTCTAGTCGAGGCAACTGCTGTGAACTGAAAATGTATAAAAACTCAATATATGCTTGACATGCCACAATAAATGGCAACAACAACTGTCAATTATTTTAAATTAAATATTCAGAACAGTTTCCCTTTCAAGGTTAATAGACACAAAAAATCATTCTCCACTGTTTATATTTCATTTAGCAAATGCAAATATATCGATGTTCATAAAAAAAAAAATCATATTTATAATAAACTTCTAGGCGTGAAGCCCACAATTTAAGAAAAAAATATTTGCACAATTCACACATCAAAAGAAGTCTGACAGAGTTGGTGATCCTACAAGAGTGTGAGAGAGAGAGAAATAAATAAAGCTAGAAGCGTCAAGAGTTTTCTGTTTGATGTTGTGCTGCGGCGGAAATTGCAAAATTGTAGAGCTCCACTTTCCGGCCATTTGCATGGCCGTCCGTCATTGACCGTCAATCAGAGCGACCAATGGTCCAGCGTCTGTTCATGTGTATTAGTGAGTGTGTGTATGGGTGTGTGGAGTTGTGAGTTTGTTTGTTCGTGTGTGTACACTGACCAGGCGTTAATTGAATTATGTTTGCCGCACAATTTGCGCTGCTAGCGAACTGACAAACAATCAGTCAAAATAAATCACTCGCACCGAGTCAAACATGAAATTTGTTAGCAAATTTAGTTCAGTTTAGATTCAAGAAAACTTCACATGACGTCAAATATTTGGATAAAGATTAATTTACACAATAAAATCAATCAATAAATCAGCCTGAATCAAAGAAATTATGAAATTAAGAAATGAAAATGGGTATCAAGTAAGTCTCTGATAGTTAATTGCTATAATTAGAATTGACATTTACACGGGTCTAGACCTCGTTGTTTAGATTTTCAAATTATTGGCACTCCAAGGTTAAATAATTAGTAGTTAAAGCGTTAATTATACACATTGTCAATACATTTACTGTTATTATATTGCTTGCGAATACACAAATATCAGGGTAATATACCTCTTGAAGCAGACCAATCAAGAACCGCCCACAATAATGTGTTATTCATTTGGTTACCAAGCACAGTACGCAGCTCATTACAAACAATCAAATGTCAATAGGACCAGCTGAAATTACACAGACCACGGCACAACGGAACACATTCACAAAACGCGTCATAGACGAGGCCCTAAAAGTTGGCAGCCCCAAAAACTAGCTGGGCGGAATGCTGAGTACCAAATATATATGAAACAGTAAAACTTAATTTGCTGTTTATGCCAGGACCTAATGATAACTGTCGACAGTCGAGTTGGCGATGGCGGTCATTTCTGGGGTTTTGTCTTAGCGCCTGCTCCTCTGAGGATTTTAGGATTAATAAGGCAAGTTTGGACGGCGCTAATGAACTGTACGCTAAGCTCCCTGAAATGAACTGACGAACTGCAAATGAGCGAGCGACAGAACGCACAACGGGTCGTATGTGTGATAGCCAGATTAGGCGACCATTTGACATTTTCCGCACATACATATATATAAAATTGTATGGGCAAACAAACGTAACATTTGCGCTGATTGCCAAAAGCCGTTGGTTGCTTTAGGTTGGGTTTTAGCTGCATATAAAATATAATGAAGAGAAATAACTTAAAGCGACGCAGCCATAAAATAAATGGGCCGGCAATGGGATGTTTTGTGGTCCAAATGTTATGCTTGTGGCCAACACATGCTCACATATGTATAAGTGGTAGTTATCCGTATATCCCAAATTTGACCAAATATCTTGGTAATTTGCATTGCCAAAAAGTTGTACGCAAAAAACTTGACAATCCTTTTTGCTGATCATCGGTTTGGCTAAAGTTTTATTTGGCTTATTTATTATGGCCTATATGATATTTGCATGGGCAGCCAAAAAACATTTGCGGCCGCTTTAATGTCGCAGCATTCATT
The DNA here is from genome assembly GCA_035043785.1 of Drosophila planitibia. Classification (NCBI taxonomy): domain Eukaryota; kingdom Metazoa; phylum Arthropoda; class Insecta; order Diptera; family Drosophilidae; genus Drosophila; species Drosophila planitibia. Next base: position 150,320 of record JAWNMS010000023.1, read on the forward strand.
CAGGGAATTCCAGCTGGATGATAAATCAAAGTCCCTTACGGCTTTTATTGGACTTGTTCGAGAATTTGTTTACGATACAAACAAACAACAAATGTCATCAAATGGCATTTGTATTTTTAGCAAAAATTTCATAAATCAAAAGTTTTCTTCCCCTCCAAATTTCTTTGGGCAACTTTTGATTGCCTTTTTAGGCATTTGGCATGCTCTTTGCTGCTTATGGATACACTTTGCATGACAAAAATATTTCGTCGCAAGCTTAACATTTATGATAGGTCACTTTTCATTTGTGTCTGGGTATTGGGCTGTCCGACTCATAATTAAATAAATTTTCATTTAGCGTGCTGACACATTTGAGTGCTCATTAAACATTCAAATGACGTTTATTTTGGCCACACTAAATCATGCATGCTTTGTTCTCAGCTCCAAGCACGCTTCTGTAATTTATGCTCAATTCAATCTATTATTATACTAACTTGTTTAAACTCGACCACATTTAACGCAACAAAAAGCCAAAATACAACCAATGTTTTTGTTTTTGTTTACTGTATCTCGAGCATTAATTGAAATTTTACGAGCAGGCATAGCAGAGGCCCCAAAAATCACATCAACAATAAAATGTTAAGGGTGTCGCCGGACCCCCATTTAAAACATATAAAAATACGCTTCTTTCCAACAACTGGGCGAGGAATGCTATATATAATTTGTCGAACTAACAAAACAAACTATTTGGAAGATATATATATAGGTATATAAAAATCAATAAGAATGGACTTATATTTAGATGGCATACAAACTTTTAGCAATAGAATATTTAATTATTGAGTAAAAATACAATATATGTATTTTAAAAATTTGCAACTATTATATAATTAATTTACAAAAGCTCACAGCTTAGAAAAAAAAAGTTGTTAAATGTACATTACAACTGTGTTTATATAATGGAAGCGAATAAAATTAATATTCTATAAGTACCAGTGTATGCATAAAGCGAACTTTTAAAGCGTTCTAAAATTTTGAATTACAGTATTAGCTTTTAGTATGCATTTAAAAAGTCAAGTATGCCATTAAATGCTTTTCTAGAAAGAAACTTTGCCATTTTCTCATATGCCCGAGCAATGCCGCAGAGCGAATTTAAATTTATATATATATATACGGCGCTACTCTCATATATTTAATTTTTTATTAGAATGTTTTTACGCAGCAAATCATAAAATATGGGACCAATGGTTTTACATGCTTTTAATGAGCATTACCGTTGCAAATTGTATTTGCCAAATGAACAATTCAAATTTACAACATAATTAACAAGAAGTGCGCATAATTTCATGAGTTGCACTAATAAAGTAATTTATGCATGCATTGCAATTGTACAGAGTGGACAGTGTTTATTGTATACTGTGCCAGGGCTTTTAGTTACCTGGCTAATACCAGGATTGGATTTAATTGGGACATATTTTAGGTAGCCGCCATTAGGGCGTCTATTAATTATCTGTAAATGTGACAAAAGTAAAGTAGAATTACTTTTTAAGAGCTCTTCATTTGGCTGGGATTGTTTTTGTCTCTTTGCTTGGTTTTAATGATCTCGAGATTTGACGACATAACGGCATATTAAACGCAGAAGAACGCAAGAGGATGGTTGCTAACGATGTACACTAAAAATAAAGCAAAGCAAGAGACGAACAAAAAAATTGCCTCAGCCAGGCCAGGCCAACATTATTAATAGGCACTTAAAACTGTGTGGGGGCAAGCTAGAGTACAGCAGGGGAAGGGGGTGGTCTGTGGTGTGGTGGATTTGTAGACAAGGACGGACGTAGCAGCAGATTACGAACTGTGGCACACTGATGAAGACACGTTTTTACATTCCGTATATTGACGTTAAAATTAGATGCCAACTTGTCGACGACGACGCGTCGTGCCCGAGTCTCGGCCTCAGAAACATCGGGTATCATATTTTAGCTGCAGTCCTAAAAATTATGATGGTGATGGTGATGGTGATGGTGATGGGATGATGCCGTGTGTGAATGGTGATGAGCTGGCCCTGCCTCCCTCGTCTTCATATGTAGGCGGCTGTCATAATGGCGATGATATATGGTTGCCCAACAAATTGACACACATCATCATGTTAAATAGACCAGACTAGCGTGGAATATTGTTTTTAAAAGCATATAGTTGGCTGGACAATATTTATTCATAGGTTATTTATAAATGTATATTTTTGTTGCTTAGTTTCCCTACTTGTTGGGTTCCAGTGGCTCAATATCTCTGTACTGCTCGCCAATCTTACATAATGCGGTATAAGTTCTGTCAAAGCCGTTCTGGCAGTTCAAACTTTTTGGTCTATATATTGCACGATCAGGCATAAAGTTGCTTGCATAGTTGCAAGCCATTAGAAAGAGTTGTGCCTGTCCTTTGGTATATCGTGCGGCTGCACAACCCACATGTGTATTGTTATCGCGTGCCATCACAGCAAAATTGCGAAAGGACCTGTCGAAATAGTGCCAGATAAAAAGGAATTTGTTAATTGCATTTACACATGCTCACTCGAAAACCTTGGGTTCTTTGGGAAAGTGTTCCACTTGCTCCCGAGTTATGTTTTTGTACTGATCCCACCAGCGATCAATGGAATCCTTGATCAGGTCCTCATCCGTTCTCTCAGACGCGTTTTGCATTGCCACATTTTGACCGGAATTCCGAAACTCAAGAGTGTTATGGCATTGATCATAGAGCAGTACACATTGCTTTACATTAAGCTGCGCCAGCTGCTCCAATTCCTCATTCCACTGCATTGTGGCCATTTTTTCGGGCATCTTGAAGTTCTCTAACTTGCCAGAGGCAAGCAAATTACGTTGCAAGTTGTGCTGAGTGAGAATGAGTGGCTGATGCTGGGTAAGATTCAGCTGCTGTGCATCGGGCGGACAGACTTTGCTCATGCCCTGTAGTTCGATAAGACGATCAGCTGCATGGGGCGAGTTGCTTATGTTTTACTCACCACTTTGGGTTTGCAGGCAATATGCTTCTTAAGTGTGGGGCACAGTCCTGGCTGACAATAATTTGTAGTTTCGTTTTGGCAATAGACTTGCTGCAGCAACAGCAGCAAAACTGTGGCGAGTAGGTGCTTGCAACTCTGATGCATGCTGCTTAGTATTTGTTAGCCGATTGCGATTGGATCGTACCATTTATACTCAATTCACGCCACTTAGCCAGCTCAAGCTGTGGTGCTATAACAAAGGCTTTTGGTCAAGAACAGCTGTTTCTTACTAATGCTTACACATCTAAGCTAAGCATATCAGCTAAAACGAAAACAGACACACATTTGCCCCACACAAATACACACAACTGGAGCAACAAGCCGTTATTGGCTCAAATTTCATGAAAATGAAACTTAGTCTTGTTCGAAGGCTATCAATGGCAAAGGTGTACAGAACTGGTCAAGTGAAGAGCTTGCCGCATCGACTTGTCGCACTTGACACCAGCAAAAAGAAAACAAAAAAAAACAACACCGAAGACTAAAAGGAATGAAAGATGAGAGCTGAAATGTGAACACAAAAATTCTTTTCATGCTGCAATTTAAACAGCAAACATAAAAAAAGTTCTCTGAATCTCAGCTACAATTCACAAAGACACAAATAAAAAAAATAGTATGATGGTAAAAGAGAAATGAAAATGCCGCCATGTCCTTGTCGCTTATTTTGTACCTCAATTGAAATAGTTTCTTGACTACCGAATGGACATTCAGTTGCAACACTTTTTCACTTTCATTAAATGGCACAATGTTTTCAAACTCACCAGAATACGACGGCTGTACAAAAAGTGCGAGCAGACAAATGATTCCAAAGAAAATAAAATCACTGATTCTTAATGCAGCCTCGCACAGCTATTATTCAGATTTCTCTTTTCATTTTTTTCGACCTCTACTCAAATTTTGTACTCTTGCAAGTAATTTTAGCAACTGTGACAGTAAACAGGAGCAGCCATAAAAAGGCAACAGCAAATAGCAATAGCAGAAAATCTGTAGTTTTATTAGATACTTGTAACCGTTATTCTTATTATTACTAAGCCAATTAAAGTTTAAGCTCGATTGTCGAGCAGCAAATATAATAAAATGCAAAGCAAAGTAAAGTATAAAAAAAAAAAAATGGCTTTAGCAACAGCTGCAGAATAAGGCCTGCAATCGGAGCCCTACAATAATCATCCGCAGGTGCAAGACATGTCAGAGGCAGCTACTGCAACTTTCCTGGCAAAGTTGTTGCCGTTTAGTGCGCATTAACTGAACAAGTGGAGGGGAGGGAGATGAAGAGGGAGAACAAGAAAGAAAGAAAAGTGGAAAAGAAAATCTTGGGCTTACACACGCTTTTCACTTAATTGGATTTGCTTTGCTAACGCGTTTTCTGTACAGCCAATTCGAGGCTAATAATTGCAGTTTGTAATTATTTTTACGGAGATTAAGCTTTGCAGAGAACAGCAGCTTAAGTGTAACAACCAGGCATGTGCCTCTCACAACCCTAATTCCAATCCACTGTTTCTCTATCTTTAGATATATTTCTTCCTGTCTCTTGTGACACCCTCGGAAGTAAATTTCAATTTAAAACATTGTGCACATATTTAAATAGTGTAGTAATATATACAAGGTTACTTTTTGTATGCCCCGACGGATATTGCCCTCACATCCATATACATACACACAGAAATATACAAATATGTACAACTGAACTCTCACACTTGGGGTTAAAATCAATTTCATTTAATTTCCTCAAAAATCAGCAACGCTTCGCCAGCAGCGTCCTTCGACTTTGGTTTTCTTTTGATTGGCGGCAATTGGTAGTGAGCTTAGTTTACACACACACACACACACACTGCTATATGTGTGTGTCAAAGCGGAAATTGAAATTCTCACATATACACACACACACGCACACACACACAGGTTGAAATTATGCAGAGTACGAAGGAGCTTGGAATTTGTTGGCTCCTTCCCGTTGCCGTTTGTAGCATTTATTTACATATTAAAAGGCAAAAATTTTAGATGTTATTCATGTAAAAAGCAGCCAGGCGTAAGTATTGTGTGTGAAGCTGTGTGAGTGATTCTGAGGTTGTGTAAGTGTACATTGGGATGTCAATAAAACAATGACAATGTCGCAACAGCGACTGCCATTTCTATAGACTCTTGCGACAGACGTCTTACTGCTGTCACTTAAAATGCTCAACTCAATCCGTTTTCCCACGTGCACGTCGCATCGAGCAGTCAACCAACTGAGAGGATGCCTGAGCTTCAGTTTATGTCACGCATTATTAACACACGCCCCATTGCCAGTTACTGTTTGCTGGTCGCCAACTGGTTGCAGTAGCATCACCATCACCATCACCATCACCACGAAGCAGCTACATGTGCAACGCGCCGAATGTTAGTCAAAGTTGTGGCAGAAGCTCAGCAATGCTTCGACTGCCACTGTGGCTTCAACAGCAGAGTCGTGAGTTGATTGCTAAACGCATTGCAATGCCAATACCATCCATTTTGTACTCGTTGCATGATGCCCCACATTTATGGGCAGCATATGACGCGCCACAGTGCTTTTCTTATACCCTTGCATAGAGTACTATAACTTGGTCATTTTTATGCAGAAGTACTTTTCTCAGCATTTCCAATTTACTGAGTACAACTTGTTCATTCCATGTATGTTCATAAATATGGTTCACTCGGTCCGATCGGATCATAAAAAGTAATAGTATAATTCTGCGATTTGATTTTTAGCTTTCTCAAAACAATGTTCCATGTACATATGTATGCATGCTAGGGTATCCAAGTTTTGACAAAGTTTCGAAAATTGCTCATTCTTTTTTTGTGCGAAGGCTGAGATTTGTTTGCCATTTCCGTTTGCTCGGCATCCCTCTTCACATTATTTATTTTGCATTGTTGTCCGCCAGCGCTTATGCAATGGCTTTTGGCACGTAAGGGTCTGAATGTGTAAAATATGAAGCACTTGCACTAATGAAAAGTCTTGTGGCTGAGGCAGCGTGCAAGCAAGGAATGGCATTTTACAAAGCAAATACCTTCTTATATTGCCAGGCAGAGTATAACTGAGCGTTTGCCTAGAAATCTTTTAAGCTTATATTTGGGTATTTAACTATAAGTGTAAGTTGTGAAGAACGCTTCAGAAGTTTTCGGGTATGATAATACATGGTATTTTATTTAATTTAAGTATCTCTCTTGTGTGCTTTTGGCATTGGCTAAGCGGTTTATACCGTTGTTTGTTATTATTCCATTACAAAAGTAAAAACAATTTCATCAGCCACATAATCTGCTCTTAACTTAACCCATAATCGGGCGCGGTTCAAATACACATTTTACAAGAATTACAGCCTAACGGACGACGTTATCTACCTGAGGCCACACGCACAGACACACCTACACCCCCGCCCCCTCCCACACACACACAGACACACAGCTGTGCGTACAAAAGGTCACAGTATGAACAATTTGTTTCGCTTGTGTGGCATGTGGTCGAGCACATTGTCTGTGCCACCTAGTTTCAGTCAAGTTAACATAGACTCCATCAGCGTCTTCATTGGTGGCGTCTTCCTCTGTGTCTGCCACGCTCGATATGCAGCACCAGGGAAAACATACAACCGTCGACCGTCGACATTCTCTGACACGCATCGCGGCATATGCTTTAGCTTTATCTACAGCTCCTTATTGTCGTCATCGTCGTCGTCCTTCCAATGGTCCCTACTTCCATGCCCCACAGTTCATACCGCATCAGTATTTGCCACAACATTGTCGATTTTGCCTTGTCGACGACGCGGTTACCCCAACTCTCAATCTGATTTCTTGCCAACTGATTTTCTGATTTTCGCAGAAAATCGCGGCAACATTTGAGCGTGCAGCATGGCACAGACGGGAGCGAATGGGGAGCGGATAGGGTGCGTGTGCTCATTAAATACGCTTTGACATTTGCTGCGCATCTTGTTCACATTTTGCTTATCTTGTTTAGACGGAAGACAGCCAGACACGCCGGCGAGCAGATGAGACAATGAAACGCCGCTCTTTCCACACAGTCCCAAACTGTGGCCCCTATCAGCGCCTTGTCTGGCATCGAATCAAACATGTGGCGCGCCAGCCACAGCATTTCAACATTTATGCAACATGGCATTAAACACCCCGTGCCCAAAAATTGAAACGTATAAACAGCCCACACGTAATTAGCTGTGTGGGCCCTAAAAATTTAAATGCACTATTAAACCATATGGCACGGGGGAATTTTTAATATGCAAACAAGACAAATCTGTGTGGTGAAATGTTTCCGTTTAAGAATCTGACAATCTGCTTTTCCTACCCATCCCCTCCTCCCTGTTCGGGTCCCACAAATCCACATAATTGTTATGTTGACTGCAAAATTTTTAACGCTCGTGGTTAAGTCAAAACCCAGTCCGCTTGAAGAGCTATCGTGAAGCTAAGCAGAGTCCTGCCACCATTACGAGAACGAGGAGCAGTCATTGTGGGAATGAGCGTCGACGCATTTCTGACATGCAAATTTTATGCAATTTTTTATGACGCACTTGGGGGAAAGTTGCTCGACATTCAGGGGTTAAAGTCAAGAGGTCGCTGGCTTGTTGTTGTCATCGTTGTTTAATGTTTGTTGCGCACTTCACGCTGTGCGCTGCACTCTTGACCCCTGCTTACAGAGCCACCCTCATGCACTGCAGTGGTAATTAATATTATTTCTGTTTTCGTACAAATAAATTATGCAACACATTGCGTGACTTTTAACGAGCTTTTAAAGCCATTTTGTACAGCAATTTGAGTTGTAATTTTTCACATTTGACAGCTGGTTAGCTGGGCAGAAAAGCTGAAGCGAAGATGTGAAATTGCCAAGTTTTTTCAGGCAGCTCTGTGCCAACTAATTAAGAAAATATTTGCCCAGCAATCGCACGGCAAACTAACACAGGCGTTGGATGGAAAATGGTTGAAATGCATTTAAAATGCTGCAGGAAATCCCAAGCTGAGTTTCCAACAAAAAGAATGCGGCCGAAGAGGCAGCCAGCCGTGCGATGGCCGCATGTATGGCCATGCCGCCTGCAGAGATTTCTTCTCAGAACGGGCTGCCTGCATCCAGAGCATCCAACTACAAAACATTTCTCGGCAATTGTGTGCCAAGTGCAAGTCCTAGATGAAGGCAGCTGTGGCCTTGCAGCAAAAAGAAAAACCATAAGAAGTGGAGCAGGATTTACGTACATACGTATAAATGCATGCTTATTTATATGCCTGAAATATGACACCATTCTTGTACACTTTTGCAGAATGGCTCTGTGATAGTGTTGTTAGTCATCTATTTTGTTCGTTAACTAGTAAAACAAAAACTGGCAAATGTCAAAATGATACTGCAGAGAAACAAGATTGTTAACCAACAGTATCTTTGTATCTATGCAATTTATTGTATGCATTTGAAACATTTGAAAGATTTAACGCTTTTTCAAATCAAAGCCCGATGATATTGAATTAAATTAAGAGACGTATTGAGAAATGGATGACTATCAACATGCTCTACAGTCGAGCAACTTGATTATGGCTTGTTGATATCGAGTATTGAGCTGTAGCCTTGTCTCACTTTACATCAGTTGCTCATTCATCCCCTTGTTCAGCGAAATCAGTGCTGAATTGGGTCAGGTGCGATTGGCATGTTATGCACAGACACCTCTCGCACACCCGTATTCCAGTAATTTGTCGTAATTGTAAAGTTTTCTTTTCTCCTGTGCTGATGGACATCGTTACTTTTATAGCCGCTGCTCTGGTGACAAGCAACCGGGCCACCAAGTGTATATGATGTAACGCCATCAGTTTTATGATAAGATTTGTTTGCTTCTCCACAATGTTATGTTATACAAAGAGTGTCCAAAATGAAGCCATAGTCCAGGCGGAGGCCGTTAGGTCCGTTCCCAGCCTAAAAAGGGACATCTCAAAGCTGTGCTCATGCAAATTGAAGTGCGTGCTTGGGCGCCTTTGACTTTAATGAGATACGCTCAGACAACAGAATCACAAACGAGCAGGGCGTGCCAGGAATAGGGAGATGGGTGCAAAGCCGCTTGCCGATGGCGTCAGTGTAAACAAGACAGCCACATGCCACATGCAGCGCCGCAAAAATTAATATTTGTGTTAATAAAAGCAAAAAGAGAAGGAGCAATGGCAACAAAACAAAAAACACAGCCAAAAGCAGCCATAGCAGTAACAACAACAACAGGGCCAAAATCATTGCCATTGGCAGGCAGATCTTCCAGTCCAGAGCATTATGTTCCGGCAGCAGCTGTGCGCTCGTAAGTGTTTACATTACTTGTTTGGATATAAGCACGCGCATTTAGTCGAGCGGATGCGGTATCTAAATTTGAGGCACAAACGTTCGCAGTTCAGTCGATAACAAGGAAAACGTGCCAAACCAACGAATCTTCAGCTGCAACTGTGGCTCTTGACGGCTAAAACATGCCGCTGGATCGGAATACAACCAAGCCCAACTCTGCCTCAATTCTAGACCGATGGCTAACCCCAAAGCGAAACGGTCTTGCAATTGAAGCTGTGCAGCATACAATTCAATTAAAAACTTTATTTTTTTCCTTCTGCTTGCCTTTTCAAATCACTCGCTCTCTGTCTCGCTCTCGGTCTCTCTCTCTCTCTCTCTCTTTCTCTCTGGTATTTCCGTTTCGTGCGGTAAAATGACGGTGACGTCTCAATTTTTGCCATTCCAAAAACGAATCGCGCCAAAAGCAAAAGCAATGAGAAACGTTAGTTGAATGGAAAAGGAAACGAGGAATTGAAAGAGCGGGTGTAAAAGTGCCTAGTGGCAACTTCGTGCTACAGTGGGTAACATTGGGTATCCTACCAAGTGAAGCGGACATCTTTAAAAACAATAATAATAAAACATTTCAAACATATCAAAAGCAAATTCTAATGTTTTACCAACGAAATTAGGACATCACATTTATTCTTTTCTATATCAAAGAATTATTTATTATTGCCCAATTCGAAGTAAATCTTACATTGCCCACTAAAGACTAGACAGTGCTACCAAAAAGTTAATGGATACTTGCGCACTTGCGCAAAATCCAATTTTATGATACATTTTTGTTCTTTTTAGAAATATCCAATTCAAACTATTTGAGATTCATTCTGCATGTACAGTTTCTACACAGTTCAAACTTGATAAATGAAAAGATAAATAGGTTTTCGAAAAGTTATGTTTGCGTTAAATCCTTTTTGCACTTATCTCACCCATTGTTTGCTGACTGTTGTGTGGCTCTGTTCGCCGCCTTTCTGAGTGGTAGACTCCCTCGGTCCCTCTCGACATTCCCGGACCACTTCTCCAGCTTCTTCACTCAGCATTGCATTACATTCTTGTATGTGGTTTTCAGTTGCCTTTTTTATAGCACCCGCAACTGAAGTGAAATGAAACTTCACACCATTTTCGCGGAGCACCCGGACGGATCCGGACCATCCACTTTGGCACAACATTGATGCTGAAGCAGCAGTTTGAGCTTAGCAATGAATGAAATGCAGCAGCTGCTGCCTAGCAATGAATGAAATGCAATTAAGTTGATGTCGATGCATGTATATAGTGGCAGACTGACTGACTGAGTGAATGGCTGACTGAGTGACTGGCAAAACTACGTTGATGTATTGTAGAACTTAACACTAACAAGAAAAGCAAAGCAAGAAGGAAATGCATTTCCAACGCCAAGTGTGCAACAATTTTGTGCGGATTACCGATTGTCTTTGGGACTTCGCTTGGATGTCATTCCAGATATGTCACTTAATTAACTTAATTTAAAACTTGCATACTTCTGGCGCTCACACATGTGTATATTTTAGCTGTTAATTAACTGAATACCAACGTGGCTGGGCAGGGCAATTGCCAGTCAGCAGCTGCTGCTACCGAAAGCTGTTAAGTCACGACAACTTTGCAGGCAACAAATGGCATTCAAGAACACTTTTCTCTACACACAACCCCCAAACACACACATACACACGCACACCCACACAAACTTCCGCAACTCCTTTCATGTTGACCCGGAGAAGGCTTTGCATATTTGGTTCGAGCAAACTGTATTCTGGGCAAAAGTTGAGCAAGTATTTTTCACAATCATTTCACAAGCTGCACTTTTTGCACATGAACATGTGAGTGACACGCCCACACACTTAGTGGGCGGCTTGCGGCGTGTCTTCATAATGGATTCCCCAGCCTGCCAGACAAGGGGCGAGAAAATTTGCGGCTACAAGTTCATTTATCATATGCTTGAGTAATTGAAATTTCAACGCTTGAACCATCCAACCAGACAAGAACAAGACCACACCGCATAACACCACGTGACGCCCCACCAGGCCAGACCAGACCATTACAGAGTAGTCTCGCTGGCAATCAATGTGCGCCCAGAGAGTAGACCGGATCGCATCCCAACCACGAACCCCAACTATGGTCGAAGCAGCCAATACATTAGACGCATCTGACACATTTTGCTTTGAACTTAATGGATATGAAATAAATAAAAAATGTATAAACTCACTTACTCCAGGCATGGTGCGCGCCCTAAGCATATGCATGAGTATTATACAAAAAAAAAATGAATAACAACACAAAAAAAAAAAGAATAATAATAAAAAAGGTGGCCACAAAAGGCTTCTTAAAGTCAGCAAATGGCGGCCGGAAACTCAATGAATGTGCTTGAAAATCGATTGGGGATTGCTCTTGAAACGCTTTTCATTTTTACCTCGTTTCAGGGCATTCTTCTGGCATAGGTGTGTTTATTTTCGGCACCAACGGCTTGTCCCTTGGGTTGGGGGTGGGCAACTTCTAGGGGCTGCTGTCGGTTACGCATCGAAGCACAAATGATTTATATGGTACACAAAGCAAGAATTGTAGCCGCACCTTGCTGACCATCCACAAAATATATAGAGAGACAGAGCGTAGAGACGGAAATGTAGGACCAGGGTCTATTCGTATGCCAACCCATAGATACCACATGGGGTACATAAATATATGAGAATTTGTTGCTATTTGCTCCGCAAGGCTGGTGACACAAAAACGCAATCATTTGACCATAAACATTGAACTAAATTCAAAATCAATTTAGCGGAATAATAAAAGCGAGCCAGGGTCGATATATTTTGTTCCCGCTGCTGCTATTCGAATTGGTCTGGGATTATGGACACATTGGGTGTGGAAACACTTTGTTGTTGCCAATATAAGCTTCTCCTGTATTGCTGCCATTATGTCTACAATTAACTGTGTGCCTGGCACTGGATTGCCATTGAAGTCGAGAGTTATTATACGCTTAAAGGCCATGACATGAGTCTTAATAATTACCAGAGTGTGTTTGAAATGTCATTTGCTATAATTCTGATGGCACATGAAATGCATAGTCGAAACAAAATAAGTGTGCATACAAAAGAACGTAAATAAATATATTTTAAAAAATGGACTGCAGTTCCTCTTTCATTTAATACGGAGTAGAAAAGGCTGTCATTCTCAAATAAATATGGATGGTCTGTTTCTGGCAATCACTTATGAAAAATTGCCATAAATAAGTATGAATGTGTTTGTGTATTCTGCCTACTGGGCACATCTTGGCTTATTGGCCATGGCCAAAACGCAGTCGAGCTGCCAAGCGGCAACAACTTCAACATACTCTTAGCTTATTTATGCCTTTAGGCAACCTCAGCAACAACCAAAATAATAATAAAAACAACAAACACAGAGACTGCAAAGCACAAAAAAAATGAAAAACTATTGTAGGCAAAAGTCAAGTGAATTTCCTTTTCTGGCCAAACACACAATAAAAAAGTGACTTATATACACACACACACAGAAACACACACAGTACAGCAACCGAAGGATCCCGAACAGGATGAACGAGTTGCTCGCAATGCCATGAAATGTATTTTGTTATGAATTTTTGTTACATCCTTTTTCATTTTTTGTTTGCTTCTTTTCTTCCATTCACTTCCTCTTTGCAATAGCAGTTGTGGCAGTAACAGCAATAACAAAAGCAGCAACAGCAAAGATTACAAGAAGGACGCAAACACATCCGTAAACAATTTGTTCATGCCCCTTTATTTTCATTTATTTTTTGTTTAGCTGCTTTTCTATGTCTTCTCTGTGTTTATTTGAATATGATCCTTTTTGATAAGTAATATAAACAAAAGTACGCAGAAATTGAAAATGCTGCAAACCAAAGAAAATGTTTGCAAGAATTATTGTCTCAAAAAAAAAAAACGAGAAAACAAAAATAAACGAGAAAATAAAACAAAAGCCATAGAATGGTTAAATGGGGTGTACAAAATGGCAATCGGCTTTTAAGATTTGAATACGACCACCAATTAAAATAAAGAAAACAAATAAATGTGATTGTCCTAAAAATATGCTAATAATATAATAAATACAAAATATGCTTTGAAAGTAGGTACTTTACTGATCGAAATGGCATAATAGGCAAACCGGGGATTGTACTCAGAACGACGGATGGTCACACAGATAACATCGAGTAATACATAAGTTGAGTACTAAAAGTAATAATAAATAAACATTTTGTGGAATAACGTATTACGCTAAATGCTTTCTAAGAAAATGCTTATAGGCAGAAGCTCGGAACATGAGTATATATAAATCTAATAAAAGTAAGTTGAAGAAGCTGTTGCTTTAAATCAAACGTGTGACAACGAAAGATTGACGATTGGGTGTTGGATGTTGAGGGGGGGGGCAAAGAAAATCAGTGATTTTGTTGTTGCTTGTATGCCGACGGCGTTTGGCTTTCCTTAAATGTGTTTCCACCCATTCATATGTGTGTACATATACATTTGTTTGCACTTGTGTGTATATGTCGCTTATGTACATTTGGGAAAGTCAACGTAATTTTTCTTTCCTTTTCATTCGCTTATTTGCCATTTCATTTCCATATGCACAAAGTAAATAAGTAAACAATTGAAGCTTACTTGCTAACTCAGGATTGTGTGCGTGTGTGTTGTCTGGGGGGAAGGCGCGAGGCAGACTTGATACAATGTTGTTGGTGTTGCCTTGACAGCCAAAGTTAGCGAACAGGGGCAGCATATCCTTGATAGAGCGCAGGGCAACAACTGCACTGGCTCAGTGACATGTGTGTGAAATGTTTGCCGTGTTTTAGATCGAGTTTTTGACATACAAAAAGAGCTCGGCAAATTGGAAGCCAAGCCAAAGTTGATAGGATATGCGCGCGAAAGGATTTCTCGGAAATATTGACTTGGATGAGTCGCTGCGTTTATAAGGTGTGGGATGCGGGGGGCGGAAGCAGGATAATCGACAGGCTGTCATTGTGTTTACACTAAATTTCAATTAAATTTTGAGGCCTCTTTGACATTGACGGCAACAGCAGTCGCATTGGAGACAAATGCAAATAGATTTCGACACCCCGACGAATTGGAATAAGTAACAGCAAAAACTAAAGGGATCCGGGATAACAGAAACACTCGCAAATGCTGTCACCAAACAAATCTCAACAAACTTCACAAAACAATTTTATGCGAGAAGATGAAGCCACTTTTGGTAGAACAGCAACAAAAGGAACAACAACTACAAGGCTAAGAACAACAAGCAGCAACAAACGTCGACTGTGGAGTGATGAAAGTGGGGCATGGTGGGCAGTATTGCTCGTGCGGATTTGCTGACTGGATTTAAAATGGAAATTATTTGAGAAAACCAATTCACTTTATTACTTTGGGGCATACGCAAAGTAAAACAAAAGCACCAAAAACAACAACAACAACAAAAAGAAACAGCAGCAGCAACATCAGGAACAGCAACAGTAACAACAACTCAAGGCAAGCGACCATAAAAATTAATGCAATAAAAACACATGGCACAAGAGGCAGAAAAAAGCAACCTCTGAAAGAAAACTGACGGCAAAGTGGGCGAAGTTTGAAGGGAAGAAAAACAAACTGAACCAAAAGCCGAGAACCAGAACAACTTACAGCTAACCAGAGCAGGAAAGAAGTTCGCCTTATATTCAGGGGGAACGTAAGGAGACCCATAATAACCTACTCATAGAGTTAACCAGAACAAAACCTACATAAATATAATCATATTTATGCATTGTTATACTTGAGTTGTATTCTAATTATAGCCTCATCATCTGGCAAGACTAATGGTTCTGCGCCACTTAATATAAACTTCGAGTAGCAATATTGCGTCTGTTTTTGATGGTAACATTATTTACTTGGCTATCCGATTAACTGCACTCTCACCAGCGATAGAAAGGATTCTTAACTCTCAGCAAGTCCAAGAAAGATTTTCTTCAACATTTTCCAGATGGTTTTGTCTTGCTATGCAGGTCGCTGGACTATTTTGCTTAAGGCATCTAGTGCCTAGCCTGCATCTGGTAGCAATTAAAAGGAGAGTCCTGAACATTAACGTTGCTACAGCTGCCTCTCGCCTCTTGCCTTGTGCTGTTGTGTTGTTGCCACGGCTTATGCTGTTGCTATGGTTGATTGAGCTTGAAGCTGTGCCACTTAAAATCGCAGCTCTAGTCTTGGGCGTAATTGCACTTTTCAATTATGCACAATTATGTGCAGAGAGCCATTTGTGTTCTGTCTTTTAAAGTTGAAGCATAAATTGTGGCAGCAGCAAGATCTCTTCCCCGTATACGCTCTCGTTATGCGATATGTCTGTCTGGGGCTGCCTGAAGCGGAGCGACCGCATTTTTGTTAGTTTGCTTGCCTGCTGCTCCTACTGCGGTTAGCGTTAGCCAAGTTGCTGGCAGGGACAACAAAAACAACGTAACGACAACGGCAACGATGTCGAGATCGCAGCGCAGTGCAGCACAGCAGGCAGACATAAATCAGGATTTTCACAGGGCCCGAGCCACAAATGTTTTTTAAAGGATTCACAGTAGGCGCTGCCGCAAAAACAGCAATAATAACTTGGGGGTCGTTCGGGTTCGTTGTCGCCTGCAATCGCAGATAATCTTATGCATGCTTAGACAGTATATGTATATATATATATATATGTATATGTATAGGTATAGGTATGAACTGAACTGGGGTTAGGACAGCGTTCAATTGTCCTGCTCCGGCTTACAACTTACCCATCATGCAACAGAGCAGCGTCGAAAAGGTCAGCATTTTTATGTGGGTTGAGCGCCCAGCGCCGTCTGCTTCTCTCTTGGGTTCTCTCTCTCTCACTCTACGTTTCTCCTTCTCTCTCTCTCTCTCTCTGTCTCTGTTGTTAGCTCCGTTTCTGGATCTTTATCACCTGCTGTTGCACTTTCGCTTTCCTACTATGTTTTTGCTATGTTTTCGCTATCGATTCGCACTTTGTTAGCCTTAAGTGTTTTTACAGCTGCACTTTTAGCCGTTTTATAGTTGTTATTTATTTTTTTCCTTCACTGTAAATGATATTTTATTCATATTACACACACACACACACAGAGACAGACAACAACAACAGCAATAAAAACTCCCTTCGACTTCTGCGCTATTTCCCCACTCGCCAAGAATTAAACACTCGCAATGACATTTAAAACACTTAATTCCAACGGCAGACACTTTAATCTTTTAACGTTCGTTCGTTTTTTAATCTATTTGTTATTGCAGTTGTTGCTGTTGTCCCATTGCTGCCTATGCCAAATATTACTTTTTGTGTTTCGCTTTTTCCATTTCCTTTTTTAACTTTAGCCTTTTATTTATGTCATTTTGTTGTTGCATTTCTTTTTGCCACGCGCTTCGAACAGTTTTTGCTGCCGTTGCCAAATTGATTTTGTCAGCTTTGTGAACTTTAATTGATTAAATTTATCATTGTTTTTGTTAAGCCTGTTCGCTCCGTTTAGTGCTGGTGCCCATTTTCACCTAATAAAAGCTACAAATTGAACAAAATAAAATAAAGGAAAACCTATTATGTTTCAACACAAATGAAGACTTGAGCAAAATATCCTTGAAAAATATCGTAAGCAAAATACGTATTACGGATGAGACCAGCGAATTGATTTTCAAAAATGTAATAAGTTTAATGAATTTATAATAATCAGCATTCGTGTTCCATTAGTCTGTAAAAGTTTCGTGTTTCATTAGTTTGTAAAAGTTTTCTGTGTACATTAATCTCAGTTAAATTTGAACACTCGACCTTAAGCAAATTTAAGAAATGAAAAATCAATTAAATAATTACCACCCCTACGCTGCTTTAAATGATAGCCTTTACTGGGTGTATAATTAACAGATAACTTTGACAGAGTTTCAGCTATGCATATTTTATGAGCACAGCCCACACGCATATCTATGGAATAATACGGAACACCCAAGCCCAAAAATAAGCTTGACCATGCTTATAATAATCAAAACGGGCTAAAGGCAAAGAAAACATACAAAATAAATAAATAGATTTAGGTACACACACTTATATGTGTAAATGTGCGTGCGTATTTGATTGCATATGGGGCAAATGGGTGACGAGAATTGGGAAATGGTTTGGCCCACAGGCTTGTCACGCCCCAAGATTGAAACCCACCAAATGTCTTCTTTACCCTCTGGCCAATGCTTAACTCATCCTCAAGCATTTTTATCTATTTTTGTGTATTTGAGCTTATGCGCTATGTGTCAGCTGGATATCAATCAATTCGAGCTGCGGCTGCCTAAAGTTACCAAACCTTCTTCATCAGCTGCCTTGATAAATATACTTGTAATTTGTTGAAGCCGTTGTTGCCATTGGCTTTTTCGCACGTCACTTACAAATTTGTCTGTGGCGTGCTCAGTTCATTTAAGGCAAATTAATTGCAAATTTGCAGCAACACTTTCAGCTAATTACAAACTAAAAATGGGCATGGGATTCAGGAATCAACTCCAAGGTACAATGACTGACGTCAACCGAGACTGAAGCAGATACTGAGGCTGCTGCTGTGCTTCGTTGTGTTGTGTTAGACCTCAATCAGCAGCAGCAGAAGGCATCTTAGCCCTTTTGCGCCCAGTGGGGCCACTTGTCGCTGTTGCTTCCGTAATAGAATTAAAGACGGCAGCAGCACAGAGGACAATGCTGTTGCTGCTCTCCTCTCTCTCTCTCTCTCTCTCTCGCTCTCTCTCTCGAACGTGTTAATGCACACATAAGTTCTTTGTGAGTGTGTTATGGCTGTGTATTTGTACCTAGTTTGTGTCAGTGTGTGCGGGTTGGTAATTGTTGCCCAAGGCTGTGAAAGCTCAAGTGAAGTCCACTTGTCGCACACACTCCCTCTCTCTCTCTCTCTCTCTCTCTCTCTCTCTTTCCTCTTTCCGTCTATCTTTCTCTCTGTCATTTTTTCGTTTGGCGTCGGTGTGTTGTGTGTGTGTAATTGCAAACGTCTGCAGTTTGTTGTTCAGCTCTTCAGCAGTGTTCTACTCCCTTTGGCGACGCTTGTCATTACAGTTAGTATCCGTGATTAGATGACGTGGTCGTCACCTTCCCTTTGCTCCCCTCCCCTGGTTTAGTTAGCCGTTTCCGCATTGGTATGGTTCAGTGGCTCCCCTGCGATACTGTTCGCATTGTTCATGAATATTTTATTGATACAAGAGCATTGTGTGCTTATTTTAGTTTGGTTTCCATTTTGTTTGCTTGTTTTGCTAAATTGAAAGCCATTTACGCAGATTTTCTCTGCATTTAACCTAATGATTATGGCCAGCATCCTTGAGACGGAACTGTAGTGAGTAGGCAATTTGAGGATATAACAATATCTGCGTATTTTTAGAGCTACTCAGGAACTAAAATAATCAGATTGGCGAGTGCGCAAATTCAATTCTTTTATTACATTTCATTTATACGAGGTTTTATGTAAATTAAATTAAGATTGACGATTTTTGGGGCAATTTTGACAGAAATATTCGTTACTCAGATCAATTTTAATGAAAATTCAAATGTTTTTTGTGTATTTTTCCTGATTGAATATTGTAATATTATTAACGAAAGACAAACTGGCAAAAGTTTGAAGTGCATACATTTTTTTTTTTGGAAAGGAATTTATGTAGCAGGTGAGGCACAGATAAAATAGCAAAAGGCAACTTGGCACTTGGCATGTTCGTGCTTTTGTCTCGACTTTCTTGACGTGTGCTCTTATTTAATAAAAGTGTAAAGAAACTTTTCTCGCCTGTCTTCAACTACTTAGTGCAACTATTAAGGATAAAGTTTTTTTTGGCTAACAACGGCAGCAAAAATGACAACGTTGGTAGCTGTTTTATGTCTTGCAGACTTGAACAGCGTGGCGTGTGCGTAACAAATTAGTTTACGCAATGCGCATACGCAGTGTGTACCCGCTGGCGATCATTCTGCTTGTCTCGCTGGCCGCCTGGCTCCCCATTAAAAGCCATCGCGCACTTGCTGTTGATTTCTTTATGTGTTTCCTATTAATTTTTGTCAGTTTTTGTTTATTTTTTTTCCGCTTGAAGGCTATGGAAATATTAAATTTCAATATATTGTCGCTCGGGGAAATTGTTGTGCACACAATTTGTTTTGACGCGTTATTCCATTTATCGGTCGAGCTAAAGATCAAAGACGATTTACTACATTTTCGAGGTGTTTGTATTGAGTTCGGTTTTTTTAATTTGTTAATTTATTTTCACGTTGTTGAAAATGTTGGTCTAAATATAAAAGCAACTTAATTTGCTGCCTGCTAATGAGGCAGAATGCTAGGGAGGGGCATTAAGTGCGTAGGTGTGGAGAGAGCGGAGGCCGGAGAGGCGGGAGGGAGATGGGGGATGGGGGAAAGGGCAGCTCGTTTTTTATTTTTTGTGTGTGCGTTTTGCTGTTTTTTATTTTATTAGTTTTGTTTCGTCTTTTGTCGGCTGCCACAGTTAACAAGTTGCGAACAGCAGCAAACAAAAAAATAACAAAAAATCGCATATAATTCGAAACGATGTCATAAAATATTCGCGTGTGTCGCGCGCACTTTGCTAAACTGCCCCAAAAGGCATAAGCTAACGGCAGTTACAACAATGGCAACAACAAAGTCCTTTCAATTTCATCTCCTGCCAGGCCGGCAATGTGGCAATGTGGCAATGAGGCTTTTCCTGCGTTTTCACACGTTCAAAATTTATGACTTTGCCACTTTTTGACTTGCTCCAAAGAAGAAGTTGGTCTCAACTTTTGTTTAACACACAAATGCACACACGCACACACACTCACAGTTTTATACTGGTGTAGATGCAGACAAATTCGCGTCTCACTCGGTGGATATCAACTTGTTTGGATTTTTTTCCGCTGGACTTTTGTTGTTATCGAATTCGTTATCGAAATTGAATTTGGTTTCGGAACTGAGCTCGCATACGTTACCCGCTGCGTTTATCTCGCATGCGTTCACCGTCGTCGTCGCACACAAACTGAAACTGAAACTTATTTTGGGGCCCAGCAATTGCCAGCTGACGCATCGAATGAACCTTAGCCTCCAACATTATCAGGACGAAGCCTCGTTCTGTTGCCTGTTCGGTTGTTGTTGCTGTCGCCTTCGTGCTTTCGGGCTTCGTCAGCGTCGCTGGTGTCGTCGACACCGTGTTCCAAAGCCGACTGTCAATTCGCCGCAAAGACGACTTCTCTTCAAGCTAATTTGTCGCTCACTGATTTGTGCTCTTCAAGCAGCCAAGCATAAAATGGTTTATTGTGATGCGTCTGACACAATATAACAGTGAATTAACTATTAAAGATAATCGTTTATTTCTAGCCAATGGTAAATGGGAAAAGTTAATCATTTATAATACGGAATTGTTATTTATAAATTTATAAGTATATTTAATATTGTGTTGCTTAAAATGTATCAAGCAAAGTATTGAACTTAAGCCAACTTTTCTTTATAGCATATTTAATACATTGAAATGGATAAACTTGAATCAAATCTTTGTAGTTTTGAAGAGGCTATTGCAATTGAGAATGACAAAATGCGAATTTATAGTTGTTTTACTTATACATAGATTAAGAGTTATCTTTCATTGGCTCTCGTCTCGATCTTCATAATCACACATAGTCTAAGAGTTTTATTCCATTAAGCTCTCGTCTCGATCTTCATAATCACAATCGCATTCTTGGCCATTTTTACTTGCACAGCTCTCTTCATCAGCCTAACAAAAAACACAAACAGCGTGAACTGTGTGTTGGACTCAGACAACAGCATCCACAGCATCACAATTTAAGGTCGGTGCTAGGCACACATGAAGAGAACGAAGCAAAGAGCGCGCATGCGCATTGGTCATGCTCACTCTCTCTGCACTTTTGCGGCGAATTGGTGGAATTTTAATACAATTTACATAGCAATTTTACATAAAAAGAACTAATGACAATATAAATTCACATGACGTTCGCCTGGCTGCCGCAGATGGGCGACGAGCGCTGATGTTGACAATGCTCCACTACGAACAAACACATATTTATATATATGTGTGTGTTTGTGTTCGCTTTGGGTTTTATCTCTTGGGGATTGCTAAGAGTTAGGCAAATACAGCGCGTACTGTTATCGCCATGGCGAAAATCAGTAATTAGCGTAAATTGAGTTGGTAAAAAGCGCAAGTGCTTAATTCCGATCCGAGTCCTCATCCACCCCCTGGTGCCACCTACAATAGTTGCCGCTTGTTGCGGTTGTCACAGTTCCTTTGCTCATTCGCATTGTCGTCGTTGTTGCTGTTGTTGTTGTTGATTATGTGGCAATTAGTTGTCGCTTTTGTGGCAAGCCTCGACGACACTTTCGATCAGAGCATGTTTGTGCCTGGACAGCAGGTGAAGCCCATCTGCAGCTTAGCGAGCTAATTAAACAAGTTGATTAATTTCTACTGCCCCTTGACCTTGGCCAAGTTGCCATGGGGCAAGTTTTGTGCTTGACTTTGCCCACAAACTTGGCCATAGTTTTCAGAACTTTCGACCAGGCAGGCAAACCTTTTTCACACCGTTTGCTTGGGTGTGGCACACATCGTTATCTTAGTCTAATGAGGCAGCATGTGGCACGTTTGAAGCTATTAAACTTTCTACATAAGTTTGACTCAAAAGTTGCACATATCGTTCTATATATTTTCGAACTCCAGCAAAACTTAAGTCAAGTCATACTGCAAATGTTCCATTTCTAGAAAACACTAAGCCAAACTAGTGAAAGAGTTAATATGGCTAGATTCTATGAGGAACATTCAAATTTATTGCATATTATTTATGAAGGCATCTCGCATACTCCAAATAAAGAGGGCATTGGGCCACCCACTGGGGTAATGCAATCAGCGCCAACATAGAATTTAATCTTCTAGCTGAGCTTGGCTTCGTCCAGGCATTGTTGCATATTCAACAACAATTGCAACTGGCAAGACCGACCAACTAATAACAAATGCAAATGAATGCTCCAGAAATTTACTTACTAAACATTTTCGTATTTTTCGCTCTGGCTGGCAAGTTTTGCAAATGAGTTTTTGCCTCAGAACCCTTTTCAGCAATGGAATTGATTTAATTTGTTGCTGTGCAGCATTTTACAGCATAACTTAGACCAACAATTGCTTTGCACAATGCCATTTAACAAGTATTTAAAGTAAATCCAATTTAAAAATATAAAACACCACAATCACACATTGACCTCTTTTTGGAATATTACATTCAAGCTGCCCCACAGCAGTTGCAGCAAGAGCTAACCAAAAAAACTGACATAGCAGTGTGTGTCCTGACAACGAAATTAGTTGGGAGGGGAACAACTGTGCAGTGGGTTAGGAGGGGGTATGGGGATCTGAACACTGATGAGTTCACTTCACTGAGCAAATGAAACGATATTGTTGTCAATTTAGGTGCAACAAAGAACAACAACGAACATCAGACAGGACAGCAATACAAACAGCATACACGATGGCGACAAAGAAGCCAAGAGTTTCCTGACTGGGGTAGGCAGCTGGCGGGGGGGGTGGAGTACACAGCTACATGAGCAAACAACAACAAATTGCATGTCCTTCCGCTTTTAGATGCTGCACAAAATACGCACTCATATTTGCTTTTGGCTGTCGAAGGGGGAAATGCAGGGCTTTGTCCAGAATCCACCTGCAGTTTTAATGAAGGGAGATACTTTCAGCATTCTCGTTAGTTTTCAACCCACTGAAATGCAACTGGGTGCAACAACTGTTGCTGCAGTCCCTTTGTTTGCAGACGCTCTGCTGAAGTGAACAGTTATTTGTGCTGAAAGTAGACTTTTAGATGCATCTCGATGGCATCGATAATTTCAGCAATGGGCTGCCACAATTTCTCAAACAAATCACAGTTGTCTTAATTAACACAATTTCAATTGCGTAGAATGAATGAAATGTAACCAAATAATTTCGATTTAGAAACCCTTTCCCGATCTATAAGCCGCCATTTGGATTGCTTCCGTTTGTAAACTGCGACAGTAATATTTTTAATTATCAAATAAAGAGAGCAAATAATTTAAATAAATAAGTTAGACATTAAAATTAGGTTAGTTAGAGCTACACGCAAAGGAGGGCAACTGCCTGTCGCTTAGAGCCGGACAACTTCAACGCCCTGCGGTGTGAAGAGGGACTCGGCTGCCAATTTGAGCTTCTCGTTGACCAACTTGGCAATTTTGGGCGTGCGACGCCAGACGAGCTCGCGGGTCCGGTCGTGATTATCCTTGCTCTCCACCTCCACCTACATACCACAAAAGAAAAAACAAAAGGAAACAAAGAAAGAAAGAACAATTTAGGACTAATTGCACAGGGCACGAAGGTGTTGCAGCAGCTGTGGTAACTGAGGCTTTACCTGCTTGGGCTGTTGCACTTTGATTGACATCAAGGTGGCTCGATCATCCAGCACACTGAACTTAATGCGTCCGATCATCTCGTTGGTTCTGGCAGTGGCGCTCTTCACGTTACGCACGCTGCCCCGCTTAAAGGACTTCTCCACGCGCAGAGTCAATGGGCCCAACGTGAATTTGGCCTTAATGGTCGAATTGCGTCCTTCCGCATCGCTGATCACCTTCACGTTGCCAACGCGCTTCAGCGACGCCAGACCCGACAGACTTCCCTCCGATTTTTGCAGCTTCTCCACTTCCGGGCCCGCCTTGTTGGAGGCCCCACCACCCGCTGGCTTATTATAGTTGCCAGTGCCAGCCTTCAGGGCCGCACCACCACCGGGCTTTTTTGGGTTGTGCTTATGCGCCGCCTGCTGTGTGCCAGTGGATTTCTTTTGGTTGACTTTGGCAGCACCCTGCTCCCTATTGAACACGGTACGAGTTTCCGCTTTGCCAGATCCGGATGCCACCTCCTTTTGGCTATCCTGCTCCTCCCTTGCTTTGAGGCCGAGCTCAGTCTGTAATTGCGTCAATTGCTCCTGCAATTTGATTGACTCGGTGCTGCTGCCGATGCTGCCAGCAGACGAGGAGGAGGAGGAGGCACGCGGCTCCGAACGAGTGTTCTTGCTGCAAGTCACAGAGATTGACAAATTTGCATCATTTGCTTTGACTTTGCCCTGATTTGATGCCAGCTTGTATACCCTTGCCGAGCAGTCAGCTGCTTGACTAAGTCATGCGGCTTACTTGACGATTTCTAACTTGTGGCAAATGCTGTGGCATACAGCTAGATAGCAATTTTCATTTCTTATGCTCTACAAGTGTCTCCAAGTTGTAGGCAACCGTTTGCAAACAACGACTTTCGTCTATTGCTAGTTTGACTTACAGTTTTTTGTGTGTTGTCGCCTTGTGATTGCCATTCCCCTTGGTCTTTGTTGTAGTCTTCGTTGCAACACCTGCCCCGTATGTGGGCGTGGTCGAGCGCCCGGCCAATCGAACAACAAACGGATCATAATTGTCGGCGACAATGCGATTTATGCGAGAGAATATGGCATCGATGAAATGATTATGGCGCGCTTGGAATGCATCCGTTGACATGTCAATGATGTTGTTTTTCAGATCACCTGCCCGACGCCATGAAAGATTTGATGTTAATACGCTTTCATGAGCGAAGCACACGAGTTCATTTTGTGGATTTTGTATGTGAATGTGAGTGTGTGGCAACTTTGCGGCCCTGTGGCTCTGTGGCCCCGTGCTGTTAATGTCGCAACATGCTTTTTCATGCAGTGCTCGCCACTGTATGTGTCTCTAATTATATACAAGTGTGTGTGCGCGTGTGTCACCGTCATGTGCCTATATATGGGATCCCGGAACCCACCACAAAAACCATGCTCTCATACCCACAAGTCGGTTTATAATGTGTGTGTGTGTGCGTGTGTGTAGGTGAAAGAGGGAAAAAGTTATACAAAAGCATTGACATTCAAGCTGCGCAGTTATTAGCTCTTATTGAATTACAGCTGTACTTAATCTATAAACAAATATTCCAGGGCTGCCAAGGTGTGAGTATTAAGTGCAGCTGGTATGAAATTAGCTTAATATTGATATATGATTTATATAATGGATGCTGTGGAAAGTGTACGAAATTTAAATTGACTTCAGTGAAATGTAAATTTCACAAGCTTGAATAGAATATTATTATGTTTGTTATTAATATCTCTCCCATGAAACGAATCCTGACGGGATTCGCAATATATCGGAGCATAAAAATCAAAAACACAGCCAGCGAAAGACATATTTAAATTAATATTTCGACGCAATCAGTGTCAGCTTTGCCTAGCAGCAAAAAATATCTTTAACTATTAGTACAAAAAATGGAAGTCGGTCACCCAAGAAACTTTATCCAACTGTGATTTGAGCTTCTTTTTTTTGCATCCCTTAATCAAACAAATATTCATATTTATATATACAAGAGAAAATTATTCTGGTAATGTTAGAAATAATGAGCCACTAATGTGCCATTCACATGTTAATGTGTGTGTGTGTGTGTGTGTGTCTTCCACCCACTTACAATCTACTAACTAGTTAAGTACACAGGGATAAAGTGGCTGACATCCGGGCGGAAAAGCCTTATTTATTTTAAACTGTGCCCTTTTGTTGTGGTTAATTGAGGCAAATTTCTACTGAAGTGCATTGTGCCCGTTTATCCAATTACCATATTAAAAATAGATAGTAATCAAGTCTTTTTTAGAGAATAACACTATCAGTTATACCAATACCTATATATAAATGTAAATGTATATATATATATATAGTGTGAGAGAGTATCCAGCCACAAGGAGCACAAAAATTCTATATGTATTACAAACTTTAATGAATTGATAACACAGAGCTACAAGTGAAGTTTCCAATGATGAAAGTGCGGTGAAAAGAAAGAGACAGACACACAGATAAAGAGAAAGAGAGAGAGAGAGAGAGATGTGTAACCAAAAACCCTGAATTTTATGCAAATCGTGACGCTTGAAAGTGATGTTGGGACGAATGTATAAATAAAACACATAAGCAGGTTTTTATTTTGATTTTTTCAATTGATTTGTCAGAAAGTTGTACACAAATTTCATTAAAAATTTATTTAAGTAAACTTTTGTGTGTTTTTTTTGTGTATGTGTGAGCAGCTTTGCTATTTTTTTTTTTTTTTGTGTTTTTTTCTTGTTTTGTTTTTACAATAAATAATAAATAAATAAATAAATAATAAATTACAAAATAAATGAACCTAAAACGCAAAGCTTAACAATTTGTGCAATGAAAATGTTTTTGACGTCACTTTTCATGTATGTGGAAAATTTTGGCAAATTGTGCGCTGCCTTTCAAGCGTTCAACTTTCAGCTACAATTTACAGTTGGTTTAATTTTGTCTTTTACTCTTTTTTTGTTGTTGTTCTTGTTGTTGCTGTATGTTTTTTACAATTTGCGTTATTTACGTTTACGGAAAGTTATGCGAGCCAGAAAGAAGCCAAAAAAAATAGCCAACGATTAATTGATGTCAATTGTAAGCCAAATGTGTGAAAGCGTGAGTGAAGGTAAAGTGAGCAACAGAGACAGATACAGAGCGATACACAAATAGAAATATATATATATATATAGAGAGAGAGAGAGGACTTTAGATATGCGCTACAAATATGCATTTATAAATTCGGCGATTACTTTTGTTGTTTGTGTCCAATAAATCAATTAATTACAAAGTAAATGTGGACCAAGAAAAAGTTAAAAATTAAAATAAATAAATTACACTAAGTGAACATTTATCGTTGTTGTTGTTGTTTGCTATTGTTGTTTACAAACATCGAATTAGCTATTTGTGTGTGTGTGTGTGTGTGTGCATGTGTGTGTGCATCTGTGTATGCGTGAATGCGTGCGACGCGGATAGCAATAAAAATGTCTGCCAAAATAGCGTTATTTTTGTTGCATACCACGCGGCGAGCTTTTCACTTTCATATCAGCTTTTCTTTCTTCTTTGTGTTTTTGCTCCGAATATTATTTCAACAATTTGTGCTTCAGCATTAAACATTTGGTTGTTGTGCGTTTCATAGTTTTTGTTCTTGTTGTTGTTATTGGTGGTGGTGGTGGTGGTGGTTGTGGTGGTCTTGTGAAACAGTCCGTGCGTAAATAACTTTGAATATAAACGTAACAATTGTGTGTGGGGGAGTTGTGATAGTGATGTGGTTGGGTAAAGGGGTAGAAAAGATTGTTGCTTGTGTGTGCAGCTTAAAAATTTGCATTTGCATTTTTATTGTGCTCTTTGTTGTTGTCATTTTGCAGATAGTTTGACTAGCACCAAACTCTCAATCAACTCATTTCGAGGATATTGTTAAAATATTTTTTACTTAAATATGCAATTTGTGTGTGTTTCTTTTCTTTTACTTTGTGTAAACTAGCGAATTTGCTTTTGTTGCATTGTAACTAAAACTCAAAAATAAATAAATAAATAAATAAATAAATTAGAATTAGGTTGTTGTTGCATTCCTGTGATTTTTGATCGAGTTGTTGCTTTTGGGATTATAAAGATAGTCAGTGCAGGCAAAGAATTATGCAATGTCCGAGAGATTTCATGTGGTCCTACCCAAAAACAGTTGGCAATGCCTTGCAACGTCTTAAGTCATTTCAATGTGATATTTTGTTGTCCCTGTCATGAGCAGTTTTTGCAGTTTCTTATTGTTGTTGTTGTTGTTGTTGTGGTTGTTGTGGTTGTGGCAGTTGTTTACTTTTAATGCTTGAGCTCTTTTTTGGACTTCTTGGAAGCACTTGTTGATTTTTTGGCTTTGGCTGTTTTTGTTGCTGTTGTTGACTTGGACTCACGTGCTTCGCGTCTGGCCTCGATGACGTCATCGCCAATAATATCATCATCGTCATCGTCGTCCTCATCGTCGTCAGCCTCCTCGTCGTCACCTGTCAGCGCACCTGTAATTTCATCGACTCCATCATCAATATCATCATCACTATCATCATCATCATCATCATCATCATATTCATCGTCCTCGTCGTCATAGTCTTCATCGTCGGACGCTGCACCGGCACCAACATTAGCTGCAGCGGGCGCTGCAAGTGGCTGCCCCACTGCCACGCCCACTACTTGCTGGGCCGGAGCAGTGCCGACAATTAAATTGTTATTGTTATTAGTGTTCTTTGTTGATACTGTTGTTGTTGTTGTTATATGCTGTTGTGATGATGCTTGATTTGCTGTATTGTATATTGTTTGATGTGTCCCATGTTGCTGTTGTGGCAGTTGTTGTTGTGGTTGTTGTTGTAGTTGTTGTATTTGTATTTGTTGTTGTTGTATGTTGTGTTTTAGTTGGTCAATTGCATTCGTGCTACTTAAACTAGGGGTGCCACCACTACTACCATCTAAAAGTGCATCTTCATCGTAAAAAACATTTAGTTCACCTTCGTTGTTGTTGTTGCCACTGCTGCTCGCTGTCTGTATGGGCGCCGCAGCCACTTCGTCAACAGCATTGCCAGTGGCAATGGGTTCAGCGGCATTGCCACTCTCCGCAGGCAAGTCGACACCATCAGAAATGCCCGAGCTCAGCGAGCTGCTTGCAGCGGGCGCCACTTCTTCAAGTGCCTGGATGGGCGCAGCGGCAGCAGCGCTCTGTTGTGCACTGGCAGCGGGCGCCACCTCATCATCATCATCATCATCGTCATCATCTGATAATGGAAAAAGGGAGATAGGCGAACAGCCAATGTAATTTAATTGGTCGGCTCAGTGGAGCGTCAAAGTCTTATCGATGGTCCTTACCGCCCAGAATATCATCGAAGAGTCTGTCCAGGTAGTCATCGTCATCGTCATCCTCTTCTTCATCGTCGTCGCTGGCGGCGCCGGCTACTGGCGCTGCCTGGCCTTGGGGCGTGTCATCCTCCTCCTCGTCATCATCATCGTCCTCTTCGTCATCATCTGTAAACCCCGAAAGCAAAATAACTGCGTTACCCAAAGGGAAGGAGAGCATAAAATTCTCGTTAATAATAATCACACAATATGCAAATATTTTTTTGCAAAATGGTTGCTCGTTGAGTGCCTCTTAGTGGTTGCAATTGCAGTTGCTAGTTGGAGTGGTGCTTCTCAGTGGGTGCATGGTGCTCAGGTGATCGGGTGCTTGTTTAATATCTGTGTGTGTGTGCGCTGTTTTTTTTTTTTAGATTTTGGTCTGGCTACCTACCATCATCATCATCAACCAAATCGCCCAAATCCGGTTCATCATCATCGTCCTCCTCGTCGTCGTCATCATCATCGGAGGCTGGTGCCGCCGCCGGTGCCACATCATTGTTGACCGCCTGCTGGCGAGCCACGGCCCGTTCGCTCCTCGAGAGCAACTGCACCGGCGATGCCTCAATTTGCAGCAACAGTGCACTGAGCACGCACAGCAAAATCACGAATTTCATTTTTGGTTCGTCTCTGCAACAGACAGATGAGCAGATGGATACAAGATGAGCTAAAATTGTGTGGTACATTCAAGTTCAGATCGTGAGCTATAACCCGGGGCATGCAGAACTTTTACTTTTGCGGTTAACCCAATTTGTTGCAGTGCAACACTTTCTTTTCCATTATAAATTACATATTTATTAAACAAAAGCCAACTTTGACGGGCCACTAAGTAAAACAGTCAGAAAAGAAGACATCAAAGAAAGCAAATTCGAAGTATATATATATATATGTGTGTGTGTGTGTGTGTGTGTGTGTATGTGTGTGTGTGTGTGTAAGTGTAAACATGTTTTTGAACTGCGACTCAAAGTTGCCGCCGGGCGGTGTCCACATGTCCATTTTGTTGGCACTTGACACACAACAGTAGTAGGAGCAACAACAGAAGCTGCAACAACAACAATAATGCTGCCGGCGCCATTTGACGCCGTTCCAGTTGCCACTGCCGCCGCCACCATCACCACAGCAGTGGCAGGTAAAGACACAGAGACAGACAAAAATTAGTGTATTGTTTATTAAGTTACAGCATATTAGCTTTTGTCTCACATTTGCTGGCTCATCTGCTGGCCATTTTAATCGCATTTCAAAATATGTAATACAAATTTTAGGTTGTAATTTAATCTGGGTTAATTTCTATCAAAACATTTGCTTGAGTACTAAAATGTACATTGGGTTTGTAGTGTACTAAAGTGGGCCGAGAAAAGTAGAGAGTCCTTATTGGTTAGGGTATTTGTGGCATCCAAATGAACATCCTTAACTTTCCATTCTGGCATTACTTTGTTGTTGGTTTTCTTGTAGACTACTGTGATTGCTGTTGGCTTTTTAGCCATGACAATCAGCATGGCCAACAGCCAATGGCTGTAACAAACAACCGCAACAATTGTTGCTGTTGCTGTTGCTATATTTGCTGTGGCTCTTAATGCTTCTGTTGTTGTTGTTGTTTGGTGTTGTTGTTGGTGTTGGTGTTGCCATTGTCGCACTGTCAAGTGCGGCTACCCCAAGTGAAAGCGACGTCAACGTCTGCGTCGACGTCGACTTCGCTGCCACGAACAAGTTTTCTGCGGCAGCATTGCCACAGCCATTTGTTCAATACTGTAGCTGTTGTTGTTATGGTGGTTATTATTATTGTTGTTGTTGTTTTTGTTGGCTACCTGTCCGGCCACTTATTGAAGAAAAATAACGTTTTAAAAATCGAGCTCAACTTAGCGCTGATAAGCAAACGTCGCTAGCCATAAGCCAAAGTGAAAACCCAGTGACCTACTGGCCAGCCCAAAACAGTTGGCCAACAGTGGAGTGCCAGTGGTTCTGGCAGTGGTTCGTTGGTTGAAAAGGGCCTCTCGCCGGTTTGGCGATAGTCCAACTGATAACCTCAAAGACGACGCAGCTTTACGGCGTCCAAGTCTTCTTTTGCTACGCGGTTGCCATGTGGATGAGACTAAAGACTCGTCGCCGCGAAGTTCTGCTTAATTAAAACTTTTACGATGTACACTCTGAAGCAGCGCTTATTAAAATCGGAAGCACCTGCTAGTGCACTGCCTGTAGCAGTGGGAGAGAAAGCGACATTTTTGGGCGTGGCACTCAAGCAAAGATGACATATCACCTGCTTGGCAGGCACAATCCTCGCGGTGCTTAGCAACAGCCATCTACTCGCGACAGGCAGTTGCGACAGTGCAACAAATTGAATATTAATTATACCATAAATGCCTTGGGTCAATTGATTGTTGCTTTATATTTGCTTCTATTCTATATATGTGGCAGCAATTGATTCTCATGTAAGATAATTTACAATATTATATTACCAGTACTCAGTAGATATACGTGTAATTTTTTGTGGAGAGCACTTCACATTTGGCGCCCACTGTAAATGTTGACGCTTTTACTACGGCGTCCTCAGTTGGGTACTTATAAACTCTGGTTATTGAAGTCTACGAAATTGCATTTACTTTGCCAGCAAGCATGCGTCTTGCCCTTTTGCCAGCGCGTGGCATACTCCTCAAGCCGCTCAATATTCTTCCATTTTCTCACCTAACTTCAAGCATTTTACGCATCATTCTATAACAAGCAAGAACAAGCACCAACAACAGCCGCACTGCAATGGGAAAACTTTTGACAAGCATAAAATACTCCCCACCGCGGCAACTCCGCTTCCCCTCTCCTGTCGCTCTCCTTGTATCCGACCAGTTGGTTCTGGTTTTTTGCTGCTGTTCACTATTGTATGCACTAACTCATATGGAACGCTGCTCCCACTATATTTTAATGCACCATAGAAAAATGCAACTAACCGTGTGAGCATTTTACATTAATATTCATGCGAGTGGCAGAGCAGGAGTAGGAGGAGGAGGTGGAGCATTGCTAGAGTGTGTGCTATGCACTTGCATGACAGCCAGCAAAATTATTTAAGCCCCACGCACACACCGCACATAAGGGGGATTATTGAAGCCGATGATTCTCCACCACCAACGCATCCACTTGATCCCTATCGTGGCTGCCTGCGGCTGCTGCCTCGTCCTATCTGCGTTTGCGTTGTCATATCAGCGTCATATCGATAAATATGCTGGCCGTACAAAAGGCCACGCGTAAGCGCCCACAAAAGTGCCTGGGGATTTACATATCAGCCTGTTAGCATCGCCGTTCCAGCAACTGTGAGTCTTTGTCTTCGTTTTAAACTTGCCTCATATGTGGCTGGGCGGGGCGACATTGTCTTGCCGGCTGCTGCTGCTGCTGCTGCTTCTGCTGTGGATGTTGCGGTTAATTTTCCGAGATAATGACAAAAGAAGTGAAGAAGAAAAAACAAATAATCTTTACACGTGCCGCTTGAGGTGACACGCCCCGTGTTGAAGCACCTGCAGCCGCAGCAGCATTCACGCCAGGCTACAACATTTTCCCTCTCGGTCTCCCAATCTGACATCATATTCATTCATCTCGCTCACTTTCTGCATGAACTTGCATGCCGCACGAGCTAAGAGCTGTTATCGTCGCATCGGAGCCACCTGGTGGAACAACACTGCATCACACACACTAACTCCTTGCCTGGCATCTCAGCCAACTAATGCACTTGGTCTAGTCATGATTTTTGATGTATACTCTATAATCTAGCCGGAACTGAGAAACAGTCATTGATAACAATTCCTCAACATGACTTGATACAGTTTGAATATAAAACATAAATGTGTTCGTGAATCCATTAATAGTTATTTGTCCAACTCATTTCTGCCAAAATTATGCCACGAATCTTATCACTCCTTTTTATACACTCAGTAGGGTATTTCAGAGTTGAATATCCTCAACAGTACCATTCCCTTAGCCTTTTTTCTATCTTTGAAACTGAGGAAACTTTTACAAATCTTGTCATAAACTAAGTACACAACAACAACAGCAAAAAATGGTGGCAACTTTTTGGGTATGTGGATTGGAGAGTGGGCTTGCTGTCTGGTCCACTCAAATTTCGGGAAAAAAAAAGCAAAAACTTCAATGTGTATGTCGAATATTTCTCTGTTAATAGCTTCTACTTGGGCTAAGTGCATGTATGCTGTTGATGTTGGCGTTGTTGCTGTTGTTGCTGAGACTGTTTGGAACAACACTTGAGAATGTTTTGTTTTGGCAGCAAAGTGCAGAGGCAATGTAAACAGCGTAAACTATAACTGCGATGCCAGGAAACACTTAAATTAGCCACTAGCTCGTATGTGGGTCAGTTTGTAAGAAGAAATCTGTGAGAAGGCATCAGAGAATACTCAGCGAGGCAACTGCTGCTTTTTCTACTGCTTCGACGGCTGACCACAGAGCACATATGAAATTGGAGCAGAGTTGGGTTGTGTGGCTTGTATCTGGAGCAAAGCACATAAAAAATTCCGGGGATGGCTCTAAATTGCTGTGCAGATACAATTTATGACCCAGGCCAGTTAAGAGTCCGGGTCCGAATCCAAGTTTGAGTCGACTTTGGTTTTTCTGAGCTCTGAAAATCAATTAAAAGTTCTTGGCCGAGACGCTGCCAAGGCTATTTTCTATCTTTCGTTTGTGAACTGTTTGTGGGTCATCAGCAATTCGAGGGTGGGTTTTGTGTTGGGGTAATCGCTTTGCATGCGAATTGCTTGGACTTGGCATAGTCATGGCACACACACGATTCGATGTTACGATAATCCTCAGATTTTAACACTGTTAATCCAATGCTAACCTTGAGCTGCCCTTTGGTTATGATAATGGTAAACGATGATAATAATTGTATATTGTTCGGTTTTAGTTTCTTGCTTCACACACCGTAAATTTGTATTTATTATTATTTTCTTCTTTTTTTTTTGGTTTTGATTAGTTTTTTTTTTTGTTACGATAACCGATTTCAGTTTGAGTTTAAGTAACCGCTGCTCACTCTTCGAGTACCCGTTGAAGACTGTCGCTGGTTAAGCTTCTCTCGTATGCTTTTTAGCCCCATGCGATTCTTGACTGACTTTCTTTTTTCAAGGTTTGCTTTTTACCTGTTTCTCGCTGGCGGAGTTTTTGGTTTGTGATTGTGGTTCTGGTTGCTTATATTATGCTGTCGAGCTTCGTCGTTGGTAATTTTCACACCGCCGCGCACTCAACTGTCTCGCACGACTGACCGTCTGCAACTGATCGTGGCTGGAATCTTCAGTTACCAGCATAGTTGTAGACGACACCGTGAAGAAACCGATACGTTCCCCCACAATTCATTTACATTGCTTTCTTCGCGTTCTCTGCTGATAGCCTCTCTATCTCTGAATCTCTCTCTCTCCCTCGCTCTCTCTCCTCTCTCCCTCTCTCTCTCTCTATGTCTTGACCAACCTGATTTTCAATCTTTTTTGGACTTGAGCTGTGCGCTTTATGGGCGGTTCCTATGGGAAAGTATTTGGCACAGTAAGCGTCTGGTTATTACAGTTAGCGACGAAACAGGCTTAAGCTTCACTTAATTTGTAGTATGATGCGTATCAAGTTTTTATCAGGTGTGAGGTTTACTGAAGTTTTAACAATGTATTTTTAATTGCAGTAAATTTAATGACCCATTTAATGACATTTATTAACCTCTGTGTGTAAATTGAATCATTTTATTGGCTCGCCTTTATTTCATAATATTGATAATCTGATGATTTAATATTAATTCATCACATTTTTATTACTATATCAGAAATAAAGAATCATTATTTTCTTTAAATGCTCAGTCGATTGTTTCCGAATTTAGCTTGACGCTCCCTAACCCCATTCCTGACATACCTTTTGGCCTGCTCGATGAGTTTATGCTTGACAAATATGGAATGACTAATATATATTATACATATAGTATGTAGATATGTGCAAATTTTATTGATGAGCTTTTTCGCGCTTCGTCAGTCAGATGAGAAGTGCTAAAATCTGAAATCTTGTGGCAAAACAAGCACATTAAAGTGAAATCGTTAGCCATCGAGCAGTCAACTTTTATATTAGACTAATACAAAACGAATAAGAACGGCAAGCGAAGGCATGCCGAAGATAACATACCATTTCAGACTGGATTCATTTAGGTTTGATTACAAATTGAAGTGTTACTATATTTATTATGTTTACTATACTATATATACAATAAAAGACAAATCGGAAAAACATTTCGATAAAAGGTACTCATAACTCTGACAAGCTGTAATGTAATTAAGTTAACTTGCATTTCATTTTCAGTGTCCGGGACACAGTGGACCAAGGAAAATGGACAGTCAGCGAGCTGACTGTCAAAGTCAAAGCTTTCCCACACACGCATACGCACACACACCCACACACACACACACACACACACACATACACATACTCAACAATACGCGACAACAGTTTCGCCGGCAGCGCAGTCAACGTATCCAACAGTAAAACGTGTTCTACTCGTTTATAGTTGCCTCTTGTTGTAGTTGCTGTTGTTATTGTAGTTGTAGTTGTACTAGTTGGGCAAAAGTTGTTTTAACTGCAGCCCAAAGCTTGGTTTGTCTATAACTTTCTTCGCAACTTGCTGTCGTCGTCGTCGCAGCTTTTGTTGTTGTTATTGTTGTTATTGTTGCTCTTGTTACTGCTGTTATTGAGACAGCAGGCAAGTATGCAAGTCTTTGCAAAGCATTTCAGTTAACAGGTCAGTGGAGTTTCTCAACTTAAAAACTTAACTCAACTTGCAGACGCATTCAGTCTTTTGCCGCAGAATGTTACGAAATTTTATGTAATGTGCCGAAAAACAACAACAGAACTGGCTAAAAGAAAAAAAATCATAGAAGTGCTCCGACTAACGTCAACAACAGACAAATAAAAAAACTTTCATTCAAAGCAACAAATTTTCGCTTGGCGAAACTTCAACTATTTTAAAGCGATTGAGGCGTTAGGGGCAGGATCATTGCTTTAAACATCGTATAATTAAACATTTTTACGACTTAATAAATTTTGACATTTTCTTTGGGAATGCCACTCAGGTGGCAAAAAACTTGATAAACACAAAACAATTATCCGTGGAGCCCAACTGCCCACCCAAACAACCAGTCATGTTTAAACTTAGTTGCTCCTAATCAAAATGTCTTTTGCTATTTGGCTTTGTAAAACATTTTCAGCAACAAATCAACGGGGCGTGCTGAGAAACCGTCGGCCTTTGAGTCCAACTCAGAGACGTTGTTCCATTTGACTAATTAATTTGCTCAACTTTCATGAAAACGCAGACTTTTGGGGCTGATTAGTTTTTCCAGCTACAACAAACTTTTTTTTGTAGCTATGTAAGTTAATTTTCGGCTTTGTTTTTTGGGGTTTGTTGATTGCATATTTTTCAGTGGTTATTAAACATCTTAAGATTTCAGACTTCAGAGGCTTTAAAATTTATGATTATGTCTGTATGTGTACGAGGATGTTTGAATATCGTGTACCCATTAAATATTTCAGCCATTTATCTTTGCGGTCTGTATGCTGTATGCGAAAAAATCAGATTTGTTCAATTATTCGCATAAAATTAAAAAGATTATTGTAACATTTTCTCTCTGGATCAATGGCGAATAGACTAAATAAATGAATAATAAAATAATATTTGACTGCCAATATTACTAATAGTTGCTTAAGTATTTAGAATTAATTATATCTTCCAGAGATATATTACATTACCCAGACTAACAACCCGACTATCAATTAGCGGTTAAGTAGCAGCCCAGCCAAAACCCAATTGGTGGATTCTGTCGACTTTGTTCGTGTAGCGCTCATGATTACTTTCGTGTCTGTTTGGTTTAAGCTATTCAATATCTTGGCCCTCTCTTGCTTTTTTTCTGTTGTTAACAGCCAGACACATCAGATTGACGTCGACAATTAAATGCTAGAAATTATTTGATTACTAACCGTTTTTCTTGGCAACTCAACGTCTCGAAAAAGTTTCGCTTTTCTTTCGGCTTCGAATAACGCACAGAAAAAAGTGAAATACAAATACCTAAGTATGCCTAATCTGCCTGCACGTGTGTTATATTTGCTATTGTTGTAGTTTTAGGTGAGATTATGCATGAAAGCGTCGCTCTGTGCCCAGAATAATTAGCAGGGCAACTGTTGGACTGGATGCGCCAGTTGGGCTGTGAACAATTGTCTATAAAATAAGAGAGGTTACCTGCCATTCAATGCGTGTGGCTGCCAACTAATCGATTTTCGAAGCGATTTTTAGTTAGTCGCTGCTGCTGGTGTTGCTGCTGTTGCCTGATTATATGCAAAATGCGTGCGAACAATTTCATTTTGTTGAAAACTCAAATATGTTCGTCTAAGCCAAACCGCAGAAATTGTCGATGTGGACTTATATTGGGTTTTGGGATTGGGCTTCAATTTGTTGTTGCTATTGAATTTCATTTGCCCATTATATTCAATTTTTCATGCTGTGCATTGCCAGTGTACAAACTGTTGTTGTTTCTTGATGAATTCATTCACGTACAATCCCCAACGATAACGACAACGACGACGACCGGCACTTCTGTTGACCGTTAAGACAGTTCGAAGTGGCAAGCTTAAAGCTTCAATATTCGAGCTCCAAGTTCCAAGTGGCTTCCATTACTTTTGTAGCACTCATTTCGCATTCAATGAGCAGCGCATCCATCGAACGAAAGCCGAACCGAGCCAAGCAATTTCAATACGCACCGGCGCAAAATAAAAAAAAAATACAAAAAAAAATAAAAATGGTAAATGAAAGTGCCCTCAAAAAGTTTTCTAAACTTGTGCGCTTGGCCCGAAGTCTTTTGGGTTGGGCTACTACCTGACCATGCCCATCTCTATATCTGTCCGATTTAATTGTGTCGCATTGCAATGAATATGCAGAGAGAACTTCAAAGCTCACAGCTACAAGCTTGTCTTATGTATTCCAATTAGCGAAAGTCTACAAGCCACAAGAAGCATTTCTTACATTCATATATTTGAATCGTTCTACAAAAAGAAAAAGTTGTCAGCGACGTCATTAAACTATACCGATTTTTACTTTCATGCTTTTTGTCACGGCCAATATCCAATATAAGATATGTAAATATAAAGTCAACTAAAAACTGAATAAAGCCTATCGAAAAAAAAGACACATCCACTCGCACATATAAAAGAAATACAGAGACGACGAGCCAAGTGGAAGTGGAAGCATCTCGAGCGACTCTCGCACAGGAAGGGAAAGCTGCAGACGAACGTGTTACTTTATATGCAGCTGTGTGTGTCACAGTGTATGTGTCTGTGTGTGTGTGTGTGGTGTTGTGACTGAGTTAATGTGGGGCTTGTTTCACAGCTTCAAAGAAAAGCAAAAGTCCGCATGAACATTACGGCCAGAAATTGACATTCTTTGCCTCCTCTCTCACACATGCACAGTGCAGTCAATTCGAATAAGTAAATACAATAACAACAAAATAAATACCAAAAACTGGCTACGGTCACTTTCTCTTTCTTTCACTGCCGATAACAGTAACAACAGCAGGTAAAAAATAATATACGACAAAAAAGGGAAGCACAATATCAATGACCAACATTCACAACAAATAACAAAAAAAAAATAGACCAATTGCTCTCATTACAATTCTTGGCATTGTTGTTGCTACTACTGCCTTCGAGCTCTTTATACTTCAAATATGGGCACACATACATATTTATTCGATTATAGGAAGAAACTCACTTCACGTCCCTGGGTAATTGACACTTTAAGGCAATGAAATGACTGCCAGAAGCAACGAGGGCGTATCACAGCATAAAATGGGCGTGGCAGAATGACTACAACATTAACAAAATGTCATTTATGCTCATAAAACTGTCAAACTGAGTTGTCGGCTTGACTAACAGCAGCAGGCGCAACAACAACTGATGAGTCGGCAATGGATCAGCCTCAGCGCTTGTAAGGCACATACTGATGAGCTTTGGGCACTGCAATTCAATTATAAATACTTGTTTATTTTCACATGATATATGCAGATATGATCGAAATGCGGACGAGACAGAACGAAATGAGTGCGGTATCGAATACCCGGTTAGAAAATGAATGTTACAATGGCTTGATGTAGTGAATGAATGAATATGAGTAGAACTTACACGATTTCAGGATATTTCTTTTGTCTTTCCACTATCAACCACAAGTCAAATAGCACAGTTTGAAATGTTGGAATTCGTATAAAAGTTCGATGCCAAAAATTTGACTAAGAGACATTATTTATTCTATGCGAATTATGTTAAGCTTCACACTAATAATGGCTCATTATTAAATTGCCATTTTAATAATCCCTAGGATACAATATATTGTTTATAAAACCACAAAGTCCATTAGCTTAAAGTTGAGTCAAGTTGAATCTCGCCCATCAATTGAATTTATGTGTATTGTTTCTTTCACATTTTATGCTGCTATCTCATTTCTACACTCACCAACAGCTGTGTATATTCAACGCTATCGCATTCAATCACAAAATTTAATAAATATGCAAATTTTCTGAGTATGAAATTACATAAAATTAATTGATTTTCATTGCTGTTGTTGTTATTGTTATGTTGGCAAAGAGATTTCCAAGCAGACGAGAAAACTGACAACGAGTCGGATGTGTTTTGTTCGTTTCTCATGTGATATTGTTGATATACTTTTAATTGCAATTTTCGCATTAAATGGTCATAAGTACTGACTATTATTAGATATGCAATTCATTGTTGAGCCTGGTCGAACATTCATTCATACAATCAAACATATATAAATGTTGTGCAATAACAATCAAAATGATTCACATTTTTTCACTTTTATCATTGAATTATGTAAGCATTTAACACATTTTATGAAAAGCACTTTCTTTTCACGCACACATATAAATTAACTTAGTGCCATGTTGCGTGTACTGTGCATTAAATAATGTCATTTGAATTAACACCAACATTCAACGGGATTTTCCCTTCTCCCCATCCCGACCAAAACTTGGCATTAGCATAACTTATGGCTTATACATTTTGTAGTATACTTTCGGGAGGCGCTCGAAAATGGCGCGTGCTGCTGAACGTTTATCAGTTGTGGTACTCCACGATGTTAATAAGGCAAATATTTGCATAGAATTTAGGTGGATTCACAAACTAGAAGCACTCACCGAACAGGACGCTGCCTGTCTACTGCTGAGGACTTTTACCGGACAGCAATTACCATGGGCACAGAGGCCGCCAGTCAGTGCACGACTTTGACTCTGACACTGACAGGTCTTAAAGGCAACGTCTTTAGGCCAAGTTGCTGGCCAGTGCACATTTGCATGTTAAACATTCATTATATCCTGTTAGTGAAATCAATTTATTATGGATAGGGTATGCTAACATCTACCATAGCTTAAGAAATTTAAGAATTTTATAGAAATATATAATTTTTAATGTGAAAATTGAGTAATATGAATGTTTGCAATAATGGTATAAGATGAAGCTTAACAATCACTTTAATTTATTTACAGGATACTTGATGGCAAATCATATATACAAGGGACTATTTTTCATGAAACTGCTGCTCATTCACACGCACCGTGAATTTAATTTGCATTTTGCAAATGCAAATGTATCCCAAATCTGAACAAGCTGACCAACTTGAACATCTGACAGTTGTTGGGGCCGGTTCATTTTGGTGTTTTCCTATAATTGGATACCGTTTGGTCTGCCCAGCTGCATTTCCTCTGTCACATCAGGTTGCGAGTCGAGAGGCATGTACTAATATGATTACAGGCGGCGTGGGGCAAGAAAGAACTGAAGAACTGAAGATGTACTAATACGATTACAGGCGGCGTGGGGCAAGAAAGAACTGAAGATTCGTTTTTTTCTCTCTTCTCTGAAATCAAATGTCAAACACACATTGCTCGATGTTTGGTAAACCAGGCCAAAACACAACCTAACCTTGACAGACCTCGACTACCACAGCAGACCGCTGACACCCCCTGTGCAGTCCACTGTTTTTATCTAGAGTTAGTTGGTTGTTCGTTTCATGTTACCTGCTGCTTCTACTTTTGTTGCTTTCCTTCGGTTACGCTTCTTTTGCTTCTTATTGCCTCGGCCTCGGGGTCGGGCTAAACCAAAATCTTTAAGGATTTGTCGGCGCTTGGCTTCCATACTTGCCATCGTTCTGGGGTCCTGCATAGCTGACCTGGCTGACACCGGTAACGGCTCCTTGTCTTGGCCGGCAACTTAACTTCCGGACGCAAATTCGATTTTCGTCGCATTTTATTTTATTTTGATTTCAATTCAATTTTCCTGGCGCTTAAGCACGGTAAACAATAATTAGATGTGCCGACGACTGATACCCGCATACGTTTAAGCTTACCGTATACTCAAAATATATACATATATATATATAAATATATATACGATTTACATGGGTTAGATTGCGGCTTGCCGATAAGATTTCGTTCGGCTCGTTTCGATTTGGGCAAAGTGCAGAATCAGTAAAATTAAATTGGATTTTCATTGTGACGAACTGGTCAGGGCCGTTGACCACCAACAGCATTGTACTTGTGGTCAAGCGAGACAGTCAAGATGCTTGTCCCTCAATAGCTATAAACTTTAACTACTTTATGGCTCAAAGTTAAAGCTGCAGTATTGGCCACTCACGCCTGTCACTCGGGCTAATGTTTTTTTAAACGATGCCGCCGATGGCAGCTGCAGCACACTGGGATCATAATTGAAAGTTTGTGGTGAGGAATTGTGTGCAAATTGATATGCAAGTTTTCTCTGCTTTTAAATGTACTCCATATTTACCGATTCACTTTAAGGCATCGTTGAATATCGTCTAGGTATATTATTTATTTTATGTATAAGCATTCCCCTTGCAGTCCATTTACAAATGTCACTTAACAATTACTGAATTCACATTGTGATTCCAATTCAAGCTGGCGCTCGATATTATTTGAGGACCATCAATTTTATTCGATAATCGCGTCATTGTGCGATAGGCAGCTCCTTCTGGGATTGAAAATTGAGCAATTGCATGGAAACGCAATTATTCTGTGTATTCACTGTGCTCCAACAATAATTATTATTGATCGCATTTCAATTTGTTGTGCATTTTTTTATGCCTCGCCTACAATAAAATCCATTTGACGACCGGCAAGGCCAGCAGCACCAGCAGTGCCAGCAACGCCAGCGACGACATCGACGACTCTTTGCGCATATATTCTTGATGATTTTACAAATGCGCTTAATGACATAGCGTTGCCATTTCCAGTGAGCCAACCAGACACTCAGCCAGCCCACGAGCCGCGAAGACTCTTAGCCAGCTCAACAAATATTTACTTACACGCTCGGCGCTCTGCGCTCGGCGCTCTGTGGTTTGTGATTGAGGCTTAATGCATATGAAATGGTAATTACGCATACGCCATATTCTTCAGCGGAAGAAGTTCTGCCACTTATTGTCGCTCATTTATCTTATTAATAGCCCATTGGGGGGAAAAGGGGGATGGGGAGGCAGAGGACAATTTATCAAGCAACTGGATAGAAAAAGTAACTCATCGTCAGTTCAATTCAAGACGTCGCTGCATTTGTCATTTCTATAATAAACTTCGGGCCATTGACAGTGAGGCGCTGCCTATGAAGAATGGATGACAAAAAGTGGGCAACAGTTTGACAGTTCTTAGAGCTGGCTCATAGTCTAGACGCTGTAATTGTGGCCAAAATAGCGTGTGCTCATTTCTGTTTAGCAGCGTTCCTTGCACCCGTGCCACTTATCCTCTTAGTTATGGCCGCAGCTTATAGCATTTCTGGCACTAAATCAGCTTAGCTCCAATAAATCACTGAGCTGAGGAGCAAAGCTTTAGTTTTGACCTGCCTTTTAAATCACAAGGTGTCACGATAGAGCCCAACTCCTAACAATGGCCGCCATATTTGATGAGGGTCGCTGCGAAGTATGCAACAGTGGCAAACAAATACAAGTTGTTGCCACTAGAGCAGCCGCACAATGGGGTCAGCATGAACATGTTAGCGTTGTTCGCTTAATATGTATTTATTTATTTATTTGTACTGTCCAACAGTTGTCCGCTTGTCACAGACAAAAGTCGCAACTTGATTTATCAACATTTACATAACAAGCAATTTTTTTTCCTGCTTTTTATTATTCTTTGCTTTAGCTTTCGGTTGTTGCACGTTGCCCAATTAGACGCAGCAATAAATTGCTCAACAATGGCAGTGCAAAGCCGGAAATGAAGACCGGCTTCACTAGCTGCTTCTGGCTCTGAAGTGCCGTTAATTAAAAAGTTTTCATACAACTTAATTGATATAGATCTCGATTGGAGTTTTTATTGATATTTTGCTTACACTGACGTTTACCGTTTGCCTTTGCGTTTGCCGGTTGCCGTTTGCCATTCCGCCATTGCTCAAAATGAAACTAAATAATTAGTTTGCTGGCCTCTTTTGGGTAAACTTTTTGGCATTTCAAGTGGTGAAGTTGCTTGCCAGACTGTTTGCCAGCAGCTCAAGTGGCAGCAGCAGCAACAGCCAAAAGGAAAAGCAGTGGCAGTCGCAGCAGTAGCAGTCGCAGCAACAGTACTCAAAATGGCAGCAGTCGAAATGCCAAAAAGTTAACACATTATTAGTATTTGGGTTCTTTTAACCAAATGCATTTGACATTTCGGTATATGGTATTTCATTATTATTTCAGCAGGGCAGCTGCCAGCATAAATTCAAAACTAAAGCTCAAAGTAGCAACATGCTCGCATAAACAACATATTAAGAGCCGATTGCCTGGGGCATGTACAGCGCATAAATAATATAAAGAAACTTTTTGTCAAAGCGCACCCCAAGTGACACTCGAGGCGCACCCTTTCTGATAAGGCCAAGCACAAGCAACAGCCGGAGCAGGCCACTAACAAAATCAATATTAATTTGATATCGACATCGAGGCCAGTATTGCCAGTGCCTTTAAATTAAAACTGAAAACTTGGCTTGGTGGCGACTTGCCAATACTCTAATTGATTCGGCTCAGTAAATATTGGCCCGCTCGTAGCTCTAATTTTAAGCCCAAACAGAACCAATCAGAAACGACTCACTGATTTCTTAGATGGATTGCAAGTTATGCGGAGCGTATCTATTGCTGCAAGTCTGTAAATCCCTTCGAGGAGTTTTCAGTGCGACAACGGAGCCCTTCAAAGCAAAATGTTGTTTTCCAACTTTGTTACAGAAAGTTTGGAACGTGGCACAGCTGCGGCTTTGGCGGCGCTTGATATTGTTGTTATTTACTATTAAAGTTGCAAGTGTCGCAATCAGTTTGCGTCCACTTTAATGGGATTTTTCTTTCAATTTGCATTCCGCAGTCAGGGACTGCAACATAGATTGCCTATTATCAAGTTTACGGCCAACCACAACTATTTCCATTTTCATTGACCGTAATAAGCCTTATTTGCAATTAAATTTATTCAATTGCCGCGCCAAATGCGCCAATTTGTATCGCACATACACAAATAAACACAAACACACATACAGATCCATTATTGTTTTCAGGGCAGCCCGCAGGACTTGCCAATTGTTTTT
The DNA here is from genome assembly GCA_035043785.1 of Drosophila planitibia. NCBI lineage: Eukaryota > Metazoa > Arthropoda > Insecta > Diptera > Drosophilidae > Drosophila > Drosophila planitibia. The sequence continues at coordinate 194,990 of JAWNMS010000023.1, forward strand.
GGCGTTTTCACATGTTTAATGCAAGCAATCAACATTTAACTAGGATTAGACAAGCGGCAGCCACCGAAACCACATTATATTTGCGGGTCAACCTATGATACGCACAACCACACACACACACACACACACACACACATAGACACATACACACAAGCGTACACACAACGCAGCAGCTGCAACTGTCACATTACCATAATTTCATTTGCAACAGATGCGGAGTCCAATTGCCAACAGTCGACATGCATAGTTCCATTTCGATTTCCACTGCTCGATTCCAACTCACTCGCAATGCTAGAAGTGATACACAAATTACGTGTATTGCACGGTTTATAAACAAAATTATACTGAGCTGTTGATTTGCCGCGTCAGCTTCACTTACTTTATATGTATATGCATATATAAATATTCATCAGTTAATATCTATGGCCCTATAAATAGCTGCACAATCGACTTGAGGAGGAGTTCTGCACGGCACAATAGACGGAAGCTCTCTCATTAATTAAGTTCGAATTCAGGTTCTTTTACTGCCTTGGCTGTTGCGATGAGTCTCATGCTGCATGTGGCGCTCAGTGGCGTCGAGCGTGAGGCGACTTAATTGTGGCATTGAGGTATAGTTTACTTACCTTGCAACGCCTCTGTTGCCAGCAATACAATCAGCATGACGATGACGCTGCTACAAGCGCCGCTCAATCTTGTTGAGTAAGCGCCACTAATTTGTTTTTTAAGACCAACGGACACTGCCCACTTTCTCCTGTGTGTGCCCCTTTTTCCCATCGGACGTCTGGCGTCGGGGCTGTTGCTGCGCTGGTGGCATGCATAATTTATTGACCGTAAATTCGCATCGAATTGTGATTGCACGTATATGAGGCTGTGAGCCTCAGCATTTTGTTGCGTCCTTGCTCCAGCTTTATTGAAGACCAGCAAACAAATACACTTTTAACAAGCAGACAAGCCACAAGGACCAAACAGTCTCTGCTGATGCATATACACATCTCAAAACCTGCTGGGTGCACCTAAATTCAAAGGGTTTCAGCTCAAACTCTACGATGGCCATGCAATTTCGCCATTAAAAAGCATTAGCAAAAGGTATTTTGTACCTGTCTGCCTAGCAAGATGAAGTTTTATTTTTGGCCACCAGCTGCATGCTTCAACCTACATACTGCATGCTGCATACTTTTTGCCACCAGCCAAGTATTTTCATTAAAAGAGCAGGCAGCAGGCAGCAGGCGATGACATTGTAGCAATACCCACACATACAAAGCATTCCAGCAATATTCCTTGTTGACGTGGAATATCGTGCAGCTGCTTTGATATTTTCACTGCCAGCACAACAGAGATTGCACATGAGTCCAAATGGGCCAAACATGGAGCGGCTGTCTCAGTTGGATCTAGACGAGGTCTATGAACAACTCGAGCAGATGAGGCAGTACTCTAAACAGTTTTCCAAGGTGCTGTTGCATGAACAACCCGTGTCGACTAAATACGCGAAATTCCATTAAGACATCTCACAGTGTTGAAGTGCGTCAGTTGCAGGCACAGACAACGCTAGTAGTAAAAGGGAGACATCCCGTTTTCCACAAACAACAAAATGAACAAAACAATGGAAAAGTGGCACAGTTGACAGGCATTTGCCTGGAGCATTATTGCGATCTCAGCATTATATGCTACTATACAATATGTACTTCAATGTTAGTGGGACAAAAGTATCTCAAAAGTGTCTTAAACCGGATCATCGTCACGTTGCCGAGCGACAAATGATGTGTGGGAAGGTCTTTTACAAGCCATTTTTAAACATATACCATCATTATCCTGCTCGGCATTCGAAATAAAATATGACTACATATATATCTAATAATAAACAATAAAGGCCCAAAGAATCATAGGATTGCTTGGAATGAGTTGCAAAGAAGAGCAAGTATTATAGAAATCCATATCCAGCAAAAAAATGGATTAACTCGGTAATTATCAACAAAATGATGGGACAAAACTTTGCATATAAATCGAATTGCGCAGCCCAAAACAACACACAGAAACCGACAACTGTGCATAATTATGAATGCAGCAAGCCACAGAACCGCAGAATTATGTAATTTGGAGTGAAGTCTGCACCACATCCGGCTGTGCTGCATGGTTTGCGCAAATTTTTGATTTTGTTGCTATAACATATTACATGGAATGTGTCATTAAAACATACAATTGTTATGCTAATTTGAAAGAAAAACTTATAAAATGTTTTGCAAACATTTCATTAACAAATATGTGTGGCAATTAGGGCCACAAAAATGCAATTAACTGTGCAGGCAATTACCAAAACTGTGGGTGGTGAACATTAAATTTGTTTTGGTCAACAGACACTTGGCGGCGTCTATGAATATCCATTTTTGGGAACAGGTGAAGCACTCCACACGCAGCACATCAAATGCAGATAGGCAAAAATTAAATGAAAATGTATAATATTACACAAACGCCAGGTGATGTCAACATTAAATTGAAAGTCTGAATGTTTGGTCAATGGCCAAACTTAGGACTCAAATTGATGGCCTGTGATGTCTTTGACAGCACTGAGCGTCATTTCCATTTGATGAGGGTTCAATATTTGCTTCTGTGTGTGCAACAAGTGTGACTCACATAAATACACACACAAAGCAACACGAAATTAACGCCTACCGTTTTCAGTTATCAAATTGTTCAAACAAAGTCTAACCAAAGTTTGTACCTAAATTAATTGAAAGGACTTTGTCCGTCTCCAAAACAGCTCCTTCCTGTCCATAAAGTTCGTAAGGAAATTGATGTCAGTCTTTAAGAAGCGGCGAAATGGAAAGTTTCACCTTTAACAAGAAACATTTTGACCGAAGACAAATTTAGAAAACGTCAGTCCAAAAAAAAATAAAAATGAAAGTAATTAAATTAATTTAAAATTATATTCACACAACGTTGACGAGACCAACACAGCCTATATGACTAATATTCAACTCCGGCTATATTGTGCCACTGCCAACTAAAACCTTTATTATCCCTGTTCAGCAACGATGTCAGATGCTGGGCTCCGTGTCCTTAGGGGTAGTTCCTCCTTCTGTTGCTGCAATTCCAGCATTCAGTGCAGCAATAAGAATGCCTTGTATCAGCGCGTGGAGTGGGCTTTCTTTTGTCACCTATGCGTGTGAATGCCTCGAATACTTGTGCTAGGTTTGAATGCATTTGCGTGAATGCGTAGATGTTGAACTACTTATTTGCCAGCAAATGCTGTCTTTGTAAATGAGTGCGTGTTTGTCTGTGAAACTTGTGCGCAGCAAATATTCATTTACACACAGGCAAACATTTCTAAAGCACGACAAACTTAGTATTTGTCCTATGAGAAATGAGCTGAGGAAATGAAAAAAGTTGCATTATATACGCTGGCGTTGTTGGCTACAAAATATAATCATTCAGGCCTCATCATTATTCATTAAATCAATAGCCTTTAAAGAGCTTAATATGCTAACACTTTTAACCGATTTACCTTGTAAATTACTCATTATTATTGCGAACTTTCAACTCATTCATTTGCATTGCGCATTCTTAAAAGATTCTCGAACAATTCACACAGCTCCATTTCCCATGTTTCCCGTGCAGCCGGAAGATTCCGCACAGCATGAGCACTCACACACGCATTCACAGTCGCACCCACATCCACACTCACACTCACACTCATTCAATCAATCATTTATTCATTAAGTCATGGTCAATCGTCCGCTCACTGTATGCACAAACTTTATACGCAATCAATTCGACAATTTTAATAAAAATTCTTACGTTAAATTGCGCTCAACAATCAATGGGAGGAATTCAGCTCGCACCCAAAACCAGCAACCCACTTGTCGCTGTCATTGTCGAACTGTTGGCCTAAGTGGTGTTAAGTATTTGAAAATCTGTGCTATTCTATGGTATATTCCCGTTGCCTCTCCTGTATCCCCCTGTTCGGCTCTGTGCTATTGTGTTCTGTGATAGGGCTTCGCTTTGCGGCTGTTTTTCGTTTTATTGTTTTACGACAGTTGGCCAAATACTTTGGCTTGCAAAACTTTTGCGCCTGATGGTCATTCATTTGTCTGTGATTTACGGAGACCCGTCCTCCAGGCCACTCACCGCAACACCCACATCTAAACGCAACTCAACTAAACTCAGATGGGCCCACCCATTTGGAGACTTGACTAGCATTTAGTGCCATTGATTTATTGTTCCAGTACAACCACCTCAAATCTGGTCGTAGCGCTCGACAATTCCATGCGCGCGCACCAGCTGCAAATCCCTCACGCAGTGCTCCATAGGTGTGACTATACATAAGGGTTTCCACCCGCTGAAATAGCCACTGGCAGCCCGAGCATAGTTGACTTGATGAGTGTGCAGCCAGTTGGTCAGCTCGTCAAGGCATGGGCACTGCCAAGGATTGCCCTCTATGCTAATGCGGCGCAACTGCGATAGAAGCGGCTCCTCCAATGCAGGCAGGAAGGTCAGCCGATTGTTATGAATTTCCAGCTCTGTCAGCTTGTCCAAGCTGCTCAGCAGATCCTGATCGAGTTCCATGAGACGATTCTCGCTCAGCGTCAAAACCCGCAGACGACGCAGTGGCGCAATCATCCGGATGTCCAATGAAATCAACTTATTGCGCCTGAGCCGTAGCTGCTGCAGAAAAGGCAGCGATGCGAGGGCCAGGGGATGCAGTTCTTCAATGTGGTTGTTGCTCAGATCGAGATAGTTTAGTTTTCTTAGCAGCCAACTGCCAAAGACTTTGGCGCCCATTTGCCTAATATTATTTTTGCTTAAATCAAGCAGCTGCAAGGCCGTCAAATTGGCAAAGACCTCATCGGGCAGCGCACAAATTTTGTTGCCCTGCAACTGTAGCGATTGTAAGTTAACTAAACCCCGAAAGGCTGTTGGCGAGATCCTGCGTATCTGATTGAACCACAGGTTGAGTGTCTCCAGTTGCTGCAGCCTGCTAAACACTTGATCATCAAGCACTTTCACATTGTTGGAGCTGTAGTCGAGCAAACGCAGCAGTGGAGTACTATCAGGACCTGGACCGACGAATAAGCTTCGCTGAATTTCATATATGTTGTTATTGGATACGTTCAGCACACGCAGTTGGGGCAGAACATTGAAGATGCTCGCATCCAGAACGTCTAGCCAATTACTGTGCAAGTGCAGCTCCTGCAGCTGGGGCAGTCCTCGCAGTCGGCACCACTGGAACTACAACAAAATAATGAGTTTATTACCAAGAGAATATACAAATCTGCTCAACTTACATCTCTAATATTGTTGTTACTAATGGACAAATAACGCAGATTGGCATTAGAACCCAGAGTGATGTTCTCCTGTTCGTTGGTGGTCAGATCAAGAAACTCCAAGTACTTCAGGTCCTTGAAGGCGTCCATCTCCACGTTGGCTATGAGATTATTTGAGAAGTTTGCATGCACAAGATTTGGCATTTGCTTCAAAAGATCTCGTTCAACGAGCAGCAAATCATTGTCGCTAACATCCAAACTGATTAAGGCCGTGTTGTTGGCAAAATGCTTGGCTTGCAGCTCCTCCAGTTGGCAGTGTGACAGGTTGAGTCGCTGTAGCGACGCAAAATCGCTGAAGCCACGCATGCCTAGGGTAAGGCCCCCAGACTGTGACAGGTCCAATTGCCGCAGCTTAGACAGCTTGGGGAGCGGTTTGTCATCGTTTTCAATTGCCGAATGCTCGTTAATAACCTTAACGTTTTGCCAATCCCCTTGTATGTAGTGGCAGAGTTGCTCAAAGTTTTCAATTTCACGACAAACATAGGTTTGATGTGCAACGTGTTCACATTCCTGCACATCTTTTGCACGTATTTCACAAAATGCGAACAGCAGCGCAAGAATAAGAACTCGTCTCGACATCATCTTTATTACAAATGAAACACTAAGCTAAAAATACAGAACGTAACACTGGCTGTATTTTTAAGCGTATAAAAAACTTGTTTTTGTACTCCATTTCCTACCTGCAGCTGTCAGCTTATCAACCGGTTTCGATGCGTCTGAAAGCAAATTAAAAGACTGCATGGGATAATATTTGGCAGGTAGAAAGTACTCGCTCCGAAAGAAAGGATATCTTAAGGCCAACCGTAGTTTTTCATTTAAGAAGACTTTCTTTAATGTGAATAGTTAACATGTCGTAGTTAACTTGTGGTTTTATTTTGATTATTTGATTTAACTGACATTGAAATTACTTCATAAAATAAATGTACATGAGTTTCCATGTGTGTATATATACGAATTCATATATGTTCTACATATAACATTCATCATGTTTTCTTTTTTAGTGTAAATAAATACATTCATTTATCTTCAAACTCTCAATATTCTTTACAAGTACGCATTTATCTATAATCTAATGTTGAACATTCTTCCAATATTGCTGATTATATAATATAATGTATTTTTGAATATTATCTGGAGTTTACAATTTCGTACATTCTTTCGTTATGCTGAAAAATATGCTGTGCGTTATTGAATCAGCTAGATAAACGGTTACATTATATATATTTATATATATCTATACATTCATATATTTGATATATATTAAGACACAAATACACATAGTTAAAGTACATTGTTGACTCTGTTCAGAGATTTTGACTCATCGTTGTAAATGTACAAAAATTCATTAAGACGGTAGTCGTCGTAAATTAATAATAATAAAAAAATAATAAGAAAAAATATAGCAATTAAAAAAATCCTGAGATTAACAAAATCCATCCGATCTGGCTTGTAGCCCAATTTGGGTAAAAGTGAGAGTCAATAATTTGGTTATTTCAAGAATGCAGCAGCTTTGGCCATATCAGACTAGTACGCGATAGTGCACTGGAAATATCTTATACCTGCGAGTTTGCTACATAAATTTCAAGCAAGCCTCACAGCAATTCGAAAAGGGTTAGAACATGCCTGGACGATCAGTCTCCCGATTGCCGCTCTTCTCAAAGAACATGGCATCCTAAAATAAATAAATTACAAAGATTATCAATTTGATATAATGCAGTATTATGGGTAATGCTTATTATCTAGCATATTCAGAGTAAGCTGGGATTGTGATGGGGTATGTTAGTAAAGTTTTACCTCAACACTAACGAAGTCTGCGATGCAGACGACTCATGAGTTTAAGGCGAAAGAAATGAAATGCTGTACGACTGAATGTGCGATTAATATTTCAAATTTGCTATATAATCAAAATTGAGGTTGCTTACAATGAGGAACGTGGCGCCCAGCAGCACGGCTTTCATGCGTACATCCAAATCCATTGGAAAAGTAAGGCCAAAGAAATCGGCATCCGTGAATATTTCACGTGCCAATCCTGACCACTGCTTGGATATTTTGCCCACCTTCTCCCCGGTAAGAGAGACCACCTGCGAAGCAATTGAAATGATAATTAATAATCTGTTACAGGATCGGAGAACTTTAGCACTAACATTGAACTCCACATCGCCGCAAAGCGAGAATGTGCACATGGGACCCTCAATACGCAAGACCGTGTCACCAATGTGATTCAGAATGCGAAACGATGGCGAGCAAATGGACCACTCCTGTTCGATAGAGCCAATAACATTGCCCGGTGGCGCTGTCACTTCCATTGTCTGCAGGCAGCAGGGGAAACAGCAGGAAGAGCAGGCCAATGGACGGTTGACATGGATGACCTCTTGCTGGAAATTGTCAAAGATTTTCATATCGAAGGGGCGCGCCGGACCGCACATGTTGCGGGTGCAGCAATCGGTGTCCTCCACCGCATAATAGACCTTCTGGCCAAGTGCGTTTTTGATTGAGAACTTATTGTTGGTCTCGAAGCCAGTGAAGGCCTCGAGCAGCTCCACCTTTTGCTTAACTAAAAGTTGGTCGATACTCGTAAGGTATTCCAATCCGCGCGGACAGTTCGGAATTCCTGTAGGTATACTCATCCAGTCGCCTATTTTAAAATACATCAAATAATCACATCATCAATAATTAAATTGTATGTTCTTTCAAAATCATATCACATCAGCACATGTGTGTGTGTGTGGGTTAGTTTTGAAGCAGAAGAGCGTGTCAATTGGTCAATGTCGCTGTGTCATCGTGCCAATTGCTCGAATGCCCAATTGAAGGCATTACAATGGACAATGGCAGGCTACGACCCGCACCGTGGTTTATTGGGCTGCTTACGCCAATCAACGCCACTTTTATATCTAATCTAAATTGCGGCCTTAGAGTGGCAGATAACGTCAACGACACTCCCGATATATATCTTAAGTCCATGCAAAGTTATAATTTCATCACAATGACTTATATAAATCTCAATGCACGCTATCTTTGGCACGTCTAACAAGACAGCTTTACAAACCCCCTTGAAATTACCCAAATATGCGTTGAGTGGGGTTCAATAAGCTGTAAATAAATTAGCCTTGAGAAGCCATTTAAGGTTTGGTCACAAGCCCGGAAGATAGTTGAAAGCTGACCATAAGGATCAATCTCACCTTCTATCCTCATCGCTTATGTAGAACTCGTAGCCCTTGCGCTTGGCCGACTTGTTCAGTCGCATTGTGTGACGAAACTTCTTGGGCAAGGGTTTGTTGGCCTCGCGGCAGACCAACTGCTTCAGCGTTTGGGATCTTGTGCAGAAATAATTGTACTTGCTGTACAGCGAGTGCCAAATGAAGCGTAACACTTTGGAGCCACTGCTGGCACCAGCAGCACCACCAGCCGTCGATTCCCTTTGATCGCCCGAATCGTTTTTAGTCAAATCCAAGGTCGAGATGTAATTCGAGCTGGTTGCTGCAACTGCAACTGCGTCGGGAACTGGAACTGCCGTTGCATCTGACATCGTAAATGCTAATTGAATTTGAGGGGTTTGTTGCGACTACTCTCGATGCTGCACCGAGTTGAACTGAAGCTTGTGCCTGGGAGAGGGCACACAAATGGACAACAGTTGACAGCGCGTCGCGCCGGAAAAATCATCGTAGTCAAGCAAGCTGAACGTGTTTTTAAATAGCGCTTTGTGTTATTTTATTGGTTCAATTAAAGCAAACGCTTCGCCTCATGATAAGAAGAAACAGCGGGTTGGCTTTTTGGATGATTCGCTGATATATGCAGAAATACATATATATATATATATGTATATTTGTGGCGGGGTCGTCAGCATGGGGGAGTGCAAGCACAAACAACAACATCTTGCTATTGTTATCTCATCGTGATTAGAGATAGCAACCTCAAATACATCTCGCTAACAGCTGGATTGCAAATATTTACAGCTCTGTTTTGGGTGCTAATACAAAGATTAGTTTTAGTTTACCGCTCGCGTCTACTCAGTTAGTATTTCTCGAACAAACATTCGGTGTGGTTGAATGGCACCAAAGATACGTCCTCGTTGTGGACTTGGTATAATCACAATAACAGTACATTGACACCGATCAACGTTCAACGCTCTCGTCTGTTTCGATTGATTTATGTCGATGCCGATGTCGAATTGTGATTGTTAAAATGCTGTCAGCATCTGCATTTGCAGCAGTGTGTGCCTATATAAAAAATACATCAGAAGCACAACTCACCAGCTGGTCCAGCTACGCCGCCCATGGCGGGCGGTCCAGGCATACGAGGCTGATGCATTATCACCACTTGAGGTCCTGGTCCGTATGGTTGCGGCGGACCAGCTGGACCTGGCGCATACTCAAATGAATGTGGGGCACCACCACCAGCGCCAGCGCCAAAAGGTGTTGATCCACCGCCATAATAGACATCTCCGTAAGGTTGCGCTTGAGGGACTGGAGCATAACCACCTCCTCCTCCTGCTTGCTGTGGCTGTGGCGGAGCAAAACCCTGAAAACAAATAATTGGTTTTAGTGAAATTTTTGGTCAATTTTCACATGAAATAATTAGGGGCGTTGGTGGGCTTGCACCTTCTCTGAACTCTCCATTACTACTAAGTGCAAGATATGGAAATAACATGCACTTAAATAATTACCAGCATATCCTACAGATATGCAATTTAAGTGTTAATCTCTTATCAGTTACAAACTGCATACAAAACTGTTGAAATCGCATTCCGCGTAATTCTTGTATAGGTGATATTGGCAAACTCAACTTTAAGATAAACAAAGAAAGCAAGCAAGTCAAAACATGATGTCAGACCACAAATGATTGCGTGCACATACAAGTATATAAATATAAAATATGTATACACATATATATCATATATATACATATTTAGTCAACAGTTGGCAACGCCCCCGAAAATCAGAAAATCAAAATTACTCACATAGGCTAATGGCTGCGGCTGCGATCCTCCGTGCTGTGGTGGTGGATACTGTGGCGCATAGGGTGGTGCGTTGGGTGCACTAAATTCGGGTGGTGGCGCATTCGGTGGATAATAACCGGGTGGAACGTAGCCACCTTTATTGATGTTGTTCATTTTCTTGTTGTTCTTTCTGTTTTCGTTGTGCGTTTCTGTTGGAAGCAACTTGGGTCGACAGCACGGTGCAGCTTTCTACAATTTTTGAAATAGTTGGTTTGAGCTGCGATTGATAATCGATTAAATCAATTACTTGCCACAAACTTGTTTGCTGCTTTTGTTTTTTTATTTAACAAATTTCAACCACAACCAAAATTATATGCAACCAATGGGACTGAAATGTGTAAACATAAAAATACCAAAAGTGCTAGTAAATATCGCCTTGAACTATCGATATATCTTGCTGGAAACAATTGTCAGCACTGTCAGCTGGTACCTAAAATAAACATTAGATGTCGCCTCTGTATTGTAAATTTGAAATACAGATGGCATAAGATGGGCTAGTATAAGTGCCGCACAATAGATGGCGACTGAAGCGCACAAGATGACTTAAATTAAAAGTGTAGCTTTAAACTGAACTTGAACTGAATTTATTCCAAGTTTATTTTGCATTAGTTTGAGTAGAAGTATATGCAGCTTGCGAAATGAACTTAAGCTTGAATACACACAAATGAGCATAAAATAGAGCAATTGATTTACAATTTTGACACTGCGAATCCAAATCGGATGTTTATTAAATAATAATAAAATATATTTATTTATTGCTTTTAAATATTGTATTGTTGCCATGCAAATAAATGTATAAAGTACTTTTATCTACTCTCTTCTTTTTTTGGTATCAACAAAAACCCCGCCATTTTTTTGTATATCTTTTTTTCACAGAGCCCACATATTTTTTTCTAATGCGCAAATTTTGTGCGAGAGTGCGAGGGAGAGAGGGTGAGAGGGTGAGGGGGTGCGAGGGTGACAGAGTTCGTCAGGGTGCGGGTTGGCTGAGGTCGAGGCTAGAGCGAGATGGCGACAGCTGTATATGCCAGTTGTGTGACAGGCCTGAAAGAGAGGGTGGCGTATTTAGGGCGCATAAAAAATGGCGGTTTCCGTTGCCGGCAAACTGAGAAGCAGAAACAAAAACAACAAAAAAACACTGCTGCCCTGTGTGTGAGTGTGTGTGTGAGTAAGCGAGAGAGGCCAGCAGAAAAAAAAGCAAGCGAAAAAAAATGTTGGACAAAAAAAAAAACGTTGGCAAAATCCACCCCAAGGCAGGGACAGCAAACAGACGTCACTCAAACACACACACACACACCACACACACAGAGACGGTTACATCGTAATTACCAATACGAATGCAATGCGCAATGTAGAAATCATCATGATGAACACTGCCACACCCCCTTCCGTTCCCACACCAACCACAGCATTTGCGGGGTGGCCTGAAATGAACCCTCGGAGCGGGTCAGGCCAAATGGCAAAGCAAAGCAAAGTAAAAGCAAAAAAAAAAAGAAACAAATTGCTGAAATGAGCGCCTTAATGCGCCATGTAAAGCGATATTAATGCAGTTGCATATATGTCTGTGTGTGTTTGTGTGTGTGTGTAGGTGTGTGTGGGTATGAGTTTGGCACATTCAATTAGTTGCCATTGCTTTTGCATGGCAACAGCAACAGCAACAGCAAAATAACCAGCGAGTCAGAGAGCATTTTTGCGGTTGGCAACCAACACAAAAGCTTCAACTGCACCACCCATAAAACCCATCCAACCAACCAACCAAACAACCACCCAGCCACCCACATATGACCTCGACCTCAACTCTTTTGCTGCTGCTGTCGTCGGCGCTGCTGCTGCTGCCGCTGCTTCTGTCGCTTCAGTGCATCAAAATCTCGAAAAATCAGGCAGCCGGCAAACATAATGCAGCTTCCAGAGACAAGTTGCATGCGGGTGCCCCTTCCCCTTCCCCTTCCCCTTGTCTAAATGGCTGTGCGGTGGCAGGTGCAGGTGCAAAGGTAGCTGCAGCGTCGAGTGCCAAAAATTCCTCATCTCTGTTAGCTGCTCATTAGCCGCTGTTCTTTCGCCTTTAAACATTAAAAACTACAAATTTGTTTGGCCAGCCTTCTTATTTGATCTTTCTGGTTATTTATTGTCAGCACGATCTAATTTATGTGTGTGCTTGTGTGTGTGTGTGTGTGTGTTTGGATCGCCGTTATCGAAAGCGAAAGTTGCCTTCAAGTGGACAGCGCTGCCATAAATCAAGTCGCCAAAAGATACTCCCAGTCGGAGACGGAGTCCCAGTCCGAAGCTTCTATTGTCCACGTTCCCAATTGATAGATGGCTTTCAGCATTTATATTCTGAAGCACGGGAGGGTTGCGTCCAGCAGACAGGTAGAACGACAGCTCAGCCTGTGGGAACATCTGCTACCTGACGATATTACTGGACTGATATCAGTCCAGGGAACACAACGCAATGTGAAAGATATTTCTTTTGGCGCGTGTTCTAAGGAATTTTGAATAATTTACATTTTAATGTGAATATTTCAAGATTTTTGGGCACACATATCTTGCGACTTAAAGGTGTTCAAATTAAGTTCAAATTTATCGCCTTTCCTAGCTAGATATGTAGATTTAGATCCAACCAGATATGTTAATTTAACAACTAGGCATTAAAATCAAGATCTAATTAGATATGTAGATCAAGTTGAAAAATTATCGATGAATGTTGTTAAAAAATGCGATAAATTTTCACTCACTTAATTACATTGAATAATTTCTCCAGCTTTAGACAATAAATTCAAATATCTTTAAATAAATATTCAAGACAACAGAAACAAAATTAAATTCAAACGAATATATGTAATTTAAAATAATATATTATATAATATAAATATGTAGAATTAAGATATGCTGCGAGGAAGTATTAACGAACTACCCATATATTAGATACCTGTTCAAAACTAGGATACTCCCTAGAAAAGCTCACATCCACCTAATCAGTTTATAAAGGACTGTAATTAATAAATATAAAAGTAAAAAAACTCTTTTTATTAGCAGAGACGAGCAGAGCTCGTTTTTTTTTATAATTTATTTAATTATTAGTTGAAGATAAATGCGTTATATTTAAAATTAATTAATTACAATTTACAAATATCTATTAAAATGTAATAAAATAATATGCTATTAAATCAATAATCCCAATTCAAAAAATCGGGTTCAAAAAATGCATAAAATCCGCAAAGCAAACAAAATGCACATTGTGTTGGGTCAGTGATGTGGTTGCATGTGTGCGAAATGCCGCGGACAGCTAAAAACAAGTGCAGCATAAATGTGTCAATGTGAAGGACAACAACAAAGAGAACAATAACAGCAACAACAACAGCGGCAATTACAACAGGAAGATTGTGGGAACTGCATTTGGCTAGCCAACCAGCAGTTGGCTGAATGGGTGCGCAGCTGTTGTCCGCCAAAAACAAAATATAAAAGATTGTTGCACGAGGTCATCTGCACATATTGCCAATGCAATCACGTTAAAGAATGACCGGACATGCACACACACAAATGCACACACACACACACAGAGACATACACACATGCACAGACAGAGGCAATAAAACATGCAAGGACACCTGTGATTCCATGGGAATTGCACAACTTGCTTGACCTGGGTCAGGGTTCGCTCTGTTTTTTTTTTGTTTTGCGTCCGTCTGGTTGGATGGCAGAGGGGGTGAAAGTGCTTTTAGCTTAATTACTTAATTAGCACTTGCTGGGCGAAAGGTCAAACCCGGACGAAACTGGGTCAGCAGCGGCAAATGGCGTAAAAGGAGCTGCAAAAGGGCTTATGTACAACGCAAATCTTAATGAGTTTTCATTTCAGCTCTTTTTTTTTTATTTAACCCGTCCGTTTTCTAATTAAAAGCACAATGACCCGAAACGTCGACCCTTTTTCCCGGCATGTTTATGAGACGGCACGCACTTGACGCGGGGGCGGATGAAGGGGCGAGGGGGCGAGGGGTCGTGGGGGTTTCTGGTGTGGGGGTTTTTTTGAGCTGGCGCGCAATTAATTATCGAGTGTTGAACTTGAACTTGGCGCCACGGACAGCCAGCGAGGCCAAACTGATTTTAAAGAGCGCCCTGACATTTATTGATTTTACCACCGAGAGACACAGACAGTGGCAGAGACAGAGAAAGGGAGACGGAGGCAGGGAGAGAGAGAGGGAAGGGTTAGCTCTTGGTCTGGTGGCCACATGTCATGGCCAAACGATTTAAATCAAAACCGACAGCAACACAAAGCGCGACTCGAACGCGCTGTTTGTGTTTGGATTTTTAGATTTTTTTTTTTAACCCTTTCGCTTTGTTGTGTGTGTGTAGCTGCGGACCTTGGGCAGAACTTTGACAGGATGCTGCTACACGGTAATTGCTTATTTAAGCGCGCGTTCGTCCTTCTACGGGATGCCAGGATGCTGGCACAAAAAAAAGAAGAAAAAGCGCTCACAAAACAAAGCAAATGCCGCGTGTAATTATTGGACGGGTCGAGGGGCAGGTCGAGGGCTTGGTGGCTGACTAGCCAGCCAGCCAGTCATCCGGGCAGCTGTCTAGCCGGCCTCTGACCAGAACCATCCCGAAATGAACTGCAAATCAAAAAAGAACTCAACACGAACCGCATGCGTGCATATTAAAAATGTTTTAAAATGAAATTTCGGCAACGGCGACTCTTTTTTATGCATACTTCAATCTACTGGAAAGGGTTAAGGCTTTTGTTGTGCAGCCAACTGTGAGCAGAGGTCCTGTGATCCTACCTACAAATATGCAGATGTGTGTGTGCGTGTGTGTGTGTGTGTGGTCATGAACGGGTTTGCAGCTGTCGTTATCTAGTCTGGGCTATCGTTGACTGGCACTGCTTGAGCTTAAGCCCAGGGGTCAGCGGCGGTGTTGATCGATGCCCGTTGCATGTTGCACGATGAGTGATACTCGATGGACCACGGATGACTGCGGGCCGAGAGCAGCGAGTGCTTTTATTTTGTTGGGTTTTACAGCCTGGCGCGCTCGGCTTAATGATAAGCAATTAAAGCGGAAAAAAAAGAAACGAGAAAATTTGAAAATCCTACAACGGTTTTGGTTAACAACTTAAAAATAACAAAATGTGTGGCAGAAAAAAGTGGTTGCTTCAACTGTGGCCATAAATTGTAACGAGTTTGCCGTTTGGTGGGCACGAACAAACATACGGGCAAAATATGTTGCAGCATTTTTCAATTTTAATGACACCAATCGAAGGTAGAACTTGGCTGACACGAGAAACAACTGAAATTATTGTCATTAATTACAATGCGGCTTGGGCTGGTCTTTGACGCGTTTGACAGACGGTAGGAGTTGAAAAGCGTGTGAGTTGTTTGGCCTCAAGTGCCCCATGTGGCAGCGGCGCAGCATGCACCACTTAAATGGGGGCAGCTAAACCAAACACAAAAATGTGTCAAAATGCGCACCAGTCTTAAGTGGAGCTGTAAATATGATGCACCTTTTTCTATTTCCTTACACATATTATTCGACGCCCCCTTTCAAGAATACTTCTCTGCGCACTAGCCAGATTTCAGGTTTACAGCTGCCTAAATGGCTTAAAACGTTTGACTTGGGCATTTACATGGAGCAGGCACAAGATTAGCAGCAAGAGCAATTGGCATGCCAAATGCAGGTAATAGTAATAATCGTATGTAATAATAATGAATTTTAATGTCGCGCATTAACAATTCTTGCATTTTAATTGGGCGAACACCGACTGAAGCTGAAACTGAAACTGGAACTGGAACTGAAACTGAAACAGCCACAACTGAAAACTGGACCTGCGTCTGTTTATGATTCTGCTTGAGTCTGGGGTCCGATGCAGTGTATTGGGTCTCATTTGTGTGTGGGTTTGCATAAATTGCTGTTGATATGATTTAGTGACATGGAACAATGCACTGGAATTTATGACAAAAGCTGCATACATTTAAGCGGATTATGTCAGAATATTACTATTTGACTTGTTAATAAAAAATGCAATTTTTCATTATGGCCGTTGGAAAATTTGTCAGCTCTGTCGCTAAAACCTCAACACAACATCGACATCGCTTCAACTATAGAATGTTAAACGTAATTAATGCACAAGTCACACGAAACATTCAGGCCCCGTGTCCAATGAGGGGGGCGTCTCCCCAGACGATAACCGATTGAACTTGCAGCTGTGGGCGTTCACCTACAATGACAAATGCTGTAATCTGCAGATAATCAAAGTGGATCTGACTGGGCAAGTGTTCGAGTGGCACTTTGGCAACCCACTTTGAGGCTATCATACTTCTCGACAAGCTAACATTATCAGATGTGCTCCATCACTGTCCGCCATAAACAAATTTTTATTGGTGTATAGCTGTGGCAAGTTGTATGCAAGTTGCAAGTTGCTTTGTCGGCTAGTCGAATATGCGCTACAGTTGCACAAAGATGACTGCTCAAATGAAAAGCCATTATTTTGATTGACTTTCAACTGTTTCTGGTTATAATTTTAACTTTATTTAAACTATAAAATTCTATAATTACTAAAAGTAAAATTCTATAATTATTTAAACTATAAAATTCAAAACTAATCGTATTAAGTTCTTTTCGAAAAATCCTTGCAAATTCGTCTGAGCAAATGTAGGGTATCAAATCAAATGGGCGACCGATCCAATGTTGAATTTTCCAATTTTTATATTACTCCTTGGGCAATAATTTCATAATTTAGCTGCGCCGGCGCTAGAAGCTGTGGGCTGATCTTCATTAGCGCTTAAATGGCTATACAATTTGTATTCGACGCCAAGAATTTACGACCAGGCCAGACCACCAGCAAAGACCATATTCAATGATGACGTAATTTGTGTTTGAGGATTATAAATACACGACTTGGATTGCATTCTTTATGAAGCCGCAAATAGCTCCAGAGTATATTTGCTGATACCGATGAACTGATTTTGCTCTGTGCGCGAGTAGCAAGCTCCAGGGCAGCTCTGTGGCAGCTCTGTGGCAGCTGTCGCATGCAATTAGAACTGTGCGCCACATACACTAATTAACTGCAAGTTGCCGCCCAGAAGATGCCTCACCTTTCAAGTCAGGTCTCGAGCAGACACTTGTGATGTCGCAGCGCCACTCGAGGGAGCCCAAAGAGAAGCGTAGCCCGCAGTTTGTCAACAGGCTGCAGGACGACCAGACGTCGCCTCGTTCAGGACCGCTGCAAGATACGCTGCGAAATGAAAAGAAATTGCCACTGTCTGTCTGTAGGGTTTAAAAAGTAACCAGCAAAAAATGGGGGAAACTTCCGCAGAGCGTGGGCGAGGGGGCTGGAGGTGACGCGAAGGAAACGCAACCATCTGCACGAATTGTAATTGAAAAGATTTCCCTTGAAGGAATTACAAGCGCCGCCATCGTCCTTGTCTGTGCTGGAAATTTAATAAGGAAACCCCGGCGAGATTATATTGCACTTTGTGCGAAAATAATAGTTTTTTAAATGCACTGACATATCTAGGGGTTTTCACGGGTATACATCTTATGAACTGCAAAATATTTTTGTGGCTAACGCAGAACGAGAACCAGCAAAATATGCGCTTAATTAAGAAATATTAGTGAACGGGCGATACATCCACATCCACAGTTTAAAGACCTCTTCTTGCCGCACTAGCAGCACTCCACAAAGCACAATCCCACTCCACCACAGCCGAAAGTTGTGAATGGTAAATGAAAAAGCTGTGGCATTTTCAAATGAAATGAATACGAACCAAAAGCAGAGAATAGCACTCGGATGAAACCAATGTGCGGGTACACGCAGCAAATGGAGAGCTTACAATTTGTAAGTGCACTTTTAGCTTTAGATTAGAACTTCCTTAAAATATAATTTAATGTTTAAAATTTTTGATTTTGCCTGCTGGTTGAAATCTCATTCTTTACGCACATTTTCCTAATTAAAACTTAAAGGCATCTTTGATGATAGAGTATATTCAAGGGAGATAACTGAATGCTGCGCATAGCAACCAAAAGGAAACTTCAAACATTCACCACAAACCTGGCAGTCCTTCCTGAGAAGGCGTTTCTGTACTGGCGACTGTACCATTTTTTTTTCACCGCGGCATTTTTCGCTTTTCTGTATAATTTCGCTGACTGAAACGAAGTTCTTCTGGTTGGTTTCGTGTCTGCGGCATTTCCATTTAGCATTCCAATTGGGAGAGTGTCTGTCGCAGGCCAAATAAAAAAAAATAATGAATACAGAAAGGTCGCCAATGAGCTCAGGTGGCAAATTAAGGTATTACGATAATTGAATGCACTGGGGAAACTGAAACAGACAATGTCGTTATGAGCAGCAAATTAGTGTGACTTTTAGCCGGGGGGTTGCTCAGCGACTTTTCTTTCACAACTCTAATGACAGGCTCAACTGTAAACAGTAAACACTGAACAGCGGCCATAATCAATAATGAAATCAATGCAGACCGCATAATCGATCGCAAATCGGCACTTATATATACACATGTATACAGCCAGCCAGTCAACAACAACAAGAATAACAACAACAATAGTAACAAAGTGAGCATTGATCGCTTGGTGTGAAAATGTGAATTGAGGGGTGCTTCGCCAGGGGTAAGGATGGCCCAACCCCTAACCGAACAACCCGTCAGAGTTTTTTTGTTCTATTTCTTTTTTACGAGTATATTGTTATTTGTTGGGCTACCAAAAAAAAAGATAATAGGCTTAATTCCTGTTGTTGTTGTTGTTGGTAGCGCACTCTTTCGACTTTTATTTATTGTAAATTTTTCACAAGTACTTCAAACTGACAATTTTAGCTGTCAGCTTGTATCTCCGGCTGAGGTCTATAACTTTGCTTTATTGACTTGTTAGCGCCGTCAAAATCCCATTTGTATGTCAATAAATTCGCAAAAAATCAGAGCTGAGAGGGCGCGAGACTGTCACAGACAGACAGAGAGAGAGAGATAGAGATATATATAGAGAGGCAGAGACAGAGAGTTGGAGAAATGTGGCCATGTTGCGGGTTGCCTGCTGATGGGTCTGGGGTGAGCAAATTGGCTGCTGATTGATGTTGCACACGTAACACGACGATGAGCTGCAAAGATTAATGTGGTTTTAAGTTAGTGGAAAAGTTGAATGATATGTGCATAGTTGATGGAGTTGCCTATTAAATTAAGTTGTTGAAAATCAACTAGATTTGGCTGGAAAATTGGGTGGCAATTAATCAATAGGCCATGTACAATTGATGCGACTTTAAAGCAGCTGAACAATAAACAGTGCATCATTACAAAAAATGTTTACAAGCTAAATGAGTGACAGACAATTAATAGAGCCATATGATGAAAGTCTGGTCTGAGTCAGACAGCATATTAATTAAAGTACTAAATTTATGTGAGGTTGTAATGCCTAACGCAACATGCGATATAAATAGTTCGATTTAATGGCTAAAAAAGCTTTTATTGGGAACTTCCATCATGCATTGAACATTCGAGCATTAGCTATTGACTTTATCATAACTATTTGACCATGCTATAAATCATTAGACAGCCACTCTTTATCCTGTTGCCACTGCAACTGCAGTCGTTATTTTGCGTCATAAAGCTGTGCTCCAAATTCAGGTTTATGGTACGCACATTAAGCCAAATCCCAAAGCAGACAATAAACTATACACGCATTTGCATTTTATGTGTCGTTTGTTTTTTATCCACATATATATTTTGCTGTCTGGTTTTTTATTTTCACTTTGCCACTCTTCAGCAAAACAAGTCCAAATTTATAACATAAAACGCATCCGACAGCTTGTCAGTAACAATGCGCTTTTAAGCTAACAAGCGTGTGCGAAACGAAACGCAGTAGAAATATCAACAGCAACAACAACAGCACAGAATCCATTTACATTAAAATTTATAGAGCGTAACTGTGCGCTTTTTTAATTTCATTTATATATTTTTTTTTGTTTTGCTGCATACCCCCCTGAAACTTGAATGTACAAAAAAAAAAAAATGTTACAGTTTGACTACAAAATTACAAATTTTTTTTGGATAAAAAAGGTCCTTTTTTGTTATGAGGAAGAATATGTCAGCATGTGATTTCCATTAGAAAAAAAAAATGAAATAAAAACGCGCCGGAAATTATGTGCGTGCAGAAGAAGAAGAAGAACCAGCAGCAACAATAACAGGAGAAGCAGAGGAGAATACCAAGCCCGGCTGGCCCCGTAAGTACACGCAGCACATATTGTTGGCATGACGAGGCTTTTTTTTTCTTTTTTTTAAATATTTTTTTTTCAGCTTTTACTGTTGTTGTTTTTTTTATTTTTTGCCACACTATTTTAATTTTCCCGAGTCCTTCTCTCATTCGCTATCGTCGCACGAACAATTGAATTATTTTTGTACGTGAAAACAGCGAGGGGTGGGCTGCTGCCTATTAGCGCGGCGCCACCCCACTATCATCATCATCATCGTTGACCTCATCATCGCCATGGTGCAGAGGCAGGCAGGCAAGAGAAAAAAAAAATGCTTCTGAAAAAAATTTGTATCAAAAGTTGTACGACGTGACTGCGAGCAACATTTTTTCATAATTTTTTTTTTGGTTTTTTGTTATAATTTTTTTTGTGTTGTTACAAATTTTTAGACGGCTTGATTGGAATGTCAGATAAAGTCAAATGGATTTC
This sequence comes from Drosophila planitibia, assembly GCA_035043785.1. NCBI lineage: Eukaryota > Metazoa > Arthropoda > Insecta > Diptera > Drosophilidae > Drosophila > Drosophila planitibia. Next base: position 215,967 of record JAWNMS010000023.1, read on the forward strand.
AGCGTAAATTAAGTTGCTGTTTGCTCAAAATGGGGCGGCAAAATAAAATGTTCATCTACCCGCAGCTGTCGTTGTCCAAGTTTGGTGATAGATTGCGAAGATTGAAAAAGTTTCGAGTATGGAAAAATGTGAGCTACAAACTAAAATGTATAAATAATTTAACGACAAAATATGCACACTCCATTTGTAATAACTCACTTAACTTATTCGAAGCTATCCCAAATTCTCTTTCCCAAGATTATTTTAATTTATTTCACAAACATTTCTTGAATTTAATCATCTGCGTTTGAGCAGCAGATGTCAATAACGGGCAACTTATCAGTTTATCAAGGCGAAAAAAGTATCTCAACATCTACGAACTGATGATGAAGTTGATAGATGCTAGGGATAAATTGTAACAGTCAGACCGGTTTAGCCGGTTTCCATTAGAAAATATTGTGGTATTTTTTGTATGAAAATATTTGGCGCATTTCAATAAGTACAGAATTGTATATTAATCCGTGGCTCGGATACATTTCCTGAGCGGGTCGCAGCTGCATGCTGAGCACCCAAACGATGGCCAAGTTTTAAAGTTTTCAGGTAAAAATTTCAATTAAAATTGGTTGGAAAATATGCAAAAAAAAAAAAGAGATGAAAGGGTTATGGGACAGCTTGAAAAGACGCACAGCATCATCAGCCGTTGTGATCCTGACGATTGAGGAACCCTTACAAAAACACAAACGCAAAACGATCGCCACTTTGGGCGCAGATTGTGAGAACAAGAACAATCACCCTTTGATTCATTTATCCTTTCACCTATTCTATTATTCACCTATTCAGCTATTCTGTCACTCGTGCACGTTGACAAAACTGTAGCGCTAGTTTCGAATGCCGCATTATCCTACTGTTTGGCCTGTGTCCTGTGAAGTGACATTCGTCTAATTTGAATATTTCTTGTGCCTCAGTCTGTGCTAGGCTTTCCCACGATTTACGTTGTTATGATTGCAGCTTTCTTGGGCTGAGATTTGCCTGGTAAGGTTACCCGATTCCCTATCCTAACCCGTGTCAAACTATGCCGCACTCGAAATCCTTATGCTAATGCAGTAGCCATAATTCACGCTCGTCCTGCCACAGGTTTAGCTGCTGCCTAATGTAATATAACATAATGTATGCATGGCCTTTGTATATTTGGCGATTGTTGAAATTTATTTACACGTTTTTAATTGGCATTCAAGTGGTTGCGATCAAAGGCAACCACCTCCTGCTGCTCCCGTTGCGCCTGTTAATACCATTACTCGCATTGCAACTGTATCCTGGCCAGTGCGGAGCTTTCAGCTTACCTCATTAGTGCTGGCCAGAAGCTTGTCAGCTTGGCATATAATTATTAATTTCATTTCATGTTTTAAAGCAAAGCTCAGCAGTGAAACCGACGCATATCAGTTGCTACTCAAAAAAAAAAAAGAAATAAAATGAAGAAAAAGTAATTATGCCGACTAAGAGCTTCATCAGACATCCCATTATGCAGCCTGGAATGCACTCGACGAGCGGCGTCCCACACATGGTTTCCAGCAAGGGAAGGTCGTGGAGAAGGGAGGCGAAACAAAAGCAGTAGGACTACCTTTGTGCCCACAGCAAAAGGCAGCCGACGTCGTCATCATAAATGTTTGCATATGAAGTGCAGTGGGCGTGGCATGCACTTCAGTTGCGGCATTGAAAAAAATAAAAATAAAACAGGCTCACAGAAAAATTCTTGTGCCAGGATTAAAAATGCAGCGCATTGAATTTGCACGAGGCAGCCACCTTTGCCACGCCCCTAGCCCCGCGCCTCGCGTCCCGTGCCGTCCGCATATTTCGCAACAAATAATGATGCACTTGAAAAATGTTTTGGAGTGTGTGTGCACAACAACAACAACAAGAACAACAACGAGCAACAGTAAGGGAAACAAAAAATCATTAAAAACAGTCCTTGCTCGGCCGCCCACCCACAACGCCCACAAAAGCTGCGTCTGGATTACATTATTAGAGAAGCTGCTTCATCTTCATGCCTTGAATATCCACACCATTAATATTGCATTTAACGCTGCAATTGTCCCGAGAGCAACTACGGGCCTGCAACCACCCCTCCCCCTCCGCTTCCCCATCTACACGTACATTCCTCACATCTCGAAAGTCGCCGTCTGCCCCGTCTAAATAGCCCTAAAATGTTTAATTCATTTTATGCGATTTCATTCAGCGCCTGTTTTAATTATGAGCAGAGCTCCTCGGAGTGGGCCACACTGGTGTGGAGTGGAGGGGAGTGGAGTGGAATGGAGCTATGCGACAGACCCATAGGTGGAGGGCAGAGTGGAGTGAGGAGCCAGTCAACTGACTTGTGTAATTTGTGCACAAGTTTCATTTACTTTAGGGGGCGTCATAATCTTCAGTTGCTTACTTACCCTGCCCAGTAGCTAATGCTGTGCCTGACTCCTGCTCCACCTGCCGCCTGGTGACACCCGCACTGGGCGTCATCTCACTCAAAAATCGTCTCAATGGCCTTGCCGGGATGCTGACAGCCTGGCCAGCATAACGGCGCTGTGATTATGCACTTGATGTGATGTGCATAAAGCTGAATTTTAATTATGAGTAAATATTTAAACCATTAAGCTTGAAAAGTGGACTGAGTGCAGAACATCGTTCTTCATAATGCGGTTGGTGTAGTTATAATGTTTAAAATATATATGTTTCTAGATGAATATTGTGCTTATATTTAAAAGCTTGAGTTTTGAGTTCGGTCGGTTCAAAACCAGGGCTAGCTGAAAATGGCTTATCCTCTTTATTAATCCTACATTTAAAGTTGAATGCAGGACGTTACAATAGTTGGGCTGCTACAAATAATTCATATTTTACAATTTCAATAACAATAATAAAATAATAAATTAAATTAAAAAAGAATTAATACCATGCATTGTTTAAGAACATCTCTGTAGTTAGGTGGTTTCATGGTGAGTGAATGAAATACATGGAAACAATCTGATTAAACGTTATTTAATTAATAAATTATGTTTGAGGTATTAAATTACCTTACTATTGTGGAAGCCAATATTTATTAACAGTTTTAATTATTTAGTGAATAACGTTACAGCCTCAATTGATGACCATAACTTTTCAATGGGGCCATTTAATGCAATGGCTGATCAGGCAATTAAAAACAAAATAAAGAGAAAAAAAAAACACAAATTAAGCGACTTAATTAAAATAAATAAAACATCAATATGGAAAATAATAAATTGAAAAAAAGGCTGGCCTTTATGTGTATTTGCTTTTGTTTGAAATATTGTGTGGTAAATGCAAGTGCAAATATATATTAATTAAGAAAGGCTCAGACGCGTTGGAGGCTTGGCTTCAATTAAAAGTTTCAACAACATTCATCAAACCGCTTCAATGAGTGTCGATAACAGTCGCTCCAAAAGTATGTGTACATAATAAATAAAAAGCATAAAAAGTGAAACATAAAAACCAAAAAAAATGATTTTAAAAAAATCAGACATCGATCGCTCCAATGGCTAACTTTTCAACAAAGCCATGAAAAAAATGCAGGAATACACAAATAAAAAAATTATTTCATTTGTTTCTCAACTGAGGGTTGGAGCAACGTGGACCTAGACAGCTCCTATTACAATTGTTGTTGTTGGCGAATGTTGGCTCCACTGGCTGCCTGCTGCCGGCTGCCGGCTGACTGCTGCTTATGTGCATTTGCATGTAAAAGCAGTTGCTGCGTCGTCCTGCGTTGTCCTGCGGTCGTTGCGCTGCGCTGGAGTGTGTTGCCTCTTGAAAGTAATAGCCAAAGCGAAAGCAATCTCCAACCCTCGGAGCACATTACCGCCGCTTGTCCCCACGTTGTTAACGTAATTTCCATAAAACATTTTGTTACTTATTTATCTTAATTAAAATAAATTTACATTTTTCTAATTTAAGGACGCTACGGCAGCGGCTCCAATACCAACAGCGACCAGTCAGCCAAGTCTTTCTACCCCAGCCCTTGGCCCTGTCACCGTCGCTGTTGCTGCCACTTCTCCAGAGCGCAACTTGCTGAGCATTAGAGAGCGACATTTTCTTAACAAGCCAAAAGGACACACGCCAGATCACGGACAAGCGTGGTGCGGGGCAGACGGACAACGAAATAGCATCAACGACAACGAGAACAAAAAAAAAAAAGAAACAACAAAAAAAACGCAACAAATTCTACGTAATGGAAAGTTACCTCCGCGCTCTTCGTTTGGATCTCATTAGCGTTGCTAGGGAAAGTGGGCCGCTGGGGGGCGGGCATTTACCATGGCCATCTTTTGAGCCAGAGCCGGAGACGAAGATAGACCAGGACGGTTTGTTGTTCTTGTGATGCTGCCGCATAAGTAGCAGTCCGTTCAGCTCAGGTCCAGTCACAGTCCGCGCGCACAAAAAGCGTAAGGAAAGAAGAAAGAACGTCCCATGCCAATGCCCCTGCTGTCTCTGGTCGTGGTCCATCAGGGAAAAGCATAAAATTAAAAGCTGACAAGCGAAATAAAAAGATTTTGCGTATTTGCGCACACTTTGTAGCCATTTCCAGCATCCTGAAGCAATTCAATACAAAATGTTTTCCTTCACGACTCGTTGTATGAGCATCAAAGTGGAGTGTGGTCGGGTTGTGGAAGGCGATAGTCTAACATGAAAGCTGATGAGGGTCAAGCTAATGGGCATTGAATACACAGGAAAGACACAGCTGGTTTTGAAGCTGATATAAATAAATTATCAAATTGGCCATAAGGCAAATACTAGTTTTAAACAGACACTGCAAACGTTATCTCTATTAATTTGAGAAAATGTATGTTAGAATAATAAACTCAAATCAAATTTAAACTAAAATCATCTAAAAATCAAATTTAATTTACCTGATAGAAATAAGAACTTCTGTTTGATATTTATACTTAGATACATTTGCCAAAATGTAGCACCTAATGCTTTATAGAATTGAAGGTACAGTTGTGCGCATTAGTATACATTCTGATTAGTCATTACTTGGCTTTATTTGGCCTACACAGGGCGCAAAATCTGGTGAAAATAAAAGCAGCAACAAATCGAAAATCAATACAAGCAACGCCATTTTGTAATGCTGGGTGAGTAAGCAAAAAAAAAAACGTCAAATGAAACCAATACAAATCCATAACTAAATCTCTATGAGTGTGTTGGTTGTGTGTGTGTACACAACAACTCTGAGCTCTGACAAGAAATTTTTAGAAAGAAGCAGCAGGCATATAAAATCAACAAAGCCCGCAACGGGGGGACATTTTTGCCATGCCGGAAAGGAGGAGTCAAGCCAGTCGAGCGGGCAAGAGAGAACAAAAAAAAACAGAAAAAAGAAATGGAAAAGAAAAAGAAACCAGAAAAATAAAAATAAATTCAAAGCAAACGAGACTAAAATTATAAAAATTGCCCTCCTGATGGTGCTGTTGCCGAGAGTGCGCGACCAGGACGATGGAAGCGGTGGCGGGCCAAGGAGAAGAACGAACAAGGCGAGACGAACGCGATTCCAATACGGGACATCAACGTCAACGAGGGTGGCAAACAGCCCAGCCAGGAGGTGGGTGATGCTGATGTTGATGGACTGGCCGGGCCGAAACGGGCTGCTGCTGATAGTGGTGGTGGTGGTGGTACATAATGTGGCCCGTGCACTGCCGTTGGCCTGAACGGCGCATTAAGCACAGCAAACTGTGATGGAGTACGAGAGAGAGAGAGAGAGAACGAGGGAAATAAGCTGCGAGGAGAGATGGAGGGGGTGTATATGGCCGAGGTATATATACCAGTATACATAGAGCTGGGCTGCCATGGCCCGCAGCGTCAATGGACCAAAATAATAACGACTAACGGCCTGTTAAGGGAAAATGCAACGAGGAGAGCTTTATGAGGAACGGGCAATGGGGCATGGAGAATGGAGAATGGCCTGGTAATGGGTGTGGGGTTGGGTGTGGATGTGGGTGCTGATTTGGGTGGCTCAAGGTTTTTTAAGTGGTTGCGCGTGACGTGCACGACGAAATGGCGAAGGGAACGCTGTGGTACCACTGGAGCTGCTGACGTGGTATTTGCTTGCTCTCATTGACGCCGACATGGACATGGACGCGAACGGAACGCGGACGTGGACGTGGATGTAGATGTGGATGCTGATCGTAATGGTACTGCCTGGCAATTTTTTCCACTTATTTGTACACAAAACTCTTGTTACTAGCTGCCATTATGATTTTGAAAAGCCATTGCTGTTTTTTATTACTTGTTTTCCATTTTTTGTTGTTTGTTTTTTTTTTGATTTGCTTTGCTTTTTGCTGCTTTTTGCCGCTCATTGAAAAACTGTGAAATTTTATAATAAGCATTTTTTGCTGCTGCCGGATTATTGTCGATGATTGTGATTGCGTTTTATGTTGTTCCTTTTATTACCAGATGTGGAGTGGTAAATGGGGAGATTCCTCCTGGCATCTTTTTATACTGGACGCCACAGTGGGGGCCATTACAGATTTTTGTTTCTATGTGAGATTTTCTCTTATTGCTGCTGTAATATTCTTTTTGAAAAATTGTTTTCCTCCGTGTGCTCTTCTATTTATTTTATTTTGAATTTTTCCACATTTTGCGTTTGGGCTCGTTCGGGCGATATTGATTTCAATTTAAGCTTATTAATTTTAAATGCGATTTTTAATTAAATATTATCAAAGTGTGTAGTGGACATCATTAGGTTTGTAGCTAGCTCCCATTGGGAACCGAAGCTACTTGCAGAGGGAGAATTTCGATTCGCATAGCGTTGCCTAAGGCATAATCAGCCCATGAAAATAGCAGGAGTCAAAAGGCTTCTCATTATTGGAACTTAGACTCGGTCAGTGGTTGTTTTCAGCAAGGCAAAGAACTGATAGGACATGCTGATCACCTAAAAGCACAAAAGCTATAAAAAGTCTATTATAACTTAATAAATTGCGCTCACCTTCATGTATGTAACCAATGAAATGGGCGGAAATGTGGGCGGTCTTATCATGGCTGGCTTTTGGCTGCGCAAAATGAGCATCTTAAGCATGATGCAATAAGTTTTGCTGCACTGAAACCAGTTCTGATTGTAGGCCGCATCACCCACTCGCAGACTCTGCAAAGTGTATTTATTTTTAGCAAAATCCAGAGTCACTCACTTTAATCATCACGTACCGCTGCTATTAATGCATCGCCGTAGTAACAAACTAGAAACACTTGCACCATCGAAGTCATTAGAAAGATGCAGTAGATCAGAAGAACTTCTACTGTGGACTCAGTCACTTGAAAGGCAATGAAACATATTTGCATTGAGGCCATCAAGAAGTTGAGTAGCAGCGAAAAACTGTACATGTTGTTGACTTGCTCGCAGAGCCTTTTACAAATAAGATATGAGTTTAGTAACTAATTTGACTGCCTGATAATAAGCTAACGAATCTCTTAAGAAATAAATGTGTAACTGATTCAATTATCACTTACATCAAACACTTATTATGATGCTTAATCATTGTGGTCAAGAAGCGCACATTCTCCTCGTCCTGATCCACATTACATGGGTGAGATTCAAGGCACGTCGATATGTAGTTGAAGTGCATGCACAGCTGGGTGATGACCACGACGAGCAGAAGATCCGCACAGAGAAAGGCAATGCCAGCCAAGTAGGCGCCATGCGCAATATCCCAATAAGTAATCCAATATACCCAATTTTTGGTGGTTGCATCAAAGGGGAACCAGATGAGAAAGCCAAAGTTACGATCAAATGTCTCGTAGCCCAGAAAATTATACTTGATTGTCGCCTTAATGGCCGGATAAAAAGAAAAAGTTGTGGTATACGCCAGGCAGAGGAACGTAAAGATTCTAATGACGCGTTTCATGGTGCGCTCAAAGTCGGCCATTTGGTAGAGGCTCTGTGCCTCCAGTGTCTTGGGATGCATCGTCTCCAGGTCATCCAGCAGTTGTATCATCGTTTTCCTATAGAGTGCCATAGTAATCTGCTTAAAATCAGCCACCAGGGAGAAGCCAATGCAGGGAGCTACAGCAATGGCCAGACGCACTGTCTCAAAGTCCTGAATTGAGTTGTAGAAGAAAACCAGCTCGCCACACACCAGCAGATTGAAGTTGATGAAACCCGCATACAGGTAGATCTTAAGCAGAAGAGAATTCAACGGATTGGTAGAGCGATGGGCATAGATATCCTCGCCGATTGTCTTGTAGAAGTATCCTGGTATCCGCATCATATCTTCAAAAGTGCGAGGTGTCTCTATCAAGGAGCTGCTCATGGTTTCTATTTATTGCCGTCTGAGTTCACTTTCTGTAACTGTACAGGATGTGGCCAAAACTTGACTTTTATACTGTCCGATTAACTGCAGCGAACTGGGCGTGCCTGTCAACTTTTTGTGCCCCATCACGACGCCCTGGCCAAGTGTTGATAATTGTGCCTAAAGTTTCTAACTTGTACAAGAATTTAATTAGGCGTTAGAACTATAAATTGTCGCAGCTGTAAAATTCTCACTGATTGTACCAGCTTGAGCTACTTCGCTGGCCATCGAGCATTGCTAGAAATGATTTTGCGAGCTTCAAGTAACAAAAGTATATATACATAACAGGAAACGATGTTGATATTATCACCACCATAGTTGGAATATACTTTTGATTCATTCTTAAAATACTATAAATATATAAAAGCATTATTCTCAGACAGTCGCCTATTAACAAGAGATTCAGAATAAATAAGAAATATTGATTTATTAATATAAATCTCTACAAAATGTAGTGCGATGCATATTGTTTTAATCATATACATGTGCACATACACTTATATTGTGTTATTATTATACTTATATTACTCTAATGCGCTAATTTGCATTTCAAAGTCAAAAAGTAATAATCGCTTATCACGTGTTTTAAAACCAGGCCTAGTACGTGACCAGACTGTAAGGCCGAAACGCAATTGTGAGTAGCCAGTTTCAGCCCCCAAATTGGAACTTGGCTCGCTCGAGTGCCAATGAATGGATTTACTTGCTACCTGCACTGAACTAACTAACGATTTGATTTTTTTCTCTTATTTTTATTTTCTTCCATTATGCTAAATGTGTTCAAGTTGAATGAAATGAAAATAATTTTTCTTGTTATCCTGCCTCCAAAGAACAAATTGAGCAGAAAATAACTAATAAAGTCGAACGTCGACGTCGCACGACATGAATAAAATGCAAAAGCCGGCATTATGGATGGCTTGGAGCAAGCAGTCAAGAAACCAGGAACTGCCACGGACCATTAGCAGAACAGTGCAGAGCAGAGCTGAGAAGAGCGCAGTGCACGAGGCGTAAGGCTAAGGCACGTGCAAGATGGCAGCTCAAATTGAAATGCTGCTGCCACAATGGGTAATTTTCATTTCAATTTTCGCAGTTTTGTGACCAACCCACCCGCCTCACCTTCGCACTTCACTTCAAGCATTTTTTGTTCATTTGCAGCATCGAAGAGAAGGGCTTTGAATGATTTTTTCCCATTTTTTCCTTGTTTTTTTTTGCTGTTTTGGAAGAACTTTTGCCCGCAGCTACGTTTGACAGAGAAAAAACTTTTTCCGATTGCGTTGTTGATATGCTTGTAACATTTTAAAAAATGGCTCGCATTCTTTGGTTTGGGTGTTTTTAAACCTTTGGCCATTTGTAATTATTTAATTAATCAGCGATGGGCATTTGACATTCGAAACTATTCACCGTTCGTCAAATACAATTCAAGAACAAATTATTTAAGCAGCAAGTAGCAATGTTAATAGCTGAAGTCTCGATTAATTAGCGCAACGCTCAACTCAAACTCATTCGCATGCCACTCAAAGCAATTTGCATCTAGCTCAATTCTTGTGCTGCTCTTTCACTCAACATTGCTCCTGCGTGCAGCGCTGTGAGTGGAGTGATTAATTTGAAGGGGTAATTGAGTTTGAGTGCGTCCTGCTTGAGTGGAACTCAATTGCGGCGATGTTAACATCGCTGCAATCTTTCCTCAGTCAACCCCTACAATCGACGTGCTATGTTCTTGGCCCAGCTGTTCCCGCTACGATGTTTAGTGTCTACGATGTGATTTTGGGAACAGTTTTAGATATGCGCCAGATGGCGCTAGTGTAACGCAAAAGGACATGCGAATATGAGCTCAATGATTTGTCAGCAAGGATGCAGAGATTTGTACGAACTGTTTTCAATAGATGGCGTCAAGCACTTTCTCAATCTCTCAACCCAGTTGCTCAATCTCTAATGTTTCATTCCGTTTTCCAGGCGTTTGTTACAGGCCTATTAAATATTTCATTTTGCATATTTCAGTAGCTCTTTTAACACTTTTGTTGATAAATCTCGCCTCGGCACCCGTACTCTGTTCCCTTGCTTTTAAGGGCATGCACTTAAGCGCAGATTTTAATTACTTTCCGGCCGACTGGCAACGGCAGCGGCAACGGATGGCGAACAAAGATGCTGCCCAGCTGGCTGGGGATGGGAGATTGGGGCTTGCATCCTTTGGCAACATTTGGAGAATGCAGTTATCTGACGGACTGAGTCCCGCACCCAGCATCTGAATTAGCCGCCCGCTTTTGTCACTAGCGAGCGAGCAGCGGGAGTGGGAGGAGCGCCTCAAGTGCAGTGCATTATATATTCATGGCATTTACAGAGAAGAAAAAAATACAAAATAAAACAAGCACATGTGTTGGTGAGGGGGAGTGTCAGCGGTAGAAGCACCACCCCAAGTCAACCTCTCGCATACACATATAGATAAATGGCAAAGGAGAAACAAATGAAAGGCAAAGAAATACTGGGCAAGTGCACTTAGCAGCTTGTAGCCGCCCCAGTTGACATTGCCAAACACACACACACACACACGTACACTTGAAAATAATACTCATGTGTTTATATGTGTGTGTGTGTGTGTGTATGCGTGCCACTTGGGGGTTGTTTTCCTTGGCCATAAAAATTCGCACATGAGCAAGACAAACACACACGTTGGCAGCGCAGATGGAGGAATAACAGCAACAGCAGTTGTTGTTGGGCAAAGTGGTTGCTGGCGTTGCTGTTTCTGTAAGGCACCTCCTCAAACCCCTCCCCCTCCCCCTCTCCCTCCCACATAAGCAGTCAGCTGTAGGGCTGCAATGGCCCTTTTCAAATGGCCTAAACGCTCAAGGCGCTGCCAACGCCAACGCAGCTGCCCCTTAAGTTCTGTTTCTGTTGCAATTATCCGGCCGACAACCGACAACAAAACAGCCCATGTCCATGTCCTGGCCGCCTTTTGTTGCAGCAGTGCTCCCCACCCCCTATGCGACAAGTGCAGCAACAGCAACAGCAGCAGCAGCAGTAGTAATCAGAAACATGTAACAAAAGCTGAAACAGGCTCAAGTTAATGACTTGGCAACATGTTGGCTGCAACTTGGACCAACATTTGATGCACCTGTGACTGCGTTTTATTGCATCCTGCTCCTGCCCCTACTCCTGCTCCTGCTCCCGCTTCTGCTCGCCACAAACAATGTGGCCTTTGTCTAGGAATGTCTAGGCATGCAGCTGCCGGCTTAAGCTTGAAAACCCCTTACTTGCCACACAGATCTTGCAAAACAGACAAAGCTGCAGATGCAGCTGCCACTACTGCCACATGTGGGAAACAAGGCAAATTTGTCCAAGTTGCGTATGCTGACAAAGTGTCAGTCAATGTTGCATTTACCATATATCCATATCAGCCACAATGCGAGGCAACAATCCAACAATGAGTGTCTTCCAATTGCCAATTGGCAATCTTTGGCCGGCAATCGGTTGACGACGGCACAAACATTGGGCCACATTGGCTAAGTCACGCATGCGCCGTTGTCACTTGTCGGCGGCAGTGCGACACTTCGCCGTCTGTCGCCACCATTTTTGGGCAAATAACTTGCTTTAAAATCCCGTTACCACTCAGCCAGTCAGCCAGTCAGCGAGCCTGCCAGCCAGCCAGCCAGCCAGAGTCTAAAGAGTTGTCATTCACTTTGTCTGGGGACATGCGACCACCTCGTTGTTGGCTCTGTGGCGTGTTGTCGTCTGCAAATTGTTCGCGTCGCTATTATCCAGGGGCATCAATCTCCAAGCAATTGACAGATGCTGCCATCTACCGCCATTCCCCACCTCACCAGCACCTGACACACCGTCACTGTCCACCCTCACCGTACTGCACTTTTATGGCAAGACGAAATTATTTACTCTGCTCTTGCTGCTGCTGCTGCTTCTGCTGCTCTGTCAGCGATTCTGGTTGTGGCGGTGGCTGTGGCTGTTGCAGTGACTGCTGCAACCGCTCATTCCTCTGTTGCAATTGTCCACGCGGGAATTGGACAACGATCGTTTTATGTGCTGACTGAGATCTGGTTATAAGGCAATTTGATTTGCTGGCAGTTTTCAGTAAATTGCAGGCCGCCTTTTGTCTGCCTGCCTAATTTAATTTGTTTCGTTTTTGGCTCCTCAGCGTTTTTTTTATTTATGGCTAGTTGACAGTTTTTCCTGATTGGCCCCAAAATCTTGGTCATTTTTCGGCTGCTAATTTGGAGTGAGAGTTGCGGGAGGCTTGTCTGGTTGCTGCGGCAACATTTGACAGCAACCAAGATTGTGAAAAGTTTTGTTAATATATTATATACATAAATTGTACTAAACTAATTGTCAATATGACCGATGATCGTATTATAAATTTAAAATAGAAATCTTTTTTATATGTAGTCCTTGCATATTTGCATACGTTCAGAAAGCCTTCAACTTCAGTCAGCTTTAAGTTGCGGTTTCCTCATTCCATGGCCGAAATGACAACAATCCCTGCAGCTTTTGCCATATCAATGCCGTACACAAAAAATGAACCAGCCAAGGGCCACTCCCAGCCAAGTCCTCCTGGCAAGGAGAAAGGAGAAAAGGAGCAAAGGGCTGTCCAATGCATTTCTGTTGCTTTTGACGCGGTTTTCCCACTCAGCTTTTCGGCATTTGTTCTCTCAGCAGCAGTAAAAAAAAAAATCGCAAAAAACCTGCGGAAAAAACAAGAAAATACTTTTGCAATTTTTAATTACAACGCTGAAAAGCGCCGAAAAAAAAAACATAAAATTTTGCAGTTCGCTTTAATTACCGCGAGCATGACTGAGTAAAAGAGAAGAAGGGAGATGCAGAAGCATTGAATCCGTTGGGAGGGGCAGACAAGATGGGGCATATTCTGAAGCTGATGCGAAAGCTGGTGGTGGACGCTGATGAGGCGCACTTGGACAAAAGAATTGCAGCCGACGTCGACGACGCAATTATGGCAACATGAAAATAAAGAAATGTGCAAAAATATAATACTGAATACTTGAAGGCACTACCTGGCAACAGCAAGAACTCTATTTCGCTCGTGGTTGGCTCGTTGGCTTAATGTGGTTAGGTAAGGTCTGGTGTGGTGTGGTGTGGTGTGAAGTGATGTAGTGCTACCTCTTGCATGGCAAGTGAATATGCGTTCAAGCGTACAACAACACCGACAATAACATCAAGCACAACTGGCAACGTCGCATGCACTTTGAAAAAATAAGATTTCACATTTGGTTGCCACGCCCCCTCAACGAAAGCAATGTCAAAAATCAACTGCTATGCTGTCAACTGTCTTTTGTACTGTGCTCTACACATAATTATGCTGACAAGACACACACACACTTACAAGATAACGATACGCATACTTTTATATATTCTTTGCCATCGCCGATGCAATGTAAATGAAAATGTCATTAATATAGCGCGCCCATTAAAATTGACGCCAAGCGGAAAGCTGCTAGCGCCTGGGGAATTGGATCTCTGCGCTTTGAAATGTGGTTACGCTGGCTTGAAGAGGGGCAACGAAGTGTGTGGATGCTGGTGGTGGATGGTGGTGGGCGGGTGGTGGTGGAGCCTGGTTTCAATCGGAAGCTGCTGCTTAAGCATTGCATTTTCAATGGGCTTCATTAGTGCGGTTTTGATTGAAATGCTCTCCAGCGGCAGGTTGGCAATGCACAATGCACAGATACAGTTACAAGTAGCCGTAGATAGATGGATGGATTTCATAGATATCGCATTCAAAGCAAAAGATACAATTGCAAAAAATTAGTGAGCACATTGCTGATGCGGCCCATTCAGAATGGGAATTCGATGGCTTAACTGAAGTTGTTTGCCTCAATGAGCAATAAAGCTGTCTCTAATTATAATCACAGTGTGAGAGATGAAAGTTTAATGGCCATAGTTCTTTAACTTTACGAATGGAATTTTGAGGTAAAACTATTATCTTGAAAAATAGAATGTTAATGTAATAATTCCAGCTTTCCTTTATTTGAACTTGCTCGAGAACTGTTGCTAAAATTGTTAACTTCATAAACTTGATTATGTCAGTTTTAATTACCATAAAGCCACGCCCACCTATTACTCCATACCCTTGTCGGAATTGTCTTAGCCATCGCTTGCAGCAAAAACTGTAATAATTCGCGTAAATTTTTGTATACGTAAGTGAAGCTTTTTGGGTCTCGTCACGGTGTGTTTGGGGTCAGTTTCCTCAAAATGCTGCCTGCGGCTGAATTGTGCCGGCGCCTGCGAGGGGCAATTAATCATACGCCCTAATAAACTTGCTACCAGAACAGAACTTGCTGTTTTGTTGGCAAATGTAAACAAAATGCACGCCCCGAGGCGACGTCTGTTGCAGACAAATGTCTGGCCAAATGGCCAATGGGCTGGCCCAAATGTCGATGCGACTGCTGAGCCACTGGCTGCCAACTGTATGTAGTAGCTCCGACATATAGCAGTATAGGATATATGTACTACTATGTAGGATCGTATAGCACTTATTTTTTGTTGCGCTTTTGCTGTTCTTGTTGTTGTTTTTATGGGCTGGGCTGCCTTTGTTTTTGGCAACAAATATGAAATTAAGTTTGTGGCTACGGCGTGGGTCAGTTCGCCATTTGCTCGGACATGGCCGACTGCCCAAATTTATGGTACTAACTATAAATGAAAGCAAGAGGAGGGGAGTGGAGGGGTAGGGGAGGGAAAGCTATGCATGGGAGTTGCAGAATTGCAGAATTGCTTACCCAGTGGCTGCATATAAATTGAACTTAGCATGGCTGCAATCCAGCCACAATTGCACCATTCACATGAGACACAAGATGGCAAGTTCAGTTCCCATCGTTGTCTGTTTGCCGCTTTATACATCTGTATGTTATTGTCTGCTTGGTTGGCCGCACCTTTAAAAGCTAGTTAAACACACTTAATTTGCTTTTTATTATGCAAATTCGCTCATTATGCGGCGTCCGTTTTAAGGCACTGTTCATGTCCGAGTCTTAATTAAGTTGGCTAATTGCAAGGCGCTACTGTTTGGCAGTTGCCGTTGCTTGTATCGTGCACTTTATGGCGTGCTAATTGGCCCACTCGATGAGTTTTTGGCCCAGTCGTTTCTTCTACTGGAATTTTTTACACACTTTTTCAGGAATGGCATTTTCTGATGCATGAAATGGATTTAAATGAGCAAGCACAGACTTTAAGTGTTGTTACAAAGTTTTGTACTAATGAGTTACTTACTATGAACATAAACAATATTATATATAATATATATATATATATATATTTGTAGGCATAGTTTATGGTGCCATTGCAATTATGTGTTCTGCCACACTCAATACGATTTCATTGATGCTTAATTTGGCTTAAATCGACCAATTCCAGGCTTCAGCTGCGTCATTTGTTTTTTTATTACAACTAGACCCTGAATGCTGATTGTTTCAATGCATACACATGCCGCCGACTGTGTCAGGACTGTTCTAACTTTCGTTGTTTCCACCACGCATTTGTGGCAAGAACTTTAACGCTTCCCCGTTAGCCCCACTACAGTTACCCAAACCCAAAGTGCCCCTGCAAGTCAGTGTAACAAAATGTTAAGCGGCGTGCAAACTTTGGTTCCAGCTTTCTGCCATTTATAAGTATGTATAGATATATATGTAGGGAATTCCTGTCCGATGCCAATTGACCTAAGCTGGTGCGTATTTTTGTTCGTTTATTGTTTTAAGCTGTCGTAGCATTAAAAGTTTGAGTAAAACTTTTGCCAATGCAACGCTTGAATATTTATAGACTGCAGACGTGCAAGGCGCTGATGTTGATTTTGTTATTTTGTAGTATTTCTCTTCCGGGTGGTTCTCTCCATCAAGGCCAGCAGCTGTCTTGACTGTTTGGCAGTCGTATGAAATTTTCACACGCCGACCGAATTTGCATAGAGTTATTGAAAAACATGAGCGGCGGTTTTTTTTATGTTTCGGTGTTGTTTTGTATCTCTAACAGTTTGACAGAGAATTATATGCAAATTATGCAAATACACGCAACAACAATAACAACAAGCGGGAAAGGGTGCCCAGGTTGCAGGGCTGCGTGGATACAAAAGGGTAAGTCGAAATATCGATGGAGGCTCAATAGGGGTTCATATTTCTGAGTCGATGTCGTTTTCGAGATCTGCTGCGCTTAATTGCAACATTCGGAGTCCATTGCATGCACCATGGTTTTGTATTTTTCATGCATGTCCTTTGTTCAGTTGGCAAGTCAAGTGCAGAGAGTTGGCATGGCCAGGACACGGTACACAATAAGCAGCCAGCAGGCTGGCAGGCTCAGTTTGCTTTATTGAGTGCCTTTTGTGCGCCTACCAACAACAAAAGATTTCATTCAATGACCCAACACACCCCTCTCTTAGCTAGGACTTTGACGTGACGTTGTGGCATTTGGCATTTGGCAATTGATATTTTTGCCGCCCTCCTGTGACTGCCAGCCAAAATTGATTGGCAATTGGCAATTGACAATAATCAATGGCATAAGTGATAATTTGTATTGTCAGTTTGCCAAGTTTGACAGTTGTTTGTGCAATTCAGAGGGTTGTTAATTGTGGACTGTCCTTAACACTGCAATTTGATATTGATAGCTGGTAATTATGCATTTAATATACATTTTAATAGTTTAATTCTTTGAATAGGCTTTGGCAGAAGCTGTTTTGAATTACAAGCAATAAATGAAAATATAATTATCATTTTATAACGCACTGAATTTAATGGCATTTGAGCTTAATTATCATTATCATTCAAAAGCTGTCAGCTTCAGTGCAGTTCCATTTTATTTCCTCTCTAGCTTGTACATATTCTCTCTTTCATCTTCTGTTTTCTCTCTCGCTCTCTCTCTCATTCGTTCTCTCTCTCTCTCTCTACCAGTGTCTTTAGTCTCTCTGTTGCTTATTCCATTCTAAAAATGTCATTCACCATTTGCTGCTCGCCCAGTGCCTTTTTGGCTCCAGACTCAACGCCAATTCACACCTACAACTTCTGGCATACTGGGGCAAGGACATTATTCACACACAAAACACACACACGCACAGAGAGAAGAGCATGCGACAAAAACTTTGTGCCACGCGCAGCAGCCAAAGCCACAATTATTAACTGCAAAAAGCCCACTGCTCTGGTGGTAGAAATTGGGAGGTGGAAAGCAGGCAAACTGCAAGACGCCAAAAGTTAATTAAAAACATTAGCTCTCAGTGCTGTGCGCCTGTTACAAGTGACAGCCAATTGCGCTGCTTTCCAGCAAGAGAGACAGAGAGAAATAGAGAGCGAGAGCAAGAGCTCGGCAGCCAAGATGGATGTACTGGTGAGAGATAGAGCGAGAGAGAGAGAGAGAGAGAGAGAGTGTGAGAGCGAGTTGGTGTTAATTACATTAGCGCCAGCTGCTGCCACCTTTGACCCAAATGGTGGCCAACCAATTGCTGATGGTGGCACGCTGCACCCTCCCACCCGCTAGCGCCCCCCGCACGTTTTGCGGTCAACACTTTCGCAATAAGGTCAGACCGGCATCTCAACAAAAGTAGTACCACGCACTTGCTCTCCCTTTTCCCTTTTGCCTAGCAGAAATATCTTTAGCAAGTTTAGCGCGACCTTCCTTTTTTGGGCCGCGTTAATAACTTTTTTTGCTTTTGCCACGTCCTAAATGCCACACTGGACGCTTCCGTAATTTAATGTGGCCCCCTCGAAGCTGGGGTCATCTTTAGGGCTGAACAAACGACGCTTCGGGTCGCCGCCCGTGACACTGAAAATGATGCGACGCTGGAGACGCTGGCGATGCTGGCGACGAGTCGCGTCGCGTCGCGGTCGTTGGCTAATTAGGTTTAAGCTGCTTCCACGTTTTGTGTCTGCCCTTCGGTGACGTCATTTATGTGGGTCGCCTTTGTTGCTGTTGTTGTTGCTGTTGCTGTTGCGGCTGTTGCTCTTGCTCTTGCACCGCCTCTTGTGTAATTTGGTATGAAATTAAATAAGGCCGCGCGGAGTGTCGCGTTGAGCAGTGCTTTGTAATGAGTTTTTGTTTTTATTTTACTTGGCTCGTTTGTGGGTTGAACTAATTTGCATTTCGTAGCATTTCGGTCAAGGCTAAAGCCAACATAAATTCACGTACACGGTCAGGGTCAAGGCCAGTGTCAGACTGTTGTCTTTGTGAAAATTTAAGGAAATAATTAAATATTGAAGCAAACACTTAAATGACTTTGGGTGTGGTGACTTTCGTTGATTGTATCTTAAAGTTAGGTAAGTGCAATATTAACAAGGGTTTCTCTTCTTTTCCCATACGTCTTTTTGATTTGAGTGCAAAATGAACAAGGGTTCCTCTTCTTATCCCATACGTCTTTTTGATCATACCAGCTCCGAAACTTTACCAAAACTGTACATTGAAACATCTTCAGTTTTCACCCGCTCCACATTTACCCAAATAAGTATGTATGAATGTGTGTATATATGTAGCCCAGCCTTCTCTGAAGTGGATCTCATGCAAAAGGCGCACAAGTTGCCGGCCATCATTTTCTTATTTTCAATTTGTTGTTTTTGTCATCGTTGCTGTTGTTGTACTTTTCGCAAATCAACGACAGACAAAAATCTTTTATTCAAATTTTATTTGATTGCTTTGCGATTTTCGCTGTAGCGCAAACAGCAGGGAAGGAATTCGAGCGACGAGAAAGAGTACGAAAGTTAAGGGGGAGACTGAGATACTAAGAGACAGAGAAAGAGAGATAGAGAAGAAAGACAACGACGCACGTTTATTTGTATGAGAAATCAGCATTGGAGGGCACAGAAAATATTATTTCGACGACAACAACTTAGGGTTATTGTTCAATTCAAACACGCAGACATTTTGAAAAGTGGAAAATGCGCGAGGACAATACAAAAAAAAGAAAAACGTGAAAAAATACGCTGAACGAAGAATAAGTTCAGCATCAACATGAGAAGGACAACAACGAGACAACGATGCAAATGTCAGGCTGGGCAGTCACTTGCAGTTATAGACCAAATTTGGCAAGTAAATTGTTTGCAGCATACTTTAAGGCGGACTGCAACTTCAGATGCTGCAAATGCAAATTACATGAAATTGCATTTGCCACATCAGCAGCAACTGCAACAGCGACTTGAACAACATTAAACTCTTTAACCGCCGCTGGGTCGTAATACTTTATTATTAAATTTTGCACATTAACGGACGATGTCGGAGCTGGCAAAACAAAATCTAGATAAATATGGGATGCTGATATTGCCATGTCTTCGCTGCTGTCCGGACTGAGGAACCCGTCGGTTGGGCGAGCAGTCAAGCGAACGGTTCAATTTGGAGGGAACAAACATTGTGCCTCGTACTTGGACTTGGATGGAAACGTGGACGTAAACGTAAACGTGAACGTAAACGTGAACGTGGACTTGGACACATAAGCGAGCGCCAGTCAGTCGTCTATAAATTATATCCGTTCCAAATTGAAATGCGCGTTAAAATGCAGTTAACTTGGCCGATGGGTTGGTTCTGGCCATGCTGTTATGGCCACCGTTGCGAAACTGCCTTTTTATAACGTCTACTCAGCTGCTGTAGCTGCCTCTCCCACATTTATTTTTTTTTTACAGTTTGTGCGCACATAAAAATAGAAAATGGCTTTGAACGCTTTTGCCTGCGACACGAGCACATTAGACTCCAGCCACACAGTCAAGGAGGAGGACAAAGGACAATGGACTGAGCGACCACCGGGACCAGTAACCAGTGACCATGTCGATGACGGGCTGTTGGCCCAAATGCTTATGGCCCTTTTTGCACACACAGCTGATAAAATAGCATTGGACACAGGTGAACGTGCACAGTTAAGCGGCGAGAACTCATCATCTAATATGAAATTCAAATGGCAATTTCAATAAAACTTTCGAAACACATAAAAACCCAAGTTTAATAAGCATACATTTAATATTTAATATCATACAAAAATGAATATAGTTTATTATGCAGAGTATACGGCAAGCTATTCACTGATCAAGCTGCTTGTCCAACCTTTGAAGTTATATGGACACCCTTACGGTTAACCAACTGTTGGTCAAAACACACACAGACCTTTCTTTGTGATTCTCATTGGGTGCTGCGTGTGGCGCTCAAGTGTTAACAAATTTCATCACTGAGGCATGAATGAGCTTCAGGCACGCTGGCTGATTAGATACAGGCCAATAGCTTGATGGAGTTACTTTAAGGCTTTAAGCACTGTTTTGCCAGTGCGCTGCAAATTTGGCTAAAAGCAAAAGCCACACAAAACGCCAAGAACTATGCAACGCATCAGTGGCAAAAGTCAAAGGCAAAAAGTTGCTCAGCGATTCGATGCTGGTGCGGTATGTCTAGTTCAACAAGAAGGCACACGCAATTTGGTAAAATGCGTATAACGTTTTGAGGTTATGTGCGAACAAACATGGCGGTGCTGCTTGTAAATACATTTGCTGAATAACTGTTAAATTAGTAAAAAGAGAACGAGAGACACTGAGAAATAGAGAGAGAGAGAGAAAGAGAAGAGACAAAAAGAAAAAAGGGAGAGAGAGAATGGGGAATGGGGAATGGAAAAGGCATTTCACTTGGCCAATGTACGGGCCAAAAACTAACAAAAGCCATGCGCCAACACATAAAGAAAATTTCCCATTTTATATGAAAAGCAAACACACAAACGAACACACACTCACCAGCACAGCACAGCAGCACACACATGGCGACACCGCTACCACCACCAACATGAACAACACGAGGGCCAGCCATGTGTGCATGTGTATTGCTTTAATAGAAAATTGCAAAAGTTTTGCAAAAGAAAATGCCTCAGTCAGTCAGCCAACCCAAACGAGCCAGCGCCGCCGTTGAAATTGAAAAGAATGTGCAAAAGTAGCAGGCCAGAGAGAAAATTCAGTGGTGACTGGGTGGCTGTGTTGCTGGGTGGCAAGGTGGTTCAGTTGGTTTGCTTGGGTGGTGGTAGATATACAGCGCTTAGTATTAGGGGGGCTGCTTACGGCTCTAGAAAGAAAGCCAAAGTAAGCATGAAATAAACCCTCATCGTCTACGGCAGCAGCGTTGTCTGCAGTGCAAGCAAAAATAAACGTAGCGAAATTTAAATGCCCTAAAATAAATCAAACTAAGAATTTTTATTAATATAGGGCTCCCTGTTTCTGTCAAGAAAGTAGTCGTTTTGGCATTTCTGTCATGTTCACTATCAACCGAAGCATCTTCAACATTCTGTTTAAGAATATCATGATGCTGATGGACTCTGTTAGAGTATTCGAGCAGCGCAGAGCAACTTACGTAGCAAACTCTATGAAGATTTACCGGTTTTAACGTTGCCAGTCAGCAGTTCGTTTCAGCAGTTTCCCCCTGTCTACAGTATATGTATGTGCGTCTGTTTGTGTGTGTGCGAGTGCGTGTGTGTGTGTGTGTGTGTGTGGGGTCGGTCTGTGTCGCGTCTGGCATTATAATGCCGGGCGCATGTTACCGTCGCTTGTCGCTTGCCCATGCTCAGCATCAGCATCAGCATCAGTTTTAGCTTCAGCTTCAGTTTCAGCTTTAGCTTCCTGTGCGCCCTGCCATGTCGTCATGCTATCAGAGGCCGTGGCCAAGAGCAGCAGCAGCTTGGCTCAGTCTCAGTCGCCTCGCATTGCATGCAACGCATATCGATTTTGTTGTTGCACGACGATTGGGAAACGGAGAGAGAGAGAGAGAGGGGAGACTGCCATGGAGACGGAGACAGGTGAGAGGCCATTGCTCTATTCACCACATGTTGAGTTTTGAGCCAATGTCATATAGAAAATTCAATTTATCGAAGGAGCACAATGTGTTAATTGCTGACGTGCGGTTATTATGTGAGAGAGAACAAGCTGCTTTTCATGATTGCTGCTCGTATAACTTTTGCGAATTTATGTTGGTTCTTATCTATGCACGCGTTGCCCTGCATATTTGATGGCCGATTTGCCAGCGATAACGCCCGCCCCATAATTAGGCATTACCCCAGTTCAACTTGCCACGGACGCAACCAGCAGTTGCATGCAGGAAACATTGTTTACTTGTGACTCTGCCCCGCACAACGAACCATTTAAGTAGACTGTGCCCAACTAGACACAAGCTGAAGTAACTAAGCCAGTTATCGGCGTTGACTATCTGAATGAGTGGCGGGGTAGGGACAGGGGTGGATGGAATATTCTACCTGTACGTAGCTAAGTAGTGCGTGTGTCAGAGCCATAAACAATGGAAACTGGGCTCAAAGTTGGCCAATTGCATTCGCATTCTCATGTCGCTGTTGGCATGTTTTTCGACGAAAAATAATAATATTAATATTGTATGCATTTTCAAATTGTATACCGAAGCCTAATTATCATGGGGAGCCATGCTTAGAATACTGATGCGGAAATAGCCAAACGAAATACACATACCCACACAATAAATATATAAATATATATTTACATATAAATATAGATAGATAAATATAATTCATAGTGAAAGCTGGGGTCATTTTAACCACAGCTTAAGGCGTTTGTGTTCTGCACGTTAAGTGAAATGGTGGCCAGGCTGGAATATACTCGATTATTACGAAAAATTTGAGGGTCTTTCTCCCCTAAAATGTAGCGTGCATTTGTACTTTCATCACCTCTTGGATAACGTTTATGATCTCTGCACAAAATGTTATGCGCTATCATCGAACTTGTTGGGAAATATCTTGCGGTAGTCCTTAACTGGTTCGAGCAGCTTTGGCCCTTCATATTGTTGCCAGTATGTCAGATCATTTATTTCATTAAAATTGCATAAAAATTTATGTGTTGCGGGCCAATTGGTTTGTAATCGATCAGAGCATCGCGTCGTGTTGCCAACCCTAAGGTAGGTTTATAAACATGACTTAAGTATAAATTACAATGTGGCCCTTAACATATTAATAAAATAAAATGGGACATGCAAAATAATGACCTCGCCCAACGCACATTCGCCACAAATTGAATTAAAGCAAGCTTATGCGATAAGTGGCAACGGCTAAAAGCCACAATCCCTAGTTCTGCTGGACTTGCTTATCAGTGAGTTCGGATCTGTGACCAAGTGTGGCAGCTGCAACTGCAGCCTGAACTAGCCACAATGGAAGATTTTCCGGCTATCCTTTAATTTGTAATATTCATGTACGTGTGAGAAACGATAATTTATTCAACTCGCGACTAGGAGAGGCCATTAACTGTTCCGTCCCATTCGCAGCGGGATTAAAAGGCGAATTTGAATTGCTCATAAAATTGCAACTTAATTGTTAATTAAAGGGTACGCAGTATGTACTACTCTGTCTTGTACGGAGTTCTGCTCTTCGTCCTGCTGGCCTGCGGCTGGTCACGTTGCATCGGCTGCAGCTGTCGCTTGCGCAAAGTCTATCAATGTAATGACTTTGAGTTACATGCAAAAAATAATGATCAACATACTGAACAGTGTGCCGTTTTCAAGTTGCACTCGCGTCTGATGTGTGGAAATTATAATAAATATCAACTTTGGGCATTGCAATTATGCAGACACCTTGCACTGGCCATATATTGCCATATTGACAGCTTGATTGATGTCTGGTCCTACCGATCCAGACGCTTGCTTATCATTTCTCTTTGTTTTTTCTTTTTTTTTACCTCTAATCGCCAAATCGATCGAAACTAATTTGCATAAGTTCAGCGATCGCAAAGTGCAAGCAGCAAATGGGCCAATGGGTGGTCCTGGCCACTTGGAATACCATCAGAGACAATAAATTTAAAAAATAGCATAAAATACTAAGCCCCAACTCTATCCCCTCTCCGCACGTTCCCCACACACCATGATCAGACGACGCCCGCTGTGTTGATATTAATTGGACGACATAATTGCAGCGCACCGTTGCCCATAATAATCGACCCAGGCAATGTTGAGGAAGAATACGAAGTTTGCCCACAACTCGTTATTGGCCAGTCCACAAACACGTTTCGTGCCAATCTTCATAAAGCAGGCAGTGCCCAAACTTAACTCCGGTAGTCGACAGTCGACCCAGGCAAATGGAATTTGTGTAAATTTGGCAAACGTTGCATTGACGACACAAAGCTTGGCAGCCAACTGGAGAAGGGGCTGTGAGGTATGCATGTTGTCTGCTTCCATAACTAATTACGGGTTGCATTTCATACACTGGCACAAAGGGTACAATAGTTTTTCAATACTGCAGGATACAAGGCAACATGAGCATATACCATATATGTACTTGCGTGTGTTTCCAAGCGCCTTTAAGTTCCAGTGCATCCAGCTTATCTTTATAGCTTTTTTTTTTTTTTGGTAAAATGCATTGAATAAGCGCAGGCGCAGCATGTGTGCAATTATCGGTGTGTGTGCCCGCTAATTTATTGTCTTTGGCACTGCCCTAAATCCAAATGTAATACAATACGCGCATTTATCATATTTAAGTACCGAGTCCAAAAACACATCCTGCATTTATGGCCTGCTAATATGCGGTTTAAGTTTAGTACGTTTCGGGGTGCATTGCGCTGCCAAATGCTACTGGTAGTAAAAAAACTTGGAAAAGGTCTTATTTGGGGTGCCCATGGTTTGGTTGGAACTGGAAGTGAGAGCTGAGAACTGAGCATTGGTGAGTGGCTGTCAAGTGCAGGATGGTGCGCCACAGGAGACGGGCTCTGTAATGGTATGGATGGTATGTAGGAGGACAAGGACAAGCAAAAGTACAGCCTGCGACAATTGTAAATTAAAATGCTTGAGCTTCAAGTTGTTTGCTCATCATCAGCAGAACGCACGCCCCCACGACAGGACATTGTTTTCTTTATAAATATTTATTTTGTGCTCTGCTTTTGTACCCCATGAAATCGGTTAAATGGACTGTGCTGTTTATTTTGTTTGCTGCGACAGTTTTACGCGCTGTCCCCTAATAAGCCCCATGAATAATGGCTGAGGCTTAGGACCGGGTACAACCGTTGCTCATGTGGGTGGTGTGTATGAATCACATGTGTGTGTGGACCAAAATGGCGAAGCATAGCAGCACACAATTGGCCACAGTCACCAGAGAATGTGAGCAAGAGGGAAGTGGCTGAATTGCCAGTCAGTAGAGAAACGCGCATAAAAACACAGAGAAGAAAATAGCCAAGGAAAACGGAAAGAAAAATGCCGAACAGAAGATGTTGTAACTGCGGGCAAGTGGGCAGCACAAACGCCACAAAAATTGCGCACAATTACGAGGCGAAAGTCCTGGCAACCCCACCAACCCACCAACACGCCCCCTGCCCACTCTGCACTCATTCCCATTCCTATCGCACCTTATCCGAGCGGAAAAGAATTATTACGTTGAATTTTCTTTCATTTTTTTTTTTTTTTTTGGTTGGCGAAAAAAAGAAGAGATTTTTCGTTTTTTGATAGCAGCGGGGCTAAAGGGCCGGAAGGAGCAGCCAGGACACGGCGTTCTGTCCACGTCTCACGTGCACATGACAGTGGAGTAAACAATTTCATTTCGCGCGACCAGCTCAGCAGGACCAAAAGATAACTGCTACAAACGAGGCACAAGATGCTGCCTGCAATAACAACAACAAATATAGCAGCAGCAAGAACAAGAACAAGAACAATGACAACAGCAGCCAGGACGAGGACACCAAGGACAGCACTTGAGTTCGTTTATTTTTTTATTTTTATATTTTATTTTATGTGGATCCAGCAGTAGCAATAACAACAAGAACAACAACAGCAACAGCAACAACCACAACAAAATCATAAGAAGTTGCGTAAATATATTATCCTGTCGCTTTTCGGTGTTAGGGGAAGGATGTACTGTGGGGGTGCAGCGAGTTACCCGTAAAGAGGACACTATCCAGGAACAAGACAACGTGGACGAGTGCGACGCAGTTAGTCGAGCGTGCCTGGCGGCTTTTAATGCGTGCGTCTATAAATTTTGCACGCCTTTTGTGGCTGGGCGCATGGGGGCGGTTGGTGGGCGGGTGGTGGGCAGGCGATGGGCGGTTCACGTGGCCTGACCAGTTTTTGAAACTGTCAAATTGTTACTGTTGCTGTTCCTTTGGGGTTAGTCACGCAGCGTTTATGCTACATGAATTATTTACTTTAATATTCTTTTTTTTTTATTGTTTTGATACAAAATCTGCATTATTTAAAATGGGGTTAACAATATGAGTTTTTTCTTTCTTCTATATGTTGTACGAGATTTCGCTCACATTAAGATTCAAGCAGTTCAACTAATTTTGAGCCCAGTTTATTCTTCTTATTTGATTGCGATGCATCAGAATCATTTGTTTGAGCATCATCATCCTGCAAGGAGACCACATCGCAATCATCTTCATCATCGTCCACAGACTCAACACCGGACATATATGTACAGTGTTTCGTCTCTTCATTTGACTCGTTTTCATCCGATGAACTCTCTAATCCACGCAATATTTCTTTGTTTTCTGGAGCATAGCACGCCCTCACCATTAGTATGTCCAAGTGCTTGAGCCGTTCCGTTCGCTCAACGTTTATATCCGACTCAATCAGTCTGTCATCCTTCTTTGGCCGGACACAGAGTCCAAGCAGCAAGTTTCGGCTTGTAATGCGTAGTGTATAGATTGGAGTACGGTTACTGGGATATGCCATGATCATAAAATCCTCACTGCTCAGCTCGGATGGAGTGTGTTCTGCATCACTATTCTGAGTATTGGCTTGCATTTCCTTTGGCTTAGGATCTACGTATTCCTGAGTTATTCCCTCGAAATCCCAAATGGTCATCTGACAGTCTTGGCCGCCCACTGTAAATAGCTTGTTGTCCAGCTCAAACTCAATGCAGTTAATTGGACCGGTGTGATGAGACAGACAACGGACCAACTGCTCCTTCTCAGTGTCCCAAACAATCACGTAGTGATCATCAGATCCCGACACCAAGTAGCGTCCACACATCGAATAGGCCAAAGATCTAATGCCATCTTTGTGGCCAGTGAAAATGCGCACCTGGAGCGCTTTGACGATGTCCCATATGCGCACTGTGCAGTCAGCTGAGCCAGTGGCCAGATAATGTCTGTTTGGATGGAATTGACAGCAGCCAACTTCAGCCAGATGGCCGCCGAGAATGGAGACACATTTCTTGGAGTCCTGCACCCAAATGCGTGCCGTGCGATCATCCGAAGTGGTGGCAAAGTAATAACCCAAAGGTGCATATGTCACGTTGTAGATGGCCCCACAGTGTCCCTGATAGATGACCACACAGCTCCAGGAGAGCAGGCACCAGCAGCGCACAGTCCGATCCTGCGAGCAGCTGAGCAGAAATCGATCATGCGGTGCAAACGAGCATCCGTAAACGGCACCTCGATGACCATAGAGTGAGCGTCTCATGTTCCTCTTGGTCGCGTCCAGCATGCTTTCGTCTATGCCGGACATGCTGGTGTCCAGCTGCTTGAGGTATGCAGCTGACTTGAGCTGCACCAGCTTGGAGGATGTCAGCGAGAAGACGTGAACTGCGGAGTCTTCGGTGCCAATACCAAGCATTGTGGTTTTGCTCGAGAAGGCGGCACATGTAACAATCTCAACATTTTCATGCGCCGTATAAAGGTAGACGGATGGCAGATTGTCGCGGTTAAGCGGCACACGATGATCCTCCTCCTCCTTAATTCGTTCCATGTCCCAACGCTTTGGAATTGGAGTATAGAGGCGATTGACTGTTGGCAAATTGACACCTTTGGTCGGCGAAACTTGGCTCTTCTTAGCGCGCTTGCGTCTGCCCTTTATCGGACTGCTCTCATTAGTTTCATAGAGTGTTTTGGGTGTAGCCCAGTAAATCTTTTCCAATATAGTAGAGCCGATGCGACTGTGCTGTCGAGGCTCATCGTTTTTATTATCGGGAATTGGTTCAAAATGTTTTGAAAACATCATCTGAATGGGAAGCCTCCAAAAATTCCTGTGGATCTCCAACAAATAGTACGCTTCCTTGTACATGGAAAATCTGACCTTTTCCTTATCGTCAGTAATCAACTTTCTGGCTTTATGTGGAATATCTCGTGGGTCCTGCATTCCCAATAGCTTGTCCACACGGGCAGTGTAGGAATGGTCAAAGTAGCGCCGAGAACTCTCCACGAATGCACGGCCCTTGCGGAATTTACCGCTGATAACCATTCGAAAATAGACAATTGCAAGTGTCGGGAACAGAAGGCTGTATATTTCATACTTGAAGCGATTGGGTACTTTAGGAATAATCTTGCGAATCTCATGAAAGAGCTCCTCATATTCGTTAAGGTAATTCACAACGTGCGGGTCTGAGTCATATGTGAGTTCTCCTCTTTCATCTTCAGAACTTAACATATCATCTTTGGATGTGCTATCATCCTCGTAAAATTCCGCAACTTTGTTAATGCCATTTTTAGGTGTCAGAGCCTTGCGTCGACTAACTGAATCTGTGGTATTCGTAGATGTTTTAATAGTAGTAGTAGCAGTAGTAGTAGCGGTTGAAGTAGTAATTGTAGTGGTAGTATCAGAGATAGATGAACAAATAATACGATTGGGAGATCTAATATAACACCTCCTTTCTTTATCGGTGCATTGACTCGACATTTTTGTCAAGAATGCGATCATTGAATTTTGGAATTTATCTTTCTTCTTCAAGTAATTGGCTACTTTTTCGATTGAACTTGATATTTTGGCAATATCGTCACAATCTTCGTTATCATCAGAGCTACATTCTGTAGCAGCATCACTATCGTCACTTTCATTGCCGTATTCAGCATCATCGCTATCACCCGTACCATCGATATCTTCAACGATATCGCTATAATCCGTATCATCGATATCATCACTACTATCGCTATCATTAAAACTTTCTGCAAACTTGTTTTGCTTACTAGTTGATTGATTTTTTATATATGCTGCAGAGTCATTAGTCGCCGTACATATTTTTATTGATTCTATTTGCTTGTTTAGGGGAAATACCTTCTCAGATTCCTCTGATAATTCATCCAGCTCTGAAGTATTTTCAGACTCAGAAAACTCGGAACTATCTGTGTCGTCATCGCTCGATTGGTTCTCAGTTTCTACCTGAATATTGTTTCTGACTTCTGATTCGTATTCTTGAGTTTTACCAGCATAACCATGTTCATATCGATTGTCTGATGCTTCTGATTCGGTTGTCGGTAAATCCTCTTTAATATTGACATTTTGCTGAGTAGCCAACTTTTCATTTACCAAAATATCTTTACCAACTTCATTCATTTCATCCTCGATAGGTTGTATTTTTGAATCTATCTCATTCGACGAACAACTGCCCTCTAAATTAACAGCTTTTATGCCTGAATTAACTGAGCTACGCTCCTCAAATTGAATGTTATTCCTTCCAGAAAATTCCAGAACTTCCATTTTGTCAGCATTCAAATTTTCCAAATCGTCATTCGTTTGAGACTCTTTCCTGCATTTAATTGTTGGCATCGGATCTGGCAAGGAGCGTGGGTTGAAGTAATCTTCGCTTCCATCGTTTGGAAGGAATGCATTTTTTTCGCCTAGTAAATCACCGTCGCCAATACGATTTTTCTGTAATTTTGGCATTTTGGTAGTAAGTTGTTCATCTTGTGAATGTGGTCGTTTTGCATTGCTGCTTTTACTTTTCTTTCGTTTGTCCATTCTTCCACAAAATCAAATGCAAATGTTCACAAATTTACCACAGAAAAATTACAGATGTGCTTTTTGTGAATAATTGCTAGAAACAATAACGATATTTGAGTATGTCAAAAGTATTCTATCGACTCACATTGTTATCGCACAAGTAAAGTGAAGCATAGCCAATGAAACGAGTTACTTTTATATTGGCCAGTGGTACTGAGCACATCGAAAGTCAAGCATATTTTAACAATATGCCACAAATCGCGTTGCTGATCAGGCAAAAAATGCGGGCACAGCTCTCGGTACCAATAAAACTGAGAGGAAAAGAATAAATACAATTTGCATAGCCAATATCTAACGGCTTTACTGCGTTCTATATGCGCTTGGCTTTCACCATGTCAGTTGGAATTTTTCAAATTTTTTCCAAAATGTTAAAAAAATAAATAAAGCAAATACTCCAAACCTATAAGTCAAACAGACGCATAAAAAAAATAACGAATGCTGCTGCACCTTCGATAAAATTCCGTCTGTATATTGTTTAATAATTTCGCAATGATTTATTTCAATGAAATATTGTGGCAACGCAAAATGTGCATTTATGAAAAATGTATTCGTTACCCATGCGAGTGCCATATGTAGATTTCAAATGCAGCTGGGGCTTGTCATATATGGACAGCTTGAAAGTGCAATTGAAATGCACCAGCGTGTTTAATTCTATGAGTATATATTATGTGCATATGTCAATACTCAACTCAAGGGCTATCATTAGACGCGCGAATAATTAGAAACAAAGCCTCATTATCTGCAGCAGCAGCAATTGAGAAGCGGTCGAATCACTTGAAATGTAATGCAGCCCATAAATAAATCACATCACATCGCGCATCGGTTTGGCTCGGTTCAAGTTTATGCAACTGCAAAATAATCCATTGTAAAGTGTCGAAAAAGTGCAATTGAAATGCAAATCAATGCAAATCGATACTTGAATCATCATGAACAGCAACAACGATGAATGATTCATGCCTCGCACGCGAGCCACATTCAAATGCAAATGCGAATGCACAAAATTTGCAAGCAAACGCGATACTGGGCGGGTCTTTTAGAAGCCGGAGCCACAGCCAGATCCAGAGCCGGAGGCTGGGGCTGGGACTGGGACTGGGACTGAGGCAACCCGCTGATGTGCGAACAATCAAATCAAAATAAATGCACCACACCACAATAAAAATTCCAGCCCAAAATAAACACAACAAACAATGCGAAACACACAGACGAGCACAAAGGTGAAAGTGGTGGCAGATTTTTGCACATCCGGTTAACTGTTGCTAATTTGATTAGAGAGTTAGAAACAAAACTTTTGAAGGGGGTGTGCGGTGCAGCTAACGCAAGCGAAATGGCCATTAAAATGTGTTTGCGCCGATTTCGCTGTGGGCTGCCAACTTATGCAAATGTTGCACAGTGATTTATGCAAGCGGCCTGCCTGGCAAGTTAGTTCCTTCGGGATAACTACACACAGAAAGAGCGTAGATGTTTTAAATTGAATTGAATAATTCGCAGTTCGTAAATCGTTTCACACGCGCTCCGCTTTTGAACCTTAATTTCTAGCACCGTTGGGTCTTCATATTCAAATTCAAACTATCCTGTCATAAGGTTCAAACCTCTTTTGTATGCCCATCAGAACTTGTTTGTGCCTCAGCTTTAACCCCTGTCGCGCAATATTACCTCGCATCCT
Source organism: Drosophila planitibia (assembly GCA_035043785.1). Taxonomy (NCBI): domain Eukaryota; kingdom Metazoa; phylum Arthropoda; class Insecta; order Diptera; family Drosophilidae; genus Drosophila; species Drosophila planitibia. The sequence goes on from JAWNMS010000023.1 coordinate 247,584, forward strand.
GAACTTGTCTCACACACTGTCATGCTAATTGCAATGAGAATAGCCATGAGAATGCTGAGAATCGAGTCAGAGAGTTTCCTTCGCCGAGAGACAAAAAGCAGTCAGGTAAGATTGCCGGTGATCGGTAGAATGTCCTCATTTAGTTTGTACCTACATGTCAATGCGTAAAGTTCTGAGAATCTTGGAACTTATAAGAGTGCTGAGAAGTTTCACAAGATGATTAGATATCAAATTGTGTTTAACTAATTGTGTTAAGAATAAGTAGAGGCTGATGCAATAATTGCACAATTACCGAGTTTATAAATTAGTAAATAATAATACATCGAAAAAGGAACCACAAAGGCGTGCTTTTAACCGCAACCAAAATTCCCACAAAAATTACGTAACATCTTCTGTTTCCACACTAAATGCTGTAACCACGCCTCCTCCCCAAGCCCTATAAACAACAAGCATTAACACGGCCTCTGACGCAATTTAACACCAATTACAATATCCGTTACATCTAATTATTGTAAGCGCGCCCACAAGGAAGCCACTTGGCCAGGGACTAAATTAAAGAAAAACAACCAGAAGAGAAATACACAAGGAAACCGCAAAAGACAAACCAAATGCCGAACTGTCGGTCGTCGTGACGGTGGGTGGGCCACAGATTGGTCACCATTTGTGGTTGCCAGGACATTAACAATGGCAACTACAGCAACAGCAATAGCAACGCCGGCAACAAGGACAACAACAAATCCAAATGGCGCTCATAAAACAACAGAGCAGAACCCGGAAAAGCCATGAAATATGACGATGATGGAACCTGAACCAGGGGGCAGCTGAACTGGACCGTGGACCGCAGCAGTTGGGTGGTTGTGCGAGTGTGCGAGAGTGTGGAGAAACATTTCTTAATTTTCAACAATTTACGCTGAAAGCTTTGAGCGCTCAAATGACGTACAGTGCTGAGCGTTCGTCCTGCGTCCTGTGTCCTGCGTCCTACATCTTGTGTCCTGGCCAAGGCGACGATGATCTAACGCCATTATTTTGCTGCCAAACGACAGGCAGTTGTTAATGGGGCTTACCACTTAAGCGCGACGGCATAAAATAAACACGCAGCTACAGTCCACCTCCCACAGTACACACCACCCACCAATGCTCTCCCTCGCGTCACGGATGTCCTGGCAAATTAATTAACATAGCGCTCGCTCGCCTGCAGCTTTTTCCCGCTGTTGCCTGCGTTTTTCTTTTCTTCATCTTCTTATTTTCTTGTCTTTTGGCGGTTTTTACTGGCACTGTTTAATTGTGTGGCACTTTGTCCTGTGCTGTGGGGCTGCCGCCCAGTGGCAATTTAACAATTATGAAACGTTTAAAGTTTGCTTGAGCTTGAATTGGGTGAACTGTTTCTCGGGTTTCTTTGATTACCGGGCAGAGCCCACTAGCCCCAGGTGTGGGACATTGTGCATACACGGCACGTCGCTGTATCCGTTTGACACCTTTGTGACCCGTGGCCAGGAAATGAGCTTCCCCGTACGTGACTGGTTTCAGCAAAGCCATCCTTTTGCATACATTTTTGGCGATCTAATTGTTTGGTGTGCAGTTTCGGCAACATTTCAACAAGAAATGGCCTGACTTGGCGTCTTCTTTTGCCATAAACCGGTAGCCCAACAAGCAATTTTCGAAAAAGGCTTCGGTCTTTAAGGTGTTCCAGAAAACGGTTTGTCTCTTATGATACTGTTTAAAATTCGGAATTTGTGCACTCGCTCAATTTCCTTGACTCCACGAAGTAATTACAGCCCAAATAATCGGAAAGATTTGGCATAAATTTGTTATTGTGGCGGCTGGCCAGGTACTGCCGGTATAATTAGTGGCCCATTGATGATGCTGCTACGTGCCAAGCACAACGCCTTGCGGCAAGGACAAGCCTTAAGAAGCGGCCAAGCGTCGTCCTGTCATAATTGCAATTAAAATGTGCGCCAGGATGCCGCGCGTAAAGTGCAAACACTTTAGGGCGGTGGCCACAGAACGAGAGTGAGAGAAAGAGAGAGAGAGAGAGAGAGTGAAAAAGCAAACAGAAACAGTGTGCAAATTAAAATATAATTAGAGATAAACAAGCCGAAACAAGATGCAGGAACCGTTGGCAATTAGCAAAACTCAGTCCACGTAGACGGTGGCGCCGCCTGTCGGCCAGCGGCAGCTATATACGCACTTTCCACTGGAATTGTGTGACTGGAAATTAGCGTGTTCTGAGGCTGACTCTGAGGCTCAGACCACCCCTACCCCGCAACCACCACACAGAGCCATGTGCGTGTGCGAGCGAGCGAGCAAGCACATAGACAGGGAGAGAGAGAGAGAGAGAGAGAGAGGGAGAGGGAGAGAGATAGAGAGAAACACAGGAAGCTACCTCGGTCGCTGTCGCTGGTGCTGTCGACGTCGACGACGACGCTGCGCTGCGCTGCTACCTGGCAACTAACGAGCCAGTAATTTTGTGAGGCAGCTAATGCCGCCTCAAAGGCCTACGCTGAACTTGTGCGTCAGCTTCTTCGGCGTTGCCTTGGCTACTTTAAGCCAACGCCGACATCGTGTATTTCATATTAAGTATACGCCGCGTTTGGCTCATGTGAGCAGGAGTGGGGTCAAAGCAGGGTAGGCATTTGGTGAGGGTCGTTTTTTTCTTTTTGTAGCTGAGGCCACACCTTCCGCAGGGGTGACTCGAACTGAAATTTCTTCTTTTTGCGAAGTCGCTTTTACTTTTGTTTGCTTGGATTTTCGATAGAAAAAAGAGAAGAACATTTTGTGTTGTATGTATATAAATAAATAAAAAAAGTTCATTGGGTGGGAAACGAAATCTGCTTTATGAAATGTCAAAACTTCAAAGCAAATTTTTAGTTAAATGCAAGAAAATGAGAAAATATACACTTGAGTGCGTATGAAGAAACATTTTCAGCTGCGCAGCCAGCAAGTTTGCTTCTTCTTCATCATTTGGTTGTTGTTGCTGTTTGTTTTCCTGAGCCAGTTTTCCATTGTCCATTGCACGTTGTTAAGACTAAACTGTTGTTGTTGTTGTTGCTGATGTTGATGCTGCTGTTTGAACTGTTGTTGATAGCCTTTATTAGTTGTTGGGCCGTAGCTTAGACGTTTTACATTTTCTTTTGCACTTCCTGCTTGGACGAAAAATAAAAATGGTTGCTAGATTTGGAAGCAGGAGGAAGTGCCAGGATATGCGAAGAGGCCTCGTGCGTTGTGTAAATAGGTTGGAGGACTACACCATGGAGTGTTAAGACTTTGCCATACGGTTTTGCTATATGTAAATAATGAGTAACACTATATACATTTTATTTTTCCACCTTATTAGAAACGAAAAAAATGAACAATCGTTTACATTGTTGATTTTAATTTTTAATTAATTTTATTATAATTTATAGGGTATTTTACAGTCGTCTTAGAAAAATTTGAACTGGTATTTCATTCTTGTTGCTCTGTCGTTTTCTTTCGGCTTACATTTCCTTTTTTTTGGACAGCAGATTTTATTAAAAAATTGTATATTAAATCAATTGCGTACAGCTTTTTGTTGGGGTGTTGAATGTGCTCATGCATAAGGCAAGTGAGTGGGCACAAAAGTCCCCCACATTAAATGGTATAAATCATATTGTGGACATGACAAGTTCCTCTGCACTTTAAAGCAATTAAATATATTAAAACTGAGGCAATTAGCACAAAGTTAATTGACCCGTGAGATTATTTAACTAAACACCATTCATTGTCCTATTAAGTTGTCAATGTTTTGACATTTCATGTCAGTTTAGTTTGCCAATAAAAGCAATGTGCTTGATGCAACGGCTCTCAATCGTTGCCAAAGACTTCTACAGACTATTGTTGTCAACATATTTTAAATGGCTGCCAGCGCATCGAGTCAGTTCTCCAAAATTACAAGGCTCGTACGCATTTGTGCGCACATTTGTGGATGCGATATTTGGGATCCTGACTATCGTATGTGGGCGATGACATATTTTGTGATCATTTTAATTGCGTTTTTATACATCTCCAACGGGTATACGATATATGTGGACTTGGTTTACAATAATGACTGGACGGTCATTCTACGGGTATTTTCCACAGCGGGATCCACGTTGCAGGCTCATGCAAAACTGCACAGCACGTTGGAAAATGCGACGTCTATACGTGAATTGATGCTCATCTACAATTCAATGTACAAGGAGTACGAGGCAAAGGGTAACGAGTATATAAAATGTCTGCAAAAGCGTGTCAATAACGCCTGGAGAATGTGATCGGCTTCATGTGGCTATATTTGATTGTTGCAATTTCAATGGCCATTCATCCCATATTCCAGTATGTTGTCCACAATGAGAAGCTGCTTGTGCTGCAGTTTCTGGTGCCGGGCATCAACCACAATACAGATAGAGGGCATGAAATGTTGATGATAGTGCACATAATAACTTTGTGTATGGGCTCCTTTGGTCACTTTGGTAGCGACATGTTTCTATTTATTAACATTGCCAATTTGCCGCTTTTAACGGATATATTTAAAGTAAAGCTAAATGAATTTAACGAGTTGGTTGTGCAAAGCAATAAGTATGAACAGATTCGCGACATGTTCTGGGAGTTGCTAGCGTGGCATCAGAAGTATTCTGGGTGAGTTAACTGTATTAATACCATCAAACAGCAATCTAATTATTCGCCATCTCTTAGAATTCTGCGTAAAACAGAAGAGTCTACAATGTAATTTTTTTCGTGCAGCTTTCGACGACCTGCCTCAACATTCTCTGCACCATTTCGTGCATTTTCCTTAAAGTCTGGCCCACAGCTATGCTGTTCTTGATATATTCTGTTACAGTACTTTATACATTTTGTGGACTGGGAACACAAATTGAACATTCGGTAAGTTTACAATGAATGCACTTCTCAATCACCCCTAAATGTATATAATTGTTTATCTTATTAGAATGACGATTTCATGGATGCGATCTACTCAAAATTATTGTGGTATCAACTGCCGGTTACAGAGCAAAAACTCGTCATCCTCATGGTGGCCAAGTCACAAAAGGAAAGGGCTCTAACTGTAATGAGTGTACTCCCACTGACGATGGCAACTGCATTGCAGTTAACAAAGGGCATTTACAGCTTCAGCATGATGCTTTTCACATACCTAGAGTAGGCGACAAATTTATAATTGCTGATCGTAGACTTGCATCATATTTTATTCTTCTAGCTGGCAAAAAGTAAATAAATAAAATCACCGAGTTGCTCGCACTATAAAAAATAAACGTGTTTTATTTGCTTCTACCATGAATCTAACGCGTTTCGAAACATTTAATATATATTCTTACATTAATAATAGAATAATTGATACACGCATATTCGACAAAGACTTCTGAAACAGTCGGCAAATCCCAGGAAAATCCTAAATACTATTATTGATTTAAGTTTAACCATGCCCTAAAGAGTACACTCATTAAACTGTCAGTCTCTTGGCATATTTCAATAATTAAAAAAAAAACCATATAAGTTATTCAGTTGAGAACCCATTCAAATGGTGTGACAATATGTTATGCATGTGACAATATGTAATGCACGTCCCTGTTCTGTCACCTATAAATACTGCCGGTTTCATGACAATTTCTCAACTACTAGTCAAAAGTTCTAGCTAGTCGGAAGGCAATATTGCGCAGAAAATGGGAGATGAACGGAATTGCCTGGTGGCCTATCGTCGGGTTATTCATTTAGTAAAACTTGTTCTTATAATTTGCGGTGCGGATGTTACGGAACCGGGCTTTAAGTTTAATAATATTACCTACCTTATGTTTGTTTTGACATTCCTATTTTATCTCGGTACATTTTACACGATATATACAAGTGTCGCCACTGAAGGAAACTACACCGTAATTTTGAAAATAACCAGCTTTGTGGGTGCCGCCATTCTGGTCAACACAAAACTATTCTGCTCCATTCTTTGGACCGACATGCTAATAGAATCGCAGACATTTTTAGACACCACCTACATGCGTTTCGAGAAACTCGGAGGCGACTACAAGAAAGTGATGCTCGATGGCATAGGAGCTATTATGAAAAGCATTAAAATAGTGATGCTAGTTTACATAGTAGTCATTGTTAGCTGTACGGGATTTCCAGCGGTGTATTATGCAATATACAACAAGCGAATTCTAATCCTGCAGTTTCTGCTTCCGTTCGTGGACAAGAACACAACGATTGGATATTGTTTGCTGTGCGGTGTACATTCTGTATGCCTAATTTTTGGGTTACTGGGAAACTTTGCAGGAGACGTGTATTTTCTCATCTTTGTCGGAAGTGTACCGCTTCTCAAGAACATATTGGCTTGCAAGTTTCATCATCTCAATAGACTTTTGGATAAAAACGCTCCCGAAAAGGCAACAAGAGCACAATTGCGCAATACTATGGTGAACATTGTTCTGTGGCATAAAGATTATCTGAGGTAAATATCATACTAAGAGATCGGGCACTGCTTAGAGTCTAACTATAAATTTCCAGAGTACAGTTTTGTGTAAGACGCATGTTCTTTGGCGTCATCGTGGCACAAATACTGAGCTCCTTTTTCAGCGTTTTGAGCAGCATGTACTGCTTATTTACTGGCGTTTGGCCCGCGGCTCCAGTCTATTTGACCTTCTCGCTTCTGACTCTGTATTTATATTGTGGACTGGGCACCATTGTTGAAAAATCGGTATATAGTTTCAGTGCATCTAATGAGTTGGTAATCCCTGAATTGATTTGTGTATATTCTGCAGAATGATGATTGCGTCACAATCATCTACACCGTATGCCGCTGGTATGACCTGCCCAAATCAGAGCAGCATTTTCTATTCCTCATGCTGCGCATGGCCCAGACTACGCCATGTCTGTCCGTGGCCAACATGATGCCACTGAACGTGAGCACCGCCCTGCAACTGACAAAGGCCGTTTACAGTATGGGAATGATGCTAATGACAAACGAGGAGTGAGGCGGTCCTGTTCCGCTGATTAATTTTAGCTTTTTGTCTAATGAACTTGCCCGCAAGAATTTAATAAACATCGCACTGCACGCTTTATTGGCCACAAAAAAAATTACCGACGTCTGCTACAAAGTACAAGAAATATAGTAAGAAACAAAAATTCTCTGCACCATTTCGTGCATTTTTCTTAAGGTCTGGCCCACAGCTATGCTGTTCTTGATATATGCTGTTACAGTACAAATTGAACATTCGGTAAGTTTACAATGAATGCACTTCTCAATCACCCCTAAATGTATATAATTGTTTATCTTATTAGAATGACGATTTTATGGATGCGATCTACTCAAAGTTATTGTGGTATCAACTGCCGGTTACAGAGCAAAAACTCGTCATCCTCATGGTGGCCAAGTCACAAAAGGAAAGGGCTCTAACTGTAATGAGTGTACTCCCACTGACGATGACAACTGCATTGCAGTTAACAAAGGGCATTTACAGCTTCAGCATGATGCTTTTCACATACCTAGAGTAGGCGACAAATTTATAATTGCTGATCGTAGACTTGCATCATATTTTATTCTTCTAGCTGGCAAAAAGTAAATAAATAAAATCACCGAGTTGCTCGCACTATAAAAAATAAACGTGTTTTATTTGCTTCTACCATGAATCTAACGCGTTTCGAAACATTTAATATATATTCTTACATTAATAATAGAATAATTGATACACGCATATTCGACAAAGACTTCTGAAACAGTCGGCAAATCCCAGGAAAATCCTAAATACTATTATTGATTTAAGTTTAACCATGCCCTAAAGAGTACACTCATTAAACTGTCAGTCTCTTGGCATATTTCAATAATTAAAAAAAAACCATATAAGTTATTCAGTTGAGAACCCATTCAAATGGTGTGACAATATGTTATGCATGTGACAATATGTAATGCACGTCCCTGTTCTGTCACCTATAAATACTGCCGGTTTCATGACAATTTCTCAACTACTAGTCAAAAGTTCTAGCTAGTCGGAAGGCAATATTGCGCAGAAAATGGGAGATGAACGGAATTGCCTGGTGGCCTATCGTCGGGTTATTCATTTAGTAAAACTTGTTCTTATAATTTGCGGTGCGGATGTTACGGAACCGGGCTTTAAGTTTAATAATATTACCTACCTTATGTTTGTTTTGACATTCCTATTTTATCTCGGTACATTTTACACGATATATACAAGTGTCGCCACTGAAGGAAACTACACCGTAATTTTGAAAATAACCAGCTTTGTGGGTGCCGCCTTTCTGGTCAACACAAAACTATTCTGCTTCATTCTTTGGACCGACATGACAATAGAATCGCAGACATTTTTAGACACCACCTACATGCGTTTCGAGAAACTCGGAGGCGACTACAAGAAAGTGCTGCTCGATGGCATAGGAACTATTATGAAAAGCATTAAAATAGTGATGTTAGTTTACATAGCAGTCATTGGTAGCTGTATGGGATTCCCAGCGGTGTATTATGCAATATACAACAAGCGAATTCTAATCCTGCAGTTTCTGCTTCCGTTCGTGGACAAGAACACAACGATTGGATATTGTTTGCTGTGCGGTGTACATTCTGTATGCCTAATTTTTGGGGGACTGGGAAACTTTGCAGGAGACGTGTATTTTGTCATCTTTGTCGGAAGTGTACCGCTTCTCAAGAACATACTGGCTTGCAAGTTTCATCATCTCAATAGACTTATGGATAAAAACGCTCCCGAAAAGGCAACAAGAGCACAATTGCGCAATACTATGGTGAACATTGTTCTGTGGCATAAAGATTATCTGAGGTAAATATCATACTAAGAGATCGGGCACTGCTTAGAGTCTAACTATAAATTTCCAGAGTACAGTTTTGTGTAAGACGCATATTCTTTGGCATCATCGTGGCACAAATACTGAGCTCCTTTTTCAGCGTTTTGAGCAGCATGTACAGCTTATTTACTGGCGTTTGGCCCGCGGCTCCAGTCTATTTGACCTTCTCGCTTCTGACTCTGTATTTATATTGTGGACTGGGCACCATTGTTGAAAAATCGGTATATAGTTTCAGTGCATCTAATGAGTTGGTAATCCCTGAATTGATTTGTGTATATTCTGCAGAATGATGATTGCGTCACAATCATCTACACCGTATGCCGCTGGTATGACCTGCCCAAATCAGAGCAGCATTTTCTATTCCTCATGCTGCGCATGGCCCAGACTACGCCATGTCTGTCCGTGGCCAACATGATGCCACTGAACGTGAGCACCGCCCTGCAACTGACAAAGGCCGTTTACAGTATGGGAATGATGCTAATGACAAACGAGGAGTGAGGCGGTCCTGTTCCGCTGATTAATTTTAGCTTTTTGTCTAATGAACTTGCCCGCAAGAATTTAATAAACATCGCACTGCACGCTTTATTGGCCACAAAAAAAATTACCGACGTCTGCTACAAAGTACAAGAAATATAGTAAGAAACAAAAATTCTCTGCACCATTTCGTGCATTTTTCTTAAGGTCTGGCCCACAGCTATGCTGTTCTTGATATATGCTGTTACAGTACAAATTGAACATTCGGTAAGTTTACAATGAATGCACTTCTCAATCACCCCTAAATGTATATAATTGTTTATCTTATTAGAATGACGATTTTATGGATGCGATCTACTCAAAGTTATTGTGGTATCAACTGCCGGTTACAGAGCAAAAACTCGTCATCCTCATGGTGGCCAAGTCACAAAAGGAAAGGGCTCTAACTGTAATGAGTGTACTCCCACTGACGATGACAACTGCATTGCAGTTAACAAAGGGCATTTACAGCTTCAGCATGATGCTTTTCACATACCTAGAGTAGGCGACAAATTTATAATTGCTGATCGTAGACTTGCATCATATTTTATTCTTCTAGCTGGCAAAAAGTAAATAAATAAAATCACCGAGTTGCTCGCACTATAAAAAATAAACGTGTTTTATTTGCTTCTACCATGAATCTAACGCGTTTCGAAACATTTAATATATATTCTTACATTAATAATAGAATAATTGATACACGCATATTCGACAAAGACTTCTGAAACAGTCGGCAAATCCCACGAAAATCCTAAATACTATTATTGATTTAAGTTTAACCATGCCCTAAAAAGTGCACTCATTAAACTGTCAGTCTCTTGGCATATTTCAATAATTAAAAAAAAACCATATAAGTTATTCAGTTGAGAACCCATTCAAATGGTGTGACAATATGTTATGCATGTGACAATATGTAATGCACGTCCCTGTTCTGTCACCTATAAATACTGCCGGTTTCATGACAATTTCTCAACTACTAGTCAAAAGTTCTAGCTAGTCGGAAGGCAATATTGCGCAGAAAATGGGAGATGAACGGAATTGCCTGGTGGCCTATCGTCGGGTTATTCATTTAGAAAAACTTATTCTTAAAATTTGCGGTGCGGATGTTACGGAACCGGGCTTTAAGTTTAATAATATTACCTACCTTATGTTTGTTTTGACATTCCTATTTTATCTCGGTACATTTTACACGATATATACAAGTGTCGCCACTGAAGGAAACTACACCGTAATTTTGAAAATAACCAGCTTTGTGGGTGCCGCCATTCTGGTCAACACAAAACTATTCTGCTCCATTCTTTGGACCGACATGCTAATAGAATCGCAGACATTTTTAGACACCACCTACATGCGTTTCGAGAAACTCGGAGGCGACTACAAGAAAGTGCTGCTCGATGGCATAGGAGCTATTATGAAAAGCCTTAAAGTAGTGATGTTAGTTTACATAGCAGTCATTGGTAGCTGTACGGGATTCCCAGCGGTGTATTATGCAATATACAACAAGCGAATTCTAATCCTGCAGTTTCTGCTTCCGTTCGTGGACAAGAACACAACGATTGGATATTGTTTGCTGTGCGGTGTACATTCTGTATGCCTAATTTTTGGGTTACTGGGAAACTTTGCAGGAGACGTGTATTTTCTCATCTTTGTCGGAAGTGTACCGCTTCTCAAGAACATATTGGCTTGCAAGTTTCATCATCTCAATAGACTTTTGGATAAAAACGCTCCCGAAAAGGCAACAAGAGCACAATTGCGCAATACTATGGTGAACATTGTTCTGTGGCATAAAGATTATCTGAGGTAAATATCATACTAAGAGATCGGGCACTGCTTAGAGTCTAACTATAAATTTCCAGAGTACAGTTTTGTGTAAGACACATGTTCTTTGGCGTCATCGTGGCACAAATACTGAGCTCCTTTTTCAGCGTTTTGAGCAGCATGTACTGCTTATTTACTGGCGTTTGGCCCGCGGCTCCAGTCTATTTGACCTTCTCGCTTCTGACTCTGTATTTATATTGTGGACTGGGCACCATTGTTGAAAAATCGGTATATAGTTTCAGTGCATCTAATGAGTTGGTAATCCCTGAATTGATTTGTGTATATTCTGCAGAATGATGATTGCGTCACAATCATCTACACCGTATGCCGCTGGTATGACCTGCCCAAATCAGAGCAGCATTTTCTATTCCTCATGCTGCGCATGGCCCAGACTACGCCATGTCTGTCCGTGGCCAACATGATGCCACTGAACGTGAGCACCGCCCTGCAACTGACAAAGGCCGTTTACAGTATGGGCATGATGCTGATGACAAACGAGGAGTGAGGCGGTCCTGTTCCGCTGATTAATTTTAGCTTTTTGTCTAATGAACTTGCCCGCAAGAATTTAATAAACATCGCACTGCTCGCTTTATTGGCCACAAAAAAAATTACCGACGTCTGCTACAAAGTACAAGAAATATAGTAAGAAACAAAATATTATTATAAAAACTCTCAACTACGAGATACCCTGCTAATGTCATACTATCTGCTTTACGCCTTAGACTATTACCAATGCTTCAATGCAAATTTGTCATGAAATAAATAAACGTGTCTTAGTTTTGTTGATAAAAATGCTGTTGTTAATTTTGAGATGCGTGTAAGATTCATAAAAATTCTGGAATTTTAATATACCATTTTGCACCATTTTATGGTCGCAGGGTACATAATGAACAAGTAAGGGAAAAAATGAACTCTGGTAAGTTGTAAAAATTGTCTTTTAATGCCACAAAAATCCAGCAGATTGCCACGTAGTGCTAATAAAATAAAGTTATGCCCAAGCATAAAGAAAAACCCCGGAAAATTGTGAAAAATAGTGTGCGGTGTGTGTTTTTATTTTCACTTTGTTACTTAAAAAAAAATGGCGTTAAAAATTATGTGCGCGCGCAAGTTGTCCCGCACTGGGGCGGTAAACGCATCATTAATCAAATGTCCGACGCCTAAGCACCGTTATTCATCATTGCCTCTGGCTAAGGCGATTCCCAATGCTGCAGATACTCATGCCTGTACAACAAGTGCTCAAGCGCCGCCATATTTTTTGGTTCTGACGCACTTTTCCATGAAAAAAAGTTCGAAGTTGCTACTTAGAATTAGGTATAAAAGGCGATATTTTATACACTAATCAGTTTTGTAAAAGACAAACAGCTAGAAAGCGAAACTAGATGCTTACTTAACAAGTTCCATACTAATTTATAAATACTCTTTAAGACTTTTTATGTTTTACCGAAATATTATTGCTGCGTAAGCCTTGCCAGTATAGCAATTGATCAATGTAGCCCATTCGAAGCTCGTTGCAACCCCACAATAATATCCACGTGTCTAAGCCGAAGGAAAATCAGCGAAAAAAAATGAAATTCAGCCACCCCAATGGCCCATGTCAATTTGGCCCAAACGCATACTGCTGCTGATGGTTTATTTCTTACCTTTTTTTTCGGGGGCTATTCTATCCGTATTTTTCTTAAGTGTGTGGCCACTTTTAATGTACTAGACGACATTTGGGCAGTGGCAACTTGTTTTTGCGGGCTGCCAGTGAATTTTGAGGATCATAAATCAGGCTTAAATTTCAGTAAATCATCAAGCACGCGACAACTTTTAGGGGCTACAGTTACAGCTATGTTCAAATGTTTGCTGCTAATGCTGCTAATGGAGTTTTTACATTAAAGATTGCTGTCCGTTGACTATGATGATGATGATGTTGATGTTTTTTTTGTTTTTATTTTTTTTTATCACGAGTTTGGTTATCACAACAACATCAAATGCTGCTCGAACACCCCTTCAAGTGTCAGTTACATATTGTCGAGACAACAAAATGCTTCACTTTCTATCAAACGGGAAAAAGAGTAGCAGAAAAAAAAAAAAAACAAAACTCGTAAAAAGGTTGCAGACAAAACGAAAATGTTTCGAGTAAAATTTGCATATGCAGCAGCCGCTGAGGCGGCAGCTGAACAGGATGCGGATGTGGTACTTTTGTTATTTCTGTTGTAGTTATTGTTGTTGTCTATGCAGGAAGTGTGCGCACATTGGAAAGGCTGCAGAAATTCGGTGAAAACAACGTCAAATAAATGACTACAAAAATGCCGCTAAACTTTTCCAGTCATTCGACAGCTGTCCAGAACAAAAAAAAAAAAAAAACTTTGATTCCCAACCCAACCTCCCCTCAATATGGGTCTTTTATATATTTTTTTCGTAAATTAAATAGAAATCATATGCAAATTGAAATTGAGTTTTCGATTACCCCTAAAATACCAGTCCAGCCGAAATAACAGTAAAATCATATTTGGTTGCACTCTGGCAAGAACTTCGGTCCTCATTCGGTTTTCGTTTTCACATCACGTCGACGTGTTTAAGTACGCATCATTTGCTGTTTGTTGGAATTTAATTGGTTTGGCTTTTGGCAGGTAACTTGCCCTCCCAGCCTTAGAAACTGAGCTGCTGCCAATGAGGCAACTAATTTATGCAGCCACGAAACGATGCTAAAGGGTTGAAGATTTTCACTCTTGCTGCACGTGCAACGTTCTCGAGCAGTTTCTTTATTAATTATTATTCTAATTAATAGGCAGCAGTCACATCGTAGACGGTGGAGAAATAAAAAAGCAGTCTCGCAGCCTACCAATTTGCATATGAGTGACACAACAGGACATTCGCTTCCTGTCACGCAGTCTGCTGCTGGTTGCCACTGACAAAGACCAAGGTTGAGGACAAGGCGGCGATGAGACTTAGGACGGGGCACGTTTTCAGTAAGAGAGCCAGCTTCCAGGAGCAGCAGTCCTCATGCATTATGCAAGTGAAGCAAAAGACGCGTGAGAAACTCCCTGGACGATAATTGTTACCCCTACAGCCTTACAGCCGATCTATTTTTGCAGCTGCTTCCATTTACTTGGTGAGTAGTTCCCTAATTTCAAATATCATTGCCTATAAGTTAATTATCCATGCAGCTCAACAGGTTCCTAAGCCAGCGACACACAAAAAACAATTTGCAATTCCAATAACGCCCCGACAATTTGGCAAATCCCAATGCCCAATAATGAGTATTAGTTTTTATCCTCCCCTTAAATTGGCAGTCAGCAACCCTCTTCTATTGGTGTTTTCCAATCGCTTATCGATCACTTGCAGTTTTGCCAATTTAACCGAGTCAAATGTCAAAGCAATTAAGTCGCAAAATCGAATTCAACTCGAACTGTTGAGGGTCGCAGTCCCTTAACAACTCTCGTGTGTTTGTTTGTCTTTTGTGTCATTTACATTGTCATGTTTGCTAATTCCTTTTGTTGTATGTTGCCCTTTTGTGCCTAGTTTCGCCATTTCACTTTCACCACAATCCACTTTCTTTTGTTATCGACCATCGAGGGTTGGGCATAGAAAAAAGTGTGCCAATTTTCGGTGTGCTAATTATGAAGTGCTTATGACAGCATTTGAAAGTCGGCTCTGGTTTTGTTTGTTTTGTGTTGAATTAGAAAACAATATGCGATTTGGCCTCTTTCTTTCTGTCAATTTGCATTGAAATGTTAGATGGGTAAAGAGGTCCACATATTTTTCTTGTATTCGGTATATTTTGTATAATCGTATATTTGGGTAAACACAAATGCATTTACATTTATTTAGTATTTATCTTTAGATATTATTGTTGCTTAACTTCAGCAGAAATTCTCAGAACTCTGCACAAACAATTTCGCTTATAAGCATTTTCTGTGCCACCTAGTTGACCCACCCCCTCGGTAAATGTGGCAGATACTCGGCTCGTTTGTTGAGACGGTGGCGGCTCAACGAAATTGGTTTTTAAAAAAATATTCCACATTTCAATCTTTCGCTTTCACTGCTTCCCCCAAGTGGCTTCTGTGGATAGGCCTTGGCTCTACCTTGGTGCAAGTTATGGAGCGCATTATAATAAAAGCTACTGCCACTGGCCGTGTTCAGTGTGCTGCGTGCTGTATCCTGTGTCCTGTGTGGGGCCTCGATGGGGCAAGCGCTTTGGCTTTTACTGTCTCCACAAATAACAATCAAAATTTCCTGGCGTTGCCTTGGCAGCCGCTTCGTAATCTTGGGCCACAGGATAAACGATGCTGTTGGCCTGGAAATTGCCATTGTCGTTGTTGTTGTTGCTGTTGTGGGTCCTACTGAAATTACAGGTGCCTAATGCAAATTTGTGTGTGGCATATTTTGTGGCTGCCGTTTGAAAATTTAAATAAAAATAATTCGAAATTTTTGTGCCACGCTTGCAGAAATCAATTTTTTGTTGTTGTGCCAAAAAAAAAGAAAAAAAGACAGCGCCGTCTGATGCTGATTCGATTTGAGTCGCTGTCTCAGTCTCAGTCGGAGTTGGAGTTGGAGTTTGAATCGTAGTCCCAGAGCTGGGTCTTCCAGCTGATTGTCATCATTCAGGCTGAAAACAGATTTGCCTCCAATCAACGTGCACTTAATTTCGTTTATTTGATTGGATTTGTGTTTTCATGGCTGCCTGCCTAGACATGCACACACACACACACACATATACAAAGAAAGGCCAAAATTCAAATTCAAATTCGTTTTTAGTATTTTGGTTGCAGCGGCAAATTAGAAAATCAAATCAGTTGCCAACTTGCTGGCTGCGTTTTATGCAACAAAATTTATGAATATTGAAAAATGTAATAGAAATTTTTGCAAAAGGTCTCGAGCAGTCCCCCAATCCACCCAATCTACCAAACTACCCACAGACTTGCCAAAAATATACAAAAAAGAAACCAACAAAAAAAACATGGCCACGAAAGTTGTGCGCACAGTTTTTTCAACCATTTTTCCAATGATGGATTTTCGAAATTTTAATGGTGGCTCGCTGCTCGGGTGAGCAGGCGCTGAAGAGGCAGTCAACTTGCCAGTTCCCAGTGCCCACAACCCAGTTCTCAGTCTGAGTCGCAGTCGGAGTCAGATTCCCCGGCGCCTTCGCTAGCATCGTCTGGCGTTATCAGGGGTGCGACCGTGCCTGCTGCCGGCCTGCCTGTGGGTGGGTGATGTTTTTTATATATTTTTTTTTAGCTTTCTATATTTTTTGCAGCGCTTTTTTTCATTTCCTTTGTTTGGCAGCCATTGAGGGTAACGCTGTGGCAGTGCCACCGCGCTATGGGTGCAAACTTAAGGGATGGAATCGATATTTGTTTTCTATAACAAGCATCAGCCACCCAGCAGACGTTGGCCTAATCTAATGCGCCTCGTGCGCGTCTCATGGGCACAGGACACGGCCCAGGCCTGAGGCCTGCTGATGTTTACCGTTGTCGCTACTAAACCCCCACCCCATCCTCCACCCCCAACCAATAGACCGACCCATCACCCGCCACCCCCGTTCGGCGTCGCCGTGGTCCTAATCAATATGCGCAAATGATAATTTTTAATGGCTTCCGAACGCGTTTGTTTATCGGCAACATTGCTGATTTGGCCATGTTTGATTTTGCGCGCCCAGCGCAAATTTAATTTTAATGCCATCGCCGACGCCTCGGCAACTAAACGGAAATTTAATTTCCAAGAAACTTTTGATGGCAACCTTAGCACTGCTCAGCTCAGCTCATCACAGTTCAGTTCAGCTCAGGGAGTCACAGATGACTCAGACCAAAAAAAAGAAGAAAACGAGAGAGAAATATAGCTCCACTTAATGCCGCCCATATGCCGCGGTTTTTTTCTGATTCGGGGCTCCTCGTCCCCCGAACCGCCTTTTGTCTTCAGTCTGCAGCCCGATATTTAAATGCTAATTGCTTTTTAATACGGTAATTTTGGCTGCTCGGCTGCTGTTCGAGACGAGCTTATTGCGGATTAATTTTACAAGCTAATTTCTTATGTAAATGCCTCGTTGCATGTTGTTTTTTCCACAGGGCACAGCACGGCAGCTTCTGGTCTGGGGGTTGGGTCAAAATTCTGGCAGGTAAGCCTTGCAGAAATGCTAATTTGAAGGCGTTTGTAGTAATTAGAAGGTAATTTAAGTTCGAATAAATATTTCAGTTGCAGCTTAAGCTTTGTATTTCAAGTGGTGGGCTGGCAGGTGGATTGTCTGTAATTATATGCATGAAGGGCGTGTGCTGTGCTTTAAGATAATCCTTGACGGCTAAATCACTTGGCATTGATAAGAAAATCGTGTGATTTGTTGCTAAGGTTATAAGTAAAATTCGGATTTTTAAAATTCAAATTAAAGTTCCCTTAATCGATTTACCGATTACTTAAGACTGTTGCCTAATTGCTTTCATGTTTATACTTATATTAAAAACATTCAAGCTCAAACAAGTCTAAGAGTTCTAATCAAGATATGTTTATATTATATTTATATTTTTGATATTATATTTTCAGCTGACAAATATCAACTTTAGCTTAACGATTCAAGTAATTTGATTGTCTCTTTCATTGCCCATAGCTCTATGGTATCTGTTACCTGCAACTGCCAACCCGAATCTGAACCAAACGTCGCTGATTATAAAAGTGAAATCGTATCCATGCTAATTTTGAACCATCATTCAAAACAAAAACTGAAAACGAGCTGACAGGCCAAACTACTGAACAATCCCCCATATGGAAGAGACAGACAGAAACCGACAGATGCACGGCATATTAATCTCAAGCAAACAGATAGCGTCGAACCATTTCCTATCGCACAATCAAACAACACACACAAAACGCCACTGAATACTCGTTATAAAAAAAAAGGAAATCTCTCTATAAAATCCTTTTTTTATGCTGCCTGTCGCTGGCTCGTTTAATGCTAAATTATATCCGTATGCAAATAAGTTTTTTTCCTTGATTTTTTCATTAAATCATGACGATTTGACAGAAAATGCGGAAAAAACAAGCGGAGAAAAAAACAGAGAACTGATTGCCATGGCCTCGATACGGGCACTGTGCAAAGAAAGGGTTGTCTAGCCTTTGTACCCGCGGTCATAGGGCACTAGGGGACAAGGGTAGCGCATTTAAAGCGACCTGCGACACGTTTAGTTTGTTTGTTTGCTTTGCGAGCAGGCTCGCTGGTAGTTTCGCCTGGGGGGCAATATCTTCAGCAGGAACGATGGGGCGACTGAATTGTAGATGAGCACAAGCCCGAGGACGCAGTCTAATGGCTTTCTAAATTGGTACTGTTTCACCGTGGGCTAACAGCATAATGGGTTTATAGATTTCAAAAGATTTTAGTGATACTTATTTACGCATAAAATTGTGCAGGGTTAGTGCAAGTATAGAGTGTAAATTCGCAATGCGAAATATGTAACTAAGAGTCGAGCATAACTATATAGATATATGAAGATACATTTTTGTATAGAATATTTGTATCCATGCTCACATTCAAGTTTTGAGGAATAATCCTAACATAAGTTTTAATCAATAAAAATATTTATTTTGCCTATTTAAGTTCTGTGTCGTTTCTCTTACATCTGCCCCTTTTAAAAGATATTACTGGAATCTTCCCATTCGTTGGTTTTTCTATTCCCACACGAGCTCTCTTCGGTTTTGTTCAATTCCAATATCTATTGATCTCCCAATCAACTCAAAGCAACCCCTAAATCAATATCTCATACACAACATGAGCACTGCAGCGCCGCCTGGTGTTGAGCGGCAGTCGCTACAATGGCTGTCAAACTGTAGCCACCGCCTCTGACTTGGCCTACCTTTCGATAATTTGGAGCCTGTGTTTGCGCATATATAGGACAGCAACTACAGTGATCGGATGGACTATCATTACACTCAACTACAAACTCATTAATACAAAATAAACAACTGCACCAGGGCAAAATGTTTGCATTATAATTTGCATGAGTCTCGCTCACATCGTATGTACTTGAGTGCGGCAGTCTGTGTATCGATCCAACTATCATCAACGAACCGCCAAGTGACCCATAATAAGTCCAAACTTCGAGTGCGTGTGCAACTGTAGCTGGTAGTCAGCTTTTGATCAGTGACACGGGTTGCAAGTGGCAAGTTGTGTAAGCGCAATTTACAATTTGCAGTTGCCATTCCCAACCTGAAAGTTGACGATTGTCGGTTGTCGGTTGCCCTGCCAGTTGTCGGTTGCTGTTACCAAACCCGCCCCACTTGTCGGTGAATGTCGCCTTGCAATTAACACAAGTGCCCAGCGACGATGTTCCCGTTCCCAGAACTACCTCATCTCGTTGTCCTTCGCGTATTCATTGTTGCTTGTGCTGTTGTTGCTTAAGTTGGAGTTGGAGTCGGAGTCGTACTTAATGTTTGAGGCGTGCGTCACAAGCAGCCTGCGCGGCACTGTCATTAAAATAATGCATACACATGTGAAGTACGTGGGCAGTCGGGGTTGCAGGATGCGTTTGCAGGAGAAACGAGTAAGAAACAGAGGTGGAGAGAGCCTTTGCCTGCTGGTTGCTTGCTTGGTTGGTTGGTTGGTTGGTTGGTTGGTAGGTGTTTATTAACAGATCGTTTCCCCAGCGTTGTCGTCTGTGCACTCTCGAGTGCCGAGTGCCATTGAAATGAAGCTTCTGATGATGCTGCTGCATCCCGTCCTCTTCTAGCTGCTACAATTCATTCGACTTAATTAAGCATTCGAGCAGAGAATCATGCGAAGTGTCGACCAGTGCGCAATATGTTTAAAAATAATTTTAATAACATATATTATAAAATATACACTCGCACATAAACAGACTAGCCTACTATTATTAGTAGTGACTGGCCAACAAGTGTTGTGGCACAGTTTACATATATGGCCCGGCTGCAGCTTTTAGCTTGATTGCTGTTTTTATGAAGACATAACGATGCACGCAGCCAATGAAGCTTCTCCAGAAACGGCATCTGGCTTAGGTTTCGCTTTGGAATTCGCTCCGAGTTTGGGTTTGGCGCATAACTAACCCAGACATTGTAATTAAAACGGGGCCGGTGCTATTAAGTATACGGCAAAATTGAATTATGCACTTTTCATGTTAATTTTTTGGCGCTTGCAATAACTTGGTCTTGACATGAAAGCTCGTGTTTTTGGAGAAAGAGGTGGAAAGGTTGTTTTCACAGACACTGGCATCCAAAAAATATATTGCAACAATGCAAAATTGCTGTTAATTATACAATTAAAATATTAAAAGTTGTCCAGATGCAGACACTTACTTATCCGTCAGATCTAAATATATGTATATATTTATACGCATGCAGCTTGGATCATTGTTTGACCTCTAAAATAATATATCGTAACTTTGCTAAAAGCAATTCAATTTTCAAAAATAAGAACTTTTTTAAATCACGATTTATCCTTTATAATAATACTTCAAATTGGTAAGCACGATTTTCGCTCGGAATCAATGTAAAAATGTCATTCCAATTATTTTTCACTGCTTTTCACTGCCATACTTTTTCACAATCAACGCAGTTTTAATCATAGTTTAACATCTCAAGGGAAACAGCACTTAAATTTGAGAACAAGCTTTGAGTTTAAAAACAAAACTCACTGGAATGAAGGCAACTATTAAACTGACTATGTTTTTTCATCTCATCGAGGTAAGAATCTGAATCAGAATTGAACAAAACAGCATTCAAAACAAGTTTTAGACCATCGCAACTTTTACTTTTTAGTGGCTCAAATGACGCGCCAAGCATAAAAAGAAGGCTCAAAATGTCTTGCTATGTGCCCCAGAGAGAAACAACTGGATCTTCCCATCAGTCCAGCCCAGGACAGCTCACTCAGCTCAGCTGGAATTGATGTGCACCCAGCGGCTCCGTTGTTTAATGCACATATTGCATTTTGAACGCAACTGAGAAATAATTATATTTAATTTGATGCGAATGAATGTGAAGCGCTCTGGAGAATTTGCCCAACAACATTATGTGTTTGGCCGCTGCCCCCTGACCATCTTGCCACATCCTGCTGCCACGCATAGTCGCTTTGTTTGGTTAACAGTGCGATTCCTAACGCCGACCAGCCAGTCAGCTACAGATCCAGTGATGGATGGCTTGTTGGCTGATTCAAGGGTTCAATATCTTGTGGCATCGGCACGCAAAGTGCTGCATGTTTACATTGGCGATTATCCTCGTGTGCTCTTGTTTGCGCCCCGAAATGGCCATAAAAAGAGGAGATAATTTGTTGGCCAAAACTGATCGATTGAACACCGATCCTGCGAGCTTTCTTGCTTAACGGCTTAAACACAACTCGATTGTTTGTTTTCCTTTCATTTCGCTTCTCGTCGATCGTTAACGCAAATTAACGAGCAATCATCAAATCGAAGTTGCTTGGGACCCGTTCCACTGCCTGCTCGTCTGCTGACCGCCGCCTGCTGCCTGCTGCCTGTTTATCCCTCATTGACAGCGTTTCATTTAAAAATGAATTCGCCATACGTAATGCGCAAAGGTAGTAGCAGCTGCATCTGTGCAACGGCGTCAACTTGCGGTATTCTCATTAACCATTGCAATTACAACGGCTCTGGCCAGCCGGCTGGGCCCAGACCAGGTCGACAGAGAGTCCGCTTAGTATGTGAGGCATTTACAACATAATTCATAAAAGGAACAGCGCTCATCTCCGTGACCTATAATTATGAATAGACATTTATGCAACTTGTTGCTCGCGTCTGCTTCTTAATTGCTTTTTCATTTCAGTCTGCAATTTTCACAATTTTGCTGCGGCATCTTGTTGAAATTTATTGAAATTAATTTTTGCATTTAGCATTTGCAAGCTTGGCATCTCATCAATTCAAAATGTTAATTGTTTATTGCTGCAGATTTCGTAATATTTACGTGAGTATTTTTTTTACATGTTCTACACAGGTGCGTTCATTAAATAGCAATTTCAAGATATTCATCACCAACCGGACATAATTTATATCCATTTATTTTCATTTACTTAGCATAATTCGTGAGAGTATCGCAGCAGCGCACTGCTTGCCATGTGCAGCATCCTTTGCACTGCTTGTAGCGTCTGAAGGTCTCTTTTGCTTGCCAGGTCGAGCAATAGATGGCGCTAGAACTGACTTCCAGGCGGTTGCTTGAAACGGGGGTTGTTTGCTGGTAGCAAACTGAAGAATAGAAAAAATAAATTCAGAAAATAAAATATAATTTTCTTTATAGTAAATTAACGTAAATAGCTGTTGTATAAATCACTAGACTTAACTAATTTCTATGGTTTGAGCTACAAATTGATTAATCCTGAAGCTTAATGATCACAAAAGGGCAGCCTTTTGTAAATATGGTGTCAACATTGTAATATATTAACTAACTTTAATACAAACCATTTTGCGTATATGTAGCTGTCCCCTACTCCCGTAGATTATTTTTAATTTATGCACATACTAATTTATACAGTCAGATATAGCATATTTAATTTTTTTCAGTGCATCAACCCTTTCTCCTTTGTGGGCACTAATTAAACAAAAGAAACCCCTTTCACACCTTACAAAAGAAAAACTGTTACAACTTCTTTTGTTTGTCATATAGTGAAAAATTTGCATAAATTTTGCGCAGCGCCGAGATGTGCCAAAACCCAATACGAGCAAAAATATTAATTTTCACAGTTTGACGTGTCCTATGTCCTCTTTCCAAAGCCAACATCGGCATCGGCATCGCCATCGGCATTCAAATGCAAATGCAAATGAGCTAACAATGACAACAACAGCGCCGACATTTGATCGTTTTTTTTTTTTCTGAGCGGCAGTTGCGATTTGTATTCAGTTTCTGATCGCAGCCTTTTCTTTTGCGCATGATTTTGCATATAAATCATTTTCTTTATAGTTGAAAGGATTGCAACCCCGAGTGTCAAGGAATTTGCATTAGGGCTGCCAACTGTCAACTGAGAAAGTTTTCACTTTTGAGGCGTGTGAATTCGAAAAATAATTCAATTAGCGCTGTTTGCTTTCTTTTATTGGGGTCTTCGAGTAAGAATTGTTGTACATCTAAATAAGTTAGAAGGAAATGCAACTTTGATAATGTTTTATCCAAAGTTTTGCACTTTGTACAACTGCTTATGTATTCCATTTTGACTGGCTGTTAACATGATTTATTGAATGTGGTAGGCGGGCACAATCCGACCCACAATTCACCTGCCCCAAAAAGTACTCAACTACACGTGTGCCAAATTCATTCCATGCCATCGTCGGCGACTATTGATGTGAGCTGCTTGTGTGTGTGTGTGTGTGTGTGAGGGTGTCTGTCTGTTTGCTAAAGGATAACAACAACAAGGACTGCTAATACACAATTTGCATATATTTATCCATCAAATTGATGGATGCTACTGCACACTGAGCCACGTTGAGGCAAGAGACATCCAAGCGTGGCGTTGTTGCTTTGACACGTCGCAATACCCCCAAAAGGATAATGACAAAGACAGCACCACGACAATGCCACACACAAATACACAAATACACACACACACACACACACACACACACTGACACACATGGAGAAGAGAAGCGAGAGCAATTTGCAAGGCGCTGGTTGAAAAGGGCAACAGAAAGCTGGCGAGGCGAAAGACGCAAGCAGCAAGAAGCATCCTTTAAGTATCCTTTTCGCCTAGGTACCAGGCAAGCCAAAGCAAGGCAAGGCAGACGCAGCCAGTCAGCCAGCCAACCAACCAACCAACCGACCGACACTTCAATCGTGCGACGTTCGACGAGGAGAACAACGACAACGAGCAACGAGGATGACTGCCATGAGAAAATTACATTTTCTCCGGAAAAGCACTCAACCCGAAGACATCTTCCGTTGGCAGTGGCAACGCCAACTGAGAGCGGCTGTTGCGGGGGGGAATGAAGCTGCCAAGCCAGCTGAGGGTAGCTGCTATTGCCATTTCAAGTGTCACACACACACCCACACATGACTACAAAGGCGTACACACATGTGTGCTGCTTTATATCCTTTCGCCGCTGCTGCCTGATAACAAATTTTTCTATTTTATCTCATAAAAAAGAATATGTATAAATATATGTATATGGATATGTATGTAGAACTGAGCCCAGTGTGCTCAACGAGGCCGTGCTAACAAAAATTTACATATATTTTATATGTTGCGATTTTTTGGAGTTGGCTCGCTTCTGATGACTCGGCTGCTGCTGTTGTTTTTTTGGGCAACAATCGATATTTCTTATGCGCACAATTAAGCAACAATGTTCAGGGCAAGGATAAAAGCTCTGCCCTAAATCAGACTCAACATAAACGGTTGCAAGCTTTTCCGATTTTCCAGTTTTTCATTGCCTGCTGCGAGGCGTTTCTCAACTCTTTTTTTTTTTTGGGCTTTAATTTGCGTTGCTTTAATGAACAGCTGCTCGGATTGCACAGGCGAAACTGGAAGTAAAAATAAGAGTGAAGGAAGCGCGCAAAAGAAGTCGCGCAAAAATTAAAAGAAAATGAATGAACGACGACGTCATCAGCTGTTGCCGTTGCCGTTGCTGCGCTGTCGTCATTAGTAAACGGGGTGCGGCGGTGGGAAAGAGCGCACCGAGTGGGCGAAATGAATGAAAATGAAAAGCGCGCAAATGAAAATGAGCGCTGAAGCACGTGTTGCCGGCTCGTAAACAGCAAAGAGACCCCCGATAGAGACAGAGAGAGAGAGAGAGAGAGAGAGAGATAGTAGAGCACAGGGAGCTTAGAGATGGGAGAAGCTGGACGCGACTAATTGCGATGGGAGCCGTGAAAGGTGCCAATAAATATTTGATTACGAATTCTGTAAAATCAGAATCAAAAGATATATAAAAGAGAATAATGTGAATATTTACACACCATGGGTAATATATATTATCTCAATTTAATAATTATACAATACTAGTAATTACATATGAAAGTTATTATGAAACTCTTCTTAAGCCTATTTATTAATAATATGTATTAAATATAGTTTAATCTGCAGTTTTAGCTTAACGATGAATTCTTGTATTTTAAATAAATTAAACATATTATATTAAATACATAATTAAATATATCCGTATGGTGACTTAATCATACTATAACCAAGTTATTCAATCTGGATTAATGCGAATTCATCTGCTCTTAGTCCCAGACTCCAAGTCACAATTAAAACGCGCAACATAAAAAATGATAATTCCCATGGCCCGTGCCACAGCACCCACAACATCGCAGCAGACCATCACCAATCGCTGTGGCATCTGCTGCGCCGGCACGTCGTCAATATTGTTGTTGCTGTTGCTGTTGCTGTTGGCTCGTGTCCTTGAACTAGAAACCCGTTTAATTTAACTGTTGCTTAATTGCTGGCAGCGACGTCGACGCCACGTTGCGTCATTAAATTTTTGTTTCCTGCGCTACCAATGGCCGTGTCTCTGCCAGTGACTCTGCCTCTGTCGCTGGCGCTGCTTCTGTTGCTGCTGGTGCTGCTGCTGCTGCTAGAAAACTTCATTTTGGGTAATTTTCGGTAGTCTTTGTTTTCTCATTTTCATTTTCATTCATTACATGCTGAGCGTCTCGTCGCTTCGGTTGTGAGCTCGGGGCGCAGTGTTAATTTTCATATGCCGAATGCCAAAATGTTCCCCACAGCAATTATGCGACACGAAACGGAATGGAACGTGGCTGGTGTTGTTGTTGCTGTTGCTGTAGCTGTTGATAGCGGTGGTGGTGGTGGTAGGACTCTTCTCACACACACACATTGGCAGCGCAGTGCGAGTGAGTCGCAAGCATTTGCTGGCCACTGCGTGTGACAGGGATGCCAGAGAGAGAATATCGACAGCGGCAGGACGCTTGCGCACTGGTCGCTGCTGCTCGCTGCCGTCGTCGCCGCCGCCGCCGCCCTGTTTCCCCTGACAGCCACAATGCTGGCTACGAAGCAGCGTGTGCAGTGCTAAGGGCGAATAATGGTGGCTCGGTTTTACTGTTATTCTCACTGCCTCGGGCAAGGCGCTGACTGCGTCGGCGACGTCGACAGCGACGCAGACAACCTCAGGGGCTGTACACGAAATTTGCATGCGCCCAAAATCGGGTTAACTTTATATGTGTGTATGTGTGTGTGTGTGTGTGGATAGAGAGACAGAGGCTGTGGCGCATTGCTCTGTAGGTGGGACTGAGAGGTGGGCAGGGGTGAACAATACTGAAAGTGGAGTGAGAAGCCATCGTTTCAACAATATTGCTGTATTTTTGAAATTCCAATTTGCATATTTTGATGTGCGTCGTTGTCGTTCGACTGAGCCACCAACGAGGCGACTGACTGACTAACAGACTGACGGACAGACTTTCGTGCTGAAATTTCGCATTTTATAAATTGTATAAAACTGTTCGTCGAATGCGGCGCCTTAAATCAGCCCCTGAATCCGCTCGTGTGCAGCTTAATCCACAGCTTAAATCAATTAGTCACAGTGGCGGGAGGATTCTGTCACATTTGTTTGACACAAGAACCACCAGTTGCAGGATGACACAGGTTATTCACCTTCCTTCCTTCATTATCCTGTGCGTCGTCTAATCAAGAAAGCGCCAGACGCTGACGCTGACGCAGACGCAAGCGTCGCTTAATGAATGCCAAGCGAAAGCAGAATGCAAAACAATAACTTCCAAGCAGCGGCGGTGGCGACGGCGGCGGCGGCGTTGGCATCACCTTGACCTTGAAACCCACATTTAAAATAATTCACTCGTTAGCGCAGGCGGCGGCAGCATCAGCAGCAACAACGTCATCATCATTATCCTCATCATCATCGTCGACAGAAGCAGAGGCTGCGTCGCAGCAGCCGGCGGAAAGGCAAAGTAAAAACACAGAGACACAGCCATTATCTCATCAACGAAAATGAAAATGAGCGAAGCAGCAGCAGCAGCAACAGCGCCCACCAGCAGCAGCAGCAGCAGCAGCCACCCACCCTCTCAGCTGGTTGCTGGTTGCTGGATGCTCCCATGGCCGCCTCACTCAGCTGCGAATGCTCTCATTATCATTTATTCATTTTCGTTTCATTCATTCCCATTCATTTGGCGGCGCTCTCTTGTGGCTTGCGCCAAAACAAACTAACGAACGGAACGCAGGAAGAGGACGAGAACGACGCAACCCGACTGCTCCACCAATAACAACAACAACAACAGCAACAGCAATAACAACAACAATAACAGCGCCAGCAGCAGCAGCAGCGAGTGGGTTGCAAAGAAAATTTTAATGGGCGAATGAAATTACAACGCAGCCGGGCTGGGTGGGGCAAGGAGTGGTGGCCGACGCCAACAGCCTGAAATAAACGAAATGAAACAAGCGGAGCTCAGCATCAGCAACAGCAGCAAGCAGAGGCGAAGTTGCTGTCGCTGTCGCTGTCTCTGTCGACGTCGACCGATGCTCCCTGACTAACTACGAACTTGGCTCATTTTCACAGCAGCAGCAGAAATGACGTTGCGATGGCTGTTGCGCCCCCGTTTTAATGCAACAGTTTTTTTTTCTTTTTTTCGCCCCCATATCCGTGCCCCACACTCCCAGGGCACCTCCTCTTCCACACCGAACCCAAAATGTAGCTGCATTTGGCCTTGCAACAGAAACCTGCAAATGAAAGCGAAATTAAAATGGCAAAAATAAATTAATGTCCAAAGCGTGAGGGAGAGTTCGAGCTCAGCTAGCTGGGTGGGTGGGTTGGAGTGGTGGAGTGGAGAATGGCAGGCGTAAATTGCAGCCCAAAACGGAAATTAGACCAGGCAACTGTTGAGCATGTGTGCAAATGTGGGCATATGCAAAGTATTCCGGGACTTGTTACTGCCAATTCAAATATTACTTATCAATGTATAACGGCAACCGTTGACTATTCAAATGGATTTTCGCCAATCATATTTATAATAATTGCATTTGTAAGTTTGTTTAAAAGTTAACAAATGATTCACTTTGTAAACAAATTACTTAAACTCTTTCTATAACTCAACATTTTATTCCGATTCAATATCCAATTCCTTGTATTTTTCTTTATGCAGATTGCTGATTAACTCATTTTTGGTATGTTCAAGTTTAAAGTTCAAAATCATAAGCTGTAACAGCTGGAATATCCTTTCAATCAGAATGCTCTCATAATTACTTAATTAACTGTTCTGATATTCTAGCTAATGGATGGACTTTAATTGACTTAAGTAAGCATTGACAGAGTGGACACAATTCAAGTTTAATTTGCCAACAAGGACAATGCCAGCTAGATTCAATCTGCAAATGCTGCAATCATACCATTTTTTTTTAACTAATCTGCCATCTTCTTATTCAACTCTTTTGTCTGGTACAAAGAAAAGTCAGTTCTGTGTTGATTCAAAGGAAAGCTGCTTCAATTCGCTAGGCAAAAAAAGCGAAATAGAGCAAAAGGCAAGAAGGCTAACAAAAAAAGAGCAATTTACAGTCAACCAAAAGGGACAGGACCTTAACTGACCTTTTCTTGTTCACCAGGAGACTGGCGGAAAAAGGAAAAACGTTTCTACCAATGAATGTCACAGATTCATTTCGCCTTTTGCTGCTTGGTCGAGTTACGCCAATGTTTGTGATTAGAATCAAGCGACACGCATCACTGAAACTGAATGGCTTAAGGCTGTAGATATCATTATAAGTGCACATGTATATATAAATATATATGAATATATATGAGATATAGGCATACATAAATATATGTACGATATATGATATTTGTGCTGATATTTATGCCTAATGGCTTTTATTTGGCATGCTCTTTATTGTAAATAAGATTAAAGAGCGACGGCAGCTAAACGAAAAACGCTTTCTCTTGCAAAGGAAAATGGCAAATTTCCAGTACATTAATATGACAGCCGATAAGGCAAACCATGCCGTGGAGGTGGTGCGGCGAGGGGCGTGGCAGCTACAGCTACAGCTACATGTGTGACATATCACATGACATTTTGCGCGTTATATTTTCAAAGAGTTTTTTTTCCGCGAATTTCGCTTGCCTTGAAATTGAATAAAACAACCTGAAATGACAAACGAACGAACGAACGAACAGAGTGGCAGAGGCTGCTAATGGGGCTGAGGCTGAGGGTTCAAGGGTGGTGGAGACGCTTGGCAACAGGGTGGGTGGTTTTTTCTGTGTGTGTGTGTGTGTGTGCTGCACGTGTGCACCCGTAATTTTCCATTTGTGAACTTTTCCTTTGCACTGAACGCTGTAGATTTTCACGCTTCCGGCATGCGAGCAACATTGATGAAGCTGCTGCCGTTTCAGCCGCAGCTTGACAGCCAGATAGACACAACAGCAACAACAACAACCACTGTCAGTACTCACTAACAAGCTCTTCTACATATATGTAAGTGAGCGTGTGTGTGTGTGTGTGTGTAGGGTGTCAATTTGCAAAAAAAAATATATTACAAAAAATGTGCGTCGAGCAAAAATCGAAGTTTAAAAATAAATGGCAGTCAACTGACGATATTGTGTGTTGGCCTCGCTCGAGCCTCGTTTGCCGTGTCCTGTTTGTCTTTGCGGCCTATACGCGTGTGCGCCAAAAAAATTAAAATGGCTGCCAAGCAGTGCGTGTGTGTGTGTGTGTGCGTGTGTGTAATAAGATATTTTAGTGACTTGTGTCACAACGCAAGCAAATCCATCAAATGCGAATATCCGAAGTACAGTACCCAACCCCAGCCAACTTCGCTGAGAACTGGGCACGCAGCGCGCGCTTATTTGTAATGGGATCACAAACACACTTCAATTTCATTTGTGACGCTTTACGCACAAACACACCAACAGACAGTCAAACAGACAGACAGACAGACAGAGAGGCAGAGAGGCAGATAGTAGAGCTGAATGAGCGTAGGGGTGGCAGAGCGTATCAATCACAAATTAATGAGATGTGAGTGCCGCAGCTTTTGCCAGCTCCAAACTGTCAGTTGCCAGTTTGACGCGTTTTTTTTCTCTCTGCTCTGGTTTTTATTTCGCCTTTTTGCGTTTGTAGTGCAGACCAAACAAATTTCGCTCACTTTGGCATGCCTCGCATGCAAATGCCATTTCTCAGTCCAAATTACACAATTCATCACATTTCATTTGACTCGACTTGAGTCAAACAGTCACAGAGTCCAAAACAGGGAGGCATCCACTTTCTCCATCTGGTACTCATCCATTTCAGCATCAGTCGCATCCTTGGGCCCGTTCCCTTTGCGAATGTGTTTCCAATTCGGGTTTTGTCCAAATTGGCAGTCGGAGTTTTTAATGGGTTTTTGTGACGAAAGCTTTCAAGTGACGCCAACTGCAAGAGAACTGTATTTTTTTGAAGTTTAATTGAAGTTAATTTTATTTGACGATGTAAACAATTCAATTTAGTCTACTCAAGGCGCAACTAAGAAGACGTGAAGGCAATAGCAATAAGTGCTGGATATAGGTTAATCAAGTCTAGATAGTTTACGACTATAATGCCTGTAATCCATGAATACATATGTATGCCTGATATACGATTCAGAAGTTCAGTATGCTGTCTTTAAATCAACTCTCTTTATTGATCTCATAATACGTTGACCTCATCTTAAGTGTCCAGAAATATTCACTAAATAACCTGTCAACCACTCCGCCTTATCGAAGTTATTTTTATCAGATTCCAGCTACCTGGCCACGCTTACTCACCAACCTGAACGAACAATTTGCCAAAGTGTGTGCGCCACCGAAAAGTTGGAAACAAAAAAAATAAACGAAGTAAAATGCAACCTCAGCTACCAAATTGCGCAGCGTCATAAAATGTAAAAATTTTCAATTGTCTACAATTTGTGTGCGAACTCGAACTCGAACTCCAACCAGCCAATCCAGAGACTGAGCTGCAGCAATCGCCAGCACATTTTCATAGCTGCTTACTCAGTTTGGCAACGCGTTGGCCGCTTACATTGTTCACATGCTGCCGTTGCGACCAACTTGGCTGAAAGGCAAAGTATTAGAAATACAATAAAGTGGAGTCAAAGTGAAAAGTTTTACGCAGCGGCTGCTCCTTCGTTCTTCGTCCAACAAAGAAATGGTGCAAAAAACTGATGCTGCTACTGCTGCGGCTAACAAAAAAAAATATATAAAAAAAACTTTGTAAACAGCAAAGTTTACTGGCGCCCAACTACCCACCTTGTGAACAGAACTGAGGAGGAGAGGCGCTACAAAAGCGCTACCACAAACAACTTTGTTTGCCTCCATATGCGAGCACATTTTCTCCCTACATCTTCATATATGCAACGAGTCTGAGTCTGTTTGAGGCGCGGCTTAAAAACTTTTAACAATGCACAAAGCGGCAAAAGGATTTCTTTCATATTATTAACTTGACTCGAGTGTGCGAGACTCACATGTGAAGAGCCCAAAGAGCCCAAAAGAGCCCAAAGGAGCTGAAGAGCCGCCATAAAATGTATGTCGTCCTACCCTTCTATAGGGGCCAAGTGCTACTGCCAACGCAGTGGCACTTGACCGTAAAGTTTACGCATGCGTGGCGCCTTTAACAATTATATTACAATTCCGTTTTTAATTTATAAGTGCCAACAGCGGATCGTAAGTCCAAAAACCTGAACTAACACTCACGGAATTCACGCACTAACTGAACGGGCCAGAGACAGTGTCAGCCCTGCTGGGTTAGCTGGGCAGGATTTGCAGCTGTGCGATGAGCGTACGCGTTTCAGTGATGCAAATCGCAATAAATTGTAATTTATGCAATCGAGCCCGCTGCGAGCTCATCGCCAAGGGGTTGGGTTGGCCAGGTTGGCCAGGTAGACAGGCCCAGACTCGTTTGCAGCTTCCGTCTGCGTGTCTCTTTTGAGGCGTTTACGCAGGCGCATAAATTACGCCAAATTGGCAAAAGGTAGTAAATAAAAAGAAACCCCTTTGACAGTATCGACTTTAACTACTACCGCTGGCAGGTCACGTAAAGCCCACATCAATCGTTGCGTAGCGAATTTGAATGGCCAATGGAGGAGGCCTCGGAATTGTCCTGGCTGCCTCTGGAGGCGTCGTCCTTCTGGTCGGCTTATCTGCTGACAAATTTCCGTGCGTTTTGGTTAAGTCGCTGACATTTGATTAATGAGCGGGCGTTTATTTTTCGGCGGTATTAGCGATAGAGCCTAAGCCATGGGATTTTATTCTGATGATGGGTTCTACAAGCGCTGGCCTAATGATATGCACTGATAGTTTTAAGATGCAAATTTCTATAGTATTATATTTAAAACACATGTCCAGTCAAAAGCAACACTTTAAGTACACCATGGCCAATCTGCGCTCAACCCTTTAAACACACAATACGATTGCAGACAATACCCATGACATCAAAATATATTACCACTATAATAAAACGAAGGAAAAAAACTAGCATGTAAATGTTTTGTTAAATGTGCGCGGTACATAAAGAAAAATTGGCATAAAATTCAAAGTAGCGCACATAAATCAACAATTTTTGGTTCAGCAATTGCAGAGATAACAGCGCAGGGTCTGTGGCAGTATCCGGGTTGTTACGGCTGCCCCTGAATCTATTCCTGGCATTGGCTCAACATATGCTCGCCCATTAACAATTGTCAGTTGGCAGGGGGCATTATGAATATTCATAGTTCGATTTTTGATTCGGCATTGTTTAAAATCGGCGTAACGTAAATTAAAAGGCAAATTTACAATAATGCGATGCACAACCGCACCCCCTGCCACAGATACGAACTGATCGCAAACCCTTTGCCTATCGATAAATGCGCACGAGGCACTTTCGATTTTCGGCGCAAATCGGCAATAAATCGCCTTCGGATGGCACAGCAGACAATGGGCCAGACAAAAGGGTTTCAAGAGCATCCTTTTTGTTGTGCGTGTGCTTGTTGGTTTTGCCAATGAATGAGTTGCCAAAGGGGTAACACAATGTAGATATGGGCATGGGGTACCTGACTTTCCACCGCTCGCTACTCACAAACAAACATTGAACATGGACTCGAGTGTCTGTGGTTGTACTTAATTAGAGTTTTATAAACAGCAAACGCAGAGATAGTAAATCGAAAGTTTCGATGTAGATTTCATGGTCGAACTGCTGATGTGGGATGTGCGACGGGCCATCGAGTTCTTTGCATATGGCCAAAAATCATCTGCATATTGAAATGCCCCTATTACAATCGGTATATCATATTGGTCTCCTTGCTACCTGAGCCGTATTGTCTTTGTCTTCACGCATCATGAATTTGATTGAGGATTTTATGCTTTATTTTATTTTTTTAATAATTTGATGCAGCTTCTTCATGGCGCTTGGGTTGTCATTGAGCTGTGGCAAATAAATTTGAAACTTTACTGGTTCTCTTCCTTTGTTGTTGTTGTTGTTGTTGTGTTAGGGTACCAGAAACTTTCGAAGCGAAAGGAAAAACTTTTGCAACTTGAAAAGGACAACTGTTAGTCAGCTGTGAATAAATGAAATCAAACAAAAAAAGGTTGTCGATTAGAACATTCCAAGAATATATATACAGTATATACAAATATTAAAGAGGAATATATTCTCTCCAACTGCTCTCATTGTCCTTTGCTGCTCCCATTTTTAGAAACATATAATGCGGCTAGGAAAAAGAAGCAAAATGTATCCAGCAAATGTCAGGCAGGAACCAAATTAAATTAAGCCCGACGCGACGCTCATTTGAGTACCGCTGCCCCAGTCAGCGTCGCGGTTGTTGTGTCTTATGCCACACAATCTGAAGCCAGCTACCCGAAAAACATTTCAGTGCTTTGTGTACGTGAAAATGAAAATTTGCCCTCAACTTTTTTGTGCTTTCGCTCATTTTCATTTACCACTCGCTGCTGCTGCTGTCTTTGCAACTGTGTGCGCTGTATATATGTGTGTATGTGTTTGTGTGTGTGTGTGTGTGGGAGTTGAGCGCAATTAATTAAAACTTTGTTGGGGCTGGTTATGGTCGTGTCCTTGTGCGGGCGTAGTCGTCTGGCTGGCTGGCTGACTGGCTGGGAAATTATGTCAAAGTGTCTGGCGCTGCCAGTTCCTTCTTCTGCTTTGCCTGCGTCTTCATCTTCGTCCTATTGGGTGTCTGGCGTGTTCGTGGGAATTCCCTCAATTATTTTTGCTGTCGCCGTCGACGTTGACTTCGACGCCGGCTCATTTATTTGCAGCTTAATTTGTTTTTACTTTCAGCTGAAAGTTTCGAGGGCGTCTGCCAGCCACTTGTTGCCAGTAGCTGTCAGTTCTCTGGGGTACGTTTAATGAAATCAATTATGACAGCAACCGTTGGCGAGGCGTGTGATGAAAATTAAATGCCACAAGCGACTGGCAACAATTTGTCAACGCACAAAAGGCACAACATCATAGCAGAGATTGGTTCACTGCGTTCACAACCTGACCTGACTGGGAGGCTGAGGAATGGGGGCATTTGGGTTTTTTGGGCACATCCTGGCTCAAGTGGAATGTTCCGTTGCGCATACGCTGACATACAATAGCCGTAGCCTGTTCAGCTGCTCCTTGCTGTAGCTTTTGTTGCCATGGCATTTAAAATTCATGCAACCCACGCCGCCAGCCGCTTACTTCTCTCACATATGCAGATGATGTTTGTTGACGATCCAGCCTTGGAAATTCTTACACATATAAACACACTCACACACACACACACACACACACGCACACACACCCACTTAAAAGCGAAACACGCATCCTGTGCGACACATACAATTCAACATTCCCTATGCGTATCCTACAGAACTCTGCCTGCTCCCCCCACTCATGTACCCCTTTCACCTTTTCAACGAGCTTCAGTCGTTGTTGTCGTTTGATTTTTATTCATTTCTCGCATGACAATGACGCTTATTATGAATTCTTTGTGATTTCGCGTGTGTTTTTTCTTTTTTCAGTCTCTTATTTCTTTTCATATTTTCAATATCTCTTCAGCGCTTCCGTTCCTCTCTGGCATTGCTCCCTGCAATCGAAATAACTTGCATGCGGCATGATTGTTATTCAAATGTGATTTCTGTGTTCAGTTATTTTCTTTTATTATGATTGTCCTTGTCAAGCATATCCTCGCATCCTTTACCCACCTCGTTACTTGCTCACGTTCCCGTTCCCGTTCCCTTTCCCGTTCTTGTCACCGCTCCCCCTTCCTAACCTTTGAGTACCTGGCTCATGTTGTTTGTTTAACATTTTGTATTCAAAAATAATTATTTAGATTGTTGCATTCGGCATGCGAGGAATCCGACTTGCGATTTGAGTTGGAGTTTGAGTTGCATGTGTGTTAGCTGAGGCGTTATGTAGGCGTTGTAGATGATGCGGCAGGTGTGGCTTCATCGGGGGCCTTTGAACTTTGCATACATGAACAAAATTAAACTTTAAGGAATGCTTATTCATTTGCAAAAATGTATAAGAACATTTTCTGAGCAAGAATGAATATGTTTCATAATATTAACATATATATTTCGTATTTGTAAGTTATTTTTAAGAATCCAGAACCATTAAAACTATAATTAAATGCATTTCTCAGCAAATGAAATTTAAAAAATATAAATCTTTGTTTATTGTTAGGTATATACAATTATACTATATATTTCTCGTACTGTGCACTAGAGTAATGTGAATGTTCTTAAAATGTTTCTCCTTAAAGAAATCGCAGTCTTGCCACAGATTTATTTGTCAGTCGAATATAGTCATTGCCTTTTCGGGCAACTGTTGCAAGTACGTCCCGCAGCTGTTTATGGGTCCCTTCAAAAAATCCATACAGCTCCGACATAAAATCCAAATTGATGACGCATCATGATGGTGTCATAAGAAAATTTTCACAATTTCCACTAAAACCCATTTAAAGTGTTGCCAGGACCCTTACCCCCACATTACCACTTCCTAGCCCCCCAACGGCCACCCAACTCGTGAAATGCGCGTCGATTAAACCTTTCTTTTATGTGCTGTCTTTTTGGAGTACGCCTTTGTCGAGAGCCTGAAACCAAAGCGTAGTGGTATAGAGAGAGGGGGCAGCGGGAACGCCGTAAAGGGGGCTGGCCAACATCGTTGTGTTGGCGGCTGTCATCAAAAAATATTGTATTGTTATTATTTTATTTTTATGTGCCCTCGCTGTTATTTGCATAAGGATGGCCGAGTCCGGGTCCCGCTTTGGGTTCGAGCTCGAGTTCGAGTTCTGTGTCCTGGGCAAGAACCAGCGGCAGAAGCATCGGCAGCAGCAGCAGCACCAGCAGCAGCAGCGGCAAGCAAAACGCGTTTCGCTCGCTTATTTCGCATTGTAAATTTTTATGTCAGCTTGTGTGTGCTTCTGTGTGTGTGTGTGTGTGTGTGTGTGTGTGTGTGTGGGCGGTTCCCTGTCTCCTGACCCCGTGCCGGCTCCAGCAATCACACACATTGTAATTGAACACACACGCTCGAACGCATTTTGTTTAGATTTCATTTCTTTCGTATTTTTTTTATATATTTTTTTGCGTTCTTTCTGCAACTTCTTCTGCTTCTTCTCCATCATTCGAGTCGCCTCCTGCGCTCGTCATGTTTTTACTGGTTTGGTTCTCGCACTCATTCTGCTCCTGCTCATGGTCCTCATCCCGTTCCTCGTTTTGTTCATCTTTATGCTTTTGGCTTCGGAGTCGTCGACATAAAATGCAAAACAGAATTTCATTTTCGGCAGGAATGCTAAGGCGATGTTTCTGTTCTTGTTGTTGTTATTGTTGCTGTTGTTATTGGGAATGCTACAACATTGTTGAAGCATGTAATATCCTGCCAAGGATAAGGGTTGGAATACACCCCGCACACACACACACACACACACACACAGACACACACACACCTAGTCGCACACTCACATATTCCTTCTCATCATGTATGGGTTTTGTGTTGTTGACGATTTCTGCTACGTTTGGTTTTCTTTCTTTCTTCCTTTTTGTTTGTTTTTTTTCGTTTCGTTCGTTTGCCCAACACATTTTTTCATGCGAATTTAGTTTATTGGTTTTGTGTGTGATTGTGGGAGGAGCTGAATCATGTGTGTGAGTGTGTGTGAGAGAGTGTGTGCCCGGTCTTTTTGGGGTGATTGATTGGCATTACGAGTTGCCATTTACATACACATTTCATTTATGCAAATACTCGCAATTCATATTCCACAAATACTTGGCGAATTACAATAAACATTTTGCAACAACAATGCCACACAGAGCCACTGGTGGGGGTAGTTAAGAGAGTGAGAGAGTGAGAGAGGGCTTTAGAATATTCCTCGAATTTCGCATTCGCATTCGCATTTTGCATTCGTTAAGCATTCTCGCAGCTAATTTCCCTTTAAGATTTGCGCCACATAGATATCCATTCAGATTTAGATAGAGATCAGCCCATAGTCTGCCTGCCTGTCTGCATCCATCTCTCGTCTATCTGCTGTGGTTCTAGCTGCCTGCTGTTTCTGCTTAATTTCCTGTTAAGCCATTTTCAATATTTCGTGTAATGAAGTTGAGCGCACATCAAAATGGCAGCGTCATGCATTAAAGGCGTGGCAAGTAAATGACAGACCAGTTTCAGCAACCCAGTATCAAGTATTCAATTGTAGCCAGTCAGTCAGCCAGTCACTCAGCCATTGAGTCATTCAGTCAGTCAGTCAAGTAGCCAGCCAACCAGCCAGCCTATGGGACATTTATAGAACATGCGCCCCAGAGTTATGCATGACGAGTTATGCTGATGAGGAGGCGTTCACTTGGCGGCACAGTGGCATGAATGCCATTATCAAGTATGCAAAACTACATTGACTGGAGAGGCAACACTTAACGAAATGAAGTTAGATAAGTAAAAACTTAAAACTTAAGAAATAAAAGTTTATAAACTACATTTCAGCAATATTCGCTTTTTTTGGCCTAGCCGTGACATTGTGCTGCTGCTTATTTAACCACACGCCAATAACAAGGACAATTTCGCTTTGCTCTTCAGCGCTTATAATATCTAAGACTTGGCTTTAAATTAGCATTTTCCATAAATGTTTTGTATGTCATCATAAAAACGACACACACACACACAGAAGCACACACACATGCTCCCCTATATACTCCAGCCCGCTGTTAACATCAAACAGCCATAACGCAACACGCTGCGTATGCGTAATGTGGCGACTGAGCAAAGCACACTTAGCAGCCAATTCTTTATGACCTGCCTAAGCAAAGGCCTTCCCCTCAGCGCCCCCTCTCTCTCTCTCCCTCCCTCTCTCTCTCTCTCTGTGTGTCTTAAAAAGGATGTCACATAATCGTATTTCAACGCATTTGGTGTAAACGTTTTAAACTTTTGGCCCAAAATACTCGAGTATTTTTTCTTTATTTTGAGGAGCGGCTTCTGCAGCTGCACAGCAGATTCATTTGTGCAATCAGCTAAAGCTATCGGGTTTGGAAAATCGCTGCCTAGGTAATATGCCTCTATCGGCAGGCAGAGGAAATTAATGTGCCCTTTTGTGGACTGGGTAGCATATCATTTCTCTCTGTAAGTGAGTCGATGCCTGACGCTGACGTCTGCGTCGAGTGTGGCAGATTAATGATACTAAAAACGCAATTTGCCTGCCATCACACACAAACACACACACACACACATACACTCATACAGTAGAAATTCTGGTTGCCCAAACCACGTCTGATTAGCTTTTGCCAGCGGCTTTACGGTCATTAGTCGCTGCTCAGGAATTTGGTTTATTGGATGCCAAAGTTGAGTACACAAAATCGCCAACTAGTTGGATGGAGTGTTGTGGCTGCCCCGCTTATGCCACCTCCGTCTCTCACTCTCCTCCCTCCCTCCCTCTACCCACCCCTCCCCCACCTCCTTTACGTACCAGGCTGACTATACACAAATTATAATACAAAATTTTGTAAGCCAAATAACTTGAAATGCCTTTTTAATGTTGTAGAAAATCTTCATAGAGGCAACAACTACAAGTTTCTGCATTCACATAAAGGAAAGAAAAGGGATCTTATAATAAATTCCACAACGGCCAACAAGATGATGATGATGAGAGGCTCCTCATATTCGTTTCCATATGTGCAAACCGAGTTCTGATGAGTAGTTGCGCCAGAAGTTGCCTGACGTTTTTTCTTTCTTTCTTTCTTATTTCGTATTTTATTTTATTACTTTTTTTTTTGTTGGCCAAATTGTTGCATGCAAATGTTGCTACGAAAGCAGCAGACTTTTAGTGCAATATACGTAATATGTGTTGTAGTTTCATTAGGATTACAGTTAGCTCTGCTCCTGCTGCTGCTGCTGCTGCTGTTGCTGTTGCCTTTGATGGCTGCCTTTGCTGGCTGCTTATTGAGTTATGACGCATGCGAGTTGTAAGAAAGAGTATGAGAAAGAAATAAAAATTTTCTGCTTATATAGTCGACAACTACACACAGTCCGGGCATAAATAGCTATAAAGTCTATATCTGTGTGCATGTGTGTTTGTGTGTTAGCAACAAAAGCTTCGCATTTGGCATTGACTGTGGCATGGGCACGAGCAGCGTTCACTGGGCAAATCAGAACTCAAAGTTAAACCTACCCCTCGGCGGGCCGGGCTTGTTTTGGATAGAAGTTGCAGCTGATCCATAAAAGTATTTTGCATGCAGCACAACAGCAACAGCAGCCACACAAAAGCATTGCACGAGTGCTCCTACTTACGAGTAGTTGCCAGAGTGCCTCATAAGACGTAGGACATACAACAAATTGAGTTGGTGGACCGAGTGCAGCATGGAACTTGGAAACTTCTATGATGTACAAGTATTAAGCACCGAAATAGTCGAGCGAAGTCAACTACGTGACATCTTCAATGATTGCAATTAGCAAAGAGTTTAATAATTGAGTCATTTTCAAGGTCAAGTCAATGTGCAGATTTACTGAAGGTCATCTACAAGTCAAATATTCGGTAAGGCTTCGAAAAAAAATCAGAGTCAGCTTTAATTTTCAACTGTGAAGAGAGGTAAATTTCGAAACAATAAAAATAATATTAAATATTACTCAATATTATTCAATTAACAATTTAAGCAAGACTCCATAATATAATACTAAAAGAAAAGGCATTTGCTATGGAATTTCCAACATAAGGCATCAGTTTCTTTGTCGGTTCTGGTATGGTTATCAGCAGATGTCTACAATCGATTATGTTTGAATTGCTTAAATTCCATTTTAAACCGAACAAATCAGTTTATTAAAGCATCCACTGATTTTGCTTTACAGACTGCAAGTATTTATTTTTGGTCCTGTACCAGCCTCCGACATCGATTTGAGGCTGTTCCTTGCTATTCCTGTTGCTGCTGCTGCTCCTGGCATGTTGAGTACTGTAGTCGTTTTTTGTTGTTGTTGTTGTTGTTGTTGCTGCTGCTGCTGTTGCATTTTACATTTTT
Organism: Drosophila planitibia; assembly: GCA_035043785.1. Classification (NCBI taxonomy): domain Eukaryota; kingdom Metazoa; phylum Arthropoda; class Insecta; order Diptera; family Drosophilidae; genus Drosophila; species Drosophila planitibia. The sequence goes on from JAWNMS010000023.1 coordinate 288,050, forward strand.
ACTTCGTTAACTTGATTTCCGTTGGCAAACGAATGCAGCCATCGAAAAAGTTGACAGCTTGAAGCGTCTGAAAGCCCAACTTTAAATTTTAGTTTTTATTTTTATATCTTAAATATTTACACTGTCTAAATATTTGGTGGCTCTGCTAGTAGGGATTAGGATAGCGGGGAGGGGTAGTTGAAAGAGCGTAAAAAAGATGCGAAATTCAATTTACGCCAAACAAAATCATAATCCATCTATCATTCATCAACGGCAGCGAACACTTGGCGCAAATGTCTGCGGCAAACGGAAGGAACTTCATAGATACGCGAGCTACACACACACACACACACACACACATACAGAGAGATACTCAATTGTGTGCGTGTGTATTTGTGTGTGCTCTCATGCCGGGGCTTTTCTTTATTTCTTTTTACATATTTTGTTACGCTTGTAAAGCTCAAATCCCCAGCGTATAAGCATTTCTACTTCAGCTGCTCAGTTTAGCGTCGCCTCATCCTGTGCCCATACCCATGCCCGTACCCATGCCAGTACCCCAGCCGATACCCGTACCCATTGCCATAACCGTGGCTCAGCCCATTGTGGCCCCGTTTTGGCCTCATCGTGGTGCTTCTGTTTGCCTTTGTTGCGTGCGCAAAACCAAAAAATGACAAAATGCGTGGCCTGGCAGCTGCCTGATAAGGAGCCAGCTCTTCTAACTATTGATGGGCCTGACTGCTCCTTAAAGCCGCTTCGGTTGCGCAACTTCAACAGCTCCAGAACGACAACAGCAACGACAACGAATAGTCGCCAACTTCATTTCAATACTGTGGCAGATTCGCCTGGCCCACGACGTCCAGAGGGGTAGCAAGCAGCAAGCACCACGCACCACGCACTGCGTTTTCCATGGCTTTGGATTTTTGGATTGAAGACGACGCCTGGAAGCATGCTGCAGTTTTTTTAATGCTTCTTCGCAGTACAGAGGAGAAATATCCACCTGAGGGGGTAGCTGCCGTTGTCGCTGCTGCTGCTGCCACTGCCACTGCTGCAGAGAGAGCGCAAGAGCAGTGGCAGCAAGTGCGCCTGCGCATAACTCAAACTTGATGGCCGACGCTGCCGGCAGCGCAGCGCTTGACGGCAATTTGGGGGTGGCAATTTGACTGCTCGAGTGCTTCCAGCGGCTACGTTGCCGTCGCCGTCCATGTCGAAAACAAATGCTAGGCAGCAATGCTGTGGGCAGTAGCAGTTGGGCCTTGCGCCCGACTGGTGCGTCTTGTCCTGTCCTGTCCTGTCTTGTCCTCTCCTGGCCTGCCCCAGTCTGGCCTGTCCTTTGCTGTCATCTTTTGAGTCCGGCACCGGTTCAGACTACGGCTCACAGTCAAAGACACTCGCTCAAGGTTTGGCGGCTTTGTGTCCGCGACTACGCTTGAATTTCATCTTTGGCAGCGACGCCGCTGCCGACGACGACGTCTGCTCCATGAACGCCTGCTTCTGGCGCGATTACTCCAATTCCAATTCGTGTGCTTGTGATAAGAATGCGACACGCGAGACGCCCGCTAAACTCAACAACTCAACTGAGCGCCAAAGCACTTTTTTAGAGTCAAAGTCGAAATCATTCCTTAATGCGACGCGTATCGGTTCGGTTGTGTTCGTTGTTACCAAGAAAGTTACTTGTGCCAAGGATAATACAAGATACTTATTTACTACACCGTGATTCAAAGTGAACTGCAGTCAATAATATCTCAGCTGAATTTTTGTAAAAAAAAACTATTTACAAATATTAAAACAAAAATTCAATATTTTAAGCTGAACTTTGAATATTCTTCGAAATTTATAAATTTATTTTAATAAATAATTACGTTTTATTCAGGTAAGTCGATAAGTCGCTTGAAACTATTGCGAAATAATGGAAGGTGTATAAGTGTTGATTTGAAAAATGTAAAAACTTTTAAAACGAATCACAAAACATTTTGAAAGTGAATGAACGATTTGGTGAACAATTGATCTCAGATTATTTCATTAGATTATTAATTTGAATTTATTTTTTTTCGGTTTCACTAAATTTTATGAAGAGTTTTTTATAAATTGTTAAGTTTGTTAACATTTGCATTTTTGGTTTAATATAGCGATTGTGCAGTTGATGTATTTTCTCTGATATTTAAGAGAAATTATTAGAAGTGATTTTCAAAACAGTTGTTCGAGTAGTGATTTTATTAAACTTAAACAATGTGGCAATTGCATAAAATCCTTCAAGTTTCTCACTCACTTTTATATACTATTTTATGGAAGTCTTAGTACTTAAAACGATTTGATATTATTTTTACACTGTTTCGATTTTATTATAAAATCTCTGAAGAGCAATAAAACACAACCGCTCCCAACGAATCAACGCACGAAAATAACTTCACATCTAAAAAAAAAAAAAGAAACCAAAACAAGGCAAAGTCGTCTGGCCTACATTTGAGTAAAAAGGACTCACACAGCCGGCAAAATAATTGCATAAATTAAAATCTTAATTATGCGAAAGCAGTCGCCGCTGCCGGCGGCAGAGACAGAGGCAGCGGCAGCGAAGTTGTGGCAGAGGCAGAGGCAGAGAGAGAAGCCGAGCCTCTGACAGAGATGGCAGCAGAGAAATAGAGGGAGAGAGAGAGAGAGTGTGTGTGTGTGTGTTGTTGTGACGTCACCAAACGAGCGCGGTCCAAAATGAAAAATGAAACGAAAATTAAACAAGAGGAGAAATTTGTTGCGGAAATGGAGGGCAAAGCAAAAATATGCGAAAAGCGCGACGGCCAAATTAATGAGCATCGACGTCGTCGTCATCGGTAACAGGAGCAGGCGGCAGTCAGGGACAGAGCCAAAACCAGAGCCAACGGCAGCACAACGACGCCGCGTCGCAGTCGCTCGCTCATTAGGCAAAATGAAAAGCACAGGACGAGCAACGTTGCCGTCGTCCTTGGCCGTGATTTGAGTGCCGGCTCTCTCTCTCGGCGTTCATTAACATAATTTTAATTTGGGTTAGTGAGACAACTTGGCGCAGTTCGTTGAACTTGGCGGCTCTGAATGTGATGCTGAGGCAACAAGAATGCGAGGATGCGGGCAGCTGCTGTCAGACAGCATCAGAATTTCCCGTTTCAGATTGGATTCGCTTTTTTTTCCTTTCTCTTCTTTTTTTTTTGTGCTGTTTTGTTTAATTTTATGTTAATGAGCGGCTGCTGGGTCAGGGTTCAGGGGGTAAGCTTACCCCTAGCCAGCTACCCCTTTCACTTTCTATGCACTCTCGCTTTTTTATTTTTTCGGTTTTTATGCAAATGAGCTTTTTTGTCTACCTGAGTAGAATACGGGTCTGACTAGTATGTATATATATATTTTTTTGTAGTTGTATTTTTTATGTTGTGCTCCTTGACTGACAGCACAGCTGTGCATGAATTGGATTTCAGAGATTTAATTGCGCAACGTTTCAGCTAATTTGCATAAATTTCTACGAATTTTTTTGCAAACCTTATGCAAATTCGAGTGCATTATTTGCAAATCATGTTCTCGGAGCGACTCTGCTGTCAATTATCGATTGGGATTTTTGCACAACGTTGGTTTGTGAACGAGGACTTGAGTGCTTGTCTAGCGAGCAAATATCCGCTGGCAATTATGGGCTTAGTAGCTCTGCGAAGGGTTTACTAACAATAGAATAGATAGATAGATAGAGGGTTAGAAATGATACTAAATTACAGCTGATATCGATAATGGATCACAGGCGATAATCACAGTGTTTGCACACTCTTTCATTATGATGATTTGAGATTCAACGTTTGTGTGAGGAAAACAGAAAATTACAAAGAAAATCAATAGCGTCTCGTGCATATTTCTATACTTTTATTTGCGTCTCTCTCGCTCTCTATCTCTCACCCTGGCTGTATTTATTTATCGCCTCTTTGTACGCTGCCATCAATCTGCACTTGAGCCGTTTTAGATATGCGATGCAAAACCATTTATGACAGCCATAGTTCAATCTAAAACGTTTCAACCCGCTAACTAAAGTGGAAATTGCCACCCATTTACCTTCCCTCCCCCGACAACCACTCGACAACAACCAACCATTTTCTTTTGACTTTTGCAAATTTGTTGCCCACACACACGCACACAACCACACACACACACACACGAATACACACATTTACACTCACACGAGCTTACAATTTAACGTTTTCCTTGTACAAGAGACATGAGCAAATGTTTGATGGTTGCTGTACAAATACAAACAACAACCGCACACGCACACACCGACAAACATAAATGTGTATGTAAATACACACACACACACACACACACACACACACACTCGCATGGCGGGGGTGATTGCGTTGGCGAACAAAGCGAAAAGCGAAAAGCGACGACGACGACGACGACGACAAGAGCAACAACAAAAAATAGAGAAAAATGCGACAAAAGCGTGGCACACACATGAAAATCCAAGACGAGCGTTTGGGGTTGGAGGGCGGGTGTGGTTCTAACTGGGTGGGTCTGCATTTCATATTGGCATGTGCAAAAATCCAAATATTCTATATATATGTATGTGTATGTGTATGTGTATTCTATCTCAGCACTGTCTCTGTCTGTCTGTCTGTCTGTCTCTGTCCCCCCCGCCCTGTGTCTGTACCAGCTTCTTTTGCCCGTTTTGCCGTCTCTGTCTGCGCGACTGCTTTGTGTTAGCGTAATCCTTTTTAGCAGGCAAACGAAAAATACGAGTACATATCAAAATGTAGAGAATGCCTGACAGGATTGCCAAGTGCTCCTCCACTCCACTCCACTCCACACCACTCTCCACACTCTGCCCACATCCCATGCAGCTGTCGTCTTGCTGTCGTGCATCTTGAAGTGAATTGAATTTATATCTGTGCATACATGAATTCCTTTCAAGCGTTGCCCTTGCAAAAGTCAAATAGTTATGACTGCACAACCGATGGCAAAACTGTCTTGCTCCCCCACTGTGATATGCGAGTAGAGCATTCGATATTCGACTCACTGCTGTGGCAAACTGTCTGTATTTGTATTTGCATGGATTTCGTTGCTGTTTTCCTTTGTCAGGTACGCCGCCAAAACCAATTTTCAAATATTTTCACTTAGGTTTTCTTTGCCAACTGCTTGTCTGACTCTGACTGCTGCTGTCAGTTGCTGTCAGGCTACTCAATGGCAAAATATTTATTTAACCAAATGCATACACACATAAGCACACAATCTTACACACACACACACAGAGCAAGTCAACAATGCAATCAATTTGCTTATTAGAGAGAATTGGAGAAAGTAAAATCGTATTTTTGCAAATCCTTTAACAAGCCAGACTGCAAACAGGCTGCGAAATCCCTCGTCCTGCCGATTATGCAAATTAACAGGGTATACCTTTTTATTTTTATTTTTATTCTGCTACTGCTGCTGCTATTGCAAATCAATAACAAGCCCCAGCCAGTTCGATCGAGGTCTGTGTCCTGTCGCGTGTGCTCGATCGCAAATATTTGCATAAATTTTTCCTAACGCCACAGTCGTCAGTTAGATAGAGGGCACCGGGCATAGGATATAGGATACAGACCACAGGACACCCTCCCAGTTCGCCTGGCACTTTCCACAGTTTTTCTGTCACCTATGTACAAATTTTTATTAGTTTTGCATTCGACATTTTGCAATGTGCGTGTTCGGAGTGCTCGCAGTGTTGGCAAATATGCAAATTAACTTCAAGTTGCGTTTTGCGTTTTATTGAAACCCAGCAAAAACGAGTGTGCGAGTCTATACCCCACAGGCCAACCCCTCCCCCCATCCAATCCTCGTAATTTTGTAGGGTTGAAGGATGAGGGTTGCACAGCCAGCTTGATAAGCAAATCGTGTTCGCAAAAAATTTCTTGTTATCGATTTTATGTTGAGGTTAGAGCTGAGAACTTTGCGTGTTGCAAGTGTGAGCCTAGCAAATTATTGCAGAATTGTGAAACTGCCAACTGTTCATAGGTGAAACCAACATTCTGAGAACATTTCCATTACATTACTGAGGACCCCATCCCAACTGACGAGATTCAGCTACAATTAAGTTTTATCTGCGTGCTCTGCTTTCATTTCAAACTAACTACAACAAACAGTCGTTGTTGGCTTGAACAAATTTTCAATTTCCGTTGCTTTCAGCACACACACAAATACAACAACTACAATTGAGGCTGAAGTACAGTTGGCAGTTAACAGTTTCCTTTCCTCTAGATGCCATAAAGGCCGTTTGCCTTTGCCATTTTGCCTTTCTGCCTGGGCATCCTCCATTTGCCATTTTGCCCTCGCGCATCAGCGAAATAAAATGCAAAATATTAAGCATAAAATATGTAACCCATTTCAAAGAGCGGCCAAGTAAACGAGAAGGGATCCCTTCAACTGCTGCTTCAACTGCTGTTTCAGCTGCTGTGTTGCCAAATCTAAAAGGCACATTCTGGCAGATTTACTGCATATTGGCCTGGCGTCAAAAGCAGCCAAAAATTGCGCGGCACAGTCGACTGAGTCGCGTTTGACCTCCCCACCCACCGCCCACCATGCGCAGTCAACACGCAGCCCCATTTTCATGCCCAACTACAAGTTGCTTACAATATATATGTACACACACATATATATACATATTTTTTGGCTGCGTCTGACAGTTGGCAGCTGAAAGTCAGCATTATCGTCCTCTAGTTCTTCTTCAGACTGCTGGCAACCGTAAATTTATTTCCATCATTAGTTGCGGCACTTGAAGCCGAACATAAATGTGATTTATATATACTCATTGTTGCCACGCACTAAAAATCAATCTGAAATCAAAATTAGCAAGTTTCGAACTTTTCCTTAGTTAAATACATATATATATATATATACACACCCATATTTGCATATATGTAAATATATATATATATCGTATATAAAGTCGATGCTCCCACATCGCAGATCCCACATCGAATATGCATTATTTAGACATTAGCATAATTTACTCTGCTCGCATCGAAACTTTGGAGCTCATCTCCTTCCATTTATCACAATCCTGCTATTCAGAATGGCATACACCCCACACACCCCATCCCCCACCCGATACCCTCCATCCTGTAGCCCCACGCCACGTCTCGTCTGTCATTGGCACTGGCAGCTACGTTCGCTTTGCCATTTGCTTGTAACAAATAGGATTCCATCATAATAATGTCTTGCTTGGCGAACACTTCAATCTAAATACGAGTCTATATACATATATAGTATGTATGTATCTGGTATATACATGTATACATGTATTTAAGTATGTGTGTGCGTCCTGTGACAAATACGAGAGGATTCGCAATTGCGAATATTTCAAACTCAAACACACGATGTCAATGTCTCTGCTTAAGCTTTCGGTGGGAGGATTTCATTTTTACTTGAATTTTTTATGCTTTCTGGTAAGGGTTTTTTTTTCGGAGGATTTGGCTTCAGCTAACATCTTGCCGAGTTCAGCAAAATTGATGACTATAGTGCGTGATGTCATTTGCATTTGGCAGTTGCCCATCAAGAGCGACAACAGTACCAGAAAATAGCTATCCTATCTATTCTATATATTTACTTGCTTGCCTATGTATTGAAGGGCTGGACAAATGCCATTTGTGTACAGCAATTTACTTAGATATGTAAAGCTAAACGTCACCGTTTCTTTCCTGCGTAAGTAATTCGCAATCAATTTGAAATATTACGAATACGTCATGTGTCGACTTATAATCATTTGCTTTCCTTCTAACAACACCCACTAATTGCCATTGTGGTGTTCTTCGCCCTCTTACCAACTCTCAGTCACAAGCAAATGAGAAATTTCAATGTCATCAGTTAAAAAAAAACAACAACTCAGTGCTGCAAATGGCAGGCACTGTACAAGTCACAAAGCCGGCAAAAGTTCTTGACCTAGAAACAAAGGAAGGCAGGCAAATGATGACGACATAAACCAGGGCAACAAGAAAGCATAAGATGATGCAAAAGAAGAGGGAAGAACCAGCGACGACGTCACCAAATTGGCAGCAAAAAAAAAAAAAAAACCCAAGAAGGCGGCAGCAAAAAACGAACCGTAGACCAAACAAAAATTAAAATTAAAACAAGGACACAAAAAATAAACACCGCCACCGCCACCCACACAAATGAGCAGAGCAGAAAGAGACAGAGACAGAGATAAAGATGGAGATAGAGAGAGCGAGCAGGATATTGCCGGCAGCATCCAAGACGAAAGACTGAAACTGGGTTAATAAGCAAACGAGGACAATGATAATGATGATAACACTGCTGATGATGATGACGACGGCGGCATTGCTGTAGAAGTGCATAATCAACAAAGAGGCGCTCTTCAAGGCTGCCTTGACTGGCTGCCTCGCCAGTCTTGCCTGCCTGGCTGGCTGCCTGCTGGCCTCTCCTCGTTCAGCTTTCCTGTGGGTGCGAAAAACGCAAACTTTACTCATTTTCATTTAGTCCTGGGGGCGGTGGGAAGCCGCACCACCACGCAAAGTTGGAAGTTGCAGGCGGCGCCCGAGCTGCTGCCAAGGCATGCTTGTGTCATTGCCTGGCTCCGACTGTATATATATATATATATATATATATATATATACATATATATATGTGTGTGTGTGTGTGTGCAACGACACCTTGCTGTTTTTAATTTCATTGCAAGAAAATGAACGAACAGCGACAAGGACGAAGGAGCAGAACAAGAGAATGCCTTGCCTTGCCTTGACTTGGCTGGCAAATGAAGCCAAAACCAAAAGATACTGCCTGGCAAAGTCTGTGCTCCAAGTCGAGGCACACGCCCACCCCACCCATGCCAAGGATGCGGCTCCCTATGAAAACACCACCCCTCACCGCCCCGCCAGACACCCACCCATCCAACCGCCAGCTAAATTAGCTGCAGCAGCCGCGCGACATTAAAAAGTTTGCCGGCTACGTCGTCATCGTCGACGTTGGGAGAAATAAAAGAAAACGGCAAGGAAAAGCAAAGAAAAATTTGCCGCGAAAAGTGAAATTAAAATGCGGCAGGCAATGCCAAAGGAGAGGTCTACAAAACAGCAACCAAAAAAAAAACGAATCCACGTCTTAAAGAAACAATAAGAAAATTGCCGGCAAATTGGGTTACAATATGTATGGAGTTGAGCAATGCCGAAGAGGCAATGAAAATAATCAAAACAAATGAAGAAAAGTAAATAATTGAAATAGGAATTGGTATTTGGGTTTGAATACAGCCTGTTGCTTGCTTTCGAAAGCAGAAAGTCCACAGATTTTTCTACTCATTAATCAACACGAGTTTCCTTAATTTTACTAAATCATATCCTCTTCAGCAAATAATCAATAATTATTATTGCATAAAAACATATTAACCTTTTTGTTTATGCTTTCCTTTGCTGCTCAGATTTGCTTTACGAGCTAAATATTTTGTTCTCATTAATCAACACGAGTTTCCTTAATTTAACTAACTCAAATCTACTTCAGCAAATAATCCATAATTATTATTGTATAAAAACGTATTCCACTTTTTATTTATGCTTCTCTTTGCAGTTAATTGGCTCAGACAACGTTGCAATTCGTATGCCATGCCAACTGTCCACGGCTTCAATAATTATTCAACTTGCCCGGCATACGAGACTCAAACTCGTATCAGTATTCATTTGGTCAACATAAAACGAAAATTGATTAAAGCCATTAAACAGAATCAGCGACGGGGAGGGGCAAAGAGTTAAAAAGACCAAACGAAAACATTTGCAAATTAAAAAATTGTGATAATTAAATATACCGTTCGTCTTTGCCTAGCCGTACAAGTAGCATACAAATATTTATATTTTTTGCAGCTAAACTGGACTGAAATTTATTGGTGGACAGTTGCAATTATGATGGCCTGGCATGTGTACATATATTCAGTAAGTAGGCTGGGACGCCAACGGAAATGAGCTGTAAATATATATCAAAGTGAATTTTATATATATCTAGTTGTTGAAAAATACAAGTTCTGGTTATTATTCTCAAAATGTATTAAGTTACTAATTATTTTTAAATTGATCCATGCATATTTCGTCAATTAATACTATTTATAGCAATTCATCTCGCGCATACTTTCCGCAATGCATTGAAGCTCAGATATCCTTAGTGCGGCTTGTAGCGCATTCAGTTGAATGCAACGCTTGTCTGCAGTTTTATTGAAGCAAAAGCAAAAGGCAACAGTTGTACTTACCACGAAAGCCACTTGGTAATTAAACAGGTTTCAAATTAACATAAAAGAAAATTAAATAAATAAAAGTGCTAGGCTCGGAACTGAGTGCCAGGCTGTCAGTTAGCCAGGTTGCCAGGTTGCCAGCTTACCAGGTTGCCAAGTTGCCTGTAAACATGTTTCAACGCCGCGCAAAATTAGCAACTAGCTGCAAAGTGTGCGTGTGCCTGTGCCTCTGACTCTGTGACTCTGTGACTCTGTGACTGTGCAACATGTTGCCTGGCAGAATGCAGACGTTTATAGATAAATTTCTGTCAAAATTGCTGATTGACTTCATTAATAACCACGCGCCAGGCTGCAAGTTTGCAGTCGCTGTTGCCTTCGCAGCCCAGCTGACAACTCAACAAGGCAACTGCTGAAAACCAACTGCCCCAGACAAGAAGGGGGAGGGACGCGAAGCGCGGCCAAATTAATAGCAAACTTGTAGCTGACTGCTTGTAACCTGTTGGGAGGGACTCGACGGTACCTGCATCTGCATCTGCATCAGCATCGGCATCAGCATCGGCATCGGCATCGGACTCAGCATCTGAATGCAGTGGCACGATTGATATGCTGCGTGCTGCGTGGCCATGTTCAATGTCCAAATGCTGGCACAACATGTTCTGGAACTGGTCAAACACACACAGACACAGACACTCATACAGCCGAACACACACACACTCACACACACACACGTTAGCCAAACACACACACTCGCCCTCTGCCCACCGCAACAGCCTATGCCAAAGAAATCAGTGCGAAAATTTATGTTGGTCCGCTGGAATTTTAATGTGAGTTGCCTGCCAATGAGGAAGCGATTTTTGCATGCACAGCTTTTTGCCATCGCCATCGCCGTCGCCATCGTCGTTGTCGACGTTGCCGTTAAATGGCGTTTAATTGCGTTTCGAAAACCGTTTGCTTTTAATTGGTCAGCTTTTGGTATGGAACGGCAAGTCCCGACTATATGCTCAAATTATAAATGCTAGGCAGATAACTCAATAAATGTACAGATTAGTTACAAGCGCAATCAATCAGCGTCAAAGGCAAGCCGCACTAAATTGTCAGTGCAAAAATAATTACAAATCTATGACTTCATAACACACATATCACAAAATACAATAGTAATTGAGCCAAGCCACGAGATCTATACTTTCTAACCATTACAGACTCTAAAATGATAAATGACACCAGCTGAAGGTGACTGCCAAACACAAAAATAATCCTTGAAAGCAACCAAAAAAGAAATGTCAGCGTAAAACAGACAAAGTTAGACTGGTTAGATTGATACCATCTATCCATAAAACATGTCTCCAAACAGACAAAGTCTAATTCCTAAATATGACTTTCAGCTAGTATCAATGAGACTGCAATGTATCGCATCTATAGACTTATAGTTCAGTCTGCGCCATGTGTATCTGTTGATATGTGCTCGTAATTTGGCTGCCTTTCACAAAAGACATGTAACGTGGCCAGCAGAGTCTGTCGGCGGACAGCGGACAGCGGACAGACATTGTTGACAACGGACATGGCACATGGAAAACGTACAACTTTGTCGACGCCACAACACCAGAGAGGCTCGCCGTTGCCGTTGCCGTTGCCGTCGCCGTCACCTCATCCATGTCCACGAGCACGTCCGACAGTTGGCAGCCTGTTGATCATCATCAAGATGACACCGCTGCGTAGCTAGCTGTGAGCTACATCCATATATCAATTTTTATTTTATATTTTATTTGTTTTTCTTTTTGTGGTCGCTGGCGAAAGGCAAAAATTAAAATGCGATTATAAAGCAATAAAATTGAACGAAATAATAACAGTGACCACATAATGAAAACGTACAGAACTTATCGACTGAATGCATAGATACAGAAACAGTAAATACCAATAGACTGATGAGTAGATACAGAGATGAGGCTAACAACACAATTGTATCCAATAGTTAATCCATTCTAAATGAAATAACATGCATATTAAGCTGACAGATGCGAAATAAATGAGTCTAATTTGAACATATGAAAGTTGCAATTGGATCTCAAGTAAGATGTCAAGTAAGGAAAGTATATCGACTCCTACGTGCTAAGCATTTACATTGCTAAGCCAATCTGACCGAAGACCAGATTGGATTGCCAATACAGAGTATCCGATCTTATATGCTCTTTGCGCTCCACGCTGTCAACGGCAATTTGCAATAACATAAAATTGAACGTTTACACTAATAGCAGTGGTGTATACACACACCACACACCACACACACCACACCACAGCACACACAGCACAGCAGGTGAATTAAGCTGAGCTGGTCACTCTTCATGGCCGAACCTTCACTTTTGCGTTATGACAAGCTTGGCAATCGTCTGGCGCCGGTCATTCAACGTGTCCAACACTTTGACTAAACCATTTTAATATAAAATTGAAATGTTTTTTGCTCAAATCCGTCCGTTTCTAAGTCTGTCTCTTTTTTACTTATTGCAGTCGCACATCAACAATTTGCTGCCTGCCAAAGGCAGTAAGCTCATCAAACTGGCAAACGGCAAGCAACTGCCAACAAATGATCTACAAACGAGAGCAGAGGCTGGTCAGAAACAACATGCTACAGTAAGAAAGGAACTCAGCAGTAATTAAATAATATAAACATTAAATGCCACGACGGACACGGAATAATTTGTTCTCTTTTTCTCCCCAGAGGGCCGAATCGAAATACAAAATGAGCAAAACAAGCAACAACAAAATAATAAAAACTTTATCTTAATTTCAGAGCACGTTTTACCGTTTGGAGGCGTTGCACATTTGCCGCTGGCTGGGCGTGGCCGTTCATCAGGCAGCGTGGCCAAGTCTGATACATTTTAATTTACTTGGCTTAATTAATTTTTTCAGCGCTTTAAACCATGACTCGGTGGACTTTCTGTTCTGCTGCTTCCGCTGCTGCTGTTTTTGCTGTGGCTGTTGCTGCTGCTGCTGCTCTGCTGCTGCTGCTGCTGTTGCTGCTGCTGCTTGCAATTTGGTGTTTTAATGAATTCTTTCTAAGTGAAAGATTGCATGACTCTCAGTCGTCTGTCTGTCGGTTAGTCTGTCAAAGTGAAATGGGTCGCTTGTCAGCTTGATCTGCAAATGTGAGAGGCATCACATTCGAAATTGAGTTTTCTCAAAGCAAAGATCCTGATGCTGCTGCTGTTTGTTGCTGTTGCACAGCGTTGACAAAACTGAAAGCTAGCCAAAGCAGCTGCACAACTCTTGACCCTAACGCTTTTGGCCAGCCCATAAAGCAGACGGCTAATCAGCAGCCCAAACGTCAACACTTAACAGCTAGCGATAAAAACTCAGGCAACTCAGGCAACTCAAGCAACGACAGTTCGTCATTCAGTTGGACAGTCAATGGCAACATCTGTGCGTCGTTTGCCAGCAGCAATTGTCGTAAGCTTCTCGAGTATCTTTCGGATGTATCGCAACATGCATTCAGGCGATTTATGTGCGAATTTCGTTTCGTTTGGTTTGTTTTGTTTGTTTTGCTTTCGGTTTTGGTTTTGGTTTTCGTTTTGTTTTGGTTTTGTTTTTGGTTTTGCTTGACGCTTTGTATGCAAACTGTCAATCAAAGGCAGTCGCTGAATGGTTCAGGCCTGCCTGACTGCCAGCCCGATGCTAATCAGCGTCCGCCAGTTTATGTACTCAACCTGGACTTGGCTCGCCTGCCACAAGTTATGGCGCCATTATGTGACGCTAAGCAGCTGCATCAGAGAGCCGAGTCTTTGGCTGACTCCTAACTCTCTCGTGACATGACACACACATGTCAACAATTGGCATGCCCCCGGTGAAAAATCGCTTTAGCACAGCAGGCGGGCGATTATCATAGCTACCGAATAGCAAAAGTGAACCACAAATAAAATATTTAAAAAAAACAGAAAGAAAAAAATCGAATTGCAAAAATCCTAATAGGCAGCAACTAAATGCTAATCACGGTTGTTGTGTGGCTCGAAAGCGGTTAACACCTTACGCGAATGTATCTAACAGATACTTGTGGCCAGGGCGCGCATAGCCAAAGTAACATGACAATCAAATGCATTTATTTTGCATATAATTGAAATGATAATTTGTGTGCAACAAAGTGTTTTTGTATATGCAGATTGTTGTTATTGGCCATTGCTGATTGTTGTTTGCTGTTGTTGCTGTTGTTGCTGTGGGCGTTAAAGAGTTGTTGCCGCTGGTGCGGTTGCTGCCTTTTCAAAATGTCAAATTCTGCAGTACTGTCAGATAAATCAATCAAATTGATTAGTTTTTTGTATTGCAGTGGGTAATTAGCGTGGCCCGGCACAGGCGGGTGTGAGTTGCACTATATGACTGTGACTGTATGTCAGTCAGTCAGCTTAAATATCTGTTTGTCAAGCGGGTGGAAAATTATAGAGATAATTCAAGGTTAGAAATCAACAAACGGAATTGTTTTAATTTCAAGTGTCGACGTTTGAATTGGCAATTTATTAAGTGCACTGCAGTTAGCCACAACTGGTACCACACAACATTGTGGTCTAATGCCTTAAGAAACATTTAATTTTGGTTTTTTTTTTCTCTTAGTTCTACTTAGCAGCAGCTTCAGAGTAGCTGTATCTTCTACTCTCCATCTTTTTATGGCTAATGTGCACAAGACATAAGTGCTTACAGCACTCTTTACCTCATCCTTTCGCTCAGCTCATTTTTTTCATTCTTTATTTTTTTTTGCCCAGGCAGCCGGCGGCTAATGGGCAAGTATAAAATTTTAAGACCAGACCTAAAATATCCATACACGTTTACATACATGTACACGTACACACATATCTTTAAGCTACTGTATCTTTCATTTTTTGGAGTGCCCAGACAGACGGGCGACTCTGGCAAATATTGAATCAATTGCGCCATGAAGCCAATGCCAATATCTGGATGGAAAAAAAAAGTTGTCTATAATCCGTTTATGGCTTTAATTGCGGCTTAAAACTGACAAGTCAAACAACTAAGTGGGAGAAGCTTACGCATTACCATTGGGTAAGTAGACATGTGAGCTGCATTGTGCACAAGTGAAACTCAAATCTCAAAACCGAAAGATAACGAAGTCTATTTACCATCAGCGAGGTATAGAGTTCCTACGTGCAAATTGCAATAATCGTAGGAACTTAATACCGTGCTCTTGGAGGGCTGTCGACCAGCATTGATCAAAACAATTAAGTGACTAAGTGAAGCAAAACGTTACAAATGTGTTGCAAAGTGATATATAATTATGAAATGTATGTGATAACTTTAATTTTACAATGTTGACTTAAGCTGGTAAATAAGACCCCAATTTCTCAGATGAGTAATAATTATCTTGTACTTAAGATTTAGCTTCAATAAAAAAATGATACATCTATCATTGTCTCACATGTTTCATATTTCTGTGTTTTTTTATTTCGATTGCTCAAGCAGCATATTTTTTGGAATTTTCAGCGCGCAGCATATCAAATGTTGCAATCCTGAGCTATGCGTTACTTTGAGAAGGGTTTCTATTCGATTATTTTCAGCGCAACATATCTTCAGTCAGAAGAGCACAAAGAGGAGATACATTGATGGAAAACTTCTTGGCAGTTCATCAACCTTTGCCCACTCCTTAGGGGCAACTTTATCGAACTGCAACCCCTTCGCCTTCGACCCTATGCGAGGGGAATTCGTTGTCGAGGACTCCTATCGCATGCACTTTATCTGCTGGCATTTGCATTACAACGTTTAATTGGGAAATGGTTGCGGAGTTCGAAGGATGCGTTTCACGCACCCGTTCAGTAATTGATAACGGTTCATTTGGCCGGTGCAGCGGATTTGCGCTGCGTATTCACTTGATTAACGGTAAACTAAGTCCTGCCTTTTTGTTCTGCCGTTAACACAAAATTACAAATTTGCCGTTCGATTTTGATGAGTTTTGTGACACTGATGCGTTAAGTTATGAATATGCATAGGGTAGCTGTAGGGCCTTCAATGCGGTTACTTAATTTCAGCTGTTAGCCCTGACAGTGCAAAATAGATACATAAACTATTTGCTGGCATTTGAAAGACGATTTTAAACCTTACACTTAAGGAAGATTACACTTCCGAGACAGATTCTGCTTCCGAAAATATATAAACTATAAAAGTATGATATTAAATTCATTTTGAGAGCGAGACTGGAATAAATATATGCTTTGCTCTAAAAAATAGACACAGATACTATTGCCAGGCTAATGGATGACTATTTGAAATTTAACATTCAAAGAATATTACACTTCAGATGAAGATGTTGCCCAGGAATTGGAATAACAAATTACTATTGATAGCGAAACTGAACAATAATAGATGTTCTGTTTTAAAATTGAATAAGAATTATCAATTAATTATTAAGTCTGGAAACTGAATTATATATTAAGTTTAAATTTACTTGTAGTTGCATTTAAATATAAAAATTAATAAAATGTATTTTTAAATAAAAATTAATAAATGATAAAGTTTGAAGACGTCGCCATTTCATTTCACAAGTAACTCCAAATTTTTGTACCACTGTTGCCTTAGAGAAGTTTCACACCACATTTCTAATGCTCTTCAAACAGATTTTACATACAGATTCGACCGCCAGGACTTTGGGCACTTCAACTTTCTGCCTCTAGATGGCGTCTGCTCTCAAACTTGTCACTGAGCGACAGCGATTCGAATCAATGCCTGTTTTTCTATTCTGTTTGCTGTAGCACGCTGTACTCTTCGCCCCTTGTGGCACACAGTCAGAGTGCCATCCAGCGGAAAGCGGAAAGCGAAAAACCCGCTGCACATAAAAATCAATTAACATGCAATGAGGTTGCAAGATTGTTGCGTTAGCATTTTGCAGTAATGAAAATAATGGTCAGCATGCGATTTTCAATGTTTATTAGATTTGGCATTTGGCAAAACAAAATTACATAGAACGAAACAAGCGGGACATGAGTAGCTGTGACAGCATTTGTGTCCAATGCCGTCCAATGAAATGGCAAAATGGAAATCGATGGGGCTGCTCTCTTCTGCTTCTGCTTCTGTGTTCAACTGGCGGCCACCTGCTGCGCTTTTTGTCCGCAGACCAGAGCACCAGGACTAGGGAAGAGCCGGGGATGGCAGTGACAGTAATCTTGGCTTTACGTGCGTCTGGCGTGCGCGTCAATTATGTTAATTTGTCGCAGCAATTACAAGCAGTTTTTAAATTAAACTATGCGCCCAAGCGAGACTGTCAAAGCACAGAGCATTGATTCTAAGACACTTTTATGGAGTAGCTAATGAAATTCAAGTTGTTCGCCGTTAATAAAGATAAATGCTTGTCTCACTTGGAAATGAACAGCAAAATTTAATCAATTTTCGACTAATAACATCATATATCACAATAATCCACACACACAAAGCAACACACAACATCGAATTACAAAAAATTCACTCAGCGAATTATATCATCGTTAGCAAAGTCACGCACCACAAAATCACAGATACTCCTTAGCCAGGTTTCGGTGCGATGTTTTCTAAGGACCTGGGAACAGTTTGCAGCGAGCGCATAGAAAAACATCGCGAGCTCAACTCAGCAAAATGATAGCCAGTCCCCCGCCAAGCGATTTCACTCAGTGCGAGCAACTCACTCGAAGCGAGACAAAACACAAACACAATACGAAAAAGTAGGCGGAGCGGTCGACACACGCGAGTGAGCAGCGCAGCAGCAGCAGCAGCTGCGAGCGGCGAGCCAAGCAGAAAAACATCGCAAAACATCGCCGACGAGTGAAACGCCAGCACATTTATTTTCCCCTCACAACGAGTGGTCTTCGCTCGGACGTTGAGTGGCTTTGGTGTATATGGCAAAGCCACCCCTGACACACCACGATGCCGAAACTAACGACAAGGGAACCCAACCCTTTGGCTAACCCTTAAACGTTGACACTTTTGTGCTGACCACACATTCCACATGCCTCAGAGAGCGGGAGATGCTCAATGAGACATATACAATGCGTTCTGCTTTTGCCGGGCCAACGTTTTTCAAAAGGATAAGCGGCAAGCAGAAAGCAGGAAAAGCGATAGCACCCAGTGCTACACATCCATTTCCCTCTCCGTGTCGCCACAGCCATATTCAATAGCTGAGTTGTTTTTAGTGCGTGCGTCGTTGCGTTGCGTTTGTTTGTGTTTTGTTTTTCGAATACAACCCCCCAACACCACCGAATCCCCAACCCCTAATAATGCCTAACTGTGGACTCAACCCTTTCGAGTGTGTATGTGTGTGTGTGTGTGTGTGCCCAAAATCGAACAAGGTTTGAGCGTAGCACAAGCAACCAGGAGAACAACAACAACAACAACAACAACAATGGGCACGCAGCTTTTGCTTTTGTCTTCTTTTCTCAAGTGCCGGTCAAATTGATGCGTTTTTCCGCGACGGCGGCAACTTTTCGACACCGCCAGTTTGCCGGCGTCGCTCGCGTCGAACAGAGAAACCCCAAAGGGTCCGGGTCCGCTGGGGCTGTCGAGTGCGTGTCGAAAGGGCTCACTCTAAAAGAGTTCAACGGTATCGCAACCAAATTTTCTACGTGTGTGTTTATGTTCGTGAATAATTTCATTGACAACGCTTAAAAATAAAAGTGCGTCATTTTATTTAGCGTTAAATTGTCTGAAATATTCAATGAAAATTCAAACAGTCGAAGGACAATTGAAATGGGCCATTCTACACATTTTGAAGGACTTTATCATTGAATGGATATAAAGTGAGCAATAATGTTTAATGAGCAGCTTCAGCTATGGTAAATAAAGCAATCCAATAAATAAGAATTCAATTTCACAATTACACAAATCAATTGCATGTGTTTTTAATTAGTTACTTCAATTTTATGAGACATAAAATTATAAACGCTGCTTAAAATATATTTATAATTATTAAAATGGCAATTCAATAATAAACCATAATTAAACTATTAACCTGCAGGAAAAAAAATACATAAGAACCTTTTAACATATTGAACAAAACCTAAAAGCAGATAATGAATAATATATACACACATATATATAGTTTCCAGTCAACCAAAAGAAAAATAAAATAAATATGCGGTAAACGAAAACCGATTGTCGCTTTTAATGACATTTTAATGGGCCACCAAATAAGCGCCGATTTAAACTGAAATTAATTAAAATAATTTAAAATATGCCTGTGTATTTTGCTGCTAATATCGGTGTTGCTATTCAAGTTGCTGTGCGGATAGATTGCTGCAAAATTATCATGCGATATTAGTTTACTTTAATTGTTACCAAGAATACGAATACTATATAGGCCCTGTCACACAGATGATTATTGAATTTTTGTTTTATTGCATTTTTTTTATATTTTTATTCTGTATGAGGGCCCATAGGTATGACTAAAAAAGGCGAAAATAGACTAGAGCGGCTATTAAAAAACCCGCTGGCCTTATGAGCATCTCTGCAAGATTAATGATCGGCCAAACAATAGTCATGGCTACAAGCTGGGCTTATGGGCAACATTTAACTTTCGATGCACGCAAAAATTGCCTCACAAATTGCTGTAGCTGATTAAATAAACGTCATCAGTTAATTGGAGACTGCAGCAGAAGATGGAATACTTGGTGACATCTGTACTTCCCCCATAAGTTATGGATATACCAGATAACGAATCTAGCAGTTCGCATTGTTGTTGCTGTTTTTGTTGTTGTTGTAGCATTGCTGCCTATGGCAATCACTTGCTAAAATGCACACAATTACATTTTCAAAATGGCGTCAAAAGTGCAATACACGAATAAAAAATAAAACAGAGAATTGCAGAACCGCAAAAAGAAATACGCCAACAACAACAGCAGCAGCAGCAGCAGGAGGCAAAAAACTTGCATTACGTAGTTGGCCACAGTAGAGGGAGGGCTTGCATGGCTGCAAAGGGGTGGTGGTTGCAGGGGTGCAAAGGCGTAGAGGTGCACAGCCAGCGAGTGTGAGTTACAGGGGTTGCTGAGCTGCTGCTACTGCTGCTGCTGCTGCTGCTGCTGCTACTGCTGGCTTTGCTGCTGCTAGCGTTGCACTCTCTCATCACACTCAGCGGCGAGAGCTCCAGAGTGCAAAGCAACTGAGTTTAATTATATCGAGGCTAACGAGTTTTTAGATGGCGCACAGACTCAGCGAACCGTTAATAAGCATTTAATTACTCAGAGCGTGCGAGCGAGAGCGAGCGAGAGAGCAGCAGCAACGGCAACAGCAACAGCAACAGCTCAACGATATGGCGATGACACTCTCAGTCGCTGTCGCTGCCCTCTGCTGCTGCTGGTGCTGCTGCTGCTGCTTATACTGTCGTTGTTTGTGCTGCTGGCGTTGCGCCAGCGTTGCTACCTTCGCGCAGACGCTTGTCTTAAAAAAGGGGGCGGAGTTTTTTTATTTTGCTTTTTAGATATAAATTCTGTGCGCCACTTTACGCCCACCCACCACCACCACCACCCCTCAATGACGCGCGCGCCCTTCTGCTGCCATTGCCAGGGCAAATACAACTTCCATGTACAATTTTTCTCAACGTTCTCATTCTTGTTGTTGTTGTTCTTGCTGTTGTCGTTGTTGTTGTTGTTGTTGTTGTTGTTATTATTGTGCGCGCTCTCGCGACGCCGTCGCCTTTGCTCTCGGCCGCTTTGGCAAATTGTAGCCATATTGGATTTTTAGTATATTTTGCTGCTGTTCTTCTGTTTTCTGTTCTTTTCTTCTTTTTTTCTATTTTTTTTTTTTTTGCCTGACTGTGACTGTGACTCAAATGCCGGTGGTTTCTGTGGGTGGTTGACGGCGAGTCACCCTCAATTTGTGGCAGGGTGGCAAATATTTTTTCCCTTACATTTATTTTGTATACATTTTTTTTTTCATGGCGTTTGCACATACATTTTTGTATATAGAGTGCGGCACGTGTATTGATGGCTGCGGCTACTGGTATTGGTGAGCGGAGAGTTTGGGTCGCTCACTGTTGCTAGGTGAATACACACACACACACACACAGTCACTTATTGGTGTATACATTAGTATTTGTGTATGTATGGATTTTTATTCGCTTGACGCCTTCCCTCGTGGCTTTGATTTAGTTGGTGCTTAGATGTGTTTGTATTTGTGTTTGTGCGTTTGCGTTTGCGTGCTTCTCTGTATTGATGTATCTTTTGGCTCACTAGCCGCATATTCGCTCAGTCTTCTGCACTTGGCCATCTTACCTTTACTTTGGCCGGACTTGACCATTTTGTACATTCTGTTTTCTTTCGATATTTTGCACTCATCATGCACTTGTAGCTATTTTTTGTGGTCTTTCCCCGCTTTTGCTGTTGAGCTTTGAGTTCAACTCAAAAATCGCTTCATTAGAAAAAATCGCTGGCAGCGCTGTTGACGCCAGCAGTGACTTGCGTTGTCCTGCGGTTGACGGCGCTGCCGCTGCCGCTGCCGCTGCTGCTACGGCTGCTCCATTTTTATTTTCAACAGCCGTTAATTTGCATATGCATGAGTGTGTGTGTGTGTGTGTCTGTGTGTGTGTGTGTGTGTGTGTGTGTGAGTGCTGAGCGTTGGTGTGGACTCTTTTTTTATGCTGTCCTTCTTTCTTTTTGGTGGTTTGCGCAACCACCAACAACAATGCAACCGTGGAGAAGCAGGGCCATGGCCAATGCCACCCCCTTGTGGACGCTGGCCTCGACGTCGACGTCGCCGCGTTGCGAATCGCGCGGATCGTGCGCCGGCTACAAGTTCGGGCCCAGGCTCCGTGGTTTATCCTGCCATTTGGCCTTGTGCAGTATGACAACAGCAGCCGCTGTTGCCAGTTCCCAGTTGCCACAGAGCGCGACAAATAAATCTTAGTCATAGTCAACAGCAGACTGGCCAGTTGGCCCGTCAGCCAACCAGCCAACCAGGCAGTCAAGCAGTCAGCCAGCCAGTCAGACAGTCAGTTGCACAGTAAGCCCCCAGTATGCCAGACCAGACGGCCAACTGACACTTGCAGCAGCAGCCGAGCCGAATGAGCGACTTTGCAACTTGAAATTGATTTATGGCGCAAATTTTATTGTCTGGTTCGGGACTGGAACGTGAACCACTTGGCTGTCTGGTGTTTGGTGTCTGGTCAGTTTCAACTTGTTAGCCACTAGCTGTAGCTGTAACTGTAAAAAGTGCGTATGTGTTGGTGAATTGTGCGCGTGTTGTTTTTGTTGCTGCTGTTATTGCTGCTGCTGTTGCTGTTGCTGCTGCTGCTGTTGCTGTTGCTGCTGTGACATTGATAGAGCTACGGGGATAATGGAAGAGCGAGAGAGAGAGCAGAAGGTAGTTTCCATTTCACAAGCAAATAAAATGAATATGGTGCGCAACTATGTACAGAAAATCGTAATAAATTTTATGGCGCGCAAACTGCGAACAAAATCATAATTTTAACAAAGCAAGTGACAAGTTTTGCTTAGTCAAAATATACACAAACGCACACATCGACAACCTGTGAGGAAGGCCATTACAGAAACTGGTCAACAAGTAAGTTTTAATCAATCTGCATAGTAACACGTGTAGACATCAACTTTGAAACTCTCTTTCTGATAATTATATTAATTTTTAAAATAATTAATTATTATTTGATATGTGTTTATTAATTTATGCAATTTTACCTACATTAGAACATTTCGTTTATATAGTTTCATAAAAAAAATAGCTTTATATTTGGCCGAAAATAATAATCTTTCTAAAGAAAAGAAGAATTCCTCATTTATTATCATATGTATAATTATCATATATATATAGTTAATAATATCGATTTGACACGCATTTTAAATGTGCATTTATTGTCATTGTCTATTTTAAATTAATATGTCTTTATCGACTTAAGATATTTGTTATTAATTATAGTGCTTTTTAAATTTGTTGCTTAGAGACTATAACATTTATTTATTGTTGTATGTTTTTACTTATGAACCAATAACAAGTTTTTTAATCGCTAACGCGATTGTTTATAAATATAAATCAATTTTATTGAAATGGCATTTGAAGCATTTAAGATTTAAACGCGGCTGTCTCGCATTTCGTGTCTTGTATATTGTTTGCATTTATTAATTACTTAATCCAGCCGAGACCCTTCTCAGCCATAAATGTCAACATGTTAGCAACAATTTTAATTTCTTAATGGAAACTGCATATTGGCGAGCACCTGAACGCTTTCAATAAATTAAATCAGTGTCATTTTTAACGCCATTCCCATCACAACGGGACAACGAATATCGAATTAAATTGGTTTTATTTTTGTTTTCTTTCAATGTTTTTTTGCTTTTTTTTTGTGTGGTTGCCTTAATATTGATATTCCATCAGATGGACAGAGCCAAAAGTTTGCCTTAAAATTAACGTTCGAACCGAAAAAGAAAGAAATCAACAACAATCAGAGCAGAGCAGAGCAGAGAACACATATTTACTGTGTATGTACTTTGGTAAGCGCATTAAGGCATTCGCATCACGATGGCCAGCCGCTCATCAAGGACCACTTAAAATCCGCCCCAGCTTCCCAGCCACTGACTTGTATGTAGTGGAGCTCGTTCAGTTATTTTTGGGTGGTGCTGGTGAGCCTGCAATTTCATGCCAGAGGATCGAGGGGAGGGGCCAAGCATTAAGAACTGGACTGACAGCAACATTTGGGGAATGGGAATGGGAATGAGTGGCTGGAGTCGGTGCCAGTCACTGGCAATGAAATGTTTCGTCATTAAAAGTCAGCGAGAAGAAGAAAAATGTTCATTTCGTATATAAACAACAAGAGCACAGCTAAAATAATAGCAAGTGAAATGTGTTTATATATTTATGATGATGATGATGTCGATGGGTCTCTTCCCGGTTCATCTGGTGCTGGGTGTGTGTGATTGTTAACTGCGTAAATAAAGGTGCGTATGTACACGTGTGTGTGTGCGTGTGTGTATCTGTGTATATGCGCATTAATTTATTGTATGCATCAGGTGATGGTGACCCATTTAAAATGTTGCTGGTGCTGCCCCCAAGTTCTTTCGTATTGTGCCCTTTAGCTGTGATACTGTTGACTTTCAGCAATAAGTATATCGAAAAGAGAAAAGAAAAGAAAAATCAAATGGCATATAGAGGCAAATATGAGTAACGGACGTCAATTCAAGTTAACGTGAATATTAATAGATTTTTCAAGCCTTAACTAATTACAAACTTAAGCTTCGTCTTATCAACAGCAGCAACTCTTCAAATTTATTTCATCTTTTCAGCGCTTTATCAATTAATTCCAACCCAAATGATGGCTCCTTTCATTTCCATCCACCCTTTATCGCAATAATCCTTTTTCTTTTTGGTCTACATCAGCAAGTTTCATTTACGCTCCACCTTTTGCTTTGTGCTGCTATGCTTTTAATTTTCAGCTGATTTTTTGATTAATGCTTAAGCGGCTGCTCCTTTTTGTAGATTTTTTCTCTCTCGTCTCCCTTATGCAAATGGCCGGCACTTTAATTAGAAAAACTCCGTTTTCTGTAAGGGGAGTAAGAAAAATGTCGTTCATTTGGCAGCAGCACCCCACTGGAAGTTGTCTCCAAGTTTTGCTCATTATGCCGAGTTTTTGTCGCTTTGTTTGTCATTTATAAATTGGAAAACTTTTCTTAAGCAAATTATGGCATTTTTTTTTGTTGTTTTCTGTGTATTCTTAAGAGCTAGCCGAACCCTTTTTGGGTATTTGCGTACTTGCTTTTAATGGAGCAAATGCTTTTCCTTTAGCTGGCAATTCGTTGCGCTTTGCGCTTTACGCTCGCCTCAAGAATTTATCTTGAAATGCAAAGCAGCATTGCTCTGCGGCATTTGGCTTGTCCAATAATAATAATAACACCAAACTCCAATTCCAACTTTAACGGCTGCTTAAGACCCTTTCGTCCTTGCAGCACAGACAAGCAAATTAAAGGGGATTAACATCATTTCATCTTGTTGGCTGACGATTGCCCCGGCCCCTGGATTCTGCCCCAGTTGTTGTTGTTGTTTTTGTTGATGTGGTTGTCGTTGTCGTTGAACCCTTTGTGGCCATCACAATCGCTCAGCTGACGTTTCTCATCCGACGCCTGCGCCACTTGGCCGTCTGCCTTCCTTGACTGCTTTTCCTGCCAACTTCTGCTTGCTCTTCTCTCCTTCAACTTCTTCATCTTGAATGCTGTACTCACGTATTTCCTACTGCGTCTCAGATTAGCGTTTCAAGATTCGGACTTGGAGTTGGCATTGAGGTAGGCAAGGGTTAACATCAACATCAACATCAGCAGCATCAGCATCAGCATCAGCTTCAGGTTCCCAAGCGACGACTTTTGCATCCGTTTTACGTTCGCTCGCTGGTGCATTCAACTTTATGTCTTTGATTTATTGTCGCTGCCCTCTTTCCGCTGCCGCTGCCGCTGCCGCTGCCACTGCCGCTGCCGAGGCAATGAAAGCGAAACAATGGCCAGCACAGTCGGCATCAGGAACGAGCCCCTGTTCTTAAGCCAACAACTGTCTTCTGTATGGGTCTGGGGTCTGGTCTGTAAGTAGGTCTATAGGCTACCGTGGCACTTTCAGTTTTTTTCTTTTTTTTTTTCCATTCAGAGCCGCGTGGGTTTAGCTGTCTGTGATTGCTTATTGCGCCTTGTGCTTCCTTTTTGGCTTCGTATGATGTAATAAATATATGCGACCCTTTGTCTGCAGATCCCTATCCCTATCGCTATCCCTATCCCTGTTGCTGTCCCTTGTTTCTTGTTTGTCGTTTGTTGTTTCTTGTTTGTTGTTTGTTGTTTCTTGTGCCTGCATGTGAAAATGGGAACATGTGCGGTTGCTGCTTCCCCAGCAGCAGAAGGGAAGTGCCATAAATAGTCGTTGAAAATCTGTTGATTAGTGAGCAAATAAATTCTTGTCTATTTTGTGGTCAGCTCCATCTCCATCTCCGTCTGCATCTCCACAAAAAGTCACAGACGTTGCCACTAAGATTATGTAGTTAAGATAAGCAAAGAGGAACTGAAACTCAAACAAGTGTTGCTGCTGGGCGTGTCTCTTGCAATTAGCCAAGAAAATATTACCTGCTGTTGAGAGTCATGTGGGCGTACACACCCCGAATATGTGCACAATTTGAGTTTCAGTTCCATTCATGCAGCACTTTGAGGTACATCAGTTTGTTTTTGAAACCTTTTTGTGGTCCTTGGCTAAATCGCTGCTTGCCTCATAGTTTATCTGCTTTGAATTCTAATGGTTTCGGGTGCTGCAAAACTTTTGCCTGCTTTGTCAGTTGTTCATGTGTGCTTGCAAAATTAGACCACAAAATTGTGGGTATTACTTTCAGAGCTCCCCACCCGTTGTCTATCCGGGTTTGCTATGAAACCAAAAAAATTGCAAACAAATTACCACACAAATTGTGACAAGCACTCAGAAAAGTTTGTTTTTTTTTGGCCAGGGAACGCATACGCCGTGTTGTCTGGCACACATGTGCACCTGTTGTTGCTCGTACTGTTCGTGATAGAGTTGCCTTAGTTTGGGTAATGGTTGCTTGCTAGCCAAAATGAATTATCTAAATTTATTGAATATAAATTAAGTGTTTTTTGAGAAACTGCCCCCTATATTATTATAAAAGATAAAAAAAAGATTGAAATTGTCTTAATAACATTTTTAACAACCTGTAAAATTCAAACAAACAAAACAAAATGATGCTAAAATATATAAATATTTGTTGGACACCACTAAGTCGGTACCATTAATCTGTCTTGAAAGCTGTCATAGAAAATTTGTGAGTGAAGTTACCATATTTATATAAGTGCATACATTTGGCATTTAATTAACAGCCAACACAATTTGAGAACGAGTCTCAGGTCTCACATAAATCTGAAATCTGGAATTCTTTGTTTAGTGCACTATTTGCATGCAGCAGAGATAAATCGCAGCAACACCCACCCATGATAATTGCAGTTTTTGTGGCGGCTGCTGTTAAGTGGGAGTCGCACACCAAATAGGAAAACAATGCAATTGCCAATTGGCAACTGATGTGCGAAACGAGAAACACTCACTCGGGCACTCACTCACACACTCACTCATCGACTCATCAGCTCGGCGACTCACTCAAGCAATTGCTCAACAGTTTTCCCCTCATTGTGTGCCGTCATGCGCACAAATCGAGTCGCCGACTTGATGGGGTTCACTTTCCATCGCAGTTTTTGAGCTTTGAGCGCCTGGCAAATGTCACCTTCGATCAGCAACAACGGCAGCAGCAGCGAGTGGAACCTGCCCGCCCCGTTGTTGCTGCGACACGTAGGTGCATCCAAGTCAAAAGGAAATGTCAGTCAGGGGACAAGCCCACAAACAGCAAAAGCAACAGCAACAGCGACAACAGCAACAGCGACAACAACAATTGTTGTTGCTGTGTTCTAGGGCTAATCCTGTGCCAAAACACGTGCAACAGCTACAGCAACAGCAACAGCAAGAGCAGCAACTGTGGTGAGTTCAGTGGGCGACAAAGCGGCAAGACAACAAAAGTTCGGGCAACATGTTGCAGTTGCTGCCTTGCTGTCGCTGCAGCTGCTGGCAAAATTGCAATTTCGCAAACACGCACACAAACACTGCTGAGGGGAGCTTGTATTGGTCTCGACTCGCTTCACGACGCCAGCAGCAGCAGCGGCAGCAGCGGCAGCAGCAGCGACAGCAGCAGCGACTGCAAATTGTTCCGTACGGCCTATAAGACCAAAGCTGACGTAGCCGTTGCCATTGCCGTTTGACGTCGATGCCGATTGCGATTGTGAGTCCGAGTCGCTTTTTTAGCAACCCAGTTTGTCGTTGGCGCATTCGCTTTTCGGCTTTCGTGCCGCGCGGCAGCCAAAACCAGTGTATTAACTCCAGAACTTTTGCACGCGTACGATTGTGTCGTATCCTAGTCTATAAAATATTACGTACTATTTGCTATGCGTGTGTTTCTGTGTGTGTGTGTGTGTGCGTGTGTGTGTGTGTACGTGTAGGTGTGTAGGTGTGTGTGTGTGCGTGTGTGTGTGTTTCTGTATTAACTGAAACAATTGAAAACAACAACAATTGTGAACTACGACTACGCTAAACTGCATAAATTGTTGTAAATGTGCTGCTTGCCAATTGGCGACGGCAAAAGTTTTTGTGACCTTTTTACGGAAACATTTCGAGAGGAAATTGCATTTTACATTTTGCACTTTCGACTTTTGCATTTCTGCATTTTGTCGATGTCGATGGCGATGACGATGGCGATGGCGATGTCGATTTTTGGCTCAGCGAACTTTTCGTGTGTCTACTTCTTAAATTTTGAACTTGAATGTAGAACTTGGCAGCGACTGACAGTCAATTGGTGAGTCTTTTCCACAGATAAAATATAGTGCACACTTAGTTCTAAGGTCCGTGAATTTCAATAGTTGCATTAACTAATTTATTGAATTTAAATATTCATAGTTACATTATAAACATATATGATCAGATCTATACAAACCTAATAAAATCTAAAGAATTCTATTATTTTTTATGTTTTATGCAAAGACTTTCATAATAATAAAAATATATATATCTGAAAACGATTAACAAAATAATGACATTTATTTATTTATAATAAAAATAAAAACTTGTGAGATTTTTCTGCAATATGCATTTCGATGATAATGCTGAATTTATTAATATCTGCCTATGCATTAAATAAAATAAGTCAGTCTAAAGAGCAAAAGTTTTTGCTTAAGAATTGTGTTATTTGACCATTTAAAGCACATAGCAAAGCCATTTCGGTGCTTGCCAGCTGTCTAAAAATCAGTTCCTAGCTAAATTTCCAGCGGACAAGTTCTTCCGGTTGTGTTTAGTGTTGACTTGATTCCAAGTCGCTGCACACATGCGCACAAAAGACACCACCGCCCCGGCCCCGACCCCGGCGAAGACACAGAGTCAAAGTCAGAACCAGATTCCGAGTCAGCCTCAGAGAATAGCAAGTTGGCAATAATACCAAAGCCAGTAATCACATACACATGTGTACATGGCTTATACGAAACGTAATCGTCAGCTTCCTTTTGACCAGCGCCATGACGATGTTTCCTGCACGACACTGAGGGCAACCAGAGCATCAGCAGCAGCAACAACAACATCAACAACAACAACAACAGCTACAATAACTAATGCTAGAGCTGCAGTTGGCATGTCTTCATGCAGGCTGCTGTCTAATATAATTTTGAAATAACTCAACTAAGCGGCGGCTCTGCGAATGAGAATGAAGTCCGATCCTTGGCCAAGTGGCACATTGAAATGCCAAAACCAAGTTAGAAACAAAATGATTGCAATCCAACGTTGCCAGCCGCTAGGCGGTCATCTCATTCAGTCAGAGCGCCAAACAAAACTAAAAAACGAGACAACAGAAACTACAAACAGCAATAGCAACAACAACAATGTGGAAAAAAAAGGGATAAGCCGGAAAGCAACACGGAACCCAAATTAATACAATAATTGAAGCCAATTTAGTATAATTTTCTTCAATTTCATTGCTGTTGTTTTCAGTCTGTTGTTCTTATTGTTGCTGCTGCTGGCAATGTTTTTGTTGTTGTTGTTGTCGGTGTTGTTGTTGTGTTTGCTGTTGCTGTTGGTTTAACTGTCTAGCCATTGACTTTACCAACTATTATCGCATTTGTTTGGCATTTGGCCGCTGCACCCTCCTGTCTGTCCCTGTTCCCAGGTTCTTCCTGGTGTCTTGTAATCTGCTCTAAAACAACTTGAACCTAATTTTCCCGCATGCCTTGTAAGCTTTTCCAAGCCAGACTCGGTCTCAATTGCAACTTAACCACACCCAAAGTTTATTAACCCATTTTATTGTTCGTTCTCTTTCCATGGCTGTTACTGACATTTTATTAGCCAGTGTGCAGCTTTCATTACCTAATTAAATTAAGTCAAGCAACCCAAAAGCGTTGCCTTGACCAAGAGCTTGGGCCACAGCACAGCACTGGCACTGGGGGTTATTTGCCAGGTGAAAGTGGCATCCCATGTGACCACCTAGGCCTTTCACAATCGCCTCAGATTGGTTATCCGAGTTGCGGCTTAAGTACTGCATACATGTCTCTGCAGCAGCATGAGACCATAAAAAGTTAAGAGGTTTCTTTCAGTTTTGCGGCTATAAAAATAAAAAAAATAATACGAATCTCAAGCCCAGCTTATGGGAACATTGCAATTAAGATATCTTTTATATGTTTTTTTTACAGCTTACACAAATATTATAATTAAAATATATACATGAGCATTTATTGTATCTATAGATAATCTATTCAACTCGTATATAACTGTTACTCTTCAAATAATAGATCAAATGTACACACATAAAAACCTTAAAAATAACCATATATCAAAACCCATGTGCTTCGCCATAATATATTGGGTTCTACTGCCACCTTTATGTAATCTTGTCACACTTCAATTTCAATCTTTCAGATCCATTTATTTTCCAAATGCTTAGCATTTTTGATAAAGACTCTCAGTGCCAAAAATAGCATTGTAAATGCAAAGGTATTAATAAAAACAAAAATTAAAAATTGTGTTTTCATTATGATTATTTTTTTTTGTCGTTTTACATTTTGCGAAAATTGTTTTCGTTTATGTTTGAGTTTTTCTTTGCTGCTGTTGTAAATTGTAATTTGAAAAACATCACCGCAAACTGTCAAAATGCACTGACATTTACAAATTATTTTGCTGGCAGCAGCCGTGGGGTGCCTGGTGGTGCTAGTGGTACAGTCCACTCTCTCTGCTCTCCGCTCACCGCACTCCGCATACCCAACGATCGTATCCAAGCAGCAAGCCACCATTGGCACCAGTTGGGGCCGTTTGACGCTTTGAAATGCGAAATGGAAGCGGTCACCGTTAATTTGCGTCAACGGGCTAATAAAGTTTCGTGTCGCCTTTTTGCTTTTGATTTTGCTTTTTGGCATTTGCTATTTGGCTATTTGCTATACGCTATTTGGCATTTGGGAAGCCGAATCGCAAGACGGCAAGGCAACAAAGTTGGCTAATGCACTAGTTGCTGTATCTGTGGCCGCATCTGGCAGGCGCTGGCTTGCAAATGTATCTGTATCTGCAAATTGCATGCCGGCCAAATAGCAAATTAGCCAAGGCAATCACACACATATGAAAAGCTGACATTTCAATAGTAAAAAAAAAACTGAGCAAAAAGAAAAAATTGTATAAAAAATAGCTATAGAGGGGACATATCCGCTGCATGCAGCTAACTGGACGCTTGGGGCCCGCATCTGCATCCTCAACTTTGTATCTCCCTTTGGCTCTTTATGAAATTCTGATAGCCCATTAATTGCCTTTGATTGAGCACCTGAGTTGTGGTGCTGCTGCTGCTGTTGTTGCTGTTGCTGTTGCTATTGCCACAGAGTATCAATGAACCTGCCTTGCGCCGCGGGCGATGCAACCGAATAAGTGAGCATCGTTTGTCGCTGCTGCTTTCGTTAGGGTTTCATCTTCTTCTTCTTCTTCATCGTTTTCTTCATTTCTTATTTTATATTCATAGTAGTTGTGCAAGGTGCAAACTGGCTGCATAGATTGGCCGGCCCTACCTGTGCCCACAGCTGCCTGCCAGGTTTATGGGCCTGCGTGCCTAGGAGTGGCCGTGCCTAATAGCTAAAGAATACACAGTATAAAAGCAGAGGGCAGAGTCGAAGTAGAAGTTGAAGCTGAAGCTGATGAAGAGGAAGTGGAAGAGGGAAAAAAATGAATTATGATTTGGCGGTAGGCATTTAATGGATGGCCATGGATCTTTGACTCGAACAAAAATTCTCGTTTGGCGCCAACATATTGACAGCTGTACATGTGTGAGTGAACGTGTGTCTGTCTGTTGTGTCTGCTGTGGCTGTGTGTGTGAAGTTATTTTGCTGGACAGGTGAATGCTATTTAGTTAGAATGCCTTTTTGTCTGTCTGTCTGTGAGAGTCCGTCCATCAGTTCAGTTGTCTTTTTTTTTATATATATATATTTTTTGGTTTCTTTTGTATTTTCTAATTGAATTTAGTTGGCGCAACAGCGTCGCATTGTCTTTTGACGTGCTGTGAAAGGCCACGCGGCAACTCTGCAACGATATCGATAAGGAAATGCACCACACTCTAAACAGGCACTGAAAAGCATTCAAAATTGGAGCATGACAGCTCCGCTCAAGTGGAGTTTCGAGTTGTAGTTTTTCGGCTCGTGATGGATAGGTGTTGCATTGTGGTTGACTTTGATGCCTGCTGATGCATGATGGCAGCGTAGATGGCAGCGATATGCGGGCCGTGGTGTTGTCTCTGGTGTTGTTGTTGTTGTTGTTGTTGCAAGTGAAAAGTGAAAGATACTTTGTTACAAATGGCATGAGTGCCTGGCAATTAGTTGGTCCACAAAGCGATTTGGCTAAGCAGCTGCATGTGTTAGATCTTAAGTACTCTCAACTAAAGTGTCCATAAACTTTGAGTAAAACTGCACTTAGCTCTGTCATTAAGCCTTTGCAAGATGACGACTCTGTCTTTACTGTTAAATGGCCAACTCATTGCCGAGATCCTTTCGTGCGCTCGACGGCAACTTGAGCCACTTGCCAACGCCTACACAAAAGCTAGGCAACAACTCTCAGAGCAACCGCATGGGCGTTGCAACCAGCCAGCGACAACAATAACAGCAATAACAATAACAATAACAACATTTTGCGGTATTGCTATAAAAATGCTCAAACCCTAAGCAGTTCAAAACACATCTAGTAATTTAATAGCTTCAAAATACAACCAGCTAACTGGCAACTGGCAACTGGCAAAAGAAAAACAACCGCCCACCCGTAAGGCCTTATAAACAATGCAATGCATAAATTTCGAGCCACAAAGAGCGCTGAAGGAGACGAAACTGAAAAACTCATTAGGCGCATCGCCTACGAAACATAAATGCAATAATATTGTTGAAAATTACGAGCCTAATAACATAAATTTCACAGAAGACAAGTCAAAACCGGAGTTGGGAACGGGCAGAGAAACGATGATAGTCATAACCTTTTGCATAGATTAACTATACACATAATCGTAGCTCGAATTTGTATGCCGTTTTCTATCCATGGGATACACGCATTGCGTATTGCGTTCATTATGTAAAAGGAGTTGCCGTTCTTATCGAAACTTATGGCCCAGAAATATGCGTCGAGCAGCGCCATAAACATAAAATAGGCGAATTAATTGAGATGGCCAAGAGGGTAGATGATGCACACGAGACCAGCAAACCCAGCAAAACCCAGCAAAACCAGCGAACCCAGCGAACTCAGCGATCCCTTTGCGAACGGCTCATAAAGTCAACAAATTATGCATTTTCAAGTCGAATGTTGCACCTGCAACATAGTCGCTGCAGCCGCAGTCGCAGTCGCTGCCAGTGTCGCATTAGAGCCGCATTTGGCCAAAAGCGGCAATTCGTGGCCATTCAGCTTTGGCTCAGCTACCTGCTCGGCCGGGTCTAATTGAGTTTTGAGAGTCGTTACACTTCATCGCAATGGGAGTAAATTAAACTGTCATTAGTTTACCCTTTGGCACCTTTGTCGCCCGTCGCCCCCTTCGCTCTTTGAGTTGCCAACCCGATCCGATCCAAACGATCTCAACATGTGAAGTGGCGCGTTATTTTGTGTGTGTTTTTTTTTTCTTAATTTTTTTTTTTTCTTTGCAGCCGTAATAATTTTGTAGGTTTTACGAGTGCCGCCAAGACAATTAGGCATTTGTTGTATTGTTGTTACACACACACACACAGACACACACACTCGATATACACTGCCAAGTGTGGGCATTTTGCTTAGCGGCTTTTAACGCTTTGATGTGCGCAACTGAAAAAAGCGCGCGAGACGCGCGACGCGCGATCCCGCAACGAATCTAACGCCTTTTCAAAACTTTGTTAGCTACATGGCTTTTAACTTTTTGGTGGTGTTGTTGCTGCTTTTGCCGTTTTTTTTTTACCATGCTGAAGATTTATTTTTCCATTATAGTGTGCCGACATCGACATCATTGTGGGTGTCTGTGCCTTGACACAAGCCATTGGGCCATGACGTGCACAAAACAAAAAAAAGAAGTGAAACACACCAATAACAAAGTTTTGCTCTTTTACTTTGTGTTCAGAAATGATGATTTTCAGTTTCGGTTTGCATTAGCATCAACCATAGAGTATAGTTCTTAACATCATTTCATTTTGCCGTTGTTGCTATCAAATTCAAATTTAAATTCTTAATATTTAAATTGCCAAACAATCGATTCGTTGTGTTTTCACACACATTTTATTTTTTATAGGCTTCGATAGCTGTCAACTCTTAACTGTGATTTTTATAGCTTAAATATACGACACGAATGCATGCAAAAATGCGTCATTTTTAATCGGTTTTCATTTTATTTAAGTATTTACATCGCGTTTCAATTAGTTGGGTCAGTTAAATGCCGTAGTCTTAAACAGTTTTGGGCGGGTTTCAAACGCGTTTTGAGCCGCTGCGAATGCTGTTAGTTTTCACATCAATAAAATTTCAGTTTTTAGTATCAAAATCAGCTGCTAACCCAACGTGCTTTATTTCGGCCGGTATCCAATGCATAAAATTGATTAACACCAACTGACGGAATAGGAAAAAAAGCTGCCAAACTAAGAAATTGAGAAAATCCGCAACAATTTATTGAACCTGTCATTAAAAAAAAAGAGCCACTCAAAGGCGCGCACAAACTAAACCACATTGTTTGTATGATTGTCTATTTTTTACGACTAGCTCAAAGATATAAAAACCACTTTTTAATTCAAAGCCGCAACAAATGTGATGGACCATAAAATAATTTGCATCAGCCGTCTGGGCGCGTGTCACAAATTGGACAACAAATTTGCCAAATACAAATCACAGCAATTGAGAAAACTAAATCAAATTTGATATTTTGTAAAATCTCTTCTCTTTTTTTTTTGCTCCAAACACAAGCTGACAAGTTATGTGCAACCCATTGAAAAAAAACCCCACGAAAAGCTTTTGAAGATTCAATGCAGCTAAAAACCTGTCATAAACAAATTCAGATGTTTAGTTATTATGAAAATATAACTATTTATGTGAGCGACGGCAGATAAAACAGAAAACACTCTTTCGCTTTATGCCTGCCTTTGTTGTTAATGATTCACTTGCCACACTATTGTTGCTATTGTTGCCGTTGTTCGTATTATTGTGGTTGTTGCTGTTAATGACTTGACAGTAAAGTAGCCTACACAATTTATGGCAAACTTGTCCGCCTACAATCAGTTTTCATTCAGTTCTCCGCGTGTGTACTTCTGTGTGTGTGTGTGTGTGTGTGTGTGTGTGTGTGTGCGTTTATGTTTTTAGTGCCTTCGTCTAGTTTCGTTTTTTAATTGAAACATTTTTGACCATATTTTCGTAATAATCTGACATGACATTCTCTGTGTGTGTGCGTGTTTCTGACATGACTTTATAAATTTCAGATAATTTTAACTAATTTAATACAGAAAACTAAAATTCAAAAATGCGGCACCCCTATCAAATACAAAAATATCACATACCACTTATATAGCTTAAATATAAACGAATACATATCATTATTATAATTTGTACATTGTGCTCTCCACTCTGTTTATTGCAGTCGCCATCGCAAAAGCAACGCCAACGCCTTTGGGCCACAAGCTGCAAATGCCTGGTAAGTTTTCATTATTGTTGTCTTCACGTTGCTTTAATGTGTTGTTGTTGTTGTTGCTGCTGTTGCTGCTGCTGTTGCCAAGCACTTTTATAGTGACTTGTCGTTAAAAAAAAATATGTGTTGAATATGTTTTTTATGACACGAAATGAGCAGGGCCATAAAATTGAGCCAACTGGCGATGTGCCTTGCGGCCAGTTGAATTCTGTAAATGGCATTTGCATTGTCGGGCACTGAACTGCAATAACAGTTGACATCTCCCATAAAAATGAAAAGGGGCAGCAAATTTACTTACGTCAGGGCAATTTCGGATCAACAATTGATCGCCTGCATATATGCATCGTCCAAAACATTCTTTCATATTAATACGACTCAGTTGAAAGCTGTGCGTTGCCATCATGCGATTATTGACCCTCTCGCAATAACCTTTTAACCATAATACTTGACATTTCCTGGTATAACCAGTGAAGCATTAAAAAAACCTTGCCAAATTGATCTTCCTTCTATTCGACTAACATCTATGGGTAAGGAGGAAAGAAATGTGGAAGATAAATATATAGACTAGTATAATGCCAACTAATTGAATTGATTTATGCATGTCGCGCATTTTAATGAAGTGTTTTCTCTGATTTTGTTGCTGAGCAGCGATTTCATTTGATTAATTTGAATTTATTTAGATTCGATATTTGTTGCCATAGCATAATTTTCGTTTTTTGCTCTATCAATTTCAATGATAGCACATTATAAGTTTCGGCGGCGCTGTCTGATTTGTGTCCACACTTGCTATTATTTATTTATTTATGCATGGGCAAAGAGCTGTGGCCTTTTTAACTGTTGGCTGGTTAAACTGCCAGCTGTGCTCAAAGTGAGGAGTGGGGGAGACCTGGGGGGGACCAAGGAGCGTTCGTTGCCCACGCGGCAGAGGAGGCGTCATTGATTTATGCCTGGCACTTTTTATGGCCATTTTGTTTGTAATTTATTAACAAGCTTGTTAACAAGCCATCGTCTGGCCAGTATGCAGATGCAGATACCAAAACTTACGAACTCACTGTGCACTTCAAGCCTGCGCCTGACCAGTCCAAAGAGGTTAAAGGCCATTACGGCAGCCAGACAAGCGGGCAGCTTGGAATGGCAACAGCAGGTGGCTTTCAGGTTCCTATCCATATTTATAGAAAGTTTTTTTTCACGTATTTTTTTTTTACTTTTTGTTTTTGGCCAAGACGCGTGCATTATGCACAACCACACACACAACCACACACACGCACACACACAGATACATAGACGCACAAACTAAACAAAAGCTCGCGCTCTTAAATATTTAAACAAGAAATAAAACAAAAAGTGAGAAAAACTTTGACGTGTAGTTTGCCAGTTCGATCCCCGCCTCCTCGAATGGCCACGATTTGTTTGCTTAAGCGCGAGCGGTAGCCAAGTGGGCAAGTGTCGGAGCCGTTGGAGCTGTTGCTCAAATATTCTAAATATTTGCTAAATAATAGAGAAGACAGCAGCAAACGGAGGCGAACCGGTGGCAAAAGGCTTGGCTCAGGCCCCAAACCTCGAACGCAGCCAAGCGAAGACAAACATTGGCCCAGGCCCAGGCCCAGACACAGACACAGACACAGACACTGGCCAAGACTCTATGCCCCTGGCTCATAGCTAATGGCAGTTGCTTTTGCCGTTTAAATAGCGGCTACTATTTGCGTAGCAAAGTGTACCCAACTGACGAAATGACGAGTTGACGGGCCAACTCATTGACTGCCTGTCAAATACACACACACACAGACACACTCGCTCACACGTCCAATAGTATGACCAGGGGTACTGTCAAGCACTTGATGCGAGTTGGCAACGTCAATTGAAGTCTTCGTCATCATCGTGATCGTCGCCGTCATCATCATCATCATCATCATCGCTGTACATTTTACACCGGTCAGCTGAAAGCGACAGACACAAGAGTTTTGTTTTTCGTGGCCAGTCAATGGACACTTTAATGTTTTATGAGCTTTTCATATTGTTGGAGCCATTGATATGAGCCCTTTGCCAAGCTTCAACAGCGGCCAACTTGGTTTGTTCAGCAATATACATTGTACAATGTACATGCATGTAAATAAAATCATAATTGAGGCTTACAAGAGAGCAGCATATAACGCTAGCGGACTAACTGATTTATCTGTGCAACAATCTAATTTCAATTGTGCGCCTGAACGACTTGAAACAAGACTTGGACGTCCAACTGCTTTGGGGCCATGCTGGGCAGTTCGCCAGTTGAGCAGTTTTGAGCAGTTTTGAGCAGCTTGAGCAGCTTGAGCAGCTTGAAAGCTGTGTCAGCGGCAGCGCCAAGTTGTCAACTTAATTTACAGCTAACATGTGAGTTACAAGTTCGCGGCGATTGAGCAAGCGATAAAAAGTATTAATTTCATAGCTCCATGCAATTAACATAAAATTGGACCAACGGACAGACGGAGCCGAATGGATAAACGTACTGACGTATTTACAGTGCTGCCACAGAGCAAATACTTATAAATATGCAAATAGTTCAGATTACAAACGGGCGAGTGTTCAATGCAATGCAATACCTCGATCCGAGCAGATATCGCCGATTTTATAACACTCGCCTATCTATTGGCAATTTTTGTTATTGATATACAGTTTTGTGCAGCCGGCACGAGCGTCGACATTTAGCTGACAAGTATGCTGACGTGTTTGGCCAAACGGCAGACCAGACACTTGCCAGAGGGCGCCACAGTGTATGTGTGTGTGTGTGTGCACATCCATATGTGGCTTATATGATTCCCAAATCATGAGCTGGCAGGCTACTTAATTGTATGATTTGCATAATTGGAAATCATTTTCAAATGCCACGAAAGCCATAAAAACTAAAGGTTAGCATATATTGGCTCTAATAAAATATATTATCATGCAATACCGACTATGTCAACTAAAGAATTATAATATAGAACATGATTTGATCCTAACAGCCGGTTCTGCAATCAGGTTAACAAATCAGACCAAAAATAAAATACATATATAAAAAAATAAAAAGAAATCGATATTATCATAAATATCAAATTCACCAAGCATTTATTCTAACGGCAATTCAGACCATAAACATGTCAATAAACTTCCATACAATACGATCATAAATAAGTATTATAATGTATTCGAATTTCGCTGTCGAATGCCAAATCATTAACTAAACCAAGTGTCCATTAAAGTCAAAATAGTTTTTAAGCTCAGGCCTTACCGCAAACCTAAGTCATTTCGAAATGAAATGCATTAAGCTAAAAAGATCACCCGGCAGAAGTACTCGACTTTCAAATACCCTACACTAGATGTAATGCTAAAAACTATTTAAGGTAAATGACATAGTGCTTAAAATATGCAGAGGAGTCTAAATGGTGATCAAGAATACCAATTCAATGAGTCGAAAGTAAGACTTTCTCTTTTTTAGTAGCATTTATGAACCAATAAAGGGTATTCAGTTTATGACTCGCAAGTCGCACAGCCACAACAACAATCGATAAGCAATTTCAATAAATCGTGCAAGTACAATAAAAGTAAATTAAACGGTTTGGTTGCCTCGGCTGCCGCTTCTGTAGAGTTGTGTCTCAATTTGCCGGACCGGTCAGAGTGCCCAAATGACAGTGGCCAGATCTGATGAGGTGCCGCAATATGCGTAAGTTAAGTGCGCGAACGTGGCCCAAGGAGGAACAAGCAGCCGAACAACAACTTGAGCTCTTCACGCAATTACGTGGAAGCTGCTCTGGGGAACCAAAAATATGAAGAAAAAATACCGAAAAACGAAAAGCCAACTTTCTACTTTTGGTTGGGCTCAAGGGCTAAAAAAGAAGAAGAAGAAGAAAAAATAACCACAGACCCTTTCTTGGGCGTCAATGAAATGCAAATGCTTGCTGTTACTTGGCGGCTTATCAGCAATCTATTGTCCGAAAATGTTGAACAGATAACAAGCAGCGGCTACTATGTATCTCTTTCTTGTTGGCTTTTGGTCCTTGCACCTATTAAGCCATAAAACGCATGCAAATGAAGGCGTTGAAATGCACAACAACATCAAAAGCCTCGACCATATATACTAAAAAAGGGACTGACACGAAAGTTGAGGCGTTTTGCGCCTGCTTAAAGGGCGCAAAACTAACGCGCTTCAGGTGCAGATGAGCGAGTGTGAAGGGGTAGCTGGCCACTGTGCGGCAGAGTCAGCTTTGCTGGGGGTAAGTTCCAGCTAATACGAGCACCGGCTGACTGGCAATTAATTATGGCTCAGTGTTGGGCCAGTGGCTGGCATATGTTTATTTACTTAATTTACTTAATGACACACACAAACAGAGCAGAGAGCGAGCCAGCGAAATGTATCTCAAAGATGGGCACGAGTCGGCGCACATTTGGGTGAGGTCATCGTTGCTCTATAAAAGCGTTTGTCTATGTGTCCGTGTCTGTGTGTGTGTGTGTGTGTGTATGTCTAATAAATAACATTATTAATTACCAGTGCAATTAACTATAAGTACACCAGCACACACACACACACACACGCACAGCAGATGAGCCAGGGCGCCCACAAGGCGACAACTACGAAGACGACGCCTCGTTTTCGATTTTGGTTAAATGAAGCTACAGATACACACATATGAACACACACACACATCCCATAGATACAAAGGCGAAGTGCACTTTGTGACCCAATTTGAGTTTTTCATAAGTTTATTTCAGTTATTAAAGCGAATTTTGTTTGTAAGTCACTCGTTGAGAATTCAAAGTTTTTTTCTTTCGCTTTTAATGGTTCATTTAGTCTTATATTGAGTGATATATGAATGCATTAATCTTAGTTTATGTTTATTACCCACATGTTATGGCCGTGTGGGTATCTAGTTTTATACAAAATGTGCAACACGATAGCAACACATTAGTTATAGAGATTAATGTTGACTATATACGATTTTATGTCATTTTTATGATATAACATTAAGTTTAAGGTATCGATATGATTAGTGAAATGCGATCTATTTAAAGAATCATTCAGCTATAAATTTTTTACAAGTGCCAGATTAGGACAGAAAATAAAATATCACATTGGATATCAGAATAATATTCAGTTGTCAACATTCATAAATAACATAAATGAATTGTGCTGTAAAAATTTCTTAAATTTATGTTTAGTGCTACCATAAATGATAAATATATGAATTAACTTTTCAACCAGAATACTATATACATATATATAAATATATATATGTAAACATGTATTTCTAAATTCATTTTTCTCTTTCATTTATGTATACTTTTGTGACTGTCTGCTAGCAACTTTGCTTCATTAATCTTCTTACTTTTCTCTTGTTGCTTGTTATGTTTTAAATATTGAAACTGTCAAGTGCATAATCATCTACACAACAACACCAGCACAACAAGAGCAGCAGCAACAACAACAACAACAATGGCATCAAGTCAACGCCAAAATTACAGGGCAACTATATATAAATGTTGGAAATATTTAACCCGAACTGCAAGCAAAAACTTGGCTGCCTCTCGTCTACTTATACTTTGTTGACTTGTCTTCCCCAACCTGCCCCGCTATCCGTTTACTCCTTCACTGCTGCTGGCTGTGTCACAACGCTTAATCTTTATTAATTACAGTGAAATAATAAGGCAAAAGCAACAGCACCAGCAGCAACAGCAGCAACAGCATAGAGATAGATGGGAGCTCGAGCTGCTCATGTGCATAGCGCGTAGTTTGGCAGCCAGACAGACAGGCAAGGCCCATGTCTATGCCCAACTCTCGACCCCAGACCCCAGACACCAACCCCAGCACCCAGCCCCCAGCACCCAATACAGGGCTAGTCGGCTGATTAATGCCGCAGCCAAAGAGGCAACAAGCAAACATGCCACATGCAACACCAACACAAAAACAACTTTTATTTAGATGGCTTGGTTTGGAATTTAAGCAGCTCTAAGGTTTTTGGTTTGGTTTTTTTGGTTCTGGCACTGGCTCTGGTTTGGGGATTTGGCTTACGCGTTTGGGAGTAAGTGTGTTCTAGTTGCGTTCACTGGCATGGCGGGGCATTCATCAACGCTGGCGTCAACAAATTCCCTCTACATGCAAAACAAGACTCGGTAACTGTGCGCTGCCAAATGCACAGCAGGGCAGCCAGTCAGCCAGTCAGCCATAGACATCGAATGGAAATGGAATTGGAAATAGGTAGGAAAATTGGTATGGGTTTGGAAAGCATATAAAAGGCGGCAAGGTTAAATTAGATAGTAGAGAGCATAGTAGCTATAAAAGCCATTTGATCCTTTGTGTTCACCGGCACCGCCTCAGTGTCTTTATGCGTGTGTGTGTGTATGTGTGTGTCGACCTTTTTCTGAGCTGTGCCAGTCGCCTAATTACGCCTCTATTTTGAGCTAATCAGCAGCAGGAGCAGTGACAGCAGCAGCAGCAGCAGCACTGACCCCCGACCCCCGACCCCAGTGAGGACAA
This sequence comes from Drosophila planitibia, assembly GCA_035043785.1. Classification (NCBI taxonomy): domain Eukaryota; kingdom Metazoa; phylum Arthropoda; class Insecta; order Diptera; family Drosophilidae; genus Drosophila; species Drosophila planitibia. The sequence goes on from JAWNMS010000023.1 coordinate 330,356, forward strand.
GGGTCAGCTGCGCGACATGTAAATGAAGTTGCTGCGGCGCATTGGTCGCGGCAGCTGTGACGCGAGGGTGAGCTGAGCAATAGTTAAATACCATTTCATTGTTCCCTGTCAATCAGTTCGAGGTTTTTGGGTGCTGTGCAAATATTTGTCAAATTCTGCGGCCGTTTGCATATTTGCACTTCAACTTAATGCAAATGCAACTGGGAATAACTGGGAATAACTGAGATAACTGAGATAACTGATATAATGCAGAGAGACAGCAATTAAATATGCGCATAACTGTTAATAATCATCGAATCAATATGCTGACAATTTTCTCACGCACAGAGATACAAACATATTCAAATTAGAAGCGGCAGCCGCATCATCCCATGACCAGGACAATGACATCAGCTCAAGGTTCGAGGGGTTCAGCTCGAGCGCATGAAGTCAACGAGTAGAGCAGGCGGAGGGCTTACAGGGGGTCGATTTGTGTCAGTGCGCCGTGTTTCAACTAAGACCAACCAAATATTAAAGGGCTGTCTGCCAGATTCAGGTCCTGCTCTTATTGCCGGTCCCTATAGCTTAAGGATTTGTAATTTGAATTTTAAATAGCAGCCGCTGTCGCGACAGGAGCCTGTTTGCGTTACTGCTTCGGTTATGCCTGTCTGTAAATTGTATTTACTGCTGAATTAATTTCAACTCTTATTTTCATTTCTTTTCCATTTTCTGTACATCGATTTGTAAAGGAAATCGTAGAACCAAACTCTTTCCTTCGCTGCTGTTTGCTTAGGTTTCTCTATTAAAAGCAAACCCTTTTTTTATTGTATTTCTTAAAAGTTTTTGACAGACGCAGTCTTATTTAAATATATGCTTGAGAAAAAATTAGAAGAAGGCTAGCCGAAGAAAGGGTGTGGCCCAAAGAGCAGCTGCAGTCAAGCTCAGATTTCAATTAATAATTTCTCAAGGTTTCATCAAATTTACTGAAAGCAAAAAAATTAAAAAAAAATAGAAACTAGTCATTTGTAACGCTTATGAAACGATGGAGTGCATTTTGTTGGCATTTCTTTGCAACCGAATCAATTTGGTTTTGTATATCCTTTCAAAGGAGACAACGCCCAAGTCCTGTTACATGCAGAGCCACGCCCCCTTTACTGCGTACACCCTGCTGGCAATCGTTGATTGCTTCAATGGCAAAATGCTGAATTGCAGCAATAATATTGCAACTGACATCGATATGTGCCATTTGATTTGCATAATTCTAGCATTCAGTAAAAGGACGAGGACAAAGACGGAATTGTGGTGGTCGGGACATAGGGACAGCTAACCCTAACCGGCAGCTCTTTCAGCCCTACCCAAAAACCAACTAGCAAAATATTGACAGGCAGGTCAACGCAAGCGTCCTGTGCACAGGACTGTGAGCCGCTTAAGCTGCCAACAGGCGCGCCCCTTTCTGTCTGTCTGTTTGTATTTTTGCAAATTCATCGATAATTGCCAATTTGAAATGGCAACAACAGCAACCAGAGACAACAGCAAGAATAGCAGACAACAGACAACGGACAACAGACAACAGACAAAGGCGCGACGTGTGTGCCGGGGTTGCTTTTGACTCTTTCGCTGTTTGATTGTTTGAATGCTTGACTTTGGCACATTGCCCTCTGTCCCATTTACCCTCGTCGCGAAAATTGTGTGTGTGTGTGTGTAAATCGGTTTATGTCAAGGGCGCATTGCATTTTGGCAACAAACCTCTCATAATGCCAAGTCGATAATAACTTAATGACGTTTTAATTGCACACAACAAGTTAATTAATTCATTGTGGTTATTTTTGAACCGCCAGTCAAAACTAATTCCAATCAATGCCAAATATGATAACTTGTTGACTTCACGGTCGGCAATTGCCAAAAAAAAAAACAGATGTGTTTGTTTTGTGTTTTGCCATATTGTTATTGTCTGCACGGTGGCAGCAATTAGTGTCGGCCATTTAATGACCAAACAAAAGATCCACAGAAATTATAAAAAAAATGCATTTCACAGACTAACCGTATTATGATGAAATGATCCATAAACAAAAATTATACGGACATGATTCCAATTTGAGCCACAAATATTGCTTCAAAGATTCTCAATTGCAATCATGAGAATCATTTTTGATTCACAAAACAAGCAAAAATTTCCATTCGCATGGAGCTCGCTTGTCCATTAGGGAATCCAATTGAAACTTTGGACTCACATATTGAGACTTTACTGTTCATGGCTGTGGTTGTTGTTTTATTCCGGTGCTGCGGGGCTAGAAACGGGGTGAAAAAAATCAGAAATTTTAACACAACAGATAAATTAATAGCCCACGTCTTGTTGGCAAATGAAATCGATTTGTCTAGCATTTCATAGTGTTTATTTGTTTTTATTCGCTCTCTCGATAAGTTTGTTGAAGATTACTTCAAGCCATGACAGATACACGTCTATTGTGTATGTAAGCAACGGCTTAATGTTTGACCTCTTGATCAATACTAAATTCAAAGATGAAAACACGATTGGTAAAATATTTTCGATGCCATAACTTTGTCAAAAATTACCCGGGGCTTTTTGCTCATGGCTTGAGCCACAATCAATAAATTTAAAGTTGAAAATGAAATTTGTTGTCGAATTTCATATTAAAATTGTATAATGACCAAGGTATTGTGGGAACGGATCTAAATTTTACATAGCCATAAATTTGTCAAAAATGATCTGATTTTTTTGGATCACGGTGCGACATAATTTAATACTGCATTCAAAGTTGGAAACGCGATTCTGGATCGTTTTTAATGTTCAAATTATACTAAGCAACGGTCAAAGCTTTCCACACCCTTAACTTGATGAACATTAAAGAGATTGTAGGAATCTATTTTATAGATTCCCATAGCCATAAGTTTGTTAAAAAGTATACGATTTTTAAAAGCAGGGCTTTTTGGTCGTGGCTTGGCCTCTGAAATAAAATAATATTTAAATTTGAAACATAATGTAAAACAGCGAAGTTGGTTCAAAATCTTATTTAAAATCTGAAGTGTTCGCTCTTCTCAAAATTCATATAAAATACTTTATAACATGCATATTTCTTACAATATTTTTTCGTTTTGATTACATTTCAGCTGACTGGCATGTCTTTATCTATCCCTCTCTCTCTCGCCCTCCATCGAGCATACCAAAAAGGTAAGAAAAAACTACAACTTGGTAACTTGCCCAAAAAATAAAGGGGCAAACGCCCCAAGTGGCAATAACAAAGAGAACAAATATATAGCAAGTTTTACTCGGGCTCTTGGACGCTCAGAGCCAAGTCGCAAGTCTTGGACTCGCTCTACGTCTCGGCAAAACTCTTTCAAGTTTTTTTTTGACAGCTGCTGTCAAATGTTGAAAGCCAGCCAGCCAGCCAGCCAGCCCCATACACCATGCACAGAAACATACAGAAATCTAAAACAAGTCAGTGTCAGCCATGGCCTAAAGTGCCCCCAAAGTTCCTCTCACCCGTCTCATATCAGCGAAACATCTTTATATATACATATGTATGTATGTACGTACGTATGTATATACATTTCTGTATATTTATCTACATACACATTCTTGTAGCCTCGCCTCGTTCTTAAACTCTCTAAGCTAAGTTTTCAAAATGGAAAAAAAAAGAAGCAAAACAAAAAAAAAATACAAAAATAACAAAATCGTAAAACAATAAAATCCATTTTATAGTTTTCATGCACGAAGTCCACGAAATGAAAAATTCTACAATTTAAACTGACATTTAAATTGATAGTTCAAGAGATGCACACGACAGATACCAGAGAGAGACATACGAAAAGAAGCAGCGCGAGGAAAACTGAAAAGTTTATATGATGCTATATAATAGAGGCGTGGCAGTTGGGGCAAACACACACACACACACACACACATGTGCACTGCATGCCGCATTGGGTGAAGTAGTACAAGCCGTTGTTATTGTTGCGGCTGCTGCGGTCTTTCGCCGGCTGATGATGATGATAATGCTGATATGTGCCAAGATGTTGTTGTTGCAGACACAGCAACGGAAAAAAGCATAATAAATATTTCAGATAGAATTGCAGTCGCTGGGAAACAATCGCAATCGAAAAAGAATATTCGAAAAAATCCAACCGCAATAAACTGTTATTCAATTATGGTCGATGTGAAAGAGAGAAAAGGCGAGTTCAACAAAAAAATGGCTTTAACGAGATTCTTTTCATAACTGTTAAAATTAACCTTTAAAATACTCTTCATTAGCCTGTTGGTTTTTGTCGAAAACTAAACTGGTTAAATAGATTACTTAAAAATTAATAGCATTTGAAAGCTGAAGGCAAGATTAATTGTATTTGGTAATTTAAATATAATTGGAAGAAATCGAAAAGCTTTCCGGTTTCAGGCGCAATCGGTTGTTGCGTAAAGTTCTATTGATTCACCATCGACAACCTCAAAATGGCAAACTCTATAAATTATAAGCTGTCTGACAAGCGCATTAGTTACTCGATACACACACAGACACACACACAAACACACTCATTTGTAGCGTGTTACCAAACATGTTATCTAACACATTGCGCACATACATTTCTTAAGTAAACATTGCATTTCCACACCAAGCATTTTCATGCATAAAACAAAACGCGAATGCGAATTCGAATCCGAAATAAATATTGCAAGATAAACAGAGAAAAGCGAAACAAAACTAATGCGTTCGACCACTCAGTGGGCAATTTTAGCCCCATAAGTGAGCCGCATGTATCTATAGCTGTATCTGTATCTGTGGCTGTTGCTGATGCTGTTGCTAATGCTGTTTGTGTTGGCTTGTGTTGGCTGTATCTGGTGACTGGTATGCAAAGTCAAACTCAGCATTGTTGTCAACAGTTTGCCGCCGCCTTTGTCTCGTGCGTGTGCGCTATCAGCCAAGTTAGAGATGCAGAGATAGCGGCTACTTCATCCCTCACAGTTCGGTCTCTCTCGACTAATCTTATAATTAGCATTCTTGGCAGATAACAACGACTGCAACAACTAGCTGGCTCGCTCGGACTACAAATAACAAACACATTGCAATTACGAGAACAACAGAAGCGACTTGAGTCGACTCGAGTCGAATTGAATTAATTGGAGTGGAGTGGAATGGAATGGTGTAGTGTGGCGTGGAGTCGCCTCTTAATCGGATTGCATGATAGCTGCACATTAATTAAAAAAAATCAACTAATACTTTTATGAAACGAAACACTGCTAATTGAGTTATTGCTGCACTACACTCGCCTCGTTGGCTTTCAATTCATTTCGATTTCGTTACGTCCTGTTTTCTTGTATTACAACAAGCACGTTTAATGGTCACTGCTCTTCCTCTTACTCTGCTCTACCTCTGCCACTGCCTCTCTCGATCCGAGCAGAAAATTAAGAACCGAATCGGAATCCGCACCCGCAGCGACATATTGCTTACGTTTCCAGGAAGACCTAAAAATGCCACAGACTCGACAAAAAAAAAATAAAATTCAGACAGTGAGAGAAAACTTAGGATATGCCGCCTTCTAACGGTAACCAGCTAAAGCCTGCTAGAACCGGAGCCCCAACCAGTCGAAGTTCAATTTTTCTGGCAATCCATAAACCAGAAAAACAGCACGAAAACAACAGCAGCAGCAACAACAACAAATGTCAAGCTCAGTTTTCAATTGCAGCAACGACGCTCGCATGTTCTTTTTTTTCGGGATGTAATCCGAGAGCAGGCACAACCACAATAACAACAAGAACTTAAAGAGGTAGCCAGATAACCTAACCATTGTCGTTGTTGTTGTTGCTGTTCGCTGTTTGCTGCTTGGGGCTGGGTCTGGGTCTGGGTCTGGGCCTGGGCCCGGGCCTGGGGTCTGCGGGCTTAGTCACTTAGTTGTTTGCTCGTTACTTGGACTGATGGTGCTCCTTTCATGGCCCGGCATATTAGTTTTCAAGTCTTCACATTCACATTGTTCATTATGATGAGCCACCGAACACGAAAGAACAAAACAACATCCAACAACTGGCAGCAACAGCAGCAGCAACAACAACAAGTTGAAATGGCTGGCAAAGACGAGCCCAAAATTTGACAATGGACGCTGACGCTCAAGTATCTGCAAGTGCACGCAATGTACTTTGTTTTGTATCTTCTACTACATGCAAGCAACCAACTTTGGGCAGTACAAACAGCAGAGGGCAAAGGGCCGGCGCAGGGCATAGGGGCAGATGCGGGGTGGCCGACAAAGAGAGGGCGGGTACTGAATTAAGGCAGTGCACACATTTCAACAGCATGTCGCTTCATTTAAGTTTTTTTTGCATCAATGCACTCGTGACAATTTGTCATCAAAAATACAGAAAACGAGAGACTACAAATATGCGAAATGCTATGTGTAGTCCTATATTTTAAATTAATAAAAGACCTCGCTCACTTGGCATAGAACGAGTGGGCAGAATGAATACGAAAATAAATTATATGTTGAAAATGTAAGGTTCAGTTGTGCTGCAAATACAATAAAGTTGAATGAATCAGAAGAAAACAAAAATGAGATATCTACTTCGAGAGAGAGAGAGAGAGAGAGTAATCGGATTTCCATGACCAAAACAGAAGAACCACAATACTGCATACACTGTGTGTATGAGAAACTGCTTCACAAATTGTTAATGCCCATGTATGCGTAATCTTTAATGCATTAACTTTTTTGTTAACCGCTGCAGATCTTGGGTAGCTTAATGAAAGCCTAATTGCATGAATATAAAAACCATCTATGGCATTGGCCGGGCCACTACGTGCGGTCTTTCCATAATGCGAGGACCCCTTGCTGCGAGTTCCGTCTGCATCGATATATAGAGCCAAAAATGGAAACAAAAAAAAATCAGCCATAATAATAATAACAACAACAACAACAGCAAAAGCCCCAACAAGCAGCTAAATGTCAGCTGTGCCCACTTAAACTTAAACTTATGCATATTTATATAATTCATTTTTAAATATTTAAAATAACACAAGCGGTGAGTGTGGTAGACGCAGCTGCAGAGACAGCACTCAAAACATACTATATTAAATATCAAGATTTTGTGATGCATCATGCGAGCTGAGGGGCATTGAATGGGGGCAGCGGCGGATGGATGAAGGCGACCGGCAACGTCAGGCAGCCGAGAGAAGGTGGATTTTTATTACCAATAATTTTTAAATTTGTTGCGACGAGTGCAAGCAGGCAACTCGTTATAAATATAACCACAGATCGAAATACCTATATATGTATTTATATATATATATACACACATACAGATACAGATACACATATAGCGTTGGGTGTGCAAGTGAATTGATTGTAAAACTGCCCGACCGTCCAACGCGATTATTTACGGTTTATTTTCAACGCATCAAAAATAAACATGTGAGTGAAAAAAAAGCGCAACATGAATTTCTTTTTGTTGTTTTTCTCTCTTTTTTTTTTCTGAAACAAAAATATTGCATACTAATTTTAATACGTAACACGCGGGCTTTGAAGGCGCATCAATCCAAAAATAGCCCCAAAGTGAAATGAACAAGAAAGAAAGCCAACACACGAATGCAATGACTGTGAGCAGTGTGGAATGGGGTGTGGGGTGTGGTGTATGGTGTGTCGGGTATGGGAAGTGGAGATGTGTGAGGTGGGGTAGATTGGAGGAGGAGGAGGATGGTGGGGCTGGTGTGCATGGCAAAAGTGTCAAGCGACGGCATAGCGAGTGTATTTTTGAATTTTTGGCAGGTGGAACCACGACAAGTGCCCCAAAGTCGGTAGCGGGAACGGCCCCAAATGCATTCAAATTTCGATATTTTGTTGCTCGTTTGCTTTTATTTCTTGTTGTTAATTTTAATTTTTTTTCTTCATATTTATAAATAACACGGACGAGTAGCGCTAACGGTGACGATAGGCAGCGTGCACAGAAAACACTAAAAATTAATTTCTACATAATTTTTATGAGGCAATTACTCATCGACACTATGCAGCAGCAACAACAATTACAACAATGAACACTCTTAAAATATATATATATATATATTTTAAAAAATATATAAATATATATATATGTAGAACATATTGTTTCTGCTTAGACTTTGTGTTTGGTTTGTTTTATTTGATTTTGAGCACAATGTAGTCAAAGGGTTTGCTGCTTACACTTGACGTATACGTACTATTTGCTGCACTACTTGCATTTCATATTTTGATAATTGTTTCAGATTAAATATTCGAAAATGCTGTCTGCAGTGCTACAACTAATTAAGTATATATATTATTCACCTATCGCCCGTTCTTTCACACAATTCCTCAGTGAACACGCGCGTCCAACTGTTCAGTTTCTTGTGTGCCATCAGCGGATTCATATAGTATTCATATGCCCATTACTGGCTACATAATTACGCAGCTACGCCCCACTAAATATTTGAAAAAATAATATGCTATAAACTGCATATACTCTATTATCACGTGACGTGTATTGTTGGAAACGTGTTGTAATTATTTGGAAATGCTTTCTAGCGATAATTGCGGGTGCCACTTTTTTCTGTTTCTGTTTCTATTTTTTTCTGTTCTTTTTTTATTATATTTGTTTTTTTTTTTGAGCTCCGTTGAATTCCACATTTTTGTTTTCAGGTTCGTTTGTTCTTCAGCTGGTGTTTTTGTCAAATTATACAACATTTATCATCAATTATCGCAGTACTGTCGTTGTTGCTATTGTTGTTCTTGTAGTTGTTGCCTGGCTGAGAAATTTTTGTACTATGCTATGTGACGCACGCGAGACTAACTCGTTGTGTGTGTGTGTTGTGTGTGGCGACAACATCGTGTCATGAAATTGAATAAGCAAATGACGTGCTGAATGCCAGTTGAAACAGTTCTCTGGTTATTTTTTTCTTCTTTTTTTACATGCTTGCCGTGTGGCATTCACCTCAGCCGGGAGACCGCAAAACGCAGTTTAAATGGGAATCGCTCTGCTATACATATATCATTTATATATATATATATATATATATTTGTAACTGTTACAATTGTCAGACATTTCATGCCAAAATGTGGACAATTGTCAATTGTGGCTGCAACGGCAGCAGCAACTATCAAACACCCCTTTTTGCAGCAGCTATCCAGCGCAACTGGCAAGTACTTGAGTGCGACTCTATATAGATAGTCATATAGATGCACAGATAGATTGTACATACACGCTGTATGTACTTATGTATGTATGTGTGTACATACATACTTACATCATTCAGACATATGAGCGACGCACATGCTAAACGAATGTTGACAAACAATTATTATTTTATTACCATTTGTTTGTCTGGCTGGGCTGTGCTGTGTTGTGCTGAGCCCTGCCCCACCCCACCACACCCCGCACCCCGCACCCCTTTCTAACCCACACCCACTCATCAGCCCTTTTCACTCGCTCTAATATAGACAGCTTTGTCTGTCTGTCAAGCTGTCCGTCAGTTTGCATGACTTTCATGCACGGCTCCATAATTCAGCGTCAGTTGTCGTCAGGCCGTCTGCCTGAGTCACATATTCTCTCTGTCTCTCCCCCTCTCTCTCCCTCTCTCTCTCTCTCTCTCTCTCGCACACATTCTCTCTATCTCTGTGAATTGCACTCTCCTATCAGTGTTTTTTTTTTCTGTTTGTTTATTTGTCTAACTGCTTTTGTAATACGATTCGCTGTTATATTTGTGTTGTTGATTATTTTTTTATTATAATTTGTATCGTTGTTTGAACAAATTTTCACATGCAATGCGAACCGCAAAACAATTTCACTACTGGCTACTCTCCCGCTCTCTGTCTCTCTCCCGCTCTCTCTCTCTCGCTCTCTCTGTCTCTTTGTCTTTGGCTCTCACTCTTTCTTTATAAACAAGGCCTACACATTTCAATATATAACATAAGCTTAAATCAACACATATCTGAGTATCCAGAACCCGAAAAAAATGACAAAAATAAAAGATAGTAAATACAAATAAACAAACTTTTGACAGTTGGAAATCAACACATAAAAACAGCCACATTTGATGTTGTTGTTGTTATTGTTGTTGTTGCTGGCTCTAATGTTGTTATTGTTGCTGTTGCCTGGCCGTACTAATTGTGGGCAATATTTTAATGAAGTTTTCAACTCTGTGTGTTGTGTCAAAATGACAGTCGCTTGTTGTTGACACTGCCAGTTGTCTGTCTGACTGCCTGACAGACAGCATGGCGAAAAGTTCAAATGGAGAAGAGTTTTTTGTATTTAAGAATGAGCTACCTTTTGCGCATGCCATGTGAAAAATCGCCAACATTCTTAGCTCAATGCAACAACATGTTGCAGTCGTCGTGCATGTGCCCCATTGCTGAGATCATCTAACATTTTAACAACTAGCAGAGTACATAGCACGCATATATATGCATTATCTCACAAATTGATTCTATGGGCTGCCACACAGTTTTGCAGCTCAGGCGTATCTAATAACTTAATTCGTTTCGTGGAAACGCATTCAATAATCACATAAGCATTTTCCACACATTGCCACAGTAGCTCTGGCTCAGGCCGAGATAGACAAACTTCGGGCGTATCTAAGCAGAGAAATCTAAAGCTTAATGGCTCATTAAAAAGAATAAAATAAAAAGAAGAAGATAAAACCAAACAGCCAGCAAGTGGGGCACACACACACACACACACACACACACACACTTAGATGAGCGGACAGTCAGTATCTGTGTTTTGATTACAAATTTATTGTTGGTAATATGAATAAAAATGAAAATGAAAATTCTTTATATCTCGCCACTCGACTGCGACTCAACTCTAGCCTGCTAATTATGCATGCCACATATGCAGAGGCAGCGAGCCAACAGGCAGCAGATACCCTCTGCCCCTTCCCTGCTCCCCCTTTTGCGTTAGAAGAGACAGCAGCGGCAAACAGGCTGCCAGTTGGCTTCGCTGTTTATGCAACAACAACAGGAACAACAACAACAACAACAACTGCAACTGCAACTACAACAAAATAGAAAGGAATTATAATAATAATAACAATGCTTCAACAAAATAATGAAAAAATATAAACAGCAACAATAATATCACGCAGACGGCGTACCAAATGAGAGGCAACATTCGCATCGTGTGAATTTCAATTAAACCTGCAAACTGCAGCAGGCAGTGTGGGTAACTGTTGTTGTGGTTGCAGTTGCAGTTGCAGTTGCTGCTGTTGTTGCTGTTGTTGCTGTTGTTGCTGTTGCTATTACTGTTGCAACAGTTAGACGCACTGAGAGTCATGAGCTAACTGCTAATTAAATGCAGCATATGCTGCTAATTAAATTTATGTGCCCGTCGCACAGCTCTGATTATCAAAAATTATTTATGCAAAATCTGACAGGAAATAGCTGCAAGCAACCGACAGGCAAACTGGCAACCTGACAATGTGGCAACTGGCGATGCATGGCTGATAAAGCCAAAGCCGCTGCCAAAAACAGCCACTGTTCGAGTGGCAACACGCTCTCCCTCTCTCTCTCTCTCTCTCTCTCTCTCTCTCGCTCTCTCTCTCTATCTGTCTTTCCAGTTGCAACAAAAATACCAACGCTGGCTAATTTAATTGTACATCGTTTTTGGTTGCATATTTAATTGTGTTGTTAACATGATGACAGTTGATTATTATTATTATTATTGTTATATGGTTGTTGCTGTTTCTTTTGTGGTTGTTGTTGTTGTGTGATGCATATCTAAGCCTTGGCTAATAATCAGCCCGTATTTGAAGTGTGTTTGTTGGCATAGGCAGATAATATGTATGTCCACACATTCATGTAATTATCTTTTATATCTAGTAATCTATTTTAAGTGAATAATCAAAATTTTCACAACACAACACAACACAACAAAGATGTAATGCAATTTTCAGCTGCGAATTGTTGTTGCCAGTTGCCAACAAAAGTCAACATCTTGTTATGAGCATAATAAATTATTTTATTGACTCAGCAATCGTTCGTGAATTTCTGAATGAGTTTCTTTCGCATTTGCAGGGCAATGCGGTTTCTATGAATGACAAGTCGCACTCAAATATATATAACTATATACATAGTATGACTGAACAATATACAAACATTCCGCAAACACACACAACTGTTTCATACATCATATATATATGTAGGTAGGCAGATAAATGTACACATGAAATATATTTTGTGCCAGGGCGACGAGCGAGTGACTCAGCAAGCCGGGAGAGTGGTACTATCTTATGGGTTGAGGGGGTCGGTGGAAGGGGCGGGGGGTTGGAAAAATTCGACTGGTGATGTCTTCATCCACTGGTCAGCAAGTGCAGCGTGTTGATTACGATATGTACATGTATGTATGCATGTTTGTGAATGTGTGTTTAATTCATTAAATTAAAATTAATGTTTATTTACGCGCAATTTTACAGCGTGCCTGAAATGTTGCGTTGCTGGCCAAAAGTACTGCCAACCAAGCATAAATTAAAATATATTACAAGCAGCAAAACAACAAGTGCAGAGCACAGCAGAGAAACTTCAGTCCAAAAGTTGTTGTTGCCATTTAAAATTAGCAACTGCAACTGCCAACTGCAGCAGCAGCAGCAACAGCAGCAGCAACAACAGCAGCAACAACATCATTATTATTATTATTAGCAACATGAGCATTACAGCAACAACAGCAGCAGCAGCAGCAGCAGCAGCAACTGTTGCTGTATCTGACAGATACATTCACAGCATTTCCTTTCCATGAGTGCGTGTCTGTGTGTGTGTGTGAGTGTGTCTGTGTTGGTGTTGGTGTTGCTGTACTTGTGTGTTGTTATTGTATGCTTATCTGAACATTGAAAATCTCGCATTTGCTTTTCACTTCACTTTTAGCTTGGTTGCTGCTGCTGCTGGTTGAAGCTTGCTGCCTTTTGCCTTTTTTGCGTAATTTAATTAGTATTCTGTGGCCAGAAATCCGATATTGTTTATGGCTCGGCTTTTGCACTGACATTGATTGACAGCAAATAGTAAAATTTCAGTATCTATATAGTATGCTTTGGTGCCCATAATGTCTCTGCCGTCTGCATAAGCAAACAAACTGGCCGCAGTAATGTATCTTTATGTCTCCTTTTGAATAGCTGCAGTTTCTCTATTCCTCTCCCTCTCCCTCTCTCTCTTTCTCTTTCTCTCTCTCTCCTTCCCACTCTCTGTCTGATGTGCATGCTGATGACATTTAATAAAATCAGCCGCGACTAAAGTCTGCTGAATGATGCCTAATGCAGCTCCAATATTTGTTTAAACAACATCAAGTTGCAGCAGTTTTTCAACTGGTTTTCAATTGTGTGAGTGGCCCATTTAATCAGTGGGAAAACATAAGCTCACAATTAGATAGCGATCTACAATAAAATCAATTTTGAATCACACATTGTTCCAAGCGCTGTCTCCGCAGGCACTGGACACAATAAAGTCAACTGACAAAAAACTCAATAAGATGCCAGTGGCTTAGTCACCAAAAGGGGTAACTTTAACTACTCAAGCAGACTACAATTTCGTGCAACAAATTTAGCTATTTCCTCACTTAATCATTCTTGTATTTGTGGCAAGCTTCACTCACTTTGTCTGCCTTCTATTAAGAGACCCCCGTACGCTACGCCCTTGTGTGTGTTGCAGCTAACTAAATACGTTTCAAGCACCATAATTAAATGATTGTTGGCCAGCGATAGGAAATTAAAAACGTTTTAACAGCGATACAAACTGATAAGGCCTCTACCAAACAAAAAGGCCCCCAAAAACAAACTAACAACATTCATGCAACAACAATAAGACAGAAGAAAAAAAGAATAGCAGCAAAAACAACAATAACAACAACAAACGGGTAACAAGCGCGACAACAAAACTAAATACACATTTGACGATTATTACCATTATGAATACATATATTTCTATGCAGCGGCTATCAATGAGTGTGTGTGTGTGTGTGTGCGTGTGTGTGTGTGTGACTTTGCCATTAGAAATGCCAATTGGACGTAATACGTCAGATGTTTAAAGAAATTACTTTTAATGAAATGTGTCATCAGACGAGCAAAACGGAACACACAAATACAGCGACAGCTACAGATACACACACAGAGATACAGCCACGAATACAGATACAGATACAAATACTCGCTGATATATATACATTTGAGAGGGGCACGTCTAGCTGAGGTCGTCACTGCCTGCGATTAGCCTATGTCTCTCTCCCTCGCCCTCGCCCTCTCCCTTTGCGCCCCTCTACATTTCTCTTTGGTTGCATGTTGGTTTGTTAATTTAGCTAAAAGTCCATTTAATGCTTAGTTCTTATTGCATTGCTGGCCTGCTACTATTAACGTAATTGTTTATAAGACAGCCGGTACGCTCTCTCTCTCTCTCTCTATATATATATATATATATATACATATATATCTGTGTCTCTTTCTCTGTGTGTTTGCCTTGCACTTGATTGGGCACTTTTACACCTTTAACCATAGCAATTGCATAGAAGTAACTATTATGTTGTGTGACATGCAGCAGTCATCATCATTACGCGGCTGAAGGAATGGTAAGCTTCTGTAACTGATTTTGCTGATATGAATATGATAGTTATGCAATTGATTATTTAGAACATTAAACGCTAGCGAAACGCAAAGGGAATTTAGATAGTGCAATACATTTTCATATGAATATAATATAATAGATTGTGGCAGAGACGGGGTAGACTTGGGTAGCTTGCATATATTAAAGCCAAAGTCGTGAGCTGAAGAGTGTGAAATGCAAATGATCATAACTCTTTGACTGCCCACCACATGTTGTCGCTTGTCAATGACAGCCAGCCAGACGGACGGACGGACGGACGGCGAGACGACAACAGTCAACAGTCAACAATCAGGCATTGGCCGTAAAAGTCAAGCACTTAAAAAAAGAACTCAACACTTGCGTCGTTTTATTGCATTTAGCAACGGTTAGTTACATTTTACAATCAAGGCCGCTTACCCCCCACCAATTGAGTCATTCAATTCAACTCGAACGAGTCTCTGTCCCAGTCTCAGTCTCAGTCTGTGAGTGCTAAGTGTGAGTGCGAGTGTGAGTGTGATTCTGTCTCTGACTGACTGTGCCTTCTTTAAATGCCTCACTTTACTTAAGCAAACAGATTTTTATCATCGTCGTTTTATGGGCATCATCAAAAACTAATAAAAACTCCATGCGTTCTTTATTTGCAGGCGACCGCAAGCAAAAGTTGAGGCAACGACTGCGACGACAACAGTAAGCAGCAGCAACAATATCAACAACAGCAACAACAACAACAACAGCAACAGCAACTTGTACAGCAGCAACATGTTGCGCTCGTGCACTCGCCCAAGCAATTTGCATACAAATGTTGCCGTGTGGCACATGAAATTGCAATCGCAATCACTGAAGGAAAGCAGGCAAAGGCCGCCAGAGTCCCCCCAACCGGAGCACAACAACAAAAACAACAGCAGCAACAAGACCAGCAGCAGCAGCAGCAGCTGGCGAGGCGGTCGTTTCATAATTTGATATTAAACATGCGTCCCAGTATGTAGAACTTGTAAATTTGCAAATTGCTAAAACGCATGACAGCAAAACCGAACGAAGGCAGCTGCTCCTCACATCTCCCCCTCACTCTTTATCTCTCCCTCTCTCTCTCTCTGTCTCGGAGTCACTCACTCCTTGCACCTTTCTCTGAGTCTGACCATCAGTTCAAAAGGCATTTTGCCCGCCAGCGCAGCGTGAATTTGCATTTACATGGCACAGAAAGCGAAATAAACTCAAACCCAAACCCAAACCACGAAAGCCAAACCCGCTTAATGGCAGCAAGAAGTTCCATGCAGCCTCACCACCTCCTCCCCCTGTCCCCCTGTCCCCCCCAACGCCCTTCCCTTGTCACTTCCATGTCGCTCAATTGACTTTCAATTGCAAAACAAACACAACACAAAGCAGCAAAAAACAAAAAAAAACAAAACAAAACAAAAGCAGCTGAATTTATTTGAAAATCGTTGTTGCTTTGCTTTTGTTGCTGTTGCTGCTTGGCCTGAGTATTGGATGTATGTACATATGAATATGATATGTTGATTTCCAAGTGCTCAGATATACATATACATATATATACATATATATACATATATATATATATGTATATGATTGACATGCTCATGTTGCCTGATCAATTGATCGGCTGGGAGTGGAAGTGGAAGCTTTACGGCTGCCAAGTGTTTATTTTGCAATTTTTGTTCTCTTTTTTTGTACGGCTCTTTCAAAGATTTGCCAATAAAACAAAATTTGTTAATATTGCACTTGGCAGCGATATAAAAATTATGAATGTGAAGTGTGCACACGCTTGTCTCAATGGGCAATGGGCGAGTGGACAAAAGGCGTGTTGGCTTCCATCTTACCGCGTCTCAAGTTGTGGCTGAAAGTAACACTTGACACTTAAACCATTTAAATCGATCTTAAGTCACAACTCAGCATCTAGACTAACTAGCTAATTTGATGTTTTTAGCCGTTTTTCAATTGAAATCGATTTGCATAAGTCGCACTTTTGACTAGTATCATTGAGCAGCAGCGCTATTAAAGCATAGTTGCAAGACTTTAATAAGTCCAACAAAAAAAAAAAAACTAAAAGAAAAACACGCAATTAGCCATAAATCATTTTTATGAGACATTTCCCCCCAAAATAAGCAGCAACGACAACAAGAGCTGAATATTTAATAGTCACGCAACGCGAACGCAGCACAAATCGAACTGAAGCGAAGCAGGGGAGGGTTGGCAGGCTAGAAAAGGATAACGATAAGGTCAAGGCAACTTGCTTCTGTGCTCGCTCCCACGCATTTGTGCCACACCAGCTAATGGAAGACAATAATCAATAGGCCAAAACCGAGCAAGAACAGCTAAAATACTGCATATGTGGGTACAAACAACAAAAAAAAAAGGAGAAAAACGAGCAAAGTCCTCAAAGAATTTGTGTGCGTGTGATGTGTGTGTGGGTGTATGTGTGTGTGTGTGTGTGTTAAGCATGTGTGATTCCCACCACCACAGGATACACATGCATATGTGTGTGTGTATGTGTGTGTGTGTGTACTTTTGTGGGTAGTTCATAACTTTTGTGACTTTTTATCGTGGCTGTTTGTGGTGGTTTCTTTTGGCCCAGAGCCCAGGACTCGCAGCTTGAACTGCCATATTTGTGTTTCTGTCCACTTACACACACACACACACACACACACACGTATTTGTAGGCGTCACCGTATGGCCGTCTCGCTTGCACATACAGCACACAAAAAAAAAAAAAAAAAACACAAAACTGTGCCAAAAACTTGGCCAAGAACTTGGCAACAACCACTGGCACACAAAACTCGTTGGCTAAACAGTTTGGCACACAGCAGGGGTTTATCGTAAATGCAACTTTAGCGGGTTACTTATATTTAGCGCGGTTCAGAGAGCTTCAATCTTATCGGCACTCGCATGTGTGTGTGTGTGTGTGTGTGTGTTGTGTATGTCCATGTACAATCACACATGGTGTGGCCCGTGGTTTGACACTACGCTGCCCGATAAGCAATTGAAAAGCAATAAGCAACCGTTGCGAAATTTAAATGATGTCATCTCACAGACGGCAATGACTGGTGCAGTTACTGATAACCGACAGCCAGCCTCTGTTCCCTCTGTGCCCTGTTCCCACTCCCCAGTCCCCAGTCCTCCGACGATCTATCTGCATAGAGAAGCCATTAGGCTGTGCGTAGGATTCCTCACAGCTGATTTATGTCGTAAGTTCCATTGAAATTCATGAGTGATCAACAAGAATTATACTCAAAGTGAAAACATAATAGCCGCGCACACATTAAACACATTTCTACAACAAATTTTCAAAAATGAGACGAAGTCAGTGGCATGCTTAACTAAACACATACCCTGTACGAAACTATAGTCGAATATCAACGAGCTACTCTCAGAAAAAATAATAATCAAAAGAAGGAGAGCATTGTTCAAATAGCTTCAGCAGGTGCTACAACATTTATTGTTGTTCAACCTTTACATACCCATCAGTTGCAGTCTGTAGAGGGTATTGAAAACCATCCAAAACGGGGCGTGTTACGACCAATGAAAATGTGTGGGGCCGTTGTGGTTTTGGCTTTGGCTTTGGCTGCACCTACGCGTTGCTTAAGATTTATATATATGTATGTATATATGGGGGAAACAATCAACAGAGCATAGGTATATATATATATATATATATATATAATAATCACGCCCTACACTTTAGCATAAAAAACAAATTGTAATTTATGTTATACATGCATCTATATATATATATAGCTGTTTTTTATTTTGGATTTTGTTACTGGGCAAGAGCCGAAAAAGCAGCCATATTATGTATAAATAATAATATTAATAATAATAAATACAAACCTGTCCATAGATTATGAAAAGAACTGTTGATGTATGAATAGTATGCGACCGTTTGGGCATAATCATAAATCTATGGGACCCCGTCAAGGTGTGCGCTGAAGTGTCAGCCATAAATTTCAAATTTATGTTCATCTTTTCGGTCAAAGCATAAAAGCACAAAGAAAATGCTCGCTATATGTACCCATTTATATATATATATATACATATATGTATATGTATAGGCTTATAAATGTATATATATATATATAAAGATTGAGGGGTTTTCGTTATAGATTTCGTTTGGCCATAAAATCGAATAATTTCAATTAAATGGTGCCGCGATAGTTGCGTCATTTCGACTGACACATTGGCCCGCTTATGGCGTTAATTTCATTGGATTTAGAGGCATTGCGGCCCCCTCACCACCCCTCCAGAGTCGCACACACACACACACACTGTTATGACTTGGCAAAAATTGTCGCTAATCGGTGCTCTTGTAGACGTTGACAAGTCATATTTGTCTTTGTCTCTGTGTCAGAGCCAGAAAACCGAAAACCTTTTCCCCATGAAAAAAATGTTGTCTGACACCCCATAAATTTCAAAGAATTAATTACTTTGTGCGACATGCAACATGTGATGAGCTTTCGCAGCGAAATCTAATACATTTGCAACAGTTTGTTCTTTCAGTGCGTGTGTGTGAGAGAGGACAGGTATTTCTGGGTCTTCTTTGTAGACTAAAGGTTTTTCATTTAGCGGCTAGTGTGACCGTTACATAACCATTAACTAGCCAAGTCACCAGAGAGCCCAATTCTCACACACTCAACCCACCTATCCACGCAAACGCCTCATTAAACTCACAGACAAAAACTGAAAAAAAACACAACCGAAAAAAGCAAAAAAAAAAACGAAATACAAAAAAAAATTGACCTTCAAAAACGCACAGAAATCAAACAACAATTACAAAAACAACAAAGCAACTCAACCAAGCGAAAATCAAACCCGACAAAAATAAATTTATGAATGTGTGAGTGTGCCTGAGTGTGAGTGTGTGTGAGTGTGAGTGTGTGTGAGTGTGTGTGAGTGTGTTTGAGTATGTGTCCATACATTATACTATAGATGCTGTTCGCTCGGAAACAGGTTGTTGTCTGTGTCAGTTTTTGTGTTATTGTTAACATTTATTTCATTATGCTTTTTCACAGTTTAAAGCTACGCAAACTTTCGCACACACACGCACACACACACACACACACAGGCATACACACAGGCATACACACTCACAGCAGTGACACACAGGCAGTGAAACAAACAAAGAGACTGAAATCCGCGCGCCAAAAACTATCTCGAATATATGTATCTCAAACATGTAGAAACAAAAGATATACACAATGTGATTGCACTTTAATTTGAATTAAATTTGAATGATTATTTCTTAAAAATAATTGTGCAATGTGCGCGATATGCGTGATGTCATCAACAGATACATTTTATTTGTGTCTCGGTCGTGCTGAACACACAAAATACCCTTTATGCACACCTCAAAATAGCTTTGAATAACTATATCTATGAGCTTAAAATGTAGAAATCGTTGTCTGATGTGGGGGAAAGTAATTATCTGGGGTTCTCAATTTTCAATTTAGAGAACAATCGGCTCCACTCAAGTTGGCCATAAAATTGACTTTCAAAAGATTACTGATTTGATGGTTTTTTCAAAGTATCATTCACACATTAGCTCACAAGATTTATGGCTTCACTTCTCGGGTAGTAAGCAAAAGCGATAAATGCAACGCACACGTGCCAAATTCGCTGAATAATAGACTCAAAAATGGAAAAGCAACCATTTCGAGGTGTTAATCAGTGGCAAAAGAAAAAATAGGCGCCAAACATTTTATTATTTTTATATATATTTATTTTTGTAGAAGTGTCGCACTAAATTCGTATCAGGAATAGTTAAAGTTGCAACTTTGAAGCTGGTGTGCGTAATGGGCTTGTTTGCTTTTGCAGGGGGAGGGCGGGACGCTTTCCCCACGCCGACTGCTGGCGAGTGTGCGCGTCTTACGGTAAATAATAGAGAAATAACTAGAATGAAATAAACATGTATAAATATGCACATTTTTCCAAAAGATATATAAAGATATATATATATGTATGTATATATATGCACATGTAAATATGTATTTTGCACTCACCTGCAACGCACACGTGCCAAATTTGCTAATGACCAGGCGTATAACAACAACAACAACAACAACAACAGCAGCAGCGAAGAAAATTAGGGGATTAGAGAGTGTAGAGAAACAAAATAGGGCCCCCAAAAAAAAATTGTTTTCAGCGGCGCCGGCGAAACAAAATAAGGCGCCAAAAGCCTCAGACAAACGCGCGCGCGTATCTAGATAAATATCTATGACTACACACACACACACACACACACACTTACACATACATACACTTACACATATGCTTGCGCGCAAGTGTGTGCGTGCTTATCTGTGTGAAAATACACTTGAGGCCTGCTACTGTACATACGCAACGCTGGCAGCGAACGTTGACTGCGCGGCGAGCTTCTTGTAGGCATACGCTGCTGCTGCTGCTGCTGCGGCTGCTCGTGAAGACAACGACTAACAACAACAACAACAACTACAGCAGCAGCAGCAAGAAATCGGCAATGGCGCGCAAAACAATCGTAAACAGATCATCGAACTCCCTTCGCAAAAGCATTTTTGTTGTTGCTGTTCTTTCTCGACAGCGACTGCGACTGAGGCTGCTGCTGCTGCCGCGGTTACTGCGATTGGCCTTGAAAAGTGTGCGCTTTTTAATTTTTGGTCACCATTTCATTTTCATTAATTAAGTGTTGCTTTATTTTTTTGTTTTGTTTTTTTGCTATTAATTAAGTTGGCAAAGCGTGCGGCGCCCACGCAAAACGGCAGCAGTGGCAGCGACTGCAGCAGCAGCAGCACCACCACCAACTTCAAAACGACAACCAAAAACAGCTTTCACCGTTGCCTTCGCTTGCGTCATATTTGCGTTTGCGTTTGCGTGAGCGACAAAGCTACAAAGCACACGAAGCCGCTGCATCGGCATGCTGCTGCCGCTGCAGCAGCAGCAAACTCAACACACTCGCTGAGGGCAACAAACCACCACCACGCAGCAACTGAAGCAGCAGCAACAAAAACGAGCCGCAGTCGCAGCAGCAGCAGCTGTAGCAGCGGAGCGACGCAGCAGCAGCAGCAACCAACCAACCAGCGGGAGCGACAAACCGACAAGCGGCTTCGGCTTCGGGTTTTTTTTTGTAGCTTTGTGGCCTCAGTCGCTTATTGACGGCGAGTGCGTTCAGTTGTGTTAACGGTAAAACGGTACTCAGCTGCTGCACATTGTTTGTTGCTGGTTAACTGGAATTTCTTGATCGTTCGTTCGTTCGCTCGCACTTTCGTGTGTGTGTGTGTGTGTGTGTCTGTGTGTGCTTGTGTGAGTGAGTTGCACTTGTAGCGCTGCTATTGCTGTTTGCTGTTGACTGCGATTGGGGGCCCGCTGCTGTTGCTGCTCCTGCTGCTGCTGCTGCTACTGCGTCTGCTTACGTGCCCAACTGAACGTTGACGTTTTCTAATCTGACGATTATCGATTGATAGCGACAGCAGCAGCAGCAGCAGCAGCACCAACAGAGCCAGATAAGCAACCTCTCCGCTGCAACGGCAGCAAACACTCAATATACACACACACACACACACACTTATGGCGATCCCGCGGCCATAGTAGCGACAGCGACGCCGCCGCGCAGCCGCAGTCGACGCCGTGCTGTACGAGATATTTTCTGTGCGACTTTGCGGTGTTTCCCTCAGTTTGCTTTTGGAGCTGCCACTAAACGTTTACAAATCGCTCCGTGTTGCCGACGCGACGTTTGTTTTGCGTGTTTTCTTAACATTTCGCTTCAAAATCTAAGTTAAAAAATAAAATACAAATATTTCCATTGCCTTTGGCAAAATTAAAATGAAATATATTTAAAAACTTTTTGCAGTGCAAAACATACTTTTAAATAAATTAACGTGTGTGCTCAAAAAAAAAAAAAAAAAGAAAAGAATTAATGACTCAGAAAACGGAAAGCAAACGAAATTGAATAGAAATAAAAACGACTAATTTAGTTGGATAATTTATCCAACACACGCCGCCAAAATCAATGAAACACATTGTCTAATTAAATATTTAATGTATTTTCATAATTTCCACAAACATTTACTCAAAGCCATTAAATGCCATTAAACCCACAAGAAAAAAAAACTATTAAAATTCAACAACAATATATTAAAGAATCTGAAAAAGTCATAAAAAATATGTTAATAAAATGATGAAATTTTTCCCTCATCAATTTATGTACAATTTTTAAAGAAGTTTTAACTCATAAACTTTTTAACGTATTTTTCGCATCGAAAATATTAAATATTAAATTAAATATCTCCATGCTGAAAAAAAAAGCAACAGCATAACCAAAAAAGGAGAAGGACGGCGAAAAGCAATGCAAGATCATCATCAGAAATTCCCCTATGCGCAGAGGAGTCCAAAAAGCAAAAAACGCAAAAAAAAAACGTTGGATTTTTTTACGCTGTTATTTGATTTGATGGAGAAAAAAAAGAGGAAATGCTGCTCAAAAAGAAGAATTCAAAAATATGCTACCTGGTTTTTGCCATCAGCGAGGTATAGAGTTCCTACGTTCAATTTAAATACTCGTAGGAACTTCATACCGTGCTCTTGGAAGACCAAAACACAACAAAGAAACCCAAACCGAAAGCGGAGTGCGATTAACAAATACGCACTTGAAACACCAGCGACTTTTGCATGCAGAAAACTGAATACGTGAGCTGTGCCAAATCGCCACAAAAAGCTGGCAAATCATAAAATTACGTGCCTTATGCTGGGCAATAACAAGTGCTAAACGACCATTAAAACACTTTCCAACTCGTGCAACACACATAAAATGCTCAACTTGCCACCCACCCACCAACCTGTCTGCCCCCCAGCAACACGAACTGGCAAACTGAACGCCAGAACTTCTTAAGATGGAGATTGGCTAAAAATGATATGCTCTGTTTCTGTGGTGAAGAATTATCATTAATAAAAGTTGACTGTTTTGCAGAAGAGCCACTAGCAAAATAGGCAAAATAAAACCCAATAAATGTTGAAAAACTTTAAAAACAAAAAAATTGTGATTTTCATAGAAAAAAATAATAGCAATTTAGCTAAAATTGGTGCTATTTTAATTCATTTGCCTAATTTTGACTAATCACAATCAGCGCAGCAAAGTTACATTATTATTAAACCAAAAAAAAAAAAACTTACCAGCAATTTAGTATGAATTTATTAATGAACAAGCTAATCAAAATTAGCGAAAAAAAATAAAATAAAAAGTAAAAATAGAATAGAGTTCCGAATAATAGGAAGAGATGACTTTGAGTTGAATAAAAGACAAAGACTTGAGCGAATATCTGTATGGAGTAGAGAACTTAATGCTAACAAAAATGTTTCTCGGAAACGATCACTGCGAATCAGAGAAACTTCGCTTTGGGGTTATTTGTGTGCTGAGTGCGCTTCTACGCTTGAATTGTGTAATTTGTGGCCGAAATTATATTATTTAGTTAGTACATTAAGCACTCTGCTTGTTGGCTGTTGTCGTGCGGAGTATTTATTATAGTAGCAGCAGCAAAAACAACAGTTAATGGGAAAGGTTGATTAACAAGAGAATTATTTAATTACGCTCAACGGTTACATTCTCAACTAAGTACAGGGAAATAGCGACAGAGACAGAGGCAGAGAGAGAGAGAGAGAAACTGAGCGAATCTAATACAAACACTGTTATAAGTTAATGAGAATTATATGTAGCGAGCTTGTTAGTACGCAACGACTTTCAGCTAGTTAAGCTCAAAAGATATTTGGTATATCTGATAAGTCAGTGCATATGTAAAAGAAACCAATTGTCAACATCTAAAAGTAAGAATATCAATTGAGCCTTGATAAGAAGAACTATTTGAGTAGTCGATACACTTATTTGTATATTTAAACAAGAATTGGTTATGTTGCTTGTCAAACATTTTCGAGTAATTCAAAAACGTTTGCTGCTAGAAATCCAATCCCCAATTCACAACGATTGCTGTCTGTTGCGGTTGCTGGTGTTGTTGTATA
Organism: Drosophila planitibia; assembly: GCA_035043785.1. Lineage (NCBI taxonomy): Eukaryota > Metazoa > Arthropoda > Insecta > Diptera > Drosophilidae > Drosophila > Drosophila planitibia. The sequence continues at coordinate 354,878 of JAWNMS010000023.1, forward strand.
CCATTCGAAAGACCTTCGAACGTTGCAATGTCAAAAACCTTTCGGCACAGCGTCGTCAGGCAGGCAGCTTGACAAAATGAAAAGGAAAAAAAAAAAAAAGAGGAAAATAAAAATAAATTGTAGCATATAAGAAAAATGCTGCAAAAATTGCTGTATACGAGTGCGAGACTTTCAAAAAGTGCAACGCGCCAAAGCCCAAGCGCAGTTTCAAGTTAATGGCCCAACAATAAAACTGCAAAACTGAAGTCAGGCACAGGGCACAACAACCACAACAACAACAACAACAGCAGCAGCAGCAGTTTCACAAACTCCAGAAACCTCAACTTTAGCAAATGCAGCAGCCACAACAGCAACAACAAAACAACAACAACCACATCATCAAGTGCCAGAGAGACAGTCCCCAGCAATTGCACACGCACATTTTTTTTATTTTGCAGCTTTCGGGGCTTTAAGTAGGCTCGGAGAGCGTGCAGTATATCGCACATGTGCTGCCGCAGAAAGCAACAACAAACAACGAAAAAAAAATAAAATAATAATAATAATAAAGAGTATTAAACCAAAAACAAAAGCAAAGATATACATTTTATAGATACGCCTCAAGCTGAACGAGGCTCTGAGCAGCTGTTGTTGTTGCTGCTGCTGCTGCTGTTTTTGTTGCTGCTGCTGATATGAAGCAAGCAAAATGCATACAACTTTATTTTGTGCGCTATGCCGATAAGCACGCGCAATAAAATATAAGTAATAACAGCGAAATACACAGATACACCCAAAAAGCACACACAGATTGAGTCGAATACTCACGATACTTTATCTATACTTTACTTTATCGTATACGAAATGGGAATGAGAATGGCAATGGGAATTGGTTTCCTTGTGGTTCCGAAAATGTTGCCGCTTGCAATTTTTTGCAGCAGCCTCGTCAGCAAACGGCAAACTGCAAGAAATAATAACAATTTCTGTTGATTTCTTTTTATTTTCGTAATTTTGTTTTCTTTTTTTTTCTTCTCTTTTTCTTCTCTTGCCGTCAGTTGGAGCAACTGGAACTGGACAACCAACTTGGACTTGAGGCATTGTATTTTGTTGTCCATTTCAACGCTTGGAAATTCTTCTGGCTGTCGTTGCTGCTGCTGCTGCTGCTGTTGTTGCTGTTGTTGTTGTTGCTGCTGCAGTTAATTTAATTTCAGCTCATAAATCAAAACTGTGCCGCGCAAAATGTTTGCTTTTGACGCGGCGTTTTTGTCGCCAGCCTCACACACCAGGCCGAGACAATTTTTCGTTCTGCTCTTTTTTTCTCCCCTTTTTGGAACCGAATACTGACTGAACTGGGGGCTGGAACTGTTAAGTTTGTCAACTTTACAGCCGCTTGACGTTTGACAAACAATAGCCACGGCAAAAGCCAAAAAAAAAAACAAGCTGAAACTGTGCAGCTTAAGTTGGTCAGCTGGCAAACTCACAAATTGCAGGCAGCTGCATTTCAGAGCTGAGAATGGATATATTTTAAATAGAGACAGAGAGAGAGGTGTCAACTTAAAGTTACTAACTAGAAGCAAATTTGATCAAATATTAATTTGATGCGACTACAATACACCAATTTTGGATCCACATAAATTTCACACTTGTTAAATTTATCACTGAATCTATTTAAATCTGAACAAAAATTGACCAGCTTATGCTGTTGATTTATAGCATTCTATTTTACTCTCCGTTTGCTTTCAATTTATTGCCAAAGTAAATTCGATAAATAGAAGACTCTTTGTTGGACTAATTGCATGGCAACAGTAAAAGCGAAAACAGCAACAACAAGAAGAACAACAGCCACAATGGCTGAGCAATTGATCTGGCTGCTTTGGCCCAGCCCACATGTGGGCCCAGCCCAGCCCACCTATTTATGCCCATCGCAAGCGGGCGCTTGAAGCGCACTTGAGAGCGTGACAGTAAATAGTAAACTAAATGACAACTACTGGATAGATAGCTGGGCAGCAACTAACTTATATATGTATATATAGACACACTCACACACACACACACACAAATATTTACTGGGTGTGTTCTCGATGCCAAATTGTTAACCCTTTGATTGCGCATTGGGGCGCTGGCTGAGCACAATGAGAACTGAGAGTCGATACTCGAAACTCGTTAAATGTTAATCGTTGACACGACCAAAATGCTGACTAAGTCCACTTTCAATCGTAAGTGGACAGAGTGACAGTGACTCGAAGCGGATGACGATGGTCACATTGATGGCGATGGCCGTCGGTAAACTTCTATAAAGCAAACAAACTACAGAAAATATCTATATATACATAGGCAAACGTACTTACTCGTATAGCTCAGTATGTATACTAGACTTGCTGACTGGTCGAACACACACATGAGAGATATAGTTTAAGAATGAACACTGCAAGAAATCCATTTTAGCATAGATACTTAATTATTTAACTAAGAAACTTAATTGTAATCATTTTTATTTGCACAGAGAAATAAATATTAAAAATAAATACATCTTTGCTATCCAAACAAAATATTGTTTTAATTAAAAAACACAACACTAGAAAAATGGGTCAGGAATTTGTATAGTTATTTCAAGGATAATGAAATATTCAATGCAATCCACTTAAGAGCATCCCACACATACCTACATTCCAACAAAGATTCATTTCAATGCTAAGGCCCCAAAGGCATTGAATTCTTCTTAGCTGAGTTGAGTTGAGTTGAGTTAAGTTTAGTTGTGTTGTGTTGTATTGTATTCAATACCCGTTCCCATTCTCCAGGCCGGCCCAGCCCAGCCCAGTTTCAGCACAAATGCTGACCCATATCAGCACAAAATATGCTAATTACCAATGGGGCCCAGTTAGTTGGGTTAGTTCACTGCGCAGTCGGCCAGTTAGTCAGTTGTTCAGTTGTTCAGTTATTCAGTTAGTCGGTGAACGACAAGAGTGTCGACGGTCAAGGCTATTGGGCAAAATGCTGTGCAAAATGGTCAACACAAAACGATGCCGACACTCAAACACACTCACAAGCCACACATGCGAATATATTGTGCATATTTTGTGTTTGGCTTATAATAAATCAGCCACGTGCAAGTGAGTGATTCAGTCTGAGCTCAAATTTAATTCTAAGTTGGCAGTCGTGCTGGTCCCACAGAGATTTTATGTAATTAACGCTGACGTCAGACACGGCAATTATATACAAGAATCAATTTTCAATCTATCAGTTCTACAAGTAAATACATATACCTATTTATATACAATTATTATATACTAGACGCTGTTGTAAGTCGAGGCCCCTGCGGCAACTTGCCGGCTGTCACGTCGGAAGTTGACTCAGCAGCAGCAGCAGCAGCAGCGATTTGACTTTACCTAACTTTAGATTGTGGAAAAAACAAGCAAATTATCTGGACTGCATTGTGAGCTGAATGTTTCTCGAATGTATGGCGAACGCCTACATGTGGGCCAAAAGAAATCATTTAACTCTTTTGTAATTCATTAAAATGTGCTTATATCGAAAGTTTGCCACATTGTTACACGCGCCAGAGATACATTTGTATCTTGTTGTCTCACATGTGACTTGTACTATTTCACTGTCGGATTTGGCCAGCCAAAGCTGCGCATTGTTTGGCATCGTCGACCTAAGCCGATTTTAAGCCACACACGAGAACTGTAGCAGGCCAAAATACTCGCACACACGTATGCGGCAACAGCAACAACAGCAACAGTAACAACAAACTTTACATATATGCCTAACGGTCTGCATCTATGTCTATATGTCTGCGGTTCAGCGGCGACATAAGCTTTGATGGATTTTGACATAAATATGAGTTGGAATTTCGTGCCAAGTTTTGTGGCACAGAGCGCATAGAGAGCTTATCAGGCCGGGTCCATATATAGTCGATCGCAATCGGATCGATCCGATCGCTAGCTGGATTGGCAGCCAAACTGACGACCACTTGGCAGGTCAGCAAATATAAAATAGACACCAGCAAGCCAAACAACCTATGGCTGAACCTGGTTTCGAATTGGTCTCCGACTTGGCCTCAGCCTGGGCCTGTTCACAATTTATGCTAATCCGTGCGCCATAATTTGTTTTGTTGTACTGTTGGCAGGCCAGGCTGAAGAGTAGTATGTATGTATGTGTTTATTTTTTGTTGTTTTTCTTTTATTTTATTTTATTTTATTTTTTATTTATTTATTTTTTTATTTTTTTTAGTTTTTAGCGTGCAGAGCGCGTGTTGCGCATTTCCAAGCAGGCATCGAATAGTTGTCGGTCCATTTGGGTTAAATGATTAATTTACATAAATATTTTTATGATTTGCCAAGGCAGCAACAACAACAACAGCAGTCGAATAAGAAAAGAAAAAAAAAAGAAACAGACTGCTAGCTGGCCAGCTGCCAGTCTTATGCAATCAGCCAACAAATGCTTGGGCCCCTTTTGGCTGACTGTGACTCCGGCCTGAAAAGGGAACTAGTTCAAGCAACTGTAAACGCAATTGGCCAAACGCTTACCTCGTTGCTGGTGTCATCAACCTTTTGACAACGTCCTTTTGTCTTTAGCTGGCAACAGATGACAGCCAGCAGCTCACAGGACGTGCACCACATGTGACTAAATTCGTGCTTACCAGTGCCAATGAACTCAAGCCGACCAACCGAGAATCAACAACCCATAACCAGGAAGCAAAGTTCTACCAAATGCCATCGAATACAACAACAGGTGTCCGGCATTTATGTCTGCGACTCCTATATTGGTCTCCCAATGCATTATTTATCAATAGACGCACTTTAGCCAGGCGCCAATGATGATTTCATTAGCACAGAAATTTATCGCTTTTGTTGAGTGGTCTCCAATGCATCTTAGTGTATGTGTTTGTGTGTGTATGCGTCTAACGATTGCGATTGCACTATAAATATTGTGATTGCTTATCTGCATAATAAAGTAAATATTAAATTTATATGCAAATATTCCGCAATATAAAACGGGCACAAGCCTTTCAAGCAAGCAGAATTTGTAATCAAACAGTAGATGAATTTGTTGCATAATTATGCATAGATATCAAATTCTTTATTTATCTTGAGCTAACTATTTAATTTACCATAAATACCAAATATTTTGAATACTCGGCATATTTATATGCCATAAGCAGCTTTTTGCTATTATATTGGGTAACAATGAATTAATCTGAAAAGAGTGTGATAACTATTGAATACAAATGTTGGTAAATGAATGTTAAGGAACACTTCCATTATTAGTTTGAATTTATTTATTAATTTCATCAAATGCTGATTGCTCAAATAAGCTTCAGTTCTTTCATGCACTGGGGACTTGGGGCTAGCACCTGGGGCCCCACCCTATCAAAAGAAGCCTCGCCCGGAGCTGGTTACTTCTGTTGTTGGCGCTTGTCGATTTTTTTTTGTTTGTAGTTGTAGGTTGTGTGTGTGTGTGTTACTTGTTGTTGCTGCCAGTTAATCTTCAGTTACTCAACCCCTTTTATGCAAATGCGGCTTTCAAGCAATTTAGAAAAAAATACGAGTGAAAAATATACACAAGAACAGCAACAATACCAACACCAACACCAACACCAACAGCAGCAACAACAACGAGCGCCACAGAAACACGAAGTTGTATAAATTTATACATATATGAGTCTACAATATATGCATGTATAAATATATATTAATATGTACATATATGTATTTATAAGTTCATATGTGAGACTTGTAGATAAATTTGCATATTTCAGTCGTTCATAATCCAAGTCTTTCCTTAAGTTGATGTCTCTCGCTCCTCTCTCTCTCTCTCTCTCGGTCTTTCTCTATCTCTCCCTAGCGGGCAACCAGCAACTTGAACTGGGACTGGGGACTGGGTCTACTGCGGGCAAACAGCCAACAACAACAATAGAGACCCGCGTCACTTTCGAGGCGTCGAACCATTTAAAATGCCACACCTAACTACAATTTTTTTCCTTTCTGCGCCTACTACCAAGTTTGTCGCTTATTATTATTATTAATTTTTGTTGGTGCTTTTTTATCATTTCGTTAGTAGGTTTTTAAGTCTCTACCTACTACATCCAATGTGCGTCTTTCACAGTTTATGTGGAAGATAGCTTGGACGCTCCTCTCATCGCACATGTAATTAGCATTTTTGTCGCGTATTTAATTCGATTTTATTGAAATTCATATAAAATTGTCAAATTGTCAACTCGCTGAACCACTACGATCCCAAAAGCGGGTCTCGTTTTGTTTAGCCAAAACTTTTCAACGGTTCTTTTATGTGTGTCTTGCGGCTATTTATAGTTCCAGTGCCATCTTCAACGTGGCTCCTGCATATATCAAAATCACAAATAAATAAATAGATGCGAATCTTGGTATATTTTTCGAACTGTGATTGAGAGTTGTCTGTGATATGATGAAGTGCCGCCTATCCACATCATCACGCCATTTTTAATGGTGAATGCTGCTGATTGCTATCTATGCAGATTTATATTGACTGTAATAAAGTAAGACTGTATCTGCTTTTTTTGTCAAACGCTGTCAGCTGCAGCCGCGTCTAAATGGTGGTTTTGTCATATATAAATACGATATATCCAATACAAAGCCATGCTAATTAATTGTCTAATCAGATAACGTTTTATTATGAAGACGTTTGAAAAATTGATATTTAAATAAATAGATTTTAAAAACTGCAAGTCGCAGCCAATGTTGTTTTCATTTGTATCTGTGAACTTGTCGTTCCTTGACTGTGTTTGTTAATTAATTTTATTTATGGCTGGCGTTGTGCTAAACAAAATGAGTTGGCCAATTCGATGATGCGTTCGATCTTGGCATGGGAACAGCACATATGGAGGAAGCGGCTATCCAATCTTGATTTTAAATGTGAAAAGGTCCCAGCCATAAATTTAAAGAGATTATAGATTATAGTTATCGAAAGAAAAAAGATCGAGAATTTCGCAAAAGGTGACTAGTTAAGTAATGCGATGAGATACTGATTTTAAGAGTTTATTGGCTATTTAAAAAGAAGCAGAAAAGATAAGTCATCTGATACTTTTACATAGTTTTATTGGATACAATTAAAAGCTTGCAAATATCTTATATATAGAATGGTAATTCTTCCATAGCTAAAACGTTTATTGTATAAATTTATTTCTGTCGCTTTGATACCTTTAGTATAAGTGGCAGAGCAGACGGAAGATTTGCATCAGAGCGCACTAAATCACCTTAGAGCGGCGCATAGAAACAACATGACAACAAAATGAGCACTTCAACAAAATTAACCAGACAAGAAATAAAACAAAAATTAAATATGAAAAAACCAAAAACCAAAAAAAAACGAACAGAAAAAAAATAAATTAAAGAAACGACGCAAACATTATTCATTTAAACGTCTATAAAAACGGCGGCAAAGTATGTATGTATATATATATATATATACTGTATATGATTCATACAGTTATGATTTATAATAGTGTGTGTGTGGCACATTTATGCGATCTATAATCTATCATTTGCAATCCTTATTTTTTCATACTGACCAATCGCCACGATCAGATTCCCCCTCTGTGTGTGTTTGTGTGTTTTATTGTACACCAATTCACCGCTTTATCAGCACACAGAGCGATAGAAATATACAAAATTAGTCATTTGGTTTTAATTTTTAGTGGCGTGTTCAAGGCATTCGCCTTGGCATCTTTCAATTGACGTTTATCCAACTTTGGCAAACTTTTGATGCAACCCCCGCGAATGTACATGCATATGTATTTGTACATAACATCTATAGCTTTATAATGTATATTATATATACCATTTTACAAGCAAGCGACAAATGAGACGCGGAAATCATGAAGGTCAAGTTCAAATTACTTGACATTCCAAAAAAAAAATAAAGAAATATCTATAAATTCAGAATAAAAACCAAAAATTTAATGGTACATAAATGATTATAACAAATAGTACACACTTCAACCATATATATTTAGCGCATAAGAGAAAATATGCGATAGAGATGCAAGTTATTTTTAAAAATTTGCCTTATAGCTAGTGTATTCCATAGGAGCTGATTCCGCTGTGCATAATTATTTGTGATTTTTAAAGATATTTTTTTATTTTATTTTATTTAATAGCCAACGTTTTTATGACATTCTCTATTGAATGTGTCTAGTGGTAAAGAGCTCCACAGTCAACAGCATTCCTCAAATTTGACCGCCTTATGTTTTATTAGAAAAATTTAAAGAAAATCGGTTGCAGCTGTTACTTTCTGTTTGCATATATTTATGACACTTATAATAGTAATATATGTATAGACATTTGTATATATATACATATATATATATATGTATAGTGTGCATATATTTAAATCAAACCTGTGCAGCTGCTGGTGCTGATAAGCAAAGAGCAACTAAATTTTTCATTTTGTTTGGTTTAACTTAAATCATAATCAAAGTGATTTATGAGCCAGAGGTCAATGCTGTGCCGTTCATAAATGTTTCGAAATTCTCTGTCGTATTTTATTTAGCGAATTTGCATGACAAAAACTTGATTTATTTGAGAGACAACACTGCCAAAAGGAGAATGCACAAACAAAAACTGTTGGCCAAAAATTATAAAGCGCAGTCATGAATGGATTTTCATCAGCTCTATTATTAGTTACCAAAATGCTTATGTTTCTGTCATTTGGCTTCAGGTCGAACCGTTAAGAGGAGAATGTTGTAAGCCAATGCTGTCAGTTAGCATACCAATCCATGTTATTCTGCATTTGCCGCATTTTCTTGCTAATTAAAATGGCCAAATCCATTTAGCAGTCGGCTGAGCGCATTGCACTAGTTGGACTTGGACGAGGGGTTACTCCGAATTCTCATTTGCCCGCCCTTAAGCTGATTAGCGGAGACGAGCGCACATTGTATCCCCAACAGCTAGTGCCCTTTACCAAGTGGTTCCATGAAATATATTGGCCCTGCCATGACAATGCTATCATATATCAATAAAATGAGTTGGGTTCTTAAAATAGAACAGCAAACGTTGTTGCAATTTACATTTAATTGCGGTCAGGCGACACAGATTAATGTGTTTATAGGAATGTGAAAAAATAAGTGAAGTGCTGTAATTATCTCATGTGATTCTATGAGAGATCAAGAAATCAGCTAAATAAAGGAGTGCCTCTTCTATCTAACAAATTTTTATTATGGCAAAATCAAAAACTAAGTAGTAAATCAAATGATTTAACTTCAACCAAGATGTACCTTAACTTGCAGAAAGGCAGCTTAAAATGTATTCGGGAGCTATGCGATTATTTAAATATCGTATTTAAATTAACATAAATGTGTATTCAAGAATATTCTTTAGGCACACTTTGCGCTTTTAGCAATTTCCTCCAATGCCATACACATATTTTGCTATGACAAAAAACTTGGGGCGGTTGCACATTTTTCATGTATGTACTACCAAGTGCATAATATTAACAACCGGTTGGTTAACATATGCATTACACTCAAGTACCTACTATCTGGAGCTGAGGCCCGCTTATTAACACTTGATAGATTGCGCGCCGAGGGCACGGTCACCGTTATTTGCACATTACTTTGCGTTTTAACAACACCCAAAACATTTAAGCCAAAATAAACATGTCGAGCGTGGAAAAAACAGAACGACACGGACATGGGCACGGAAATGGGCACGTTTGTATATACTTATGTGTGAAAGCAGTACTGTGCTGGGATTGGAACTGGAATTGTAACTGGGCGATCGTTGGCACTATGAAGAAATTTGCAACTAGTCATTTTCAAGTGTGTTTTTCACATTTTTAGTGTGTAGCCTGCATGCTCAACATGCTTGTTTGTTTGTATTTGTGTTTATATTTATATTTGTATTTGTATTCGAGTTAGTGTTTGCGCTTGTGCTTATGTTTGTATTTAAATTGTTGCTATTGCTGTTGTTGCTGTTGCTGTTGCTGTCGTCATCATAATGTGTGCATTACTCTAGCTATTGTTGTTGGCCCGTTTTGGCCCGTGGCTTGTGGTTTAAGTTCACTGCAATTTTCAAATCAATTTTGTTTACTTTTAATGCACATGACACACAACACACAACAACAACAACAGCGACAACTGCGACACACGCACGGCCACTTTTCTCCCCAGCCAGCCAGCCAGCGACATATCTATAGATACACATAAGGTGAGTCCGGGCCTGGTTGCCCGTTTACCCATTTGCCGTGTGTTTAACAACATTTTTATGGTTTGGCACACACCCTAAGCCAAAAGACAACAACAAACTGCAAAATTGTCGATGTTTGAAAAGTGCATCGGTAGGCGAGAGACAGGCAGACAGACACAGAGAGACCTGACACACAGACACTCCGACTGACTGACTGACTGACTGACAGACATGCACGTTCACATGCAGCAGCAGCAGCAGCAGTAGCAGCAGCAGCTCTGTAACTGTAAATTATACATTTCATAATTTTCGCAACATATTTCGTGATAATCGCATGTAATTGCGTTTTATCTGCACCTTTCATCCGGACATGTGAGCAAACAAACGCGCTTAACGCAAAGCGCCCTTAAACAAAACACATTTTGGCCAACCCCTGGGCACAGAGTAAAAACTGACCACAGTAACCGGTAAAGAGTAACCAGTCACTAGTTTCCAGTAAGCCCAGTGAGCAGTTCCATTGGCAGTCAGAAGGCGGCTTTAGATTGTAGTTTTTTTTTGGCTCGAGCGCGCTTCAATGGTCTTTGGCCATGTCCAGCGATTTACGGGCAGCGATAGCAAATTATGCGAACAAACGGTACATTTTCTTTATACTTCACAATAATGCAATATTTGGGATATAACAAAGGCCAACACACATACACGCAACTTGGCAACTTGGCAACTTGCCGCTAATGTGTCCCAACTGAGCAACCCCTCGTCTTGTAAATTGCATTAAAATGTGGCGACGGACAGCTAATGCATTTTTCACAACATACGCTCGCTGTGTGTGTGTGTGTGTGCGTGTCTCTGTGTGTGTGTTTGTGTTTGTGGACGTTGTTGTGATAAAAACTCACGCGATTATCAATTTGACACCCAAAAATTGTGTCGTTCGCTGGCCGTTGTTCGCTGACTTGCCTGAGTGAATGACTATAAGTACACTCGTAACTGGCTGCCTGATCACGACATCGGCCCAATAACAACAACAACAGTAACAGCAACGCCAATAGCAAAGCTGTCGGCGTGTTGACTACCGCAGAACAGCAGTAACAGCAACAGCAACAGCAATAGCAACAACCACAACAATAAATTCAGCAACAGTAGGGGACAGTAGGGGATTAGGCAAATTTGGTATAGTCGGGTATTAAGTGCCGGCGAAGCGGCGCTGACAGCCACATTTAATATAGCAATTATGCACTGCCCCAAATTTTACAGAAGCTATACGAGTCAAAAAGCTCCTACAGCAATCAGAATGCTCGAGTCTTAAAATTTTGATTTGTAAATTAAATTGCTTAAGCTCTTATTTTGTACAATTTCATTTGCACAATGTTATCTATAGTGTGAATTGCTTTGAAAGAAAATGCCGGCCTCCACTTGAGGCATGTCGTAATTATATTTATGTCTAAAAATATTCGACATCGCGCTATTAAGTTATTAGTGTTTATAATCTCATATTTATAGCCATTACAATTTGTATTTACATATATTTCATTTATGTGCGCTCATGTTGTCAATTTTTATTTGAATGTGATTTTATTCAAGCGATTTCTCAGAAAATATTTATAGATAAATATTTTTATACCACAATTTCGCTTATCAATGCCATAAAATAAATACTGAGTATAAGAAATGAACAGCTCGCAAATCGCCAACCAATTTCAGTTAGAACAAAAGCAACTAATTGAAATGCTGGATTTTGTACGTTATATATCTGACCTATGACCAAAATTCGTTGGACTACAATATAGTTTTCAGTGTAATTATCAAACATGTGCGTTTAGTTTCTTTCTCCAAATGCGACTTGACCAGCGGCAACATTGTCGACAACTTTTACTCATCTGCATAATATGGTGAAGAAATTTGTTAAAAGCATTTTCAACGCTTAAATAGAAAATGTACCAAACAGACAGCAACAACAACAAAAACAGTATCCACAACATCGGGCTTAATTATGCTGTCACAGAGGCCTTAAGAAGACTTTCATCTTTCACCAGCACGCAAGATATGAGTCCCATGTTAAGAAGTAGTAAGAAAAATACGAATATATTTTTAATCGCTTAATTACATTTGACATGACAGGTTGACGGAGGGCGAGTAATCCAAATGATGGAGCAATATTCGAGTGGCATTCAAATGCATTTTACAAACAGCTTCAATCATATAGCAACTACAAAAAATGTAAGAGCTTTTTAGCTGTTGCGAACTCGTCTTGTATCGAGTAATGACTTTAATACAAAGCATACGCAAAATCGTTTGAAGGCGTTTCCCAGCCGTTGGCTATGAATGTCAATTCGAATTAAAATCGTTTTTTATGCACCACATACATATGTACATATATAAATATATATATAGATATGTACACATATAGGAGGAGAGGAGGAGTAGCCCCTCTGCTGGCAATTCATTTTAAATAATTGAAAACGATAGGATGGCAATAAAGGATTAAGACTGGGCAAGCAATTTGCGCAGGCGCTTACAGCTGATGTCATTTATTGTATTTTAAAAAAAATATTCAGAAAAAAAAAGGAAATATACAATAAAAAATGCATAAAAGGCAGAAAAAAAAACAAAAGGCGGCCATGCTGCGGCCGACCGCAGAGTTATTATTTAAATGTGCATTACACACAAACACAACCACATACAGAAATTAACACACAGATGCCTCTCGCTATAAAAAATCGACAGTTGGCTGGCTGGCCGTATTCCCATTCCCAGTACCGGTCCCGTTGCCGTTCCCTGCCCCTGCCCCTGTCCCTGTCCCTCATACGACATGTTGTCATCGTCATCAACCCTTTTACTGGTGGGGTCCTGGCTGCGGCGGCGTCATAATTAATAAGAGAAATCCCTTTTCAATTTGACGGAGTGCATTTGTCATTGCATTTAATTTGTAGAGTACGCGACCAAAGACGAGAAAGAGGAAGTCCGGAAGTTGTCGTTGTCGTTGTCGTTATCGTTCTTGTTGTTGATTGTGGTTGGTCCCTGGGACGCGTCTGCTTCAGCGTCAGCGTCTGCGTCTGGTGTCAAGTAGGGGCTGTCCTGTAACCGTTTTGGTGTTCACACGAAACATATTTAAATGCATAGCGCTTGAGTAGGCAGCAAAAGTTTTCAGCAGCTCTACAGACAAAACGAGAGAGACTCTGAGAGAAAGAGACAGAGAGGGAGAGAGAGTGAGGGAAGGAGTTGAGGCAGTGGCAATGAAATGCGTTAATTGATTTTTGTATATTTTTCGGGTATGGGAAACTGTCGTACAGGTCAGGGGTTAAGACAGTTGGCTAATAGCGTAAATGCCCGCCCAAGGCTGTTGTCAGTTGGCTCATTGTTATTGGCCTCTAAAGGCCATAAGGATAAGACAAACTTTGACTTATATAATGTTTCTGGCAATAGTAAATGGTATCCATGCTGATTAATTGTTTCAGTTGCAGTAAATGCTTGAATTTGTCTAGAGCCAAGATGTCAAAAAACCGATTAATTAAAATATTAGGTATCAGTTTTAAGAAGTAAGTTAAATCAGCTTGCATTTAAAATCAATTTCGTTCTCCAAGACCCTCAATTATGTAGCAATTACGAGTTCATTTCAGTTGCTGTTTCAACTGCAGTTCGCGAATGGAAACCCCTTCTAAATGCGAATGCAAATTTAGCAGCAAACAGCGACACAAGTCCAAGGGCAATGGCAGCTCTAGAACAAACCAACCTCAGCCCACCCAGAATCGATGCACCCACTGCTTGGAGAGTTGAAGCTTTAAGCCTTTTTGGCGGAAACGGATGCAGTCAGTCGAGAAGTCGATTCCCACTACTATTGACGCGTCTCTCTGGACCATGTTGTTTGTATTTTAAATTGGCAGCGCGCTTAGCACATCCGCCGGTGCGAAACGCCAAGCGATAGATGCAATATATGCGAATGTGGATGTAAGTGTGAATGTCGACATGAATGTGGACGTGGATGTGGATGCAGTGTGAGGTCCACGAATCGCGCTTACGGGCCAATAATTGATTGCCTTACCGTTAGGCAGCTGCTCAAAATGCGCAAGCGGCAAGCGGCAGTCGGCAAACGGCAAACGGCAGTTGGCAATTGGAAGCAGGTGAGCGAGAGCCAATCCCCCAAACCCCGACCGTCGGCCACTTTGCACAGATGAGATTTTCAATTTGGATAGGGCCGCCCCGAATGTTTGCGTATTAAATTTGCATGGAAATCTGTCTATATTGACCGAGAATGGCCAATGCAAATGTTTGCCGGGCCAAATGAATGGCCGAGAACGAAGAAACAGCGCCAACTGCTGCTGCTGTTGCTGCTTCTTCTGCTGCTGCTGCTGCTGCTGCTGCTGCTGCTGTTGCTGCTGATGCTGTTGCTGATGTTGCCGCTGGTCAGTCAATGGCCAGAGGGCATTGCACCCTGCAATGCCATCGCCATTACGAACCGTTGATGCCTCCTCTTTGGGCATTTTTAATACGCGTTTGCATTTGCGTTTGCCAAATGTTATCAGTGGAACGACAGCGGCCTGCGCCACATTTCCACAATCCCGAGTGCCCAGTCTGCACTCCCACTCCCATTCCCAGACCCAGTCCCAGTCCAATGCCCCCAATGGTCCGCAGCAGCGATTGGTGTTATCGATGAGCCTACGCTATCAGCTGAGTACAGTTGCCTCGAATGCCCATGACTGTGAATGTACTCGAACCCACACCCATACTCAAACTCATACTCGTGCCCATAAATGTGACTGTGATGGTGCTCTGCACTTAGAATGAATGCAAAAACAAACATTTTACTTGAGTAACATTTGTTGTACTACGTTCAATTCCCTTTTTTTTTATCCGCAAATAGTCAGCGGATGAGTTGCACAGTTGATAAATTCCACGGGCACAGAGCACGGAGGGATATGTCCGATGGATATGTGGACATGTGTGTCCCGTGTGGACATTGGACTCTGGAAACTGGAGACTGACAGTGAACACTGCAATGCCATCATGTCATCAAGCATCAGACTTTGGACAAACAGTTTCAAATTGATTATTTGCCGCTGCAAATTAAAATTAAGTCATTAAGTCTGACAGTCGACAGCGGCTGGCAATGTTAAAGACAGATCCGGCCAATTAATATGTGCATGGAGCCGTTAATTAAGTCAGATACTCAACAAACCTTTTTTCACTGTAAACTGTGCAAGCTTCACAATAAATTTCTAGTTGTGTAGCTTGGCAGGACTTTAAAGTATTCACTTCCAGTTCAACATTCACACTGTTCCTGAACATTTTTCTAAAATCTACTACATTGGTTAATCTATACTCTCTTATATAAATTAAGATATAACTATACAAACATTAATATACATAAGAACAAATTCCTTTCATATCAAAATGTATATAAAATGTGGGTATTTCGTATGTGTAATGAAATGTGAACTATTTTTCAACAGAAGGGAAATGCTATACTTCTGAAACCAAACGTTGGGAAGTTTTGGGAAAGGCTATGGTTGACATTTTGGCCAAGCTCCCAATGCCTGATGTGAGTACACAACTATCCGATCAAGGTCGACAAAATGTATACTTATATGTGTCTGTATCATCAGAAGTCTCAGCCAGAATTTGTGTGTCTATACGCAAGTGCACCGGGCCTTTGATATTTTTGTTGTAAGTCAAGTTTACTCTATAACGAACAAGCTAAACCATAGTAAGTATTGAGATTATTATGCTAATTAACAAAACAGTGTTTTTTCTATTTGTCTGATAATGTGTTACGTATTTTTAAGGAATGTATGCAATTTATTGATGAAGTATTTAATTAAACTGCGCTTTTGTAATGCTTAATCTTTAACGAAATGTCATTCTTAGTTGTAGCCATTTGTCTTATCGAAGAACGTGTTTAATAATCTTTAGACTTTTATCAGTTGAATGCCATTAAACAATAGAATTAGCCGGGGGCCCCATTCGCTTCCTCGTTGACCCCACAACTTGAACCCCAACACGTGCTTATCAATATTGCGGTGCATTGTTCGTGACACATTTGAGAATAACGAGTGACACTCGCACATAGCACAATATTTATTAATTTTAATTTCTATTTATTTGAATTGATGACTTAATGGCAAGCTGAAATGATTTCATTGTTGTCACAATTGCAATGAGGAATTATTACAACAACGCACTAAATGAGGATCTGGAATTCTGCCGCCCACACTCTGATATGGGTATTTCGTAATTGAGCCAACAACAGTAGCATCAACCGCAACAACAACCACAATAATTGAATGGCGTAAACATTTTCATTGGCCAAAATAAAAGCGTATGGAAAACAGCAGCCATCCAATGGATCTAAGAGCCCAACCGAATCCACAAAACAAAACAAAAACAAGCAAGCCAACAATAAATCAACAATGAAATTAGTTTTTTGGTAAATGCATCAAATACAATTGGCTTAATTTTGCCATAAATACGATATCACATTTGTGGCAGTGGCAGAGAATACCAAAAACACATAGATAGAGGGAAACACATGCACATAGAAATTTTCATGAACACAGTTGTGAATGGAATATTTGTGCCGAAAAGTGAACACTGCAATGCAAGATTCAGTTTATTTAGTGACATCGTTTAAAATAAATATGTCTCCGCTAGATAATATTTTACTTGAATCGAAAATTATTTTAATAGAAAGCCAAATACAGACTTCATAAAATTCCCAAGATATTTAAATAGGAAAGTTTATGGATTGCAAAAGCTATTGAATGACTTGTGAGTACCCGTTTAGAGTACCGGTTTGATGATGTTTTTAATAGTTAAAATCATATTTGAAACTGGTTTTAGCTGATGTTTATCTCTGTACCACAAACTAAAGTACAAATTTTAATAAAAGTCGGTTTATTGGTGTAGCTCGAAGATATGATATGTATCATAAAACTCAATTCATAAAACGCAATTTCTTTACGCAGCTGCAATGGAAATGCAAAACTTTTCCATCAAATTTATGCTAGCCTGTGCAATTTACACGAAAGTATTTCTAAATTTAGCGTTATAACCGCACAATTTTGCGATGAGCAATTTAATTTTTGTGTGGACTGGTGGGGGACTGGTGGGGGACTGTAAAAAGGGGGAGCCAAACGTAAGCATAACCAAATCATTTCGAGTGGCACAACCCAAAAACGCAGCAGCACAAATCAAGCAGCCATCCGAAGGCTGGCTTATCACCCCATACCATAAAAACCCACCCCACCACACCACAGCCCGAAAAGGGTTAACCCCAAATACAACAACAGATTGGGGAACGATGGGCGATGACTAACGGACGATTGGACGGATGGTTGCAATTCAATTACATGTTTGTGGCAGGCCGCAATGCTCAATAATGCAGTTAATATTGACGGCCTGTCGCATCAGTGTATGAGTAAGAGAATAAGAGAGTAAGAGAGATGGAGTGATGGAGAGGGGAAGTAATGCTGCGTGGGAGTTGGCAAGTTTGACAAGCTTGATGAAATGCTCGAATGACGTCTCTGTCTCCGCCAGCCTCTGTCTATCGTTCTGCCTGTATGTCTGTCTGTGTCTCTCTCTGTCTGTTTGTCTGCCACATGGTCTGCTGCATCTAATTCAATTTTCAAAACCCAAAATTCTGTTGACCAAACTGCGTTGATGCGTTGCTGGCCGGAAGGGGTTGCTTGGCGATGGCGAGAGTGGATGGCGTTTCACTCTAAACCAAAGTGTTTATAAGTTTTTAACCAATGTTGTTATTGCTACCGTTGTTGTTGCTGTTGTTGTTGCGGCTTTGACTGTGTCCATGTTGTGGTCCTAAATGGAATTTTGTTAGCTAATTGAATTTTAGCTGCAACTCATTTGCCATGCACAGGCTGAGCTGGCTGGCCAGGCCATGGCTAGCTGAGGTGCGGGCGTGAAGTGGTTTGGCTTTTGGCCATTTAATTGCTGTTTTAACAACAACACCGGCAGCAACTCACAACAAAGAAGGTAGCCCAAAAAAAACAACAACATTTCGCATTTAGTTGATTCGCATTAAGTTGATTAATGCAAGAAAAACACCCACGGGCAATGGAAAAAACCGAAACGTTACTGCCCCTTTTGGATGTGGGGCGGGCAACAGCAAGATCAACATGCAAAACTCAAAAACATTTTTGCTTTTTCTCACAAAATGTACAAAATCGAATTGCTAAAATACACACACTTACCTACAATATTAAACATCTTATTATATGGACAACTACGACTTCCTGTACACATATTTGTATGCGAGTTGAGATCTTTCCGTTTCGCAATTAAAATATATTTTGCTTACCAGGTATGTAAAGTATACATTTTTATCAGTTTGCCAATCAAGATGCCTAATACTAGTTTATATATAGGTATTCCATTACTTTCTTAAAACTGAAGCAATTTCTATTTGTGAAGCTGAGGACACTGATTAATATGGTATTAATCCAGTAAAAACTAAACTCAAACGAGCCAACTACCTCTCTGCAATTTCTTGATTCTGATTGTAATAGCTAAAAAATAATTTGGATTTTTTTAAAATAATATTTTAATAAAAATGTATTTTTCCATTCTAATCATATGGCACAACAGCGCCAATTTTGCACATAAAATTTGATTTAAATACGCGTGACATGCGCCTGACTTTTGCACTCGGCGCGCGCGCCAAATAAAAATCGAAAGCAAAAACAACACAGAACAAGGCAAATAGACATCCGTCCCTCTCACTCAAGTCAGTCAGTCAGTCAGTCAAAGCTTGGTTCGCCCTCTTTTGGTTTTTAGTTTTTGGAGTATTGTTTGTTTTTTTTTTTTGGTTGGGCACACTCCCGTTTGAGTATCGTGTGATTATTTTGGTTTTATATATTTTTTGCATTTTATTTTTATTATTTTCGTTGAGCTCGCGCTGTGCGAATGATTCATGCTGTGATTTCCTGCACAGCCTCAAAAAGCGGCCTGAGTTTTGGCTTTGGCCAACAACTAACACAAACTGAACTGACGTGACTATGACATGACGCGACTGATGTTGTTGTTGTTGTTGTTGTTGCAGATGTTGTTGCTGTTGCTCGCTTGGGCATTATTATGTGCAATTGCCCGTTTGCTGTTGCTGTTGCTGTTGTTGCGGGCCGTTCTAGTTGCTATTACTGATTGCCATTGTCTGCCGAAAAAGCAGCAGAAAAATAAATGTATATAAAAGCGGTACAGCTTCGTCCGCTTTCAGCAGCAGCAACACAAGCAGCAAAAGCAGCAATCGCTCCGTCTACGTCTCTGTCTGATTGTGTTGCTCGCTTTGATTGAAGCCTTTCACTCCATGCAAGGCAATTGTCGTTACTCTGTGTTGCAGTTGTGATTGTTGTTGCTGTTGCTGTTGCTGTTACTGTTGCTGTCTGCTTTTCGTTTTGTAGTTTTATTATTGAAATTACCAGCAGCAGCGGCAGCAAAAATAACAGCGTCAGTTCTTTAGCTACTAAACATAACTTAACGTCTATGAAACAATTAACGAAAACACTAGCAAAACAACAACAACAACAAAAACAACAACAACAATAGCAACAGCAACAGAAATTGATGTCAATATAATGGAAAAATAATGGCATAGCTGCTCTGTCTGTAAGCCACAGATCTCTTAAAGCACAAATGCTACAGCTCTGACTCTAAAGCTGAAGCAACTGTGCAACCTTTCATAAAAACAATGGCATGCTGACAACGAATCAATGTAACTACCACGCTGTGGAGTATCTCAGCTCCAAAGCAGCAGTTAGCAGCACTAGCTGAAATACAAAAAAAAAAAAAAACATAAAAAAAAAACAGACGGCGCATTAAACATGCATCCTGTCTGTGCCAAGGTTGCTGCCGGCTCTGGCTCAATGGCTGCCACAGCCTCAGCTTCAGCCGCAACATCAGCCTGGTTGGCCTAGCCACCAACGCCGACGCGAAGAAGCAGGTGTTACCAACAATTACTTTGCACACGGCTGGCTGACTGGCTGACTGGCTGGCTGGCTGCCTGCTCCCTCACAGATGAAGACAAAAAGCAATGTTGGCCAAGTTGTTGCTGCAACGCCAGTTGTTGTTTACAACTAGACGACGTCGACGATGACTTCCATAGGTAGGCAGGCTGTGTTGCAGAGAGAGACTCCGTCTCTGGCGGATGCTGGCGCATATTAAGCGCAAACTATTAAAAATAAATCATGACACAGTATCAAGATCAACAACGAACCAACAACCAAACTAAGACTCGGATGTGCATGCTGCTTGCTGTTTGTTGCCAGTTGCCGTTGTGTGTTGCTGGATTGGCAGCCGTGGCATGAAAAACAAGCGCCGTGTGGCGCTTTGCATGTAGCCAACTGACCAGTCAAACGGAGAGCAGTAGGAGTTGCCAATAATGTCATTGTGTTGCAATTGCAACTGCCATGCTCGACCAGCAGCCGCAACAGCAGCAACAACAACAGCAGCCATGCGGAGCAGTTGTTAAGGACAAACAAAGGGACAAATGATTGCTACTTGTGGCCAACATGTGGCCCAGCTCTACAGATATCAGAACCGATAATGTCCAAGCAGCTGAAGCTGAGCTTGAGGGCTACGTAGAGTTCAGCCACTGTGCCACATGTCGCTGTTGAACTAGTTGTTCTTGCAAAGTTGGATAAAGACCGTTTTATGAGATTTTATGAATAGATTTGTACTAGTTGCTGTGAGTTTTTTTTAATGCTAGCTTAAATGTGGCATTTTCCTGCAACTAAAGGCTGCTGTCGTTGCACCCGCAGCAACATTTGCTCATTATGAGTGGCCTCTATTTTCAAATGGCTAACACAGCCGGATATTAGTGTCACATTTAACAGTTTTGGCTGCCAGCAACATGTTGCCGCTGCATATCCGGCTGCCCACAGCAGCAGCAGCAGCAGCAACAACAGTACCAAGTAAGAGAAACAGCAACGGCGGCATTTAACTGCCAAATCAGCGTTACTTATGGCCAATACGTAGCATGTTGCCAGCAAAACAACAATTGGTAATAGTTGCAGCCGCTCGGCAGCAACATGCAACAGGCTGCTACCGTCGTGCCTTCGACATTTTTAGCTGGACACAACAAAGAATTTATGGTTTCCCTATTACGGCTTTGACATGTATTGGTAGAATTATTTTTAGATTTATTGATTACGCGCGCTCGTCGCGTTCTAGGCAAAAGGCCGAGGCAATTGGTGCTGCTGCCGTTCAGGTTGCCTTTGCTGCTGCCTGTAATCGCTTGGCTCTATTAAAAACAACAAAACGTTTATGCCTTGTGGCGCTTTCGATGGATGTGTGGGCCGAAGCGGCAACAGTGGAACACTGAACACCACATCAACATCAACATTATTTCAACTTGTTGCTCTTGCTGTTGTTGTTGTTTTCGTTCACGTCCACGCAGATGCGTGGTTGCTACTGTGAGCCACTTACTCTTGTAAAAGTCTATACGGCTTTTAATATGGGCAACTGATGGGCAAGGGCGCCCCAAGGGGGGCACGGCGATCAGGAAGATAGGATTGAGACCGGTTCAGTCAGAGAGACAAACAAATTTGTTATAGTCAGGAGCATTGATAAGCAGTAAAAGATCTAACATTGGCCAGGGACAGTTAATGTCCAACAAAGAGCTTTACAAAGTTTTACGATCTCAATTAAATGTCAAATGAAATGCCAGAAAATTGCTATTTATGCGACAGGCTGTCGGCCACAGACAGACTGACAACAATTCGCAAAGCGAACCGACACAGTCAACGATAATTTCTAGGCAAATAAAATCAAATATAAATACACTCGGTGGAGGGCGGGGGATATGACGTGACCAGTTGCCAGTAAGCTCCTACTTTGGATCGCCACGTTTAATATCACATTTTGATCATGACAATTTCTTTGCCATGTTTATGCAACTGGCTGCGTTCAATTGACAATCGTCGTCGCGACGGAACGACGGCTCTGAAATTCGATATTTATGCAGCAGGTTTTGCATTTTATGCTTATCAAAATTGCTGAGACCATATTAAGTTTCACGCAAGTTGCATGCGGGCAACTGAGAAATGCACCAAATGCATGACAATTAAACGATTGCCGCCGAACCAGAAGACGGCCAGACGGATGGCTAAATGGGGTAAGCGTACACACATGGGTCAATCCTTAAATTATTTGTCCCAGCACGATGTTCCAGCCTCCCACTACTCGTCCACTTCTCTCGCACTCTCTATCGCTCTCTCTCTCTCTCTATATATATATCTATCTCTATCTCTCTTTATCTTGCAGTGCTGCTCTTCTTTCTGGAATTGTGGGCAAAACAAAAGGCTGGCCGGCTGCCTGTTGCTGGGGTGTGTCCGAGACGTACAATGTTTACTTTACAATTCAATTGATAGTTATTCAACTCACGAACTACTTAAGATCCGCGCGTTGCAGAAAAAGAAGCAACGCTACGCTGGGAAAAGCGAATGCAACACACCAAGAGCAGCAACTGCAACTGCAACAGCCACAGCAATAACAACAGCAACAGCAGCAGCTAGCATATTGCACGCTTGCAACGTTGCTGTTGTGTGCTGCCTGTGGCAGTAACAGCTGCCTTTGCCGTTGCCATTGCCGCTGCCGTTGCCGTTCCAGTAGCAGCCGGCCAGTCAGTCAGTATCTGTGTTGATCATTTGTAAAGCGCTCTACGACAGATATGTCGTTGGTACAACAACAAGCCAACGAACACAAACTATATTTGGCAAGTCGAATCTTTTATTCGCTTGCCAAACTTATTAAAAAACAAAGTCTTTAAGACGATATGACAACCAGTTAGCTATATCTGGCAATCAAACACAGAACATTGTTTGTGCCAAGCCCAAACGTCTTAAGATGTTCATTGGATTATCGAATGGAATCAAATAAAAATTCTAATTAATGATTTTAATGTATATTTTTTCCAATTTGATGACCGAAATTTATTATATATGAACAAGAACAAGTTCAGTAAAGGCAACAACTTGATACTACTGATATACCCTAGATGTATGAGGGTATATAAGTACCAGCAACGATGGCGACGACGCCAGCAACATGACAATCGATTTGTGCTGCTCTGTATGCGATTGTTGCGGCTACTTACGTGCCAATGCAAAGGTTCAAAAGGGCTTCAAATGCTTGCACTTGCAGAAGTACTCGCACAGAGGCACACACATGCGATCTACTATAGAGAAACTGGAAAGCCATGGGGAAAATACAAATACAAAAAAATACTTAGCTATAGAGAAACCGCTCTGATCTTTTGGCTGGCCCCGTTTGCACTGTTGCTGGTTACTGTCCATCAGATGCATACGAAATTTTTGCAGATACTTAAAAGCAGTCAAAACACAACCTAACTAGGAAATGGCAGCAGCAACGGCTAGCAAGGAATTTAGTTGCAGGCACCAACAACAACAACAATAACAAATAACAAAAACAACAGTAACAACAACACCAAGAAACAAACAAATGGATAGCACTGCAAGCAAGTCTGCAGTTAGTTCGGGTTCGGTTTTTTACAGTTGCCACAACAAAATGTCATTGTATGATAATGAGCTGCTCGACCAAGTCCAAGTCAGATGCAACTGAATGAATGATAAAATATACTTTAAATGGTCGTTTCGACTGTTGTCTGTCTCAGCTAGCGGTTTCTCCACCACAGATAGCAGTCACTTTAACTGGTTCACATCATTTTACAAAGTGGCCCACAGACTCCAACTCCAACTCCGACTCTGAATCTAAATCTAACTCGAACTCCGACTCAGTCGTACAGATTGTCAGCTTTAGATGCCGGAGATCTCTGTTTTGTGTTTGTCAAACGTTTTGGGGTTAAAGCAAAGTTCATTTGGGTCGATGTCGCCGTTGCAGTTCTGACGTTTATCCCCGATGCGGCGCGTGTTGCGCATGCCGAAGTATCTGTGACTGCAACTGCAACTTCGACTCTGACTGAGACTAGGACGGAGACTTTAACTTGAACTGTGGCCTGAACTGTAGCCATACTTTTTGTAGGCAATCTCTGGTAAGTAGCTCGCATTTGGTACTACATAATTTGGCAGCCGGCAGCAGTCAACTGAAGTGAGTGATTGGCATTGGCCAACCTAACGAGATGTTAAATACATGGAAACATTGCCTGTTGATCTTTTGGTGAAATTGAATTGATGTTGTCTATAGATTAAGTTGCTTGCAGAAGTACGCTTAAAATAAAGAGATTTATTGTCAATTATTTTTGCTTTTAATTGCCATTAAACAAGACACAGCAAATTTTTTAATTCCCTATCCAGCTTGTACATTGGAAAGGACAGGTTTTTATCATGAAGTACTTATTGTATGGTTGGCTTACGGCATCGAAGATCAAAGCATGGACCGCCAACCACTAACACCCGGTTCCAAGTCGCTCTTCAGTTAATGAAAAACACTTGCGTACATAAATTTAACGCCCCACCAAATGCCGCCCATAAAAATATTCTAATTTGCAGTCGACCAACCGCCTTGTACTGGAAGTAAATGCGTTTTGTATACACTTTTCGTAGGCAATAGCAACATTGTCAATAATGTTGCACTTACTTTCAAACCAAATTAAAAGCTAATAAAGTGCTGGAGTTGGCACTTTTTAAATAAGAAGAATTTTACAATGTCGTCTCCAACCTTTTTGTTACAAGCGTATAATCATATAATTAACGAATAGTGGTTCAATTAACAATCCAATCTTAAAGAGTATTTCAATTTCGTAGACTTGTGAGTCTCTTCCTGTCGTTAGTTTTTACCTTCACTATGGCCTTTTGTGTTACCAACTTAAAGCGCGCTTATATCCGAGGCCAAAGTACTCACAATATAGCTGCGCCGACTGGGACAAGGAATGGGAGTGGGTTTTTTTGGGATTGGGAATGAGAATCGGATTGTGGAGCGGGTAACGTGTAACATGTAACAGTGGTGTGGTTGGTTAGTTTGTATAAAAATTGAATTCTAAACAGGTCTCCGCCAACGCCTCTGGGTCCCCCTCCTCCCTATATCCCCCCATCGCCCACCAACCATCGACCACCACCACCATCTGCACCATCGCTCATTGTGCGCTGAAGCACGCACAGCAACAACATCAGCAGCAGCAGCAGCAGCAGCAACAACAACAACAGCACGAGCAACGGCAGCAAGAACCACACTGACACACAATCGTACATTTGGCGTTATAAAGTAGCAGCGTGACCAAATCAGATAAGAAAGTTGACACATTTTCACCATATATTTTGACATTTGACATTCCGCATTAGACGCGGCCCGCTGGTCAGTAGAACTGGTCGCTCCTCTTTGCTCCCTTCCCACTCCTACATATTGGCCATAGGCATGACATGAACGCTTGTTTGGGCCCCGGTTGGGATTTCGCATGTTGCAAGAGAGTGGCCGGCCACATGATGAGGGTTGACCAAACGACCCTAGGCTTTGGGTTTGCCATGGAACTGGGTCTTAAAAAACCGCGCTCTCCCGCTGTGCTTGAAAGGTTACTGAACCCACAATTAAACGCAATGAACGCCTACAACAAGCAGACCAGACCAGACCAAATAGCCGTAAGCCGAAACTCAGATGCACGGAAGCCAAAATCCCAGTGCCCAATCCGAGCACCCTAATGAATTCTACAAATTACATTATATAAACTTTATTTTGTTGATTTCGCGTCTAATTGCTGACAAATATTGCATTTTGTTGCTGCTCTTATCCATTTTATACAATGACATTTTATGAGCTATTAAAAATTATTGTAATGCGCATCGTTCCCAGCCAATGTCAATGACATGTGTAAATGTGTTTTCTGTGTGAGTGTCGTTTTATGAAAGTGTTGAGAGCCTTTACAGTCGACTTTTAATTCCATACACCCGTCGTCTTTATGTGAATAGCTTCAGTTAGCAACTTAAAATTTGATTGGTGTGCCATCGTTAAAATGGAAAAGTCAGTTTAATGACTCAGAAAACGATGAATCTATCCACTACTGATAATCTACAAAAATGCTTTCAGCTTTTGTTTTGGTTATGTGCTTGGTAAATTTATCTAATGCATTTTATAAGAGCAGTTTTCAATTGTTGTGAAAGTGTCAATCTGTGCCTGTACAGATCGAAGTATTTATATGGTAATGCTAACCAATGTTAACGTAGAAACACTTTGATGTGCATCGTGCTAGTCACATTCCTATTGACATAATCAACAGACTCTATATAAGGGGAACAGAGAGTATTTAAAGGGGTCAGCTAAGCGTCGCTGTCGGCGCTAATGCCGACGCCTTATTTATGTGGCTGCCGACTGTTTGGGGGGTCATCGAGTTGCCCGGCCCGAATAGGAATGGGGAGAGGGAAAGGGAGCGGGGGATGGAGGAAGGGCCATGCGACACCAGAAATTAAGTGGCGCCTAATTGCTGGGACGGTTTCTATTCGTCGCGTTGTTGTCTGTGCCTCATGTGGCACTAATTTGTAAATTGTTGCCGTAATCGCAACATGCTTTGCTGCTTATTAATTTGAATGAGGGTGGCAACCATAGAAGGAGACGTCGCGACTTCTGTCTCTTTAATTATGCTGATAATTGATTACGGCCAGATGAATCGTAGAGTTTTTATGGTGTGGGTTAACATTTTGGGCAATTATATTGAAAGATTTATGCAATAAAGTTGTGCTCGTATCATGTACTTAACGATAGGGTTCGAGTTCCCGCTACCCTACCGATTGTCATCTGCAGCCACGCATAACCAACAAAAAGTCAAAATTATGGTATTGCGAAATATGACAGATAAGGCGAGCCAAACTGTGGAACTGGAATTGGGACTGGGACTGTGACTCTAGCTGTTAACTGGGGCTGACACCAGCCAGGGCTGGGCCTATGACTACGACTACCATCATTCTTGGGGTGCCGGCAAGCGGAAGTGCGTAGCATGTTCATTAGAAATGCAAACGCACCTTTTTATGCCTGCCGCTGCTGTTGTCAGTTACATTTGAGTAGTTTACATAGCAATTGAAGTCGCAATTCTTTTGCTAGGGTAGCAGAGCAGTATAAGTAGTACAATGACTTCATGCAGCTGGCAACGCCCACAAATTATATGTTTAAATATTTTTGCCCGGCACTTTTGGTAACTAGCAATCAACGTAGCCAAGTGGCAGATTGTTGGTCTGCTTTCATGATTGCTCGATTGGCTGCTGTTGCCGCATTTCAATCCTTGATTTCCTCAATACAAATGGCGCAAAAACAAAGCACCAGCTATGCAGCTATGCAGCGCTGCTGTTAATTGCATATTTGTCTAGGGTCCCCAGGAGTTGCTCAACTGTTGCTGACGCTAAGTAGCAAAAGCTTGGGCAAAGTTTGGACGCGGACTCTCTGTCCGCGGCAACAATCGGACGCTTGCAATTGCAGCGAACGCGTAGAAATTGCAAAACTAATTAGAGCCTTGGCCTGTTGATGTTGCTGTTGTTGTTGTTGTTGTTGTTGTTCTTGCTATTGCTGCTGACGCTAGAAATTGCTGGTTTTATACGCAGCAGCAAATGTAACTGCAGTGGCAGTGGCAACGTTGCCCAGTTTGCGGCAAAATGTTGCACGTTGAATAATTGCACTTCCGCTTTATAATGCATTGTTGGATTTTATAAATATTTTCCATGCTACCATGCCATATTTGTTGGTACTGATTGCTGGCTGGGAGAGGTCGAGCTGCGGCCCGCAACAAAAGAGCGAGCCGTCTGGCAACTTGACAGGTGAAATTGTTGCCTAGGTGCATTTATGTAGCAGAGATGCATCTTTCTTAATACCCTTCAACTATGTGGCAGGTGGAGTGAGTGATATAAAAATAAGTATATCTCTGCAGTATCTGCAACACACAAGGAAACGCTGAGGAATATTGAGCAAAATGAATTATATGAACGTTTACTCCTAAACACATGTTCTCCATTCTTTTATAAATGTTCTTGGTCTGTGAAGCCTTAACCGCATAAGTTCGGTTGATATATATTGAACCTTGTTACTGTAGTAGTAGGCACAACATTTTGCACTTATTCTACATACTATGTTGCCCATAATCATAAGTTTTTTCTCCTGCCAGCACAGTAATTATAACACCATTTGGTGTCTTTGCCTGTGGAGCTGGCCTCCAGAATCGTATTCGTATAATCATTTTCAGTCATATTGCGTTAGATTGTTGCGCATGCCACGCAGATATAACGTATGCAACACGCATCTAATTATGCCTAACGGAGCTGGAGCCAAAGTTTGAGGCGAAGTAGAAGTCGAGACTCTTGTCATTATCACGATTCATGCAAATTCTGCTCTTTGCTTTTTGCGTGTGGCTTAACTCCGACCCCGACATAAATGACTTCATCTTCTTCGTCACGGCTCCATGTAATTTGAGGGCGGAGCGCAACAGTCATTGCCCAACACCCTCCCCTTGAAAGCGGTTTGTTTGCCTAGCCGTCAGCTGATGGAAAACTGTCTGTGCTCTGCGCTCCTAGCTGGTCTATGGTCTATGGTCAAGTGTGGCGCAAAACAGACGCACTGGCTAATGGCAAACGACATGTACGTGCCAATAGCCATTTGTATCTATTTGTCATGCCTGGCCTCATATTCCCCCTACTCCATTTCCATCTGCCTGCCCCTGATGGCGTTCACTGTACGAAAGTTACACTTTGATTTAATTAACGTTATATTGACCAATTTTGGGCTCGAGTCGTGCTACAAAAAGACAAAAGAACGATAGATAGATATATGTATGTCAGTTATCTATATATATATATATATATATATATAGACAGAGAGAGAGAGAGAGAGAGTATGGAGGAAGTGGAGAGGAGAAGGCAGCAAGCATGGAGCTGCCACCGATGCAGTCATTATCATCATTAAGGCAATATCAGTTTCAGGCCTCTCCGGTATCTCTGTATGGCCGGAGCGCATTTCCCAGAAACGCATTAGCCAAGCTCCAATATGGTCTAATAATTCATGCCACATAAATACAATTATGGTCCGGTGCACAACTCCATGGCAGACGGTATGGCACGGTTGTGGCCATGGCCAACAACTGGTCCACACACAGTCAGTGTGGTGTATCTAACGCTACTGTATCTCAAATATGATTGATATCTGTGCGCTACAGGCAACTCGCATTCATCTTCACTTAGTTATGTCAGTCAGTTAAGGCTGTAGCCTGCAACGCAAAATGGAGCACATGTCTCAAAATGATGATGAAATGTGCACATTTTCCAGGAATTTCCAAGCAGCAGCAAATGTTTGAAGCACGCTCTGTATCTGTAATGGAGCACAGCACCATAGCTATCTCTGGAGCTTTAAGTTGTGGTTTCAGATCGAAGCTTAGACGAAGACTGAGCCAGAGGCAAAGAGTGACCATCGCCTGCATTGACTATGCAGCTCATTCCGTTTTCCCAAGTTGGTCATCGTCAACGGGCCATAATGAGTCGCTAGTGGAGGCAGCCAGATCAAAAGCTGTATCTGCAGCTAAAGTTGCAAGCTGTGGCCGTCCTGTCAACTGTTGACAGCCGTGGCATGTCAACATGCTAAAATGTAAAACATTCAGCGAAGCATTGATTAAAATTGTTTTCTTTAACAAATTAAAAAAACAAATAAATGAATAAAAAACCAATCAATTAAAGCTCAAATGTAAGCAATATTAGGAATGGCTGGCGGCGGCTTTAAGTTGGCTTTGATGTTTTACCATTCGTTAGAAATATGAGCACAACGGAGTTACAAAATAAAAATGGTAAAACCAAGACACAATATAACAACGTATGTTTCCAAAAATTGTCAAGTGCTATGCGAAAATCTGCAGATTACACATTTGGCAAAAATAGTTGCCTGCCTCTTAAAGTGTTATTAGCAATAAGTGGAATTTGTTTCGGCTAAATCTGTCCGGCTGAACTTTAAAGGCAAGTGCGTATTTAGACATCGTGAGCTCAACAACAATCACGTGACCATCTCTAGCAGCAGCTGAACTTTAAGTCGATTTAAGTGGCCCGCAGGCCGCGTTTGGTCTAGCAGCGTCTATGTATGAACATACATAAATGCCTACATACAAGCCTAGGCAGGTATGCAAAAATTCTGCTTGCAACGGTGCGGCGTTGCAAATACTTCAATACTTCGATAGTTCGTTCAGTGCTGCCATACAGCATTCGATGGTCGATTCGATGGCCATTAATATGCGCTCTAAGTGATGTGAATTACTGTAATTTCTGCAGCAGCGCTTTGATGGCCATTCGGGCCGACTTCATAACGCGTCTTTGGGCAGCCTTTGGCAGCCGGTAGCCGGTAGCCGTGGTGGCCGTAATTGAAACCTCTTTAGTGTGGCTAAATGCCATGGCAAACAGCGAAAGAAAGAGAGTGAGAGAGAGAGGGCGATAGAGAGAGTGAGAGAGAGATAGAGATAGAGGAAGCGAGGGGGCGTGCCGACAGCGTCGAACATCCTCATGCTCCATTGAAGTGCGCTATGAGCCATAATTTTTGCATAGTTCTTGGCACGTTTTTGTTACGGCCTGATCTTGCAAGTGCTCACCGGCCAACAACAAACCAAACCAAACTTGGTAGCCAGTTGTGCCATTTTGGCCCCCAGCCTTGAACATATTTGCCAAGCATTTTGTGTGGCCAGGCAGCAGCTGCAGCCGCAGTCGCAGTCGCAGCCGCTACCCATTGATCTGCAATGAATTATGCATGCCGAGATACGAATAGTCGGATAGTCGGATAGTCACTTTGTGGTATAATCGGATAGTGGGGGAGTTGCTTTGGCTTCTCGGGTGCGATTTATGGCGCGGCAGATCGCATGAAATGCATATATAATCATGATTATAATATATTATACAGCAAATGTGTATATTACACGGCGCCTGAGCAAATTGCTGAGGATGTAAGTATGCGAGAGGACAGCGTGAGATGGAGGGAGGGGGAATGGGTGGTATTTGTTCGACTCACAGCACCGTTATTTTGCAATTACAATGCAATTACAATGAAAGGAAGTGAAGTGCATTTAAGCGTGCGCTGCACTCCGGCGCCCAACTCCTCTCCTCTCCTCTCCGCTCCGCTCCGCTTTACCCTCCACCCCTTACAGCCACCCTCGTCAGTTAACATCCGGTCGGTGGTTGGTTTAACTTTTTGCAAACTTGGCCAACAACAACAACTGTTAACTTTTGTGCTTGATGCGTTAATACGTTAATAAAGTGTGTAAATTGCGGCTAGCGCTTATCGCCCTGGCCACGAGGACGAGGCGCTTTACCTGCCCCAAGGCCCAGCTCAGGCCAACAAGCCAACTCAGCCGACTGCAGCCGGAATTAATAGAGCGTGTTAACCGTTGTGAAAATTATAAACATAATTAATATGATGGCCGATACATGTAGGCTTCGCTACCACTCGCAAGTCCAAGTCGAAGTCTTACTTTGAGATTCATTTCAGCGATAATGTTTACTTTTGGCTTGAGGTTGTTGTTATTGTCGTATTGCTGTTGTTGTTTGTTTGTTTGCTACGCTGACTACTTTGGCTTGTTAGCTGATTGATTTGCGCTTTGTTTGCCGTTTGGACATGACCAGAACGAGACATCAATTAGTAATGCCTGGCAGACACAATTATGCATATTGAGTTTGAGTTTCTGTCGTACTTAGACAAGTGGCAAACGGTTTTTTATTTATTTATATATATAATTTTTTTGTTGTTGTTGGAATGCGGCTAAAAGCAAAGTGCTAGCTTGCTTTTATGGCACATATCACATCATTAGATGACAGCTGTTGTAAAAGGAAAAGTTCCTTTAAAAGCGTGAAACTTTGCTATGCTTTAGGAATTCATAATTCTAGGAATTTTATAATTTTTGCTGATATATGAGTCTACTGATAAGAATAATTAAATATTAATGAGTATGCTTTAGTTCTGCAATAATGGTTAGCTTAGTTGCTGAGTAAACTAAAGTACTGTTAAAATTAATGGTAACATTAATTACAATTCGGTATTTCTAACTTGCAAATTAATTGCAAACTTTGATTAAATAAAACCGTTCTCAGTCCTAATTCCCATATACATTTAATTGGAGCACTTGTCACTCAACTCAACTTTATCTGCCACAATAAGTCATTCCAATCCATACTTTCCCACAGTCATCACATTCAACGCGACAACCATCAACGCCAACATATTGGCATTTGTCCATTTGAAAATCACTACAGAAAAACAACAGACACAAGAAGATGAAGGAAGCTGATGCTGAAAAAAAACCTTTACAAATTAATGCCAATGGCAAGCACACACGCGTAGACAATCGAGTCCACAGAGTGGGCCAGACACATCCAGAAAATTATATTTACACCACTTACATATGAAATTAGTTTGTACAACTGCAACAGCAGATGGACGATTTGGACAGTTAGACAGTTGGACAGATGGGCAACTGGCTAGCCACTAACTGCATTTAGCATCGGCATCGGCATCGTAAATACAACCCCACAAAGCATTTGGTGGTTGCCGCTGTCCTCTGTCCGCCACATTGACTTATATAAATACATTAAGTCACAAATCACAATTTTCCGACGCTTGAAATGAGCAAACGGAAGGCATACATTTTAAATGTGTGTGCAAGCTTCTGCACGGAAGGCCATCAGTTGGCTGCTTGATTTGGGGGAGATGGGGAGGATGATCAGCAAATAGCCTGCGGGATGCTGACTGGGTATCTGGCCAACGCCAATCAATGGAGACCAGCCTCGTCTGGTCCTCGTATGGTCACAAAGTGGCTGGACAGACGCGCATACGGACGCGTTGTCGTATGTTTGTTGTCGCCAAGTGGCTCTGGCTGGTTGTGCCTGTGGTACTCGAAATGGGCGCGCCTCTCTGTGCCTCCCACCTGCATCAGACACTAGCCGCTAGCCACTGGCCACTGGAAAAGCAACCTGTCTGTGGTCTGTGCCTACCCATCTGTCTGTCGGTCTGTCTGTATGCCGGGCTGGCAGGTTGGTCGCCTTGCGTGAGATTGGATATCAATCTTTTTGCAATTTCGTATGCAATTTAAAATTCATGAAACACATTCCTTTGACTTAAAAGATGCAGGCAAATGTGTGAGCAGCAGCCTGGCTGCCCCCTCCTCTGTGCCTACTCTCCGGGCCCCTGTGCCTGTGCCCCTCCCCCTCCGCTAGACCCACACAATGTGCATCGTCGTCCTGCGCTCAAATTGCCGCTTGCATTATTTATTTGCCTCCATTGATGAGCCTCTGCATGGCTGATGTCGATGGCTGTTGATGTGATCCACACTGTCCACTGGTTTCATGGTTGTCTCTGCGGCTTCAGCTTCAGTTTCAGCCTAAGTCTATCTGGTACTGCTGTGGCTGCTGGTCGTGGTCGTAACCGTTAGTTGTTTAAAATATTACAAACAAGTGGGCATAAAAACTTTTGACTAGTATTCAAAATGAAATCCGCTGTCGCTCTTCTGCTGCCCACCAATCCCCAAACCGCTGGTACCCCCGCTGTTGCTGCTGCTGCTGCTCCTCTGGTCAAACCCTCCCAATGTTCCGCTATTAGTTTAATGTTTTGTTTATTGTTAGTCATGACCACCGCTGTGCCAGTCCCTCAACCTCAACCGAGCTGTGCGCCCCATGTTTGGTGCGTCTGAATGGCACTCCATGGCCATTATGTTGAGTAGTTTCACAAATATGTTTGTATATGCACAGCCAGACCAGCAGACCACGAGACGATCAGAACGATGCCAATGTCGATGGTTATGTGTACGCCCGATTGCCTGGGGTATGGTGGTCCGAGCTGAATGTGAACAGAGACACGGACTGTGGCAACAATTGAATAGCAGCCCTCTGGCTGCTGTACTTACACCCACTCTCACTCGCACTCCCACTCCCACTCCAACTGCCGCAAGCCGTAAGCCAACACGCTCTTATTTCGTTCAATTGCGTTTGTCAAACCCGAAATGCATTTTAATGCTACTGACAGAACAGAGGCACAGGAAGACTATGCCGATTTTTATTTTTGCCTGTGCTTTTTGTAAATATCATAGGAAAATTGATTTCGCACAAAGCTTTAAAGACGAACAATGTAAAAATTGTATAAGGGATGAGAATCAAATGAGGGTATATTTATAACAACAAATAGGTCTTGCTATTCATGCTAATGTTGTTGGGTTGGGAGTAATCGCATTTTAAATAAATCAAATTATATCGGTTAAGTTAATAAATTACTTTATACAATAATCATTTAAGTTTTGCTAATTTACATTAAAATGTCACATGCAGCTCATAAAGAATTAATAAATTAATGCTTTCTTATTTCAATAAAGTCCATGCATTTTGTATTTAATAAAGAGTGGAGTATCTTTGCTCAGTTGTAGATGTTGTGTTTTTATTGCTAAAATATATCTTAAATCAAACGACTATGTTGGTTTTAGTCACTTTTATTTGGCTTGTTAGACGCTTGTTATTTTTACAAGCTTCTAATGCAATTTTAAACTTTGCCCATTACAGGCCCCCACAAGTCCATCAGGTCCCTTACAAATTTCACCTGCTTATTAGATTATATGCATTTCACCCTCAAGCAGTGCGCATTAATCCGTAAGAACACGCCAACTTTAAGGAACTGAAGCTGAAGAACAAAAGAAAGGACCGAGAACAAGACCATTATTACATGGGCACCTAACATGTGAACGTTGAACGTTGCATGTTGCATACAGCGGTAGTTGTAGGAACAACAACAACAACAACCACAACAATAACAGAAACCATAGGTACTGTTTCAACAATAACTTGCGAACATTTCGCTTATCTGTGAAAGCAGTGCTGACTTCTTTGGTTTGAGTAAGAAGGAAGCTCTACACCCATGCAAAACTTGGCAAGTTTTCGACGGATTAAGCTGATTAATTTGTCGCGATAAGAATGCGGCGCCTACTCTATTCTCCCTGTCCAGGGGGTCTCGGGGCTAATCCATACGATTCGAAGGGTAAACAAAAATATGTAATACCGTTAGCCGGCTTTGCCATATCACAAGTCAGTGTAGTTAACAAAAAAAAACTTAAGTTTCCTGTCTGCCAAGTTTTTTGGTTTTATTTTTTATTTTTCCTTACGGCACCAACTCCTTGTCGCTTCTCTCTGCCCGCTATCGTAGCGGTAAGCCAAAAAATTAACTGATTTTTATGGCGCACATTTTTGTATAAAATTTCAAATTTGCTTAGCATCAAATTACGTACATGCTCTGCAAATCTACACACAGAAAGAGGGACAGAGCGAGAGGTCGAGAAGAACTCTGAGAGCAACTGGATGGAGGAGTTGAGTAAAGTGGGCGGCATAGGCGCCAATTAAAAGCGTTTCAAATTACGCAGAAAATATCATAATTCCATGGAACTAACATGAATTTAGGCACAAAAATGTTACCAGACTCAATTGTAATGCGATACTTTATTGGGGAATAACCGCAAGAGAAAGAGAGGCCAAGACCCCTGAAGTCCAAATTCCTTGCAATAAGAAACCAAAGTCAGTCGAGTGCATACGCTTTGTATACAAACAAAAAATTAATAAACCGCCAGCTTGGAGACTCCTCTGAATCTGGGTCTAGTCCGGCTTGGTCAGAACTGGTCGTGGCTTGGTCTAAGCCACTTTACATGCCGTCAACAAGTTTGGGACTGGTGCCGGGCGTCATTTACATGTCCAAGTCGCCTTCCTCGTTGTCCACATTCAGCACATACAGCATACAACATGTTTACATTTTTGCACTAATTTAATTTTTCTGCCAATAGTTAATAGTTGCTGTTGTTGTTGCTGTTGTTGCTGAGGCTGTTGGCTTAAATTGCTGTTGAGTTAATTTAAATTGGTATTTGATTATATTTGGCTCTGGGTGAACGTTGCGCGTTCCGCCTGCCCGCTTATGGCCAAGTCAATTAAGTGCAATCAACAGATTAGTGGGATTTTTGCATTCAATTGCATTATGTGGCCAGCCAAATATTTTTGCAACTTTGCCGCTATTCCCATATGCATTTAAGCCGCAACGCCTCCCAAGACGAGACGAGAACCAGACTATGAAGTGGATAGAGTTGAGGAGGAGGGCGTGGGGACGGCAATGTCTGGCAACGTGTTTTTGGCCCTAGCCCATTGCATGTCAAATGCAAATTAATTTTGGCACTTAAACAAAAGGATTTGACTTTTAATCCCTGGCTATAAATGGCATGTGTGCACATATCTACCACATAAATACATTGTCGACGTGTGGCTGTGTGTGTGCGTGTGTGTGTGTGTGTGTGTGGCTTAAGCTAAAATAATGAAATTTTCTAACAAAGCAACACCTCTGCTTGCCTTCAGCGCTCAGCGCAGTCTGGCAGAGGCAGCAATTTGTGCAGTTGTAATATGGCAGTGAGATGAGTTACCGGGTGACAGGTGAGTTATACCTGAGGATGTAGCGCTAAACAACATAAATTTGGTATATGCTCTGCAGTCAAGTCTTCTATTTCATGTTATGCAACTAATTGTGGTCAACTATTTGTCATTAAACGGACATTAAATAATGTACAGACTTAGCTTCCAGAGAAACAACTTTTAAGTCTAATAAAAACTCATCGTTTCTAGTTTCTTATCACTATTCCCATCAAATATCCAAATCCACACACCATATGTGCCGTATATTTATAAAGATTTATAATGTAAATGCTAAAATGCTAAAAGTTGACCATCCGCGTGGCGGAGTCCACTGCAATTAGTGAGATTTTTTGAGTGGGTGCGCTGAAGGAAATGTGACCGTAAATGAAAAGTCAAAGCCAAAAGCATAAATCTCAGGCCATAGTTTTCATATTTGCTTGGAACAAATATGTGTAGGAATGGCAGCTGAGCTTTCTCTGGGATTGCATATGCTATAGACGATATCAATGCGGCCATTGAGTGAGCGAAATGAAAAGTGTCATAACAATCACAGCTGTGTGAGGACGCGTCGTTCGTTTTAATGACTCACTAAATTATTCATACGCCATGGATGCCATGGAGGAAGTGAAAAGCGTTTTGTTTTGAGCATGCCAAGCGCTAAAAGTAAACAAGGCGCAATGAATTTTCCAGCCAGCCAAACAAAATGAAAAGTCAACAAACTTGGCGAACGCAACGAGAGTATTGAGATGGGCTTAGTTGAGGGGGAACTAGGTGGTGATATGCGGTAGGTGGAAGCTGGGTGCCAAGCTGTCATATGAATATGCAATGAATATGAATGCACTGCCAAGATGTTGTTAGTCGTGCTGGTTATGCTGCTGGGGTGCTTTGGTACTGGTACTGGGTGCAAGTGTTTGTTATTTCGGGCTAGCGCTAAAGTCACTTTCTACCCTCGCTTAAATAGAGGGATCACATGGCTTGATTGCTTGCACAGTCTCCATAGAACATCGGCAGTAGCAGCATAAGCAGCAGAAGCAGCAGTTGCAGTAGCAGCAGCCGCAGCAGTCATGGAATATGCCATCAACAATCGCTGTCTGACGTATTAATATGAAACGCTTTTGAGCACGTAGCAACACTTATGGCCAGGGCATTACATGCTGCAAGTGCACCCCCAGCCAAAGCCTGTGACTGTGACTCTGCCAGGGATATCACGACACTCATGATGACAATGCAGCATGGCAAGCAGCAGAGAGGGAAGCGAGAGTAAGAGAGAGCGATAGAGAGTGAGAGAGAGAGAGATTGAACCTGTGTTGGCTGGCGTCATGCGTGCTTGCTGGCAGCCATTCAAGCGCCTGGCCCCATACAATTCCATTACCAAAATGTGGTGGGGATGTTGTTGTTGCTGCTGGTGCTGCTGCCGCTGCCGCTGATGATGATGTATCATGCATGAAGCAGAAATTCATTTTCAAGTGCTGCCTGCTGTACTTGTGTCTCATTCAGGCAGAAGCTGCGAGCTGCGAGCTGCGACCGGCCCGCTGCGTCATCATGAGGAGGCAGGCTGCCGCCTGGTTATCCTTTTTGTGTGTGCATATTTTTGCACTTTGGGTTTGGGTTAAAAAATATATGCAATTTTTTCTGTTTCTCATTTTTTTTTTTCTTTTGCATTTTACTTGAGCCTACACTTCATTTAGTTTGCAGCGCGCAGCGTTGCATTTATTGGTTGAAGTGTTTTTCTTTGCCCTTCTCTTTTTCTTTTTTTTTTTTTTTGTTTTTGTTCTCTGCTGCAGCCTTCTGCCAAGTCTTCATGCTCATTATCAAGTAGCGTTCAGTTTCTTGACTGATTGCAATGATGAGGCTGCTGCTATTTGGCTTTGGGGGCTGTGCCTTGTTGCTAATTAGCAAAATGGGCAAAAGAAGAAAACAATTGAGTGGAGGTTGTAGAAAAAACACTGGGTTGAATGAAATGGTTACCACAGCTGCAATGTTAATGCGAAGAGTTCAGAACCATGTAGGCAGGAAGAAGCTCTTTAAAAAAAAGCTTCAAAGCACAATTAATTGCTTACTAGCTCAACTCTGTATTTCTCTTTCTCAAAGCTTGAATGACATTAGGCAATACACTTCTCTATATTTTGTATAAATGTAGTACAGGAAACTTTAGTACAAATGGGCCGATTAATTTTTGAAAATTATTCTATTAAATATAAATTATAACAGCTAACAATTGTTATTGATGTTGTTTGCACACCGTTGTCAACAATAAATATTCAATATTACCATTTATTCCATTATCTTCCGATTAGTTAAAATAATAAATATACACATATTTATGTGTGCATACATGTGTCACCACGGTCATGGCAAAATTGAGTCATTTGGCTCTTACGAGTCTTGTTATTGTATCTAAACGGTGCAATTATAAAATCTATGCATTGACACAGTTATCTCTGCATTCGTACATACAGAAGTATGTATAAAAGTATATTTTTCGCGGGCTTGATAAAGTTATAAAATGAAAAACATGACTAGCACAATATGGTAATAAATGCCATGGCATTTAAAATGTTATTAAAAAAGTCAAGCTGTACACATAAATTGCTTGGCTGCAAATAGCAATCAATATATAAATATACATATATATGCATATACGTACATATTTACGTGCACATACGTGTGTATAAATTAGAAGTATGTACTTATGTGTGTGTGTGTGTGCTTTTAAAGTAATCAAATAGGAATGACGTCAAGTCAGTGACGACAACAACAACAGCACAAACAGCTGCCAAAATACCACTAGACTAAGTTTTGCGTTACAACAAAAATCACAGCACTTGCAATTTGATTGTTGTTGTAAGAATAATAAACGAGAAACGACTTCTAAAAACAACTTTCATTTCGTACTTGTCTCGAATAGAAACCGATACCGATACTAATGGCGATACCAATGTGATGCCGATGCCGATACCAATGCCGAAAGCGAACAGTTGATTAACGTAGCTGAAAGCGAACTAAGTCCAAAAGAATGTTTAATTTTTAGTTTTCCCAATTGAAAATGAAATTAGCTGAGAGGAGAGGAGGGGAACTCCAATGGAGCCGTCTTCGTAATTAAGTTAAAGTCGCATAATTAAATTAAATTATTGACTTAGAGTGCCCTGTGTGTTGAAGCAGGGCGACAGTGTTGCCCCTTTACGTTGTACTTACTAAGTGGAACTGGTCACTGATCTGGATTAGCAGCAGCAACAATACCAACACCAACAACAAGAATACCAGCGACAGCAACAGCAACAGCAACGGCGACAGCGAACAACAACAAGCTGTAGCCGTCAACACAATCACCACACACATAGAGCAAACCGAACCAAACCTAACCGAACCGCAGCCAGAGTCGTAGTCGGGTCTATAGGAAATGTTGTGGGGATACCGCCGCTGTACCAAAGCGTGACAGGCATGAATTAACAATTTGAATTAATGTCAGTTACTCATGGCATAGCTGCTGCTGCTGCTGCTGCTGCTGCTCAGTGGAAGAGCGAGACAGAGAGAGTTTGAGAGAGTGAGAGGGAGAGAGGGACAGCTTGCCCCAATGCCACCAACGGCACCAATACCACCACCAGGTGAGTGGCTTGTGAGTGGGCGCCCTGGTTGCTTAGTTGCACTTACTAATTTCTGGCTATCCAAGCCAACTGACTGCGACTGGCATTGATCTTTGCGTTTTACTGTTCGCTTGTGGGCACAAAATGAAAGGAAAAGTAAGTTACGACTTTGTCGAGTTACTTTACGGCTAACTAGAGGGAAAGGTAATTGCATTTTGAAGCAAGCAAAAGGGAAAGGAAAAGGTTTTATTTTTTATTTTTTAGCTCGTGATTTGCTTGGCCAAGTGTCAAAATTGTGTTTCTGTGTGTATGAGGTAGCCTGAGAGCGGCTGTCACAATCTACGTTCCCAGACCCTCCACCAGCCACCGGCTCCAATCCCGGTCTCGGCCTCTGTCCCAGTCCCTGTCCCGGTCACAGGCAAGAGGCAGTCCGGGCTGAGCTGGCGCCAAATTAACCGGAAATGTCACAATGGGCGACGTGCGGCCCGCTGCCCGTTTGGAAATTATACAATTTTGTCACGTGACATGCATTAGAAACACACACAAACATAAATTCACACACACACGCACACACACACACAATGGGAGAGGCAACCAAGACGTGCCAGACGACAGCCGCAGTCCAAACAAAAAACCTAAGGAAAACACAAAACGACAAACAATTAAAGGCCGTCAAAAAGGAATACAAAAAAAAAAAAAACAAAATAAAAACTCAAAATAAGCTGAGAATAAACGGCAAATAAATTTCTTATAATCAGTGGCGTAAACGTTTATTTAACCAAGATTGCCACATTTTCAATGTAGTAAAGTAGGTTTTATCATCAATGTAAAAGTGCACATGTTATACAAAAGTTGGGCAACAAGAATGCAGAAACTCGGATGGTTCCTAATAAGTAATAATGTTGTGGTTAACCATAATTACGTTTATTAACTTTTGTATGGCATGTTGCCAAATTTATTGAAATTCACCTGGACTCTTACAAAGCTGCTATTCATTTTGATAAGCAGTTAATGAACTCTGCCACTCCTCTACTGAATTACCAAAATATTTATATATATATATATACATGTATATAAAAATACCCTATTTAATAAGGTCTTTTTCATAATTACGGGGTACATAAAAATGTAGACGCCCTCAGATGTGAGTGTGAACATGTCAAGCCGGCTAAATGTCAACTAAACACGCAAAATTCCACTGTGTAGAACTTTCACTGTTCAAGGTATAAACTAAAATAATTCCATATCGAAACTGGTAACTGGTAAGCGGCAACTGGCAATGTCGTCCAACTGACGCCAAAGTCATTGTCCCAGCGGTGGCAGAAGAAGTCAGAAGTGACGCCGCAACAGAAAGAAGCCGCAAAAGCGCGAGAATATTGGCGAAATGTAAAACCCCGCTTTGATGTCTGGCCCAAACTAACTGAGCCGTCGAAAACCGATTTGCCTTCTCATACGAAAAACTGTTCGCTTTTGAAGTGGCGTAGTTTTGCCTCTTAACGCACTTTCTTGGGCACCATGCATGGGGCACCGCCGCCTCCTCTCTGTGCCCCATACCATCTTCAAGATGGCGGAAATGCTTAAATATCAAAGGCAAAAAGCCGCGCAACCAGCAAAACACACACATGATGATAAAGAGAGAGTGGATAAGATGGAGGGAGGGAGATGGACATAGATAGACATGCATATCATATGTGGGGTGTGTTATTTTTTCTGTTTCGGGGGTTGCTTTGGATCCAAGGGGCACTTTCACTTTTCTTCGCGCCAAAGGCTTTTGTGTGTTTGTCGCATTGATTTTTTTCTCTTCATCTTTTTTTTTCTCTTTTTGGTAGCATTTTATTTGTGTTGTTGGCATTTGATTGGAAGTGTCGGTGAGGGTGGGCTGAGTTTCTTTCGGTCTGATTGCCCCAGGGTGGGGTAGCAAGCAATGGCGATGTATCAAAGCAAATTTGACAAAGGTTTGACTTCAACTTCAAAAGGCAGCCAAATCAAGACACAAATGGGCTGACAATTGAAAATATTCAGAGAAATTGAAATAAAAACACATAACACATAAAATCATAAATTACCATTCTTTAAGCTGGACTTAAGATATACATTAATATATAGAATGTGTATTTTAAAGTATGTTAAATTGTATATTCCCCCAATTCCTAACGCAATTTGATAAATGATCGTATCCCATCTAATTGCAATTTAAGTCAAAAGATGAAGAGAAAAATAACAAAATATACATACATAATAAATCTCTGCCATAATGTTAAAATTTAAAATTAATTTTTTAATTATATGAAGCGGAGCCGAAGCAACCGCTACCGGAACCAGAAACCCGCTAAGCCGAACCTCAAGGTCAGAACAGAACATACAACCGAATAAAATTGAGCAGAACGGGATGGAATGGAGCCATAGTAGATTAATTTTGTTGTCTAGAGAAACCGTTAATGTATTAAATCATCTTGGTTCGCAACTTAAAACTAAGTCATACTTATTTCTATCTATATCATTTTAAACGTCTCATCAAAATCAAATTAGTTCCAAGCGATGATTTTCTTCACTGTATGTTGCTGTTTGTGTGTGGCGCTTCATGCTCGTTGATTTCTAGCTAATTTTGCGCAGCCACATAAAAAAGTATTTCGAAAACGAACTACACACAATGGACAGTAATTATAATGCGATGCCGGGCATTTATCGCCACGATCAGCACACATCCGTTCAGTTCAGTTCAGTTCAGCTCAGCACTGCTCCGTTCGGTTCGGTTCGGTTCTGTTCTATTATAATTTGTTGTGTTCAGTTGTGTACACAGTGTGCAAGGTCTTGTAATTAGCTTGCTAATTTACATGAGATTCGAGTGAACATCCTTAGGTGCAAGCTCTGACGCAAACTTGATTCTGGGCTGTGACTCAACTGAACATGACTAACTGGACGCAGCTGTGGCAGAGACACCAGCAAAAAATATTTCTCAAGAAGTTGTACCGCAAATAGTTGTGTGCCAAAGTAGGCGCAGAAAAATGCGACAATGTTCGCTGAAGTTCGCCTATCAGCCAAGTGGCATCATCATCATCATAAAGGCAGTCAGGCAGGCCTGGCCATTTGGCGTCGCATGGCGTGGTCACGTCAGGGCCATGAACTTGGCCATCGTTGCTGACCATCAGCAAATGCCGGACGTGGCCCGAGCTTGTGCTTTAGCTACAGCTGGAGCCAGAGCCAAGAGCCAAGAGCCAACAGCCTTAGCCCGATTGTCAATGATAAAAAGTCGTGGCCAACAAGTGGCGCGTCCTCATTTGCATCGGCAGCGTAGAAACTCTTGCAATGCTCAAGCGACCCAAAAGCCGCCCGCCCACACATGACATGACACGCTCTAGCCCCCACCCCCCCCCTCCCCCTCCGTATACCCTGCTACCCCTGTTGGTCCTCATAGTACCCTTG
This sequence comes from Drosophila planitibia, assembly GCA_035043785.1. Lineage (NCBI taxonomy): Eukaryota > Metazoa > Arthropoda > Insecta > Diptera > Drosophilidae > Drosophila > Drosophila planitibia. Next base: position 398,348 of record JAWNMS010000023.1, read on the forward strand.
TGGGCAATGTGGCTGACTGCCTTTTGTTGTCATTTGCCGGCTGTTTTTGTGCATTTGCTGCAAATGGTCAAATTATTTCCTTTTCCGTATTTCTTTGCCCGGCTTTTGGTACGTTTTTCGATCCATTTTTTTTTTATATTTTCATTCTTTTTTTTTTGTATTTTACCAAAGCATTCACGCGCACGAAAGGATTTCTTGTAATTTGGCTGAGACTTGAAAAGCAGCTGGAAAGGGTTGGCTGCCGCTGCTGCCCCAGACTCTCAAACTCAATGCTGATGAAAGGGATTTGTGGCTGCTGCTGCTGCTGCTGCTTTTTGGCGACTTTGCATTTTTATTTGTAATGGTTTTTTGTTGCTGACTGCGGCCGCTGCTGCTGCTGCTGCTGGCGGGTTAGCAGGCAGCTTTTGTTTTAAAAAGCAGCTCGTAGTACGAGAGCACATAAATACATATGTATTTTTATTTTTATTTGTGTTTGTAGTTGTATTTGTATGTGTGTATATGCATATGCAGAACACGGCAGATTGAATCCATTCGCGGCATTTGCCGCGTTCAATGGGAATGGTTGTTACTGCTGCTACTCCTGCTGCTGCTGCTGTTGCTGCTGCTGTTGCTGCTGTTGCTGCTGCTCCTGCTGCATATGCATTATGCACACTCATTACCCGCACCGCCATTCGCCATTATCCTTGTGCGCTCGTTCACTTTCATTTCGCATACTCATTCGCTTGGTTGTGTAGATTGTGTGTGGTGCACTGTACTTTTATATCGCATTTCGTTGTTGTTATCGCAATTTTTGTGCCTTACCCTTGCCACTTGAGACATTGCTTTGTTCTGCTGCAGCTCTGGTCTGTTCTGTTATGTTCCACAAAGAAGGGGTTATGGTTATGGAATACGCCAAAAGCTTTTAGGCGCTTTTTTTTTTAGTGTTCTGAGTGCCGATTGAAAGAGTAAATTCCATGCATTTTCAAAGTCTACAGAAACTCCCAACTGCAAATCTTAACAAGCCATGAATATGAAAATTTGTCTACAAAATGTATAAGAAACACTAATAAATATGTTGTTTGAGATGCTCGTTCGTCTTGTCTTTAATGCTCTTGTGCAACTTATAAAGAACTATTGTATTATCAAAATGTCACATTTTGGTCAACATGTATTTCTGCTTTATATTTCGAATGCACAAAGCATCTGAATGCTGAACTCTACCAAAATATCCAAAAGTCCGATTAAAATTGATCGACCGATTGAAATTAGTATGTAAAGTATGTAAACAGAAAAAGTTTGTGCTAAATATGATATAAAACAATTTAATTATTTGAATTTTTCAAATATCATTAATCAGATGAAGCTAATTCGAATTTAATACTTTTGTGTTAATATGAATGTGTGGAAGTGTCAAATTGAATTCCCTGGTAAAGTAAATCAAATAGACAAATGCTCCACTTATCCAATCAGTTTACAATCAGCACGCTTGGTTTGTTTCATTTAACTGCATCCAAGTAGCCCTAGCATTATATTTATGAGTATTTGAACTTTTCTTATTTCAATTCGAATATGAGCTCTGACGACGAATACTCGGATCAAGATCACGGAGATTCGCAGCGTTCCATATACAGTCAATCCTCGTTCATGACTTGTGTGGATAGCGATGAGGACATCTGCACAGAAATCGATTTACCCGATCGACTCAGGCGCTTCGACGAGCTCGATGATTTCGCCTACACAGTCCTCACAGCAGATCAGATTGTCCAGGACCAGCGTAACATCATCGACGAGGTCAACAATGTGCTGCATTTATCGCCGCAGCTCACACGCATCATATTGAATCTCTTCAAATGGGACAAGGAGACGGTTTTCGAGAAGTACTTTGAGAGCACTCCAAAGGAGTTTTTCCAGCGCGCCCATGCCGTGAATCCGTTCTCTACGCCATCAACGCAAAGCATTAAGTCGCCGTCGACTGTGAGTCTGATTGAAAATCTCTGCGGTATTTGCTACTGCACATGTGATGATATGAAGGGCCTGGATTGTGGTCATACGTTCTGTTCCGCCTGCTGGAAACAGTATTTGGCCAATAAGACATGCAGCGAGGGACTGGCTCACAGCATCACTTGCCCCGCCAGTGACTGTGATATCTTGGTCGATGATGTATCGTTCGTCAAGCTGGCTGATAATCTAGAAGTGATTGCCCGCTACCAGCAGCTGATCACCAACACCTTTGTGGAGTGCAATCCACTGATGCGCTGGTGCCCGGCCCCCAGCTGCACCAATGCCATCAAGGCCAGCTGCTCTGAGTCGCGTGCCGTGCGTTGCACCTGTGGACATGAGTTTTGTTTTGGCTGTGGCGAAAATTGGCACGAACCTGTGAGCTGTGCCTTTCTGAAGCGTTGGCTGAAGAAGAACGCCGAGGATTCGGATACCTCAAATTGGATAGCGCAGCATACCAAGGAGTGTCCCAAATGTAATGCGACCATCGAGAAGGATGGCGGCTGCAATCATATGGTGTGCAAGAATGTCCATTGCCTCTATGATTTTTGCTGGGTGTGCCTTGGTTCGTGGGAGCCACACGGCTCGTCCTGGTACAGTTGCAATCGCTTCGATGAGGACGAGGGCAAACAGGCGAGGCAGGCACAGGAGCGCTGTCGATCATCGATGGCCCGATATTTGCACTATTACAATCGCTATATGAATCACATGATGAGCATGCGCGCGGAGCACAAGCTGTATGCCAGCGTCCAGGCCAAGATGACTGATATGCAGGAGAATATGAGCTGGATCGAAGTGCAGTTCCTCAAGGATGCCGTCGATGTGTTATGCCATTGTCGGACAACGCTTTTGTACAGCTATGTGTTTGCCTTCTATTTGCACAACAACAATCAGAAGATCATCTTCGAGGACAATCAGCGTGACATGGAGATGGCCACGGAGAAGATATCCGAGTTTCTGGAACGCGAAATAACCGTGCAGAATCTGTACGAGGTGAAGCAAAAGGTCCTTGACTTAATGCAGTACTGTCGCAAGCGTCGCACCGTTCTCCTATGCCATGTTCGTGAGGGCTACGAAAAGGACTGGTGGGATTTCATGGATTAGATGGAACCGCATTCCCGTTTTCTAAGCAGCAGTACAGACAATCTTCCTATGATTGGCCTGACACGCAAAGAATCCAACATTTCTCTGAAGAATTTAAATTTGAATGACTGTCTTTTCGACGACCTATTAAAATGGCACAAAAGCGTTTGGTTTCCTCTCTGGTAGAGTGTTGTTAATCTGCCAGAGCTATCAAAATTCTACAGTTATATATTGTAATAGGAATTACGATGTGTTTTATTTCAAAGCATAGTACAACTTGCAAATGCAATCAATTTTAGTTGAATGTGGGCTTTATTGCCCACAAAAAAAAACGATGTGAACTTGTAAATGGGCTGTTGAGTTGGCAAATAGTGTATACCCTACAGGAGTAAGAGTCTGTACTCTATTTAATTCCCCATGGATCAGTATATTGGCAAAAAGCGGTTAGTTGATATAAGTTAATAAACTCTTCCCTTTTCAGGCAATTTTCCGATTACAGGGCATAATCAGCGTCTCAAATCGTTTACTCATTTGCTGCGTATCCCAATGATTTGATGGTTCGCAAAGCCTTTCGCAGTAGTTTACTGAGTTTGGCATCTTAATGACTTTTCTCCGACACTTTAGAGAGCCCAGCCTCTGTCTTCAAAGCTCCTAACTCACTCACCATCATTATTAGGATTGTTGTGTTTGTGTTTAGATCTGGTGTTTACACTCTGCAAAACCGTTTGCTTCGTTTGCTATGGCGATATGCGCCAGCTTTTGTAATTATAACATAAATCAATCCAATTTCATGTTATACTTTTTGGCGCAACAAAGCGATTAATGTCGACAATTGCACAAGATATGGCATGGCTAAAGGAAAAGCATAAATAAAGCATTGAAGCCATGGCCAATAACGGAACGAAACGAAACGAAACGGAGCATTGAAACGGCGCAAGCGCAACGCTTTTCATATGAAAAATATTTTCTTATCGCGATGCGCTGCAGAGAGAATCGTAGTTGGATTCGGAGTCGAAGTTAAAGTCGAAGTCGAAGTCGCCAGTCGCCGCCAGGTGCATGAGATTTACGGCAAACGGCAGCCAAGTCGTGCCCGTGACTGCTCGCTGCCCTGGCCCAGTCGATCGTTGACTCGCCTTGCCTCAGCTGGCCAAGTGTGAATTTTCGCACCCGTGATGAAGTTTCCAATTAAATTTTATTGGATTTCAAATTGAGGCTGCCAGGCAGCTAGCTAGTCAGACAGTCGCTCATTGATCTCCTGACTGCAGAGTCTGGCTTCAACTCTAACTCTGACTCGGGGTTCCGCAAATATTTGCGCGCCATTGTTATGGCAAGTGTTGAAAGTGGGCGTTACGCCACCTGGCAGACATTTTGCCTCCCATGCCACCACATCAGCAATTTTGAGGCTGGCAGAGTGATTTCTTATGGCAGTTCAATGCGAGGTCAGCAACGTGGTATGAATTGCACATTGGAAATGACTGGCAGATGCAACTGAACTGTTGCCTAATGCTATACTAGTAAATAAATTTGGCTATTTCAGGAAATGGCTAATTGATTGATGTCAAAGTTGATTGAAACGGAATAAAATAACAATCGAAAATAATTAAAATTAGGAGATGTCCAGTTTTTTAATTGCAAGTACGAATTCAAAATAGTACAAATAGTTCATCACCGAGCTATTGCCTCATTAAGAGTTCTTTTGTATAATACAAAAACTAAATTCACCTAATAAATTTAATGTAGCGAAAGAATCTCACATGATTCATTGTAAGTATTAAACATTAAAGAACCTTGGGTGAGATCTTTGCCAGGCACAGCTGCATCTGCATGGGCAGCCAAGTACCATTCAACAGTTGCCATCGTTTGGCTCATTCAACAAGTCAACAAAATAATAATAAAAAAAGCCTTAGCAAAGCCCCAGCCAATTCTGTTCCTGCTTCTGGGCCCTGCAGATGCCTGGTCAGGCTGTTCGAGTGAGTTCCTATTAATTTTATTTATTGGCCTCTTTCTTAACCGCCGTCGCAGCCGCCGCTGTAGCCACAGCTTAGCGGTCACGGTTCGTGTCATGCCCCCCCACCTCGCGAGTGTCCTGTCTCGCTCTTGGGACAGCTTATTGAATTTTTTATCTAGAGTTTGTTTTTGTGCTTATGGCAGCGTCTTGGTAGATTTGACTGCCCAGCTTTAGTTTTTTTTATTACGACATATTTTCGCCTGGTACTTGTGTTCCTTGTTGTCCTTGTTGGCGCTGTCAACCACTTCAAGTCCTTAAATTTGCTTTACGACTTAGTCGCGGACTTTCAATTACACGGCATTGTCCTTGACTGTGTCCAGACGGTATCTGCTGCCCAGACGTAGGTCAGCGCCACACAACAATGACGATGCGGAAGTGTTTTAATCTTTGGATGATGCTGGTTATTAATAGAACAACTACGCCAAACGCAAACTGTGTCAACCAGAAAGCAACTGCTCAAATTTAATACTTGATGCAAAGTATTAAAAAATGCAGCGGACTAACGAATCTATACTAATCATTGGATTTTGTCAATCTATTTGTACTAGGTACTTTCTAATTGCCATGCACTGCAAGCACTTCCCGGCTTATTATCTGCAGCACATTGGTTGGTCCATTGAGCAAAATTCGCCGCTGCCATAAACAATCTCTAGACTCGAGCTTGGAGCTGCCGTGAGACGGAGATGTTGCTGCTACTTGCTGCTGTCGTTGCTGATGTTGCTGCTGCAGTTGCTCCTGCCACCAGCTCTGAGTCTGGCACTGACTCTGGTTCACTATCACTGCATCAGCGACGTGAATTTATGAGGCACTTTGCGCAGTCGCCGAGCATCGCTGGCCATAATTTGCCGACGTCTATTGGCTAGTGCACAAATTGCGTTGATATGCTGACAGGCGGCGCACAGCGGGCCATTCCCCCTGCTTATCCCCTTTCCTTTTTGTCGTCTTGAATGTCTTCTAATGCGCAAACTCATTTGCCTATCGCCTCGCAAGCAGCAGCCGCAAAGTGCATTTTGTTAGCTGGCAATGGATATGGCTGATGATCTTCTCCACTAAAGAAAAACCACTCACAACTCGCTAACTAAATTGGAGCACGCGCGCAGGCGTTTTAAGCGGCACAAAACCCAATTGAATTTAATTGAAGGCGGTCGGACATGAGGCCAGTTGAGTAAGTGGTTAGTGCCCAAGTGTTGCAAGGAATGCGGGGGTGTGCAGAGCGCGGGTCATTAACTAGCTGTCACATTTTTGTGATGCGAGCGCGAAAAGAAACTCAATTTAGAAAAGAACAGCAAAAAAAAACACAAAATATATCCACAGAGTATGAAATACACTTTCCTAATTTAAGAAGTATTCTTTGTCTTATTGATAGTAACTGAAAGACGCAGACATGAATCTGCCACTGCCATAATCTAGAGATATACATTTCCTGTTTTTTTTTATAAGTGAGATTTACTATTGATCAGCTTACAAAATATTGCTTATATTTCATAGTACTTTGCGATAGTAAGTGTATCTATCTGCAACAAGCTCATCACACAAATTAAGCGCATTCCTCGGTTTTGCGTTTGTTATTCTCGTTTTTTATTTTATTTGCAGTGCCTCTTGGCTGCTTATCATTTGCATCATCATCATCAGCACGGCGACAATATTTGTGGTTGCTGCTGCTGTTGTTGGTTTTGTTGTTGCGTAAAAGGTCGTGACAATTTAATTAAACGTCATTTTATTTAATTATTTCATATATTGATTGCAAAGTCTAAAGCTTTTAATTGCAAAATGGCTTTTGGCACAGTCCAACCGCACATACGGACGTAGAAGCAAACACAAATACAAAATGCGTCGCTTATTGCAGAATTTGGTATCGGAATCGATAATTTCAATGGAACAGTATGAAAATGCAAACTGTTTGGCAGTAAAGGCATTTAATGTATTTATACTGTATTTTATTATGTTTGTTTTATTGTTGTGATTGAATTGAATGCCAGCTGGCACTGCTTCTGTTTCTGTTTCTGAATCTGAATCTGAGTAAATGTGAATCTCCCTCGCGCTTATAGCTGCCAATGAATCAATTGTGCGGCATATTTTTGCTGCTATAAATATTTGCGTTGAAATTAATTATTTTATATTAAAATGACCGCAATACATTTAATGGTCGAATGAAGCCTAGGACATTGCGCACAGGATATGGCAGACGCAGAGCACACACGCACACGCACACACACACACATACGCACACACATAAATACTCGTGTCTGTTTGAAGTGTGTCCTGTGCATTGCTGTTGATTTTTGCGGCCGGGTGACTGCGGCTGTCCTGATTGACACCGTAAATGATATGTACATTATGTACAGGATATGTCGCTGTCAGTGTGAATGTGCTGCACTGTAAACAGGAAACGGAAATGGCAAGCATTGTGTGCGTTTGCATGTTACATGCTGAAAGTGCTTGAGTGCATTGTGCTCGGAGATTGGCCCGAAAGTATTTCACCTGCATTCTTACTGGACAATCTAATGAATTCCACTTGTTCAACTGCGGTTTCTCTGATAGTTCAATGCCAACCATTTTACTATAACTACAGCTATAATTAGTCAACTTAGCGATATGCAATTGTTACATATTTCTTAAAATCCCAAAAAAAAATGCCGATTATGCTTTTTACATAATAGCGTCGATATAAAAGTAACATTTTCTAAAAGTGATTTGTTACGTTTTGCCACCCTATTTAAATGCCTCATTGAATACACTTGGTACATTTGCTGTTTCAGCAGCAGTCATTCGATATACATCACATACTTACATACATCTGTATGGGGCACATCCGAACATCATCATCATCGTCATCACATCTTCGTACCCATCAGGCAGGCACTGGGTACTGGGATTGTTTCCATTCAAAATGTAGCTACACTCAAGCCCCTGGCCGGCAGCAACAACAACAAGAACAACAAGAACAACAACAACATAACAGCAGCAACAAGAACTCGGCAGCAGAAGAAATGCTCTTTAAGGATCCACTTGTGTGCCTGGGCTCTCAAGTGTCCTTTGCATGTTAGCGAAACCACTCGAAAATATGACGCGTTTGCTGAAGTATGCAAAAATTGCACATGGAACAAATATGGGGACGCAGCTGGGCGAACAATACGAATACACAACCACAGCAAGAACAGTAAGAACAACAATGCATAATACAAAGTGTTTGTCGCTTTAAGTTGGCCAGCAGGCGAAATTCAAATTCGTCAACAATTTTTTTGGAAATGCACATTAAACAGCGATAACAATAATAATAATAAAAGCAACAACATGGTCATAAATCGTATCTATATATATATATATATATAAATGTATCTGTTTGGCGGCATATCGAATGATCGTTCATTATGGGAGAAAACAGTGGCACCTTTGAACCGCAACGTCTAGGCGGGGCTGGTGGGGGTGAGAGTGTGCTGTGCAGCCATTGGGAGTACGTGTCGTCCAAGGGGCCACTGGAGGCGCCGCCGTCGACGCCGAAGCGGACGCTCAATCAATCAATACACGGCAGCAGCAGCAGCAGCGTCGGCAGCGATTTTGTCGATGGCGTTGGCGGCAAACATGAAATATCACACAGCCAAACCCTTTTTCATGAACATAAAGTTTAGTCTAACGATTCCGATTTCCTGCACAAACGTGAGCGTAACCAAATTTGCTCTAGGGCTTGGCCAGAGAGCAGCCAAACAGAGAAACAGACAGACAATCAGACAGACAGTTGGACTGAGAGACACAGTCAGTCAGACAGATGGAGGTAAAACGCCGAACAGAAATCAATTCAATTGCCAAATTATGCCTGGCAAAAGCATGGCCAATATTTCGCTGTCTCAATATTTGTGGCCGCAATTGTTTTGCATGACTCGCTTAAGCTCGGACTTGGACTGCATTTGGATTGCTAATCGATCATCTGAGCCATGGTTTTGGCTGCATTTGTTGGCCGCCTTCGACTATAGTCTTTTCTCGACAAGACTTGCTTGGTTTTTATGCTATTTTTTTTTGTCATTTCAGTTCGTTTTGGTTTGGTCGTCATTTTTAACTGTCTTGGCAGTTGGAGGTGGCCTAAACTAGGAACATTTTTGCGCCGTGCGGCATTTGCCATAATTATGCCCGAAAAAGTAACACGAGGCAACAAAACAGGAAAACGCGACGCGGTGATTAATTGTCGAATCGTGCGCTCTGTCGGGCTATTTGTTAACTCAAGGCGTTGAAATTATAAATTGTTTTGAGTGCAACCCCACTGAGAGAGAGAGAGAGAGAGAGAGAGAGAGAGAGAGAGAGAGAGAGAGAGAGAGAGATAAACACTGTGAGAGCTGACAGGCGAAAGAAACTGTACCCAACGGAGATCGGTTTTTTATTTTATTTTTTGGCAATTTGATCAGGTGTGAAAGGGTTCACAAGGGGTTCAAGCACGAATATCGCTGAAAGCCTGGCTGGGCTGGCGATATGGCAAACCGGCCTTTCAGACTGTTCGTGTTGAGTTAGGGACAGTCAATTAAGATTGCATAGATAATAAATAGAGTCGGTTTCTTGAATATTGCCAAAATATGGCATAGACCAGCTGTAAGGTTAAGTGTTAAAGATTCGAGCCATAATTACACTATTTAAAACTTGAAAGTGTTTTTAATATGGGCAGGCGAAACCAATAGAATCATCTTGGTTTAACGAGAAATATATTTTACGAAAGTGTTAAGCAACATTTTTTAAAATAAAAAACCATTACAAACTAATCGCATAATCTATGCGTAAAGTTTGAAAAGCGTGATTTTGAGGAGGCGATTCACCTTTCCGATCATCTAAACCATTTTTCATAATTTTCGGCTTATATGCATAATTCACATATCACGAATTACACATCGTGAATTCGTGTCTCGCATAACAAACTCTATAACTTTGACTAATACGAATGCAAAACTTTTTCCCATATCTTTAAAGCTGTCAGCTCTGTTGACATTTCAAGCAGCCTCCCTTGCCACCTCTCAACTGATTTGGTTTTTGCGCAAGAAACGCGCTGAAGTGCGTAAATGTTAAGTATACAGACCTCGACAGATGGGGAACATGCCCCATCGAGAGTTGGACCCACCCCTCTCGATGTATAGCTCTGGCTTTGGAGCAGCTGTCAAATCAGCACGTGACATTGTGTGACATCATTGAGCTGGAAGATGACGCGGCAAAGCGCCAAAAAGCCGTGACGACTTTCGCTTTATGCAAAAGACAAAGCAACGCCTCCAGCTCTATCCCCAATCCCCATTCCCATCACCGAATTCCAATTTAGCTGCGGCTTCTGTTTCTGCTTTTGCAGCTGGCTCGGTGTTAGAGGTAGGTTTTTTTGGGCGATGCTGTCGAGGCTGGTGCAAGTGCATACTTGAGACATGGCGACAACTCCACCATGCTCGCAGGTAACTAAGCCCCCAAACTGAACCTCACCCGACCGCGCTGAGAGATGCATTCAGCACGTAATGCATAGATCAACATTCATGTGTTTTTATGTGTGTGTGTGCTGCTGCAATCACGTTAATTAAAAGGTGCAAATTGTAAAAAGCGCCGAATGGCGCGTCGGGAATGCCACGAACCACGACGCGGAGCCAAGTGTTGCCAAAAGCTGACAGCTGTTAATGAACGAGTTGAAATATGGCATGGTCGAGGGGGGCACGTGGAGGGGTGATGCGAGTCACGTGCTGCACATCAGTCGGCTGCTTGGTAATTAAACGTATCATCATTTCTTATAGCGGCTATGCACCCAACCAGCCAGCTTTGCTCTCATATGCAGCTTCTCTTCCCACTCCGTCTCAACCAGTCTCCGTCGCCATTTTAACTCCCACTTGCCACATTTGCATTTTTGCATGCATTTTTATATTAACGCCCCAAAACGAGATGCGACGCGCAGCAGACAAAAAGGATTTCACAGACCAAAAGGATGCGACGTTGCTGCTGGGCATGGTCTGCGATTGCGACTGTCCTGCACCAGCGCCCTGTCTCCTAACCTCATTCTCCTACTCATCCAACGGCCTCGGGAATGGAGTATATTAAATGAAGTCTACGTCTCTCAGGCAGAGGCGGCGCTACTAAAAAAACACATTTATATATACATATATATATATTTTTGTTTGTTTTGTTGTTGTGCAATAAGAAAATATGAAAATTCATTTTGTTTGTTGCCATCGCAGACGCCGCCGCTGTCGCAATGCAACAATGGCGTCAAAACAGCGACACAGCAACAATAACAACAACAGCAAACAGCAGCATCAACAACAAATGGAGAAACATGCATTCAAAAAACTACATCATGTGGGACAGCTGTTTTGGTTGGAGGCGCCAAAGGAAGACACATTAATAAAATAGACAACTGGAAAAGTATTTCAGCCAAGTGCATTAAAATGTTGTAGAAACGAAATAATCATATTTAATTTAGTCAAGTGAAATGGATTCTACAGCAACTTAACAACAGCTGGCATTTATATGAGCAATATAATTAAATTTATTGCGATCATCCTAATGAAAAATTCTTGGCAACGCATAAAGGCTTGCGTAGGAAAAGTAGCCCCACTAATTTCAATTTGGGTAGAAAGTGGGGAAAATGGAAAAACTTTTTTAAGTGTGCGTGCTCACAAAAAAAAAAAATCAAAATTCGTTGTAGACAAATGCAAGTAGTTTTATATGCACTTGAAGCTGTTCTTTTTTGAATTTTTGCATTTTTATGCAGATTATTTATCTAAACTCATAAGCGATAACTCTTTGACAAATGCACTTAAAATATGCCACTATCATAAATAGCCATTAGCCAAATGACTTCATTTAAGTAGTCTATATTGTGGATGGAAATAAACTACACCATTTCAATATCTCCAATCCGCCATAATTTAAAGCGAAACTCAACTGACTACTATCATCTCAGATCGTAATTGCCACACTTAATTGAATTAAGAAATTCCTTGAAATAAGTTACGACCACCTGCTGGCTGAATGCGATATTTGAAACTGTTCAATTAGAGCTCAATATGGGTTGGCAATAACTCAAAGTTTGACAACTTTCAAAAATATATAAAATATATATACTCAAATTACCGGCACTGTACTTACGAAGTATGCGATTTATAATTAACATTTCATAAATTCTGAATCGTGATAAGAGAGTTTTCCATTAAGAATCAATTAAAATGCAAAAGGCGATCAAAAAGTGATCGCTCAGTGGTTGCTGTTAATATTATTGCCTCGACCGACTGAGATGAAGTTATCGTGATTGAACCACTTTTCACACAAGATTAAGTCTATAGAGTGGCAATAAAAGAAAAATGCATATTTATTGAAATAACATAATTTACATGAAAATGCCAATAAATTGTCAGATTATTATTATGCCGGCCAACGCAGCGTATGTGCAACTTTACTGCCCCATTAGCCTCAAAACTTAAAAAATAATAAAGAACAATTATCTTTCATTTACCGAAGATTAAATACACTTGCGATTCAGTATAATGTACAACTAATCTATCAACTAATAAACGTACAATATTTATTATTTGCCCAAACTGGTTTCAATTTTAAAATATTGTTACAAAGTGATTTTTTTGCGTTACACAGTACGTGACAAACTTGCAATACTCTCTGTCAGCGCATAAAATATAGATGTGGAGCGATTTAATCAGTTACTGTGCGCTGTTAATGAATTGAATTGCATTTTTTTGTTGCGCTATCGCCAGACAAACAGAACCGCACAGACCCCCACAGACTCAGTGTCAGTTCCAGTTTTACAGTTCTCCAGTTTCCCAGTGGGCAGCCACTGTTTTTTTTCTGTAGGCTTTGCGCTTTTTGATCTCCTCAAGATTGTCAATGTTTGGCGTGGTCGGTTCGACCAAGCGCCACAAAAATAAAAAAAATATTAGAAAAATATGTAAAATTTAATAAAAGTTATGCACTTGCCGGCAATTGCGGACTGAAAATTTGCATAGACGTACGACTCTATTTTCGCTATGTCTGTGTGTTTATATTTGTAATTGTTTAATCGCACTTTGGTCATCTATGTGGGTTAGATATGACTAGCAACCAAACGACTAAACGACCGTGTGCCATGGAATTTGTAATTCAGAATTAAGTTCTACAATTTATATTTTTGCATTTAAAATAACGCGCTCACACCGGTTTCTGATAGTGGCGCCACCTGGCGCTTCGAGTGCGTACCTGATAAGGATGCAGGGTTGATGACATAGCTATGCCAGCAAGGACAATGAAACTTTGAGCTTTGACTGGTATCACTAATTGCTGGTATATAACAGTTAAAACTGAGCTGAAATTCACGAGATTATCTATATTCTAAATCTTTTAATGTTACAGTTGAATGATTCCAACTATAAAATACTTTGATTCATTAGAATAAGAGGTTAAGGCAAGCGCTATTCATGAACATGGAAAACTTGATTAATTAAAGAACCAAACAAAAAATCAGTATGCTGCCACATATTTCAACTAAAGTGAAAAATACTTTAAAATACATATGTATATTGAGTGGATGTATTTATAGTTGTCTCTTGCTTGTAACGAATGCCAAGTATTCGATTCAGTGAAATCCATTTGATTTATTGGCAGCTATTTATGCGTACTAAAAGCTTCAAAAATGTTAATGTAATATCTTTAAAAACATAGTCAAATCCATCGCTTAGCATCTTCGACCACATGCTGTTTTGCCTGGGTCTGCCTAATGCATTTTCAACTTTTCTGACTGTAAGAAAAAAATACTAAAATGAGCAACGCCCGCATTCCAATGAAAGCGCCAGCAGCTGCACGAAAAGCAACATAAGCAGCAGCAACAACAATAACAACCACACCAAACATGCAGGCACACACAAGTCAAAGAAATTTGCTGTTAATTCACGTATTAACCTCTTGACATTTGGCAGCAGCGTCGCCAACCAAAAGAAAAACAAGTCGACAAAATTCCAACATGGTGGCAGGGACGGGGAGCGACACGGGGAGTAGGGAAGGGGCCGAGCGAGAGACACATCTGCCCGGCTGTGACGCTGCATAGAAACTGTGTCAATGTGCCAACATCAACAACAAAATGTTGGGGCGTTGTGTGTCGATGTGGATGATGTTGGTGGCATGTGGGAGGGCAGCAAGCGTTATTGGCGTTGGAGTTGAAGCGATGTCTTTGCCGTTGGAGTTCGAGTTGGAGCCACGCCAAATGGAAACTTGTGCCGCAGCGTCTGTGTCGATGTGTCGCTTTTCGGCTTTGTGTCTTTGTGTCTATGAGTACGTGCGCTTCAATGACTTTCAATTAAATCAATATTCATCGTTTTGGCTGCCTCGGGGTCTAAATGGCAACGGGCGGCCCCGGCCAGGCTCAGACTGTGACAGAGCATGGAGAATAGAGGCCGTGGCAGAGGCAGCTGCAGCAACGACTCCGCTCCTTGATTAGACGCGACGCGGTAACGACAACAACAGCAACAACTACAACAGCAACAACTAAAACAGCTAACAGCAGCAACAGCCACAGCAGCATGGGAAAATGTGCAATTTTGGCTAAAAAATAAATAGTAAAGGCTCGAAGAGACCAAGCTCGGCCTGACCGAGCCTGAGCACATTGCGCAAATTTTGGCGGACTATGTCTGTGCCTGTGTTTGTTTCTGTGCAGCCAGCCTGCTGTCTGCAATCAAAGATACACCACAAAATAAACATTTGAACCACTTGCCTGAGCCTTTCACAAAAACAACAAACAACAACCAACCACCAGCAACAAAAACAATCACAGCACACAGAAGGTGGCACAGCCGAAAGCCGCGCGCGAGCGAATAATTAATGTTTGCCAATAACCGAAGACACCTTCAGCGCCGCCAGTTGCCAATTGCCAACTGCCAGTTGGCAGTTGCTGATCGCCAGGTCGACTGTGGTACCGTCTAAGTCGATTTGACAAGTGCGCCATGCGCCGATGGTGGTCATGCAAATGAGGTATTTATAATTGTTGTCTACAGTCGAAAGATTAATGTGGAAGGAAGAAGAGGGATTACGAGAAAGGGAGATCGTACGATCATTAATCAACAAAAACAGTTCACAACACTCGACTAGTTTCATGATCATTTCATAAATTAAAACACTTGTAGCTAAACTAAACTGGATTCCAAATATGTTGAACAATAAGTCATTTAAGATACGGCTAAAGCAACCAAGAACACCTTGTAGTTTAAGATAATCCATGTAGATAACTGAGTTATTGAGCTAAAATTACACTTAATAAAGAAGAAACACAGTCTCGTTAGTCAGTCAACATATTCTAGATGAGCATGCAATCTCGCTAAGGAGACTTTCATTGCGAATCAAATGATGAGATAGACTTTTATGAATAATCCTTAGCATATTATAGAGGACACAGAGCAGATAACTCAGTTTCAATGCTCCAAGCTGATTGTTATTAGTTTAAACAGCAATTATACCTAGCCAATATAATCGGCCAGTCCACATTTGCTTTCAAGTTCAAGTCGTGAATCTTGTCTTATCAATATACAACACTTAAAAGTTAAAAATTATTAGATAATAATTTTCATGAATAATTTTTATTAACAATTTGACTTTCCCATTTTTAAAATTGTCAACAGAAAATTGCATACATAATTTCATCAATAATTCACACAATTCATAATTAATTAAGTTCTGTGACTTTCATTCTCTATTCTGTCGGGCTATCCTTGAGCCCATGCAGCACTCATAGCCAAAACATGCAGTAGCTAGCAGCATGCCACCTAGCCAAATTGCAGCTGCCACATAATAGTACTCGAGATCACTGGAATTCACCTCCTGCAGTGTGGCTTGGTTAATAAAGTGCAAACGTCCGCTCTGTATTCCACGGCCAAATCCATCGTTTTTCATCTTAAGCAGAATGCCGGCCTCAAACATGCGTCGCACATACCAATTGAAGATCTTCAGGTAAGGGCGACCATAAGCGGCAGGCATAAAGAAGGGTTGCTGGTAGATGATCTTCGGTAGCTTGCGAAACAAGGGAACGCGCAGAAACTTTTGCTGATAGAATGTAAACTCGATTTGATCCTCCAAGGCACTGTACAGCATGCTGGTGTTGAGTTCATGTCGATAG
Source organism: Drosophila planitibia (assembly GCA_035043785.1). Taxonomy (NCBI): domain Eukaryota; kingdom Metazoa; phylum Arthropoda; class Insecta; order Diptera; family Drosophilidae; genus Drosophila; species Drosophila planitibia. The sequence goes on from JAWNMS010000023.1 coordinate 414,511, forward strand.
CGTTCCACCAGCTGTTCCGGTGTGAGCACCAGCCGCTTGGCCAACTGCGGATGTATGTCTGGCAGCTGGAGTAAGAACTTCAACTTGATCTCCTCTTCCGGCAGCTGGTAATCAGTGCCCTCCAAGTCATCGAAATTGTTCAGCTGCTTGTCATAAAGACCCGCAGCCAAATTGCTGGAAAGCACCGCCAGGTAAAGATTAGTCAGCATTAATCCAGCAATGGTCATCATAATGTAGAGGAAAAGACGACGCGGGCCCGGCAGGGCAACCAAATCTCTGCCTGGCGGCAGAAAAAGCGATAGACGAAAAATTTGCAGAAAAGCTCCACTTAAATTTAGACGTCCCCGAGAGAGCAGAAAAAGTGCTCCGCTGCAGTACATCAACATGGCCAGTAAAACTAACCAGGTGTAAAAAGTGTAGGGCTTCAGCAGATACAAATATCTGGGCAGCAGTCTGGCCGATGGAGCCATCAGAAATCCATTCTCAAGCCAGAGAACAACGCTGTCCGTAAAATTCGGTGTCTTTGCCAACAGATAGGGCAAGAAGTCGACGTCCCGAGTGGCCAGCACTTGGTTAGCTTCACTCAATGTGTCCACTCTGCGAGTTCGAATACTGCCCTTGAAGTGATGGATGAAATCCAAAACCATGCGCAGCATATAGCCAGCATATATATTCCGATTCCGATGATCTTTGAATACAAAGGCTCTCGGTGGTGCACTTATCAGGATGCCACAAGTTATATTAAAGCCATGAAAGTCCCAGAGAAAGCCGCGAGTCCGATGAAAATACTGCAACGTATCCGCCATTTCTAGCAGTCGAACTTCCGGATACGGCATATAGCTAAACAGTTTCTGTGTAAACGGCAACATAACCAAAATGTGAACCATGCCCTGGCGCCAACAGTGTGAAAAGAGCTGGAACAATTTGGCCGTCGTTGCTTCAGGATATATGATCAACACGTGCAGCTGCTGTGCTCGCCATAACCAGGTGGTGAGGTAATCAACCATGCTGCTGGTATGCATATCCTCCAGATAGATGACGGTCAAAGCACGCTCATTATAATTGCCACTCATTACGAGCTGCAGCGTCGTATTGCTTACGCGGACTGTTGGTAGCTCAGATTCCCTAGCCGGTATTAGACTGTCGAAAAGAGTCTTGTTGCCAAACGCAACGTAAAAATTCAACTCTATTTTATACAAGGCATTAAGCTGATCAATACATTGACTGACATAGCTGCCCGGCAGCAATGTTAAATTCTGTATCACGTTCATATACAGTAAGTCCATTGGAGCTATTTAAGCCAGGAATCTCTTGACGGTCTCCTTTTATACCTAACATTTTTGTGGTAGGACCCATCATTAGGACATCACACTTAACTGCGTACACATCGTTTATTCTGATGCCACAAGTGCATAATTAACAGAACAATTGCAATTGTACACTAATTGTATGTTAAGCTCAACTCCCTCTCACATGCTTGGTTTTTCTCACTATTCATCTTGGTTAATACTCAATTGCACCTTAAACATTTCCTAATTGAATGAGAGCATAAAATACCTTTGGATTCGTTTAACAATTACACGAAAATAATTGGATAATCAGCTGATAGCTGTAGTTGGACTCTAGGCGTATGTAAGAAACAGTCCAAACTATGCCTATTTGAGAACTGACAATTTAGTTGTATGCCTCCCGCTGATTATTATCAGTTTTAACGACAATTACGCCCACCAAGAACATTTGCCTATTTCACATTTACATTAAAGTATTTGTCGTGCGCGACTGCTACACTCCCAGTCAGTTAAGTTAAGTTTACTAAGCTTGGTCTTATCACCCATCTACCAAACGACCCCTTGACCACAACCACATAATGATTTGTTGGTGGGGCTGGGTCGGCTTGCTTTAGCGTGACCGCCCCAAAGTCAAGTGTCATAGTTATTTCTGGCTCAGAGGAAATATAATGCAATTGATTTAATGTACGTTAACTCTCATGTGAAAAATTATGTCAGCCAGATGGCATTTTCAGATTCTTAGCAAGGTTTTATTAATAATGAACTTAGAACTATCTGTAAGTCAATAACAATATTAAAATATTTGTTATAACACATTCACATTCATTAGCTTATAAATTGTTTACGGTAGTTAGCATGAGATCGCTGAAACTGATGTAATTTATATAAATATGCATATTTTAACAATAGATTAATATTCATTTACAATGGTTTTCAATTGAAATGACCCTCGTTCTTCTGACCATTTTGTAGTGTCATTCGCTGTCTGAGTAACTCTAGAACGAAACACAGTACAGACAATCCCAAGCCGATAGCCCATAAGGCAAACACATAGAAGTAGAACTCCAAATCATAGTGTTTTTGTTCCACTCCATCACCTCTCATTAGCTTAGTTTTGCCGCTTTCAATTGCATCTCGCCACGTATCAGACCTCATCTTGTAGAATATGCCACTCTCAAAAATGCGTCTTATATAAATATTAAATATATTCAGGTAGGGCAAACCAGGGGCGACTGGAAAGGACATGAGACCATCCAATAAGCTCTGCGTCAACATTTTGAACCGTGGAACTTTCAACAAGTGCTGTTGATACAGAAAACCTCTAATGCGATCAGTATAGCCAAGATACATAAAGCTAGTATTCAGAGCTAGGCGAGATTCTTCCACAAAATCTGAAGGTACAATTTTAATAAGATTCCGGACTACAGGTGGCACAGAATCTGAATTCATTAAATAATTCGCAAAGTATTCGGACATTATAAGCGTATATGGTGCATGAGCTAAGTCCTCGAGCGAATTGTACTGTGGCTCATACAGACCCGATGTAAGCATACTTGATAGCTGCGCCAGATAACAGTTGGTCAAAATAAGTCCACTGACCATCAGTATAAAGTGTATCGCATACTGTTGCCAATTCGCAATGTTGATCATTGGCTGAGCCACATACAATATATGACACCAGCTACTCAAAAAATGCTTCCCAATCTCAGGGCCTCTATTGCCATTAGTTCTACAAAGCATAAGCATCCCGTATCCCATTGAACCAATCACTGCCAGCCAAACAGTCCAAGTGAAAGGGCGTGTGAGGTAAATATATCTGGCAATGGGTCGAGAATGAGGCACCATAATATGCATTTGGAGTAAATAGAGTGACGTGGTGCCTGATGTAGCCAACTCCGACTCCATTGGTTTGTAGACAACGTCAATGGTCTTATTTTTCAAGTAGACCAAATAATTTTCGTACATTTCCGAGAATTGAAGATCCTTTAGGATCTTGACTGTGCCATTGTGACGTCGAGCAAATTCCAAGAATATACGATGCATATACCCTGATTGGATCAACTGTCCACGACGATTCACGTACCGAAAAGTTCGTGGTATAGATTGAAAGTAAATTGTGCGAATTGGATATTGCTGAAGGTCTCGTAGCTGGTGCCATCTATTGAGGTAATCTCCAACTTGTCCCAGTTTTGTGATGCGTATTGCCGGATACGGATTGTAGCTATAAAGTGACAATGTCTGATTAAGTTTATGGATGAGCAGCACATTGATGAACCCCTCCCGAAAACAGTAAGCATAAAGATCCTGTTGCCAGGCACTTGGTTGCAAGGCCGTTATAAACACTATATGAAGCGCATGTAGTTCAGTCAACATTGATGACAGTAGATTGGCCACAACAGCATCCAGAGGTGGCGTCCGTATATAAACCACTGTTAAAGTCTTTTCGGTAAATCGTCCAAGTAGACAAAAGTTTGTAGAAAAGTTAGCTGATAGCTGAAGCTGAATTTTTGGCGTATCCATTTCAAGTATCTCTATTGCATCCGGAGAGTTATACTCCAAGTTGATAAGTATATTGAGATTTATGTTGTAGGCAGTGTTGAGCTGTGTTATTACTTGCGATAGTCCAGAAGATTTAGTTTCTTCGGAATTAATAGCATGACGTCCAAAATATTGAAGAAGTAAGAAAAATTGCAAAATCGAATGCATTATAATCGTATATTATTTGATGTATTAAATGTAAATGTGATGTGCTGTTATTCTGCTTTTCAGTTAAACAGTTAAGACACTCAGCTCCAATCACAAACGAAATCTGTTCCTTACAGGGCCTTACACTGAATTAAGCTGACAACAGTCTTGACTCAAAGCATGAGCAACGCACACTACGCATGAAAGAGAGGCGACAGTTTAGCTTATATGTGTTCAGCTGATTATAAGCAGGTGTAACGCAAATATCACTTAGCCAATGTAGTCGCCAAGTCCATATTTATATCCTAGATAAAATCGTGCCCTGTTGCTGCAACACCCAGTCAAAGAAAACTCAATTTGAACTTATCGAACATCTACTAAATAGCACCTTGAGCAAGGGTCTGGCTATTTCTGCTCTAACGTAACTACCGCATTGCCAAGAATCACCTTTCACATATATATAACGTGTACGCATTAATATGTAAGAAACAGTTTCAAGTGACAATCAGCATATGCCTTTAATGTGTATGCAATATTTGCATAGGTTTCCAGGCAAGTGCACAGGGCTACTGCTAGTTGAGAGAGATCTCTAACTTGATCCTTTTCATTTTGCATAGTTCAAAAGCATATATTATACAATGGATGAACACTAATCGCAGAGCTTATGTGTGTGGTAATTGTGTAAGCTAGATGACACTTGTACAATAACTGTGCTACAATTTTTAGAATGCACACTTTAGTTTGCATTTTAAAGATCAATATAATTAGTTTTGAACATTATATAGAGCCACTTAAATAGGGTTATGTTTCACCTGTAATAAAAATGTGTTGGTACAACTATTGAATGGTTTGAAGAATGGCTTGCTTGATATGATCAGAGGTCCATTTGTTGCTGCTGCTGCACTGTTTGAAACTCGTTAGCCCACAGCAGCAAACAACAGCAACGATTGCAAACAACTTAAAATTGAAATCGCTCATAAATTCTGTCACTAATTGTAAAGAATGGCAGACCTTGAATTCAAATCAACAGCTCAGTCAGCCAATGGCTACTGCTAAGCAAATGTCTTGCAAAATTATGAAGCTACACAAATCTAAAAAAAAAAACAAAAACAACAACAAAAAAAGCAATAGTAGAAGCAACAACAATGTGCGATTGTATTTGAAAATGACGATAAATAAATATAAATTTCAACGGCAAACATAAAGAGCTATTGACTGTTGACTTTTATGAACAATTAGGCGGCAGCCACTTAAAGAGGCGAATATATTGAGATACAGATACGCAGATACAGATAGATAGATGATAGTTATACAGATATCGAGTGCATACATATATGGCATACAAGTCTAGCACACACATATGGCTAATGGGCCTCTCTATGGGTTCTCTATGGGCCTGGCCAACAATAAACTGCCATTGATTAAATCGACAACTGCAACAGCACGCAACTGCAACAGGCTGTGCAACTGGGTGCGGGGTGTGGGGTGTGGGGGGGAGGCGTGACGAGGGCGTTGCAAGCTTTGGACTTTAATTAATGGATTCAAAGCATTTATGCAAATGGAGGGAAATAATTTATCACCCATTCAAGACGCAACAGCCACAATTGCAGTTACTCCAATACCAACAACAACGACAACAATCAAACCTTCCATCCAAGCATTGCAATATGCAAAAGTTTTGTTCATTAGCGTAACGCCCACACAGTTAACATTAAGTGGGCGTGGCCACAATCCGCACACGTTCTCTCAAAGTATTTCTATTTTTTTCAGTATTTCTACCTATTTATTCTTTTTTTTTGGAGGCGGCTTCGTTTGATTTGCTTTGGCTCAACTGTCGATTTGATTTTATTGTTGTTGCATTTTATATGATTAGTACTTAATTTATAATTTTTTTTTTTGCCGTCAATAATGCACTTAATTGTATAGGTTATTGTTGTTGAGAAATCGGCGCAAGGTTAGGAGATTAGAGATTTTAATACTGCTGTGGGCTGTTTGCTGGGTTGGCGCAACTTGTATTTGTGTGTGGGTAGGAATTGTTCTCAGCAACATTTGTGACGAAGAGCACCATATAATTTAAATAATGAAGATTCAATTGAAAGTGAAATAAATGCGTTCAACGTCATAAAATGAATACCTACAAATATTTGTTGTATTTTTTCTATAATATTCCACATTAAATGACATAATAATAAGTAATTTGTTTTGTTTTTTTTAAATCAATAATTACATATATAATACAATTAAACTCTTAAGATGTTTTTAATAAACTTTTTATTGTAGAAAACTTGAGTTGGTCCGCTTTTAATGTGCTTACTTTCAAAATGTTATTTTCTATCAATTCTTCCTTGCTCCTTGTCAATTCGTTAGTAACGCCCACACAATTCGACACCCACAACCACACAGAAACTGGCCAAAACATTAAAATAACAATCATCTGGCATTACTTATCGCCACATCATTGTGAACACCCCTTCGCCGCTCCCAACAACCGTTTCGAATCATAACCCAACGATCTGTTTAAAGTCTAAGTATGCCCCAAAGCAATAGTTGAGTTATTTTGCAGTCAGAGTTGAAACTGTAGCCGTAAAATCAATTTGCCCAAACGTCTACAACTTTATCACACAGTCCACTTAGTCATAGTCAGAGTCATGGACATACTGCTCAAGATGTAGACAGTCTCCGAGTAGGCAAATGCTAAGTAATCGGACACTCTGGACATTGGACAAGAAACTGCATCTGCCATCGGTCAATCAGCAAGTTAGACAAACTTCGGCACTCATAGCCCAAAGGGGTATAGAAAAACACTTAAATTTCTGTTATCGCATTGGCCATATCAATTGACTTTTTGGGGGCAACATAAATTATATGGCCCCAACCATCAGACGGTGCCAAAGACAATAATTCACAATCGATCGATTGAGGGAGTGGAAGAGACAGTTGGAGCATTGCAATTTTCGGATCAGGCGCACACAACTAATGCCAGAGATTTTCCTAAATGGGTCAAAACAACAAGGAAAAGATCCGCAATTGGCTATTGAGAAAGTTATCGGTCAGTGGTCAAAAAGTGGTCAGTGATAATGGTTTCATCGGTGAGCCGATGGGCAAGTTATTAGCGTGACCGGGGTTAATCAAAAAATTTCTGACCCTCGCAGCACTTGAACAGTTTGTTGGGGCGTATCTGTGCGATGCCTAGCTATAGACAACCATATGCATTAAAATTAATTGCCTATCATAAAATTGTGTCCGCTGACCAAAAATTGGAAAAAGCAAGTAGGAGTGCTGTAGTCTAGAAAGCACGACTAGGCGATACCCTCAACACTAAATCGTGCACGTATTCAAACCGGCGAACTTGGCCTAATCGAGTTGGCTGATAATAAATAAATATATCTTATGAACTTAAAATTGCTGTCCTGGCCTGTTACACACATATTTACGACTTTTAATGGTTTCAGTATAAAATAAAAATCACGCTTGAGGACGGGTCCAAATTTTCCACTCCCACAACTTTGTCAAAAGTCAAGCGATATTCAAAAGCATGTGTGTTGACGCCTTACATTTAAGTTTGAAAACGCGATTCACATTTCATAATACCCTCCTACCCGTTCTTAATGAACAGCTTATATATTAAATTTCTTAATCTATGAGTATGCGATTGGTCGTATATTATTAAAGGCGTTGGTTCCCTGGACAGGCCTGAACTCTGCTTAAGCCGAGTTAATGGGCTATAAACATTGCTACGGTAAAAGTCAAGCGATTTTGCGCCTAATTTGTCGCTTGCCAGGCCAATCAGGCCGCCGGCAGCAACATGTTGCCGCAGCAAACACAACATAAACAAGTGCAGCAGCAACAACAGCAACAAATGAACTATGCACAACAGTGTGTGTGTGTGTGTGTGTGAGTGTGTGTGTGTTTCGGCTGTCAATTGCTGACATTTGCAACAGTCCAATATGTTTGACATTCATTGGCGATCCGCATGTTGCCAAGTGGCTGACATTTTGCCGCTTGCATAACAGGCAGCAACAGCAATCACAACATCAACATCATCAGCAACAGCAGCAACAGCAACAGGTACAGCATCAGCTAACAAGCTGGCAAATCAAAATCAGCAAGGCGACTGATTGAACTTGTTGCTATAGATAGGCAGATGCAAATATCGTTAGTAACATAATGCCGCAACAAGTGCATCAACATAACATGTCAACTCAGTGACTACAGCTTTTTATATTCCTCTTTATTATTGTTTTGCGTTTAATGTTTATGGTCCATGCATTCGGGCATAAAAGCCAACAATCTTAACACGCCACTTAACAAACAATTGTTGATTGATTGTCGACAATTGCATACCATTGTGAGATGCAGGTGTTGCCTTGCTTTCAATTAACTTGATTTTTACATACTTTAGCTTTTGTTGTATGGTTAATGCACAATAAAACCAGAAAGAAAGTCCATCTTAATCACGGCGAAGATTACATACCCTAGACGGGAGTTCGCATGCTGACACTTAAGTTTTAGTCCGAAGTTCGAAATAATACCATGATCTTCTTCGTATTAAGCAAAATTAAATTTAAATGTTTTCTGTTTCATGACTGGATGACTGAACTGTGATCAGAAAGCATGATCCCATAACTTAAAAATCATCTGTTAACCAAAGCAATAACGGGAGTATATGCCAAGTTTTATCAAAATAAGTTTAATACTGATTGTGATTTTTTCAATTACTTGTATTGTTTTCTTTTTTATTTAACTGTTCTACTCTCCAGTTTAGTCGCAGCTTTTTACAGCCCATTTCCTTTAGGTGTCAAGTCAGCTAGGTGATGTCATGTCCCAGAATTCCATCTTATCTTAAGCGCTTTGTCACTTGACTTTAGCGCATAATTATCGCTAAACGCGATAAGCGTGCCAACACCCGCAACAACAACCATTGCTCTTGTAACAAAAAGAGCAGCAAAGAGGCCAAAAGCAGCTTGTGGCTTGTGTTAATAACCATTAAAAGTCAATGCAGCTCTCGCAGCCAGACCAAAAAACTCAATACGGAAAGCTTAAGAGAGAAAAAAAATGGCGAGGCACGCAAACTAAGCCATAAAAATATGTTTAACACACCCTCTGACAAAGCTGTTAACAGTGTAAAATGCGTAGGATAAAGCCGTAAAATGTTTATTGCTGTTTTTTTTTTCTTTTTTTTTTTTTTTGGTTGTGCTGCTGTTGCGACAACTGACGACGTGTTGTTAGCAATTTTTCTTTTTAGCACTGGCGACAAACGACAATTAAAATGCAAACAAATCGAATGTGTGTGTGTGTGTTTGTGTATATATATATATATATGTATATATATATATATATATATATGTGCAGAAGGTTTGTCTAAGTGTTTTGCTACATAAAGTCGCGCACTTAATTTGGCCAGTAAGAGCAGCAACAGCAACAGCAGCAGCAACAGTAAGAGCTGCACTTACAACAACAATCAAAGACACAACAGCAATGGTTGCTGCTGCGCACGCGCGAAACATTTTTGTGCGGTTAGTAAATGTGGCGAAAGTTGGCGTGCCGTTATTTTAATTGCAACATGTTGCCGCGACAATTTGTCTGTACTCGTAAATGTTGTGACGCTAATTGCCAAGCAAATACTTAGCAGCACTCGGTCGACTCCAGCAATAAAAACGACAGCAACAATTGTTTAGACTGTGGGCAGCGAAAGGCTTTCCCAAAAATTGATTTGAGTTTGACTAGTGTTAACGCCCTAAACAACAACTTAACTGATCATTACCCCACACATTAACCCGTCAACGTGGCCAAGTTTGCAGCACATTTAGTGAAGCCCGTGAGGCCTGTGCAACAGCAATAGCAATAGCAGCGAATCAAAATCAAAATATAATCAATAAGTAGTAATCAAATTTGTGCTTGTAGCTAGCAAACGGCGAGTCGTCTGGACGGGAGGCTGCCGCACATAGCCCGTAATTATGCAACACATGTTCAGTGCAACAATTGGCCATAATTTAGTCAAAGGTAATTGAGTAAGCGAGGCGCGGACTAACGCCATAGCCTGCTGGGGCTATCATTAAGCCACAATTTCGAGCCCCCTTCGCACAGTAGACGCACACAGTAGTCACCCTGATTGGAGATGCCTGAAGCAGTCGTTGCTAGAGTTGTACCGAGTCGTTCAGACTAAGCTCGATGGAACTAATCTTCAAACTAAACGAGTCAATTACTTCTCTGTTGGTCGTTCATTTGAGTCCTAAGCTCGGTTAGTAAAAAAAATGTAGTAGTCAACTAATTCGCTGAACTGAACTAGAAAGTCCAACTCTAATCGCTGCTGCAACATTGCCTTGTTTATTTATTCCTAGTTAGATGCGCCGTGCTTCCTCGTGGTTACTTAATTGTATGGCATCCCTATCCCATCCTCTACATCTCTTCTCAATCCTCTGGCTTGGTGATATGGGTCTTGAACTGCATTCCTTGGGTGTGATATGCAAGCTGAAAGATCAGTGAGCCAATGGAGAGTATCCTTGAGGTAATTGCAGTGTTTAATGATTGAAAAGTAGTCAACGTGAGCTAAGCACAGACGTGAAGAATGATTGAGATTGGTCTTTAATTTGCGGAAATTGCGATTGCCAGAAGTGGTTTTTGCTGTACTGGTATTTTTCAGAACAGCAACCAATTGAGGAAGCTACCAAATAAAGATTACAAGTGTAGCGGTTCAGTATATCTGTTTACTCTGAACTATTTGTATATGAAATAATTACGATTACACCTTCTACTGACTAACTGCAAACCTTCCCCTTTCTGATTCTCAAGCCCCAAGGCAGCAATACGTTGCAACTGGCGCTCCCCAATAATTTTTTGGTAGCAACCACAGCCCAAAGCAGCATAGGCAACATTTAAGCAACTGCTGCTATCCGATCTACTGGCCATATTTGTTGAACACTTCACTTCATTTGTGCCACTTTATACACCTACAAATGTCACTCAAAGCAAAAAACATGTTAATTTACGAAACAGACAAACTTAAATACTCGTAAAAAGAAAAAAAACACGGCAGACACACAAAAAACAATGGCAAACTAAGTCCGCCAAAAAAAGGCTTAAAACTGCAGCCAAATGGAGAGCGAAAAAAAATCAAACGGCAACGAGATCACAAGTCACGATAATGATAAATCGGAGCTAAACATTTAGCCGGGTTGCGGCTGCCACAAAAGGTCGAGGGTGGATACCGACTACAACAAAAATAACAACAAGTAGCCCAGTAGCTGGAAAAAATTTATTTACTCATTGTACTATAAAGAAATAAATAATAGCAAAACAACAACAAATAGAGTAGTGAAAAAAAAAGAAGGCAACGTGTCACAGTTCGTGAAATAACAATAGTTCACAATCGGCCCCGGCGGCTGGAAGATCAGACCCAAACCAAAGCCAAAATCAATGCCTAAGCTTCATGCAACCTCAGAGAGAGAGCGAGAGATCGATATCACAATGAGTTGACGATTGAGCCAATGCTGCCGAAAACGAACTCCAAAATCTGGGGGCTATGAGCCGGCTTGTCATTCGATTGGCTTCTGTGTTGTCTGTCTGTCCACGTTGGAATAGTAGAGCGAGAGAAGGGAAGGAATTGAAAGAACTTAGTTTATGTTGATTGCTGATGACAACGCCAAGACAAAAAAAAAGAGCAAAAAAAAAAAAAATAACAGCAACACGCCGTCGTTGTAATATTTCCATGTTTGCAATATATTCATGTTTTTGCTTATTTTATATAAAAAAAAATATATAAATAAGAATTTGTATATGGCATGCATAAATTATGAATGTTTATTTTAATGCACTTTGCTGTAAAAGGTCAACAGCAGCATTCACAGTTGATTTTTATTTGAATTTTTGATTTGTCTTTTTCGTTATTATTTTTGAGCTCAGCGTGTTCTTTGTATTTGGAGCGTTGTTTAAGTTGATGTTGCTTTTTTTAAGTTTATCGTTTGGAAGCGTCACGATGTTAGCGACCTAAATTGAAATTTACTCACAGCTTTTCGCCTAGTTATGGAAAAATACCTTGAAATAAGGTTGCTGTTTTTTTGTTGTTGTTGTTTTGCTATGCCAAAAACTTATTAAGATTTGAAGCTTGACATTTCTGTAAGACAATCAGATGGGTTAGATGCGATTTTGCTTTTGTTATGTTCAATAACTTAATTAGCTACAAAATAGGTCTCACATTTTCCTTCTAGACTTCTCTCTTCTTTTTCTCTCTTCCTTGCCATTTCTTTTGTACGCATTTATAATTGCCGATAATCTGATATAAAACATACTATAATCATTGTAATAAGCGCTCATCGTTGGCATAAACTTATAGCTACATGAGTGATGCTTATCTGCATAGCACAGCAGTAACCCGCCAGCAGACTTGCAGAACTCTTTGGCTGCTGCGGCTTAATGGTCGTATATGTGGCCAATAACTTTAGGTACGACAAGAGAGGCATTTTGCTACTACTTAAGGCCAATAAATCTAAGCAGCTGCACTTTTCAACTCATCGACGAGATGGCAGATGCCCTATAGACAAGCAGAACCCATGTCCTCCATGTCTATGCGATTGTCATCAGCAAACGGCTTTATCATTGTTGTTGTTGTTGTCGTTGATGCTAGCTGGCTGGCTGGATAGCTGACTTGGGTTGGCTTGGCTTTTCTGTCTTGACGTGTAATAAGTTTCAAGATGATGCTGCAATTACCACGCAGAGACCAACAACATCTGAGCTATCATATTGATAAAATAGCCTTGAGTGTCGGTTTTGTTAATGTTGTTGTTGTTGATGTTGTTGATGTTGTTTGTTACTGTGTGATGTTAGTGTTGCTATAGAGCTGCGTGTGGGGCAAATCATTAGTGGCATTTGACCTGCCATGCTCTTTCGCATGATTGAATTGGCAACAGCTAACTTGTAACAGGGAACAGCATACTGCAAAAGAGCAACAAATTTGAGTTTGTCAAAAATTTACCAACGATTTTACTGCCTCAAAGTTGCCAAGTAACAGCAACGGCAACACCAACAACAGCATCAAATTTTGCCTGCAGGCAAAAAATTCAATAAGTTTGCGAGCTGCTACACATGGGCGGCGTGCCAGAGAAAAGGGGGCAGATTGATTGGCATTTTGTAATCAACGCTATGCAAATGTCTCAGCATAAATTAACTAGCAAAATGTTGCCAGCTGTTGCTGGCCGTGTTGCCAATGTCGACAACCATCGGCAGCAGCGATTGCGTTGATTTGACACCTTCCCGGTCAGCGTCAGCGTCAGCATCAGCACCAGCATCACCGTCAGCGTCCATTGACTGCATCACTGGCGCTGTTTCTGCTAAACATGTGAATTTCCACCGTATTATCTGTCACATTTGATCGGCTTGCACATTTTCGCACCACTTATTTTGAGATTAGCTGCGCCAACAGATTTTTCCTGGCAAATGCTCGCCGCGAATATTTTGTTGTCAATTTGTTGATTTTGCAAACAATTCCAAGCGATTTGAGCATTTATGTATTTGTCGCTGATAAATTGTGGTGATAAATCGAATCGCAAATACAGCTTGAAATTTGATTCTGGAAATATCACGACAAATAACTTTAAGCAAACTGCTTGTTTTGAGTTTAGAGATATCGAAGCAAATTCAAACGCTTTGCAATTTATCAAATTAAGACTTGGTGCTAAACTTGAAATCTGGCTTAGAAACCAACTTTTGTTGTGATTTCCCATCACCTTGCTCAATTTTTATAGAATGACTTCCAAATTTGGTCATAATTGTCATGACTGCATCTTTAGAATAACGCAACAACAACAACAAAAACCACCACCTGACCCTGCGAATTCCGCAGCATGCAACTGAAAAACAATTTCCATCTGTACAGAAATAACTCAGCTCATTGTCAGCGCCGCCGACCCACACACTGACCTCCCGAACATCGGATATGGGACGGCACCACATGTTGGTCTCGGTGGTTGTTAGGGGCCATGCGGCGGTTGCAGCAATTTGTCAATTTCATAATTCAAGCGGCATGCGGCAATAATTCCCAAAAAAAATAAAATAAAAGTCACTGACCATTAGAAAATAATGTAAAATCAAATAAAAATACTGTAGTCGAGTGAGTTCCACTACGATTTACCCTGAAACCAGCTGTTAAGTTACTTTTATTGGTAAATTTCGTTTTAAAAGTCAATTATACCCTTTTTACCTATTTTTAATGGGATTAGGGTATAAAGAGTTGATATTACACATAGCTGACTTTGCACTTTAAGTTCTTATTGAATTTTGCCTTACAAATGTTCGCATAACAAACAAATTGTATTCTTTATTTGAGGACCCACTGTAAATATAGTTTTATATTTGTTTTCCATTCGTTGTCGGTTGCCGCCATAACTTGAATTTTATACTCTCCGGTTGGCAGTGGTAAATACTTGAAAAAGACTCGATCAAATACCAATTCCTTCACAATGATAGCATGCTGAAAAATATATCGTGGCATATAATTATACATACATAAATATTATTATATTATACTTTACTCACCGCATAGGGACACGTATGATTTATGTTCGAACTGAGGCTAACATATCAACTATTATCTTTCCAAACGACAATTGTTTCTTAGGGACGGCCATAAAATTACAAAAATCATAAGTCTGGTTGAACAAAAATGGACGATATCCATTCAATTTGCGAAACAGACTGAGATTAACCTATAAATACAATATTATTTGTAAAAAATAAATAGATGTTTTGAACCACTTCAAATACCTTAGCATTATTGAAGGGACCTTTATTTAATACCGCGTGTACATTTAAGGCCACAATTCCACGACCTATGATTTTTAATTTGCATTGCTTATAAGTAGCATAGAAGGGATCCAACATTTCGCACTCAATATTTGTAAAGCGGGACTGAAAATCTGATAGCCCTCCATTGAACAAAAGGATGAGCGTAAATACAACCCACATCGTCAGTGAGCTAGCGATTCACATTACCTATTAACCAAGCACGCACAAAGACAGTGTATATATAAACATAAATATAAATAAACGCTTTCAAACATTTAATTGCACGCACATTAAACTAATCTCGGTTTACAATATTGCGTAATTTAACTCTCATTATTGATTGCAATCAGTGACAGCGGGTCATTAGCTCAACTAAATATCAAACTCAGTGAGACCAGATTGACCAGCACCTGAAGGCAAAGACAAAACAAAAAAAGAGTTTAAAAACACAGTAAATAAATCATTTCAAATCGTAATATATTATTTGAAGAAGCTTGTGGCATGTGCAATATACTCGTTCCTACCTTTTGGAAACAGAGTGTGAAAATACTTAGGAAGATGTGCAGTTGAAGCTTAATGGAGGCCAAGTCACATATGAAAGTCAAAAGCCACACTGCTCCCAAATGCATTCAGTCTTTCTGATCCTTCTCTTGCCCCTTTAAGCGGCTGTTCCATTGCGGATGCGGGCCAGTTTTATTAGAGTTGGTGCAGCATGTTGCCTGGCACTTGCAGTCTGCGTCGTTGTTGTCGTCGTTACATTGTATTAGAATAGGGCAACAAATCATCTCCATTAACCTAAACAAAACTGCACAGACAATCGCTGAACGTGCATCTGCAGCACGCCAATGACAGAGGGGGACAGACTTTAAGCTTTGGCTCTGCCCTGATGGTGGTCCACAATAGGCATTTGCAACAGCCAACAACAAGGCAACAAGCCACAACAGCATAAAACACATAGCAAAGGTGGTAAAATTGGTGTCACTTGTCACGTAGAACGTTAATTGTGAAACGGAAATGTTGCTACGTGCTACGTGTGGTTGCTGTTGTTGTTGCTGCGCCTGGCACGCCTTGACAACATGTTGCAACTTTAACTTGGGTGCATAATTTGCGTCTTCAGACTGTGTGTTGCTTCTCTTCCACTTGCCTCGAGCTCGACCTCGTTGTGAAAATTGAAAAATGAAATCAAGATACTATGAAATATGTCACGAATGCAATTCTCGAACGCCCTCCTCCCCTGCCACAACCACTCAACTCTTCTACACTCAGAGAAAAATAAATAATAAAAAGCAGATTACTTAACTTCTAATCAAACAAATTTGTATAACCAACGAAATTACTGCTGGTATCCTTAATTGTTTTTTATATGTATATATTATTACTAATAAGCAGAAAATATATATGGTTATCCGGCAGACTATTTTACGTCAGGGACAATTTTGTTTTTCAAAGTGTAGGCAAACACTTTAGGCCCGCATTGGGCATGTGCATATATTTTGGTTGGATAATTGAATTGTTGCCCAGCAACGAGCAAACAACATTTATGCGGACACTCATGAGACCAACAGTCGCTATCGCAAATGACAATTCGAAAACGTAATAAAAATGCAAGCGGAATTCGGGGATACAACGGCAGTTATTCAACATCCAAGTCAGACTACTGGCTGTCATGTGAGGGCGCCGTAGGCAGCAGCAGCAAAAGCAGCAGCAGCAGCCTGGCCATAAGACAAACCAAAACAACAAACAAACAGTGAAACAGCAAAAAAACAACAGCAACAAAAAAAAAAAAAACCAATCAGAAACGCAAAAATCTCTGACAACGTAACTGCAGTTGGCGTTGCACAGTTGCGCGATTAGTCGCGTGGGCGCAGGCGCAACATGACGGCCAAACAGCGATTCGGATTTGTTGCATGCTGGTGCGGTGGCTTGGGGAGTGAGGCTTGGGGACGCTCCACTCGATCGCTTAAACAGCGTCCTACGGCTTCCAAGTTGGACAAGTTGCGGGCTTTGTGATTGGATTTATGTTAATTTCAGACGAGATTTGTGCAACGCTTTTAGCTGCTGTTTGTTATTGTTACTGCGGCTGCTGCTGCTGGCAGCTGACTGTGCTTCAAGTTGCTTAAACTGTTTTGTGTGCGTAATTAAATGGTGACATTTTTGATTGCAAAGTGTTTTTTTGCCATGGAGTCAGCCACATTGAGCCTGTCAACTGTCGACGGTCTGCAGAAGTTTGCCGCATGGCATTTAATTGTGGGCCATCGATGCAGATATCAGGTTCCCAGCTGCACCTCTGGGACAACAAGCTGTTCAATTTCTATAACTTATTAGATACCCAAGCCAGTTTATAAGATAAATAATTTGTGCTTGTTTGGATTTGTCAATTGGTTTGACATTTTAAAGTTATTATATCCATCAAGTACATACCGTAAATATTTTAAAAGAAGTTTATTTAAAAAGAATCCCTGTATTAAGATAAATATTTCATTGTCTATAATAATAATAAGCTAAATGCCAAATTATCAAATTCTGTTTAGTTCATAGTTGTAGTATTATAAGAAAATAGTTTCTTATGCTCACATTTTCACATTTTAGTCTTAGTATTTACTCAAAGCTATAAGTACAAATCATTAAAATCAAGCCTCAACTCATGGTATACTTCTGACATTTCCCGCATATTCAAGTTGGTACTTTGTAGTTAACAGACTATCTGACACCTTGCAACAGTCGCACCAGATTGCAGCAATCATAGTGTGGCCTCTGCAAATGCCACACACATACATCGACAGACACGCACAAGACTCAAAGCCAAACTGTCTCGCCTGTTCAAAAGCTGGAGCCGCATTCACATTGCCTGACGCACTGCCTCCAGTGCCTCAGTCTTCGTTATTGTCTCCGTCTCCGATTGCTAAGTTTGCCAGCTTGTGTCTCTGGCATCGCATTACATGGCAACAATTTTGAAAACAATCAACAAATAACTTAAAATAATTTTCTAGCCATTTGTGTGCAAGTTGAAGTTTTAACGGTTGCGGCGTGCGGCTTTTTGTACCCTTGTCCCAATCCCCACACCCCCACAACCCCTCGATCCACATTGGCTGGATCTTTTTAAATGCCTGAGGCACTGCCTAAAACCTCGACGGTTTTGTCAGTTCTCTGTTACTCTAATGGGTCTCATAATTTTTGAATTATGCAGTCGTTGTAAGGCTTTTTATTTTTCTTTCAACTTTACAGATTTTGTTGGCCTGACAATACATAAATTTGTCTTTGAAGTGGGCCCAAAAGGCCGACGACAACATTTGACGGCGGTTTGGCGAGAAAATCATTGTTGTTGTTGGTGTTTGCCGCTGCTGTTGCTGTTGCTGCTATTGTTGTAGTTGTAGTTGCATTACTGCAACGTGCCGATTGTAGTTGCAGCTTTTGACGTCTTGTGTCATTGCTTGATTAGTTTTTAATTGTATGATTTATGGCGAATTCGTATTGTACAAAATGGATGCATATGTTAACTAATGCTAATGTGGCCCAGCTTAATTGAGAAATTAGCAATATACATTTTCTACTTTTCTGTATATATGTATATATGTCCCCAAAGGCAGCCCGTTTCCCCCTCTGTTGACTAAGTAGTTGGCCTGTCACGCGGCAGTGGACTACGTCAATGCTCATCAATCTTTGGTTATTTATAATTTTCTGATTTATTAACCATGTTAACACGAGGCGACATTTTGCTTTTAACAAATATTAGCATAAGACATTTTTGCCCATTGCCCGAGGCTGCTGCAGCTGCTGCCCCCACGCTCTTCAATATGGCTGTGATCACAGAGTCTGGCATTTGCCAAGATTTTCTCACAACGCCCACAAAAATAACCAAAAAACCAATCCAAGCTTAATTCCATTTCCAAGTGCAACATAAAGGCCAACAAAATGCAACCAAAATGCTCAGCCGGCCTCTGACTTTCGGTAATTTGAAAATTAATAAAGTCGTTTGTTATGCAAAGTGGCAGCGGGAAGCAAAAGCTGCTGCGGGGGCTTCGGTGGTTGCGACGGCAGCAGCTGTTGCTGTTGGTCATGTGGGCTTTTCGGGTGTGTGGGGAGCTGTGGGAGGTGAGGCTTGGCAGCTGTTCTGCATCGTGTCTTGGTGTGCTGCAAATCGCCTACAAAAAAATAAAAAATAATAAAAATAATAACTGTTGCACCTTTGTTACACACAATGGTGCTGCTGATTTTGTTTTAGTAAACAAGGGCGGGTGTGAAATATACAAAAAAATAAACAAAAGATGTCTTAAAAAATTAATTTTCTTGTAATATATTTTCCGTGATCTTTGCATTGTTTTGTTTCGTTTTTCTTTGTTGCCGTTGGCTATATCTAACTTACTAGCAATTCTTTGGACTTCTCAAAAGACTAAATAAAAAGCATAATTAATTAAGACCAATATTATTTAATGCTTCTACAATAACGTATCGCATAAAGACATTAATTGGGTCAATTCTTGTATCAAGAGTTGTAACAGTAATACTTGCATATTATTTAATAGTTCGCAAAGTCTTTTCATTGCAAGTGCAAGGTTGGAGATGCGGGAGAAGCTTGCTATTGCTTAACATTTGATTAAAGGAAAAATTTTGTAGGTGCTTCCACTTTTAACTCACAATGTAGATACTTCCACTCTAATCGTGGCAGTAGTTGGCCAGCTCTCAAATGTCACAGCTAAATTGTCAGGTAACTAAAAGTAAACTGCCTAAAAAAAAAAACATCTGTTTTTACGGTAGACTATTGCTTCGCCAAACTGCAAGTGGGTCAAAGCCAATTAAGCCAAAATTGTTGGGCCCATTACAAAACAAAAAATTCAAGCAAGCCATCCCGTTGGCCATTAGA
Organism: Drosophila planitibia; assembly: GCA_035043785.1. Taxonomy (NCBI): domain Eukaryota; kingdom Metazoa; phylum Arthropoda; class Insecta; order Diptera; family Drosophilidae; genus Drosophila; species Drosophila planitibia. The sequence continues at coordinate 434,125 of JAWNMS010000023.1, forward strand.
GTCAGCCCTGTCTGGTCTCACCTGGCAGCTGTGCGGCTGTACCTGTATCTGTAACCACACCATGTTCCAATCCCAGCCACTGTCGAGTTGACAACCAAGTGCAGGCAAATGTATCATAAATTTTCATATAATTTTTAAGTCTTGTTTGGGAAAACAGCAAGAAAAATACAAGTGCCAGACACTTGCAGCTGTTGCAGAGACAAAGCAGCAACAACAACAAAGAGCACTTGTAGTTAATTTTTCACAACTGACGGCAAGTTTTGTGCAATATGCGCTCCGCGTTTGTAAATGTGTATTTTTTTATTTTATTATTATTATTTTTTTTTTTTGGCTGACCTGTCGCCAGGTGCAAGACAACACAAGACTCTAAAATGCAAAGATTTTAAAACTCTGACTTTTTCCTCAACAATTTGTATTTATTTATTTTTTTTGTTGTTGGCTGTTGTTTGGCTTTTCGACAGCCACTTAACGGAGTCAGTTGTGGCGATAATTAATTCTGACTCAAATATTGCAACGAAACAAATCTGTACACAAAATCCGGTTCAATTAATGTGAAGGAATTTGTTAGAGGGGCCGCACAGAGATTTCTGTAAAATTGGAGCAGTTCCATTTCGCATAGACAGCTGCAGACTGCCCACTAGGGGGGATATCAACTGAACTGAACTGAACTGAACTGAACTGAAGTGAACTGAAATACCAATGCATTAAGTGTGTGCCAAATTCTCAAGCTTGTTAATTCCCGTTGTCGGTTTCTGAGCTATTTATAAATAATTGTTCGACTAGGATATACGATCACCACATTTTTCAATATTGTTAAACGGTATGTGTGCAATATTAATCACATTACACAATGTGGCGGTTATGTGTTTTTATAATTGATGCGATCGATGGTGCATATAAGACTTTATTAAATTGTAGAAGCTAAAACAAATTAAAATTGTAATTATATATGATATACATACAGAGCTTTTGATTTTATTTCTGAGCCTGGAATTTGGGTTATTTTTGGCTTAAATTAACATTTCTAACAATTCGTAGATATTACTTATCATGTCCCTCAGGGCAGCTGACGCATTGGCAGCCAGCGATTAAGTGTGCCCACAGTTCACAGTTAATAACCAAGTGTTTTGGGGTGTTGAATTCCAAATTACACCAACAGGCCCGCCAAGCTGCCGCCGTGGTCAAAGAGCTTAGCTCTATAATCTTGTTGCATATATCATATATAAAAAAAAGTTGTCTCTGCTGTTGCTGTTGCTGTGGTAGTTGCAGTTGCAGTATGGTGGTTGGCTGCCGTTTATTAAAAACAAATTAAAATGCAAGAAGCCCCGAGGGCTTATGGCCTCAACGCTGACCACCCATAAACTAAGCAAGGCGTACAAAAATAATAAAAAATAAAAAAACGTATGGCGTCAAATGTAAATCAAGTAAACGTGCCGCTTTCCCTGCCGTTCCCTCAACACATTAAATACGCATTTGTTAGTTGTTGCTAGTTGGAGCGGAGCAATTACTATTAATTGTTGAATTGGTGTTCTGGTGGGCAGTTCATCCATAGATCAATTCAGCATTTAAGCGTTAGAGTAACCAAGTACTTATTATTTTATAAAAACCATTAACAGAAAATCAAATTAATTAAAAATGTAATTAAAAAATAAATAAGGAAATTGATACATTTAGTGCACATAATAAATATATTTATAGAGTATTGTGTACTCGGGTAGAGTTAATTTAATACTTTGTAGCGTAGCCAAATACTCGAGGCAATTTTTCACAATCGTAATTGCAATTGTTGTTACAACAAAAATGTACTTTTAAAAGGCGCCCAGAAACAAGCGCAATGTTTTTTTTTTTTTTTTTTGGGTCTCCAGTCTTTGGGGGCTACCGTTACGTTTGGAACGGGTCCACAATAAATGACAATTGTTGCTGCCTCGCCTGATCTCCGTCTTGTCTGGAGTGACGCACACGAATTGACCAACTGACTGACTGACTGTCTAACTGAATAATCCATTCGGTTTTTTTAACTGTGGGGGCGCACGTTTAAGATGCCGCTTCCCCTCTCACTACCCCGCGTCAACCATCAATTATTTGAAATTTTCATTCTATTTGGCGCACGTGCCACACGAAGCAAATTGATTTTGCCAGTAGGTGGAAAATAAAATTAACTTTGCGGCTTGCATTTGTTGCTCTATTTGGGCGAGCAGTCGACTAGCAGCCGTCGTCCAGTTAAATCAGTTTCGGCTTTGAAATTAGCTAGATTTGAATTTGTATTTGATTTGCTAAAGTTAAAGTTAGCGTGGGTCTACATCTGTCTCTCAGTTGGTCGGTTAGTCTGTTGGTCAAGATCTCGGTCCGTATGGCTGTCAGTCATAGTCACTGGCAAGTCAGAGCCGACTCGGTGACTGGGACTCGCTTACAAGGCGCCTGCGGTCATATTGTGCGACTTGATTTATGGCAAGAGATTGGCCAAAAAAAGAAACCAGCAACAACTCGCATTTGCAATTGTAAAAACATTTTTTAATTCAAAGACGGAATTTTTGCGACCAATTTGAAATCGATATATACATATCTATATACATATATCCAATAGTATTATAAATAGATATGAATTTTAAAATAGATTTTTGGCCATTAATTTTTTAATATGTAATTGATTTTTTTCTAATATTAGTATCTTGAAAGTTTTTCGAGTACAAAAGCAAAAGACTTAGGCAACAAACTTGTCGTCGCCAGCATTTGGTTCACACCATGCACAAAAAAAGGCTGTCTAGTAATTGGCCATTTGGTTTCGTGTCTCTGCACAATTATCAATTACTCCAATCACTTTTATGTCACATGCAAATGCCACTGGCCGCCAAAGCCAATAATAATAATAATAATATAGTTAGAAGTCGGCGGCGTTACGCCCACATTTTGCAAGTACTGTAGCCATTTGGCATTAATTAGCCAGCAATTTACGCCAGCGGCTTTTAATTTTTTGCCAGGTTGCCACCCACAGATAGTTGGCCGAAAGACGTGGAAGGTGTTGTACAAAACAAATAACACGCCAAAGATCAATTAGACATGAGAAACAGACACAGCGTGGAACAACTGGAAGTCTTGGATTGACTGTGAACATGATGTATTCACTTCAGACAACGAATACAAGTGCAAATCGCTAGCATACTAATTTCGCGAATCCAGTAGCTAAATAGTACACTCAAAGAAATACTTTATATATAGGCTATACAAATAGATTTTATCATTTCAGAGTTGATCAGAGTTGAAGACTTTCAAAATTCTATACCATATTATTTGCCGAGTGTATTGACTACTTGGTACATTTCAACAGCAAACTCATTAAGTAGAATTTAAGATTGTTTTCAATTAATTCACAACTTGACCGGAAAGTGGAAAATGGAAAATGCATGAAAGCTTACCATTTTTATATTTTGAATGCATTTTTCATGAGCCTGAACTAAATATGCGCAGCTTTGGGTGTGCATAATTTACCACGCAATAGAAAACTGCTCACATTTACAGCATAACATAAATAAAATAGAGAAGCGGGCGTATTATTCGTAGTAACACTTGCAAACCTGTGTAGATTGCACCACATATTTTTATGTATATAAATGGTGTGCAACATGTGCGTTTTATATCGTTTAATATCGCCGTTGGCGATTTTATAAGTCGCTTTTGTGGAGATTTCCTGTTTGCAACGTTGCGCTTAGTATTAGGAAATTGCAAGTCTGCCCAAGAAACGGGAAGTGCACATTAATTGAATTATGCAAGCTGCGCCGGAAATTATAAATGATGTGCCACATTTTATGCTTACACATTTGTTACCCTGCTGGCTTTACCGTTTTCATGTTTCATATTTTGTCATATTCATTATAAGCATGAGTGTTGCCCCCAAGCCTGAGAGTTGTGCCAATCAAATCATTTTGCGGGCTGTTCTCAAGGTTGTTGCTGTGACTTTCCAATAAGATCTCGCACACACACACTCGCACACACACACACACACTCACACACATACGCCTATGATTGATTTATATTGTCAGTTAGCCAGAGGGGCGACCGAGAGAGGCGTGGCTCAACGCCATGCGAGCATAAATATGCAATTTGCTAATTGTAACACATAACGGCAAACGACAGCGTACGACGTTCCGTCCGTCCGTTCGACCGTCTATCAATCCCTTGCCCACCTCATGCCTACACTCAGAAAAAATAGTAGTCTTTGCATGCAGAAAATCGAGAAAACTTTTAAATTGCCATAATAATTGAAACATTATTTTTTAACTTTGGAAATAATGAAAATGAATTAATTTCCTTAGAAATCTAAACAGTTGCCCTTATTTGACTATTTCTAAATTTAAGAGCAGTCCATATTTTATGTGATTTTTAATATCATCCTTTGATTTTATAATAAGAAAAAGATATAGAAATTTGTCATTTGTAGGGCATATTTTTGTCTGAGTGTGGCGTTTTGATGTGTCTGTTTGTGCTCGGTATCTAAATCTGCCGCTCCACTCGTTAACCGTTTGTCATTGTTGCCGTTGTCGTTGCTGTTGTTGTTGCTGTTGCCGCGGTGGCCTTCAGCAACATATTGCTGTTGCTGTTGCTGTTGTTGGTGTTACTGTTGCTGTTGCGGTTCTTTCGCTCGTTTTTCGCATTGATGTTTCAAGGTTGCCCAATTAAAAGTGACATTTTGCAACATAATGTGCCTGCACTTAACATGTTTCTTGTTTTCGCCGTCTTGTTTGTGGCCGTTGTAATTCGCGTTTTTGTTTTCTGCCTATCTATCTACGAGCATCTATGTGGCTATCTAAGGTTATTTTTCTCTTTTTATTTGTTTTTTGCTGTGTGTTACTGCTAATTCACGCTTAAATTATATAATTGACGTAGGTTTCGTAAAAATATACATTAATTTCCAATTTACATTTTAAGTATTACAACAAAAATACAATGCAATTGAATTGCCTTAAGGCTGTAATTGGCGCAATACTGAGTCATTAAAATGATTTGATTTCGCTTGGTACTTATAAGTGGGAGTTGCTATAAAGAAACTTGAGAGAATTGGTTTTACCTACGTCTGTACTATATAGCATACCGATATAGCAAGAGCACAGATACAATTACTAACTGTTGTGCCAAATGTGTTATTAGAGAACAGTTCAAGTTAACACAGTAAATGAAATTAGATAATTCCTATAATATGTTCAAGTAAAAACTACAAATTAATGAATGTTTTAACAACATGAAAGAATGTTAAATACAATAATAAAGAAAGAATCTTTGTCAAGTACTCCTTTCACATATTCATTCAGCTATCTGATTTACTTTTCCCAGCATTATTTACAAAATATGCACAGGCAAAAACTATAGATATTCAGTATGATTTACAACATGTATTTAATTATGATCACTTGTTTGTGTGTGTGTGTGTGTGTTTGTGTGGCAAGAGACTAATCGAAACGCCGACAAAGAGACAGAGAGTTGGACAGGCGAACAGCTGGCCAGGTTACCATCTGTACTTGGATGCCATTCGCCGCCGTTTCGAAAGTGGACTTCACTGCTCACTGCTGTGGTTGCTCAGTGGTCGACTGTCGACTGTCCACTGTCAGTGCAAGAGTTTTGCTTGTCATAAAAATGCGCGCAATGCAACAATTTTAAAATGGAAAATATGCGCGTATGCGTGGAATGATAACCGCTGACTGCACTGTCGAAGACAGAGAACAGAGAACGTTACCAACCGGGATGACTGACTGATTCTGAAGCGGACTCCGAGTTTGGTTTGGATTCGAAAAGGCATTGCTGTGTTGGGTAATTATGCGGGCAACACGTTCAAGGCGGCGGTAGGTTGGCAACATTGAAAAATGTTGCCATTATTGTTGTTTCTGCAGTTGCAGTTGCTGCGGTGACTGTTGCAGCGATGTTGCGTAAGCCATTGAAAATTGCATTAGAAAAATCACTTGGCAGCCCCGGCAACAATTAAAGCGACTCGCATGTTTTTCGCTCTAAGTCGCCTGGGAACCACAAAAGCCGCACTTTGCAACTAAGCAAGTCGATTCAAGTTGGCATCGCCTCCATTTGAAGCTGCACATTCGTTGGATTTGACGTTCTAAAAGTCACGCGGCATTTCGATTGTGGCCTGCACTGAGCGAAACTATAATGTCGCAGTTCAGTTCCACATATGAGCCGTTATTTTCTTAGCAATTGTATATGAGGACTGTCGCATGCATTTTTTTCTACAGTGTACTGCCTAAGTGAGCATTTTTAAATCAAGTTAGTTATTTTTTGCAATGCAGCTGTAGATTATTGAATATTACCGCTTAGCTTTGGATCGGAAATCGATAGACGCTGTAAACTTTTTGTTTTTGCCAATTAGTGACTGCTTTAATCCAGTACTAAGACATAAAAAAGTTAGCAGAACCATATTCTAAATATATAATCGCTTGAGCAACGAGAAACTTTGTTCATTTTATACGTTTAAGTCCGTTTTTATTATTCGTATTTCGGAGTTTTTTTTTTCAGTGCAACTGCAACTGTGCAACTGTGTGTCTCGACCGTAACCTGTGGGCCCTGATCTCTTTGTCTCACCACTTTCCCCACCCCCTTTCACTGTTTGGCACACTCTACCCATCTCTGTCACACATACTCTTTTTCGCTTTGTACTGTAATGTGTACAATTTATTAGCATTACAAATCTTTGTGGCGATGTTAATCGAGTTAAGGCAGTAAGCCGCTTTTATTGTTTGCCGTTACCCCATTCGCGTTGTTGTTGTTGTTGTTGTTGTGGCAAGTTATACATGGTCAGATCGGGGCTACTTGCAAATACCCTTTGGGGCAAAAGCCGACAACGGAGTCGACGCAAAAATCAGCGTAGACAATTTGAGCTATTTTTCACCAATTAAAAACAGATTCTCCCTGCAATTCTTCATGGCACTGCCATAGCGACCTGGGCGCTCCTAGCTGTGTACATAAAAGTGTTTGTTGTTGCTGTTGTTGGTGTTGTTGATGTTGTAGCTGGCACTTAAGTGAAAAATTCAATTTGCTTTGTTGCACGTTGCACAGGCCGCACTTGCGTAGGTTTCAATTTATGTATGTTGTAATAGCTGTTTCTATGTTGTATTTTTTTTTCCTTCAATTGCATAAATAAAGGCCAAAATGTATTTGGCCCAAAATGCAAGTTTATTTATCATATTTAAAATGCAATAAAATGCGTTTCATGTCGACAGCCGAGCATAAATTAATTTTATGCATTTTTAGTTGTGCATTGCAAACCCTAAGTGTCAAAATAATTCATTATAATTGCCCACAGATCATTTTTGTCAACGTTTTATATCTTTTTGTTCGCGTTTTTGTCGTCGTCTTCGCGTCGCGTGCGTTTCGCTGGCGTTTTTCGTACGTTTTTTTTTTACATTTGCACGTATTTGTATTCGCATACGTTTTCGTCACTCGGTTCGGCGGTGCTCGGAGAATGAGTGAATAATTGCAGGCATGCCATGTTGTTTATATTAAATTAAATTAATGATGACTTTTATTTATGTGTGCATGCACAGGCGTCATACAGCTGGCCACCTAAATATGTGCTGGCCACTCCTCTACCAACAAAAAGGAGGCGTTCAAAGCCTTATTTTTGGGTTCTCAAGTTGACGGCTTAAAAAGTGTCATTAAAGCATAATGCAAAAGTTTCTCAGAGCACAAGAAGAAGAAGATTATCTAATGTTTTTTTTAGTCGTCGCAAGCTTATGCTTTAGAGTTATTACTAACCCAGGCTGCCTACCACATCTTTTATTATCCACTAAAATCATCGTTGTTACCTTCGGCTATTAGTTATATTCTAATGGTTCAGTTAATCTTCAGGCATTAAAAATATTTCTAACATTCCGCCGCATGACTAAATAAAGAAATATATATATTTAATTATCTGGTCAGTCGCCTATAATTATTAGCGACTCTCAAAAATTTTAATAAGTTTTACAAATATGTGTATTTTTTCGAATGCTACTCATCGGGTGCGTTCCACTTGCGAGAGTCAAATTGCTTGGCCTGCTATTTATGGTTAAATGTTAACCGCAAAATAGTTATTGCGTTGAACAGATTGTGTAGTTTATTTTGCTGTGAGCCATAAATATGTTAACATCATTATAAAGCATAACACCTGCAACTGTGATCAACAACATATACAACAACAACACATTTTTTCGCATCTCGCGTTTTGCTAATCGAAGCGAGTTTGACCAAGCAAAAACAACAGCAACAGCAGCAGCAGCAACAACAAGCGCAACTAGCATATATAAAATTTGGTAGTTGTTGGTTGTTCCAGCTCACTTTGCATTCATGCCGGCTGTTTCTCACGCTCCTTATTGGATTTGGAACGCAAGTGCACGCGAGCAGCGAGCAGAGAGCAGAGAGCGGAGATCAATGACGTTTTGGCATCGACATCGGCATCGGCATCGGTGCTTTTCGTGCGCAATAGCCGCAGGGCGAATGTTTTGAGATTGCCACCGACGCAAAACGCCTGGGCATCCCAGTGCCAGCAGCCCCAGCCCCAGCCCCACTCTGCCATTCCATTGAAACAAGTAAGCGGCACATCGCAGCAAATGCAGCAGGCTCTGCTGCTGCAAATGCAGCAACCCGTTCCGACTACACATGATTAATGATCCACAATTGTGCTGGCGCCATAATTTGCTAGTAGTTTTTTTTTTGTTTTGTTTTTGCTAAAAATTAGTTAAACGTCAAAGAGATAAATCACATCTCTTAAGCAACTACAGGAGCAAGTCACTCAGAGTATGTTTTTGCCAAATATCCGATAATAGATGCCACATATTATAAGCAACATCATTTTAAGGTAGCCAATTGATCACTAGATTTTCGTTTCTCCATTTTTTTCCAATCAAGATTCATATATTTTATACATTTATATAAAAAAAAAAACAAAATTGCAATTCATCTGCAATATAATTATATAATATATAAGTTGTTATTACGTAAAGTTTTTCATATAATTCTTTAGAATATGATTTCTTCTGATTTGTACCTTAATTATTAACTAAGTTTTATATAGTATATAGCTGATGCAGCTTCATTTTGGGAACTTGTTCCTTTGTTTTCCATTTCAAAATAAAAATGTAATGCCTGAGTTTCCTATAGTTGTCAGACTTTACAGACTAGGAATCGCGCTTTTATACCGCTCAAATATAAGTGTATTTAATATATTTAATGATGGCGTCGATAGGTTGCCATATAATTGTCCACATAGTTGGCAATAAATTGATACTGCAACTGGAACAAATACTGCCAGCGCGTCTGAGCCAAGGCCAGCTCTGCGCGGGCATCATACACTCCATTCTCATCCGTTTCCTGCACTTCAGTTTCGGATTCACTTTCAGTTTCATCAGTGCCATCAGTTTTCTCCGCGGTAATTGTGCTTATGGAACTGGTGTCCGTCTCGCTTTCAATGCTCTGCCGTTCGAAATTCTCATCATCATCATCATCATTATCCTCTTCATCTTCCTCATCTTCATACAATTCGTCCGAGTCGAATGATCTTGAGGAATTACTGTCGTATTGGGATTCATCAATTCCAGAGGATGCGCTCTCATCTGACTCAACAAAGCCGCTCGATGAATACCGAAGCTCCAAGCTATTGGCATCCATGCTATCACTACCAAATGAGGATTCGGAATTTATGGAGTAGGCGTCCTCAGCATTATTATTTGCAGCATTTGCTGGTAATATATTCATCTGCTGAATCACATGGACACTTAACTTGTTCAACGGCTGCTGTGGCTCCTCATTTCCATCATCATCATCATGCTGATCTGAATTTGTAGGACCCTTTATGAATTGTATTAGCTTTTTGCCTAGGTTGGATATTCGTGGCACGGCTAATTTGGGCAACTTCTTTGGCTTGCTATGATCCCCATAGTACAAGCGCTGCATTGCATCATACAGCAGATCAATCCACTGATCATACTGCTGCATATCGAAGTTGGATTGCTTAAAATGGGCCTTCAGACGTTGTTGAATTTGTGGAATGTTGTTAAACTTTTTAAGCAGACGCAGGAATTCTGTTTTCTTAGAGTTCGATCGAATCAGACTCTGCAAATAAATAAACAAATTTGATTAGAAGATTCTCATTTTATAAATTCTAAATATCTCGCATTCGAATATTACATTTATTTCGATATTTCGCTGCTTCTGATTGTCTGCTCCAAGCTCAAGCCACAGTTTTTCTTCCTTTTGTCCATTAAGAGATTTCTGTGTGGAAAAGCAATTTAAAAACATTTTGTCATAGATAGTGACTTATTTTAACATTTACCTTTGACTGCTTTTCTTTTGTGGCTCGAATCAAATTCTTAGCTGGCTTCTGGGTTGTTGCTCGAATCAGGCTGCAATGACGCCAATTGAAGATGTATATATGCCGTCGGGATTTGTGCCGCTTTTGCAGTTTTCGTGACAATGCACAGCGCCAGATGAGCTGCGCATCGCTCTCAGAATAGCAACTGCTGTAGGAGGCATCACTATCATAATCATTCTCCATGCTGTCCGATATTATGCTACTGGCATCATCCACAGTGTTCGAAATGGCCAGTGGATGCAGTGTGGTTGAGCTCCCCTCCGTAGGAGGCGCAACCAGGCAATAGGTTTTAGTATTTATCGAATTTGGAGCTGCTGCAGGTATTTCATTAGAAAGTGTCAGATCTTTGAGTTCTATAGAAATTTCCTGCAACGCTTGCGGTTTATCGAGTTTTTTGGTTTTCAAATCAAGCGCATTTTTGGATTTGTTGGATATTTGTTTCGGTGACAGATGTTCATTATAAGAATCCTTCTTATTGACAGTAATTTGTTCAGTCGTCAACAAGGACTCGTTTTGAGTTTCTTTAATATTGTCTACATTCAGCACCACATCAAGAGCCAATTGTGGTTCAGGTTCGAATCCTTGTTTGGCATCTTTTATAGTATTTTCTGAGACACTTCCTATCTGAGAGACGAACTGTATTTCATCAATGGCTTTTGGCTGCACCACTTCCAGTTCATCGTTTTGGTTTAGCTCCTGCTCAACTAAGTTGACATTTATATCCAAATGCTCGTTAATAATTGAGACTGTGTGCTGCAGGTGGTCATTAGTTCCTTGTGCCTTCCAGCGCTGCTTGATGCGCTTTAGTTCGTTCTCCTCTTGTTCGTGCGCCACGGTTTTTTGGAAATAGGGGAAATCATAGTCGTCGTAGTTCCAAAAGTTGAAGCCATCACGTTTCTCCAAAGGAAATCGCAGCACTGACATGCCCGTGCCAGCTTCAGCAGTGATACGTCTGAAATGTTGGCACTGTTGCGGCGAGGAAATAAATGTAATTGCAATGCCCTTGGAGCCAAAGCGACCAGCGCGTCCAATGCGATGCAAATAAGTAACAAGGTCTTTGGGCGGATCCAAATTAATAACCAAATTAGCATGCGAAAAGTCCACGCCGCGTGCCAACAAATCTGTGGCGACCATGGTGCGCATTTTAAAGTTTCGATAGGCCTGCACAGGTAAACAAATTTTTAGAAAACATTGTCATGGAAAATATGGAACTCACCTGAAAGGTTTCTAGGCGATCGCTCTGCTTCATGGCGCCCGACATCAGATCGCATTCGATGCCATCGCGTCGCAAATAGTTGCGAAATGAATCGGCACGACTCTGCGAGCTGGCAAAGAGTATGCCCTGCTCATAGGGCAACTGAGCAAAAATCTTGTGCAAGGCAGTCAGCTTGTCAAGCATCTCCAGCATGCTGTTCGGCTGCTCCTGCAGCTCATAGACAAATTGACGAATGCCCAGCAGCACTGTGGCACGCTCACTATTGGACACCAGCACTGGTTTGTGCATCAGCTGAGCCAGACGCTCGTCCAGCGCATTTGGATATGTGGCGCTGCAGGCAATAATCTGTTTGCGCGACTGCAGCGATGAAATCAGCGACTGAACGTCCTTTTGCAGAGTATCCGTGGCAAACAGCTGATCGGCTTCGTCCAGCACGAGTAGCTTGATGCCCGAGATGTTGAACACATTGTTCTGCATGAGGTGCAGCAGACGTCCAGGTGTGCCGACCAGAATGCGTCCCTTGGCCATGCGTAGGCGATCTCTTTTACATCTGTGCCGCCAATGAAACTAACGCTCAAATATTCGCATGCGTTGCGCATTTTCGAGGCCAAGCCGTTTATAGTGTCCTCCACCTGAATGGCAAGTTCGCGTGTGGGCACAATAATCAAAGCTTGCGGCTTGGCGACCGATCTGTCCATCAACTCCATTGCGGCAAGCACATAAATCAACGTTTTGCCCGTTCCACTTTTGGACTGCACCAGCAGATCTGTAAACGTAGTAGTAATAAAATATATATAATCGTGATAGGTTTCGAGTATCTTACCCATGCCAGCGAGCGCCATTGGAATTGCAGCTGCTTGTATTTTAGTTGGTGTCACAAATTTGTGCAGCTGGAGACATTTTAAAATGCTATGCTTTAATTGGAGCTCTTCGAAGGAGATTGAGCCGGCAGCTACATCGCTGGTGCGCTGTTCACCATTTGCAAGATCATGCGCTATTGCGCACTCCATGTTGTTGCACGTCCCAGCAAATTACTTGCAAAATATAATTAAATTGCAATGCAAAAATGAAACTCACGCTGCCAAAAAGCCGCCAAGCAACGCTTGCTCGCTAAACATATGATATTAATCGACGGACCGCCACAGCGTATAGACTTCGATAACGATTTCCACACCAGTGCTGTGTAACGTGTTACGTTGGGTCGCAATTGTTCATATTTTTAATATTTTTAATATTTCTAACAAAACTATACAAAATTAAATGTATTAACGAATACATTACGTAAATGCGACACAAATCGTACGATATAAGTACAAGTAAAAATTATTAGCAGTTTCAAGACTTTTGTAGCCAATCAAATAAAACATTTTACATACATTTGTAAATCCAATGCGATGTTGAATGCGTTTAACATTTAGAGAAAACTAGTAAGAGCTTAATGCATAAATAAATCTTTGCATTGTTGCATACCTAATTAAAAATCTTTGATAACTTCTTCAGAGCTCCATATTTTATCTGCACAAAACGTGGGGCAATAATTTATCGATACATTTGTATAAGCGCTATTTTGATTGAGCAGCGGCATGGAAAAGTCCAAAGTAACGACTTTCTTGATAACTGGACAACCAGGTAAGCGGAAATTGAATAAATAACAATTTAATTGATAAATAAAACAATCCATAGGAGTCGGCAAGACAACATTGGTTCGTAAAATAATCTCCAAACTGGGCGGCGACAACAAACTTGCCGGTTTTTACACAGAAGAGGTGCGAACGAATGGACAGCGGATTGGATTCGACGTGGTTACTGTGAGCGGTACTCGAGGCATTTTGGCTCGCGAGAATCCACTGGATAATCAACGTCGACCAAAGGTGGGCAAATACGCGGTGTATGTACAGGATTTTGAGAATGTGACGCTGCCACTTCTGCCACTGGCACCCCAATCACAGCAGCTGCTGATTATTGATGAAATCGGAAAAATGGAGTTGCTGAGCCATCGATTTGAATCCGCCATCAATGAGCTGATGCGGCAGAAGCAGCTCATTCTAGCAACTATTCCCTCACAAATCCGCCAACCGATGCCGATTGTTGAACGACTGAGAAATGCACCCGATGCTTTTATTTACCAGGTGACCAAAGCCAATCGCGATGCCCTTTCTGACGATATTACAGAGCATATACGAAAAACGCTATTTATGAGAAAATAAATCTTTTTATCACTTGTATAAAACAAAGCTAACATACATTGAGCAGTAGCAGTCTGGGCCCTAGTCAAGAATAACGATAGAAAAATTATAAATATTTGTTAAATTTTCAGTACCGTTGAAATGATTCTTAAATTTGCATATATTTTGTTGTTTCTCGGCCTTACGGTCTGTCACATATGTGCCCACTTGAGGCCAATAATCGAGGCGAAGGTGAGCATTACACCCATCAGTCTGCCACACTCCCGCAAACTGACCATATCTGTTGGCTACGAATATCACCATACAATGCTTTGGGTTGCAATCATAAATTCAATGCTGATGGTTTTTGGCTTCTGGCGTTGTCAACACGAAGCGGACAAGTCGCTTCACCAAAAACACAATATTGGCGGCAACAAGAAGTTAACTGAAGCAGCAGCGAAGGTGAAACCAATTTGCCAAAGCAAGATTCCCTCCAGCTGGCAACTGTTTCCGTTGCGCTACTTTGTTTGGTTTGCTGTGCCTTGGCTGACCACACTTCTACTTAATTTAATATTGAATTATTCACAACTGAATATGGTTCTGGGGCACTTCTGCACATCACCGTGGGAAGTGTTGGCTCTCTATGGACGGGTTCAGATGCTCTATCTGCAACGTTTGCTCGCCAGCATTGCTGCACCTTCTTCTGGCACCTTTAAGTCAATATTTGCAGCACATACAGGCCAAATTACCTTCGAAAACAATCTGTTGGTCGGAGACGATTGAGTGGTGGGACTACAATGATGCAGTCCAAGAATTCATTTCATATTTAATTTTTTGTTAGTTTTTGAACAGAATTCTGCTTAGTTAAGTAATAAAACAGAATATTATTCTGAACACAAAGGAAAAAACGAACGGCTTTTTTTTTATAAACTTGTCCTTTAAGGTTGCCTGGCGGGCAGTTGATGTTGGGGAAAAGTTTTCGGTCACGTGGGAAATATGCATTTTTTCGACGGCCACAGAATAAACTTTCTCCGCAGCATTCTGACAGTTGTTTTAAACTAAAACAAGACTGTTGCGGAGTCGAGAGTTTACCACTATTTCGGTAAGAGCAAGTTGAATAGGCAACGAAAGGGGAATGTTTTTAAATCAGAAAGTAGCAATTTTTCTCAGCCTTTGACAAATGCAAAATTGTTCATTTTTAACCTGCTAATGTCAATGCTTTTTGTGTGCTCTTTGCACATAGAATTTTGAAAGCTTCTTAAACATAGCAGCCTTGATAGTTAACTTAGCTGAACGTCAACTCATTTCATACAAGGAAACTTTCAAAACATTTCACACAAATATTATCAAAACTCAAACTATTTCAGACAGTGGACTCTCGTTCTGATTACACCAAACCGCGAACATTCATAGCTCAAACTGATGAATTGAAGAATCACTCGATCAGCCAGACACGTATACCAATATTCCACAACAACAAAAAACAAACAAAAAAAAAAGACTGGGCTCATCCAAAAAGGATTGTTCTGAACTTCTGCTGGTGAGTTTGCAACTTAATCAATTGTTGTTGAAGAGAAATGAAAATATATATACACATAAGGCGGCTATTTAGCTTAATAATCAGATGATGCAAGCCATATGCGTATGTTAATGCATTGCTAGTCAGATCTGGCTTTAAATATTTTCACATAAGAAAAAGAGTAACTAACAAATCAACTTTTCATTTGCTTTTCAGTTATTGTCAACGTGTCTGTTATAGTTTTTCTACGTTCAGGCATTCATTCGAGACTTTTTTACATCCAGATAAGAGCTTCTGTAAATTTTTTATTTTAGTTAAATCACTTTATTTTTATTTACGTAAATCATCGAGCCAATCCATTTCAATATCCAAAATCAGAAAATAAATCACAATCTTCCGTGAGCGCTGAGGAATACATTTGAAATAATCATTACTATGAATTTTATACGTGGACAACATCGTGTGCTGCATTTCGTGAAGTATCTTCGCTTGCACAGGACCAGCTGGCATCGCTATGCATCCTGTGAGTCCTCCAAGGGGAGCGGCGGAGGCAAGGGTATAGTATTGGGTCTGTACGAGAAGGAGAGTGGCAAGGGTCCCAGACTGACGGCCGCTGGAGAGAAATTTGATGATCGTGTGAATGGCAAGATTTCTGAGTTGATTTGTGAAACAAAGATCACTGGTCGCTTGGGTCGCGGCAAGGTCTTCAACAATGTGGACACCGACTTTCGATGCATTTGCGTTGTGGGCCTGGGCCTCGAGGGCATTGCCTTCAATGAGCTGGAAATGTTGGATGAGGGCATGGAGAATGTGCGCGTTGCCGCCGGTATTGGTGCCCAATCATTGCAAGCGCTGAATTGCATTGAGGTGCACGTGGATCACATGGACTATGCAGAGCAGGCAGCTGAGGGAGCTGCTCTCGCTATCTGGCGCTATGATGACAATCTAAGCAAGAAATATCGTACAATTGTGCCCAAACTGGAGTTGCATGGCTCACCCGATTTGGATTCATGGACGCGTGGTCTATTCAAGGCGGAGGCACAGAATCTGGCTAGACGTCTGTCCGATGCACCAGCCAATTGCATGACACCAACCATATTCGCTCAGGCCGCTGTGGACGCACTTTGTCCCTGCGGCATCACCGTGGAGGTGCGCACCATGGAATGGATCGAACAGCAGCGTCTCAACTCATTCCTCATGATTGCCAAAGGGTCGTGCGAACCGCCTGTTCTGCTGGAGATTGCCTACTGTGGAACCGCACCAGAGGACAAGCCACTACTGCTGGTGGGCCAGGGCCTCACCTTTAATTCAGGAGGCATCAATCTGCGTAAATGTAAAGGCATGGACGAGTTCCGCGGTGATCTAACCGGCGCCGCTGTCATTCTGGCTTCTATGCGAGCAGCCGCTGCTCTCTCGCTGCCAATTAACATCACAGCGATCCTGCCACTCTGCGAAAATCTGCCATCCGGCATGTCCTGCAAGCCAGGCGATGTGGTCACCCTGCTCAATGCCAAAACGATGGCTGTGCGCAATGTGAGTCGTGCTGGAGTCGTTGTCATTGCCGATCCCATGCTGTATGGCCAGATTACGTATAAGCCGCGACTTGTAGTCGATGTGGGTTCCATGTGCATTGGCATCAAGAAGGCCGTTGGCGGTGGAGCAACCGGTATTTGGTCGAATTCGCATTACATTTGGAAGCAATTCCAGCGTGCTGGCTCGCTAACTGGCGACCGCCTGTGGCGCTTCCCACTCTGGCGCTTCTACAAGGATCGTGTTGCTGAAAATCTCAGTTTTGATTTGGCTAACGATGGCGATGGTCACGCCTCGTCGTGTTTGGCAGCTGCCGTCCTTCATGAACTGGTGCCGTGCAGTGATTGGGCGCATCTGGATACCTTTGGCACGGGACTGCTGAGCACATATGGCCTGGTTCCATATCTAAGTGCTGGACGCATGACGGGGCGACCAACGCGCACCCTGGTCCAGTTCCTCTATCAAATGGCCTGCCCCGAGCAACCAAAGTAGTTACCAAAGCCACTCACAACCACTATTTACACAAACAGACAGATTTAGGAATCGTACACAGAAGTACAATTCTTTCGCATTAGGAGTTAATTATGCACACGTCAGACAGAAGAGGAGCACACCTATAGACGTGACTTGACAAAGATATGGCTACAAGTCATTGGGAATTTTACTATACTGATTCTACACAATCCAGTGTACACTATTATGGCACAATGCATCTACATTTAGATGGCATGTGCAGCAAATTTTAGTTTAACTGACAAATTGGTGTGAATGTAAAATAAATTTCGAACTTGATGTATTTTAGGACAAAAAAAAAATGAATAAAGTGTTCTATCAGCTGCTTGAAACTAAAGGAAGTCCTGTCCTTGTTATTGCTGCTGTTATGCCTGAGATTATATTGGCTCACAAGGGCGTGGATGGTTGTCTGTGCCACGAATGTCGCCATATCAATGAAGCAATGAAGCGTTAAGCTGCTGGCCAAGTTTTTGGGAACAAAATCCGGTCACGTATTGCCACCTCAAAATTGAAAGATTATGTAGATTATTTTTGGATAAATGCCATGTACACTAGTCGATGCTGTTGGCCATGGTCCAAACGGTCATTATGATTGAAGGACAGATTTTAATCGATGTGTTAATTTATCAAAAAGAAAATTCTTCCACAATTAAGTGCAAATGACATAAATCATTTATCATTTGAAGTGGCAGGATTTACATTACTTTCCACTCTGGGAATAAATCAAAGTTGAAAATTTGGCAAAAAGTTTAAATTACCAACTGTAAAAAACTTCTAAAATTAGCATTGGCATTGATTTTGAAAATTGTTTTAGGTATTACATGAAGTGCTTGGCACATTTTGAAACTTTGCAAATTGAATTAATAAAGAGTTTAGTCGCGGGAAAGTCGGTACCCATGACTATGTTCTATGCAAAGCGTTGTGACACCGCCATTAAAAATTTTGTGTTGCGTCTGTCCTCGACCTCGTCCTTGTCCATGTGGCATGTGGCAAATGCTGCTGACGGCGAAACTTATTTCGTTGCCTGTCAAGTTTTTAATGATAAAGTGTTGCGCTTTAATCCTGCATGCCGGCAACTAAAGCAAAAGTGCTGACAGCCTCAGTGCCGCAGAGTAGGCAGTAGATATTAGGTTTGGTGATGGCGTTGGCGGGTTGGGAGAAAAGCTTACCGGTTGTAAAAGGCGAAAAGTTTAATGTCTTCATTTATAGCAACGCATTTTAGTTGGCTACAGTTGTTGCATACTTTTTGGCTTATAACTATTAAAAGCGCGTGGCAAAATGGTTTCAGCTTTTATCCATTTGGTAATGGCCCAGCAATTATACAGGTGCGACAAAGGTCACCCCTACAGCATTCTCATTTCAATTTACCTGACTGGCTTGTGAGTGGCTCCGCTGTGTGTCCTGCTTGTTCTGTCGTTTTCTCGATATGATCTGCACTGTGCTTCATTCGGCCACAATTGTTATTTATGATGGCCATGGGCCATGGCCAGGAAATGAATGTGTCCGTCCGTCCGTCCGTGCGTGTGTGCGTGCGTGACGTAATGTGGCACACAAATGTCAGGCCTGCTGGTCATAAGCTACACTGTTGTTGGCCAAAACTTTTCGCGAGTCGAGTGAATGCACTGAAATGACAATTTGCTGCTCACGTGACGTGCTGGACAGGTTCAGGAAACGGACATTGCAGCATTGCAGCTTGGACAGCACTGACAAATCATTAAGACTCCGACGGTAACCCGCTCAGTAAACAGTTGACACAATGGCAGCCCCAACTCCAGCCAACCCACAGATGAACATTTGTGATTCGTCAGTGAAGCAGTCAGTGAATGTTGAACAAGAAGCGACCTAAGTAAATTTTACAGTACTCAGCCATTTATCATTAAGTACGTATTTGAATTTCATGTTGACAAAACTGTCAAAAAAAATTAAATAAATCATAAGTGTCTAATTTATTAAATTCTGATAACACAATAAATAATTAGAATTATGCAAATTGGTGAGATTTGTCTGCTGTGGCTTGTTGTGTTCTGTGAAAGATGCACTCAAAATCGCGCATTGCAACTCAATTTGTGGAGAAGCATAATTTAAAATGCATATTAAGCACACTTGTTTCCTTGCTGTTCTACTGCTGCGTGCTGCTGCGTCATGTGCAATGTCCATAAATGCAATGGTTAGACTCGCAACCCCCCTCCGCGAATTGCTGGCATACGGCCACTAAAACTGACCGCAAAATGTTGGAGCGACTGAGTCGTTTTTAATTAATGCTCCGGCATATTCATGGCGCAGAAATTTGCGCTTCAGAATTCATTTCGACAAAAAAAACGAACACCGCCAGTAAATGGATTCAGGGGTCACAGACAATAACCGCTTTTCATTGCGTGAAAATGTGGTAAAAAGAAAATAAAAACATGCGGCAAATCCAAACGGAAAACCAACACCGCAAACTGAGGCACTGTGAGTTATGCTAAACAACAATTTATTGACAGCTATAGTTTTTCAAAAGCATTGCGTATACGTACAGTGCGAAACCCCAAAAGAGTTTCAACGTATTTTTCTTTGTATTTTTTGCATTTTTACATTTTATTTTGACAGTGACAGACGCAGGTGAACTAAACTCAAACTGTGAGCTGCGTGGTTTTGTTTGTTTTTGCAATTTCCACGGAGTTAACCTTTGACGAGCATTGGCCACACAGAAAAACACACACACACACACACAACCACAAGCAATCTGCTAAAATGCACAGAGTGGTGATTTAGCTAACAATTTAATTAAAATTAAAAGCAGGGCAGAATGTACGCAACGAGAGCCGGAGATGAGAAAGACAAAATTCATATCATGATGATGACGGATAAAAATCCATGGAGAACATATGTCGCTAATGTTTCTGTTGTGGTTGTCAACCACGAGCGGCATGTTTTACATACTTGTACAACGACCAAACAAAAATGCGGGAACTTTACACGTTTCGCACGAAGATACCCATTGAAAAAGAAATATTCAATATAGAAAAGATTTCAAAAACTCAGTTTTTCTTCGACCGGTGCTAAAAACATTTTGCGATTTGTCAGCTTCATTTGAATGCACTTGCTTAATAAACTGCACATGTACATATTGTCTGCAGGATACAATCAGAAGGATGCACACATTCCGATTGATAGCATACTTTCCAGCGGCGATGTCAGGCCTTTGACACATGGTTGTCACAGCGAATCCACTTAAAATGACATCCAAGCGTCCACGTGTCATCCAGTCACACCTTTGACGGGATAGCTTGCCACGGCTGAGATGATACTTGACACAGAACAAAAAACTTTCAATGGCAACACAGACAGAAATGTCAAAATAGCTGCACGAGCTGTCGTCCTGGCTGGATTTTTTTTTTTCTTTTTTTGTGCCACAAGCTCTTTTTTCGCGCACAATTGAGTATTTATAAAAAGCGGAAACTGCGTTTTCCGGCGAAAAAAACTTGGCTGCTGCCGTCTGACTGCTCGAATACAAATAGGAAAAAAGAACGCCGGAAACGCGACAGCTTGATTTAATTTGAAGACGCAAAATGGAAAACAGAAATGCGGCGGCCAAAAGCCAAGGCAACAATTCCGGTAACAACAATGTGCCAACAACAACAACAACAACGACAACCACAGCAACAACAATGGGTAAGTAATCAAAGCACAATGCAAACCTTGTTAAGTGCAGCAAGGCCAAAAGGACCAGATGGCTAGAAGGGGCATGGTAAATTTCATGAAGCAAATTATAGATTAAACCGAGCTGGGAAAATGAGATTCTCGGGCAAGTTACTTCCCTTGCCCACCCTGTCGTCCTGTGCGTGTTTGCCCCTACTTATGGAATATTGGAAGTATATGTGATTTTTCATGTACACGCGTGCAAAACACAACAAACACGTACAAACACACACATACACACACACACACACACACACACGTGTCTATTTTACCGATTCTGGTATTTTATTATCTGTGTTCCGCATACGCCGCATGTTCGTGTTATTGCAACTGCATTAGCAGCTCTATGCCACAGATAATGTAATATTCTCACTGCCTGCCACATTTTCAATTAAGTGGACATTCTGGGCGTCATTCCATTTAATGCATTCATTTTTTCCCCTTTACGAAAATGGCATAGAAATGTTACTCATGTTGGTATATTCATATTATATTTATTACAACTGGCAACAGCATTTGTAATGAGCAGTGATAATGTTGCCCAGTTTTTGGTTTTGCCATTGCCTCATTTGTAAAATTATTTCCATTTTGCAAATTAATATTTTCGAAATAATTCGCCAGACTTTGCGCTTATCTGCTTTTATTGAATTTTGTTTTGCTTCGCACTAAACATATTCCAATTGCGCCACTAAACTGACAGTGCATTCTGATTAGAACATGAATGGGCTAATAAATTGACAGACATTTCATAAGGGTATTAAACGTGCGGCACCAGACACATTGCGATTCCGATTCGTTAAGCTTGATATCTAAGCTGTGACCCATCTCAAATTCAAAGGGGCCAACAATGACAAGTTGAGCCAAAACAACTCCAAAGGCAGCAGGCGTACGGAAAAATGCTCTCATTTCAGCTCGAAACTCGAAAAAAATGGTCATCTCAACCACACAGTTTCAGTTAAAGGCTTTGAGCTGCAAAAGTCTTTGCAAATCCAATTGAATTATGTTGCCAACAATGTGAGTATTGTAAGCATTGCCACCTGTCAGCAAACTGAGCCAGGTAGGCAAAAGTTCAAGACTCGAAATCTTCAATTCTGCGCTGCATAAATTGCTCACAATGTGCCAACATGCACATTATGAATATTAAAGAGTAAACAGAAATATTTATCAATAGCTCAGGATAATTATTCTTTAGTTCCCAATTCCAATTTTCTTTCGAAAATTTCTCAAAACATAATATATTACATAATATAATATATGATATATTCCCGTTACCATAACTCTGTCAAAACTGAGCCGATTTTCCAAAGTGCTTTTTGATCAGCTATGTTAATATTGTAAACACGATTTCTTGGTTGAATAAATGTTCAATCTCAATCTTAAAACGTAACTTTAGTGTTATCGAAAATAAGCCAGATAAATTTATATCAGCCGTGTGTGTGGGCTTGGCATCATCTGTTAAAATGTCTAAGCGAACATTTTTGAAGCCAAAGTTTTTTGGTGGCATGGAAAAGAAATTAAAATTGGTTTTAGCCGCTCAATGGCAAAGGTTGGTGATGCGTGCATGTGTTGTTGTTGTGTGCAATGAACAAGAAAGAACTCCAAAGTTTTTGAAATAGGCTACAGCAGCAAAAAAAAAAATATATATAAATCTACAGCAATGAAATTTAATGCTTCAGGTTTTGGCAATAGTTCAAAATTATCCAAAATATTTTGGCCCAAAAATAAGAGTTTAATAAAATAACAAGCATGTTTTTTTCTTAATAAAAGACATACATTAACAACAAACTTGAGTAAAAGAATATTTATATTTAAATATTTACAAGTCGCAAGGCTCTATCAAAGTTTGCAACTGAGTGCAGACAGTCTGCTTCATTCTTGTAATCGGAAAGGAACTTTATTATGGCGCAGACATCAACTAAAAGGGGTAGTCCCATAAGAATGCAATGCACACAATTGCCAAAAAGTAAGACCATTTATACTTGTTCCTTAGCTTTTTCAGTATCTGAGATGCAGACACAAGTCGTAAAGGGAAATTATCTATTTAATAACGGCAAGAGAAATTACACTGCAACATTTATGTCTGTGCCGATGTGTGAGTGTGTGAGTGTGTGTGTGTGTGTGTGTGCGTATTGTACTTTAAATGCATTAATTTATGTATGAAACTCTATGGCACGTACAGCAACGGGGAATTCCATATTATAGGCAGGTTCTGTAGCAGCGACCAAAAGTCAGACGGACATAAAGAGGATGCTAAGTCAGCGGCAGAAAGTGGTAGCGCATGTAAAATGGCTGCAGTTGGGGCCAGTGGAATTGCTGTGGGCAGGAAGTCAGTGACAGATGCTGATTATAAGTCTACAAAGCCTGCCCCACTAGACCCACTCGCTATTGCAACTGCAACTACCAACCAACCCTGAGAGATACACACGTGCGACATAATCGTCTGCGTCTTAAAACCTTAAAGCATGACGTGACCACAGAAGATTTTTGTTGAACTATGACCAATCTTTGACGAGGGTTCCTCTCATTTTTTCCGCTACCCAAGTATCGTGTTTGACAAAGTGTTCTGGGCGCATCCTAAATAAACACAAACAGAACTGAAATAGACCATTCCCCAGCCTATTACCTATTTTTGTCCACTTCCACTTATTTCCTCTACATCTAAATGTAAATTAAATGATACGCACTAAATTTGCACTATTTGCTTTTAGAATATATTTACTTAATAGAAGAAAATTTCTGTTTTTCTCAACTTTAAATTTGCAGCGCAATTTGTGAAAATAGTTGGTGTTCAGCCTATTTACATGGTACATGAAAATTGTTTTTACCGACTGTTAAATCCTTAAAGAGCCTCAACTGGGCTTTGCATTGTGCGTCCATTTTGTCAGGAATATGGTTAATTATTAAGCAACAAGCAGCCTACGTCAATCTTTTATGAGTTCCCCCTCTCTACCCTTACACCCACACCTGTACCCCTTTCTGGGACTGACAATGGGTCACATAACGCTTGCCTGTGCCTGACATTTCTGTTTTTTAGTTGGCATTGTGTGCATTGAATTTGCATTTCAATGGGTTGAGACTTACCTCGACACAAATTATGCAGCTCGATTTGTATGTGCAGAGGCCTTGAATGCATCGCAGTCATGCTTAAAAAATAGTTTCACAGAATCAGAAACTGATTTAAGTTTGCGAGGATGCTGCACTTTATGCTTATTTAAAACTAAGTGGCACTTTTATCAGCAAGCAAGGCATTCAAATACCAAAAAAAAAAAACGAATTACGTTTTTGGTTTTTATCAAAAGAGAACTATTTTCATATCACAAGTGGCTTGCAGAGAAGATGAGCTGCCACATTGTAAGGTGGTCTTTAGCAAGCTGAGCGCCAGTCGAGCGTTTTAATATTTTTTTTTCGCTTAGAACACTTAAGAATAATATTAGAGAACAGTTTGAGAGAAAACTTCGAATACGAATAATTTGTGCCAAAGATTAGTGTTAAGCACAGAGATTAAAGGAGCCACTGGACATTAAATGTGCATAATCTACTAACTGAGGGGAATTTAGCACACATAGCCAGACACACTGAATGAATCCAGTTAAGCGTTGTCGCATTATTCTAATGAAATTAAAATGAAATCAGTGCTTAATAAATATGCAAATACGGAATGATAAACGTGCGAAGTGGAAAACAAAAACAAAAACAACTAATCGAGTCTCAGTTTTTGGTTATTAGACCATCTCTCTCGCTCTCTGCCAGCTGCTCGGTAATGCAGAGCACGCTCGCACTGGGGTCCGTCCGACTAGCTGACTGACTGACTGAGTGACTAGGTGAGTTTGGAAGGGCGTTGTCTGCTGCACGAGTGCTTAACTGACTGCCTCACACAGCAGCAGTGGCATGAAAAAACCGGCAACAAGACAAAACGCTTAGAATACTTTTTGGGCGCACGTTTGTTGTTCGCATTTGGCTGACGTGTGTGAAGGTCGCTTGTGTTGACGACGTCATCGTGCGTCAAAAAAATCACCAACTATGTGTTGAGCATAATAATGAGCAACACACACACACACAAGAGATTGTGCCCCAAATGCGTGTACTTGACTCGCTTCCGAGCCTCTTTCATTCTTTCTTTCTTTCTCTCTTTTCTATTCCTATCTCACTGGGTTTTCCTTCCGGCTATTATTCTGGCTTTTTTTGTCATTTGCATTCTGTTCAGTTGTTGCTTGTTGTTCCTTTAAATAAATTATGTTTGGCTTGTTGTTTTCTTCTTTTTTTTTTGCTTTTGAGACTTAACTAAATGATATTCATTTTACATTTGTTTCTTTCTTATGGCTCTCTGCTTTTATTAGCCTTGTTTTTACTGCCAATTTTCGTGCGATTGCATTGCAAATTTATACTGAAAATTCTCCATTTCGTATTCCCTCAAGCAATTAGTCTACCATTTATGTTCAATTATTTGATTATGTGTGTGTGTGTGTACTATGACTGTGATTCTGTGTGTCGCACGTGTTTGGTTTGTGGTAATAGTCACAATTAAAGAAAATGATTGTTATTGCTGGTGTGGCTTTTTGTACTTTTCCTAATTTATTTGCATAATCGTAAACAAAATATCAAGAGCAGAGACTTAAGTTTTAAGGACTTACAATCAGTGGTTAATTTAGAAATAAAATCATTTTTAAATGCTGTCCAATAACATATTAATCAAAAAGATATGAAATGAATTAATTTTAGTAGCATAGTTGTATGGTTGATTCCTACAGACGACACATTTGAAATACAGCCATTAGCCATGATTTGTGCTAATTTCACACAATAATTGCTGCAATTAAATTTATGACCTGTTTCGCAGCAGAAAGACTGAGTCTGGCTGAGCAATTTTACGAGCACTTAAATATGCCATAAAGCCGAGGTGCGGCATATTCCATAAGCATAAATCAAGCAATAAGAAAACCTAAACAGAAGCTTAAACTATATATATACCTATATATAAATATATGCGTCAGTTGCCGCACAGCTGCCATTAAAACGAAACGGTCCCCATAAAATATTACGCATACGCCATGTTAACACTTTATAAACGCATTAGTGTCCGTTGGGGGGAAAATATGTCGTTTTACGAACTGGCACCCACATCAAAAAACAATTTGCAAGTTGAACGACGAAAATGGAAACAGATCGTTTGAGTAAACAAATATTATAAAAAATAAAATACAAAATACATACACCTATAAATATATATATATATATATTTATGAGCGTGATATAACATTTGTTGGGAGTATACTGGGTCATAAATCAAATGACTATTGGCCACAACACGTGCCCAGATAAACAAACAAATGCGAGAAGTAACTAGTCAAAATGGCAGCCACGCCCACAATGGGCTAATAAGAAACAGCTGCCAGCACATTAAACTCAATGAGTTGAAATTATTTGCAGCCGAAGGTCAAGAACTAAAATCGTGGCTAACACTGCGGCAGTTAGTAGAGCGTGGAGGGGTGGAAGCAGGCGTGGCATCTGGGTGCTGCCGTTAAAGACAACTTCCGTAAACAATAAATTTTGGCGCAGCAAAGAAAAAAGAAGAAGTTGCTCCCCGGATAGCTTGTCGGGTAACCAAGCGTTTCTAGGCGCCTGAGAAGGGTCACCTCTGGTTGGGGGTAGGTATGTACTTAAAAAGCGAAGCCAGCAAATTTGCTATATACATTTTTTATTTTCTGTTTGTCTCCTTTTTTTTTGCTCTGTATGGGCTGATTAGACTGGTAGACTGGGGCATGGGGGATGTTGATCTTGCAGTTGTGGGACGCACTTGGCCATTTTTGGGCTTGACACATGCCACTTGGCTAACTGCTGTCGTTTTTGTGGGCTACCTTAATTTGTGAGGCTTATTCGGGGAATTTACGACCATGATGATAAATTAAAAAAAAAAAAGGCAGACACTGAAACCGCAGCAACATTTTCTTGGTGGATTCACTTAAGCGGCAAGTTGACAAAGTTGCAACTGAATTGAACGGCTTCCAAACAAAACTTTATGGATGGGCACTTAAGCTATTTTAGTCAAGTGTAAGCCAAATATAAAAGGGGAATAACAAAGTTTGCTAATGAAAACGATAATCAGGAAAAAGCATATTAAGCAATTGCAATTGAATGTAATTAGTTTGATTTCAAATTGACTTAAATAACTATTCAATCATTTAGTTTAAAATCACTTTATGCTCATTGCACACAGCCATTACACCCGACTCTCCTTAAAAATAGTGCCAGCCGTCGCATCTTTCGTAACTGCCGCGCTTAAGAGACCAAGAATGCCATTGGGGTTCATGCTACTTAAATTTGTAACAACTACCGGTCTCGACGCTGCCCTTGTGGCACGCACCCCTTGAGCCAAGAGTCTGCCGGAGTGGATCAGTGGAGTGGACGTGCAGAACGCGAATCTAACGAGGGTGTTCAAGTGCATGGCACGCTCGGCAAATCGCACGGCACTTATGGAGGCTATATAATGAAAGCTGGAGTTGCTGAAACGCCGCTTGGACTCCATGCAGTCGGGCGTGGTCTACGTGCATACGTAAACATTGATGATGTGCTGCAAATTGAAGACGGCATTGCTGGTTTTAATTGCCCGGGTAAGCCGCATGGTGTGCAGGCCTCGAAGAGGTTCATCCGATAAATGGCCAAGAGGATTCACTGTTTGATTGCTCGCCAGCACCAATATCAGCCTGAGGCCCAAACGTGAGCAACTCAGCTATTTTTAAGAGCAAAGAGTTGCCCAAGTTGGCACTGAGGGGGACTGTCCAAATAGCTTGTTTCATACAACCAGCGATTAAGCGGCATGCACAGCACAAAGCTGGTTAATCAAATGCTTGCTTAAGCATTTAAGAGCTAAGAAGCTTGTTGACCCATTTTGATTGTGTTGCTTAAACAGCAACAAAGGCTGCAGCGAATTTAAATTGTCAATAAATATCTGAGCACCATTTAACCTGGCAGCCAATCAACCGCAGCCACACGCACCAAGTCAGGTACACAAATAACTCAACCACATACACACACACTCACAAGTACACACGTACACATGGCGTATGAGTGTTGGGCCCAGACTCTGATTTATGCCAGGCACAAACAGCAGCCGCTCAGCAACTGGCCTGGTTTGTTTTTTAAAGCACAACTATGGACATTCAATGGCCGCATGCAAATGTGGGACGCGGGCAGCGAAGCGCTTTAAGTAATTGCTTAGAAGTCGCGCAGCATGCGGCACAGTAATAACAATAATAACACTATCATAATAACAGCAATGAGCCACGCAACAGAGATGATATTATGTGTTGCCCCGTCCAGACTTGGCCTGGTCTGTGCTCTCTCGTGTTGGGTTCCACTCACTACTGCTGCGGGCTCTTGGCTGCGACTGAGTTTCACTTTTTGCCATGCATTTGAGTAGTTTATTTTAATGTGTCATCGTATAAAGTAATTTAATGGCTGCACATGCAACAAGCAAGATAAACTGACTGCAACTGCAGGCTGGTACACATGGGAAGTCATTTGCTTATAATAATTAAAACTGTAAATGGTAATTGTGGCACCACTGTGTTGCATGCATACACAGTTGCAACTGACCAGTGGGGCTCTCAACTACTGTTGAACCGTGCAAAAAACTTAACAAAGGCAAAAATTCTCTGATATTCTCTCAAACGTTGAATTGCAGCAGAAAGTTGTTCTCGGAATAACTTTTGTGTGTTTTCTTTTTTTGACAAAGGTTTCAAAATAAATTGGGGTAATTTCTTATTCTGAATGCTGAAGCCAATTTGTATATCGGGCCTTCAAATCAGGGATCGATAAAGTACTGTCTGTTATATAAATAAATAAATGGCAAAGTAATAGCAAAAAGTGGCTTGTCAGCTGTGCTTGACATTGTTGTTAACCCATTTGGTTCGTATTTCCCATGGGTAACGCAATAATATTTAAGATGCTTGCTACAATATTTCGTAAAATTTAAATTAATTTCAAGAATTTCCATTTAGAATTTCTACCTTTTCCTTTCATGCTGTTTTGTTTTGTCCTCGGGTGCGTCATTTGGCTGCTATTTCATTTGAAATAGAAAATAGTTGATGATTTACTCCAGGCCGAGAGCAACCCACTCTGTCCTCTGGCATCGCCTCGTCCTCACCAAGAGAGCCTCACAGCCGCAACTCAGCTGCAATGTCAATAAAAATTCAATTACGTTTCGTACAAAACTTGTCTGGCATGCCATTCTTATGGCCATTTCAAATTGGCTATCGGCCCCGCAGACGCACAACGATTTCCAGCATTAACTTTGTTGTCTACTTTCGCAGAGCGCTGAGTGGCATTGTGAAATTTGTTTGACATTTGAATAGCAGCTTCAATTGAATTCGACAAACAAAAGTGCTTTCAAGTAGCGTGTGCTGATATCCGCTGCTATCTGCTATCTGCTATCTGGCATCTGGTATCTGGAGTATGAAAATGAAATCTGAACTGTGCCACTTAAGTTTAATGTCATGTTTATGTAACCCAATGCCCGCACAGAAAACAGTAAATAATCATAATCATAATTTGTGCACGCACTTAAGACCAGATTCTCATTGGCCCGGACAGATACGTCTCTAGGTCCCATTTTAGGCAACAATAAAAGCAAATTGTTCGCACATCTTGCAACGCATTAGATTTTGGTTGTGGTCTTGGCCACGCATATGACAAAAAAAGTGTTAAGTAGTTGCTGCCAAGACAAAACTCACTTTAAGGTCGAAGAAGTGCTTGTTATGGCCAAATGGTAATTTCCTTTTTTCGGCATCATTTCAGTCAGTTACTCAGTTACTCAGTCAGTCAGTCAGTCAGTCAGGTGTAGGGCAAGGGCTGCTCATTTTGTTCGCAGCCTCCGCAGAGCACTCACAGAACACACACTCTCTCTCTCTCTCACTCCACCACAAGCAGCACCAGGCACTGTTATACTGTTATATGAGCGGCTTGCATACTTACAGGCGCGCTTAGACTTTGGCCTCAGTCTCCCTTTGCCAGCGCTCTCGTTCAGACCAAGAAATTTTTTGTGTCGGCGAGTTTTTGTGTGCCACCAGAATCGCGTAAAGTGTGTGTAAGAAAATACTATACACACATACAAAGAAAACCTCAGCATTCACATTAATCAAACACACAAATATTTAGGCCCGAACAACGTTTACGATTTTCTCGGCTTCATTAGCAGCCGAGTCGAGTCCTGCCTCTTTTTCGCCCACTTATTGTGAGTGTGCGTCCGGGTGCGTGTGTGTGTGGGTGTGTGTGTATGTGAGATTAATGAGCCAAAAAGTGTTTTATCGTGTTGTGTGTTAAATATTTAATATAATATCAAATAAATGTTGCATAAGCTGCGTGCCATTTAGCATTAGAGAGAATTCTCGTAAGCCGCTCTTAATATTTGTTGACCTCAAGCACATAAATTGATAGCCAATTTCCGTTGCTGCTTTCCAAATCTGCCAACTACATCGTACAAGTAAGTAGCGTCCTTTTATGTTTTCTTCCTTAATTATTGATACTAAATCGGAACAGTCTGCAAATGATATTGGGCTTGAGTAAGCAGCTTTAGCGAATGTGTATTATTATTACCAAAAATGTTGAAGGTACTAATGATATTAGTGTAACCATGACAATAAACCAAATGGCATAGTCAAGCATTAAGTCTTAATTTAGAACATATTATTAGCCAGAATTTGTAGCACAAGTAAAGACTGTTGCCATTTTAATGGTTTGAGCGTAGATAAAAAAGGAGCAGTTCAAATTTAATGCATCTCCAAAATTTTATTGCCTACGTTTATTTCTGGAATTTGCTTGAAATTAAACAGGTTTTAAAATCTCACTTAATGTTCGGCATGACAATATAAAAATTCAAATAAATTCACTAGGAATCCTGGAATTTTGTCCAAATGCTTAAAGACACGAAATATATATTTAAGTGCCTTCGAATAGCATTAAATGCGCAATGTTTATATATATGTTTACATTTGAAGAAAATATGTATATTTATGCTGGTTATTTGTGGAAGGTATATTTGTATAAACTCATATATATGTATCTACATACTTTCTCCAATTCATTCGCCAGTAAGCAACCACTAAAAATAGCAAGAAGACACAACCGCACACACGCAACGCACACCCACCTCGACACACACACACATAAACTGAGGCACATTTGCCGTGGTAAGACTTTCAAATTAATTGCAAACCAACGTTTTGCAACTTACTGTAACGCTAGTTCATTTGCCCCACCCTTGCCACGCCCCCCAAACGCACACGCACACACACACGCACACACACCCGCACAATGCGTAGCAGCATCCCAACTAAGTAAATAATGCGTAAAACAAGTCGAGCGTTTTACGGTTACCCACGCCTCCCACCAACCGTGCCCCGCCCCTTCAGTCCACCAGCGCCAAACACCGCCTCGCATAGGCAAACAGTCAATTGTAAAATTGTGGTAGCCAACAAAGTGTGGCAGCAGCCAAAGGGATGATTGTTGTTGTTCTTGTTATTGTTGTTGCCTGCTGACTGGCGACTGCAGCTTGATGAAGGCAAAAGGATTGTCAGGCTGAGTCCTGGCACGCGGGTACCGTTGTTATTCATTATGCTGACTAACTGTCGGCAGCAGGGAGCTAGGAGCTGAGAGCTAGGAGCCACTGTTACTACTGCTACCGCTGTCAAAAGTGTGAGGCAGATGCTGCAGGCAGAGTGCTGAGGCATGATTCGCACATAGCAGCTAACCATTTCTGCACATGGGACGATGACTGCTGCAAAAAGAAAGAAAACAAAACCAAACAGAACAAAAAACTAGCTGAAGCTACAATTGTTGTTGTTAACACACACAAATTGTCAGTCACGGCGAGACTTCCGTCATCAACACGGCAAACTGAAGCTGTGCCACTTAAGCTGTGTGTGTGTGTGTGTGTGTGTGTGTGTGTGTGTGTGTGTGGTGTGTTACGCGCCTGTTCTGCATGTGTGATTGTGCTTATGCAAGTTATTCAAGTGCCAGTTGATTGTTTTTAGTTAAGCCAACAAGTTAAGCATATCAAAAAGAGCTTTACAAAAACTTGAAGTTTTAAGTTCGTCTTTCTCTCAGTCATCAAAAACTGAGAGCTATCCACAAAAGCAGCAATCAGATTAAGCAATTTTTAAGAGGTGCAAACTTATTTGGCACATATACAACTTTCACATCAGATAAAACATTACGTTTAGTTTATAACTTTTAATTTATAACACATTCTAAATAAATAAATCACCAAATAAGAGCAATACAAGAACAATTTGCTGCAAAGCATATAAAAGTTTTTTGCTATTTTTTTTTGTTCATTGATCAACGCTGAAAAAGTTTTTGTTTTGATAAGCTTTAAAAAAGTGTGCGCCATAAATCATGGGGGCGTTTACGTATTATACAAATAAACACACACAGACACACACACACACACACACACACGATAGCGCACAGTTGCCATGTATTTGAAAACTAGATAACTATCAATATTTTTTGGCATAAAGAGCAATTACTTTAAAGTTCAAGCGATGAGTGGTTTGGCAGTGCAAAAGTTTAAGGGTAACTCGATTTCAGCTGCTCCATTTACAGTTGTTTTTTATATATTGCAGACGCACACACAACACACTTTTTGTTTTGTGTTAGTGTGCATAATTGAATCTAAGCAGACAGGTTGCCATATGTCTGCCACATTTTGAAACTGTTTTCAAATTTCACACATGCAAAAAAAGATTTACAATTTTGCATGGATAATTGGAGTTGAGGTTCAACAAATTAGCTAAATTTAGGTGATTTTTAAATACATAGCAGCATGAGCTAAGTCCAATCCAGATTAGAATGCAATCCAATTAACTTTTATTTACATTTACTAAGCACAACAAGTAGCCATATTAAAGAGGATTGAATCGGCGATTTAAGTTTCTATATTATTATTAGATGCTGACCCGTGCTTATTGCCTTAATGCTATCATGCCACATTGGTGTTAATCCTTGGGGCATTTTCTTCTTCTTCTGTTTTTGTGAGTTTTTTTTTTAATATATCTAATGGCATTTCAAAGCCACTTTCATGGCAGTTTTGTTGTAAGAAGCATGCAATTTATTCAGCATAAAGTTGATTAAATGCTTCGCTCCACACTTTGTGCATTACCATACAAAGGAAACTGTCCAAAAGAAAATCCAAAGTGAGCCAAATATACTTCAACTTACGAGTTTGCCACAGCGAGGCAAACTTTCTGCTGAAGACCACATGTAAAAACAAGCCAAGTTCCTGTGCCTTTTGCCGCTGCTGGTTCTGCTGCTCTTGGCACAATCCTCTTAAGAGAAAAAATAAAATAAACCGTTATTTTTGGGCACTTGCGTCAAGCACGTAGCAAGAAAAACCCTGCGACAGCATCAAAGAATTTTCCATATATTGTTATCAGAGTGTGGCCAGAGTTGCTGTCTCAGTTTTTTGTTGCTTTTCTGACTGCTGTCTTTCGCAGCAGACAACAATTTATCACATTTCAATCACTTGCATCATCAATCATGCCAAACATATTTTAGCAATGCCAAAACTAAACAAAGAACCAAAAGCAGCGAATATAGACTGTAAATAATCATCACGTATGTAAATGGGGCAACAGCTTGGAATAATATATATATATATTAATATATACAGCTCGCGATAGAAGAATGTTAAAAAACTTTATTAAATAGTTGTACAAATATACGTTGAAAATAACGCAATTTCCTGTGAAACCCAAATCTAGGCGAAATCGATTTCAAACATTAAATATTTAATATTTCTGTTGGGCTAAATATAGGCGCTTGGATATTGGGATTGGGTTAACAAACTCATTAAGTATTTGCCACCGCCAGCGTTACGCACAAATACACACACACATGGCGTATACTTGCTGTATAGGCGCACTTCCGCCTCCCAACATGCCTGATGCTGTGGCTGCTACTGTGGCTGTCGTTGCTGCTGCTGCTGCTGCTGTGGCCGCTCCATTAGGCAAAAGCATTTAAGCCCGAGTAAAGCCAGGCAAGTAAGATGCCTCCCCAGCACATACAAAAAGTGAACGGCACCACGCCCACAAAAACACTCGTACTCCAATTCCCTTAGTTTTTTCTTCCTCTTTTTTTACTACGTGCTCGATGCTTGTTTGTTGTTGTTAGCAAAAATGCCAGATAAAAAATTGCGCTAATGGTGAAGGTCAGGCTGGTTGGTTGTTACGTTTTTGGCCTTACGTGCTGGGCTGTTGCTGGCATTGCTGGCGTTGCTGGCTGTTGTTGTCGTTATTCTTGTTGTTTAAAGCGTGTATTTTTCTCATTTCGCACACATGGAGTACCCCTGCATCCGGCATATTAGCACAGTTTCGCTCTTTGGTCATGCGCTCTGTGGCTGGGGCTAATATTGTCGTTGTATAACAGTTTAACAATTGCAGACTTTTGGGCGCTGCTGCTGTGGCTGCTGCTGCTGCTGCCATGAATATTTCGGTATTGTCAGTGTGCGTGTTCTTCGTGTAACTTTTGTGTGGCAGCCACAATGCAATAAAAATAATTCTTTTTATATTTTTTTTGCCTGTCTTTTGATTTAGCTATTTGCGCGAGAAGTTGCTGCTCCAACCAACCAAAAATTATGCTGTATGCATGGGTAATATGTGCTCGTGTGTCTTCCACACGAACACACACACACACACACACACACACACACACGCACACACACACACACACACTTAAATGATAAATGAAATGCAAGCTTGTAGCTTCAAGTGTTGCCAGACAGCGCCACGTGAAAAGAGCTTAATTAAATTTGATTGCTTGCATTGACAACAATTTTCGCTAGTTTATTTGGAGCGTATGAAATGTAGATGATGCTCAGAGCTCGCTCCTTCTGCATTTGAGTATTAGTGCGAATCGCATGCTGAAATAAATGTAAATATATATTTCACTTGAAATTAAATTTTAAAGTGAGTTTTGCTTAGTTTTAACTGCAATTTAATCCACTCAGGACCTGAATCGGTTAATGTCTCGAGTTGCTTAATGTTTATGGCCAATGGGCGTACTTTGGAGGCAAGTAATTCCAGATTTAACCCTGCCACATGCCACATGCCACATGGCACATGGCAATACCGTACCGTAAACTGCAGGCATAAGCTTTAATAACTGACTGAAGTCGCGTCGCTGCTGTCATCACTTTAATGTCATTTTCATAATATGCCTCGAGCACCTTAGTATTTTTATTATCCCTTCGGCACTTTGGGTGCATCAGTGACTCGGTAATTCTCCTGGCCAAGTTTTATGGCACATTTAATGCCGAGCTTTAGACGGAAGATAGGTGGCGGGGTGTCTACGTTAAGTCTCTTTGTAGCGCTTTGACTTCGCTCCTGTGCTGAACACTGACTGAAACTGACAGCGCAAATGCGTATTTAATTCCACTTGGGCTGCCAATGCCACGCCCATTGCCCATAATGCCGACAATTGTTCTTGTTCTTGTTGCTGTTTAGCTGATGCGCTCACATTAATAAATGTCACAAATCAGCTGCAGCTGATGAAAGCAACGCGTGAGCAGGACAAAAAACATCTTCGAACATATTGCATACTTTTCAGAGAGTGTCTGGACTGCTTAATGCCAAACTGACAGACTCACAGACTGACAGACTGTCAGAGTGACAGAACGACACACTGACTAGCATGACAAAGCTGATTGCAACATCGCTCTAAATTAATTAGACTTGTTTCCTTTTATCCACTTCACTTCCTTAGCCCAGCGAAGCTCTGATAAGTTGCCGACAAGCAGCTTTCTCGACAATGGCAATTTTTCGTCGAAAGAAAAATGGAAGATTGAAGCGGCAAATGAATATTCGGTGGCAAGTTTAAGTGCGTGCCACGGGTTGTGTCTGTTTCTGTTGCGATAATCGGCTTAGACACGGCTTATGGCGTTACGCAAATTGATAAATGTTGCAGACACGCTAAGCATTGCTTACTAATTGTTGGCACCAACGTGTCTCAATTAGCCTAATGATGCCTACGAATTCGAATACGATAGCACTCTTCAAGTGCCATCGCTAGTGTTTCTCCATCTTCTGTTCTGTTCCGCTTTGGTGAATGTTACAAATGTGCCAATAAAACTGTTCAATTCAGGAATAAAAAACAACAAAAAAAACTACCATTCACAGCAGCTAAGCCAGAGCTTATATTGGCCACACATCCAGAAATGCACACACTTGTTTACTCTATTTTGTATATGTGTCTTGTTGGAGTCTGCTGTTGCCTGTGTGTTGCCTGTGCAAATTTGCTTGAGAGTTTAACATTTCAATTTGTAGCTGCACAAAAAGACAAGCAAACGCCAAATGGGAAATGCGCGAGACGAATGCATTTTTGCAGTCAATACACACACACACAAGTGTGTGACTGTGTGTGTGTGTGTGTGTCTTTAATAATGACAGTCTATAGAAAATACTATTTTTCAATAACTATACAAATATAATCAGTTATTTGCCTTCAGCAACAATTCAATTATTTATGTCTTGACTTAATAAGCAGATTGCAGCTTTTGTTATATTTCGATATATGATGTAAGAATGTAAATTGAGCGCATATAATATATAATCCCAACCGTCAAATTTATGCATCACATAAATGCCAAAAAAAGACATATACAACAATTACAAATGCAATGGTGTGCATAAAATACATTAATTTCTGCTCCATATAACTCAAATGTGCTTTAATTGAGTAAATTAAATATGATAAATATTGATAAGTACTCATAAAATGCAATTTGTCACTAATTAATTAATCATAATATTCGCTCGCAATTAAAAAATATGGACATACTCTAAAATGATTGACTAAAAGATACCGTGTAATGCAACTGATGTACTTTTATTAAATACGATAATCAATTAAATATGTATCAAATTATGAGTTTACTCTAAAATTGTGTTTTCTCCCAATGACTATAGACCTTTATTAAGTACAGGGTATAGAAATATGCTATCTATCATTCATGAGAGATAAATTTACATATGAATATCAATTGCAAAATGGCCACCAATTAAATCGCTGTAAGTATTGAAAGACCCCACAAAAAGGTGCCAGTTGAATGATGATGAACGGGTTCATGGATGTTGGCAGAATGGTCGCCAAGAATTTAATATAAATTTATAAATTACTGCAATGCAGGAAAATGGCAGAGTGGTAAATTGTGTGCCAAGTTTTCAATAGAAATCGTTTGGCTGCCAACAGAATCACCTCGAAATGTATGCGATTCTTTATTTGTGGCTATAGCAGTGCTGGAATGTGGCAGCGCCTTTGCCACTTACGCTTCAATGCCTCGTCCAGTCCAGTTGATATGCGAATGCACCGAAAAAAAAAGTTCAAATTAAAAACTCTCGACTGTGTGTTATCCAGCCACTTGAAAAGAGATTGCGAATGTCTAAAACGAAGGCAAAAAATAAGGAAGAAAGTTACACAAATCAATATTGTGCAATGACATCTATTCCATAGAGTTGAGCAGATAAAGTTGGCCAGATTTAGGAGCCAACTGGTAACTGTTTCAACTGTTGCACGCACT
This sequence comes from Drosophila planitibia, assembly GCA_035043785.1. Classification (NCBI taxonomy): domain Eukaryota; kingdom Metazoa; phylum Arthropoda; class Insecta; order Diptera; family Drosophilidae; genus Drosophila; species Drosophila planitibia. The sequence continues at coordinate 471,661 of JAWNMS010000023.1, forward strand.
TTAAAACGCTGCCTGACAAATTCCAACTTGAAACTTTGTTTCGCAACTCGCCAAGGGGCAAAAGGGGCAACACACACACACACGTTGTTAAAGTTTTTGACCAACTTGACGTTCCATTTCACATGGCTAATCGTCAAGTTTATGCATTTACAACTGGTACGCCGGCAGCTTTGCTTAGCTGCCAGGTGTCCGCTGTCCAGGGACAAGCCCTCTCAATGTCTGCTCTCATTAGAAACTAAGATAAACAAGCAAAAGTTTCGAAATCAGATGCGAGTAAAAACCAGCAGCAGAACAAACGAAATATAAAAAAGGAAATAGAAGCGAATGCATAGAAAAAAATAAAAAAATAGTAAGCAAATAGAAAAGCTGAAAACCACTTGAGCAAGTAGCAAAAGTTTTCCATTTATAACGAGCTCAGAGCCATGTGCATAGACAGGGGGTCGTTTTGCGATGCGGGCAAAGGGGGGAGGGGAGGGGGTGGAGGGGCTGCATGTGGGTCCATGTCGAGCATAGAATAAGAATGGGTGTATCCTGCTGTCTCATTTGTTATGTGTGTGTTCTCTTTGTGTGTGTGCTGGCAAAACTTTAAATGCGCGGTAATGAAATTGTTGGCAACAAATGTTGTCAACACTCACGCACACACACACACACACACAGGGGCAGGCATCAGAAATAGCTGCCACCATTTTATGGCAGGATTCCGGTAAATGTTGGAGAATTCAGCAGGCATCCTGCAGATTTTCAAGAGTCTCGCAAAGCCAAAAAGTTCTCCAACTCAAGTGTTACGCCCCCAAACAACAAGCGAAACAGTGTTAAGTTGCCAAAGAGAGGATTGGGGAGTGGTTAGCCACCTAATACATTAACAGGGGCAGACATTGCGAGTCAGCAACTTGTTTCGCAATAATCATATGAATGGCTAAGCAGCCATAGCAGCCATAAGATATAAGATATTTGCAAAGGCAATCGAATGTGTGCTGCAGTGTTGCCTTATCGGCAACAATGGCCTGCAATTTAATAGCTCAAGTTTACCAAAGTTCTCTAATATTTGCAAAGTGCTCATGTTGTTTAAATCCCATTTTCATGGGCTGAGTGCATATGTCTGTGAAGCGAATTCAAATGGCTTACGCAAACTTTTGTGGCTTTAACAGTTTTCTATTTTCCATTGCATTGACTATAGTTAAATTAAGATTTTACCATGCCCAAAGCAATATAGTTGATGGCATAGTAGTTTGTACCATATTTTCCGCCTGAAAAGTCTAATCGTTGCTAAGCTGACCAACGTTTTATGTACATTTGGCTGCAATCAGCAGCTTTCATTACTGCTTATTCAACTGCCAGCTACCATCATTTTCAGTCAAAAGGCTAAAACATATAACTAATTACTTTTGGAGTGTGTACAAACTATCTACAGAATTCAATAAACTCTTTTCCCTTGAATCAATTTTGTTTTTAAGTAATTAAAAAGCAGAGTGCATTTTCCACTTGCATTGGTTTGTCAGTTGGCTTTCGATTAATTCACTTGTGTCGGTAATTATGGACACGCCAATCAGCCTCAATTTCAGTGCGGTTCACTTAATCAATGTGCAAATTATGGCCACATTAATTTGCATTTGCACCAGCAGCGTGAATTAAATCAGGGTCAATTGGAGGAACCAACACTATTGAATATTGAATAGCAAATAATACAATTAATGCACTCAAGCTTTTCATATTGAGGCTGTTGAGTTGGAGTTCAATATTTTTTTTTGAGAAATATTAGCAGACTTGGATATTGCTGTCAGAGAACTGAACTGAACTGCCGCAGCTAGATTTGGAACGTTGTTCTTTAGTCGATGGCGAACAGTTCTCGTTTCGTGTTGTGTTTTTTCTAGTGACGATTTTGAAAAAATATTTTTTGTGTCTAAATTTTTGTGTAACGTTTTTGTCCCGTCCGTTCATAATTATATTTTTTTTGTGTTTTTTTGTTTTTTTTTTTTGAGTTTGTCTGAATTGTTTGTGCGCCGACATATGTGTTTGTGGTGTCGCTAGTCTATTCGTAAAAATCGTGTGTTTCTTAAATTTACGTATCCGTTCATAATGCAGAGTCTCCGGCGAATCCTGTTGAAGGGCAGGACCAATCACAGTTTGCAGGTGATAACCAAAATGTGCTACTCGTGCGGCAAGGAGGTACAACGAGGAAGGGGTATTGTACTTGGCGTTTACCAGAGGGAGGGCAACAAGGACCTCAAGCTGACGACCAGCGCTGAGAAGTTCAACGATCGTGTTGGCGGCAAACTGATGGAACTGATATGCGAGACAAAGATCGATGGGCGATTGGGACGTGGCAAGGTGTTCAACAATATCGATGTCGACTACCGTAGCGTTGCTGTCGTTGGCGTCGGCCTGGAGGGCATTGGCTTCAATGAGCTGGAGATGCTGGACGAGGGCATGGAGAATGTGCGTATTGCCGCTGGCATTGGTGCCCAAGCGCTGCAGTCAGTCAACTGCTCTGAGGTATCCGTGGATACCATGGATTATGCTGAGCAAGCTGCCGAGGGTGCATCCCTTGCCATCTGGCAATATACCGAAAAGCTCAGCGTTAAATATCGACCAGTTATGCCCAAGCTGGACATGTATGACTCGGCCGATTTGGATGGCTGGATGCGTGGCATGTGCAAGGCCGAATCACAGAATCTGGCGAGGCGATTGAGTGATGCACCCGCCAACTGTATGACGCCCACCTTGTTCGCCCAAGCGACCGTCGATGCACTATGTCCGTGCGGCATCACCGTGGAGATACGCACCATGGACTGGATTGAGCAGCAGCGCATGAACTCGTTCCTGATGATTGCGAAGGGTTCGTGTGAGCCGCCAGTGCTGATGGAGATCAGCTATTGCGGCACCGCACCCGAAGACAAGCCCGTCCTGTTCCTTGGCAAGGGCATCACATTCAATTCGGGCGGCATCAATCTGCGTAAATGCCCCGGTATGGATGAGTACCGGGGTAGCATGTCCGGAGCTGCAGCCTGTGTGGCGATGATGCGTTGCGTTGCCGCCCTGTCGCTGCCCATCAATGTGGTCGCCATTATACCACTGTGCGAGAATCTGCCGTCGGGCATGGCTACAAAGCCCGGTGATGTTTGCACTCTGCTCAACGCAAGATCGATGGCCATACGTGATCTGGACAAGGCGGGCGTTGTTGTTATGGCCGATCCAATGATCTATGGGCAGACAACGTACAAGCCGCGACTGGTGGTCGATGTGGCAACGCTAGGCATGGGCACAAAGAAAGCCTTTGGTGGCGGTGCCACTGCCATCTTTTCCAATTCGCACTATATCTGGAAGCAGTTCCAGCGTGCCGGATCCCTTACTGGTGATCGGGTGTGGCGTCTGCCACTATGGCAATACTATAGGAAGCAGGTGACCGACGAAACCGGCTACGATCTGAGCAACGATGGACGTGGCTTGGCCAGCTCTTGCCTGGCAGCTGCCGTCCTCCACGAGTTAGTTCACTGCGCGGACTGGGCGCATCTCGATACTCGCGGCACCGGCTTGGTCTCGCGGTTTGGCCTCATACCCTATCTCACCAAGTTCCGTATGACTGGTCGACCAACCCGCACACTGGTTCAGTTCCTCTACCAGTTGGCATGTCCAGAGCCAAAATAACCTGCATGCAGTTGTACAGCTACTCTTGGCTGTGAGCCATTTTTTTAGTTGGGGACTTCAAATTGATGTGGTTTTAAGGACTTGAAAGAGCTGACACAAAGAAAAACAATAATAATATGAATAACAATAATAGTATGAACAACTCTTATAAATATCTCTATGAAATTAAGGGTTTTTAATTGGATTATCTGGTTGAGAAATGGAGCCTTGCTTTTAGCTGAAAGTTTGCTAAGATTCTCAGGTGGTTTTCATTTACTTATTTAAGTATATTGGATCTTTTCAATTGAGATGCCGCACGACGATGTAAGAGCAAAATATGCAAGGCAATTACTTGGACGCATTTGAGAGTGCTTGTATATTTTATGGAGCACTTCATTGGAGACTTTTATGTACCTGCTACAACCAATTATACAAACAAATTTGCAATTTTCACACAGGCATTTGCACGTTTGACACGTTTGGGCAATATTCCAGTGTGCCCAAATTCGAGGCGTGTCCTTGGCACTGCTAAAGGATATTTTGGCTTTATACATACAACGGCAGTTGACTTCAGCCTCTCAGCTTTTGTTGATGAAATTGCTGCAGGATATTACTTTGAATTATCATAAATAACAGGAACAACACACACGTATGGATACATGTGTGTGTGTGTGTGTGTGTGTGTGTGTGAGTACGTGTGTGTGTGTGAGTACGTGTGTATCTTGTGGCTAGAAGGAGCAGGTGCTGCTGGTCGGTTGTCTGGTTTCAATTTTGGAACTGTCCTTATCCTCACTTTGCTTATGATGTGTTTGCTCATATTGAAGTGTATGTGTGTGTGTGAGTGTGTGTGAGTGTGTGTGAGTGTGTGTGAGTGTGTGTGTGTGTGTGTTTGCTTATGTGTTTGTGAATTCAATAATGTCGACTGAATGTGTTTATCAGGTAATCGTGTTGCTCTTGCTGAACGGATGATGATGAAATGGTGAGTGGGCTTAAGTCATACGGTAGATTAGGCCCAACTGGTGGTGGTAACTGGTTAAGGGCCATAAATGAGATTGCTTTCAACCCCACTTAAATGCTGGCTATATTATTTAAGGTCTCGGTAAATATTTAAAAAACACAATTCGAATATGTCCGTTAAAGGTCTCCATAGGAATGTTCATTATTTCTGTCGCATCCCAAGCTGATTGGAGTAGATTTTAATTGGATTTTTGTGCGACTGCAGTTGATTTTGCGCTCTGCACAACATTTCCTTTCCATGGTATTAACAATCCTTGCCCATGATCCACTGACCAGACCATGCTTATATATACTGGTTACACACAGACACACACACACACATCCGCTGTGACATTTATGAAAGTACTTCAGCTGTCTGTGTGTGTTGGCCAGACACGTGTTGGCCACAATTTAATTTGCAATACGCCAAATGGTTGAGCTGCAGGCTTATGGCCATCATTTATATGCATATGGCCTTAATATCATTTTATTGGCTTTTAATGCAATAAATGTAAGTGTATTAAAAACCATATGTATATCAAAAAGATGAAATCGGCAAGAGAGAAGCATCATTCAGCATTAGTTTTTGAGCAATTTACAAAGTATCCAAGAAAGAAAGAAGTAAGTTCTCTGAAAATCTAAGAATTGCTTAAGTGTATCCTCAACTCGTATATTTTTGCAAGTACGCATTGTGTTTGGCATATCAACAAAATTTATGCGATTACTAGACAAAGGGCATGGGTTGAGCATATTGTTGGCTTTAATGTTTTCTCAGCCAACAATAATTTGTTTCTAAACAATGAAAATTCAATTACAGTTGCCTTTCAGGCCGCCACTCAAAACCATATGAGCCACAAAAGCCACAAGAAAAGTTCGCTTTGAATACGTAGTCGAGTATGTACGTGTGTGTGTGTGTATATAAAGCAAATCCTGCACAGAATCCGACCTTTGCCTAGGACTCAACAAAGAACATCCCTTACAACCCTGCTTTAAAGCAGCCATTGACTTGTGCTCGAAATTGTTGGGCCCTTCTGGGGGTTGGCTGATGGGCTGAGCAAAAATGGGCTGAATAAAATAAGACATTGAGTATATATACAAGTTGAAGGTTTATCGTAATATTTTTGATTAATTGGATTTTCTTATATCATAAATAATTAGAAAATTGTAATTTTAATAGCAATACTATCAATTTGTAACACAAGATAATTTAGTGCTCACTGAGACCAAATATCAAATATCAAATATCATGAAAATGTATGAGTCAAATTCGAATGCCGTCCCTCAAACGAATGGATGCCATGCAAATGTGATTTCCTGGCGCCATCATTCAAGCGACGACTGTTGGCCAAACTAAGTTTTCTGAAAATAAATCAAATTGCCAATCACATCAACTTGAGAGAAATTTTGTTTTTTTCGGTTTGTTTTTTATTGACCTTTTAGTCATTTGTCAAAGCACGTTGAGGAGGAGTTTTGCCTGTCCAGGCATGCATATGACACAGTTTACAGCTCCCGGTTAATATTGGACTTAACGAAGGCACATTTAATTAAGCTCGACGAGTGTCGAACTAAGTCCGAGTAGGAAGCTTAACAGAATCAACTAACTAAAACCAAACTCTCTCGGCGATTTACGGCAGCAAAGAGGGCATAAGGAAAAGGACATGGATGAGGACGAGGACGAGGACGTGTCAGAGTTTGTGTTCCACAACAAGAACAACAACAACGAAGTCGAGGAAGATGACGACACATTGCCAAAGGCAATAATCGCAATTTAATATTCATGACATTCTCGCAGTCAATGTATTTTCAAAGTGTTGCCAGGAGCTGCAACTGGGAAAATACCAAAGAAGGACTCCGGCCAATGCTGTGCTTAGTACAGCCGACAAGTATTTTCAGCTCAAAGTGATTTATGTGTTCATATTCGACGAGAGGCGAGAGTTCATAAATATCAAATTAGGTGGAAATCTCCAAAGAGATACTAAAATTACTTAGCCTGGTGGCAACATTCGATTATTTAATAGTACTTATGCAACAGATAAGTGTGTGTGGTAATGGAGTTGTTGTGGAAGGGGAAAGGGTGCGCAATTTAAGCACTAGGTTGGTGCCACGCCTACTGTGTTTATAAATAAAAGGTAGTTTGAGTAAAGTTGTCGTTTGTGAAACTGGCATATAGAATTCTTTTGACATATTTTTCAATGTTGAATTTTTTGTCGCCTTGCATTTTATACTTGGAATTGCCTAGGCATTTGTTTGCTCACTGTCAAGTAACGAAGCCAATTCTCCGCGGATAGTAACATTCCTGACACTCCCTGCTCATCTGTTATTTATCATCTTGTGAGCTACCCTTATGCGATGCCTATATAAGCAGAGACCGCCTTATCACAATACTGTTTTCACTTTTTGCATCAACTTTTCAGACCCTTCTGTATGCTTTATTCATATTGTATTTTTTTGCTTGTTTCCGTTTCTTTTTTTTCCTGTTTCTGTTTAACTTCCGCTTTGAGGCACACTGCCGCTACTTAATGCTTTCTGCTTTCTGCGATAAGCCCAAGCAAGCGTTCTGCCAGCTCTGTAGCTCTAGCCATAGTTTGTGGCCATTTGCTCTTTGCTGGCAGCCTGTGAAATTTATGAGTACTTTTGGCAGTCAACTTCGATTTTCGTTCGACAATTGTTTTCTCAACTTCCTCGTCTTGTTCCAGTTGTGGCGTTATCGAAGCATCAGCTGTTTATGCTGATTGGGGTATTAATAATAGAAGTCTGTGCTAACTGATTACTGGCGAGAGACCAATATGCCTGGGGAGTGAAAGCGGAGAAAGCGGAGAAACGAGAGACGAGAAACGAAAGTGGCGAACGAGCTTATCAATTGTGGTCATATCGTTGAAGCGGAAATAAATTGGTTTTTCATAAGTCATATAACAAAAGTCTTTGTGGTTGGGAGCCAATCTCGGCATTGTTTAGCTTTACTCTATTGTTTGTTTGTGGCATACTTTCAGCCGTTCCACACGGAGCAAGCTCGACTGAATTTCGAAAGTCGAAAAGGACTTGTTTGCTAGTCCAGTCACGAAACATGCAAATGATTTATGATGCCAAAAATTTGAAGTCCCCCTTTTATTTTTTTTTTTTGGCCGCCTGGTGGCCATAAGCAATTTGGCTTATTGACATAATAGCGTCGAGCTTTTAATATAAACTAACAGGAGCTAATAATTGCCAGCAGTCGCATGATTTATGTACTTCATAATGGCCCAAACATAATTTGCTTGTTGCGTCAACATTTGCGCAGGCGTCACTCTAAAGAAATGCATAATTAATGATGAAAATTAAAAGTAAATTTGCTGGCCCAGACTATTCAAGCTCAATCTACACGACTCTCTTCAAAGCCTTTAATTGCACTCGAGAATGTCCGCCAATCCTTTTGCATAAGTAAAATCTGCCAGAAGAAAATCACACAAAAACGTCGCATTCGCTTCCGGCGGAGCTGTCCGGCTTCCACGTGGAGCTGTCCGGTTCTCTGCAGCTTTGCTGCTAGCGCGCAAAACTCAAAAGATGCCTGGACAGGAAAATGGTTTTTACTTATTCCAATTATGCAACGATTTAATTATTTCATTTGGACTTTCAACTTATACTTGATAGCTAAAAATGTAGCAGATTAGTTTTTAATTTTTCCTTATCTATTGCAGTATATTTATCTAGATAATTAATGCAGTTAGCTTACCATGGTAAATATACAATTGTTGTAGGAATATTCATTTATAAGCACAAGCAATTGTACACTCAGAGAAAAAGAAACGAATAAAAAGTTTTTAGAAATATTTTAAAGGCTTCTTTGCTATTTTTAGAAATCCCTTCTTTGTAAAGAAAAACCTTTTCGGCAAGTCAGAAAATGGTAATAAAATTTACTTTTATCTAATGTTAGAGTTTGGCTGCTCTTTGCTGTATTTCAACTGGAAGTCAGTCAAATCGTAGGTTTTCTCATCTTAAACTATATATTTTTATTTTAGCAACAAACAGCATTATGCTAGACTGCTGTGTTGTAGATATAATAAAAAAAAAACCTGTAATTGGTAGAAAAATATGCTACATTTTCGAAAAAGAAAAACGCTAATTTTTGGGCACAATCAAACTTCGCTTTAAGAAAAGTAAAAACTGAATAATAGGGTGAGCTGCCCGTGGCGTCAAAAGTATAGCGATTTTCAAAAATTCAGAGTAATCCCTGCAGGTGCTACACTTTCTCTTTCAGTGCTGCTTTCATTCAGTAAATTTTCCCGTTTTCCATTGTCTGTTTTTTTTTTTTTTTTTTTTTTTTTTTTTGCAGCTTATTGTGACGCTCGCAAAAACTTGTACTTTTTGCTCCATTACGTTCTTGTTTTCTTTTGGTCGGGTTTTGACGCTGCTGTGGAAATTAGCCGCACCGCTGTAAACAGAGAAGCGCGCATTGCTTGGGGACATTTTCGGGTGTTTTCTTTGGGAGCTGCTTTTATTTCAGCTCTGTGCTATTTATGACACTTTGACGTTGCTCTGCCATTGATGCTGTTGTTGTTGCTGTGGCCTTCATTAGTTCGCACGTGGCTGCTGTGCGCCTCGTTATGTGGCAAGATAAAAATAAAAACACCCTGTTTTTGTCCGTTGCCAGCAACAGCGATGCTGCCTCTCTGTAGATTATCCAATTATAAATTTTGTGACAGACATTTTGTCTTAAATTTTGGTTACTTAATACGCGAAGGATGGCAGTCATTTTTGTTGCAAGAAATTTCCCAGAGTTCTGCAACTAAGTAAGTAAGAGCGACAGGCCCTAAATTTCCACTTGCCTCAGGCATTCGGTCGCTCAAAAGTATGCAACATGAATTTGCCAAATTTATGCAAGCTGCAAGGGCAGCAGCGCAACTGGAAGTTTACGCAAATTCGTAGCAGCTTCTCTCAGAAATTTGCATATTCGTTAGCCATAAGGTATTCAGCGGCTTTTTGACCTGGCCAACACAATTTATGCGACCGACGGGTTAATTAAAATGATTAATTTATGTTTATCGAAATGCTACTCAGCATTTACCTAACTTTCTATTGCGAACAGATTATCTTATGCAAAGTTCTTTCACAAAACTTAAAACATATTTCAGAAAGTAAAAATAAACTGAGTGCTGACATTTGTGGCGCTGATTTTGCCATGCAACATTATGCAGCAAGCGAACAAAGTTTAACGAGCTGACTCTTTATATTTTTGCATAATGTTTTGCTGATTTTTGTGTGGCTTTTCCTACTTAACCATCGAATGCTGCAGCAGCTCAATTAAAACGGCATTTGAAGCGGTCTCCGAACTGTGGATTCTCATGCATCCTGGCCTTAATGACTTCGTTGCGGTTGTATTTTCCCTGACTCGCCCTGATCGATGGCTGCTTTCGACTCAGGTACAATGTGTAGTTGACATGCTCAGCATCAATGCAAATGCAAATGAGCCAACCGAGTTGGGGCAGCAACCCCATATATACATATGTCTGTATGTATTTGCACTCATGCCGCCAAATTGTCGTCACTTATGTCCTTTTGGTTGCTACGTAAATGTATTTGCATATTTTTTGCAGCACCCACCCGCACACACACACACACACACACACACCCCCACACACACACACACTCTCATCCACTCCGAGCCACTGCTGTCCTTGTTTATGCATAATAATAGCCTTGAATAGCATCGTGTATGTTGCATGTACGTTTTTGCCTCTACAAACATGCCTAACAAGAGAAGAAAAATCTGTTTAAAATGCAGCTTACAAATTTTCAAGAAAATTTTTACACAAAAATATGACATGTGTTTTTGTCAGCTTTTGGCCAGATCCTTGACGCTATAGTTATTTTTTGATATCCGGGCCAGCCGCATGTAAATTTGGTGAATGGTGCCCTGGCTCACATGGCTGCTGGCAAAATATTTAAATTATTATTTTTTGGGCAACGGAAAGTGCTTGTCGACCATTGTGTTGCTTTGCCCAATGGTCAATTTTAAGTTCGGCACACAAATTTGCACTGAAAATGATTAAATTCAATATAATTTCCTAAATGCAATACTCAATATAATAAATAAAACAGAATTAAATCGTTGCATTTGTTTCCAATTGCTATCCAATTATGTAATAATTGTTGACCTATAAAAATAGTAATAAACATTATGAGGCCATAAACGATGATTAGTAATGGATAAATAAAAGATTTGTACTAAATTATAACCACTGACATTTGGAAAGAGCCCATGACTTAAAAATCCGCATTGCTTTAGAATTTAAACTCCTTTTTAAGCGAATAAATCTTCCTCTAGAAAAAGCTTTATTTTACATAAACATGTTTAAGGTTTTACATTTGTGTACCACACAAGCAGGGTGCACCAGTCTCTCACAAATGCTGCCAATCTAGAAAACCACATCAGAGAGCCTCTTGACAATAACGTGTGTGTGTGTGTGGCAACAACACTAATTGAGTTATCCTCTAAGCAAGGACATTAGCAGGTGTGCAACGCAATCAAAGTGCAGACTGCACTTAACCGAATACTTTCAATGTCAGACACCGAACAATTAACTCAAGGTCAAGAAATCGACATAACAAACGAATTATGCACCAAAACGATAAATCACAGCGCCAAGCGAAATGCAGCCGCAAATGAATTCAATGTTTCAATGCTCGGCAAACGAGCGTATCGTGAATGTAAACAAAGCAGACGGCAAAGAGAGAGAGAGAGAGAGAGAGAGAGAGAGCGCAAATGTATTGGAATAAAACTGTTATACGCCTCGTAGCGGACTTTGCAGTGTGCGTAAGCGTGAGAGAAATCTATAGGCAATGTAAGTGAGCGAGAGAGAGAGGGGAAGAGAGAGAGAGAGAGACAGAGACGCAGACAATCTCATCGAATTGAGTTTTCAGTTTAGCCACGCGTTTAATTTAATGCGCAAACAGATGCCTAATGACCAAAGTTGATGCAGTTCTAAAATTTGTGCGCCCTGCCGAAAAACCATTTGCGATGCCAAATATTTGTGGCTAATTGAGAAAATAACCGTCAGGTGCAAAACGAAGCGAAATTAAGTGGCTAAAACATACCAATTAGCTTAGAGACATACCTAATTTATATATACTATATACATATATATATACGAGTCTATCTTCTTACACATTTTTAAAGAGCTCGGCTTGGTTTTGTGTGCTCTATTTGCCAGCACTATAAATGTGGAGCCCCACACTAGAGCCAATCAGTCAATTCCCCTGAGTGAAAGCCCTAAACGGGGCAAAGCCCAAAGCATAACAATGGGCAGACCAAGAATGAAAAGTAGCAGCAAATGACTCAGCAGATTGATGGTTACACATGAGTTCCTGGAAATGTTATCGCTTACCTTTTGCAGTAAGCGAAAATAAGAAAATTTATATGCGTGAAATAGGATGTTGCCTTACGGTATTTTACTGATATTTAAATAAAACAAATGCTATCTTATAAATTAAATATAAGTTAAATAAAATAAAAAGGTGCAGCTTGATTGAATGAAATATATTTCTTGAATTTATCTAGAAATTAGTGTAGCAATCAAAACTAAATTGTATTTATTTCAGAAACACGACTGCTTACTCTATTTTATTCACAACGATTCAGCTCTTCTTCTTCTTTTAGTTGGTGATCACACAATTGATATCGATCGATATCGATATCAATGTTATGCACAGATGTTAAGTTACAGTCTCATTACTACGTCACTAGTAGGCTGTTACCAACATTAAATCTACAATTGCCTAAGATCGTTCTTATGTTTATTTCAGGCAACACGAAAACTCCCAGTATTTTAATAACGATATCAGCATTTTTAGTAGCTTACTGAACCGTTGAGCAAACTTTTAAAGCGACCATAAAAATATATAAGAACAACAGCCGCAGCAGCATCAAAAAACAACAATGTTGTGTGCCAGCAAAAATTGTTCATCAAGCACAAGCCACAGCGATAAAAATAAAAAAAAAGGAGCAGCAACAAGCAATACTGAGAAATATATGTCTCATAAAGTGTAGAAAAATGCTGCCAGAAAATTGCCAACTGAGCAGTGCTCAACGGGTGGGCGGTAAGTGGGTGGCTTTGTTACAATTGTTGTTGTTGTTGTTGTTGTACGACGAGTTGTCAATTGCACACTGCACTCACTGAATACGGCTGTAGGTGTGTGTGTGCGTGTGTGTGTGTAAACATGAAATTGCATAATACGTGTGCGCCTTGGCAGACAGTCAAACAAAGGGTTCCAAAAATGTCGCTGTGAAAATTTACGAGCTCTGCTCTGTTGCCACATTAAAAATCATAAAGCAACGCAACAATAATATCACAAACACACCGCTAAAAATCACGGCAAACCAGCTAGTAAATAAAAGTCCATGGCACTCGACTAGCAGATACCCTGTAAATCGTTTTGCTGTTCTTTGTGCAAGCAAAGACCATAAATAAAAGTCACATTGCCATAGTAAAGGAAAGTAAATTGCCATATATTTATGATTTACAATGTAAGAGCTCAGCATATCCCTTCCAGCTAGATTACAGGGTAATAAGTGACGGGAAACCAAATTGAAACGTGAACTTGGCGCAATTCAAACGCAAAAAGTCGTTATATTTGTAGTTGTATGTGTTTCTCAGGGGCTGTTTTCACACACACACACACACAACTCTGTGTTGCTGTATGTGTGTGTGTGTGTGTGTGTGTGTGTGTGTAGCTTAAAGTCACGTGGAATGCATACGAGAAATTCTGAGAAATATTTTACGCATGACAGCGAAGCCCTTTGTTGCTGCCACTTTTGCAGTTGTTGTTTTTGTTGTAGTTGCTGCGTTGCCTTGGGGCACTACTGAAGAGTTTTAAGCAGAACAAACAACAGAAAGCAAAACAAACAAATAAACAAACAAACGCGCAAAACTTTTGTTGCGCAATATAAACAGGGCGACGCCAATAACGAAAGTTCATAAAAAAAACAAAAAAAAAACAAAAAAAAACGAGCCTTGCAAATTGTTCGTCCTTGGAAGTTTCAATACCTTTCTAGTATTACTTTGCCAACTCTGGTAAATTGAGGCAGCAGTGTTGGCTAATGCCAACAATAAACTGCAGCAGTGCCGCTAATGACGACAATCAAACGGAACAAAATATAGTCTATTCAAAAGCGAAATACTTCTTCGAAATCATGCTGATTTCAAAATTGCTATCAAAAAGTTTTCGCTGCTAAATGAATATTCTGCTCGGAAAGTATGCTACACATTTTTTTCTAGATAAAGTTATTTCATAAGTTGCGAACTGAATCTAAAGCAAACTTATTTAATTAAGAAACTGCAATCTTTTCAAGACGTAAATTCTATCTAAGCAAATAGCCATTGTCGTCTAAAGCTGTAAATTTGATTTATTTTCTTGGTTTATTTTGACGATGCACTTGAAGTAAGTATTTGCTTTTGACATTTTCGCTGTGTAAGCAAACACTTGTGTGAATAAATACACAAACATTAAGAGTCATTGACAAGACTGTGCCAAACTAAAGAAAAGACCTTAAAAAATGCAATTAAAATGAGAGCTCGACTAGAATATACCCAGTAATCGGAAACTATTAAAAAATAGGCTTGCTGATTTTAGTTTGTTCAATATGAAAATACGTTTTAATTAACAAAATCTGTGCTTCTTAGCCGATCTTCATTAAACTCTTACAGTTGATCAACAGTGTGTCTGGGTATATCATATATATAGAAACACAGATACACTTGTGTATTTTATTGCAATCGCAAATCGATTTGTATCGATATTAACGAAACTGGCACATTTATCGATCAAATTAAATTGACGGAACTTTTGAAGTATTCAACTCTTGTATATTATGGCTAGATCGACTCGCTGATCAACCATATGAATACTTTGTGGAATCGAATCGGCTTCTTCTGCGTGATTCCTTTTGCAAACTTGCTGCTTTTAATGAGCTAGTCGAAAATGAAGCAATTCACACGAGGCTTGAGCTGACTGCTCACAAAACTGCTGCTGACACATTTGGCACATTTGCCACAGAGTCGGCCTCAAAGCAACCCCATTTAACGCTCCTCACTTCTGGTCTTTGTCTCATCCTGTTACTTTTAGATGGCGTTCTCCGTAGTGGCTGCAACATGGTACATTGCTAATGTGTCCCATTTGCAATGGCAAACCACTAAAGCTTAACACGTTGTCTACGCAGACATTGGCCACACTGTCACGCCCCCGTCCCGCGGCAACAGTCACGTTGCACACACACACACACACACACACATATATATATATATATAGAGACACAGGCAAAAACTAAAGCAGACATTTCTGTGAAAACTTTGCGCTGCTTTCTTTTTGCCTCTCAGTGTTGGCACACATTCATCGTTGCTGCTGCATTGAGCCGCTGTGTGTGTGTGTGTATGTATGTGTGTGTGTGTGTGTGTGTGTGCAGAGCTGTTCAAAGTTGCATGTTTGGCCAACAGCAGAGCAGCAGCAGCAACGGGAGTTGACTTCGTCGTCGTTCCCAGCGGTAATTGTCTCGTTACTCTCGCTGCCTGCTGGCAAACAGAGCCCATTTTTATGGCGCCCAAGGCAGAGGTTTCACTGTACGAGTGTACTTTGTAAAATTCATACGATTATCACGACGCATTGGACCCATTATACAATATAAGTAAAGTCAAAACGCACCAAGAGCACAATAAATTTCAATATCTTGTACATAAATAATTTGGCTTTGCTTAACGAACTGAGCAACCCTCGCAGCAGCTGGCAAGGGTTAACACAAACAAAAGGCAGAAACCTTAACGCCCCCTTCACTAATAATTTATTTACACTTAACGTTTTATAAGCTCCAACCGAGGAGCAGCACAGGTCGAGGGGTGGTCGGAGTGAAAATCAGACAGTTTGATTTTGCAAATATTTGCTAGACTGTTACCCCCCCACTCTCGCTTTTTTAACCTTTTTTTTGCACACCTGCCCTTTGCCATTTCAGCGCTGAACTTAAGTGAAATATGCACGATTTCCGTGTTTGCCATTTGAGCTATCCACCCCCAACTAGCAACCCCTTCAGTGACGCACAGGAACAAAAAACAAAAGAAAATATGGTGGAAACATTGTTAGCCAAGTGTGTAAAACACAGTTAGCTGTGCGCAGTGTGTTGCCCCATAAATAAATGCGCACCATGCCACATGCGTAGACATTTGCAACGGGCAACAGCAACAACAACAAGCAACAGTTGCTGGCAATGACCATTAAAACCATTTGTGTGTGTGTTAGCTGTGTGATCGAATGTGGCATAAAGTACAATTGAAAATGCAATTTTAATGGCTTATTGGCTAAGACAACGTTATGCTGTACATTTATTGCATATACCCCATGCAAGTATACCTATCTCAAGGACACTTACTCCGATAACTAGTCCCAAGTACTTGTGTGCATTTCAACAGACAGCAGACTTGAGAAGGGTTTCTTTGGCGAGTGAATGCGATTTGCATAACTTATGCATTTATTTGAAATCGAACAGTGCCCAGCTCAAGCATGTGTCTGATTCTGTCCAAATAAATCAACTTGAACTCCCTTGTAAAGCACTGCAATAACATTAGTTAAATCTGATTTACCAAAACGATGTAGTAGTCGAAAGCACGTCAATTTTTTAAACGTTAACTACAAATCAGATTTATAATCATAATAATAAAAGTGGAAATTGTTTTGTTCTTTTCTCCTTCCTTTCTGTTAAGTCCAACTAGTAATATTTTTCTTAAAACTATATATGATACAATCTTGTCGATATCGATAACATATCCCACAAATGGAATATTCTTGTTCTGCTTTAAGTTTTTAAAACGAGTTTGAGGTTAAGTCTGAATTAGCTGCTCCAATAAGCGATACGTATTATAAGCCAAATTGGAAATTACTTGCTTTTGCTTATTTTATGCAAAACTTTACACATTTTTTTTTTCATCTTTGATATTATGGAATTGCGGGCGAGCTAAATGGATATGTCAAAGTTGAGTTTTCGTCACTCAATTTGATTACTATTTCAATATTCTGGCAGTGGAAATGACACACAAATAAACACACAAAATTCTCTCAAAGCTTTCAGCAATCTACATGCCAATCTACTCTTAATAACTTTTGCAATCTCGAATATTCGATGCCGGTTAACAAATTCTACACAACCATCCACACACACGCACACACACACACACACACACATGCGCGTTTCGTTGGCGTGGCAATCTGAAATGGCCAGAAAATCAAATGAAATTCACTTAGAGATGCAATCAACATCCATTTGGCCAACATGTGACAAAACTAAAAGCGAATCTGGCAACTGATTGATCCCACATTGAATGAAAGTACTTTTCTTAATTAATACTTTGGGGCATTTGCAACAATTTTCAAATATGGTTGAAGGATCTGCTGTTGGCTTAAAGATATAGGGGTTTCTTGCTGTGTTAATGTATTATTATTATTATTATTTATTATTATTATTATTAATGCATTGTTAAATAATATACCTTATTGCTCATTTTCTACTTGCAGCTTCGTAAACTCAAACATGATATGAAAACCACTCGGAAGCAACGAAAATCAAAGGTTTATTCTGTATTAGTGACACGTACATTTGTAACAAAAGCCACAATTTGACAAAGTCAGCATTTGACAAAGTCGCTGCACGAATTCGAAAGACGCTAAAGAAACAACAAATTTAGCTGCTCTTCAAAAAACAAAAAGAAAAAAGGCTTTCAAATGTCAAATTACATGAATATTGTGAGTGTGTACGCATAAGATTATTGTGTATGACAGGGCCAACCAATAATACTAATAAAAAGAACAAACATTACTAACTTATCGCACGATTTAACAATAAATATACAACTTACAAATGTCTGCCGTTGAGTTAAATGGCAATGTGCCGGCCATGGAATTTCATCAGAGACAGGTGAGTTTGCTGCAAAGTGTGATCTTGCTCGCTTATCGATTAATAAAAATCGAATAGATCGCTAGAAATAGAATAAAGTTCTGGGTGTTATAATACATATGCTGTGGATGTATGCGTTTATTTGTTATGTCATTTTGCTGCTGGCGCTTAAGAATACAATTTAATTTGATCTCAACAGCTCGATTGACGATCACTTTTTTATCTATCGATACATCGTATTGGCAATTAGTATCGAAATAATTAACATTGCCATCAATTTTCTTTCATTTTGCCGCCGGCTTAAATGTGCAACAGTCGCGCAACAAGTTCAGCACAAGACACATAATTGTCGGTTGTCTTCTCAGCGGATCACTCCGATTTGAAATTTTAGATAGAGGACGCGAATTGTGTTTCGTTTTTAGTTTTCATATCTTTTTTATTTTATTAGTTTGATTTGAATGTGATTTAATTTTGCTTTTAAAACGTTATTTGTGTTGTGCCCTTAATTAATCTATAATGGAGGACGAATCGACTGCAACCTCTATTTTTGGCAATTGGAAAATAATCTATCGCTGCCTCCAAATGAATGGGGAGCTGAATGCGGAATGGTATCAAATAAATATGGATATTTGGGTGCGTGA
The DNA here is from genome assembly GCA_035043785.1 of Drosophila planitibia. Lineage (NCBI taxonomy): Eukaryota > Metazoa > Arthropoda > Insecta > Diptera > Drosophilidae > Drosophila > Drosophila planitibia. Next base: position 489,829 of record JAWNMS010000023.1, read on the forward strand.
ATTTGATTATTATTTTTATTTTATTTTAATTTTATATTGCTTTTTTTTTGTTGTTTTTTTTTGTCCTTTGTCCGTTGAATGCGACGATTTACTTGTTGCATCTCGATAAGCTTTAACATACGCTCGCGTTATTTTCCATGCTTAGCCGCTAGGTGGCGCGTTAGTGTAGTTTGTGGCAAAGCTCTTTCCTTTCGTTTGGTGTCCGAAGTCAGTATCATTTTCCTTACGCCAGGAGGCTTTAAGTGAGCTTCAAGCTTGCAGCTGAAATATTGAGAACTAGGGGGCGCCACAACAGATAGTATTTACACACAAATCTCAGTTTTAATTGTGCTTTTTAAAATTAGAATAAAAAACAGCTTTTAAACAAATTATGGCAGAAATGTTGTTCAACTCGGAAATGTATTAAATATATGGTTGAACAATAAATAAATTTTCATAACAATTATAAGAGAATAATATTGCTACATTTTATAGTAGATTAATAGATAGATTAATACAACTAGAACTGGCCTAAAGCAATTGCTTTGTCTAAGAGCTAATTAACTAATCGAGGCTAATTTGGTTAAATTGGCCAGTTGCACATTGCAATAAAATAATGAATCACCACAAAAAATGGCCTAAGATAAATCAAATAAATTGGGAAACTTTTATTGACTTTCGACGCCCTACGCAAAATCCAAAGTGCAAAATTCTGTTGAGCCAAACACAACTCAGCTAAGCAAAAAGCGCCACTATTTAGCCAATCAAATAGACGCTAGCAAATGCCACATATGACAGAGGAGTGTCTGCGAGGAGGGGTGGGGTGTGGTGGCAATTGAATAGTTAACGGCGGCAGCAGCCACGTCAGCGAGTAACCAAAAAAACAAACATGCAACGCAACTGCGAATAGAATCAACAACGGCAACTGCTTCGGCTACCATTCGCCAGCCCAACGCCCATTCTACTCCTCACCACCCACTAACCAAAATCCGACACACACACACACACACACACACACACACGCGGACATTCATGGGCAACTTTTTAAGCTAAAACCGCGAATTAAAAAATTGCACTAAAATTGGATAAGCAGCCAACAAACCAAAAACAACAATGCGGCTGCTCTAAAAAAGCAAACAACAATAAAGGCAGTGTCCAGTTGGACTCTAACTGACTGCACAATACACTGCAAAAAACATTTACTTTTCTTTTCATTATTCTAAAAACTTGTTGCTATAATATAGACAAACTCTATTTTGGCAAGTCTCTCTTCAAACGAAGAAAACAAATCCAAGTTAGCAATGCGGCAACAGCACAAATATACCCCTTCTTGCCGATTGAACAGTGTATAACGACAAAGGCTAACTAGAAACACTTTCGACTGCAGTTTTTGGCAGTTGGCAGCCACTGTCCAAAATTCAATTAAAGCGCAACTCGTTTCACATACTTCTATTTATTTCTCTTACCCTGAATCCATTCAAAATGGGTAAAAAGGGTATAACGGTATATAAGGGTGTATAAGGGTATAAGGGTGTGTCCGCAGAAGGAAGCATCTCCGACCCCATAGACTATATATATTCTTTATCAGGGTCAGCAGCCGAGTCAATATAGCCATGTCCGTCAGGCAGATCTCAGAGACTATAAACGCTAGAGTCTTCAAATCTGTAATATATCTTCTCATATACCCGACGCAGATCTGGTTTGCTTTATTTGATCGATAACTGACTGCGTTACACGTATATCGATACATTTGAATTTCCGATAGCAATAAATGCTACAATTTTAAAGGCAGAATCTTTTTATTAATATAAAATATGCATCTGCATATTATTGATCAACTGCCCAAATTTGATCAACATCGGATAAGAAACGCCCAAGTTATAGTCGAAAATATATTAGCTATTTCTATTTCTGCTTTTGCATTAAGGGCAAATTTTGCAGCACAACTAGAATATATTTAACAGCTGGGTTCAGGGTATATCGCAGTCGAGCTCACTCGACTACAGCGCTCTAACTAATTTTGAGCTAGTGTTGCAACGCTGGCTGCATTGATTTTGGGCGAAATTTTTTAATTTCGTTCAGTGTCGACTCGAAGCAAGGGAAATCAACGAAGTGGTTAAAGCAAGTGGGAGCCACTTGAGAATTAAGAAGAAATTAATTAATACAAACAAAAATGAATATAATTCAGATAACTTAAACATTTCTGAGTGGCGAAATTTTATATTATATATATTTATTGATGTATATATCTAGATATATGTTTTTATATTTCCGTCCGCGTTTCTCTGTGTTTTATTAATATTTTAATTTTTTGCGATTTTCCTTGATTATTTATTTATTTATTTTTAAGCAGAAATATTTAAGCTGAGTAGCTTAAATTTTGGCATATTGATCGCTTATATAACAGACACTGGTCAGCTAAGGACATGGAACATGGAATACCTCTTTGCTTAGCCATCTCAATGAAGCATTGCTGTTGGCCAATGGCCAAAACGTCAAAACCAATTCGCATTTCACACGCGACACACAGCTCCCTTCCTGTGTGTGAGTGTGTGTGTGTGTGTGTGTGTGTGTTTCTGTATATTTTGTTGTGCTTGCTTAAAAGAAAAGTCGGCCATCAAAGCAGACTTGCGAGTGCATTTGTTTTATATATGCGGAAATTATCATAGTAAAAGCGCAAACCGAGCCAAAAAGAAAAATCAAACTTATAAATTTCGCCTCTAGCCTGTATCAGCAGCAGCAGCAGCAGCAGGCAATCAAGATCTACACACACACACACACACACACACACGTACGCTGCGATACACAGCCTCCATTTTGTTGAACTAGCGGCAGACATGCATGGCGGCGTTTCCGGTTACTTGGCACCATTAGTGCAGCAGCCATGCCCCTTCTGCCGCCCGCCTTACATTTCAGCTTCTTGTCGAGATAAGCAGCATTCCTTTTTCTTTGCTGCTCATTTCTTTATATATATATATAGATATTTTTGGGTCGTACTGCAACTTTACGCTAGAAGGAAAAACTTGTTTTTAAAAAGCGCATTTGACATGTGTTTACTGCCACTCCCCTCTGCCCACTGTACGCCCAGCTCCTCCCACCGCCACTACTCAGTTGGCAAGTGTATTTTCTTATGGCCAAAAAAAGTCTGGCAACTTCGTTGGCGTCCTCCACTCGATGAAGGTCTGCGTTTGCGAAATATAGAATGATTATGTTGTTTTCATTTGCTGGGCAGCCCGTTGAAGTTTGCAATTGAATCTTATTGCGTCTCTTTGGATTTCAGTCAAATGGAATACGTTTTGCACTCGAGAATCCTTCGGACACGCTTTGGCATATTTTTTGATTTTCTGACTCTGTTTTTTATCTTCTTTTTTTAGCCGCTTGCCTATGGCAGTGCCAAAAGAAACCACACTTTGTGGCCTTTTAACGCAACTCTCTTCTTTTATTGACTTTGGCATTGGTAATTATGTTAGAAGGCGACTTTTTGGCACAGTGCACACAACTGTAAATTCACCAAATGTATTCAAAATCTATTTGTCAATTTGTGATGAGCAAAAGTCCTAATAAAAATATCTAAAACAAACCACTGACAGTTTAGATGGAGTTGCTTGTTGTTGTTTGAATTCGAGCTGGTTGAAAGTTGCTTGTGAAAATGGTCTTAAAAAATCTACAGCCTTCAATTGAAACTATGTTCGTCCATTTCACTTAAAAGTCGAAGGAACCACAACCAGGCAGACGAAACGAAATCACAGCAACTAAATGAGTTGAAATGAGTGAAAAACAGTTTTACTGAATAGTGTTTAGGGGTCCTGTGGGATGTGTGTGTGTGTGTGTGTGTGTGTGTGGAAAACGCGGAAATTGTTGGGAAAATGTGTGCCTTATAAGCCGACAAATGCTTTTAACTTTTCCAAATGTTGCACACTTTTCGGAGTCCTCCCATTGAATCAGTCTCACATTCAGCCATCTATATATATATATGTGTGTCTATATATATATATACATATCGCACTCATCGACAGACACACACACACACACATCCATATTTATATGGGGCTGTTGCTCTTTACTTATGGCTTGACGTGAACGCAGAGCCTCCCGGGGCTTCAATCGGGAAGCGGTTGTTGCTGCAACACTATGTGTGTGGTAAGTGGGAAGGGGTGTGGGTTAGGGGGAGTGTTATGGACCTGTTTGTCTGTCTGTGCAAATTATAATTGAGTGCAGGACGAGCGCATTGAACTGTCGCATCCCCAAATCAGACACGCCCCTTAAAACAACGCTTGCAATTTTTAGCATTTTTTCGTATTTTATGCAAAAAATATCGATTAAAAATTAATTAATTAAAAATATACGCAAAATGAATTAAGCGTATAATAAGCGAGAATATTGTTAAATGTTTTTCTAGCCGAGTCCAATAGAAATGGAAAAGATAGTTTAATATATAGTATATATATTCTTGATCGGCATCAAAAGATATGCGCAAGCCAGTCTCAGAGCCTATAATAACAAGAGACTTCAACTTTCACTTCAATATCAAGTTTATTTCAGCTTATCGATAACTGTCCGATAACTGTTGTTTTCCAAATATCGATGTACATTTTTACGCTGATAGCAACAAAAGATATATATATATAATATACGCAGAGTTATTATTGATCAACTGTATAAATTTCATTGAGTTTGGCCAAGAAACCAAAACATATTTTCATAATGTACAAACCAATACCAGGGTAGCTGCCAGTCGATCAGTCTCGATGCGAGCAAGTACTTTATATATATATATATAGATCTACATATCTTTGACAGAGTCAATTGAACAAAATGAAGTCGAGCCTTAGCTGGGATAATAGGCAATCACAAAGCAGTTGATGAGCATTTGTGGCTTGCTTTTTGTTGGGATTAGGATTAGGATTAATCCAATGTTTGAGGCCATTACTTAAAGCACTAAAAGTAAGTTAAAGACACTTCAGTTTCAGCCTTCACCTGTCGGCCTGTGTGGCAGTTGTGCTCTGGGCCGCTCTGTGTGGCAAATGCGCTGCCACTCGAGACGACGACCGACGCTGCTTGGCCAGCAGGGATCGTGATTTGGGGGGTGGGGGTGGCCATAAATATTGTGCCACATTTTGCCGTTTTTAATGAATGGAGTTTTTAATGCAATGTTTTTGGAGCTCGTTATGGAAGAGGCGGCAAGGCTCCTGTTGGCTGTTGGCTGCTGGCTGCCGGCATCTTTTGGCTCCTTTCGCATTCAGCGTGCTTTAATTTATTGACTAATTTAGCCCCGGCAGCAGTCAGGCTAATAGATACTTTTAGGCACTCTTAATGGCCAACTTTTGCTGCTCGCTGCTCGCTGAATCTTTGGATTTCTTCTTCGCTTTTTCTTTTTAATTTTCTTGCGCTGTTTTCGTCTTTTTTTTTTGTTTTCATTGGGGACACGCTATCGGCAGAATATTATGAAATTTAATTAATGTACATTTTATGCTCGACACACACGCGTCAAATGGGTCCAGGCCGACGAGGGGCGCGCGGCAGGGCAGCAACACCTGAGTTGTGGCATTATATATATGCTGGCGATTAGGCTGCTCATGTGGCAGGCAGGCAGGCAGGCTGGCAGGCGGGCAACAAAAGCAGCGGCAACAATTTGGCTACAAATGAATGAACACATGTTTGCCGTGCGTTTTATGAGACCCGTGCCCGAAAAAGTATGCTATGCTTTTTCGCATGCCCAGATTTTATCTCCGTTACGCGCCATTGCCGAGCAGCCGTTACACACACACACACACACATGACTCCCTTTTGTGCGTGTGTGTGTGTGTGTGTGTATTCGTGTACAAGAATTGTATTCCGTTTTTGCTTTTGGCCACCTTTTGTCATCGTTTGCCTCGCGCTGCGTTGCCTCGTTCCGGCTGTGCGATAACAAGCATCATAAATCCCTTTTGCCTCCAAATGGCATAGCACGTCCCCGCCCACGCTGCCTGCCCCCCACCCCACCTCTGGCAACCGGCTTGTGCTACGTCTTTGTGGCCATTTTGTAGACGTCATCAGCAGCAGACAGCGGAGGCTGTTTCGGTTTTCTGTGTTTGTGTTTCGCCTTGGCCATCGTTTGTTATTGTTTGCGGTCTTTTAGCCACTCAACCCCTCCCCCACCCAACCCTTCTCGCAATCAACCCCATCCCGCCGCCATATATCAACTGTATGCCACCTTCGGGGGCAGCAACAGCAACAAAAACTCTGCGTTAGTTTTCTCAGGCTTTCTGCGGTTCGCTGCGGCTATCTTAGGCCAAAGCCGAAAGCAGATTGAATTTGCCACAAATTTAACAAATAGTTTTATATTTAAAGGACCGCAAAAGGAGAAACAGATAAAAAAATATGGCATTTTATGTCCTTGGGCCATCCAACTTTTTAAGGCATACAAAACTGTTTCCTTTCTTATTTATTTGAAATCATATTGACTCTTTACTTAAATGGAATAATGTTTAATAAATGCTTAGCTTGAATTGCCAATATTCGATCTTATAAAGCCATATTTAATCTTATATATTAATATATTATATTATATTATATTATATATTGTTGAAATAATCAAGTTGTTGTTGCTTACTCAATCTGAGTATTAAATTTAGATGCAGTCTGAAATTTATTGCACAACTTCTTCCGAGTTATATATATATATATATATATATATAATATATATATATCTATTGCGACTTTCTCTCGACTTGCGCTTACCTATTAGCAGTGAGCACTTGCCAGCTATGCTAAATCTTATTATATTATATACAGCTACTCCAACTCAGCTCAGTTGTGATTTCTATATGGTGCTATCTGCCCCACACTTATCAGCTGCAACCGAATCCGCTTAGCTAAGCAGCAGCTGAAGCAAAACTCTTCACATTGTTCATCGTTTGGGCGTTTTTTTGTGTTTTCGAGACAATTTGCCGGCCAGCAAGGACTAAAAAAAAAATTGCCACCCCAGTCTCCATGGGATTTGCATTTATGCAAAACAACCGAAACAAGGGCTAGCTCCAGCTGGTAATCGAGGGAGATGGGGGTGGATTGGGTGGTTGGGGAGTGTTGGTGACTTTGGAATGTTCGTGCAGAATATGCTCGGATGCAGGCCGTGCAGGAATTGCTAGTTTTGGGCTGCGCAGGAGCGCTGTGAACTTGTTGGGCTATTTGCATTTGAAATCCACGCTCGCTGTTTAATAAGCCTAGCACGGCTCCTGGACCCGGATACGTACCCGGACCCGGGCAGCTGTTTGCTGGGCAGCCGTGCTGGGTCCCGTTTGCCTGTATGTTCACATACGGCTAATGCAATCTTGACTGGCAGCGTCTGTCCGAAAATGAGGCATGTCGCTTCACAATCTGATTTCTGATTTGCAAGTGCCAAGTGACGGAGGCAAGAAGAGCTATGTTTTTGCCGCACAACGTTGCTTGTTGAGCCGCCAGACAACATGCTATGTGGGTGTGCGTGGGTGGGTGTGATTGTGTTGATGCTTCACTTTCTGATGACATTAAGAATGCGTATGAAATTGCCAGCGCGTTGCTTGTTGTTCTCCATTTTTGGGCGAGAACCATGAAAAAGCAGCCACAAATTAAAGAATCTTCAGCCTTATTTTTAGTTCACTTTTGTTGATTCCGTTTGGCACAATTTATTTTCAAAAATCGCTTATTTTAATTTTTATTTTTATAATTTCAAATTCAAATGTTGACGCGCTCAATCAGTGTGTTATCGATAAGAGCTCTGTTACAGAGCAGCGCTGTTACCGCAAAAGCACTGTTAATGACTGCAGTCCGTGGCCGATTTACGTTCACTCTCTCTGCTAACAGGCATCGCATGCAACTTTCGCTTTTCTTTTCAAAGCAAGTAAAATAAAATGTTTCTAAGCATACGTCAAATTTAGCGCTGATTAGAAGCAAATCATATAACATATTTCGAAATTTGAATGGGCCGCCAATTCAAAACAATTTTAACACAGCAACAGTGCTGCAAAACATCTAAAGTTTGCGCTTCTCTCGCTCTCTCACACATGCTCTGCCTCTCATTTTGCGCAACGCACAAAACATTCTGCCTGCCGCTCACCAGTGCTCGCATCCTCTGCGGTTTCGTTCTCTTCGCTTTCATCTCTCATTCGCATTTCAATTCTCGTTGCGAGCGGACGTCTTCGATTGTTGCTGCGGTAAATTAAAGCGTTGCGCGCGTATTTCCCTACCAATTGAGTGATTATTGTTCGTTTCTCGCTCTTCTCAACAAGTCGCATCGCAAGTGAAAAACTAACAGCTGAATTAAATAATCAAACATAATCAAAAACAAAACGAAATTAATCGAAATCAAGTGTTTCCAAATTAGAATTCAGAGTGCAGTGCAACCAACAAAACACACAACAAATTGGAATCGCACAGATACAAAATGAAATGAAAAGTTAAAAATAAATATATATATATATATATATGTATAAGCCATCTCGCTCTTTCTATCTCTCTTTCTCACATACACACACACATCAGTGTCGGCAACGTCACAGGCGCGAGGGACGTGATTTCTCTTGTGCCTGTCTGTTCTGTTCCCCTGTTCCCCTTCGTTGGTCAACCGAGGCCAGCATCATTGCTCATACAACAACAACAATAAAAAGAACGAAAAAATATGTATAAATTCATTGAATGCGCCACATGTTTTTGGCCGCCTTTCCTTCGTCTCCTTCCTTCGCAATTTATTTTGCGCACATTTTTCGCTCGTTACTTTTTGCTGATGCTGATGCTGCTGCTGCTACTGCTGCTGCTATGCCTCCTTGTTTATCCTTTGATCCTTTTCGTACTGCCATTCGCTCTTTTTCTGATTCGATTTTCCATCGTTCTACGTCTCTCTTGCGGCAGCAGCATCAACACACACAGGCACACAAAGGCACACAGACAGACACTCAGCTGCTTTTGTCGGTGTTTGCGTTTTGTCTTGTCTTTCTTACATATTCCCATTCAATCAACGAAAACTAAAAATGTGTGTGCCAGATGTGTGTGAGAGAGAGAGAGAGAATAGGGAGAATAAGAATGTGTCGTTGCCGTTGCCATCGCGTAACCAAAAAGTGCATCCAAGCTACAAAAGCAACCAAAACAACGACAACAACAACAGCAGCAGCAGCAACGCGCCACAAATATTCGAATTGAGAGACAAAGCGCTGCCTTTGTGGGGCCGCCTTCAATTCGAATTTGCTGCAAAAAGCAAAAATAAAAAAATAAAACGAAACAACAACAACGCGAAGACTTATCGCAAAATAAAGCAACCAATAATAACAGCAAGAACAACAACAATAATGTTCACACATTGACAACAAAAAACTCAATAGTTTTAGTTGTTGTTTTTTTCTTTTTTATAAACACATCATTTCATTCAACTGGAAACTCATCCCGCATCCCTTGCCGCGGCACCCTCCCCTCTCTCATACATTTTGCCTGGTCTCTTTTTGAATCGCGTTTGCGCTGTGTTTTCATTCTTCGTCTTTTTGCGCATTTTCTGTTTTCGTTTCGTTTCGTTTTGTTTCGTTTCGCTTGCCACAGCAGCCGCCGCCATGCAACATCCTTTTTAGACCAGACTCAGCCAGCGGCAGGACGCGAGAACAACCCTTAAACAAAAACACAATTAGTTTTACAACAAAATATTCATTCGTTCAAATTACGGTTCAAAAATAACATTCGAATCGCCAAAAAAAATATGCGTCTAGAAAACTGCGCAGAATAGCATATCATAAAAGTTGTGAAAATATATTCGACTAAATGTTTTTTTTTATTGTGCACTTTTCAAATTCAAGTTCAAATAAATTTTGATTGCCCCGTAGACAAAAAGATTGGGAAATTTGTTGTGTGTTTTTCTTTTTTTGCGAAAGTTCTTAGATAATTTGTAAAAATATAAACTTTTATATATTTTTTTGCAAATCTCAAATCATCTCTAAATTAAGAGCCAGCACTGTAAAAGTATTTATATATTTTGTTTCTTAAAATTTTGTTTTTGTGTTTTGGAAACAAAACCATAAAATAATTCAAATTTATTATCGCTTAGCAGATTTATTCAAACGAATCGTGAGTTGCAACAAACATCCAAGTGAAATTTACCCAAATAATAAATTGTGCCAAAAATAAAGAAAAAAATAAAATAAATAAATAAATGATACTCAAGTTAATCAAAAATCAAAAGGAAAATTGATGAATATTCAAATCAAAAATAAATCAAATGCAAATGCGACGTCTGCAAATTCAGTGTTAATTTTATCATTCAACAACAAGTGCAACCAGAAGCCAAGTGAGACTAACCCTATTTAGAGGAGTTGTGGACTAGCCCTAAATTAAAATAAAACACAATTGAACGGGGCCAGCTGTGCATATAATTTGCGACGCAACTGTAAACACAAAAAGCCGTCAAACTGTGGGGCTCCGGGGCATTTTTTCTTCCTCCGCAAGGAATGTATTATCCGGTAAGCAACCAAAAAAAACCCACACACATTAAAAGCTAAACGTTTTGAGTGGACATTATGGCGTCAGAGGGGCTGTCAAGGCACAGGTCAAGCAACAACAACAAATAAACAAACAAACATGAGCACAGTGCTCACTATAAATATTGGGACAAGACAAACGGAGGACAGCTCAATTCGTTGTTTGCTTTTTTAGTGCTGCTGTTTTTCGCTTTTGCTTGTCTCTCCCTCTCCCTCTCTCTCTCTCTCTCTCTCTCTTTGTCTATCGTCTTTAATTGTTGTCTAAGCACAGCTTTTACTATTTTTACCAACTACCGTTGTTTTCACTCTCAATTCATGTCGAATTCTTGGGCGTTGTGGTTGTTATTGTTGTCGCCGCTTATTAGTCGTGCTTGCTCTCACTCTCACTCTCTGTGTCTTTTCCGATTTGTTTACCTATTTACATAGCCAACAGCAAATATGTGTGTGTACGTATGTGTGTGTGTGTGTGTGTGTGTGTGTGTGTGTAAGCGCTATTCTCACACGTGTGCCGAAAACTCTTATTTCCCCCCGTGTCTCCACTCTTCTTCGCTTGTTGACTTTGCTTACTTGTATTTTTTTCGACAATGCGCGTAAATTGTTTACATAGTCTTCAGCAGTCTCCGTCTCTGTCTGGATCCATGTCTCGTGGATGAGTGTTAGAAAGGGAAGGGGAATGCGGGGTTTATTTCGGTAATTTGATAGCTTTAAATGCGGGTCGACTTGCGGCTTTTAATTTGTTGTTGATACTTAATCGAGCCACCGCCGTCTGTTGTCATATATATTTACTCGGCTCACTTTGTACACAATTTTGGGTATTATACCGCGCATATTCTACCCCTCCCTCCGATATTGGATTTGATACCGCACACAAATCCATGTGTCAACTTTTGGCGCCCGTTTCTCGCTTTCAACATTTTCCCACGTAATTTAAGAGCATTAACGATAAAAAAAACCAGCGCAGAGCTTAAAAATACATAAAAATTTTTGTTACGCGTGTTTTATGCAAATTTTGATCCAACAATTTTTCATATTATTAATTTATTTCTAATTGTTTTGTCTTCTTCTTTTTTTTTGCAGGTACGTTGCTCATTCAAATGCAAATCGCTTGGGTAAAAATGTAAATATAATTTTGATTGATAAGGAAGTCAGTCGGCCGACTAGAATTTAAAGTGTGTCTCTAAAGATTAGCATCTTGTCCAGTTTTGCGTGACGTCAGCCATGAAGCGAACATTGGCTTTGATCTCGAGCGGGTGACATGAATAAAAAGAAGCGCCACAAGTTGATGTTGGCCTAGTTAATCATATGCTGTCACAGATATGTTTATAACGCCCAACTGGTATTCATTCCTCACGAAAGTAGTTTTATCTTCTACCAAGACCATACCAAAAGCTGTTCAAGTATGCTAATAGCTATCGGGAATGACTAGACGCATTAACTTTTACTACGATATAATCATAAAATGGACAAATAACACGCTTCAATATTATTGGGGGATATTTCCCTTTGGCTTATAATCAATTGTGCTTGGTTGCTGTTCAGTTATTTCCTCCAGTTGCAGCACAGCGCTTCTGTTAATTACAGTTCATAATTTCAACTATAATCTGACCATAATTTGTGGTCGTTCAAAATGTAGCAGTTAGTTGCCAAGTCGACAACAACATATTCCAAGTGTCATTCTAATTAATTGCAACTAAAAATGTAATAACCACAACAACAACAACAACATTTTGCACATGTAACATACAGTTATGTGACACAAACTATAAACATATATTTAAAAAAAATATATATATATATATTTATATATAAACACGAGTCTCATCAAACGAAATCTTCCGGTTTGCCGTTTGTCGGAGACGCAATTGAAATATTGCACATAAATTGCACAAACTGCCTGCGCTGCCCGTAAATTGTTATTGTAAAACTGAGCGCAAAGATGAGTGGAATGGAGGGGGTGTTAGTATGGTATAGTATAGTATGGCTTAGCATAGCATAGTCGGTTATATATAGGAGCTAGTTGTAGGTGGTTCCATTGTGCGTGCGCAGTTAACCGCAAAGTTGGTTCACTTTTTTTTATATGCTCAACAGATTTTGATATCGCTCGACCTCATCGCTGCTGCTGCTGCTGATGTTGTTGTAGTTGTAGTTTTATGACTAACTTTTATGATATATGTCTATATCCGTTTATGCAATTCGGTTTTGTTTTTAGTGGCTATTGCATTACAGCTAGTACTGTATATAAATAAGTTTTATGATCTTCAACGAAAGAGACTTTCACTTAATTAGCCATTTGTGTCTATTATTAGATTTCAATCAGGCCTGTCTTATGGACAACAGCTGCGCCCTCTTAGACTTTTACTTTTTTCTCTTTTTTTGGCCATTTCATTTGAGACAGTTCATCAATTCGTCTAATAATGTGTGGGATGATGGAAATTCTGTCATAATGCGAGCATATTTCAATATTTTCAATTTGCTTGATTGATGGCTTTAATTTATGGGCATTTTTAAGTAGCACTCAAGCAGTACGAGAGCCAGGAAGAGGCCCGCAGATAACAGATACCAGCCTAGCCCACATATTTTTCAACAGTTTTTTCTCTTCTTTTTTTCCATAATAATTTTTTGTTTTTTCTTTTCGTTTTGTTGTAAATTGCTGGCGAGTCCATTTTCATTTCCATTTCCAGGGCAAATGATATGACAATTTATTTCAATTAAAGTTGATTTACAAATTTTGCTGTGGCCGCCTCTCATTCTCCCATTCTGCCATGCTCTCACGCTCTCATGCGGCACGGCACGTTGATTGATGAAAATGAGTGCCACAGCAGAGGAGGAGGCGGCACCATTCAAAATGTAACAGTGGCAAAGCCAACGAAAGCCTCTTCGCTTATTCAAATGATGTTGTTGCTGTTTCAAAACATGTCTTTATCATTGGAGTCGGCCATAAAAATTAAATCGAAAAATATGAAATAATTACAAACAGCAGCTAAGCAATATAAAAGCGTTTTTTTTTTGTCGAAAGTGAAGCTTTCTTTGAAATTGTAGCGGATCGTGAAATTTGAGTTACATTTGAAAAGTGAGGCAAATGGTAAAGTTCATATTTACTTTTCATTCTTGTTTCGGTATTCCATTGTAATACACAGTTAAATGTAATATTTATTTATATAAAGCCTGAGCTCATCAAAAGCCGCATCGATTCTGCCTGTGTGATAGAAATTTCGATAACTGCTAGCCTTTCGCAAATATCGATACAATTTGATTTGCGATAGCAATAAAATACACAATTGTAAAGACTTACCCTTTCAATTGACTTATGACATACATTTTTATTAAGATCGACTAGAAACAAATCTGTGTTTCAAAAACGTATTTTCATATTGAAATTGTGATCAAAACCATAAATTTACAAGCTGTGCTTAGTGCATCTCTTTGCCGAAGATTCTAGCTTCTTCTTTGATGTGTTAAGTTTACATAAGTATTCCATTCCATTTGTATCTGTATTCTTGACAATAGCATTCCAAGTGTCTCTTAAATGTGTTACTTTTTGCTTAAATATTCCATTCCATTCGTATCTGGATTGATTGCCTTTTATGTGTAGCTCGAAAGAATGCTTCTCCAAAAGCATTCCGTACGCTTTTTGAATGCCTAATAACTGTAATTTCAATCGCAGATTCGCTTTTGCGGTATCTGAACTCCCATCGCTGTGCTTGTCATATTTTGTGTGTGTGCTTAGAAAATGGCGTCTTACTTTTGCATATCTACGCGTGTACCTATGTGTGTGTGTCTGTGCGTATAGTAAATAAAGATTTGCTACTTGATATTGACGCATGGCGAACACAAAACATTCGAATTGAACTGAAGGCTGCTGCTGTTGCTGATAAGAAGCAGCACTCGATTTAATTATAATTAGATTGTACAATCCGCTTACTTGTGACTTTCATTTGCTGGCTTTTTCATTTTTTTATATTTATGCCTATTCGCAAGTCATTAAATTGAAGTTCAATAAAAATGCAAATTAAATTCACTTAAATTTGTGAGCCATTTGGCTTTTGGATTAGACGCAATAATAAAAAATGTGATTCAATTAATTCGACTGCTTCGAATTACACCACATGTCAAATAAAATGTTCAAACAAACTAATTAATTTTATTTTTTTTTGCGAAAGAAAAAATAATAATATATAAAAAAATAATTCTCGTATTTTCGCGACAAGTGCAAAAGCTTGCCAGAGGCGTAGGCGGCGGTGGGGGGCGAGATCGCTAAACAAATCAGAACCTACGGCAATGTGAACGACCCCCCGAACGGCAACAACAGTAAAGTTGAAGCCAATATCTTAATGCAAATTATACGGTTCAACGCAGCGACGTCGACGTAGACGTAGACGCTAATCGCTAGTGTCACTCACACGAGTCGCAGTCGCCGTTGGCAATTAGCAGAGCGCCGCACGCCTGCGCGGTGACTCAGCAACTGCGGCACAGCAGACGTAAACGCAACCGAACTGTAACAGGTTTGCATGCTGCTGCTGCTGCTGCTGCTCTTGTTGTTGTTCAAACGGTAATTGCAGCACCATTAGCTTCTCGTTCCATTCCATTTCGTTTCATTGCTCGTTTCGCTCTCCATTTCACGCCCACGTGCTTTTTCAACATTCCACGCTCCCCTCAACGTTAGCATTTTTTCTTGTTGTTATTTCTATTTTACCGCCTCAGTTTGTTGTTGTTTTTTTGTCACTTTTTTTTTAAATTTATGCGGCCGGCTTTTTTTGAGTTTAGTTTATTTGCATTTCTGTTTAGTTGCCGCTGCAAATATTGTTGTTGCGTCGCTGGCAACTAAATTAACATTTTATTGGCGTGTCATAAATGTTTATGTTTTTTTTTTATTATATATTTTTATTTCCTTTACACGTATTTTTGCTGTTGTCATTTTTTGACCTGCTTGTACAAAATATTTCTCTGTTGAGTAACAAGGCAATTTCGACAAATCTAAAAATATACTCCGGTTATGGTTTTTGAATATTTAAAAACACGATTTGAATTCAGCTACTACATGTAAATATGTATGTACAAGTGTTAGAAAATATATAAAATGTGTTATTTTACATATGTTGATCTAACTGCAATGTCTAAAATGGCTCCCTTTGGCTGGCAATGCTCTAACTGAAAGATTTCTAGTAGTATTAGTTAGTTATATTTAGAATATATGTCATGTATGTTTTCTAATACACACAATCGCCATTCAATATTTCGTCTTCTATCGCCTGACTCATTCTCTCTAACCGGAAGTTCAACTTTATCGTGCTTGTTCGCTTGATATTATCGAAAGTTAATTTGATAATTGATTCATTAATTGTAGCAGTGCGCACTGGAATTTCTTTATAATTGAATTCCATTCGGAATTTATGTAAATACAATTAAACAACAATTAATTATTATCGAAAAACAAAAACAAAAAGCAGCAAGTGCCACACGAAAACAGCAACAATTTAGCGCCCTTATGCATATTTACACGACTTTTTCCCATCAATTTCTCAAATATTTAAGCAAACATTTGTAGAACAAAAATAATAAAATAAAAAAAAAAGTAGAAAACGACGCGCGAGCGTTTTTAAAACGCGCATAAAAGTCGCGCGCTACTTGACGCTACTCGATGATTTTTAATTTATTGGCCATTTGAAATGTGCAAATTTTGTTGCCTTTTGTTGCTGCAGTGCTGCTGCGCTATGCTAACGAAAATGCTGTTTACTTTGCATTTATTGTTGCCAATTAGCATTAAACGGCAGCTAACAACAAGCAACAATATGAACATTATAAAACACAAGGTAAACCAGGCGAATTGCAATTTAAAGATAAATGAAGATGCATGGTGAACGAACTGGCGGCGGCGCCTCGCCATTGTTTGTTAACTTACAGACCATAAAAAGCTGTGACAACATCACCTGGCTGACACTTTGACCTTTATGGTCATTTGTTGGCGACCTTCGCCAGACTCTCTTTATGGCTTTTTAATTAGTTACAATGTGGAAGCAAAGAAAAACATTCATTTAAATCAGGCAGGCAGCTGTTCAACATAAAAACTGTGCACTTAGTTGGGAGGCAATATTCTAAATGCAACATATGACAACATCACAGCATGCTGTACGCCAAACAACTTGAGTATGCCATAAATGCTGAATGCCACGTGCTACAAATGAATGCTAGATATATTCAATCGTCTACTCTAAACTATGTGATGAGAGGTATTTTTAGTAATTGCAAAACATTAAAACGAAACCATTCAAAATGTGCAAAAAGTGTATAATGGTTTTCTGCAACAGTAGGTAACACTGATTCCATTATATATTCATGTATACATATATATATATATATATATAATTGATCAACATCAAAAGTCCAGTCGATCTAACGATGACAATTCATCGAGTAAGCCGATCACAGAGACTATAAGAGCTAAAGAATTAACATTTTGAAAATAAGTTCCCTTTTCTCTCGAATATCGAACAAAAAACCCAATTTGAAAGTTTCAGCCTGACAATTGATAAATAATATGCCATTAAGATCGGATTAGAAATGCAGATTTTGCCAACCCAAATATATTTGCATATGGAACAAATCAATATCAGCAAGCAAACTATTTATTTAACAGCTGGGTTCAGATTATCTCCTAGTCGATCTCTCGCGACTAGCGCATTCGTATTAACTCTTTCAGGACCATTTTTGGCCATAGTGTTTCACCACATTTAAATTTCTTAAATTATTTATGTTGTTGGTTTGTACTCAAATTAAAAATAATACGAACGCAAATACAATTTTAGACACACAAATTTAATTCGGTTCTGAAAGGGTTAATAATGTCAAACAATGTTAAAGATTTTTGCTCACTTCCTGATAGTGATACAAAATGGCTGCTTTTAAGTAGCATATTTACATATTTTTACATTTTGTCGTATTATTAGGGTATTTAAGTTACATTGTCTGTAAAATATTAAAAACATTTTTGCATTTTTCAGGCTCACGCAAAATTGTTGTTTACTTTTTGTTTTTGCGCTATTGCCAATAATGTTTTATGTTGATTTTAATGGCCGCCAGACTTTTGTACAATTATATATTTATGTAGTTTTACATTATTTAATTTTGTTTTGCACATATCTATATATAAATATAAATATATGTATGTATATGGATATGTATTTGCTTGGACCTGTTTTTGTCATATTTGCTGACGACCTTCAACTTAGCAGGCACAGGCAGCACGACTTGGCCATCAATTTAAACTTCTCTCTCTCTCTTTGCTTTTCATCTTGTTTTATTTTGCTGTGCACACATTAAATTGCAATTAACAGGTGTACGGGGTATGTGTGCGTGTGTGTGTGTGTGTAATTCAATTAAGGCCTTAAGCGGGCTTAGTGCATTTGAAGGCATGTTGCAAGGTGTGTTAATTTCTGTATTTGCAACACCTCAACGTCGATGATTGTTCGTTGCTTGACGCTCGTTTTGAGCATCACTTGAGAAAAACTAATGAGAATACCAATCACGTCAAGATGTGCTTTGTCTTTCAACATTCTGCCCAACTAATTCCCTTTGAATCGAGTCCTGAGTCCTGCCTTGCTGCCTGACTGCTGTCTAAAATAGACAACTTCCTTTTCGTATTAAATGCTATTTGTATTTCACTCACAGACCGAATGCCGTTTGACTATTTATTTGTTTTTAGCTGTCCATCTATATGCGGCTGATGATGCTGCCGCTGTTGCCTTTGCCTCAGCCTCAGCCTCTGCCTCTGCTTTTGGTTTGGGCATCATCGGCCATCATCCAATTACAAATGAAAACACGACCATTTGGTTGGTGGCTGCCGGGTCTTTCGGTATCGGTCTCGGTGTCCGGTTTTTTGGTACGGGTCTCTTTTTAAGCCGCGCCCCGACACGTGGCCAGCATCTGTTACAGTTTTGGATTCGGCATTAGGAATAAGAAACGGCAGCGGCATCGATTGTGTGAAGTTTGGCAACAACGTTTAACAACGACGCACACACAGTGCCAACGAATTGTAAACGTCTGCCCATTTATGGGGCATGCTTAAAACAAATCAAATTCGAAAAATAAAGAAAAAGGCATATGCCGCCGATGAAAGGAAGCATAGGAAATGAATATACACAAAGGCCAACGGGATTCGGAATGTGTTGCTGCGACTACTTGGGGTCAGGGTCGTGTGTGTAGTCGAGGCATGGTACATCGTACATAGATTATATATAGAGTACATACAACATGTATGGTGTGTATGTACTTGTCGTTAACACACACACACACGCGCACACCTAACCACCATTCATCGCACTCGACTCGGCTCGCCTGCAGCTGAGGGCGCATGAGGGTTGACCCAAGTGCCAACCCCAGAGCAGCAGCATTGTGACATTTAAGAGGCTCACGAGAGCAGCAGCAACAGCAGCAGTAGCCGCATGGGTGGGGCAGGGGCATGACAAAGTGTTGAGCTAAAAACAAAACACGCACAACCCACCCACGCCCACACTCACACAGCAACACCCATCCACACCCACACACGCTACTCATGCTATTTTCGCAGCAACCCTCGCGTTTGTGAAGAAGGTGCGAGGCGACTCTCAGTGTGCAGCCTCTCAAAAGCGCTGTATGAGCTCTGTTCTCCCCTCTGTGTGTGTGTGTGTGTGTGCCTCACGAGAGTTGCATACTTTGTGGCGTTGCTGGCTGCTTAAAATAATTAAAAATCAATATTTAAACACTGCCTACAATCAAGCTTTACAGCACGAACCTTTTAAAATTGGTTTCATTAAAATGCGCACACTTCAAAAATATGCCCACCAAAATTAAATGTACAATGCAGAGTTGCAAACGGCAGAAAGGGGCGGGGCTGGAGGAGGGCGGAAGTCACAGCAGGCAAAAAAAAAGTTCAGCAACTTTACAAGCAGAGATAATGAAAGCAACAATAAATGCGAAATATTACAGCTTGCAGCAATATTATCATAACTTGAAATATTATTGCTCGACAGCTTAAGTAAATCACATTTAACAATTTATGGTCTTTGTCTCATGCATTTCAATAAATGTAAACTATTAAAGCCTACAACAATATTGTCATAATTTTGAATAAGTATTATTCGAAGGCTTAAGCCAACGTCCGTTGACAATTCACCTTCTTTATCTCATGAATTTCAATAAATGTAAACTATTAAAGCTTAAAGTAATATTGTCATAATTTTAAATAATTATTATTCGAAGGCTTAAGCAAACCACTTTAAACAATTCCCGCTCCTTATTCCCAAAATATTTATGTCTCCGACATATTTTAGTAATTTGCATAATATTTTGTTAAAGAATTTAATTATACCTTCTTGCCTAACATAGTTGACACAATTTGCATACAATTTCACTTGAATTTCAAATTGTGTTCTCACTCCCTCCCATTTAAGAGCGTGCCACGCCCACATTATGCCGCATCCGCTTTGAGAAATGTTTGGGCCTTGGGATTGTTTCCTGGCCTGCTCATTTTAATTGTTTGGAATCTTTAGGCTACTTGCTTTGAGCGGTGCTTATTAATTTAATTGGCCGTCTGATATTCAAAATTCGTTGGTCAAAGAACAGAAATGGTTTTAGGTAATTAAAAGACAATATGTTTGATTACAATTTCAATATTTAGTGCGTAGATGCTAAATCAATTTCAGAAATAGCCTATCAAAATGAAAACACAAATATTCTATTGAGCGAGCAACTAATGAAAAAAGTCCGCCCCATTAGATATATATATATATATATATAATGTATCTATAGTATTTATGTGTTCACATCGGTTATAAATAAAGCGAGTCAATGAAAGGTAAATATCGGCGGGCAACTGTGCATAAATCACAAAGCACTGAAATGAACAGAAAATTATAGTATATGGAATTAAAAATCATACAAACAATATTTCATGGCAAATGGAATTGATTTATAATCCAAAGCCAAAATGCTGATATGAAATTTATGCAAATTGGCGAGTGAGAAAATTATCAACCACATTTAAATGTTGATGATGGAGTCAATATATTGTTAACTAATCCAGTTCGCTATCTTTAGTTGGCTATGTAGTTTAAACAAAAGTAGTGATTACGTTAAATATAAATAAATCAATAGTCCGGCTTGTTGAGCTCATCACGTATACGCCGCCGTTGGCTTTTTGCTAAACGAATGTTAATTAACGCATTTCTTGGCAACCAAAAGCCCGCTTGAGCCCGCCGTAAACTCCACGTTAACTTTATCCATCGCCGTGCAGTTCATTAAAAGCTCGTCACAAAATCAAGAAAATAAAAAACTTTTCATTCAGCTTACAACTCATTAGAGAAGTATATATAATATGTAATATATGAAAATTTGGGAACTTTGGCATTAAATGTCAGTTAGACAAGCTGCTTGTTGTTTTACTCATTGTTTCTGTTGTTGTTGTTGTTGGTTGGTGGCAGACAGCCAATGGCAATTACGGCTCTGATAAGATAAGCGCCCAAAGCTGGCTGCCTAAACCAATTAAGTGTTCGGGAGGCGCCTCTGAAGAACAGCCCTTTTAATCGCGCGTAGCGGTGGCATATCACAAAATGAAATGGCGGCAGCTGTCACACATACAAAGTGTGTGTGTGTGTGTGTGTGTGTGTGCTTCAATCAGAAAAGTTGTATTTTGTAAACGGCTTTTGTATCGCAGTTTGGTAACTTTTTGCTTTTAGCCCCGAACAACAATTTGACTGCTTATCTTGATGTATGTTACTGTCACTTGCCATCGCTTTATGTGTGTGTGTGTATGCCCGCCTGTGTGTGCGTGTGTGTGTGTGTGTGTTGATATCTATGGCAGTTTTGCTTTGTTTGCCTTTTGCTTTTTATTTGCTGCCAATCACAGCCACAAAAACAGAATTGTGGTTAAGGTGCGCGTCTCTCTCTCTCTCTGACCCGGACCCCTGCATGACAAGCCACAAAGTATCTTGAAGATACATAGAATTTAATTGGGCATCTCTGCATGCCATGTGGTGCAATGTGTAATCATTCGAATGCCAACTAAAAGCTACAAAGCTGAAACACTCACTTCTCCAACCCTTAACCAATTCCAATGCACAATGTTTGTGTGCTTTTGTTTTATGCATGTTGCCAGATATGAATTCAATTTTCATGTTGGCCGAAATGTGCACATAAATTTACATTAGCTCTCTGTCCAAGCCATGCACATGAGCTAGCTTTTCTGTGTGTGTGTGTGTGTGCTACTTGCCACGGGCGTCAGTGACACAGTGGCAAGCAGAAAAGTTAAATGTGTCCAGGCTTGCGTTGCGTCATGTGTGCAAACATTTTAGTGACGCAGCCGGGGCATATGACCAGACCACACCCTGGGCATCCAAGCGCCATGCGCCATGCCCCATTGTCCCCATGCCTTTGCCCAGGCAATGTACTACGTGAGTTGATATTTATTTTTTTGAAAAACCAAAAACTGTTTGTTAATTATGCGCCTTGGCCGACAGTGTGGCCAATAAAGGTTTTTGACCTGACAGCCCATGAATAAAATATTAATTAAAGAACCTTGGCGATGGGCTGCGGCCGGCCGGCTTTGACAGGCGTCGCTGAACGGATAAGCAAAAATGCTTTTGCCTGTAAATATATTAAATGTCAACATCAAGCTGAACAAAAAAAAAAAACTAATAAAGGAAAAAAAAACGGTTTTCAAACAAGAAATCCAACAAGCTGATAATGAAAGACCGAAAATTGTTGTGTGTCAATTTTGGGGCAACGAACAATAATTAATTTCAACTGCGTAAGCCTAGTGAAAAGCACAAAGGCAGCTCTGCGGTTGTGGAAGTCAAACACAAAACCCAAAGCTTTAAAGGAGGAAAATTGCCACAACATTTGCACATTTTATACTTGATAAGCAGCTAAAAAGCAGTTGACTTTGAAAAGTTGCATTGCCAAAAAATGAACAGTATGCTTTGAAACCCGTTCGGCTTCTCAATGCGCAACTCCATTTAAGGCTCTGTAAAATGTAGGCTAAATCATCGTTAGCGGCAGCTGCTGTTGGCAAACGACAAAATCAGCTAATCTAATCTGATGCCACATCTGCAAGTGCTAAGCGAATGGTGTTTTATTGTGTGTTGCATGCCGCATGTCTGCCTGCAGCCAGCCTGGCTGTCTGCTTCTTTGACATCCGTTTGGTATTAGCAGCTGTCCACAGTTGCATAAACACTGAATGCCTTGCACTTGAAATGCTTCCAGACGTCATTCGCACTTCGAGAAGTAGCCGACTCCCGTCTGTGGCACACACACAACATTTTGTGCATAATTCATTTGTTGTGCAGAGCACATAACTCTGCAATTTGCCAGTCGTTTATTTGTCCATTTGGGAATATGCTTGTCTTTCTCTCACTGCCAATGCTTTGTTCCTGTGTCATAATAATATTTGAAGGACTTGTCTCTGCTGGCAGACAAATATTAAAAACTTGTCGTATTCTATTTATGTACTTCAATTTGTCTGTGATTGTTCATGACTGCAATTGGGCTGACCAACAGCTGACGTCAAGTGAATAAATTTCATGTTGATTTGCTGGCAACTTGTAGCCAGGTGTGGCCCCGGTGAAGGTGTTAAAATCAATGGCTCAAACTCAAGCTGAAGTTGTGTGCAAATACTCATTTGTGATTGTAATTACTTGGCATTCACTTAACTGACATCCCATTGTGGGCTTACTTATTTTATCGACTCATCGGAAGACCTTTTTATTTTAATCTTGCTTTATCTTTGGTTGCCCGGAATATATTTGTTTTAAATACAAATACCCAAAAGCCGTGAAATTACTTTGGCTACTTTCGGCATTAACTATGGCTACAGCGGCTGGAGTTGTTCGAGTTTGAGTTTGAACAGAAATCAAAGAAAATCTAAAAGCAATATTTGAGCTGTTCGTTCATTGGGTTAATTAAAATAATAACTGTGGGCTTCCTGCTGTCAGTAAAAGCCAGCGACGAGTACCCACCATTAAAACGCAAAAGACCTACACGAACCCAGGAACCCAGAATGAGAAATAGATCGATGGATGGATGGAAATGAATAAAAATAAATGAAAAAGATGAAGAAATCGAAACCCGACTCACAACACAACACAACAACAGCAACTAATTAGAGCCTACAAAACGTATTTAGTTACACTCGCTAAACGCTGTGATTATTAATTATAATTTTATACGCTTTTCGTGCATATTTCGTATCCAATTCGTAATAAGTCAATCAGCACACAAAAGCCAGACAAAATAATTAATCAGCAAAGGCATTTAAAGATTACTTTTGGACTATGCGATGCGCAGTATTTGACTTCAATGTTATATTTAATGATGTTGTCTAAAATTCATTCAAATGGGTGCAAAGTGTAAGGGGAAAAATGAGATAAATAATTACTATAATGAGCTCGGCGGCACCCTTAAGCGTTGATTCACTTGTATATAATACACGTTTAATATTGAATATACTGGGTATTTAAATTAAATTGGATATGCTTTGATTTTAACATTTCTGTCGAAATATATATCGAATAGAATGTGCTGGCAATCATAGTTTAAGAGAATCTACAACGCAGAATATATTTGCACGCTTGAAGCGATTTGTCCTTGAGTCGAGGCTGACTTGCTGAAGTCATCGCCATCAACCATCAACTAGCACCATCAGCAGTGTCGTCATTCGAGTCATCGCCCAACAAACACTTGAGCTCAAAGCCAGCGTTGTGGCTTACATAAAGCCAGCGGCGTCTGTTGGGCTGCGGTCTTGTTGGCCAGCTTTAACCAGTCCAACACTTGACAGGCAGCTGCGCCGAGGGGGTGCTGCTGCTGCTGCTGCTGCTGGTGTGTCTGGTCTGATTATGACACCGATGCTACCACAAAGGGGGAGGGGGACACACAATCGTCACAGACCGGCGCGCATTAGAGGAACCGGATTAACCAGTGGAAAAGCGATTACTGCAAATAGCGAGTGCAATAACCCGGTCAACGACAGTGAAAGTGGTTTAACTGACAACTGCAAAAGTGGCCAATAACGGCATGCGCCGTTATGCCAAGGATTTTCAGCTAGTCTCATTTTTAATGTCACCTGCAGAAATCTGTATATATAAAATCCAAAAACATTACACATAACAATATGCTGACAGCAGACGAAAAATATGGCGTTGCGTTGCGAGCATAAATAGCAATTTCCGGTGGGGTGGACAGCAACAAAATAAAAATAAAAAATATATTTAAATATGTAAAATGTATATTGTAGGAGCAGATGCAGGTGGGTCTTTACAGCAGACCTGGCTATATATTTGTATGATATGAAGAAAAGTTGTCGCCTATTTGAATATGCACGCGCGAGTGGCTATAATTTATTCAATCAACGCTAAGGCGGCATGAAAAAAATACCACAACGGCAACGTCGACGCCTAAATTGTCTAATGATGCTATCATTTGAGGCTCTGTGCCCCACCCCCACCCCCACATAGAGGGTCCGGTGGGGGAGGCGCTCGAGGCTAATAAAAATTTACGTATTGTGAGCACAGGAAACGCGCCACTGGCAGGAAGCGACACTTGACAGCTATGAAATATAGAATTTAATAAAAAAATAAAAAGAAGAAGAACAAGAAGAAGCAAAGATATGAGTTGAAGAGTGTGCGTCGGGGGAAGGCAGCCAGCCAGCACATGTAACAATAGACAGCTGCAAGTTAAGTGTGTGCCACACAGTCAAAAGTGGATCTAGAAACATTGAAACTCACTTAAAGATACGACAAATGCAGACTCAAGTATAACACACGCAGATGTAGTTGCATGTTGGCAGAATAAAAAGGTTCAGAGATGTATATATACATATCAATATGTATGTATATATTGATATATGCAGCTGCTTATCCCATTTGTGTTAGCCCAATTCATGGCATTTCAGCAGGCATCAAAAACTGTGCACATGGCTAATTGCGAATGAAGCGCCTCGCCTTTTGGCACCTGATGGGGCATACAACTATATGTATACTATATACACACTAACCGCAACAAGGAAAATAATCATAAAAATAGACGAAATCTCAAACAAATTTGTAATGACAGATAGACACACAGAGTACACACGAGGCAGGCAGCTGCGGTAAAAGCGATCATCATCAATGTCGCTGCAAAGATGATAATGATGTTGCACCAATACAAGCCAAATGTATCTTTCAATGACATATGTATATGTATATATATATATATATACATGGGTTATTCATAGACTCGGTTTCCTTATGCGAACTGTTGAACAAAGAATAAGTCGTAATTGTGTAGACAAGTGTTGGGAAACTGAGCAAAATAAAAACAAAAATTGAGAGAATACATTCAATGGTACTTGATAGAATTTAATTATCCCAAAAGCTGAGCGCCAATGTCTAACAATAGAAATAGCTGACGGCTGGCCGACCAATCGATAGTTGAGCTTAACGATTTCTATCGCTAGTTTAGCTAAGCGAAATGATAAAGAACTAATGCCACAATACACTACAGGTTCAAACAGCTATTAGCTAACACCCATGGCTTATGTAAGATTTGCTGACTTAAGCGCTTCATGTCCAGCTGCCAAGCTGCCAAGCTGCTTGTTGATCAAGACATGCCCACATCATTAAGAGGAGCATATCCCCATGTGAGCACGAGAAAGAGCCCCAGAACGGTCGTTGCTCTGTTGTCAGAGAACTTATGTGCACACATTTTTTTGCGTCTATAACAAATCCGAGCATACAAACCAAAAACACATCATCCAAAAGATCTTTCGTACATTTTTCCTGCTTAGCGCGCTGCGCCGCCTTGTCGCTAATTCAAAATCATCAATCAAAGCGAAGCAGGCGAGGCACCAACCTAGACACAACAACAAACTGAAGTTTCGGTGAGCCATCATTGAGTCATTGAGTCACTCAGTCAGTCGCTTGGGGGAGTTCGCACTGCTCACACAAGACAGATGCACTGTCGCCTAACCGCCTTCACGTTGTTGTTGCTCTTGACGTGGGCCTTTGGAGCAGCAACAGCAGCAACAACAGCAGCAACAACAACAGCAGCAACAGCAACAACAGCAGCAGCAGCAACAACAGCAGCGAAAGACAAATAAAAAAGCCAAGACAACAACTGCAGCAGCAGCTCAAAAACTTTCCAACTCTTTTGTCTGATGATAAAAGTTTTTTGTAGGCGCTGCTTTTGCTGTTCCTGCTGCTGCTGCGACTTTGACAATGAATTTAGCCTTAAGGCGCAAAAGGAGAAATACAAGCAAAATCCTGTTTTGTTCGAAGGAATGGAAAACTGGTTTTCTGTTGTGGGAGTGTCGCCACGGCAGCAGCAGCAGGAAGCCTGCAGAGAGTCGACGTCATCAGGCCAGCTTTTGTGGAAAAAAAAAACCAATAAGATAAAATAGCAACGACAATGGAAACAACTTGACTGGGCGCGTTGACAAGAGTAGAGATTGATGCCCATCTAGAGCGGCATCATGTGCTGTTGTATTGTGTCCGTAGGCTGGTCGGATTGTGGGCATGTTATAGTGCTGATGATGCTATTGATGGATTGGGAGTCGGTTGAAATCTTGGCCAGGTACCAACGAAGAAGAAATTTGCAAAATGAATGGATCTGTCTCTAAGCGGCTAATTGGCAAACCAGCAAGATGGGTGTCAGAAGCTCCGACTAAACCAGCTGAAAACACGGCGAAAAATCTTAAAATCTTTTACATTCTCTCGATTAGAACATTAGCAGTGTAAACTTTAACTATCAGCAAAAAGTGCTGATGGTTTTCTCTCGCTCTCGTTTCTTTTGGTTGTCATTAGTTGAAGTATGGTAAAAAGTCTACATTACCAGCTCAGTTATTTAACAGTTTTTTCTTCTTGTTATGGACTTTCCCAAGCTGCTCGCTGGCACTTTTTTTTTTTTTATAAGCCACGCTTCTCATAAGCATTTTGACTAACACGCTAATTACTTATTTTTCTCGTTCTTTGTTTTTTTCTTCCATTACAGGTAAGTTCAACAGCTTCAACGAGTTGGCTCATAAAACCCAGCGGGTCTCAAACATTAATAATCTTCACCGTCCCGTCCCTCCCCCCAAAACGCCACCACATCGAAGTGGTTGGCCTGAAGCCGCTTTAATTAAGCAGAAATCTTCACGCCGCTCGCTAAACTCTGGCGGGGCCCATAAATCTGTCAGGTAAACAGCTAAACAACAGGTGAAGTCCAACTTGGAGTCAAAGTCGAAGTCTCAGCTGCAAGTTAATTGAATTGATGACAACAACAATAATAGCACAGATGAAAGAGGCCTAGACAAGGCGACTGGCCAATGTCGCACCGTTAGAAATGGACAGGCAGAATTGTCAATGGTTTTTGCGATATTTATGTTCACAAAAAATCCATGGTATACATTTTGTTACCTGTAAGAAAAAGCCAAAAAGAAAAAAAGTAAAACAACAACAGCTGCTCCGCAGATTTCCAGCAAAGATAAGTGGACAAAAGAGAGTGGCACAGAGAGTGAAAGATGGGGGGAGGGTGTGGTCATTTAAGGAGAGAGAGAGGAAGAGGAGGCAGCTGCCTTTGGCGGACATTTCCATGCTTAACAAGATAAAAATCTCTACGGATTATTTCATACACTTTTAGCTGAGCGTAAAATTTTTATAACTTTTCTTACCTTTTTTTGGTTGATGTTGTTGCTGCCGCAACACGCCCAGTTCAACGCCCAGCTTAGCACTCAAGGCGCTTTGCGGTTGCCTCTGTTTCACTTTTGGTCAAGACACAATTTTTTTTTTGTTATGCCTTTTCTCATTTTATTTTCTTAGTCAAAAAGTTTGTGTGCTGTGTAAATTATTCGCAGCGTCGGTTTTTGTGTAAAAACAACTCAAAGCCAAAGGCTCTGGCAGGGGCTGGGGTTGGGGAATAGAATTGCTTCCATGTGACATGTTTTGGCAGTTTTTTGTTTTTTTTTTCTTTTTATATATCTTATTTTTGTTTTTATTTTGTTGAACAGAGATTAGAACGTCGTACAACTTGTAACTTTTGAAGTTGCAAAAGATTGGCAAACAGTGCCACAAAGTTTTGCACTTCGACTAGCAAGTTGCCGGGTCTTAAGCGCTTCTTGCCATATATATTAGTTGCATTTTTGAATTTTAATGTTCAACACATAAGCAAACTCTGAGCTCTGCATACACAGGCAGTCCAATAAAATGTAATGAAAATAATGCAAATGACAAGCTCATGCTCATAAAAAGATATATGGCATGTTGATCATGATGCTGATGATGACGTCAACGACGATGATGCTGCTGGCTGTCGTCTCGCATAAAATGTTGCATAAAATCTCTGCTGTCTTGCAGGTCGCCCTTCTGTTCTATCTCTATCGTTATCTCTATATACGCTTTTCACGAAGCGTGCGACAAGAGCAACAACAAAAGTTGTCATTGTAACTGCATCAAAAGCGAAATGCAATGAAAATACCCGCAAAATACTCGAACCAAACACACAGAGAAATAGCAGCCGCAAAAACAGCAAAACAACAGCATATAAAAATAATTTTAAATGAGCAGCGAGGGGGTAGAGTTGGGCGGTTTTGTGGGTTGCTGTTGTTGCCTGCCACAGAGCTGAAAACTATTGAATGTCAAACAAAACATGGATTCGCCATCGACAGACCAAGGAGAGAAAAAGCGGAAGAGAGAACAGAGAAAGACAAAGAAAGACGAAGAGAGCGAGAGAGAGAGAGAGAGGCAGAGGAGGTTAGCGGAATACTGAAATGCATGGCGTATACTTAACCAAAATATTTACTCGCGTAAAATTGTGGAATGCGAAAAGTGTGTGTGTGTGTGTGTGTGTGCGGGTGTGTGTGTGTGTGCGGGTGTGTGTGTGTGCGAGTGTGTAAATTGCAGTGTGGCTACTCTGCTGTATTGCATATATGCATTGAAGATTAAATGGCTTTTATATGTATTTCTCGAATAGTTGTTGTGGCTGTTTGTGGCTTTTGAATGGATAACCAAGTGGTGCATGCACCAATTTGTTTGATGAAGTTTGAAGTACTCGATCCGATATGAAAATGCAACCAAGTGTAACCTATAGCCAAAGTTAAGTATGGGAAGGCCATTAAAAAAAAAGCTGATTCATAAGTTTTTCGATATGCTTCAATACAATTCATCATTATTTCAAATCTACACGTTTTAAGAGGTTCTTAAGTGCTTCTATTGTCATAGCGTCAATCTTTAAGATTTTTTCAACCGAGTAGGCACTTGAAATAATTATTATAATTTATTTAGCTCAATGACTGACTGTTTTACATCTAATTCATTGCCATAAGTTCAAAACTGCAAAAGCTGTTTTCGCCCTTTAACAATTTCGAGTACAATTTAATGGCCGTGACAAATGTGTTTTACAATTTTTGGGCAAAGTCTTTTATTATAGATGTCTGCACATTTTTTATTTGCCATACTGTGCACCATATGCTTTCTTTGTGCCACAGATAAATCACTTCGCAACCGTTTTGTTGGCTATTTTTAGGCCACAGGGCCGTGAAAATGGCCACTCAAAGCCATCGATCAATGTAAATGCAAATTCACAGCTGATTCAAAAGGAGAACCTTGTGTCTGTGCCTAATCACCATGCTTTATCTGATGCTCCTTAGTTCAATGGGGTACAAATGCCAAATTTTGTATTTTATTTCAGTTTGCTTAATTAGTTGCCCGTCATTTGTATTCGTAACTCAGAAATTGTCTTGTCTGCTCAGGTCTTTAATTGAATTAAATTAAATACCCAAAAACAAAAAAGAAAAGCAAAGAAAAAATAGCAATCTAACAAATGCAATTTGGCAAATCAAATAGAAAAATTGCGCTCATTTGGTGGCAGCCAAATAGTTTTTCTTCATGCTAGTTTGCTTAGATAGACAAAGTACTGAGATAATCCGCTGAGGTTATCCATTAGACAAATCGTTGTCGAGCTTGTGTCGCCGGCACTTTTCCCTAAGCTCTGTCATACTCAAATTAATTGACAGCTGACTTAAGTTGCATTGTATTAGGCCAGCAAATTGTGGCGCCACTAGCACAAAAAAAAAAAAACTTCCCGCCTCCCCAAAAAATGATGGGGAAACTTTGAGAAAATTACTTTGGCATGGCCCTTGGCCAATGGGATAACAATCCACTTTGGCATAATTTTAGATCAAAAATTGTGTGCATAATCAAGTGAGCTATTAAAACGCTTATCGCAGATGCTCTGCTGCTCTGCTCTGCTCTGCTCCTACGGGCACTCGGAACTTCCTAGACCCTTGGAAAACTTATTGATTAAACTCGCAGTAAAGTTTTCATGCAGCAGTCAGTGACTTGATCAAGGGCGGGGGCAGTGGGAGGCACTAAAATGCGACCCGACACGCGAGCCAGCAATTTTATACTTTAGTTTTAGCACCCAAGGCGGAGTTGAGTGTGTGTGTGTGTGTTTGTGTGTGTGGCAAAAGGGGCGTCGAAGCGGGGCGTGTGTGCTAATAAGCCGAGGAATTGATTATTTTTGTTGTTGTTGGTCGTAGCTATTGTTATTTTTGTTGCTGCTGCTATCGCTGTGACTACAAATTGCTTGGTTCTCATTGTTGTCGTTGTTTATTATTGCCTAATGGCAAATGTAAACAATTTAGAAATTTAACGCTGCATTTATATGGCATAATACTCATATTTTTGGTGTATACTTCTGTGACTGCCCATAGTAATGAAGCAATTAAATTTATTAGACAAATTGCTTGTGATAAAAATCACAGAAAATGACAGCAATGCGAATAAAGTCTCGACACTTGTCGTTTTAAATACTGGATTAATTGCTGGGCTCAATGAAATCGGAAATTGATTATACGCGGCGTTGCCGCACATATGCTGAGTGCTGTCTACGTATAAATAAATTGATTAAGCAAACGCGGCGTATGACAGCTTATTGCAACTTTAATGGATTCATGCAACATATTTTAATTAATATTTGAATATATATAAAAAAAATTTGGCAATGCACCGAAAAGAATCACTTTGCTGCAATGGCACACAAAAAATGGGCTTCCATTCGTAAAAGATTTAAAGCCGCGTCCGCCGACGCCGTCGTCGTCGTCGTCGCCGTGTCTGGCGCTGATTTAAAATGATTATACGGAGAGTGCAGCCAACAAACGTTTGCACTCCAAACGAACAGTACCACAAAGCGGACATGCCCCCCCCCCCCCCCCCAATCCCTCCACCATGTTGTGTGCATGGACAGCATTTTTATTTTCAAGCTTTTGCCATAGAGTTCTTTATGTTCTTTTGTGCCACGTTGCTCGTTTATAAAAATGTCGAGAATAATTGTTGAGTGGCCAACAGTGCACGAAATGTGCAGCACTTGCTACCATTACTGTTGTTGTATCCTTTTGTGGCACATATGCAAATTTCAGATATATTTACTTGGTATATTTTAAATAATAACATAAATCACCTTGACGTGGTGGCATGTGGCGGCGCGTGGCAATCAACTGCATTTCGCGCTTACGCCGCAAATTTGCACTTTGGCAAAATTATTATCTAATTATTGTTGCATCTTAATTACATGTCAAACTTTTTTATGAAAACAAATTTAAATTTGCCATAAGCGGCAGAGAGTGCGACAAAGAGAGAGTATATTAAATTAACTCGTTTTTATTACACTCATAATGTATGCAGTTATTAATAGACTTTATATTTATTTATATTTGGCCGGAATGAAACTGTTTAAAATTATTGAAAGCATAATTTATAAACTGTTTTTTTATGTAAATGGTATGGAAAGTAAATATTATTTAAAAGTAAATGTTTCGGTATGCAGGCGTCTCATTTTTTCCACGAACCGTTTTGAGTCCATTGTGCTGGCCACCTTTTGGCTTTCAGCGATTTCCTTGAAAATGTTTTCCAATTTTAAAATTCTTGTAGCACTTTCCCCACTGACAGTCACAAATTTGGTGTTGCGACACAACAATTTTTTCCCCAATCGACAGACAATTCTTTTCAATTTTTGCCTGTCATACTCAAGTTTCTTCAATGCCGTGTGTCGCACTGAACGCAATAGCCCAACATTATCCAATATATATGTGCTTATATGTACAGACTTTATAAGCATATGGCACATGTATAATATATCGATATGAACTGTCAATAATGCAGCCGGCTGATCCAAATGGTAGGAGGTCGACAACGATGCCGACTCATGCATAAACTCTTTGACAATTTCCACGATAAAAATGTGTCAGAAAATATTCAAATTTCGCCACCACCTCCAGTTGGCGGAGCGCAGAGAGTGGGTCTTGCACAGCTTACACTTTTCAATTTTCATAAAAATTCTTTGGCACAACGCCAGTCAACCAACTGATTTACGGCAACAAAGACGCGAGTTTCTCGTCTGACTCAATGTGGCTCTGATGTTCCAATTGATGGATGCTCTGACGTAGCGCTGACGTTGCGTCTCACCCAGCTGGTGTACTCAGTAGAAAAGCGGAAGTGCCCGACTCAATTATTTATTTAGCTCTCAACAATAACAAAAATTAGTTGCCTTTTGTTATGCAATACAAATATTTGTTCTATGTCCTCGCTGGCCAGCCATGGGACGGACGACTATTGTTGGTGGCTATTGTAGATTTTGGCATTAGCCAGCTCGATGCTCCATCCACCTTGTGTTCTTGATGGCTGCTGATGGTGGTGGTAGCTGGACAATTGCAATTGTTGCTTCTGAAAGCGGACCTAACCCACACACCCATCACATCACCCTCGCTCTCCCTCCCTCTCTCTCTATGCACAATTGTTTGCATGTCAATCTGTAGCACAGGTTGGCAGTGGCTTTGAAGACCCCAATGCCCAATGCCCAATGCCCAACGCCCAACGCAAACCTCATATGGTTATGCTTGCTTTGGGTTCTGTCATTTAAGTGCCTCATAAAAGTGTCAACTTGTTGTTGCCTCTATGGCACTCGTACTGTCATGCCCTTTGGCACCGCCCCTCCCTCCCCGGCATTCTCTTTGGCACCGCCCCTCGTTGCCCGGCATTCTTCAACAGTGCCTGGCACTTTATTCATTTTATTCATTCGCATGGTGTGCCTGCTTTTGTTTGTTTCCCCCTCACAACTATTACATACATGTACATGTGTATGTATGTATGTGTGCAGTGTCCAGTTATTTGTGTGTGTCTCCTATGTCTGGCTGCTGCTTGTGCTTGTTTGTTTGTATGCATGTGTGAAAGGATTTCATTTCATTTCTTTGGTAGTGCTTCTCTTCTTTGTTGTTGTCAAAATCGTTTTGTTCGCTTTTCATACCTTTTGATAGTCACTCGGACGGAGTTCGTCTGTCCAAGCACTTAATACATATTTTTGTCACTCTTATCTGGTCAGGGACGTCACATGCTACACGATAACATGCTCTCTTTGTGTATGTGTGTTTCCTGCACCAGTGTCTGTGAGGCAGCCCGAGGACCCGTTATGATTGTCAGGTTGATGGCTTGCCAGTAGCACTTTGCCTGCCTGTATTGGTTGTGTGTGTTCTGTCCTTAGTTACTTGTGAACGGGCTTATATAGTTGCCAACTTTATGGTTTCTATATATACACCAATGATTGGGTTATCCCTTATCTGCACTCGGTAAAAAAATTGTGAATTTTGGGTCTTGGGAACACAAAATGTCAAAATGCCTACCATGAAATGTGACCGAAAATCCCAAAAATGTGCATGCATAAGTTGTACATATAGAATGCTTAAAATATTCCCGGCATTCAATATCGGTTTAGTTTTCTTAAAGTTATGCCAGTTTTATCTTTGGGAGATGTATATCTGGAGACGTGGCGCTTGTACATGTGAAAATATTGAAATTTATGAATGGGGGACGTATTTGCTTGAAACTCGCATTTATTTTATGAAGTTTTCATTATTTTCAGCACTTAAGCTGATTTCTTATTATTGTTTTGCATTCAAGATTTGTATCCTTAAACTTTTCCTGATTTTTCTCGCCAAGTTTCCTTAACTTCCAGTGCAACGTGCAAACTCTGCCCCAAACCCCATCTGTTGTTGGCAACTTTCCGTTTACCCGTTACCCGCTATCCGTTACCCGTTTTCTGTGTTCTGTTTTCCAATTATAATTTACACATGAAAACCATTTGTCTTTTGGCTGCCTGTTTGAGGCTGCCGCTTACGCTGACATTCTCATAATTTAGCCACTTTGCCATAATTTAAATCAGAGTCGCCTCGGTTTTACGGCTGTTTTTTTCTTTCTTTTCTTTTCTTTATTTCTGTAGTACAGTTAATAAAGCCCAGCAGACAATGTCAGTTTCTGTCTCGCTTGCACTACTCCATTTCCGCGTTCTGTCACCGACACCCATACACACATAGACACACCCGCACACACAGACATATGTGGCGGGACTCTTGCAGACAGTACGTGACTTCCGGCCAAAACAAAACGGTTTCTCAACATTTTATGATAATTTATTTGATTATTTTCTTGTTAAAGTGCAAACTTTGTCATATTTTTTAGTACGTTTTATCTTCTCATTTTTGTTGTTGTTTTTTATTATTATTTTCGCACTCAATTTGCGATCCGCTCAGTTTCATAAGCTGACAAAAGTTTATATTTTATTTGTATGAGCTATGAGCATTTTTGGTGTAGGCGCCGGAAACGGAAATGTTACACAACATATGCGACACTGAAAGTTATCTGGCTGCGCTAGAGTTGTGTCTATGTGTAGACATGTCAGTTTGTCGCATATTGTGTGCACAAATAAATTTTATTGCATATTTTTCGGCAACACAATATGGCATCTCACCCCAACACAGGGCTGGATATTTATTGTGTATGCTTGTAGCCCTGGCGGTCCGAACTTTTTTCCCCTGTTGTGCTGCTATTCAATCGTGCTAGTAGAAAAATCAAGCGTGAAATAAAAACAAAGCGCCCCAAAACTAGAGCCAACATTTGTTTTTTCAACAAACTTTTTTTTTCTTTTCGATTTTTTTTGGTGGTTAGATTTTTGCAGGCTAGTCAAAGATTGTTTGGCACCGGCAATATCCTGACTGTGGCAGCTGCTGTTTAACCTTCGCTTTGCGTATTGCAAGGTGGGAAACCAACCGAAAACTGCTGCAAATTGTGCAATTTATTGAGTACTAAAATCTCGAGTGTGTGTCAGAGTATTTGCATCGATTCAATGTGTGTTTTCGTCTGTTGGCCAAGCAATCAATGGGAGTGGCTGATATAGAATTGCCATTGCCATTTATTTAATTAATTTTCTGTATATGAATTATATTATATTAATATTTTTTTTTACTTTTTCGAGTGCACCAGCGGTCTCCAAAATGTCGCCCGGATTTCCTTCCGTCGCTCTGCATTTTATTTGATGTTTTTTTTTGCACGTTTCATAATTGAAATGAATAAATTTGGTTGGCAGTACTGTTACAAAGTTTGAAAGCATCATTTTATATTTACCATATTATAGTAATATTTTCTGTTTGCCACATTTGCATTAATCCCGATGCCATGCCAACTCCTGCCGCCGCCCAACGCCAGTTCCGGCTCTTCCTGCGCTCGACCTTATTTTGTGCGCTCGATTTGCGGGCAGGGCACAACACAAAAGCGAATTAAATGCGCATTTTACGCTAAACAATTGCCTCGAGAGTCTGTGAGAGTGCTCGAAGTTTTTTTTCGCTGTGACGTTACAGCCTTACAGCCATTTCATCATCGTTTGTTACAATTCGCGCCTTGGTCGAAATGAAAAAAAAAAAACAAAAAAACAAAAAATGTATATATGTAGTTATATATATTCTCATTGCGGTTTACGCCGACATCCGACAGCGCTTCCTATTTTCCTTGCTCACTGTCTGTTTGCCAGTTGTTGCTACCTTTTGGGGCATGCATAAAATACACATTTGGCGCAGCTTCCTCTTTAGTCAGCTAACAGTCACAGCCGTCGTCGTTATCTTCTTTGCATTGTTTCCTTTTCTTGCTTCCCATTTTAATTCCAGAATTAAGGCATACAAATGCAATAAAGCATAAAAATGCGGACAGCAGTGACCCAAAGGCAGTATGGAGACTCTCTCTTCTTCCTCCTCACAGGACACAGGACCGGCAGTCTTCGTAACATTTTGGGCCAATTTGGCGAGCGGTAGGCTCTGAATCCTTGGCTCTGGCTTGCTTCACTAATTACTTGCTCTTTGCATAATTGCGACTTTCATTAAAATCGCCAACAAAAGAAACATTCGACGCTCTTCAACATTTTGTAAATCTTAAAGCAAACGTTTTGTATTTTTCCTCATGCCTCATGCATATGCAAATAATATGCAAATTTCTTGGTGCATATGCGCAGGCGCCTCTGCTGGAAATTGTTAACATGACTGCGAACTGTTGGTGACTCTGACTTGGTGGCTGGCTGGTATAAATTTGCACATGACCATCAAAGTCGAACAAACTTCTGTTGGGCATTCGATAACAGTCGACAACAAAAGCGAGTTCCTTTTCTTGTTTTTCCTATTTGCGTGTGTGTTTGAGTTTTAGGTGTGTGTGTGTGTGTGTGTCTATTGTGGTGTGTGTATTTTTATTGAAAACAATGTAAGCTGACAACATTTTTTGCTGTCGGTTGACTTTAATTAAAATGCCCAAGTCTTATGCATCTTGCTGTTTAACAAGTTGAATGACTGTTTTGCTAGTAGAAAGTTCCTTCGTTTTCATAATAGTTTTTATTCCATATTAATTTCAATTTTCCAAAGGCAAAAACTTATCGGCATAGAATTTATGCTGCTCTCATATGCTCCACATCTGTGCTATATTAAAGATCTTTAGCCAGACAACGCTTAGCTAATTGTTTAAGTCTTGATTTAAAATGATACTGTCAGGATAATTAATTTGAGCTCAAAGTCCTCTTATACTCCCCGCTCTCTCTCTGGCAAAAAGTGGCCCGGGTTTGCGAATACTTCGGCACGCAAAAATTACTCAATTTTCGCTTTGCAGTTTGCCTGTCACAATTGACACAACAAAACAGCTCGTGGAAAAGTTTTCAGTGAAGTTAACACCGTCCCCATTCACATCCCATCCCTCCCGTCCAATTTTGTCTTTGTTTTTTTGTTTTTGTTTTTGTTTTTTTTTTTTGGTATATTTCCTCGTTTGCGTTTGCTCGGGCTTTAGAAATTAAT
Source organism: Drosophila planitibia (assembly GCA_035043785.1). Taxonomy (NCBI): domain Eukaryota; kingdom Metazoa; phylum Arthropoda; class Insecta; order Diptera; family Drosophilidae; genus Drosophila; species Drosophila planitibia. Next base: position 527,413 of record JAWNMS010000023.1, read on the forward strand.
TAAGCATGGTTGGAGCGTGCTATACAAATTTTCATTTGAAATGACAGTTGCCCAAGTTTGTTGCTCTCAATGTTTCGTTGCGCTGAAGCGTAAATCTCATTTTAATGCCAAGAGAGTTCTTAATTTAGTTTAATTACGGCAAACACACATACATACTTATGCACGTACATATATACATATATACATATATACATACATACTTATACATGTACATACACAGATATATATATATATATATATATGTATGTATGCATATACATATACGTATGATATATAGTCACCAGTCAACAAGTTTGCTGCATCACCTCAAAGGCAAGTCTGGCCTAACTGTCAGTTGGCGTGGCTCCTTCCAGTCATACCTCCATCACAACCAGGCTGGCTGTGCTTCAATGCGATTTTAATTACAAGAAATATATATGCTGTGAGCTTTGCTGATGCAGCGTCAGCCAAAGTTGCGACTCTGCGGCAATCTCCTCTCGTACAACATGACGTGTGCATCATCAGTGAGTGCCAGACGCAGACAGAGTAACAACAACAACAATGACAACAAATTGTTACGCTGATGAGCTGCCAGCTAAATACGTATGTGTGTGTTCGCCTGTTGGCATGCAACACTTTGGTGCTTGCCACGTAATTATGCGCTCGCGAAATAGTTACAAAATTTGCAAGTGAAAAGCAACAGCAACAGCAACATCGAAGACAATGGCAATGGATGCGCTCTGCATCCAGTTTGACTGCCATGTTGATTATGTATCCTGTGTCCTCTGAGCGTTTTGTGTGTGTTTGTGTGTGGTGTGTGTGTGTGTGTTATACCTTTGCTGGCAGATTTTCGCAAGCGGCAACACTTTCAATTTTCTAGTCCCCCTTTTGCAATTAGCAACGCTGCTGCCTGCAAATTGTTTGTGAAAATATCGTTTGCAAAAAGTTGTGCGCAGCAGCGGGGGCAGCATCAATTTAAATACTTTCATTTGATAAGAAACAAGTGGCCTATCCGGGGCATCTCCCAGTTCTGGCATTCGCTGAGTGCAGCATCCTTCGAGCGGCGAAACGTGACAATGTAGACAAGCGGCCTGGCAGACAACAGACCGACAGACAGGCAGAAAGCAAGCCAAGGCAACACTTTATCATGTCAGTTAGCAAAGTAGAAGGCAGCAACTATGTGTCACACTTTATGCCCCGCCACCCGAGGCAACTGCTGCAATGCCGAATATTATTTTTAATTTCATGCGAGTCGGCCAACGATGCCAAAATATACAAAACAAACTAAGTAACAAACTAACAAAGTGAACAGGGATGAGAGCAAACCAGTCTGAACGAACTTGGCATGCTCTTGAAAACGCCAAGAGAACAGAACACCAACTATTCGAAATATAGTCGAGTAGGATTGATATAAAACAACTTAATTGTTTTTTAAGACCAACTTAAACTGTGGAAAATCATTTAGTTGAGGATTAAACCTGATATACACATAAAATATATAGCTCAAGCCAGCAGATGGGCTATGGTGTGTTAGTGCATTTTAAAAATAGAATAGTCTCTGGTTAACATGGCGTAAGTAGAGCTCACAATATTACACTGTGCAACCTGTTTCCAATGTTGCCAAGCTTGTGTGAAAGTTGTGTGCGTGTGTGTGTAGGTGTGTATATATGTGAGCTGTCTCCCATGGGTAAGAACAACTGAAGGAGCAGGCCATGTGGCTTGGCAAAAGTTAAAAACCCCAAACGAGTGCTGTGCGAGGACACCGTTGAATATGCAAATGAAAATGCCACAACAGCAGAGGCAAGCAACAGCAGAGCAGCGGCAGCAGTGGCAGGAGGACGAATGAGGTTAAGTTGAGCAGCGTCAATTGTAGCTGACGGAAATGAAAACAAGATGTGTGTGTGTTTGTGTGTGTGTGTGCGAACAGCGCGTATGTGTTACGTTTGTAACTTACTTGGTTGGTGAGTGTGGCACGCTCTTGGGCATAAAATTCAAATGAAAATGTCGCGTGTGTTGTATAAAAAAAAAAAACTGCAACAATGAAACGACTTCAGAGACGTGCCGAGGATTTTGAAGTATGAGCGCTGCTAAATTATTTTCGTCAACCTTTTGTTTTCTTTTCTTTTTCTTTTTTAATTTGATTGTTAATATCTGGATATGCTGGCACGTCCTGGCACAAACAATTTTTTTGTTGTGATCTGTTTTTTTGTTGTTTTTTTTTTAATTAAAATTGTCCCATGGAAATACATAGAGACGACTGTTCTAAAAATGTCGTCATCGTTCACTTTTGAAAGGGAATCAATTTTGAACGCAGGCATTGATTGCCTCTTGTGAAAAAAGCACAGCAATCCAAATGGGAAATGGGGAATAGTTAAAAACTTTGTTTGCAGTTTGCTCCTTGCAGTCGTGCGTGTCGCATAGCAGCACAGTAACATTCACACACACACACACGCACACACATGCACATACGCAACAATATTGAAAACTCATTTGGACGGAGCAACAAAAACAATTTGCAAAATAAAAACAAAAAAGCTCGATTGCCTCTTTTTTTTTTTAGTTTTTTGTCGTTGCGTACTCTCAGATACACTTGACAGCCGTAATGAAACTTCCAACTTTGTTTGCCATAAAAAAACGTACAAATTGTAAAAAAAGAAGAAGTAAAAATGAAGCTGATAGATGGGCTGCATTAGGGATGACCTTCAGTGCTCAGGGTCTGGACTGGATGCTGGAGAGTTGGTCAATGGGCTACGCTGATGATTCTCACTGTCATTAGCCAACAACGAGCGGGTTAAGTAACTGAGGCAAGCGCGCGTGAAAAAACTTATGAAATTATAAAGCAAACAACGCACATTTTCTGCACTTTGTGTTTCGCTTCTTCTTCTGCTGGCCTTTTAATTATGTGCCTGGTTTTTTGTTAACAGCTTATGCGTGGCCAAAAATATCGTAATGCGGCCCCGACTCGAATAATAATAAGTGTTGTGATCAACGTTCGCTGCTCATTAAAAACTAACAACTCATCGCATTTGAGGCAGCGCTTAACGAGTCTCAACTGCCTGCCATTGTACTAGGCCAAAAGCAAACGTTTCATTTATTTGCCTCGTCTGTTTCCCCATATCAGAAAAGTGCACAGTAATGTTTAAATATTTACCCCGACCCTTCAGTTCTGTGAGCTAAACATGCCCCCAACATGTGTATATACATCCAACGTATAAATAACTAACAATTGATTAAACAACATAATTTTGAAATGTTTTGATCGATGCCGCGTGTGTGTGTTTGTGTGTGTGTGTGGCTGTGTGTGTACTGAACGCGATTTGTCTTGGTTATATTTGCAGGTATGTAAGCAAATGACAGCTTCGAGTGCCTCCTCCTCCTCCCAACTCTGGTGGTGGTGGAATGCTGCCAAAGATTGATGCAGTATTAAGTAGAAATTGATTATCACATACGCAGCATGCCTAAGATTTTGGGTGTGGTGGTAATAAATTGTTGGTATTACAGCGCAAACAAGTCAACACATTTCGCTTATGAATTTTACGTATGGTATTTCTTCTGTATTACAAGATTGCAAAATGCTATATGGCATTGCTAACATGTAGTATCCTATGAAGTAGGGAAATGGTTGCCAGCAAAATCTGTAGTCTTTGCTTGCTTTTATATCGTTGTTCAGAGTTATTTTCTGCTTTCATATTATATCATATATATTATTTGATTTAAGTTATCCATTGGATAATTGTCGCTTCAATTGTAGTACAAAATGTATACCGCCAGTAATTTTAGTATGAAATGTTTGAACAAACACAACTTTGCCATGTTTTAAGCCAGAGTGGACATAGCCATCTATCGTTCAAATAATGGTTTCATATTTTTTATCTACTCTTAGCTGCGTCTCATCTATCGGAGACAAATTTCCACTTACCATCATCAAGTTGATGTTGCACTTCTGCCATGTTGACACTCAGCGAGCTGCGGGCCTTGAGTTGCCTCTAAACATTTCTCGCCCTCGATTTTCTCTCCCTTTCTCTTTATATCTTTTCCTACTGCTTGCGGATAACGTGCCATTTCGCCTCAATCATTTCAATCAGCTTTGGCTCACTTATAGCCTCAGCTACATTGACTTGGCTTTTGGCTTCTGACTGACTGGCTGGCTGGCTGGCTGTGTGGCTGCCTCTCAAGAACGATAGCTTGATGGTTGCCTGCTGAGCGGCCCTAAGTGTTTATGTATATCCTACGGATGTATCTTTGAAGGCGTCTGCAAGTATGTGTGTGTGTGTTTGCGTGTTCCTTGTGTACTTTGTGCCTTAAGTTCGAACTTTAATCAAAGTCAACTTTTATGCGAGCTTTTTAAGGCGCTTTTTGTCCTCCTCCTCCTCTTTGATGGATTTTAAGGCAGCACCACTTAAACCCCTCCACCACTTCACAACCTGTTTTTAAGCCCATCAAGTATTCATCCTGCGTTGTGCGTTTACCAGGGATCCGGGGCGTGGCATATAAAAGTACAACTAAAAATGTTACAAGTTGCTGGGCGACAGAGGTTGCGAGTGAGACAGGCAGAGTGTGAGGGAGATGCACAGAGAGTTGCGATATAAGAAAACGCAAAACTTTAAATTGAAAATTGTATTCAAGCGTTAAATTGGCTTTTTCGGCATTGCTCTCCAGCGAGCTCTACAGAGAAAAAAAGAAGAGAAAAACCACACGCAGCACACATAAATACTCACCTCTGGGGCGGCGCCCCTTTTCACTCCTTTCTCAGTGTCGCTGCAGCATGTGCTACTGCAGTTTTTCATTTTTTCTGTCCTTATCTTAACTGTTTTTTGTCCCTTTCTGGCTTGGGGCACTTTACGTTATGCTTTAACTTTCATATCTTAAATCAACTGTGGTGCCTGTCATTGCCCTTTGGCTGTTATTGTTTTGCCACATGTGACCCCATGTTAATAATTGCATCAAGATTTTCGTGTTTCCTGCACGCAGCTGTGCACCAATCACACACACACACACCCCCTCCCCCTCGCCCTTTATCAGCCCTTTTCTCATTGGCCAAAATACATTCCTATAATCGTTGTATGTTTTGCATGTTAATTATGCATTGTGTGGTATTCTCTCTCTGTCCCGCTCTCGTAACTCTTTGTGCATGCTTCATTCTAGTTTTCAGGCTTTTGCGTATTCAATAAACGCACCAGCAACGGCCTACACATGCCGAATCACTGTCCACCCCGATCCAAACCACACTTCCCTCGTTCGACCCCCATTGTCTGCCACACCATTTTGATAGTCGATTCTATGATTTTGACATTTGTTTTCGGTTGCCTCTCTGCATGCAAATGACACTAGCGTTGATAGCAACGCATATGATGGGTGATTAAAGGGTAGGCGGAGTGGGTGGCTTATATACAATACAGTGCTTGCAAATGGCAGGCGTAAATGATAGGGAAACGACTGCTTTAACATCGCACACACACACGTTTAGATAAGTTCGCTGGTGTCATTTGTTTTAGGCCCGTTCTGACAGGTGTGCCCGAACGTAGCACGTTATTTAATGAAGTGTGCGGCATTTTGTACTATTCATACAAGCTAAATGAGTTACGCTTGTGTTTCTGACCAGGTCTGCAACGCATAAGCCTTCTAACGAGATCCGTACCATGGCTGTTATTTGCAGCGTGTCCTCTTTAATCCTGCTGTTAAGCTTTGCCTCTTGTCAAATTACTACGCATGCTGTATAATAATAATTAAATTTAGCAAATGCTCCTCGTACTACCCAATGTTCGAAGCTGTTGTTTTTCTGAAATCTTTTTATATAAGCTTTGTTCTTTGACAGAATATCGTTTTATACTTCCGGCAGTCTTTGTTCTGTGTTCTTAGCGCTGAGATTTAATCAACTTATAAGAAGCCAGCATTTTGTGTGATTGTAGCAAACAGTAGCTGCATCCAGCAGGCAAGCAACACACTTCAAATTATCTTTGCATGATAAGAATGTAAATTAATGTTGTTGCCAAATCGGTTTGCGTGCCAGATAGTCATCAATATGCTGGCGATATTTATGAGGCGCGCCCGCAGGATACAGGCTTTAATGATACCCTAAAATAGGGCACTTAATTTCAGCTTCATTGAGGAGCTGCTTGCTTCTCCTGTTGTTCATGTTGTTGCACCACACAATCAATAACGATTTGATGAGGGCTGCCACACAGTATCTCACATATCCACCTAGCCGAGAACCACTTAATTGTGTATGCGAGTGTGTATGTGTGTGTGTGTGTGTGTATAGAGAGAGCGAAACGAAAGCGAAATAATAATGAGGGTAATATTAAAGCAGCAACAAAAAAAAAAAAAAATTGAGTAAGAAGCGAAAAAAAAATATCAAAGAAATTGGTCAGCAAAAACTACAGGAACGTGAACGTGAACTGTGTGTGTGTTGTGTGTTGCTGTGTTGCTGTCAAGTATGGGTTTATTTCAGTAGATTGTTTCAAACAAAAGCGAAAACTAAAAGTAGCCAAGTTTTTGCCTCATTTCTGGTTGTTTTCAGTTGTTTTTACTGGCCGTGTCCTGGCAGCCATTTAATGCGCGACTAACACGCAAGCCTTCCAACTGCTAAGCAATTTGTTGTTGTTTATACCACAGTGGAAAAAATGCTTATATTTTTGTTGTTTTTTCTTTTTCTTCAGCTTTGTAGTTGTTGCAGTGTGTGAAAAAACTAATAAAGGGGCAATTTAGGCAATTCTCGTTGATCGTTTGCTGTGAGCTGTGGAAATTTGTGATATCTGTTCGTTTGCCGCCCAACAATGGAATTTATAATGCCAATTATGAGAATTTATTTCAACTGCACATTTTACCCCAATTGCTTGTTAAAGCTGTTGTGGAGCCAAATGAAAATCGCATTGCAATCATATCAGCTGCGAACAGTAGTTAAACTGAAACATTATTATACTTTAATTATAAAATTATGTAAATTAACATTAAGCCGCGTTAAGCCGGAATGTGCTTAAGACTGGAATGGAATAATTTATTTTATTATTTTTTTTTATATTCATATCAACTTAAAGCTTTTAATTGTCTGTACATTTTGTTGCAATTTCAAAATGGGACATGATAAAAAGCTGACTGAAATGCCGAGGTAATTAATATCTCGATATTAGCTTACTGTTCTGAACGTCATATTTATTATTAAAATGTATTCTTTTTTAAATTGGATTTATTATTTGATTTGCCGTATTATTGCTTATGATTGAAAACAAATTTGAATACATTATTGTGTCATGCTTGTCAAATGCGAAAAATTGGTTTGCAATAAGATGTTTAAATACAAAATACACAACTCACTTAATGTGGTCAACATGACTGGATAATTTTGCCAAAAATGAATACATAGTGTATGAAAAGATTTGCTTATAAAATTCTTTGAAAATAAACCGTTTCTCCAAGTGTACGTCTTGAATATATGAAGCATCTTAGAACTGCGCATCTGCTTAGTTGGAAGCATCTGCTTCCATTTCACTTTATTCTTGTACAAGCACACATGGGCACTTCATCAACGCCTACACACACTCGTATGACATCGCTTGCTGTACATCTTTGTTAAGTCAGCGCTTTGGAAATCAAAATAATACACAGCTTTTGCCACGCCCCAAGCTAAGATCAAAATAAATGTTACTGATTTTTTTCTGTTGTTCCCTCTTCCGCCCCGCTGGTTGTTATTTCGGTTGCAAAAACCATTAGATTTATATATGTATGTGCGTTGGCTCAGCCCTCTTGAATATAGGCGCCTTTTGCGTTGCCACGTTTGCCACAAAGACGGAGTAGCAATCGCCTCGTTTGACACTGAGCCGTTCATTTATATTTTGTTTAATTTCCATGCAAGTCACGCATATCCTGACGTGAGGCGCAACTCGGCCTGCCGCTTGTCATTTACTTTTAAAGTTATTTATATATTTTCGCGTGTGTCGTAATATTTGTATCTCTATTTCCCTCCCTCTCTCTCTATCTCTATCTCTCCATCTCTTTCTGTCAATCTACGTTATCTCTGTCGCGTTGTTAATTTAGTATGGTTTTTTGGCATTCGGGCCTGGCTTACAGGCAACTTGAGCATTTCCTGCTGCCGTCTCTGTCATTTTCCGGCAAAGCGATAATTAGTTGGCCTAGGTACGGCAAAGACCAGCACATGGCACATCTTGAAATGCTAATGCCAATGGAATGACATTACGATCGGAAAATGCCTCCAGCTTATCTATTTTAGAAATTTATGATTTTGAAATGCCGTCGTAAAGAGCCAACGCCCTTGCGACGCCATTCTGAGTGCTGACTGACTCGACGGCAGAAACAATAACGAAACAAACGAAATATTTCTATCTTAATGAATTTGACCCCCAGTGTCAATTTAGACTGATTAAACGGCCAGACTGGGCCTGAGAGCTGCGCGTACACAAAATGTGTAGTTTTTTTTTTCCTTTTCAAGTACACAACGAAGCGGAGGCCTTCTCTTACTCTCAATACTCTCTCTCTCTCTCTCTTTATATATATTTATATATATATCTCCCAAGCGCTCTGATGCGTCAAGCGGAAGCTACTCTGTCAACAGTTTACGCTCTTGTTTATGTCATTGAAATATTTGCCAAAGATTTAATGTTTTCATTTATTTACGTTTTTATGATTTTCTGTGTGTTTTAATCACTTAAAAACAATTGAACTTAATCACTTAAAAACAATGCCTGTTTATATATATTGCACTTAAATGTATATTCATAATTTTAGACTTAGTTTTGTTTACATGTTTTTCGTTATTTTTAACGAGTATTCTCAATTGGCGAAATTTATTTTATTGTGCTTTCTTTTGCGGTTTTGTATTTGATTACAAAATTAGCGTAATTCATTCAAAATACATATGTGTGACAAAATATTGTAGCTGAGTTGTATTTGTTTAGAAATGTTTTCACAATTGGAATGAATTGGTTTCCTCTAATTATGCAAATTAACTTGTTATGCATTTGACTAAGCAATATTCTGTGCCAATAATTAATCAAAATTTAATTAATTTTTGAGTTGCGCGAAAAATGCAATTTGTGAAATTCACAAATACAAAAAGTTTTGATTGTGTTTTCAAATACCCACGGGCAATGTTTTTGTATTTATTGTGGGAAAAATAGAAAAGAACAAAAGTATTTTAGTTTTAATTAAAATAAAATATTCAAAATTAGTTGCCAGAAGCGACAATTGAACCAATTTGACTTAATTTTGAAAGCAAAAAATTTACAATGCTAATATTATTTACATGATTTAGACATAAACTGCTCACTGAAGCTATTAAAATTAAGCCCAAGACTAATTATGTTTCTCTTCTATTGTCTCCTTTCAGGTATGTTCCATGTCAACACTACATAACACGGTAGAGGTATAAAGTAATACAAATTGTTGTACTTAAGTCTTTAGCTGCCACATGTCTCCCATCATGGTATATAGCCTCTTTCAACAAAATCCACTTTCATTTACCTCCAAAATCCACTTGTATATATGCCGTACGAACCTAAGGCTCAGTCATAAGTGCTATTATGCCTATTTTAAGCCCCATATTTATTATACGCTCCCTTTTTGGGAAGCCTACCGCACTGCTGTAAGCGCACACCTACGACTGACTGTACGTCGGAGTGTGTATCTATTTATGGGTGTGCATGTATGGTCATGGTTCCCCCCATATCCATTCCACCTTATTTACTAAGCATTAATGCCACAAATTAAAATGCTGTGCCGTATGCCGTTGCCATTACCATTGGTGCTTAATGAGTGGAGCTCCTACAACCTACAACAGCAGTGTCCCTCGGTTGTCTGGAGTCTAATTTTAGCTATAGCTGACTGTCAGCCTGTATGCGGCTTGCCTGGCTCCGGGGTCGCCTCTCAGACAGTAGTCCACAGTGGAATATACACAGCATGGGGTGACCGTTCTCAAATCTCAACAGCGTTGAAAAGAAAAAGAGATACAAAATACACACACTCACTCACACAGAGGTAGGAAAGACGAAATGAAAGAAAACAAAAAGAGCTGAAAAACTTTATTAAAGACCTGAGCTGACTACTCCGACTGTCTGCCTCACTGACTGACGACGCCGACGACGACGACGACGAGCTCTCCATACGCAATTACGACAAAATCCAGTGCGCTGTATGTGCGCCGGGTGATAATGTGAACGAGCGCCCGAGCAGGGATAAAAATAGACAAGCACATACACACACACACATCCACACAGAGTTACTCAGTTAAACACAGAGATGTTTTCAAAAAAACAAAAAATTGAAAACAGAAAAAAAAACAACGATGCTCGAGCCAGAAAGGATATTGCAGCAAATGGCTGCAAACGGACAAAGAGGCAAAGCCAACGTTTCGAGAAAGTGCAAATAGCAGAGAAAAAGAAAAAAAAAATACACACATCTCTGCGCAGTTGCCGCCATGTGTTGCATTTCAAAGTGTGTGAGTTATGGGGCAAGCAAAGCGACTGCCAGATGAGTCAACAAAATGAGCTGACTACAATGAACACTAAGCAACAAGAAATTTCATTCGCTACAATTACAATACTCACACAGAATTACTCCTATTATATGCACACACATACACATACATATATTTCTATATCATATATAGACTGAACAACGTGAAATGTTACTCTGTCTGAGATGCAGTTGCAAGTTTAAAGTTACCATTTCAAATCAGATTCGACAATATAACTAACCATCATCCATTGTCCTGCTGCTATAATGTTTTGCATGTGGCATTTTGCATGTTCGCAGTGAGCAGACTATAGTCTACACTCTGCTTAGCATTCCATATTCCTTAAACACACACACACACACACATCGTGGTGAGGATTTTCGGTAGCTTGGAGCTTGTATGCAAATTAAATACGTTTAATTAATGCCAAGAAAACTCTGAATATTGCATTCTCCGCAAAATGCGTTTCATGCTGGCGAAATATTGCAAATATTTTTATAAATAGCAAAAGTATGCGGCATAGCATGAAATGTGTATTAATATCGCACAGTTGGCAGCAGAAGCCAAAAGCATGCAGCGCCCACAGCTGAAGTTTGTGAGTGGAAAATTTGGGGAAAAGGTGAACATTTTCTGCATGCAAAGCCGTTAATCGTATTGCATTGTACAATTGCTGGGTTGCAGCTTCCGCAATGTGAGGTTGGAAAGGTCAAAATGTGAAGTGTGTTCTATCAAAGTCAAATAACTTCCAAGTCACTGATTCGGAAAGTTAACAGTCTTTTGAAAAGGTTGATTTATTTACTAAAAATATATTTTACTATTTGCTTTGAGTTGTCGTTTCTTGCTAAGTTTTAATTTGCTCTTGGACTGAAACTTTAACAAATGCTCTTTTCTTACCCCTCTCTTCTTGTTTTCGAAGCAATTAACTTGTATTTTCGAAAATTTCTGCAAATTTATTTCATATCAATTTGAACTATGTAACTGGGCTCACATTTATCACAAGAGGTCTAGGATACTTTACACCTCGTAAGCTTATATGAACAGGCATGAGCCTGGCCATGTGTCTCCGTGTCTCGCCCCCCCCCCCTTTTGTGGCACATCCTATTTCGACAGCCAAAATTTTAATTAAGGCAGCTTCTAGGGCATAGCAGAACGAATTGGTGCGAGCCCATTAAGTCCCGAGTGTCAATGAGTTGAGGTCACAATTTTTGCCTGCACTTAACCCATGAGTTATGCCGAAATAGGGAGAGAGGTATGCCCAAAAATGTGCCAACGTCAGGTGGCGTTGCCACAAAAAGCAGTAGCAGCCAACACATTTTCCGTACTCCGAGTTCTTGGTGTAAAAATGATAAATTATCCGAAAAATGTGCAAAGTTCTGAAAATTACACATTAAATCATGCAGAAAACACTGGCAGCACCACCTTTTTAGCCATAGTGGCTGTGGGGATTTTATGAAAAGTCATTGTTAAGTTTATTACTCTGATTGCAGGAGTAGTCAGCGATAAGGGAAGGGCTGAGGAGGGTGAAGCATAGTGCGTTTCGGGTTATAGGGCAACAACAATTTTATCGCTCGCATGAGCAAGATCTTGTATTGCATTACCTGTTTATTTGATTCGGTTTTTTTTTTTTTTGTCTTATATTTTGCTGGTCACGTTTTTTCCAACGAGCTCTTTTGTGTATGTGTGTGTGTCGTAAATTTGGGCAAACAAACAGAGCAACAAGATGGCAACAAAAGGTAGCAACGATTTTCGTTTCATAGTATACATTTTAAGCAGCAGGTTTGTCTATTTTGTATTTTCATTATTATTACTATCCATGCTTAGTGTAGACATTGTGTTATTGCTATTGTTGCTGTTGTCAGTTACTGTTTTCCTTAGCCTGGCACATATTTCATGGCTATGATTTACTCGTTGTTCAGGGTCGTTGGTTGCTGAACATCCAACAACCAACGACTCAAGCTGAACAAGTGCCCAGTTCAGAGTGGCCAGAACCTCATAACACACCACCCTCCACCCCCATCGACCATCGGCCATCGGCCACCTACTAGTCGAGTCGACTGTTTGTTTATTTTGGGCTGACTTGGGTCAACTAGTTGAGACATGAACCTAATTTACTGGCTGAGTGCCTTTCATGCTCAGCACTCTCACTCACTCTCTCGCTCTCTCCCGCCTCTCTCTCTCTCGTTACCTCCACTTTATCTCTCTTAGTGCGCATTTGAAATGTCTTATTTAGTTTTGTTTATTTTTCAAGTTATACACATCGCAGTTTATGCACGTGCTGACAGCCACATTAAAGTTGGCTAAGCCATGTATGGCCTTAACTTTAAGTAGCCCCCGTTTGCCCAATTACTCCTAAAACGGCATTGAAGTACATTATTTGCTGAGAACAATACAGCAATAGAAGCCATATGAGGAACAATCCAGCTTATAGGAGTACAAGTATGAGGGATTTAATTAATAAAATAAACTTGTCGTATTAGCTGAAACGGACAGTAATTGTAATAAATTTAAAAATGCTTGATACAAGTTTTCATTTGTTTTACCTATAAAAGCCGGTCTTCATTTCCTTAATAATCAACTTTGTTTATTATAAATCTCGGTTAAATGTTGTATATATCATTCATGCTAGAGCAACTATTTGCCACATCATTTTGTAAATGGTCAAAGTCAAAGCAAATTAAATATACCAAACCGTGTTCATTAGCGTTGACTATCTCTGTCAAAAAATCAGAGCAGCGATGCATGAGTGATAAACCACCAGGCAAGCTCATCAGTCGGCCAGGCTTGTTAGCCGTCAATGTTTGCCAATTTGGTCACGTTAACGAAGTTGAGCTCAGCGACTCATCGTCATTCAGCGCCATACAGTATGCAATAAAAGTTGCCTGTATGTGTGTGTGTGTTTTTGAATATGTTGCTTTACTGTAATTTTCCCATTTTAATTGTTTTTACGTCTCAAATTACGCATGTGAGTGGCAGTTTGGTTAATGGCTGACATCCCTTTAAGTGGAAAATCAGCAAAGTCGCGTCAATAATTGCAAGTCAGCTGGTTAACTGTACGACACGAGCCACGCACACCAGCAACCAGCACATGTTCGGTTTGAGATTTCGCTTTTATTGTGCTGCATGTTGTGAGTGTGCTTAAACGTAGTCTGTCTGCCCCTGCGTGCTTTCTACAAGCACTTCATAAGCTTTACATGTGTTAAGAGCCAGCTCAGTGGGACAACCAGAGACAAACACACACACACCAACACAGAATGAGTTAGCCGAGTGCTCAGTTTTTAATGAAAGCTCATCAACATTGTCGGTTGGGTGGCAACAACAGTAACAACAACAACAACAGCGGCAACAGCAGGTAACTGCAGCGGGTGGCGGCAACTGCAATTGCAACTGGCAAACTGGCTTAGGGTCTAGTCTGGTCGCATATATAGCAATTAGTAGTCATTGTAGCTATTACACCCACTTTATACTCGTTGGGCTTGCTTAATTGGCAAGCCCATCTCATGCCACAGCAGCCACTCACTTAGCAACGGCAGCCCCTGCAGTTATCCCAAATGCATCTCAGCCACGCTTTGAGCATAACAACAATAGCAAACAGATGCTCAACCCTAACTTAATTTGAGTGGCAAAGAACCACAAGCCGCACAGCCACCAATAGCAGCTCAGCAGAATGTGGCCGTTGTTGCGGCAGGCTTTACCTAGGCAAGCATCCTTAACGTTTCAGTGATCTTCATAATCAAATATATTTTATCATTCCTTGCTCTTAATAATCAAATATAATTTATGATTGCTTGAATTTTGAGCTTAAACACAAACTTGATTAAATTGAAATATGTATAAGAACAATGTTTGGCTTGCATCTTAATTTTCGAGCGATGCGATTCATAATCAACTTGCCCACAAAATGGATTTGTTGTCCAAACTTATAAGAGTGTACTTTAATTATAAAAGTTTTCAATGCTCAAATTGCACATCATAAAATTAATTATTGCCTGCATTTGAAAGCTTTCAACACTCTCGATGTGGTCGCCGCATATAGCTTGTTTATTTCCCAAACAAATCCAATCACAATCTAACCAATAATAATAACATTTCATATTCCATTTAACTAACTTTGCACACTTCTATCCACACACACACACACACACACACACGCGTACAAGCACACATTGTGCCATACGCAATTGACCCACTTATAAAGCTTCAAAGCCTGAGTATTAATTACATTACCAGCAATTCAACAGTCACTCAAGCGAATCCCAAATGCCTATACACAAACCAACCGACAATTTGCCAGCAACTACAGCTACAACGGCAAAATAAACCAAACAGAAATAATTCCCACACTGTTGGGGCTTCCACAATCCTTGCGGCAGTCGAGCATAGTCGAGCTTAGCCGGCGCTTAAGCCAAATGGCCAACATCAGGTGACGACTAACAGGAGCAACAGCAACAGCAATAGCAACAACAAAAAGCTGTAAAATTAATTGATTTACAAGTGTGAAAAGCGTGAAAAGCGCAGAGAGCCACTACAGTCATAACAATAATGTTGAAATGAAAACGGAAACAGCAACTGAAATGGAAATGGAAACACAAACAGAAATAATGCCAAAGAATGCACGCCAAAGAGGGTATTTAGTTTTAGCTTAGCTTGTGTGCGTCTTTATGAAATACAATCCGCTTAACAGTAATTGCCAGCTGCAGGTGTATTAGTTCGAGTTGTCGTCGTTAGTATATACTATATATATATATATATATATATCGTGCATAAGCCGTGTAGTTTCTCCCTCTCTTGAACAAATTATTTCATCGTCGCGTGCTCTTTAAAGCGTCCCTAACGCGCATTTAATGGCACTTTATATACATATTTGTATATATATATATATATATATATACTTTATTGCCACGTCCACGCTTCCATAAGTTGCGTGTAATGAGTCGACTCTTCTGTCCCAATAACACGAAACTAGCGCTTATTTATTTTTCATAGCTTGTGCGTCAGGAAGTAAGCTTTTGTTTTTAGCCGTCAGTTCCTTCCGCTTTTGGGCGTTGTTTGTTTTTGTTTTCCTGGCGCCACCCCAACTCCCTCGGCCATTTAATAAGCCATAACAATCAGTTTGGGCCCGAAACCCGAAGCCTTGCGTGCTTAACCATTTTCAATATGCAACAAAACGTATTGCCTTAAGGTTAAGGGCTGTCAGGTGTTTCTATTGATTGGCGCACGGCTTGATTTATAGCCAGGCGACGCTAGGCGTGGCCAGCTGATTGCATTTAATGCCAATCCGAATCAATCACACCAACGAATCCAATATCTTCTGCGCTTCTCTGATTTGTTAGTCAAGCTTCTTCTTTCTTACCCACTCACTCGCATACTTTCTCTGTCTTTCTATTGTTGGTTGTCGCAATTGTGGCACAAGAAAAAACTGCAATCACAATCATCGCTGTCGTTTATTTGCTTGTGTGTTTGTGCTTACCTCTCTGCATTGCCTCCGCTGTTGCTCAATTGCAGTCGCTTAACGGGTAATTCAAGTGCCACGCAGACAACCAGCTGAAGTCCCCTCTCCATTGTGTGTGTGTGAGTATGTGCTTGTAATGCGATATTTGTGGCTTCATTGCGCTCGCATTGCGTCAAGAGTGAAATGAAATCGCAAATTGTCGTATCAACTGGTTATTCCAGTCGTCTAACTTTCAATTATTTTTAAGAAATTTAATATACTCCTCGCTATTGCGCTCGAATTATCCCAAATTTATCCCTTTGTCAAATCTGAGCCGATTTTCAAAACCCGGTGCTTTTTTTAATCACGGTTTGAGCTCCAGATTAATACTGAGTTCAAATTTGGAATCGCGATTGCAGCTCGAAATTCATGTGAAAAATTTACCTTCAAAAAGCGATTTTAGTGATGGATCAATACTTTCCACTGTCAAAACTGAGTCGATTTTCTAATTTATTACTGATATGAGCAATAAACACGTTTTTTTTTGGTTCAATTCCTATAAAAACTGTTTCCCAGCATCGTAAAAACTAAACCACTTTTTAAAAGCAAATTCTCTTGTTTTTATGGATTGTCATCTAAATTACTTCATTGGAAAATGTGCATATGAATAATGAGTGTCAAGATTTATAGATTTTCAAAACATCAAACAAGATATATATTGCTTTTGCATATATGTGAAAATATTGTTCAAATATTTAAGTGCCACGAACCAGGCCAACAATCAACGCAAGCTGTCGCCAACTCATACGTTTTCCATGTGGCCGCTCGCCCCATTTAAGCGGCTGGCAGAGAAGGGGATACGTAAAGATGAGAACAGTCATATATTTAATATATATAATTATAAGCCCTTTCGACGACGTTGGACACGCTTCCATGAGCCTATGAATAACAAGAAATCTGTTTTAAATGCAAGCAATACGCTATCAAATAAAAGTCTCTCGAATATGGGATGCGCTCCAAGAAGTAATAATATTAAGAGATTTACTAAATTTGAATACTGTTTTACTCTAGAGTATTGTAGAATTGATTAAGTTTTTACAAATCTAGTGAACATACTGTAACAGTTTTGCACATTGGTCATGTGTATGCCCTCGATCTATATAGGGCATCCAAGTGTGCTAAAAATAAAATACCAATTTAATGTATTTATTTTTTGTCTTTTTGTTTATTTTTTTGATGTCGTGCAATTTGACAGGCACCTTTAAGCATGTGGCCATAATTCGTTGTTGTCTCTTATACTTAATACTCTTCAGCTTCTGTCAACGCATCTTTTGGCTGCCATAATTCAAGTCTGACAACTGGTACACCATTTGCATAGCTAAACATTTTCGCCTTAATACAAATTTCAATGATTTTCTTATGTACTCGTATTTGCACGCGTTTCAGTTTGATGTTTTGGTCTGTGTGTGTTTTTATTTTATTTAATTTTTTTTTTGTGTCTTTACTCTGCCTCGTCGTTGTTGACATGGTGAAGAACGTGAAGATTTTGGTAGTGTGTACTTTTGATATTTGTCTTCATTTATTTTTATTGACTTTGCTGCTGCTGCTGACGTTACTGCTTTGGCTGATTTACTATATATATATATATATATACGAGTAATGTATGTATACCTATATAGTATACGTATAAACCAGGAGTGGCCAATGGCCAATTTCATTTTCATTTTTTAAGCCATTGAATAATCACAATGCAATTTTTTTTATGCTGGTTTGCCTTTGGCAGCTTCCATTTTGGTTTGGCATTTTACGACCTCTGGCAATTTTCGCACACTCTCTTTGGTTGTTGAACGATTTCAATTATTTAATTTTCCACTCACGTTCGTTAGGTCGACAAAAATTTAGCGATATAAATCCGGAAAGTGCATCTTCAGCGTGCACTCGACGACGACATTCTCACGTTTTCATTGGCATTAAGGTTTAGTTGATCGCCTCCGCTGTTTTTCGCAGCATGCATTCCCCTTGCCCAAACTTCATTTGGCTTGGCCCACTGCTGCGGCGGCTGGAGCTGGTGCTGAAGGCGATTGATGGCACAGTGTTAAAGTCAGAGCTAAAGCCAAAGCTAGTCGAGAGTTGAAGTCACAGACAAGAGTTGAAGTTGAAGTTGGAATGGGGCACTTGTCGGGCTTGGCTGCATAAATTCCATTTAAATGGCAAGTCAGGCAGCCACTCGTATCATCATCATCATCATCATCATTATCGTGCGCGTCATCATCGTCGAGACATCTTCGGTTTTAGTTGGGCCATTAATAACAACAACTACCGCAATGTGGGCAGCCCAGTGACACACAAAAGTGGTAACTTACAGCAACAGTGAAAAAAAAAAATAAAAATAGATATACACAAAAAAAACGGAAAAATCTCAAGTTCTGGATAGACCAGACCGCATTTGAATGCTAGGCCAGTTCTCTACATTCGGTTGAGTTTGTCTTGTTTGGCTATACGTTTTTGCAGATGCGCATCTCCCCCACAAACTACTCTGCCACTCCACCGATCCATTAAGCCGACCTGTTTGTGGCCTAAGCCAAGTTGCAGGCCCGTTAGCCGTTTTGGGGCAAACTCTTGCTTTTTTTTCTCTCTTCACTTGTTCTGTTGTTGTGTTTGTTGCTGTTGTTGTGCACACCTGCAACTGACGTTAGGGTTTACCGCAACTTTAGTTCACTTACAGTGTTTCAGTTATTGCCTAGAAAACAACTGCTACTTCAGCAGTTTTGAGTTCATGGCACATACGATGTTCATAGAGTTAACCACGCTCAGGAAACATAATATATCCTTCGAGATTGACTAATGGCGAAAAGTTTTCTAAAAGTACACTAAAATTACAATAAGAAAGCGACCAAGCTGATTTATGTATGTGTTTTTATCGAATATCTTGTTTTAAGCACTCTTGTAATATATATAATATATAATCCGTCAGCATTGTAAACGTTGTTGTTTTTTATTTTTATAGAAATAGTTTTGCATATTATGTAAAGAATGCTGAGGGTTTTTATTGCTGACCACCCCTTGGTAATTGCGTACAACGAAATGCTTTTCAAAACAAATTCCTTTGTTATATTTACACTTGTATTGAGCATCGAAATTCCACATTCATTAAGAAAATTTTTAACTATATTCCGCTCGAGCTTTTTAATTAGGTTGCTTTGCAGTAACATTCCTACTGAATTATTTGAATGAATGCTGAATGTTGTTGTGCTTGTTGTTGTTTTGGTATTTGTTGCACGATGGCAACTTCAATTATAGCTGAATACCAATTTATTGCATTGCACAGGCCCAGCTGAAAATTACGTGTTCGCCGTGTTGTGTGCTCTGCTCACTAATTTCTGCTCGTTTCTCATTCACTTTCGCATGACACTATTTCAGACTCTGTCCCTCTCTCTCTCTCTATCTCTCTGTCACCCGCTCCCGTGTTATGTGTTCTCCTTATTAAGGATGGAGAACGTGTGATGGCATTTCATGGAAAACACGGTACATTTTGTATTTTGAAAATAAATTTCCGGCTCAGCCGTTGATTTGCAAAACAGAAACCTCTTTGCTAAAGCACACTCGTATCTGGTATCTGACACCTACACGCTACATTTGCAGCGGAGCCATTGGCCGGGGGCAGGGAAGGATGGGACAGTAGTGGCAGTAACAGCAATAACGCCAGCAATTTCTGTAGTCATATTACATGTCATGTCGGTGCAGCCATCTGAACTGTACAGTATACACATATAGACACACACACACACTGACACCTGCTGTAGATCCTAGTTACATCCTTTCACACTTCAACACGTTTTCACTTTAATTTCCTGTGCGCCGAGAGCTAAATTGTAATCCAATACACAGCACTGGTTTACTAGTCGTGTGAGCTTGTATCCGTTGTCTGCCAGCACTAATTCAAAATAACTTTGCAGTTATCAAATTCTTTTGATAGTAGCAAGGGCTTACTTTCCGAATATTGCCTAGTTAATTGAATTGACGGCTGGCTGTAATGGAAGTGGAAATGACCTTCATCCGGTCAATTGCAGTTGAGCAAATTGACTTAAACAGTAGCTCACAGAACTCACCAAATATGCATGGCGGCGTTTGTCCAAAATGGAAATGGAAAGGCAATCGTGATTAGCATCGACCTAGAAAACTTTCTAGCGCACGCCCAATGAGCAATCGAGGCACACAAATTTGGCAAAGATAACAGCAAAAACAATGTTTAACAATCGACGCGAGTTTTACAAATTTCAATTTCAATTCGATTTTGAATTTGAATTTCAATTGACTGACTATTTTAATTGGCATGCAGGTCGTCGTGATGTTGGCCAACCAACATGGACTGGCCCCTGTCCACTGGCTCTTGGCCCGGCTTTTGAACGAGTGTCGCCAGCGCCCCAAATTTGCCATTGCATTGACCAAAATGGGCGCTTCGTTGGCGTCTATTGCGTCAGCAGCAAATCAGCAAAACCAGCTACTATTGAGCAATTGGTCAAATACTTTTCACTGTGTCAGGTTCAAACTTGGAACATGTTTGGCTGCCAATCGACATCAACAACGCAATCGCCGTCGCCGTCGCAGTCGCAGCTGACGCACAACGACGGTCTGGGAAAGCACAAATTATTTTGGCCTGACAATATACACTGTGTGCTGTTCGCGTCATTGTTTATTAATATTCAGTTGATGTAATGGAAGTATATATTTTCGGCACCATATGCAAATATTTGTGCCAGCTCATTGTTGATTTCTTATGCGTACATACAATAATTTCAAATTATCAAAAAGTTTATTCCTTGACTGATTTTTGAATGTTTTCCGTTTACATTGTTGAAAACTTGACTTCAAATAAATTCACGGACTGTTTGAGGTACTTTTATTTGGCAAGGTGAATCAGAGCAAGTTTTCTGATAGCTTCAATTATTATTATTGTTTTTTTTTCATATATGTATGAATATGATTTCGGATTTTTCAAAAGAAATGTACAATTTTTAACTTCATTAACCAACTATGCATCGCGCAATAGCCTTGCACGATGATTTTATTAACCTATTCCTTCGTTCTCGCTTGTCACATATTTTGAAATAACAAATTTCACACGATTTTTCCTCATTTTGGGCCATCAATCAGCTTGGCGGTATGTGACATACTTTATAATGAAGTATACGCAGCGTGCGCCGCTCGCATATTTCAGCGAGTGGAACACATGCATTAAACGAAAATTGCGTCTTTAATATACATTTAATTTAATGGCAGAGGTAAATATGTACTCTCTGCAGAATGGCTGGTGAATTGATGAAATTTTGCGGCAACACTCAAGACAAATACTTCAAATACCACTAGAAAATGCAACGCAATTGTTGCAAAAATGAAAAGCGTAAAGTGTTTTGTTGAAAATGTTCCAAAAACAACACGCGACTGCTGCTGCGCCGCCAGCAGACAAATGTATACAAACTGTGTGCACCCGAAAACGACGCCGTCGATGCTGCAGTCCATAAAACTGCGCCAGCTGCTGCCAACTGTGAGGAGTGGATGGTAGCACGAGGTGAGGATGCCCGTTAGAATGGGGAAGTTTGGGATGCTGGCAAGCCAAATATAAATTGCAATAGCAGGCTGGCTGCACTACAAAATATTTACCATGCAAATAGTGCACGAAAATAAAAGAGAATGCTCCACTCCGACAATATTCGAGTGCAATTAAATTCAAAATATATAACAATGCAGTAATGCATAAAGAGCGTGAATCGCTCATCAAATTGACGTTTAAAAATAATAAAAGTGCTGCCCACAATCAATGGGCAAGTTAATTGCTCGTAATAAATGTATAATACAAGTGTGGGTGTGTGCCTGTGTGTGTGTGTGTGTGTTTGTGTTGTGTGTGCATTGTTTTAAGTGTCACTCGGTCTGCACAATTTAAGGAGCTTGTCCACCAACCCTAGACGAGATCATGCTGAGAGACCCATTGAGAGGCACACAATGGCAACAGCGTCGACGACAGCGATGACGACGACACATTTGAGCATGTTCAACGTTGAGTGCGTTTATTTGATGGCACACATCAGAGCTCTCTCTCTCTCCCTCTCTTTCTCTCTTTCTCTCTCTCTCTCTTTCGCAGCATTGCCTTTGGCAAGTGCATAATTTGCTGGCGTAAGTAACGTTTGCCCTCGTCGCAGCTTGTCACATATTGCTCGATGTAGCATAGCGAGAAAAAAATTAATATATATATATATATATAATATATGTTTCTTTTTGCATTGGAACATCAAAATGAATTTACGAAGAATTTTATGTAAATTTAACGTGACAATTTTCATTTTAGTCGTGTATATCACTGACATAGAATATATATGCATACGATGTATATAAATAATTTATATATCTTACCGCACAACGCGGCGGATGCGCAACGTGTACGCCAATTTGCACGGCGGATTACATCACAGCCAAGGGAAGCAGTGACAAAACGTAGGCGAAGCCGGATTATGGGAGGGGAAGTTGAAGAGCGAGAACTCAACATGTCAAATGGCTTGCATTTAATTAACAAGCTAATTTTTCAAAGCACAAATCGCTGGGCGCTCTGCAATACGCAGCAGACTTATGAGACACAGTTGAATGAGGGGGAGCAAGAAGAAGAACAAGCAACGCCGGCGCCGGCTGTGTGTGATGCCACAAAAGATGGGGGGGCGGTGCCAAAAATATAAATATGAGCACTGACATCTGTCTGCATTCACGCATTCACAGTCCTCGTCTATATTGGTTGCCTAATGAGATGGGTTACGAACGATACGGTTTATTATTGGAAAGCAAATGCAAGGAGCATTTCTGTGTACTAATCTTCTGTTTAGTACGCTTTTCTTATCTTTGATCTTTTACCTACTATTTTGCAGAAAATTAAAAAAAATAGATTAAAATTTTTGGCTTATACTTTTCTAAATTTTATGGCTTTTAAGTTTAGTTCGTACAAAAACGAACCGTTCTTGTAAAATGTACACTTTGTTTTCTAGCACAGCACAAGAATGCGCTTGTTAGTTTTTGAACAAATGTCGTACTTAGTATTTAGTTTATTTAGTTGTTTTCTAGATTTATTTTGTGGCATTTTTAAACCAATTTCATTTGGCTATGTGGCAGCAGCAATCTCGTGTCAGTTTCAAAAATTGTGCAAATACTTCTGATCCTAAATCCCAAAAATTAATAGCCATTTTATGTAGCATTTGCATTTGCAAAAGAGACAATGCAAACGCTGTTACCAAAATACACAACAGCGGAAACAAATTTACAGTAAAACATATTAAAATGCCACTCACACGATAATCTCCTTTTTCCAACGTGCCCTCCCCTTCCATCTCTCTCCCTGTCTCTCTTGCACTCTTTGACTCGCTCTGCTGCTCTCAAATGACAAAAAAGTTGGCTGACAAAATGTTTGGGACTTGGAGTTGGGGTTTTGCATTAGGGGTTTGGGATGAGGTTTATTTTGCTACAATAAGCTGCAGATTTTGCATATTTCATAGATGTTGACAGTAGCTGTGTCTGTGTGTGTGTGTGTTTGCGTTCGCTTGTATGGCTGGCAGCTGGAAGTTAACCCAAAGAAAATAATGGCAGACATTTATACAAATAAAAATTGCAATTTAAAGCGCGCCCCGCTGCTCCAACAATGTATCTGTGTATTCCACGTGTGCGTATGTGTGTGTGTGTGTGTGTGTGTAACTGTTGCCTTTGTCTACCCGAGAGCTTAGCGGCTGCCATAGATACTGGTCAGGGGTTACCTGTAAAAACAAACTTTATGGATTTCATTTTGCACTTTTATAGCAGACCAACTGTCCCAGAGCAAAAGCACACAGAGACAAAAATGCTGGTGGTCCACACAAAATGAAATGTATTATCAACGGCAACGGCTAACAATGATGTACAACTAAGTACCCTGTTGTAAGATACAAAGAATAAATAAGCCAAGCTATATGTTGAAATAAAAATAAAAATTACAGAAATAACTTTATGTTGGTTTATTAAGGTAAATCGAGTTTGGTACATGAACGCTTTCAAAGCACAATTTAAATTGACAAAGTGGAGTAGTTAAATGCCTTTAACATGCTGCCTGTTATCCTTACTAAGCTTGTAATACTCTATTTTAATATTTCTGCTGGTCATCCCAACTAGTATATTTAATACTCAGTCTAAATGTAAATACCCAAAAAGGATTTCAATTTAAACTAATCCGACTCCACTCTTTCTCCCGTTCTCATCATTTACAGCACATGGTGCAGGCTGGAGTGCCGTTTTCGGGCGCCCCGGCTGGCTATGCGGCCGCACCAGGACCGGCGGCTGCGGCCGCTGCAGCAGCAGCTGCTGCTGGTGCGCCCACAGCGGCCGAGAGCTTGTCGCTGGCCGTCACAGCAGCAGCCGCAATCAAAACTGAGCCTGGCATGCAGCTGAAGGCAGCCGCCGAATGCGCAGCAGCGGGCAATGGCAACACAGGAGCAGCTAGTGTGGCGCCAGCTCCAGTCGCAGTCGCCACCAGCGTGGCCGATGGCGTTGTCGTCAATGCACCGTTGTATATTCAACAAAAGGTGAGTGTGGTCTGCCAACCTACATTCTATAATTACACTCTGTCCACATCCCTCTATCTATTTATATATATATATGTACATGTGTGTGTGTGTGTGAGTGTGCGCCTGTGTGTGTGTGTGTGTGTGTATTAGTGTTTGTATTGCATTTTGCATAGTGTAGCGTTTATTTGGTTTTGGGTTTGCTTTGCTCTTTTTTGATTTGGCTTGGTTTGGTTTGGTTATATTGCCCTTAGAAGTCTTTGACTGTGCGTAAAAGTAAACACATACACACACACTCACACACACAAATACACACGCACACACACATTGCGTACGTCATGCTTGTTGTTTTTGCTTTGACATTTTTTGATCACTGCCAACATTGTAGATGCTAAACAAGCATTGGCAGCATCTAACACACACAGCACACCAACACACACAGCACACCAACACACACAGCACACCAACACACACACCCACACCAACACACACAACGCACACTCAAAGCTCTGTCGGTCACAAATTTAGCATTCAATACTATTTGTAGCATACTTTTAGTAGCTGCTGCAGCACGTCGCTTTTGTTATTGTTTATGCGCAGCAGCAAATGCTGGCGAACGTTTTGCTCAGCTGCATAGTTTATTCTCTTCGCATACATTTTGGCTATTTTTTTTGTTCTTCTAATTAAAACACGTAGCACGAAACAACACACGCATCACAGCATTCCCAACAACAACATCGACAACAGATGAAACCTGACATCAAATCACAAACTTTGCGCAAAATTTAGATTTTTCTGTCGCTCAGCGAAATTCACATTAAACATTTCAATTTTTGATCAAAAATAAATTAAATGCTTACATCGACAGCTTAAAGCGAAACGGTTTTCATATTTTAGGAGCAACAAACACAATATGTGCACAAATTTAATTTGCTTTATTTGCATATGCTATGCAATTTTATTAACGTGCCTGGTTACGCCCGTCGCAGAGGTTAGCATGTTCTTATTTGTTTATGAAAATTGATTCGTGCATTTGAATAATTTAGCAGATGAGCTTTGCATTTTTTAGCTAACATTTAATTTTGTGTGCAACACAATCACACAAATCCACACAAAATCACACAGACACACACACATACACACTCAATTGTTTTAATTGTTTACATTTAGTTATTGGTGAACTTTTGCGCCATGTAATGAATAATCAAATATTTAATTATTGGCAAAAAAAATTGCTCGCTGTGGCTTTTGAATTTTGGTCTTTTACTTATTGTAACTGTTGGTCTTTTGTAGTCGACTTTATATTTATTTTTATGAAAATATGCAATTTTAATAAATATACATATATAGCAATTTGTTGATTATAATGGACCAACTCTCCATTTATTTAAACATAATACGCATACGCAATGTTGTCCAATACATAAAAACACCATTTGAAATTTAAACTGTATTTTTTGTATAATAGGAATAGTGTTTTGCAAATGTATTTAATTTATAGCAGGAATGAGGCATAAAATTAAATTGTATGCATCAAACAGAAGCTATTTTAGATGCTGCTTTAATCAATTTAGTTAAATAAACAAGAGAAATTTTAAGAAAAATAAACATTGCTATGAAAAGACATATTAATGATTGAGGGTCTTTGTGGCTTAAACAAATTTTGACAGCCATCACTTATTAACACTTTGATTATATAGTAAATAGTGCAAGCCGTATTGCATTCACTTGGGCTATTCATCTTCCGTTTCTAGTAAATTCATTTTTAATTGGGCAAAAGCAAGGACAATAACAACAAATAAATGTCATAAATAAAACATATCACGTTCATGGACATTAACTTCAGCACAACAGCAGCTGATCAAATGTACTGCAAAATGCTGAAAGGAAAACACAAGGAAAACACTTGCAATAACAAAGATAAGAACAACAAATAAATACCAAGAGAAGACAGCATTTGAGATACATCCGTCTGCAAATAAATGCTTAAGGGAATGGTAGTAAATGACAAAGCTCGAACTAGCTTCATCAGTGATGGGTGAATAATGACATGTCTGAAAGGTATCCGTAATAAATCCAAACTAATCTGTAATGCGTAGCTGAGCTGGGCTCGAACCCCTAGTTTGAATGTCTTCTCATGTAAATTCCTAAATGATTACGCATACGCCCCGTTTGTTGGCCCGCCATTTGAACTAATCTAGCTCTATATTAAAAAAAAAAGTCATATACTATATAATAAATATATACTTATAATATGTGTTGGTCGCATGATTTATTGACAGATTATTTATCTACTTTACTCTATCTCTCTCAATATATATACATATATATCTGGCTCTCACTTACTGTTAGTAAACAACCCCTTCAATGTTAAGCAATGCTTTAAGTTTGACAGTTTTCTAAACTGATTGATGAATTGTTATTGATATTGATATTGACTGGTTGATTGAGTCAAATGTGTGCCATTTAGTTAAATATAATCCTTGAGATGTACTTGTATGTTTTTTTATACATATATATGTACATGTTTATATATTTATCTTAAGACTGTATAAAAATATCGACAAAAAAAAAAACTGGTTAATCAGTTCTAGTTTCTCGCATTTTGTTATATCACTATTTTTGTATACTTATAATTAACAATATGCTAACTGTACTCGAGGCATGTTCAAGATATAATAAATATAATAAAACAACAACAACAACAAAAAAGCAACTAAACCATGACTCATGCAATTGAATACGATACTTATATGAAACAAATTACTTATACACATATTGCAATGTAATTATATACTAAGCAATTTTTTGGTGTTGGTCGTTTTGGTTGGCTGCCTGACCGTCTGCCTGTCGTAGTCCTTGTGTCACTCACACTTATCTATCTCTCACACACACACACACACACACATGCACACAAGCACACTCACATACACTCCCACACAAATATATATATATATATATATATATATATGTATATAGACATGTACAACGCTGAAAGCGCCCGTGATGCCAACTAAAACGCAAATCCTTGTTATCCGCAAATTTATCACAGACAAATCTGTCAACACAACAACAAACACTACAGACACAGTACAATGGCGGCATCAGCAATGGAACCGCAGCCACTGTAGCAGCAACTGCCACGGGCACAACTACCACGCCGCTGGTCACGCAACAACAGCAGCAACAGCAACAGCAGCCACCCGCACCTCTGACAAACGGACACGCCATGGAGCAACTGCAGCAGCAGCAACAGCAGCTACCGCATACGCCACAGAATGTGCTCAGCATTGTGAGTTTGGCCAGCACAGCAAATGCAAAAAAAAAGAAGAAGAAAAAAATTATAAAATATACAGTCAAGAAAAGCAAAAAAAAAATAGACAAATAAACGAAAAGAAAAACTTTGGAGCAATGCAAGCAATACGAAAAATATACGTGCTATAAGTGTGCTTCTTTCCGTTTCAGGCTTGCTCTGGTTAGCACAGTATAGTTTATTATTTTTTGCCATGTCCTTGGCTGGACAGCTCCTTCATTAAGCAAGTCGTTGTTCCCCACAAAGTTGGGCCACATTTATTGCAGCTTTCGCATTGCCAACCCCTTTGCGTATTTTTTTTATTTGTTTTTAGTTATGCGGGAAAATAATTGTTATGAATTGCATAGCAGTGTGATTTTGTTGTGTATGGTTTTAATTCAAGTTGATGATTTATAATGAGTTGACAACCGAGTTCGACTGCAAGCAAAACAAAATAAATGCTCCGAAGTTAAGCAATAATGTATATGAGGAAAAAAGTTGTGTATTAATTAATATTAATAATTTATTCAGTAATATTATTCATATTCAAAAAAAATACATAGAATACAAAATTTACACTGTAAAAGAAACATTTTTGTACAGGAATATAACACTAAGTTAGTCATACAATCTTCGTTCAAAGCGGTTTGATTATACATCAACCAAAACAACACTTAAAGTAAATCTAAAATTCTTGAAACGGCAACCGCCCTCAGAAAATGCCAACACCTTTTGCATTCAAATCGAAACATTTAGCTCAAATTCCTATGGCTCTGCCATTTGCATGTTATTTCTTTGATTTTGGGCGACTTGAAGCGGTTTTCTTTTTTTTTTGTACAAATATTTTTGAAGCCGCATCAAAATGCGAGCGACCTTTTTGCTGGCATCGCATCGCGTGCCTCAACCAAGCATTTTATAAACTAAAAAGCGTTAAATGTCATTTACGGTAACCCAATCCTAAACCTGTAATTCCATACCACCACCGACCAACGTTATCGTTAGCCATTTATGCGGCCAAAGTTTTTCACGCCATTTCACTTTGCCCCCCACCAGCAAATGGATCCAAAGAAAAAAGCGAAAACGTTCGCTTAACATGCAATCCAAATCGTACAAAGAATATATATATGAAGAATTTTTTTTTTAGATTTATATGTCAACAATGCGCATTTAATACGATCATCGAACGGTTCCCAAAATTAAGTTGGCGTCATTTCTATTGCCTACTTTACAGGGGTTGGTTGCTCGAATTTATTTGCTATTATTGTTATTGCAGTCGTTCGCATTGCATTTTCATCGTGTGCGTAAATTGACAATAATATGAAATTATTCAGACCTCTCTACACATAGAGAAAGGCAGTGAGAGAGCGAGAGAGAGGGGAGAGAGTGTGTGGCATGGGCATGGCCTGTTTGTCTGACAACAATGCCGATAGGCAACACTGCCACATGTCTCTGTGCATATTCAGTTTTAATAATGCAAAAATACAAATGCAAACATTTCCGCAGGGTCGTCGCTGGGATTTGGTTGCAATGGCAGGGGGGCTGTGTGGGAGGGAATGGGAATTGCAGCAGTACTTGCGCGACAGTTTTATTGCATAAGTCAACAACAGTCTGTGCCACAAATGTACTATTGCATAGGTTCGACTGTCTGTCCGCACTGTCGCTCTGTCGAACTCTGTGTGCTCAGTAACTTTTTTATTGGGTCACCCACACAGACACATAGCGGTGCATATTGTTGCGTGTGTGTGCGTCCCATTCTGCAAACCACTTGAAAATTGTATTTTCATTTCAATTGTTTATTTATTGCGGCACTTGTTCGCATTCGATTTCCCATGCAGCACCAGCAGCAGCAAAAACAACAACAACATTCAGTTCGTACACGAATTGCGCCGCAAAACAGATCTCTCAACATTTCCACCAAAATTTTAATAATGCAGTTGTACCCAATATGCAATTGCTAACAAAAGTGCTTTTCTATTACATATTTGTCATTCGGTTTATGGTAAATCTGTTTGATGCAACAGCTTAAACAAAATTAGACAATAAACAGAAAAACCATGAAACGGTTCGGATGACAGGTCGAGCTTAATAAGCTTTTAATTTAATAATATTGAGCTACAATTAAGTATAATTATAAATATAAATCAAGGCTTAAGCGGAATACTCAATTGCAATGGCGATTTAAGAGCGAAATCGGTATCAGAAAATACATGTGAGCTTAAGCTTACAGAATACACGATATGCCAACCACACGTTACTAATTAATTTGTACAATTTGTTTTCGTTCTCGTTTCTGCCACAGTCCACAGTATTGATTGCCAATGAGGCAGCGGAGCCACAGCAAAACTCAGCGCTGCCACATGCCGGTGGAGGCGGAAGTGGAACTGGTGGTGGCGGTACGCCTGGCTCACCGCTCAGCAGCTCACCGTCCAGCGTCCCAGTTGTTGCAACAGCAATCACACTCAATGGCAGCAGCAACAGCATGCCCAACGAAGGTAACATCTCGGGCAACACATCACCCATTGCTACCGGCGAACCGCTGTTGCAAACACCACCAGCAGCACAGCAACAACAACAGCAGCAACAACAACAACAACAGCAGCAGCACAATATAATCAGCAGTCCGACAGCAGCAACTTCAGTGACCGCCACATCTATAGCAGCGGGAGCCTTGGCAGCCACCAGCAGCAGCCTATCGACCGGACTACTGCCGACAGCTGGACTGGATAGTAATGCTAATTGTGGCGTTGTGCCCGCAACCACCACGCAGGTGATTGCGCATCTAAATGCAGCCGCTGCGGCGGCCAGTGGCATTATGACCGCATCCGTGCAGTCACCGAATGTGGTCAGTAGTCTTAGCAGCGCTCTAGTCCCGGCACAGTCGGTCTCATCGGTGTCTGCCGCCATTGCTGCAGCTGCCTCGCTGGAGGCCAAGAGTCAGCCCAAACGTTTGCACGTCTCCAATATACCGTTTCGGTTCAGGGATCCGGATCTGCGAGCCATGTTTGGGGTAAGACAACTGCAGCCGCTGGCCACAACAGCAATTTGCTTAAGCTAACCGACATTTTATTCTATTCCTGCAGCAATTTGGCACCATATTGGACGTGGAAATCATCTTCAATGAGCGCGGCAGCAAGGTAAGTTGCCCGGTTGGCTGTTCTCCTCATTTGCTATTGCACGAATCATTTAAATTATGCACATAGCGAGCACTTGAAGCATTGTCAAGTCAACTGAACTCCGGTTGGTCCAGCTGCGTTGCTAGGGCAACCTTGGTGCATTGAATTACGGCTACAAATATTACTGGATGTCCTTTTTGCTGCTCGCAAACGACTACGGCTATAGCACAAATAGCAGCAACAACAACAAGAATACCAATAACGACTCGCAATGCTTCTAGCAGCATTCTTCTGGCGGCATTCGTTCACAGATATAATTGCATAGTTACGGGCACTGTTGCCATACGACACGAAGATGTGCATAATTTAAGGCGCTGATGCATGCCTCAAGATGCTCTCCCAGCATGTCCTTGGGCCCGTCCCCACGTTCCCTTCATCCCCAGTCTGTTTGTGTGTATATTGTAGCTTAGCATTAAATCTTAGTGAAAACTTTGGTCTTAAATCGTAATTTATATATATATATATATATATATATATATATACTCTGCCTATATATACTCAATATGTTTCTTTAATTGCATGTTTGATTGCGAATGGCAGGGATTCGGTTTTGTAACATTCGCTAACAGCAACGATGCAGAACGAGCACGCGAACGTCTACACGGCACCGTGGTTGAGGGACGCAAAATCGAGGTGGGTGCATGCAACCAATACCATAAGCCACACACACACAGATACATCTATCTCACACACACACTTATACAAATCGTTGTATTCCGGTCACATGGCAAGCTATTTTCTGCAACTAATTGTAAAACTATCACAAGTTTCTCATTTGAACTAAAAAAAATAAAAAAATTAGCAAAAAGAATCCTGTATGCGAAAAGTTGGATTTCAACTTGCCGCATTTTGCGTGTATCGACGTGGTGTAGAAAATTTATCACGTATTTTTCAGTTACGCAAACTCCATTTAAATTTTCTCTCTTTTTTGCGGATAACGAAATGTATTTAAAATCGGATTCACGCATTATCAGCGCATTTTTGTTTTTACGTTAAAATTGAACGATTGATTTTTAAATTATTTGCCGTTTTTTTTTTTATTTGCCTTTAATTAAAAGTTTTTTACCCATTTATTATTTGGCATTTTCTTTCCGTATAAAAGTTAAGTGGACAACCGCAAATAATTTCCATTTTAAATATGATGAAAATACGCAAAGTGCCAACAGATATTTATACAAGCACATTAACTGCGGCGGACAAAAGGCAGTAGCTTTTTATTATTTATTTCATTTTATTTGCTGCACCAGCAATATGTGTTATCTAGCTAATTACGCGAAATATGCAAATGAATATTATTTGTGACATTATATTTATTTTATATTGACTTTTTCAACGCGTATAAATACAGAATTCAGGGAAGCGGCATTAATATATCTAAACGTTGTCCATATTCAGTTGCCTTAACCGCTTAATAAGTATTACCACACTCAACACACACTTACATACACCCATACACCCATACACCTCATTCAATTGTAATCGTTTAACTAACACATTTATTTCTACGTTCTTTATACATGCGATATGCGATATGAACAAAATATAAAAAAATATATATGTGATGTGTACAATATATTAAAAAATAAATAAATAAAACAAAAAACCATCACCAATACCAACCACGCTCGCTGCAACTCAACTCAACTCGTTACTCGAACTCTCTCTCTCTCTCTCTCGTTACCAATAACCATTGTGAAGGTGAATAACGCCACTGCACGTGTACAAACCAAAAAGTGACAGCAGTACCCAACGGTAAGTTGCTTTAACACTCTCACACACATACACCTGCTTTATACTCACACACACACACACACACACAGAGAGAAACACACTTACTGTTACACCTACATAGAGGTAGTGTAAGCCATGTAGCGAAACAAGTTTAAATGTTGAACAAAGAAATGCAATTACCTCTGGCCTAGAAGAACTGTAAGAAATGAGAAGCACGCAAACGGAAACTTAAATACCAACAATAACAACAATAAACTTTAACACAACTGCCATTACATTTGACTGGCCGTTGCCGTTGTTGTGTTTACTATTGCTATACTTTTCGTTTCATTTATTGTTTTTTTTTTGTCTTTCGTTCATTTTTTGTTTAATTTTTTTTTCTGGTTTGTTGAACTTTTCGCATCAACTTCTTTGGTGGCTGCTGAAATGTTAACTCAAGAACGAATGTTTCTTAATGAAAAATGTTTTTGCTCTTGGAAAATTGTTGTTACTTTTGATTTTATTTCAAGAACTTGTTAATAGAGTATATGCCAAGGCGTTTAGCAATCAAAAACTTGTTAACTGAATTGCCCACAATGCCACACTAACGACTTTCACTAGAATTGTGGCTGTTAGCCAAACAATACACACACACACAGCACACACACACATACAAACACACATCAGTATTCGTTCTAATTTTTGTGTTGTTGTTCGTTACGTTTTCTTGATTTGGTATTTAATGTCGATGCATTTGAATTCATATTACCGATTACTGATGGATGATTGAACAAATTCTGATAATGGCAAAAAAACCAACTTTTTATTTTGTTTTCTCTCACACACCACACAGTTGTACTGACCAAAGACGGTGCCATACCGGCTCCAGCTCTAGGTGAGCAAATCAGAGAACAAATTAAAATGAAAAACCATAGAAATGCATTTGTTGTATATCTTGTAACATTGTAACTTGCTTGCTAAAATCCAAAACAAAAATAGAGACAATAAAGCCTCATGCATAATTAATCCACACTTAATGTTGTCTATAAACGTAGGCAAAATATAAACAAAAAAACGTCCAATGCATAACCGTTAAATGTAACACCCAACTCTATAAACAACTGTTCAGGCATGTTGCACGCTCACGGTGGCATGATACCAGTCCCAATATTGGCTTAATAAATGAACTAAACTAATTGAACTTTAATACCAACCACTATAAGCATTGCCACTCACAGTCCCAGCATGAATAATGTCTAATAAATCCATTGTTTACCTTGATTATACACTTGCTGTATGTATTCCTTCACATAAAAGTTTGCCTCCACAATTATAAAAAAAAAGAAACACACAATTCTTTACTGAATCTTCATCTTATAGATATTAATTTTACCTTTAGCTAGAATTGTTCTTTACTAGAATATATTTGGTTCCTTTTGCCCTTTGTGTGGTTTTCAATGCAAAGTTCTGTCAGTTTGAACTTCTTAGATTTTCAATGTTTCGTTTCGTTTGCAGTGCGCACAATTTCATTTGATGTTGCGGTTGCTTGAAAGTTTCTTCTCTAACAAATCGAACTACAAAAAAAATGGCAGTAGCTAAAAAGTTTTGCACGCCATGTATAATAAATAAAGCTGCTGATTAAATCGTCTTTCCATGCAAGTTGCCATTAAAAAGTATTCACAGCGCAAAATCTATACTTTAGTTTGGTCAAATACGATAAGCCGCTTATCAACCCAACCAAAACCGAACAAAGCGGGCAGAACTGAAGCAGCTGAAACGTTGCCAGCAGCTGCTCCCATAGAGTTTTTGCCATCATGTGGACAGGACATGCAAAATGCTATTGTATCGCCAACAAACTTGGATCTAGACAACCAACCAAGCAACCAGGCAGGCAGTCAGACAAACAGACGGACCACCCGACCGACCAACATCAGATGAGATGCTGCACATGCAGCTACCAAAAGCGTCTTTAGTATTTTTTGAGACCTTTACTTTAACTTGGCATGGCTTTTCTTGCCTTGCTGCTTGCCACGTGCACGTAATGCGCTTCATTTGCGTTGCACTAAATGCGAGCTGTGTGTCCTTTGGGACGGCCAGCTATTTATGCGGCTGCCGGCATATTATAGAAATAGACAGAGACAGTCAGTTCGATACGTATACGAGGGGGATGGGTATAGATGCAAGGATCTTTTAGTAGCAGGCACTCGCTTTACTGAAATGGTTGGCAGCATTAGCAGTAGGGGAATGCGAGCAGTGCTTATGTTGTCCTGCTCGTTAGGTTGGTGGCTGGCGCCCAGGGGCGGTTAGTAAGGATAATTACAAATAAACCACAAAGTTGCAAACATGTTGCGGCACACACATAAATTTCACCAAAAAAAAAAACCAACAAAAAAGAAAGAAAAATATAGAAAAAGAAAACTTTCCTTGAACTCCAGATGCCTTCATATCCTTCGGCTGTTGCAGAAGCATTTTATTTTGACTCCATAGTCGTTGTGTCTTATGCAAATGTGTTCGTTTCGCACACATGCACACAAACTGACACATAAAAAATTCCCCACCTAACACATTCCTGTGCATTTGAAGGAAAGTTAGTCGTCTACTTGGTACTCGTATGTTGATTTCCAGTCTGCACGAAATACCCTTCCATACATATATACATATTATTTATTTTCGTTTATTTTTTCCTTGATCCTTTGACATGTTAAACTTAATGTGCCCCAGCCAACACCAAGAACGACAGCTCTGACTGCCTGTCTGTCTATTTGACATGTATTTCTCTGCATTTTTCGATTTTTCGCTAGTTATAGTTACCCTTTTTATTGGGATATTTATTTAGAGTCGATCGTAAGAAGATTACTTTGAAAATAACCAAAGGGCAATAGTAAACATTTGACATTATTTGTTATTTTACTGACATTTCCATAGCATCATTGTGTTGTGAACACTGAAGCATTTGCCATTTTCTATTGCATACTTTTTTGCGCCACTGCATTGCTATGTGACTGCAATTGGTTTATATTTTGTGACACGAAATACAACAAAGCATGCAAAGCTGTAAAATAAACTCAAACAATGGTTAAGTCAAAGTAAATACAGCCAAAAATATTGTTGAACACAAATCGCTTTCAGCACAATTTCGTCAAAATTCATTTGTTTTGACTGCTTGCACATATTGGAGCTGAATGCGATATAAGTTAAATAAAAATATTAAAAAAAAAACTGAATATTACTAAACAAATACAACTAAATAAATGTTTGTTGAATACAAATACGTGCATGTTCTGTGCTGAACCCCTCTCCCCGCATCACAATAAATTGAAAGATTTTGTAAACTATACTGTTACTGCAATAGCACGGCCCAAAACCTGTAAATATAATTGAGCTGCGTGTCGTGTAAAAAAAAAAACTGAGAGTTACTTTCTATACGTATATAAAATGACAATATAAATGTAAAACTAATGCAAATATTTTCTCTTAACTTTTTCATGCCTACAACAACGACAACTACAACACCATAATAAATAAATCCAACGAAAAAAATCATTATAACAATTTCAATAAATTCATCTGAGTGCAGTTTGCGTACAATGGCCTGAAGGTAAGCGTTCTGTCACGTTTTATTTGAATTTTTTGCTGTATTTGTATTTTGTTTTTATTGCCTGCCTTATTCTGTTATAAATTCTCAAGTAATACACAGAACTGAACATAACCACTCACACACAATCACACACACACACACAGAAAAAATAAGTTATATTTAATGTATACAAGGCCCTTTCATTTTTTAATATAAGTATAAGCCATGGAATATTTACTAGCATGTAAGCGACAAACTTCCCACATACATATATGACAAAGAAAATAAGAAAATGTGCTAGGCAGGTCTACATATCAAGTGAAAATATCTCTGGGTTCTATGACAGATCAAGAAATCATTTTGAAATTTCATTAATTTTTCAGCTAACTACAAGTTTATTCCAATTTTTTCTTTTTTACTTATACATTATTTTACTTGTCAGGTTCCGCGTTAAACTGTATGCATACTTATATTATACTCGTATCCTACATAATTATTATAATACTAAATATTTGATGACTGTTTGTAACTGTTTCCTTTTTTTTTTGCGTCATTTACTTTGCATATAATCCAAACGAATTGAACCATAAATAGAAACAAACGATAATTTAAGAAACAAATTGAAAAGAATAATCTTAACGTACCGCTCGATAATCCATTCTAAAAACAGGCGCGTCGCCATTTACATTCCAGTCTTGATGATGATGATGATGATGATGATGATTTTATGATCATCTAATGATGGTTATGAATTTAGCATATTGCGGCTGTGTTGTCTTATGCATACTACTTAACTACTATATACTATTTATAAATATATATATTCACTATATATTTATATATATATGAGCAATCAATATCATTTTGTTTGACACATCTTTTAACAAGTTTTGTTGTATGTGCGTTTTGTTTTTATGTCCTGAGTTCGTTTTACGTTTTGACATATTTTGGTCTGGTACTTTGGTCTGAACATTGTCGGAAATGCTCCTTAGCGTAATTACTTATTACTTATGTATACACTCACAAGCATACACACACACATATCACCACACATATACGAATGTTTGTAACTGGTAACTTTCGTCGCGTTCCAAGCTGCTTAACTTAGCACTAGATCTAAGCAAGACCACAACAATAAAACCAAACCAAACAAAAACCGAACCAAGAGATCTCCATTCACTGCATCCCCGAATTCGATATGTAAATACAACATACACACACACACACACATACATTCAAATATACTCAAATACAACCCCACAGACACACACACACACACACACAGCTCATCCAAACATCGAATGTTACGCAAAAAAAATCTAACGAAATTTATGAACGTGTAATATGAACCTTAAGGTTATCGGCTGCCTGTGGCCGCGGCTTGGCCATTTTTGGGGGCGCCCGTTGGTGCCGGAGGGCCGACGTTGCAACCGATGGCGCTGCAGATGCCACTGCCTGTGGCGCAAGCGGCGACAATGGCAACAGCGCCGCACAACGCACCCACGCCCACAGCAGCCCAGGCTGCCACGCCCATTATGTTAGCGCAACGCCATCCAACGCACGGTGCTGTGACAGCGCAAACTGCAGCAGCAACGACACGGCGGAGGTACATTGAAAAGTTTCGATCGCATTTTGTTGAGTGTGTGCGCCAAAAAAAGCAGAATTCAAAAATTGATAAAAATCGCTGATTCACAGAGACACACACACATACACACACACACAGACAGACACAGTGAGACAAAACTACAACAGCAACAAGCCACAAATTCTTAGCTATGAGATCTGTACCATATACCTACATACCAAATATATATTTGTTGTCTTGTTAATTTGGTTACGCATTTGGGTTTGACTATATGCTAAGTACTACATATATATTGCATACTTTTTGGCGCCCTTGAGATTGCATTGTTCTTCGGCTAGGCACACACACACACACACACATACACTTACACAATGATACAAAACCCAAGAATCAACCAATCAATCAACCAACTAGTGGCAATTTTCACATGACAACTGTAATTAGCTATTAAGTATGGAAAGGTTTTCTAGCTTTAACCATAGTGTACTTACTATCTAATGTATATCGTAATTTATAACGTACCCTTTATCGTGTGACGGTAGCCAATTTATTGCGCAGCAAACGTTTTTTAAGGCATTTCTTTAGAGCATTAGTTTTTAGCATATCTCGTACTCTTTGCTCTCTCCATTTTTCTCTCTCTTTCCCCTAAATATATATCTCTCTCTCTCTCTCTCTGTTTATACTCTCGATATGTTTTTACTTGGCAATTTTGCACGTTTTAAATTATGTGTTTTCATTGCTTTGGAATAGAATCAAAAAATAAAATAAAAATTATTTACAAAATTACTGTGGATTAGAATAATGAAAAACCAAAAAAATCAATAATAATCGTGTCTCGCAATGTAATTGTTGCCACATATTTAACGCGTTACGTTTACAATTTGTTGCATGCGACCAAAAGTCATGGCCGGAAGTTTTGTACTTGATTGCTTAGCGCTAATGCTTTTTCATTTGTAAATACAAAAAAATTGAAAATTAACTTTAGTACTCGAAATTAAAATTGTCAAAAGTGGCATATAATTGATCAATCTTCTGACAAGCTTATAACTATGCAAATTAAATTATAATTGCATAACAGCCAAATGAATTTGTAATTTGGTATTTGGCTTATGCCTATCAATTATGATTTGCGCGTTGAACTTTCAACCAGCACTGCATAGCAGTTGCCACAATTGTAGCTGAGGTCATTAATTATGGCCAGCAGCTCGCTTTTATGGTGCTTATTGCCACCAAGCTGCAAACTGTTTGTTTTCGGTGACAATATTGCTTGTTAATTGCGCTCCAAGCATCACAGAATAAATAATATTGATTGATATCCAGCTAATAATATATTTAACACACTTTGCGGTAACTGGACCTCAATTCAATCAAATACACGCACAATTGTTGAAAGCTAACAGCCAACAGCTAAACAACAATTTGAATGCGGGATATTAAACTTGTAGGATTTTTCACCTATTTGTCGTTCATCTATAAGCGTTGTCCATTCGGCACTATCACTAAATAGTTTAATATATGTGTTTTGCTAGTTTTGATTGTATTTTAAGGTTGAAGGGTTTTTATATATGAACATTACCAACTTTATAAATATATATATATACGTACAACGTTTTTTTTTTATTGCTTTGTATACGAATACCTCTAATATACACTCACCAAAATTAAGTGCAATGAGTTTTTTGAACAACAAAAGTCTTGCCGCATATACACGTAAAAAATAAATTCTATATATGTTTATACTAAACTGCAGATCGGTCTAATGTTTTTCGTATTGTTAATGGATGATCATATAAAATCGTAATACAAAAAAAAAAAAAACAAAACTCTGCGTAGCATTTCTTGGTAATTCAATGTTATAATGTTAAGTATGTTTCGAACTGAATCCCCCTTTATATGACTGACTTCACGTATGTCTTATGTATTGTTATATGTATATACCAAAATCATCTCAACGCTCAATCGATACTTAAACTATATACATACAAACAGTTACTACATAATGCCTAGTATTTGCTAAACATATACTATATACTATATATATTATATATATATATATATATATATTTACTTATATAAAAAGAGAGAAAAACTAACCGCATGAGTTTTATGTTCTTTTCTTTTCCTTTTTTCTACTTTTTGCACACGAACACAAAACAAACAAATCAAATACACGCGAAACATATATAAAATGAAAAACCGTGTGTACAAACACCCACACACAACACACGCACACTTACAACACTCACACACACACACACCCACACACACACACACACACTGGTAAAAATGTTGTGTAAAAATCGTTGCAAAAACAAACAAAACAAAAAAAAATCAATCAAAAATCAAAATCCAAAAAAAAAACCCCTTAAAAAATCGTTTGGCCGCCTCACAGCCGCCGTAGCCGCCGCCGCTGCCATGCGTGGAGTTGCCATACAACGTGGACACGTGGGCGTGGTCGGTGCCACACCCTTCCATCATCCCCATCATCCGCACCATCATCAGGCGTTGGCCGCTGCCGTCGCCCAGCAGCAACAGCAACGTCAAGTGGCCGCCGCTGCCGTGGCCGCAGTAGCCGCCCAACAGCAGCAGCACCAGCAACAACAACAGCAGCAGCACCAACAGCAACAGCAGCAGCAACATCAACAGCAGCAGCAACATCAACAGCAGCAACAACAACAGCAACATGCCGCAGTAGCCGCCGCTGCCGCTGCCCAGCACTCACAGCACGCCGCTGCCGCCGCCGCAGCCGCTGCTGCCGGCCATACACATCCGCATGCCCATGCGCACGCCCTCGCTCCTCAGTTGGCCCAGTTGCAGCCGACGCTGCAGGCTGTCGGAGTGCCCACTGCCGCTGGCAATGCTGCGGCTGCTGCCGCTCAGCAACATTCGGCTCTGCAGCAATCGTTGGCTGCGGCCGCAGCTGCACAGAACTCGGGCGTGGCTGGTAATGCG
Source organism: Drosophila planitibia (assembly GCA_035043785.1). Classification (NCBI taxonomy): domain Eukaryota; kingdom Metazoa; phylum Arthropoda; class Insecta; order Diptera; family Drosophilidae; genus Drosophila; species Drosophila planitibia. The sequence continues at coordinate 568,144 of JAWNMS010000023.1, forward strand.
AACGCTGCTGCCGCCGCCGCGTATGCGGCACGCCTCTCTGCTGCAACATCCCAAACGCCGGCCGCTGCTGCTGCGGCTGCTGCTTCCATGGCAGCGTCGGCCAATGCGGCCAACAATGCTGCAGCTTTGCATGGATTTGCGCCGTAAGTAAAGCCCACACAACGTTGCCCCAAAAACTCGTCGTCGTCGCAAATATCGCCACAAAAAAAAAAAAAAAAAAAAAAATGAATCAATCTATATATCTACAATGTAGTTCTTAGTTGTATCTTGATTTGATTATTATTTTTTGTTAAATAATCTTTATATATATTGAATGTAGTTTTAGCGCACTTACTTTTTGTTCATGTGGTGTCTACGCTCGCTCTCAATCGCTTACTCAAATCAACAATCAAAAGCTACAGCAACTGCAGCAGCAGCAGCACAAACAACAACTGGCAAACTTGTCTTGCATGTTATCAATTATCACGCATACGCCTTGTTGTGCCTACTCCTGCTGCTGCTGGTGTTGCTGTTAGCAAGACACGCCTCATCATTATATACACTTAACCCCTCCCGAAATAAGACCCACCCAACCATAATCCACAACACACCCACCAATCCACCCGATAATCGTCGAGCGCAAAGTTTATCCATAGCTTTAAAGTTGTTTTTGTCTCTCTCTTTTTTGGTCTATGCGGTGATTTTCTTTTTAAATATTTAGCTACCTTGTGTGTGTAACGTTTTAATAAGTATATAACTATATATCTATGCATAGCGTCACATTTGCCTAATGTACCATCTAATTCAATCGCAAGTTTAGACTTGCCTCTTGTATAAAAATCAACTACAACTACAACAACAGCTACAAGCAGCAAACAATTAACGCACGCCAACTACTACATTATCTATATAAGCTACTTAAAAGCATATACATACTATATACATATATATTTATATTTGACCGAGAGCAGTTTTTTGGCATCGTTGAATATCTTTATGATTTACTGATTATTTTTGGTTACGGGGACGTACCTCATTGTATATTTTGTACCACTAGGCGTATGATGAACTTAAACTAAACAAAATGTTTTTTATTTTTTTTATTTTCAAATTTAATGCGTCTGCTGCTGCTGCTGTCGCGCATGTTTCCTTTATATCTCAATTATTATTATTTCTATATACACACACACACACATTAATTTTGATTTGTGTTTTCTTACTGTGGCTGCTGTTCTATAACTAAATAATAATAGCGAATGAATAACGATGATAACGATGATAATGCTACCATTATATATGAAATCTACCCAACTAATTAGCTAGGTGCATGAGTGTCTGTTCTGTCTATTAAAATGCAGAAGTCGAGCAACAAAATGTTTTTTCGTAGTATCGGGCAAATGGAATGTATACTCGTACTTACCATATATGGTTGATTATCCTTGCTAGTGTTCTACTTATGATTTACTTATGCATATGCATTACCTAACTATCAGCTCGTCATCAATTAGGAACGGGACAAAACGGAGGATATAGTTAGAAGAACAAAATTTGTGTTAGTCGCTAGGCAATTGAGGTGGTTTTATTTTTGGTTTACTGTTAGGATTTGTCAGGAACTTTCTTACGTTTTCAGTTACGCCTTAAGTTTCAGTCATTTTACCCAATGCACCCGGTACAAAACAAAAAAAAAAATATATAATAAAATAAACAGACAACGGCAAAGACAAAGTTTTGGCATCAATTTAAATATTATTTTACCCATTGGCAAGCGACCAAACTTTGCCCTTGCCTTCTGCTCATAGCGCCCAAAACCAAACACCCACACACAAGTGCGTTAAAAACTGAATAAAAAATAAATCCAACAAAAAATAAAATATATTAAAAATATTTTGAATTTTGCTTTTAAGTGCTAGCAATGTGCCAGCCAAGTCAGATTAATGAAATCACTTATTAATAATATAGTTGAATCTTGATCTGGCTCGGCTGACAGACAAATAATTAAAAACCAGTCCCCAAATCAATTATTAATAAATCGATTCTTTTTTATCCTTCTTCCTTGAATACACAGCGTATACTATGATCCCTTCTTAGCAGCCGCTGCTTCCGCTGATCCAAATCTACGCTTCCAGGTAAGTTTATCCAAATTGTATCCAATATTAACTAGTTCAGAGATAATCATTTAGGCATATTAGACATTGTGTAAATATGTTAAGCTATGTTATTGTCTAGTTAAAAGCAGGCTAGCCAAATAAAACCAATAACATTTTCAAAATATATATACATATATATTATATATATATAATATATAAATTTTACAGGCAGCCAAACCGGTCACTGAAGTTCCAGCCGCACAGCCAGCCGCCATGTTAAATGTAATGAAACCTATTCAAATTTATACGCTAACCGTACAAAAACAAAACCGAATTAAGAACGCTCTCTTAACTATTTATTATACTCTCGTACATATACATTTAAATACACTTTAATTTACTTTTTTGATGGTAGCTTGTGAAAGACACCAATATTTGACTTGGTTTTTGAAAAGAATATTCTTTTTATTTGTTTCATATATATATATACACCTATTATTTTTGTTTAGTTATTGCATTTCACACTAACGACGCGTTTTGATCTACACCTTTTCTATACATACGTACATACACCTTGAGAAATGATTTATTCTATTGTTTAATATACTTTGGTAACTGGTCGTGCAATTGCGTCTGTAAAATTTTGTCATATACAAGCGTATATACATGTAAATCACAACACAAGAACAAACAAAAGATATATATATATATCTTATAAATACACACTATAAAGGCAAAGGGATGAGAGTTATTAACAAATTATCATACATAAATAATTGCTTTTATGTATTTACATATTCGTATATTTATGTATTTTACCATTGTGTTTGAATACTTAAGTCTCCTTCTACTTATCAAGTGATTACTTATTTGCATCCTTAATTCATTTTGTTAACGCATTTTTCCAACTATCTAAGTATTACATTTACACGCGTAGTGTTCAAGAATAATACCAACAACTACAATTACAACAACAACAACAACAAATGCTTTTGATCAGCGGCCCATACAAAGGCGCATTGCATATTTTCAGGCTGCATGCCGCTCTGTCTCTGTCTCTGTCTCTCTATTTTAATTTCAATGTGCGAAACAAAAGAACTTGAGACTTTATTTAATCTTTATTTTCATGACTTTTCCATCAAAAGATCACGCAACTTTTGGTTTGTGTTACAATTTTTGCTTTCGCAATCTATTTATACATATCATACTGATATCTACATACAAATCTATAGTTAAGTAGCATATAAATAAATATTCTTCAATGCTGTGAACATTTTCGTAATTACTAAGTATGTATTCTTTTTTGGTTAATTTTTTCACGACTTGTACAACACACCCAACAACAACAACAACTGCATCAAATGTCGTTACAACATTATCGAATCTAAAAATGAAAAAAAAAAAACAAAAAAACAAAAACAACAAAAATTACGAAAAACTATACCAAATATATCGAAAAACTTACAGCGCCGCACTGTGACTACGCTAAACAGTACCCCACATACGATCAACCGCATTCCGGTACCACAGAATGTTTTGGTAAAAATAATCATTTTTAGCTAGCAATTTGAAAAATGCAATACAATAATCAATTAAGATTCATTTGAGAATTTGTTTGTTGTGCCCAATTATTGAATTTTGGTTCTGTGAATGAATGTTGTCACACTTTATTTTATAATTTTCTTCGTGGACCTGCGCTTTATGTCTTGCACCCATATCTAAGTTACTTAAACTTAATCCTAGCTCTAAATTATATGCCATAAGTTCTTCATAATACCCTGCACATTTGGCGCTTTTGTTTGTAGCATTTACTTACCACTTATGTATATCCAATGGATCTTTGGCATCTTGGGTTTGTAGTTTGAATTCGCTGGTCACCACATCATGTTTTATATTTTCATATACTATATATATATACATATATATATATATATATATAAAGAGAATCACACTGATATAATTTGTTTGCACTCCCTTAACGTTTTTTTACGGTTTAGGTTCTAAACTCTTTTGCCATTTTGCTCTCTCTATCACCTGTCGCTAGTTTTGTCGTTGCCGATGCATTTAGTCCTAACTGCGCCCCTTTAACACTCAATTTGCTTCACATTATTCCAGGCCACTGCTCCGCTGTTAAAGACACCCCTGTCTCAGGCCCAGCAGCAGGCGTATGCCACGGCGGCCACCACCTACACGGCGGTCGCTGCCCGGGCCGCCTACGGCGCCGCTGCAGCTGCAGCTGCCCAACCAGCACTCGGCTATGCCACCGTAGCAGGGTAAGTGTCCACCACATGCCTCCATGTGTTCCATATTGCTGTCTTCGCCATAGTTGCAGCTTCTCCACTCTCACGAATGCTTCACAAAACTCACAACTAAATCCACACTAATTTCATAATATTGAGCAGTATTCATCTAATATAATTATAAGCCTTTAATTTTAATAACCTTGTTGTTAGACTTGGTACATGGACTCAGATGAGCTTCTGTAGTTGGGTCAAGATTATCTTCACTTTCGATAGTAAAATTAATCAAATTTTATTTCATTTTACTTGCATATTTTTATAGTCTATGTTTGTATTATTATGTTTTCCATATTTGTATTTAATTAGATCTTTGACTTATCCGTTATGTATGAAAATAATTTATTAATCAATTTTATACATTTAATTTTTATTATGCAAGTCGTATTAGTATTATATATATATTCATTTCTAAATTGTTTGCATATCTTATAACTTTTTTAAGCTAATAATTTTATAATTTACTAATCATTTGACTAATTAATATGATTTGATTCTCTTTCGTACAATTCTATAATCATTAAATAACTTATCGAGTGTAGAAAGAGTCAAACACCGAAAATCGGCGATATACAACTAACCATTGAAAACTTTTGCAAAACCATATCAAAACTAAACAATTTTTACTAAAATCATCCCAAACGAGAAGGGAAATTATGAGAAGGCCAAATTATGGTGATGAACCTTGAAGAAATACAATTAATTTAACCATTTTTATATGATGAATCAAGATTTCATGTTAAGAAAAGATGTTGGAGCAAGAATCAAAATTAACAACTAATCAACAAGAGCAATTAAAAAAAGCACAAAAAAAGCACATTAATCAAAACTAACCCAAATGGAGTCAACACAAAACTATCGCCATTACTAAAACATATTCATTAATTAATGATATTTATCTAACAAGATGCAAACGAAATATTTTTAGTTACGCGCGCGAGTATGCGGATCCCTATCTAGGACATGGCATTGGACCCGTGCCCGGCTATGGGGTAAGTTTCTTTAACAAATTTAAACCAAATTTTTTGGCAAACAAACGATTTTCAATTATTGTTAACTACTTACTTATTGCGTGATTTGTCGATCTACTCTACTATCTTTTCACAGGCAACCATGTATCGGGGTGGATTCAATCGTTTTACGCCATATTAGAAAGCAACACAAGTCAGCCAAATAATGCACTTGAACTACTCTCGAAAATGCTCAATGTATGAACAAAAATTAGCCGTAAATACTCCTCCTCTACAGTGCAGTAAGTAGCAGTTAAATCTAAACCAATAGATGGAAATACTCAAATATCACAAAGAACAGACGCTCAAAGATTAACAAACAAAAACAACAAAAACACCACTGAATACTTTATGGAGAGTTGAAAATCAAAGCTATAAGCAGCTGGCCACCAACTTGTGGCAAATTAAACTAAAATTTAAAAAAACCAAAAAAAAAAAAAAAAAAATGCAAATCAATGTCGTCCAACAAAAACAAATGCAGCATAAACAAAATATTTAAATGGCAATTAGTTTGCGAAACGTGCTTCATGCGTAGATTTTTACCAAAAACAAAAGCTGAAATTTTGTGCGGGAGATCAGAATTTATATATATATATATATATATAGATATATATATATTATATATATATATATATATATATGTATACCTACGGGATCTATAAATATTATACCTTTAGATATGGTATTTGTATATCAAAAATGAGCAATTTTATGTATTTTCAGGATACCCACTGAAAATCAACAAACAAAAAAATAATACATATTTTGTTTAATAGTTTTGTTTATTAAGTTAGCTTTATATTTATATAATTATTTTTGTTTCATGTAATTGTTACATATAGCATTGTAGTTTGTAGCAAACACGAAGCAACAAAAACAAGCGCCACACATCAAATTTGATATTATTTTTCTATATATAAATATACGCAAAAAAGTTGCCAAACAAAAAAAAAAGGAAAAAAAATTAAATGAAAATTTAAACCCATACCTTAATTTCATCATAGATTTTCACATCTCCATAGAATACTCATTATATTATTGTTGTTCGAACAACAACTCTTTTTGTCAACGAATTTATTTTTTAAATGTTTTGCTCTGCTTTGCTTAATTATTGTTCCTAGTATTTTATTTCGGCAGCTATAATGCTAAGTCAACTCAATGAAAATAAAATTGCTCAACTTGTAGCGCATAAGCAAATGCAAAAGATCAACACGTAGACATATCCTTGGAATATACAATAATTATTACTTTAATGCGGCCGTAGCAGCAAAAAAAAAAAGAAAAAAAAGAAGAATAATGAGTAATAAAATACAAATAATAATACATAATAGTTTTTAACTTCAAGCTTCCAGTGACAGAAAGATAGAATAAAATACAAAAATCAGAAATAAAAACGTGAAAATTGTGTAGTAAGCATTAATATAAAATACATTTTTAGCTCTTACTCCGTAGCACTTTCTTTGTGTGTTGTGCAAAAAGAACAAACAAACAAAACGAAAAAAAAAAAAAACTCCAAATTTATAAATTAAATAACTTCACATCGTTTCAATGTCGTTCATTTTGGGTATAGAGCCCAAAACTTCCCTAAGCAAGCTAAGAATTTATTTTACACACTACAAAGTCTAACGCACACAATTAACTTTTGACGTTGTGTACTTTGAAAAATGTATGTTGGAAAACAGAAATCTAAACAACACAAAAACAAAAATGAAAATGCTCAAAAAGTAATATGACGTCGTTCTCTATTTCGATACTTAGGCAGCTACTGTCGTGAAATTTATACTTGTTGTTTATAAACAAAACTATGATAAAACAAACAAATACCTTATATCCTTTAATTTGTTATTGTGTGTGTGTTTAATTGTGCAATCGCTCTTTAGATGTTCCCTTCAAATTTCTCCTTACGAATCAAACTAAATCCAATTATATATATATATTATATGTACGTAAAGCTCCATATAAGTGAGCAAATTGTATCTATTGAGTCCAAAGAGCATAAATTCTGTGTTTTATTCTACAATTCGATGTTTCAGATTGTATATATTTATGAATTTCTTTAACACACAAACACACACTCGCGCACACACACAAGAGCAACTCGAAGCAACTCAAATTTGAAATGCTTACAGAATGTTTCTTTAAATATTATAAAAACGAAAATAATAATTAATGTTTTAAGCATAATTACGTTGACATTTTTCAAGCCAAAGTTTATATTTAAAAATGATTTTTAGTTAGATTTAGTTTTTATGCTGATGACAGACACAAAAATAATATAATAATACACATAATGAATAAATCAAATCAAACCCAACAATTGCCAAATTAAATGTAGCTTTCAAGTGAAATAAATAAATAGACACGTAATTAACTTAAACAAAAAACAAAAACGAAACATTTTAAAATAGTGCAGAAACAAGTTGACGAATTACACACCAAAAAGTAAAGCATACTTTTTGGTCGCACATACACGAAAAACTGCAAAAAAAAAAAACACCTTTGGGTTTGATGAACATGGCAAAATAAACCAAGTAGTTATTAAAACTTAAACATAATAGAATACATATAAAAATTTATAAACTCAACTTCCACCGCAAATTTTTTAAAACAAAAACAAAACACAATTTTTGTCTTAAGCAAGGTATGAACTAAAATAAACCTATAAATATGTAAAATGCAAATGCAACTCAATCAAACACTGCAGCTATAAATATATATACATACATACCTACTTATAAACGATAATATTTTAATTTTTATTTCATATTTGAATATTCTGTACGCCCCCTTTCCCCCTAAAACACACCCCCATTCTAACACCCAGTACAAGAGCAAGAAAAAGAATGACGAATCTTTAAGCTGTAATCTGTAATCTGTGTAGTCTAACCATAAGCCAGCGCCGCTTTTGTTCAATTTCACATAGAGCATAGGCATTATATAAAGTATAAATATAAACTATATATATATAAATATATATTATATAAAAAGGAAAAACACTAATCATTAAAGATGTGCCAAATTGTAAGTTGTACCATTTGTTTTTATCAATGGACAAAGCAAACAAATGCAAAACTCAAATTGAAATAAAAACAATATTAAAAATATATAAATTGAAAATCTTGAGAACAGAACTCCCCTCCCCAAAAATATATGAACTCTCTTTTTGTTTTCTTTCAACATTTAGATGATAACGGAAAATATTTTAAAATTTAGCATTGTGTATAGAAACGAGAATTACGAGCTAAGCGTCCCAAGACGCTTCCTTACAAACAAAATTAATAATTGAACAAAAGAGACGAATAGTATTATATTAGCGGACTACCGCAACAATCACACACAGCAGTTCCCCCTCAATTCAGCCGACAAAACATGCTCAATACTTGTGTTCACTACACAACAATTTTACAATCACTTTAATTTATACACACAAACATACATACATACAAACAAAATAATAGTATGGCTATACACAAGAGACAAATTTCATTACAAAAAACAAAAAAACTATTTATTGGTTAATATCAATTTTCAATTTGTAAGGTTGTGACAAATTGTAAACATGCATAAAAAACATAAGAAAACAAACAAACAAAAAAAGGGAAATCCTTTAAAGCGTGCAGAAAATGTAATAATGTATGCGAATGGCAAATAAAATAGTAAAGAGATACAAAAAAATATTTGAGATTCATACAAACGAAAAAAAAAAGAAAAAATGCAATAAAAATACATTTTAAAAATATGAAATACAATTTAAACTGGTTTTTTTTTTTTCTACAAATTAAAGTTATTCATGGATTTTACATTTATTTTGGCTATAGACGATTGACTAAAATTTATCGACTCAATTACAAAAGCAAGAGATGAGATTAAGAGATGGCTCAAACCAGCTGGAAGTGAACCGAAAGTCAAGAAAATCGATGGCAAATACGTGAACTGGAATCCGGAAAACGTCTGCTGTTTTATATACGAAAGCACACACGCACGATATAAGATGATCAGTCAACAAATTTGCATGTTTGCAGTGGCAGTTTTTGCCGCATTACTTCAATCGCTGGCTATTATACTTATTGTGCGGTCATTATAAGCATTTAACACCTCCTATGTCCACAAAGAGCGACATGCAAGGCTATTAACCCGATTAAATCAAAAGACCCAAACAGCGTGTTCGCAATGGGCCTCTAATTATGCAAAGTCTTCCACATTTGATTGAAGACTACCCGACAAAGCACACACACACACACACGCTAATACACATCCGCTGGTTTTAAATGGGCCATGACAAACCAGTCGACCACAGGAAGTAAACGCCCACACACTAACCTGCTAGTCACAAGTGGGTGGTAGTTCAGTTTGTCGGTGGCGCCTGCCCTCGCGGTTGCCCCAGTGGCTGCGGCCATTGCGGCTAACAGTGTGACATAATAAATTATGCTGCATGGCTATGATTAATTTGAGTTCTGCATGTAACATGACAGCCGGCCTGGTGTGGGGCATCCAATCAAATGCATACAGAATGAGTGCTTGGAATTGAAATTGGAATTGGCTCACACAGATACCCACCCACACACACACACGTAGGCACACATCTGCTGCTCCATTTTTCATTTAGCCAGAAAGAAATCAGGGATTGCCTGCTGGCTGTTTGTGTTTTCGCTTTGCGTCTCCTACCATCTACTATTTGTATCTATCTGCGAGTCCGCGTATTTGAATGTCCCGCCGGGACCCATAAATTATTACGTGCAATTATTTTCTAATTAATTATTTGACAGCGCTGCGATGGACGCCAAGCTGCGATAATTTCAGCATTGGAACTGAAGCTGGAGCACATAAAGCCTGTAATGGCTCCCATTAAATTGGCGGATGCCACTCTGTGATTCTTCTTCTGTTGGCAATAGGGAATGCGGTCAAATGTATATTCCCCAACCATGTTAATATAAGAGCTACTTAAATATTACTCGTAAGTATACTATGTGTATGGGCGCCAAGACTAAGTAGGACAAATTTGAGTTTGGACAGCACAGTGACAGCAGCTGCAGGCAAGTATTTAAGTTATTGTAGAGGTAAGGCGACTTTGGTTTATTAATGGTGCTAAGAAGTATACATTTGTAGCCGTATCTAAAAGCCCATTAAATTTCCATCAGCAGACAGTAACTGCGCTCTCTCGTGAAACACGCCAGTTCATATTTTAAGCACAGCTCCAATTCAAGTCAAAGCTTCAATTTTTCTTTAAGCCAAATGAATTTCAATTGATTTTAAACAATCGCTTCGCTTCGAGCGATTCAATGAAATTGAAAACCCGTCGAATATCTGTAAAATACAACACCCTTAGTTAGTATCAGCGCATGTACTACAGCTATCCAGCAGATGTGCGTAAAACAATGCCCAAATTGGCCACACAACACGAACCCCGTACCAACTGCAATGCCACACATAAACCTCTGCTAACCGCGGCACAAAAACTAATTACATTATTTAAAGTTGATGCAATCAGCGCGTGCGTATGCCCCCTACGGCTTACACCAAAAGGCAATCCACGTTACGGTTCAATTGAATGTGCGGACTGGGCTAAAAAAAATTGCATTGTTACACAGTACACGCACACACACACACACACACACAAACACACACTGCCTCTGACACTGACAGGCCACGGGTTCTCGCAGGACACGCCACTGCATGCAAATCACTGCAAAAATGCAATGAGCTAACAGAGAGCGGTTTGGGGTTGGGTACGGTGTTCAAATTCGGATTGGAGATCAGCAACAGTAACCGGAAACGGAAAAGCGCATCCAATGCAGCATTGTTGGTTGCTTTACGAGCCGCAACCTCTGGTTGCGAGCAGCTCAGTGTATCTCTCTCTCTCTAGCTGTCAGAGTGTGAGTGTCGGATTAATGCTGCCAGCTGCGTTACCCTTGGGCAACACGCAAAAAAAAAACAACAAATAAATGAAGGAAAAAAACACAACACAAACCCGCGTGCAACAGAGAAGATGAACCAGCAATAATTCAGTGGCAAGAGTCGGGCAAAAAAATCGAAACAGCTGCAAGCATCGTTGCATCGCTAGCCGCTATTTATTGTTGCACGTATTTGTCCGTTAATTGCCGTTGCAGCGCAATGAAAATGCACAGTCCAAAGCACACACACATATTTATATATATACACATAAAGATAGAGAGAGAGAGAGAGAGAGATTTAAGACTTTTGCTGTAATTAACAGCGTAGTTGTCGCTCGCATTTCAATTAAACGTATTTTAAATCGTCGGTAATTGGGCAAAATCGCGGCAATTAAAGCATTGCGCACAACACCAACAAAAAAAAAAAATAATAAACAGCAGCTACAAAGGCAAAAACCGTCTAATTAATCGAATTGTACAGTCGAGTGTGTAAAGCAATCCTCTCAGCTCCTTTGCTGTGTGCGCATTTTGCACTTTACACTTTACCCTTTGCCTTTTGCCAATATGGCGCTTTTAATTAAAAATGGGGCGAAAATATCTCGCCGGTCTTTTGGCTTTGCATTCTCATTTTTACTTATCAGATACCAAACGCAAGCAAGTTGTTCCGTTCACTGCATCTGTTGAGCTGACGAAACAGTTGAGTTCACTACTGACTTGTATATTTCGCAAATCTGTCGATTTGGTTACTAAGCATACAATTTGCAACTGTATGTAACAGGCAGACAAAAGCATATATGTTTCCTTCAGAATCAGCCATATCCGTCTGTCCATCTGATTGGCCGTGTTATTCATATGCAACGCACATATCGTCTACAATTTCACATTCCTTATTTGTATATGTCTGTGTGTGTGTGTGTGTGTGTGTGTGTGTGTTTCTGTATCTGTTTGCCTTGCCATTTGACACCTTCAACACACTTGCCACTTGACCATCGCATTGTGGTTGCTGATGGTTGCTTGCGATGACCACAACATGAATGTTTTGTCTGTCGAAACTATTGCTTGATTGCGTAAATATTTAGATGCGCATTGGAAAATCAACAAATTTGCATTGGTTGCTTGATGGCTATCGCAAATTGAATCTTTCTCTGCAATTTGTTGGCAACCGAGCCGCAAAAATGTGTGCTGTAATATTTATGCATGTCATTTAACCAATACAGTTATGCTCTGCTTGAATCGGTTTTCCTAATTGACGGATATTTATAAACAATAGTTATATTTCAAATAGGTGACCCGTGCATTAAATATGTTAAAGAATATACAAGAATAAATCAAGAAAATACAATTTCCATTCCGATATTTAAGAGCCTGTTTGAATTCCACAATTTTTGTTAAAAGTTTGAAGACTTGAAATGTAATTTTAACTTTAAATAAACTATAATTGAAATTAAATGCTATATAACTCTTTACAAGTTCTGGCATACATTTTTAACCAATTTAAATATTGAATGCAAAGTTTATTATAAAAAAATGATTAACATTCATAAAATAAATTGGAAAATGTTTGATAATATGATTAATGCAGATGAGATTCAATTCAATTTAAATTTGCGCTTATATTTTTATTTGATTTTGTTGACCCCAAGCAAATTACGCATCCTTGCGCTTGAGAGGCTAAGGCTCCCAGAATATGCTTAAACATCCTGAGCTGTCAATTTCAATGCATAAAACTATTCCCCAAACTGCCAAAGTCGCCAGTCGCATCAGACACATCCTCTGACTTTGTGACCTTAGAGGAATGTCATAACTCAAGCTGGGAACTTGCCGGCACACAGAAACTCTCTCCTCGAGCCCCTGCAGCAATATGCAAAGCTGCCATGCAGCCATTTTTCAAAAATTCAATTGTATATACAATTCAATTTGTGTGATCAACAACGTCGACATTGACAGCCCCCAGGGGCAAACGTGGCGTGAGGCATATATATGAGGCGTCAAGGCCCTAAAACTCTAACAGCGCTACAAAACACTTTGATGTGGCATGAATTTGTGGCTAGAGACCACGCTGGCGACTTGGCAAGCTTCTTTCGATTGAGACTGGACAGCTACAAAATTGTAGCATACTTTTATGCTGATTTCCCAGCAAGTAAATGGCCAAATAATTACGCTAATTACGCGTGCCAGTCTTTCTAATATAAAGCAGCATCGCATCGTCCTGCCAAGTGCTGGCCACAGCTCTGTGGTCATCAATCACTGAAATTGTGCTCTGGCTCGCTTGTAAATAAATCATAAAAAGCGGGAACAACAACAACAGCACCTCGACCAAGACAAAGCTCTAGCCGTTGTCCTGACTGCGGTTACCGGGCGCTTAGCTAAGGACCACAGCTTGACAGTGCTTTTCAGGTGTGTGTGTGTTTGTGTAGTTGTGTAGTTGGGTGTCTTGTTTGCGCTGATGTCTGTCTGTGTTGGTGGTTTTGCGGTTGCTGACATTGGTTGTCGCTTTTAGCCATTTACTTCTACCTGTCACTGATCACAAGCAGACACAAGCACAGACAAACTAAAGCAACTGAGAGTGGCTATTGCGTGGGAAATTCGCAAAATTGCCTCCGACCATTTCCAGAATAAACGAGAGCTGCAATGCAGTTGGCTGTAGTTGAACTCCATTCGTTGCTGGAGTTTGTGTGTTTGTTTCATCACAAGCACAACTGCATACAATTTAAGCGGCTTTGGATTTGCTGTTGTCGGCGATTCCATTCAGATTTCTGTTCTTATTCACTAAAACTTTTTTCGCATGTTGGACATTTAACGAGGCAATTCCATGTTATTAACAGCCTTTTTGAGGAGCAGCTAACACTTTTGGCCATTTGCCTGCAGCTGTTGGCATAATCCTAGTTAGCAGCTATCTGACTAACTGTTGGCAAATACGCTCGCGCTATGAAATTATGTAGTGCATTTGTAATTTTCATGTCGAGTTATTTAAAATAATGATGACAGCAACAATGGACTACCATTTGCCAGATGGGGAAATCAAAAGTTTTTTCATCTCGAATAAAGTCGAGAGACGGCTGCCAAAGAGCCAACAATCAACAAGTTGTCTATATCTATGGTAATTTGGTAATGCGGAGCCAAAAGCATGCGACTTATGAATTTGGCAGCATTTTATATCAAGATGGGCAATGAATGGCCTATTCAAATATCGTAGAAATTGTGCCAAAATGCGGCAATGCCATTTAGTGGATGCTCCGAAAAGGTTTTAAGTGTTCTTTAATGATGGAAGAGTAGAGCAACAGGTTTGCTTCGGCAGAACTGTGATTGAGCAGTTATTGAATCTTACTGAGCTGAAACCATAAATAAAAGGTAAGAAGTTTTCCGCATTCCAATATGGTAAGTTAGGCTTGTAGCAGAATAAAAATGTTAAGATTTTTAAAATTTAAATTTAAAACAGTAAACAATTTAATATTGACAACTTTAAATATCAAAATATCAGGCTGTTTAGGAAATGAATGCTTAACTGCTTCCTATGCAATACAAGACAAGACAAGTTGCAATTATAAATTTAGGGACAGCTTATCTAATTTTCGAAGAAGATAAGCATATAGTGCACAATTGCCTACATAAATGCAATGATCAAAATAGATTAATTGCAGTCACCGCTATTCACCAATCTCCCCGTTGTGTGTCAGACTGCATTTGACATGCGTGGCTGCATTATTTGCCTAATTGTATTTGCTGACTCCGGTCTGCCGATACCCAACGTAAACGCATTATAACGCCTCATAAAGCCAGTCACCCAAATCTACTACAGGTCCCTCCGCCCCCCCGCTGCGTGGCAACCATCGCGATTTGTATGCTCATCTAATCAGACAATTACATATTACAATTACACAAGGAGCGCAATGAGGCGAAATAAATTATGTGGATGGGGAGGGCCATGTTGCCGGAGACGCACTTGAAATGTAACTAAGTGGAGCCATGCTCCACACGCGCCCAACCAACGGGAATGGCTTAATTGTTGTGTACGCGCCCCAAAGAAAACTGTGTCCTCAACAAGTTCGGGAAAATCAATAGGCAGCAACAAAAAGAGGAGATAGAATGGAGAGGGGCGCCTTATTAATTGGCTGGCGCTAAAGCGAAAAGGCTGCAAAAAATACTTTCACGCTCGTTTCAAGGCGGCTGCTAAGGATAAGGATATTTTCTTTTACCTTGTGCCACTGCCACGTGCTCAGCAGTTGTCAGTTGCCCTAATGGCTCTACAGCACGCAAGGACTTGCTTTGGCAAGCGCGTCTTGGGGTATGTGGCAAAGGGTACTGGGACTAGGACGCACCTCGAGACAAGCATCTTGAGGTCTTTACTTTAACTTTTCTAGCAAGATTAGCAAAGTACGTGTGTGTGAGTGTCTACTATTTAACTTCTCAACTTAGAAAAGGGGGGTTGGGTGGGGAGAGCAGTTACCTGCCTATGTGCTGAATTTATGCTGGCCACTGATTTCACTGGCGGTCAAGGCTGACAATTTACCTGGGCATCGCCGTAGCCATAGCCAAGTCCCAGTTGAAGTTCCAGTTTCCACTGTAGTTACAGTTATACCGTCCCAGTACCACCCGGTAGCTGCTTGTAAATTTATGTCCATAAAAAGGCATAAAAAAGGAAGCGGAAAATGTGTTGTGTAAAAGGGACGACGTTGAAAATAAAATCAACAATAAATTTTGCATGCAGCAACATTACGAAACAATAGCGAACCCTCTGCCTCAGCCGCCTGTGTCCCCGTCGTCTCTTCGCTTATCTCCTACCCAATGTGGGTGTACAAACTGCAATTGGTATTTTTATTGCGTGCTCAACACGGCGAATGCGTAATACGAGCACAAGGCTACCAGCTGGCAAGCCATGCAGCCGTTCGGATTTTTATAGCCTCTTTTGACTTATGCGCCATAAAATGCCATAAAATAAAATGAAATAAACGAAATGTAAAACTCATTTTTACATATTGATTGCAATTTCCATCAAAATAATTTAACATGCCCATCGGACACGGTAAGGACACAAGAAAAAGGGTTGCACAATCGAAACAATGATGACAATAAGAAATTATCCTGAATTGGTGGAGATTGATTAATCTAGAAATTGTAATTCGAATAACCTTTAAAATTGTTTCACGAACTGGCTTGCTTTAAGAGTTGCTCGTTTGGCAACACTCGCCAAATTGTAAGCCATTTCTGTTTGCTATTGAAAAAGAGTTCATGGTCTGTTAATTTAAGTCGCATTTCGCATTTATGTTGCGCACCGCGTGTCAGTGGGCGGCGCGATTACGTGAGTCACATCAAAGTAACCAGGAGACGCGCCCACTTTTTACGCTTGAGGCATCGCGTATAGCTTGATGAAGAGCTGCAAACGTAGCATTGAGTTGGGATCGGGTTTGCGAACACAACTGGTTGAGCTGATGTCGTATTTGCTGATTAAAGATGCCTCTGCGAGTCACGGAGCGAGCATACACTTTTGTCATCATTAATCAACTGACGTCGTCGTGCCTATTGACAAACCCAGAGCAATGTGAGCAAATTGTCGAGCCTGAATGTGAATGTGAATGGAAATGTGGAAGCTACACTTGTTTTAGAACTCCACACCTGTGCTGTGTCTATGTCAAATGCCGTTGCCTAACAAATAGCACAATATCAACAGTTTGACACCTTATTTTTCAGTGCACTGCACAGCTGAGTATGATTCAAAATGAGCTCACAACAAGAAACTTTGAAGTTCAGATCGAAGATTTCAGACTGGCAGACTAAAGGGCAAGCAAGACGGAAGCAAACATGCCAGCAGTTGGACAGGCAGCTGAAAACGCCTTCGTAATTTGCTACATCGCTTTTCAAATCTAATACAAATACGCACAACGCACAATTTGAGCATTAGAGTGGCACAAAATGTAACAACAATTACATAAACTTAATAACTTGATAGCCAAACATAAACTCGGAAGAGCCGCAAGTAAGACCAAAGAGCCAAAGAGCTGCCAATTGCCCATGGGGAGCTGTCCGCCTGATGTGAAACTGCCCGCCGGCCCATTCAGTTTACAATTTCGGAACGGGCCCCTTAGGAGTAAGAGGGTTTTGCCTTTGCTTTTGCCTTTGCCTTGCTTGGGCTGCACACTCAGTTTTATGGCCGCAAACAATTTTGAACCGTTTCGTAAACTTTTCAATGAAAATAGCCACAAGTCTTGGAGCAGCAGGCGTGAGGGGGTTAATGTTGCTAAGAGATCCTACTGATATTCTTGCAAATACACTTCACTTATTACACTTACAGCAGTAAACGAGGGGCGGCCCAATGGTCTCTCCCCTTTCTGCCCATCGGGCTCGTTTCTTAGAATAAGAGTTTCCACTTAGGAGCCAACTGAAAGCTACATGAATATTGCAAATGTGAAAGTAACAAAGAGCGTCAAATGTGCATTTTACTAAAAAGAGAACATGACGACAATTTATAAGAGGTCTTGACATCTTATAAAGAGGCGTTTAATATACTTACGACGACGGAGTACTTATTGATAATGAGCAGCTGCCACTTCAGAGACCGCCGCGACTCCAGGATTATTTATATATAACCATAAATCAAGCCATCATCCAAGCAGACAACATTGCAAAATGAGTTCAACTTGTAACGCACACATCACATCTGTGCCATAAAAAAACGTTTTTACAAATGTGCCAACTACTTGAAGGAGCAAAAATGAGTCAACATGCAAATGAGCAGCAAAGTATGCAATGAAAATTTGATTAGCATTTCTACACAGCACAGCAAAAGAAATTACGGTTTCTCTTCATGGTCTATAAACAAGTGCTGAATAATTTGAAATATACTCCTTTCAACATGCAGAAATGTTCCATATGGAAATGCCTTGCTCACAGATAGAATCATTTGCAAACGGTTCTCTTTTCACAAAGTTTAGGGAGTTTAAAGTCAATGGAAAAAATGTAAAATGTTTGCTATGAAAACTAATTGAGTTTTTCATTAGATATGATTCACAAATCTAAATGGGCTAAGACCCAAAAATACCCCAACAATACCATTGTGCCCTTGCCGTAAAACTCATCAAATAACAAGCAAAAATGGGGTTTTCAAAATATTGCGTATACGTCACATGTGAACCTTATGGAAAGCCTAGGGAACCGGGAACAAAAACATTTGCAAAGCAATTTGGCAACTATTTGGCAGCCACAAAACTACAAGGCCCAAAACTGTGGCACTTCAACGCACAATCCAACGACATGGGTCCAAGATAATCATTTACAACAATAACAAAGCAAAGCAAAGCAAACTTGGCAATAACATATGAGAGAGACGTTACCCGGTTAGACAAGCAAAAACAAAACGATCCCATCTTCTCCCCCCCCCCCCCCCCCCCCCGCCACCCCCTTCCCCTTCCCCCGACCCAATGAGAAAATGAAAATAAACAAAACAAAAAAAAAAGATGAACAACTTTTGCGTGTATGCCCTTTGTGGCCATAATTTATAGACTATCTGCCAAAATATTCCAGCTGAACCATAAAGATTCAATTTCACAAGCAATTTATATAGCTGAGCAGACACCCCTTTTGGAGCAGACAGCAGACTGCTCGAATAAACAATTTATATACCCACAGAGATGTGGGTGTGGCCAAGGAGTCCAGCTGCCCAAATGAGCAACATACTCGGACCACAAACTCTTATTTATATGCCTTAAACACACGTACTCCACAAATTGACCTGCTGAAAATGGGCTACTAAATGAAAAAAGCACGTTTTCTATTTTGCTCATCACACCCATAGAAACTTTAACACTCAATTTGCATTTGAAACTTGAGCGTAGATTGAATTAAAATTATTATGTAATCTGGCCGAAAGGCTCAGACAGACAGACAGACGGAGAGACTGACTGACTGACTAACTGACTGACAGAAAGTTAGACAAATAAAACACGTGCGAAACTTTAATTAAATCATATTTTATTTCTGATGCAAGCAGCTGCATCGCCAGGTTTTATGCACATAACTCGTGCATAAGTTCCGCTATCCTTCGCAAGGGCTCCGCCCAACACATTTTCCCAGCAACTTTGCATTAGATGGGCTGAGGGAGTTTTTGTGTTGGAGTGTGTGTGTCTGTGTGTGTGTCTGTGTGAGTGTGTGTGTGTGAGAGAGGATATGAGAGGATGAAGCAGGAGCGGTGGCATTAAAAAAGTTTTAATTTGTTGACTTAACCGCAGTTACAGTTACAGCGCTTCTGCTGCTGCTGTTACTGCTGCTGCTGCTGTTGCTGTTGCTGAAACTGCTGGCAGTGGTGTTGCTCCTGTCCGGTCATAACTTTACTTTACGCAACTTAACATGCATATCTCGTCGCTGGCAACCCTTGGGAGCAGCTCTGTTTCTCGCTTATCGTTCGCTGCACACGCAGCTGCAACATTTTGCATGTTGCCGGCCCATCTCGCTGCTCTCTCCGCAATCCATGCGGCCATTGCATTTTTTGTTGCCTGCTCTGCTTAGCAATAAATATGCAGCTTAAAATGGCTTTCGACTGGCGGCTTTCGGATTGTGGTTTACGTGGAGTATGATTGATGTCACTCGGGTGAGATGCTACGACATTTTTCTGTCGCTGTACTGTTAAACATCAAACAAAATTGTTTGCAAACAACTCATCTACCTAATGACCAAAAAGTTATTTATGGAAAACTTATAAGCTAAAGTAAATCTGTAAAGTAAATATTAGAGCGTAAAGCTGATGTTTAAGGATATTAAACAACTACACGCTTAAATTAAAACGTAATTAATGAGACTTTAATTACCAATGCATATAAACCAAATCCTGGTACAAATAATTGACATAGGGTATCAAATAGCAAGCTGTGCAATTATGCATAATTATGAATCATACGTCATGTGCGCCCAATCTGTATTACTCATTTGCATTAATTGATTCCGTTTTAGTGAATAATAAAAACTGAGACTGTCAAAGCCGTGACTATCAAATTTATAATAATTTAAAAACTTTTGTTTTCAACTGCAAATATTTAAGTCCTAAAAGTATAATGAAAATTCTGCTCGCTCATTTTACACTAATAAATTATGTGCCAGTGAAAGCGACCTTTCGAGCTGTAAAGTAAGCAATAAAAGGGCGAAATGTAATAGATGGAAACTGAGGATCAGTTCCGGAGAAAAGCTAAAAAAATAATGTAAACGTCAACAATTGTCCCGCTGTAATCAATCGAACCCAAAAAGTTGGCCAAATGTCGCTCACTGCGCGAATAGCTTATGCTGCACTTCCCGGAAGCAGCCGCGTTAGCTCAGCATCTGTTTTAGGTTAAGATATTTCTTATATTCAGTTTGTACTTAGTTCCAATCATACTGACGAAGAGGCGAGATGCCCTTCGAATAAAATATTGTATGATAACTCACTTATTACGTTCAATACAATTGAAGTAAATAAACGAATAACGCTAATTTATAAGTGCAGAAAAAACTCTTCCCAAGGCTTTTGCCTTGTGCAGAGCTATGCAAATTGATACATCACATGCTCACTGGGAAGCCAAAAATCAACAAAAGTTGCGAATGGTCGCATCAAATTTTTCATTTTTTACGTTTATTTGAACTTCACTCTAGCTGCCATACAATTTGTTATTCTTGTATTTTTTGTTCTAGCAGAGTTTCAGTTTGAATTCTACTTAGTCGTGCAGCCAGAAATTTGCATTGTGCAATGAAAATTGAGCTGACTCACTCTTGCCTAAAGATAGATTGCACATAAGACCGCACGGCACGGTGGCAGCTCAAACTCATTTGTGTGCTGAGCATACCCCCCGAGAATTGGGTTTTTGTTCACGTTTTTGATGCATTTGCGTTGCTAACATGTTCGTATGCTAGCCTGCTTCTGCCATAGACAGGCAGAACAGCAATAATATCAGTTTAATTGATGGAAATATCATGGGACCTTTATGCACTCACTTTGACTGACTGACTGGCTGGGCTGTCGCAATGGGAGACTGAGGGAGCTGAGGAGTTGTGGAGCTGAGGAGTTGAGGAGCTGAGGAGTTGAGGAGCGCTGCCTGCACGAATGCGAATAAAAAGGTAACGTAGCAATGCAAGCATTTTGTTGCCATGTTCATTAGATGGGCGCCATCATTGTTGGGCCAGCAACAATGTTGCACCAAATGAATGAATGAATGAGCAACTGAATGAGTGACGGTATGAATACAGAAAAGGTTCGGTACGTCGACAATGTATTCAGCAGTCGTTACAAAACGTGCACTTGCCAAATGCGATGCAGTTGCAGCTGCATGTACAGGTAGCTAGATGCTAGTTGCATGCCACGCCCCCAGCCCATTTGTAGCCATCACGTGCTAGCATTTGCAGTGTTGTCATTCCAAAATGACTAATCAGTCAAATACCAGTTCGCAACTGCATACAGAAGTACAAAGCAGCCGCACAACGATGCGATTTTCCGTTTTCCGATTTTCTGCTAAGCGAAATTTTCCATTAAATTAATTGTTTCATGTAAATCCCCGTGTAGCGTATTTATAGCGTCAGGTGTGATTACACACGCATCCACGAGAGCTTTTATATGTTTCCTCTCTCTCTCTCTCTTTCTCTCTCTTTCTCTATAGATCTCTTTTATCTCTGTTTTAAAACAAAATCCCTCGCTGCTGTGCTTGCAACATCCTTTAATGAGTTTTGTTTTCAAACTAAATTTCAGTTAATATGCGCTTCGAGTGCTGCTCGATACAATTTGCGTAAAGCACTTTAACCGAATGAGTTGAGTTTCTTATCTAGTGTTGCAACAATGCATTCACACACTCACACACACACACACACACACACACACCAACACACACTCGCACACACACAATCGGTTGAGGGCGCTTATCTTTTGTTGCCACGCTTTCATTAGTTTTTGCATGCAGCCGCCACATATGTGTGTAATCAATGTGTGTGTGTGTGTGTGTTTGCCACAAGTTTAACCAACACTAACTTGTTGTAAGTTAAAGTTGTTGCTTAAATAATGATGACTGGCTTCAAACTAATTAAATAGTATCATAGCATGTGCGCTATACACACACTGAAACACACTCGTAGCCAAAACACAGTACTGATTATGGCAATTAACATGCTTGGCCCATGCTCGTCTTGGCCTGGCTCAAAGAATTTCCTGCTCAATGCGTCAATGCCATTAATGTGCAAATTAGCCGACTGATGGCTAATCAGGCCACAGAGGCAGTGCCACGCAAAGCCACGCTTGTCGACAGCTGTTTGTGTGTTTGGGTGTGCATTTGCGTGTGCGGCACGTAATCCGATTAATAAAGCGATTAGTGTTCAGTGATTAACAATATTTTCCATAATTAGTAATCAAAGTCAGGTCGAAGTCGAGAGCAAACAAAAATAGCGAGGTTTATTATATCATTTTAATCAGTCGAAGAACTATATCAACTTTTACACCAAGTTGAAGTTGGAGGATTTGTTAAGGAAACGTATTTTACACATTTACGCAAAATTTAACATACCGAACTAATTAAAAGAAAGTCCTATGAGATTATCTTAACTGAACATTGAGGGAGAGAATGCTGATTAGTTTCTGAAGCAACAGTTTTTGTTTCTCGGGTTTATTAAAGCGAGTGATTGACAATACTTTAATGAAAAACTGGCCGCAGCTAAGCCCTAAGAAATTCCATAGAGAGAAAGATACTGAGCATGTTTAATTTAAACTTGGAGCGCAACTACCGACAGTTTTTTAATTAAAATACCAAAAACAAAGCGCGGAATCCAACGCTGGTGAATGAGCTCGCTTTTTCTCACACCTCTTTATAGTGTCACGTCGCAAAACAGCGCGAAAAACTTGGCGAAAAGTTTGAAAACACCTGAGCGGCTGGCCAACTGGCAGTCAAGGGGGAAAAGAGCAAGCATGTTAAATTATTATGAAGCACTTAAGTTGGCTACAAAACGATACAGTTGAGTCGTTCTTAAAACTGTCAGCTCTATCCCCAGCCAGGTTCTTTCTTGATGGTCGCCTTTATTCACAGTAAACTTTGCGTACAGCAAAGCGCATTGGAATTGGGCTAAAGACAAATAGACAAATGAAAAACAAAGCAACAAAGATCAATGGCAAACTCAAAGCATTACTTACGGCGAGGAGCAGGCAGGTTACGCAATTGGCAAACAAGGAGGGCACTCTGTGTGCCTGCCCCCAACCCGAAATGCTTTAACCAATAGCCAATTTGTATGCCCAAACTTATTTGCATAGTACACTTGACAACGGAGCCTGTGGGGTAAGTGAAACAGGGGGCCAGCCACGATTGTGTGTTCTCAATGAATATTTAAACATGGGCTGAAAGAGCAGCCAAAGCTGCAGTCGAAGCTAAAGCTGATACTGAAACGGATGCTGTCCGTTGATGATAATGAAAGCAATTAATTTTTTAAAATTACTCGAGTGCAGTTTCCTTGGCCACTTGAATGCATGGCTCAGCTTTTATCGTTTCCGTTAGAACTTTCGAAAGTGCAATGTAATTGAACGCTAAATTGGGCAAAAAGCTTTGAACACTCAGCAGCGAAATTTGTACTTAATTACTTTGTGTGTGTCTCGGGGACATCGTTCACAAGTATTTTCAGCTTTAGCGCCATCCCAAAAGAGCACTAACTAAAGGAAGCTGCACTAATGTAGCTAATAAAGAGAAAACTCTTGAGCTGTTGCAACCCACTGCTCTTCCCTCTCATCAAAATACAATCTAATGTTATCCAGCTGCCATTTGAGCAATTCGATTTTCGAGAATTATGGATGAATAATATGTTAGCTGCTGATTGCATTGCCAAGCTGTTGAGTTGCGCTAAGCTCGAGAACAATAATTCATTCAATTATCCGCCAACATTTGTCTCCGTTCACACTTGCCCCCAACCTTCCTGTTAGCATCGCATCGGACTTACAAACGAGACACCGTTCGTCTCATATGTGCACTATTTGTACAAATGACAAATTGCAGAACCGTCTGGCTTGGCCAACAGAAGACAGCAGCTTCATGGCCAGGACAAGACAGCAAATGGCAAATGCTACTGCAACTGCAACGGAAGTTGACTTGAATGCGCTTCAAAATGCTGTTAAATTATTTTGAAACGTTGCAACTTGAATGCTCTTCCTCTGACCCTCACTAAGCACACTTTACACAATGGCGCCACTTGAGTGCTCGCAATTACCGTTAAGTGTGTGAGTGTTGAGGAAGCTCAGCTGCAGTTGCAATCACTTTTATTTCGGTAGTGGACGACCCCACACAGGTCGTCTTTACTACATGGCAAAAATAAATTAAAAATTGTTAGCAAGAAATAAAACACGACAAGACCCATCAATCTGTCATTTTGTACTCATATCACTCACTCTATCGCTCTCTCCTATTCCTCCGTCTGGTCTTCGGCATTATAAATAAAACATGATTTTGTTGCGACTGCAGTGGTCCATAGGGGGACTAGCTGCTGGTCATGGTATGGATTTATGTTATAATACCTATTTTGTTGTTGTTGGTCTAATCGATAAATCCATATACAGTGAGCAGCGGCAGTTTGCGGTTTCCTCTTAAATCCGTCCAGCCCGAAAATGTGAGTCATGTCAAAAATATTATAATTTTGATTTACTCATACATTGCATTTTTTTTGACAGTTTCATTAATTTTTTAACTAGCATAATCATAAACCACACGACGTATATGTAATTAGTAACGTTGACATTGCAAAATTGTCCAATTGCAAAATATTTCATCATATATGCATAGGTACGCAGCAAATATGAGCTACGTTTCTACCTAAATATATTTGTATTTAGTATTTAGTAAGTCCCATTTTGAAATTTGTTAATTTAATCTCACGTGCCTTGAGATTTTTATAACACCTCTGCGTATTAAATTAAAAACAGAAACAAATACCTCGATTAAAGCAAAAATGAAATATGGTTTTTACACAATTATTTATGCTTCACTTCACTAAATGCTAATTTTCATAAGCATATCTGGTTTATCGGGAATCATTGGGAGTGGGATAATTGTAGGAAGAATTTAATGCATAAAATATTGTTTATCTGTATTGATAAAATGATAGCACACGCACGCAACCCATATGATATGCAAATTTAATTGTATTTATAAAGCGCATAAATCACTTTAGTCTCGTTTTTGCCTTGGTTCTTATTATATATTTATTTTAATTTTTTCGTGGTGTTCATTGTTACTTATTTTCATTAACACGCCCTTTTTTTGGGATGCTGTAGATTTGTGAAAAGCGATTTGTTTTAATTAAATCACACATTCAATTGAGCTGCAATTAAAGCCTACACATTACAGTTTATGCAAGTTCATAAGGGGTAAAAATATATGTTAATTATGTTTAAAAATACTAAATTAGTAAAGTCACCATTTATTTAACAGTTTGAGATCTACAGATTAAATAAAATTTGTATTTAGATTTGTATATCTATAACAGATAGATAACAGATTGTAAGGTTATTGACTCAACATAAATATATATTTTTCTTCCTTTATTTATTTATTTTTCTTTTTTTTTTCGTTGCCTGCGTGCATTTGCCATTAAACTTAAGTGAAATTAAAACGCAGGGCCAAAGGCCAAAGGATAGTGGGACATACGGGCTGAAAATTGTGCCACAGGACCAAGTCAATGTCCAGATGAGAGAGCCGTTACGTGCTGGACAAGCCCGAGTTTAACTGTACAGGAATGAACTGCTTTAAGCTTGTATCACAGCATCAGCATCACCACGATGGGTCGACCGGTGAACTGCAGCACAAATGAGCACCGTAACATATGCAGCAGATTAGCAAGAAGCAGTCGCTGTCCCTGCTCTCCTGAATGCTTGTATGTGTGTGTGTGTGTGTGAGTGTGTGACTTCTTTGAGCTGCTGCCAATGGCGAGTGTCCCGATGCATCACCATAGCCATAGATTATTGCATAATTTCCAAACACAGACACTCACGCATACACACACATGCTGTGGACAGCTCATCCTGTCGTGGCTGCTAGACAAAGTGGACATCATTTGCAAGTGAACCACAGCCGGGAGCTCTTTACCCTATGTTGCTGTTGAGCTACAGTATCATTGCATGGAGAAGGATGTGGGGCCGTTCAAGCTAATCCGTACAGCGATGATAAATTGTTAAAGTCCAGTTAGCCACAAGGCGGACACAATGCTATGGAAATTCTGTAATTAATTTTAATTTGCGCTTGCTTTTAATTAAAAGCGTGCAATGCGTCATTAAAAAATAGTTTACGCCTGCTAATTTTTAGCTAGCGATTTACATAATTCAATTAAAATTTAGTTATGAGACAGTCGCACATTTCATCCACATTGTCAGGGAGAGGAAGACGCCCCGAAACGGGGTGGGACGCTATGGGGCCGAACAACCGTCCGCCTTATTTGCCCTCATACCCATGTAAATTATGCAAGTTCTGCAAAGAGATGGAGAGAGAGAGGCGGGAGGAGTGGCCGATTGTGGCAGTTGGCTTTGTTTGTTGAAGCAGCAAAAATAAATAGCGCAAAAAGAATAAATGACACCGGTTTTCGGTGAGAAAAGCAGAACTGAAGATACAAAGAGAAAATGAGCTGCCCAGGACTACAGAGTGACAGACAGAGTTGAGTTGAAAAAGAGTTGGCATTTTGCTACGCAATTTTGAGCAGCTTAATGATGCGCCACGCGATTCACTTGAATTTTCTACTTGTGTTTGGGTGTTGCACAGTGGCGTTGAAAAGCTGAATACAAAAAAAGCAGGTCACGGCTAATGATCTAAGCAGCTTAGAGGCTAATTATTTAATTAATATATCTAAAAGAGTATAATTATTTTTGGCTCTTTAAGCTGAAAGTAAAACCAGAAATCGCACTTGAAAACAGACTACTTTTTAGTTGTACCTTCCAATTAAGTGGAAAGCAAGCACTGAAAGTCACTTCGCTTAATGCTGCTTTAACTTTGACGATAAGCGAAATTTTTTGAAGCGATGCTAATAACAATAACACAAAACACATACTCACACACACACGCACAAGGATATAAGATGATTCTGTTGCTTTATAGCAATAGGATTTGTTACAGCAAATAGCCAAGTCCCGAGTCCAGGCAGACAGCTTGCCAACCAACATGTTGTAGTTGCTATGGCCATCATGCCAGGATAACGACAACTGCCCTCTGCTACACGGTAATGACTTGGGCTTATCTACTGGCCCCAATCTGCACAGCTCGGCGCACAAAATTGTCTGAACGTGGGGCACATTAAGGCAGGCGACACAATTTACACTACATTGACAATCAAAATACAAGGGGCAAGTGTAACAAGCAACAACGCACTCAATTATTTTTATTGTCTTACACACGCTCAGCAAATTTGGCAGCATTAACTGCGAGTGCGAAGCCTCACCCATACGCCCACTTATCCACTTACCCATACACCCCACACCCTTAGCCCAGCTCCGGTCGCCCTTCGCTGATGCATGGCAGTTGCCACCCGGCAGCACAATGTTGATGCCAATCAATCAGTGAAATGGTCGGACCCAAAAACTTTTTCCCGAGAAATACGCTTTAATGGATTTCTTGTTGCCACACAATTGCACAAAATTTCATTACATCAACGCCGGGTAGCCAAAAAGCAACAGCAACAATAACAAAAAAATAAAAGGCAACGAAAACTTTTGCACAACTTTTTCGTGGCATTAAAGTGAAAATGAAATGTGAATGCCAGTGCGAATGCGAATTCGAATGCTGCGCACCACGTTGCGTATGAGTGATCAAGAATATTTGACTGCTCGCTACTAATGCCTGGATATAACTCGGATAGGGAACGGCATGCCAGGGATCTGTTTGTGGTATTTGTTAGTGTCACCAGCTGCAGCTGAAGTGAAAGTTGACAATGCAGAGTCAGCAGAAATTGTTCGGTCGGAGCTCACGTAGCCGCCGACGCATATTTTACTATATGCCACATATAAGCAAATGTCTGGCGAAGTGCAAAAGGTGGCAACACACATGAATAAAATATTGAGCCTGCCAGCTGGCTGCCAGATGCAACCCAATCCGCCCTCAAATACATAAATTTACATTTTTGCTACCGCAATTGTTCTTGTTGTTATTTTTTTTGTGTCAAAGTTAGTCAGCAAAAATTGCCGGAGACTGCGGCTGAGACAGCAGTGGGCAGCAACTGGATAGTAAATAGCAGCACCAGTTGGCCATATAAGTGGTAGTTCTACTCGCAGCTTTCGCCTGTTTTCTTTGCCATTTCAGGATCCGCACAAATTGTCGGCAAATAGTTTGCGATGAGCAAAGACAGGAATACCTACACATACTTGCAAAAGTAGCATCAACAGTGAAAATTAATTAAAGCTTCTTTGGACTTCCATTTTGAGTTGCCGTCAGGTGGTTGGATCCCCAGTGGTTCCCTTGGCGGTTGCTGCCAGCTAATTGTGAAAATAATGGCCAGGCTGCGTGAACTCAAACAATGGCCAGAGCAAACGGCAATCGAGTCCAACACAGAAACACATACAAAGACATTCAACTAAATCCTTTCAGTGTCCATTGGGAAACGAAGTTTGAGTCAAGTCGCGAAACTTTCGAAATGGCAATTAGCATTGAAAGTTGAATCAGCCAAAGAAGAACACAACCCAATTGTGTGTACAACTGCAAATTTATTTTATATGAGAAATTAATGAAACCACTCGTCTTTGATTGAGCCCAATGCGACTAAGTAGAAATTGTGAAAACTACAAGAATCATGAGACTTACTAAAAATAAAATATTAAATAAATTACAAGCTTAAAACAAATTTTAATCGCCATTTTAAAGAAACAATTTTAAAAATATTAACGAATCAACATAACATTTAAATAAAATAAATACTTAATGCTCTACTAAGCAGCTCTGCTGGTCAGCTTGTGCAAATCAAGCCGAATTTAATATATTTTCACTTAACTACCATTTGATACCAAGACACTTGAATAATTCAAGCCACTCATGATGACAAAAACAGTGACAGACTTAAATTTTTGTAGGTGTGATAGTGTGTGTGTGTGTTTGTGTGTGCGAGTTTTTCCTCTGCTGCTGTCCAGTTAGTAAATCCTTAGAACAAAGCGCTGAAGCCTGCAGAAACTGATTACAAATGGAAAGCATCAACTGAGATAGAACAACAGGAACCGCGCGTAAAGGAAGTGCGCCTTATGCCATGCCACGAGCTCTAATTACGCCTGCCGCACAAATATCAACAGCAAAAGCAAGAGCAACGGGAACGTTAACTGGAAAACCAGAGGCAGCGGCTGAGGTAGAAACAGCAGAAATGGCAACTGTAGCGACATTAACAGCGACTACAGCAACGGAAGCTGGCGCAGACTTGACTTGGCTAACAAAGCAGCAATGCTGCATCAGCAGCAGCAGCGGCAGCAGCAGCCAGAGTAACAGCAACAAAACAGAAAAACAAAATACATCAAATGCAGCTTTAAAAAATAAACTTATATACATACATGTACGTACATCACGTATACACCAAACATGATTAAAGAATTTGCCTTTCTACGATTTTGCTTTGCTTGCCAATTTCAGTGCTGTTCCATAAGCCGGAAACCATAAAAAAGCAATTTGTTATTAAAACTGCAATACACAGAGCAGAATATGGAACAAGTGTGAGGAAAAGAGCACATTTTCAGTAAGCAGAAGTGTGCATATTCTCTAAGGCAATGGTTCAAACAGTTTTTGTTAAAAACCTAATTAGAAGATATATAACAAATACAGCTAAAATCAAGAGCATGATTAAAAAGACAACCGGTTCTCAATGAAGTTTATTCTAAGACGGTTAAAAAGAAATGAATACGCATTTCCCAATGTGCGTTACAAAAATGCCCAATGAACTAAAGTATCCGACAAGGTGGGATATGAAAACGTTGGTGAAATATAAAGCGTAGAGCGTAGAGCGTAGCACTACAATGCATATTGATAATGCACACAGCAGCCATAAGTAACTGGCGTCCTGGCAAACGTGACCGAAGAAACAACCGGCAACAACAACACACATCAACCCACTTAAAAAAAGAAGATAGAGAGAGAAAGAGAGAGCAAATGACATGCAAATAAATGAGAATAAAAGATTGAACGATTGGCCAGGACCCAGAACAAGAGCCAGAGTCTGTCGCAGATCCAATGCCTGCCCTTGGGTTGTAGCTGCAAACGTGGCAGTGGCAAACGAACCGCATAATTTTTGCTGGCTGCACTTTGCGGCCAAGAAAGGCGCCAGGATGCAGTCGTCGGACGCCCAGCTCCTGCTTTAATGAACTATGAAGCGGCCAAATGAATGCCGTATTAATAAGATGTCGGCTTTCAGTGCCATTGCTGCACTCCATCGGTATCTGGGGATAAATCAAGGTAGTTGGGGTAATTTATAAGTCGGATGTGCGTGTGTGTGTGTGTGCAGGCATGCGTGTATGGAGTGCTTATAAGAACTAATTTTTAGCCATTCCATATACATAATTAAATCGCCAGACAAAAAACATAAATAACAGAAAAGCTTGGACAGCATGGACAACGGAAAAAGAGAACCTTAGGCTGATATGTTTTCCAGGTCTTTGCCTTTGAGGGACAACACGTCCTTTGCTGATTAATGCTTGTTTGTTTGCATGCGCCGTGTACCCACTAATGGAATTCACATGTTGCGACATGACTGATTATGTACACATTAGTCGACTGATTTGCAATTCCTAGTGTGTGCCAGTGTGTGTGTGTATGTGTGTGGTCATGTCCTTCGCGCCGTCACCTCAAACTCGACACCAAAGCACAACTTTTCACTAATAGTATGTCCTAGAAAACAATGTCAGCCTTGTTGTATCCTTAGAGCGACATATGTGGGCTTCAGCTTGTGTGTGTGTGCGAGTGTATATATATAGCACGTATCCTGTGCCATTCTGCAAAAGGACTTGGCCTGACTAAGCATATTACAGTGACTGCTTCGTGCCGAGCAGCGCTAATTGCCAGCCGCTTTGTACTGCTCTACTTGCTAAAGCGATTTGGCGTCCTCGATAATTTACTTATGGCAAAAGGATGCGGCTCTAATTATGGTGACATATTTTAAAATTGTTTAATAAACGTGTCTCAACTTTATTTACTAAAGTTGACTGAGCTCAAAGTTCACTTCAAGTGTCTTCACTTGAAGAATGTAAATAAAAGCTAAAAAGCTCTACCAAATTACATACCAGTTTCCACACTTTTTGTAACAATACCATCGTTTACCCTTCGATGGCAACCTTGCAAAGAATTACGCAACTAAAAGACTAAATAATTTCTATTAGATTATAAGAAAATAAATAAATTTACAGAAACAGCAACGGAAATTGACATTTTAATATTTTCCGTTACAAGCGCCTTTTCACTTGGAATGTCATAAAACATTTTTATGCGGTCTGGCTCAGTGCCATGCAATTCACACACACACAGAGACTTACATTTTAGATTTGATCTGTCTGTATATGTGTGTGTGTGTGTGTGTGTATTTGTGCTTCGATTTGAGCGACAAATATGAAGCTATACAAAGCGTGACTTTAGTTGGCTCTGGTGTCATTTCCGGCTTAATTGAGCATGTAACAAGAGAAGCTTTTGCTTTTAGCATCACACATACGCACTGTATGCCAATGCCAATACCAGAGACAGAGCTATGCAAACATAGGCAGCAGGTAGCATGCTGCTTGCAGCCTGCAGCTTCTGTCTCCGACCCGTTGACTGCGTTGCCAAAAACATGTGCGCTCTGTGATATGTTTTGTGTGAGTTTATGTTTGCTGCGTGCATAATGGCCCAAACAAAAACACGCACATGACTGCCATAGACAACATTTGGTTGCAAGTGCAACAAAGTGCCAAGCTATATGAGCGGCTAATTGCAACCCAAAATAATGGGATTATTGGTGTCAGTGTCTTTCACTAATTCATAAACTGATATTCACTGACTGTTTTACAAAAGGTCACCAGAAACTCGAGCTCTGGAATGGATTGCCGGCGTTGATTCAATTCGTTTGATTCGTTGTTTTTTTCTGTTTTCACCGCACGAAGCGGAAATCAATCAATTTCCTGCGTAGACTTTGCAATTTAGATACTCTTCACGTTCAACTTTTGTATTTCTCAACAGTAGCGAATTACGGGGCCACATAAAACATGAAAAGAAAATTTTAAAATAATAGTAATTGCCCTTAGGGACTGTTCAATATTTTCCATTTAATTTGAAATTCATGTTCAAATCAAATTTGAGAGTTTAATAAAAGTGCTTTTTCCTTTACGATAACTTTGTCAAAAGTCATCCGATTTTGAAAAACCTTGCCTTTTTGATTATGTTCTGACCTCTAGATTAATATTGCCCTTAAAGTTGGAGACGCGATTGTGGCTCAATTTTCATGCTAAAATTATACCCTCAAAAAGTGCTAAGGAACCTTTGAAGTCTTCTTTTCTATGAATGTATTCAGAGCTTCTGTCATTACCCTGGGGATTTTCTTAACGCTGCTATAAAATATTTGCTTGTTTTTTGTCGAAATACATCAAAATCTTAATAAATACAAAAAGTCCATCCACATGGCTATCGAAGCCGTTGCCGAAATTGACAAGCTTTGAGCTGTTTCGAGCTACAAAGAGCAGCTGCCTCGTGCCCGGCATTCCCAATGGATTTTGTAGTTGCTCGTGCGTGTTGACAAGAATTTCAATTTGCAAACAATAAATTTGAGCAGCCAGTGGCTCCTTGGAGAGTGAAGTGGAGTGGAGAGGAATAAAGTGCAGTCCATGGCAGCCGATATGCGGTCCACGGACTCTTTATTAAAGAATAAATATATATATTTTATTTATGCAGAGCTGCGAGTTGCAAGTGACAGTTTGGCAGCTTACAGTTGACAATGCCATTGATTTGAATGTACATTGGCATAAGAATTTGATTTGTACAAGGCCCACATTTTAATATCACATTACCCACTGTTAGCTTTAAGCTGATTATATGTCTGCTTCATAAGCGCTAGTCTCCGAACGGAAGTGCTGAACAAAAAAGGAAATGAATCAATTTCCGTGAGGCAGACCATTAAAAACTACAAAGCACTAGAAACCAAAACAAAGCAACTATAAAGGTGCTATAAAAATGGCGCTGGCAAAAGCAGTGCAGGAGCACATTATTCTTCTAGTTTTTCTTCATGACAGCCACGGGCTGCGAATAACTCACTTGATTATGCAATTGCAATTAAAAAAAGATTCAGCATTCTGCCTGAAAAGTATATATTTTACACTCCGTATTTATACATATACTTTTATAGACTTCACCGAAGATTCTATAAACCCAGCTAACAAGGTATACAAATTAAATGAAAATAGGCAGGCTCTCAAAAAAACTGGCAGTACAAACAAAATTAACTATTTAGACAACAGTCCTAAAGCGCTGTAAAAAATGTCGATAATTATCAAAGGCGCTGGGTACATGGCGCTAGTTTACGAGGGTTTCAATTCGGCTCTCGTAATGGTTTGGATGGTGTACTTTGCCTCACTCATGAAGGTAAGCAGTCAGTTTATTGCGACCAATTTATAAAGAGTTCCTTTAATACAGTACGATATGGTGGATGTCATGATATTGATTGGGGAAATGTTCAAGCTCATTTGCTTTGGCATCTTGGCGGTGGGCGTCATTAGCGTAAGTATCAAAGTAAGCTCGTTACTGCAAATATATATGGATTAAAGCTTCCAGTTTACAGCGCTCAAAAATGTTGGTAAAACTTTGGCTACTGACGTCCTATGTTCAGATAAAATGGGACGCCGTTGGGCAAATGTTTTATAATATATATGAATTTTACTTCACTATAAAGTACAACAGCACTGAAGAATTCCTGAAGGATCTATCTCATATACATGGTTCACTACTTGGACAAGTACTGTCACGAATCGGGATCATATTGCTTATCTATAGATACTATATGCTCCTTAAAAACGAGAAGGCACAGTTTGACCAGAAAGCAGCCGAGCAGAAAGCCAAGTAGACAAAAAGTCTCATTAAAATGCTGAAGCAATTTTGTTTATTGTTCGAAAATATACATATGTAAAATTAAAATAAAAAGTGCAACATGGGATTGTTGTATGTTGTTTGGTTTTCAGTGGATGATTGCGTTAAATTCTGGTAAATATTGTATATAACATATATGAAACCAAATTCAATAGCTAGAAAGTCGTACGATATTAGAATATGACGAATATGGCAGAAAAAGGGCATTAGCTGAAACTTGCCCATAGCTAACAATGAAATCAGAATGTTGGTCAACGCCTCAATGGAATCGCCAAAGAACAGTTCAAAGATCCACAAAAGCAAAAATACCACATCGAATATTAGTCCCCCAAGGCACCAGGAAAGCCATAACAACAACAGCTGTGGCATATGCTGCAAATTCCGTTCTCAATATTTGGATGTGCCGCATTAGATATAAGCCCAAACACTACGCACCAATATAATTCCGGTTACCATGAGCAAGGAAACTACAATCCACATATTCAATAGGAGCAGATAGATCCACAGCATCCAAGGGCTTACACGGTTGCCAAGGAATCCTGGCAATGTTTGAGGATTACTGAGAAGTTTGCTGGCTTGTCGCCACTCACCTGTCACATATCCCTCCTCCAACTGCTGCTGCTGCTGCTGCTGCTGCTGTAGTTGTGTTTGGCTTTTAAGTATTGTCTGAATACCATTTCTTCGCCATAACATGCAAATAATCATCAGCTCAAAGAACACAGCTCCAGTGATATCCACGCAACCGATGGCCAGGCCAAAGCCATTCAATGCGCTCACCATTTTTCCTCTTTACAAAAAGATTTGTTTCTATTTATCTGCTTCTTTTCTCCTCTTTTCTGACACAAATAACTTTAAGTAAAAAATTCTAGAAAATATGTTCAGCCACACGACTGACTGCGTGCAAAATGAGCGCGAAAAAAGAAAATTATATTTGACATCAGGGAGGTCACACGGATTGACGCTACGTACGTGTGTGTGTGTGTGCAGTTCTGTATGCATACCCACCGCACGTATTTCATCAGGCTGACATTATATAAGTATATGTATGTGCATATGTATGTGTATATGTAAATGTGCACACATTTTTTGCATAAATAGACAAAAGTACACTGCCTGCCAGCAACGAGGCGACTTGCGGCTTAAGCTTCGAGTTCTGCGATGCTTTTTCCTGTTCCGCTTTGTTGCCTTGTTTTCACTGTTGTGCAAATTATCTTAAAAGGATTCTCTTTTCAACACTGGCAAATGCGGGTGTGTACATAATAAATGTTATAATTTTAAAGCGCTTGCCGTCTCGATAACTGCAAGACACTTAAATTGCTGCATCCATCCTAGTTGGCGTGTTTTTTGCTGAAAAGTAAATGAAGTTGACCGTAAAAGTATTTAGCATCGCCATCGAATATGTTGAAATCGCACATTTATGAAAGTTTTAAACGGATTGACAAGTATTCAAGCAAAATATTAATTTGTATTTGCAGCAGCTATCCTGGAAATTAATTAACTAATTTATTTAATTTTATTCTATTGTCCTTTAACACATATGTATACATAAAAATATAACTTAATTCAATAAACAAATCTATTTTTTTGGCCGTTCTTCCGTCTTGCCTGATCTACTATATGATGAATTGATGGGACCACATGTGTACAAGCTATTTGGACCTTTAGTTTGCAGGATGTTGCATTTATAGGATCGAGAACTTCTTTTTGAGGGCGCTGAATCTGGTTTTGTCTTTGGCTTTGGACTGGGCTTTGACTTTGGTTGCGACTGCACTCGCTCTTGACATGTACACCGCGGCAGTTGAAAGTTCTTTCCACAGGCATTGCATTTGGCAACCGCCAGATAGAATTCATATATGATGAATGCAAAAATGGTTTCCACAACTGAAAAAGAGAGGTTGTTAAGTATTTTTCAATTTGAAAAGGGGCTTCTGCTCACTTAAGCCAATGCACAGTATCGCAAAGTTCCTAGCAACGCCAGACTGAAATGTGCTGTGGCTTAAAAATGCATACATAATCAGACAAATTTCCACAAAAATGCCAACGGATGAGAATATAAGCCAATATCGCACTAGTTCCGTCTTACGCTATAAACAATAAACAGTTGATAACAAACTTGAAATTGATAAATGTAGGCAATAACTTACCTGATAGATGCCAAAGATCAGCACGATAATTAGACCCAACCAAAACAGACTAAAGCAGACCCCAAATATAGTTAGCCAGCTCAGCTGTAACACAGAATGTATAGCATCTAATAACCAGTTTCCTACATTAAATTTGGCTTACATGATTGTGGATCTTGGTCAGACTGAACACAGCAAAGAGCACGCCGCATAGGAGATCAAAAACAGCAATGGCATAGGCACAATATAAAGCGATTCCTGATTTACTTCGCATGACGGCATTTTCTAGTCTAACTGGAGTACTAGAAATGCTTGGCCTGCTCTAGAATGGAGTCGACATAAAGCTATGGGTCACTAAACTGGCTTCCTACGAAAATTCCGCTGCTGCTCCCTTAGAGCAGTCCTCTCTTCTCTCTTGTAAATGCGTCTGAGACGTTTGCGTTCCTTGCGTTGAGTGTCATTGCTGTTAGAGATGTCTTTGTTGTTTGTAGTGATGGAACCGCCAGAATATCTGCGCGATACCAACGGTATCCACAGTTCGTGATGTATCATATCCAGATAGAAAATGTAGATTATATAAACAAATGTCATTTCCACAGCTATGAAGGGCTTTGATTAAGATTTGACATAGTCAAGATTAGGCAAGAGACTCACCCAAACCCACGAATGGTAAAATGGTAATCTTAACGCCCTCCCAATTGATCGACACGACCAGTGTCAGCCCATAAAGTAGTAAAATTGTGTCCAGCATAATGCCTAAGCAGGTGAAAACCAACCAGTATCGCACAAGGGTCAAGTGACGCCAACGAATCCCCAGTAGCAGCATCAAAATGATGCATATCCAAATGATGGAGAAAATCAAAGCTACCAGGGAGGTCCAGTGACTCTGCACAGTTCGTAGCACTTAGTTGAGTAAGCTCCCAACTGAAGCAACATGACTTACGTGCTCCGCATATAGTGTGGCCGAGACGCTGGCAAAGAGTATGGCGGACACAAGATCCAGTATCGCAATCGCATAGCTGCAAATTACCAAATATCCATCAGAGGAGCCGTCCATTCTCATCCAGCAAACATTTCAGCTATATTTGAAACGTAGGTCGAAATTGTGCACTAAATCAATGCTGTAATGATGATAAGCACGTAGTTTCAATAGAGAACACTGCTGGGATGAGGCTACTGCTGTTGTTGCTGTTGCTGCCAACGTTGCCTGCTGCTTGTTAATCAATGCCATTTGATTGCCAAGTGCCGAGGCATTTGCACAGTGGTAACAGTGCCATTATAAATACAGGACATATAGCTTGTGATTAAAAACAAAAGCCAAAACCACCATACAAAAATACAAAGTATTTAAGGCAAATGTTTGATAACAACAGTCCACTGTGCATTTGCTGTGCGACAAGTCTGTTGGCCATCTTTCATTTACGGCGTTTGTTTTGTCAGCTGCCTCATAGCCGTTTGGCGATTAGATTTTGCCCCATTGACAACGTGACTCTGCCAAGTCAAAGTTCGTGATGGCCAAGGCAAAACAAAAAAAGAATAAACACAAACGGAATAGGAAAACTATCTAACTCAATTATTATTATTGTTTGTGCTAGTAGATTCGAATTGATTTTAGCATTGACGTTAGCCAGTGAATTGAAATGGGCAGTAAATGCCAATCGAAATCTATTAATTCTGCAGACACACAAAACTACATGCGACTTTATTGTTATTTTGTATTTAACACTTATGCATGTCATATGTGTGCAAGTGAGTGAATTATAATATCAAATATATATTGCGCATGGTGCACTGCCTTCTTTTAAGAGCAAATAATCCGTGTTCCTTCCGTTGACTCAGCCGATTTCTCTTTTTGGATTTTTGAAAGATTGGTCATGTGACATTGGTCTTGTGATCTGGAAGTATAGAATATCAAATAAGTATATGTTGTTTGAGTATTATCAGCTTTCATGTACTCTCTGACCTCCGCACATTTGAACGCCTTGAAGGCTGCTCAAATTGGTGAATTGAAATATTTGAGCTGTTTTCTCCACAGGATTATCAGCAATACTATCTATCTTCAAGTAGTATTTGTACACAACATAAATGCATAGCCATTCAACAACTGAAAATAGAAGAGCTTATGAAGGGAAGAATCATATTTTAAATTAAGATTTCTAGCCACCAATGCCCAAATAGAGAAGGGCAAAGTGTACAATTTCTCTCCATGCTTATAGACTCGGAAGTTGAAATGGTCCATATAAAAAATAATATGTCCACAACAATGCCAATTACCGAAAAGATCAACCAACAGAACACTAACCAAAGACGGCGCTGTAACACAATTAAAAATGTATTGATACCAACTTTATAAACTCGTCATATACACACAAACCTTCCATATGCCCACAATAAGCAGTACAACCATCAGAACCCAAAAAATCGAACCGAGAAACGCTAGTGCTGAGTATAATTGCACCTGGAGATCAAGTTAGTTAGTAAATGATCCGCACATCAAAATCAATAACACTGACACTTATTACCAATAAAGTGGTCGATTGGAACAAAAAGTATGAGGACTGAACCATATCGAATATGGCTATAAAATAACAGAGTTTACCAATCACATTGGAACACTGAAGATCATTCATCCTGATATCCGTTGATGTAGTAGATAATGTATAGAAACGTTGATTTTACACTTATGTATATTCAAAATATATTTATTGTGGGTAGGACTTGTAGCCTACTATGACAAAAATAAATTGATAATATTTTTTTGACACTCAAAGTACTAAAAGCGAATACCAATTATTTTTTTCCTTGTTTTTTCTTATTTTTTTTGTCGGACTTCTTACTGCTTTTATTGCTCTTATTCTTGCTTTTATCTGTGAACGACGAATATGTATTTTTTCCACAAATTTATAACATCTACATACCCGCTTTGCAAGCCTTTGCATCCACTTTTTTTCCTTTTTTTCTTCCGGTCACTTTTATCGGGCACGTCAACAAGTCGACATGGATCCATTCTTATATAGAAACTATGTACAATATATATACAAAGGCTTTCAATAACTGAAATAAGTAAAGCTTGAGAAAAAAATGCATAATGGAAAAGTATCGCAATCTCACAAATTCCGACAAAAATAATTGTAAACCGTTGTAAGCGATCCCAATTGACTTTTATAGAAGACGCAATTCCCCATATTAAGAATCCTATGTCCGTGATAAAGCCACCTATTGAGAAGACAAGCCAAGCCTTAACTAACAGAGGACGTCGCTATTTAAAGTAATCGTTATTATTGATTCCGATCGTCTAACTGTAGTTTAATAAACTAATGTCTACGAACCTTCCACAGACCCACAATTAGCAGTATGACAATCAGCACCCAAAATATTGTACCCAATACCGCCAAGGTTGAGTATATATCGAACTGAATTGGATTCATTTAGAGGCAGCATAGATTTTTCAAATATCAGACTTACTCTCAAGACCAGCGAAATGGTCGCTTGTACCACAAAATAAAGCGCATGCGCCAAATCGAATATACCAATGGCGAAACATATTTTCAATAAATGTTTACGAAGGAAATATGCAATAGCCGATTTGCCTTTTATTTTGCTAGATGTGGACTTACCTCCACACATTGTAGAATTTTAAATATTTTTCATAAATGTGAGTGCTTTAACAAAGCAATTGAAAATTGTTACCTACAAAAATAAAGAACTTAAATAACTAAAGATTTCTAAAATTTCTAACCGCTCAATTGTTTTGGTTGCTTCGTCCATATAATTTTGATAGTCTTATACAAAGTGTGGTAACCGTTTTCTTATTTCACAAATTATCTCACATATATTCAAGAGCTTGCATCTTGCTTCTAAAGCAAAAGCAACAGGAAGATTAAACGCGGCAAAATTTGAAAGTTTAATAGGTGTTAGCTCAGCGGCTCAACGGTCCGTAATGTACATTTCCTGTAATGTTAATTAACATAGCGATAACATCTGTTTGTGCAGTGATGTGGCAACGCTTTTTGATGGTGGCATACTGCAGCAATCTTACAGCGCTAAACAGTGCTGACGTGCATACAAATAGTTTTAAATTTAAACTACATTTATAAACAAAAACATGCCTATCATTGTCAAAACGTAAGTAGCAACATAAAGTCGTAAAGCTATCGCAAAATATTACTTGCTCGTTGGAATATATCAAGTAAAAGTACCTTACGAAGTTTGGTAATTTTTGTCATTATTCGCGCCTTTTTCGCCGCTGTTTTGAGTTACCCAACACTGTGCAAACATATGTTTTAGTCATGAAATAAAGTTTAGCCGAGATACAATTTCATGATGGGTCCGCCAAAGAAGTCGAAAAAGGACCGCAATGCGGGCGATAAATTTGGTAAGCATTAGCCCCACCCGAGAGTAACCAGAGAGCCTGGTAAAATTGCAACGAATTCACACAGTTAAGAAGCGACGCGCTGAGGATGAGGCATACACCCAGCTGGTGGACGACAATGACAGCATGGACAATGCCAGTGAATCGGACGGAGTGCCGGGCGCCGCATCGAAGAACGCCGAAACCAACGACGAGAACATCAACACAGATGAATACGGCGCCAAGGATTATCGGTCTCAGATGCAACTACGGCCGGATCACGCCAATCGACCTCTGTGGGTAGCACCCAACGGTCATGTATTTCTCGAATCCTTCTCGCCGGTCTACAAGCATGCGCACGACTTTCTCATTGCCATCTCAGAGCCGGTGTGTCGGCCCGAACACATACATGAGTACAAACTGACCGCTTACAGTTTGTATGCGGCTGTTTCCGTCGGTCTGCAAACCCACGACATTGTGGAGTACCTGAAACGCTTGAGCAAAACGAGCATTCCAGAGGGCATCTTAGAGTTCATACGCCTTTGTACGCTGTCGTATGGCAAGGTGAAACTCGTACTGAAGCACAATAAATACTTTATTGAGTCACCGCATCCGGAGGTGCTGCAGAAACTGCTAAAGGATCCGGTCATACAGAAGTGCCGGCTCATCCGCAGCGAAGGCGAGGGCTTTATACAGGGCTCTGTGGACAGTAAGGCCATTACACAATTCGGCACCAAGTTGCCCACAGTGGCTGACAAGCCAGCCGAGGATTCACCCAGCACCTCGACAGCAGTTGCAGGAGGCGCTACGCCAGCGGAAGGTGCCGCTGCAGTTGTTGCTGTGCCCGATGACATAACCGACTTCTATGAAAAGATTGACAAGGAAGAGGAGGATGAGGACGAAGCTAACCTGAAAACGGTATCCTTCGAGGTGGCACAGGAGAAGATTGAAGTAATACAGAAACGTTGCATTGAGATCGAGCATCCGCTGCTGGCAGAGTATGATTTCCGCAACGATACCAACAATCCGGATATTAACATTGACCTGAAACCGGCTGCCGTGCTGCGACCCTATCAGGAGAAGAGTCTGCGCAAAATGTTTGGCAATGGACGCGCACGTTCCGGTGTCATTGTGCTGCCCTGCGGAGCTGGTAAATCCCTGGTGGGTGTCACCGCCTGTTGTACGGTGCGAAAGCGCGCCTTGGTGCTATGCAACAGCGGCGTGTCCGTAGAACAGTGGAAGCAACAGTTTAAAATGTGGTCCACAGCGGATGACAGCATGATTTGTCGCTTCACATCGGAGGCAAAGGATAAGCCCATGGGCTGCGGCATACTGGTGACCACGTATTCCATGATAACGCACACACAGAAACGTTCGTGGGAGGCCGAACAAACGATGCGCTGGCTGCAGGAACAGGAATGGGGCATCATGGTGCTGGATGAGGTACATACCATACCCGCCAAGATGTTCCGTCGTGTCCTTACCATTGTGCAGTCCCATTGCAAGCTTGGCTTGACGGCCACTTTGCTGCGCGAGGATGACAAAATTGCCGATCTTAATTTCCTAATTGGTCCCAAGCTGTACGAGGCTAACTGGCTGGAGCTGCAGAAGAAGGGCTTCATTGCGCGCGTCCAGTGTGCCGAGGTGTGGTGTCCCATGTCGCCGGAGTTCTATCGCGAGTATCTGACCACCAAAACATCCAAGAAGATGCTGCTCTACGTGATGAACCCCTCGAAATTTCGCAGCTGCCAGTTCCTCATCAAATACCATGAGCAGCGTGGCGATAAGACAATCGTCTTCTCCGACAATGTGTTTGCCCTAAAGCACTATGCCATCAAGATGAACAAACCCTTCATCTATGGACCCACATCGCAAAATGAGCGCATACAAATTCTACAGAATTTCAAATTCAATGCCAAGGTGAGTAATTA
This sequence comes from Drosophila planitibia, assembly GCA_035043785.1. NCBI lineage: Eukaryota > Metazoa > Arthropoda > Insecta > Diptera > Drosophilidae > Drosophila > Drosophila planitibia. The sequence continues at coordinate 610,834 of JAWNMS010000023.1, forward strand.
TTAATTTTTAGCTCAGAACTTCGCAATCATATTGCACTTCCTCTTTGCCGCAGGTCAACACCATTTTCGTGTCCAAAGTGGCTGATACCAGTTTTGATTTGCCCGAGGCGAATGTGCTCATTCAGATATCCTCGCATGGCGGCTCACGTCGCCAGGAGGCACAGCGTTTGGGTCGTATTCTGCGCGCCAAAAAGGGTGCCATTGCCGAGGAATACAATGCCTTCTTCTACACGCTCGTCTCGCAGGACACCATGGAGATGAGCTATTCACGCAAGCGTCAGCGTTTTCTTGTGAATCAGGGCTATAGCTATAAGGTGATTACACATCTCAAAGGCATGGACACTGAATCGGATCTATTTTACGGCACACAAGAGGAACAGGGTCAACTGTTGCAACTGGTGTTGTCCGCCTCCGATTTGGACTGCGAGGATGAGAAAGTGCCTGGCGAGCCGGGCTATCGTCCAAACGGCCCTGGCACCACTAAACGCATGGGCGGGCTCAGCTCGATGTCTGGCGGCGATGACGCCATTTACTATGAGCATCGACGCAAGAATATCGGCAGCGTTCATCCATTGTTTAAGAAATTTAGAGGATAAGTGAAACTGTTCGCAGCTCAATAAAACTAACTAACTCAATTAATGTTGTTTTACTGCAAGTTCGCATAATGTAGATCACTTTTCCATTATCTGATATCTGATTGTTCTTATATCATTGCAGGAGTAGCGCAGGTCCGGGCGATTGGGCCATCATTGAGCTGCAGGGTGATCTGGAGGTGCGCAGCAATCAGAGCATGCATGATCAGTTCATAGGTGATCTCTACTACAACAAATATGGACAGCCCGTAAGTCTTTGTAATCAAGCAAAAATCTGCCAATAAATCATGTGATAAAATTGATTTCAGATACTCATCATAGGGCATCACATACTGCACGGACGTGAACAGAAGCTGGACAAACCGTTTGCAGTGCTCGAGAAGTCCAAGACAAATGAGGGAGAGCAGCTGCTGAATGTAACGAATGCCACGCTGGATGCAAGTGCGTTGAATGCCACAGCAGCAGCTGAGCACACTGTGCTGGATGAAACCGTGGCGCTGGAACACAAGAGTCGCCAGCGAACCGAGTATACAGTGAGAGCCATCTGCACCAAGAAGTTAATCTTCAAGTCGCGACCCAAGCCAATCATAGCGAATGTGGCAAAAACAGTTTAGTTGTCGATTGATATTTATATGATTGATATTTAATTGAATGCATAGTAGTTTTTAAAGTAAATGTAAGATTAAACGATTTCCATTTCACGCTCGATGCCAACGAATTTAAGTTGCTCGGTGGGTCCGTATCTGTAGTCAAAGAAGAGTTCCTCACCCGGCTGAATGGCGCGCTTGGCAAAGATCCCAATGCGATGATCACCGGTGACCATCATGACCTTTGCATAGCAATTGGGATTGATTGAATGATTGGCAAATCGAATTTTGTTGCCCTTTCGTGTGGCATCCACAACAAAATCGTTGTTCAAATTAAACAGAAACGAGCACATGTATTTGTCATACACCTTGCCACGCCGATCGGCCTCATCCTGCGATATGATCTCGCCACAGTACTCTGATATGAATTCATTTTTCTGGGCGCCCTCCTTCAGAAAAATGCCCCAACCAGCAATGTCGGAAGGTGCCATCAGCAAATGTTTATCTGCAAAAGCAAAGTTACAGCACACAATTTAAAGAATTCGAAGATGAGCAACTTACGCAATCCACGCTGAACGCACACATTCTTGCAAGTGATTTTGGTCAGCTTGAACTGATCGGCACCACAAGCCTGACACAAATCCGGATCACACTCTCGGACAGCCAAATAGCAAGGACATTGCTTGGTGTTGCATTGCGCCTTGCAGCGACAGCCAGGGAATCGGTTCTGACAATCGCTGCTGCAGTTGCAGAACTTCTCGCAAAAGTTCTGGGTCTGTATGCAGGAACAGTTCTCGTCGCAGGGACCGGCATGATCGCAGGGAGTATAATTGCACACATGATTCGAGGACGAGTCCTTTTTCAACTGGATTTTGCGGCAATGCAGCGACCACAGACGTTGCTTCTTCTTCTTTTTGCGCGGCGGAGTAAAGTCCTGACGCAAGTCCTCAAAACTGAACTCGGCTGCCTCTTTTTGCGCAAACTCGTACACCTGGCGACAGGTCTTTGTCAGCATATTGTGCGCCACAGCACAATAGTTCTTCAGATACACCTTGTGCAACACCCGGAAGAGCGCTTGATCGGCACCAGTCCAGACGCACTGCGTGCTGGTAATGTTCATCATGCCAGCTGCATCAGAGGGAGAGAGAGTATTAAAACAGTTAACATCGATTGAAATTTCAATTTAGTTTTACCCATAATGGAGTTAATCTCAGCGCTGTTGACCGCTATGCCATTATCCTTGCCAATTTCGGGATTGAAATCCTTGTTGCTGAACTGGCTGTTGCTATCATTACTGTCCTCTGAGCTGGCCTCGTTGCAAGAGTCAATCGGTGGCGTTTTGCTATCGGCTGCCAGCTTTTCCTTCATGCCATCCTGTTAGCAAAATAATAACAATCTCTTGATTATTCAGTTTAAAGACAGTTGGAAACTTACAATCAACATGTAACAGGAGTTGCTGCAGGGCTCCACAAAGGTCTTCAATTCGGGATAGCGTCGCTTCTGCAGATTGGGACCAGCATGTCCCTGCAAACCTGTTAACCGAGAATGCAAAAACAATTTTAGTACTGGATTTCATGTGGAACTAAAGAAGACAGCATGACTATGAGACGCTTAGGGTTAGAACATGAATCAGATACGTTAACTTAACGAAGGATGCAACAATGTTTAAGGCAAAAGCCGCACGAAATGAGGCGAGTGACACCAATAAAATTTTGACGCAAGACATATTTTTGTTTTTTTTTTGCCAATTTCCACAGACATAATACATATACATTCATATATAAAGGATAGATAGTAGATGATGATGTGGAGCAAGGCGACGATTTGGGCCTAGGCGGCATGAGTGTGTGTGCGTGTGGTTATCGAAAACAACAACTACAACAACGACTCACCCTGTACATGGTGACCTAAATTGCAGTTATATTTTTTGTATACAAGTTTTTTAAGGTTTTTTTTTTTTGGTTTTTTTTTTTGGTGGACAAAAGAAATGTTTTGCAACAATTTTTGTTTGTTTTCCAAATAAAGAGAAAAAGCAAAAACAAAAAGTTATTAAGAGGATACTCAGCTGTGGGGGCATAGCGGAAAGATGTTACTTACGATGAAGGAAACAGTCATATTTGAAGCAGCGACGACAGAACAACGTGTGAAATGAGTGCATCGTGCGCTCCCTGGAAACACTCTCCGCCTTGGTGCCATCGATGTTGGGCGTGCACTCCTGTGGTCGCTCAGGATCCTGATGCTCGGTGAGCTCAATGTACCTGAATGGAATGAAATGGAACATGTTTAACACACAATTCCAAGGATTCACACACACACACAAGTAGAACACACTTTTCCTTCAGCTCCTGGGCGGTGCCCTTGTCTGGAAAATTGGCGCTAATTGCCTGGAATATAATTGGTGCCGGAAACGGTAGTTTCTCTTTCGTTTCCTCCACTTTGGACTGTGTTTCTGTTGCAGCAGACACATCTACATCCTTCTTTTCCTCAACATCCTTCTTTTCCTCCACATCCTTCTTGTCCTCCACATCCTTCTTGTCTTCCACATCCTTCTTGTCCTCGACATCCTTGTTATCATCAGCTGCCACAGTAGCAGAAGCAGTAGCAGAGGAGGTAGCTGAAGAAGTTGTTGGCGTTGTCTCCATCCCTACTGGTGGCTCCTTTTTCTCCTCTTCCTCCAGTGACTTGCTTGATGTTATAGTCTCTGTTTTGATTGTGGGACTGGTCACAGTTTCCTCCAATTCCTTGCTATGCGAACGCATCAGCGCATGCACCAACTCCACAAATATGGCATCGTCCATGAACGATGGATCCTTGTCGCCGTGCACCTTGCCATCGTAGTTCTTAATCAGCTCCTCGATGAACTTGCCATCCTTATCGAGCACCTCATCACCCATATACGGTATGTTGTGCAACACCGTCTCATCCTCGACCATGAAGTTCTGCTGAGTGGGCGCCCATGTGTACATTGTGGGTATGGGAGTGACGGCGTTGATCACACAAATGGGCACTCGCTGCGGCCCACTGTTGCCCCCATTGTAGTTGGTGACCTCGGCGCGTTTCACGCAGTCCACGTGCGGTGGATCGTAGGGCTTTGCTTGCCACACTTTGGACTCGCAGTACAAGTCCTGCACATTGTGGTTGTGTTCGTCCCTGCAACAAAAGTGGAATGAGCGGGAATGCAGTAAACGCGACGCCAAGTTGCACGTTTTGTCAGCGCTGACTGCTTACCAGTTTTTAATCCATGCCTCCTTGATTTCATCGGCACGTTTGTAGCGCTTTTGCTGACGAATTTTCATGTACTCCAACTTGACTACGCGTTTCCATTCCTTGCTACTCATAATTTTTTTATTCACTTTGTTGCAGAAATTATTTCTGGCGGACTCTGTGAGTGTTTGTAAGCGCAATTAGATGCGAATAGTGTTGCAACATGACACAGATATAGTGTTAGTAAGCTTTAAAAAACTCAAACAGCTGCGCTTGTTTACACTGTTGCCACTTGTGGCATAAATGCAAAAAAAAAACCAAGCCTACTCAAATTATACCTATTTTCTTTTATTTTTGTAATTTCTGTTTAAAATAAATTGTTTCAATTGACGGTGTGGTTATTTAATTATAGTGTATTAAATTATAGTGTATTTCGAAGTAGATTCAGAAGGGCTGCTTCGACCGGTTTGGTATTTTTTTAGGTATAAATATTTGACAATATTTAGGAACAATTTTCACACAAAAACAAATCAAATGTGAAATCTTATCAAAAAAAGGAATAAATTACACAAATAAACTGGACAATTTCAAACACATACAGACAGCCACGAGCATCGAAGAACTTGGCGCGATGTCACAATCAGATTGCGAGGATTTGAAGGCATTCGAGCGGCGCCTCACCGAAGTGGTCTCATCTTACAGGCCATCCACGATCCGCTGGCGTTGTAAGATTGCACATATTTCTCGCCGTTAAGGTTATTAAATGAAAAACACTTCTTTTAGTGATACTATCTGCTTTGTCGGTCTGTACGGCAATTAGCGCCTGGTACTGGCTGAAAGATCCACGCACAACCGTTGTGCCGCTGACAGAATCACTATGGATCCACCCCGTGTTTACTGTGGCTACCGTCACATTGATAGTGCTCTTCATTCTGGGCATACAAAAACTGGTGGTGGCTCCACAGATAATTACGTCACGCACACGAAATGTTTTAACGGACTTCGCTTTGGACCTGGAGCCGCACACCGGCAAACTGATACTGAAGCCGCGACAAAGTAACAACAACGGCAACAACACATAAGGCTTTATGAGGGGAAACCGATTTAGTTGTGGCTTGCCCTATTAATATTAACAATGACTATGATGCACACTTCCAAGATAGTGGCTTAACCGCATCCAAAAACACTAGTTTAATACATACTACAAAAATAAATATTTAAGTTTATTTTGGTTAAATTATATATGATAACTCCATTGTACAAATTAAATGTTTGTGTTCGTTTTTATTTGTTTATTAATGACGTTGTTAATTTCTGCTGCCCAAGCAATTATTTAATAAATGACGTTCCCTTCGAGTCTTGTCCATTGGGACTTATGCAATAGCCTGAGTTTACTTAGGCTACAACTGCATATTAACTTGGTTCTACGGACCAGTATAAAGTACACCTCACTCAAGAACTATTTTACCATGTCGGACGATTTTCCAAATGTATATTTACAGTTCTTGCTATTCTTACTATATTTTATTTACTTTTATTATTAGCTTATTTTTGTAAAAAACAAAACTTGTAAGTTAAAGGCTAATTAGCACCGAAAATTTAATTAAAATCTGTATTTTATGAGAACCTTCTGCAAAAGTTTTATTTTCACCTGTTTAGCGTATGATGGAATATAGTAATTTGTCATAGCTCATTAAACAAAGTAATGTAAGTTTTTAGCGGCATTAGAATCCGGGTATAAATAGAGTGTGCACTCCACTGAAAGCCACAGAAGCCAGTAGCTCCACCAACCAATCTCAACTATGAAGATATATTTTTTCGCCGTTCTCATCCTGACTGTCGTTTTCGGCATGGCAACAGGCAAGTTAAACAAAATAAAATTGATTAAGTTTCCCATTCTAATCTTGCTAACATTACAGCTCAATTGAAAAATTCGCCCAATGACACACCACCCAAAGGGCAAGGAAATCATCCCAGCTTCCTACGCAGCGCCGCCGCGGCGACTGAGGGCAAGATCGACCAAACTAATGTAGCGCCAGATGCGTGCTGTGGTTAAGAGGAGCACCCAGGACATGGCAAGGAAGTTTTGAAATGTCCGGCTCCACTTATTATAAATAAAGAAGCATCATTATAAAATTCAAATGAACAGTCTTTAAAAATTGTCCAAGCTTTTGGGGTGTGGGATATTTAACGTAATTGATTCATTAATTCGTTGATTCTTTGACTTATCTTCGGCGAGACAAGTAAACAACTTTTATTCATATAATTCATATTGTGCGATAACTTTTTTATTTTGATTTTCTTGTTCTCGGCAAGTGTTTGTTGTTGTCGCATATACATAAAAATCTTTCGGCGTGTTTTCAATTTATTTTTTTTGTTTTCATTTCTGGCTTTTTTTTTGTGTTTTCTTTTCTCAATACAGTTTTATAAATTCCTATTTGTAAATCTTAAAAATAAATATTATTGCGCAGCATTCTTTCATAATCAGACATAGAAAGGTTCGTTTTAATATGTTTATAAAATGTTTTCTGTAGAAAATGGAAATATAAATGCATCTGCGTTTTTACTGCGTGTGGTTTCATTCAGTTTGTTCAGGCCATTTTAGTTGGTATGTATTGTATTTTGTTCTTTTTGATTAATTGTAGTCATGTACAAAAAAATAAGCTAAATTTGATTTTAAAAATGTATTTAATGTTATAATCTCTGGTTAGTAGTTGAAATTGAAATTTAGGATATTCATTTCTATTATTTTATTTTATACTTTGCGCTAATTTATTTTTCTCCTTTTTTTCTTACTTTAATCAATTTGTAATATTCATTACTTAATATTAGTGCTAAAATATGAGCTAAATATTGTTTTGTTGCTGGTTGTTTCTTGATATATATTTGCATATTTACTTCACAAGGAGGCGCGCTAAGCAATAAGAAAAATTACAAATTAATAGAATTGTTGGAAATTCATAAATAAAACTAATTGCTGCCTCCTTTCTGCACAACACTCACACAATTTAAACATAATATTTATATATATATATATACTCGTAGTAGAAGCCTATTAATTACATAAATAAAAAACCGTTTAAATCATTAAACAAAGTTAACGTTACAAATTGTACACATAAACAAAACGATTGTGGGCGCTTGCATTTGGCATTATCCCCGCCGATCTCCGCCATTATGCGGCCAGCAAATTGCGTATATTCTTCGGCGTATTCTCCTCGTTGAGATGCTTCGTCGTGTAGCGCAGGGCATTCAGCAGCGGTTCGGCCTTTATCGCCGGCTGTGCCTGCAGCAATCGCACACAGCCCTTCACATCGACGTGGGCGCCGCGCGCAAATGCTCCCGTCGGATGCACATGATCGTAGAGTATGACCAGTCCGACCATGACGCGTAGCACCAGCATCTGTGTCTCCTCCCGCTCGATCTGTTGCAGCAGTTTGCTGTAAATAAAATGGGGGCAGCGGTCAATAGTAATTCAGTATGCAATATATCCAAAGGGCACTTACGGATTCTCCAGCATGCGTAGGCACACTTTGGCCATTGTGCCAAGCGTTTCTGTCGTATTCTGCACATCGTCCGCATTATCATTGACGAACCGAGATGTCGCCTCGCTGAGCACCTTAAGCATGGGCGTGGCATTCGCATAGAAGAGCGACATACGATTCGCCAGCTCAGCGCTCACCTGCATATTCTCTGTAGAATCCACACGCTGTCGACTCACTATGCGCCGATAGTAACTGAAGTCATTCTGTATGGCAGGTGTTTTCATCTAAATAATAAAACAGTGGAGCAAAAACCATAGATTAATAATTAATAGCAAACGGTATGCACTGCTTGCAAGTGCAGTGCAGTGTAGTTTACTGCTTTTGCAAATAAGAGTTGTGCACTGCTTTGGTGCCACTCTAATTGCAGCTAACATTAATTTATCTCTAATTGCTGTACGTGACATCGCAATCGGACTTAATTTTTATAATTCGAAGCCAGGCCCAAAAACTAAGATTTGAGTCGGGCTGGCAATTTTATTTAACTATCAGGGCTGCACTGGTGTCGTGCGTGAGAAATACTTCAGAGAGCCGCCGCTGCCATTCAGAGTGTGTATCATCATTTACCTTGGGGTTGGCACTCGAAACATGCCAACGGTTTATACTAGATATTGTTAACGAAACTCTATATATAAATACGTTATTAGCATAAATCGTTCTAACAGTATGTAACAATGCGCCAAACCGAACGGATCCACATCAGCAGCAGTCTCAAAAGCTGTGAGCGGGTAAGTGAATTTTGTTTATTGATTTGATGGCTATAATTAAACTCACACAAATGATTAATTAATTGTTGATTTCCAGATACACTTCGTATTGTTATTGTTGATAGCGCCAAGTTTTACAACGGCCCAATATGCGTCATCAACGTACAACACGCAAGTTTACGGCATTAATCAACAACAACAACAACAGGTGCAACAACAGTTGCAACAACAATTACAACAACAACAACAATACACCTATCAATATCCTGCAGATGGTGTGCAGTCGGTGTGGTCCAGTGCGCCCATCGTTGTGAATGATGAGGCCAACAGCCTGGAGCAGCAACGAAGTTATTTGCCAATTAAATACTACAACAATGGGGAGACAACGGACAGCAGGCAGCAACAAAATTGGATCAATAACAACTATATAGCGACAACAATGCGAGCTGCCAATCACAATTACAACAATGCGCCCGGCTACTTTTACTATCCCCAGGCACAATCACAGCCACAATCACGACAGGAATTGGAGCAACGAGAGCTGCTCACCGTGGCCGACACCCAGCGCGAGGAGGAGCGAATCGTTCGAATTGGCGGCACTCGCTCACTGGCCCTCAACAACAATGACAACAACAACTACAACAACAGGAACAACAACGTGTACTTTGAGCCAAGTCAGCCTTGGCGACGTCCCAACCTGGAGGCAAAATATGCCAAGCATTATGCAGACTATTTACGCAAATATCCGGAACGTTTGCAGCCGCTCTTCAACACTGGGGCATCCTTTGTCGACAAGTAAATTAAAATAAAACCGACTTGTTCACATATTTAAATTAAATGCAATCCACTGTGCAAAAGACTTCAACGGTATTTAACTTTGTTAATTGTTTGTAAAGTCTAAAAATGTTTAAATACTTATTAAATAGTTGTGAAAATTTGCACATCAACTGCTTTGAAAGTTGAGTTAACTGCTTGCATGATGCAAGTAACTGGAAAGTTGCAGCATACTTTGCGGCAAGCCTTTAAAAAGCGGCAACAATGTGGGGGGTCAGTGAGCGAGATTATTGCCTAGAAACACAAGTGTCTGTTATTATTACTATTAGTTTGTGGTAAGACACGTTTTGGCCCCTATATATATATATATATATATATGTATGTATAAGTGGAATGAAGTGCACAGACTTTATGCAAGTCTTTGAACTGACACTTAAGCATACAATGAACGTGCAACCAGTATGCACATCAGCCACATCATCCTCCTCATGCTCATGCTCATCATGAACACCAATATGACCATTTACATCTTTTGTGGCAGACACGAGCGAGAGAGAGAGAGAGAGAGAGAATCAAACGGTGCCATTGCTTTCTGACTTCTTCTGTCATTTGCCTGCCTGCCTGTCTGGCAAACCACATGCTATTCGATTTCATCCAACTTTTACAGAACGGAAACGAGCCATGGGAAAATGTGCATACACAGAGATTTGCCACAACATTAATCGATTTGTTTGGTCCACTCAATAAAACTGCCAGATTTACTTATGTCTATTTGTGTGTGTGTTTATGTGTTGGAGGCAGAGAATTCGCATCCAGTTCAACCTACATTGGACCACAATTGACTATAACAATAAACTGCAGCAACCACAATCTAGAAATATGTATATAAAATCTTAATTGAATAAACACACATTTATTTATATGTGTCTATTCAACTTTTGCTCATTTTTAAAATGACAGCTTTTTTTACTCATGCATAGTTTAAATTATTATTTCCAGAGCAATTATCAGATGCAATGGAGAAATATTATCTACGCAACGAGGGGAGGAGTTGGGGACTGAAAATAGTTGTTCGTTCCGCTTTGCGTGTTCAGTGAAGCGCCGACAATTGGCCAGCACAGGCCGTTTAAATGAGTGCGTGTTGGCGTTGCTCAAATGAGGCTTCACTGTAGAAGAACACAGCAACAGTTGAACGATTTTTCATCAATGAATCGCAGCACGCGCTCGTCTCAACTGACTGGCAGGCATTGGGACTGGGGACTGAGGACTGGTAGCCAATTAAAAATGCAACCACGCGCGCTATGAGTTGGCAGCAAAGACTTCCACTGTCTTTACTGCTGCTGCTGCTGCTGCTACTGCTGTTGCTGCTGCATGTTGCACCCACATAAGGTTAGCCAAATGACAACGTTGCTTGGCCGCGGCTCAAAAGAAGATATAACGCAGCTGCTTGACCCACGCGCCAAAGTCAAGTGGGCGTCTCGTCTATCCAAATCTGGCAGACTTGTAACAAACACACACACACACACACACACAACACACACATTCAACTACTAATAGTAAATGGGGCGATGGGGATTGGTGGGGGAGGGGGAGGTACTGCTGCTCACCTTGTACTCATCGAATTTCAACACAAATTCCAATATCTCGGCCAGCTGCTTGACCAGCGCCTGCTGCGTCTCCAGATGCTGTGTCGGATTGAGTTTGCCGCCAACCAATTGACCCAACAGTTTGGGCACTATTTTGTCCAGTTCCATGGAGTGCTCATAGCACCGTTTCAGCTTCTTGACCAGCGGCAGAACGGCGGCCCACGCCTTGCCCTGCACCTCTGGCGATGGATCGGCGATTGCTTCGCGGATTTCTTTGTTGGCGCCCTGTAAAAAGGTAAAAAAAAACATGTTCAACATTTTATAACATTTTTAATTCAATATATTTGAGCCTGCCACCGTTAAATGTGCGCTTGGCATGCGAACAAAAGATGAACAAACAAATAAAACGTGTAAGGGAATAATCGAATAAACGATTTTCCTCGCGTTTTATGCATTTTATTTTTTCTTTCTGCTGCTGCTGCTGCTGCTGACCACATTTCAGAGGCGCTTTTGTTTTAAGTTAACAACAGCAGGCAACTGTGAGGCAGGCGTTGTGGCTGTTGTTATTATTATATATACGCCGCATGCCACACGCCACATGCAACAACAACGACGACGTCGTGCAGTGACCAGCGCAACGATCTAGATTCAAAATAAAAAATAAAAATCAAATAAAACCAAACAGAATATAAAAAAAACCATAACGAATGAAAAGTTGATTTTGCCTCCGCTTTTTAGATACATATAAAGTTTTATGCCGCTGCGGAGGCAATCAACAAATGGCGTTGATTATTTCAATTGATGCTTTTCAGTTTTCTCTAATACAAAACACGACAAGCGCTTTTACAAATGGCCACTACTAATGACAATTAAGCGACTACACTTGCATTAAACTAAAACTAAAGTGAATGAACCGTTTGCAGAGCATTCAATGCAAATGATTGTAACATTTATTGCATTTATGGCATTTTGTGTTAAACATTGCGAGAGTTAAACAAACCAATTGTCGCAACACATTTGTGCAACACAGCCACTACTTCATATCAGGATCGATAACTGACCAAGCAAGCAGTTCATTTTTGGTATGCGCAATATTTGCGATGTTAGCAAATCACCTCAGCTTTTGCCTTGCTTACGCAACACACAGCACGCCACGCCACGCCCACAAATTTCAATTTTGCTTTGGCCAAAAGCCGATTTGATTAAAGAGTTCGCGTGTCTGAAACAGCATTAGCATAAATTGGAGAATTTCAGTATGTATAGAGCTAAAAATAACTGAAACTGCCTCCATTTCCACTGACTCCTGGCCACTTCTTTGAGGCCAGGAATGCCAGCACATTGGATTCGTGTTATGTTAGTCTTTGGTTTGCACACCTTTTGCTGCACAATACAGAAATGGGCACGTGTTGTGTGTTTATAATTAAATTGCAGCACATATCAACAAGAATCATAAACAGAAGCTGCTGCAACAGAAGTTAACAGCCACCCCTTATAGAGGACACCCTCACACTCAATGTTTGTTTGTCTGTTGGTAGCATCGACGAGTGCTCCAGCATAATCAAAATGCAACTGTCTGCATTAAAATCAACACATGGATGGAGAGCCGGATGCATGCAACCTAGTCTGAAGCCACCTTGGCGCATTTCTTTATGTGCTCCACATCATCATTTACACCTGTCGTCCGTGAAGGCAAGCCGTGTGTGTCCTTGGACAGCAGCAAATGCTGCACTTGAAGCAGCGCAAATGTTTAACGCTTGCAAACAAGTCAACAAACAAAGAGAGACAGAGAGACAGAGAGAGAGAGAGACAGAGCTGAAGCAGTGTTGAAGAGCGAGCAAGTAGAGACCGCATTCCTTTTGACATTGCTGTTGTTGGCTGTTACTTGTTGTTGCTGTTGTTGTATATTGTCTCGTTTACGCCAGTGACTCCCTAAGGACCCGTCTGGCTAGCTGTAGAGCGGAAACTGCAGCTCCTTCTGCAGTTGTTTGTGTGGGCAGACAGATTTACAGGCCCAGATTTTATGTGTCTTAGATGATTGTGATTCAACCCCCCCATTTTTGTATTTATTTTTTTTTTTTTGCATTTATCTCACATCGCGACATGTGCACGTCAGTAACACAAAGACTCTGACTCTGACGGAGCAGAGCGTAGGTGGACATTTCTGTTGTTTGCTCCAATCTTGCGTTTTGTCACAGGAAACCGACAAACAGTTTTCCGTACTCCGGCCTCATTCAACATTTTGTTGATTCATCGCCTCTTTTTTGCTTTTTGTTTTGTTTTGTTTTGTTTTTTGTGCTGCAGCATCGCATAAAACGTTGCATGCTCCAATAACAAAGCACGTGCTGTTTCTGTTTCTGTGCTTCATGCATTTTAACAGGAAAAACTTCTCACTTCACCCACAACAACAGCAACAAACTTGAACTTGCATGACTTTTATGCTGTGCGGTAAAAACTGATTTCATTTAACTGTTTTTTCTTTTTTTTAGCTTTTTAATTAACACTTAATATGCCCAACTTAATGCTGCTTGGCGTTCTAGCAACAACAACAACAACAACCACAACAACCTTAATCAGTCAGCGTTTTATCTTGTTCGGCAAAAGAGATATAGAAAAATATAGAGAGTTGGAGAGCTGCATAGTTAATTAACTTGGCGAATTACTGCACTCTGAGTAGAAGAAGTAAAAGCGTTGTTACACACTGGCTGCTGCTGCTGCTGCTGCTCTTTTAATTGTAGTAAATGAAATTAGACTCGATGCGGAAATGAGGAGTGTTGTTGGTCGTCTTGTCTTGTTGCGGTTGCTTTGATGAGCACTCGCCAGTGTTGATGGACACTGGCAAGCTAAGCACAAAACGTGACCACAAATCGACTAATGTACTATATACAATTATACTTTAAATTCGAATGACAGCTTGCTTGACAACGACTACAACTGCTGCTTATCGACAAGTATTCACACTCTCTCGCCGCCGGCAATCTAAATACATGCAAAAACACGCACAGCAATTGAAGTGAGCGCCCCAACAGGAAAGTGTGGGTGGCCAGTGTTTAAATGTATAGAATGTATGCATGTCTATGTATGTATGTATGTGTTTGTGTATTAGCTAAGCGTGCAAGTAACGCATTTGCAGTCAAACATGCCAAAAAAGTGGCTTTTGCAGTTTTTTGTCTGCTGCTTATATAAGAGGCTTGTGCCCGGATTATTTGCAATGCCTATGCAGCATACGGTGGCATGCACAATTTTAGGTAGTTGCTCAAATATATATGAATAGATATAGATATTGTATATATGTGCAGATTTAGGCTACTCTTCACTTATGTGCAACAAAAAACACAATTTTTGCATGTGCTACAAATAAATAATTTATTTTTTGCTCTTTTATGGGGGTAGAAAGAGAGAGGGCATTTAAAACAGCTGCACACACAACTTTTAATCAAAAAACAGATGGATATTTGCATAAATATTAGAAAGCTCACTTCATCATCAAACTTGCATCAGCCATCAAACTTGCACCTTTAATTCAAATCACGTCGCAATGAATGAATGAATCAATGAATCCGCGAGCTTTATGAGAGCAGCAGAAAACAGAAGAAAAAAACACTGAAAAAATCAGGCGATACTCAAAACGATAATGACGACGACGTCGACGATGGCAAGCAAATCAAAATTAAATTCCACGAAATATGGCGAGACAGGAAAAACTTGTAGGCACAAATACAAAAATAAACAGCATTCTGTTTAAATCCCAGCCGATGACTATTAAGATGAAATAATTTATAGTTGTTAAGCTGAAAAGTCCCACTAAATGAGCAGATTCATCAACATTAGCCTGCGGCAGCTCTCACAGACAACAGGCCGCCCCGCCAGACCGAGGTGACAAGTGTTGCCCACAATTTTCCCATGCTGCTGGTGGAGAGTCCCCCCATCAATGCAACCAGCGCCGACTACATAATCATAAATATTTCATAACAATTTAAGTTATTTTTCTCTTCCTTTCCCTTTCTCCCTTTCTACCCTCTGTAGATCTGTGAAATGCCTTCCGCTGAGTTGGGCTTCTTAATTATTCAATGGACTGACTCCCTTGATATCCGATATACGAGCACAACATATGTTCTTTGCGTATTGCAAAACTGTCTTTGTGTGTGCTGACAGCAGCAATACAGAATAATAAAAAAAGAATAACAATAACAACAACGATATAGTCATGTGAGTCATATAAGCTGATCGTGCACTGGGTTCTCTGGGCTCTCAACTACTACAAACAGCAACAATAACAAAAAAGACAACAACAACAACAACAACTGTCGACTAGTCGTCTCTCGACAAATGTCGGCATTTGTTTTGTGGCTGCTTTGTTGTGGTTACTACTCGCGATATTACCAAGAATGCTCATTGAGAATAACCTTTAGATGATGTAGGGCTTTTTAAATAGTTGCTGTCGTAATCTATACGAATATTGTAATAACCGAGTGATTATACAAATTAATTTGAAAGCGAGAGCTCACAATATATGGGCGGCACAGATTATTGAAAATGAATACGCAACAAATGCGAGCGAGAGTATCTGAAACAGCTGAGCTCAGTGAATCATAAACATCATTCGTCCAACAAAACTGAGCTAACGATGATGATGCTGATGCTGATTATGGGGGGTCAGTTTTGTGGGCTGACTAACTTTAACTGGCTTTGCATAGTACAAAGGCGACATATACATAAATACATAATGCTCATGAGGCATGAGAACAAAGAGGCTTTTGGACTCAGTGAACTGCGCAACGAACAGATGCTAATTTAAGTACAACTCGCGTGTATGTCAAACTCCGACAACTGGGCGAATGATGCGTAAATTTCAGTTAGCACATTTAAAAATACAACGACAATGGCCCATTTTCCGCGCGCTTTTCAAGGGCTGTGTGGCTCATTAAAAGCAACTACAAAAACGAAAAAAAAAAAAAGGTTTTAATGTCCCGCCAGTTGGATGTCACGAGCGTCGTAATTTATCAAGATAATCGAAATAAGCAGCCAGTCAGCCAAGTGCAATAGCAACAACAAGCTCATAAAGATAAGATAAACATGTCAATTGTCAATGGCGTGCGCAAAAGAGAGGCACAAACAGAGAAAGAGAGAGAGATAGAGAGAGTGTCAACGACATACGACAAAATGAAATGTACAATATGCCAAATGATTGCATTTAATTATCGACCATTGCTGCTTATCAAAAACCAATGTCAGAACATGCCTTTTACGCGTTGTGCGTTCGCAGGCGCCAACAGTGTTGGTTAGCGCATTTATTTAAGTATGGCTTAACAGCTTAAGGACTCGTTAATACAATAGCAATGTTTGCACATTCAGTTTTGCCTCGATTATACATATTTATAAATATTTCTTGTTGCTGGTTTCATTTACTTCTAAATTTTAATTTAATTTAATATATTTTGTGTGTGTGTGACATTAAATAAATAAATAAATAAAAGATTTACTTCTACAAATGTATCAAATTTAAATACTTAATTTAAATAGAAAATAGAAAAAAGTGTAGTCTTTTAAAATAAAAACCTTTATCTTAGTTACTACAATGTGTAATTGTTTTCAATTATACCAAATAAATTGCAATTGGACAATTGATTTACGCGACCAGCTGAACAGAAATTTGTATATACATATATATTAGCTGTGGCTGAAGAAAATTGGGTTAGAACGGGAAAAATCAACGGAAAAATTGTCGGCATTTTAATTGACTTTGACGACACGCAAAAAATAAAGAAACTGAAAAAAATCGAATAGAAAACGCAAGCAAAATTCCTGAGCCATTTCACATTCAGCGTGTGGCATCCGCCTGCTGTTTGCTGCCTTGCAACGCATACAACAAAGTATAAATTGCCAAGAAATATTTATTTTGTGCAAATTATACCCACACATAAACACATACACATGTCACGTGTGAATGTAAAAATGCAGTAAAAAAAAATAGAATAGAAAGATAAAGAATGAATTCGAGACTTGCAATTTGCACACCACGTGCAGGTTGGTAGTAAGCCAGACAGGCGAGACTTGTGCTAGACACCGACACAGACAGTGGGGCAGAGAGGGAGACAGACAGACAGGTGTACAATTTAAGTTAAATGGTCACTGGCATTTTTAGTGGCACTTGAAAGCCGTTAACAATGCAATTACAGCAGCAGCGACAACAAGTTCAAGGCACAAGGTGGCACAGACACACAATAGTTAACTCGGAGCACAAGTTGCCGCAAACAAATGCTAAAAAGGGCCCTTCTTTTTATCTAATCCTGAGCTAGACAAAGTTGAGCTTTCCATTGTTACAAGGTGTCGAGGATCAGCCATCTTTGGAGCAGAGACAGACACAGACAATGCAACCACTGCAGAGTTGCCATCATAATTTGCGAAAACGCTGTCAGTTTATTCAATTGAAATGAGTTAAATTCGGTTAAGCAACCCATTCATTCAGTGCCATTTCAATTCACTGGCATACAAAAAAAAACGCAAAGGCAGAGGCCAAATGAATTTATGCAAAATTTACGCCTCAATTGCCACCTGAGAGAACATAATGAGGCATCAGCATCAGCATCAGCATCAGAATCAGCTATGCCGAGTGTGCTTCAAGTACTCTTCTTGAAGTGGGCGGCTGAAGCGCAAAATGTAATTGCAGAAAAACATAATAATAATAATAATAACAAACAAGAGTATTCCAACGAATAAGGCTCAACTGAAAGATACTGTGTAAACAATCTTTGGGACGATGCCTAATTTTGTACTTTTCTAACTTCATCAGATTCAATAAATTAGTACAATTTACTTAATTTCAGAATAAATACGAGCTTTCCAGCGAATAAGGCTTAACTGGTAAATATGACGTAATATATTTATTGTGATAACTTAAAGTCAACAAAAATTAGTAATATTTAAACGTGATTAAATTTAAAATGATAATGGAGGCTTTATTTAATATTTAAGACGACTTCTTAGTCAGCAAAGTTACAAATCAACACTGTGCAAACTACACCACTGGATATTTGCACAAAAATATACAATAATTTATGGACCAAGTTTCGCATTGCGATTGTAAATTGTTTAAATGTTTTGTTTACTTTACGGTGTGTTTTTTTTCTATCTTACGTTTTCTTTTCGGCGCAATTAATTTGCAGCTGATGACGTCGGAAACACGAATTACTTAGATATAGTATATACAAATTTCTAAACTCACATCTACTTATATATAATTGCTGTCCAAAAATAAATGAATATTACAATGGAAAGTGAAGCCGCACAAGTGCTAAAAGAAAACGAATTAATTACTTAGATTGCCGCTAAATTGGTCGTTGAAAAGAAATCGTTTTGGAATATAATTTACTATGCAATAAGTCCAGCTTCGCATGCAATTAGATATGTTTAAACACATTTACCAATTGTGCAAAACCAAAAAAAAAAAAAAAAAAAAAAAGCAAGTTGCATTTGAGAAAAGCGAATAGGGAAATCGAATTGTCAGACAAACGACGGCAAACAAATCAAATTTTGATGGCTTGACCATTTCTGGAGAGGATTCGACGCGGACACAAGCGAACATTATGTGTATTTTTTTGTATAATATGCAAAAGGGCTTGGTGGGCACGCACATCATTACAGCAATTACTTATGCATATATCGACAGACTGACCAACTGAGCAATTGACTGAATGACTGACTGACCAGCACCGGAAGTGAGACAACGCGAAGCTTAGTTTTCGCATTGGCCCCCGTCATTTAACAACACTTTCGTGGAACTGGATAAGCGAATGGAGCGAGGAGAGGAACAACAAGAGCAACAACAACAACAGCAACAGGAACTATGCACGAGTATGGGAATGTCAGCTAGAACTGGAACTGGAACTGGAAAGGCGGCTTTGGCACCGCGACCAGTCAGACAGTCAGTCAGTCCCTAATGACTGCTCATTTTGTCATTATTCTGATTGTCGCCGCCTGTCGTTTTCATTGCAAAACTGGCATTAAATATTTAAGTGTTTGTTTATTCATATGCATATAAGCAGACTTTGGCTATATCGTCATTTAAATGTGGAGCACACATCACTTGATATATGGGTCGGAAACCATGCAAAGTTTATTTTCGGGGAAGGAATTGTTCAAAGGCAAAGTTCTACACAGAAAATTTAATTGTTGAGACAGACCCCCTTAATTATGTTATAATCAATATGATTTAAGCTAATCTCTTTTCTTTTAGTTTTATTTGCTAAAATGTAGGGAAGGCTTTAGCGCTTTCTACGGAATACCATTTAGCAAACGACTTAATAACTAAATCTTCAAGACAATTATGCTAACTGGAAACCACAAGCTCATTTAAAAGTGTGCCAACTGTTTCTGTATCAGAGACTATATATATATTTATATAAACGCAATAGAAACACTCTTTGTTTTACCTATTTAGCACTGGTTTTGATTGCCCAACTGAATGATTTCTCATTTCATGACTCAAAATGCTTGTGACCTCATTGAACTCGAATTAGCTGCAAATTATAGATTTACGTATATGTCTGTATATATATTTTTACATATATGGAAATTATCCGACTTGATGTACAACAAGTGTAACCACAAAAACGAATTTCACAATCTATTTACAAATTCAACACTCGCTGCCATTGTCAAGTGTAGTGCTAGGGTTGGGTCTTAGGTTACACCCTATAAACATATAGAATGATGATACCATATATATAAATATATATATTTATATTTATTTAATTACAATCTTAAACACTTCGCTTGTATTACCCAATTAACCACATTTTGTGTTTGTTGTATAAATAGTTCATTTTCATCTTCATTTCAATGGCTTTTTACAGCTCTTTTTTGGGCACACACTTTGTGGGTTACCGTTATCTGTGTCCCTCTCCACCTCTGCTCCATATTCCACAAGCTGTTATATTGTATTAACGATTATTGTTGGAGGTGTGCGGATATTGTTGACATTTTTTATTGTCGTGTTATCGCAAGCTTTCAATGAGCTTGCCTCTCAGTTGTTTAGCTGAAGTTGTTGTTGTTTATTGCGCACAAAAGGCGCATTTGCTGATTTAGTTTGCCTATTTTGGACCACAATAGCCAGCTGACAATAGAATGATCTGTGCTGTGATAGATTTGCTAACTAATTGGAAAGTGGTTTCGAATGCGCTTCTAATGCTTTCATTTCTGCAGAAATGAAAATCACAACCAATAAAAATAAACCAACCACAACATTGGACGATTTTCTCAGAGGGTATTTTAATTTCGTGATAAACTATGTAACACATAGAAGAAAACTTCTCTTTTTCGTAATGGTTATATAAATGCCGACTAAAATAAATCGAATAATAAAATTTAATTTAATAAACAATTCCAAATAAAATATCTGTTAACTTTCATTTTAGATAGGGTGTTTAAATTGGGGCACACCAAATGATAACTTGTTCTTGCTTGTAATATTTTTGTATGTTTGCTCTTCGCAGTTTTCACTCTATTTATAGCAGCAAAAAGTGCAGAACGTGAAGTTGTTTTCCTTTTTCTTTTCTTATTTCTTTGGCTGCATTTGGCGCCAGGCCAAAGATTTGTGTGTCAGACAGGGGCATGGGGAAGGGGTTGGGGAGTTGTTGGGGTTTGTAAACATCACGTATATAACCAGTTTACTGCCATGGTTACCAATCCACCCAAGTAACTTCTTCTGCAAAAAACCGCAAATGCAAACACTAAATTGCAATGAAAATAAAATATATGCGAACGAAAAATGAATTGAGCGCATTTTCAGCCAGTTCCCAGGGGACTGTGGCAAATGGGGTAAAGTGGGCAAGGCTTCAAAATGGTTACGAGGTCGTCTTTGTTGTTGTGCGTTGGTCACTTTTACCATTGGGTCACACACACACACACACACACAAAGACAAAGAGCAAAAGCACAAAGGAAATGAGCTCATTTGGTTGACATTTTCCAGTTCATTTTGCGTTGATTAACACACTGAGCAGAAATTTCATTTCATTACGTATGGTTTGGCGTGGCCGAAAGCCAATTATTAATTCGCACCACGACACCAAAATCTAATTCGAGCTCGAATTCGAACGCGAGCTTGGCAAGGGTCAACAACAGAAATAACATTATTGCTAGACGGGCAAACGGCGCTGACTAATCCATCCACGCATTCGAAGAACGAAGAATGCAAAGAGTAACGGCAAGAACTGGGCGCAGATTGTTAGTTACTTACGTAGTTACTTACGTCACAAGCAAGAACCACTGCGGGCAGCTGAGATATGAGTCGATTAGGCGTCGATCAAGCAGCCGCAAATGAGTCAGTGGTCAAACTACGTAATGCAGTCAACGTTTAGTTTACATAAATGTAGAGGAGAAGCAGTGAAAAGTGCAGAGCTAATTACCGAATTTGTGTAAATTTAAATAAAGTGCCGACGCACTTCCAAAAAAAAAATAGGCGCAAATCTGATCCCAGTCAATAAACACAATTTGACAACACTGGCCACAAACACAAGCATAAGAGCGCGAGAGCAAAAGAATATAAGTTTGCCGAAAGACAAACAGAGAGAGAGAGAGAGAGCGAGAGAGATCACATAACTGTTGACGCTGCTGGCAAAGGTTAAATGCTCAATTTGTTTATTCTGTGTCTGTCTGTTGGTCTGTCCCCTCTTCGCCGTTATATTTCGCACAATTTCATTTGATTATTGCGCACTCTCTCTCCCTCTCGATTCCACTTATCAGCTGAAGAGAAGGAGAATATGAAAAGCGCAACTAAATATGACATTTATTTATTTACAACTACTACTACACCAATAACCCGTTAGCAGGTACTTTACCTGTGAAACGTGTTAATTACGCACTCACCTTATAGATTTGTATCTCGGTTAGAACGACGTCCGATTCCTTGAGGACTCGCTGCACTTCATCGAATAATTCGCGTTCCGTTTCCGTTGGTTGCGCATTCTCAAAGTCGAGGAACACATCGTAGGATTTGGCGGCGCAACAATTTGAATCGTCGCGTGACAAAAGACTCAGCAGTTTGCCCATTTTTTTAATTATTTTGTATATACGTGTATTATTAAATATACTCCTTCCTCCTCTTTTGATTTTATTTTTCTATCATATATTTTGATTGTCTCAAAAGCACTTATCACGCTGCAAGAAAGAAAGAAATGGGTGATATGAGCACTGAGCAGCTGTTAAAAAACTGCACCTGTTGTTGCTGCTGCTGCTACTCAGTGGTTAATAAATTTGAGGTCGCAACAGCTGCTAAAGATCACTTAGGGGACAAAATACAGTTTTTATCTAGTTTTTTTCTTCTGCCCCTCCTTTCCCAGTGTGACAGAGAGAGAACAGAAAAAAACACCAAATTTTTAACACTGGCAATGCAGCAGCAGCAACGGCTACAAATGCATTGCGGGGGGTTGAACAGGGACAGAGGCTGTTTGCCATGTGTCTCCTTTTGTGCATGCTACAATGCGTGTGTGTGCGTATGTGTTTGTGTGTGTGTGTGTTTATTATTTGGAGTGCTGCTTTTGCGCAGGAAATGATGCGAAACTGAAACCTATCGAAAATTAGTAAACAACACACACGCATACTCGTGCAAACGCCGCAAGGCCAATTTTCACACGTCGAGTAGGGAAAAATATGGCAATTTTCCTCGCCACGCAACCACATGTAAACATTTTAGGCAACTTCCCACCCATCGCTGAGAATTAATTGCGAGAAAAGCAAAAAAATTGAGCGAGTTTCTTTTATTAATAATGTATTTGTAAATGTGTGCGTGTGTGTGTTTGTGTGTTGCTTTGTTTTTATCTGCATCTCCTTATCTGGCTGACACATCTTCTTCTTTTCCCATACCCTGCAGCAAAATACAAACGGTGTAATTGCGACCCCAGAAGGACTAACAAACAAAAAGTGTTGGTGAATTAATCAATTAAACAAATGCAATGCACACAAAATTAACTAAATATTATTTTGTTTTATTTTTAGCACAGCTTGTAATTTAGGAAATCGCTGGGTATCTGTTAGTCGAGCACTTGCAGCTGCAGTTGTTTGCGCGCTTATCTGTTATTTTTGTCTTTTTCTATTTTTTTATGCACACGATTTACGATTTTATTTGCCACTGAGTGTGTTTTAGGGTGGATTTGTTGCTGTAAATTGTTCCTGCATTGGAATTTCAGCAAAACAAGAATTTCCTCATATACAAAAAAACAACAACAAGAACAACAACAGCAATTGCGCGCTTATCACCTTTTTTCACAGCACTTTCGCGTGTATTTGTGTGTGTGTGTGTCGCAGTATTCACGTACCGTAGGAGCGGCCTTTTGCTAAATTCGTTTAATTGCGGCGATTATAACATCGCTGTCATTTACACAAGGTTTATGTTTAAATCATATAAAAAACAGCAAAAAACACGCCGCAACACACAACACGCATCCAACACTCATCCACTCTCGACGGTAGCTGAAAACGTACTAAATTTGACAGTCAGCAAACAAACAGACCGTATGACTGAACTGATGTTTGCCATTAGACATGGTATGCTGTTAACTCGATCTAGCAATGCTTCTTCTTTGTATAATAGCATATAACAAAAAGAAACATTCTCTATTTGAGATATATTACATAATCTATTATTATAATAAATTACAATAATCTATTGATGCATTAACATTTTATTTGTATTCCATATCACACATAATGAACTACGTACCGATTTGTTATCGTTCAAGTGTTGGCAAGCACGCGCAAAACTAAAAAGTGAAGACTGCTTCAGGGTGTGCACACACTGGCACTCACAACTCGTTTCCCATTTTTGCCTCGCTACAAAAAATAAAAAAATACCGAGATGAAAATGTCCCAACTGGACGACATACAGCAGCAGTTGATCCAAAGCATATCCAAGAATGACACCGCCAGCTTCAAGCAGCTGCTCGGCCAGCTAAAAGGCGGCGGCGTCAACTTTGTGGATGACAGCGGCATGTCAATTTTGGCGCACGCAAGTTTCAAAGGCAACAAGGAAGCGGTTCAACTGCTCCTCGACATGGTAAGTGGGCATATAGAATGAGAGATATGTGTGGATACTTTATAGCCCATCTTCCTCCCGCTGCAGGGCGCTGATATAAATCTGAATCAGCATGGCGCTGACTACACACCGCTCCACTTTGCCGCTCTCTCGGGAAATACGCTCGTCTGCCGGCAACTGCTGGACGCGGGCATCAATCCGGCCAGCATCAATAAGGTCTCACGCACTGCCGCCCAAATGGCCGCCTTTGTGGGCAATCATGCCTGCGTGGAGACCATCAACAACTATGTGACAAGCTCCAGTTTGGAGTATTACACACAGTTGCATGGACAGCAAACGGAGCCGCTGATTCCACCTGTGCTCCTCAAGTCGTTTCACAGATTTGTCACTGAAATCAATCTACATCCGGTGCGCATAACACTGAATGCCCAGTCGCTGGGTCTGCTCAAAATACTGCCTAATCTGCGCAAGACGCTGGCGCTCATGTGCGAAAAGGAGATGCAAAAGACGCATGATATCAACGAGCTGTTGGCGTTCAAGTTCCACTATCTGGGTTGGATTGTGGCCGAACTGTTGCGCTGCGAGGAGCAGTTCAAGGCACAGCACAAGGAGAAGGAGCAGGCGCAGGAGAAGAAGGTGCAGGACAAGAGCGATTTTATTGAACTGTTTGTGAAGCGTGTCCTCAAGGAGAACAAACTGGGCCAGCTAGACTATGTGGAGTATACGGTGCGTGAGTGTGCCCGAGAGTTTCCCTTCCGTGAGTGTACGATCTTCAGGCAGATTGTGAGCCAGCTAAGCGCTAAAGATGCGCCGCCAGCGTTGGGCCTGCTACGCAATGCCATCAACGGCATGCGAGGATTTGTGGTGAGTCCTGGCATATAAGATATCCTTAACGTAAGAGTCTGTAATAAATCATCTCTGATTTGGCAGGATGAGAGCAGCTATTGCAGTTCCTGTGGCCAGGAGAAGCCGGATAAAAAGTGCTCTAAGTGCAAGGCGGTGCAGTATTGCGATCGGGAGTGCCAGCGACTTCATTGGTTCATGCACAAGAAGAGTTGTGCACGTTTATTGGCTGCCGTTCAGGCAGGCGCCAAGGATCAGCATAAAGCGCCCATTGACACAGCCGAGCTGCAACACGAGTTGTCCAAATTATCAGCATAAAACCGATACAATACAAATGATTACCTGCATTTTAAATAAACCAATTGCGAGTTTTTAAAAGCATTTAAATCACTATTTGTGTATATAGTGTGACTAATAAATATGGTCAATGTACCCCATATCCCTGATTAACATCAAGCGACAAATGCTTCTTCAAGTCGTTCAAACCCAACACAATTCTTTTATTAAATCATCTTGAAATCAACTGCTTGCGTACACTGGCGCCATCTAGCAATTTTCCGGCACATTGGTTCTTCCAGACTAGCGACTGCTCAGTCAATTGCTTCCTCACTGGCGCCATCTAACAAGTTACCCGCAAAGTATCAATTGCTTAGTTAATACACCCACACCTAACTATCGACTACTTAGTCAATACGCGCACCTAAGCCATTGACTCCGCTAAAGTGCGATAACTCGTTTTGCGGCTGCTCTTAAATTTAATGAAATATTTCAGTCGCTTCTCGTTATTTGGGTCGTAAAAGCAAAGATGCCAACACTTTAACGACCACATCGTATACATATATTATAATTAGTAATATAAAAAAACAGAAATCCAAAAAAAACATAATGCGACACACACATAAAATAAAATGAAACAACGACAACGGCAACACCTATACAAAAACAATAAAGCATCATTAAAATATACGTATTATCATTATCAACAGCTTTGCCCGCAAAACCGGATCGCGAAAGCCGATCTTCCAATCTACCTACACGCATTTTAAATTCATTAAGTATATTAAAACAAGCACAAATTAGAAACGTGAGCGAATAGATTATTTACATGTTTATCGCATAATCTACGAATTTTGACGCTTTTTGCCACTGTTTTTAACAAGAAAACAACAATCTGAATATGCACATATTTATATATATACGTCTATGAATTTATAAATCCAACCCAATCTAAGGCTCAGCGTTGAAAAAAACACTTCCAAAGCTCAAATGCCGACTCTTTTTTTTTTAATTTTTGTGCTAAGGTGAAAACATGCAAATCCCATAATTTAATTGTTTCAACATTTAAAAGGCAAATTTATGTGAAAACAAGGGGACAAAAAAATACATATATAAATAGTGGACTAAGCCCAAAATTAGTCAAAGCCGCTTCAAAACAATAATGTCGCAACTTCGTGTAGTCTGTGAATTATTTCGCGCTGTCTTCAAATTTATGCTAAGAGATTTCTATCAATGAAAATTAAACAATAAAATAAGCAATTTTAAATTGATATTTTTTTAAAAGCGATTGCGGCGGCTGTTTTTTGAACTAAGTCAGCAATCCGGCGAGAATTTCTAGTTGCAGACCCAAAAAAATTAAGAGTTGAAATTTAATTAAAGTTATTAACTACGAAACTGGCTTTGTGGCGCCACCGTTAAGGTAGCCCCAAACAAATGTGCATTTAGATAGATGTATATAAATTTTTTTAGACCGCACGCATGGCAGCAACGAGGCAACGAGAATGTCGCCCGCTGCCTGCTGCGCCGCTTATCGTATCAATTATGCTGGCTAAAAAGGCAGCCGCCGTCGGCGCAGACAGATTTGTCGCATTTGAGGCGATAATAATGCACGAGAAATGGCCACACTACTCGTTGTGCCGTGCCGTGCCCAGTCCTACTCCAACGGCTTGGCTATAAAAGGTGCGATAAAAACGAAAATTTCTCAAGCCAACAACGAGAGAGAGATAGATGCAACAGCAGTCGTTGCCGTTGCCGTTGCCTTTTCTGCGTCATCCGTCGGCAAAAGACCAAACGTCTCTAAAGCCGTCAAATCGCTGCTCATAATGGATGCCTTATCTGCGAGAATTGTTTTAACTACTACTGGAGTTGGTTTTCAACTCTTTCTCTCTCCCTCTCCCTCTCGATCTCTCTCACTCTAGAGTGGCGCTGATGGAGCACATTAATTTACTTTAGTTGTTTTGTCCAACTGGCAAAACCTGTAAAAACGGAAGCCTCGCACAGTTTGTGCTGTGGTACCCAGTACACGTAACGACCAACGGACTAGCCTTGCAAAACTATCGATAATTGCTCAACTTTCGATAGGCAGCATAAACTTATAAGAGCAGAACAAACATGTGTTTCTTTTTTGCTATATTTGTAATTATTTGCCATATTTGTAAGCTGCGCTTAAAACTAATTAACAGATTACGACTTAAATGCTAATATACTGCACAATATGATCACATCCAAGCTTAAAAGGTGGCCAACAAGAACCAAAACGTTGCATTTAATACGCCAAAATTGCAGAAATGCTGAAACTGTTTCGTTTTGTGGAGGTTTTTGGGCGCGGAGAGCTTGTTGCTGTGCTGGATGAGGGTGAGGATGAGGTCGCAGATAAACCTGACAACGTTTGTGACGGAGAAGCAGGCGCTGCTGTTGTTGGCACATAGGCAGGCAGCGTCGGTGGCACTGTGGCAAAGTAAGCGGCTTGCAACAGAGCTGCACCGGGAGCGTAGTTAAGCGCCGCAGGATAAGGATTGGAGGTGGCTCCAGTTGCTGCTGCAGCTCCTGCATAGTAAGCCGGCGACAGGCTACGCTGCGAGTCCTGCTCAAAGTCCGAGCGTGGACGCTTCGCTTGCGGGGAATCAAAGCTGCTGACGCTGGAGCCATCGTCCTCGGATTCAGCACTGGAATTTGAGCTGCTGTTCAGCTTGCGCTTGCAACGCGACTGTCCCGACTCACGGAAGCCCTTGGCAAACGGATTGTTGTCAATCTTCAGCTTGGTAATGCGATCGTTCTGCAAGCAATAATAAATAATAGAACCCAGTTAGTTGAATGCCTCTGTAATCGGAGCTTGGCTGGCGCCAGTGAGTAATGGAAAAGCACTTGAGTATTGTGTCAATGTCGACAAGACACTGTCTCAAGTGCCAACAATTAGCTGGAGCGTTACCCACCTGATAGGCAGTCACGGCGACAAACTCTGTCTCCGGGAAGACAAACGCCTGCTGTGGCGCCCAGGGCAGCTGGGTGAGCTCACTGCTCCGGATGATGTGCAGACGTGGCTGATACTTGTGCATGCTGGCCAGCACAACCTGGAGAGATAGCGGGAGAGACACCGTAAGTAACTGCAGACAAGAGACAGACAAATATCACTTACATGTCCACTGTTGTCCAGTGTATTATTCGTCAGTTTGACCTTGTTGAAGAGCAGCGCCTGGGATTGCCAGTGGGCGCCTGTTGCCGGGCTATCCGGATGCAGATACATGCGTTGGGGACTCTGTGGCTCGGCGCCACCGGCTGGCACCCATTGTGAGCCGGAAAACTTGTAGCGACAGTCGCCAATGGGCACCATTTCCAGCAGGACACAATAGTTGGTGTCCTCCTCCAATCCGCTCAACGAGACGCGCATCGAGGGAAACATGCGTCTGCAAAGGAGAGAGAGAAGCAAAGAAGAATAGATGTTGATTAAGTGAACAGCTTTACAATCCACAATAGGAATATGCTATGTGGCAGGCAGTTAAGCACAGACATAAATCAACAAGGTCTTCTCTCGTTTTCTAAGCGCAAAAAAGGCGTTGCCCGGTCATTTTGATTTGTGGCCTGGCCTAACAAGTGTGTAATTATGAGCAGCGGGGGCAAACGCCGCAAACGGCGCAAACGTTGCATCGATTTAAAACGTAACGAAAACAAAACACAAAAAAAGAGCAGACTCAAAACAAATGCATGTTCCACTCTCAGATTGATTAATTGCAGGGAGCGCACAGCGTATGGCGCCAAACAATTAGACAAGATCTCCGTAGACTCTGTCCGGCTTAACGGCTACCAAATGTGGCGCTCGGTGCAGTCAATGCATGGCTAATGAGCCGAGAAAGTGGATACCGCTCAAGCTCATAATTATGTTAATTTTGCTGCTGCTCGGTAGTCGTCACAGCAGTCTCAGTCGCAGTCGCAGTCGCAGTAACATTCAGATAGCGATACAGATTCAGCTATCGGAATATTAGAATACTCCCAAGCGACAACAACAAAGGGGCCCCTTTGTAGGGAAAAGTGTGAAAACGCAGGTAGAAAACAGCGGACATAGTCTGGGTCTGCGTCTGCCTCAGAGATCTCTGTGTGTCTTGCAGCATTGTCAAAGCCGAAGAAGATTTTTATGAGCGCGCCGGCGCCAGGACGGCGGCTGTGGCAGCAACTGCAGCGACTGTGTTGCACTTGTTGTTGTCACTGTTCGGGTTCGAGTTTTAGTTCGCTCCTGCTGCGTTTTGAATTATCGCTAGGCGCCACATTAGGCCACGTTTTCGAGAACCGACAGTCGTCGGGTCATGGCAAATATTTACATAGGCCCCGTTTTTGCCCCGACCACAGTGCACTTGACTTTTACCCAAACTCGAGCTGGCTATTTGCATAGGAAATGTGTTGTATGTTGTATGTTGTATGTTGTATGTTGCATGTGTGTTCTTCTTGGTAAACTTACCGTCCGCTCTTCGTGATGATCATTTCGGTGCCGATGTGATGGAATTGCTGCCATAATTCGTTATTCTCCAATTTGGCATCCACACCGGGCAACGTAGGCCGACTGGGCAGCAGTATTTGTGGCTGATGTTGAGCCATATGCATTGGCAGCATAGCCGGAAAGGGATCTGTTTGTTGGATAGAAGAGGAAGCGCGTGTTATTCACAGAAGTGGCTTAAAAAGTTGTCTGGCTAGTTCATTAGCTTCTGCTGCTGCCGACCAGTTTTCTGAGCCAGCCAAAAGAAGCCATAACAATTAATGTCTGATAAGTTTGCATGAAATTTTATATTAACTGATTATATATCGGATATTTATTTATTTGAAAAGTACTACAAGAAATCTAGACACGTTCTGCGTAACTGTATTAAAATCTCAAGCTTAATTTCATATGGGACAGCTTCTATATTTATCTTCGCCTTAATTAGAACACAAATCGTTAAACTAATTTATCAATATGCATAACAAGTTTCTCAAAATTATCACAATCAGCTTCAAATTTATTTTAGCTTTTCTCAACACTTAATCGATAGATTCGCCGTCGGCATTTTCAAACTGCGATCGTTTAAAGACTCACCTGGTATGCGTTGCATAATCTGTTGACGGTACAGCTCATGGGCCATATGCATTCGCATATCCATACTCCATTCGTTCATGGACATCATAGTTGACAAATATTAATTTATGATACTAAAACAAACACTTAAAGTTCTGCACTTAAGTTCACTTGGCTGGTAATTTATTTTTTTTTATTATTATATGTTTAGCCTTGCGCTCTTTGTTCTGACACGCACGACGTTTCGCAACGAACTGATCTTGAGCTGATCGAGTCTATTGCTTAGCTGCTTGAGCGTCGTAGCCGGTTCCAGTCCCAGTGGCTACCTGCCAAACCAGTTCCCGCAGCAACGCAATCCGATTGGTTGAGCTGAGCAGCCGCCTACGCTGACAACCGCTGCTCGACTATGGCGCACTCGCTCTCTCGCTACGATCGAGCGCCATTTTGTGTGTGTCTGTGAGGGGGAAAAATGTAACTGTAGCCAGCTATATGTATATGCATTTGTATTTGTGTGTGTGCGCAGCAACGATGTCTTGGGCCGTGCTCAGCAGCGAGTGGCGAAGTTAACGCTTAGCGCTGTTGATTTTCATCAGCCGCAGTGTTTTTCTGCGCCACTGACTTTCGCTCCCTCTGCCGCTGAAGCTGTACCTCTCTCTCTCTCTCACACACACACTCTCTCCGGCACTGTCAGACGTCAGTCTTCAATGTGGCATGCTTTGTAATTCAGAAGTGAGATTTTCCACAGCGCGCCTGTCTGCAACAGCAGAAATGCAGAACGCAGAAGGGAGACGTCTGGAAAAATGCCCGTTGCTATTTTCATTGCCGTCTTCCGTTGTTTGCTATTTGAGGGTCTTTTAGACTGGGACTGGATATGGAATTGGGACTGAGTCTGTTCCTCAGTACTGGGTTCTTTTGGGCATTCGCAGTGTTTTTTCCTTCTTTTTTTTTTTGTGGCGTGTAATTAGCTACCATTTTGGCTGTTGTTGGCATTGTCTGGCATTTTGTATTTATGTATTTTATGCAGACAGGTGAAACATAAATTTTGTTGCTTTTGTTAATTGCCCGTTTCGATATTTCGAAATACCCCCAGCCATATACAGCCAGCCATGTGCTGTTTTTCTTTTTTATTTCAGCCAGATTGCTGGCCATAGTTTTAAGAAAATTGATACATTTTGGGTCTGCCCACGGAGTTCTCTCAACTATTGATTATCGCTTGTCAGCGCTGAAAATTGCTTCTAATCGCTGTTGAAGTGCATTTTCCGTAAACTAATCACAGTGCATAAGTAGCTACAGGAAGTCAGTATGAATGTGAAAATTGTTGACTCTACCTATATATGACTAATAGCTAAAGGAATTCATACTTTACAGATTAGTTAAGGATTTGGGTTTCAACAGCGGTGAAAGCATTGCAAACACAACAAAGCTTACAATAAATACATTTATGACAATCTCAGCAGATCTTAAGTTGTATTACCTGATCTTTGTGTAAATTTACAGAGCTATATAAGCTCACGACACATTCCTGGTTTATCATTCTACTTGGAACAGATTAAATAATAATCTGTTATCTAAGAAGTTTTTATATACATTTTCATGTGATCAAAAATTTTCGCTCATGCATAATATTTACCCAAACATATTTTTAATTACTCTTGCAGATGGCATTTTTTTTAGATAGCTCTAAATAAAATTTCCATAATATTTCCAAAATACGTATAAATATAACATTAAGCAACGGCATTGACCTTGAGCAATGAGCTCTAGCAATGTTTAGACGTCTCCTTTTAAAATGTATTCTGGCCAGAGACTGTTGACAGT
Organism: Drosophila planitibia; assembly: GCA_035043785.1. Classification (NCBI taxonomy): domain Eukaryota; kingdom Metazoa; phylum Arthropoda; class Insecta; order Diptera; family Drosophilidae; genus Drosophila; species Drosophila planitibia. The sequence goes on from JAWNMS010000023.1 coordinate 642,833, forward strand.
CGGTCCCCCAATCTTCTTGGGAATGCCCGAAAACAATTTGCACTTCACTTCAAGCGCTGCATCCAAATCACATTTCGTCGCCAGCAAATCATTTCGGGCTTGACTTCACTGCCAACGGACTAGAAAGAAGGATTCCAACTAAATTTGCACGACGCACTCATTAAATTGGCATTTTGGCCACATTAGCACGTTTGCCGGGCGTAGACGGCATATCTCCGGTGAGGAACAGACAGACCCAGTCCACGTATCCCAGCCCAGACTGCTGCAGATGTTGTCATGGTGACATGACGACGGGCGCCAGTGCATCGTAAAATATTTGTACAAATAGCAGCAAAAAAAATATAAAGAAAACTTTATTTGACAATAGAAACAATGGGAGCACACACAACACACACAAAAGATATGAAATTGTAACGCTTCACGCCTGCCTGATGCAACCGAGGCAATCCGGCAAACCGACAAAGGGCCAGACAGTAGTCGCTGGATGCTAGATGCTGGACAGCAACTGGGGCGTTGCAGGCAGTTTTATGGCTGATTCTAGTCACAGATAGATGTACATGCATATATGTGTATAAAGATAGCCCTGGTTAGGTCAGGTGTAATTGCGTCACTAAACGCGGGCAAGGTCACTGTGCGGCACAGCCCACAAAGCCAGCTGAGGATCCGCTGCCGGAGCAAGTTGCGGCAACTTGGTGTGAACTGATCCGTAGGCGGGCGTTTTTCATGTTCCAAATCAACTTAAGATGTTTCCCGTACCTGGCCTGAGGGAGGATGAGCAGAGTCGAACGAAGTTGTCGCCAATTGAAGTAATAATTTTGTATTGTTCTTTGTCGCGCGACGCGACAAGTGCCGAGACAATCTCAAGCAGCGCTTGGCGCCAGCACATCAGGTCCTGTCGTCGTCGATGTCCTTTGTGTGCTCTTATCTGCCGACTGCGCATCTGCCACGACTGCCAACAGTGCACAGTAGCCAGCCCAAGGCTAAGCGACATGTGTTTGGCTTTGATAAGAGATTTGAAGGCGGCTACCGTTAGCCAACTCGAACAAAAGAAGCTCTGCAGCTGCGGGCAGTAGCATATATTTGTTGTAGACAGATCACGTCAAATCGGTTAGGCTAATTAAAATATACACATAAATATATACAACAAAAAAAGCTAACAAAATGAATTGGGAAATGCGTGTATTAAAAGACGATCAAGCATTATGGTTATTGGGCAGACATAATAAATGGGCAGACAGGTTGCATTTTTATGCTGCCCCCTCGAGGCACAACAACTCAATAAATCATGAATAACCCTAATTAACCCATACATTGGGAGAGGTTTACTCTCCAGATTGTCACCTGCATGAGCAACAGCAACAGCAACAACAAGTTACACATAATTTATGAAAAAAGATGGAAAGAAAGATCTACACATAAATTGGGAATCATAAAATAATATAAATGATATAAGCGACACTGTCTGCGCCTAATAAGCAAACATTGCGAGGCGTTGCCGGGCTCAAGCCCCGAATCCTGAGAAAAATAAAATGCATAAAGATGCAAACTATGCGATAAGTCGCCAGTTGTCCAGAGTCTCAGCGTTTTAGGCGCCTGCAACTAAATGCTAAACGAGTTAACTCGCTGATAGAGATCTTTGGGTAAATACTAAGCTGAGGCTCAAGGTGCGTTTGGGCATCATTAAGGCAACGTAAAGACAAAAAAAAAAACAAAAAAAACACTGTCGAGACAACCACAGCGATGATTTAATTTTCCAACACGCTTTCTACCACGCTTGGCCCAAAGTCGTAGCCAAAAAAAAGACGAAGAAGAATCAGGCAGAAGAAAAAAACAGCCAGCATGGGTTGAGGCTGAATTTTGAGTGATCGATGGCCTGTCGTTGAGATGATCACTTTCCGTGGCTGCCTAGCGGCTACTAGTTGAGATACTTAATGACGACAGAGATACAGAGAAACAGAGAGAGAGAGAGAGAGAGAGACAGAGCGAGAGAGAAGTCATCTCGGAGACGGGCATAATAATTTGTTAAGATGTTTGTTTCGATCGATGCCTTGTTGTTGATCGCTGCAACCTTTTCCTACAAACAAATACTACACCACTCTTTGCATATACACATATTTATATTTCTCACGTTGTGAGGCTCCACTTTAAGAGTGTACCCCTGTCTGGGTCCACAGCGGACGCCTGTCACAAGATCAGAAATCAATAAGTAACTGTTAGATGCATTATGGCCAGACGCCCATAAGTGCCAGCCAAATAGTAATAGAGATAGAGATAGAGAGGAGAGAGAGAGAGAGAGTGAGAGAGACTCAAGCTACCGATCATCATGCTGATGTCGCCACCAGGGCGCTCGTTATCAGCAGCTCGGCATCTGGACACATTACATTGCTACTTAAGATACATTCGGCCGGCGCTCGTATCGATTGCAAGCGTTTCGCCATATCGATTACCCCTCGCTGGCGGCGGCATCTCTTTGCATTGGCCTAGCGGCAATTGACCTGAGCACAGAAGTCGATCTATGTAATCGATACGAGATCGAGCTGGAGATCCTGATCCCGATCGCAAAAACTTGTAGTTGGTATCTTTGGCTCTTCCTGCTACAACATTTGGCGGCATTCGGAGTCTGTGATCTTTGTGTCACGGCGGAGGGCGGCTGAGAGATTCGCTTGAGATTTTCAGATTGTCATTGATCAACGATTGCCGCTGGCCATTTAGCCATTTCAGCCTGGGCAATCGTTTTGCATGGACCAGCATGGACCTGATATCGAATGTCCGTCGAGTTGTGGCGCTCATTTAGCATGCCACTCGCAGCTTCAACGCACTAATTAAAATAAATTCTGTCAGACATTCTCGTTTAATTTTTTCGCGCACCTCCAATGCAGCAAATTTATACAAAAATACAAACAAAAAATGAAACCGTCACACAAACTACCAAAGTCGACGCGAGAAAACATGCAATAAATACGTCAGTCAATACGTCAAATACTCGAGATGGAGACGGAGACGGAGCCACTGACGGCGTTCGGTCGCTTGGGGTTATTTAAAATGCACATTATTAATTAGTTGTTATAATTGCATTTAAAAATCCATTAATATTTATAGAATTCATAATAAATAATGAGGCGAAGTCGCCTTTTCGCCTCGCTCGCTCCCTGCCTCCTCTCTGCACCCAAAAATGGCGACAATGTACGCCTCTAAATGCCAAAACAGTCGACGAGGAGCCGCATCCACATGGAGCTTACGACGGCTGGGACCCCGCCAAGTTTGGCAATTTATGCGGTCTGCAATTTGACGAGTTAGGATCGCCCCATGATGTGTGTGTGTGTGTGGCATAAGTATTTGAAATGCGGCGTCACAACCAAAATTTTGCTAGTTGTCTTTGACAAATTCCTATAAAGTGTCTGTGTGTGTGAGAAATGTGCTGTCGGAAAAAACTTGTTATAACAAGAATTTTGCAACAAAGAAGCCTAAGTTTGGTTGAGTAAAATTGAACTTTAAATACACTTGATCCAATACATATTCTTATCCCATTTTCCATTTCAAATATGGAAACATATTCCTTTATATTCAGTCTATATCTATGATTTTAACAGATTTATGTGAGTGATCTTCAAAAAAAAAACTGATTGATATATGTATGCTAAAGCCGAGCTGTCAATCACAAGTATACTTACATTTTAAATGTTGTTTCTAAGAAGTATTTCTCTGTAAATTACGTTGATAATATTATCATATACTTTTTTATCTCACTCAAAATCACTTGCAATCCGCAGCTTATCAGTACCTTTATTCCATAGATGGAGTTTCTCACATGTTTCCATTTCTATCCGACAGTTTAACAACTTTGTTTTTACTCACTTTCGAGACTGTTCTGATTAAGTTAGATCCTGGAGCGCATCGGACTCCGGCAGATTCCAGCAGAGCCAAAACTGAGATCGTTTTCCTTTGGTGCAGCCTTCATAAATATTTATGTCTCGTCATTGAGCCCAATTTTTTATAACGCATATTAAATTGTAAATTAAAAACAAATTTTTGTTGACTTTTCTACACAGTGTTTTATTGCAATGATGTTTGTATGTTTGTAGTCCGCTCCGAGTCCAAAAACTGAACCCATAATTAAATTTTAACATTTCCACCTTTCTTGTTGTTTTTGTTGTTGTTGTATTAATTTCGAATCCGTTTGCTTGTCTTTAGCTGCGATCAGAGTGCAGCGGGTGTCGCCTCCATTCTCTGTGTCCGAGATTCTCAGGCCAGTTGCCGTGCTGACCACAAGCCGAGAGTTCCCAGTGCTGGCCAGTGCAGGGCAGTCTCAGAAAAGGGTGAAATATATCACTGGCGCCAGAGTACCGCCCGCTGTGCCCCAAACGTGGTAAATTTTTTATTGCAGCCGTTTAGGCGAGCGTTTCACTGCCAAGGACATCAATCAACAATTTCTGTGCTTGGTTTGGCTCAGCGTTTCTTTCAGTGAGGGCGTTCTTTTCGATTGTTGTTTATTTATTGCATTGACACACAACAGTGTGGGCATCATTTGATGACCATTAGAGGATTGAAATTAAACTTTCGGGTTAGAGACGCGTTAATATGATAATATGCACCGCTGTCTCTAGTTATTCGACCTGTTGCCTCTATCTTTCTCTTCGTTTTTTTTTTTTTATGAAATAAGCAATTAAAAATGAATTTGAGGCAGCATCATGCTGGCACTTTAATGACCACCATTTAATTGGATTTCAATGTTTTGTCTTTTATACGCTTGCCCCATAAGCGTGGTGGGTCCTTTTTCGGTACTGATTGGCCCCCCTCTCTCTCTCTCTCTCTCTCTCGAAAGCACAATTAAACCTCTTTGATGGTAAAACTATAATTAAATTAAACATTTATATTGGCAGTTTATTAACATCGCCTAGGCGTAGGCTCGTCCAAATGTCATGGGGCTATCAAAATGGTTTATGGCCTTATATGGGCCTGATTGAGTTATGAATGCTGTTATGTGATGACAGCACTTGATTGCGGGACAAATCTAGACCCATGGTAAAGATCTTTTATGCCAAGGCATACATGTGTAAAGTTTACTAAGTATTTACATCTTACACCAAACTCTTGACACGAAAGTGCACTTTAACTTTGACAAGCACACAGAACGCCTACTCCGACCAGCCACGGACAAAGGTCCTGCAGCTCCTGTTACGCTTGTGCATGTGGCACATTAGTCAATCCGTAACCAGACAATTGCATTTCAATCACAACCAGAAACGGGCTTGGTTGCTTCCCGCCCACCAAATGTCATCGTAACTAGGACAAGCCTTCATATCCATACCCTCCGATATAGATTCCTGTTCATGTATATAATTGGACAGACAGTTGGTCAGTTGACGAGACCGGCGACTGGCGCGACGTCTCCTAAGCACGCCCCTGTCTCCAGCATCCGATCCGGCTGACCCAAACCCAAGTGAATCACTTTCCATATGTATGTATTTCTGTTTGTGTGTTTGCTGCGACCTATAAACTTAACGTGATTACTCGGGTTGTATTTTTTTGGTTTTGTGTTCGTTTTTATTTGTTTCCAGATCCCACAAGTCGACTTGAAATCGGGTTTAATATGTGAATGCGTTGATTGCCTCTGCTTTTTAATAAAATGATAACTTTTAGACCAGACAAATATTTCATTTCCTTTTCGACAATGGCGACGACCAACAGACGACGACAAGACGACAAGACGACCAGAGGCCAAAGACAGAAACGTAAAATCATCATCAACTAAAACGAAGATAACAATTCGTTCAAGAACGTAACGAATTTTTAATACCCTGCAGTTGAACTCGAAGTGATCTTTTCATAAAAATCAAAAGAAACCTAAACTTAATTAAGTATTCAATAAGTTTATACGCAAATTTGGCCAAAGTCTTAGTTTGTGTAACATAAATCATAGCAATATTGTGTTGACATCAACAAAAATGCTTGATAGGATATGTAGGATATGTACTCTATATAGATAAAATGTTGTAAATTGCCGCATCAATTTATGAATAGTTGAAAGTTTTAACGGGAGTACATTTGAAATGAACAGAAGGGAGGACTGAAGTGCCTAATGTTTCTGCGCATATAATATAATGCATATAATTAAGAACTACCCCAATCGCAGTTTGTGGATAATGGGTATCATAACATGAGCAGAGAACAACTATGGAAACAGCTTTGGCGCATGAATGATCACTTGCCAGCACAAATTGGAGACTGGTCTGAACGTATTTGCACCTCTGAATTCGGTGTGGGCACAACAACAGCAGCAGCAGCAGTCTCAGCAGCAGCAACAACAGCAACAGCAACTTGGCCGAGACCCAGACGGACGATAGCGCCAGTCGGCTGCCGCTAGCCCAGCAGCAGCCCAGTCGAGTGAAGGGCCCAGCAAAAGCCAAGTCTCGGGACCCAGGCCCAACTGGCTCTGGTTCAAGTTCTTAGTTCGTAAAGGCTTCGTATTTTCTTCCTCCTCCTCTGCCCCCTCCTCAAGCACACACTCTCTCTCTCTCTCTTTCTGTCTGTATAAGTGTGTGTGTGTGGCATGGTGTGGACGGGCGGTGGCAAGATCGTTTAGCAGCGCGACGGCGCACTTCATTGCCAGCACTGGCAGCATTGGTCTGCCCAGCCCAGCCCTGCTTTGGCCTGGCCTGCCGCATTCCAGCCAAATTTGCTCGCAACATGAAGAAATTGCTGCTTATTTGTTCGTGCCCTCGTTGCAGTTGTCGAGATTATATGGACATGGATGTGGACACACGACTGCTGCTGATGCGGCCGCTGCTGCCCTGGCGCCAGTTTTTGGCTGCCCAAATGTGGCATTTAATGAAATTTTCCCCCCAGCTTTTGTTTTTGATCGTTGTTGTTTCTGTTGTTTGCTTGTTTGACTGCACACTGGTTTTTGTGTTTTTTTTGTTTTTGGCAGCTTCTTAGGGTTTCTGGCTGCAACAGCCAACGTTTTTGGGGTCTTGCGTGTGTTTTTATTTTGTATTTTCGTATTTTCGTGAGTTGTAGGAGAGCAGTTCGCCAGAAACTTAACGACTTCTATGAAGGCTTTGTTGAACTAAATTATTTAACTACTGATTAGAGTTGTTGATTAGAGTTCGTTTATTTGAATCTTAAGTATTTATGTGGTGCTTTCAAACAGTTTTCGACCGGGCGGTTTTTGCATTTGTAGTTTCTTCTATTTGCTCACTTATGAGTTTTAACGCCCAAGCCAGTCTTGGTTTTATTGAACAACATTTGCTTAAAGCCATTCGTAGCTCATGGCTAGTTCGTTATGACCCTGTCAAAGAAGAAGGCCAAATAACGAAAATCGTTGCTGTTGGCGTTAACGAGTCTTTTGACAGGTTGATTCATGCTCACGTCGCTGACTTGGCTTATTTGACCCAAAGTAGGGGCCTGTCCATACACAAAAATATGTATATGTATTTGTCTGGGCCACCACCAGTCAGGCAGTCAAGTATCCAACGATCGCCTGTCCATTTGTTTGTTTTTCTTATGGCTTATGGGAGTTAACTCCGAGCAACAAAAACATTTTTATTAATGACCACCGAACGAGAGAGATACAAAACAAGAAGGAGAAGTATAAGTTGGACAAGAAGAAGAAGAAGAAGCAAAACTGATGCCACACAATTGCAATGGGCGCCAAAAGGGCCACTTGGTTTAAGCCACAGTCGCTGGTCCCAGTCTGAGACGCATCCCCAACCGTTCGGAAGGGGGCAGGGCCAGGCCAGCGCCAGTTTTGAGTATGTGTTGAAATGTGGTAATTTGTCTCGCTTAGAAACTCGCCAGCGTTGCTGCTGCTGCTGTTGCTGCTGTTGTTGCTGCTGTTGTTGCTGCTGTTGTTGCTGCTGTTGTTGCTGCTGCTGCTGCTGCCCACACCGAAAGGCAAACAAACAAAAAGAGCTGATGATCAACGTTTCATTAATAAAACATTTGTTCGCCTGAAGAGTCCAAGTCCGATTCGGAGTCAGAGCAGTAACTGAAGCTGACCAGCATACGTTGAGTCTTCGAAGCGTAGCAGTTACCATTTCCATAATTCATAAACGCCAATGCGAACTGCCAACAACTACTGGTATTGAGTTTTTGTCAATAGTCGGAGATTAGAGGCCCATAACATCGGCTGCTGTTGCTGCCGTTGTTGCTGCTGTTGTTGCCCCCTTATTATAGCTAGACAAACAATAAATTTCACAGCTTAACGCGATCGCATAATGAGCTTGGCCCGACTGCGAACACAACTCAACTCAACTCAACTCAGCTAAAGCCATAGCCATAGCCACAGCATCGAGTCTTGCTCATCCAAAGTGGCCAGCGAGCAAACACACAGCTAACCTAACCCAACAGCAGCAACGGCAGCCACAGCAGCAAAAGATTCAACACTTTTTTTACCAAGCTACCCGCATTGCACGGGGCAATGTTTGCTCAGCTCGGAGCTTCGGTTGCAATCCGTTGGCATTGTCGTTGTCCATTCCGTTCCGTGGAACTGTAAGCGACTTCAATAGAATTAATTTACGCCTCACGTCTGTCGCACAGTTACATATACATAAACATATACATAAACATATACATAGACATAGACATATGTGTGTATTGTATGTAATTCCAGCCAGCATCTTCACCTGCATCTCCCAGCCGTCTCTTGTGGTAATTATAAAAATTATCAATATTATTGTGAGCAGTTAGAAAATATTTGTGCAACAAGGTGTTAAAATGCATTTACATAAACACTTGAAGCGTTGTCATGCCTCATTTGGCCTTTTGCAACGAGTACGGCTAGCTGGCTAGCTAAATAGTCGAAGTTATGGTTATGCTTCTGAGCAGATCTCTGTTTTCAGCTTATAAGCTATTTACCATTGCACTATTTAAGACTAGTTAAAGTTCTAACCTATTTTTGGATAGATTTACTGAATATAAAAATATATTTTTATATTTTAATTCACTTACGAGTTATAAAAGATAAGTACAAAACTCATAAGATAATTAAGATATAAAAAACACCGATGAAAACTCCAAGCAGCTATTCCATGTTTAAAATATTTAGTCTTCAATCTTCTTTATGAAAAAAATGAAGAAAAACAAATGGGTTCCATTTTAAAATTGCAAACAAAAATCCAAAGAATACCAAATTATAAAAAAAATATAAGAAGAGACAATAGATTGCAAGTAAATCCCATTACATAGCAGTAGCTCCACGCCTCAAAAGAGCAGAAAATAGAAAATAGTAGAAAAGTAGACGTAGAACCACCCCAACTAAAAGATGTTACTTCTTCACACTAAAGCATTGAATAAGTGCGGCAACTCAACGCCAAAGGACCCCTGACATTGGCACCAGGAGACACACCAACAAATAGAGCCCAGCATGAACACGAATCCATGCAACCATACCAAAAACAAAAAAAAAACACATCTCGCGGCAGAACCCAAAGGCCGGCCAATTTGGCTTAAAATTACGCTACACTGATCAAAGGCAGCTGCGCCAGATAGCGACGAGTGAGTGGATGACGATGACGGAATGATGAGATGAGATGAGATGAGGCTGGCGAAAGTGCAGTGACGTGTGGATGCTTCAACTGATGTCTTCCGAGCCGTGGCAAGCAGCGATAAGCCTCATCTGTGTCTCTGGCTGACTGCTATTGATCTCACCTGAGCAGCACCAGCAGCACCAGCAGCAGCAGCAGCAGTGTAGTATGATCCGTACCTGTGATACATTTTACACGGCAGCGCTCCAGATAACTTGGCCTGCCTTGTCAATTGGGCGGACAACGATATTGTTATGCTTATTACACCGGCACAGCTACCGAAAGTTGAAACTGGCTGGCCCTGGACCCTCGATCTTGTTTCTGTTTCCCGGTCTAACTCAGACTCTCCCTCTCTCTCCCTCTTTCTCTTTGGGCTCGGGTTTGGGTTGTAGGAGTATGCGGTGCACTTTGAGTTCAGTTGCCGACCGTCGGGGATTATCTCTTTATCAGCCTTAATCTCAAGTAGTTAATAAAGTGCGATGCTTTGTACTTTAACCGCCGCCATTGTTCACCGTTGCTTCGGCTGCTGTCTCTGTCCGGTGGCCAAAGACGAGGACGTGGACGATGCCGCATTTCGTTGAGTGTGCCTCGATGCAGATAATCGTTTGTGGTATGCCGATGTGAAAGATGTGAATATGCATTAGCCAAAAAACAACCAACGAAAAAACACTGCTGCGGGGCGTGATTATCATAAGGTAAAAAGTGCACTGGGCTGGGAAATTTTCAACAACCTGCGAATGTAAAATAGAAAACTTGACTGCTTTCTGAGTTAACAGAAACTCTTTGTCACAAAATCAAAAAATGAATATGAGTCCATACAAAGAATGGAAACTTTCATACTAAATTCGGCTGACATTGAATGTCTACTTTTTTGCTTCAAATAAATATTTTCTCTATTATATTTCACACACTTAAGATGCCCTTTTATAAGATGAAAACATTTGCAAATAATTTGTACTTATTATGCTGAAATACTTTTTACAAAATTCATTTTATCTTTAGAGTTTTCCCTAAGCAAACCAATAACAATTCATCCCAAGCGATACTCTCTGGATCCTAAGTAAATGCATACTATACCATCTCTGTTTAGATCAAAATTCGAGGATATTTGGCAGCTGTTTGGGCGGCTCCATTGCGAATGTAAACAGATAGACAAACAGATGACAACATTCGAACAATTGTGCCCCTTTGTTGAATAATGTTCAAAAAATTGTCAACAATGGCAAAATGATTGTTATCCTTTAACCAAACCTCTTGTGGCAAACCCAAATCCCATTTGCCACAAACAATTTAAGCGAAAATTGTTTAAGCAGCAGTAAAAATAAACCAAAAGAGCCTGCACACATACGCATCTCAACACACATCTATATATATATATATATGAATATGTCGCAGACACAAACACTGAAGATCCAGACATGATGAAATAAAGGCAAATCCTTTGAGCAAATCTTTGCTCGCATCTCTTGTCGTTGAAATGAAAACAAACCCAAAATGGGATCTTAAAGGCTGCGACAAACTGTAAAAACAAATTGCGTTTTGTTTCAATTATACAAGGATTACATACATGTGTAGTACATGGATGCGCTTAGTGCCCTGCCCTGCCCTGCCCGGCTCTCATTCCCTTCGGCACTCAAGTGGGCTCGTCGTCGTCGTCAGGCACTTTGACAATTTGCACTTGATTCTTAAGTAGGTGATTTCTATTATGCGAGACATTAGCTGTCATACAAACGCCCTATTCAAACCTAAGGGCGCACAACCGGCCCAAGCACTTGATTAGCATTTTGAATACATATGAATAGTTTTGAATACACGCATACAATAGCAGCAGCAACAACATGTTGGCCATAAAATCTCAAGTACCTTTGCATTGTGCGCATAACGCCGGTGCCAGCCAACTAGCCAGCCAGCCAACCAGCCAGAAACATCAGGTAGGATAATAAAACCGCACAGGCAGCAGCTTTTCACGTTTTCCTGCTCTCGGTCTCTTCAATGGCCTGTCGGCGGGGAAATTCGCTGGAAATTCCTGGCCAGCGGCCAGTTGATGTGCCATAAAATTATGGTGGCTCATAAAATTCATTAATCGCTGCTAAATGCGCGTCATTAGTCAACATGCGGCGGCGCAGGCGCTGCACTTTTCCAGGAAGCACTCGCCTCAGGCACCGCATTTCCCTTCTGCCCACAACCACCACCTCATCCTCATCTCTAACGAGCTGAGCAGCCCACGAGGGCAACAGGCGCATCGCGTGAAAATGGTGATTAATGCTTTTAGTGCGTGGATTTAATATGGAACGCACGCTTGTTGAGCTGCTGCTGCTCCTGCTGCTGCTGCTGGTGATCAACAGGTAGCCCGAAACGGAATGGAACTGCAGTTGGAAAGCCCCTAACAAGTGCGATTGATAAAGGTATGCCCCTTGGCTGCTGCTGCTGCTTCTCCTGCTGCAAGAGACTGAGCGAGGTCAACAGTTATGAAATACTAAGAATTTTAATAATTATTTTGATTACGGATAAGCATTCATCAATTTTACTCAGCTTATAATTATTACAGAATAGGTTAATAAATATTAATAAAAATGAAAAAGAATTTCAAAACGAAAAACCCATTATTGTATTCAGATAGAGGTTCACAAAATCAGAGCTTATCCTTTTTCAGTATCGGAAACCTTTCTGGAATTCCAAGCGCTATTTCGATTTCCACAAATATTTTTCTCATTTATGCTCGGAAATTATTGTTTTATCAAGCAGCAAATAGAATAATTAGGAAAGAATTTGTGGCATTCTGTTGAGTAGCCGCTAATTCCATTTTAATAACTTAATAAACGCCAGAACTTTCTAGGAAAATTGTATAATGCCAGCAGACAGACTAAGCTGCCAAGAGACGAGTCACTTCAAACGCGATTCCGGTCAACGCTTGAGCCACACACCAAACAAACAAAAAACAAAAGCAGTGGCAAGCAGGGGGGGCACAACAGAAAAATGTGTCTACTTCATTCATAAGATTTTTAGTGGCGCCTGGCGCCAACATTTTGTACATGCGTGCTGCAAGCGGCGGCAGCTCGAGTGTGTGTGTGTGTGTGTGTGTGTGCGAGTGTGTGTGCGAGAGTGTTTGTGTGTGTGTATGTACGCTTGGGTGCACCTCGAAGCACTTGACTTGTAGTGCCAACATTTTCATTAAGTCAAATGTGCCACGTACCTCCCAAAAAGAATCTGTTGTCGATTGTTGCTGCCCCCGGGGCAGGCATCGCTCGAATGCATTTCGTTGATTTAGCGTATCGTTCATAATTTGTTTTTATGGTTTTGCATTAGAGCACGGCACGGGGCATGCAGCCTGATAAGTTTGCCAAGGGGCCACTTGCATGCCACTGCAGCTGCAGCATGCTTTGATTGGCGCTTATCTCTGCAGCAAGAGCGGAAACCGAAAGTGAGTGCCACTGCCACAAGGCACAGCTGCGAGGAGGCATTTGGTGTGTGGCTAGAAATGTCAACTGTGCGGCAAAGTGTGGCGCCGCGTTTCAACGACTCGGCAATAGATAAGCTGACGCTTGGCATCGCTCATTGTGTTGCCACATAATGGAATTTTTAAGACCAGCAACACTAATACTGTTTATTTGCTTTGCCAAATTGGCCAAACTGTTAATTTTTGTACAAATTTGGTCCGAAAATAGGCGGCATGGCTAAAATGAAAATATTCCACCTGCCCACGCAAATATTTTTGTGTCTGACTGCCCAGTCATCGTGGCTATTAACTGATTGCTGATGAGAGCATGAGTATTAGCTTTTTTTTTTTTTTTTGCTTTATGTGTTGAATTTGGACATTAAATTAATGGGTCAGCGCGTCCCCAGAAGCGTTGCCAAGTGTTGACACTTTCAATTCGAATGCAAAAGTCACTGCATGATATTGTCGAACGATCGAAGTCTTCCCCGGCAATGTGAACTCGTCTGGTTTGGGTGTTGAATATTTTTGTTATTTTCATATGTAAATGTTGTTTAACGACTCTATATGAATTCGTCGTATGTATTATTCGTTGTGGCCGTTGATTGAATATGCAAATGCATTTTCACACTTTCGAACCGCTGCTCCAACTGGCAGCAGTCAGAGCTGGCAAATAAGTTGAGACAAAATAAAAATAAGGAAGCGATCTCAGCCAGATCTGGATACGTGTTCTGCTCTCCGTTGTTGCTGAACTGCATTGTTCAAATATTGACTTATCGCTGTTGCTGACCTACAGCAGACACCGGCTACAGTGCTCCACCCTTGCAGCATGGAGGTGATAATGGCAGCTTCCCATGCCACATTCTTCTACACGTATAAAAAATTAATATTGCCTAATAAATCTGTCCAAAATATGGTTAACTGCACATCAACACACAAAAGGCTGAGAAACATATATGTTTTTCTCTTAAATTTATTATGAACTTTCATCTCTTGCAACACCGAGTCACCTATACTCTTGCAACGTATTGAAGATGCCACATTTTGCCGCTGTAATTTCCAATATTATGAATTGTTGAATTCACATTTTTACAAGATAGATGCGAGTTTTGAGAAAGGAAATATGTATCTTTAGTGGTGACACTCTTCGCAAGAGCATACAGTATTCCGTATCCTGGATATGCACAGAATCGGGCAGGAGGGCGCGGCTGCGATAACCGGGCGGTCAGTCGGTAAGTTATATATTTTTTTCCCAGACGTTTACCTGTCAAATGTTGCACTCGGACACGAAAAATGATGGAGTGAAGAGTTTTAATTTTATGACGCAGCAAAGGAGTTGAGAGAAAGAAGCCCGGTGCGGGACCGGACGGGACGGGACGGGACGTGGCGACGGAGACAGAGACAGAGACGGAGACAGAGACGATGATGATGGCGCCAAGAAATTAACGAAACGCGCCATAATAAACATAAAACGAGCAACGAGTTTGCGACGGGAGGCTGGTAGGATCATCATTGCTGTAGATCATACAAAACTGCTGTGCGTGTGTAGATGGGTGTGTGCGTGTGTGTGTGTGTGTCAGTGGGATCCTTTGCTGTGCTCGGACAGTGGGCGTTGTTTGAACTGAAGGTGGGAATCATGCATGGCTAATCTATTAACAATATGCAGTTAGCTGGCTGCTTATCTGGCAACAGCATCGATCTTGTTAGCCGCTATTAATTGACTGTGAAAGGTTTGGTTTCAGCTTCAGTTCATTCAATAAAAAGAAGCTTAATCTGCATAATGCAAACGGCTCAACACTTTCCCACCAAAGTCCATTGACATTCGTTCGACTGCTCATTTATTCCCCTCCCGGCATATGATACGAGGCAGGCACTGCACGCATGCGTACGACGGAGACGAGTATCTATAAAATAACGATACAAGATTGTATCTCACAATCAGTTACAACAACATGCCCTGTAAATTGCCGCAACCGCGACGCATTCGATAGATCGATACATAGTTAATTATGCCACCGAAAAAAAGGTAAGAAACAAAAACAAAAACAAAAAATACAACGAGAGAAAAAACAAAAACAAACTAAACATTTTTACGAGCGAAATTTGTAATCATTGCCACATTCATATGCAAATGGGTTTCCTCCATGTGCCTAGCGCTCTGTATCGGTGTCTGTATCCGTAGCTGAAATGTATCTCTGTATCTGTGGCAACTGTTAACCAGTCTCCACAGTATCCAGTATCTTAGGGCCAGCTGCTGCTCGAACGGCAGCCACGAGTCTATCGCTTCTGTGCTGTGCTGGCCTTTGTTAATGCGGCTCTGTTTCTGGTGTTAAAAGTACCGTACTGTTTGCCTTATATACCAACTAAAAATTATAAAATAAAATAAAAAAAACAACCAACATGCTGTGCAACACCAGTCTCCACAGAGCCAGCCACAGCCAGAGATAGCGATAACGAAGAGTGTGTCCCAGAGGTTAATTTATTAAATGTTTTAACCGTCGACTCTTGTCTCTGTGTGTGCGTTGTCAAACAAAAAACAAAAAACAAAAAAAAACAAAAAACAAAATAAAACAAAAAAGGCTAGCATAAATTCCCAATGCGACACATCTTATAATTTCTTCGTTGACTCGGCTCGGGGCTGCTTCTCTTTTCTTTCTATTCACAGACGCTTGCCCGGTAGCTGCTAAGGTTGTGAAAAAGCTTAAATTTTAATCAAAATTAGATCTTTATCTTCTGCAATTTATTTGTTTTTTAACAAATATTTTCATGCTTTGCGCTTTCGCTCTATCTCGTTAAGCTCTTCTCCTTTACTGTGTGTATTCAGCGTGTGTGCGTGTGTGTGTGGGTGTGTGTGTGTGTGTGGGTGGGTGTGCGTGTGTGGGTGCATGTGTTTTTGGGCTAATTGTAAATATTTAAGCTTTTGACGCCTCACATGAGAGGCTGAATTGGAGACCATGGCGCTAGACAAAGACCCATTGCAGTGGTGGCATAAATTGTTCTCGCTTTGAGTAATGGCCGTGTGCCTGTTGACTTTGCGCCATATTTGTTATACCCTATAAACTAGTTGGCTGCAGAGTGCTTACAATATACAAGAAAGCCTCTTTAGGCGTTAGTGAAACCGATTTCAGCCGATGAACGATGATAAGTTAGAAATTATGCTTCAACTATAGCAATATCGATCTTATATCTTATATCAATCGTATATCTCGATTAGTTTTATATATATACCTTTTAGCTTTCGCTCACTTACTGAGTATCTGGCAGTTGTTCACTTTGGAATCACAACTGGTTTTTGTTTGTGAGTGTTGACTGCTGTATATTTTCGGATTTGGGGTGGTTGCTATCGATAGCTTCTAGGCTTTTTTGGTGTAGTTGTGAGTAACTCGGCTGCGTGGCCAGATTCTAGTTTTTAGTAGATTAAGAATATTAATGTTGTAATGCCAACAATAAAGATTGGGTACAAAAGAGTTAAGCTATTGCCGAGTTATACATATAGAAATAATGTTGGACTAAGAGCATAATACTCGACATAAATTGTAATAATAAGAACCTTTATCATTATTCGAATACTAAACCAATTTACTTGAACACAAATGTCATTGTATGCAAGCATTTCTATTTCTATTTCTTGTAAATGCTTTTCAGATGTGTACACAGAGACATTATACAACCATTAAATTTGTGAGTGAGAATCAGGTTCCACTTAATGCATACAGATACAGTTCGTGGAAGTAGCAAGTGCTCTATAAAAGCGAATATCTTGACGCCATTAAAGCAAGCAATCAACAAGAGCCAAAACGAGCGCTGAGGCAACAAGTGTCAACTAGTGACTAGTGCCATAAGTACACATAAAAAATGAAATAAAAAAAATAAAAATAAAGATGAGATACACTCAGTCGCAGACGCAGACGGCATGGAGCACTGAGCTAGTCAAATAAGAGTAAAAGTCTTGCTGGCCCGATGCTCTGATGATACCGAGTGCTGCCAGACCCAAAGACGAACACATTGGCCAGCACAAACAAATGTCCAACACTAGTCAAGATAATGGAGCGCCGCGCCGAGCGGTGAGGGGAAAAGGCGATGGCGGCAATGGAGTCAGTTGGTGGTGTGCTGTGACGTTGTGTTGCAAGAGATTAACGCATTTCCTATTCGACGTCAAACATGTTTTTTAGAAGGTTCTCTTTATATATACATGTATATATATATATATATTTTTTATCAGGCATTGTAATTGCGCACTCATGCTCGCTGCCCTGGACCAGAGACAGGGAGAGCAACTGGGAGAGAGAGAGAGAGAGAGAGCGAGCGAGAGAGAAAGAGTGAGAGAGATTGTGCGACAACAATTACCCCGCGGCTAGCCCGGTCAGCTATTCAATCAAAGCCAAAACGCCGACACATTGAAGAAAATAAGGTAGCCAAAGAAGCCGTCAAATTGTTACGCATAATGGATGTTTTTATCAAACGAAATGATTTCTTGACTACTGGACTTGGACATCATCGCCGACTTGGCTTGGCTTCGAACTTGGATTTGGATATGGATTTAGATGCCGATTCAGGGGTTTTGGGTCTGCCATTGTTGCTTGGGTTTCCTATTGTTTGTGCTCTTTGTCGGCTATCTTTGGATTTGGCTTTGATGTCACAGCGCGTGGCCATTGAACTCTCAACCGCATATATTGCATATATTAATGAAACGATTTTGGAATAAACAAAAATCTATATATATATATAAATATATATAAATATGAATGCTTAGCAAGCTGATTTGGCAAGCTGTTTGTTAACCACATTTAAATCGATGATCTTGTTATTACACGCACATTTTGAGCCATTCAACAACCACACCAGCCAAGTGCCAGCTCAATGAGCATCGACGGTAAATAAACAAATGTTATTGTCGAAAAATATAAGTACGCATATGTATATATATATATATAGATATATATATGTATATCTATCTATATATATAGATATATATATGCAGATTCTTTTGGCTCCCAGAGACTGTGAACGATGTTGAAGAATGCCAGGCAACGACGAAGCAGCGACTCTCCAGTAGCACTTGAATATTTTGAATATATGTATAATATTGTAATAACTCAAGTGTCTACACAACAGAAGCGCCTCTCAGCGCGTCGCGTCGCCAGCAACTTTAGCACTTAAGTTGAAGTCTGAAGCGCGTAAAGGCGAAACAGTCCGTCAGTATTTCAGTCAGACAGCCTCTGGTTCGGTTTGGGCCATATTTGCTTATGATAATTTGAGAGCAAACAGCGATCGACAGTGGAGCACACACATAGCTACAATGGCTATGATGAGGAAAGGTAAATCTTGTCTCGCCATAGGTCGTGAATGTGCAGAAAAACAATACAAAAAAGCGAAACACACGATTAAACACCTCTCAATTATATACACATATGTAAATACCAAATCAACTTCCACACATATATGCATATATATATATATACATATATATATATATATATATATATACATGTGGGGTCTCTCGAGCTGCGAGTGTGTGTTTCGGGTGTGCGGGCCTACGTGAACCATTGAAAGCCGCTAAGTGGGCTGCTGTGGGCCATTGTAGTGGTAGTAGTAGTAGTAGTCGCCTAGACACACGGACCCACATGATTATGATGCCTTTGGCCGCTAAGTTTTTATTTCTTAGCTGTCCCTCCAATCGCTACTGGCGGCTCTGATTTTGCTTCTCCTCAAAAGCGGGCTACACCCTGCAAGCAATGTGTGAAATGTGTAGCTACAACTTGTGTTAATGTTGTATATATTTAATATAGACAAAGCTACAGGTTCAACCTCTGCGCAAGTTTAAAATGAACTTTGAGTAATTAAGTTTTAGATCATTTTTGCTGTAGCATATCAGAATTACTCAGACTTTCAAAAAAATTTTACTCTTTTATTCCTTTCATCAGCTGTATTTGTCTTAAGAATGTGATAGATCAAAGAATACTGGCTTCAAAAAAAACCCGACATCAGACAGGACTAGGATCAGGGAAGGTAATTCGCCAATATATCATATTAATATCTTAGAATAGGGTATCACTCAATCGGGCAGTGCCAATCGATAATTGATATTTTTGTTATTGTTGACTTGTTGCCTTGTTGCCTTGTTGTTGATTGAGTCACTTAATTTGCATACAAAAGTAGATTTACATGCCAGCCAGACAGTCGAGCGTCAACAAACAAGTAGTCGCCGTGCCAGCAGTTTGGGCCAACTTGGCAGCGTCCTCATCGTGTTGATGCTGCAACAATAATGGAACGTCGTCAAGTGCAGAGCTGTTAATGGTCGTCTATGGAGGCGCTAGGGGCTTGTTCAAATAACAAAAATCCAATGTATATATGAGCAGCTAAAACTTTAAATCAATAAATTTTGCAGCGGTTCGCTTAATGATGTACGTTGTAGAAAAAATGGGAAAAATACTGAATGGCTTGCAGTATTTTCCATGGAAAATTACATTGGCTTATGCTAATTTTAATTTGAATAGCCGTGCGAGAATAAAGGCTCGTGCTTATCGCCAAGGCATCCAAATCGAAGGCTTCAAATTGCAAAGTCAACCAAGGCAACATAATAAACTAAGAATTCTCGTAAATACGCCATGTTTTTTTAAGTATATATCTAATTGCAATATCTAAGTTATTATGTAGTACAATTTAAATATTTTTTAATAACAACGTTTATGGAAACAAAGTATTATCGAAAGATAAGTTCTTGTTCTACCGATTTGTTTTTAAAAGCAATTTATTTTGGTAGAAAATCCTCTGCTACGTTTATCAATGCTAAAACCTGCCATGTTTTGGTATTGAGTTTTACCTTTCCTTTTTGCCCTGAAATTATCGAGTCAAGTATCATGTCAAGCAAGCCTTAAAGATAAATTCGATATGTAGGAATGACAGTTAATGTGCTCCTGGCTGAGTCAACTGTTTGGAATGTGGCAAAGATAGGAAAACGGCTACCTGTTGGGCCAGCGATACTACCACCCCCGAAAAAAAAAACGGAAGTAAACCGAAGAGCATTAGTCAAACAGCAGGCAGATCATTTTGAGCAACACCAATTAGCTTAGTGCTGACAAATTGCACAGCTATTGGCGTGGCTGGGACACAGGTAGCTAGGCGAGGCGGGCAGAGAGACCCGAACCTTTTGGCTAATTGTATGCCATTGCATATGCATTTGTGTGCATGGAAAGAGGAACCGGAAGCGTGCGCGACCAAATGTGAAAACGCGAGGCATAAATTAACGCAGACCCATATCCACATCCAGACACGCAAACATATTGTGCACATGGGTTGAGGGTGCAGACATGGCACGTAATTTGGGCGAATTGCCAATGCCAACAACGAAGAACTAGGAACCCACTGCTAATTGTAAATTAATTTCCATCGCTTATCGCCGCTGGCTGCCACAGCATAAAACAAAGTGGATGTGTCAGCCAGCAAAGTGCTGTGTAAATTAGCTTGCAAAACTATTTGCTCGACAAACTCAAGAATTTCGCAGTGGTGCAAGTAGAGTAGAGGCAATCCACAGATAAGCAGCCAAAGCTACTTGAGCCAGCCTAACGGAAGTGATGATGTTTATCCAAAGATTGGAGCTGCAATATTTACTAAGTAGCTATACCCAAGACATTCTGGCTCTAGAAAGCGAAAGTTTTCCAGTAGCGATCGCACGTCGCACATCGCTGCGTATACTTAATGAGAAGTCAGAGTTCAATCTGACTTAATTGCTTTCCAATAGAGGGTATAATGGTTATATGGTTAAGCAAGCATATAGATTAAGAAACATAATAAAAGTAGTTTGCATACATACATTTTTTTTTACGATCTTATAATTATCAACTCAAAGAGGTCAACACGATATGCATAGTAACAAAATTGCCTAATCAAACAAAATTTGAACTGGTTGTATTTATGATTAAATGGAAGAGTCAGTTTAATTTATCGTTTTTTTAATTTTATATCTTTATTAACAATATTCTTGTTTAGTTTACAGCTTGACAAATATAATGCTTATTGTATTTCATGGAAAGGTTTCGTTTCCTGAATAATATTTTTACTTAGAAGCTAATGATTTAATTGCTTATAGCTTTGTTAATGATTTAATTGCTTATAGCTTTGTTTAACAATGGAGAATACATTATTTATTGCATTCCTACTGCGTTATCTACATTATTCATGAATAGTTCAGAGTTTGATTTGAAGCGCCCGTTGGAATAATTACAAATAAGATGCTCATCGGATTCAGATGGAACCGAATGGTCAGAAAATTTGTAGACGACATGCCTTTCCGTAATTTAACAAATGTTTTGTCAAGCTCGAAAAGGTCCGATCGAGAAGATAAAACATGCGGAAGAAGTAGATGTATAAGAAGAAGATGGTCGAGTAATATTATAACCAACCAGCTGCATCTGCAGTGTTTCGACTCCATATCGGGGATACATGTATATATGTATGTTGGCCGCCATATCAATGCCGCCGAATGACGCAGCGTCAAAACCAAAATCAAATAAATGAACAGCAAAACGGCAGCCGCAACAACAAATCCAACTAAAGACAAGAGGACCACCATGATGGCAAAGGCTACAAATGGGCAAAGTATAAATAAGTATAAAAAAAAGATGCCAAATGAAAAAACAAATCGAAAAAGAAAAAAAAAACTAAAAAACAATTTCGATCATGATGTATAATTAAAAGGCAACACCAACACACACACAGACAGATGGGGGAGCATGTGGTTGTCTGTTTCAGCTGGAACGGCTGCTGACTGTGCAACTTCGCACTTCAAAATTAAAACACAATTAGAAAGACGGAGAGGTAGCGAGCGAGCGAGCGAGAGAGAACGAGAGATCGAACAATAGAGAGCGAGAGAGCGAGAGAGCGTGCAAGCGATCGATCTGTTGAGGGCGGAGCCAAACACTGTGTGAAAACGCATTTGCAGCTGGTGTCAATTTCAAAATGGAGGCGCCAACAAAGCGAGCGAGTGCTCAGTGACAGACAGAGATGGAGCTATAGCCAGCTAACTGCACAGCGCTCTCACTCTGGCTGCACGTGCACAGCGAGTCGCCAGCCAATCAGAGTGCTGCTAAGGGCAACCTGCAGTGGAGACAGACAAGAGGCGAAGATCTCAGCTGAGCAGCAGCTCAGAACTGATCGCAGGTAATGTCGATCAATGGCTCGAACTCGTCAAGCTCGTTTTTCGCTGAGCGACGGCAACGGCGGCGGCGGCGGCGGCGACGGCGGCGACGGCAGCCACATTTTGTGAAACTTGCTCAGTTGAAATGCGAACTTGGCGAGCGCAAGACGCGAGCGTCGGTAAAAAAGAAAAGAAAAGAAAACACTGAGATCACCGAGCACCGATCACCGATCACCGAACACACACAATACCCGATTCCAATTCTCCCAGCTGCTTCGATGTAGTTGTTGTCATAATCAAATTAACACCCACACGCCTATGAGACATTTGCCACAACTACGCCACTTTGGTAGTTGTGATTTACATATTTTTTGACGCTAATTGCGAACTCAACTCGTGCCCGGGGCACACATGAAGACAACAGTACTGGGCACTCTTGTTGTCACCTTTCGCTTATATGTGTTTTGTTGTTGTTGTTATTGTTGTTGTTGCTGTTGCTGCTGCTGCTGCTATCTGTGATTGAATTGTGTGCCAAAAAAAAAAAAAGTTAAACAATTGTTAAAGTGTGAAATATTCATACTTGCTTATAATAGCAATCACCATGATCACCATGAACGAGCTCGTCGATCTGCGCATGCAGCAGCATATCGCACACGAGATTTATCGCCAGCAGATAATGCAACGCATACCGGGTAAGTAATGCCCACTCAGCAGCCCTCTTCTTACTGCACATATTACGCATACGTCACGCGGTCAATGCGATTGCGCCATTTTGTCATCGCCGTCGGCATTAATCGAAAAGCTGCAAAGCTGCAAAGCTGTTAAGGATCATTAGCGTTAATGGTCGCTACTTTTGTGTTTGCCACAATGTGCACTTTATTCGATTCGTAACCGGATATCAGCGGGCGATATTGTCGATCTTAACGTATATTTTATGACGATCGTCACATAAAGCTGAGTAATGTGAGAAAGCTCTTTTGCCGGCTTTGCATAAGCCAATTGCGGGAGATCACAGCAGGCGCTATCCGGGGTGGTAATTGATAACAAAATGCGCTTCAGCTGTTGAGCAGCCCATAACACAGCGGGAAAATCACATATTTGCATCTACATAAATGGCCATACATATAATTAAAAGAAGATTGTATCTTAAAATTAAAATTTATCGGCAAATATTGATATTCTAATGGACTCACAATAATGGTAGTGCAAGCATTTTAGCCAGTTATACACAGGCTGTGTATTTAAAATAACTTCTTTTAATTTATATTATATCTTTCAGGCTTAAGCATATATATTGTATATTATAAAACAGGGTTTTATCTGATATCCAGTTCCACTCATTTATAACTCATAATTTGCTATAAAATTCATTTTTATCTGCTTGCATATTTTAGAAAGGTTAAAATCTGATTTCAGAACTGTTGTCGCTTTTCAGAAATAATAACATTTTAAATATATATATATATATATATTTCATATGTCAAAATGTACACATATCACACTCATTATAGATCCATTTCCACCGATGCTGCCCATTCCAATGCCCCGTCACGTGATAATGCCGCCACGTGTCTCGCTGCCCGGCGTGGATTTAACGCTGCAGAACGATGAGCTCTGGAAGCAATTCCATCAGATCGGCACCGAAATGATCATCACAAAGAGCGGCAGGTAAGATGACAAAATGCACAACTTTGAAGCCGTTTCTCGTGCGGAATGTATTTTTTAGTCACTGTTTGTTTGTGTAGATTGATTCCGCCATTGAAATAACATTTTTCTTTCAATATCCCTTTGATGTGAACTTTTCAAATGTAATTAAACCCGAATTGGGTGCTAAGATCGCGCGCAGCGAGCAATGCATTAGCAGGAACATGAAAAGTAATACCCGAAAAAATGCTGGCCAAAGAGAGAAAAACAAAATGCCAAATGGCGTTGGCACTTAAAGCGCCGCAGCGTTGGGAAGAGTGGCCGGCGACGGCGTCAGGCCCTTCAAGCACTTAGGCTCAGCTTCATTCCTCAGTCACAGGCTCGTCATCGTCCTCATCCTTCATCCTCATCGTCGGCGGCGGCGGCACTGTTAAATGCTCATTAGATGTAGGCGCCTGCGAAATTGTTTACAGCGACGTCGCGACAACAATTTTCACAGGCAAACAATGCGACGGAAGGATGCAGGATGTGAAATATTGTGGACAGGTATATGACTGGCTCTGGCCCTGGCCCTGGCCCTCGACAGGCAGCCAGCTAGCTAGTTAGCCAGAGCGATTGCAAAGTGCACAATCAAGGCACGGATCACATCGAATATCTCGCGCGAGGCGTAAAACGAACAAGTTCACTGGCACTTTGCCCATTGCGTGCATTGCGGAAAAATGTACATGAAATATCAAAGTGCTGCAGCGCAATCGCCCAAAGATATCTTGTAGCTTGTATCTCAGTAGTAGTCATGGTAGTAAACTACCTAAAAGTGTCCGGCACTTGCTCAAATGTGCGTAAAGTGGCGTCATCGTAATTTATTGAAGACCTAGTATGGACACAGAACACAGTGGGACGTCCTTTTGGTCGGCGTTTATCACAGAGAGAGAGAGAGGGGGAGAGAGAGAGAGAGAGTAAGAGCAAAGATGCAACTTGACTATGACCTGCTGCTGCTGCTGCTGATGTCGATACTGCTGTGGCATAAATCTTAGCGTCAAGGATACTTTGTCGTCATCTTTGTTGCTTTCGGCGTTTTTATTGTGGCGCCTGTCTGCAGACAGGCCTCAGAAGATGCACACACATTCGTATTCCTTTTCGTATTCGTTTTCAATTTCTGTATCGGTATCTGCACGTTGCACGTTGCGCGTTGCACGTTGCGCGTTGACAATGACCACAGCTTGTCGAGGACGTCAACAGATACGAGCAATTTCACACTTTTGCCGGCGAGAGATGCACATGTGCCGATAAGATCGGATTGAGAGAAGAGGGAAGAACACAGAACACAGCAACAATATTAACATAAAGTTTTGGGGACCCCAAAAACAAATACAAAAATACAAAAAGAAAAACTCTTTAGACTGGCAACTCTTTCTCCTTGTGCGACTCGTGTGTATGTCTTGTTGCATATATGGCATGAATTATTCATAGAGTCTGCGTATTAAATAGTTTTTATGCCCATCAAAAATGTTTTATGTGAAATGCAGCCAGACAATGACCGCGACTCTTGTGCGTGCAATCGATTTGAATTTTTAATGATTAGGCGCCACAGTGCCACCGTATGCTATACGCGACTCTCCAATGCTCCAATGCTGTCCCAAAACGCCAAGTGGCGCTCATAAAATCTAATTAGTTGCTTGGCCCCACTCTCTGCTCTCTTTCTCTCTCTCTTTCTCTGTCTCTGTCTCTCTCTCTGCCTGTCTGAAACTCTATTAGAGATCGCATCGGGGTTTTTGGGCTCGCATGGGTGGCAAATGCACAGACGACCATTAAAGCCAGATAGAACAAAGCGTATCACATATAATGCCATGCATTTTTCCCAAATGAAATGACTCTGTCACGAAGCTTTTAGTGCGCGGCTGAGAGTTGTTGGCCGATGTGGCAGGTAATGAACTGAAATGCTGAATCTGTTCCGCAGCGTAATACAGGTGAATCATTTTAAAGCGTCAGTCGCTGACACTTTGAGGTATATCTGATTGAAGGGAATCAAAAGGGTTAAATGTGTAGGAATTTCAGGGAAAATGAAATAAATAGAAGCTGAAGTCTATTTTCTCAAGACTAAGACAATGCAGTCAGATGTTGGGTAACTTGAAATTTGATGTATCTATTTAGCTGGTATGCTGTCATTTTTGATGTAGTTTAACAGTAGTTGATCTATAGACAGTTTCCCCTATTTGAGACGTTGTTTGAATAATTATGGAACTGATTAGTAAACCTCCGATCTGTTCAGTATTCTGATAGATACATCATTAGTTATTGTAAGGTTTTCGATTCGTTAAAAGATCTTGCTCAAATACGAATCGACCTTGCCCAAAAGTTGAACAAATCAATATCGTAATCTGAATCTGACAAAAAACATCTTCCAGCTGCACCTGCCTGGATGCCAATACGAATGCTGTGAAATGCTCGAGATGCTTTTTGTTTGGCTTCAATCGCCGATTGCTGGCACAGATCCTTCCTCACGATTTGTTAATTATGCGCAGACGCGCCAAAGATCGATATCTTAACAAATCGTTTGTCAAAAATGCAAGAGCAACTTTTCAAGAGCAACAAAAAAAAAACCGAACACGACCCAAATAAAAGAAGGCAAATTGAAAATGAAATTCTAAACCGCACGAATGTCGAAATATTTGGCCATGCGTCGCTGTTGGCCCCTGTTGCGGTCTAATGGAATTCAAGAGACCAGAAAAGGAATTAAATTAAATGTAGGCAAACGCAACGCAGTCGAGTTAAATTAATTAATCATCGCGCACAGGCACAGTCAAAAACAACAACAACAGCAACAACAGCAAAACATTAAAAACACAAAATCATTGCCAAAAAAAAAAAAACAAAAAACAAACAAAAAACAGAAAAAAAGACGCTAAACAAGCAGAAGCAGCTCGAAGCAGAGCGCAAACATTTTCTGGCTGGCGCCAAGAGCGCTGACCACCTGCTGTGCCACTCTCTGTGGCACAGGGTCGCCGTTTCTCCGATCTTCGATCCTTGTTAGCACAGCGCAAACGCAAACGCAAACGCGACCGCGTTTTCAAATTGTAGACAAGGCCTTGCCTTTATTTGTTTTTTTTTAGTTTCTGGTGCCTAGGTTTGCCTAGGCTAATTACATGGCCAGGCACACAATTAAATATTTGTAACGCCCACTATAATTTTCCTATTCTCTGCTTTAACTTGTTGACTTTATTTGAATTTGATCCATTTTACATCTCTCTCTCTCTCTCTCTCTGTGTGTTGCAGACGCATGTTTCCCTCGATGCGCCTGAGCGTTTCAGGCCTGGAGGATGAGACGAACTATTGTGTCCTGTTGGAAATGGTGCCCATTGGCGACTGTCGCTACAAGTTCTCCGGCTCGCAATGGGTGCCAGCTGGCGGTGCCGAGCCACAGAGTCCACAGCGCATGTATCTGCATCCGGATAGCCCGGCAACGGGCGCCCATTGGCAGGCCCAGCCCATACTGTTCAACAAGGTGAAGCTGACGAACAATACGCTGGACAACAGCGGTCATGTAAGTAATTCGAGCGGTGATGTGCCCCGAACTTCAAAGCCAATGCGCTCCGTTGCCAATGAGAGATATTTCATGCTCCGCTTTCTGCTCCACTCCTTTCCCCTGCCCGCTCTCTTCGCAGATTGTTTTGGCCAGCATGCACAAGTATCAGCCACGTTTGCATGTCATACGCACCGCTGATCTGGCGCAGATACCTTGGGCGCCGCAGCAGGCTTTTGTTTTTGCCGAGACGGAATTTGTGGCAGTGACAGCGTACCAGGTAAGTTGCAAACAGAACACTGAATACACAGAGAGGGAGAGAGAGAGAGAGAGTGAGAGAGAGAGAGAGAGTGAGTGAGAGAGAGAGATGAGATTGTTGCCAATTCATTGAACAGGGCACACTAATTGGTTAATTTGGGCAACGATCGCTCACGCCGTGGGTAGCCTGACCAACGTCTCAAATTAGCATGCAACGCCCCTTGTCTACAAAAAGTCACTTGAGTAGTTTGTTGCTTGTTATTTTAGGAAGTTGTATAGCCACATCCTTGTTGTGCCCGCTTGCTGTGTTTTTGTCTATGTCTAGGGCCCATTGACAGCGCCGTCGGGTCGCCAGTAGACAGTCGTAGGTCGTCGGTCGTGAGTCGTCCGTCTGCTTTCTAATTAGCGTGATCACTTCCACAAGATCATCGTCACAAAGTTGTCAAGTCATAACGACTCCAAGGCTCAAGTGTGTGACTCTCTCTCTCTCATCTCTGTCTCTCTCTTTATCCCTCTTTGTCTGCCTGTCTTTCTCTGGTGTCAAGTGGCGTTGTTACTTAACGCTTGGCTACTGACCAGACGATAATTGTATGCCAGCAATTGTCATATTTCATGCAATTTACAACAACTGGTTTATCCTTGTTCCACAGAATGATCGCATCACAAAACTGAAGATCGACAACAATCCGTTTGCGAAGGGCTTCCGCGAAACGGGACAATCGCGCTGCAAACGCAAAATGTCTTCATCGCCAACCGATGATGATGATCAAGATCAGACGCATTCGCATTCGCATTCACAATCCTCCGGCTCGCTTGACATGTCGCCAGGCAAATCTACAACGACAGCCGCCGCCGCAGCAACAGCAGCAGCAGCCGCAGCAGCAGCAGAAGCAACAACATCGAACAACAGCGAACAGGATGGGCCGCAAATTAAGCGCCTGAGATCAAATGGTTCCGCCTGTTCGTTATCGTCATCGCTGGACGAGGCTGTGCCTCTGCCTCTGCCACTGCCTCTGCCAGTGTCGGCGGCTGGCGCCAACTCGATTGGATTGCCTCCCGGCGCCAACAGCACGTTCATGCAGCATTTTCAGCAGAACATGCAGACACTGCTGCGGCCCTCGCTGGTCGATCTCGCATGCACTTACTTTGGTCGGCCACCACACGAGTACAATGCTGCCACAGCGTCCACATCGCATTTGTATCCGCCAACGTCCATTTTGCATACGGCATTGCCCACACTTCCGGCTCTCACCCTGCCCCACAGCGTATCCGTTCAGCCAACGGATGAGACGACATCTGACGAACTGGAGCTAGATGTTGGCAGCGAGACCACAACAACAACAACAACAACACATTCACCACTCGAACAGCAACAGCAACAACCGCCCGAGGCGCCCGCCAAGCGCAAAGGTTTCAGCATATCTGCCATTTTGGGCGGTCGCAGCTAGTTGCAAAAGATACATTTAAGTTTCTCTACTCGTAGTTATTGCCTTTGATATTATAATAGTGTACAAATATAAGCTGAATTTCGCCTGATTACTTCATAAGCTAGTTTAAGGTTTACACAATTAAAAACATTGCTATAAGAGATATACATCAATCTTTGAATTATTTATGGTGGAACTGAAATTTTGATTGGCATAAAAAGATAAACGCTTATATTTTAATTTGGAGTTCGATTGTAGTTTTTTAAACACCCTTTGGCATTTTTTTAGCTCCAGCAGCTCCTAAGAATTTAAGTATAGACATGCACACATCGCCCATCACATTTATTTTTTTGGCTAATTGGCAGATCTTAAGGATGCTTCAAAGCCAACACGCCCACATACTTTGCTGTAGGTAAATGAACATGTAGCAGCAGTCAGATTAGGGCATTTTTATCATTGGTTCAGCATCTAGCAGCCATCCACAGCCAGCAGATAGATACATAGAGGCAACACACAGCACAAATCAGAACTTCCGCTAGACATTAATCCCAACCAATTTACAAGATAAACGCTAGAATTTCGACAACATCATCAGCCGCCGAAGACGACGCCGACGAGGCAGCAGCAGCATCCATCCATTAGTTGCACAGCGACTGCGACTGCGACTCCGAGTGGCCAGAACATAATTTGTTTGCAATTAAATAGCTCGACAAGGCATGAAATTCGGTTGCAGCCCAACGAAAGGCAAACAGTTGCAGCACTGTGGCACACAACACACGGCAGAATACTCCGGAGACCCATAATGGCTAAAGATGTTTATGAAATGGGCAGAGACTGAGACGAACAGAACAGCAGCAGTCAAAAAAATAAAAGAAAACAACAACATACACAATTTTAGTTATGTAAGCTGCTGCTGCTGCTGCTGCTTGCTGGTTGAGAATGTAGCCAATGATGAAGTTTACGATGACATGCGTCACCACCCACGTCTGAAGTCAAGAAGACGACGTCGACGTCGAGGGAGGCGTGTACAGACGTAGTCTCTACCCAGCAAAAACAAAAATACACAAAAAAAAAAGAAACAACAAACAACGAACAACAATTTCAATTTACCATCAAATCGATTTCTAAATTGTAGTCGCCAGGGAGCAGCAGCGGACTGCGGTTTTATAGCGCACAGAGATGGAGAACGGGTGACAGATGTCGTTCTCGATTTTTGAAGGCGCTGTGTTGACAGGCCCAAGGTTGTGAATTGTGTGCATTGAATGCCTCATTAAATGGATACGGCTGCGCCTGGCAGATGTCGCAGGTTGCCCACAGTGTGTGTGTGTGTGTGTGTGTGTGCGTAATTAATGCATTTGGCTGTTGCATTTTACGGCTGAGCATTTGTTGTTGCCCCATGAAATTAGATACACTTGCAACCAATTTTTGTTGTGTAAACACAAAATGGGGAGCAGCCCCGAACGAACGAGCGAATGAACAACAACGAAACCATTACCATTTCCTAAATGAAAGTTAATTGCTTGAAGCGGTGAGTAGCAACAAAAACAAGTGCTAATGAGTGTAAAAGTGTTTTGCGCGTGGCAGACACCATTCGATCAAAATGGCTGACAATTCAAATTGTGCGCCATGTGCCAGATATCAAGCAGTGTTGTAAACGCGCCATGCAAAAAGTTCACAATGCAATTACCAACATACAGACAGACAGAGAGAGAGAGAGAGAGAGAGAGAGATGGATAGCGTGGGCAGTGTTGTCATTGTAAATTGTTGGGTTTTGTTTCAATGAGAAAGGATTAGAAAGAACAAGACAAACGTACAATGCGCTGGTACTTGAGTTTATATTGTTGCAAATATACATATTTGGTAGCAAGGAGAATGCAACAAAGAACCGATATAAGGCTTCCGCAGCGGCATGTGTCGCCGGTGCCAAGCCATAAAAATGAGACTGATCATAATCTACATGCATATGTATAGACTTGTACCTCTCCCTTCCTCCTGTTCGTGCATAGTCCTAAGCCGAGATTTTAAACTGGAGCGCAGCCAAACCCACCAAGCAGTTTATGCAAATGGGCTCTCACATGTGAGCCAGATCAGAGCAATGGCCCGAGTCGGGTCGGGGCTGGGACAATTAACAAAGCGTGTAATTTTTCAAACGTAGCGTGTGAACAATGGCACAAACAATTACAGGATAATGAAAATCCACCCACACATGCAAGCCAACAGAGAGGCCCATGCTTGACCCATGCTTGCTGAAAATCCCTGAGAACAGCTAAAGCGAACAACAACAACAACGTTCAACAATGCGGTCAAGTGCGCGTCCTGCGCTCGGTTTTTGTTCGCTTTTGTTTACAAGCCTATTGAGTGCAAACTGCAGCATTATTTAAGTTCTCCCACATAATTTGCATATTACTCTTTTGTCCCTGCTCTTTTACCTGCACAGAACTAACCACAAACAGCAACAACAAACAGGGTGCACCAAATTGGTTTATCGGAAATGTAAGTGGATCGCTCGATTGACATTTTGGATATCGGTAATTGCACATCAAAGTGCAGCAATTCGCATAATTTCGTTGCCCCCCACTACTTTTTATTCGATCTGTCCTCTGGTGTTTATCGATAGTTTATGGCTGTCAACCATCTCTACAGTCAGCGCATTATATTTGTTGTCCCTCAAAATGAGTATTAATTATATTGCTGAGCAAGCAAATCCTGATGAAATTGACGATGAAAACGACTCTTTTCACTCGTTCGCGCAGAGCTATCGCGATCCTTCAGATTTGGAAGATCTTTCCGACGTTGAAAATATCACCCTATCCGACGAACATAAATTGAAGTTTGAAAAAGTGGCTGGAATGGTAACTAATAAATATTTCAATGAAAATCTAAAACATGTAATTTATACACCCCACCAAAGGTAGTTCCTCGAAAAATGCCCCAAACTTCTCAGCCAGTAGAGATTAGCAGCCCTCATGAGCTAACTCTGGATCATGTGCTAACTCTGGATCAATATCAATTGCAAAAGTCGCCGCCTACCCGCAAATCATTCGAAAAATGCCATCATCTGGTGTATGAGTCGGCTGGAAATTGTCCAATGCCTGCTATGGAATTATTCAACATGGATGCACCGTCAACTGGGAAGTTAACACCGAAAGATCCGCTCGAAGCAAGTCGCAATACGGCTGCCTTGCAAAAGTTTGCCTTTACCAAGATTTGGATTGGAAGTCAGCAGAATTATCCACAAAGCAATCGTTCGGTCAAACGCGAATTTGCAACCGCTTTAGATGATTATTTCAAAGATGATAGCATCGAACAATTCGAGAATCTGTCGCTGCAGGAGCAGCACAAGGGAAACGCTAATAGGCAGCTATTTGTGGCGCCTACTAACGTAAAATCATACATTATACAAAGCCCAAAACTTGTATTAATCATTTACTCTTTACAGTCAGGAGCCGACTCAGCTAATTTCCAGACCGTTCCCGGATCGGAGCCGTATGTGTCGCCCTTTGACGATATGCCAGTGGCGTCCAAAGAGAAAGTGCTGCCTGGCCTTAAGCCATACATTGTTGTGCCCGCCGGCTTCGATTTGACTAACTTGGTGGAGTACAAGAATCCCAATCACTGGCATCGTCGCCGCACCACCCTCAACGATCATTTTAAGTAGTTATTTAGAAATGGTCAAATTGCAAGCAGGAAATTGCATATTTGGTTTATATACATATATATATACATAGATATTTATTAGCCTTTAAGCTGATCTTGCGCTCAAATGCTTGAATACATTTCTTATCTCGGACAATTCCCAAACAATTAAAGCCGTTGTCAGACGGACGCCGAAGACATAATATCGCCAGCGTAGCCAAAAACTGGAACACCATGCTGCGATTTAGAGATGGGCGCGTGTCGCGCGTGTCGCGCGTGTATTATGAAACATGAAAACAAAAATCTTAATTTGAATACTCTTTAACCCAAAATGGAAATAGCGTTTTGATATTAACATTAAGAAAAGCATTTAATTTTATTTATGAATAAAGGGAAGCATAACAGCTTGCTTCAACTATTTTATTGCGTTTTAATTTGATGCTTTGTGCCCTGCACGACTGCCACGGCGCCCATCTCTACTCGCAAATGATTTCATTGTGCAGCCTGATAAAATTGTCGCCAGCGAAAATGTTCCATGACTTTGATTTTGGCCGCCATAACATTAATTTCCAATGAAATTACACATACAAACGAAGGAGAGCGCCGCAGCAACAACTAAACTAACAACAACAATAAGAGCAGGAGCTGCATATGGGCCTGGGACCAAAACCAAAACCAAAAAAAGTTTGCTTATCTATGCTGAAAGATCGCGGAGCTCATTTGACTTTGACATGCGAACGTTTTTGAACCTGAGCCTAGCGCGGCTCTCTGCCTGCTTCTGCTCCTAAATGAGAATTCAATAAATTTTAGCAACTAAAAAAAAAACAGAAGAACAACAACAAACACAACAACACAATGGCCACTTTGGCGTCGTTAGTCTTTTTGGCGACGTTTAACATGAATATGCAGTGTGGCTAATGTGGAGCCCATAAACACTTCCAGCGGCAACATGAATGGCACTGCGACCATGCAACAGATGTCCCAAAACCGAAAGAAAAAAAAGAAGGAGAAGAAAACAGGTTGCTGCTACGTGTGTGGTGGATAAATGCCGAACGCTGTAATTGCTCGAGTTGAAGTTGGAGCAGAAAGTTGGGGAAACAGCCGCTTAACAATTGTTTCTTAACGCGATTTGAAATGAAATGCCACCGTCGAAGATTTGCAATTTGGGCACTTGGCTGCCAAACATTCAAAGATGCCGCCTCATTTCCGTTGGCCAGTTGGCGCACAAAACAAGCGCCACAAGTGGCGGTGGCATCATGTGTGTATGGCTGTGTGTGTGAGGCATCCGGGCTGAGTCGGGGCAATTTTTGCATGTAAATGGCAAACAACTACAACGTGAAAACATCAATTACATTTGCTCTCTCTCCTACCTTGGTTGGCGCATGGCTGGCCAGGATTACCTGGCGATCGTCGCGCTCAATCAGCGCATTGGCGCTGGCGCCAGCATTTAAGATGCGGTGCTCTCTGATCTGCTGATAAGCTTATGTTTGGGTTCGTCGTCGTTGTTGTTGCTGTTGCTGTTGTTGCACGGAGGAGAGCGAACACTGTGCGGGACTGGCTGGCTCTCTGTGGCTGTGGATGCGGGTGAGCTTGAGAGGCTGGAACTGGTTTTTATGGGCCAGCATGCGAGATAGATATGAGACGCAATTATGTATACAAATAATGTGAGCAAAATGAAAGAACAGCAACCAAATAAAGCCGCACAAAATTAGTTATAATTTATATGCAAGGTCGGGCGAGATTGTGGTCTGACAGAAATTTGTCTGAAAAATGAATTAAATACAGTGAAACCCAAATAAGGAGAACTGCTCTCTAATTATAGCTACCCATTTGGCAGCAAACCATATTTAATTGTATTAAATTCCATTGCGAAACGTTTTACAATTAAGTTTAATTGCAATTTAAACACATTGAAAGACAACACCATTTTCTCGATATTCTTATAAAAAATCTTTATTTGCTGGCATTTTAATGCCAGTGACAATAAATCCATTACGAAATCAGTTAGACAATTAAAATTGTATAATAAATACATAAGATAAATACTGATGGTAAATACCTGGAAATCTTAGTTAACTGCAAAATATCACAATTCAAACTTACTCTTACGGCGCGGTGGCAACTAAACGCTAATTAAATGTACAAGGCACTTAGGAGCAACAACTGAAATGGGAGCAATAACAACAGCAACAACAACAGCAACAGCAGCAACAACAACAGCAAGTGCGGCAGCAATAGAAGCAACTAAGCTGAGACGGTCGCTCCTAATATGTCCAAGATGCTGAAACTGCTTCGTTTGGGCCTTGACGCAACATCAATAGTGGCAACATCAACCATTGAATCAGCAGCGGCCGCAACATTGTTGTGGCTAATCGTCTCGGATTCCAACTCGAACTCAGCTGTGCCAGTCGCTGTGCCCACCACATCCACAAAGGCATCGGCATCGGCATCGGCGGTGGACTCATTGCTGATGGAGGAGGAGGCAGAGCAGGAGGAGGAGGAGGCGCACGACGAATCGGGCGATGGCGGCGAACAAGGCCAACTTGGATAGCAGGCAATGCGTCTGGTCGCTAATGAGCGCGGCGGCGGTGGCGCTGGCAAATAGAAATTGGCCTCCAGTGTATCCAGCAGATAATGCCGTGCCACTAGCATTCCAGAAGGTGCCTGTTGCCGCAACGCAAGCTCCTCTGTGTGACGCAGGCGTTTAACCGACGGCGAGAGAGCGATCTCCACATCGTTAGTTTCCGCTCCCACTCCCACTCTGACTTCCGCTCCTGCTGCTGCTGGTGGTGGGGAATCGTCCAGTTTGCGCTTGCTGCGTGACTGGCCCGACTCACGAAAGCCCTTCGCAAAGGGATTGTGGTCGATCTTCAGCTTGGTAATGCGATCATTCTGCAAAAGCGCATACTTTTAGTAATTGATCAATTGACGAAGTAATCTAGTGAAATACACACCTGGTAGGCGGTCACGGCGATAAACTCAGTTTCGGGAAACACATAAGCCTGCTGTGGGGCCCAGGCTATCTGGGTAAGATCAGCGGTGCGGATGATATGCAAACGTGGCTGATATTTATGCATGCTGGCCAAGACAATCTGTTGTAAGTGAGGTAAAACACATCCTTAGTAATTATGGAGCATTCCTTAAGAGTCGATTACACTTACATGTCCATTGTTGTCCATTGTGTTATTCGTCAGCTTCACCTTGCTGAAGAGCAGCGCCTGGGACTGCCAATGTTTGCCCGTTGCCGGGCTATCCGGATGGAGATACATGCGTTGTGGACTCTGTGGCTCGGCGCCACCAGCTGGCACCCACTGTGAGCCGGAGAACTTGTAGCGACAATCGCCAATGGGCACCATTTCCAGCAGGACACAATAGTTGGCCTCCTCCTCCAGTCCGGTGAACGAGACACGCATCGAGGGAAACATGCGTCTGCATAAACCATAATAATAAAATGAAGCAATCGTAATGGTGGTTAGTGACTTATGTGATCTCATTCTTTAGCTTATCTTTGTCGAGCTCTGCATGCCATCGTTATGTGAATGAGATAAGCTGGTGTAAAGATAGACTAAACAAATGATATGCGGACCCACATACCTGCCACTCTTTGTGATGATCATTTCGGTGCCAATGTGATGGAATTGTTGCCACAGTTCATTGTTTTCCAGCTTGGCCTCCACGCCCGGCAACGATGGCTGCGGCGGCGGCGGTGGTTGTGGTGTGTGTGCCACAAAATGTGACGCAAAATGGGGCAATAAGCCGCATAGTGGATCTGATAGAAAATACTCGATGTTAAACCCGTCGGCAAAAGCATAGATAAAAATGTATATATTCAATTTACCTGGAAGACGTTGCATCATTTGCTGGCGATAAAAATCATTGGTGATCTGCTGCTGCATGCGCAGTTCCTCAATGTTCAGCAGTGCCAACATATTTAACTCAAATTATTAAACACTTAACTAAATGAGTTCGATTTGATTATTTTTAGTTTTTTTTTTTTTAATCAGCCAATCTCGTTATTTATAATATATGCTTTTCACTTTGCCGCAAACGACGAACTGCTCGCTTCGCTGTTCAGATTGAAACTGTTGCGCTCTGAGAATTCGTGTACACTAATTCAAATCGAGCAGAATCCGGTCGGATCAGTTTTTAGGCTCTCAGGTAGAGCTGCACGACCAGTTTCTCAGTCTCTCAGTACAATCTACTTCCAGTTTGCGCTCTCTCCCAACAGCATGCAGCGCTGGCATTGGTCGCTGCTCGCTGCGTGTCTCTTGCCGTCTCGCTCCAGCCAACGGGTGCGCCATTTTGAGCAAGATATTCGTTGCGGGGGCTTCGTAATGGGCGCCCATATTCATATTGATAGCATTAATTGCATTGGGGCCATCTCTTTGAACCCTAATACATTACCGTATTTATATGAATGCATATGGAAATGTTTGTTTTTCTTTCGATTTGGCCCAATTCATAATAGCCTATTAGCTTAAAAGTCTTTTTAGAGGCTTTATTGAAAATTATACATGATTATGATAAGTATTTTATCGAATTAGATAGACAATGCCAAACAGGGGCTGTGATTCGAATTTGTTTTGAGTGTTAAGAAATGCAAATTATTATACTAATATCTACAAATAATAATAAATATGATATTATGATTCTTGATAACATGGTTAGTAGAGAGAAATTCATTTGTTTTTGTTCTCAAACCTTTTAAGTTTTCGAATAAAAATAGCTTGCCAAGCATTGTTTCAATTGTGTTTCGTATTAATTTTGAGTGTTAAGAAATGCAAATTATTATACTGATATCTACAAATAATAATAAATATGGTATTATGATTTTGGTATATCATGATTAGTAGAAAGTAATTCTTTGGTTTCTTGTTCCAAAACCTTTCAAGTTTTCCAATAAAAATCCCTTACCTAGCCTTCTTTCAATTGTATATTTAAAATGCCACTTTCACATAGTTATATCCTACATCCTTGATATGCCATCTAGAGAGCTCTCATATGCAATCGACTGATCATCTCCCATGTGGCTGAAGAGGATAAAACAGCTTATCTAAAATCAGCATACAAGCTGCCGTTAAAAAAAAAAAAGAAATCCAAAAAACTAGACCGCTACCGTGGAACACTGTGGAACCAAGCAGGGAGAGAAAGAGATCCGCCGGGCGATAAGTTACCGTAATCGAATGTTAAATGGTACTTGAATCTAAATGGGCGCAACAATTTGTTGTGGCACATCAAGCTGGCGCCAGGTGACTGCCGCAACGGCCACTTGACTGCCAGTCGCAGCCACTTGTTGCCGTTGCTATTGTTGTTGCCACTTATCCTGGGACCGGTAGGAGATGACAAAAATGGCGACGACGGCGTCACTGTCGGCAAAAACTCACAGGCAAGTCATAAAAACGATCACACTTTGCCGCAAGGATGCTGGTGCTGGTCCTGCTGCTGCTGCTGCTCCTGAGAACAATGGGCAGACACACAAGATGTGTATTTTATGGCCCAACCGTTGAGCGACAACCAACAAAAATCGATCGGCGACCGCCGACCGCCGACTGTTTACGTGTCTATGAAGTACTATATATATTGGATATTATTGTTATGATTATTGTATGTTTGTGGGTCTGCTCGACAATTTGTGGCCATTGTCTGCGAGGATACAGAAACCGCAAGCGGCGACAGTATTTGGAGCATAAAATACAAAAAACCGGAATCATTGCGGAAATGTAATTCACTTGCAACATAAAAATGTCAAAAGCAGTTTCAGAAATGGGAACGTGATCGATAAGGAATAACCGAAATCCTTTCTTATCTAACGTAATCCGCATGGAGTCATTAGTCGGATTGAATTTCCGGTAATTCGACTAGCTTTGCATAAATTCTGCGCAACATTTCCGCCTTTTCCAGAAACCTAAGTGCATTTCCTATCTATAACTATGACTATGACGATGACTATGACTCAGGCGTAATTACGGTTCCATCGTCCAGACGGATTTGTGTCATTAGCGCACATCGCAAACGACTTTGGCTTCTGCCAAGTCGTCAGTTTTCATTCATTGCATTGCCTGCTCCCGGAAAAACCCGGGGAAATTTGAGCAGCCATTCACTAATTGCTGCCATTTGGCTTGTAATTTTGTGTTTGTTATCTTTGGCAATGGGCTTAGGCTACTCTCCTACAGAGTCGACACACATTGTATCCATTTACATGGCGAGAGAATTTTCTTCGATTTTCATTTTGCACATGAATCAGACATTTAGATTTATTGTTTCTGTTTCTTTTGGTTTTTTTTTTTTGTTTTTTTTTTTTGTTTTTGTGTTTTACATGTAACTTATGGAATATGTGGATTAAATATTCATCACACGCAAGCCACGTACAATTAATTGTGTTTAATCTTATAATTATTTCAAATTAACTATGGGATCCGTTTTTTACGTTTTCAATTCAGCTTCATATTTCGTTTGTTATTTGTGTATTTGTCGTTTAGTTTAGTTTATTATTATAATTCGTTTATCACAGCTATACGTTTATACATTATACATATATAGATATATATTTGCAGTAATTAATTGTTCTTTGTATTTGCTTATAGTTTTTTAAAATGTGTTCCACAAAATACCTACACACACACATGAACTTACAATTGCCGGAAACTTACAAATACAAAAAATTCAACATGCAAATGTTGATAAAAATATAAAAAGTAGTTGGGATGGCGTTGATAAGAATGGTGATCTTATATATATATATATATATAATTGTTATATATATATATATATATATATGGACAACAGCATTTCAGCAAGATCTGCGGACCGAGAGAAATAAGAATAGAAAATAGAGGTAACAACACCAAAAGCTCAATACGTATTGATTGATATGCACAGCACAGCTCCTACAGCTACTGCTCCACTTTTAGGATAGCTCAAAGCCAGTATTGCTACTAACGGCATAGCGCAGTTTGTCCCTCAGCGTTGATTTCTTCTGATAGTTGGGCAACTTAAGCAGGTTAAAGCAGGTCGAGGAGGTGGGCAGCCGATTGAGTGGATCCTTTTTGCGTATGGTGAAGAAACCGCGTATCACACTGCCAATGGTATCGCCAGTGTCCTCATCGTCGCCCACCTCCACACAGCGTATGGAAAAGGGTGGCTCAAGATGTGCAAAGCCCAAGAGTGGCGGTTTGGAGCAGCTGGTAACAAACTGCAAGAAGTAATTTTTAGAACAATACGATCAACATCAAATTCAATTTTAATTTGCTCACCTTAAGGAACAGTTTGCGCTCCTCCTCGGTGAAATCCTTGGCCAGTATGTCCCACAGCCAGCCGACAACGCGATGTGAGTCATGGAATCCCCCATAATACTGTGTATGCTTGCGTAAATCTCTCAAATCCAATGGCGCCGTATCACCCGATATCAGACGCTGCAGCTCCGGGGGAGAGAACAGCGACAACCACTCGGGATTGACAATGCTACGAAAGCCACGATTGAACGCCTGCGTCTGTTCGCGTATCTGTGTGTTCATATGAAAGTAGGCCATGTAGTGGATGTAGACCAGCTTGTTGTGATCGTTCACCACACGCGCCTTGCCGCCCGGATGCAGTTCGTGGGTAACAATCTTGCCCATAACATCCTGATCCACAGAGAACGTTAAATTCAAATCGGCCACATCCTGTTTGTAGTGCTTGATGAAGGTCAGACTGCGATAGAGCTCGTTGTCCAGCGAGGGCAGCTCATCCATGCAGGAGTAGAGCGCCTGTTGCGTTTGACCCAACAGCTGGGATAGAAAGAACGAGGCAAAGGGCACATCCACCACAATGCCCTCGTAGACAGCCTTGCCGAGCATGCGGCCCACAAATTCAAACAGTTGCAAATGATTGTCCTGAACGTACGAAATGGGTGAGGGATACAGTCGTTGATCCGATGTCGTTTTGAACAGATTCAGCGATGGATCGAACACCTTCTTGATGGTCTCCTCGAGAAACTCTTTAAACACGCCATCCTGATCAATACCCGCCTCGTGCAGTCCCTGCTGATTGATGAAGCGTACGCGTATAACACCCTTGAGAGCATGTGTCGGCTGTGCGGCCAACTGGCGATAGCCATCCTCAACAATACGCTCTCGGTGGATGACAATTAACGCTGAACGGGGCGAGGCACACGCACTCTCCGTCAGACCCATCACAGCCTTCTCGTTCTGCACGAACTTTCGGAACAGCTTGACGCGATCGTCGTGCGGTATTATATGCGGCATCTTGGCCAGCAGCAGCATTGCATTCCTCTTGGCCTTTTCCAGGTCGTTGATGAATGTCGATGGCTTCACCTCCGGTATTAGCCAATGATTGGGTGGTGTAAAGGGACGACGACAGTCACGACGATATAAACAGAGTAATAGCGTGTGCAGTGAAACAAACACAGGATTCTGCACAATGTTCTTGGCACCTATAAAAACAGAGCATCGAAAGTTATTTGGCAAAGACAAGTTGAAGTCAAATTTTGGAAACGTACCCAAAATGTTGTCGTTGATTAGCTTGTACAACATATTATTGAGAAAATAGGTGAGCATAACATAATCGTTAAGGCGAAAAGGATTCTGTTCCGTATACATTTCGTACTCATCCAGAATGCTGCAATTGAATTGGACATCAACGAAAGTGTAATAAACTAAATAGTTTGGCTTAGTTGGCACTCACGTCACATAGTGCGTCATGCAGTCACAGAAGAGCATCAGCATCGCTGTTTGTGGTTTCTGCGACAACGTTTCGCATCTGAGCAGATCCAGATATTCCTTCATGCCGCAGTTGGGTCCCAGCGAAGTCAGCAGCAGCCAAATGTCATAGAGTACATTGTCATTGTAGCAAATGCCGGTCAGAATGTCCAGTTTCATTTGTGACAATGTGCTCAGAGCCGCATAATACATGCCACAAATACGTGAGACCTGCACAACATTGCTGTTGTCCAGCTTGCGCCATTGCATCTTTGTTTGTTTACCAGCAGCGCTGGCCAGCAAGCCACTGCCACGTGTGGAGCTGCGCTCCAGCGCTCGTCGCAGCAAATTGCTTGTCGAGGGCTGTTGTGGCGACTGAAACTCAATCCGCTCGTAGTTCGCGTTGATCTCCTTGAGCAGATCGCCGAGCAGCAGCTTAATGCAACGATTATCCCACAACATGTGAAACTGTTTCTTAATTAGCGCCACGTGTTGGTTCTGTGCCGGCTCCGCACAAGGTGTGTGCCAGCCAAGAAGCTCGTGCCACTGGGTGAAGACGCCTTTAGTGGTCACCGTGTTGGGTATTAATTCCAGCAGCGATGTAGTCGATTCCTGCAAGGTTCGTAAATAAGTTAAGAAGAAACCATTTGTTTTCTACTCACTGTTAGCAACGGATAGCCCAACAGTTTCGCTTCGGCCAAATTGTCAATGTTGAACATATTCACAATGTTGCCCAGATATGCCAGAGTCTTTGTGCCCGACATACTGGCCGCAAACTCCTCGAACCACTGGTAATCCTCCGATATGCTCAACGCACGCTTCAGCAGCCACATCGAACTAAACTGTTCGATGCACTGCGGCACACTCTGATGCAAATGATAGATGAGTGCCGGCACCGAGAGTATTTCGCTCAGAAATTGCGATAGTAAATTGCGACTGTAATCGCCGTCGATCAACGGACGCAGGCAGAGTGTGATTATGGCAACGAGCGTCACGGGCTTCACCGACAATTCCTCACGAGCGGTGCCTCGGAGCAGAATGAGCTGTGATTGCGAAAAACCAATAAGTATGAAAGAAAATTAAGAATTATGATTTTTACATACGCGCATTGTTTTGTAGAAACCGTGTTGCACCAAATGTCCCTGAATATTGCAGCAGATCTTCTGCATAGCCGGTTGCAGTCGCTCAAATTGTGGATTACGCAATATGGCCCAAGATTTCGGGGCAGTGAACACAATGAGCGTGTGCAGAAAGAGCGCTAGCGAAATGCTATCAGCATGATTCTCCGGCTTGAGATCCGGCAACAGCAGCAGACAATTAATTAACAATTTTTTAATATGCCCAATCCACGGCAAACTGCGCTCCTTGTGCAGACAGAGCGCCGCATAAGACTGCTTGGGATTGTCCACTTCCATGGCACGGTTGACATAGCGACAAATGTGCTCCAGGCGATCTCGATTGCGACCATCCTTTTTGTCCAATTTGATTTGTGTCAGGTAGCGACGCAGCACAGGATATACCAGAACAGCGGCCAGCAGATCTGACTCCTTTCCGCCCTGTTCGACCTCGAAAATTGCATCAAAGTCTTGGCTGCGGTCGTGTGACGATAAATTAAGTATATATTTAAAAATGATAT
The DNA here is from genome assembly GCA_035043785.1 of Drosophila planitibia. Classification (NCBI taxonomy): domain Eukaryota; kingdom Metazoa; phylum Arthropoda; class Insecta; order Diptera; family Drosophilidae; genus Drosophila; species Drosophila planitibia. The sequence continues at coordinate 685,743 of JAWNMS010000023.1, forward strand.
ATAGTTAATTGTCTCACATGATTCGCTTCTGATACTTGGAGCGCGCTGCATATCCCTTGAGAGTCGCCTGCAGCAGTATAGCAGCCTCCTCGCGTCGCTTCTCAAGTGCGCGCTCTTCGCGGGCCGCCTTTGTATGCTCCAAAAAGTTGGTTTTGTGTGATTCCGTTTGTGCGAACATCTTCTACACAAATACGTTATGGGTGTTTTTGTTGTTCTTTGCTTTTTGGGGGGAGCTGCAGCCAGTCTTATGTTGGATTCGTTTGTGCAGTTACTGTGTTTGCGATGGGCTATATTGTTGCATGCGCGCATTAATTAACAATTCGCACTGTGCTGTAAGCTCTTTAGTTTGATGTGCATGGTAAGTGCAGATTGCAGTAGCACTTAGTTTTCCAATAACAATATTTTTTCATTTTCCTTAGCCCCTAACTCGTATATTGTACGTGAACAAGTTCGATTGAACAATTGAGCATTTGGTTTCAACAGTGTGGCAACTCCATTGCCAAAAATATCGATGAGGTAAGTATCGTCAGAAGAGTTCACTTGAAATTCGAAACTAGTTCGCTTTGCTAAGCTTAAAGATGTTATCATTTTCTAGTGTTAAAGAATTAAATAAGTTAATGACATTTCATTATTATTACACATTAAGTGAAAGCCAGTTAACCTGCGAAGATTAAGATAATAGGTAGAATATCGAGTTGGTAGTTTGGCACCGAACTACTCAGTTCAAGTGAACTAGCTCGTTCCGAAGCGATTCAACTTTATTTGTCATCTCCATCTCCAGCAGCACTTTCTACGAGCGAGAACGTCGTCGCGTTAGCGTGAATTAATTATTAATTAACTATAAAAAATACATAGTATATATTTGCAAAAATATTAAAATGCAAATAACTGCGAGCGGATACAGTTGTGTGCAGTTTTATTTCGTTTTGTCCCAAAATGTGTTGCGTGCACGCGCAAATATGTCGTGGTGATGCCAGAGTCAGCTAAAAAAGGCGATGTTGTATGATTTTGCAAGACTTTGAAAAACAGAGAGAATAACAAAGCCAAGTCAAGGTGAAAATTTTACAAAAAATTAATGGATGCGCGATCCGATAACATATGCATATCAAATTAACGAAATATGCTCGTATTTCGGAGCGATCAAAACTGTGTGAAAATAATTTCAAGGTTTGCACCGCGAGCAAGCGAATAGAAAGCAAAAGGTAATTGAAAAATAGAACGATTTTGGCACAAGCGCACTGTATTATAGTCTATGGGTCTATTGTGCTCTTGTTGTTGTTGTTAACGTTTTGTCTGTGACTGGGTGGGTGGGGCGTGATTTGGGGGCAGCTGGTCGTCGCAGCAGCAGCAAAACAAAACAGCGAAGCGAGCGTGTTTTGTCGCTTATTTGTTGGAGAAAGAGTGGGGGAACGACGACAGAAGCATTAGCCCAAAACGGAACCGAAAGTGAGTGCAATTGAAAATAAAAAAAACGACATGAAAACAATTGCACTGCGCTCAGGCGGCGAAAGCAGGCAAGAACAACAACGAGTCACAAGCAACTGAGCAGAAGAAGAAGATGAAAGCAAATGCCTGCCAGACTGCTTGCTTGCTTGCTTTGTAATCTCATGTAATTTGCCGCAATTTTTGCTGCTTGTGCATTCTGCCTGCTTCCGTATGTGCGTATGTGTGCATGTGCATGTGTGTGTGTGTGAGCGCGCTTTGCTTTGGGGTCGGTAGGTCGTTTTGTAGCGAGCGACATGTTGTAGCTTGCTTGCATTCCGTCACACCAATACACGCACAGCCAAATGCATATGCATGTAGTGTGAGAGTGTGTGTGTGTATTACATATGTCAGCATGTATTAACATTGAGTAGTTCTCTCCCCCACTGCTGACTCCTTTAAATCTGTAAATCAAAAAGGCGCGCGCGTTTTCGCCGCTATGCTTTGCTCTGCTCATTTCGCAGGCTCCACCATTTTTAAAAAGAAAAACGGCAGCTACTGCATCATATGTACATTAGCTGACGCCAGCAGCGCCAATCATCGTCATTCTCGCGAACGCCGCCACTGCTACCGCTGCTCTGCTTTACAGTTCCTCAGTGCTGCTCCCCATCATTGCAGCAGTTAGTTGGGTTGCCTGATTGCCTGCCTGGCTGACTTTTTAATTCTCATTTCTGTTTGTGTTTATTCGAGTGCAGATAATCAAATTTATATTGTGCATGCAAAATTCAAAATACAAAAAAAAAACAAACAAAACGCATACGAAAAGAAAATGTTTAAAGAATACGATTGCTGCTGAGTTAGCAGCCCAGAATTATTGTGAGTACATCGAGCATCGGCTGTTGTGGTTGATTTTGCTATATGTCGTTTATTGAATTTATTGACAATTAACATCTATTATTAGTATGTAATTCTATGCCGGTTATATAAATATATATGTGTGTTAAATTTACAGCAATTGCCATACACTGACACATAACCTCAAAAATTAAAATAGTTCCCTAGTTAAACATGCCTAGTTACCGTTATATTGAAGCTCGCCATTTGCAATGCTTTTTTTTAATTCGTTTGTGTTTGTAACATTGGCATATAAAATATCGTTCATATGTAATTGTGCGCAACAATTAAACAAAAATGTGAAATCCCCTTAAAAGAAAAAACATTAAAAAAAGCCGTAAGCTATACTTCAATGCTCTTTGATACTGTAATGTGTCCGTTATGTTTAAATACTTGCCTATGTACGCACACACACACTCACACATACATATGTACATACATTGACACAGCTGCAATGCTGAGAGAGCTTTAAAATTGTAACAGTAGGCAGAAACAACAACAACAAGAGCAACAATTCAACAAAAGAAAATCGAAGAAAGTCGCCAGCGAAACAACCAATTCAACTACTATTGAAACAAGCTTCATGATACCCGTTCGAAATGAGCACAACGTATAAAAGAAAAAAAAAAATAAAGCGTAACGAAATTAAATGAAAAGCGCAAATCGCAATAACCTAACCACACTTATTGAGAATCATTTCGCTTACCCCTCCCCGTCCCACATGTACTGGTACCCCTCTCCTTGTAGCTCTTGTGGTTAGACACGCTTTAAGCTAATAGGTAAATAATGATTTGAAAATGTATAGTATTATTATTATTGATTTATCGCCACCGCGCGCAATGCTCCAGTCGAAGGTGTTATGTACCAAACTCGTTATTTATTTATTTATTTTTCTGATAAGAGCCCCGCAAAGGTGCCTCCCCCCATTCCCTCCCTGCTACCCTTTCACCAACCGACAAGCAAGCGATAAACGTCTACAATCAATGCTAATTTTTTCTCCTTTTTCACATTTCATCATAATTTATTTATTTTTACTTTTTTTCCTTTCTGTGCTGTCGTTATTTGTCAGGTTGCAATTTTTTGTTATTGTCGCAGCATTTGTAAATTTAATAAATTAGCGAAAAAATTGATTCGATTAACTTTGAATGTTGTCGCTACCGTTTTTGCCGTCGCTTGACATCTATTATCGCCCGAAACGGGAACAACAACAACGGCAAATAATGTCTGGGTAAAAATTTTTGTGTGAAGTGAGTGATTCTGGCAGATCACGCGGCTCGAATACGCTGCAATCCAATCAATGCATGAGGCCCAATTATCTAACTATAAATTCAAGCAACCAGCGGCAACTAACACTTTAATCATCCATCATTTTGCATTGAAAAATTAATTGAAAACTGTTCGTTTGACTAAAGTTCAAATAGGCCATAGGAACAAACGGAAATGAAACACAATTATCCCTACTTAATACATCTCTCTCTCTCTCTCTCTCTCTGTGCTTGCAGCCCTGGCAACTGAACCAAAAACTAAACAAATAAACACCACACTAGCTGCAGCAATTGTTATATATTTATTATTATACAAATACTTCCAAGCGATACACTGTTTATTACGCGATTGAGGAACCACAACTACAATAACAACGATATGAAGTACACAACGGGAACAGACAACGCGCTGCCCACGAGCAGCAGCAGCAACAGCGATCTACAAACAGCAGCAACTATAACACAGCAGCAACAATCCGCAACGACAACGACAAGTGCCGTCAATAACAAAACGGCCGCCACTACAAATCCCAATACCAATACCAATACCAATCCAAATCCCAATCCCAATACCAGCAACAATCAAACCGATAGCAATGCGAATGGAGGAGAGGCGCAACAGTCGGCCACACAGACGACGGCGTCACCAAATAATGCCTTATTCTGCGAACAGGTGACGACGGTGACGAATCTGTTCGAGAAATGGAACGATTGTGAGCGGACCGTTGTGATGTATGCACTGCTGAAGCGTCTACGGTATCCGAGCCTCAAGTTTCTACAGTATTCCATAGACAATAATCTGACACAGAATCTGGGCACATGCCAAACGAATCTGAGCAGCGTTGTCATTGACATCAATGCCAACAATCCGTCATATTTGCAAAACCTTTTGAGTGCATACAAGACGTGTCAGCCTAGCAGCGATTTGTGTGTGTTTGTGGATGGCATGTCCTCCTCTTCCTCCGACAAGGATTCAATGCCCTGTTATGGCAGTGATTTTCAATTGACCAGCACCACAAACCAGCATCCACGCAAAGAGGATTTATTGCACGAGGTGCTCAATATGCTGCCATTGCTCAAGCCGGGCAACGAGGAGGCCAAACTCAGTTATATGACGCTAATACCGCTCGCTGTTAAGGACACGGTGCAGCAGCTGGTGCCCACTGAGCTGGTGCAACAGATATTCTCGTATATGTTCATACATCCCGCCATTGGCAGCGACGATCGACGCTCGCTGAATGTGTGGCTGCGTCATCTCGAAGATTTCATTCAGGCCAATAAGCGCAGCGGCAGCAGCAGCAACAGCAGCGCTGCCGGTGGCAACTACTTTGTGCAGCCGGAGCAGCTGCAATTGCATGCAGTGGTGGGTACGGGAACTGGCAATGGCACCGTTTCGGACAGCTCATCATCGTCCTCCTCGTCGCTGGGCAATTTGACGCGCAGCGTCGATTGGCAAACGATTGCACCGCCCAGCCGACACCACCATGGCAAACAGCTGCCCAGGCAGCCGGGCGAATGGCGGGGCAGTGTGAGCGGATCGTGTGGATCGATCAATCCACTCTGTGATAATTTAAATGGTATTACACTGAACGAATTAGCATCTAGTCAGAATAGCTTAGGCCTCTCCCTGGGCAGCAATTCGTCGCTGGTCAACGGCGTCGTCGCTGGCGCTGCAGCCGGCTCAATGTTGGGCATCGGTGGCAATGATGATCACGACACCTCGTTTAGCAAGAACGGCACCGAAATCCTCGACTTTGAGCCCCTTCTCCATGGCGATGCGGAGACCACTAGCGGAATTGCCAGCGGCAGCAGCCTGAGCCAACAACAGGTGAGTCTAGTTTTTATTTCAAATTCTATATATATGTAAACAATTTTATATATTCATATTCAATTCATTATAATTTCCTTGCAGGCTCCTCCCTCGCATGCCGCTCCCACGCATGCCCCACCCATTCTGCCACAGCTGTTGCAGCCGCCACCACCACCGCCACCGCCACAACTGCCGTATGCTTCCATACTGATGGGCTATGTGGGAGATCAGTTTGGCGACGTGAATCGCTGGAGCTTGGACAGCAAGATTGCAGCGCTTAAGACGCGACGCTCCAATAGCCTGACCACCCAAACGATCTCCAGCAGCTGTTCGTCGAACTCATCGAACTCGTCTGTGATCACGGTGAACGACAATTGCACCAATTCGACGGAGAATCTGGCTCAGTTTGCCAACAAGCCGCGAAGCTTCTCGCTCTCCATTGAACATCATCGCAACAACAACAACAACAATACGCTGGTGAACAGCACATCGGACCCACGCTTGGATGACTTTAAGCCCAGCTACATTAAGTTCCAGACGCGCAATGTGGGCATGTCGGGAATTGGGCTGTGGCTGAAATCGTTGCGTCTGCACAAGTACATTGAGCTGTTCAAGAATATGACGTACGAGGAAATGCTGCAGATTAGCGAGGAGTTTCTGCAGAGCGTTGGCGTCACCAAAGGCGCCTCACACAAGTTGGCGCTGTGCATTGAGAAGCTCAAGGAACGCTCCCACATACTGAGTAAAGTGGAACAGGAGCTGCACACTGGCCAGATGAAGATTAGCACCGCCATCGAAGAGCTCACAAATATTGTGCTGACACCGATGAAGCCCTTGGAGTCGCTATCTGGTGAGGAGAGCATTGGATTGCGTTTCCTCAAGGTTATCGATCTGGTGAGCAATGCACTGCAACAGGATCCGTACTGTGCCCAGGACGAGGAAACATTGGGCGTCTTTATGTGGATACTGGACCGTTCCATACACAACGAGGCATTCACCAATCATGCCAATCAACTCAAGGAGCTCAAGTTCAAGTTGTCCAAGCTGAAGATGTCCATGGTGCCCAAGCTGCATCATGTGAAGACAGCGGGCGGCGCAGCTGGCAACATGAATAAGCCCAGGTAAATGTGCCATTCACTTTAGACACGAATCGATTTAAGCTTAACTTAATTTACATTTAAACTTGGCTTTCTCTTTCGCTTAGGTGGAACGGAAAGAGCCGCAAATGTGATCCGAAAAACGGTAGCAACGATCGCATCAACCATCGCAAAAACTCAAATGATATGCTAAACTTTTCGCTCAGCTGCCTCCAGCATCCATTGCAGCAGCATCATCAGCAGCAACAACAGCAGCAGCAGCCGCCTCCGCAACAATTTGACTACAGTGGTGGCTATCAGACGCCAGTACAGTACAAGAGCTCCTCCTATCCCAGCTTCATTAGCAATCCCCAACAGCAGCAGCAACAACAACAGCAGCAGCAGCAACAGCCGTTGAAGCATCATTCACAGCATGCACAACAAATTCAGCAAATGTTGCAGCAGCAGCAGCAGCAACATGCACAGCACTTTCCAGCGCTGCCACAGCAGACGCCGCCGCCTCATCATCGACGCTCGCTGAACAATCTTATTGTGGTCGCCGGTGGGCCACAGCAGCCCCAGCAGCTGATCTTTAAGCCCGGCCAGGGTGTCCTAACCAACAGCACCAATGACAACCTGCAGCATCAACAGCAGCGCAAGCCTAGCCTGAATGGACTCTCTGGTCTGGTCTCTGGATCATCATCATCCTCATCGTCATCATCGAGTGGAGGGGAGCAGCAGCCAAAGAAGACGATGGCCGCTGTTGTGATGGTTAGTAATGCAAATCAAAGTGAATCCGCACAACAACAACAACAGCAGCCGCAGCAGCAGCAGCCGCCTCCGCAAATATTAATTAACAACAGCAACAACAATAACAATAATAACAGCAGCAGCAACAACAACAACAACAGCAACATATTGAACAACAATTTGATAAACCATCAGCAGCTGCAATTGTTGGCTGCTGCTGCTGCTGCTGCTGCTGCCGCCGCTGCAATGGGCAATGGCGGCAACTGTTTGTGCCCTGGTGATGGTGGTGGTGACAATATCGTCGCCTGTAGCAATAGTATTTGCCAGCAGCCTAACAACAACAATAATAATAATAATAATAATAACAACAACAACAACAACAACAATATGGATCAGTGCTTGTCTCAGCCGCAGCTGATCAATCTGAGCATGTCGACGCTTAAGGATAGCTTCAATATGCCGCCGCATGATTACAAAATGAATGACTTTAAGAGCTTGGAGCAGCTGGAGACGCTCTGCCGTCAAATGACTGAGCAGGCAATGAACTAGAAACTGTTGGCCATTTTCTATTCTATTCTTTAGATTTTATTTTGAAATTCTTCAATGTTTCATTGTTGTTTTGTGCGCTTGTTTTGTGTATGTGAATGCGCTTGTACGTGTGTATCGAACCTAGAAAATATGAATGGTGTTTTTTGTAATCGTTTTTAGTTATGTAAGACCCTAAAAAAAAAGTTAGTTAAATGTTAAGTTTATTATCTCTGTGCGTGCGTGCGTCTGTGTGTGTGTGTGTGTGTGTTAAATGAGGCGTCTGCTGGGCAATCTTGGAGCTGCTGCTACCACACTCCACACTGCAACGGCTGGCCGTTCAAAACTGGCAGGGCCTAGCTAAAAATTCCTCCAAAAAAAAAACAAACAAAAACAAAATAAGAAATGAAAAAGCAACTAGGCGCAGCTAGGGCGCAGCTCCAAAGGGTTGGCCCAGAGGCGGCGCTTCTGCTGCCAATGTTTATTAATGTTTAAGTTGATAAATTTGTCAAAACGTAGTTCCAACTAATAATCACAAAACTCCATGCAGCATATGATTGCAACAAAACAAAAAAAAAATAAAAACCAAGACAACAACAAACAAAAAGTAGCAACCAAAACCAACAAACAACAAATTTCTCTCTGTAGGAAAATTTGGCCAAATTTGATCAACATTTTACGCTATTCTGACGCCTGACGCTGGCCTCCTCTTAAAAACAAAAAATCAGACGTCGACGACGAAATATGCAATTTGCATACAATACATACATAAATAAAAATATGTATATGTTAATGAATTATATTATGAACTCTGCATCGTGACCATGAGACTGACTAAGATTACTATATTCGCAACTATAAGAACTAGAGAAGCTGGAATAAACTAAAGCAAAAACAAATACATGTTTGAAGAAGCACACACGATACACGACGACGACGACGACGACACGAAATGCGAATCAAAAAAACGTTGCTTGCTGAAAGTCACATAATGAACTATGTTTATACACATATATATATATATCTATATAAATATATATGGATATATCGTAAAACAAAATATATATACACATAATTTATTTTAAATTTAAAGGAACACAATTGCTGAAAACAAAACAAAACAAAACGTGTAAACTGTAAATGTTAACTCTTAATGAAATTGTCTTATGTTCGAGTTGGAATTATATGCAGAAATGTTTGAGGAACCTAAAGCTAATTCTACACATATTGTATTTTGTATAAGTAGTAAGGATATAAGCCAAAAAAAAGCATATATATATATATATATATATATATATATATATATATATATATATATATATATAATTTTATTTTTTTTCGCTTTTAGGCTTTAGTCAATTGTTTGTAATAATGTGCTGTATATGATAATGATGGCAAATCGATTATGTTATGTTATTTTTTAATTGTGTTGAGAATTACTATATATAAAAATAAAGATGTCGATCGCGATTGCTTTGTAAGCTTAAGCTAATACTAAAACGAGAGTGACAAATGATAAAAACAAATTGTTAGCTTAAATTGAATATGTGTGTATAATAAAAACTGAACGAAATGCATACAAATTGCAAACAAATATGTATAATTATGGAATGCGGCTTGACAAAACAAATGAAATTGTTTTTTTATTTTAATCATTGAAATATTAACAAATATATCTACACATACACACACACACACACACTCACACAAATATATGTAAATTATATAGTGTAAACAAATTTAATAGCCATAGAAAAGTTCAAAATTCACGACAACCGCAGAAAAACGATAAAAATGGTTTAAAATTTGTAAAAGTTCAACTAATAATAACGCATTGTGCATAAAGTCGAGTTAATTACGAAAAGAAGTGTTTACATTGCAATTATGTATAAAGAGAAAGAAAATCAAATCAAAATGTTAGTCAAGGGTTGGAAGGGAAGGGTTGGGAAGGGGGAGTAGAGCAAAAGTGCCGCGCTGGGCTGGCAAAGAACAAATTATCAAATGTGAGCATTCAAGAGTGTACCTACTACCAATACACATATACATACATACATACTACATGTATATATATATATATGTATATATATATATATATATATATTTATTTTAAATAAATTATTTCGAGAATTAACAATTGTCAATTTGTGTGTCTCTTCTGTGTCTGACGACTGTCAACAACATGAAGCCAACTCGGTTGCCTAACAACCCAGGTTGCCATGGTTTTTTCTGTCTCCGTCTCCTGTTATTGTTTAAAACGTATACATCATAATCAGTTGATAACTTGATTCTAAGCAAAATTCAACAGATTAATAAATACAATGAAAAAGCATCGCTATAATACTGTGCAGCTCGATGGACTCAATTCGGGCCTGTTGAAGCATCAGCAGCAGCAGCAGCCGACGCATCAACCAGCTGCTGGCGATGAGGAGCAACTGCTGATGTGGCCCAGCGAGCGTATTGCACCAGGCGGCAGCGGTGCCTTTCATGCACCCAAAGTGGAGTACAGCAAGGAAACGGCTGATTTACTCAAGCGTAAGTAGAGATAACTTTGGTTAGCTTACCCTTTAGCTACATCCGGGTGCGTTGCAGTGCTCATGAAGGAGTCCAAGATGTCCATGGTCATGCGCAAACAAATCGATACTAGTCTGCGCAATGGGGAACCGTTGCCGTTGCCCAAACCGACACGCCCCAATACCAGCAACGATCTGGATAAGGAAACCATAGCCATTTTGGAGCGTGCACGCAATGCGAAGCGCAAGAATCTGCGCCAGATTGAGGGAAGTGGCGCCTATGAGCAGAGCTACTATCGTCCGAGGGTTGACAATCGTATGCTCAGTGACAAGGCCAAGGCCAGGCTGCAGTTCACCATGGCGGGCATTGAGTTGCCGGATCCAGCTATAAAGCCACTACGTCGTTCCCGTGAAGATCGCTTGGTCACCGAAGAAGATATTATCAATGAATGTAAGTTGACCACAATTCTTGAAGTGTGTAAGCCAGTTGGTAACACTTTTTTCTTGACAGTGCTGGATCAGATAAACGAACGGGCTGATTGGTTGGCCGAAATGGAGGCACTTGGTCAGGGTAAGAAATATCGTCCCGAGATACACGATCAAATTTCGGAGCGTTTGCATCGCATTCGTGCATTGGAGACCAAAATAAAGATGAAAGCTACGGGTGGTTATCGCTTCGTGGACTAAAGTGAAGCTGATAACAACAAAAAAAATGTGTTAAATGTTTAAATTATAGAAATAATGTTAAAAACGTGTAAATTGGCAAAACACAATCAAATTTCTTGCGTTTACTAACAAAATGTTGCATACTTTGATGGGCCAGCGGAAATGTGAATTTGAGATTAGTGTGTAATAATTTAGCACTTTATTCAACTTATTCGCTTGATAATATAATAATATATAATTATATATATATATATATATAATTTTGTATCTGGCACATATTTAATACACACAAAACGCACAAAGCATTCCAGCAATTTAAGAAGCACAACGCAAAGCAATTACGAGTATTCGGTGTACTTTTTGTGTTTCGACATGGAATTTGGCAAAACGAGTGAAAACTACAATTAGTCGAAAATACATATGGATTTGTTTAAGTAATCGAATAAATTATTGGATTATATTTATATATGTATATAGATAATACGGCTAGTGTATATATCTCTTGTTCTTCTCTATGCACTTTTTTTTCAGTGTATAGATATAGATATATATATGTATATATAAATATATACTACATGTATATGGATGTGTATATGGATCTGTAATGCTCCTTTTAAAAATAGAGATTTTGTTTTGTGCTACTGTACTGTACAGGGACGTCGCTTAACAGGATGGCATGTGGCAGCGAAACTCGCCAGCTGCCTCAGCGAAACGATTGCGTATTAAATAGCCGCTGATAACCTCAGCCACCTCATGTGGACGGTCCTCATGTACGGCGTGACCGCATCGGGCCAAGACTTGCATCTGGAAACGGCCCTGCATCTGGCCAACGGTCAGTGTGCGATCCAGTCCATCAATGCTGGCCAGTAGCAATTGCTTCGGCAATCGCAAGTTGAGGAACTTGTCGCTCAGGCCCGAAAACCAGCCGACCCAATATTTCTCCGATTTGGCCAGATCGATGCGCCACGTGTAACTGCAAAGGTTAAAGGTGGAAAGGTCATTGAAGTGACTGGCATTCCCCTTGGGATATCAGAGATCTTACTTCTTGGCCGCCTCCATTGCAGCCTTGGTTGTTATGGGCTTTTTGAATTCGGTGCCCTCGGCGCCATCCTCGCCGCCATTGCCCACCTCCTCATCCTCAGAAATGCTAAACGCATTGGGAAACATGCTTGTGTGATGCGCCTCCTCGAGCACCTCTTCGGGCAGTGGAAGATCGTTCGTTGCCAGTTGATTCGTTGTACAGCTGGTGTCGCAAATAAATTACATATATAGAAAGTTTACATTTGTGGAAATGGCGTCACTCACTTGATTATTTGGCCAGGCATAGAGACTTTGGCACTGTCCACGTTGCGCACCTGTCCACTTCGTATGCACCATTCGATGGCATTCGGTATGCTCTGAAAGTACTTGGGACGCGAGCGCAAGAAGCTCTGCATGCTGGCCAATGCTTCCATGGCAGTACCCTCAACGACATCGATGACCGTGATGCCAATTAGACTGGGCGCCAGAGCCATGTGTGCGAAATGCACAGCAATAGCACCACCCATCGAGTGGCCAACCACATAGATCTGAGGCACCTCCTCGGGATAGAGTTTTACTAGCAAATCGCCAATATCGCTGAGTGCATAAGAGACCGAAGTTAAGCAGAAATATATAAATGCAGCAAGTTGGCACTACTCACTTGGACAGCGTAATTTCCGACAAGTCATCCTCGTCATCCACTTTAGTGTCGCCGTGTCCACGTAGATCGATGCACAGGCACTGACAGTGTATCATGCTGGTCACCTCTGACTAATAAAAAAGAAATTAGAAGTGCGCACAACACACACACACAACAGATGTACATACACAAAAGTGAGCCCAGGTGAGTGCTGAATAACCTCCGCCGTGTAATAACAATAAAACGGGGCCCGATTTCTCTGGCTTTTTTGTCCGATAGACGCGAAATGTGCGCTGCTCGTCGACGACAACGTCTTCCTTCTCGGCAAAGAACTCGTTCCACATGCACGGCTTGTAATCCCTAATACGTGACTTTTTAAACGAATCTCTGTAATTGTTGTTTTTTTCATATATGTATCAATTTGAATGTGTTGTGTCTTTAAATTCACCTCCCGCATAATATATTTTTGGGAGGTGGGGGTAAAACTTACGCTCGGCCAATGCGACCGCCCGGAATTGTAGGCGGCAGCTTGGACTTAAGCATTGTACGTTGTAAGCTCGACATTGCGTTCGATTGTCCGCGCAATATTTGCAATTAAATATTTTATTAATCAAATGGGTAATTTATTTTTTTCGTTTCGATTTCGTTGTGGTTGGGCACCCCAAAACTTTAACATTTGTGTTAATGCTATTAACATCGGGCACGAATTTTATGCTGCCGTTACAAAATTATCAGTTCGGAATTGGTAATCGAAATGTTTGTTTTGTTAATGCAATGGTCCCTAATCGTTCAAATAATGTTTAAGTAATTTTAAATGGCTTTTGACGGCTAAAAGAGCTCAGAGAAAAGTTACGAATGACGCTCAAAATTTAATTTAACAGCTGCTAACAGGATTTAAATAACATAATTCTAACAGAATATTAACATAACAGCTGTTAGCATAAATTATATATCGAGTATTTCACTAAAATTTCTTCAAAATGAAAACGTTTGAATAATGTATGTTTAATCGCATTTAGGAATAAGTTAAAAAATTCTACTGCCATAACTTCGTCAAAGTCTAATTAATCTTGAACCCTCGAAGATAATAATTTATATCAATATAATTTATATTTAGAAACACTATTTCTGGATGGAATTCTTGTAAGACCTTCCATCCCAATAAGTCCAATTGCTTACTGTTCCAAGTTTTCCAATGCATTAGCATATTTTCGGATTCTACTGTATCACTTATAAATTTGTTCTTACATTTAGCGGAACTTTTAATATGCTTTTGAAACACTCTTAGTTTTGAAGAAAAGCAAATGGGCTTGCTTAAACTATATTTTATACATTTGGCAGCAGCTTTGATAGCTTACAAATATTTATAAAGGTGCATAATTAAAAACCTGTTCTCAAAAGCATATTTTGAGAAAATGGTTGGCAAAGAAAGTGAAGATTTGTTGCATGGAGTGACGAGTGACGCCTGTTTGGGTATGACCTACATGGGATTGAAGCTGATAACAAAAGGCTAATGTAAATAAAAACTCTACACGCTGTCGCACTTCTCAAGTCGCAATGCGATTTGTTGATATCTGACTAAACAAAAACGGAAACTGAACGCGCCTGGCTGATCAGTTGCCAGTTGGAAGTCGGAACGTTCGTATCACACAGCATTACAAAAAAGTTCTAGTGCCCACTTTTGATAACATAATAAGTGTTTAAAGCTCTTAATAGTGTGATAATAGCTCATTGGGTACGTCCACCAACATGGTTCATTGAACCACCGAACAAACAAAATGTATTCTGTTAAAAACACAAACTCTTGAATAAACCGCCATTGAAATATTTATTTAACTTACACCTGGCAATGTCCTCAAGTCAGCTGTAAACGCTGCTCGCCTCTATCTCTGGCTCTCTTTCTCTCTTACTTGTCTCTCTCTCGTTTTGCCGGCGTAATACGAAAACGAAAAGTTCGAGCACTTTGCTGCAATTCTTCTTCAATTAAATTAATTGCAATTTGCGTCAATTTAACGAAAAACTGCAATATTGCAACACTTCCGATACAGATATATGCCATGTTAGCTAATCTGTGCTTAGTCTAATCGAGCCAATGACATTCTGATAAGGTGAGAGCAGCACTGATAACAAGAAATTTTGCACACCTTTTCCATAACTACACATTTGTGTGTATGTATGCATGTATAGAGTTGTTTTTGTGTATGTGTATCTGTGTGTGTATATAACTGGCATTGTTTACGTATTCGGTTTTTATGGCGTGTGTTATTGTTATTATTAGCGCTTAACGGGGTATATTTTGTGACACGTTAGCAGCCTCATCACATGAGAATATTTTTGCAGGTCAACTGAAAAAAATAAAAATAAAATAAATGGCAGCAAGTGGAAATGGTACAGTTACATCAGCCACAGTTGGCGACGAGCACGTTGCGGTGCAACAGCTGCAGCCACAGAACAAGGCTTATGAGCGCCTCATCAAATTGGGCGACTTTTACACGCAGCAATTTGGCCTCAAGCCCGAATTCTATGTGCGTGTTCCAGGACGGTGAGTGAATGGATTAAAATAAATATATACACATATGAATTAAGATAATGTCCCTTGCAGTGTGAACATTATTGGGGAGCATGTGGACTACTGCGGTTACTCGGTGCTGCCCATGGCCGTGGAGCAGAGCATCATGCTGGCTGTGGGCACGGATATGCAGCAGACCAAGCTGGAGCTACATCATCTGGATGAAGGAAAATTCCAGAGCTTTGATTGCGATCTGAATGCCCTTGAGTAGGTTAAATGATTACAACACAAATGCATTTCTAATTACAAATTACACTATCTTTATCTCTGTCAAGCATCAAGCTGCCTAAGACTGGCGGTCCGGCCTGGTATAGCTACTATTTGTGTGGCATCAAGGGTGTGCAGGAGGAGCTGGGCGATAAGTGGCGGCCAGTTGGCATGCATGTGGCGCTCTGTGGCAATGTGCCACTTGCCGCTGGTCTGTCCAGCTCTAGTGCGCTAGTCAGTGCCGCTGTGCTGGCCACGGCTCAAGTGCAGGGCATGAGGCTGGATCGCAAGCAGTTGGCATCGATTTCGGCCAGTTGTGAGCAGTACATTGGCACACACAGCGGTGGCATGGATCAGGCGATTGCCTATCTGGCGAAACAGGGCTGTGCCCAGCACATCGAGTTCCATCCGAAGCTGAATGGGACGCCAGTTACGCTGCCTACAGGCGCTTGCTTTGTGGTCGCCAATAGTCTTGTGCAGAAGCGGAAAGCAGCCTCTTCCGATTACAACGAACGTGTTGTGGAATGCCGTCTGGCTACACGCTGGCTGGCCAAGTCACAGAAGCTACCGAATTGGAAGAAATTCATTAGGTTCATTGACCTCGAGGAGGCGTGCAAATTGGATAATGCTGCATACGTGCAACTGATTGAGAACCAGCTGCCAAAATCACTTTACACCCGCGAGGATGTTTGCGACACGCTGAACATTACGGAGCAGGAATTAGAAACGGATTTTCTAACGCCCAGCACACAGCATATGCAGCAATTTAAGCTGCGTCAACGTGCCTTGCATGTCATCCAAGGTTGGCATCGGATTTTGTTATGCTTAGCATTGATTTACATTGATTAGCTTATCTCGTTTTCAGAATCTGGTCGCGTTATCAAGTTCCGTCAGATTTGTGAGCAACTGCAGTGTCGCACCAGCAAGCAAGACATTAAGCAGCTGGGCAAGCTGATGGAACAATCGCATCACAGCCTGCGCGAGCTCTACGAATGCTCCCATCCGGACTTGGAGCGTCTGGTGTCCCTATCTGCCAGGCAGGGCATCAGTGCACGTGTTACGGGTGCCGGGTGAGCTTTCAATTCGAATAATTCTAGCATTTCAACTATTAATAGTTGTGGGTTTTTTAATTTACAGCTGGGGCGGTTGCATTGTGGCCATGTGCGATTCGGTTGAGGCCGCCGCGGATTACGTAAGCATGCTCAAGCGTGAGTACTATGCTCAATTGCCAGCTCAGTTATTGGAGCGCTATCAGCCCAATGATTTCAATGAAGTCGTCTTTGCCACAACTCCCGGAAACGGTGCCGAACTATTTGTACAATAATTCAACATAATTTTGTAAACTTTATATTACCATTAGTAAACCCTTAGTAGAAACCCAAGCATATTAGTTAAATTGTACTGGGTCTAGAACACCATAATTTCTTATGGAATCTACTGAACACCTTTTCGCATCAGATCTCTCATCCGATAATGATTAACAGATTAATACAGTACACAAATCATCATATCATAAACATATGTATTAACAAATTACTAACTAGAATACAACAAGGCACATGTGGAATGGAAAATCTGCGGGCTTTCCTGTCTATCTGCGACTCAGATAGCCAGCGTTTTTGAAGAGCTTGTAGACCTGTTCGCGGGGTATCTTTTCCGCCTCCCGATGCTGAACGGCCATCTCCTTGCTTGTCAGCAGCGATGATTTGGCCAGATTGGCTGCAATCACCGGATCGTTGTAGAAACGTGCACTCTTCGAGAGTTCAGCGGGCAGTTCGGACTCCCATTGGGCATTCCGCACCAACGACGGATGCGCATCTGCTGTGGCGAAGCCCACATATGGTGATTCTGGCTCATATGATGCCTTCGCGGGCAGACCCAGCGTCTGATGATAAAGAAACTGAGCCTGCACAGCGGCTAGGGCCAGCAGGAGGCAGCTGAGGAGCAAGAAAACTTGGCGGGAGGACAACATGATCTGCTGCAAGAGAGAGAGAGACGAGAGGAGAAGTTTTTGGTCAAGCAACCATTCTATTTTGAGATAATTGAAAGTTAATAAATGATACGCCTGATTTATGGACGCGTTTCGGTTGCAGTGGCAGTGGCAGTTTTTAATCTGCGGCAAGTAGAAACTGTCAGTTATGTGCGTCATAAATTATTTACGGAAAAATCAATTATCGCGGCAACAAGTGGAGCGACTAGACGCCATTCAGCCAATAGCCACGACTCAACCTGCAGTTGCAGCATGTGGCATTGTTGCTGTAGCTGTTATTGTTGTTGTCGTTGTTGTTGCTGTAGCAGCAACTGGCGTTTTATCCATGAACTTTTTGCAATTGACGTTTTTTGTTTTGTTTGGTGATAACACAATTGACTGTGACAGCTTGCAGCCTGTTTTAATTGTCGTCACCGTGCTCCACTTTTGCCACGGCACAAGCTATTCGATAGGCTTAGTCTTGGTCACAATGTATTTGAAAAACAATTAAATAATTTACATAATTAGAGAATGACATTCACAATGCACACACTAAGCCAAAGTCAAGGTTGGACATGGAAAACCCACTCAACAGTTCTTTAAAGTCTTAATAGATGTCAGCTTTTGGATTACAATCTGAATAGTTTTTCATTTTGACGCCCACAACTTATAAATGGCTCACAATTTTAACACAACTGGAGGTGGAAGTGGAAGCTGCTGCAGCTGGCTGGCAGAGTTGAAACCGAAACTGTAACTGAACTTAGAATAGCGAGGTGGCGTTGTTTTATGTGCTCGCCGTTGAATGCCACAAGAACGAGTTTCACTCACTTCTCCTCGCATCGAGACGAATGCGCAACGAAAAACGCTCAAAGTTGTCGCCAAAGCGCTCAAAAAGAGGCTGATTTGGGGTTTATTTATTTTTCGAAATTAATTGCGAATGAAAGAGAGTGTAAAATAGTTAGCTTTATGCTGACCTAGGCCTAGGCCATATATATTTTTTATTTTTTAGTATGTGCAATTAAAAACGTGAGTTTTTTCAGCTGTGTAAAGTTTCTCATGCTCCACAAAATGCCCGCCAAAAAAGGTCGCGAGTGTTTTGCCGGGTGCTGATTTTTGGTCAATTACGCACAGCAAACATAAACATATGCAACAACAACAATAAATACAAATTTTACACAACACACAACAAGCAGAGATTTACAATTGTATTGCAAGTGTTTTATTTGCTTAGAATCCGAATTTAAATCCATTGCGATTTCGAGTTTTGAAAGTGTTGACTGACCTTGAAATTGAATGCTGCTCAACTAACTCGACTGCGGACTGAGTTGATGTTGTACGTGAAGCTGCACATGTTTGACCCTAATTCCTTGTTGTCGTTGCTTGGAGCTCAGTTGCCGGGGTTATTCAACCGTCAATCGTCAATCGTCAACCGTCAGCTGTCAGCTGATGCGGAAGCAGCCAAATCGGAGGCGGTGCCCGCTGCTCGCTGCTCGGGGTGGGGCTATCTTTTTGCTCTGTCTTTTTGGGGTCGCCTTGAACTTTAGCGTGTAGGTGGCACAGGTGCGTATCTTATATCTTGTATCTCGATGTTTCTTTGTGGTATTTACATTGTTTTGTTTGCTTTGCTTCAGGGTGTGGTCCAACAAATTGGTGCTAATTTATTAGCCGTGTCGAATTTGATATTTAATTAATAGCCATTTTGTAGGTGCATATTAAACAAATATGTTTACACTGCATTGTTTTGGCATGCAACCTTAATAATAATGTTAATTGGATTTTGATCTAAATAAATATAAATGTTGCGCTGCAATTATCAATTGTTCTTAATACTCATTTTCTAATAGTGATTAATTTAGTGGATTTTAAACAAATCGACTACTTTCATTTTGTTATAGATACAGTCATTTCTGGGCAGCCTTCAAACATTATTTATATTTATATATTCACACAGCACCTTAACCCACACACACACGCAAGCACATGCACATATTTGACGCTCAAACGCACTCAGTTGGACGCAGTGCAGCTGTGCTGCTCGCACCAAGGACATCGCAAGCAATTTCAAGTGCACGCCAAATTGCGGCTCGCAATGCAAACGGCAATGCAAAGCAGAATGCGGAGTATGAGCGAAATCGCATCCGCTATGCCTTTGACTCTCCAATGCTCTGAGTAAAAGTTTGCACTGGCCCTGCCTTGAGCGCAGTAACTACTAATAAGAGAGAGCGACCGACCTCTAATGTCTACCGGCTTTCAAATGCAATTAGAATGGTGGGAGATGCAGAGAGAGACAGAGAGAGAGGCAGAGTGGACGTTTTTTGCTCTCGCTGCCTCTCTTGATTTGCACTTGAGTCGTATGTGTGTGTGTGTGTGTTGGTGAATGCATTCTCGGTGCAATGGGCAGAGTTGTATTGACGTTCAGTGGCTCAGTTGTCGTTGTGCAGCTCGCAGCGCGGTTTCTCAGTTGATGCAGTGCGACTGCTTTTGCAATAATAACAAAAACAGCAACAAACAACCAAACTGAAAACGAAAATTTCACATAGTGGCACATAAAGAAGCAAAAATCAATGGCATAGGCAAAAATAATTATTATACAATAAAAATACTGCATGTAAGAGCATGAGCTGTGCCCAATTGAAAAACTGTGTCACTGGCGCAATGTCTCTAAAATGCTGCACTTGCTCAAACCAATAAATTCGGCACACAATTCGCGATTCGACACCAATTCAGATTGCCAATCAGTTGCGATCGGGCGACAAAATGGCAACAATTGAGTTGAAAACAACAACAACGGCAACAGGATCATCAAATGGCATCATTTCATTGGCCGGCATCAGTCCCTATGAGGAAGACGTTGAGTATTTGCGCAAATTGTTTCGCGATAAGAATCTGTTCAACTTTGACATTGAGCAAATTGTGTGCAGCGCGGGCAGCAGCAGCGGGGACAATTACATGTCCTTGGTGAAGCGTGTCACAATTTACGATGCGAGGACAACGAAAGGCGACAGTGAAATGGGTAAAGGATGCTGTGCAGCACCAAATTCAACTCGGCCTATTGATTATCATTATTATTTGTATTTTGTTTTGCTTTGGTGTTGCTGTTGTGGCTGCTACACATTTAGCGGCGGCATCAGCTGACCTTGTTACACGAATTCTAAATGCCTAGATATACATACATACACACATACACATATACATGTGTATGCTTCTATGTAATATGCATTTGCTAAAGGTCACACGTACACTCACACCCACATTCATACACACAATCAGCAATTGAGAGATTCTCTCTCACACAACACACACACACATTCATCACTACAGAAAGAGCAAACAATTTTCATTCATAAATTTTACTACGGCACGTAAACAATAAACAGCTGTTCAGCTGCAGGAGAGCCGTTGCGCAAAGAGAGCGCGCGCGAAAGAGAGAGAGCGAGAGAGTTTAGCGTTTGATTGCTCTCTCATTGTTTTGCTTTGATTTTAATATTTACTTATTCTTTGTTATTCTGTTTTTGTTGGCTGCCGCCGCAGCAAGCTGCTCGGTCATCGTCAAGCGTCAAATTGCGAGCATCTCTCGCCGTCAGCTTTACCGTTGCGAGCAGGCGTTCACCAATGAGATCAATGTGTATCGGCACGTGGTGCCGCTGCTCTGTCGCTACAGTCGCCAGCCGCTGTTCCCGCAGTGCCACATCGCCGCCACAGACGATGGCAGTCCCAGTGGCGAGCCCATAATTGTGCTCGAGGACCTTAAGGCATTGGGATTCCGCATGAAGAATCGAATGGCCTGCCTGGAGCTGCGACATTGTTTACTGGTCACTAAGGTCGGTGACTGAGCATAATCCTTGCACATCATATATATAGCTATATATTCGCTATATATATCATCTCTTCCAGAAACTGGCACAGTTGCATGCCGCTTCGCTTGCCGCCCAGCAGCTGGAATCCGCACATTTTGCGGAGCAGTGCGCGCACATGAGTGAAATTGTTTATTGTCCGGATGCGGAGGATTTTTATTCACGTATACTGGACACGTCGGTGCAGCAGGCGCTTGACAGCCTCAATGCCTCCAATGCGAATGGTGAACTGTCGACGCCCATACGCCTTATTGAGCAGCTGCGGCCGAAACTGTTTGGCCAGCTACAGCACAGCATCAATGCGGCGGCAGCAACGCCATTCAGCGTGGTCTGCCACGGTGACTTGTGGCTGAATAATCTAATGTTTCGCTCGCAACCCGACGAGGTCATCTTCTTCGATCTGCAGGCGATGCGATGCACCACGCCCGTCTTTGATATACTACATTTCATCTACACCAGCACGCGGCGGCAGTTGCGCGACGTCCACACGGACACATTGCTGGCGTCGTATGCTGATGCACTGCATCGGGAGCTGGGCCAGCAGTTGAGGCATACTCCGGCAGCGAATCAGTTGGCTGAATTGTGTGAGACATTTTCGCTACAGCGGATCAGCGAGGACTATGTGCGTCATGTGCACTATGGACTGGCCATATCGATGTGGATATTGCCAGCGGTCACTTTCGATCCCGACAACATACCCGATCTGGATGTGATAAGCGAACAGAATCTAAACGGCAAAGAGATTAACTGTACGCAGAAGCTGACGCCGGAGTATCATCAGCGGATCAAAGAATTGGCGCTGGAGTTCTACGAGCATGGCTATCTGGACGTATAAATATTTGTAGTATTTTTAGTTATATAACCATTGGATCTTGGTTGTTTTCTTCTCAATCAATTGGAGGATGCAGCATTCCATTTCAATAACTATATAGAGAACAATCCAAACTGGGATTCAGTTAGATGAGCAATAATAGAGACAATTGTCGGACTTGTTTAGCTTCCTTTATTACCAAAATATCCTCACTATTGTAACTTAAACTTTGCCGATAAATCTTGTTTGTTGTTGGTAGTCGTATTTATACTAAAAGAAAAGCCGGTATTTAAAAGCAAAAACAAAAATGAAACGTTCAAACTTCTTTGGCAGTTTGACGTTTTTTCTATAAAAGCAACATCAACATGGAATTTTATAAGAGGGGGCTTTCGAGTTTTGATCATGCAGTTGAGGTCTCACTTATTGCCACCGCCGCCCCAGCCGAGGAAGCCCTTGACAAAGCCTGTTATGGAGGCCCCCTTCTTGCCCGGCGACTCGAGTTTGTCCTCCAGCGAGGGCAACTCCAAGTAGTTCATGGCCAAGTCAAAGAATAGCGGCTTGCAGGGTATGGGTTCCATGTCGGGCGTCAGCTTAAACACATTGGGTGATCGGGTGTGCAGCGATTGATCCTCCTTGTATTGGGAGAGGCGCTCGTAGAGTGGTTTCGTTGTTTTCTGCGACTTGGTCGAGACACCGGCGGCATCCTCGCTATTGTCATCCTCCAGCACACTGTACGCATGGGCCGAGAACTTGCTGCCATCGATTGAGGACAGCATTCGCTTAAGCTCCGATTGCATTTGGAATTCGGCACAGGATTTGCCCTTGAGCGCATCGTTGGCATAGTTGGAGGCCCGCTCGTATAGCGCCACGGCCTCCTTCCACTTTTTCATGTCGATGAGCGTGAGCGCAATATAATAGCAGCGGAAAGCCTTAAATGTGTGAGCCAAATTGGCCACCTCGCCCTGATACTGAGCATCGTCCTCCATGCCGCTGATTTGCTGCATTTCAGTGACATTCTGCAAGATAATCTCGTATAGACGTGCCAAATCCTGCGGACGCACACGTTTACCATCGGTGTGAGATTGGCTCTGCTGCTGATTGGGATCATCAAAGTTCAACTTGGCCTGTGCAAATAAGAAATTACAGTTAAGCGTTAACAATTGGTCTTTGGAGTCTTCGCACCTGATCAACCAAACACAAATTCCGCTGTAGAGTACGGCTGTGGCGAATGTAGCTCAGATATGCCAGCAAATACTGGACGCCAGAGACCGTTTGACCTGTGGTCAGGGAGCGCAGCTTGGGATCCTGTTTGATCTCGTCCCGCACTGCCTGGATGGCATCCTTGCAATCCATCAAAATGCGTTCGATCAGCTCAATCTTGCCATCCAGTTTCGTTGTCTTTGCCAGTGATTTATCCAGCTCCTGGGCACTGAGCAAAAACAAACGCACCTTCTCCGGTCGCACGGTGACCTTGCGACCACGCCAGTCAATTGTCTGCAGTCCCTCGCTGCTCTCGGACTTCGTTTGGCTCACCAGTACATCCAAATTCTCCAGAACACCCTGGGCACGCAACTCGAGGATTTCATCGATATTGCCACCGCTGGCACCGCCACTGATGTTGTACGCGCAATAGCGCAAATTGGGCGTAAACTCGTTGACTTTGGCGCGATACAACTCCTGATCGTCGTCGGGCAGCGCCTTGGCCAAATTCTCATACACCACCTGGGCGCGTTTTAAATGCTCACCAGCCGATTCCCACAGCTGCAGCTCAAAGTGCAAGCTGCCATGCATCCATGCCACATATGCCTCGCACTCCAGCTTGGTGCGTGCATCGAACGCCTCCGTCTATCAATCAAAGAGTGATAATTGGTGGTATTTACACGAAAGGGACATTTCACTTACATTGCACAGCTCCTGCAATTGGAGGGCATAGAAACAGGCGCGTCGCAGTTTGTTAATCAGATGGAAACGCTTTCGCTGCTCCGTGTTGGCCTCCTGTTTTAGCTGCATGGCATATGCCCAGGCGCGTTCCGCACTTATCAACGGTATGTGTATGAAACGCTCGTCGGCCTTCTTGCCCGTCAGCTGGGTGAGCGTCACATCGCGACGCTTGAAATGACGCTTGTCGCCCTGAGGATACTTGAGGGCCTTGCGCAGACGGCGAATGCGGCGTGTGCAGTAGCCGCGATAACGTTGATAATCACCATGTCGGAGGCCATGCTGTTGCTGGGCATCCTTGATCATGTGCAGTACTGCAATTTTTGTGAAAGTTAATTTATTTTCACATATGCACACATTTTTAGGTTAATTGCCAGTGCAGCTCCCCTGCTGGAAGGGGGCTCACACTGCGCCACTCACTTTCAACGGTGAAGATTTTCACTGGTTCCGGCACGGCTGTGACGCTGTCCACTTTTTCGACACTTTCTGTTCCATTATTTGGACTTGGCTCCTCGACAACCATTGTTCTAGCAATACCAGCTATACAGCTACAACGTGAAATTAGCCACGGATTAGTACAAAATATACGAATGCACGACGGTCGGGTCGTCAAACGTAAACGTCATCATTGTTTTCGATTCCAGGGATGGTACTTCATAAAATGCAAGTATCGATATTTTACAATTTACAATAGCAACATTACTATTAATTTGAGAAGTGCGCACGCTAATAGACAGTCAAATTTGTATAGTACGTATGCTTAAGCACTTTAAAGATAGTTTTAATGTAGTATTCATTTATGTTAGACCTGTTTCAGTTTGAATAAACTGTTATCGTTTGTGTCTATCGATGCTTTTGTTGCTTGCTTGCCATTACCCACCACTAGCGAGTAGTATCGTGCACTCCCTTTGAAACTTGTTGGCTGACAACGCAAGAGCGTGCGTTGACGTTCTGCTTCTTTTAAATCAATTTCAGCCAAGTTCACAGGTAATTTTCAAGTGAATTTCCATGAATATAAAATCACGACATTGCCGACAACGCCTTAATTGTCAGAGTTCGTGCATATAAGTGCTGAAAGCAAGTGCTTTGAGGTTATACTTTCACTGTTCAAGGCACACCCCCTCAACCAGACAACCCTTCCCCTTCACGCTGCATTGGCTTTGTTTTGACGGTCGTTTTTTTGACAACGTTGCAAACGTGCGCGCAGCTCGAAATACAAATTGATAATGTGAAACTTGTAATTAAAAAAAACAACTTTTTCTTTGCACAGCACAGCATGTCGCGCAGGAGGGAGAATGAGGAAACGGACAAGCAGACGCGTATTGCGATTGTCAGCGATGACAAATGCAAACCGAAACGTTGTCGCCAGGAGTGCAAGAAATCCTGTCCGGTGGTGCGCATGGGCAAGCTATGCATTGAGGTGACGCCCACATCGAAGATAGCCTCTCTATCCGAGGAACTTTGCATCGGTTGCGGTATCTGTGTCAAGGTGAGCAGACTCCTCTGCCACCAAACAGCTGTTAATCGTTCCACTTTCTTCTGTAGAAATGTCCATTTGAGGCTATCACAATTATCAACTTGCCCAGCAACTTGGAGAAGCACACAACGCATCGTTATAGCAAAAACTCGTTCAAGCTCCATCGCCTGCCCATTCCACGACCGGGTGAGGTTCTGGGTTTGGTTGGCCAAAACGGTATTGGCAAGTCGACGGCTCTGAAGATTTTAGCTG
The DNA here is from genome assembly GCA_035043785.1 of Drosophila planitibia. Lineage (NCBI taxonomy): Eukaryota > Metazoa > Arthropoda > Insecta > Diptera > Drosophilidae > Drosophila > Drosophila planitibia. The sequence continues at coordinate 711,398 of JAWNMS010000023.1, forward strand.
GCAAGCAAAAACCCAACTTGGGCAAATATGCCAATCCGCCTGACTGGACGGAAATTCTGACCTATTTCCGCGGCTCGGAGCTGCAGAACTACTTTACCAAGATATTGGAGGATAATCTAAAGGCGCTGGTCAAGCCGCAGTATGTGGATCAGATTCCTAAAGCGGTGCGTGGCACTGTCGGCGATTTGCTGGACAAGAAGGATGAGCGGGATCTGCAGACGAAAATCTGTAAGATGCTGGACCTGTCCCACATTCGCGATCGTGAGATTTCTCAGCTGTCTGGTGGAGAACTGCAGCGCTTCGCTATTGCCATGGTGTGCATACAGAATGCTGACATCTTCATGTTCGACGAGCCATCCTCGTATCTGGATGTTAAGCAACGTCTGAACGCTGCTCTGACCGTTCGTTCTCTGCTGCATCCGACCAAGTAAGTGTGCCCTTTAGTGGATAATGTCTCTCTCTCTCTCTCTCGCTTAAGCTAATCTTTTCCTTTTCGATAGATTCATTATTGTTGTGGAGCATGATTTGTCTGTGCTGGATTATCTCTCAGATTTCATCTGCTGTCTGTATGGCGTGCCCGGCTGCTATGGTGTTGTTACTATGCCCTTCTCGGTGCGTGAAGGCATCAACATTTTCCTGGATGGTTTTGTGCCCACGGAGAATATGCGTTTCCGCACAGAATCGCTCACGTTTAAGGTATCCGAATCGGCCACGGAGGAGGAGATCAAGCGAATGAATCACTACGTCTATCCATCCATGGTAAAAACTCTGGGCAACTTCGAGTTGACTGTGCAGCAGGGTCACTTCAGTGACTCCGAGATCCTGGTGTTACTCGGCGAGAATGGTACGGGCAAGACGACGTTCATTCGAATGCTGGCTGGTAATCTGCAGCCGGATGGTGAAGTCGAACTACCCATGTTGAATATATCGTACAAGCCGCAAAAGATATCACCGAAATTCCAAAATCATGTGCGTCACTTGCTGCACGACAAGATTCGGGATGCATACGTGCATCCGCAGTTCATGGCAGACGTCATGAAGCCCATGAAAATCGAGGAGATCATGGATCAGGAAGTGCAAAATCTTTCCGGTGGTGAATTGCAGCGCGTGGCACTGGTGCTCTGCCTGGGCAAGCCCGCCGATGTCTACCTAATTGATGAACCCTCTGCCTACTTGGATTCCGAGCAGCGTCTGGTCGCTGCCAAGGTGATTAAACGGTGTGTATTGATCATCTCTTATTGTTAGTTGGGTTTTATTAACAACGTGCTTCTCGTTGCAGTTACATTTTGCATGCGAAGAAGACTGGCTTTGTGGTGGAGCACGATTTCATTATGGCCACGTACCTCGCTGATCGTGTCATTGTCATTGAGGGTCAACCCTCGGTGAAGACAACCGCATACTCGCCTCAATCGCTGCTCAATGGCATGAATCGATTCCTTGAACTGCTCGGCATTACTTTCCGACGAGATCCGAACAATTTTAGACCACGCATCAATAAGAACAACTCGGTCAAGGATACGGAACAGAAGCGCTCTGGTCAATTCTTCTTCTTGGAGGATGAGTTTTCGGGTTAAGACAGTTCAAAAATAGAACACTATACAACAAACATAAAATATGCAATTCTGCGTATTTGAAATTTGATTGCCGTCAGCTTTGTTGGAGAACTCGGTTTTATTCAATTCGATTCGCTTGCTGTCGCGTTTTCTGTCCTCTTCATTTTTGCATTTTTTAAACAATGAACACACCTTTCAATATTCTTATTTTCATTGTTGTGCAAAATACTGAATAATCGACCATAATGGAAGTTCTTTATATAGTGAGTTTTTATACATATACCGAAAATAAACGATACAAATACAAAACAACAATAGGAAAGTCAAATTTGTATAGTGAAAATAAATTAATTTACTTTATAAAAAACGGCAAAATTCACCGAGTTTTATTAATACTTGAAATAAATTCTCAATAAACTCAAATATTTCAGCGCAACAGGTGTCGGCGATGCACTGTGAATGGCAAATTTGATAGGGTTGTGCACAGAAAGGGGTTGGGGGTTTGTAAATAATTGTTTGGGTTTTCTTTTTTGCAAAATAATACATATTTATTGCACTTATTGGTTAGTTAGCATATTACACACAAATACGCAAAATTGAAATATAAACATATGCATATAAATTACATAAGGATTTCAATGATTTCAAATACGATCACAATTCGAAACAAATATACAATAATGCTGCATATATCATACTATCTAAAACACATTTATATTAATACATACATAGTTGGACATTTATAGAGCAACGGCTTATTTCATTTGTTATTTCTTTGTATTTTTATCGATTCATTTTATAAACGCTTTCAAAGCAATTAAATTTATGCGATTCAATCAAAATGTACAAAATACCAACGTTTCGAAAAAGGCAAATCTTTGAATATTACAATGCTAAATTTGATCTGGGGCTTAACGGCTTGAATCATCATCATTATTAAGTACTAAATAGTAGATTTTAAGACTTATTTCACTAAAAATTCAATACAAGTAAATGCGTCAAAAATTGACTCAAATTGTTAAACATTTGATGTGCATTGTGTGATTATTAAGAGAGCTCCGTTCAAGTACATTGAGAGTGTGCTTTACAAAATACAAATAGAGAGCATCCGATTAAAACATTAATTTCATTTCTGTAGAATACAAACAAGTTAAATGGACACTGTCAAAAATATTGAGAGTCTGTTCTGATCCAAAAGCAGATCTATCTATATATATCTGTGTCTGTGTGTTGTTTGTTTTTTTTTTGTTCATTATCTTTTCTATTCAGCAACATTTATAAATGGAACTTGTAGGGACTTATTCGTTAGTGTTTAACATTTTGTTTACAAAATAAGATTTGCTTATATAATTGATTGATTTAAAATGGCTACCAGAAAGTATCAAAAATAAGTGTATATATTGTATATATATGTTAATAGAGAGCGAGAGAGAGACAAAGAGCAGCAACTCATGCATTATCCTTATCGTTCATTAGCGCCATCACTTCCTGACTCAACTCCACAGCCTGTTTGCGCAGCTTGAGAGCCTTCAAATGCAAATCGTTTTATAATGGAATTATCATTAAAGCTATGTGTGAAAAACACTTACCTGAATTCTCAGCTCCTTTTCGCATGTGACCAGCTCCTGTATTTGTGCCATCATCGTTGACAAATTCTGTTGATCAATCATCCAACGTAAATAGAGTTCTGTGCACACATAAAAAATATATATATTTAAACAACAAGTTATTCGATAAGTATTAATATGAATAACGAACCACTCCACAATTCCAAGCTAATGGGCGCCACCGAGGGCCAGATGACACTGGCATTTGGCTCATACAGCGGATTTAGCAAGGTCTGCAGGACATCGGGTCGATTTAGGTACGACCAGAGGCTCGTTGTCCTGGTGTGCACCTGAAGCTCATGTCGCTCCCGTTCCGAGTCGCAGAGGAAGGTGCCATATTGCGAGAAGTAGCTGTGCTCGAACAGCAATATCAGCAGCTGAGTGCTAAACTCGAAACTGCACGGAAACTGCGTGTGCAGCTGAAAGATGCAATCCAAGAACAGCACAAAGGTGGCGCCCGAGTTCTTTGTGCGCATCTGCTGCGGCGTGTAGCAGGAATACCGATGCCGTGCGGCAAATGGATGACCCGCCTGTATCCATTCGCGCTCAATCAAGGCTTGCAAACTGCAAATGGATATCAGATAATTATAGTCTATAAAAGATTGCGGCCATAACTGACCCGCGCACAGTGCGGCAATCTGGATTGAGAATGATCTGCACTAGCGATGTGACAATCAGCGTCGAGTCCAGACCCTTGGCACCGTGCACCAGCACTGGGCTGCCCTCCTGATCCAGACACTGGGCGACCACGCAGGATGCATTCAAAGAATTGAGCACCAAGCTGAGCCAGCCGCTGTTCTCCAGCCGCGAGAGCCATTTGTCTGTGCTGCAGCCAATATCATTGCATGCCTCGATCAGTTTGGCAAAGCTATCCAAAATGGAGGCCGGCGAACTGACATTGCCAATGGCCCGATTCACCTTCTTCCACTGTGAGTAGTGCAAATCCGTCTCAGTGTTGGACTTGCCCTTGCCCCACGTGTCCACAATGAAGCCCTTTTTGCTGCGTCCCAGCACCAAGTTGAGTATGGCCTCGTCGGCCCGACACCGCTTGATGCCTTGTATGGACAGTGGCTGGGCGCTGCGCATCAGCGTTGCCTGTGTGCAGAGCAGAAATTCAATTAAACAATGCAACTCAATTACGTGCATAATGCAATTAAAACGTACGCCATTCTCATGCCGGTAGCTGAGCACGGGAAAGCGTCCGCCATCGCGGAATGCGGCGGAGAGTGCGATTTGCTCGTCGCTAATTGCTTTAGGTACAATCAGTGTGGCGCCATATGTGGCACAGACGCCAAAGTCTTTGTTGACGTGGCTGACGCGCCACTCGCAGGCGGACACACAACTCCCGCTTCCGCACCCACTCCCACCTCCGCTGCCCCCCAATGCAGCCACGGCGTCCAGCGCAAAGCCATTCTGCAGCGGATGTGGTATGGGCGTCGATGTTGAGGGCGTGCAAATTGTGATATTTGCCACATTCGGCGACGAGGCGCCGCCCATGCTCAGCCCACTGATAAGATGGGCAAATTCCAACTCCGGCCTGCAAATCAAATGGGTTAAGATGGGCATTATGTCAGCAGTTCTCGAACGCACCTAAACATGGTGTAGCCATCCTCCAGTATGGAATACATGGGCCTGTAGAAGAACGGATAGTCCAGCTCGGCGTTCTGGATTTGACTGAGCGCCTCCAGCGAGGCGGCCACATTGAAAAAGTCTTTGGCATACTTAATCTCCAGCGATATAATGCGCAGATCCTTGCACCTCAGTGTTATCAGGCCACCCATCACAATGTTCTGGCCCATGCTCGGTCTCTTCTCGACGCAATCGATGTTCTTGTGCAGCAGCTGCATTAAATGAAATAATAGAATAATTGAATTAGGTAAACAGCACTTAATTGACAACTTTACGCTACGCTGGGCAGCGCTGCACTGCACCCACCCATAGCTCCTGTGTGTTCTCCTGGCGTGCGCTGAGCAGCAAATGGTGTCCCGTTATGCACAGGGTGCCCTCAACTGTTGCATTCGCTGCTGTTGTTGTTGCCGATGATGTTGCTGCTGCATTCACATGCAGGAAGACCCCATCTAATTTGGGTGTTTTTATTAGATCAGCGAACTCCATGTCATCCACTCAGCACCCACCACCCACTGACTTAAAGCACACACACCCACACACACACGCACACACACACACACACGTGCACACACAATTCGCGGCTGACCACCCAGAGAGCGGTGATTTTGTTCACACTAATTAACTTTTTGCATTTTCCTGTGGCGCTGCTTTGTTGTCGTCGTTGTTGCCACTTGATTGCTTCTTCTTCCGCTCCGCCCGCCTTTGGCTCTTTCTCCTTTCTATGCCGCACGGGCAACACAAGCAGCAGTGGGGGCGTTTCACAGAGTAACAAATCTATGCTTGCATTACTTTATTGTTGCATTATTGTATTAACAATCGGTAAATACGCCATTAATATTTGTCCACTAGTTGGTTATTCGATTTTATCACCAAAATAGACTTTTAGTAAACTTCGCGAGAGAGATAACGGTGTGTGGTCATTCACAGCGAAACGCGGACACACAATGAACACAGTTCACGCAGCCGTCATTTTTGTGCGGAGCGAACGCCGTTCAAAAGAGTTCTTCGTGCAAGCAGCCCAGTTGCGCGCACAATTCAAATGAGAAAAACTATCGTTATCAATTTAACTTCACATATGTATATATATAAATATTTATTCATACTTAAAAGTTGATTTCAAAAGGTTTGTTTACAAAAAATAGGGAAGTTATCCGTTTTGTCTGTTCCATGGCATTGAAACCAACCACAACGCTTGTCAGTGTATTTGTCTTTCAGGCTTATAAGCTACGGTTTCATTTGTCTACTTTTTTTGTATCCTTGGGATTGTGAGAGATTTTGAATTTCAAACATAATAGAAAATATATGTATGTAGGTATGTATGTATCGCAAGGTTTTTCTTTCTTGTAGTTTTTGGAAAAAAATTGCTTCTCTGTTAATTGTCACAATACGAATATATAAATACTTAACAGCTTGTAACGTACAATAAATGTATGTATGTATGTATGTATTGCAAATATACGCATCAACCAACTAACACACATTAAAAAGAGATGTATAATTTATGCATTTTATTTCCGCATAAGATATCACAACAGGATGTCCAAAATTGCCTAAAGCACGATAGAATGAGGTACTAAATTGGAAAAATCAAGCGACATTTTATAAATACTATAAAAAAAAAAGACTTGCATAAATTTAGAATTCAAAATAGAAAAAAATGAAAGGAAATCATTGGCGATACGCTTTATTTTCTCGCTAAAAAAATATGCTTTTCGATTCTTTGTACCAACAACTTAAGCTACGTATACATAATAAAATTATACTAAAATTAGGCGCTTATAACGAAAATTATAAATGAACCGAACTGCAAATGAATTTTCTTAGCAATGAAAAAATGTTTTCTGGTTTTCGATTGTTTGTTAAATGTAACTATGTATGTATATGTAAATGTATGTATGTTAAATGTGTATGTACATTATGCGACATTAGAGCAATAAAGAAATGCACAAAGAAATTGGAATGCATAAACAAAACTCAAGGTATGTGTAAAAATGGAAGACATTTATGCAATGAAGAATATATATAAATATATACGTGGAAAAACAAAACTAAATATGGCAATTGACAAAAAAATATGTATGTATGTATTTATGTATTATTAAACATAATTATTACGCAATATTGGAAGAGCTTTGGAAACAAATCGGTGGAAGTTAGTTAATAAGCTAACAAACATAATTTTGCATTAACAATATACTTTTTTTTGTTTTGTTTTGTTTTTGTATTATTAAATTTAACATGAGAAATTAAATGCATTCAATAAATATGTATGTATGTATGTATGTAAAATGGAAGTAAATTTGTTCTTAACAATGCTTCGTTTTGTTTTTGTTTTCGCTTGCTTCTGTGCCAGAGCTTTAAATACATATATGTAAGTATGTGTGTGTGTGTGTGTGTATATAACATTAGCTGTATGACAGTTAAATATATAACTATTTATGTATGTGTGTGTGTGTGTAGATGTAAATGTAAATGTACATGTGTGTGTGTGTGTGTGTATGCAAGTATATAGCATTTTTGTATATAATAATAGCGTTCACAATTTGCTAGAATTATGTGTGTGTGTGTGTGTTGCTTAGATTAATCTTACAAATCTAGCTACACATTTAGATAGTTGCAATTTGTCTACGCCTAGCATAACTGGTATATATGTATATAGCAATATATATGTATATATAAACACATATATATATATATATATATATTTGTATATTTAGTATATAATTAAAGTGTGTTTTAGGCTTAAGTATACTTTTTTGTTTGTTTGTTTGTTTGTTTTGCTATATACAACGTTTCATTTCACTACTACACTCGTATTTGTATACATATAATTTATATATTTAATAGATTTTTTTATAGAATTTATCTCAATTTTAAAATTCTTAGCAATTTTGGAGTTTGAGTTTTGTTTTGTTATTTGTTTTGTTTTTTTTTTTGTAATAGCGGCTTAAATAGTTATCAGTTATCAGTTGTTTTCTTGCTTGGGTATTTCTGCTTTACAAAATAAATGTAGAAAAATTTGTGTGTGTGTTGTATAAATACATACAAATAATAAATAGGCTTAAACATTTAGATTTCGCTTGTTTTTGTTGTTACACGTTGGTGGTTTTTGCTTGCTTCTCAACCCCCGTTCCGTTAGTAGTTGTATAAAATGTGTATAAAAATAGTTAATTCAAAAATCTTAGTTCTACACACTTTCTGTTGTTTGTTTGTTGTTTGAACCCTTAAAAACAAATGTTGTAGTTTAAAATTAGCACACGCTTAACTTTTGCTGCTGCTGCTGCTGATGTTGTTGTTTGTTGCTGTTGCTGCTGCTTGGAAGTGTCTCGAAGTACATTTGTTGTCTGCCTGTCTGTCTGTGTGTGAGTGTGTTATATGTGTGTGTGTGGGGGGGGTAGTAGTTAAACCGTTAAACCTTTATGCGCATTCACCGCGTCAAAATGATCGCTCTGGGTATGGCAAATACGCATAGTCTTGAACGCTAATAAATCGGCGGTGCGACAGCAGCAGCAGTTGTTGCAGCAGCACTTGTTGCCACTGCTGCTGCTGGGTTGGCCACTGGTGGGGCAGCTGCCACCACACTCGATGCCGTTGACGATGGACTGGAGGATGAGGCATTGCCGCAGCTATTGTTGTTATTATTGTAGCTGTTGTTGTTGTTGTGGCGCTGATTGCGCAATTGCTGCTGATATTGTTGGGGTTGCTGCTGCTGCTGCTGCTGTTGATGTTGCTGCTGGTGTTGTTGCAATTGCAATTGATGCTGCTGGTTCTGCAGATTGTGCATGGTGTAGGCATTCACATTGTTGGTGCTGTTGCTGCTGCTGTTCGTGGTTGCGGGCAAGGCGCGCACATTTTGCATTCGCGGCAACACTGGCTGCAACTGTTGCTGCTGCTGGAGTTGCAAGTTTTGCTGCTGCTGTTGCTGGTGATGATGCTGGAAATTCAATTGGCCGGCGGCGCGCATCATGTGCCAATAGTTGTCATCGCCGATCGGTGCCTGCCGACTGCCGTATTTGAGCTTCCGGGTGATGCCCTGCTTGTAGTCGCGGTGATCCTTGTCGATGGCATAGGCCTTCTCGCGCAGCTTCTCGATCGTCTTCTTGAACTCGACAAATGCCTGCGGCGACTGTTGTTGCTGCAACGCACTCGCAAGCGGCACCAGCGGATTGCTTTGCTGCTGTTGTTGCTGCTGCTGCTGCTGATGCTGTTGTTGCAGTGGCAGGGGCAGGTGTTGGCGATAGGCAAGCGGATCAAGCAACGCATCCAGCTGATTCATATTGGACATGATGAGCGTGTGTATGCGCTGCAAATCGAGTGCCGGGTCGAGTGCAGTGACCAAATCCATTTGAAAGTAATCCATCTCCTTGGCGGAGACATTCTTGCAGCCGGGCGCATTCTCATCGGAACGGCCGCAACAGCTGTAATAGCCACTGATGAAAGCGGAGGGATGAAAGTATTGCATGCGGATGGAATTCATCAGACAGATCTTGTGGAGTAAATCGAACCATTCGCGCTCCTCAACGCAGTTCGTCGTCTGTACGATTAGCGGGCGGTCTTTGTGCACGATCTGTGAACAAATGGAAAATTATTATTATGCAAGTCAAAAATTAAAATTGCCTTGTTCTTTTCACTATGCAAATTCAAAAACATTCTGCTGGTAAATAGTCAAATACAATTGTTGTGCGCCCAGTGAAATCGCTAATCGCAAGTCGCAAATAGCAAATCGCAAATCGCAATTCACACGCGCAAAAGTCCCACGCGCCTCCAACGTAACCAAATTCTTTTGACTTCTTTAAGAGGTTTTGAAATTTCCCTTTTTTTGTCGTCGCGAAAAATATAACAAATGAAGTAAAAGAATAACAATGGTTGGCAACAGTTGGCGGTTGAAAACTGTAGTAGCTGGTAGCTGGCAGCGTTGCCAACTCATTTTCATAATAATGCTAATTATTTTTAATTGCTGGTTTTTGCCATTTACATAGACGCAACGCAACGCGTCTAAATGGGCATACAAATTATTAGTGAAAGTTTGTGCTGCTGGCTGTGGTGATATGGAAACTACTGCAACTTCGGCTGCCCTTTTGCGAATACAACTGATTTTCTTTTCTATTTTTTCACTTTCAGTGAAGCTGAGCGGCGTATCAAGTGACAGTTGGAAATCGCCGCGTTGCCAAATCCGCACTTATCGATAACTCGATGACGATGCCCAAAACTGCAGCAGCCTACACGCACGCACACACACACACGCGTAATGAGTTTTTTTGCATGTGTGGGCTGCTGCCTGCGCCTAATTTACTTATATAAAAAATAAATACCTAAGAAAATGCATTTCCGGCATTATGTATTTGCATTATTATTGTTGTGAATTAATCTAGAACCAATCTGCATATGTATGCAAGTGTATTTCACCACATGCACCACAACATTTGCCAATTGCAACGAGGCGTGTCTGCATAAAAGAATGCTTGGCATGCTGTTCCTACATTGTACATTGTATTATACCATAACTGAAACTTATCGAACGATAGATCTTTGGCTGCAAGAACTCAACTACTCTACTCACCTTGAAGCAGTTCTGCATTTTGAAGCTTTTGTCTTTCAATTGCTCAACGCTTCCGATTTCCTCGAGCGGTATATCACAGTTGGGTTGTTTGCCCTTCGACTTGGCATAGCTTAGCGAGTGGGTTGTCAGGCGAAAGTAACGTTGCTTAAACTGGCGTCCAAAGCGTTTTCGGCTTGTCGGATATTTGGTCATCATGCTGCGCGTGGTACGCGTGAGTGTGTGAGAGCGAGCGAGAGTCGAGTGGGTGGGGGGAAGACACGCACACACACACACAAACACATACAGTAAAGGAAGATAGAAAGAGAACGAAAAAGAAAACAACAAATGAGCAAATGTTATGCATTTAATGCTCAAAATTAATGGTTTGTTTGTAATCCAACAATATATATATATATATATAGAGTACCAACATATGTATAAGAAAAAACAATAACAGTTCCAAAATTAAAAAACAAATTTTCTCTTACCCCTCGCTAGACGTTAGTATTTAAATTTGTATGTGCAAATGTGGTTTTTTAGACGAGTGGTGAGTGCGTGTCGTGTGTGTGTGTGTGTGTGTAAATTGATGTGTGTTGTGTGTGTATGCATTTTGTTGAGGGTGTTGTTGTTGTGTATGATGGGAATTTTTGTTGTTGTTGTTGGTTGGTTGGTGATGAGATGGATTTGTTTGTTTTTTTTTTTTATAAAGCAGCACGCGCGTAAAAGAAGAGAAAGATAAAGAAAGTTTTGTTGGTATTAGAATAAAAATAAAGCGTAATCAACCAAATGTAGTGTATACGAAATTTGGGAAATGTACGTAAACAACGCTAAGAAATAGAGAGAGAGAGAGCGAGGGAGAGACAACAATCGATAGGCGCAACAATTGAATACTGCAGCTTATGGCATTTAGATCCGTCCAATGTGTAATAATATTATTTTAATTATTCATAAAATCTATTTTGCATGTTCTAAAAGTTGCTAATATTTCTAATTGGATATCGATCATTGTAATACGACTATCGACTATCGATTGTTCTTCTCTACGGCTCTACTACTAAAAACAGAGAGAGTCCAAGCAAAAATGGAATAACTTACCCCTCCTTTAGTAATACTGGTTCAAGTGGCAACTGGGGCATTGTCGAGTGCAGCTGATTGCTGCCGGGCGACAACAAATCGCAGGTGGCATTTGGCGTCGAGATGACCTCGAGGAAATGCTTGACGGCATCCACATGCTTCTCCGTGCAAAATTTCTTGTACAGCTCGCCGGTGTATTCCTCCTTGCAGGTCTGCTGCGACGAACGCGAACTGACCAAATTGCCCAGCGATTGGATTGTTTTCGAGATGAGTGTCAGCGTCCGATTCGTTTGCGCATCCTGTGAAGAAATTGGGCGACGAGGGATAAATACAATGGAGGGCGTGGACGAATTGGGAGTGTAAGACTCTCGTTTTTAATAGTGCTTTATGCTTACCAGTCGCTCTGTGGTCAGGTCAAAGAGTTTGGGACCCAGTATGGCTGGTGCAAAGAACCGCAGAAAGATGAAACCGGAAACGACGGAGAAGCGCACCTCGCGATTATGGGGGAAATGTTTGCCGGCACATTCGCGCAGATCGTGAAAGATCTGGCAGAGGACCTTGGGACAGCGTTCCGCACTCTTGGTAATAGCCTCGAATACCCGTTCCACATAATCCTTGAGATTGTGCAGATTTGTGTCGACAGCGGAGCGATCCTTCACCTTGCTGGGATCTATCTCGCACGGTTTCTTCTCGGCGACAATTTGCGAGAGGACGGGACGCAGTGTCTGGTGCAGATAGTGCAGACCCGACAGTCGCATCGCCTCATCCATCATCTTGGAGACGAGCGTGTTACCCCGAAATATTGTCGTCGGATCTGTCAGATTGGAGATCTCGTGATCCGCCAGCGCTTTGATAATCGGCGCAATGCGTTCCGTGTGCGTGAAGAGACGCACCAGCGGCTGAGCCACCTCCGTCTTGCCCGAGACGAGTTCACCCAGTATGTAGACGGAGGAGAGGGTGATGGGTCGCTGATCCACCGATTCGAGCAGCAGATTCAACAGATCATCATAGGTGGCCAGGGGGAATACATGATCGGCGGTGTAGTTCAGATTGAGACGCAACGAGCCAATTGTGGAGTCGACGCTGAGTCGCGTTCCCGGCGGCGTTGCACAGGAACGGGGTGTGGCATTCAGGGAGCGGCAACTCGGAGATGTGGTGCGTGGCTGCAGATAATACCAGGCGGCTGGCTGTACCGCCTGCTGTTGCTGCTTGTTCAGCATGGGCAGACGCACCTCGCCGAGAAACACCTTGTCCGCCATGGCGCCGTGGGCGTCATGCCACAGCGTCACCGCAATCTCGCAGAGATCAGCACCGCCCAGCGGATAAATCGCATACGCCTTGTTCGCCGATGATTCCAGCGATGCGGTGGATTTGTTGCTGTTGGTGGTGCCCGTGTTGTTGCCGCCGCCAGCGGAATCCGAGTCAATCGAGAGATCAAAGTACATGACTTCATCGAACTCCGGATCGACGGTCTTCTTGCGCTGCTTGGTCCGTTTCGTGATGATCTGCTTGTTGCTGTAGTATGCAGTGCAGATGACGAAGGGATCACAGGTGCCCTGCTTCTTGGCCAGATCCACACAGGCGGGCACACGAATTGCGACACGAACATTGCGCGCGGCATGCGTATTCTTCCAGTTGGCCAGCTGATCCGTGGAGGATGTGGCCACCAGTTGTTGCTGCTGCGGCTGCTGTTGATGGTGTTGTTGCTGCTGATGATGATGATGCACATGTCCAAAGAGTCCCGCACCGATAGTCTTCAGTGTCATGCCGGCCGTATTTCCGCTGGCAGCAGCCGCAGCCGCTGCAGCAGCACGATGAATGTTGGTCAGTTCGTTATTCTCCTTGTAGTCGTTGAGATGGGCACGTGGATGATGATGATGGTGTTGATTGTTTTGGCTATGATGATGATGATGATTGGGCAGCTGCAGCGTGTGCTGCTCGACAATGCTGTCGTTTAGCGATTGGAGAATGGGAGGTACCTCCTCGAACGCCACCTCGATGTGCACCATGCCCTGCACCTCTGAATCGGAGTCGACGGGTCGCAGCGAGAACCAGTGATCCTTGTGATTGTATTTGTGCAACTCCTCCCGCTTGATGGCGATCTTGCCAATCGGTTTGTCCTGTTTCATATCCCGATCCCACACATATACGGACAGGTAGCGAAATCTTCGCGGAATTTTGAATTGATACTCCTCGCCAAAAAAGGGTGACAAGGTGCGCTCGCTAATGGGTGTCCGGCATATCTCCTCCTGATCCAGTGCAATGGTGCAGTAAACATCTCGTGTGCCCTGCGTGCTGCAGCTCGTATTCGCCGCATTCCGACTGCTGAGATTTTTTGCTTCGCCTGTGCAAACAAAAACAAAACGAAAATGGGATAGTTTTGTAAGTTTGAATTCAAATAAAATTGAGGTTGGCTGCGCTGCAATTGCATTAATTACAAAACTATCGAAAATTGTCAAATATGGACAAAAGTGAGTAAATGTAATATCGAGAAAAGCTATCGATTGATCTTGACACCTGCAAAAGTATCGAAAATTGCCAAATGCCGACAAGTATTTGAGTAAATGTGTTGTAATCGAGAAAAGCTATCGCTTGACCTTGACACCAGCGAAATCAGATTGCAAAATCTCTGATTGACGCGACTTGTGTTTAAATACAAAAAATACAATTTATTCAGCACATCATATTTGAGTTGAGCGTTTTGTCGGCTCACTTTGATGCCGCCAAAGGGCAGGCCCGCCAGCAACGTGACTTCCTCTTCTCTGTGCATGTGTATGTGTATGTGTATGCGAGTGTGTGTTTGTGCGTGTGCCGATAAATTGCATTATCGATGCGCAGCCACCTGGGCGCAAATCAGCAATAGCAACAATGGCTGCAGCTTGACTAGACGGCCTGTCCCCGTCCCTGTCTCGAGCATTGAAAGTTAATAATAACAGTGCGCCTCTGTTGTTGCCTTGATAAGCTACGTTAATCAGGCAATGACCAGCAGCAGGGCCGGCAGGAGGGAAGGGGTGTAGTGCAAAGTTTGCTCAATGAAAAAAATTAGCAGCCGGCAGTCGAACGGAAATATAATGCGTATTCATTTCTGTATTTGTATTTGTGTATGCGTATGTGTGTGGCGTCATGTAGGCAGGCAGGCAGGCAAGAATGCAAAGGCAATGCGCAAAAATGTGCTTTGTGCTTTGAGCGCCTCTTTCACATGAAAGAGTGAGAAAAAGAAGGTGCTTCGTCGTCTCCCATTCGGTCTTCCTTACTATTGACACAGCTGGCTGGGGAATAAGACAGCAATGTCTCTCTCTCTCTCTCGCTCTGTCAATTGGTTTATATTTGCCAGCTAGTAGTTGTGTACGTGTGTATTAGTAGCAAAACAACGGTGCTTTTACGCTCTGATGCGCTGTCGTCGTGTCTGCTCTCACTGTGTTGTCGTAAGAAGAAAAGAAAACACCAACAAATACGATTGATAACAAAAGTCGTCGTCGTCGTCGCTGTTTTCGTCGTGGCATTCCGCGTTTCTTTTTATGAATGGGAAGCAACGTAAAGGCAAACAAACGACCAAGAAAGAAAAAACAGAGGCACATTTTATATGCAAAAACACAAAGCACGAAAGAAAGCCACAGAAGTAGCACCCAAAATGAAATAAAATAAGAAACACACAGCGACAACAACAACAACAACACAACACACACAAATCAAATGACAAAAATCAAAAGTGCTTTTACTCGCTCTGTCTCTTTCTGGCTAGTGTCCGCTCGACGACAGTCAATTTCATTCATTCTCATTCGCATTCAGCATTCATTCATGATTCATGAATTGGCATCGCGCGCTGCTCTTGCGTCGTTTTCACATTTTTTCGCATCTGTTTTTGCTGCTGTTGTTGTCGCTTGTGGGGAATTCCAGCCAGTCAAAAAGAACTGCCGAAGTTCCGTAGTAATTTTTTTTTTTTTTTTTTTGGTGACGCTTTATTTATACCAAATTAATTTATGCGTGTTTTCGTTAGTTGTTATTGTTATTGTTGTTTTTATTGCTCTGTTTCTTCTATTTATTGGGTGGCATTATCTTGTGACAATAACCTAAAACACATCGGCGAATTCCATTTAAATTGACTCCAGCATTTGCTAAATTTAACCACAATGCCAATGCCAATATAAGCTATAGGGTTTTATGCCTAATAAGTGTTTGTGTGTGTGTGCTTGTCTGTTATTAAGTTGGCTGGCAAGCAAATAACCCACTACACTCAGATAACGAATTTCTAGTGAAGTTTTTGAATAGTGAATTGCGATATTATTAGTATTGTGGACTGCGATCGATCAATCGTACGATTTTCGAACGTCCTTCAATTCGATTCGGTTTACATTAAATGCGTATCATTTTACGTATGCCAAGCACGTCATATAAAATACTACAAGGGGAACCGAATGAGTTGAGGCGAGGGGGAAAGAACACTCAAACGGAAGTTAAATCACTGCATTTTGAGAAAACGTTATTTATTTATTTTACGAAATATCAGAGATATTGCGCATAGTAATATCTTTCAGATGAATTCCAACCGAGTTGCTTAAAACACACAAATTCCGTTTAAAAACATTAAAACATTTTGCATAGCAACAATTTCGTATAAGAATCGAGCGAGTTGGGGTATTTTTTGTTTTTTTACTATGAAATCTGTACTCGAAACAAATTAGTAATTATTACTGGGGTAGATATTGGGGTAATTGAAAATTAAATGGGGCAATTGGGCATATCGGCAAGCCTACTCAAAAAGTGCTCAACTTAATGTCTCTCTTTGGCAGTTCAATTTCAATCAGCTTATATGATGATTAGGGCGATATCTTTCTTTTAACTTTTGCCTAAAGGCCAAGTTGAGCTGTTTGTTTTTGTGTCTAATAATAGCAACGTGTATAATACACGTGTAGACACCATGTGGTCTGGTCTACTTCTAAAGCCAGCCGCACATCAAAATCAGTGTTCAGCGTCTCCACCCCGCACCGCCACCACTTTGACATTTGCCCATGGAGCGTGTTGTGCCCCCGTCAATGTCATTCATGCGCACACAAAAATTACGACACAATTCGTGCAGCGAGAGAATCAAGTCTGTTTATAGATAACGACGACGGCCGGATTGTGGTGTATATGGTAAAAGGAAAAAGGGCCCGCCTTTCAACCAACAACAGACTCATCATTTAATGCTTTCAATTTCCTTCCCGGCAGGCACCCAAAATGGCAAATGGAAATTAAATTTAAAGACTTTGTAAGTCGACTTCATTTCGAACGAAGTCTGTTTCTATCTCTATCTTTATCTCTCTCTCTCTCTCTCTCTCATTCGCTTTTCCTTCATGTCTGTCTGTTTGTGTTTTTCTTTTTTGCACAATATGCAAATTGATTCAGTGCAGCATGAAAGGCGCGTGAATTAATGAGGCGATTACTTCTCAAGAGCAGTGCATAAAAGTGAAAAACAAAAAGAAGGAAAACAAAGAAAACACAGCAGCAGCAGCAGCAGAAAAAGAAGTCGCTTTGTGTTGGAGGGGAATCGATCTGTGTTCTCGAGCAAGGCGGGGGTGGAGGCGTGGCAGTGTAATAAATTCTAAAATCAAGCCATACGAAAGTTGACTTAATTGCGCCGAAGTTGAATACTCTGGCAAACATATTTTAAGACTAATAACTTAACAACTCTTTCTTGGGATGAAGAGGATGTTTATTCAAATACTTCACTCGGATGCAATAAATAATGGAAAAACAATTAAGAATTAAGGATGTTTGTTATCCAATCTTGATGAAATTGGTTCAGTTGAGTACTTATATTCCAAATTTGAAGTCTTTATCTGCACATTCGTAAGACCGACTCGGCTGTTGATACTGATCAGGAATATAAATATTATTTATGTGATTACATAAGTTTCATAAAACCATTATGCCGTTTTTACACATTTTTAATGGGTTCAGGGAATATATATATATATATATATAAAGTCCAGTACAACTTTTATGCAAAAGAAACGGAAATAGAGATAAATTCTCTCGCATACAGTATATGAATGTGGATATAGAAATATATACGTATTTATTTATATATATATATATATATATATATATATGTATTTTTTGCTTGCTGCTTCGTCGGCGGAAGAGAGATTTACAAATGTAGTTGCTGCTGATGATGATGTCTGGGTCTCTCTGGTCGTTTGTCTAAACGTCAGCTTCCTGTCGAGAAGCAGAGATTACTTGCACTTTATGCAGATTTGAGGCAAAGGTGTTCGCCCCCAGATCAACGTGTGCATATCTGTACATATATATATATATATATATAGGTTGATTCTTGTTAATTCCAGCTAAACACATTGCCCTGCAAACGACAACTTCCTTTTTCCGTTTGCAACTTCCTTTTTGGTCATGCATTAAACAAGGGTCCCAACATAATTGTGGCCAAAAGGAAGTAACTGGTTAGTGAGTTAGCGTGCAACAACAAGAGACTTGCAACTGCAGCCCCATCCCATCTCCATTTACCTCAATGCCAATTTTCATTTGATGCACTTTAAGTAAAGCAAAGCATCACAATTTCAATCACAAAACAGGCAGCAAACCAAATAAACCCAGCCCCCAATACCCAATCCCCAACCACCACACCTCTCTCTCTCTCTCTCTCTCTTCCTCTGCTATCTGTTGTCTGTTCTGTTCTGTTCTCTCAACTGCTGCTCAACTGTTGCGTCTGTCGTCGTCACTCGACTGTACGTGCCGATCGATTTCCGGCCTGATTACGTTTTCTCATCCCCATCCCCACATGCATGATCATCTCAACTTCATCATCATCATCATCATCATCTTCTTCATCTTCATCTTCTTCTTTCTCTGCCTGCCTGCCTGTTTGTCTGTTGTTTGGCTTCTCTGCTCGCGTGTTTATTGCTTTTCATCAGCGTCATCATCGATCGTTCATCATTCGACTGTTCGTTGATTGCCGTCGTTTGCCGCCCCGTTTTGACATTGCTGATTTTATTCAGCAGGCTGCATTTCTCTCGGGCACAGCTGGCCACACTTGAAAAAGCGTTTAGTCTGCTAGCGAAATTGTTAGCTTGCTTAACTTTAGACGCACTTTTAATAGTCGTATTAAAATAGAAATTGTTAGCAATTAGAAAACTACACACTGAAGAGTCGAACAACAAATATTTATCGAGTAAATTGCCAGATTCGTTAATATATATCGAGGTTATTGGCGGACTCGCTCAGAATACTCTATAGCAACAGTTAACAGCCTTAACAGTCTTGTCTTTATTTATATTTGTATATTCTCGTTTTTTTTATTTGTTTTTACAAACGTCTGGAAGAAATTATTTCTTGTTTTGGTTATCAATTTCATGTCTGGGCCAGCTCCGTCAATGAAATGATCTTGATGGCAATGAGTAACCACTTTTCTGCCTTGTCATTGCCGGTGGCAAGTTCGCCAGTTGCCTCCAGTTGAATCTGGTGCGGTTGCGGTTGCTGTACTTTATCGTCAGTCAACTCTTATTCATTCGGCAACAAGTTGGAGTAATTTTTATTTTTTCTTTTTGTTGCAACCGCCAACTAATTATAAATGTACTATTATGACAGGTATCGTGAGTGTGAGTGTGTGTGTGGCATGCCAAGCAGCAGCAGTGCGATGCTCTTTTTGGCGCCATTAACCTTCAATTACCAATTAGCCATGGCTGGCAATCAGTCAAGTCACTGACTGACTGACTTTGTCACCAACTTGACGGCGACAACAGCAACGAAAATGAAAACGAAAACGAAAAAACGACACACGACTCGCATCTAAAAAAGCGGCAACGAACGAGGCCTCTGGATCTGACCAAAACTAGACGCCTATCAAAACTTTGGCAAACCTCTAAATTAACAAACAGCAAGCCAACTTTTCTACGCGTCTAATGAAAATAATAAATAAACGTAAAAAGAAAAAAAAAACACCCACAGCACATTGAAACAAAAGCACAGCCGCAATTTTTGCTGCTTCGTGTGTGGGTTGTTTAGGTAGACATATATAAATATATATATATATATAGCTGTGTGCCTACAATTTAATATTTATTTACATGACGAGTTTTAAACTTAATCATCTAGTGGAAATAATTGTAAAGTCGAGCAACTATTCTTATGCAAACAAATCTTTATAAATATTTGTGTAATTGCTCTACACTAATAAACCAGCGCCATTAAAAAATGAGACTTGATAAACACTTTGACACTTGCGACACAGCTTACCTTCAGATATTCACCCACCGTGCCACAGACACAAGAACGAGACATGCCACAAGCGAAACAAACAGCTTAATAATTACATTAAAATTATTTCTGTGTACACCCAAATGTAAGTGTAATAGAGGAAAAACTCGAGTTTAATTACAAATTACAGCAATTTTAATGTCTCATAAAAAAAATACATGAAATAGGCAACCAAAAAGAAGCACAGCGTGAAGTTCAAAGCCTTGCTTAGGGTGCAGCAGCAGAGTCATCAAGCTGCCGCTCAATGCTGCCTGCCACATGACCCCAGGCAAAGTCAACACACACACACATCAAAGAGAGGCGAGGCGAGAAGAGGTCAAGCGTTAAGTCATAAAAGACAGCGAGTGGTGACTAGAGTCTGGGGAAAACCACTCTGTGCAAGAAAGTAAAAGATAAATGTTAATCATCAGTTGCAAGCTCATCATTTCATCTCATCGAGTCGATGACGTCGTCAACTTTATGATGTTAATCAACAGCAGCAACAGCAGCAGCAGCAGCAAGCAGTAACAACAGTCAGTGGCAGGCAATAAGCGAAACCACATTTCCACAAATGTCCATGGCAAGGCTGTGCTTTTTATGAGGCCAGCCGAAGGCGACCTGAATAAAAAGTATTTTAGCAACGCAACTAATTACATACAATTGTTGTTCTTTGGAAATGTACAAGTACACCAACAACAACAACAACAACCAGAATGGCAGTGCTCAATTCCAATAAGCTTTGCTCTCATTAAATCAAGTGCATCTAATGCGCAGCTGGTCACACTTGACAGCTCCCTTGTGGTAGGAAACTGCAAGCACACGCTTCAGACAAAATCCTTGAAACTAAAGCTACTAATTTATTCTGAGTAGTCAAAAACCAATGTTTACTATATAACAACAATATATATTTAAAATCAAGGCGGTTATTAAAACTTCTACTACAGTTTTATTAAATTGTACTAAATATAAACAAAAGTACATAAATTGTTACGATATTTTAAAGTTCTGCGAGAGTATTTAAGTATTCGACCCAGAGGCTAAAACTGCTGCTAAAGTCTTCTTAGTGACTTAGCTTAGATTTCATTTCTAACTAAAATAAAACTGGAGGTTGTCAACCATTTTAATTGTTCCTCAGCCAAGTGAACACGTAAACGCAGATTATCAAGAAAAATATGTATTAGAAAAATGATTTAAAAAATGTACAACAAGAAAGGTGAAGAACCGACAAAGACAAAGACACAACAAGGCAGACTAATTGTCAACAAAGTGCAGAGAGAGAAGATCAACAGAGATCACAACAAAAGAGACTAGAACAGACTTACAGCCAGGCCAACAGTGAGTTTAAGCCAAGTGCCAAGTTGCCAACCAGTTTGGGATTTGCTGTGGTCAGGCCTCAAGAGCAACACCAACTACAACTAACAACAAAAACAACACAACCGGCTTTTAATTAATTGCCTTTTTTAGGTAAAACTATTTCTTGTCGCACATAAATACATACACACACACACACACACACACTCGTGCATTAATATACAGAGAAATGCGTGCTTATTTTGTGTTAAAAGTACAAACAACAACAAATGTCAGCTACTTGATGTTGTTGGTGTTTTTTCAAGTTCAGCAGAATTTGGAGCGTGTTGTGTGGCCCTTGTTAAGCCCCCATCTACACACCCCCAGTCTCCCCCTAAGAACAACAAACAGAGTTGTCAGCTCATGTAAATTGTCATCATCAATATTTCAGCATAAATTGCATATCTTGTCTTTTATCCTCTATCTCTGTCTTACACGCTAGCATCCAATGCATGAGTCAGTTATGTGAGTCATAGTAGAGCGCCCTCTGCTGGCCAGTAACTGCAACTTGCATTTTCTAAATCGACAATGGCAACTATTACAGGGGTGTGGTGTAGGGTGCGGGAGGGGGAAGGGGGGCGTGTCCCAATCTTATAGAAAACGAAATTTAGGTTATGCGCTTAACATTTTAATTAAGTGGAAAAGTATTACGCCAATTTCGGTCAGTGCTGTTGTGTGTAGAAATCGCAAACAGAGCCAACAAAATGGAAAGCCACAACAACAAAAGCGAAACTTTGTGTAATTGAAACTGAGCACGAAGTGGAAGTATTATTATTAAGCATGCAAAGCATAATGAAGTGGAAATATGAAACTTGAGCAAAAACAAAAAACAAAAGAAAAAAAACTATGCACAGACAGAAAGCCAGACAAAACGAAGAATGCTTGGATGGATGGAAGACTGGATGGGTGGAAGCCTCGATGACATGGAATGTGAAATAAAATGTAAGCTTGCAAAAGGTGACGATGCTAAAGTTATTAGACATAATGATGGGAATACTATAGTTATCATATGTACGTAGCTCATAAGAAGAAAAATAAGTTCTATGTGTGGAATTTACCCATTTTATATTAAACATATCGCATGTGTGCATTCATCAAGCCATTCCAGAAACTATGATGAATAATACATTTTAGATTTGAACGCATTTGCTCTGCTGGGTAAATAGCCAGAGTTTGTGGTCTGAATTTAAATTAATGTGTATTGCATAATTATGCAGTCGACTTAAATGAGTTAAGGTCACACAAAGAACAGGGTTTAAAACAGCAGTGTTTACAAGTTGTTTAATTTTGTTTCTTTTATGATCTTCCTCGTTCTCATCAAAAATGACAACCACCAAAAGAAAGAGCAAAAAGTGGCAAGAAGAAGAGCTGCGCTGAAAGTGCTTATATTGCCGAAAAACCAAAAGAAGACAGCTGAGTTTTGTGATGCCCTCCAGAAGGAGGAAGCGCCTGGCAGACAGACGGACGGACAGAATGTATAACAGGATAGACAACAAGAAGAAGCAGATCAGGCCGACAAAGACAAAGCGCATGCGAAAACAATTGAAGCGTGCAAAAAAAAAGCAACACGAAGAAGAACAACAATAAGAAAACTGAGAAGGGGAGCAGAAGTTGAAGCAGAGGCACCAGCAGCAAATGCAAACGCAAAAAAAATCAAAAGTTGTATGGCAAAGAAGAAAGAAAAAGGAAATTCATGCGATGGGAAACGGAAATCAAAAGCTGCTACAACAGCAGTGTTTGATGTTGTTGCCGTTGTTGTTGCTGCTGCTTCTGCTGTTGGTGTTGCAGCTTTGCATATAATTTATGACCCGCCAAGGGCAAAGAGACGCACACAGAAGCGTAGCAAAAGCTGCTTATGGAAGATTGAAATTGTTTAGGCGGAAAATGAAAACGCGCTGCGCTGTATGGCATAAGTAAGGTGAAGAGATAAAAATAAATAATGTGTATTTATTTGCAGAGTGTTGGGATGGAGTCCCCCGCCCCCCGCCATGATGCAGGCAGGTGTGAAATGCGAGCAGGCAAATGAGGCCAACACAAACACATATAGAGAGAAGCAACCCTTTTTTTTTAGTTTTTGACTGTGGTTTTGTGTGGTTGTTGCTTCCATAATTCTGTTTTCTCACACAACAACGACGACGACGACAAAAAAGGCCATACAGGAAATGTAAAACCAGTCAAGAAGTACACCAAAATAACCGCAACAAAAAAGCTTGCAAATGTCGCAAATGCTGCTCAAGTTGGTTACAGTTATTATTAGTAGAAGGTAAAAGCAGACAAGAAATAGAAAGAACGAGTGAGTGACAGAGATAGGTATACACAGAGGTGTGCAGGCGCCCATTCATGAGTTGACCTTTTTTTTTGTCTGTTATGTTTGTCGATATTTGCGCACGCATTAATCGATGAGAGGCTTCGGCTTTTGCTGTTATCGGCAATAGAAAATGAGGCAAAAACGAGGTTATCAGCGACCTCGCATCGCACACACAATTCTCAGCTGCTCTTAATAATCATTCATAAAACAACAAATTAGCCTTTGCGTGTGTGTATGTGTGTGTGTGGTAGGCGGCAAGCCAGAGAAAAGTACACCGAATTCGAATTCCATTCATGAAAAAACCCACACATTGCTGCTATGTGCAAATGTATTTGTACATGCATGTGTGTGTGTGTTGGCACATGCGCTGGAGCTGAAGCGTCGTCACTCACACACACACACATACAAAATTCATTCACAACTGCACGCTGGATCGGGGGCGGGGGAAAGATGCCGTAACATGCACAGCACAGGCAAAACAGAGACGTCGACGGCGTCGACGACGGTGTTAACAGCAGCAGCCAGCGGAACTAGCTTCATTTTCCAGCTTAAAACAACAACAATAACAGCAGCAACACAATGTTAAAATCTTGGTTTGTGTTGCTTGCGGATGCATCGAAAAAAAACACTCGCACACACACACACACGACGCACACGCGATTGCTGTCAGAGCGAGATGGCACGAGGCGGCTGTACAATGAGCAGAAACAGCGCCGCACGTTGCTGCCTTCCTCACTCACACACACACACAAAATAAAATGCATTTTCAGCCAAAAAATTAGAATTAACTGCTGAATTTTGTTGTTAAACTGCATTTTGCACATTTCTATAAATCAGTTGTACACTATTAACACACTGCACACATTGTATTTATATAGATTGATTTTTGATTTTGTTAATTCGCATTTGGTTTTTTGGGCGCCTTCTTCTGGCGGAGCAGAAGAGAGACGCGCTCAGATTCCAATACACTTTTCACGGCGAAAAATTATGATTGCCGAGCAAATTGTTGTTGTTTGGTGCGCAGACGATGTTCGTATTGTGTTTGCATTGGGGTTTTCATTGATTTGCACGAGGTTTACATACCAATTTTCACTTTTAATTGCTCCTCAATTCGGACTTCGCGTGTTTCAGCCATGTTGGATCCATAACTACTGCTGCTGTTGCTGCTGCTGTTGTTGTTCGCGTTGGTGTTTCTGTTGTTGCTGTTACTGTTACTGTTGCTTGAATCGACGACAACAGCAGCAGCGACGATGTCGCTGTCAATAGCGTCGTCCTGCTCATCACACATATAGCGCTTCTTTTTCAACAGCATTATGTTGTTGGTGTTAGTGTTGGTGTCTGTTCGCAGTGTTGCATTTAGATAAGTATTGAAATTAATTTATTTTCCGATATCGTTGTTTTACCGCAACCGTCGCGTTTTGCATGAGATTTTATTATGTTGATTTTTTGTACACAAATCGCTTTAGCATCACTTAATTGTTGTTGCAAGTACTTTGTGTGCATTGGATAATTCCATATATTTACATCACTTGTTCTTTTCTATTCAATATTTTATAAATCCGACAAAAACAAATACGAATAAGCTTTGAGCTAAATAATAATCCGCTTTCGACTTTTTGAGAGAGAAGAGCGACAAGTTTAATGTAGGAAAATAACAATCGCGCGCAGCGACGCACAACCGTCCGCAACAATCAACGAAACTATAATGAGAGACGAATGTCAAGCGAACGGAACACGAACAAATATATATCGATATATCAAGAGAGCAGGAGCAATGTTATCGAGCGATAGAGAATAGTATGTTGTTCACATGTGAGTAGTCATAGGTATTTTATCAAGCATAAATGCATATTTTAATTAATGGCTGAGGTTTGATCAACAATTCTTTGATTTATAAGAAAAGAATATCATTCGCTTGCTTTTATAATAGTAAATCAGTTTTTGGTTCTCGTGCCTTCCATCACGAGCAGGCAAATCAAACACATTTTGCAACACTGATTTAACGCACAGCGAAATGGCGCAGTGCTTGAAATTATGAAAATAATATTGGTTTCTCTGAGAAATTGTTTACAAAGCTTGTCGGAAAGCGACGAATTTCGTTCTATTATATTATACATAATAATGTCTATTTATTGTCCAAGCTATGTTAGCAATAGGCGCACATAAGAAAGTTCACGCTGTTGTTATTCAGCATACAATTTTATGAATGAAACTGAAATTAGCCCAGCAACGGGGGTTGTGCCGGCAAACACACACACACACACAAAACGCACGCATACAATTTGAGGCAGGGACTGGTGAACACATGTTGCGCTAGCGCCAAGCGGAAGCAAATGGTGTTCCGGGAAAGTTTCGGGCATTTTAGTTGCGTCGAATGCGCTACAGGTGGTCGGTCATATCAACATTAGACTCTCAAGTGTTTTGCATAGCTATAATTCCCAAATTCGGACATATTGAATGCATTTAAATATTATATTAATACTGAGTAAGGATAAATTTAATAAATTTGAGTTTAACAAAATAAATTTCCACCTCTTACCACAAGTACTATTAATGTTTATTTTTTGCAGAACTTGCATATGCCTTACTTTTTGACTTGCAGCGCATTTTTATTTTAGGTGGGCGTTTTAGGTTCAGGGGTGGAGAAACCGGCAAACTACATTAAAAAGAAACAACGCAGTGAAATGTTAAATTTACACTCATTCATTCATTGTTTGTTAGCTGTTGCTCTGCAAACCACACACGCATAACAACAACCACAACAAATTAACAGCGATGCGTCTTATCAGCAACTGTTATACATTCATTAGGCGATGCCAACGTCGACGCCGCCTATAAGTGGAAGTGCACAAGTGGTCGACATTTGCTGTCGCCCTTTTTGTTGCTTCTCTTTCTCATTTTATGTGTGTCGCTGTTTGGTGTGTGTGCGTTTGTATATCTTAACTCATGTGCAGCGAGCGGCGTATTCGATGACTAAAGTAAATATGTACATATTTATTACCTATGTAAATACATATAAGGTAACGGTTGCTGTTTAATAATAATAAAGAATTACTTAATGACATGAAGCCTACAAAGTATAGCTTGAATAATATTCATCATGAGAAACTCGAGCAGTCTTGCCCAGCGCTTAGAAAGGGTATTTCAAAGTCGTTGCCTTAGTCTTGCTGTTTGTGTGCGTGAGTCCGAATGTCATTTGCGTTTTCATCATTTCGCTCAACGAAACGTAACCAACGTGGGAAGTTCGACCGTCTGTTTCGTCAAGTGCTTTGGCTCCAGATGTCCACTTGTCTTTGCCTTCCTCCCTCCCTTCCACATTACTCTTTGCCCTTGTCCAAGGTGCATTCGTCTGCATCGGCGATATAAATAGCGTTTTGTATTATTGTTGTTGTTCTTCTTATAGTAGCCGCATTTATTTAGATGAGTGTTGGCATCATTTTCGGGTCTGGTCGTTTTTTTTTCTTTCTTCGTCTCTTTTAGTCAATTTATGCGTTTTTTGTGTCTTGGTCATTTCTGTTGGCTTCCGTTATTTTGTTATGCATTTCATTTCCCGGCATTCAATTGTTAAATTTACTGACCATCTTCCAAAGTACTTTTTGGGTATGTAATATTAACATGAATTTCGATTTCAAACCATTTTCAAAAATTGTTTACAAAATTATGGCTCTGGAAAGTTCTGACCAACTTCTAAAGATCTTTGTTGGGTATGAAATTTTAACATGGATTTCGAGCTGGAATCAAGTTTAAATGTAGTATTAATCTTCAAATGTAAAAGGTGCATAATTAATTTGTTCATCCATTGCCCCCACAACAAAGTTAGATTTTGCCACTTGTTATCAACTGATATTAGGGTGGTAACAGAGTGTTGCACAGTCGGTTCTGCCCGATCACTAGTTTAACTTTTATTTAATTAAAATATGGTGCATACATAAATATTGGTTGTATCGTGGGTTTAGCATCGCTTATCTACAAATTTATTGGAGTTTTACAGATAAATTCACAAAGAAATGTTGAAAATGTGGGTTGCTTTTTTGATATTTACATATTGAAAACCTGTGAAGATATTTGTACAGCAATTTAAAACATTTATTCATTCATTAACTCATATTATTATTATAATAAATTATCTAATAATGCTACAAATTACGCTTAACTCTATTAAAAACTAACTTAAAAAGCATCAATTGTTGGCAAACCTTCTAGAAATGTGGCAAGACACCTTGACAAAAATTTGTAATTTGATCGTGGATTTACTCATAGATCATAGGAGAATAAGGATTGATTTAATCATTATATACTTAAATATTTACATATATAAACCGACTAGAAACGTGCTGAGATGATAAAATACAAGATACATATTAATAGCTACAAATTGCACTTAAAATATATGTTTCTGCAAACAACTGTCTAATTAGTGCCGATTTCTACAGCTAACAGATACGATTATAAATATGTATATAGGACGCTACTACTTATAGCTAGTTTTAAGTCCTTGCATAAAATCGTTCCAAAAATAAATTCTACATAATTTTAATAATTTTTGGCAAAACTGACTGACGTCTGACGGAGAGCTCTCAGAGCTATCCAAAAATTCAAGAGCCCTTTAAAAGTCTAATCGATTTAGTAATTGAAACTAGCTTAGATCCAATTGATGCGCGTTGTTGGCTATAAAGCATCGTTGTGGCTCTTGGATATGGTCGTCTCAATCTGATCGATGCGCCGAAACGAGGGCAAATAATTGGAGCTGGCCTGCGTGACAATCGAATTGTTCGAGGAGCTCTGCAGCGATAGAGAGATCTTTATTGGTGAGATGGAGCATGGATGAGCGCATCTTCAAGTTCGATAAAGTTACCTTCTTCTGTCGATAGGAGCGAACACGCACTCGTGTCGTATTCCTACGCACGGGATTCACCGTCGTCGACTTCTGGGAGAGACGCACCGAGCTGAACGTGCTGCCCCGATGACCACGTCGAATTTGCGGTGAAGGCGTGCCGGTGGCTAAAGCAGCAGATGCAAAGATTGAGGGTATATTGGGGATGAGGGGCATGTCAGTTACTCACGTGTGCCTGGTATGGCTGTGCTCCGTTTGGTGGCCTGCATCATGCCGAAGACGACAGCGCTGAAGGAGCCGTGATGCGATGTCTGTCGCTGCAGATTGGGCGTCTGGGCAAGTGGAATGCCGGCGGGCAGGCGCACTGGTGAGATCAGCTGGCTATCCGAAACGCCCCTGGGATGCACATAGAACGTGGTCATCATGCCCTTGCCCTTCACATTGACTTCGCCACGTTTCTGCAGGAGCACAAACCTGAAACTCGACTCAAGCACAATTCACACAAGTCTCACTTACCACACACGTGTATCCCCGTGAGCAGAGCAACTCCGCCGTATTGTCCGGCACTTGGACGCGCCAGTTCTCGCCCGTGGAGTCCATGCGCGAGGCCACATTCACCGTATTGCCCCAGATATCGTAGACAGGCTTCCGGGCACCAATGACGCCACTAACCAATGGTCCACTGCAGATACCGACGCGAAGTTGGAAATTGTTGAAGGCGTCGCCATTGATCTCCTCCAGCTTTTTCTTCATGGCAAAGGCGAACTCGACCAGATCACAGACGCTGTCCTCCGACGTCTCGCCCCGCACACGCAGATGCTCGTGATTGAGTCCGGCGGCCGCCATATAAGTGGCACCCACGGTTTTTATTTTCTCCACGGATGCAAAGCGCGGCTCCTCCAGCAATTCATCAAAGTCGCCTGGCGGATGACCGAAAAAGGCGCCATTAGCCACTGTGGGCAATAATTTCGTAATCAATCAACTCACAGATAATCTCATTTAGGATGCGTATACACGCTTTGCCATTGTCAATGTCCTCCGAATAAAAGTCCTGGAAATTGGGTATGGAGGCAAACATAACGCCGCACAGATTGTGATTTTTCGAATAAAGCTCGTCCGTGTGCTCATCGGACAGGTA
Source organism: Drosophila planitibia (assembly GCA_035043785.1). Taxonomy (NCBI): domain Eukaryota; kingdom Metazoa; phylum Arthropoda; class Insecta; order Diptera; family Drosophilidae; genus Drosophila; species Drosophila planitibia. The sequence continues at coordinate 740,659 of JAWNMS010000023.1, forward strand.
ATAGGCGGCCACATGGTCCGGCAGGATGTTCTGCATGCCATTCCCAAACAAAACATTTAATTAATGAGACATCATTCGGGGGCGGGGGGCGTCGAAAGGGAGAGGGATAGGGGCTTATTAGTGGTATTACCTTAATTAATGTGTCATTAAGCGCACGATTCGATTTCATGTTGGTCAGCTCGCGTTCCGCTTGCTCCTTCCAAATAAAGTCCAGGCGTGAGGTAACCTGCACAGGACAAAAACACATTTATGATAAAGGATATGAAATAGTTATTGTAGGCAAATACTTATTGGCAGCAGGGGTTGTTGAAGGGGGTCATTACATATATATTTTATATCGGCTTAGATTAAAATTGATCCAAAAATTGTGCTACTTTTTAGAAATGCATTTCTTAATAATAGAAATTATTTCTAAAAAATATAATATTTTTGGAATTGCCGATTTAGGGTAAGCAATGCTAATTTGTATAAAAATATTTACTTATATTTAGAAATCATTTCTAAAAACATGAAAAACGTTCTTTCTAAATTTGAGGCCGATTACTATCCGACTAGAAAATACTCTGTTATGTATCGGAGTTATTCAAGTAGTTAATTATAGCGTACCTCGACCAGTCTGGCATGATAGCAGACCATGATTAGGAACGTGATTAGCAGTATGAGCATCTGTACGCCGAGCGGCATTCCATTATCCCTCAGATTGGTCAGACTGAAACTTTCGTTGGTGCTGAATCGGATGAAGATGAGCGTTGTGTAGAAGGCAACCATTCCCATCGCCATAGTTGCCTTGATCAAGTAGTAGAGCTTCAGGGCCGTGGCCAGCGAGACGAGGCACAGCACCCAGGTGAAGACGATATACTCTCGATGCACACATCCCGAGGTGTCGTCTATGGATATGATGGTGCTCCGATCGTTTCGGGTTAGGGCAAAGGGTCGATGCGACTGCTCAAAGGACTCCAGTGGAGTGTTGCTCAGATTTTTGAAAGTCAAAGCATTGGCAATCGTATTGCGCACCAATTCATCGGATGCATTGATGAAGCTCTCGTTAACCAAGGCGACCAGGGAAATGGCGGAGGCACCACCACCAGCTGGTGTGCGGATGGTTAGATTATGCTGGAACGTTTGCAAGATGGAAACAGTTGCATCCAAATCGACGGAAACGTTGCTCAGCTGCGAGCTGCGTGTAAATTTCAAGTCATTGGTGCCATTGTAGCTGGACGAGGGGCAGAGCACCAAGCCAATTGCACTGAGCATGCACATGGAAATGATGACGCCGCAAATGAAGAATGTGCGACGTCGCCGCTGATGCACCAACTTGGCCGAGTTGATTTTCAAACAGCTTGGCAGGCCTACCAATAAAAAAAGTCAAAGCTGAGCAAAGGCGGTCATTGATAAAGAATGAGAATGGGTTGCTCACCTGGAAACTCCTCGGCCATGACGAGGACACAGCAAAAGGTGAGCACCACAGTGCCGGCAGCGAGGCAAATGATGACTGATGTGCAGCGCGGAATAATTATGACCTGGCACAAAACCATAAATATCCAAATGACAAAAACACACAGCATGTTCGAGCTGCAAACAATTACAAAACAGCATAAACCAATTAGCGAACAGTTCATTAATTAATTCATTAACTGCTGTTTAGGCTTAAATTCCATTATATTCCATTTTCATTTAATACGCACCGAAACATGTCCTCGCGCAGCTGGCAGAATTTCTGCTCCTGGCTCTTGTCGATGAACTTCAATGTCCAAGCATTTAAATACTCTCGCCGGATTTCCTTATTCGAATTGATTTGGATATTCTGTTCGATGAAGTCGTCAATCTGCCGGCAAACCAAATAAATAATGAGTTTATGATGATTGAGCATAGTTTATTTTATACCTCTTTATCCAGCACGGTTACTGAAACGCGATGATCTAGTTTGGGATCGACCAGAATGGAATCCACACGATTTAAAGCCTCCTCGGGACTGTTAAGCTGAAAATGCATACAAATGTTAAGTTAACAGTTTTCCATAGATCAAATAGCGCCATCTATTGTTTGGTTTCTCTTAAAATGTAAACTATTTGTGGATTAATCAAACGATTCAAAGCAGTATTAAGTATAAATATATATATAGTTTTAATGAGTCTACGTATATTTGTAGGCCAACTCTTGCTCACATTTCTGAAGGGTATCTCTGGTGTCCACTCTGTGGTGCTCTCATCCTCAATGATCAGCCCCTTGGCACTGATTGCCTCCGCCAGATTCTGAACGCTGTCGCCATTGCGTGGCTGTTCCAGTGGTGCGGACATCATTGCCGTTGGTGACGATACTGTCGAGAGTCCAGCTGCCGGTGCTCCACCAACACCACCAGCAACTGTATTCGCATTGATTGCCACACCATTGCGCAAACGGCGATTGTCCAAGGCGACACCTTCGACCACATTGGGCAGGGAGTTGAGGGAGATGTTCTTCTTCTGTTGCTGCTGCAGCAGCTGGGATGGCTGCTGCACGGCCATGGCCACTGCACACTCCAGACTGCTGCGTCCATCGATGCTGCCAGTGCCATCGATAGTGCCCGGCACCGTCGGCGTATTGCTGCCAATGCTGCTGCCGCTGGCCGAGATTGATTTGGGCAACGCTGCACTGTCCCGATTGGCACCAGGAGCAGCGCTGCTGCTGCGCGTGCCAAAGCGTCGCTTTGGTCTGCAACGTGTTCAATTAGCTTATTGTTATTACCGGAATTAGCGAAGAATCTTACCGCAACGGCTCTGTACGCTTGATGAGATACGTGGTCACGTTCAGTTTATTGAGATGATTATCTCGACTGCCGCCGTTGCCCGGCTCCACTTCGTAGGCGTCATTTAAGCAGTTCAACGTCGCTTCCGAGATGTGAACGCGACTGCGAAAGTGAGCGGTGTGTGCAGAGGGGGAGTGGTAAGTGGGCGTTAACAACAAATGGTAGTTGCCGAAAATTAAATTCAAATATTTGCCCACGTTTTCTGCGATTGTGCGTAAAGTTTGCCACCCGAACAAAACCATTCTCTCTGTGTATGTGTGTGTGCGCGCGTGTGTGTGTGTGTGTGTGTGTATGTGTGTGTGCCTTCATAATTGGGTTTGCTGTCTACGATTTGGTTTCTAGTCCTACTTGCTGACGTTTTATGTTACTGCTGTTTCGCCTGCTCGTCTAGGCCACAATTACATCAAAGCATTTTGCATTAAAATGGAAACCTTTAACTTTGCCTCTTGTTCGGTTTGTGGTCGACGTTGATTTGTTGTTCCTGTCCAGCTTTTATTATTGCTTTGCTATTCTTGTTCTTGTTCTTGGTCTCTTGTGTCTAAACATGCCAGGCTTGCAAAAATTACTAAGCAGCGTCAGAGCCAGGACATACCCTAATTGGCCAATTAAAAAATGTGGCTGACTCAGATTTAAGGCCAACATTTATTTGGCAACACGTTTCGGGTTGCTGTTGCCAGCGACTTTTGTATTTTCGAATTGTTGCCAATAAATTCGAGCTGCATGTTAACCAAAATCCTGATGTGGTTTTCTTAATTATGTTTCTTTGTTCTATTATTTGCACCTCAGATATATGAGATATGTTTCGAACAATAACTTGTCAGCAATTTATTATGTGTTTCACACAATAACTTGCCAGCAATTTATTATTTGTTATATTTGTGATTATCTTGATTATGCCTATTTTAGACGCTTCTAGCTAGGCAACATTTATAATGTATTATCCCCAAAAGTATGCAACGCAATTTTACACATTTTCCATTGATGCCGTTGAAATTTTAAATCGACAATTACAATAAAATTCAACTGATTCTTTTGTTAATTTTAGTCGTCGACTAACAATTAGTTGATTTGTTTCGCTTAAAATCTGCGGGGAAAAATGCGTTAGTTGGACTTACCCGGGTATGCCGCCGGATTCCATGTGATTTGCAATTATAACATCGTTGGACCAGACATCAAAATGCCATTTCTTGTTGCCCAAAACGCCGCACATCACCGAGCCGCTGTGGATGCCAATGCGCATATTGAGGTCAACCTGCAAATATTAACAAAACGCAAAATTCACAAGGCAAATATGCAAATTACTGCAATTGGGGCTAACTGCAGTTGTCAGAGTGTCAGTGACATTGTTAGTCGCTCGGTTGGATTCTGTGACGCACAATAGCCTTTAGCCGGCGGCAAAACTTTCACATTCACTAAATGCGCTTAAAGGTCAAAGGAATTGCGGCAAGAAGATAAGTTGCCCCCCGCATTGCGCCACAGCCAGCCAGCAAAAAAACAAAAAATCAATTAAATCTTTTGTTTTTTTTTGGGTATTTTTTTGCGCTTGTTCATTGTGGGGGGGTCATGCAGAGTGTAGCACATATTTTTTGCTGCTGACGTTTGTCGTCGTTGCGTTTTGCTCTGCTGAGATTTGCATACAAATGAATTGTCAACACGTCCAGCACACGACACCAACATTGTCCAATGTTCGTAAAAATAAAGCGGCTCGCTTTTCTCCCTTCTCCAAAAAAAAAATGCAAAACAGCTGACCATTGGAAAATTTGTGGCATTAAATTTGAAAAAATAATGAAGCCTGGCTTTTGGACAGTTGACTGTTATTTGCTAACAGTCGTCTGTTAGTTGTCAGCTGTAACATTTTATGCGGCGCACAAAAGTATGCAACAGAAATCACTTTATACTGAGCCGGAAATGGGCCTTAACTTAAAGCAGCTCAAAAATTCGATGTGCAAATAACAAAGGAAATTTAAGCAGCCCTCACTTAAATCGATTGTGTGTGTTTTTTTAAACTTACATGCGTATGCAGGCGTACATCCTTGATGGCCTTTATCATGTGCAGTCCAGTTTCGACGCTGCACACCGCATGGTCCGGTCGCGTCTTCCAGTTGTCACTTTCGAACTGCGACACACAGTAGTAGCAATCGCCCAGCAGCTTCACACGCAGACAATGATTGTCCTGCAAGGCAGAGAGAGAACGATGCGGGATGGATTTTTGGAAAGCAACGCAGCACTTGCCACACACATACGCATGTCTGCACTTACCTCTGCAATGCGATCGAAGCGTGCGAAAAGGTCGTTTAAAATTTTCACTAATTGCTGGGCCGACGTTTTGCTGGCCAGTTCCGTAAATCCCTGCAGCCGTGAATTTCAATCAGTTGAGAATATCATGAATAGTCTAGCATTAATTAGCTTACCTTGATGTCGGCGAATAGGATGCTCACATTGTCCATGGGATACACGTACAATTTGTTGAACTGCGTTTCCACCGTGGGATCCGTGCCCTTGTACATTTCACTGCGTATTTGATTATTCACAATGTTGGGCAAAACTGCAATTAGAATGCAATAGGACGCACATTAAATCCAGCTAAATCCAGCAATAGATACATGCTTCTATCATTTAGATTCCATTTGTCCGCACTGCGCCCGCTCTCCTTGAGCCTTACACACCGAATGCCACCACGATTCAGAACTGTGATTACCTGCTCCTGCTCCTGCCTCGTTTCAGATTTTACCTGCCGTCGGCAACTGAATTCTCTGGAATGTGTAGCGTTCTCTTGCCTTGGTTTCAAAGCATTTTTCGCTTTAAGTAATGTTCTATGTACATATATCTTTTGATTTTCTCTATTCTTTTAAGGCAAGCAAATGCTTGAAATTAAATTGAAAAATATCTCCAAGTAATAAGGAAAATGAAAAAATGTGACTCACTTGAATCGAGTAACTTTGTGTGCGCTGCAGCTCCTTTTCGGACTCCTTCTTGTGCTCCATGGCCTTGTGGGTCTCGATGAAGGCCAAACGCTGTCCACGATCTGTCAAATATTTTGTATACATGCCGGCCACATTGATGGCCGAGTACAGTATGAAATTGGCAATGATTTGGAACAGCACGCAGTTGAAATCAAATGGCGTCTACAAGAACCAACAAAATAATACATAAATATAATATATATATATATATTAGAACATTATGAGCTTTTGTGCCTACCTCCTTGCTCTGCAATTTGTTGATGGTAATTACGGCCAGGTGGCAGCTGGCCGTGATTGTGCCGCCGACCACGCACCATTTGAGTGGGAGTGGCAGCATGGCATACGGCACAAATATGACAAACAATATGTACCAGACCAGGTACTCACGATTCTCAAAACCGACGCCTTCGCTGATGAATCCTGTCGTCGTCGCAATAAAAACATTTATGACGGCCAAAAGGATTAGCAATTTTAATGGCCAGCGCATGTGTCGCATGTCGCATGATTTATGCAACCAGCCTTATAAGCCAAAAAAACACACCCACCTTGTATATTGAAGAGCACCCAAGTGCAGACAGATGCCCAGTGCAAGTAATTGTTGGCAAAGCAACGCCAATAGCCCAAAAAGCAAATGGCCAAATTGGCAATGCCACAGCAAACGGACCAAGTAATCGCGGTAGCTGTGCTCGCCATATTCGAGTCCTAAACGAATCAAATCAAGTTTCAATTTAGTATAAAAGAGAGGGAGAGAGAGAGACACAGAGAGAGAGATGGGGATAGTTTAAGTTACCGTCAGTAACTGTTCCTTGGGCTGCAACATCCATATTATGGCCATTACAATCTTCAGCACAAAATCGACGACATTCACAATAATTAGCGATTTCTGGCGTTGCCTGTGTGTATAGGTGAGATAGCTTCGTTCCAGTGAGTTCTGCTTAAAGGAGTTGGTTAGAGAGGGACAGAGTATGCCCTTGACCACATTGCCGCTCTTAAAAGCCGAATATGTTTCATTTGTCAGCGGTCTTTGGGGTCCAGCAATGTTCGCTATCGATTGGCCCGATTCCAGTCCGTAATCTGTATGCAATTCATATTCATTTTATTCTTATATATATACACATATTTATTTATATATATAAGATATATATACAATCAGAACACAAAATAGTTTTCATTTATAATTAGAATTTGCAAAGCAACCATATTTTACAAGGAATCTTGACTGGTTTGGTAACAGAGTCAAATGCTTGTTGAGACTGATTAGACTCGTTCAAGTTGGGCTATAAACAAATTGAGCAATAAGCAAATTAAATGGGGCACAAACAAATGTATTGGCTGAGTGCCATTTATGATGCCTTTGATCCAGTCAATGTGATACCAGACATCCGTATAGACCGACGGTAGAAAGCTGTTGCCACATCCAAGTCGATAGGAGACGACGCCGTAAACGGTCAAGTTTCTCAGCAGAGGATCGCCGGTATCACCACGGCAAGGATCTTCATCGAGACTGGTGTTCATATTGCCGGCACACAACATTTCGGGCAGAAAGCTCTCAATCAGTGCGTTGCACAGTGTACGATCCTGCAACTCAATCTCGATGTACAGAATTCGAGAGGCAAGAGCACCGCCCTGAGCAAATCATATTATTAAGGCCAACAACAATTCGATCGAGTTACACTTAACCAGGTAGACACGCCCCCAGCCCAAGACCATATATATTAAGCCAACTGTGGGTGGCCCCTCGGGCAGATTGATAATCCCAATGTGCGGCTTGTCCGTTGGCAGCTCAGTGAGCAACCTTAGGATTGCAATATTGTTGGTATTGTGAATGGTGTAGTTGGCTGGCACATAAATCTTTTCAACTGGCATGTTTATGGTCTGATTCTCAACAACCTTCAGACGATTTGGGGTGCCAGCGACGACCAACAGGACACGACTTCGATAGATAATCTTGCGATGGCTTTTAAAAAATCACCGATTAATCGATCGCCAACTAAATATATATACATATATATATATATTTGTAGATGTATCCTACTCCATTACACAGGTCGCGGCCGTCAGCACATATTGGGGCGAAATTATGGTTCCACCACAGAAATGATTGTCGCCAAAGTACTTTCGGGGCGTACGAGATCTGATGGACACCACATACTTGGCCATCGTTTGCATCACTTGATGACTGTAATTGGGCGTGGCCACTCGCTTGGTGCGCCTCCCATCGGAGGCAAGTTCGTCGCTGAGTGCCAAGTGCCAAATTAGCAGTAGATGCAGTAATTTCGAATACATTCTGTGTGTCATTTCTGTTATTATTATTATATTGAATATATTTGAAGGAAGTTTCAAAGTTTCGTTAAGATTGAGTGACTAGTTTGTGTACAAATAGACGACTCGACTAATGCTGGCGATTAAGAATACAATTTCCAATTCCAATTCTGAAAATCCGGTAAAGTTTCCGGTATTATTTCCAACTTTTTTACGTTAAGGATGCAATAACTGACTGCAAAATCTGATACAGCTGTCAAGCAGCCTTCTTGAATTTGTGCAGCAAAAAAATAACATCGGTAAATTATATTTATTTAAAAGATTATACAAAAAATGGGGGCGTCAGCGGGTGCACTGAAGTCTCCAAGAGTATCTTATCTAAAAATCTAAGCAGATTAATAATGGCTGAAAATGGTCAGTCTGTCTCTCCGTCTGCATGAACAAACGGTTCTCAGAGACTATAAAAGAGACTTGAAATTGGATAAAGAACTTCGCAAATAACAACCTTAACACTGACACATATAACTAAGTTATAGGATCAACTATAATCCTGTTAAACTATTCCGATTTTGAATTGCAATCGGTAAACATGCGCTGCCGATGCCAATTCCGGTTTCGATTCGACCTGAATTTATATAATTTTTCAAGTCGTTTCCCACTAAAAGTAAGGGTTTCAAGTAGATGATTTTTTGGATTTTGTGCTTACCAAAATTGCTGTTGGCAAATATGCTGCAGCTTTCCGTGCGTCGTTTAGGTCCATAGCCGGATTTGGCCTCCACGATGCGCACGGATTGCACGCGTCTCGGCGTTTGCTTGGCCAATCCACCGGCTGGTCTGGCAGCACCAACACCGCCGACACCACCATTGCCCTCGGGTCGGTCCGCAGCGATGCCGACACCGACGCCAAGCATTGCCTGCTGTTTCTTGCGCAAATTGGAGAGAATTGATGCTGCGGAGGCACGCAGGGAGTGGGGCAGATCGCCGCTGTCATCCATTTGGGCGCCGTCGCCGGGCAGTCGTGGTATTTTAGACATATCCGGCTTGGTGAGGGCCACCGTTGCCAGCGTTGCCGTCGTCGTCGTCGTCATCGTCATCGTTGTTGTTGTCCCTTTTACTATTGCTTCCTGCTGCTTTTTTTGTGTGTTTTAGCTTAGCTTTTAATTAGCCCTAGTGCTGGGCAACAGTTCAACTTACCTCGAAAGTAGTCACTGTTGTTGTTGTTGCTGTTGTTGCAGTTGCTGTTGGGGTTGTTGCTGTTGTTGTTGTTGTCGTTGGCTTTGTTGTGGCTTTAATCTCCTCATCATTTGTGGTCTGCGCTGCGGGATTGCTCAAACCGGGGCCACAGTCAACATCATCATCATCGTCGTCGTCGTCGTCATCATCGTGCCCATCTTCATCGTCGTCGTCGTCGCTCTCCAGCTTTAGATCGTCAATTTGAGCCAAGGTAATGGCACCCTTGTCAACAGCGCGTCGCAGCACCACGCCCTGCTCCACCTCCGCCTCCTCCACCTCCTTCTGCATCGGCTCCGCTACAGCCTGTGCTTGGAGGTCGGGCGGTGCGGAATGGGTTACACTGTTGCATTGGCGACGCTGCTGCAGCGCCGAGGATGGCGTCGAGCTGAATTGGCGCAGATGCACCTCGGCCGAGACCAATTTGTCGTCATCGTCATCCATGTTGCGCTCCTGTTCCTCCTCCTCCTCCTCGTCGGCGTTGGTTCTGTTCGATGTAGACAATAGAAGAGTACATTAAGCTACTGGTGGGCGTGGTTAGGTGGACATAATCATCAACGTTAATCTCAATGCTTGACAACTCAGGCTTTAACTGTCAATAAGCGCTTTGAAGTTGTCAACGCTGTAATTCAATATGTGACCAAGTGTGTATGTTGTGTGTGTGTGTGTTGTGTGTGTTTGGATGTGTGTTTGACTGTCTGCTGCGAGATGATTACTGGAGCCCAACGTCTGTCGCATCGCTAGGCCCTCTAATGAATACAAACATTTGCCTATTCCCCAAACTGATGCTGCTGCAACTCACAATCAAAACTTTTTGATCCAGGCACACAAAATGTAAATGGTTTCTAAGCGTCGACATTTTCGTCGAGGCGTGAAGCCATTTGCCAAATTTGTCAGCCCTCGGGCATGAGGAGGGCTATGGATGTGGATGTGGATGTGCGTATTCTAAACCAGAACGTATGTGTCAGCTGAAGGCTGAATACAATGTGTCCACAACAGAGCCATACGAAATGATTAATATTTGTAGCTAGTAGTAGCTTTCGCTGAATCAGCTTTTGTTTGGCCTCAACTATGAAAAGGGGCTTTAAAGTGTCATAGCAGACAAATGGATATTTAATTTGAATGCTTAAATGTTAAGTTTAACAATACATTGAAATGTCATTTAAAGTTTAGCCAGTTACATTAATATAATACTCATATGTAAATTGAAGCATCGTTTTAAATTCGCGTTGGCAAACAAAATGTAAAGCTTGATAGATTTTTATTTATTTAAAGCGATTTCAATCGAATTACACCCACAGCGGCATCGCCACCAATCTTTTAAAGGCATTAAGGGATAATCGAGTTTGTCGTACATTTCAAATAGAGTATTAAAACTTTAACATTGCCGGCGCATACAAATTGGTGAGGCCCTTAAATAATTTGGTTTTCATGATGCCGACACTCCCCATGACATATAAGCTACCTATGTCCCATACTCGATTGCATTAAGTATCTTTACTCGAATACTTCAAACGGCTGCAGCAACAGCAGCAGCTTATACAGCTCAAATTCTCGATGGCGCAGCGGAAAGGCAAAATAAGGACTATGAGAATGACAGTCAACAACTAGAAAATGGCACGCTGATGTCGTTGTCATTATTCAAATTAGCATTTAGACACACACGGTTGCACACACACACACACACACACACACGCACACACACACACACTAGACACAGGCTCACGTCAGCGGCACATTCATATGCGCCCTGTATACAAATCGTAGCATACTTTTCGGCTGTCAGAAATATTGTAGGCCTCGAGGAGCAGAACTCAAATAAATCGCAGCAGCCAAGAAACACGGCTATACAAATACATATATATATATATATATATGTATATATATATATATATGTATATATACACACATATGTATATTTAAGTGTCTCTTAGAATGTGTATTTGAAGAGTCCCGAAATTAAATTTGGAATACGTTGGCGTATAATTCAATAAACTGTCAACTGCTCAATGCTCAGCCCCATCAAATTCTATGCGTTCTGCCTGAGGTCCTCTCCTAATGTCCGGACATAAACATTTATTTGGTGCACATTTAAATAACAGTTTATTTGATACGCTCTTTTGTGTTTGTGCACTAAGCCTGCCCGTCTGTCCATTTTGGTTTTCTAATTTACTTTAACGAGCATCGACTTCAACTTTTATGAACAGAGCAAAAGTTTCTTTCACCTTTGCGGTTGAGCTCTTATATGGTTTTTGCTCATTACCTGCACAGCTGGAAAGTTGATAACAAGCTCATCAACTGTTGCCCAATATTATCTGCGACACGTATAAAAATACACAAAATTATATACACAGAATGTGGTCTATTTTAGGCCATTCTATAGCATGCTTGTGGGCGCAACCAAGTTTCATAATCACATAGATGAATGTATATATTTGATTTACATCTGTATTGGTATCTATCACTTTGGTTGACTGCACTTCCTGCTCAGTTCCTGCGATCCGTCCTCCCCTTACCTGACCACAGTCGAGCACATTAAATAGTTGTTATCAGTTATCAGTTGCCAATGTGGCTAACAAAGTTGTATAATGCAAACAGCAATTGGGACTTGATTAGTGTGTTCAAATTTGGACTAGATAGAGTTAATGGATGATTGCATCATTTCAAATATATATTTATGTATATATGTATTTATGTATATATATATATCTGCAAAGTTTTGCCTAAAACAACAAACGTATGCGTTGAGGATATATTAAAATGAACGACTTTCCAAATAAAAATGGACTTGTTTTTTATTATATCTCGCCTTTGGCGACATTTGCATGTTTTTGTTAAGAAACTTAAAATTTTCAGAATTTATTCAGATCACATCTGGTTCTAAGGCGCGTTGACAGCTGCTGCCTCAATAAGGCCCCGATGGATGCAAATAAGAAGAGAGCAAAGAGTGTTCTGCTTCAGTTTGTAAGCTTGTGCTCTTAACACCTCCATAAAATCTTAATCTATTCATGGTTAATTGAGCGTGCTAACTGTTTTTCACGAGTATTTCAATATATTTGCAGCCGTATTCCAATTGACTTGAAATATATCATTTACACACCTGTTAACTTTAATCCTCCAAGCAGCGATATCGCAAGCCGCACATCAGTCGAATCTGTTTATCTTTTCCATTAATCGAAAATATGATTAGCACATTTGATGTGGCAGGAACACGACTTCATTTCTCATGACTTAATTGAATTCGACGAATTTTGAAAGTTGCACTATAATTATTGTCGTCACTAAACCAGTTGTCGTAATTTGCGTTGTTTTCACCGTATATGCTTTTGGCCAATGAGTAATCCAAAAGATAAACAAAGAACACAGGCGAGTTTGTGTTTATCAAGCCAGCCAGCCACTGCAGCCAGCCAGCTAGCGACCGAGGGCGAGATAAACACCTAATATAATTATCACTTATATAAATGTGATGATAATGGCGCAACAATATTCAAAATACAAAATCGATACAATTTCCTGGCAAGCGTATTGGTTCTTTTTAGCCAAGCCAACGCCGCTGGTCATGATAATAATACTGATGATGATGATGATGATGACGATGATAGCCGTTGACTTTGCTTCAGCCTATAAACCGAATCTGGTTTCACTTTGAACTTGCATTTTCACTACACAATTTGTTGGCCAGCAAATATTGAATTTGCAATATTGAATTTCATATAGTTGTTTCCAGATTAACTACACTTGTTATATTGCCGTCCGCGGTCCGAGTTTATCTTTTACTCTATCGGATTTGTCAATTTCGCGTCTTTCTCGTCGAACTGGCATTTGGCAACTGAGCGTCAAAAGCGCCATTGGCTGCCTATAATATGAGTATACTCATATGGCATATCAAATATGAAATATGGCACTCAGCAGTTTTCGTAGTACTCAGTGCCAAAAGTCGAAAGAGACACAAATCAGTTGGCCATTTAGCTGGGGAATATTTTTGCTGATATGAGTAATTGAACTGTTTAGCGGTTAATAGTCGCAACGAATGATAAGCAACAATCGATAAATATCGAATTTGAATGAGAGCAAAGGCCAGCTTTTAAACATATATATAATAAATGAAATACTACAACTTTTAAAATATCCCATGGTTTATTTATAAATATCTACTGAGTTACTCAAATAAATGTTTAGCAAACAGTTGTAGTTTTATTTTATAATTTATGCTTTATTTATTTAAGTTGCAGTTGAATGAAATTCATCTTCAACTTATACAATTTCTTTTTGTATAAAATGCACACATAAATGAATAAATTGGAGACAACAGAATAAAATGCTGGAAACTATGGCAAGCATTGGGAAGAATAAATAAATTGTAGAAAACATATTTATAACAAATTTTGTTAGTTTCTTATCAGTGCGTATCCGTGTCCATTTCGTGTTGTGGCAGATACTTATCACAATCATAAATATTAACTACCTGTTATTCAATTCACCGTGTCGCACAGGAAATGTGGCCAAGGGTAAATGAGATTCTTGGGCCAAGTAAGTAAGACTTTTAAGGAGGAAATGGGCTGGTTTGTCGATAAATATGGCCGATAAGAGCGTCATACAGAGCTCATTGTTGCCTTTGTACTAACTGGTTGTTGTTATTGCCTGTCAAATGTGTTGTTAGCTGCAGTTTTTTTTCCTTTGCTGTTGCGCAGGATATTCTTGTTCCTGTGAAATATCCTGTCTGCTGCTGTTGTGCGTACGTGTTTGTGTGTGTGTGTGTTTGTGTGTGTGTGTTTGTGATATGATATGAAATGTCAAGGCATGTCTGCAACGTTAGCTTTTATTTATGTAGGCAGCGGCTGTTGGGGTTAGCTGCAAAGTCGCCAAGCAGCCAGCAATTCATCCAACCAGACAAGTAGCCCAGGGGCTTGGAGCTGCCTGCTGCCTGGTGCCTGTGGCTGAGTGTGGTGTGGGTTTGAAGTCAGCCCTTTTTATGAGCTTTTGTTGGCTTGTTGAATTTATGGCCATAAGAAACTTGTTAAAGCGTATTATTGGGTGTGTAACAAGTGTGTGAATGCTGTCTTTGTGTGTGTCTCTGGCTGGCTGAGTGAATTCTATGAGTTGGTGTTTATATTTTTCATTCTAGAGAGGGAGAGAGAGAGAGACAGAGAGACAGAGAGAGAGGGGGCGCCAGGTAGAGCTACGTAAGCCACTCTCGAAAGTAGATTAAAGTCATATTTACACGCCTCTCTCATCTGCTTACACTCCTTTTGTTGTGCTCGTATTTGAGTTTGTGCTCTGCGTTAAGTGGCAGTAATTAACACTTGACATATTTATGCCTGGTCCCCCCTTCAATTGTGCATCATGCACAGAAACAAGCACAACATCAACAAAAGAGGGAGAAACAGCCACAACTACAACTACAACAACATCAACAATTAAGGCAAGGCCAACCCATCGATATGGCAACAAGCAAGCTGCTTATTTTATTTATTAAGCGTTTAAGCCTTGCGGTGGGCTTGACGACATTTTGAGGAATGTGTTGACAATAAACATTATAGACTGGCCCCACGGAGAGGGCGGGACTAGGCTCTGCTGAGGGCTTCTTAGGTTGAATGTGTGTGCGGAATATTTAAAGATAATTAGCGGAAGATGGCAAGTAACCACAGAGGCTTACAAGCATGAATATAGAATAATTATATAACGAGTAGTAAGTTAATCACTTAAGGGGCACGGCACTATTCACTAGGCTTTAATAATTATTAAAGTCAACATTTCTATGAAATATCAATCAAAGGCATTTAATAGGTTAAACAATATAAAGCCTGAAATTAATGGTGATCTTTGTATTTTGTTCTTTGTACGATACTATTAAATGGCCTCTGGCATTATCATTATCGATAATGTTTACTCTATTCATTTCTTGGGCGCTTACTAAGTAATCAATTAAGGCATTTTGTGTGTAGCAGCCGATGAGTCGATGTAATTAATTTCAGGCACAAGCCTAAATGCGTTCCAAATGGCAGTCAGTCACAGCCATGGGAAACGCAGCAGGTGGCAAACGTAATTTTATTTTTTTTTGCCAACAAGGACATTTTTTTGTACACAGAATATGGTTGATTCATTTAGCTAAAAGTCGGCCACAGAGACAATAAAATGCCGAAAGAGACAAGTAACGAGCGTCTTCGACTTGAGTGGAGAGAGAGGGACAGAGAGAGATAGAGATAGATAGAGAGGGGTGGGAGGTGGAAGTAATACCTTATGTCAAGTGCCAGGACTCAAGTTGTAATGTGTATGTGTGTGTGTGTGTACATTTTGGATTTGGGTTAATGTTGTACACGGTCAACATGGGTGTGCTTTTGAAAGGGCGCAACAAAGCAGAAAATAGAAAAATTACTCAGTGGCACAAAAAAAGGGACATTTGCCGACGTTCCAGTTAACCCTTTCTGCCAAAAATCGCTTATAAGGATTTAGGATTTCGAATACTTTTGGCTGCCACAAAATAAGCAAACTTAATCTAGCAATTTAAAATTTAAATAGTTACAATGCCAACTAAAGTGATAAGGGCGAATATGCTTTAGAGAATATTCAGCAGAGAGAGGGAGAGAGAGAGCGAGAGGGAGAGAGGGATAGCAGTGTCATTATAAAATACCAAACATTGTTTCTGTTACGCATTATTATGCAGAAAATGCGTTTAAGTTGCCCACAAGCCGTCATCAAGCGCTTTGATGTCCTTTTTCTGAGGACTACATTTTTTTTTATACATATATACATATTCTCGGCTCGAATCAAAGCTATTTATTTGTGAGGTCGTTTGCTGATTTGAGTAAACACCGAAGTGCCTCAGCATTTGGGTCTGGTTTTGGTGGGTTCTGTGTGCGCAAAAAAATTCTTTGCGCTAGCCAAAAAAGAAAAAAAAACGCAATAAGCCGTATAAGTGGCCACTTTTTAAGGCGCACCAGGGTTCGCCAGTAGCATTTGATCAGTCATTCAAAAGCCATTAAAATTGATAAATTGCCGGTGCGGTCACAACTCACAAATCTTGATATTACATTTGAGCAACAACAGTTCGAAAACTCAATTTATATTTGAGAAAAGCGACCAACAAATGCGTGTACAAAAAAAAACAAAAAACCGAGCGGAGCACATTTCATTTTATTTTTAATTTGTTGTACATATTGATTGATGTTGTAATTAGTCAAAGCTCGCTTTTTGCGATTGCAGCTGTTCAACAATGTGTTGCAAAGTTTTGTGTCATTAAAAGTTAGCGATATCATTTGATTTATGCTAATGCAGCCTTTCACTTTATCCGTGTCTATTTTGAATTTCCATCACCCATCCCAAAGTTTAACTTGCATCACAACTCACTTTTATTAAAAGAAACGTGGCACAGTCGATGTTAAACCGTGAAAACAAAGTGACCCCTTCTAATTTTAGATGCATGTTAGTCCTTGCAAAGGTACTAATATACCCTGCTAGGCTGTGGTTTTAGTATCAAATGGATAAATAAAATAAATATCCATTATCTTCTTATGCACCTTAATGATGTCCACTTATACCTGATGGTCACTTATAATGATTTATTATCTGACTATTATCTGCTTATTCAACTAAATATCAACAAATCAATCTTTCATCTAGTTTGTTTGTTATCCAGCATATACAGGATTCTCTAGGGTATTTTTTGCGGTGCAGTAGTAGTAATCTTTAGGACTGTTGTTGCTTACTCGACTGGTTATTTCCTTGGCTGGTTGCTGTTTATTTTACGAAATTTGCATAGCAAAGAAATTAGCATAAAATTATTTAGACATTTTGAGCTGTTGTCGTCTGGCTTATGCGTTCACAGCTGCTCTTTGGTCTCGAAATTGAGAGGCAAATATGTATGTATGTATTTTAGTTTAGAAAAGTTAAATTCCGTTTAATTGCAGTTGTCTTAAGGTCGACTGCCCTTCATAGTCAACAACTTAGCTGTAACGGCTCACACTTTTTGACATGGGTTGACATAGGTAAATACATAAATACGATAAATATACAAAAATATCTAGGACAACACTCTGTCTTGAAACGTTGTTATTGTATTAAATGCCCAACCGTATAAATGGTCTTCTGCATTAAGTATTATATTTTCTCTTGACAGAATTAAATTGTTTTCAAGCCTGTGATGTACTCTGCATATTCCTGGGTTGGCCTTTTGTGCATCCAGCTGGCAAAAGGTCAGCCAAGTTGATCATCTGTGCTCAGTTGTGTAATTAAAATTGCATAATTCGATCAGGCCACGAGGCGATTTCAATTAGCGTACACATCGCGTATACGCAATTTTGCTCGCAAGCAAAATGGTTGATTTTTGCATACTTCTGAGCTGCAATTAATTGGCAATTGCCATTTTGGCCAACGTTAACTAATTGGGCAACTGAATAAAACTCATAATTGCATGAAGTTGTGGCACTTTGACCACTTTAATAACGACCATTAAGCGGGCAGACAAAAAAAACAGAAACACATCGAACAATAAATGTAGAAAGAGCACCGCCAGTCTGTCTGCTGTCATTTATAAAACATAATTGAAATATGAGATTGACCTTGAATAGCTGTTGGTGTTTGTTGTTTATGTTGCTGTTGTATTTTTGTTGTTATTGTTGTTATTTGCGCTGTTGCTGACAGCTACTTTTGTTTGGGGCTTGTGGCCTTTCAGAATGCCATTGCGACAATATTTTTGCTTTTTTCTTTTCAGGCTTGTTGCTGTCGTCGGCAGGCATCTAATTGATTAATGTAAATAGAAGAACACAACACATCGTCTCCCTCTCTCTTTCTCTCTCTCTTTCTCTCTCTTCCACTCTATCATATTTAATTTCTTGGCCCAGCGACTGGCAAATGACAACCAATGCAGTTTGTTGATCTCGCATTATGTTCAAGTGTGTAATGGACTCAAATTCATACTGAGCTCTGTCTGAGCATACTGCCACAAATAACGCCAAAATACATTAAGTTAAACCGCTTATTTATGATAAGTATTTATAAATGTATACACATAAATTGAAGCTGCTGCAACAGACAAATGGGCATTTAAACCCACAGAAACTGAACCGATTTTCAAAGGCAGTTCATTTGCGGTCCCGGTTTTTGCATCTATATCAACACAGTATTTATATTTAAAAACACAATTTTTAACTGAAGTGTATATAAATAAATCTAATTCAACAAAATCGAAACTTATTTCCAAATTGAATGACCATAGTTGGAATTTAATAAAAGTCTAAAGCAAGCTTAATGTAAACCTATTGAAATTGGTAAATTACAATATAACAAAAGCTTCAACAGCCACAATTTAAATAGCACACATTGAGAGAGCCACCAGATACACTCACCTGAGGCAAATGCGTTCCTCCTCCTGCTCGGCATTCATTGTATTGTACTGTTTTGGGCTACACCTGACGCCTCCGCCCTCGCACCTGGTTTCTATCTTTCTTTCTTTTTTTTTTTTAGAGGTTTATGCTCCTCGTCAAGTGTGGGCGTTTTCTTTTTTTGTGTTTTGTATTTTGTATTTAGTGCGAGAAGTGGGCAGCTGGCAGCAATTGAGAATTGTCCTCGAGTTTGACAATATTTGTTGGTGCTTTAAGGTGCTGCAAATCGTTGTAAGCTGCTGTCAATTTGCCTAATGCCGCACTGAGCCATCGAGCAGAGGCGGAGGATGTTGTCTATTACATGTTTTGGACATGGCCTGCTGAGATTTGCTGAGCTGTAAGGCAAATAAACAGTAAATCGCATTTATTAAATAATGCCTAAAATAAAGCTGTCAATTCGGACAAAGAATAAAATCTATAAGTGCTTAAATTCAATCCAATCTAATAAAATACTGTCAACTGTGGACAATGCCAGAGAATACTTGGAGCTGTCTATGCCACTCTCGCTCTCTCCTCCTCCCTCTCTCTCTCTCTCTCCCTCTCTCTTGTCGCCCCTCCCTCTTTCTTTTAGCCAAGTCATTCACATTTAACAATGGCAGTGTATAATTTAATAAATAGTTGCAGTTGACAGATTTCAAGTGGAGACAAGCCGAGTGTTGCTGCCACTACATGTTGTCAGCAACAAGAAGCTTAACACTCCGTTGCTGCTGCTACAACAGCAGCAACAAGCAGCAGCAACAACAGCAGCAACAACAACAGCAATACTGATGGCAACAATAACAAGGGCTATATACTCGTATTACTCGTTTATCAGCGACGACAAGTGCTAAAGTGTGTGCAAGAAATAACAAGTGTGGCATTCGGATTGTGGCACCACATCGGATTTTCAATGCACTTCATGTTTAGACTTAGAATCAATTTATAACAGAAATTCAGTTTTGTATATTGTCAAGTTACTTCTACATATTTCGAATCCTAACTGAAACAATTAAAAGACATATTTAAATTCATGTTTGTTAAGAATTTCAAATTCTTTTGGCACTTTGTGAAAATAAATATCAAAATATTATATATATGCTTATTTTTGCTGTTAATATAAACATTCTTTCAATCTTATCCATATTTTTTTTCATTTATGACAGCTTGCGCACAATGAAAATAAGCAACCCAGAAGCACATCGTACACACACACACATCCACGCACTTAAATTTAGCCAGCCAGCTTCATGTTGTGCGTCGCATGATTCCTTATATGTCCTTTGCAGCATTAAAAACAAGCACTACAAATGTCAAGTGTTTTTTTTTTGCAGCCACCCACAGACACGCTTGCAACGTCTGGCACTGCAGCTGGGGCAGATCAAACAGCAGCCGACATTGTATGCCGCCTGCGGCAATGTATTACTCTCAGGCAAGTGGAATGCAGGCGGCCAAGTGACATGAACATCAAGTCAAATTCAATCAGTGCGTGCCAGTTAATGACCACTACTCGATGCTGTCTGTGGCTGCCACTGATGCAGCAACTGTGGGCAGTGGCTGGTTGGATGCTGCCGCTTGCCACAAATTATTGCCGGCCGCAATTTGCATTGGTCAGCCTTTAGCTGCGACATTTGCCGATAATTGCAAGACTCTGTATGAGTTTCAGACTATGAATATGCGTCGCGTTGTTGCCACACAGCCTTGCCACATTATTAAGTCATAAAACTCAATTTAAGACTCTTTAATAGGATGCACTTATGCGTAATCGGATTGCTGACTGCCGAGCTGTCTATTGGCCTGGATGGCATTTTACAACAATATTTTATTGCTGTAACAAACACACACATACACACACACACACACACACACACACACACACACACACACACATACACACACAGTCACACATAAAGAGAGCAAGAGAGCAGTCTTATTTAAGGACACGCTTTAACAGCCGTGCGGAAATTTTTATGCATCCTGTTGCATATAAGACACCGTGTTAAATGAAAGCGTATCGAAGACAAGCAGCGGGGCAGTGGTAGGGCTGTGGAGGGGGCTGAGAGAGAGAGAGAGAGCAAAGAGGTGTACATTTCTCCACATTTCGTTCCACATTTCTTTCCACATGTCGCGCGCGCAGAGCAGGTTGACAATGTTACAAGTTTATGAGTGGCGCCGCCTAAGTGCCTCGACTGACGGCTCCTCTGTATACTCCTCTTGCTCCTCTGTTGCTACTTGCTGACATTTATCCGGCGCTTGGTATGCAGCAACGAATGTGTCAAGAGTTATGGTGGGAATGCGTAGCATAAAGTCTGATATACGAGGGTCGTTCCTTAACTAACTTCATCTATTTATTATGTGTCAGAAAAGTTGGCGAGATTGCACCTGTTAAACTTTAAGTTAAGACTTTGCACTGCTTTAACTTGGTATCGCATATTATGTATATTATTGTGTATTATTATACAATAGCATTATACTTATTAAGTGGAGGCTTATAAATAAATAAGATGATTCACGCTTACAGTCAACAAATTATATCTAAGGTGCGTAATTCAACACAAACTCAATACACACAAGCTAACTAATAAGTAATCATACATAAATATTAACCGACAGCGTTAGGCAAAAGAGAGATTTTAAATAATAGCTTCAACTTACACTCGACGCTGCAGCCTAAGAGACTTACAAGAGAGTTCATGAAATGGGGGTCAGCTACTTAAAGAGAACTTTTCGAAGAAACAATTTTGTATTCAGATGGTGTCATTTTTACAAATGGCAAAAACTTAAGCCGAATTCAATTTACAAATATTGTTGAACTTCTTAGAAATTCTTGCAGCAAACCATGTCCCTTAAATCAAAATACATTTGAAATGCGTGTTGCGTTTATATCTTTGTTCTATAAAAAACTCACACACACACACACAAACAATTTATGACACTTGGATCACGTAGCAGCGCAGCGGAATACCCTTCTTTCCGCTTTACATACACACGGACACACAAATCCAAGAGTTGGGCGGATGGGTTGCGGTGAGTAGCAAATTGACTGTAAATATGCTTGCGATTGCATTGCTGCTGCAGAAGAGCTGTAAAATTTTTGCGAGCTGCGTCAAAATGTCCGCTGGAAATTTATGTTGCTCCTTTATCGTTGTTGTACTTATTGCTGTTGCTGTTGGTGTTGTAATTCTTTCTGTTGTTGATGGTGGTGGTGGTTGACTTGTTTGTTTGCGCAAAACATTTTGCCATCGTGCGGCCGAAAATAATTAAGTTTTTGATTCATGTCGAGGATGCCAGTAGCAGACAAAGGCGCGCTAACTACTCCTTCCAAGGACATGGCTAAAATGCACAAAGCAACGATAAACTGGCGGCCAGGCAACAGCAGACTAGACAAAACCAAAAGAAGCGTGCAACATGCACAGTGGTGCTCCAGTGTTGCGACCCTTGTTGATTCAGTTTCCTCATTGCCATATTTTTCGCATTAAAGTTACGATTTATGTTGACGTCGAGCGGCAAAAAAAACGCGAGCATAAGCATCGTCTGAACACGGCCGCAGACCCTTAAAATCCAAATGGAGCATGCAACTTGAGTTGGCTGCAATTGCAGTTGCACTTGCAGGAAGCGTTGCCAGCTTCTGTTGTGATTATCCCTGCCATTGTAGATGGTGAACACGGACGGACATATCAAATAATTACCGTGCACAGCAACTGTTGTTCTTGTTGTTGTTCTTGCTGTTTCATACTGTTCTCGTTTCTGGGTAATTATGCGCTGCTTAAAAATAAATTACTGTCCGAGTCTGAGGATGGCCAGATTGTCAGCAGGTAATTAGTACTTGTAATGCTTGTTGAGACTCTGAACTCTGCTGCAGTTGAGCCCTTTAATTTCTTCAGCAGAAGAACTTTAATTAAAGGGTTTAATCAAAGAGGATAATGTGGCGGCAATCCTTGAAAAATTGCTTAAAACTTTCCGCTGGCATTTCATATTAAATATTACCTTTTATTAAGGAATTCTGCCAAATAATTATAGTTGATTTTAATGCAAATTAAGCAGTTGGCAAATTGTATTATGTATGCCAGTTTTACGTCATGTCAGGGTGCATATGTGGAATGTTTAATTGTGTCAAATAGGATTAACACGTAGACTTCTTTTGAACTTGTTATAACAACGCTGCGTATGCGCAATATAAATGTCAGCAAAAAGTGTTGCATACTTTCAGGCGACATGGTTTATTGTTTTTATTTATTGCGTGCAAAATTGCAGCCTCTAGTTAATGTAAATTATTGAAAAATTTGTATGTGCACTTGCACACACACACACACACACATTAACACTTGTTCTATAATGCAATTACATTTTTATTGAATAAGGCAGCCATCAGCTGTCGATGCCATTTTAATTGAATTTATTTTCTACGTGCAAACATCGAAATCGATGTTCTGTTTGGTCACATAAATAAACCATTATTTGAAAACAATCGAAGCGTAAACACAATTAATTTTTAGCATCCATCGTTGCGTTTTTCCATTTATCTTAATACGATCCAGCCAAATGGTGACTAATCATGTGATTTGCTCGTTTGCATTAAATATGAGCCACTGTTTTAATTGCTGATGCTAAAAGTGCATTAGTCGAACGCCATATTTTATGTAGATGATAAATGGATGCGGTGGCAGTGATGCACATCAATGATATTTTATAATTTTTAATGAGGATTTTGGACTTTGCATAACTTTTAACACTTTATTCCATTATGCAGGAATGCCAATGGAAAGTACTATTTCATTTCATTTCCATTTGCAATATTTCATTATTCCGCAGCAGAATTACTGCTGCATCTCATTCAATTTTGGTGCTCATTAATTGAGTTTATATCAACATAAATTTGAATAATGTTGATTTATGTACCACCCCGAAGCGTTAAGCAAATAAACTGCTTAAGCGGCTTACAATCGAAGTCGAAATAAAGTTGTCTTACAGCGTGGCGCTTATACAATTTAGGTTCATTTAAAACGAGGCACTAAAAACTGCAAGCCAATTTAAATAATGGCAAGCAATAAACAGAAAGAGAGCCCGGGGCATATTAGGATTGATTTCGACAAAGGCATAAAAAAACAACAAAAGGATCATAAAGCATAACAATGACAGGCTACATAATACCAATACTACACAATACCAATCGCACTGCCATAATCCAAAAGAAAGTAAAGCTTCAATGCACTTTTTGTTCGAGAAATATTGTATTTTTTTCTTGCAGTATTTGCCAGAGGACAACCGAACGACAAATTGAAAAGGAGTAGTCAACAGACTGATAAACTTTGCATTAATTAACAACAAAGCGTTTGCTATTGCTTGGGGGTCGCAAATTGGGTTCGGGGGTTGTTTTCCTATTCGGATTGAAAAATAATTGTGATGTCAAGCTGTGTTGACTTTGAGTGACGTTGAAACGCATTAAATTATGATTAAATAAGAGAATTAAAAGGGGTATGTTTTTCCTTAGCACAGAGAGAAGCTACCCCATCCCTGCTTCTATTCAACTTGCCCACATTTCTGGCTTACAGTTAATGAAAGAGTACAATTAAATGCTGACACCAAAGAAATAGGAGATTATTGTTAAATGAAAGCGTGCTTCGCACTAAAATCAAGTATCCATCGTTGAATGTGGTATTAATCTAGAGGTCTAACCATGATTAAGATGTTTTGAAAATCGTGTCAGTTTTGACAGATTTAAGGCCTACTTTTTGAGCATAGAATTTTAACATGAATTTAAAACGAGACTCGCTTTTTCAAATATAAATGTATTTTAACATGGATTTTGAGCTAGAATCATGTTTTCAGCTTTGAAAGTAGTATTATTCTAGAGGTCAAAACATGACCAAAAAGCACTACATTTTTAAAGTTATGGCTCTGGAAAGTTGGACTCTTGCACAAATTCAAGTTTTTGTCATCAAAGATAGATCACTGGTAATCCATTCATAAATTTCGCAACAGTTTTATAAAACTTAAAATTCAAGCAAAGAAATTCGCTTCTCAAATTAACATTTCAGTGATCGATAGACCATTTCCATTGTAGTTTTTATGTTTAGAATTCCAGAGCAATATTTATTATAATTTCGGTTCACTTGCTATTATCAGATAATGACAAACTACACGTTTGTCTGTGTACTTTGTGCTTGTTTATTTTTGCTTGAAGTTTGTTTCGATCGCTGGCTTATCAGGTATTTATTCTTTTTGTTCATTCTTGGTTCTTTTGTAAATACGTAGCAAATTAATAAATTAAGATGTGCGCTGAGTGTATAATTAATTTTTCAATTATGAGGCCTTAACTTGTGTTTGTTTTGGCCGCCTAAGGGCAAAGCGGCAGTTTATGTGCCGTGTTTTTTTTTTTTTTAAGATATTTTAATGCGACTTTTATCGGTGTTTTACCAAAAGCCGTTGCAGCATTGTTAACAGACAGCGACAACAATGAGGAAGTTGTGGAGAGGCAAACAAACAAGCAGGCAACGAGCAACGAGCAACGAGCAAAGAGCAAAAAGTGGAGCAAACATGCGACGCATTGGGGCAAGGCACACAAAGCGAAAGCAACAATAACAAACAAACTATGAGTACTTCGGAGTACTTTTACTTGGTGGAGTTGACAGTTGACTTTTTGCCAGTGTTTACACATGCACTTTGCAGTGTGCTTCCACTTGTAGCAAGGGTCGAAGAAAAACTTATAAATTGAGCAATGTTAAAGGATTTGACCTTTTGGCTTCAATGAAGTTAAGACACTTCTTGGGGAATACGTTCATCTTAATCTGCTGCCACATAATCCCCATCTATTTAGTTATAGTCCAATTGTTAATCAGTTTGTACAAATAGCAACCAAAACAAAGCTTGCAACTATTTTTATAATGTTTTGTTGTGGTTGTTACTTACTTTCAATTGCATTTACAATTGCACATTTGTCTGCTAGTTTTATATGACGCCATTGTCTGTGGCTCTAACGAGTTCGGCTCCAGCACCACCAACCGATCCCCACCCCCCACAACACCCCTGCTCCCTAGGCAGCTCATATGAAATGCTTGGCGCTGCGGCAAATAAACAGACAAAGTGTATCAAGTGAATTTTTATCAGCTAGCAAATACACAACAAATTCTTGGCAACGCCCCATTGACTACGTCTACCACCCCCTCCCCACCACTCACACACGGTAACCACTTTTCGCATACAATTTGGGGGAGGGGTTTGCTTTGGTTGGGCATATTTTATATTTTCTTTTACACAGATTGAAAATTTAAATTTTAATGTCGCACATCTGAGTAAAATTGTTGTTGCTTTTGTCGCTTGGCTATTAAAACATTTGCCTAGAGTAAACAAAATAAAATTAAGCTAAATATGTATATTAAAAGGTATGCCATGATTTGGCAATGTGTGTGTGTGTGTGTTTGTGATTAAATAGTCACAGATTCTTTTATCACAAAGACTTTGGCTGAACAACAAACTGTTTATATAGACATTAGTTAGTGCTACCGAATTCTGAGTCATTTCTATTAGTTTATATTAGTTGCCTTTGCCCATAAATGGACAGCCAGAAGCAATAATATCAACTGCAATTCGGTAATCCAAGCGCTCAATCAATCATGCATATACATCTATATCTATGTGTATAAATGTCTTGCCAAATTGGCCAACGCTTTTGGCTGTTTTAATTATTTTTCTAATTTGTTTATTTCTTGTGGATTTATTTGTAGAGCCAACAAGAGCTTAAGTGATTTTGATTTTTCCTCTGTTTTTAGTGTGTGGAATTTTCATTAAAGTCAACTAATTCGTTTAGCCGGCTGACTGCGTTTGTTGCCATGGCCCAAAACAGCACAAAGGCAACAATTTTTGATTGGCAAAAATCCTCGCTAAACCAACAAAACTTCTGGCCACAATAGTATTTGGTGTGAGTTCTCTGGGCTGCAGTTTTTGCCAATGCCTTCCGATGAAGCCTTGACAGCAATTTGACATACACATAAATAAACAACAGCAAATATACTGTACATGTTGGGGCAACCTGTATACTCTGGCAGAAGCACAAAATTACAAACTCTACTTATTTTTCTCTTACTAATAATTGTTTTGTTTACAACTAAAAGTTTGCTTTTATTGCAGGAAACTTGAGTATGTTGGAGAACTTTAGCTTGATTCAGATATCATAATAAACAACTTATAAAATTGTGGTTTGCAAAATAAATTTGGTATTTAAAGTCTGAAACGTTATCTGTAGACCGTACACAAAGCCGGTCTATAAACAATTTTAATCTTTTGACTTGCTCTCATTTTGCCATATCAATTGAACTCCGTTGATCTCGGATCCGCTCTAATATTTATTCCGCTGCAATATATATTTAAATATGTTTACTGCAAATACCTGAACACGTTTTTCTAATTGTGCTTTAAATGAGAAAATCTGGCATTAATTCTTAATATACAATTTATGTAGACAATAAACAAAGAACAAACAGGTGTTGGAATTGAATATCTGTTCAGTTCTGACAAAAGTTATGGCTGTTGAAAAGCTTGGAAGGGTATTTTAGAAAACTTTCAAAATAAACATGTTCTTTCGTGTGGGTTTTTCTTTTTTCTAGTTTTAGAGAAATGGCCGCAACTGCAGCTACAAGTTTTGTGCGCATGAAACTAGGCTATCAAACCAAAAATAAAAGCACCAAAAAAACAACAACCCAAAAAAAAAACAAAGGAAAAGAAACAAAACAGCGAAAACAACAAAAATTGGCACTATTAACTAACAAAAACTGGTTGAGAGACTGTCAGGTTTATTAATGTCTGGGGAGCGCACTTGACTTTGGCCATTACTGTAGTTGTTAGTTGGCCTGGCTTGGCCTGGCCATTAGCCAGTTACGCCTCCAACTTGCTCCAGTTAGAATGTAATTTACAACAAATGTGAGCCCTCCCAACATGACTGTAAATGAATAAGCATTCCATAGGTGTAATTCGCATTATTACATTTGCGAAGGCTTCTGCTGTTGGAATTTGAACAGCTCCCGTTGAGCTGTTTAGCGAAACGTGGCCATTAAAGTATATGCCACATGAAACACAACACAACACAACACAAGAAGAGGCAACAGGCTCAACGCTCAACACCGATTTGCTGCAACAAATTAAAGCAGCGCCTGACGCTTTGTGCCTCAATTGACAAAAACGCTTAATGTTCGAATTATTCATGAATTGGAATAAATTGCGTGTGATTGAAGCGTAAATAAATTCATTAAATTTTGAGCACATTGAGAAGCCAGAGAGTGTAGCAGCCATCAACAATGTGAACGTTGTAAGCATTTGTCTTTCAGCATTCGAACAATGCATTTTGATTTGTGAGACATTTACTCAACAGGTTTTTATTTCTTTTCATAGTGCTCTGGTGTTTGTCGTTGTCAGAGCAACGCAACCTTCGCATTGGCCTGCAGCCAAGTCCATTTCTCCATTGGCCCATTGGCCTTCGTTATGCGTCTCATTGATCCAATCATGGGAATCATAGCAGCTTGTTTCTACACCTCAGCATTCATGCACCACTTCCCATCCGCCTGCCCCAGCTGCAAGTAATTCTGTTGCCACCGCATTTGGCTGTCTCGCCTTGGCCCGTCTCGTCTTTCACAACCCCCGCCCCCCCACACAAGACACAAGTTGCGCCTCAATGTCAAGGCTGCTGGAAAAATGTGATTGTGACCCTGTCACAAGAGATTGATAATGTGCCTATTGCCTGTGACAAGTGTCGGATAGTTTGTCATGTGCCCGTCAACAACTCTTACCACAAATCATAAATACATATTTTGATCAGTTTGTGAAATGGCATTAGCTGAAACTGGCACTTGGATTAAGCTAACTGATTGTCCATCGGATGTATATATTTATTATTCAATTAAGTTAATACAATCAAACATACTTGAAGCTTTAGCCAAGGGCGCATTCAGAGTGTGGCACTGGGGGAGGCGGGGGGAGGTTTCAGTTCTCTCACTCTACATCTCAACTTTGCATAGACACACAGAAGACATTGAATAAAGATTGAAATTTATGAGAAAATTATAATTTGGCCCTCCATTTACAAAACAAAAAAATGCAAAGCTAGTCTCAATAGCATTTTTACAACTATTCGATATTTGTGTTTCATCTTAGGACTACACCTAAAATTGTATATTTAACTAGTTGTACATTTGCACAAACTAGCCCAAAACTTATGAAATTCGACTGAAACATTTGCTTAGCGTTTGCTTTTTGAATGAATGAATGAATGAATCATGAATGTGGCATTTAATCAACTCGAACTCATTATGCACACCCACTCCCAGACTCGACTAGCTCGACTAGCTCGACAGCCAACCAGCAGCTGCCTGCGCTGACCGCCTTCCCTTCTGCCTAATCCTGCAGGTGTCCTAGTTAATGCGAGCACATGCCTACGGCCCTAACATAATGCGCCAAACGGATAATTAACAACTGCAGTAGTCGCATTTTTCTTCTGCTTCTTTTTTTTTTTTTTTTGCTTTCTTTCTGTTGTCCTGGTGCGATTACTAGTCATAGCCATTAGTCGTGGCATGGACATGGGGCTTGCGTGTTAAATTATTGCTGGGCATTCATTTGATTATGACATACAGCTAAACACACACACACACACACATACACTCACTTTCATTTTTCTCACGTCCGTTCCATACATACGTCCACGTACACAATTAGCTCTAGGCGTGTCCTGGCTGGTGCTGAAAGGCAGACTTGGCTTTTGTTTGTTTTTGTTGCTGTTGTTTTTGGTGTTTCTTTGGCCCTTTCGCCTGGCGGCTGTTAGGCAAAAGTTTTCCTTTTTGCCGAAACAGCAACAAACAGCGAAATTGGTGTCACAAGCATCGAAAATCATTAGCGTACTTTCATAATTTTAATAGACGAGGGTCGTTTAATATCTAGATTATATTTAGATTTTCAATATTATCGAGTGCTCAATAAAAACTATCGAAAAGGCACACAGCAACTTAAGTCTTTCATCTGCATATAGTCGTTCAAAATTTATGATACCTGCGTCAAATTTCCAAATTTCAAATTAATTATATTCATTTCTAAATTGGGCACAATTAGATGCATGCCAAAGAAATATTTTTTTTTTAGAATATGCTACGCAGCAAATTTTTGGCGTAGCTTAAAAATAGCTAAGCAGGCGGTTGGGAATTATTTTTTTTATTTTGTTTTGGATATAAGGGGTCAAGTTCTGACTGGATAAGTGCTGACTTTGGACCAGTCTAGTCCAGACGACACAGCCAGCATCCGCGTCCGCAACGCTCAGCCCCCGGGGCGCATTGTATTTTAAAATTAAATTTATTTTTGTTACTGCCATGAGAGAGACAGAGACAGAGAAAGGGGGCAAGGGGGGAAAGAGAGGGGAGAGTTGGGTGGGGGGGGTGGAGTTTGTTGTGCTGCTTGCGGGTTCATGGGTTTCGGGGCGCAGCGAGGCTGCAGTAATGCGCATCGATTTTCATTCGAGCCCATCCATCGATCCGACATTCAGGTCAGTTTACCAGTTTACCACTAAATAACCCTAGCCAAATCTCTCAAGCCCAAAACTCGAACACGAACTCGAACTGGAAGCTCACCGGCTGAAATGGGGGTGGCGGGGGGCAATTTGACGCCAAAATACCTGCGGAAATTGTTGATTTGATTTGGGAGCGTTAAAACTTTTTAATTAATTGCTAAGAGTTTGTAATGTGTGGCTGCTGCTGCTGCTGCTGTGGCGTGGCTGTTGCAGCTCCTTTCTCTATCTATCTATCTAGCTATCTAGCCATCTAGCTAGTGAGTGAGCCTCCTTTGTTTGGGCCAGTAAACTTGCTTTCCATCATTTTGTTGGGCCAAATGTCAAACGTGACCCGAAAGTTGTTTGCTCTGCCCGGCCTGTCTCGCACTGGACGTGACAGTAATAGGTCATGCTTGATTCGATTCGACTTTTTGTTTATCTCTGTTCTGACTGCTAAGTTGGTTTTATTGGGTTTTAATTTGATATTTTTTTTTATATCGGACCAATTTTCGAACACAAATTCCATCTAAAAGTTTTTCTTCAAAATTGTTTACATTTTTATGCATTTTAGCTTCATAAAAGTTTCTTGTTTGCTTGCAATAAAATTGGAAGATTCGGATATATATCAAAAGTTTTTTACAAAGCTATTTAAAATGTTTGATTGCTTTTTAGATCAATAAATAATAATATATACTTTAAATTCATATCTTACTTTAATAAATTCCAGGTAGTCTTCAAAGTGTATTTATCTATAAATAATTAAATTTCCCCGTTGTATTATTAACATTGCGTCATTATTTATACACTTTGATTATCATTTTATAATTGCATATCCAATATTGTTGTTGTTGCCATTGACATTATTAAATTTGCGTGCAAATTCATTTAAAATTCACTTTGGCAACGCTTCACTCAAGAAATTATTTTGTTAACATTTTTACGCTTGGCGCTCAATTTGAAAAAGCACAAGACAACGCCGCAGCATTCTTTATCGCAAGAAATCCTGCCACATTAGGGCAATTTACCTTTTTCACATTCCTTGCAACTAATTAAATTTCAACTAATTAACACCTTGCCAGCCGGCAGCCGAAAGGCAGACTTCAAAAAACGCGCGCGCTCTACGAAAAACCCGCACATCAAAACGTCGCTCGGGGATTATGTTTTCTTTTCTTTTAGGCGCTTTGGTTGAGGCAACGCGTCGAATACGCAACTTCCTGCCGCACTGCGACGCGTTCTAACGGCTACTGAATGGCCGTTCGGCATTTCGCACACCGACAGCGAACCAACTAACGACGACGTCGACAACGATGACGACGAAGACAACTGGCGGTAATATTTGAAGCAACAAGCAATTGTCCAGGAGCGGTACGCGGGGCGTCACTGCACATACTGCATCTAGTTAGCTACTATCTGTGTTAAATGCTGACATCATCTATTTTTAATTTAAATTTTTTTTGCTTTTTTTTTTTACCTTATCGTTTGTTTGGCGACGTGTTGGACGCACAATTAAAATGTCTGCTTAAATAAACACA
This sequence comes from Drosophila planitibia, assembly GCA_035043785.1. Taxonomy (NCBI): domain Eukaryota; kingdom Metazoa; phylum Arthropoda; class Insecta; order Diptera; family Drosophilidae; genus Drosophila; species Drosophila planitibia. The sequence goes on from JAWNMS010000023.1 coordinate 772,308, forward strand.
TGGCTTTATCTCGCCGAGCTGCCAACATAGACGCATTGAAACCACCTGTTAACAGTAGCAGCAGCAGCAGTCGGAGCAGCAGCAACCGTAGCAGCAGCAGCCGTAGTAGCAGCAGCAGCCGTAGCAGCAGCAGCAGCCATAGTAGCAGAAGCAGCCGTAGCAGCAGCAGCACTTTTGCTGTTAGCTTACATTTCTCTGTTAGCGGAAAGCTTTCGTTTACATTCGTTTGTGGCGCAAAGCTTCGTTTGCACTTTTGTCGCATGCTAAATACTAGAAAAATAGAAGCTTAAACACTTAATTAATTGATCAATTGGAAAATGCAACAAATACAAGAGCGCTGCGCTGTTGCCAGCTGCTGGCTGTGCATAATAAAATGATGATTAACTTTGCTGTTAACCTCTGTCAACTAATCACAATCCGATACTACATTTAATGGCAATTGAATTGAACTTCAAAATAGATTTATTTTGTTTGACATACTAAATATACACACTTGAATTTAAATTAAATTTTCTTTCAATTCAATTTTCCTTTTAGTTCCCAGGAATACTCAAACATTGCCCTCTTCAACTCTTTGTGCTTTAAAAAACAGCTGCATTTTAAATAGTTTCAAGCTCTAATTACAGTTTAATCAATGCTCTGAAATTCTACTCAAAATAACTATGCCGAATTGAAAGTTATCGAAACATTTCATTAACTAATAAATGTGCTAATTAAATCACTTTTTTAATTATGCACAAAATAAATAAAATTTACATCTTACATTGTGGGAAGAATATACACTAAAATTATTATTACTCCCTCAAAATGTTGGAGATTTGTTTATAAATAAATCTTACTTAGGTAATATTTCATTAATATTGGTTCAATTATTTTTAATTTGTTTTTATTTTTTATATTCCTTGATTGGATTTTGTTTTTAACATAATAGTGGCTCGCTGTTTATAAGAATAATAAATTATATTTTGCAAATCTTGCTTTTCTCAGTGTTTAGTTTGCGAAATAATTATTAGAAGAATAATGCGATATTATCATGATTTTTAACGATTGTTTTGATTGATTCAAGTGCATTAATTATGCATAAATTAGCTGTCCAAATAACTATAAAAGCTATTTCATGTGCCACAGCGAAAACAGTTGCTGCTGAAACTAGTGCAAAGTGAAAAGTTCAATTCGGGATTTCAACTAACATATAAAATTAAAATGATATTCTAGAAGTATTTCAAACATCCTTTTGACTTAATTATAATTATATTAATTATATATAAATATGTGCGGTATTTTGGCCATTTTCTCCGCTGATGGTCAGCCAATTGGAGCGCAGTCCTTTCAAGGCAGCGAGCACAGTTTGCGTGAGTTGGCCTATCGCCAGAGTGGCAAGCAGCGCCATCGTGGTCCCGATGACACGGGCATCCTGGTTATCCAGGAGCAGGGCGTGGCATTGGTGCACGAACGCTTAGCGGTTATAGGCGTGGCAACAGGACATCAGCCGCTACAGTCTCGAGATGGTAACATCGCCCTCATTACCAATGGTGAGATTTACAACTACCTTGAGTTAACCCGGCAGATTGCCAAACGTTTGCCTGGCTATCAGCCCAAGAGTGATTGCAATGTCATCATTGAGCTGTACGAGGAGCATGGCGATAAGCTGCTGGAACACATAACGGGCATGTTTAGCTTTGTTCTCTACGATCTACGACGTCGGCAGCTGTTGGTGGCACGTGATCCCTTTGGCATTATACCACTGTATATGGGCAAGGATGCGGCGGGCAATCTGTGGTTTGCCTCGGAAATGAAGTGCCTGGTGGACGTTTGTGATCAGCTGCAGGTCTTTCCGCCGGGTCACATGGCCATGGGTACAGTGAAGCAACTGCCGTCGCCGGTGCGCTATTACCAGCCCAGCTGGAGGCAGTTAATCCCAACGGCTGAAGTGAATCTAAAGCATCTGCGCCAGCAATTGGAGTTAGCAGTGCGTTCACATCTGCAGTGCGATGTGCCCTTTGGTGCCCTGCTCTCCGGCGGAGTGGACTCCAGTCTGATCGCAGCCATTGCGGCGAGAATAATGCGGGAACGCGATCCGAGCTACAAGTTGCGCACCTTCTCCGTGGGCATGTTGGGCTCCCCGGACTTTGAGCACGCCCGGATGGTGGCCAAGCATATTGGGAGCGAGCACACGGAAATCACTTTCGATGTGGACGATTGTCTGGATGGAGTAAGAGATTTAATCTATCATCTGGAGTCGTACGATGTGGCCACTGTGCGTTGTAGTCTGCCCATGTTTTATCTGGCGAGGCATGTGAAGAGCACCGGGATTAAGATGATACTCTCCGGCGAGGGTGCCGATGAGATCTTTGGCGGCTATTTGTACTTCCACAAGGCGCCCAACTACGACGAGTTCCACCAGGAAATGATCACTCGCTGCGAGCAGCTGCATGTCTCCGATATTTTGCGTGCCAACAAGGTGACCATGTCCAAAGGCCTGGAGCTGCGTGTTCCCTTCCTGGACACGGCACTCGTTGACCATGTGATGGGTATACGACCGCAGGACAAGATGCCAGGTGCATTAAATGAGTTCACCGGCGACCGAAAGTGGCGAATGGAGAAGTTTGTGCTGCGACAAGCCTTCGCGGGAGATTATCTGCCGGATGTCGTGCTCTGGCGCCAGAAGGAACAGTTCTCGGATGGCGTCGGCTATGCCTTAATCGATGCCCTGCCCAACTTTGCTGCCCGCCACGTCAGCGATGCCCAGCTGCTAAAGGCGGAGCAAAGGTTTCCCATCAACCCGCCCAAGACGAAAGAGGCCTTCTACTATCGCTGCATCTTCGAGGAGCAGTTTCCGGGCGAGTCAGCGGCCAACACTGTGGAAAAGTGGGCGCCACGCTTGGACTGGGGCTGTCCAGAGGATCCTTCGGGCAGAGCCCAAGCAGCACACGACAGGGCCTATGGAAAGTGTACAATCGATTATTAAATATTACTCTTTTGTTTTGAGAGTTAAGTTTTTGGTGGTAGATTTGTTTTGTCAGCAACTTGAAAACATTCCATTAAATAATTAAAAAGCATTTTCATTTTTTAGCTGCAAACTTTTTCTTGTATTTGGGTCATTTAATGTTACTAATACACTCAATTTAATTACTTATTATTTATGGCAAGTTTAAAATATTAAGCTATTTAACATTCCACTAAATAATTAAAAGTGAACCACATTTTTTTAATAGCAAACTTTTTCTTGTAATTTATTTATTTAAAGTTACTGAGATTCTCTTGCTTTTAATTGCTTAGTATTTATGCTAAACTAAAACAGTTTATTTAACATTTGAAAATCATTCAGTAAGCTGTAAAGTTTTCTTGACCTGTTTATTTTTAGCATTTTTATTAAGGAACTTGCGAATGCCGATGTTAAAAATAGATGGACCTTGAACTTGTACATTTGATGTTTAATTGATGTTTAATTGCTTAATAAACAGCACGTGAATAACAACGTAATAGCAGTTATATTGCTTGTATTTTTATTAACAAAAAATGTCTAATCAAAGATAGAAAGCAAAGAGAGAGAGAGAGAGAGGTAGTGGAGAATATCAGATGACAACAGACAACGAAAAAAACGTGCTCGAAACTGCCTGACGCAACTCGACGTTCGGATTTCAACTGAATGATGCTAGTGCTGCGCTCTCGGCTCTTTTACAGTTGAAAACATATCAATAAGCGGCTAGCAATCTAAATACCCAAGTAATGCGCCTAGCTAAAAATGTTAAACTTAAACAACACTATTGTAATAGAAATCGATAAATGTTTTTATTACAATAAAGTAAGCAAACCAGCCTGCTAACTGCAATTTAATAGGAACAAATGTGTGCGAAAAAGGCCCAAGTGACAGCACTGCTGCGCCACCGGCGAAAGCTATAAAGGCGGACGGCTTGTAGCAAACGTGCTCAGTTGCGATTGGACCAGCTAATAAAGCGGACAGCGAGCGCAAGAGGGGAATACGCATTTCGAATAATGTGCGGTATTTTTGCGATATTTTCAAAGGATGGCAAGGCCATCGAAGCCAGATGCATTCACGGCAGCAAACACACATTGCGGGAACTGGCCTATCGCCAGAGTGGCAGGCAGCGACATCGTGGACCAGATTCCACGGGCGTTGTGGTCGTCGCCGAGCAGGGAGTGGCCATGGTACACGAACGCCTACGTATTGTGGGCGTGGAGATGGGCGATCAACCCTTCGTCTCCGACGATGGCAACTTGATACTCGTCGCGAACGGCGAGATCTACAATTATCTGGAACTTGCGGCCCAGATTGCCAAGCGACGTGGTGGCTACAACCCGAAAAGCGATTGCCACGTGATACTCGAATTGTATCGAGATTATGGAGTGGAGGTGCTGCAGCATATTACGGGCATGTATGCATTCGCCCTGTACGACAAGCGCACCAAGGAGCTGCTACTCGCCCGTGATCCCATTGGCATTATACCCATGTATCTGGGCGAGGATAAAGCGGGCAACATTTGGATTGCCTCGGAGATGAAGTGTTTGGTGGGTGCTTGTGAGCGAGTGGAGACTTTTACGCCGGGAGAGGCGCGTTTTGGACGCGTCGGCGCAATGCGTCGCTGGCGCCACTTTGAGCAGCCATGGATGCAACAGCTGCCCACTCTGCCCTGCGATTTGTCGCTGCTCCGCACCAGTTTGGAGTCAGCGGTGCGCACCCATCTCCACTGTGATGTGCACTTTGGTGCACTGCTCTCCGGCGGAGTCGATTCCAGCTTGATTGCCTCGATTGCCACGAAGATTATGCGTGAAACTAATCCCGACTACAAATTGAAAACCTTCTCGGTGGGTTTACGCAATGCGCCCGATTTTGAGGCTGCTCGTCTGGTGGCCAAATACATAGAGAGTGAGCACACGGAGCTGATCTTTGAGATTGAGGATGCGCTGGATGGCATACGGGACATTGTGTACCATCTGGAGACCTACGATGTGACCACGGTGCGCTGCAGTCTGCCAATGCTGCTCCTGGCACGCTACATCAAGAGCACTGGGATTAAGATGATACTCTCCGGCGAGGGTGCCGATGAGATATTTGGGGGCTATTTATACTTCCACAAGGCACCCAACTATGAAGAGTTCCACGAGGAGCTGGTGAAGCGTGTCCAGCAACTGCATTTATCCGATTGTCTGCGTGCCAACAAGGTGGCCATGGCGAAGGGTATTGAGTTGCGTGTTCCATTCCTGGACACGGCATTCGTCAACTATGTGATGAACATTCGGCCGCAGGACAAGATTCCCGGTGAACTGAACACCTTCACCAATGAGCCCAAAACACGCATGGAGAAGTTTGTGTTGCGTGCCGCATTCGCCGAGGACTATCTGCCGGATGAGGTGTTGTGGAGGCAGAAAGAGCAGTTCTCCGATGGTGTTGGATACGCTTGGATTGACAGCATACGCCGTGTGGCCACCAGTCATGTCGGGGACGAGGAGTTCGCACTGGCCGGCAAGAAATTCCCCTTCAATACGCCCACAACGAAGGAGGCCTTTTATTATCGCTGCATCTTTGAGCAGCAGTTTCCGGGCGAATCGGCGGCAAAAACGGTGGTCAGATGGGTGCCACGCCTCGATTGGGGCTGTCCGGAGGATCCGTCGGGTCGGGCACAGGCGGTGCATCAGAATAAAGAGGCAGAGACTAAGAGAGCGAGAAAGAGCTTAAATTGTTGAAAATCGAATTTCAATTTTAAATTTGCTGAATTTTAATTGCAAATTTAGCACATTACAAATTCAATTGCCAGCAGAAACGCAAACAATACGTTTATTGAATATTCCACAAAAGAACTGCTGACGCAGACAGTATTTCCAAACGAGAATAAATAAATAATTCATTATCAAAAAACAAGCACACATTTTTTGTTTGACATTTCAGATTCAGACATTTGATACCACCGCTTCTGGTTAAAAGTAATTACAGCTGATAAGACAACACTTGAATTGGATACGCGTGCGGTTTTGAAATAACTTGGCTTACCCGGAAATATTTTGTTTATCGTCAAATATTTTTATCAAAAATGCTTATCATGTTTACATTAAAAAAATAATCAAAAAGAAGGCGCCTCACTTGTGGCAGAAGGTTGCCAGACTTCTGCAACAAGTTCAAGGCAACACTGGCATTCCTCGTGCGATGTTTTATCGCCAAGTCGACTGCGCATGCAACCCTGTTAAATATATATATCGATATATGGCAACAACCGATGAGCAAGAAGAGGCAATTTTTCGCAACGCGCAACAAAATCGGTGTTAAACTTAAGTAAAAAGTGTGAAAAAAATTAAGCAAATAGGCGCAACACGAACACACACTGCAAATGTGCAACAAAATGTGATGTTTGTCGAACAGAACATCCGCAAAGCGGCCAAAATTCACAGTGCAAAACTGACCCATGAGCAATGATAGAGCGAGAGGGAGAGGAAGAGAGCGAGAGAACACACAGCAAGCAAGCACCGAGCGCGTCACTGAAAAAGTTCACGAATGCCAGCAGCAGCAGCAGCAGACGAGACTTTGAAGACGTTGGAATTTGTGTTGAACCCGCGGCAGCAGACGGCGCTGCGACTGCGACGTCCACCTTCAGCAGTCACCAATAACGGTAGAGATAGAAAAAAAAGACAGTGCAAGAGAGAGAGCAACAACAAATGACATTTAATTTGCCAAAGTGAAACTGTGCGCAACAACAACAACAATAATAACCAATAACGGAGCGGAGAGCAGGCAGCAAAAAAAAAAAGAAAAGAAAAACACTAAACTGTGATCTCTCGTTTTGTTCAATTTGTTCAATAATTGGCTGTGCTTGAATCGACATAGAATTTATTTAAGACGCGTATTTGTGTGCATTGCGAATTGTTTGTTAGAATTCCGTCTGGAAAATCAATTCTTAGCATTGGCTAAGGGGGCCAAGCAGCCGCAGCAGTTGTTGTGTTTTGCTCTGCTTTGCTTTGCTTGCTGGCGTCAGACCAAACCCAACCCAAAACAAAATATTGAGCGTAAAACGAACAGAGAGAGAGAGAAAGAGATAGAAAATCAAGAAGAAGCAGCAACAGCAGCCGGATTTGCAAATAAAGTGAGTATTTGTTCGGGCATGTGTGTGTGTGTGCGTATCTGTGAGCGTGTTAAAAAAAGATCATGCAACTATTTGGCCAAGACACGCATTCGCATTCGCCTCCGCTTCCGTTATTTTATTTTATTTCATTTTATTTATATTTTTTTTTCTGCTCGCTTTTCGTGTGACATTTAAATTTGACAAATTTGGCCGCAGTCGCAGCGCTGTCAGCAAATCTAACTTAATCACGTTTGACCAAATGACTCGTAAAAAAAGCAGCTAAAACAGCTGGTGTTTGTCTTTGAAACAATTGACGCCGCCAAAGACTACGGATATCTTATCGTTTTTTAATTTTCTTAAAAATAGTTACGAAAGCTACGGCCAGCGCTTTGTAATATTTTTTCTGTCTTGTTGCTGTTGCTGTTGTTGTGTTTTATTATAAATAGAAAATTGCGTATGCATTGCTAATTTGTTGCTTGCTCGCTCGCTCGCTTACTCAAAAGAGCGCTCTCTTTATCTCTCTTTCGCGTAATCTCTCTCTGTCTATCTGTCACTCAGAAATGAGCAAACAAGTCGCTGTTGTTGCTTAGTAATTGTTTGACATATTATCTCATTCTGCCATTTCCATAAATATATGTTTTTTCCTTCTCTTCTTTATTATTATTCGCGTTTTGTTTTGTGGCGCTCTATCTCTCTATCTCTCTCTCTCTGGCAGCGAGGCTTGACATCGATGTCAACGGCGACAGCGACGCTGGCGCTTAGCCGTTTATGTCGCTGCCATTTAGCCGAAAACGTAACAAGAGCCACCAGTGACAAGCAGCAGTTAAGTCAAGCAGCAGTCAAGCAGCAGAAGCAGCGGCAACCTTCTTCTTGCATTGGCACGTTGCCTGAGCTGACGCTTTAGCTTTTTAGCTTTAGCTTGAGTTAAGTGCCCAACCCAACCCAACCACCCACCTACTGAACACCATTCCTGGACGCCGTCACGCTCAGCGCGGTGAGATGATTCATATTTGTGCACAACGAACAACGAACAACAACAACAATAACGACGACGACGTAACAACGCCCCGCACCCAAACTCTCCACTCTGCCCTCTGCCGCGTCTGTAATTCCACAACACTCTGGCATCTGTGTGCATGCCCATTCCCAATACAATTCCCACCCGCACAGCCATTCACCTACTTTTCGCAGCCGAAACACTGACTTCACTTCTCACACATACACACACTGATACGCACTATGACACACACACACACATACACACACTGATACGCACTGTGACACACACACATACACACACACACACCTACACACCTACACATGCACAGACAGACACATGCATAAATACAGCAATTGTTGCCCATTTTTAACACACGGCTTTTGCGACTGTTGCTTTCGCTTCTTCTTCTCGCTGCTGCTGCTTCTTCTTCTGCGCGCGCGCAATTCAAAATTTGAATTAAGCGTACAATTTAAAATTGATTACAATTTATACGATCGATGATGTGAGAGTTTATTTCTGCTGTCAGGCACTGTGAGAATGCCACATTTTCATAGTTATTCAGTTTGACATCAACATTATACAGTAATTTGGATATTTTTATTTTTTGTTCTGTATTTAAATCATTACGTTTAACTTTTTACGCTTTGTTAAATTAGGTATCTTAAATTAGAGTCAATTTTGCTTGCCATATTTGCACATCGCCTGTGCCCAATTTGGTTATTTAATTATGCATCTCGCTCATCTCGCTGCACACTGGTCAATTTCTATTGACCTGCATTGTGGTTGTTTGTGCCATAAATATTTAATTCAATTTGCGAAGAGAGACAAGTGCTAAAATCAATTTTTATCCATTCACTTTTATTACAGCTGCAAACCAACCACACACACAACAAGCACACAGCAAGTGAGAGAGAGAGAGAGAGTCACAAATAAAATATGGCGTATCGAAAGCCAAGCGATTTGGATGGCTTCATTCAACAGATGCCCAAGGCGGATATGCGCGTCAAGGTGCAGCTGGCCGAAGATCTGGTGACATTCCTCAGCGACGACACCAATTCAATTGTGTGCACAGACATGGGCTTCCTCATTGACAACCTGATGCCCTGGCTAACTGGCAGCCATTTCAAGATCGCACAAAAGTCACTCGAGGCCTTCTCGGAGCTAATCAAGCGTCTGGGCAGCGATTTCAATGCGTACACAGCGACCGTGTTGCCCCATGTCATCGATCGCTTGGGCGACAGTCGCGATACGGTGCGCGAGAAGGCCCAACTCCTACTCCGCGATCTGATGGAGCACAAAGTGCAGGCGGCCCAGACACTAGTCGACAAACTGGCGACGAGTTGCTTCAAGCACAAGAACGCCAAAGTGCGCGAGGAATTCCTGCAGACGATCACAAATGCCCTGCACGAGTATGGAACACAACAGTTGAGCGTCCGTGTCTATATAACGCCCGTGTGCATTCTGCTCGGTGATCCGACGGTGAATGTACGCGAGGCCGCCATCCAGACGCTCGTCGAGATCTACAAGCATGTCGGTGACCGTCTGCGGCCAGATCTAAGGAAGATCGATGATTTGCCCCCCTCAAAGCTGGCCCTGCTCGAACAGAAATTCGATCAGGTCAAGCAGGAGGGTCTGCTGTTGCCGTCGGCCCTGAAGAATGGCAATAGTCTCGATGAGGCCGACAACATTGGGCAGCGCGAGCGACCCACAAAGATCGTGAAACGTCAACTGCACTCCGCGTCCTCCTCGTCATCGTCATCGTCCATGTTGATGATGCGCCAAAAGCCAAATCCGAATGATGTGGCCGGCGATGCTGGTGCCGTCACCATGGAGATCTTTGAGGCGAGCTTTGAGCAGGTGCCCCAATTGACAATATTCCATGCCAAGGACATGGATGACATCTTCAAGCAAATCTTGCTGATTATAAGCGATAAGAATGCGGCCTGGGAGAAGCGTGTGGATGCCTTGAAGAAAATCCGTGCACTTCTGCAGCTCAATTATCAGGCACAGCCACAGTTTATAGCCGTGCAGCTAAAGGAACTATCGATTGGCTTCCTCGACATACTGAAGGAGGAGCTGCGCTCGCAGGTGATACGCGAGGCGTGCATCACCATTGCGTACATGTCCAAGACGATGCGCAACAAGTTGGACGCGTTCTGTTTTAGCATATTGGAGCAGCTCATTATGCTCATTCAGAACTCGGCCAAGGTGATTGCGTCCGCTTCGACGCTGGCGCTCAAGTACATTATTAAGTATACGCATGCGCCGAAGCTGCTCAAGATCTATACGGACATGTTGCAGCAGTCCAAGTCGAAGGATATACGCTCCTCGCTCTGTGAACTGATGGTCCTGCTCTTCGAGGAGTGGCAAACGAAACCGCTCGAACGGCATTCGATCATTCTGCGCGACACCCTCAAGAAATCCCTGGGCGATGCGGACAGCGAGGCACGTCGCCAATCTCGTCGAGCCTACTGGGCCTTCCGACGGCACTTTCCCGATCTGGCGGATCAGATCTATGGCAATCTGGACATTGCGGCCCAGCGTGCACTGGAAAAGGAACGCAATGGCGGCGGAGGTACCTCGAATGGTGGCAGCCAACAATCGTTGGACTCGCGACGCACTGTGGCCCCCTCCTCGCGGATTGGACGCACGCCGAACACACTGCAGAAGGCGACGCCCAGCATTCGTTCCATATCCGCGGTGGACACGGCGGCGGCACAGCGCGCCAAGGCCCGTGCTCAATACACGCTCTACTCCCGTCAAAAGAAACCCGTCGCGTTGACCAACTCCTTGAATCCGACTGGAGCTGGAGCTGGCAGCGGCACGTTGCCGCGACCACGTCTCAATTCCAATAGCAACAGCGGCAGCAGCGGCATTGCCGGAGCACATCAGACAATTTCACCGGGTGCCGTGACACCCACCTCGAGGATTGGACGTTCGCGCGCCGGCGTCTCGCAATCACAGCCCGGCTCACGTTCCACATCGCCCAGCACAAAGATGCGTGATCATTATGGCATGGGTAGCTATTATCATCGAGGGGGCGCCACGGGTGCCATACCCAAGAAGGCATCGGGCATACCGCGCAGCACGGCCAGTTCGCGAGAGACGAGTCCCAATCGCTTGGGCAGCTCCGGCGGTGGCCTGATGAAGCGCAGCATCTACTCGACGGGCTCCGCGAGACGGACACCGGAACGCAATAATCCGGTTCGCAGCACAGCTGCATCTCGACTGTTGGCGCAATCACGCGAGGCCGAGAACACACTGGGCTCCACCGATGTGGATGTCACGGATTATATGTCCGGTGATTTTATGCGTGCGGGCGGTGGCATGCATCGTATGGGCCGCAAACTGCTCGGGCGCGACGAGTCCGATGACATTGACTCGGAGGCGAGCTCGGTGTGCTCGGAGCGTTCCTTCGACTCGAGCAATACGCGTGGCGGCAACAACAGCAACTCGAATTACTCGCTGAGCGGATCACGCAATCGTCTCGACTGGAGCAACAGTCAGCCGCAGCGAGCACCCTTCGACGATATCGAGACAATCATACAGTATTGCGCCTCGACACACTGGTCGGAGCGCAAGGACGGTTTGATTAGCCTCACCCAGTATCTGACCGATGGCAAGGAGTTGACACAGCAGCAGCTCCAATGCGTACTCGACATGTTTCGCAAAATGTTCATGGACACGCACACAAAAGTCTATTCGCTGTTCCTGGACACGGTCACCGAACTGATTCTCGTCTATGCGCCCGAATTGCACGATTGGTTGTTCATACTGTTGACGCGGCTGTTTAATAAACTGGGCACCGATCTTCTCAACTCGATGCACAGCAAGATATGGAAGACGTTGCGCGTCGTCCACGAATACTTTCCCACGGAACTGCAACTGAAGGAGCTATTTCGCATCATTTCGGACAATACACAGACGCCGACAACAAAGACACGCATCGCAATCCTACGCTTCCTCACCGACCTGGCCAACATGTACGGCAAGAGCAGTGATTTTCCCAGCGATCACAGTCCCAGCTGTGAGCGAACCATCCTCAAGCTGGCCCAACTGTCCAACGATCAGAAATCGATGGAGTTGCGTTCGCATGCCCGTCTCTGCCTTGTCGCCCTCTATCATTTGAATACGCCACAGATGACCAAGTTGTTGGCCACGTTGCCCAAGGGCTATCAGGATACGGCGCTGTTGAGCATCCAGTCGCATATGCGCCGCCAGAGCAGTGGCGCCAATTCACCGAGCATTTCGCCGTTGAGCAGCAGCAGCCCGAAACCGTTGCAGAGCCCCAGCGTTGGGGGTCCGTTTGCCTCGCTCAACATGAGCATCAATATGAATTCTAGTCCGAGATCGCGTCAGTCGTCTGTGGAGCAGGAGCTGCTCTATGGCTGCTCTGAGCTCGAGGTGCAGCACAATATACAAAAGACCTCCGAGGAGATACGACACTGTTTCGCCGGTGGCCAATACCATTCCCTGGTCGCACCCAATGGCTACAATGGCCATCATATGCAGTACACCATTGAGCAGCAACAGCAGCAGCAGCAGCAACGAGATTTGACAGCGCAGCAGGACTCGCTGTCATCCAATTCGAAGACAACACAATCCTCAGCAAACACAACGCAATCGAATACACCGGAATCAGCGACAATGCGACTGGATGCAGCTGCTCCTCCATCGCAGCCGAAGGCAAAAATTTCGCTGATTTTCGCCGCAAATGGTGAACTGATATTGCCCGGTGATCTGCACGAGAGCGAAGTGATGCGGATCGCCCTCACCCTGAACAAGGATCAGCCGGTGGATCAGCTGCAGACTGGGCTGGCCAATCTGGGCATCTGCATCCGTGGCGGCAATTGTGATCTGCCCAATAAGCACTTCAAGTCGATAATGCGCATGCTGCTCCACATGCTCGAGGCGGAGCATACGGATGTGCTCATCTCGGGCCTCCATGTGCTCAGCAAGATCGTGCGCAGCGACAAGATGCGTCACAATTGGCTCAACTTTCTCGAGCTCATCCTGCTGAAGATCATGAATTGCTATCAGCACAGCAAAGAGGCACTGCGTGAAATTGACACAATGATCCCGCGGATTGCGCCCGCTCTGCCCCTCGATCTGACGATCAATATTGTGAATCCGGTGATAGCGACCGGCGCCTTTCCCGCCAATCTGTGTGCGATCAAAATCCTGCTCGAGGTGACCGAACATCATGGCACCGATATCACCGATGCCCATCTCGATATTGTGTTCCCCAATTTGGCACGTTCCGCCGACGATCAGCAGTCGATGGTGCGCAAGGCGGCCGTCTTTTGCATTGTCAAGCTGTACCTTGTGCTCGGCGAGGAGAAGGTCAAACCCAAGCTCTCCGTAATGAATCCCAGCAAGGTGCGTCTGCTCAACGTCTACATTGAGAAGCAGCGCAACTCCAGCCACTCGGGCGGTGGCTCCACAAAGAACTCCTCGGCCGCCTCATCCTCATGATTGCAAGCCAATGTTCAACGCTCACACACACACCCACACCCACAGCCACACCCACACCCACACACGCCCACACACAGCCACACACACACACCCGAACACACACGAAGACACTGAGGCAGCGTCTTCATTTGCCTATGCAAGAAAGTGTGAAAGGTAATAAATTCAAGCAACACACACGATTGATGATATATAATAACGATCAACAATACATATAATAATAATACAAACTAATTATTTATAAAAAACAAACAAACAAAACAGTAAATTCTAATCTAATTATTACTGATGACGATCAGAATCAATAATTGTGTAATTGTTTATTATTAATACACGCATAGAAAAAAAAAAACAAACAAAAAAATCAAAAATAAAACCAATTGTATCGACAGGAACAGAACAAACTATTTATATACGTCATTAACTAAAAACAAACAAACAAAAAAACTAAAAGTAAAACAAACTTGTAGCCAACTGTCAGTCTCCCAACACCCACACACACACACACACAACAATACACACACACTCACACACCCACACACCCAGTTGTTTGCTATTTTATTGTTTCTTCTTCTTTTGTTTCTTATCAATTTAGTCACTTAACCGTTTAATTTCCTTTAGTTTGTAAGTTTCTGAAAGTGAGCCTCAAATTCTTTTTTTGTATCTAAATTATGTTTAACGTAGTCCTGCCGTTTTTCTGTTTGATTTCCGCTCAACTAAAACTAAAAACTAATTATTATTATTATTACACGATTTTTGCTGTTTTTACAACTGAACTATTTTTGTAATTAATTTAAAACCAACAAACAAACAAACAGTAAAATCAAAACACTTATAGGTTATGTAATAATATTTATAAATTAATTAAATGAATAAAACAGTTAAACAAACAAAAACAAAAAAAAAAACAAAAAACAACAAATAATAAACCAACAAAAAAACTCCCAACATATAAACACCATTATCTGGGTTTTCTTTTTCAAATTAAGCATTAAATAAAAAGGCCAAGCCATTTGTTCAACAATTAGTTTTGCTAATATTTTAATTTTCTTTTTGTTTTGTTTTGTTTCGTGTATTTTATTTGTTGCTTCGTAAAATTTAAACGTTCAAATATTGTTTTTATTTACACATGGACTTAAATTATAGCTACAATATATATATATATGTATATATATATTTCAATTTTTTTTTCGTTTTCTTCGTTTTTCTGTAACTTTGAAAAGGTTTTTTATTTTTTGTATTTTTTTGTTTTGTATCATAAAATGTCAAACACTACAATGTATCTTTTCAGTTTTCATTTTTCAGTTTTGGTGAGTAATTTGAAATATATTTTTAACAACTAATTATTTGTTTGCGATGGCTTCTCTATGATTTGACTAAAAAACATTTTTGAATGTTACTCGATGTGTTTGGATTTGGTTTTGATTTGTTCGTTTAGCAATTTGTGATTTTTTTTTTTTTTGGGCCCATTTGAAACCTGAACTGGTTGTTATACTTAATGTAAATGATAAAATTGCATTAATATAGTATTTGATTTGTATTTTTTTCACGCACAATTCAATCAGAAAAAACTGAAACTAAATTAAGGCACTTAAATCGAAAGAACCATTTTTCAAATCAAACGACAAATGACAAACCAAAGAAACTGTTAGCAATTAGCAATTAAATTGGACAAGTACAAATAAAGTGCGGTGGTTTTTGTTAGTGTGTATCTATAGACTTAAAATTTAGTGCTTCGCTTTAACTATTTGATATTCCAATCAATTTAAATTACTTTAGTATTGTTGTATATGTATTTATGTATGTATATATATTCAATAACTAAACGTAAACCTTAAAAGTGTTCTTGAATTAAAGTTATTTTCAATGGCACATCTTTTTTTTTGTTTTTTTTTTTTGGTTTTGGTTTTTGCTTTTGCTAATTACAATTATAAATATGAATCTTGGGCTAAAGTTACTTTTTAGTATTTCAGAAAAAGACAGGGAGAGAGCGAGAAAAATGCCTACTTCTTGAAATGGATTCTGCTACGATTCTGCGACTGCTGAAGTCGCTGTTTGGTTCCAACAATTTCGTTTTGGGGTAGACTGAATCGATACCCTGACACTTACCACTTACCACTTACTGCTACACAAAAAGTACTTACGAAATGCATTGCTCTACGAGTATGTACAGTGGGACAAAGTTTTCAACATGCGTACAAATTCTATATTTTGTATGGCTTGACTTTTTTTGGTTTTGTTTAAAAACGCTTCGATTTAAAACATTCAACTACTTAAAATTACGATTAATTTACATTTTGGCCAGTTTGGTTTTCGTTTTCTATATAACTCTGGGGGTTTTTTGTTGTTGTTTTTAATGAATTTTGAACGCAATCATTGCCAGCAATGCCCGATCTAAATATATGTATATATATATATATATATACTTAACACGTGGCGAGCATTGCCGTATTTTGACCGAAAAAGGCACACACAGAGAGAATTTCAAATGACAAACGACAAGGGACACGACTACTGTCTATGTAAATAATTTAACACATGCACACAAATAACGACTCTACATATATATTCGTGTGTATGTCTCGTTGACCTGGCTAATAGCCATTGCAGCGTATTTCAGCGTAACGCGACCGGTTTGCACTGTAGGCCGCATAGCCATATCGCTCATACGCCCCATAGTCTGGATAGGGATAAACCTGGCCACGCATTCGACTCCTCGCCATCTGCTGGTGCTGCTGGTGGCTTGTCTGATAGCTGGGAAAGCTTGGCGGCTCCTCGTACGGCCAGTAGTTGTGCATGCCACCAGCTGTGGTGGCATCATAGAAGCCACCAGCCACATTGCTGCCGTTGCTTGCATATTCCTCGGCCAGGCGCTCAACGAGACTCTCGGGCGTTTGCAGAAAACGCTCCGAGAAGCGACCAATTTCGGTGGAGCCAAAGGCCTGCTGGAAGCCAGGCAAAGGCTTTATGTCCTGTAGATGAAGAAAATTAAAGAGAACAAATATTAATCGCCATCAAGTTGAAAACAAACTAAAGCTGCACATAGAATTCTGAATAAAAATTAAGAGCCTAAAATTTCTATTAATTAAATTATTTAATAGAGGCTTAAAGAAATAAACGTCGAAAGTAAATAATGAAATCTTATTTCCTTTTAAATTTAATCTTGAAGCCGAATCAATTGCTAGGATACGCCAATAGCAACCCGAAAAAGGAGGAAATTGATTCAGTTTTAGCTCCGCTTTTTTTCAAATCGAATTTTCAGTTGACACTGACACTTTTGTTGCTGTTTTTAAATGGGAATAGCATCCAACTCACCCTTATTTGCTCCCGCACCGTGGATTCCATTGCCTCAACCGGCTCTGTTTCGGATTGCTTTTTGCTAGCCTTGCGTTTTGATTTCTTGCTCGGTATGAGATCGCATTCGATAATGCGACTGTTGTTGCTGTTGTTGCTGTTGCTGCTGCTGCTGTTGCTGCTGTTGTTGTTGTTGCGACTTTGGCTGTTATTCCTGCTGCGATTTTTGGCATTCGCATTTCGTTTGTTGCTCACGGGTTGCTGATGCTGCTGCTGCTGATGCTGCTGCTGCTGCTGCTGCTGCTGTTGTTGCTGCCGTTGCTGTTGTTGCAGCAATGGCGCCAGCGCAGGTGGCACAGTGGGTGGCGCTGCTGACGCAGTCAGTCCGTAGCCCACCGGCGAGTTTTGTGGCGCTGGGGGGTGCGCGGCTGACGCGACTCCGCTGGACTCCAGTTGTGCGATATTGTTGCAGGTGGTGACTGCTGCTGTTGCTGCTGCTGCTGCAAGTCAAACAAAAAATCGATTTAGTTTTCAGTTGCAGCACTCGACAGGGGGGCTGTTACAACAACAAATTTGTTATGCTCAAGTGACGAGGCACTTGAAACTTGCCCCAACCAGCAGCAGCAGTCAGGCTGTCAGGCTCGATGTTGCCAAGCGACCAAGCAGCCCTATTAAGGACTCTCCCAACTCCCCACCAAAGCTGCCTGAAGTTCAACGCGCAGCCCACAAAAATCAATAGGCGCCCAGTTTGCTGCGACACCCTGTAAAAAGGCTTCCGGCAAGCGAGAGACAGAGAGAGAGAGAGAGAGAGAATGAAGAGAGAGAGAGAGAGAAAGTGGGAGCTTAAGCATATCTAATGCGCACTCTCTTGCTCTTTGACTCTCCCTCTCTCTCTCTCTCTTTCTCTATCTCCATCTCTTTGTGTCTCTCTGTCTCTCGGTGCTCCTAGAAAGCCGGTCGATGGAGCTAAACGCATTTCGCTTTTGGGTTTCTCTTTTTTGTCTACTCCTGTTATTGTTGTATCCCGGCATCCTTGCGCGTCTGTCATTATCAGGCAGTTGCTCTATTTTTTTTTTTTTGGTTTCTTCCTTTGGCCTAATTTGTCTGGGCAAGTGCGTAGCTGCTGTGGCTGCGGCTGTGGCTGCTCTGTCAACCCCAAAAAACACCTACACCTTGATGCTTGCTGCAGTTTTGATTAGTTTTTGATTTTGCGTTGACAGACTTACCCCATGTTCAGGATGCAGCTCATCTTCGTTCATTTGATTAGTTGCTGGCTGCTGCTGTTCGTCAATATCCTGTGGCGTTGTTGTTGTCGCCGTCTCCTTGTTGGGCTTCGCCAAATTGGTTTCCGTCCGCCGCACGACTTCCGGCTGCTCCTCGGGTAACGTTGACGTTGCCGTTGTCGTTGTCGTTGTCTTATCAATATCGTTGCCAATAGGCGTTGTTGGTGCTGTTGGCGTTGACATCGACGTCGACGTCGCTGCTGTCTTGCTTATGTCATCTGGAAAATTAGCGAGCAAAAAACAAAAAATAAATAAATAAAATAAAAAGGCGCCCAGGCCAGGGCAACGTGTGTGTGTTAAAAGAAAATCAATAAAGATTTTTTTGCCCGTACATTATTTGTCGGTCGGGTATATTGTCAGGCTGGGCGTCTGTGTAATTATTTTGTCATGCGTGCTGGCTGGCCATCAAGGGTTAAAAAGACACGACCAGCTTCAGGAACAGGTTGACCAGCGCGCAAGAGAGGCGAAATTTTTGTTGCTGTCCTTGTTGTTGTTTTGGCTTTGCTGCTTTTTGTTTTTTTTTTTTGCACGCCGCGCTTATCAAAATTTTGATTATTGCTTTTGCATTCGGGGTAGCTAAGAGCGGCAGCGAGAGACAGAGAGCGGCAGCGGGAGCGTGAGCGGGAGAGAGCGCCTCCAAAGAGAGCCAAACTCGAACATGCACTTGTTGAACGTGTTAAGCCAGCACTTGCACAGTTACACACACACACACACACACACACCCCACACACACGCACAGCTTTGCGTGAGTAGCAGCAGCAGCATCAAAAAAAACCATAGCATGCTTTTCGGCGCATGCGACTGAGCCTGCAATGTTTATTTTGTTTTTCTTCTTTTTTTTTTTTGTTGTGGCCTGCTACGAATGCGTTATTCGATTTGAGCTATTGTTATTGTAATGCTCTTCGCGTCAAATAAATCAATTACAATCAATTTCAAACGCTTGCAGCTGACTGTGAAAAAGTCATTGCATTAATTATTTAAACAACAACCGATTGCAGTTGTGAAATTCTCAATGATTCAGTTAACAAAAAACACATTAAAATTGATCGTTCAAGTTCAACTGGGCTTCGATTGAATCGAATAGATCCAGTTGAATGTTCCTTAGATTTAAGCCAAAGAAATTCTTTGTAACTTTGCATTTTTAAATACATTTAATTTTGTAAAACTATTCTTAATCATTTAAAGATCCTTGCCAATTGGCAGCTGTATATATAAATATATATATTTGTTTTTTTGCTCAACTCAGGCTATCTGTCATAGCGGACATTGATTTTTTGCGTCAATGTTGGATACCTCTTCAAAGCGTACAACAACAACAAGAACAGCGACAGCAGCAACAGTAAATATTGCACTGGAGGGTGCTCCAGGGGGGTGGGGGTGGGGAGCTGTCTCTTCTCTGTGCTGCTTCTGTATGTGCTGGGCAAACAGAGGCAGCTACAATAACCCACCACAGTGCGTTGTAAAGTTCATTTACATGCTCGGCTGTGATGACATTCCACGCAGACAAACACACTCAACTTAAACACCCCCATAAAAGTGTGTGTGTGTGCTTTTGTGTGTGTGTGTGCGTGTGTGTGTGTGTACGTGTGTGTGTAAATTGAGCGCCCATTGATAAGGACGGCATTGCTCACAAGTCTCGTTTACATTACGGAATATTTAGAAAAGCTGTCATATGCTGGGGCTTGGGGAGCCACAAAAACACACACACACACACACACACACATACACACACACGTGCAAACACATACTTTACACCTTTTTATTTTGCCAGTGCTGTGTGGGCGTTGCGACACGACATCGGAAAAGGTAAATTATTGATTTGCACACACTCACTCGCACAGCTCTGCCAAAAGTCAAATCAAAAGCAACTCATCAAGAAGCAAAACTCGAGCTCCATCTCATGTCAGCTCTCGAGTCCCCGTTTGCGTGCCTAAATAGACAGCTAATTTGCAAGTCCTTTAAAGCGACATGACGTAGGCGCGTCACGGTGCTGGCGCTGGCGCTGAGTTGGGCCAGGCCAGGAAACGGAAGCATTTCAGCAGTTAACCAACGCTGATTGGTTGAGTATTGTGTGCAAAATACTGACTCCCCTCAAATGTGACGGCGGACGATTGTGGCAAAACTGGCCGTCGTTTGTCGTCTCGCAAATATAGCTCAACTTCCCACTGACAGGCGGCGGCCAGCAGACGGACGGGCGACAGAAAGACAGGACGGTGACGAAGCTGTCGGCGGCATTGCTGGCGACTCAAATGGACAGTCTTTGCATTCATTTGCATTCAAAATCACGCTAGCTTCAACGACTTTGGCACTGTGGAATGCTTAATTAAGTTTGTATATAGAATTCAAGTAAATGTGATGAAAGGTACACATCTCTATAAATATTTGATGCATCTACTTAAAACTGTTCTTGTAAGTCAGGTTCTTTAACATGCATTTCTGATTATTATTAATTGCCTTGTAGAACTTGTTCGAGCTCTTCTGAATTTAAATCCATATAGAATTCTACTGACATTAACAGGATCTGTAATAATTATGCTTACTTTGCAGAAATTGATTATCATTCTTCTAGTATGTTATGCTAGCTGTTGCTGACTCTTTACTGTTCTCTGTTATCTTATAATGAATTTCTCCTAAAGGCCAGCTGTATTTGTCTGTATAACAATTATACTTTGCAGAATATTTCAAAATTGATCCTCATTTTGTACTGTACCTGTTATGTTACTTTTATACTGTTATGGAAGCTGTTGCTCACTCTTTAATGTACTCTGTTAACTTACAGTAGAAAATGTTAAGGTTTCATTTGAAATTAATCTCCGTTTTATTGTGCTAATGTTACTCTTATGCTATGCTGTTATTTTATTTCTACTATGTTATGCTAGCTGTTGCTGACTCTTTACTCTTCTCTGTTAACTTACAATGAATTTCTCCTAAAGGCAACAAATGCAACTGTATTTGCTTGTATAATATTTATACTTTGCAGAATATTTCAAAATTTATCCTCATTTTGTACTGTACCTGTTATGTTACTTTTATACTGTTAAGAAAGCTGTTGCTGATTCTTTAATGTACTACTGTATGTTAACTTACAATATAAAATGTTAGGGGTTCATTTGAAATTAATACGCATTTTATTGTGTTAATGTCATGTATTGCTGTCATGTTATGCTGTTATTTAAGCTGTTGCTGCTTCAGTTAACTTGTAATGAATTTCTGCTAAAGTTAACACTTTGCCTCCTTAGTCGTTCCACAGTGCCAAAGCCAGATGCTGCTCCTGCTGCTGCCATGGTGGCATTAATACTTGTGTTACATAATCTAGTCTGACATATGTTTGCATAAATTTAGCAACCATTGACTCCAGCCCCTCTCCTTGCATAATTGGAAATTAAATAGAGCGTAATGCAAATGCTAATAACTTACCGGGAATATCGAGCGCTGAGCCAACAGCTGTTGTCGTCTTCTCCTCCACTTCTGGTTGCTGCTGATGCTGCTGCTGCTGTTGTTGTTGCTGCTGCTGCTGTTGTTGCTGCTGCTGCTGCTGGTGCTCCTCCTCGTAATCCCTGCCATCGGCTGGACAGTGATAGGAGACACATGACGCCGACTCCACAGACATATTCACCGGATATTCGCCACTGTAGACGGGCGTACTTTGACTGCTGTCGCTTCTGGCGCGAGTGCTGCAATTGCTGATGCCACTGTCGGTGCCCGTGGCACTGATCATTGGCGGCGATGTGGTCAATCGCTGCGCTGTGGGCGATGCCGCCGCCTCCGATTCGTGCTCCTGCTTGATGATCTGTTGATCAGCGGGCAGCGTCTCCTCCGGCTTTGGCATCGCTAGCGTTAGCTGATGCTGGTGCTGTTCCGCATAGTTGCGCAACGGTTCGAGATAATTTGGTGGCATCACTGTGCGATTTGGGGCCGGTGTCGTGGAGCGTCCCGGCGGCGCATAATGTGGCATGTGCGGCGTCGCTTGATAAGCGGCAAAGCCACGCGATTGGCCGTAGGAGGAAGCACTGTAGAGCGCAGGCGCTGGCTGCTCATAGCTGATGCTGCTGCTCGGCTGTTGCTGATACGCAAGATGCGGATGCGGATGCGTATGCGGATGTGGATGCGGATGCTGTTGCGTATGTTGACGCGGCGGATAGTGAAGCACACTGGAGGGTAACAGCTGCTGGCCGGCTGGCGTGAACATGCCACCCGCCAACTGCTGATGCGGATGTTGCAGATGATGCGCCGGTGGCTGGCTGTAATGTGGCGAGGCATACGGCGCATAGCGATAATAGTTGGGCATATAGGCGCTGGCTGCGGCGCCGCCGGCATAGCCATAGCCATAGGGATTATAGGCGCTGCTGCTGCGATAGCTGGGCGCCGCTGCATAGTGCGAGATGGCGGCCTGCGCCTGTGCCTGAGCCGGATGCAGTTGCTCGTAGTAGCTGGCAGCGGCGTATCTGTCCGACATGGTTGGAGCTTAATCAGCGGCTGCAATTTTTTCTACTGGCAACTTTACTCGTGCAGCAATAATTGTAATAACAATTTCCAAGCTGACTGCCCCGTCCTATTTGCTATTGCTATTGTTGTTGCTGTTGCTGCTGCTGCTGTTGTTGTTGTTGTTGTTGTAGCGGCCATATTGCGACGCCTTCGCCTCGATTTCCTTTTAGTCAATGGCCAGGATATTCTGTTACATGTATTATTGATTTTCTTGCTTTTTGTTGCTTTTCTTTTAAATCCCTTTGAGGTGAGGTGTCCTTTTGCACCTGCAGCTATTGCGCGACTTAATCCTGCAAGTGCACAGAGAGTCCTTTAATATGAAAGGCAGAATGTGTTGGCAAGTCTTTGAGTTTGAGTTTCAATATTGAATACTATGCTACTGAATAATATAATAATTTGCAATCAATAACATTTAATGCTCACTAAAGCCGCAGGACAACGAGACATAGAATTGTCATTGGCAACAGCTCCGAATTAATCATTTAATTGCCCAATATTATTCGCCTCTCAAGCATTCAAACAAGTTCGCCTCAAAGTAGGCAATTAAATTTGTATTTTCTTCTTGCGTGAATTGTGATAATCAATTTGGTTAATTAAAAATATATATTTTGTAATTTAAATAATGAGAAATACCCTTAAGTCAAATGACAAAGATTATGGCTTATTACTAATTAATTAAATAAACATAAATATAAAATTGTTAGAATGCTCAAAGATTATTGTATTATTCTCAGAATTAGCATTGCCAAATAAAATTCAAATATTTGTACAAATTTCTAAGCGCCTCAAAGTAAGCAATTACTTTTTACTTTCATTTTGCTTGAAGCTGGTAAATTGTGTTAATTAAAAATATAGTTTTTAATAAATTAAATGATGAGAAGTAGCTTAACTTGTGGCTAATTTATATTGAAGCTGTATTTGCTAGAGCAGAAGTTGCATCTCAAACTGATCAAAGGTTATTGTTGCATTTGTGTGCAAAAGTGGTGCACGTGTGGCGTGTGTTCTCCAGCCTGATTGATGATGGATGAGCTGCGCAAATGATGATGTTTGGGTTGCACTCTCGAGCAACATGAAGAAGGAGAATAACAACAAGCCACTCAACCTAGCACACACACACTCGCACACACATGCAGCGAGATGAATGCATGGTAACCACAAGCATTTTGGCCACACGCAAACCGTTAATGAGCCACAAAAGTGTGCACACATTCCAAGTGGCAACCAAGAGGACCAGCAGCAGCAGCAGCAATGCATGTGTGTGTGTGTGTGTGTTGGAGTTAGCTGTGTATGTGTGTGTTTGTGCCCCGTTTATTGATTAATACAAATTGCTGATTATATTCTATTTTTTTTTGTTGTTGCTGTTTTTTGCAAATTGAGTGCGAACCGCACAAAGGACAACATCACTTTGGAAGACCCTTAATAATTTGAGGAGCGCCCAATTTTATTGATTGGCCGCTGTAGACGCTGATGATGACGTTTTCTTTTGGATGATGATGTTGTCCAGCTCCAAATTAGCAAATCACCCAGCAAGAGCAGTGTACAAGGGGAAAGGGGAGCGGGGAAGGGGAGGGACATAATGGCAACTCTATTAGCAGCTGTATAACATAATCAATGTAAATGTAAACACTCGCTCAGCGCAAAGAGCAAAGAGCAGCCTGCAAAAGAGAGTGCTCCGCCGGCAGAGAGGGAGAGAGAGAGACCGTGAGAGGAGAGAGAGAGTGAGAGAGATAGAGAGAGAGAGAGAGAGAGCGCGCAATTGAAAGGGGTTATGTTGAGTGTGTGTGCAAGGCGCAAAAATGTGAACTGTAAACTGAAATGAGCCTCAAGAGCACAACTGCAATTGAGCTCATGCTGCTATTGCCACTGCCACTGCCTCCCTCCCTCCCTCTCTTTGTCTCTCTCATTGTCTCTTTCTCTCTCTCTGTCCCCCTTTCATCGCTCTTTGTCTTTCCTATGCTCATGCGTTGCAAGTAAACCGCAGGAAACGGAACTTGTGGGGCATGAGAGAGATGCTGCCTTTTTGTCTGTATGTCTGTATGTGTTTGTGGGTGTGTGTTTGTGTGTGTACTGTTTTGGGACAGCAACAGCCGCCCAGTTCCATCCAGCGCATATAAATCAATAAAAACACACAGCAGCCACGCCGACTCGACTCGATTCGACGCGCGACTCGAGCCAACTTACAGCTTGGGCTTTGGCTGCTGCTGCTTCTGCTTCTGCTGCTGCTGCTGCTGCTGCTTCTCAGTACAGCTTCATTAATTCTTTGCTATGCTCTCTACTTTTTAACAGTTTCCTTACCCAGACACACACGCACACACACACACACAAGTAAAACTAAGTACATATGTATGTGTGTGTGAGTATGTGTAATCATTATCGTTGACGTCGTTGCTGTACGTCACAAAATGTAAGCGCACTTCAGCTGCAAATATTTACAGTGCCCGAATGTATTTCTTCCCCTTCTTCTTTTTGGTTTTTGTAATTGCAATTTTAATTGTGAGCTTGCAATGCGAGCTGTTGTTGTTGTTGGTGCTTCTGAATAATTGGGGCAAGTGCGTGGGAGAGCGTAAGCCTCGCAGCGCGGGCGATTAATAATGAGGCAGAGCTTGCGGGTATTTCGAGTGAAATAAGATATTTCCATTATATATATAATGATTTGGAAAATGCTAACTTAAATCTTATTTTCTACTTACTTAAAATTCCATTTAAATTGCGTTTGCACTCAATAATTTCTGCATAGTTTATAATTTGTGTGAAATATGCTTTCAATTCAGTTGCATTCAATTGTAAATTTCGCTGAATTCAAAATACCGTTATGTTTCAAGTGTTGCGCACGAATTCAAAAGACATTGTGAATACTCACACACACACACACTCGCACACACACACACACAAGTAATCTTGCTCTCGCGCAAAAAAATCGAAGAGCGGCAAACGATCAGAACTCGCAGAGGCACTCAAACGTACACACACACACACACGCACACGGGCACACACACACACGGACATTGCCAAGTGGCGGTGGCAGCGTCGACTGATTAACCCTTGGGATGTAAGTGCGTTACGTATACGTTGCGTGTGCGACTCGCGCCAAAGTCAAACGTAGACTGAAATGCGATACGGCTGGCGCGCTTCCATTTATACACAGGCAGCAGCCTCAGCCGTACCCCCCTCAAAAAAAAGTAACGAAGAAAAGCTAGCAAAAGACGGCGGCGAAAAAGCAGCGAACATCAACGACAGGGGCTAAAGCAACAACAACAAAAAAGCAACAGCAAAAAAAGCAACGGTACAACGGGCGCTGTGCTGCACTGGCAACCCAGCGCAAACTATGTGACCCGATTTGATGGGCAGCCTGCCCACACACGCGCTGCTTACAGAGCGAGCTTTCGCTTGGTTTCGCCAAGGAGACGACCGAGACGAGGGGGACATAGAGATAGAGAGGGAGAGAGAGAGAGCGCGCGAGCGAGAGAGCGCAAATTTGGCAATTGCAATGGGGCGAAGCTCTCTCGCAGGCAAATGTCATTTGTAAATTCTTACTTACTATGCTTACGAATTAGAGCACAAAACAGAAACCGAACAAAAACAGAGCGGGTCAAAACAACAAGAACAGAAGGCGCGCAAAAGAGAGAGAGAAAGAGAGAGCGAGTGCGCAGCATGGCCAATTGCCTGGCGGGGTTTCCCTGCTGTGCTTCAGTGTTGCTCACTGCTTATCAATGGGTAAATGGGTATGTATGCTCCTGCTTTATTGATGTCTTCGGATAACAGATACCAACTATCAGATAACAGATACCAAATAAAGTATAGCATACATCAGGGCGCCTCATTTACTGGAACACTGCAATTGGAAAACCCCGCAATAACAATACAGTCAAGCATAATATTAATGCCGCAAAAATAAACAGACACACACACACACACATACACACACACATATACACACACACTCAATACGCACCATTAGTATTGATTGAATCTGGGAGAGAGCGTCAACTGCTGCTCAGTAATTGTGTTTCTCTCGCGCGCTCTCTCTCTCTCCCGCCAGCTGCACGTGTTGTGTGTTTTGCTGTTTTTCGCAGTAAACCGAAAATTCTCCATAAAGAAGAAAGAAAAAGAAAAGAAAACGTAAACAAAGCGTGCGCACGCAATGCCATAATACAGTGGGGTAGGATAAGGAGTTGAGAACGGGTGGTGAACATGCGGAATAAGTGAAATATCACATTAAATGCATTGGCAAAGCAAGGGTGTTTTTGTTATTGATTCCTTACACGGTCTACGGGGTATAATGTATCTAGTAACTATTAGGTGAATCGACTCATATATAACTCTATATGCACATGTAATAAGCGCTGATTTGTAATTGGCATTTTATTCATTTCCCACAACAATGGAAGCAAGTTGGACTCATTTCCACATGACTTATACCACTAAGCAGAAAATACAACATTGTCTGGTTACTGCTTATACATGGTTAATTCAACAGTCTTTAACACGATAACAGAATAGTCAAATAAACAAACATACAATATGAGTAAAGCTTCTGATTCTTCACTTGTCTCAAAAATGTAGTGATACTCAGCCAAACCAATGGGCGCCCATGCAATCCCGCGTCCATTCCGTTTGGCAGACCCAACACCACTCAAAGCCGCAGCCGGCACGTGTGCAGACCATGTGCATGCAGCCACCTGGAAGGGAGTGAGAGTGAAACGAGTGATAATTGCTGACAGATAAGTTGCCGGTTGCAACTCACCATCACGTTCCGTTGGTGTGCGACATTTGGGGCAAGGTTTGGTGCTGACTTTGATTGTCACATTGCTGGCCTCTTCCCAGCGAGCCTCCGCAGCGCGCTGTCCAAAATATAATGCATTGATTCTAGATGCAACCATCACTTTTGGGTAAAGAGGACACACTTACATTTGGATCCACGGTGTATTCGCAGGAATTCTGGGCGCCGGCCGTGTCGCCCTCGGGCAAACATTCCCCAATGTGATAGCCCTGCAAACAGTTGCGACAGAAGACATAGCCACAGCCGCTCTGGCAGGTCACCTTGCGGCAATCGGGATCGATGAGCAGGCCCATGCCACAGCCCGGCTGCGGGCAGAGCACGCCACCCGCCTGCAGCACAAACTCCTCGGTGGCAAAGCGCTGATAGCGTTCATATTCCTCGCGTGATAGCAGCTTAAAGTGATGGATCTCCTCGATGAAGGAATGCTCACAGCCCGCCGGACAAGGCAGCGTATAGCCAAAGTCCGGATGCGGCATAAACTGCCGTTCGCTGAGTCGCGAGCGACAATAGTCGCGAAAGCAATCGATGCAGGTGACGTGCTGCGATGCGCACGGAAAAACCAATACTGTTTCGCTACAAAATACAAAATATATAACGCAAATATAAACTTGTAGAGCAGGGCACGCTCACCTGACATCTGTGCAGGCCAAACAGGGCACATCTTTGATATTGTTCTTGATTAGATTCAAGGGAGCCGCAAAGTCTTTTTCGCCACCCGAGATATGCTCGGCGCACTTGAAATAGAACTCAGCGAAGGGCGGATCTCCCGCCTCGTTGTCCACACAGGCAATTTCGAGACTCTCGCAATGGCCGCGAATACGTCGCGCTCTGAGCACATCGTCCCAGCACTCGGGATCACGATGTACGGTGAAAGCGCCACCCTTGCAGAGGGCACATCTCACCCGGAGTTTGCCTCGGCACAGTTTCTGGCACTGACCGCAATGTACAAAGAAATGCGCCTTGGCACGCACTCGCTCTGCAGAGAAGCAATGAATGTTATGTAATAACTCGCTCCAGCCGTAGCCCAATGTGGCTCACCCACCCTCTGCAGTGATATTCAGACGCTCCTCGCTCTCCAGCTGCAAGTCGAGCAGAGTTTCGCTCAGCGGCTTGGACGGCTCTTCCGGGGGTGACTCCTCCTCCAGCAGAGTGCTGGCCTTCCGCGCCCGCTCAGCGGGACGCAAGCGGATTGCGTGCAGCACACTTTGCTGGCCAAGATCACATTGCTACTGAGACGCATTATTAGAAATGTGCATAATTTAAGTGAATTTCGCACTTACCTCAATGGTGGTTGCATCGCTTAGCTCTTTCCCAGCAAATATGATCTTCACTTCATCGGGGTGAAGTCCTAGTTGTGGCGCCACCAGCTCCTTAACGTTTTTGATGTCCCACTGCGGCTCCAAGTTGACGGACAGTGTGCGACCCGTGTTCGTTTTCACGTAAATGCTGAGTGTGTGCGTCAACTTGCCTCCAATTTGCAGCAGCTCCAGCATTTTGCGTACAAGGGATGCAATAAAATTGAAAATAAAACTCATTGAAAGCAGCCAGCAATCATAATAATCATAACATAATCGAAAACAAAACTAGAAATTTGGTTATCAGACACGGGTATTTTTCGGTATCTCGGCGCGACTGATAAGGCTATCAAATTAGCAGTTACAAAGTCCCAATGCGCGTAATTAATGGAAATCGTTATTCAATTTTTATCATTGTGTTAGTATTCGTTAAAATAGTTGCCAATTGTACTGCATTTGTGCTGTAAATGTGCTTTAACATTTACACACAATGCTATTTAAAAGTAGCAGTTCACAGCTTTTGCCAACACTGCCGACATTTGTTCATTGTACAACACCAAAGCACCAAGCTGTCGTGTCTGCGCAACAGTTTTTGACATTCGCTTGTCTGCGTTTTGTGAGTTTGAGCGGCAATATTGGAAAGGGTGTTCAGGCAAAATTTGTTTAATTTGTTTTTTAAAAAAATGACAATGTTTAAAATAAGTGAAGTCAATAGTGACTTATTTGCAGCTGGACCCGAGTATTCAATGTGTCATTGTGTGGCCGCCGATTTGCGAATGGGTAAAGGAATTGCCGTCAAATTTCGGTGAGTTTCTTGTTAGTTAAATTTTCCATTCTCAGCTAACGGAATTTGTGCATATTACAGTAATAAATTTGGAGGGCTTGCCGACTTGCAACAACAAAACGTGCAACCTGGTGGTGTTGCCATATTGCAGCATCAACAACGCTACATTTACTATCTAATCACCAAGCAGAGCAGCTGGGGCAAACCCACCTATCAGCTGCTCCACAGCTCCCTGACTGCCATGAAGGAGCATATGGTAAGCAAGTGGAGATCTACCCATGAATAACTACAGTAACAAATTGCCCTTATTTAATATTTCCCCTTCAGCTCAAACACAATGTGCTGAAATTGGCGCTACCTCGCATCGGTTGCGGTTTGGATGGCCTCAACTGGGCCAAAGTGAAAGACATGCTCATCGAGATATTTGCAGCAGATGATGTTGAATTACTCGTATTTAATTATGTAGCAGGCAACACCAAATAAATAACTAACAGTATATAAAGGAGGAACACATTTACTCCGGCGGAGGTGGCGCAAAGTTGTAAACGGTTATCTCTACATCGTCGCCGCCAAAGACTTCTTGCATCAAAAAGCGTACAAAATGCCATTCCAGTCCATCGAAGCCACATCCTATGCGTGGTATAGCCAACATATTTATAATATTCTTGAGCTGCAGTAAAATTAAGATCCAAGATCAATTAAAAACTAGTATAAATCTTAGATTAGTTGAACACTTACCATATGTTCGCGCATCTTCTCCATCGATGCCAGCATCGATTTGTATGTGGGCTTGTCCCAGCTCTGCGACTTGGTCACCAGATAGTAGATATAGCGATATCCATCCTTCAGCACAGCCACTTCACCGGCACATGCCATCTGGGCCAGCAGCTCATCCACCTTGCCATAGATCTCCTTGAACTTAACGGTTATGCCAGCGCATAATGCATGACCATATCGGCGTCCACACAATGCGCCAGCGAATGGGTCTTCGGTGCCGAGAAGAGATCGCCATTGACTTCATTTACTTGATAGCCAGTCACGCCGTTGACGAAAGCCCGTTGAAAGGTGAGACGCACCTCAGAAACTGACGGAGAGAACATTTATGTTTGAGTACAGAACTCGAAATGATTGAATATATTTTGAGAAAAATATATATGCAAAGCAAGCAAGCAAGTCGAGAGTGTCCCGACTAGTAGTTATCCTATGAAATGACTTTACACGCTTAACCTACTAGCATGAGAAGTTTCATAAATAAATGATTAATTTATTTTTCCATCATTGTCATATTCAAATAGTTACATATGCCAAATATGAAGTATTTTAATCTTCGTTTTGGTGTATTTATTCGATTTTACAATGCACTCTTAAATTTGTACATTTTTGATTCATTTCAAGCATTTGCCGGTGTCTTTTTATTTGATTTTGTATAACAATATATAATATAAATAACCATAAATAAATACATATATATTTATGTATTTGTCTGGTGCTCTCTAACCCAACGCCTATAAACTATATTTTTAACGGTGCATTTTGTGCTTTGTTCGAATATAAATAAACCCATGCAAACCAGTTCGAATGTCATAAATTAGCATAAGTAAATGATATAAATATATATATATACAAAAATTCGATACTGCTTCCCCCTTCCCACACTTAGAATGGTGTCTTCTCTCTGTGAAGCGATTGTCGCGATGAGCTGACGCTGCGCGGCAAATGCATGAGCTTCATGTGGTGACAGGTGGGGCACATGACCTTTATGGTATCCTGCTCCATGCTGGGCGGTTCGTAGAAGAAGGCTATGATATCAACGCTATCGCTGACGAAGACCAGCTCCAGCAGACTGCGCACTCGGTACCAATCCAGACGATCGATGCCACAGCCCAGACGTGGAATCGCCAATTTGCTCACACTGTGTTCACGCTAAAAAAAAATGATGATGGATGATAAATCCGGATGGATGACAAGCGGAAACCAAGCTCACCATATGTTCTCGCATGGCTAGCAGAGCGTAATAGAGAGCTGTATAGGTGCATTTCTCGTGTGCCCGCTCCTTGGTCACCAGATTGTAGATGTAGCGACCGCCCTGCTCCAGCACAGCCACATTGCCAGTGTGCCGCTGCTGCTTCTTCAGATCATCCACATGTCCAAATTTGCAACGAAACTGCAAATTGATTCCGGCACACATGGCAAAGTCAGCACTAACCGAATGCACCAGTGCAAAGTTTTCCGGTGCGCTAAACAGATTGCCCTTCGCCTCGGTAATTTGACACTTGGGCGCAGCCAACTGCAAATGGGGGATTAACACTAAGTCGCCACTCGTGAAGTAGATTTGAAGCAATTACTACACACCTCGCTGCTGACGTCGTCATGCTCACAAACTAGTATCTCGATGGGATATTCGCCATGCGCAAAGATCTGCTGTAGAATGCGCTTCACTTGCTTCCAATCGAGGCCATCGTTGCCACAACAGATTCGGGGCATCGCCACTTTGGTGATTTCATGATTGCGCTATATAAAAGTACAAAGTACATAAGTGATTTATTGTGCCAAGAAATGAACTGTAAATTAACGAAGAATTATTGGGAATTGTCTAAAAGAGATTGCTCTACAATTGATATATATTTAAAAAATAAATAAATAAAATATACTTAATAGTTGCAGCTCATGAAATATATGTAAATATCGTTAAACCTTCTATTTCCAATTTCAAATAAAATAGCATTGATCAAAATATTTTACTGGCACAATAGAAATATAAAGAAAATATATAAAAATAATATATTTAATAATTGTAGCTTGTGTGAGAGAGGTAAATATTGAAGCTCACACTAAGTTTACTATGTAAATATTTAAAAGATAAATAAATGAATAAAACAAATATATTTAATTTATTTAAATTCAACTTTTACGAATAACCTAAATGCAAAATTCAATTCACGTCATATCTGAATTTAGACTAAACTCAGCAAGACTCTTTCTGCTTCTCGTCCCTTGTCACTCCGCTTGTCTCTTACTGATTTAAGATAATTGCTTTTAAATGATATGCTCACCATATGCTCCCGCATGCAAATCAACGCCGCCTGAACATCATCGTATGTTGAGGTCGCATACAGATTCGACTTGGTCACCAGATGGTAAACGAATCGTGAATTGTGCTCGAGGACGACGCAATTGCCGCTGGTCACACGGCGGGTGCGCAGCTCATCGACATCGCCAAAAATTAGGCCGAACTGCCAGGCGAGTGTGCCGCGGATGGCACTGAAGGATGACTCCACGGCGTGCGCCAAAGCATAGCTCTGTGGTGCTTGGAACAGATCGAGTTTCGTTTCAACGATTTTCACGTTCGTGTTGGCCATTATTTTTCTGTTCTTTTCTTTTGTTTCTTTTGTGGTAATTGTAATTGTTGTGTTGACTGCAATTAAGTGTGATTATTTCTGGTTTGAAAACGATGCCAATGCCAAAATGCAAAAACTTACCCGTTGCACGCACTGCGGAAACTTTCACGAGGCCAAAACGAACACTATTTTTCAGTTTTTCTTTTTTTTGTATTTTTGGCTGTTTGTTTTGTTTGTTGAAGAAGAACCAAAACCAAAAATTAGCGGATAATTTTCTGGGCTTCTCGTTTTTCGATAAGTTTATAATTGACACCAAATAACAAAAACACACACACCACAGTTAGTACCTTGTTTAGTTGTGCTTATATGTGTCCATAAATATATATATAAATATATATACTTTTTTTTTAGAGTTGATTATTTATCAATTAACACAGGCTCGGCGACTGTTCGACGACCGTTCGACTGTCGCCAGCAGCGTTCTGCAGTTGAATGGAATGCGCCGCTGAGCGTGCCAACTGTGAAAGCAGCTCTTGAAAAGCCCAAAAGCCCAGACCCAAGTCATCAACGGCCCCAAATTGCGGCTTTTGGATGACAACTCTGACTCAGCAGAGTTGTTGTTGTTGTTCTATAATATGCCATCATGCCGCTGATGATGATGACATATGATTATACTCTGTATATTTGTGTGCCTGTATTTTCTGTTTGCTTGTTATCGTCTGTTTGTCTGTTTGTTTGTTTGTTTATTTTATTTTTTGTTGTTAGAATTTGCTGTTAATTTATTGCTATTTTGCCCCAGGCACAAGAGCAGAACTTTTATTTTGCCCAAAAATAAGACTATTTTTACTAGATTTCGAAATCGATGCCCCATAAAACCAAAGCTGCTTCAGCCGATAACCATATTGATAGAGGCACCTGACTGACTGACTATAAGTGTGTGGCTTAGGTATGTGTGTGTAGGCGTCTCTCGTCAACAGTCAACGGTAATCAGTGGCATGTTCTAAATAGGGGCAGTCAAGCGAGCAGCAATTAAAAAACACATACTTGTTGTTCAAAATAAATGTGACTTAAATTATAATTATTTGTGCACATAGCCGGTGAAATCGAATATTAACATACACAAGCACACACACACATATATATATATATATATATATATATATATATAAACACACACCGCATACAAATTACCATATTAAGCGGTTAGTAAGAGAATACCGTATTAGCAACAACAACAACAATGACGCATAAGCTTTTTTTGAAAAGTGCCAAGTATTCGTCATTGGCGCCAAAAATAGTAAGCGACTGGTGCGTGTCTCGGCTAAGCGTGCCGCTATACAACACTGAACCTGCCTAATATAAACAATAAATATTTGTTTATTGAACGCTTGCATAGCTAACAAAAAAATGCGCATCTAACCACACAAACATTACTAAAGTGCATGTGGTCTTATTTTTTTTTTTTGCAAATTAGCATTAATTAGCAGTCTTTTAGAAAGTGTGCAAGCAACTTGCATTCGCCAAGGTCACTTTAATTTATTTATATGCGAGCGCAACTTAAACCCCGCCCCCCTCATCCACCTACTAAATCTTTCTCTCTCTCTATATATTGTGGGTCTGCTTCTACGCATCTCTACGCATGGCGCGAACAATTGTTTATAATTTAAATTTCACTTTTCACCCATCGAGACGAATCGTCATCGTCGACGCAGTCGTTGTCGCAGTCGCTTGGAGCACCTTGTGGAAAAGCGATAGCAGCATAGTCGTCGACATCAACGTCTCCAACTCAGTTCATGGCAGTTTAACTTGGCGCTCCGACGGCACACAACGAACACGAGAGGCACAAAAAAGAACCAAATTTATATATATAAACTATACGCATTGTGCCTTTGATTTGTTGTAGCCGTAAAATTCGCTGTTGTTGTTGTTGTTAGTGTTGCAAATTACATAAATAGTTTGGTTGCGTGCAGAGATTGCGTTAATAATAAATTTGTATGTGTATTGGTGTTAATTAGTATACTTTACGTAGTATTTGTTTAGTTAGTTGTTGCGCTTGCCGGCGCGCTGCAAACATTTGTCGTATTTCTCTTTTGTTGGGCAATTATTAAGCGTACACTAAATCTCCCACACAAACGAAAAATACGAATAGAAAAGCAATCACTATTTGAAGAGCGCTTAACAACAGTTAAAACGTTCTGAAACACACACGGCTGAATCGTTAACTAAAAAGTGTCAGACAAAAAGGCAAAAAACAAACTTGAAAGCAACAGCGGCAGAGACAACGGCGTCGAAGCGTCAGCTGTTTTGGTTTTATTATTTGCTGCCCCTTTTGCCGTTTTCGTACGTTACGTAGCTGTTGCTTTTTAGTTGTTGTAGTGTTTGTTGTTCTTGTTATTGTTATTGTCTTACGAGTGTGTTCTTCTTACGTAGCTTCAACTTGTTTCTCTGTTTTTGGGTTTTGTTTGTGTATTTGTGTATTGTGTATTGAGTGTTGTTATTGTATTATTTGTGTATAGTATTTGTTGTGGCATTTTGTAGAACGCTTTTGCCATATTTGCTGCAATGACATCGCTGACATTGTGCTGCTCGCGTCGTGCGATCGCTGCCAACGCCTACGTCAACGCCAATTGGCGGTTTATTCAAACACTTCAAAGGCGCCAACAATTACAACAACAACCGCTATGTGGGCGTCACTGCGCAGCTGCAACACCAACAGCGGCAGCAACAAAAACAACAGCTCCAAAAACCAATGCAAATATTGGCGGTAAGTTGATGCTTTATTATGCTAATTACGCGTGCAATTGTTTATTATTTATTATCTGTGCGTTATGATTAATTTGCCTATCTCGAGTTTCCCACTCTTCACGCGATTTGACAGTTGGCTGACAACCCTGTCCATTATTTTGAATGCTGTCGCCTTTAGTTTCCGTACAGACGCGAATCTTACGTATTATGAACTACGTCGAATGCCACCCACACAAAATGAACAAACTAATTTTGCATATATACACAAAATTATAGATTTATTTAGAACACATGTCTTCTGCACACACACAGATCAGCGACCAGCAACTGTTTTCATTAATTGATAAAAATAAAAGGGGCGAACAATCGTTTAATTAAACAATGTTTTGGTCTTCAGCGTAAAACTATTTTGCGATAAGTTCTAACAACAATTTGTGGTGAATAAATATAGAATTTCACTTAGTTCTTAGTACGTTTAATCACCAGCAAGGGCATACAGGTCAAATGTGTTTTTTAGTATGTTATTTTTTCAAAAACATGACTATTATGGGCAAAGTTTGGCTATTAGATTAACACTGTGCTCAAATTTAGAAACACGTCTTCCAAACGGTATTCAAGTCAACATTCTACAGCAAAAGTTCCCTGGCACTCGTTGCCAAATTTTCCACTGGGATAACTTGGTCCAAACTGAATCGATGTTTTCTTTTGTTCTGCTTTGGCAACTAGATTAATACTGCATTCAAATAAGAACTACCCCAATTAAATGTTTTGTTTTCTTTTGTCGTCGTTGCGTCTCGCATTCAGTTTCATTCATCGAGCATGACTAATGACATTTTGATTGCCTAATTGAAAGCGCATTAAGCATTCCGACACTTGTTCAATATGCTGAACAAAACCCGTTTTGCTTCTAATCAATTTTGTATACAAATCGAAACAGGCGCTGACAAATATACACAGATATAAGAATATATACATATAGACTTTTACCATGTCTAGGCTTTATTCAAAACATTACGCTTCACTGCAAAATTCATAATAATAATAAATAAATAAATCATCAATAATAATAATTAATTGAAAAACACCATAAAAAAAAAAACGAGATTATGGCGAAACAGAAATTTAGACTGATAAGATTGGGTCTGTAAGGCACTCGACGCAATTTAGTATTAGTTTGTATAGGTCATCGATCAAACTTAGCATGGTGTCAAATATTTGTGGGTGTGTGGGTGGGTGTGTGTGTGTTGTAAATAGCTGTAAATAACATATGTAACAGGTAAACGCTGCTGGGTAAACATTTCCGTAATTAATTGGGGAGCAAGCGCTAATGCAAACCAGCTGGTTTCACATAAGTAATTTATCCATAAGCTAAGCTAAAAATACTTGGGTGTATTGCTGCCATTCAAATGGATCAATTGAAGTTCAAGGTCATTAACAACAAGCGCTCGCGCTTCCCACACACACACACACACGCACACACGACGACAAACTGGAAGTGAGCTGCAAATAAACCCGTATTCAGCCGCATGAATAATAATTTTCGGTATATCTATCTATGTGTTTGGACTGTCTGCGAGCCCCCTTCGAACAGACAGCTATAAAAATAAAGGCAAATCGAAGAGCAAATACACTCTTTAATTATATATAAGTTGTAGCCAGTTATATATGTATATATATATAAGTATGTATATGGATTTAATTGAGCTTAGTTATGCAACCTGTTGAATTGTATATGCATCGGTTAGTCAGTTGAGTACATTTCACATAAACAAACAAACAAAAAAATCTAGATTATATATTTAATTTGCCCGCTGAGAAGAGCATTGAATGTTTACTGCTAGCCAGAGAGTTCTAGTTCTAGTTCCATATCAACATCAACGTCTATCTAAATCGAGGTATACTTAACGACTGCCTGCTGCTGCTGATAAGTGTTGGTAAGCACTCGCTCTCATTCTCCCGTGCGCTATCTCCCTCTGTCTCTATCTCTCTCTCTCTGTCTTTCACTATCTCTCTCGCTTGCTCTATCTGTGTGGCATTTATGATATGAGCAGTTTCGAGCGTTGCCAAAAACAAAAAACCCACAAATATTAGATTCTCGTTCGTCTCTTTGTTTGCGGTTCCTAACTGGATTGGGGGGGGGGGAGGGGTTCTCAGTGCGAGATCTGTTGCCGTTTGAGAATTTGCCAGATTAATTAGACGGCAAGGCAATTGCCCTTGTCGCTTAGGCACTTCCAGGCCCAAAGCAGTCGCATATTTGTCGCGTAGCTGAAAGCAACACGCTTTGAAGAGCAACTAATTCTTGTATTTCTTTTTATTTTTAAAGCATTTACCATTTCAACGCGAAGCATGTCGTCGTGTTCCGCTCAACAACTGGTGGCCGTCGATGAGTCGCGTCGCTTTATGATCGATTGCTTCAAGGCCGTCAATGTGCCCGAGGAGCATGCACGTGCCCAGGCCGATCTGCTGGTGGCTGCCGATTATCGTGGCCATTTCAGTCATGGCATGAATCGTCTCGAGATGTACATCAATGATCTGTCCATCAATTCAACGAATGGCGCCGCCGAACCACAAGTGCTTAAGGAGACCCCTGCCACAGCCTGGGTGGATGGTTGCAACGGTTTGGGCGCTGTGGTTGGCAACTATTGCATGGATCTGGCCATCAAAAAGGCGAAGAATGTTGGCGTTGGCTGGGTCTGTGCCAAGGGATCGAATCATTATGGCATGGCTGGCTGGTACGCATTGAGAGCAATGCAACAGGGCCTGGTCGGCATGTCCATGACGAACACGTCTCCACTGATGGCACCCACGGGCGCCAAGGAGGCAGCTCTGGGCACCAATCCGCTGTCGTTGGGCGCACCCGCCAGCAATTCGGATCACTTCCTGCTGGACATGGCCACCACGGCGGTGGCTGTGGGCAAGATCGAGATACAGAATCGCAAAGGCGCCCCATTGCCCGATGGCTGGGCTCAGGATCCGGACGGTAATGTGACCAATGATGCCAAATTGGGCTTTGCCACCGGCTGCCTTATGCCTCTGGGCGGCTCTGAGCTCACCTCCGGCTACAAGGGCTATGGACTGGGTGCCATGGTGGATATTCTGTCCGGTGTGATGTCCGGCGCCAAGTACTCCACCCAGGTGCGGAAGTGGACGCATGCGGGCGCCAATTCTGCAGCAGATCTGGGCCAAGTATTCATCGCAGTCGATCCGAATTGTTTTGCGCCCGAATTCGAGGAGCGCATGACTGATTTCAATTCACGTCTGCGCAGCACAAAGCCAGTAAGTATTTATTGTTTTGTTCAGCTTTAGACAATCTTGTCAATCTTCTCGAAACTTTGCAGACCGATCCCAAGAAGCCTGTGCTGCTGTCCGGCGACAAGGAGAAGAACAACATGAAGGCTGTGGATGCAGCTGGTGGTATTCAATATCTGGAGAACCAGCTCAAGACTTGCGCCGCCTTGGCCGAGAAGCTGAAGATCAAACCGCTGTGCTTTAACTAAAACCGCTGAGCTTTAAGCTCTTCAAGAAGATTAGCCAGTGTTGCAAAGAACACTGCCTCGAACTAAAAACATATTCATGCCATAAATTAAAGTAGCTTTTGCATTTCTATTCTGACCAAAGGACTATTGATTAGTGCCTAAGTTGAATATCACTTCGATATAAAATTTTGATATAATTATATACACTCAGTAGTTGCTTGTTATTTAATATGATATTGTCAGCTAATAAATAGCTATAAACTTTAAGAACTCACAGCACTAATATTTCTTTTAAATGGAGCAATTGAAACCTTTTTTCCGTTTAGAGGCTATCCAAGGTGAGCGCTTTAATGGTAAGCATTGCCTGCTTTTTGGCATCCTTGTCAGCTGTTATGGACTCCCTGGTGTTGCGCAGCTTGTAGAAACGACATTTGGTATCGAAGAGCAGTGGAACCTTCTCGATGACCGGCTGCACAATCATTGCCGAGCGCAGCTCCTCGGCATTGTCCGTCTTGCTCATCGATTTGATGAAATCGATATAACGTTGATTCTCCTCGGTCAACGAACGCTTCTCCTCCAGCAGCAGCAGATTCTGGGCCTGAGCCATCGCCTGCTGGCGCCAAAAGTTCTTCAGGCTCTTATTCAGATTGACCAGATCTTCTTCGCTGAGATCCACATGCTTCTTAATGTCCAGCGTTTGCAGTGTGAAATTCTCATCCACATCACCAACATCTATGGGCTCCACAACCTCACCGCCCACAATGATCTTCTCGGACTCGGTTTGCAATTTGCGACATGTGATGGACAGTGCCAGGAGCAGTTCACCGCTCTTGACGATTTTCTCGAATTTCTACAGGATCGATTAGTGTTACCACTACTAAAGATGTGATGTATTAGCTGTATGAACTGTACCTTGGTCAACTCGTAACACTCCGTGCTGAGGATGCGCAGTTTTTCGTGTGTGGTTGTCCGATCGGAGTGCATCCGTTCCTCGATCTTCTTGCGCACATTCGAAAAATATTCGAATTCCAGGCGGAGATCATTGATCACCGAATTGTTCTCCGTTTCGGCTTGCAGCATTTCCGTTTGGATTTCATTCTGTTTGTTTATCATCTTCGATTCCTCAGCATCCAATTTTTTGCTCTCCTCGAAGAAGGCCTGCTGGCGTTCGGTTAACGAGCGAATTCTCTCATATTTGTGTGCATCCAATTCAGTGTTGTGAAGCGAGTCGACGAAATCGTTTAGTTGACGTTGCATCTCCAGCATTTTATTGACAACCTGATCACATATCTCGAAACGACGCTCGATCTCGCGATTGACATTATCGTCTCGCTGCTCCAGATAGATCTTGTAGTCCTCCTGCAGTTGATGGCGTGTGTTCAGATTGGAGGCATGGATAATGTTCTCGCTGTTCTGCCGCATTGCGTCCACCTCCTCGGTGCGCAGATGCACCTCCTCGTAGAACTCCTTGAGCAGATCCTCCGCCTGCTGCTCGTACATATTTTTAGTCCCCTCGAGCATCGCCTGATAGCACTCGTCAATGTGATCGATCAACTCCAGCGTTTTGCCAAAACTGCTCGACTGCTGGCGATGCGTCTGCGCCATATCATCCAGCAGCATCTGGATGCGATCGTTCTTGTTGTCGATGATCCGCTGAGATTGTTCCCCCCACTGCATCATCTCGTTGCGCAACTCAACAATTTTGATCTGTGATGCCATTTCGTTCCACTCCTCCTTGCCACGCAGCTCCATGCGCTTGCCCAGCTCCAGCTCCACTTCCAAGGCATGCTGTGGGCATATTCACATATTCACATTTAATGAAGTCCACACTACACTCGCAGAAAACCGTTGTTCAAATTCTAATACTATTCGCCTTTGTATAATTTATCACTTGGTATAAGTTATTATTAAATAGGACTACAAACTATTGCATCAATGCTCATTACAAGCATTTTTAGACTTTAGTTTCCTTAAAGATGCATTAGGAATTTACTCAAAAACTTGAGTTGCCTTGAAATAAGAGCTAATAATATTGCTTAAAGTAATCAAGTTCATAGTTAAGGCGTTTTCTATACATGTTTATGTCTTTAAACGAGAACCATCCTGATTAATATAAACGAAAACAATCCTAGATTTATTTCCATTAACTCGATTCCATGATTTTGAGCATTGCCCCGGTTTTAGTAAAGTTCTGATAAGATTTGAGATTTTTTTGAAAATTAGTTTTGAGTGTTGGTTAACTTACGCGCATGACCAGCTTCTGTTCTTCAACTTTCTGCAAACGCTTGGCTTCCTTGCGGGCCGCCTTCTTCTGCGCCCTGGTGGGTGGGCGTGGCTTCTGTTCATTCTCCTCATCGGCAGCATCTTGCAAATAATTGTCCGAAATACGCGTTATGCGTATCTCCGGCATGTCAATGTGTGGATCCCTCACCGACATTTTGTTAGCGTTTTAGATTAATTTCAATTTGTGAACAAAAAGTGTTAGTTTTTAACGTTTGAACAACGTATTTGAATGCCAAAGCAAAGCTTACTGCTGTCAATGGCGTTTGCCAACACTACAACTGGAGCTGAGCGCCAACAAATTGGAAAAAGCTCTCTCCCGCGCAGCATCTCCAGTGCCGACGGCTGTCTGTGTGTGCGCTAGCCAAGTCAGTAGACGTTAAAAGCTTGATACGTGCGGTTGTTCTCACAAAAGCGCACAAGCAACAGCAGCCAGGACAACTCGGACAAATAACAATTCTGTCACTAACGGCACGCTGCTCTCCCTCTCTATGTGTGTGTGTGTGTGTGTTTTGTTTTTTTTTCCCGGCTGCGCGTTGTAAACAAAAATAGCTGTGCTTGTTGTGACTGTAGTTGGTTGTGTGTGTGTGTCTGTGTGTGTGTGTGTGTGTGTGTCGTCCTGGTGGTGGTTAACAACCCCCAGCAACAGCAAACGAACAACTACAAAGCTCGAGTGGCAAGGGCAAATCCTGGCAAAGTTTTTCGGGGTTGCAGACAGTTGGCAAACAAGCTGCGAATTCCGCTTTGAATACCTATAAATATTCAATAAAAATACACGCTTAAAAGTATATAAACGCGTATATATATATATACATATATATATATACACATATATATATAGATATATTTAAAACGGTAATCAAATATCAAGCATCCACCATGAGCGATGCTGGCCCCAATGGCGGCTATCAGAAAATGCCGCCCGGCTGGGACTGTAAATATGATCAGACAACGGGCAACTGGTAAGTACTGGTTTATATAGTATATATATCGTATATATAGCATATACAAACAAAAACATGAGTGCATAAAAGCCGTCACAAATATTTATGCATGCGATTGAAACACACAAATAAAAAAGCACCTTAGAAATGTGTGTGTTGCATGCAGTTAAGGGGGCGTGCGGCGCAGGAAGGAAGTAGACTGACTGGTTTTACTGTTACTCGTACTCAGTTCACAATGTAAGCGTAGAATTTCCATTGCATGCTTTTAGGCGGCGACATTTGAACAGCAAGTGAGAGAATTCTATGGCAACCAGCAGTTGGGGGCAGGCAGTAGGCGAATTGATTGTTTTTTTT
This sequence comes from Drosophila planitibia, assembly GCA_035043785.1. Classification (NCBI taxonomy): domain Eukaryota; kingdom Metazoa; phylum Arthropoda; class Insecta; order Diptera; family Drosophilidae; genus Drosophila; species Drosophila planitibia. The sequence goes on from JAWNMS010000023.1 coordinate 814,911, forward strand.
TGGGGAAGGGAAGGCAACGTTAAATGTCAAGTGCTGTTAGCTGTTAGCTGTTAGCTGTACGCCGTACGCTGTAAATGGCATGGCATAAATTGGGGCTTAGTATGATTGAGGAACATAAGACAGGACTTGGGCAGCTTAATTGCGTATGCTAATTATAAGTAAAGAAATTGTTCTTGAGAGATGAAAGTGCTTAAGGACTTTCTTACTTTAAGCATGGAACAGCAATGAGTAATGCTGTAAAGAACAGTCAAACAAAAATAAATAATAATAACAATTATATTCTTTCAGTTTCCTTTGCTAATTTTATAAAGTATAAGTAAAGTCTTAAGCAAAACTACTATTTGCTTATAGAAATTAAATAAATACATGCTGCTCATGTTCATTAGCCCAGATTAAATAGTAAATATGCATAACAAATAAAGGCAATTGATTTATATGTGTTACTACACTTTTCCATTGCTAATTTTTTGGAATATAATTCAACAAAACTAGAGTTTAAAAGTGAGCAGTATTTTAAGAAAAGATCCTTCATTTTAGAGTTGAAGAAACAAGTAAAGAAAACTATTGATTACAATACAATTCTTAAAACTGGCCACAACTTTCTGATACGATGAGAATGTTATATTTCTTTCTACAAACATTCTCCATATATATTTTAAAGGAATGCAAACTTAAAGTGACTTTTGTAATATTGCTTTTCTAAAATGCTAAAATGACTTTTGTAGTATTGCTTTTCCTTGGGTGCAACTCTTTAAAGGTAGTCAGTCTGCGCAAAGCAACACTTGAGGTTTATACAAAGACGCCCCGCAATGCCAATTGGCCCCATTTAGGCGCATAAATTGTGTTACTTCCGCAAAAATACAGCTGCGGCTCCTCCGAGTTGCTGGCTGCTAGCTGGTTGCTACTTGTGCGTCTCCTGCTCAGAGCTGTGCGCTGTGTGCAATTAAGCAGCGACTGTCGTACGCTAAATTCAAGTGGCTACTTGAGTAGAGTCTCAGCTCGACTCTTCTGCAGCTGGAGTCAGTCAGCTGCAATCAGTGCCGGGATTAGCTGTCAAATGTGATGATGCTTGCCTTTTGGCAGCTACTTGGCACGTGTCGCTGTTTAGGAGCTTGCCTCACCTTCACTCACTGTCTCCCTTACCCTTTTTACCCGTGTGTCTGTGCCACACACAACGAGCCGCAAATTTCCCAAATGTGCCATCAAAGTGTGTTTTTTGTTGTTGTTGTTGTTGCCGAGAAATTCACAGCTCAAAAATCAACCCCCAATGCTGTGAGCTTTTCTAAGGGTATATTTATAAGAGGGGGTTGTATCTATTTTATGGCCTTTGATTTGCACTTTTACACGCTGCCAGCCAAATTGACCCCAACTGAATATGTGTGCCTCGTTTGTGTGTCATTTGCAGCTATTACATAAACTATCTGACCAAGGCGATGCAGCTGGAGGATCCACGTGGCGGACGCAACTACAAACAGTTGCAAAACGAACGCTGCTCCACAGAGTCGATAGCGTTGCAGGTGAGTGTTTGGGCAGAGTTGCGGGTCAATTCCCACTTCGCTTGGCCACTCATCGGGTTCAATGTGTTGACACCTGCTCTCCATTTGTAGCACATTGCACCGAACTCCCATCACAGTTCACCCTATCACGTCGTGCATCCCAGCAATAATCTAACAGCGGTGCGTGCCTTCCAGGACCGTGAACGCCACCAGCCCGCCCTCCACAATCTATCAACGAGTCCGCTGCTCTCCGCCTCCTCGCGTGGCCAACTGGTAGGAATTACCACTAATAAATTAAACAGCATTTAGATACTTACAGTGGTTATTATAAGTTTGCTGAAGTACGTCACTGAATCTATAAAGTATATATATATTTGTGTTATATTTACTTATTTAATATCAACTAATATCAGTCGACACGGAGTAGTCCAAAAACTAATTAGTAAATTTAATGTTTAAGTTTAAAAAAACCCAAAATATTTTTATTAGATTTCTGGTGGCATTTCAAATCCAGAAAAGACCACAGTTGGTATATACTAGCTCAGATATTATTATGTTATTATATATTAGAAATAGAGGACAGCAATTTTGGTTTGTTGCTTTCCTAAGATATCGCAATGAGACTCACATTAAGAGGAATGGCTTATGACTTAGATAAAGCCCCGATTCAACCTCGAATAACCATATCAAAGAGTTCCAATTGAAGCAATTGATTAAACGATATCCTGACAAAGCTGCCCAGTTACGGGTCTTATAATGCTCTTCACATTTATATCGCTGTATATCATATTCGTCTTATCTCAATAATTAATTTAATGGACGTAGGGTATTTAAACTATCCGCATGCCGACCACAACTATTGTCTCCAGCGCTAACCCATAATTACATTTAATTGTGTCCCCTAGGAAATGTCATCACCGTTGCCCTTTCAGCGTGCTCGTCTTGCTTCGAATATGTCGCGTCGCTCCACGATACAGGAGACATCGTTTAGTCATCCAAGTGAGACACAGGCGGTGGTTACCAAAATACAGAACATGTTTCCCACTGCCGATGAGAACCACATTCGTCTGCTGTTGAAACGGTAAGGCGGATTGCTCATCACCTAATCCACTGCTAATCTCTGTATATATATATATATATATATCTGTGTATCTCTCTATCTTTCTGACACGCTGCCGCTTGCTGCACTTACTCCACACTAACACTAACATTCACACACACACTAATGCTTACTAATCCAGATATTATAATCGCGAGGCCGTCGTCATCAGTGCGTTGCAGGTGGAGAAGCATCCGGTGACGATGCCGGGTCCGTTTGTGACGCCGCCCGCACAGCGGCATCTGTTCCACAGCAATTCTGCTTTCTATATGACACCACCGGCGCGCCGCCTGGACATGGGCGCTAGCCGGGTAACAGTCACCTCGCGCACGGCCAGCCCTCTGCCCGGCGGCCGTATTGGTAGTCTCATGAGCATGCACAGTGCCACTCCCCCCCTGACTGCCTCCCATGCTGTTCACGGGTTGGGAGTTGTGGGGCTGCACGGTTCGCCGCAGTGGCGCAGTTCACCCAAACCACATTCATCGCCCAAAATGAAGTTGAGGTGCGCCGCCCTGTTTAATTATATATATATATATCAGATCTGATATTTACAGAGATGATAAACAATTAGCTAATGGAAATTGTGCACATCTATTTTTTAATACAATCCCTATTTGAAATTTGTAATTTGTATTTATTTGTTTATAAAATGTTCTTTAGATCCTTTGTATATAGCATTTAATCGGGACTTACTAGGCAGCATAAGTAACTTGGATTAAGAAACTTACTCACTGACAGCAACTACTTAAATATTTGTTTCCTGTTTTGTTATCTTCACACTGTTTATGTCCAAGACAAGCAAATGTTTCTTAGATCCTTAAGTTTGATGCTTTTCGTATAGAACCTGGATTGTTGTCGTACTCCACAAGGTTCTTGGTCGTTTCGTTGACGGAGTTACTTAAACCTGTTTTCCTGCTCTTAGATACATGAAGAATATTTTCCCCAAGGCGGATGAGATGCTGCTGCTCGACATTTTGGCCAATGCGGACAACAATGTGCAGTTCGCCTCGGAGAAGCTGATTACATTGGGTTACACCAAGAGGGATATGCAGCTGCCGCACAGACCCAACAATCGCCCACCGCAGCTGGGTACGGATCAGCAGGCTGGCAATGATCAGGCTGTCAGGCACATTCCACTGCGTCCCAAGGAGTACACAGCGGAGGAGAAGACAGACAGTGAGCACTTAATCCCTTATAGCTTCAACCAGACTCATTCCCCTCTCTCTTTCTATCTGTCTCTTTAAAGTGGAGGCACTGCTCAAGGAGAAGTATCCGCAAGTCGCTGAGCGCATTATTCTAATGGCTCTGGAGTCTGTCAACTATGCCGAGGATCGTGCCACGCAAATTCTGCAAATCGTTCAGGACGAGGATGAGCAACGCAATCAGAAGCAGGCTGTGGCCAATGGCCTGGCCTTGGACAGCACCCCAACGGTTGTAACGGATCAAATGGATGCACCTGCTCCACTCAGGTGTGTATCACCCACCTCCCCCAACAAGACTACAGCTGTTAGAGGCTTCTGTTTTGGCTTAGTCCCTCCCCCTCATCATCCCCTGCTCAGTTGTCAGCTGCTGCAACTCGTCTGCTTTGGCTGCTGCTGCTGCTGCTTCTTTTATCAATTTTGTTAATCGATTTGCGTATTTTCTCTGTAAAACTTTGTTGCTTCCACAAAAAAAAAAAAAAACCTAAACAAAAATATGCTCAACACACACCTTTGCTTGCTTCGCTGCTCCCATCATCATCATCATCGTCATCATCATCTTGATCAACATCAACACAATCCAGCAAGCCACATAAGCTACATCGTCACTTGCCATCCATCAATGTCACCACACCGACAACGGCCACCACACAGATCATTCTCAGCAATACGCCAACGCAGGAGCCGGAGAATGATTATGGGAATGGGAAGGAGACGGTGGCTGTCGCTGTTCCCGAGGCAAGCCAGAAAACCACATTGGCCACATCACCCATTTCCAGTGCATCAACGCATTCATATGCCTCACCTGTCACCCAGTCACCCTACGAACGCCTCACCACCAAAAGCATCCTGGCGCGTTCCCTCAACTACAACAACAACAACAATTACAACAACAATAACAATAACAACAGCTATGGCATCGGTGGCTATTTGCATGGCTCGCATAGCAGTGCGAGCAGCTATTCCTCCTATTCCACATCAATGACGTCCTCATCTTTGGCATCCGCCTCGGCCAGCTCCATAACGAAGGCAATTGAAAGTCGCACGCGCATCAAACCCGATTCACTGAAGTATGCCCGTTAAACCGTTAACTTTTAACCGTTTAACCGTTATCTATGTACAGTTACGCATGCATTTTTCGCACGTTTTCTGCCTTTTTTTCGTTTATAATTTTTGGGCATGCAATTTGTAATTCGAATACATTTTGTACATAATTTAATCCCGCAAATCGAAAACTTTATTGAGATATTTGGTTGCTTCTAACAGACAACGTCAGCATTCTTCGCTCTTGGAGAACGCACACAATTTGGAATCCTCGGAATTTCAATCGCTTATCGAAAGAATGGCCACATTAGGACCCAATTCGCAGCTGACCAAAGGCGCCGACGAGAATCTCTTGCTGTAAGTCGGCTTCAAACTGTAAGCAAACTTTTTTACTAAAAACTTTCCATTCACAGTGCTGATTATGTCACCTGGAATGGTCCAAATACGACGTTGACCCAGAAGCATATACCACATGGAGCGGATGCCAGTTTGTTGAATGGAGAGCGTAGCTACAAGCCGAGTGGACGCAATGCGGAGCTGTGCAAGGGCGCCAAGAAGGATCTGACCAAGGGAAGCATTTATGGGCAGGGCAAGGGAGCCAACATTAAATGCAACTAGAACCCTCGAAGCAGCAAAGCCCTTTTTTCGAGTGCCAAATATGACATATGAAACACAATGCACCATCCAAGAAATCCAGACTTCACTTTTTCAATGTCGTCGCAACATTTTTGCTCTACATGTGTTCCACAAACTGTGTATTAACTATATATGCTATATATATTCGTGAATATTTAAGTCTAACACGCACAACTCACACACATATATATATATATATATATATATACATCCTACTGTTCCATCCAATCTCCAATTGAATTTTTTATAAACAAATTTTGTCAGCTTGAAAAATCCATAAATCGATATTTAAAACTATAAAACTAATTTATTTAATGTAGTTTAAACTTCGTCCTCGTTTAGCAGCATGTTGGGTATGCCATCGGTGATGGGAAAGATGCGTCCCGTTTCGGGGCACTCCATCTGACCCTCGAGCACATCGATCTCAAAGAGCAAATGATGCAATTTCTGCAACAACTGCTCATCATCGCTAATATTCTCGGGCTGCGTTGCGGGAATATCTTCGGCTACTTCCGCCTGCAACAAAATGCATTCTTAGAGGGGGATTTCTTTAAGGGATGCACATTCACTCACCACCTGGGCGGCGCCATAGACGGCTGACCAGTCCAGCTTGGGCAGCAGTCGTTCTATAAATACTGGATTAAATTCGCTCTCAACCACATCCTTTTTGCTAATCTAAAGAAACGTTTGAGTGGTCAATGAAACAATCAATAAATGATCGAATTGAACTCACCGTCAGTTTCAGTGGATAGCCAACTTTCACGCCCTTAATGGCCATTGAGGTTAGAAAATTGTATGTGCTCAGTTTCATGGTGTAGCTTTAACAATTGACTTTGTTAATAACAATAATTTATGATTTTAAATGAAAACAATGCGGTACGGTAAATGCACGTTGTAGCCATTCACCGGGAAGCGCTTGAACAACAGATGTTAATACTTAGCATGCTGGTCACATTGACAAAGTTATCGATAGCAGTGCAACCGCTACGAAACTTGCGCAAATTGGGGGAATTACATTCAAATTTGTAGTCCTACTTTTATAATTAAGCGTCTTTTACATAATAAAATTTAATTAAGCAAAACTCATTGTCCTGTTAAATTTTAAAACTAAAAGACGAGCCATTTATGCATTTAAAATTGCAACTCGCTGTTAATAACAGTTTAGCGAATGTTGTGTTGCTGGTGCTGTATAAGGGTAGTGTGACCAGCCAGCAGCATAACGAACCAGCAAAAGCAAACAACTGCTGCCAATTTACCCATTTTAAACGTTATTTGAATGTAAATCGAGTGCAAATTGATATCTAAACATTCTTTAAGAACATAATAAACGCGTATCGAGCCAATATGGAAGATATTTTCCACTGGTGCCGCGAGGGCAACTCAATTCAAGTGCGCCTCTGGCTGGATGAAACCGAGCATGACATGAATTTGGGGTAAAATCGAGTTTAAATCATTGCCAAATACCTCTCCAAACAAATACTAAAAGCAACTAATTTTAATATAAATAATTACAAAATATAAATTGATATGTCGAGCAGCACATTGCACATAAATCAATTTAGGCGTATCGCTAGACTGACGTCATGATTTATTCTAGTGTTGTGTAAACAACTTGTGCACACATGCAAACATAACTTAACATATGCTCTCTCTCTTTCGCTCTCTTTCGCTCTCTATTTATGCTTTGGCAGTGATGATCATGGCTTCAGTCCGCTGCATTGGGTGGCCAAGGAGGGGCATGCCAAGCTGGTGGAGACGCTGCTGCAGCGCGGCGCACGCGTCAATGCCACCAACATGGGTGACGACATTCCCCTGCATCTGGCCGCCGCCCACGGTCATCGCGACGTGGTCCAAATGGTGAGTACAAAAAATATTAACTCATTTCAATTCAGCTCAACTCAATTTAAAATTGATTCCATTCAGTTGCTGCGCGAACGCTCCGATGTGAATGCTGTGAATGAGCATGGGAATACACCGTTGCATTACGCCTGCTTCTGGGGCTACGATATGATCTGTGAGGATCTGCTTAGCGCCGGCGCATTGGTCAGTATTGCCAACAAGGATGGGCATACGCCGGTGGACAAGTCCAAGCCTAGTTTGGGCAAACGCGTACAGGATCTGGCCGAGAAGAGCGGGCAGGAAATGAAGGTCATCAGTTTCAAGGAGCAGAGCTGGTTGGGCATGAAAACACGCTCAAGAGACGCCACCTTGTCTCGTTTCAAGGGCATCAGCATGGGGGATCTGGACTTGCACACGAAGGTCTCCGTGACGCCATCGGGCGAAACGTGGCGCGGTCGCTGGCAGAAGAACGATGTCATAGCCAAGGTACTGATCAGTATTTAAGCAATATTTTCTATCTATAAATATATCTATTCATATAGATTCTGGCGGTGCGTCAGTGCACGTCGCGCATGTCGCGTGACTTTAACGAGGAGTTTCCCAAGCTGCGCATTTTCTCGCATCCCAACATTTTGCCCATCATCGGTGCCTGCAACTCGCCACCCAATCTGGTGGTCATAAGTCAGGTGAGCATAGTGCTAGCGACTCATCATCAACTTCTAATCTCGCTTCAATTTCTCCCATTTGTAGTTCATGCCACGTTCATCGCTGTTCAATTTGTTGCATGGCGCTTCGGGTGTCGTTGTGGACACCAGCCAAGCGGTGCACTTTGCCTTGGGTGTGGCACGTGGCATGGCCTATCTGCATTCGCTGGAACGGATTATACCCACTTATCATTTGAATAGTCATCATGTGATGATCGATGATGATCTTACGGCGAGGATTAATATGGGCGATGCCAAGTTTTCGTTCCAGGAGAAGGGACGCATCTATCAACCGGCTTGGATGTCGCCGGAGGCGTTGCAACGCAAGCCAAGCGATCGCAATTGGGAGGCATCCGATATGTGGAGCTTTGCGATCATAATTTGGGAGCTGACCACACGCGAGGTGCCCTTCGCCGAATGGTCGCCCATGGAGTGCGGCATGAAGATTGCCCTCGAGGGATTGCGTGTTAAAATACCGCCGGGAACTTCTTCGCATATGGCCAAACTAATCTCGATCTGCATGAATGAGGATTCTGGCAAGCGGCCCAAATTCGACATGGTTGTGCCCATTCTGGAGAAGATGAAGCGCTAATCGTAGCACTGCCTTGAGAATTAGTAAAAATCGTTGCCTTTTTTCTCGCGAATGCATCGAAATTACGAAGCCAAAATGTGCCGGTTTACAAAAGTGTGTAGCTTAAAAAAGAAAAGAAGAAAAATTTTAAAAAGAGGAGGAGCTAAAGGACTTGTTCGTTCCGTGTGTTTGCCAACTAATAATAACTATAACTTTTGTGTTAACCGACAGAAACTTAACTGAATCTAACTGAAACCGCTCGTGCCTAAAAACTACAGTTTTTCAAATAATAACGTTCTTTTTACAGGAAAAGCTTTCTCTCTTTTTGTGTAGTATTTATATTTTCATCCTGATTATGTTTTGTTTGATGTTTAGACGGTGCTCGATTTTGTATATGTTTTAAGTTGAAATATATATATATACATACATACATGAATAGTTTAAGCTTTTGAAGTACGTATTTATACAGCATATACTTGTTACTAATGATTAAAAGAAATTTGTGTACCTTTAAAACAAAATCGAATATATTCTTTTTGCTTATTCTTGCTGCAGCACTTTTCAAAGCTCTTCGTAGCTTTTTGCCGCTCAACAGTAAAACAACGAAAGCTTTTCTTTGTGTCTGTGTGCGTGTGTGTGAGTGTGAGAGTGTGAGTGGTGGGTAGTCAGCGTGAGCAAAACGGCCCTGACCTGATTTCCATTATGTGCACACCATTCTGCATCGCGTGGGCAGAGCAGAAGCAGAGCAATGCATTGAAAGAGAGGGAGCGAGAGAGAGAGAGAGAGAGAGAGAGCGCCGGCGAGAGCGCAGCTGTAAAGCGGAAAACTTTTAATATGCACAATTTTAAAGTTTAAAATATTCCATTTTATTTCATTTTAATATGCAAGCTGCAATTGCTAATTAGATTTTACATTTTGCAAGGTTGATTTGTGCTTTGTTTTTTTATTTTTGACTGCACTTTTTGGCTGTCATTTCCATTTGACGCTCTCTTGTCGCGTTTGTCGATTGTCGGCTTGATGGTTGGGCTCTCTGTTTATGTTTTTGCGGCACCGTTATATGTATATAAGAAGCTGACGCTGCGGCGACTGTTGCTGTTGTTGTTGCGGCGAGCTTGCACCATGTGATTGTTTTGTTCGCTCGCTCTTCGTTCAACGGCACATCCTGTGTCTGTGCCTGTGTCTGTGCATAGGTGTGCGTGCATGCGTGTGTGTGTGTGTGTGTGTATGCTATTTTGCAGCTTTAAAAAGTTTTGCTGCATTTTGTTGCTGTCGTCGTAGCTAGTGTCGCTGTCGTCGTGCTTTTCGGCCCAGAGGCTGGTCGCTCGGTCTCCAAACAGCAGCAGCAGCAGCAGCTAAAACAGCGTGCAACGCTGCAGCAGTGTGTCCAAAAGCCGATTTACAGTTTTATATGCCAGTTATGAGTGCAACCAACAAACAGCGACAGCATTTCCGCAATGCCGATTCACACAAATGGACAACTACATCACTAAAATAAACCGAAAAATGTCCTCACTTCAACCGTGAACAATATTTTAAACTAAAAGAAAAAGCTTACAAAAACAACACAAAACAAAATAAAAACAGTAAAGCGCCGTTAAATACGAATCGAGTAGTGAAAGTGCAGATGCAGAGAAAAATCCATGGCATCTTTTAGGCGCAGCGCATAAAAGTTTCGGCCTCAATTGATTTGTGTGCGGTTCTTGTTGTTGTGGTGGTTGTTGTTGTTTTGTTGGTTATTGGACCTATCTGAAGGAGGCACAAACAGCAGCTGTTTAAATGTATTTTAGTGCTTGCACTCAACAACGGCCAGCCCCATTGAGGGCCGGCAATCCATGGAGTATTCAAACTCAAAGTGTTTGAATCACAACGAGGAGCACGAGCCGCAAACCAGGTAATATTATATATACCCTATATATATATATATATATATAAATTAGTAGTTGCCCCATTTTGAAATGGCCACACCTGAGCGGCACGCTTTTTTTTTTTTTTTTAATTAACCACACACAATTGGCCAGGCAGACGAGTGTCTTTTGTGTCGCATAATTTATGCAGCAAAAATGAAAAGGGAAAATGGAAAACTGGAAAAATAGAAAATAAATAGCACAAGTTTTGTGGCATCCAGAAGCCAGAGCTGCTCATCATTCATCATTTGGCTGACGAGTGAGCCACTAACCTACTTCCTGCCCCCGACGCAGTCAGCACAGTCAGTCAGTCACAACTAACAATAGCCGCAGCAACTTGCCATTGTTGTTACCGCCTGGCTGCTGCTTGCTTGCCGGCATGCCACGCCCACGCGCCCTCCGGCTGGTGTTGATGAGTGCAAATGTGAAAATGACATGGACCAAGTGGGAGCAGGAGGCGATGACGATAAGTAAACGCTGCCAGGCAGCCGCAAAAAAAAAAGGATGAGATTCTAAGCCTTCTCTCGATTCCCAATGCCCATGCATAAATCAAAAGTTCAATTTTGCACATTTCATCAGAAAAGCACAGAGAGGAAACACACACACACACACACACACAGTGTGGCACATGACAAAGCGGCTTCTTGGCAGAAACTAAAAACGCCACATGGGCAAATATTTCACTTGTGCTTTCAAAAAGCGAAAATATTGTGACAACATCAGCAGCAACAACATCAGCAGCAGCAGCAGCAGCAGCTGAGAATCTGTGCGCTTTGAGTGCATGTTGGGGATGCTGCTGCACTTGTCTGTCCATGTGTGTGTGTGTGAAGTGCATAACAACGTTGATATATTGCAAAAGCAAACTACACGCCAGACAAGCAGGCAGAGGGAGGCAGGTGGACTGATGGGCAGAGTATTTTAAAATGCCTGTGCAACGAGGGGGGGCAGGCGACAAACGCCACAAACGAAATGCAATAAAGCTCAGCACAAGGCATATCTGGCTGAATCTGTTGGTGTTGCACTACACCAACAACAACAAACAACCAACAACAACAAACAGCCAAGCGATGCGGATGGCCAAGTCCTGCGAGATGGGCATGCAAAACTCGTATTGATTTTCAAAGTGCCCTCTAATCGAAAATAGTTGACCGAGGGGCGTATGTGCAACAGAAACAACCAAAAACTTTGGAATAGCGAACAGCCTATTGAGATAAAGAACTTTTCTTAGAATGTAAGATAAACAACAACTTTTAGTTCTTAAAGCTTAGTTTTAAACTGAGAAAACAGACTTAAAAAACGTAGCGATTTCAAATAAGTTTCTAAGGCGTAAATTGAGAAAGGCAAAAAAATAAATTTAAGTTCTCAAAGCTTATTTTTATAATGAGAAAAAAGACTTGATAAACCTTTCCCATAAGTTTCTAAAACGTAAGCTGTGTTACAAAGTCGTTAAAATAGAAAGTTATTTAGAATTCTTAAAATTGATTTTTAAATGAGAAATAAGACTAAAAAACAGTATTTTTATAATACTAAAACTCTAAATTTATAAAATAAACAAAGAAAATTACAGAATAAAAACTCAAAAATGTTGTCAAAATTTACAGAGTATCTCATAGTCGACGTGTGGTAATTGAAATGGTTGCTTCTATGGCTGCTGTCAAATGAAAAGGATGCCACAAAGCAAGTTGGCTTGTGGCTGGTTGCCTTGGGTAACTGGAAACGGGGACGCGAACGGGAATGGGAATGGGAATACGGGGCGGGGAATAGAAGGGGGACAACTGCAGTGCGTATGCATAAATAACGTGAGTAAAGCAATTTACTAGAAGCATTTCGCCTTGCTTCTCACAGCAACCACAGTGCGTATGAGCAATGCCATTGCACACCAAGCATGAGTTGGTGAACCAAATTTAATGAAACGCTGTTGGCAACTTTAAGCAAAAGTAAATTTATTTGGAAAAGTCATATTTATTTAGCTTACTCAAAGAACAATACAAATAGGAACCGGAAAAAGTTAAACTGAACATTTATTTGGCTCAGACTATCGATCAAAGTGGGCGTTTTACATTTTGTGCCCACTTTTGAGGCACCACTCTCTCTCTCTCTCTCTCTCTCTCTCTCTCTGTGTGTGTGCCTCTCTCTCGCTCACTCCCTCCATCAACCCATATTAGCTGGTATTCAATAAATTCTGTGCCGGACTTCTAAGGAAAATGGCCAATTACGTGCAATAACGAGCAGCGATAAGTCTACGAGTTCTATAGACTTTGTGGGGGGGGGGCTTAGGGGTGGGTTTAAGGGGGGTTGTGGTTGGGGTTGGGGTTGCTGCCTGTGCTTGTGCTCCACTGCACTCAATGCGAGTGGCCATTTTTCCAATCAATTACTTCGCTTTGGTCGGCAAATGAATCGAGCTGAGTCTTTGACAAATGGTCGGGTTGATTTGGGGGGAATGCCTCCGAATAAAGACAATTGGCAATCGATATGCGATAATCATTTTAATAATTTAACAAAAGACAACTGGCATTGGCATTCAATTGGCTCTGACATTGACAAAGGAACATGGACACTATTTAAATATTTGCATTTTTAAAATTGTTTTCAATTGAACTTGCCGCCTTTTCAGGTTAACCGTTCTTAGCAACTACACCTGCAGCAGCGAAACGGAAGCAAACGAAGCGTCAGCAACAACAGCAACTGCGCTTGCAACGGCAACAACAATATTGGGCAGTCAACGTTGCATCAACACGCCACCCACAACGCCCAGCAGTCCGTTGAGAGAAGCACCCCAGAGTCCATCGGATGATCACATCTCATCGCTGAGCTCACATTCCGGTTCCACAGACATCTTGTTGGGCAAGTACTACTCAAATATATAAAACAAATTAATACAAAAAGTTAAAAATAAAACTGAATATTAAATTTCAATGATAAAAATAAGCAATAATTATAAGATTTGTGAGATTTTTGTGGGTTTTCAAATGCAAAATGCATAAATTGGGGAAAACCCAGAAAACCATAATTATCAATTTTATATATATTCTTTCTGGATACTCTTTGCGTACTTGAAGTTTATTTCGTATTAGGCAACTAACCAAATGGAACTTTTAAGCATATCAAAATATAGTTTTATAGATTGATTATAAATCATTAAACAAAACTTAAGCATAGCCACTTCTCTAACTCGAACAGGGTATGAAAAACGTTTGTTACACTTTGCTTAGATATTGTTTAGTCTATTTTTTTTATGTTGGCTTTTTTGTTGCTTTGCCTCTGTTATTTATAGCTGCCCAGTTTCGCTCACGAAACAGATCATGACCCAGGAAAGAAACGGCAAGAACAGCAACAACAATAGCAACAACAACAGCAACAGCAACAACAGCAACAACAGCAACCACAACAACAGCAACAACAACAGCAACAATGACAGCAACGCATAAAATCGCTGCATTTTATTGAGGTTGCTGACATTCAGCCAAACATTGCACATTCCTCTAGCTGCCCCAATCCACACTCCCTACTCCACTTGCCCACACACCATTCACGCCCTCAGCTTCCATTGAGGTTACTCGACCCAAAATGTCGTTTGAGCTGGTTTTGGGTTTTGGTTTGGGTTTTTGGTTTCTCTGCCATCACCAGGGAAACAGCAGCTGCTGCTGCAGTCTGTTGCACACACACACACACAGTTACAGAAGTGTTGGCTGGGCACGCCACATGCCACATGCCACAGGCAAACAATCTGTGCTGTAGGCCCGTGTGGCAGCTATTGCTGCTGCTGCTCTTTGCCACTGTGTGGCATCGTGTATGACATTTATATGGATTTTCTGTGTGCGATTCTATTCCATGACATGGGCATTTCTGGCACAAACGGTTATACTCTGGAGATCATTTCAGCTAAAAGGTCTACTCGGCTAAATAGCCTGCTGCATGGTGTGATGAGTTGGCTGTCACAGTTAATGGGCTCATTTCGAGATCGTATCGTTGCCTCTATTCACTGTGGTAGCGGTGTTTGAGGTGGCATATATATTAAACACAGTCTTTGATTTTGAAAAGGATTTGCTTACCTAATAAGAAATATAGTAATATTTTATTGTTATTTATTATTGTTTAATTTATTATTATTATATTATGAGATTAACTATGGCTTATCTTCACTATCCACTCTAAGCTCGTTTCCCAAAAGTATGCTATGAAAAATATGCAAGCCACAAATCATTTTAGTCTGCTGCACGATTAGAACTGACTTGAATTATGATTATTAAATCTACATTTATGCGAGCGACTTAAGCTAAATGTTAAATGTTAATTAAAATCCGCAAAAACCGGGTTTCCTTTCGTCTTGATTCATATAAATTATATGTTGATTAAATCTGCAGTTTTTTAAAAGAGAAAGCGAAAGAAACATTCTCAAAAGTAAATGTTAAAAACGGGCTTTATATGGAAAACGGGAAATCCCCTTTTTTTCGCTCGTCCTGCATCGTTGCTGTATTTAATTGGCCTGACAACCGACGCAGGCATAAATTAAAAATTGATAGCCCCTATTAATTGTGAGCCTCGTAATTCTTCTTAATAACTCCCAGAACCATATTAGTTCACACCAAAAGTGATAATTTCTAACGCCTACTTTGAAACTTGTTTACAACTCTGTTGCTATCATATCAGCCAAGCCCCAACAAGCAACAGCAACAACAACAACAGCAACTAAAGACGCCAACTAGGCACAAGAGCAGCAGCAGCGGCAGCAGCAGCAGTAAAAAAGCAAAGAAAATACAGAAGCTATGAAAAAAATGTGCAAAGTAAACAAGAATTCAAGAATCTAGCAGCAGGGGCATAATAATGAGCAAATAAATAAAACTAAACGCATTTGCGCCACTTTCCTGTTGTTGTTGTTGCCGTTGTTGTTGTTGCCCGTGACGTTGCTCAAGTCATTGAACTTAGAGAGCAAGCAAATAAAAAGGCAGCAAAAAAAAATGACTAACAGCAGCAGCCGACGCCGTCGTCGTCGTCGTCGCCGTCGCCGTTGATAAGTGAAATGCAATGGGCGCACACGCCAAAGTAAAAATGGGCATGGTCCACATATTGGCATAGGCAATGGGCACAACAACAACAGGCCACGTGGTTGTGGTGAAGGGGCTGCCTACCATCAAACAACTCTCACTCAATGCACACACACACTCACAACTGCTCTCTCTCTCTCTCTCTGAGATTCGCTCGCACTCTCTCGCAGAAACGCACACACTGACAGCGATTACACAATCAACGCCTGTAGCCGCAGCAGCGGCATTTGTTATTTTTCTCTTCCTGGTTCGTCGGCGTCGACGTCGACGCCAACGTCGCTCGTCGCGTGTCTTATGGCGTCGTCGCTGCTTGTCTGCATTCGTATGTATTTGTGTCTTTGCTTGCCGAGATCAGGTTTTATCAGGCAACTGCAATCGAACATGTTACGATTGTTGGGGGCGGCAGACAGGCGGGCGGGTCGGGCATTCGTCTGTCCGCTCGTTCACTCGGCTCCACGAGCCGATTCGCATTCGTCTTCGTGTTCGTCTTCGTCTTCGGCGCTGCGTCGTTGACTTTTCGCTTTCGATCCTCGCGCTGGCGTCGCTGTTGCTGTTGCCGTTTCTTGTTATTTACAGTTTCTGGTTGCTTTCGCTGCCGTTGGAAAAATAGCAAACTAGACGCAGTCGCCGCCGCCACACGCTGATCATTGACTTTCGTTGCCTCTCTTTTGTGCCAGGCATTCGTCATGGAAATTGTGCGCGATCGTTGCGAAATGGGGAAAATTGTGCGCATTCAGCACCCCTCCTGGGGGAGAAAGGAATCAAGACGCATACGATCTGATAGACTTTAAAGAAGTGCCGACTACATATTTTGCAGCCAATTAATATGTTTTATAAATATAGATATTTGTAGCTTAGTGGGTGTTGAGAATATTAAGAAAATTCTTTCATTTTAAATATCTATATTTTGAATTATGTTGAATTATTTGCAAAATAAAATATGCTCAAGAACAGAGTTTTTTAGTCGACCACTATATCTCTACTATACACATACATATACATTCATGCAACTATCTTTATGAATAGTTCTTTCCGCTATGTTGCGGGCGTCAGGAATTATATTTTTTTCCTGTTCGCCTCCAGCACAACTTCAAATCTTTGGCCCAAAACTTGTTTGGCACTTTCTATTGCTTGGCAACAACACCAGAGCAACATCAGCTAACAGCAGCAAGAACATCAGCAACAGCAACAGCAGCAACAACAACATCGAGTGCAACTACAACATTTTTACTTCCGCATTGTAGAATTGTGCTCACATTTGCACTCTCTCTCTCTCTCTTTCTCTCTCTTTCTCTTTCTCTCACTCTGTCTCTTTCTCTCTCTGTCTGTCTCTGTCTTCCTCTTGAGTAGGCTCAAGAGACGCAAAGGTTCTTTGACTCTGCTGCTCTCCCACTTATGTGCTCCTTCTCTCTCTCTTTCTCTCTCACATAAGTTTTGTAACGGTTCTCTCTAGACCCGTTGCCGTTCGTTGTGTGTGTGAAATTGATCTTGAGTGGAGTGTTTGCACTTGAAGTTAACGTCAACGTCGACGTCGACTGCAACGCAGCAGCACCAGCAGCAGCAGCTGCCCACGGGCAATAGAAATTGAAAATAGCAACCAGGAACCGAGTCGCCCCAGCAAATGGAAAAGTGCAGCAGCAGCAACAACAGCAACAACAACAAGCAGCGAGAGTGCCAATGTGTGTTGTTGTTGTTGTTGTTGTTGCTGTTGTTGCTGCTTGCAGATTAGAAAGATAGAAGCAGCAGCAGCAGCAACAGCACCCCCTCCTTTACCGCTGCCTCTGCCACTTCTTCTGAGTCAGCCTCGGCGCTACAAAAGTTTTTCCTACTCCATGCACACACACACACACACGCACACACACATGCAGTTTTCCCACTCTTTCCACACACACACACACACACACACAGACGCACGCGCCTTCTTCTGATTCTTGTTCTTTTCTTGCGCTCCGTCGCCGTTCTCGCTGTGGTTGTCGTTGCAGTTGCAGCTGTGGTTGTAGTTGTAGTTGTAGTTGTCGTAGGTTTCTGCAGTTCTGCAGTTTGGTTTGAATTTCTGTTGTGCATTTGGAGCGCTGCGAAGTTGGCGCTTGGATCTCGTCGAGACGAGAGTTTTGTACGCGCGATCGCACATTTTCACAATATTTTCCATTTGGCATTTTCCCCCAAAAACCGCAGTTACGTCGTCGTCTCCTTTGACCGCCCACCGCCCGTCCGGCCGCGTTTTGTCCTTGCCCCCCGCCCCCTCCGAATTCTAAAGTGTCCTGCAAACTTTCAACAGTTTTGAGTGGAAAACACGAAAAAAGAAAACACGGAAGTGAATTGAAAATTATGCATTGTTGCCAAACAAATTGTTTATCAATTTAAGTGAAGTGTGAAAATGGTTTAGTTCTAAGCGAATTTTCAGCAGTTCTATAAATAAGTTGAACATTCTTCTTCTTCATCTTCTTAGAAATTTGCTCAGACTTCAAGAGTTCTTGAACTTTGAAAATTTGAGCATACCAATAATAAATATATATGTGTATATGTATTTTTAGATTCTATAGTACTGGGTGTGCCATACCAATGTTTAAGCAGAACTAACTAAAATTAATAAATAATTAACAAGAGAATTTATACGCATTGCAATGTGTTTTATATTTAGTTTTAGCTTTGCCTTTGAGTCAAATATATCAAATAAATATATATGTATTTAATTAAGATACTTCCTAAATGGTTCTGCTAAACAACTTTGTCGAGTGCCAAACGAACTGAAATTAAAAATCGGGTTGAACTGCAAAAACTCCATAAAAATGCTGAGAACGCTCCAGCGAGTGTTGCCAGTGTTGAATTCAATTTGCGTAATGATGCTGATGATGATGATAATGGATGCCAATGCCAATGCCAATGCGAATGCAGCGACGCCAGCAACATGGATGTATACCAAATAGAGCTGGAGGCACACGAACAAATTCGCTCCCATCTGCTGATCGACACGGTGGTAAAGAACTTGGGGCAGCCGACACGCCCACAGCAACAGCAGCAGCAACAGCAGCAGGACGATCTGAAAAACATTGCAGAGAAGGAGCAGCAACAGCAGCAGCAGCAGCAGCAAGTCGACGACGACGACGAAGAGGAGGAGGACGAAGACGAGGAAGAAGAGGACGAGGAGCAGGACGAGGAGCAGGAGGAGGAGGACGGGGAGAACGAAGCAGCGTTGCCAGAAGTCAGTTTCGATGCAAATTCCGATTTTAATTTGCATTTCTTTGACACGCCCGAAGATTCATCGACGCAAGGCGCTTACAGCGAGGCCGGCAGTCTAGACTCGGAGCCCGAAGACGAGCAGCAACAGCTGGTGCAGCAGCAGCAGCAACAGCTGACGACAGCAACAACAGTTGCTGCCGCACAGGATCTGCAACATTGCCTGAGTGCCATCGAAGCAGATCCATTGCAGTTGCTGCACTGCGATAGTTTCTACACTGCGACAACGGCAACAGTTGCTGCCGCAGCAGCAACAACAACCGCAGCAGCAGTAGCAGCAGCAACAACAACACCCGCAGCAGCAGCAACAGCAGCAGCAGCCACAGCAGCAGCAGCAGCAGCAGCACATTTGAGCTGCACCACACTGAGCAATGGTGGAGGTGCTCTGTACACCATCAGCAGTGTGCATCAGTTTGGTCCCGCCAGCAATAGTTCCAGCTCAGCCGGCGCCCATTCCTCACCGGACAGCGGACGGAGCAGCGGCTGCTCATCCAGCTCCAGTTCGGCAACAGTCTCATCCTCATCATCATCATCGTCGTCCGCATCCAGCGCTGAGCATTTCAATCGAGCGACGCTACTCAATGCCGGCGCCAATCAGCTCCAGCTACAACAGCAGCAACAACAGCAGCAACAGCAGCAACAGCAGCAGCAGCAGCAGCAGCAGCAACATCAACATACAACACCCTCAGTCGCTGTCTCAGCCACATCCTCGTCAGCGGTCAGTAGCTCCTCCTCCGCCAGTCACGCGACAGCATCTTCAGTTGTTGCGCATTTGAGCAAAGGACACGCAGGTATGTCAACTTGTGGCACGTCACATCTCTTCCGCGTTTCGTGTTGCACACACACAACACACAAATATATAAGTATGTCTGTGTTGTGCAACTATTTATCTAATCTTGCATTTGCATTGCACAACAACAGCAACAGCAACAACAACGGCAACGACAACGACAACATCGCCAGCCAATTGAAAGCTGTTGCCTTTCTTCTGCTACTCCATCCACACACTTTTCATTTCTGCCTTTTCTGCGGAAACTATTAGTGCGCAGGCATGGCAAATGTGAAAATGAACGTAATTCCCTGCTGCTGCTGCTGCTGCTGTTGTTGTTGCTGCTGTTGTTGCTGCTGTTGTTGTTGCTGTTGTTGTCGTGGCAAGGAAATTGTATAGCTTGTTGTTGGCGTTGGCTGTCAATTTTGCCGCTGGTTGCATTGCTGCAATTGAATGCCATGAAAAATCGTTTTCATTTTCATAACCAACTCGAAATTGCATTCATAACTCGCTTAGCCGCAGTCTTTAATTAAGTTGCGTTTATATCTGATTTGAAGGAGTAATCTGGGCAACCAAGCAAAGATTACATATTTTACTAATTAAATTGTTAGGCTCTACTTATGAGTAAGTAAGTGGTTTTCATATTTGTAATCACATTTTCTAGCTTTGCACTAAATAAGACCCTGACGAATATGTTGTATTATTGATAAGTTTGTGGAAAATGTAATAAAGGAGAAATAATCTCACTCGAGTGAAACTATATATCTGCCCATTACTGTTCTTTCAGTTCGCTTAAATTCAGAAATTCATTGGCATTTCTACAAATTATTTGATATCTTCTAATTCTCCGCGAACTCTTCAAAATATGTCTGCTTTAGTCAGAAGATATCTTCCTTAATTGCTCTTCTTTTATTCTTACTCTTTTATTCTAATTAATAATATACAAAATATAATAATAATAATAATAATAATAGCAATAGCGGATTCTACTGGATTCGAACACCAAATTTTTGAAGTGCTATTTTTCATTTAAGGGTTCTACTTAGTTGGAGTGTATGTGTAAAAACAAGCTATTTGCCACTTGCCACTTGCCACTTGCCTCCTGGCCGTCTAAGTGGGCTTGGTAAATAACTTGGTGAATTAGTAGGAAACTTGTGGCAATATTGTTAGCCCCGCTTTCTAATTGGCTGAGGCACTTGCACAGTTTTGCTGGCAAGGATTTATTTGCCTCACTTAATTGCGGCAATTAGCGAGGCGGCAGTGCGCAACAGGAAAACAAATTAAATTGCACGGTAGTCAGGAGAGGGGGAGGGGGAGTGGATGTGCAACCCTGCCAAATGCTAGTTGATGTCGTTAACTAGAATTGGCATTGGTCTAACCAGCAAGTCTGTCATTCTCCAAGCATTCAATCAGTTTTCCTTTTTGTTTTTGTTTTTGCTTTGCGCTGCATTTTTTATCAGCAACAACAGAAATGCGAAAAGCAAACAACTTGCAACAATGTTATGAACTGGTCGTCGTTTGTCGTTGGTCGGTTGTTCGTTGGTGGTTGTTGTCGGTTGTTGTCGGTTGCTGTTTCGTCTATCGCCAGCCACTGTCTGACAACGCGGAAATGCCAAACCAGCAGCACCGCCCGGCAATCTGCAATGCCCCATGCAACAAAGCCAGTGCAGCAGCAGCAGCAACAGCAACAGCAGCAGCAACAATGGCGTCTAAATTGTCAACTCACAAAGGCGGCCAAGTGATTTGCATTTGAACGCCGCGCGAAAATGAAGTAAAGCAGCAACAACAGCAGCAGCAACAACAGCAGCAACAACAACAGCAGCAGCAACACTCCAAAAAATAGCATATAGAAAATGGACACCTTTTGCAGAGCTCAACTTGGCTTTCAGCAAGTAATTTCTTGTAACTAGTAAAATAATGTATACAAATAAAATACTCATTTCAAAAACAGATATGCAATTTATATAAACTACTAATTATTTGCTGAATAACAGTGTATTTTGTGCAGAAATTGTCAAATAAGTGAAAATTCTTTGGCATTGCTTGTGATTAAGTTCGAGTTTGTCTCTCTTCAAGCTGCATTCAACTTCAGTTTAGACAATTTCAAGTGGTTCACTGGGCAAATCGAATGTTATGCGCTTTTTTGTTGAGTGTATGTGTGGCACTTGAATTTCCTTGTTGCGCACCCAAAGCCGATGACATTTTCCAGACGATTGTGGCGGCTGCTTGGCTTGGCTTGGCTTGCCCCGTCAGCAGCACCACCAGCACCACCTTCTGCTTTTGGCTGCAAAATTCAATTTGCAATTGCACAAGCGCGTAACACGGTGGCTGCCCCTTGTGCCGCAGCTAGCAGCGCGCCCTGCCACAAACTGCTGGTCGTTGGTGCTTGGTGCGTTGCATTTTGTTGGCGCGTGCAAGTTGCACATTAATTTCATTTCATTTCATTTCATTTTGCCTCGCATTTCGAGGTGTGGCACCGTCGATTGCGGCAACAACAACAACTCTAACAACAACAACTCCAACAACAACAACAACAACTCGTAGTTCAAACTCCGCGCTTAGTTCATTTGCCTTTTTCTCTCTGTTTTGCATTAGAAAAAGGCAAATTGAAATGAAATCAAATGCCAAGAAGCAAACAATTTTCTAGTTGTTGTCGCTGTTATTGTTGTTATTGCTGTTGTTGCTGTTGTTGCTGTTGCTGTTGTTGCTGTTGCTGCTGTTGTTGTTTGTTTGCCTTCATTTTTCCAGCAATTTGCATTGCAAATTTTTTGGTGCTTGCAGCGAAAATTGTGCGGCTGCTTTATGCCTTTTGTTGCAAGTAGAAGTAGCAAGCAGTTGTTGCTGGTTTTACCCGTGACTGATGACAACGCGTCTTCTGCTTCCTCTTCTTGTTGCTGTTGCTGCTGCTGTTGTGTAGGTGGTTGGCGCTGGCGTATACGTGATTTTTTGGCATTTTTACTTATCCCACATTCAAGCAGACATCGTCGTTGTTGTGTGTTGCTTGTGGCCTGCTGCTGCTCTTATTGCGATTGTTGCAGTTGAATGCACTTCTCAGTTGCTGCTGGCATTTGAATTTGATTGTGCTGCTGCTCTGCTTGTTGCAGTTGTTGTTGTTGTTGTTCTTCTTCTGCCAGCAAAATGCGTTTTTCATTTGGCAATTTTTATGATGCATTTTCCGGTTCTTCGATTTATTTGGTTAGCCTAAAGACTCAGTTTTGAATTTGCACAAAGTGAAAGATAGAAAATTGAATACAACTTTAAGTTAGTTTGAGTCTGCAGCGTGTTTTGCATATGATAAGTGAATGTAGAATGGTAAAGTTATTCAAAGCTGAAATACAAACTATTTTTCTGCTGATTTAATTAGTTGTGGCAAACTCTTAAGTGGAATTGGAAAGTTATGCAGCAGACCATTGGATAGAAATCAAATATTTCCTGAGCGCCTTTGGAGTTGTAAGCAACCAATGCATATTATTATTATCGAGTTGCAGGTTTGCTTAGAGGACCAATTTAATTTGTCCTGGCATTTTCACTTGTGGCAATTTTCCACATGAATTCACCTTGTCGCTGTAAGCAAGCAATTGACAATCCACTCTTGGGCTGTGTTCCATTAGAGCTGCCAATTGATTTTATTTGCCATTCATCAAAAGGAGTGCGTCTGGTTTGGGGTAGATGTGGACTATTGACAGCTCAGCTGTCAATGGTTGTCACTGACAAATGAGGCGACAGTCGCGAGGAGCTGCAGGCGGCAGATGTGGAGCAGGCGATTGCCTGTGTAGACTGTGTGGCAGCAACAGCAGGTTCATTTAACAAATTGCCACGCAGGCAATTTGTGGGGCCTGCCCAAGCGGCGTATGAGTTATGTGAAGTTGCTCAAATTGCATAAGCAGCGACAACTTTCCAAATTGTGGCATAGTAAAATAAAATAACAATAACAATTGCAATTTGCCATTGCAGAGCAACATACGCAGCAGCAGCAGCAGCAGCAACAGCAGCAGCAGCCACAACAGCAACAGCATCAGCATACACAGCAGCAACAGTTGCAACAGCAACAACAGCAGCAGCACGCGCAGCAACAGCAATTCGGCATTGTTGACTCCAGCAACAGCAACAGCAACAACAACAGCACCAACAACAGCAACAGCAACAGCAACAACAACAACAACAGCAACGGCGTCTCCTCCAAGTCGTTTGTGCCCTGTAAAGTTTGTGGCGACAAGGCATCGGGCTATCATTATGGTGTAACCTCCTGCGAGGGTTGCAAGGTAAGCAGTTGCATGCAACACTCCAACAGAAAGCCAATTACATTATACATATTATACATATCCATAACATTTTGCAGGGCTTCTTTCGTCGCAGCATTCAAAAGCAAATCGAATATCGCTGCTTGAGGGACGGCAAGTGTTTGGTTATCCGCCTCAATCGGAATCGCTGTCAATATTGCCGCTTCAAGAAGTGCCTCTCGGCTGGCATGAGCCGTGACTGTGAGTAATCATTTACAGTTTATGATTAAGTATGTTGCACTCAACTCTCAACGAATCCAAGACGAGACCAACTGCTGCACCCACAGCTGGTCGGCCAGTTGAAGTTGTCGTCGCTGTTGGCCTCTTGATAGCTTTATTGGCCAACTGTGCAGCCAGCGTTGCCACATCTTGCACTTTGCTCGATTAAGGATTGTGTCGTGGCCAGTTGCCAATTGGGAATTGACAGCATCCGATGTGGTTGGCTTGCCAAAGAGCCGCCACACGGCTCTCAATCAGCAGCATAGCTTAACCCAATAATAGCGGCATATTGCTTAATTGATGCGGATAACGCTTGAATAACTGTTGATTGTCTTAATTTGATTAGCCACATTGGCAAATCAGGCATCAGCAAAGATATAATTCACTTTTGCTTGACTAAACCAAGCTGATCTTGGACAATATATAATAATAGTTTTAAAGTGTGCTTGATTAAATTTAGATCGTCTTAATCTGACTGGACAAATGGGCAAATAAGTGCTTTAGACACTATATATAATACAGTAAAACTGAACCGATTTTCAAAGCAATAAGTTTCTAGTTAAGTTTTGTCTTTTAAATGAATACTGTATTTAAATTTCTTCACTTGGGAATGGAGGCACCAAAGAATCCTGAGAATTCCCAAGCACTTCTTACGCATTAGAATCGGCGGCGTTGCCCAACTTTATGTGGCATGTCTTTGTTATTATGTTCTGGCCAAAACACAAATCTTCCTCTCAAAAGAGTCATTCATCTAAGTTGATTAGCTGCGTAGCTGCCACAGCTTCGTTGAAAGGCACACAAGCCAATGTGCCGCCAGCAACAACAAATTTAGATTCCTGTCAACAGAGGTGGGTGTACTTCCTGGAATCACAATCCAGCAATCACAAAAAGGAGCCTTAGAAAGCAAATTAGTTTTTATGAAGCTTGTCAGACGAAAATGTTGCAACACAAAACAACAGCAACAACAGCAACAGCAATTGCCGTTTGTCGTTGTTGCGTTTAAATGCAATTTATTTGATGTTGCACAATTAATTGCCTAAAACGTGAAAGGGGCAGGAGTAGTGGTAGGGAAGTGGGCGAGGGGGGTTGTCTTTGTATGCTCAGTGGGTGTGTGACAGACATTTGTTGTTGTCATTGTTGTTGTTGTTTGCTGTTGTTGCTGTTGTTGTCGCTGTCAGTGCTGGTTGTTGGTGTATTGCTTGCAACATTTATTAGTCGCCCTGCAACATTTGTTGCCATTTTTTATGGCCTTTGTGTGCAACAGCCTAAGCAAACACTTCCTTCATTTTCAAACAGCGTTCGTTGCCCACGCAAAGACCGACCAATCCTCTATAGCTATCTCTCTCTCTCTCTCTCCCTCTCTGTCTTTATCTTTCTTTATCTCTCCATCTCAGTCTAACTGCAAATGCAGAGCAGCCCACACAGAAATGGATTTTCATGTTTGCTTTTCGCCAGTTTTTAATGATTTTGCCAGCCAAGTTTTGCAAGTTTTCAGTTTTCAACTTCCTCATCCTTTTAACTGTTTTGCCATTGCATATGGAAAGTTTCAATAATTCACCCAAATTGCTTTTGTGGCAGCTTGTGATTGCTGTTGTTGCCGTGGTTGCTGTTGTTGCCGTTGTTGCCGTTGTTGCCGTTGTTGTCGTTGTTGCCGTTGTAGTTGGGCGTTTTGTTGGCTTTGATTTGCTCGCCGGTTTTCCGGCTGCTGTTTAATTAGACTCTTGGCTCGGCTTATTCGTGTTTATGGCAATGCCACTTTGCCTTGCCAATCGCACGCCGTGAGAGAATTTCCAATTAAGTTAGCAATTTTCATTTCGATCTAGCCGAAAAACGAAAAACTAAACAAAAAAAAGAGCAGCCAAAAACTTTGCTCTCAACTTGCCTTAAATTATTTACCAGGCAGCTGGCAGAGAGCAGTCAGCATGGAAAACACATCTCTTTTTCTTTCTCGTATTTGGGTCAACTCACGTCATGCGAATAGGCAAATAAATGCAATTATGTCGTGAGTGGGCGTGGCTCACTTTTTGTTGCTGTTGCTGCCCGACTCTAAAAATGCAAAAAAGTATTTGTTTCATTGCAGGAGCAACAACATTTATGGTGCAATGACACGGCCCAAAAAAATGGCACATCAAATCTAGATATAGAAAAGTTGGAGCCGGCACACATAAAGAATATAAATTGAAGTTAGTTTTCCAACTTTGAAAGGCATTGCTTAAAGTTAGCTTTAATGTGCTCCTCACTTAGAAGCAGTCTAGTTTTCTTCAGATTGGTATTTATAATACTTGTTAAATCAGCAAACTAAATAACGAAAAACTCTGCTAATCAAGTCAGTTAATCTTTTTCATTAGCTAAATAAAGTTAACTCCAATGAGCCTTTAGTTATTGGCCTAGAAGCAGTCTGGTTATCTGCTAATATAATTAAATCTAGTTGCTGAAATTGTTTGACTTATTTATGTTTATCTCTTTCGCAAATCTGCCAGCTAAATAAATAAAAAAGTTAGATAATTTTATTCGTATGCTAAATTTATTAAATGTGAAGTGCTGTTGACGTTATTATTATGATAACTTAATCCATGCTGCTGCTGTTGCTGCTGCTGCTGCCGAAAATTAGGCCAAACTTCAGGCACACGTCAACAAAATACACACAAACATATTTTTGCGGTATTTTGTGGCAGCAGCAGCAGCAGCAGCAGCAGCTTCCGCAAATGAAATTTTAGCGTTAATCAAATTTCTGGCAAAATTGCAAAAGTTGCTGCTGTTGTTGTTGTTGTTGTTGCTGTTGTGGTTGCTGTTGTTGCTCCTGTTGTTGTGGTTGCTGAGGACTTAACTGCTGTTGCTCCACGTGGCGTTTGTGGTCTGTCAATCGGAATGCAATTAAAGCAAAAGTTCTCTCATTGCCGAAGTGCCTTGGGAATGAGCACAGAGTTGTCGCCGGCGGCAGCAACAACAGCAGCAACAACAACAAGCAACACAAACTGGCTCCGTTTCCAATTGTTGTCAATTTGAAAGCAAACTATCAAATGTCAGCTACACAGATGTAGTTGTTGTTGTTGTTGTGATTGTTGTGGATGCCTTTTTGGGCAGCCAAAATCAAGCTGCTGTTGCTGTTGCTGTTGCTATTGCGTCTGCGCAGCCAGCAAATGACAGCAAAGTAGACACGAAACAAAAGCAACAAACAAAAATGAGAGACGGAATTGTAATTGTGGCCTAAACTGGGTCAGCTGACAGGCCACATCCACTGCCACACAATCACATCCACATCCACATTCAACTCAAGTCAAGTTCTATGCGAATGCGAATTGTGTTGTTGCTGTTGTTAATGTTGCTGTCGACTCACTGCTGCTGCTGTTGCTATTGCTGCCGTTGCTGTGGTTTTTGCCCATTGTTGTTGTGCAGTTGCCTTTTTTTGACAATTGCCAAGCATTGTTGCTGTCTACAACAAAGCGCAAGCAACCACAGCAACAACAACAACAACTAACACCTATTTGCCATTGTTTTTTGCAGTTCCATTGTGTTGGCTTCATAATTTGGCAATTGAAACTGCCACAGAGAAAAGTTGGCAACAACAACAAAAAAACCCAAATTTTCGGTCTGTTTGATTTGAATTGAGTGATTGCCTCAGATTGGTCGTGTTTAAAATGGATTAATTGCAAATGGGTGCAAATATCGGTTTAATGTTGTCCACGAATATGTGTCAAACTTATATATTTTGTTAAAAAAAAAAAGACAAAATTGAGACAATGCTCAATCAATCAATCAATCTCAATCTGATGAGAATTGTTATATGGAAAGTTTATACGCAAGAAATTCGAAGCTAATTGGTTAAAGCTGATGGAGTGGAACCTTTGGATAAATGTGTTCTTATAAACCTTTACTTTCCTAACAGCATTTTTCAAGCAACTATTGTTGCCTATGATTTATTTGTAATTTTGTTTATATATTTGCACTGTGTGTCTGCATTTATGCTAAAAATAATACTATTTAAGACACTCAAAATTTATAGTCTTCAGTCAGAAGATCATTTTAATATGTCTAATTGGTAGAGCACATTTCCAGCAAATATTACTCATTCGTATTGCACTTTATTGCTTAAAGTAATTAATGTTAAGCGTTAAGGAAAATCGTATTCTTCTTTTTGAATTAAGTGCACATTTAATGCAAGTATTGCTCGGTTGTAGTCTACTTTAATGCTTAAAGTAAATTATTGTTTTTTTTATTAAGATCACATTTAGAGAAGATATATTTTCAAATATTTTATTTATTTTCTTATATATATAAAATGTATTCTTTTCCATCAACATCCATCAACTTTGTAGCTTTGCGTATATATTTAATGTGGATAAAACCTGTATCTTTAGCGGGTTGAGTTTGACCTGTGCTTTGGCAGCTGCCCCATAATGTTCATTGCACCCAACTCGAAAAGTCGCCAAGTGACTCAAATAAAGCGGCTGCTTTCCCACTTCCTTTGCATTCTTGGAGCGCCTTTCACTTTCAGTTGTCGTCGTCGTAGCCACTTCCGCTGCTGCTGCCGCTGCTGCTGCTGCTGCTGCTGCTGATGCTGGCGCTGCTGTTGTTGTTGCGGTTCTTCCATTCAGACAGTCGCAAAACAAAGTCCAATGCACGCAGTTTTTTATGAGTCTTAAACAAAAAAAAGCGACGCACTGCAAACATCGACAAGGCAGCAAAATAAATATATATTTGCGTACTTGTATTAATGTGTTGCTGCCGAAATATCTTTAAATTTTTGATTATGTATTTAAAATTTGTCGACTATTTATAAACATTTGGCATTTTCAATATATATTTCGCGCAATTATTGTTTTTTGCTGGGCGACAATAGGCCACAAATGAAAAGTTAAGTAAACAGCTAAAAACACAAGAAAAACAAATGGCAAATGATGTGTAAACAATTTGTGAAGCAGCCGCAGAGAATAAAAAAGCAATAAATTATAGCAACAACAGTAGCAGCAACAGTAGCAGCACCAACACCTGTTGCAGCTGCGATTAATGCAAGTAACTGCAATCGCTGCCACGCCCATTTGGCTGACGTGTGTGTTGTCGTCTTGCTGGCTGCCTGCTTGCCAAACTCTAGCAGCGAATTGATGTTGGTGATTTGCGTCACGTCAATTTGTCATTGTTGCTGCTGACGTTGCTGTTGCTGCTGCTGCTGCTGCGTTACGCATGCGCGCGCCCCGCAGCAACATTGCCATTAGCTCGCTGACTGTTGCACTTTCTGGCAATTGTTGCTCTTGTCTTATTGTCGTTGTCTATTTGCTGTTGAATTAACACTTTGTCGCAGCGCAAAAATTCGCAAGAAAAAGGCCAGAATAAACAAATGAGCAATTTTGGCGATGCGACAACGACAAACGATCAACAACAGATTTTTACACATATTCTACCGCTGACAAAAGAGCGCAATATCAAAATAAATATTTTACAATAATAATAATAATAATAATAATAACAAAAACAAGCCCGAAGTTCAATGCACATTATGTTGCAAACCTTTGGGCAACAGTTGCTCTTGTTGTTGCTGCTCTTGCGTGACTCAGCGTGTTTGCTTTCGCCAAAAAAATATAAAATTAAATTCTTGTTATCGCTGCTGCTGCTGCAGTAAAATTTACACATTTCTGCATCAATTGCAAATTCATTTGCGTCCACAAATGAGTCAACGAGTCAAAAATTCAACTCAGGTCATTTGCATTTGCTTTTGTTGTTTCTTTTTTTTGGGGGGAACTTTCCACGCGGCGTATGCGTAATTTGTGTGCACTCGGCTTAAATAGCTAAAAATCACAAATCACACTCTGTGCAGGTGAAAGATGCGCACAAATATTGCACAGAAATTGTCATTGTTTAATAAATGAGCAACATTGACACCTGATGTTTGCCTTATTCCTAGCAGGTGATAGAACTTTGCACCTGATGCGTTTCTCACAATGAACTCTTTGTGCCTAGTTGTGGGTGTGTAAAGCATTGGAAAAATAGACCAAAAGAGCGAAAAGCTTGTGTTAATTGATTGCTGAACAACACGTAAAACCGGGTGCCAAACCGGCATCGGAATTGGCAGTGGAATTAAAATTCAGATTCTGAATCGGAAGCAGATCAGCACGAATATTTGAGACCACCTCAGTCCACCTGCTGACACCTTATAAATGTATATATATATTATATTTTATATTATATTATATATATATATTATATTTGTCCGATATTGTCATTTGGCTTACTCAATCAGAGATATCAGAGAATTCTGCCTGACAAAAATGTTTTCCCCTTTTCCTAACTTTTGTATTTACCACTAAGTAACATCCAAGTAGCAATACGTCATAAATACCGTTTAAAGGTTTGTAAAAATCTTTCAATTCTCGATTTTAAGCGGACTTTGCATACCCTATCTTAACTGGACTCTAAACTCGTTTCAATTTGATATCCTGCAGTAAGCGAACCAAGTTCAAATTAGTTAATATTTCTACTTAAAACTAACAGAACCAAGCTCAAATTAGTTCATATTTGACAGCTGTAGATTGTTCAGTTTTTTACTTAAAATCAAGTCTTCAAATTTGAATCCATGCTTAGCAATTAACTTAACAATCAATCACAAAACTCAACTTTGCACTGCATTTCAAATGTCAATTGGATTTAAAGGATAACTCGGAATACAACTGCCATTTCTCATTGCATTATCATCCATTTCGCACTCGCCACTTTTCCGACTAATTTACTATTACAGAATCGCACCTAAGATAAATATATATATATATATATATATGTGTCTCTGTGGGTCATCAATGTGTTTTCCAATTATCTGTCCATTTATGTGAGCACACAAATTAATGGCAGAGCCATCAACAAATTACCAGGGAAAATGTCGCCCGCAATGTTGTCGCTTGTCGCTGCCGAGAATGGTTTGAAGTTGCGAGTAAGACAATGCCAACAACAACAGCAACAACAGCAACAACAATGGCAACAATAGCAACAACAATGGCAACAACAACAGCTGCGCTTTTGCGATGCGCTGCGATGCGATGGGATTCGAGCGTTGACTTCTAAATGTCAATCACAGTGCAAATCCAACCGATGCCACACCTTGCCTCCCACCTCCCAGTCAGCCAACCCCTCCCGCAGCCCCTGCAATTGTTCAGGCGAGTTCGCGCTCTGCATACAAATTCTTAGTAAATATCATAAAATCGTGTATATGCAAAAAAAAAGAAAAAAATATGTGAAGCACTCACTAAACGCAACAAACACAAACAAATCACGCCACAATACAAGACAGACACAAGTCAGAATGCACGACTACGAGATACCCTATTAAACACATTATTCTAGTTTTACACTGAGTCGAAAAACGGATTTTATAGTTGTTAAATCGGGGTATTTTGGAAGCTAATACCCTTAAAATTACAGCTTTAATTGTTATCGGAAATCGATAGCAGTGAGTTATCGATCAAGTAAAATAAACTTCGAATTTGAAGTCTCTGAAATCATTTTGTTCAGGCAGATAGACAAATAAACATGCCCAGATCGACTCAACTGTTGATTTAGATACGGAATATATATATATATATTGAATAGATTCGTAGATGCTACATGGCATTATACACCTTTTAGCAATTTTGAACGGGTTGAGGGTATCGGAAAACTACAATAGTCGAAGAAGAAATGTAAATAAAGAAGTTTATAAAATTAGTCAAGGCACTTGAGGGTTAAGTGTTGTGTTGTTGTTGTTGGTGTTGCAGTCATTGTTGTCGCGGCTAGTGCAAAAATAAATGATTATGATGCGTTGCCATACGCCATATAAACACAGACATATATATATATATATATATATATATATATTCGTATACTTAATAGTTGACAACGCATCGCAGCAGCAACAACAACAACAATATTGTGAATTGCACCCGCCACCGGGTTCAACGCCCAGCTGTGGCAACAACAATCACAACAACAACAACAACCAGAATTGCGAGTGTGACGGGCGTTGCACGCATTTTTCTTGACGCTTCCGCGATTCTTTCTTAAGCATTATCAGCCAGCGACTGCTTTGATAAAGCTGCCAATTGCAACAGTTGCTGCCACTTCACGCGTCGTTTGCTGGCTGGCATCTTGCTAAATCTGAAAATCTGTTGGGCAAAGCGCCACCCGGAAAACATTTCGCAGCCAAACTGATTGCCACATTATGCCATACAAAAAAAAAACAAAAAAAACATAAATTGACCAAAGCTTGATTTTCAGCTGCAGCTGCTAAAGTTGTTGCAACGGTTGCTGCTGCTGCCGACAGCAGTTGCCAGCGTGCAAAAGCCATCAGCAGCAGATGATTCTGGCGACTGGCGACTGCAATAAGCTGAAATTGCATTTAATAGTAATTATTTATGATTATAGTTATAATTTATATTATTTATGACAACACATTTAACACTTTTATTAATTAAATTTTTCAAAATTGAAAAGTTTTTAAGAGGTTGTCTCGAAAACAAGTTCGAGTTTAAGCATGTAAATAAAAGATGCAGATTTAGCCTGAAGAATGATTGCTTAAGTTTTGATAACGTCATGAAAATTGGCCATCTTAAAAGGTCCTTCCTAAGCAGTTTACCTAACTTTAAATACAAAAATATTGTCCAGAAATGTCAAAAAAGGAGCATTACTCATAAATTTATAAGAAAAAGCCGGGAAATGCATTTTGGGAAATGCGTTTAACAAGTTGAATAACAGAAAAAAAGAAAAACCATAAAAATAAGCATTACAATTTAACATTTAATTCAGTTGTGCTTATTTGGACCATTTTATCTGGCACAAAAAAAAAGAAGAAAAAAACTTGCTTGTCGAACAATGAATTGCCTTATATATCTAGCTGAAAAGTAACAGGAAAATTGGAGCAAAATGTGCAACAAATGCATAGTGAGTGGACTTTGTCTGCCTGGTTGCATTGTGCAACAAGCACTTGAGTTGCACTTTGGGTGCCTATTTAATTGCAACAAATTTACAAGCGCAAGACAAAGGCAACAAGAGAAAAAGATTTTGCACAGATCAAAGTGCGGAGCAGACCAGCAATGCATTTAAGTTATGCGGTTGCACATGCAACAAAAATGAGGAAGCAACTGCAAAATGCAGACGACGGAGACGATTGCAGCAACAAATGTTGCTGCTGCCGCTGCTGCTGGCAACGCATGAATCAGTGAAGCGTTTGATTTTTACCAGAAATACGAAACAAACAACACCCAAGCGGCAACAGTAACAACAAGCCACAAATGGCGGCAATAATAAAACAGATAGGCTTCACTTGCAACAGCAGCAGCAACAGCAGCAGCAGCAGCAGCTTTGAAGCTGGCCAGCAAACTGAACCTCAGCTTTGGCCAGCTTTGCCTGCTTGTCTTCAATTAACACGCCGCTTCGTTAAGTGATGTTGCTCGTTATTGTTGTTGTTGTTGTTGTTGTATGGCATTTCCCTTTAGCAGCAACAACAGCAGTGGGCAGCAGCAGCAGCAGCAGAATGCGTTGACCTTTTGCTTGGTTGCTGATCGTGTGCTCTCAAGTGTGGCCACCGCGGCGGCAACTTTTAACAGCGACTCGTTGAAACACCTCCGGTTGTGGCACAACAGCAGCAACATCAGCAACAACAGCAGCAACAACCACACAGCACTCGATGCTCATCCGCTTGATATTTGATTTAACTGCTTAATCAAGTGAAGTTGCATGTTGCTTAAATTGCTTGATCTCTGTCTGTCATAAGCACCACTTTATAAGTACATATTTACACACTTACAAAAAAAATCCGACAATTTCAAACAATTCTGCTTTTCTATTTTTATTAGAAATATATTTCTTAATAGTTGAAAATATTTCTTAAGCGAAATTTGGAATTTAGAAATGCAAACGCTTTTGGGAAAAACTCCTTTCTAAAATACAGAAAAAAATATTAAAAAAAGTAATTTAATTTATTATATCAGAGTTTACTTAGTCTTGCGAACCAATCCCCATATAATCTTTATTTTTTAGAAATTTATTTATATTTATAAACTACAGAAAATGTTATTTTTATATGAGAAATTTTAAAATACTAATTTTTAATAATAATATAAGTAATAAGAAGGGAATTTAAGGGAACTCTGTGAAAACAGCACTGAAACTTCCTGGAATTTTGACATATATTTTATGTAAATTGAAAAAACATCCCCACTGAAATTAAGAAATGCAAAACATGGCTTTTAGCAAGCGACAACCTGCACTTTTAGTAATTAACTTTCCGTACGAGAAGGTGAGGAACCCTTTGACCTAAAAAATGTTGCGAATATCTAAAAAAATACTGGCGTTTTTTCTCTGAGTGTATCTTCAAGTGCTCATCAAAATCATTATGATTATGATCGTTATTTTCATGGGCGCTCTTGTGGTCGTGATCGATGACTGTTTTCCTGCTGCTGCTGCTGGTGCTGCAGCTGCTGCTGCTGCTGGTGGTTGGGCTGCTGTTAGGGTCTCTGTTTCTGTTGCTGTGGCAAGTTTGCTACTAAATTAAATCAAAGCTGGCAGCGTGTTAAAACGTGCCTGACATGCCAAAAAGGGAGCGGAGGAAATCGCCACTTGAGACGCGTGTGCGGCAACTTTGCAGATGCCTCCCCGTACCCCTCTCATCGCCCCGTGCCCCGTGCCCCATGCCCCCTATTCTTTTCTATATACTCCCCTATTAATACCCTCTTTAAGTATGCACTTAGTTGCATGTTGCGTGCTGTAAATTAGTTGCAGTAATAGTTGCAGTTCTTTAGCTCTGTGCCCCCTAACGGGTCCGTTGATTAGACAGAGACAGCGATACAGAGCGAGAGAGAGAGAGACAGAGATGGAGAGAGAAGCATTTACATTTGCGCCCATGTTTAGCAATAACTTTAACCAGCAATTAGTTTATAAAGCATAGGGGCGTGGGCGTGGCACTCTGTCCCCATTTAATGTTTGATTAAAAAAAACTGCTTTGTAATGCCACAAACTTAAACGAAGCTAAAAAAAATTGGCAATTGGGTGTGGTTGGCAATAACTTAAGTGGACAGCAAAGACTCGGATTTTGCCAACTCTTCCCAACTGTTGCAACTTGACAAAACATTGCAGTTTCATGTTGCTTAAAGAGTTCAACTTTAGCATAGAATAATGTAAATAGAATCCTTGAAAAGCCCCTTAGAATTGCTTGCCAATTTCTTGGCATATTTTTTATTATATAATCCTGTGCTTTGGCAACATTTCTTTCACTTTTTTGCACGACGGAAACAATTTTGTGCTAGTTTTTGTTGGTAACATAAATTGGCAATCACAAGCGGAAAACTGTCAAGCGACTCATCCTGTTTCCTTCGGGCAACCAGCAACTTGATCGAAATGTGCATGCAACATACAACAAAAGCTGACATGAAAAGTTACTTCCTTATTGCCAATAACCAAAGACACACACACACTCACACACACACACTGAGACACCCTTTTGGCTGTGCACGTACACACATCTGAGCCGTCATCTAAATCAAGGCTTATGTAACTGCCAGCAGTCGCCATGTTTGAGTTGCAACGTTTCTTTTTTGTTGCAGTTGCTTTTGGTGCTGTTGCAAATTGTAAAACGTGCCGCTAGCCACGTTGCCAAATGTGCAGCAGCAGCTTCAAAATGCAAATACATCTAACACCGGTTCGGCAGCTTTTTGTTGCAATCTCACAGATGCATCACACACACACACACACACATACACACACACACACTCGTAGTCACAGTAACAAAATCTCGTTACTCAATTTCAATTGGTTTGCTGCCGCTGTCAACGTTAACGTCGACGTCGACGTCGACTGCAACGGCGCTGCCAGTTGCCAGTTGCTGGCTGCAATGCTTCCTGCTGCATTTGAAAGTTCTGCAAGAAAAGCTCGCTCTCAATCGCCGTCTCTCGCTCTCGCTCTCTTTCCCACTCTCTCACGTTGGCTGGCAGACTCTCTCTGCTCTTTGCACTTCTTTGTTTTGCTTCCCATATTCTTGTATTGCTGCTGCTGCTGCTGGTGCTGGTGCTGCTGCTGTAAAAGCTTTGCGTCGACGTCAACAGCAGCGTGGCTGAAGCAGAGCGACGCCGCTGTTCGTTCGCGACGCTTCGCTGTCGTTCGTTTGCAGCTCGCTTACAGTTGTCTCTCGTTGCTTGAAGCGCGCGGCACGCGAACGCTCCTCGAAAAAGCAACGAACACAGCAGCAACAACAATAACAACTCGCAGCCCCGATTTCGTGTTCAATTTTTGTGTATTTATCAAAATCCAAAAAATCAAAAATAAAAACAATAAAATCAAGCGAATATTTTATTTAAAAAGTGCGTTCAATACACACACACACACACCCAAATATATATATATATATGTATATAGATAAGACATTAAGACACACATACATACATACTTGCAACAATTGATGCGTCCAGTGTGTGTTGCATAAATTGCTAGCGGGCATTGTGATTTGAATTTCAAAATCAAGTTGAAGTTGCCCCTTGAAGCTGCCTGCCTGCCTGCCCGCCTGGCCTGCTGCTGTTGCAGTGTGTGTGCGCCTGTGTGCAAGTGTGAGTGAGTGTGTGTGGCAGAAGAGAGTTGTTCCCCAATTCCAGCTGCGAAGTGACAGTGAAAAAATCAACAACAACAACACCAACAAAAAACCTTACAAAAGGGAAAATGTACAAAAAGAAAAAAGCAGAGCAGTGAAATTAAAGCAGCCTTTAAGTGAAGTTTCTGAAATCAACACGATACAACAGCAACAGCAACGGCAACAACAATAAAAATTAAAAAAAAAAACAAGCCAACGAACGGGGCTTAAAAACCAAACGCAATAAAATAAAAACCGAAATTAAGGCAAACCAAAAAAAAAGAAAGAAGCAAATAAAGGCAGCGCCTATTTTTGGATACCAACCGACGAATTGACGATTGGCAGCAGGACGAGCGCGGCGGGGCGGGGGGTAGACACACACGCATTTGTGAGCTGCTCCCAATTGACTGGTAAATTGAATTCACATTTCTTCTTCTCTTTTTCGCATTTCCTTTCGCCGCTGCTGCGGCTGCTGCTGCTGCTGCTGCTGCTGCTCTCTGATATCAAATCCTCTCACTCTCTCTCTCTCTCTCTCTATCGCTCTCTCTTGCTCCTCTGCTTACGGTATAAATAATGCAGGCCTACACAGCGTATGCTTAATATTAATATAATCATCAAAAATCACACACACACACACATATCACTTACTCCTTCACACACACACACACACACACGAGCACAGTTAATTTGCAGGTTCATTCACATCAATGCAAGCTTCCTGTCTCATCTCTTTGTTATTGTTGTTGTTGTTGTTGCATTTTACTTCCTACATTTTCCATACCAAAAAAAAAAAAACAACAATAAAAAATGTAAAGTAAAGTAAATAAAAAAAAAACAATAAACTGGTTTAGTACAACACTCTGCTTGCTGCGACTATTGCGAAACTGGTTGCAATTGTTGTGCTTTTGCTGCTGTTGCAGTTGCTTTGATTTTACTGCTGTTGCTGCTGTTGCGACTGTTGCTGCTGCTGCTGCTGCGACTGTTGCTGCTGTTGCTTCTTTAGCCAATTGATTTTTGTGGCCAGTTAGTCTTGGTTAGCATTTGCATTCCGGTTTAGGGCTGCTGCTGCTGCTGCTGCTGCAGCACTAATCAGAGCCGGAAACATAAAGATTGCTGACTGCCTGCTGCCTGCTCAAATGTCCAGCTATGAAAATGGCTAACGACGATGGCCAACAGGTGCAACGGCTGACCAATAGACAGGGACAGAGACAGAGACAGAGAGAGAGAGAGACAGGGGAGGGAGAGGGAGATGCGCTCATAGTTGGCAACTAATTGCAGCTGCTGCCTGCTGCCTGATTTCTTAACACTTTCATTCTTCGCATTTCTTAAGCCACAAAAATTCAATTTGTTACTCATTGGAAAGACTACTAAATACTCTGTTCTTAGCAGCTGAGATTTTTCATTAAGTTCATATACAAATTGCAGAGTTTAATTTAGTTTAAGCTTGCAATATTTTTTTGCCGGATTCAGGTCAAGTGTTTTTTATATACTTTTATATATTTCAAATCCCGTCGGGATTCGTCTTCAGCAGGAGTTTCACAGTGTCCGCTCAGTCAACTGTGCAGTTCATATCACATATTATTTATATTATAGATTATTTAAAACTTACAAAAAAAAGAGTTTTAGCCTATCGATGAGCTATTTCCATAAAAAATAGTTTCGGTAATTAAATTCCAGTATCTTATTTAGCATTTTCTCATTAAAACAGCTATTTCAAATTTTCTAATCAAAGCTGCTGCAACTACTATCTAGGCCACCATCAATATGGCAGATTTGTGTCTTCTTAGCCAGAAATGTTTAGGGATATATGTCTTAAGCTCTGGAATAGAAACGCTCAAACAGAAAAGGATGGCAAAAATTAGGATTGATTAAGGGGGAAATTAGATTTAACAGATCGTTAATATATATCTAACTATAAATGTCTGTCTATCTATACACTCCATTCCCTGCAGATGTACATAGGGTATCTTGGAATATCGTAAACCCAAATGAGCAAATAGCAATGAATAAATTAGCTTCCATTATGCTGTATATCATCTCATATTTAATATTTTCTCATCTATATAATGTTGTCATATAAAAACTGTTTTATCTATTATCTATGCAAACGTTCGGCCATTAAATACACAAATACCCACTCCGTGCACACTTTCATGTGGCATCTTGGAAAATCGTAAAGCCAAGTAACAAAATGTCTATGAATAAATTAGCTGCCATTATGCGCTACACATTTATGTGGATCATTCAACAAACGAATATTCACATTAAATAGTTGACAAATTGGCAACTAAAATTGCAAACACACACACACACACACACACACCAACACACACACACAAATAGCGAGCACTTGGCGTCAAAATGTTTGTTTGCCGAGTTCATTAACATCAAAATTCGTCCTTGTGCGAACAAGTCAACAGAATAAAAAAACAATAACAAAAACAAAAACAGCAACAACGAGCCAAAGCGAATTGCAAACATAAATAAATAAATTATATGCAACAACAACAACAGCAACAGCAACAACAAACAGACCTGGTGGAGCTTACTTAGATAGTCGAGGACAAAAGCGACACGTGTGTAACTAAAAGATACATATACGTAACTAACAGCATAAAAGTGTATCTGTATCTTAATCTGTATCTGTATCTGTATCTGTATTTCTATTTGTATCTGTATCTGCATCTCAATCCATGGGCAGCAGCAGACGCTCAGTTCAACGCAAAGTGCTTGCAACTAGTCGTCATCAGCATCATCATAAGTCTCATTATCATTATGATCAACGGCTAATCATCATCATCATGATGATGATCATGATGAGCATTGGCAGTCAGTCGAGCCAAACGCTTAGCTCGGCAAACGGTATTCGTTGTAAAAACGCGGCCAATAAACTGAATGCGGTGCGGTTCAAGGTTTGGCCAAAGCCAAAATGAAACTAAAGCAACAACAACAACAACAGCTACAAACAAAGGCGAATACACACACACACATACACTCACAACACACACACACACAACGAGAAACGAATGACGAACGCGCGCCGCGCAGCCAAATGAATAACAATTAAATCTCACAAAAGGCATGAAATCATCTGCCGAGCGCAAAAGAAACAAAAAGAAAAAATCTGAAAAAAAATACAGATAAAAGAAAAACTAGCACAAAGTCGAGCTTGTAGTTAATGTTAAAAAAAAATACATATCCATGAGATAGTCGCAGCTCAAATGGCTCCTGAGCTCAAAGCTCATTGACCAAAACAGTCAGTGCCCCAGTCTCCAGTCTCCGTTCTACAAAATTCTGCAGTTTTCTTCAGTCTCCAAGCCGTTTACCGTTAAGCTCAGCTCGAGGCGGCCCATTAACAGTTAAGCGGGCCAATTACCAAGGCGGATAATTGCTTAAGCAGCGCTCAATTGCCAGTTGCCAGTTTGCCAGTTGCCATTTGGCAGAGGGCAGCGAATTCTCTGCTGGAATTGTTGCTAGTTGTTTGCCATTCCTTGGAATCATTCAAGTTGTGTCAGCCTTGTCAATCAATCAATTCAATCAGCTGGCTCAGGCTCAGCTGTGGTTCTCATTCTTGTCACAGTTCCAGTTCCAGTTCCAGCAAGGGGTAGTTCTGCGTGTGCCGTAATTCTATGGCTGCTTCTTCTTCTTCTTCGTCGTCTTCTGTTTCTTTTTCGTCTTCTTCTTGGGCTTGCTGTCGCTTCTAGTTTATTACAAAATTGACCCACATATTTGATGTTGTTTACTCTTTTTTGTTGTTTTGTTTTTGCTCTATAAGCGAATGGCCATTATACAGACACAGATACATTTACGAGTGCCTGTGTGTGTATCTGTTGTTATTTATTCATTATTATATTATTTTAGTCATTTCGGTTTTAGCTTTTTTTCTTCCATTTTTGTTTCGCTTTAATCGGCGATTTTTTCTTTGCTGCCTGTTTTCGCTTATTGCTTTTGGTTCACATGACAACAAAATATGAAGAACAAGAAGAAGAACAGGCAGAGAAGAAGAAGAAAAGTTGAAGTGTGTTGTGTATCATGACATTAATGAACTTATATGGGATGGACAATTTAGATTTGATGTGTCAACAATCCATTTGGCATGTGCGTGTTTGTGTGTGTGTGAGTGGAGCCTTATAATTGTATTGATTGTCTGATGTGCCGTGTTTACGGTATGTGTGTGTTGGAAAAGGGTGTGGTTTAGTGTTGAGCAATTAATTGACGGACATTACTTTGATCCATACACAAAGATAAACGAAAATTTAGAAATCCATTACATGTAATTGAAGCAAAATGTGCCAAGCTTAATATTGATGAGATAAATTTGTACTTTAAATAATTATTTATGTATCCATTTATTATGTATTAATGTATATTAAATCAAGTGTTCAAAGACTTGGCTTAAAATCACTATGCAATAATTGCAGCAATTTGAAATAATTTAAGTCGTCGCCCGTACTTTAAATCATACTTGACATTTTGGTGCCAAGAATATACCGCAAAACTGATTTAGTTTAGGTTTCTTTTCGATTCTTGTATTGCCATGTTGCCATGCTTGGCTGCAGATACAAAGAACACAGCTATAGAAACAGAGACACAGCTACAGCTACAGATGGAGATACAAATGCAGTTAGCAGCGAGTGACCTCCAAATTGAATAGAATCAAGCAGCAGAGACACCTAGACCAATACAAATGCCACACACAAAATGTGTGGCAAGGTGCAGGCGAGCATAAAGCCACAAAAGCCACGACGATCATCATGATGATGACGATGATAATGATGATTAAGAAACAGAGCTTTTAACTGTATGTTTAATAAGTGCATGTGTGATATACATGCATATATGGGTGTGTGCATGTGTGTGTGTGTGTAGTGTGTGAAATGAAAGCTTCATTCTGTGTGTGTGTATGTTTGTGTGGAGGTTTTCTATATCTCATGGAGCTGTCATAGTCGCTTGACGAACCCATTCAAAGCGCCAAACAGAACAGAACCGAAACGGACAACAAACAGAAGACAAGCGCAAACCAAAAGGAACAGTAAACTCGAAAACTAACCAAACTTTTGTTTAGAGGGGCAGAGGAGTAGCTGCAAGGCCTTGGCTCTCTTTTTTTTTTTATATAGAGAGAACGCCTTTTTAATGCTGCTGCCTTTTATTGCGAAAATGTATTTAAAAATGTGACACAGGTGCTGATTGAACTGAATTAGTAAGTGACCAAGAAGGGGAGGGGAAGGGGAGCAGCGGCAGGGGTTTAACACGTAGAGTGGAGCAGAGGCCAAACGAAGTCAGCGGCGCTGTTGATGGGCCGCTTAAATGCTGTTGATGGCCATTGTTGTTGCTGCTGCTGCTGATGAGACATGCGATTAAAATGAATATAGCTTTAGTGTTGTTGCTGCTTGGCTAATGACTGTGCCCAAAAATGCAGAAGACAAGTTTAAAGTAGGTTAAATGCTGTGTGTGTGTTTTAGCTAGCGGAAAGCTGCTTTCGCATGTTTAACTTGAGAAAATACAAACACAATTATGAAAAAAAAAATGTGTTATGCCGACAATAAAAAGAAAGAGAGGAAGCAATGCCCTGCATTTATATATGTACATATAGTGGAGATCTGATAAAAACAAACAACAAAAGGTGAACACTTCCAATTCTCAAAGATTTTAAGCTTAGATGCGTTAAATTAGAATGCTGAGAAGAGCTTAACTAATGCCGTTAGTCAAATCTGTTCTAAGCTAATTTGGATTGTCATAGTTGAGTGCGAGAGAGAGAATTTGAAGACTTATATAGCCCAGCAGCGAACCAGTGAATGACCTTTCATTACCGAATGCATTCTGTGTGGAGTAAGGAGTACAAATTATAGATTACGTATCGAATTCGTACTGGGTAGTTGAGTGCGTGTGAGAGAGTGAGATAGAGATAGAGAGGAAGACAGAGAATTTGAAAAGTGAAGGGAAGCCTAAATTTGTCTAAGATCAGCCTAAAACGAAATAATCCATTCTTTAGACTGTGTTTGGACAACCGTTGTTGAAATTTGTCCATGCAAAATAAGTTTTGCACAAGAAATGTAATAATATGAATGTATTCCTTTTCGGGAGTCATCAGTCAACCATAAAAATTTGTAATGCCAACGGGGGGTATCAGCAACGTTTTAATAACCTTGCAAATAATAAATCGCCCTTTTATCGGCTTCTGACCCCCAAGCGTACCTCTATTATGTACCTATGTGTGTATTTGTGTGTGTGTGTGTGCAATCTTTGTGTTGTATGTATTGAAATGTGAATTGCTGCAACTCTTTGGCCACTTCTCGCAAGCCCTCAAGCTAATGTGTGCCCATTTCGCATTTATGCGTAACTGCGACTGTGTGTGTGTGTGTGTGTGTGTAGCCCGCCTCTGCTCATTAGCAAACGCCAGACGCAGGCGACAAAAGACGAAGGACAAAGGGAGAGAGAAAAGGAAAGACAAAGAGAGAGAGAGGGGGTGAGAGGCAACACTTGGCAACAGCTTAGAGAGCTAGTTGCACAGTGTGTGTGGCTGCATCTGCAATTTTCACTTGCACTTTGCTGCTGCTACTGCTGCTGGCAGTTGAGTTAATTTTATTTGCAAAATAAAGCGAAACAAACTTTAAATGGAGTCAAATGCCAATACAAACACAAGCATGCACACATACATGAGAAGAGGAAGAAAGTGGAGGGGGAAGAGAGGGCACAGGCCAGACGTCTGCAGAACAAAGATTGCACACACAGCAGCAGCAGCAACAACAACAGCAAAGAGCAAACGGCAAACAAGAACAAAAAAGTTCAAACGCCAGACAAGGATGCACCAAAGTGCAAAGGCAGAGAGCAAACGAGCGACCAACGACCGAACAACGAACGAAAGAAGCATAGAGAAAGAGAGAGGGCGAGGAGAGAAATGGCAAAGCACTCGACGCAGCAGACGACGACGACGGCGGCGACGGCGACGTCCCAGCGCTTCAAAAGCGGAAAGCAAAAAGGATTGAACAACAGCAGCAGCAGCAGAAATTAAGCGTGTGATGGGTGAGAAGGGAGTGCAGTCAAAACAGCAGGAGGCAAAGGCGACGCACGTGAAAGACGCAGCAAAGCGCACGCACACAAACACACACACAAACAGAGCCATACAGAGCAGCACACACAATCACACAGCGAGACTGACTGAAACAAGAACAAGTGCATTGACACTTTATATGACGATGACAACAACAGCGACGACGACTGCAAAGGGTGAAGCAGCCAGCAGTGCGACGATGCGAGCAGCGACACTGGCTGCGCTGCATTTTGATAGCGCCCAGTGCTGTAAATATGCAAAGAAAGAAGAAGCAGACGCAGAAAAGTCGTCGGATGCAGACGAAGAGCGCAGCATAAAGGGATCGAACTCGAGCCATACCCACACGCAGCTGATCAGCGAGTTAGAGAGAGAGAGAATGGGAGAGAGAGTGTGAGAGAGCGCGCGACAGTGTATAATAATACAAAGTAAAATGCAA
Source organism: Drosophila planitibia (assembly GCA_035043785.1). NCBI lineage: Eukaryota > Metazoa > Arthropoda > Insecta > Diptera > Drosophilidae > Drosophila > Drosophila planitibia. The sequence continues at coordinate 859,017 of JAWNMS010000023.1, forward strand.
AAGGGAGAGAGCGAGAGAAGAACAGCTTAAAGCATGCCCGAAAACTGGCGATCGTTGCACTGCGAACAGCAAGTACTGCTTTTTTTTTTTTTTCTTTTTTTACTGTTTTCGTCTGCTGGAGCCGGTAGCTGATTATGAGATTGCAAAACGAGTCTCTCATTATGAGCGCGCTCATAATGTCGATGACGACGATGACGTTGCCAAACAAACGAGGCAACAACAAAATAAAAAAGAGTCAAGAATTAAATGCGACCAGTGAACAAAAATAACAACAATAAGGAGGGGTGGGGGTGGAGGGAAACAACAACAAAGATCACTGACGACTGACGATCAACGACGACGACGACGACGTTTATAGTTCAACGCACCGTCAGAGCGTGCGCCCCGCTGCTTGGATCGTTAGCAGTAGCCATTGGCCAGTAGTGAGTGAGTGCGCTGATGATGATGATGATGATGGGATGATGGGGGTCTCCTTGCAGAGGAAGAAATCACTCAGACTTTGGCTGCAGCAGCACTCGTCTTCTGCTTCTGCTTCTGCTTCTTCCTCTGCTTTTTAATGCTCTTCTTTCCATTGTCCATTGTCGGTCATTGATCGTGCGTGCTCGTAATGTGAAGCGAACGACTCGATGACTCTTTCATTAACTGCACCGCTCTCATCTCATTATTTTGACACGCAAAAAGAGAGAATAGAAAGAGAGAGAGAAGTTAACACTCCCTCCCACATTGTGCATAACAATAACGGATCTACTAAAACAGCAATAGTTTATTCCAACTATTCCAACTGGAATTTTCCATTGAGTCTACTAATATTAAGATAATAATAATATTGTTGTTTTCTAGGCACACTTTTCTTCAATTCCATTCATTAAAAAAACTCAAATTTGATGTTTTCACAAATTAAGCCAATTTCCGATCAAGTAAATATTTAATTTATGTCTTGTTAAAGATTAAGTCAGTTTTCAAACAAGGAAATGTTTCTAAAACATAATTGTTATTGCTGAGCTTTTATCTGATTTTGCGCACGCCAATAAAAATTTGTAATAAAAATCTTTGCAAATTGCACACATTTTTGATCAGCGATTGCAGCTAAGCGATTTGTGTTTTGTTAGGCACCAAATTGGGCATTATTGCAATGACACTAACTGACTGATTGGTTGATTGATTGACTGACTGACTGGCTGGCTGATTGAGTGCGTGGGTAGAGGATCGGCTACTTGGCTTGAGATCATTGATCTTACCTACTTGGCGCTGCTAATTTGTATTATTAATTCAATCAATCACAGTCCGCTTAACGCAGTCCCTAACGATCCAATCGCTGCCGATCGACGGCAGCTGCCTTCGAGCATTGATCTCTCACCCATACACATACAGCATATATATTATATATATATATATATATATATGTATCTCGTCTCGGTCATTCATTCGCTGGCGATTGGCATTTCACAAATGCGCAGCGTTCTAGTTTCTCGTCTCGATGTGAATATTTTCGATGTTGATGGCTGATTCGCATTTTCGTCTTGTGGCTGGCTAATTTAATTGTTTGCTTTTTCATTAAAGCGCTGCCAGCGAGCGAGGGTAGCCGGAGAGAGAGAGAGACACACGAGAGAGAGAGAGAGAGAGAGAGAGGGAGATGGTCGCCTCTATTTAGCTCATGGAAACATTTATAGCTCGCTTGGCTCGGTCAGCGTTTAATTCGCTAATTGCTAATGCGGCCCAAACGCTTATCAAATTGGAGCATCGCGTCGCAGACTTTTATTTAGCTCGATTCCTTCTTTTTTTTTTTTGGTTTTTTTTTGGTCTTTTGGCTACTGTCTAATGTCTTCGAACTGGCTTTAGCCGTTTGCCATCGGTCGCTGTTTGTTTGTTTGTTTTAATTTAGCTACACATTTTAGTTCAAATATTTGATAAGCAGCCGGGCAGCGAGGCTGGCATTTGCGTAACTTTTCGGCATTACGCATACGCCCCTTGCCCCGTTCAACGCGCCCCCCTCTCAACGGCGTTGACAGTGGGAATTGCTTCCGCCGCCGGCTAGAAATAATGCTTCGTCTCGACTCGTGCCGTGCACTACAATTCCGCATATTTGTTATGTATTTATTGAACTATGAACGCTTCTTGCATTTTTAATTGTCATCTTTAGTTGAAATTTTGGAATTTTGCTCGTAATTTCATTTAGGCTGCCAGGTTCAATAAACGCTTAATGCGCTGCGAAGGAGTTGTTGCTTTTTTTCAGTTTTTTTTATATTTTTATTTTTTTATAATCGTTTCAGCATTTGCTTAAATTTTTATTGTGCTTTGCACTCGGCAAAGTTCAGCGACAAAATCGATGGCAACTTTTGATGGGTCAACGAGGCGTTTGTCTTTTAATATGTAATCAGTTAGTAAGCAGAGGCAGAAAGATATAGCAATTGTAGACTGGATATAGCTATGCCAGATATAGCTGTGTATACTGTCTGTGTTATATAGGAAATTGCCTTATGTTCGATATCATAATAATTAAGCGATAAATTCATTAAATTTTATATTTATTATTATTTTTGTAGTATTGAAACAATTCTTAAACAGTTCGACTCATATTTATGTGAAAATATCAAATATTAGCTGACTAACAATAATAATAAAAGGAAAAGTATTCAAGTGAATAGCATAAAATAAGTGCAGGCTTGCTGACTTCAATTGAAAGTGTGCTTCAAGTTAGTTTAGTGCCAGCTTTGTTTGCAATTCACAACTCAAAGTTGAACTTCTTTTTTAGTGCTCATCACTATCATTTGCACTTTAGATTTAGTGCTGGCCGATCAAATGGCAGCAAAGTTGCCCTCATTTATGCAGCATTCCTGTTTGCACAGCCCCCGGACAAACACACACACGCACGCACACTCTAAGTGGGGCACACACACACACACACACACACACATGCACACCCAATCTAACTCAAACTTTCCAGCTGGCGCCGCACTCAATTCGACACCCGCTTGCAGCAGTTGCATTTGCTGCTGCTTTGCTGGTTGCTGCTTGTGGCAAGCATTGCCTCCACATTGGAGCCAAGTAGTGAATGCAACTTTTGACACCTCCCATGGGGCACAAGCAGCAGCGCCAGCCAACTGTATTTCCTATTTTTTTCATTTTATCTAATTAGGTAGTCAAAATATACAACGCTTCTATGTGTTGTATGTGGCAGTGTGTGTTGCATGTGTGTGTGTGTGTTTGTGTGTGTATAAACTAAACTGTGTCACTAAACAAAAATCCGGCGGAGACTGAGGAGGCAGGCAGCAACGCGCTCAACTTTGCGCTGCTCTGCCCAGCAAATTGTGTCAAACAGATAAAAAAGTGTTGATGGAGACGCAGATGAGAGGCGGATGCGGGCCGGAGCCGGGGTGGTGCCGGGTTGGATGACTGTCTATGGGCCACTCCTTTGGGGCACACAAAGCTAAAGCAGCAGCAGCAGCAGCAGCAGCAGCAGTTATGATTATAACCTCAATTCCCATGCGCTTGATGTGTTTTGTGGAGAAAACTGGCCCGAAAATTGTGGAGCATTTGAATAATTTTACAAGAATGCAATAAAGAAACACACAAAAAAAAAATAAACTACAAAAAAAACAAACTACAAAAAAATAAATAAAAGCAGAGAGATAAAAAGCGGCTAAAAAAAAAAAACAGTGTCCAAAGTAGGCGGCGACGTCAAACGTTGATTTAAATGGCACCCAAAAAGTCAGTCATGGAACGAGAAGACAAACAGACACACACACACAGAGAGAGGGAGACAGACAGACAGTGGGGGAGAGGGAGATGGAGAGTGAGAGGGGGGAAGGGGGGAGCGACGTTCAGATGGATGGACAACTATTCAAATTGAGGTCATTCATCCCGCTTCGTTGAACGCGCTTAAGTGAATTATATGTGTACGTAGCTTGTGGCTTGTAGATACTCATGCCACGAGTATCTGTCAGATACATGTGAGCTAACTTACAGCGATGCTAGAAGGGGTGCTGGGGTAGCATTAAAAACTATTTTTGTCATCGCTGTCGCTGTCGCTGTCAGCGGGGCGAGGCGAGGCGAGGCGAGAGAGGGTCAGAGATCTGTGCCACAACCATTTACACCTCTTCAAAAAGCACTCAACCCATTTTTGAATGTATGCTTAAATGGGGAAAGCCTTTCTCTAAGCCGCTTAACATATTTTGGATTAACATGTTGTACACACACACACACACACACACACACACACGCAGAATGAACACGTTAATTGCTGACAATTTGCCGTTTAGCAGCATTTCTGACTGATTGAGCGGCCAACATTCAAATCTATCTAAACGATCCATTTGCAGATCGTTCAACGCCCTCAGCTTGATATCATCATCGTCATCATCATCAATCGCACGCACTTTTATATATATATATATATATATATTATTCGTTTTTTTTTGGGTTCAATTTGTATGCGAATTTGGACTTTCGTCTGTCTGTCTGTCTGTCTTTTGGTCTGTCTATGGCTCTTTTGGGGCGTCTCTTTGCGTTCTTTGGGTTCGCTTCGTGCGTGTTTCATTTGCCTTTTTTCTTGATATGGGAGTAGGTCAGTTCAAAATTTGCATATATGCCTTGACTGATTTTGATTTCTTGTTGATTTTTTATTCATATTCGCCACACACACTCACACAGTGCGAGTTCGACTTTTACGGCCCCGCCCAGTTGCATTTATTGACTGATTAAGGCACAGAAAGAAGAATACAAAAACAAAAAAAAACAAAAAAAAAACAAAAAACACCTTGCCCCTTCTGCGACCCACTTCGCTGGCAGAACACGTGGCAAAGTGCGGTCGTCGTCATCTAAGGCGATTAGTCGCCGACTCTCGCAATTTGTTGGGCTTTGCCAAATTTGTGCATTTGGCTTGTGGCTTTTCGCACAATGCGTGGGATTTGAGTTTTGGCTTTTTTTCTTTTTTTTTTTTTGGCCTGTGGCATTGATGTGAAAAAGGTCGCCGAGTGCTCGACAGACCGCAAAATTAACTTCAAGTGGCTGTCAATGACCAGTGGCAATGTGGCCGCCCTAAAATCAAAAAGTTTTCAAGTCATGGTCTGACTCAAAGATCAATTACATTCACACAGTTTGCACACTTTAATCTTTGGATTAATCATGTGTTTTAGCTGCAGTTTACTGCTAATTATTCACTTTAGACTGCAAACATAAATTATACATTTCAAAGTGCATTTTTCATTCATCAAATTCTGTGGATTTGCCATAAAAACACTTTTCACTGTGACACTTTTCTTCATTGTCACCAATTATTTTATGGCATAGTTCTAGTGACTAAAGTTTTTAGTTATTCAATTTTAGAGTTTCTATTTTCTCAATGAATGCTTTGAATTTGATGGGTTCCTTATTACAAGATTTAGCACAGTCAAATAAATGGTCATAAACCATTTGACAACATCGTTTTATTAACTATAATTATTCCTTATTAAGTTGTTAATATCTTAAATGCCCATTAATTAGTTGCTCGTTTATACCAAGGAATTCCGTAGTTCTTAACCCAATTCGACTATTTCTATAACGTTTTCAAACACAACAAAGTATGCTGGTCAACAAATAGTGCACTATCTGTTGGTAAATCACTTTGAAGGTGGGTCAACAGCAGAATCAATAGAACTTATCTATCTCCACTAGCATTCAGTTATATAATCCGTGTGACTGAAATCCTATAAAACGCCAAAGGCACAAGTCGAGCAGCAATCAGTTGAATTTCTTACACGCCAACGGCAACAATAGAATCCATTTGGAAATCAGAATGAAAATCGGTAAGGTTTTCAATTGGGAGACTTGTGTCATTTTTTAGAGTTAACTTTTCGAAAAGTTTCGCAGCTTTGCCTGCTGCTTGCCACCTGCAACTTGGCACTTGGCTGGCGACCTGCCACACAGATGTGCAGCATCGATGGCATTTGCTACTGTGCCGGGCATGAAGTGGGTGATTTGGTGCCGGACTGTGAGGATTGCACTGCTTACTACAAATGTGGCTTGAATAGCATCGAGCGTGAACTTTGCCCCTCGGCCTCGTCTTCGATGTCCGGGTGGTGGCCTGTGTGCCCGGCAAGTGTCCACGAGTTGATGGCGACTGTGCCAGTCCAATAACACCGAGTACACCAACGACACCAACACCAACACCGAATGGCTGCCAAAATGGTGCAGTGAAGTGCGGTTTCCATGGCCAGATAATAGGACATGCCGAGCATTGCCGGTTCTTCTGGATCTGTGTGGAAAACTGTCCGATCCTCGGTTTCTGTGAGATTGGCATGTGGTTTGATCGCCACAATTTCGTTTGCGATTTCCCCAAAAATGTGCACAATTGTCCAGCGGGCAAAGATTAAAATGCATTCAAATAAAATTCCGTTGCCCGAGTCAAATGACAAAATAATTCACTTTCAACGCTCATCCAACTGCAATTGGCTCCACGAATGGTCAACAACAACAACAAGAGTAATAATAATAATAATAATAATAATAATATTAATAATAATAACAATAATAATAACAATGTGGCGATAATATACGCAAATTGCTTGACACAATTTTTGTTGCTACTTTTTGTTGTTGCATGCTGACTGACTAGTTTTGTGGTGGGCGGGTGCTCGGCGGGGCGTGGCTGCTGTGTGTGGTTTCTGTTGCTGTTGCTGTTGTTGCTGCTGTTGTTGCTGTTGTTGTTGTTGCTGGCAAGCAGCAAATTTAGCACGCAACTAACAATTTTAGCTGCTCCACATTGAGAAACTACCACCAAGCCAGGCACACACACCTCGACACACACACACACACACACACACACACACGCACACGCACACACACATCGACACACCTTTGCGCAAACAAAAGCAAACAAATTGAAGAAATAGTTAATGCACTTTAACAGGCCGACATCTGAATACCCTCTGCATCTATGCATATGCAAACAGTTGCAAGATATTCACTGCCTCAAATTCTTCAAAATTTAACTGGTTTGGCATCTAAGTGAAGACTGCATTTTAATTTCTGTATTTAATGTGTACTAAAAACATGCCACAGTTCTTAAAAGTCTTTAGCAAATAAACACCTAAAATTGAATTCAAAAGAAGAAATGAAACTACAAATTTAAAACTAAATAAAAAATTAGTTAATTAATTAATTAAAAAAAGTAATTAAATAAAACATGCATTGCAAGCACTGGGAAAAGCCGGAAAAAATCACAATCAGACCAAAGATCCAGAAACATTATTATTAACCTAAATTCCAATTGTGTTTTGTGCAGTTTGCCACATTAAAGATCTGGATAAAAGTTCTTAAAGCATTCTTAAAATGCATATTACATTTATAGAGATTGATTTAATACAGCGGTCTTAGGCCCTTGGCCATCTTACTGTTTGTGGCTCGACTGCAACTCGTTGGTTTTTGGCTTTAAGTGGCACATTGCAAATAATCAGGTCGAAAATGCAGCAACTATCAAATGCTGTCTGTCGAAAATTGTGCTAGTAAAAAAGGAGATTTGTGGATAAGCTGTCAAAGCGAGTGACATAGTTATAGCCACCCGATATTGGCTATGGCTGCAATGATACACAAAAGTTGTTTATTCTTTTTGGCAGTGGCAGCGGCGGCGGCAACAGAAACACAAACAAACTTTCACCCAACTAAGCCGCAGCATTTTGGACAATTTCGTAACTGGGTAAACATATATATACATACATATATATATGTATATATATATATACACATGTGTGCATGCAAATGTGGAGTGCATAAAGTGCAGTCGGGCGACAGCAACAACAACAATAGCAGCAGCAGCAGCAGCAGCAGCAACAGCAACTGCGACAGGTGAATGAACGACCTCAAACGAGGTCAGCAACAACTATGGGCCAAATTATGCCGGTGCTTGTGGGAGCCAGTGCAAGGGGCCGGAACCGAGGGCCGGGCCCGGGCTCATTCATGCGCACAATAAAACCAAAAAAAACAAAAAACAACAACAAAAATGAAATAAAACAAAAAAATCAACTACAAAAAATAACAACAAAATAATCAACTATGTATGCAGTATGATTATGTGTATGCTTTGGCTACTGCTGATGTTGTTGTAGTTATTGTTGTTGCTGTTATTGTTGTTGTTGTTGTCGGACAGTTGATGGCTTCAGTTGGCTGCAGTTGGCTTCAGTTTCAGCTTTAGCTTTAGCCTCAGCCTCGCATGCTAATGGTCAAAAGTGGGCAGCATTTGGGCCACTTTACGGCTGCCCCGCCGCTTCACATTTCACAGTGACCCAAATCCCGAACTGCCACTCAGTAGTTGCTATAGATGGATGGATAGATGGATGCCTGCTTGAATGGATGCTGAATTCAAACAAGTTTCTTTCCCCCCTCTCTCGCTCTCTCTCTCGCTGAGAGTTGGGTCATTTGGCCACTTTGGAGCCATTTGGCTGCACTAAATCACTTAAGATGCTTTTAGCAGGCCGAAGAAGTTTAGGCTTAGTCTTATTTATGTGATTTCCGCCTGCTCTCCTCCACTGCCACTGCCCCTCTCTCTGTGTATAATGGATGGATGATGTTGTGGGCGGGTGGCACAAATGTCTATGCTCGATGGTTGGTGGATGGGTGCTTGAGTGGTTGGTTTGGGTGGTTGCCAGGTGACAGACAGCAATGTGGGGCAGCTGGCTTGCCTAAGCTGGCACGATTGAATGCCTAATGCGGTAGATTATGGGCTGAAAAGCAAAGAAAAAAAAACAAAAAGAGTCCAGTAACCACATTATTTATGTTTCCCCTGATTAAATGCGACTTTTTTTGTACGATTTGTGTCAAAAAGTTGTTTGACTTGATTTCAAATACCTCAACGAGAAACCGCCTTTAATTTGGTTGCATTGGGTATTGATTAAGTTTATAATAAGTTGGACAGCCTCGATTGAAATAATGTAATTTAATATTGAGTTTAAACGAAGGAAACAAATTCACTTCAAGTGCAGCCACATTTGGCCAAGATTATTATTATCAGTTAATGTTATCCTTATGCATTTCTCTTGCCCAATTTCTTTTCGAACTTTTCGACTGATCTTTTGATCTGCACCACTTGTGGCCAGCTTCCAGCTTAGCCTTGAGCAAGACTGGCAAAGTAAAAAAAATAAAATAATAAGTCTGCAACAATAACAACAATGGGCCAACGAGAAGCGATAAGCAAACAAATCGTGCAGCTGGCTTCAAAGCAATGAGCTGCTAATTGACGACACCTTAAAAATAATAAAAATAAACAGAGCGAAGCCAAATGCCCGCCACAAACAATTAACAGAGTTGAAGGTGGCATACAACATTGAATGTGCAACTCGAATGCGCATGTCTGCGTGTGTGTTTGTTTTAGTGGGTGTGTGCGTGTGTGTGTGTGTGTAGTTATTATGCCATAATTAATTTACGAGCTGTGACAATTAACGAGATGAGCCGCCGACTGATGCAAAGCGTGACTGCATCAGGCACAAGGCCTGCGACAAAATGGCCAACAGATGTGGGTCAATGTGTTTTTGGCCAACATAGCCAACAAGCAGCAGTAACTTCCCACGCGCGCAAAAGCCATTTTTCCATTCGAGCACACGCTGCGTATGCGCAATTTCTTTTGACCAACACTTTTTGAGCCTATCCGTTTGACCAGTTTGCACAACTTGAACGACAGCCGCACGCTTTCGTCATAAGTGCAACTACAAACAAACTCATACACACTTATATACGAATGTATCTCTTGGATTGTCCGCTGTTGCTGCTGCTGCTGCTGCTGAAACTGACGGCGCCGCTGTCGAATACCACAACAATAATAACAACAACAACAACAGCAGCAGCAGCAGCAGCAACAACAATACAAAACAAAGCACACAACAAAATCAGTTGCCGACAGTTTGTTTTTTTTTTTTTTTTTGTATTATTGAGCACAGTGGGTCAATGTCCCACTGATAAAGTGAGCGTAGAGTCGACGACGCCATCGTCTTTGCTGCCATCAGTTGAAAACCATCAGCAACTGGAGCAGCAGCAGCAGCAGCAACAGCAGCAGCAGCAGCAGACGGCGGCGCTCTGTCATTTTGTCTGCCAAAAGGCAAATGCGATTTTAATTAATAAAATATGCTGTGTATTTGGTTGCACAAAAGAAATTTCACGTTTACATTTTTTGCAATTTGTTTCGTTATTTTTGGTTGAAAACCAAACCCGTCAAGCTAATGAACATTTCAAAAATATATATTTCCTCTATGATTTTTTTCAGTCTGCCATTTTTCAAATTTGAGTACAAATTTTCTAGTTGAGATAGCACAAGAATCTGTTGCTACAAATTATATATTTGTTTGCAGTTTTCTATGTTTTTGTATAATTAATGTGTGTGCCACATTTATTGTGTGTGGTTTAAGCTTAAATGGGTTTTAGAAACTAATAAATTGGTTTTTATTTTGGATTAATGCCCAACAAAGCATAACATGTTGCTATGCTAAAAATATATAATTGATAATATATGTTGTTGCATATAAATAGAATAGATATGAAAGTTGAGCGCTGCCTGAAAGTATGCAACAACTTTTTGTCGCGCATTCGCCTGAATTGTGCCTTTGAATTGCTCGTGTTTAGTGTAGCATACTTTTGTGCGGCGTTGATAAATGATTTAATTTGCATTTCAATAAATTAACCGACATTTGTATTTGTTTCTGCTGCTTGCAGCTGTTCGTTATGGTCGCGTACCGAAGCGTTCACGTGAGCTGAACGGCGCCGCAGCAGCCGCAGCCGCTGCCACAGCATCCGCAAGCAGCACGCCGCTTAATGTGGATGAGACCAGTGCCAATAATTTGCATACAAATCTAATACAACAGCAGCAACAGCAACAACAACAGCAGCAACAGCAGCAGCAGCAACAACAACAGCAACAACAACAGCAACAGCAGCCGCATGCGAGCAGTGTGCGTGTGAATACACCAAGTACACCACAAACGCCACAAATGTGTTCGATAGCCTCGTCGCCATCGGAGCTGGGCGGTTGCAATAGTGCCAACAACAACAATAATAACAACAACAACAACAACAATACAAGCAGTAACAACAACAACAACAACAGTAGCAGCAGTAACAATAATAGTAATGCATCATCGGCTGTGGCTGTGAGCAATCATCATCAGCAATTGGTCAACATGGGCAGCAGCAGCGACATGACAATGACCCAGGTGGCCATGTGCCACTCTCACGATCATCACGATGGCCTTGCCGGCACCGCCAACGAACTGACTGTCTATGATGTGATCATGTGCGTCTCGCAGGCGCATCGACTCAACTGCTCCTACACCGAGGAGCTGACACGCGAACTGATGCGACGTCCAGTGACTGTGCCACAAAATGGGGTAAGTGTGATCTCAATATCGATATTGATATTGATAGAAGATACACATGTATGTTAAATGATTATTGGATTTGCATAGATTGTCACCACTGTGGCGGAGAGTCTGGAGTTCCAAAAGATTTGGCTGTGGCAACAGTTCTCGGCGAGAGTTACGCCCGGCGTGCAGCGGATTGTGGAGTTCGCGAAACGCGTACCTGGCTTCTGTGATTTCACGCAGGACGACCAACTGATACTCATCAAGCTGGGCTTCTTCGAGGTGTGGCTGACGCATGTGGCACGCCTCATCAATGATACGACGCTGACGCTGGACGATGGCGCCTATCTCACACGCCAGCAACTTGAGATACTCTACGATGTGAGTCTCGTTCCACAATTTGTAAATATAAATATTTATTTGGCATGAATTTATGTAATTTGAGCATTTGTGTCATTCGATTCGATTGCAGTCGGACTTTGTGAATGCCCTGCTGAATTTTGCCAACACACTGAATGCATATGGCTTGAGTGACACAGAGATTGGCCTCTTCTCGGCGATGGTGCTGCTTGCTTCGGATCGTTTAGGTCTCAGTGAGCCGAAGGTGATTGCCCGTGCCCGCGAACTGGTCGCGGAGGCGCTACGTGTTCAAATACTCAGATCGCGTGCGGGTTCAACGCAGGCGCTGCAATTGATGCCGGCGCTGGAGGCTAAGATACCGGAGTTGCGCTCGCTGGGCGCCAAGCACTTCTCACATCTAGACTGGCTGCGAATGAACTGGACCAAGCTGCGTCTGCCGCCGCTCTTTGCCGAAATCTTCGACATACCCAAGGCGGATGATGAGCTGTAGAGCTGTACAGCTGTAGAGCATCCATGTTGCACAGCCAATCAATTCGAGCAACAATTTGATATTCTACAATGTGTAGTTATATGTTTAAGTAATTAGCGTTAAACGAAGAGTTGGCAGCATCAGTTAGCAGATACATCAACTACAACTACTCAACCATTATACATTTTACCAGATACCGATACAGCTACAGCTACAGCTGCAGCTACAGCTACAGATACAGATAGTTAACTACGACTACAACTAATGTTATGCATACAAAAATATTTAGCAATGTTAAAGACGTTCGCAAACCCTTTTTAGCCACACACCACCCACACACACACACACACACAACACTCACACATACACCCACAATTATAGACTTTCAGATACTCTCTCATCGGAGAACTGTTTCGTTTGTTAATCGTTTGAATCGTTCTAGCGAACTGAATCAACTGCTTGAGCTCAAGCCTTACATATCCCATGCGCAACATACCAATTTATTTATTTCATTGTCAAGCTCATCAAGTCATCCCCTCTATTATAAAGCGAAGAAAAATAAGAACATAAAAAACAAGTCCCCCAAGTCCAACTCCTTTCCCAACCTAAAAAAAAAAAAAAAAAAACTCGACTGAAGTGCGAGCGTTCAAGTTCGAAAAATACTGTTTATTATTTTTTTATTAAATACTTATTGTATAATTAAAGAACTAATTATAAATATATCAAGTGTATACATATATATATATATGTATGCTATATATATATATATATACTATATAATATGTAATCCTAGAGATATCTAATGTAGTTCAAGCAAAAAGACCCAATTATCTTTGCTCTCGTTTTATTGTATCTGCATGTAAATAAATTTAAATTAATTCTTAACATTTAACAACGCTACGGCTTGATTATTATTTCTTTAAGTTGCTACATGATGCTCTCTCCAAATTCGAAAATGAAGGAGGGTATTTTATTGGCTAATGTGTGTCCTTCTTCGTTTATTTGTTTGTTTGTTTTTTTTATCCTTGGAAAGTGTTAAACCAAACTACGGCCTGTGACGTCACTCATTCGAAATGTGTTCATATTTGTTTAAAATTTAAAATATCGCATAATTTTAAGTGCTTTATTTGTATAACTTGGAACAATCAAATAGTTTGATGAATTTTTGAATAGATTGGTGCTAAATTTTTGTGTATTACGTTTTCGAAAACCGAATACATGTTGAAAAACATAAGCAAAAAACTAAAATCATAACATATATCTTACAAAAAAACAAAAACAAAAACAAAAAATAAAAAAAAATCTAAAAGCTTCAATGTTGAATTTATATAGAAGATTTTGTAAATTTTATTAGTGTGAACAAAAATAAAAACAAAAAACAAAATACATATTATAAAAATATATAGTGGGAGCTACGTACAAGGCCTAAATAAATGCTAGAATTGGCGTAGCGACCGTTTTATGCTCCATGTGCACCTTTCGCTTATTGAACTTAGAATATGTATCTAAATTTTGCAATATCTTAGTAAATACACAACCAACTCAATGTTCTAGCTGCAGACTACGATCCATGCTTTATCCTAAATGTATTTCAAAGCCCAGTAAGGACCCACAAAAAAAGAGAATAGAACCTTTCCGAAGGTAGCTATAATATTTAATTTAATTACATAATTAAATTATACAAGTACATATATATATATATATATATATAAATATAAATATATATTTAATCAATAGATACAATTTTTTACCTACTGTAGCTTTGATTACATTTTTCAATGATGTGTCAAATTTTAAATGGTATTTATATGGTTAGAGACTACAAACAAACATGCATAAAATACTCCAAAAATCAAGCATTAATAAAAGATCAACATCAAAGTGTCTATAATGTTAATAAACAAACGTCGACTTCCTACAAATAACAAACAAAAAATCTCTCGCTCGTTTCTAGTTAGTGTTTAGGACTCCACAGTCTACTCATAAACCAGATCAATTCAACATGCATATGGATGTTATATATATATTGTATATATATATATATCTAAATCGCTTTGACATTAACTAAACAAGAGCACAACTATATAATTGTAATAGTCGCGTATGTCGACTATCATATTATGACCAAGCAATATGTATTTATGAAAAATGCAAGCCACACTGGCAAATAAAACAGATAATAATACTGAAAAGGAAAAAACCACAAAGAACCCATAAGCAGAATCGGGTCAAGCAAGTTCTTGAACCGTTGAAAGCCATCAATTTAATTTGCATGGAACATTTTAAGATTTATCTAGTATGTGGGGCAGATATTCAAGAATTTGTATACTATATACTATATCGCTTGTCCACCATTTGCTTTCCTTAGGAAAAAACACAAGTTTTCTGTCTACATGCCATACAAAAAAAAATATTAAAAATCGTTTACTATCAGCTAAACATTAAATATAAAGTATATACATATAAAAAATCAACAAACAATTTGCTTGAAAAAAGTAGATAAGAATACGTAAAAGTGAACAACAAAAGTAAGCAAAAACAAACTAAATAAATTGCAAAACAAGAGCCGCAGATTGTAATAAAATTACAGAGAAGTACTTGAATGCAAAACAAACAAACGTCTTTGAATAAACTGAATAAAACATCTGTCAGTAATGTTCTACACACATCTATATATATATATATACTTTTTATTTCTCATTACAATGGAAATGCCTGCAAGTTACTTTGGATGCACAATAATTAAAAGCATTTGGGTTTAGTCGTATTTGTAGTAGTAGTAGAAAGACTGGCACAGATCAATGCAGCCTAATCGTCTCGTGGTTGTGGGTAAAACTGTGTCAACACCTTGGCCAGATCCTGGGCCAGTTCGGGCGTGGCAGCCGCCAATACGCGTCGTGACATTATATCAAATTCACCACCAGCTGGATCAATGACAACGCCGCCAGCTTCTCGCACAATCAGATCGCCGGCACAAACGTCCCAGGCATGGATACCCATCTCGTAGTTGGCATCGGCAGCGCCTAGCGCCACCATGGCCATATTCAGCGCAGCCGAGCCCAGCACGCGCAAGCTGAACAGGAATTATGTTAATAATTGAGAATTTGTTGATGCAAATTTGAACTTACCCATGAACTCGTTTGGCGATTTTGGCAAAATTTTCATTGACCGCCAGCATTTTGGGTTCATCGCGTGAGGTGCCAAACTCACTGGTCACTAGAGCCTTGCCCAGCTCCTTCTGTCCACTTGTCTGTATGCGCTTTCCATTGTAGTAAGCACCCTGACCGCGACGAGCCGTGAATCGTTGCTCCAGCATCGGATTGTAAATGATTCCGATTTCGGTGACTTTGTTCACCTTGAGGCCCACCGATATGCAGGAGTGGGGAAATGCGTGGACAAAGTTCATGGTGCCATCGACCGGATCGATTATCCAGGTGGGCGCATCGGTCAGCTTATTGACACCGCCGCCCGAGCTGCTCTCCTCCTCGCCAATAAATCTGCAAGCATAAATGTTAATCAATCAGTTGAGCCATTTGTATGAAATTTGCCGCCTACTTATGATCTGGATAATGCTGACGAATGCCGTCCATGATCAGCTTCTCGACATCCTGATCGGTTTGGGTGACCAAATCGATATCACCCGATTTGCAGACAAAATCCTGGCGTGTCTCATTATTCCGCGCAATCAGCTGAATGAATGACTCTCTTTTAAATTTTTCCATCGGCCGTATGGAGAATCCCCTTGCACACTCACCCGACCCGCCTCGGTGGTCAGGTTGTTGATTATCTCAAAGCACTTGCCCAAGTCTAAGTCCTCAGCCATTGTGTGTTTTCCACGTCCGGACATTTACTAAATGCGTGTGTGAGTATAATTCAATTAAGTTCGGTCTGCACTGCATACAAATTTATTCGTATGGCTGTTGCTACATCAGCTGACTGACCAGTGCTGTGAAAGCTTGCCAGATATCGATTTGTGTTGCCATATCAACATATATCGAATGCAATCGACTTAATCGATTCAAAATTTAAATACAAAACAGAAACAACGGTTATTTATCGTACCAAAATATTTACTAGTTTGCACGTCAAATTCATGGTGAGCAGCTGGTTAATTTTATTGTTTTAGGGTACATTATGATATTTGGACACCCTCGAGGCATCCGAATCAAACGAGGAGCTTGAATCGGTAAAATCGGTCTGAGCATTAAAATCCCTTGTGAGCGGCTCAGTGGCGCTCCTTGGCTCATCGTCGCGCGGCTTTGGATAATTCTGCACCAGATTCGTGGACAATGCGAGGGCAAGTGGTTTCGTTGCCGCGGCAAGGACTCGTCGCGACATAATGTCCACCTCGCCACCAGCGGGATCGAGGACGGTGCCGCCCGCTTCAGTGACCAATATGTTACCAGCAGCCATATCCCAGACATGCAGGCCAAAGAAGTAAAACGCATCCGCCACACCGGACGCAACCATTGCCAAACCCATCGCCGAGGAACCAATCGAACGTAAGCTAAATCGTAAACTCAAATCTATCATTATGCAAAAACTTTGTTATTTCCGGCTTCTTACGCATGTGTCTTCTGGATGAGTCGCTTCGTGTTCTCCGTGGAAGCTGAGGTGCGGGATTCGTTAGTGCCGGAACTGTACTCTTGCAGAATCATTGCACCCCGGAGGCTCTCCTGGTTGGTGGTCTGCATTGGCATGTCATTGAGCTGGGCACCTGCGCCCTTGCGTGCCACATAGAATTCCTGCAACGGCGGATTGAACACAATGCCGAAGGCGGTCTCCTTGTCAACGAGTAGCGCCACAGAGATGCAATAGTAGGGGAAATGATGTACGAAATTCATGGTGCCATCGATGGGATCAATAATCCAGGTTGGCAAACTGCTCAGTGTAACTTGACCCGTTTCCGATTTCGACACTGCCTCCTCGGCAATTATCCTAGTCGCATAATGCTCTGATTAATCAATCTCACTTGAATTGATGGCCCAAAACTTACTTGTGGTCGGGATAATTTTCCGTAATTGCATTCACAATCATCGCCTCGATCTCCATGTCAACGCGTGTGTTCAGATCCCTCTCATGCTCCTTGGTGGTAAACGACAGCCTCGTCTTGTTGGCAGTCAACGCATATGCCCCGGCCTTCCTTACCAGGGCCACCGCAAATGCATAAACTTCGTCCAAATCAAGTCTTGTTGAAGTCTCCTTTGCTTGTGGCGGTGGTGCTGGCTGTGGTGCGCTCCTCTCATCCTCATCATCTGCGTAGAATTTGCCCGAAGTGTTTGTGGTCTTGGTGGCGAACTCCTTCGATGGATCGAAACTGACATCGGTGTTGGTGCACTTCGAGATGACCATTTTCTTTTCTCGCACTTGCCTCTTTTCCGGCTCACCAGTGGGCACAGTCGACGGTTTCGACTGAACTGGCGGGAATCTTGCAGCTAATGGCGGTTGCGGTGGTGGTGGTGGCAGTGGTGGTTGCGAAGAGCTTGCTGCTTGTGGTGGTTGTGAAGAGTTTGCTGCTTGTGGTGGTTGCGAAGAGTTTGCTGCTTGTGGTGGGAGTTTTTGGAGTGATTTCGCTGGTGTACCGATTGGTGTTCGAACTTCTTTTGACGGTTTGAAAATCACAAGATTTTCGGGCTCCTCCAGTTGCGGTGGTTGCTGCGTAGTTGGAGCGCCGCGTTTTGGCGTTTGCATATTGATAATCCGTGGATCCGCCTTGGTGACCTTGTAGCCCTCGAGGCCATAGTTAGTCGCCGCATTGGGCGACAACTCAGGGTTTGCTGGATGATGCGTAATCGTGCTTGGATTTGCAGTCAGCGATTTCGATGTTTTCGATGTTTTCGATAGCCGGCGTCCATGCTGGGAGCGTGCCATCCTCAATTCATTGACGCGCGGATCCATTGCAGTCGCCTCGTGATCTTCGAGGCCATAGCTGGTGGCAGCATTCTCCGGCTGTTCTTCAGTTGATTGCCTGTCCTTATTGTCGGTCGTATCACTTTTCTTTTCATCGGCCATGGCAAGATTTGGGTGCTCAAAAGCTACTGTTATTAAAGTCCAGACCAGCCGCCACCATGAAATTACATGCTCCTAGACTGCCACAGAACCGAAACGAGTGTGTTCGACCGAATAAACTCAAGAAAACACATCACAAATTTTGACTTTTAAATCAATGCCACATTTTCCATGCTTTCGAATTGATTTCGATTCTTGCCATTCCCAGAATTTAAACCATAATAATTATATTAACCTTTCCAATTTTAATGACTGCCAATTTAAGTGGATGTAGAAATTAACAATTTATGATACAATTCATAAGCTGTGACCGGGCAAATGTGGATCTGGTGGTGAATCTATCCGTTCGGCTGGGCGTGTCTTGACATACTCCTTCCTTTGACGTCGCTTACGTTTTGGTTTATGTTCTGGTTCAGCTTCATCTTGTCGGGTTGGTGTTTTACTATCAGCATCTTTAATTTCACTTTTGATCCAATCTTCGGGCTGATCATCACCCGGTTCTTGCTGCAACTGAATGAGATCCTGGTCAGCCACATTCGCAAGTTCCTGAACCACCGTGCACAAATTCAGTTGGGTGCTGTCCACGCTACTTAACCTGATGAGGATTGGTATGAAGAGTCTGGTCTGGAGTTAAAAGACAGCTCAACTCGAGACTTACGCATGTGCAGTGCTCGTAACTCTCTCAATATTCTCCAGCTGAGGAACGGGATATGAGATATCAGTTCCCAGTCCATGCATGATGCGGGCATGCTTCAGGTAGGAAGTTGTGCTGACGCTCAGCCTTGATGCACTGCGTCTCTTGAGGTTAATCTTGTCCTCGGTTATGAATCTGTGAAGGGCAATTAAATGGCTTCACTTTGACAAATGCTATGACAACGCACTTATGATTTGAGTAGTGTTTCGAGATGTCCTTCACCAGCACATCCTCGACTGGCGTATCCAATCTGGACTCTGCACTCTGATAACTAAGCTCTGTTCTTAGGGTCTCCGTCAGCTGTCTCTTTGCTCGTTGCACACTTTCGGAGCACACCTCGAAACATTTGTCCATGTCCAGGTCAGGCTTATCCGATTCCGACAGTTTCTTCTTTCCCGTTGCTGGAGTCGCTGCCGAGTTGGGCGAAGGAACCTTAACCCAGCCAAGACTACCATTTAGGAAGCCTCTGATTAATACCTGCATTTTAACAACTAATTACGTGCGTCGATATCGAAATGATTTGTATTCAAACATTGACAAGTTTTTGACTTCAAGGCATGCCAAGAGAAATAACTTTCCCCAGTTGAGCTGCCTTATATAACTAGTTATATTTGATTGGTTAAAAGGCCGATTTAAACACATTGAAACAATAAACTTTATTATACACATATACGATTCGATAATTATACATATATATATATATATTTATATTGTATATCTTGTGTAATTTACATGTATATATATATATGTGTGTCAAGCTAAATAAATTGTGTGTAATCGCTTCGCCTCGACACTGTAAATATAACCCACATTTTTACAATCAGACATGATTAATCATCATCAATAAAGATTAAGAAGCACTGCGTTCCATTCAATCTCTTCGATTCTCTAACAAACTTCTTCGATAACTAACAATAACAATACTTACTTATGGCTGTTTCTGTTTCGACGAGTGTTCAGCAGCTAATCGGATAGATAGTTCAACCAAACATCGAGCAAAACTTGCCTAACAATAATATGATATGTAAATTTGAGTTTTTTTGCAGCAGTAACTTCAATGATATGTTCTCGTTGCAGAAAGTCTTTGTTTGACCCTATATAGCACACACATAGTTGTGTGTAAATCCATTAAATACATATATATATATATCTATATATCTATATCAAATTAGTAACTAGGAATGTTCATAGGCATTATGCAACATTGATATGTATCGTTCACAATCTTCTTAAAAACTAACAAAATCGCTCCGAGCAATTAGTAACATTTCGCAATTATGGTTTACAGATCGCTAATAGTGATTTGAGTGCTAGCCGGACTTACGTGTTCCTTAACTGGTGCTGAAAATAAGTCAAAGATCAACAGATAACAAAAACTACCAAAACTGTACTACAAAAGAATTGAGCGCTATAAGTGAAAAATATAAATGTGATAAGTGTTTGTTCTTCTTTTTTTGGTTTGGATATTGGTGAAATTGTGTATATATATTTTTTTTGTATTTGTTTTTGTATTCAATTCTACTAAAAATACATGAATAATCGATAATTAAATTTGTATCACAACGAATTTAGCAAGAACTTAGGCTAAGACTACAACAAAGAAAGGAAATGAATTTGGGGAACAAATGTGCGTGCTCAGCATAAAATTAACTACATATTATATATAAAGATTTGTTTTGTTTTTTTCTTTTTTCTATACGTTACAGAAGAAAACCAATATTCACACATTGAAAATATCAACATATATAAGTCGTATATCAAATAAAACGGTGATGTAACAATTACTTACGCACACAACTTAAAAACTATGTGGAATATTCGTAAGCCCGGACTTTCATTTTGGATTAGTATTAGGTATTATGTAGGTGTAGTGGGCGAGGGAGGAGATTTACAAGATTCACGTACTTATGCATACGTATATATATCTATATATATATATATATACATATAGGATATAAGCCGGTGAAGTGCCAGCCTAAATGCGTTGGCTAAGTAGGCAGAGAGAAAGTGAGATTTAGGGAGCTAAAGAAAGTCATGCGGCTATTCAGAAGCGAATCCAATGGAGTTACTCTGGCACTTGCTCCATTTACTTGGTCTCTACGGGACGATTGGCGAACAGCTGCTCCACAATCTGCTCGTCGGCCAGTGTGGATGTGTCGCCCACATTGCGATCGTTGACAGCAATCTTGCGCAGCACACGACGCATTATCTTGCCGGAGCGCGTCTTGGGCAATCCGGGTGCATTTTGGATGACATCCGGCTGGGCAAAGGGTCCGATGCGTTCACGCACCATCTTCTTGAGGTCGGCAATTAGTTTTTGATCGAAGGGCTCATTCTCGTTGGGCGTGATGAAGCAGTAGAGGCACTCGCCTTTAATGGGATGGGGTCGAGAGACCACAGCCGATTCGGCGACACGTGGATGCTCCGTGAGAACAGACTCCACCTCGGCAGTTGACATCAGATGACCGGACACGTTCAACATGTCATCCACACGGCCAGTTATCCACAAATAACCATCAGCATCGCGACGGGCGCCTAATGAAAATAGCACAAGCAATTTATAGATGAAGATTTTCACTTGAATCCAATTGAACTCACCGTCTCC
This sequence comes from Drosophila planitibia, assembly GCA_035043785.1. Classification (NCBI taxonomy): domain Eukaryota; kingdom Metazoa; phylum Arthropoda; class Insecta; order Diptera; family Drosophilidae; genus Drosophila; species Drosophila planitibia. The sequence goes on from JAWNMS010000023.1 coordinate 880,475, forward strand.
GGTGCAATAGTAGCCTGGGAACTTGGAGAAATATGTGTCCTCGAAGCGCTCATGATTGTTGTACAGAGTGCGCATCATGCCCGGCCAGGGCTGCGAGAACACCAAGTAGCCCTCGCCCTCGCCCTTGATCTCAATGCCGCACTCATCCAGCAGCGTGGCCTTGACGCCAAAGAACGGAAACGACTGGCAGAGAAATAAAGATGGATTATTTAAATCAATCGTAAAATGATGTATGCGACATACAGCAGAGCCCGGCTTCATGGGCGTGGCACCTGGTAGGGGCGTTATGACATGTCCACCAGTCTCCGTTTGCCAGAATGTGTCCACAATGGAGCACTGCTCCTTGCCAACGATGCGATAATACCAGAGCCAAGCCTCCGGATTAATTGGCTCACCAACGCTGCCCAAAACCCTAAGAAATAAATAACAATAAATATCATAAGAAAAATAAATTTGTTAACTCAGAAACATACTTGAGTCCGGAAAGATTGTGCTTGAGCACCGGAGCATCGCCAAACTTCATGAGTGCCCGAATCGCTGTGGGAGCCGTATAGAATTGGGTGACCTTATACTTGTCGATGACGCTCCAGTAGCGATCGTTGCCCGGAAAGAAGGGAGTGCCCTCGAACTGCAAGGGAAGATCAATAAGTACAAATATGGCTTTCCCAGATAATCCCATAATAACTTACGATAACCGATGTGGCGCCATTGGCCAGTGGTCCATAGACAACGTAGGTGTGTCCGGTGATCCAGCCGACATCGGCCGTGCACCAGTAGATGTCACCGGGCTTGTAGTCGAACACAATCTTGAATGTGGTCGCCGCATACAGAAGATAGCCAGCTGTGGTGTGAAGCACACCTTTGGGCTTGCCGGTGGAGCCACTCGTGTAGAGCATGAACAGTGGATCCTCGGCATCCATCCATTCAGGATAGCAGGCGGGCTCCTTGTCCTCCATCTCCTCGTGCCACCAGTAGTCGCGATCATCGGTCCATGGGATGTCCTGCTCCACATGATTATCCTGGCAGGGTGTCACACGCTTCAGATGCGACACCACAATGCACTTCTCAACCGAGTGACCCATCTCCTCGACCTTCTCCAGTGCCGTATCGCACAGGGCCTTCAGGTACAGCGGTTTCTCGCCCCGCCAAGCTCCATCGGCCGTAATCAGCAGTTTCGCCTTGCAATCGAACATCCGCTCCGCCAGAGAATCGGGCGAGAAGCCCGCAAAGACAATCGAATGGACGGCGCCGATGCGAGCACAGGCCAGCATCGCAATGGGCAGCTCCAGGATCATGGGCATATAGATGGAGACGCGATCGCCCTTCTGCACACCATGATCCTTCAGCACGTTGGCGAAGCGACAAACCTCTTCGAGCAGTTTGCGGTAGGTGAGACCACGTGAATAATCATCCGGGTGATTGCCCTCCCTGCAACAAAAGGCACAATGTGGAAATTCATTAATATTAATCCACTGGCAATTTGCCCATCTCAAGATCAGCAACCCCCCGCCTTAGGCATGTTGCAAGACAAACGCCTACGATTTGCCTCAATTGGATCACTTACAGAGTAATTTGGGGCTTCCTAATTGTCAACGGGCAACTCAATTTGAATTTGCAACATAATTTGCTCATTTACCGATTTGATAATGTTGACTTACGGACACGGTGGGCGCCAATTGTGTCTATCCACTCCCCTCCCCCCACTTGTGCCTCGAATGCGTTTCGTTTCTCTTTTATTCTCAACTCGGCAAGCAAAGCCAATAGCCAACAGCACAATCGTTACAAAAGTCAACAGCTGCACTGCTATATATATATATATATATAATACATATATAAATATGTATAATACATATATAAATACATTATTTTATATACAATCACCGATATCAGTCTGTGTACAAAAGAAGAACATTCCCAATAACATTTTGACTTTTTAAGATTTATGCAAATGAATTTTAGCATGCGTAAAATCAGACAAAAGAAAATGTCTCCGAGATAGATAGATATGAATGTGTTTGCATATATCCTTATTTTTACAGATTAAGTCGATGATATACAGAATTCTACCTGTAGATCACATTTCATATTTTACACATTAGAAAAAGAGACCAACTTATCCAGGCTTAAAAAGAATTAATGATTTAAATAGTACTGCTTAACGAGCATAAATATATAATGTGCTGCTCAATTAAAATGCTCTTTTAACAAATTAGCTGGATAATATACTGCTAAAGTGCACTGTATTCCATTAAACGGCTTTGGGGGTTTAATTAATTGCAGCCATACACAAAATGCATGAAATGTATCAAAAAAATGTAATGCAAGCAAGCGAATTAAAATCGTGACAAGGCATACATATATATATATATATATATATATACATAATAATATAAATATATATATATACACGATACAATAGAAGGAAGGACAAACGAATAATAATAGTGAAAGCGACTCTCAGGTCTTGGTCTAGGTCAGCCGCCACAGTTCTAGGTCTCCATATAAACAAACAGATTGCAAAAAAGCAAACAAAATTGTCAACTGGCTGAAAATCATTGACTAATGTTTATATGGGAACTACCCCTTGCGCTTGGTCATACGAAGCGATTAGATTAAGCCAATAGTCAGCGATCCAAAAGGAAAAATTATAAAATTGTCGAAACAGATCATCATGACGTCATCTGTGTTCATGTGCAAGGTACACTTTATTTATATATGATGAGTATACACAAAAGAGAGCGATAGCCCAACGAAATACGTTTGAACTCATACGAAATACCTAAATTTAATTAGTAATACTTTTAAAACACAAACATTATGAAAAGCGTTGGCATTTAACAGATGCTGTTACGGTTAACAGCGCTGTTACACAGTTCAAGGCCAAGGCAAAAGCATGTTGTTGCTCCGCTGTACAGTTTTACAGCGACTAGTCACAATTAGCACATAATATTTGACTGTCAAACTGTTGTCGAATTTTTATCAAATGAGTATTTTATAAGCTGTGAAATGGCGCGACTTTTTCCCATGCAGGCAATGTTGAAGTGCTTTCCGTATAAGTGCTTGAGGCACACTTGTCACCTCCTTATCTATGGCTAATCAATTTTGAGTCGCAACACGAGACATCAAGATTTTTATGCTGCTTGGAAACTAATGCAAAACGAGAACACCTTTTGATCTTGATCGCTGTTGTTGAGGCCTCTGCCAGCAGCAGCAGACAGACGCGTGCCGACGCTTATCAGAATCAAAAAATATCGCAAAATATATGCTGCGACGTAAAGCAGACACAAAAATCATGTGAGGCAGGCCGAAAGACCGATCGACCTGACCACACATGACACACACACATTGTTATGCTTATCTAAGCAGCTGTTGGTTCGTGTGTCTAATATAAAGCTTATTGCTGTTAGAAGTTTGAAGCTGAAGCTGAAGCTTTTCAAAAGCGTTGTCGACCCTACAGTTTGAGAGCAACATCGTACGATCATATTTGGCTAGACAGACAGAGTCATTGACATTGGCACTTGCATAACAGATCGCGAAAAATTAGAGTACTACGCACAATTGTATACTACAATCAGGCCAATTGGCCAAATACGTTTATGCAAACAATTATAATGAAACGTTATATGGCAAAAAGTCGCCTCTACAAAATAATTATATGATGATTACTGACAAAATCGTTATTATTTGTTGTTGCTGCAGCTGATTGTGTGTTCGCTCGAACTTCAAGTGTGTCAACAGCATTAACATGAACGTTACTGTGTAGATTGTTTCGCCTGCACTTACACGCATGTATAATTTCTTAGCGGGTAACTGCTCACCCTTTATAATTGGTTGTGAGTAATCGGACGATTTGAACGCGTGATGTTTTAACGACCCACATCCAGTGCTATTGAAAATGTGTGCATTTAGTTTGCAGTGCGGAAGCTGCACTTCTAAAAAAAATAAAAGAACCCACACTGGTTGACATTTGACACTGGCATTCTTCTGCTTCTGCTGCTCGGCTGCCATTGCTAAACGATTTGACACAGATTGAGGCGCAAAATATTTAATGGCAACGAGATCGATTTGAATAAACAATTTAACAATTGTGCACAAATCGGCGTCAACTTAAATAATCGATTTCTATGTTTATAAGAAATGCATGATAAATTTATTATGTTCAAATGTGCGTATTAGCAGTCTTGCGTCGGCTTCCTTTATTGACCAGTAAAAGTTTCAAATAAAGATTCCTGATTTGGATTGCTTTGCTTTGCTTTGCTTAACTTTATTGTTGTGTGTGTGTTATTAAGAGTATTTTATTTTTGTATTATCTGTTATTTGTTTGCAGCGAGCTGTGTTAATTATTGCTTATTACGTGCAAATTGCTCAGTTTGGCGCCTTTATCTTATCTAAACTGGTGAACGAAATTGTGTTCGGGATTTCAGTTGAACAAGTTTTCAGGTGGAGTTAGAATGTAATAATTATGCCCAGACAGATATAGTTTGAGTTTGACCTTGCGTTTGTCTCACATATATATATATATATATATATATACAGCTCTACCTTACTTTGTGTTCTAATACGATTCAGAATACGAAGCATTTGCATTTCTTTACGCACGCGTCCGTTGCTGAACCTAAGTGATAACCCCGCAGATTAGAAAAATTAACATTGATTTTACTTCTTTTTTTTTCTTTTTTTGGAATGACGAACAATAACAACAACAAAGATTTCGACGAGATTGATTTGCACTTTGTGCCCGAAGAAGACACTTATTATATAATGACTTTAAGACGCATTTAACGGCAATCTGGGCAGGTTTCATAACATAACTTCTGAAGAGCAAATTTCAATAACAAATTATATTATTATTATTTACGTAAGTATCCAAGTAAATACCTCTTCAAATATGCGCACAGAAAACTAATTAATGCTGATTACAAATTTGATATGTGTGCGAATGTTCAGCGATAGTTTGGCCCCTCCCCCACCCACGAGAAAAGTTTGCATTTGTTTTGTATGCATTTTTTTATTGCAATATTTAAACAGCGTGTGCAACAAAATAGAATTGTAGAAATAGATAATATATCCCAATATATATAATGAAAACGCCTGGGCTGACATTGACCTTCTCTGAGAATAGCTGTTAAACCTGAGCTGCTGCTTAAGCCAATAAATTTAAAGTCAGCTGTCAGTTTTCACTCTCTGTCTCCCTCCCCCTCTCTCTCTCTCTCTCTCTTTCTTGCTCTACTGGAAGCTCTGTCCTTGAGCAGCAAGTAACGGTTTAGGTTAAACATATGGTTTTTTCTCACTGTGCCTGCGCACTATGCAAAGCTCACCAAGTTTACAGGCAACGCGGGAAGGAGAGGGGGGCGTGGGGTGTGAAGGGTTGCGGCAGGTCGCCAACGTCACGAGCACGTTTCGTAATAGCAAAAAGGTACGAAAATAAAAATCAATACGTTGTTATCCTTAAAGTACGTGTGTGCGAGAGAGAGAAAGAGAGTATGTTGCTGCTACTACTTTTGTTTTCATGCGACCTACCTAACTGTTTATGGATTGTTTTACGGTTTAAATTTCGAATTTGACTTACCAGTAGTAAGCTATCTGATCTCCGAGTCCGTTGCGCACATTCCGATCTAGGAGATTGTAGCAGATGTTGGTCGAGGCGCCCTCCATCCATTTAATTGAGATTGGTCCTTTGGAGATATTGAAATTGTATTGCATGAATTTCGTGGGATCTGCGGGCGTTTCCCAGTGGAATTGTTTAGCGACACGCGACCAAAACTCCGCAGGATTGTCCAAGGATTCCTGATAGAATTTCGTGTACTCCTCAAAACTGGATATGTAAGCATTGCGGCTAATTGCCGGATTCGGATTGAATATTGATTTTTCCGCTGGCATTTTGCGTCTGGTTCACTTTGTTTGCTATTATTATATTTTATTTATTTATTTATATTTTTGATTTGCGATTTGACAACAATTATCCTTTGCTCATAAATGTATCCGTGTGTTTCCTGTCAGTTTTGTTTGGGTCTCGCGTATTTTTATAAGGGTGTTCGTGTTTGTATTTGTGTGTGTCTGTGTTGAAAAATGCTTTCGGTGTGAATATTGTTGTTGTTGACCGCCGCAGCGCACAAGTTCTTGGACCGTACGATGCGAGTTCTATTTGAGCACTGAGCGCTGCGCTTTTACGTTCTCAAGCTTTTTGGCATTCCTGAGAGCTTTTCGCAAAAAGCTTTTAGGCTTTGCAGCGCTGTTCGCGCCCGTCGTCAAGTTCAAATTGAGTACGCCGGCCCTTATCAGCATCTATGTGTATGTGCTGAGAATGACTGACAGACAGATAGACTCAACTCATCAAATTCTTATCGCAGGTTTTGTTGTCTTTTCTGCCTATAATCAGGTGATAATCGTCACTGGCTCAGCAACACATTTCTCATTACAAAAATTTCCGCCAAGACGGAGACACGCTGTGTGAAAATAGACAGAGTTGCTTTTTGAGCTTTGATAAGAGCGCACAACGCTCGTTTACGTTTTTATTAAGAGCATTTTCTCTTTGGTTTTGTCTTATCAATAACAGTCGCGGCCATTTCATGGGGGGCAAGGCGGGGGTCAATAGCAGCACCAGCGGCGATTTTTGTATTAAGTGTAATATTTTTGGCATTTCAGTTTATTCTTAAAGCGTAACGAAATTCAAATGCAACAACAACGTGGTGTGATATTGTGGGATGAGTCTTGGTTTGATGAATTGTTAAGGCAGATAGTGTGAGTACAGCAGGCTGTTTTTTTCTGTGTCAGAAACAAACAAAAACAACATCTTCTAATGATCTTCGTTGCTGCTTAGAAACGTTTTGTACTGTTCCTCAGTCATGAGTTTGTTGAATTCATCTGGATTCTGCAGATCGACTTTGAACAGCCAGCCTGACAAATTGAGAGGAATTGAATTAATATTATTAATACATAATATATTATTAATATATTCACCCTTATCATAGCAGCTGCTGTTTACCAGCGCTGGCGTATCCTCGACCTGATCATTCTTTTCTGTCACTTTGCCGCTGACCGGAGAGTAAACCTCGCTGGCTGCCTTGACGCTCTCGAGGGCGCCGCACTCGTCGTCCTGCTTGAGTTGGGTGCCTGCTTCGGGCAGCTGGGCGAAGACAACGTCGCCGAGTGCTTCTTGTGCATAGCTGGAGATGCCAACGATTGCTTGATTCGCCTCCAGCAGCTCGACCCACTCGTGTTTGTTTGTATAGCGACGCTCTAGAAACAGCAACAACAATAATAAATTAATTGTGATTACCTGTTGCAGTTTTAGCTGCAGTGCTCCAGTGGTTCTGCAACTGTTCTTATTGCATAAATTCAATTTACCTTTTTCGAGCGTGCAGCTCACGTGGAAAGTACGCCATTGGGCCACTGTCAGCGGAGTGGCACGCAGCTGGCGTGCCGCCTGTGCACCAAAGCGAGCGAGTTTTGTGATGAAAACCATTTTACGTTTCGAATATTTATTTATTTCGCTTGTAGATATTTTCGTTTGGAAAAACTGTTGACAGGCGTGTTTCGCTTCTGAGCACGTCTCAAAATAAAATGAACAGTTTTTAGCAAGCGTTCTACGTTTTACGCTTAGTCTATAATGTCAAAGTCGAAACCTGTCGTCAAATTCAGCCGGCTTATCAAAATTATGAATATTTCTAATGAACTTTTTGTTGACCTGCGTTTCTTGGATATGCTCAAAGTGCGCAGCGCAAGCGCCAAATTGAGCACATAACCGTAGATGGGCCCATCAAATAATCGAAATTTAGTATTTTTGGTATTTTTGCAACCATGCATTAAAGGTATCGATTCCAATTGATTTTTGGCGCGTAGCGGACAAGATTGAAATCTTACACTAACCTTAGCACTATTATCTCATGTTAAATGACGTCGCACATTATCTGAAACTGACAATAATGGCAACAACTGCGAATGCTTTGCTGGGGACATAATTAAATCAGCAGCGACATTTAGCATTAGTTGTCTGCTTCGTTATCAGCTGCCAAATATCAACAAAAACAAGTAACAAATTTAATGTGCGCAAATAATTATAAATATGTATGCGTACAATGTTTTCACAGTTGCACATTTATTGTTTATAGAACGTAATTAAATATATGTAAAATAATATGCATAATACAATCTGATAAAAACTTCAATTGGCAACAAAAATTGTTGCTTAATTTAGCGGCTTCTTTTTTCTGTTTTAACTTGTTTGCTGGCTTAACTGTGGCACGAAATATTTGAGAATTATGTGGATTATTATGAAGAAATGCTTGTGGCGCCGTTTCTGATTTAGTACTGATGATGGCGCAAAATACCATTGGGATTGGGACTGGGCTGTGGCGAGTAGTCCGGCATCGGGAACCCGGCGGTGGCCACAACAATCGTCTCCTGCATGGGACCCTGCGATGACTGGCGAACGGGTCGATTGCCCTGATTGGGTGCCGGATACTGCTGGAAGGCGTCTAGGTTGCGGAAACGGCGCTCCAAAAGATTTGCATCTCGCGACATGTGCGCAGCTCGCACAATCGCCTCCTCGTTCACCTCGATGGTCTCCGTCGTGGAGCGAGTGTCCGGCAAGAAGGCGTCATTGTTATACGACTTAACCTCGATTCTGAACAGTAATCTTAATATTAGTAATGTGATCAGTGAAATAATATTAACTGTACTCACTTCTCTGTTTCGTAGGCGCGTATTGGCTGACGGGTGGCTAGAATATCATTCGAATCCTTACGTGGCATGTACAACGTATCCTGTGGAAGAGGCAATGTTTATAGTACGCAAGGTATTTGGCAAATGCAAATGTGTTTAACGGGGTGGCAATTTTGGACAAATTGTATTATTAAATAGACAATAATTTAAGGGTAATTTTCTTATGAGCATGGCAAATATTAAAAAATTGTATACAAAATACAACGATATATGTGGCTCTAAATCGCAAAGAATTATTATGACTGATTCAAAAAATTGTTATCATTAATATACGACGGCATGCGTATCACCAGACTTTTATGTACCCTTCCTTTGCGATAGACAAATAAAAGCCATTTTAATACTACTCTTATAAACTGGCAGAACGTCAATAATTTCCTATGTTTGATTTTATGTATAACGAATTTATAAGGTAATTATTACATTTACACAACAAAAGGGAAATCGGTACGCCACCCAAAACATTCCAATTCATTATCAGCAAAGAGCATTAAGCCAATTTATCGACTGCTGGACGTTGGCAGCTTATCAGTTAGCTATTCCGTAGTATGATTTTTTTTTTGGTGTACAAGTGTGCTAACTTTAGATATGCCGTAGTCGAAGTTATTCTTGGCGGTAATTTCATTTCGCTTACATACCAGCCATGAGAATTTCAAATTTGTTGTCAGCATATTTATGGAGACAACTCATTGATCTTAGTTAGGAAAGGGGGTGGTTTAGGTGGCTGACAGTATTTATAAGACACCCACAAAATGAGAGATGATGTCATCCCGTGTCTACTCACCGAACCATCCTTATCTAGGCCAATGCGTACAGCGCGCGCCATTAAACCGATGAGCAGAAGTAGGTTGATAAACAGCAAGATGAAACCCTTGAAGGAGATGATCATCATGGCCATGGCGGCAACACCACCAGCAATAAGTTGAGCTGCATTCGGATCCACTATGCCTACATTTATAGTATTGGCATTGTACTCGGATGCCTTGTCGTGGAAGCGACCATAGTCGACGCCAAAGATGACACCTGCTGTCACATCCATGGCACAGATGGCGGCCACAAAGAATGCCCAACTGTAGATGACGCCAAGCGTTTGCTTCACACTATCCTTGCGCAGACCTGCAATGGCAAAGCAAAAACAACTCAGCAATTTAGAAGTCATGTGGGAATCAAATCTATCAAAGTGACAGCAAAAAGCACTACTGATGGATGATGGAAAGTGCTTACCATTGAGTGGAGCAATTGGGAACAGTAGGGAAGTACTTTGGGGTTGGGAGGGACAAGATATTGCGAAGAGACCTCATCGCATATCATTATACAATCAAAGCAAACAAACAAACTAATCGTTTAGCTTTGTTCAAGTGCAGAGCAGAATTAGAATTTGTTTGTGTTGTCTCTTTACATTTAGCAGACTGATAAAAATAAAAATGCTATTGACATTCCATAAGAAGTAGATAAAACAAATTTAACTTGTATTACATTCGACCAAATGAATCATATAATCAATAAATGTGAAAACTCCCGTTCCGCACAATTATTCAACTTGTATTTACAATAAATCCTCTGATTAATATCCTGAGATAAGACAATCCCCCTCCCATACTCAAGAAATTATAGTTAAAGAGAAAATATCATAATACGTATTTGTATATAAAACTTTTTATAGATATAGATATAGATATAGATATACTTACCAAACAATAGCACAATGGAAGTGATGAGCCAGCAAACGGAAACGCCCAGATAAACACAATCCCAAATTAGGAGCTGTGTGGGATCGAAGACGGTGTGGACTTCGTCGAGCATGGTTCTGTTGTAGTTTTGGTAATCTTTCAATGGCATCCGGCAATTGCCATGGAAGTAGACATCGAAGAAGATGGTCTTCACATAAGTGCCATAAGTCAAGTAACTGGTTATATAGATATTGCATGTGTATGCAATAATTGCAGTTATCGTCAGACCAATCCAGATGATGGCTTCCACCTGCAAAACAAAAAGTGGGAGAGCGGGGTGTTCAGGGGTGGTAATCAGAGTTTATACACGTCAATGCGACATTCTTCTATCTCTCACTGCCTTTGAACTGCAGTCAACGAATGACTCAACTCAATTCAACTTTGGGAGCTAGATAACGACAGTGATTGGATTGACAGCAGCTGATCAGCAGTTGGAGTATACCGTGCTGATAGCTCTTTCATTTTAGAAATTACCAAAACCTACTGAATATCTGACTGAGAAGAGATGGTCAGTCTTCAGTTCAGACTCCAGACTCCACCCTACTTTACTCACCACACCAAGGCTACCGGCCCAGAGGGCCCATGTTTTCAGGGAGTCAAAGTCCTTGATGCCCCCTTGATTGTGCATACATTTCTGGTGATTTATGATTTCGTTATCGAATGTGGACGCACAAAAAATTCCCACCACGCCCCTCTTGATCGAGTGGTGGGCGGCAGTTGACGTATTGTTTGCGGCGACGTCCGTTGAACAACTAAAATGGAACCGGACGCGGAGAATGTGAATGCAAATGCGAAAATGGTTGTAGCCGTAACATGCGCCAATTAATTAAGCTTGTTTTTTGCTTTTTTTATATTTCCAATTTGCTATTGTAACAATAGTTTATTTTTCGATAACGCACACTTTGCACAATAACAACAACAATCGCAATCTCTCAATCGACGACAATAATTATGGCAATGCAAAAATACACTTCTTGGGCAGTTAGCTTTTATTTCGAATTATTTTCACATATACTCTATGATATATATATATATATATTTATGGGAACTTTCGAATTTACGCTGATATGCGTTCGCTTTTCGTATCGTTTGCCAACTGAAAATGCGTGTTTTTGGCTGTGAGCTCCGTTACCAAATATGTATCAGCCAGCGTTGGTAAACACTATTATATTATCGGCGAGCGGGCGTTGCTGATAAGCGTGCCCCAATATTGCTAAACGCTAACGTTATTGCCTCTCGCTTTGGTGGTGCAGTTGCCCCCAAAAACAATAGTGCTGCATGGACGGGCCAAATATAAAAAAAACCACGCAACCACAAAGGAATCTTATCGTCACATTTATGATGTATAAAGTTGAATAAATTCCTATCGGTCATTTTGGAGTCGCAGATTGGCTGTGAACTTTTTCATTTTTGAAATTTGCGCACTAAATGCGCCACCTATTGACGGTTGGCCGAACTTGAGGGTGCAGCCAATTCGCCATGCAAGTCGTACGACGAAAGTGACGCCTGATTTGCGAATGAGTAAATTATTTATTTATTGTTATTTGTAACTTAAAGTGACATTTTATTAACGACTACCATATGTTTGCTACGATTCGTATGCATTATATAACTATTAAACCAACGATTGCAACAGTTGCTTAAAATGCGTGCTTGAACGTGCATGCCCACATGAACGGCCGCCATTTCCGCATCGTGTGAAAGTGATAGCAGACTATCGCATAGACAAATATCAAGCCGCATGCGTATGCTAGAGTGAGACAAGCATATGTCGCTTCGCAGAATATAAGCATTTAACCCTAAATAATACAGCACTCTCGATAGACTTTAGTACAGTCAAAGTAACGCCGCGGCATATTAACGCGTATTGAACTTCAACAAATTGCTCGTCGAGTAATTGAAGAACAGAAAACAACACTGCGTGCAAAATTACTTCAATATTGATTTGCCTAATAATAGTTGCCCTAGTGAATACAAGTTGTTTAGTTTCGCAAAAAAAAAAACCTATACTAGAATTAATAGCTATCGAGAAGCGCACACACAACACACACACACAGCTGCATAGACTAAAATGAACAATCAACTTAACCCGGCCACCTACCGCAAATTTAGTAATTTGCTAAGCAGCGGCGCCGTCACCGTCAGCGGTCCCGGCCAGCCTCGCATATTGAAAACGACGCGTCTTGCGACACCTGGCGGCGGCAGCTCCAACATCAGCGCCGCCTCCCAGCAGCAACAGCAGCAGCAGCAGAACATCATGGACTCGGATGGGGCAACCCGCTGTTACATCTGTGACGAGACACTGCTGGCGAATCAGACGCAGACATCGCTTACGGAGATGTGCACCACTCACACATCGACCAAGTTTCCCAACAAGCTCGCCCAGCTGGTGGGCGAGGGCTTCATGGTCATCGTTTGCAACGAGGATTTCGTTTGTTCGCGCTGCACCAATCTGGTCAACTACTACGATCGGCTGGAGAACGATGTGGAGCGCGTCAAATCCAATTTGCTCAATTTGCTAAACAAAAAGTATGGCATCAACGAGGACAGCGGCGGCAGCAGCAGCAATGCCGAATCCGCCAGTCCTCCGCTCAAGATGCAAAAGATGACCAGCGGCGCCGGCAATCGATCACTGGACGAAGGCGCTGGCGGGGATTTGTTGCGCACACGCAAACTGGTGCAACAGGCAACGCCAGGTGAGCTGAGGCTATTCAATGCAGAAATGAATGAGCTTTAAATTTTTGATTATATTTCTGCAGCCTCGCAGCAGATGAAATTGGGTGGTGGTCAGGGCGGCACCGTTGGCGGCACACAGACGCAGGTGCAGCGCAAGGCGACGAAAATCTACAAGTGCACCTCGTGCGATTACAAGACCTCGGACATGCGTCTGTTCAACACGCACTACGAGACCTGCAAGCAGCAGACGTTCCAGTGCAAGACCTGCCGCAAGATCTTCCCACACTTTGGTGCAATGAAGCAGCACATGGTGCGGGATCATAATACCGCGATGGACAACACTTGTGCCATGTGCCACATTAATTTCGTGAATGAGGCCAGTTTGCGCAAGCACATGGAAACGAATCATGCCACAAATGTGCTTGTGACCAGCACAACAACAATTCCCGCTGCCGCAGCACCGGTTACAGCTGCTGCTGCTGCTGCCGCCGCTGCGGCTGGTGTCACTGAATCGATTAGTGTGTCCGGCACGGCTCTATATACGTGCAATCACTGTCAGTTCAAGTCGACGGACAAGGGCATCTTTGATGAGCACATGCGTAAGCATCTCACCGGCAAACCGAAACCCTTCAAGTGCCGCCTCTGCTCGCAGCGCTTCGAGACACGGGAGGCGGCCACTGTGCACGCCAAGCAGCATCAGCATCAGGCCAACTATTTCAAGTGCGGGCAGTGCGCCATGAGTTTCCCCAAGCGCGAACTGCTTTTGAAGCATGCCGATCTGCATCAGACCGAGAAGATGTCGTCGGCTGGCGGCGGTGGCAGCCAGAATTTGAATACACAGAAACTGCTCCAGGAGACAATTGATGAGGCGCTCAGCGATAGTGTGCCGGCTCAGGGTGCCACAGTTGTGGCTGCGGCTGCTGCTGCTGCAGCCGAGGCTGAGAATAACATACGCTTCTTCTCGTGCAGCATCTGCTCGCTGACGTTCATCCAGGAGACGTACTACAATCACCACATGGATACGCATAGGCGTGACAAAAAGGGTGTTGCCACTGGAGGCGGCAGTGGAGGAGGCACCACAGTCCTCAATTCCGCTGCCACAGCGCTGCTCAGCGATGAGCCCAGCGACTCGGCCGGCGGCGGTGTCAAGGAGGAGACCAACGAGCACAATGCCGAGGCCGACATTGAGAGTCTGTTCGAGAAACTGCATTCGGAGAAGAGCGACGGCGAGAAGAACAAGAATGAAATGGTCATCACCTCGCAGGAGGGCAACGGCGGCATTACCTTCAACATAACCATACCACAAGTGGATGCCACTGGCGTCGAGCAATCCGATAAGAACTCGCCCAACTCACAGGCACCAGTTTCCGTCAGCATTGACATGCCGGTGCTCGATCAGGCCGAGGAGGAGGAGTCCCAATCGCAGGGCAGCAACAATGACAACAACAAGGCAACTGACAAATCAAATGCGGCGCCTGTTTCCATGCCGAGCCTGGATGATGACAATGAGGCTGCTGCGGCAGCAAGTGCATCCGATACAACAGATGGCAACGCCGCCAGCAGCAAGGAGAAGGCCATTGCCAAGGCGGAGCAAGCAGCAGCAGCCAAGGAAGCCAAGGCGAAGGAGGAGGAGGCCGAGGGTGAGGTTGAGAGGCATGAGGCCACAGACACGCCGACAGCCGAGCAGCAAGCAGCCGAATCGGAGGCCGCTGCCAATGAAGCTGCAGAGGCTGAAGCAGCAGCAGCTGCCGCCGGCGAGGCCGAGGCTGTCGAGGGGGCAGGCGGTGAACAGGTCATGGAACTGGACGAGGCAATGCAGGCTCAAGTCGATGGCGGCCAGATCAAGTTCATCGTCAATGAGAACGGCCATTTGCTCCAGCTGGATAACCACATCTTGACCGATGCCGATGGCAACCAGATTATCGTACAGGATCCGGAGCAAATACAACAGCTGCTGCAGAGCGTCGGTGTGCTGCAATCGGGCGAGGGACTCGAGGGCGAAACACTGCAAATGATGACCGACGGCAGTGGCCAGATGGTTCTCGTCCATGGCGATAACAATGAGCAGCAGCTGATCGATGCTTCGCTGCTTAATTCCGAGGGTCAAATCATCATACAGCAGGGACAGGATGGCGAGGAGGGCCCCCATGTCATCAGTGAGGATGGCACCCGTATACCCGTCTCCGTATCCTACACCGAAGATGGCCAACCCATTGTGCAGGTGCAGCAGCAGGTGCTGGAGGCGGCCCAACAGCACGGTGCCGAGGAGAAGGAAGCGGCTGCTGCCGCCGCCGAGGAGGCAGCCGAACAGCATGCGGCACAAACAACCGAATCGGTGACAGTTACCACGGCAGCCGCTTCGGTGACCACCAACACGGCCGCCAGCAGTAGTACCGGCGGCACCGCCGGCTTCTTTGCCCTGGAGGAGTTCGCCGAGACGAAAACGGACTAGGACTGGCTGTAGGCGCGGAGCCGTGCACACTACAAAATACGAGCATACGATAAGGAATGGTGAGTCTCCCATCAGACATCTAATGTATTTAATAATCGCTTAATAATCGAATTTCTAATTTGTAGGTTTTAATAGATGGATGAAGACCAAACAGTAGCCACTCAGGCAACTGATACTGATCGCTCGGCGCAACATCAAGAAGACATTTAACACCCACAAACACACACCATTTACAACATACGCATTTGATATACACACACACACACACACACACACATACATATACACACCACATTTATACATTTAGCTTATGTATTAACACTCCAGTTGACAAACATAACATTTTGTAATCGAGATCGATCCACTTTTACAATTGCTGCCAAAGATCAAATTTTGGCCATCATCTGAAATCGCAATTGTTTTTGACAGTGTATTCATTGCCTTCACTTGGCAATGTTTTTAGGCTTAGGTTTAGCATAGAGACAACAGAACACAAAACAAGAGTAAACGTAAACTTAAAATGTAAAAAAAGGAAACCAATTCATATAAATATAAACACTAAATAAAATCGACAAAAAACAAAACAAAACAAAATCAAAATCTATCTTCTAGTGGATGTTATCCATCCTAAAGAGACCCAATTCGAAGCATCCAGCGTCTGTAATTTAAATCAACCCCTATTTCTGTACTGAGGCCAATCTGTACTCAGTACTCGAAATGTTATACAAGATAATGAATAGCTGAACACTCATCCACTTATCCGTATAGTACACACACACACACACACACACACACACACACTCACACACACATACACATGATTTGAATTATATTGTATGGCATATGTAACGATATGCAAATGTGTGTGAAAAACGATAGCAAAAAGAAGAAAAAATAGAAACAAAAAAAGTAAACTTAAACAAAGCTTGTTTTATATATTTGCGTTTGGTAAATGGTGATAAAAATTCAATTTGCGTATAGAGATGCAGATAAGGCAATAATATACACAATACCATATATTTTCCATATATATATGTATATACATATATACATAATTAGATGGATCGAATTAAAGTGCAGTTTGTAAACACTTTAATGAAATACTCGTCCGTTGAACTCGATGAGAGAAATTAGATGTTATCATATAGCTGACGATTCTCGATTCATTGTTGTTTGGATAATGATGATAGTAATTATTGAAAATAACTATATTGTTTCTTTGTTATGTTAATGTCTATGTTTACGCTGAACTTTATGAATTTTTCTTTGTTTATCATTATTGGCCAGACTTAGCTGGTAGTTAAAATTTTAGCTTGGCATTATTGTTGAACCTGAGTGGGCCAGCATCTCTTGACCAACACTAATTGGCAGCTTTTGGCAATAAATCTTTTAATTGTTGGCTCTAAGTATAAATCTAAGATATTGCGATGGCAACTCGGCAACCAGTTCCTTTTTTTCACACTTGACAATGATAAATTGTAAATTTGGAGTGTTTCGGCTGTGTTGAAGATATTCATGATTGTTTGGCTTTAAGTAGGGCAAAGATACTTGATTAACTAGGAAGCTTTGAATAATGCATCAACTTATCAGCTCATACATTCGATTATCCAGCTAATTTGTGGTTAAATATAGCTAACTCGTATATGCAGCTACCAAAATTAGTTATGGTGCAGAATCTTCGTTTGGGCATTTTGGATTTTGAATTTGGATAAGCGAAGGACGCAGCCACGAGCCAGTTGTGGGATTACTCCATAGGTTGCAACGACAACAACTTTTGGCTGGCATCGGTGACATCAAAAGTAGCTGGCTAGCAACTATTTGGTTGTGTGTGTTTCGAGTGGTTACACAATCCCTCGCTCCAAGACTCGGTCAATACTATGCATTGGCCTCAATAGCTGCCGATCCATATGCAAATGTGTGCCATCAATTCCGAATTCATTTCGAAAGGCGTTCTAGCTACAAGCAAGATTTTCGTTCGATTGAAAAAGTGATGATGTAAATCGTATGGCTTTGATAAATGACAACTGGTTTTTTTGTAGATGTAATTTTAATAACCACTCATAAATAAATATTTAACAAGATGCCCGTTAGCAGTCATTATTAATAGCTAGGTGTGACAAGAAATTAAAAGGTGCTTTAATTAAACAATTATAGCATTAGATGAATTAACTTAATAAACTCGTAACATTTGACTGCTTTTTATGGATTTAATTGCGCATATTATTTAATACACTAAGGCGGAAATGAAAAGCTCAAAGAGATTGCAAATATAAATACAGTTGTCAAGAAATTAATTAATGGATAAATATTTATCGACTCATTTTGACATTTCAGTGGGCTTTTCTTTATGTATTGTGCTGTCTTGCATTAATTCTTATGTTCTATTCTTATCTTCAAAACATTTTTAATATTTGACAGCTGGACAGGTTTTGCATACCCATTTCTATACAAGCGACAAATTGAGTTATTTTCTTGATTGTAAAGTATATACACTCTATAGTTTGCGAGTTTGCGTGTTGGCTTTCAAGTTTCTTGGGTTTGTGCTCAGGGTATTTCACCGTCGGTCATACTCAACTAGAATATGCCGCAGAAAGTTATTGTTGCTAAGACATTCATGCAGAATAAAAGCAGAATGTGGGTGAAACTTATGTATTTGATTGGGATTGCCCGGGATGAGTTGTTCCGTTAGATTCAATATAATCCGAATGAGCAAATCAATAATTTTTGGTTTCAATTTTATTTATTATGTTGCTATATTTTGGTATGCGATCAAAGCGGGCAACTTTTGCTTTGTTGTTCTTCTTTTTGGCTATGCTTAAATTAAAGGCATTTGCATTTAACAACGATAAACATTAATTCGCATTTAAATTTGACAATTTACAATAACCATACGAGTATAATTGGCATCTAATCACATATGCTGACACCTGCTTGCCAGTCGTTCAATTGACAATTTATCTATTTATAACCGAGTAGCGACACTACCAAAGCCTTGACTGGGGCTCATCCACCGCCGGATGAGTTCGTATGTATTCCAGCTGACCTTTCAAATGCGGCTGCTCGTGATCCCCACCCGGTTGATAGCCATAGTCATCGGCCACATAGGTGAATGTAATGGGTAATCCTTCTTTTGTAACATACTGGACCACGCCCACGGCGCCGTGCTCGTTCCCAGCCCCCTTTGTGGTAATCCCATTGGAGGTCTGGAACTCAAAGCTATAGTGTCCGTATGCATCGGGTGTCTGATTGTGATAGTAGAGTGTGCGTTCCACTGGACGGGCAGAACATGTCGCTATCAGTAGTGTGGCCAACATGAGTAGCGGGAACAGTTGAAACTGGTCAGGATTTGTGAGTAACGTGAGCAATCAGTAAATGGAATCGACGAACAAACCTTGACAAACAGGCGCGAATTCATTTTTTACACTATATATACACTCTATATATGTATATATATTTAATATATGTATGCAATTTTGTATGTCAATCGAGTGTTTCGAGCGTTGATCCGATCTGATCTGATTTCAACCGAAACGCGATCTGTTTGGCTTGACAGTTATTTTGGCACTGCCAAGAAAGCATTTGGCCAATGCAAAAAGCTGCTTTTATTTAATATTATTCTAATTTCATTGTCGATTGTCTCTCTCACAGCACGCCGCCACCTGCAGTCTCTTGCCAAACTCATTCTAGAAATTTAAGCCTCTCAGTACTAACTTGTATACTTATGTGCATATTTAGACAAAACACAAAAAGCCAGAAGTCTTTTATGAATATTTTATAAATATCATGATATATAGTCGCATAAGTGAGCATAAACCAATGCAGTCAGAGCAGCAACCTGTTTGAAGTTGGATCCGCTAAAATGTGACCAATATTTGGATTAAGTTGAATTTGGTTACCCAAACAGAGAGAGCCATCTATTAAATTATATGATGTTGTCAGTCTTTTGATAGGAGTGCTATCAACAGCAGCCGAACAGTGGGTCAACATTCATGAAAAGTGTGTGAAAGCAAAAAATAAACACATTGTGGCAACTTCAATCATGCCGCAAATACATAAGTTATGCATTATAAATGACTTTGAGAATAATATAAATTTAAAATGCCACAGCGAGTTCATGGCCAACAAACCCTGTAATTACTCACAGTGGTATGAAAATGTCTTAATGTGATAATTTGCCAAACAAATAAAATATATGTGAGCTGTCAGATTTGTGAGTTTTATTCCGGAATCTTGCAATTTCAGAATCTTGCACGCCAAATGTTAAAGGTGTATTTTTATTACATTTATTATTAGCAGCTATTTTACTCACTAATGAGGCCGTTTCGCTAACTAACATATACAGAATGAATTTGAGTTATTGCCAAGCAGAACAAACAACCAGAACATGGTTAAAGTGCTCAAAATTATAATTAAACTACTACCAGAATACTGGTTATTTTATTCATAATAATACTGTTGCTAATCGTACATCTAAGTCCGTGAAAGTCGGCGCACGCTTTGGACTCTCGAATGCCAGTCAGCTGTTGCATTCCACTGTACAGTTGGCTTCAAAAGTATGCCGACCCAGGCCTTGCACGTCTGGACCACACCCCTCAAACTGAACCAAATGCATAGCTGAAAAGATGTTTTCACGCTGACCGGTCGAAAATCAATCAGCCAATCAATCAATAATGTATGAGAGAGCTGCGTAGCATTAGCATTGTCTTTGAGTATGGTTTGTTCAGGTCTTCGCAATGTTCGTGAAAGATATTAAATAAGACACATCAAGGGCAAATCAACATTTTAAAGTATAATTTTGTGTGCTTTTTTTTTTGGACGATAATTATTTGATCTAGGTTGTCATTCAAGCGCCATTCAAGACACTGACAGACACTATATGAATAGTTTTAATAACATCTTAGCCTTAGAATTATTTCGATGCTCTGAGTGTGAAAAAGGAAACACGAAACACGAAAAACTAGAAATATAGTTAGTTAGTTGGTTTGAGTTTTAGTTTGCTGCGTGTCTAAACATTTAGTAGAAGCTGCGATGCGGTTCTGATTTCGAACTTATGCAAACAATACAATACAACACAAATGTGCTCAAAATTGATGTGTTCGCTTTTGATTCCAGTTCTCTAACCAATTTGCATAACTGGCATATCACACCTCCCGAGTGATTGAATGCATATATATATGTATATATGAGTGTTGTGGTATCTGTCTAAACGATAGAGTTACGCAACGGGCATTGAGAACACAAATCGAAGTGAAACTGAAACTGAATCTGATTCTGAATCAGAGGGGCCATCTCGAGTCGCGAATTTAGAATCAGTCGTTCATTGGCTCTGAAACGCTATGGAACTCAGCTGGTGGTGGGTTATTATTTTTATCGATACGGAAATTATTCGGCTTTGCTCAATTAAAATTCTAATCAAATAATTTTCATGTCTTGTTTATATTTCGCGTCATAACTTTGTGTGTTTGGATTTTATCTGATCTGCTGATTTTATTGTCCATATTATAGTCGATATTCAAAATGCGAACAATGACGTCTCCAAGCATTTTGAATATAGTTTAAACCATTAAATAATGCTTCCGCATTTCAGAATCTACTTCGAAAACAAAAGCGCATACAAGTTATGCAAGCAAATTAATAAATACTTGTTAATTGGATTAAGTTCGAATATGGAGTTATCAATGACATTTCAAGGCTGTGAAATTTAAGGAAGAGCTCAGAAAAAAAATGCACTATGTAATTTTTGTGACCTTTGATCAATTTTTGTTTAAGGTATGAAGTACTTCAAAACACTGAACGGCCTTAATAACCCATTAACACTTGGTGGCAAATTGATCAAGGCATTAAGAGATCTAATCTAGGCTGATGCATTGGATGAATAAAATTTGTGGGTCGTAGAAGAAAATTAAAAGACATAAAAACTGGTTCT
This sequence comes from Drosophila planitibia, assembly GCA_035043785.1. Taxonomy (NCBI): domain Eukaryota; kingdom Metazoa; phylum Arthropoda; class Insecta; order Diptera; family Drosophilidae; genus Drosophila; species Drosophila planitibia. The sequence continues at coordinate 901,983 of JAWNMS010000023.1, forward strand.
AGAAGCAATAATATTTTATTGGTGAGTTGATTGGCCTATCAATGCTATTCACTAGAAGCCACCCATTTACGATTCACATTCCGTTGTATATCCATAAACATACTTAAATTCTGTTCAATTCTTGTTGAATTCGGAACCAAGAGTTCTTGACATTTTGAAATGCAGTCAACGGTCATAAAGTTTTTGTTAAATAAATAAAATTTTGTCTATTGACGGAAATGGATGAATGACCGTCGCGAGCCAAGCGATTCTTCGGTCTGTTATCAAGCATGAAGCTGAGCAAAATAAAAATATAGAAAAAAATTATCGTATTCGTGTTCACAAATTATAAACGAAGCTAATGTATTGACATTTGTCGATGCTTATTAGGTTTTCTTCGATTTTGCTTTGGGCACGCTGTTTTTCTCATCTATAAAGTTGGTAACACATGCTCGACCAGCTGGCAGTTGGGTCTCAAACTTTAAACCTTACACAGCTCGCGACGAGATCGAAATCGAAGACGAATAAGCGAACCTAACGAGGCTTACACACCCAAAACACATAAACAAATCATAGATATTCACAAGTTAATAGTTACAAGTGTGTCGTATCTCGATAAATATGCGAAATATTGTAAGCTTAAATTGACCTTGTGATAATGATGCGACCCAAATCGTTTCCAGTTTACTGATAAGCTCCTTTTTTTCTCGTTTCGTTTCAATACAGTTGCGTATATTGGTTTGCCTGGTGCTGTTGTGGAGCCAACTGGACGCGAGGCTAGTGCGAATTCGACGCATTCGTCGCCTGGTTGGCGACAGTGAACGGGATGCACAGATAACGGATTACCAAGTGTCGCCACTGGACGAGGAGGGCGTTTTTAAGTTTGCCTTCAAGACAAGCAATGGCATCGAAGTCCAAGCAGCGGGCAGTGCTCTGGAAACCATTGGCATCTTCAGCTATACCTCGCCGGAGGGTGTGCCCATCGAGACCCGATATATAGCCGATGAGTTGGGCTTCCATGTGGTCGGCAAACATCTGCCACAACCGCCACCCACACCCAGCTACATCCTGCGCTCCCTGGAATACATACGCACCCACAACGAGGACGGCACTTTAAAGCAACATGTGCTGTGAACATATTCGAATCAAGTGCTCCAGAAGAAGGCTGATATACATACCTATGTTGCTAGTTTGTCATAACTTGCTCTTGGAATTAGCTGCGCTCATAACTTATGTCATCCACAAGAACAAAATCATATTCCATGGCACCTGCTAGTAGACGTTGTCAAATATTTATGTTGACAGCATTAAGAGCATTAGAATAATTTATATTTACAACTTACTACTGTCATTTACGTCTAAAGATAGCTACAATTTACGTAGAAAATACCAAATGTATATACGATTGTTTTTTGGGTGGATAATGACTCAAATAAATTAAGTATTGTTATTACTTCAATCTGATAATCATATGGCATCTGTGCTCGGATAGTATCTCATGAATATTTATGTTGAGCTGAATGCAAATCAAATGATATTGTGCTTAGAATGTTTTTGTGAATCTTTCCGGTTGTCATACTATTCAAATTCTAATGCTGTATACATATGCTAATTCAATGATTCGATAAATGCGTGCGTTTTCCAGAGTGACTAAAATATGTTCAATACTTGTTCACTGGACTTAGTCCAACTAATTGATTAAGTCATTTTGAAATATTTTCTATATTATTTGAATAGTTGTCTTGTCGACTTTTTCGGCTTCCAAAATCTTTTTATTTGGCTCCCTCATCTAAAATTTGATGAATGCTTAAAAGAAGAATATTTGATCATGTATTTTTAGGAAAATTATCTTCAAATCCCATGGGATCTTTGCTAAGTTTACATGCAAGCAGATGAATGGACCATATTGCCTCGGCTGGTGGTGCTGAGAAAGAAAGACCATATTGCCTCGGCTGCTGGTGCTGAGAAAGAAAGATATCGAATACGACTAGGACGCTTGCAACAATAGTCAGTCAGTTTATATTTATTGCAAATGCTTTAAGCAATGAGCTAATGATTGCTTAGCTGAGTATTAATTGCATTTGATGATTTGGTTCTGCTTCCAAGTTCAATGTATGCTACTTTGACACAGTCCTTGGCACTGGGCCACAGTGAAAACTCATCAATTTCTCAGGCAACCGGAATGATCATTCTAAATGTTGATGATCATATTTAGTGATGCTGATGATGTTCACGTAGGCATCTTAAAAATAGGCAGCCGCTGCTCGGTTCTCCCAATCTCCCTACGCCAACTGCGGCACTTGTGCTCGACTCTCGCGCTAATTTGCTTTATGATAGACATGAAAGATCAGCATAAATATATCTTTTGGAGACAAATTTCTTTTTCCCTTTACGATCAGTCGGGCGTTGCTCAAATGCCTTAGTCTTGTCTTGGCGCTCGTCGGGAACGGTTCGTTTGCCTTTCTCCAAATCCTGTGAATAGTTCTTAAGTGGACCATTTAAAAATCCTTAGCGTGGATCATCAATTCCAGACTACTTAAATATATATGTCAAATTCCAATTTCGGATCTGCTGACATCTGTCTCATTGATTAATAGTTTTCAAGTTTTGCATGCGGTTAATGTTAATAGTGTGGAGTTCTTGTATTATTTTTCCACGTTGACAAATGTGAAAAGAATAGTTTTTTTTACAAAAATATACATGTATATATATATATATATATATATATATATATGTATATATGCAGATGAAGTGCTGTTCTGTGTGTGTTGTATATTGTGCTATTTATAATGCCGTCTTAATCTTAATGGATTTTTATTCCATCTACCTATATACTACATTTATATTTTCAGCCTATTTTCGCCTTCAAAGATGTTCTGAAATCTGAAATTAATTAATGGCTTGTTATTTTTAAAAGAAAAGAACAAAAATAAGAAATTGTAAAGGTGTGAAGGAAATAGTTCCGATTGAATACTATTTAGAATATTAAAGGCATCAAAATGTTGCCAGCACATCTTGTCTTATGTGTGCTGGGCTGCATTACATTTTCTGGAGGTAAGTGGGCGTCAGAAAGTCTATCTGTGATTGGGAAATAGGGAATATATTTCATATACAAGAGATTTGACAGCTAACATACGACAGAGTGGCATTTGTAAAGTTTGAGGTACGAAAGTTCACAGCTCTTCAGCAGGAAGCAATAAATAATTTTGGTATATTTAGAATTATTATACTGCCCAAAACTTGTAACCTTTTCTAATGGGCCATAAACATATCCACATGTGCCATAAAAACCATTTGCTATCACATCTAATGTACAACATGAGTAAGTTGTAGATATGTGCAGTTTTTATGACATCGTTTTCTGTATATGCCCATACATATATACGTTGTATTCTAGATCTAGGTTGATATGGATGATTCATTGGCAGTTTGTCTCAGTGACACATCTTTAGCATTATGACTGCCCCCCTTGCCCAATGCTGTCCTACAAATAGTACATTTAAATACCGGCCGGAATTTACAAACGATTAACATAAATAATGCTCGTAAATTTAGGAAGAGACAAAAATATCTACGACAATTAAAATTGCCTGGGCAAAACTTTAAGAAAAACAAAACTATGCGTAGATCTTTACAAAAAAATGCTAGAGACAAAAAAATACAGAATATTTGAATGAAATTGAGTGATGATGATTAATATTAGGATTATTATTATTATGGAGATTAAAGCATGGACATTTTGCAGTAACACATGCGGTCTATGAGGATTGTAAGACTCCCCCGCCTGTGGATCATGCCAGAGCTGAGCTGTCCGAGAGCGAGAACATTAATACTGCCATCTACAGCTGTTCAGCTGGTTATGCGATGAAGGGCGACAACAAGCTGATCTGCAATGTGGAAACCGAGGAATGGCAGGGTGAACCACCCGCCTGTATCAAGAGCAAGGGTAAGAGCTACAGTAAAGATAACTCTGATCTTGATTTACCAATTACTGATTTATGCTACTATTTATATATATATCTATTATTCCATAGTTAGCTCCAATAAGGCCGAACGCAAGAAAAATATAATGGCCATTCCCGAGGAGCCGAATGTGCCCAAGCAGCTGGTTCAGCACCTCGACTTGAGCTGCATTCAGGCGAGGGTTGAGGCGCCCGTGATTAGCCATGGCATAGTCGCCAAATACGAACACCGTCGTCGTGGCAACAGGATCTTCCTGGTTGCCTACTACGCCTGCGCTGAAAACTATGACTTGGAGCGGACGGAGCTGAATGCTCTTTACTGCAGCGCCAAGCAGTGGGTGGGTGAGTTACCCACCTGCTTGCCCTATGACGAGGACGCTGAAGAAGACGATGACGACTATGATTACGAAACGAATTCGAATAATGCAGCTGAGGAAATGGATAGCGAGTCGGAACTAGATGAGACCGAAGATCCTGTTGCGCTACCACCACCGCCGCCACCCGTCGGGAAGGAGGAGCCAGTCGACAAAAAGTCTGAGCCCAAAGCAGATGTTCCTCCAGTTGATGAACCCGAATGGGAGTCGGATCTAAATCGACCTGATACGGAACCAGAAATCGTGGTGCATGTCATCGATCAGGAACCGGAACCGGAGCCGAAGCTGGAACCACAGCCAGAGCTACAGCCGGATCAAGGTCCTGTCACCGACATCAACATCGTTGTGGCTCCCACCCAGGATCCCTACTCGCCACGACTGCTGGACGAGAATTGCGGCAAGGATCGCGGTGGCTGCGCCCACAAATGCGAGCGTCTGCTGTACCCCGGCGAAAATGAGCCTCGCCTCAAGTGCAGCTGCAACGAGGGCTACACACTCAATCTCCAGGACTATGCCAGATGCGATGGTAAGTCCCAGCCGCAATTGAAATAATAAATGAAAAGCCCCAAATGATGACTGGCCCTAATGCAGATATTGATGAGTGCCAGGAGTCGAATGGTGGCTGCTCTCAAATCTGCAACAATCTGCCCGGCAGCTTCGAGTGCGCCTGCGAGAATGGGTATCAGATCGATCCAGCCACTGGCACCACCTGTGTGGGTAAGTATCGATTTCTTAGCTTTAATTCTATATATTTTCCAAAGCTTTCGCTTTTATAAAAGAGCAAATTTACAAAAACAATGCACTTTTCCAACATTTTGACCTTTAAGATAATATGACCTTTTTACTTGTTTCATATAAAAAAACATGTCGAGAGCGAGAAAGAATGTGTGAAAGAGAGAGAAACTTAGAGGGAGAGAGAGAGAGAGTTGCTTGAATTTATTTTTTCTTATGAAAAACCATAAAAATTTCGGGCCAAAATACTTTTATGTCTATTTTATGATTTGTTTTTTAGACAAATTAAAAAAGGTGGTTAAGTGTTCAAGAATTCCACTTAACTTCTTCTATTTATTTTGTTTAAAAGGCATTTATTTATAAACTGCTAGTTGTACATATTGGAAATGAGTATCATCCGAGACTTATTTCAAGACAAAATTATTTGCACTACAAACAGTCTTATGCATGTTGCAGATATTGATGAGTGCGCTGTTCCAGAATTGTCCGCTAAGTGCGGGCATGGATGTGAGAATACGCCCGGCTCCTTTCTTTGTGTGAAACTTTCGACCACCAAGCAGGAAGCGGATGAGATGGAGGAGGATGAGGAGCAGGATAATGAAATTGATCCAACGCCAGTCGCTCAACCAGAAGAAGTGCCGCCCACGCCCGTCGAAGTGGATGTGGAGCCAGCTGTGGAACCCACTGTTGTGCAGCCCAGATGCAATGCGGGCTTTGTGCTCTCGCCGGAGAGCGGCGAGTGCCATGACATCAACGAGTGCGATATCATTGTAGAGGACACTGAGAATGCTGACGATGTGCCGCATCGTATTTGTCAGCAAGAGTGCAAGAATTCGATCGGCTCGTATATGTGCAGCTGCCACGAGGGATTCCATCTGCTGGATGATCAGACCAGCTGTGCTCCGGATGCCTGTGACGATCTGGACAATCCACAGCTGAATCGCACTCGTTGCGCTCACCAGTGCAAGAATCTCGCTGGTGGTGGCTACGAGTGCGTCTGCCCGGATGGATACAAGCTGGGCACGGATCTGCACAGCTGCGAGGTGCTGGAGACTGTGTGCAGTCGGGAGCTGGGACACGAACGCTGTCGCCCCGGCAGCTGTGTGGACAGTGAGGATGGCAGCACGTTCAGCTGCCTGTGCCCCAAGGGCTACACCAGCGAGGTGTTCAGCTGCCAGGATGTGGATGAGTGCGCCATGGGCACCCACAAATGCAGTCACGATTGCTTCAACATGGATGGCGGCTATCAGTGCCTGTGTCCACGTGGCATGTCGTTGCAGGAACAAGACGGACACACCTGCGTCTCGCCCGATCCTTGTGCAGTCAATAACAATGGCTGCGAGCAGCTTTGCCTGAGTGCCGATGGCGGTGCTTGCACCTGCGGAAAGGGCTATGTGCTCAGCTCGGATGGGAAGAGCTGCACCGATGTGGATGAGTGTGCGGTGTCGAATGGTGGCTGCCAGCAGCTCTGCCGCAATCAGCCAGGTGCGTATGAGTGTCTCTGTGCGCCGGGCTTCGGCTTGCTCGACCTGGATGGCATCAGTGACTATTGCTTCGATATCGATGAGTGTGCCAGTAATATACACAGCTGTGAGCCTACCATGCGCTGTGAGAATCTCAATGGCTCCTACACCTGCCTGTGCGAGCCGGGCTTTGCTCTGGGCGTGTCAGCATCACCATCATCATCATCACAATCTTCATCATCATCATCATCATTGTCATCTTCATTTGCTTGCTTGGACATTGATGAGTGTTCGCTGTCGAATGCGAACTGCTCGCAATTCTGCTTAAATCAGCCAGGTGGCTTCCAATGCGCCTGTGCGGATGGCTTTCAGCTGGCGTCGGATGGCTTCAGCTGCCTGGACATTGATGAGTGTGCTCGGGATTTTGGTAATTGCAGCAGCATTTGCATTAATCTTTTAGGTTCACATACCTGTGCCTGTGACAGGGGCTACGAGCTGACCGCCGATGGACACAGCTGTCAGGATGTGGATGAGTGCGATGGCCTCCTTTCCGGTGGTTGTACGCACGAGTGCATCAACCAGCCGGGCAGCTATGAGTGCGGCTGTCCCTTGGGCTATCTGCTGCAGGAGGATGAGCGCAGCTGTCGCCCAGCTCTGGTTGGCTGTCCGCCGGGCACAGAGAAAACGGAAAAGGGCTGCGAGCCCATCGAATGCAAGCTGGGAATGTTGCTCGGAGCCGATGGCAGCTGTGTGGACATTGATGAGTGCAGGGTAAACAACGGTGGTTGTTCCCATCAGTGCAGCAATTCGGAAGGATCCTACAAGTGCGAATGCCAATCGGGTTACACTCTGGCTGCCAACTCACGCGACTGCGAGGATGTGGATGAGTGCGAGGAGAACAATGGTGGCTGCGAGGAGAGCTGCATCAATCTGCCCGGTAGCTTCAAATGCGAGTGTGCGGAAGGCAAGAGTTTGTCCTTTAACGAACGCAGCTGCTATACGCTGCCAAAGATTAAGCCCAGAGTATCAGTGAAACTACCAGCTCCAATTCCACTCCCTGCGCCAATTGCTCCCGTTGGGTCAATGCGTCCCGTTGCGCCCGTTATGCCAGTGCGACCAATGGCAACTCTTCGTCCGGTTACCTATCCAAATCAGGTTGCCGCAACCCTGCCCGGCATTCAGGTGAGAGATCAGTGTCCGCGCTTCCAGGCACCGGCAAATGGACAGGCACACTGCAACCGATATCGCCACAAGCGCAACTTCTTCTACAACATACGCTGCAATGTGCGCTGCAATCCTGGCTATGAGTTGCTCGGTCCCCATATCCGTAATTGCGGCGTCTCCGGTAACTGGGAGGGACAGTCCAATCAGTGTGTGCGTAAGTAATCAGAGCTTAGTTCCATTTCGTCGCCTTCTCCCTAATGCTTCTCTTGCAGCCATTTTCCAGCAACCTTCTTTCGGATCGGGTACAGCGCGATTTGGGGCAGCTTCACTTGCATGTCCTGCCCTACCGGTGCCGCGCAATGGCGTCATCAGTCCCGCCAGCTGTACTCGGGGTGCCTCCAGTTTTGGCTCCTCCTGTCATTTGCAGTGCAACATGGGTTTTGCGCCCGTCGCCGGCATAATGACTTCCTGCATGAATGGCTGGTCTTTGGGCAGCGTCCTGGAGTGCAAGCCTTTCAGCACGAACATGTTCTTCAATAAAATGAGCCCTCGCCTACGGGCACCCTGGCAACAGCAGCCATTTGGCCGCCAGTCGTCCGCCTCTATTCAGCAGGTGCAGCCACTTCAAGTCCAAAGAGTTCCCTCGACTGCATACATCAAGTGCCCGGAAAGTGCTGTCATTCTGCTGAAGCCACAGCAGAGCAGGGCTCATGTCATCCTTCAAAGACCTCAGACAAATGTGGACTATCGTCATGTGAACGCGTCCCCAGCATGGGCCAAGCAACTGCGGGGTCATCTGCCCCTGGGCACACACAAGATCTTCTTCAGGGCTCACGATCCGGTGTCGCAGCAGACAGTTGGCTGCGAGACCATCATCACCATCAAGCCAGCATTTTCACAAAGTTCTCTACCCTCTTTTCCCGGTTTTAGACCAAATGCGATGCCCGCTTATAAATCTGCTCCACTCCCAGAGTTTAAACCTGCCAGACTTTTCGATTTTGCTGCGAAACCCTCAGCCCGTCTCATCGATGCATCGCCACTGATGAGACGTTCCGAGAGCCTGATTGCTGAGAGACCCGTGGAGAACACAATCGAAGAGACTTCACCTTCTAGGCATTCGGAGAGTACACGCATTGATCTGGGCTCATCCACATCGAGCTATTGTCCGCCCTCATTCGAGGTAACCTTGAAAGAGAATCAAAATCTGCGCTCCGTCATCTGGGAAGAGCCACGCTTTGAGGGCAAACTTCTAAAGATCTACAAGTCATCAGTATGTCATATTTAAAGAACATTTCTTGAAGAACTTTAAGTTTACATATAAATTTGTTTCTTTTGTTCACAGTTCCCTGGCGCTCTGTTCCGTCAGGGGGATCATGATGTGAAGTACGAGGCCACCACCACAGATGGTGTCACTCTGCGCTGCGACTTCCAGATCCATGTCAAGGGTAAGTTGACATCGAACACAGTCCAACCCCCGAATATCTGAAATGTGCATTCCGCCCACACAGCCGCCTCACCCACACCCCCGCATAAACGCGTCGATATTAGTTACCCGGAGTACTCCTCTGCCCCCGCTGCACTGATGCTGCCAACGCATAGCAATCTCCTTGATGGCCACGGGTCTTATGTGATTTGCCCCGGCAAGGAGCCGGTTAAAGTGACCGACGGCCAATCCGTAAGTTACGCCTCAATCCCACTTTAATTGGAAGCAGCTTACCCAAATTCCCTTTCTATTAATCGCTTGTATACTAATTACATTTGTATTTAATCTATATATATAACTGCAAATGTATCTGTATCTGTGTCCAGGTCAACCTGCCCGTGGGCTGCACTCTGAAGAACGTGCGTCCACAAGCGACATCACAAACGCATCCGAAACGTGGTCTTCTCACCTCGCTCTGGCGTCAATTTAATCCTTTCTAATTACTCATTTATTACGTATGCCAAATTGTAAAACTATATGAATTTTTGATACATCTATTTTGTGTACTATTTTTGGATATCTTTTGTGAATAATTTAAATAAATATTTTTATTATATGTAAATTTTGGCCATTTTGTTGACATTGTTTTTTATACATTTTTCGCTTGTGTCAGCAAAGTTTAAAGACAACTGCTTTGCAGCAAGCAGTTCATAAACTGCTTCTTTGCAAGTTTCACCGCTAATAACTGCTTGTCTGAGCATACAGGCAAGTGAATGTGCGTTTAGCACAACTTTACTCCAATGTACTGCTTGCCATCCATTTAAGGGCAAGAAGTTCAAAAGACAATGCAGTAACGAACTTGTTCTTAGCAGAGTCCAGCTGAGCAATGTCCTTGCAATGTAAGCAGTGCTCAAAGCAGTTGTCTCCCACGCGATTATATTTTGTGGATTGACTTTGTTTACCATTCTAAGCAATATAATGTAAGAAAAATGGCTGCAACTCGACCAAATACATACATGTTTTCTAAGAGCATGGTGTGTTAGAATCGCAAGGACCTACAAGAACACAACCACCTTAGTCAAATCCCCAGAAGACAATGCCAAACAGTTTTCCTTTAAACATCAAAGGTCCATATACTCTACAGCTACGTATAGCTATCAATATTGTACAGCTACAAAATTCAACACTTCCATATGATAGCTTAATTAATTTTAGCATTAAAGCTTTATTATTATTTTAACAGAATTGACCTTATCATATAAAACAATACCTTATACTAATTTTGCTAATAAAACTTGATTTGTGTTACGCAGCACAAAAATGTACCAGCGACTAAATAAAGTACATATTTGTTGCAACATTTGGTGCAGCTGCAAGCAGAGAATTGAGTACGCGTTCCACAAGACACGCTCCACACGGTCTCGTTTGTGGAGCCCGCTGATTGACTGAAAGCAGATTTTGCACATTTGTCAGTGTTGAACGGTTGAGCTGGTCAACATTGCTGCTGTTTCATTTGTTGTTGTTGTGTGTTATTAGCTACTTGATAAGCACAGCGACGCAAAAGCAAAATGCTGTGCCACTTGCTGAAAATCTAAGACAGGTTGCTGAGTTAATCAAAACATTATTTTGATAGCTGTGTTCAGCAGTAGTGTCCAGTTTTAGAAAGCTCAAAAACGTTAAATGCCGCATTTAAAAACTTTATTTACCACCAATAATTGCCCAGAAATGCCGTTAAACTCGTTTGGCTACAACTTGTCATTAGAATTTTGATTTTTTCCAAGTCATTTTAATGTAATTATTTTCTCTATAAATTCGCAAAAACAAATTCGGACTATCCAACAGCCGAATATAGAAGACCACAAGCGGCGCATGCTATTGATAACATCAAAAATAGAAGTCGTATATGATCGAGGCACAGGCACATCATCATTAGGCCGACTGTGAAAAACGGACGCCAGCCAGCTGATAACCCCCTGAGTTCGCTATACAAGTATTGTAGTACAATGTGGATGATGTTCTCAGATCATTGGCCGCGCCCCGTTCTCCGTTCCCCGATCACCCGAGTCACGTACTCGGTTTTGGTGTTGAGTTGATATTATTGTCTCAAAGATTAGCTGCGAGCGAAGTCTATAAAAGCCTCTGAAGAACTACAAATCCAATTCAGTCTTAAAGCTCGTATTGTGTGGTGTGTTTGCATCGTGTTATTTTTTGTTAAGAATCATCCGTGTGACGTACAAAAATGTATCAGCGGCAAGTTTCCTTCGATAAGGTTGGTTCACAACGCAGTTCCTGTTGATGCCTATATAAATATCTAGTATACGTAATAATACAAATAATTACAACTGATTAAAAAGGGACAAAGTTCAACAAGTATAATGGCGATTAGCAAATTTGAGAAGCGTGCAAAAATATTTACATTCAGTATAAAAAATAATCATAAAATTAAATCGATGAATTATTAATATTTAAATGAATCAACAACATTTTGAAATCATTAATGCAACGGAGCTAATTAAAAACTTAAAGATATAATTAATTATGGAAACGTATTAAAAATGCTATTACTTTGAATACAAATATGCAAAGGGGGACATGAAAAAATCGGTTTGCTATACCCAATTCTAATTTGTTGTTTTTGAGAGAAGCCTTATGCAAACCTTGGTGATTGGTTGACAAACCAAGTTCTAGGTAAGATTCGCAGCTTTGACGCTGCAATCGAGCATTGCGGTTAGTTGGAAACCTTCGATATGCAAGCTGTCAGGGGTAGAAAAAAAATCCCATGACGTTGATATCTGTTTACAATGGCAAACTGGAAAAATACAGCTTTTAGCACTCGCCTAAATAGAACAGTAACTGATTGAGTGATGGACAGTTTAGGCCTACTGATCCCCATCTGATAGCAATTGTCTGGTTATTGTGCAAGCTCATTATTACTACAACTGATAAGTGCTCGCACAGATTATGTATTTTTATTAGTATTTAATTTGTTTGGCTTCTTGTTTTTTGTTGCCGCGATAAGCCGACTCGCATCGAGGACTCGGCGTATATTGCGGAGGGGGTGGACATACAGGAGGCTCGCAACACCTGCCTGTTGTTCTCGCCCAAGGACTCTTCGCTGGCCAGTGGCGCCTTGGCCAATACCCTGGCCATTTTCAAGAAGCACGACATCAATCTGCTGCACATTGAATCGCGCTCCTCGCTGCGTGTGCCTGGCTACGAGTTCTTCGTGGAATGCGATGGCCAATCCGGGGCTCTGGGCAAGGCCATTGAGGATGTGAAGGGGGAGTGTAGCTACTTCAATATCATCTCTCGCGATTACAAGGATAATGCGACGGCAGTGCCTTGGTTCCCGCGTCGTATACGCGATCTGGATCGTTTCGCCAATCAGATTTTGAGCTACGGCGCCGAACTAGACTCGGATCATCCCGGCTTCACAGATCCCGAGTATCGCAAGCGTCGCAAGTACTTCGCAGACATTGCATATACCTATAAGCATGGGGAGCAGCTACCGCATGTGAACTACACCAAGGAGGAGATCGAGACCTGGGGCATCGTGTTTCGCAATCTGACCAAACTCTACAAGACACATGCTTGCAGGGAATACAATCACGTCTTCCCACTGCTCGTCGACAACTGTGGCTTTCGCGAGGATAACATACCACAGCTCGAAGATGTTTCCAACTTCCTAAGAGGTATGTGACAACCAACATATGCTCTGGAAAATGTATATTACAAATATTCTGATTGGTAGATTGTACTGGCTTCACTCTTCGTCCGGTTGCTGGACTGCTCAGCTCTCGGGATTTCTTGGCTGGGCTCGCGTTCCGCGTCTTCCACTCCACCCAGTACATTAGGCATCCCAGCAAGCCGATGTACACACCGGAACCAGATGTCTGCCACGAGCTGATGGGTCATGTGCCACTGTTTGCAGATCCGGCATTTGCCCAGTTCAGTCAGGAGATTGGCTTGGCCTCCCTGGGCGCACCCGATGATTACATTGAGAAGCTTTCCACGGTACGTTAACCCACTCTTATCAGACTGACAACCTTTTGATATGCCTGAATTCCAATCCGAAGATCTTCTGGTTCACCGTGGAGTATGGCATGTGCCGTCAGGAGGGTGAGCTGAAGGCCTTTGGCGCCGGTTTGCTCTCATCCTATGGCGAGTTGGAGTACTGTTTGACGGACAAGCCGCAACTGAAGGACTTTGAGCCGGAAATCACTGGCGTTACTAAGTATCCCATCACACAGTTCCAGCCACTTTACTATGTTGCCGATAGCTTTGAGAGTGCTAAAGAAAAGACCATGTGAGTGATAAATCTAGATGATTTCTTTAAGTGGTTTATTTAATTGATTTTGTTTTGCCATCCTTATAGTAAATTCGCCAACTCTATACCGCGTCCGTTTGGAGTTCGTTACAATGCCTACACACAGAGCATTGAAGTTCTCGACTCGAAGCATCAAATCTCGAATCTGATGAACAACATCAACAGCGAGTTTCAGATACTCCAGAATGCGGTTGCTAAGCTGCGCGTTTAATTTCCTTACTATTTTAGCTTAAGAAATGTTTTATATATTTTATGAATTGAATAATATGATATGATATTGATATATTCTTCGTAAATGCTTCTATTGAACTTTCACTTTTATTACAACTTGCTGTACATTTTTCTAATTTACACACATCTTCAAGAACAATACATACATACATACATATATACATAAACAATCCTAATTGAGTTTAGTTACATTTGTATAGGTATGTACAGGTGTTTCCTTATAGCTATGCTTACATTTAGTTTGAGTTGAAAGCGTTGGCTTATATGTGATAAATAATTTAGAATGCGAATTAAGTTTTTAGCATTTGGCTACTCATCGGCTTTTATTGAGTGAATGTTGAATGTGAGTTTGAATGTTATTCAGATACATATTCATTTTATAATTGGGGAGGAAAGTAGCCAGTCCGATAATACACTTGAAACAAAAATCAGATAGAATTTAATTTAATAATCACATACAGTGCCGCTCAACAAAATATGTTCAAGAAATCACGTTTGCATTTTGTGTTACATCTCAGCTTCTATTGCACTTCAATTTGTTTACTTTGCTTACAAAAATGACAAATATTATATTATATTTTTGATTATAATAGATAATGCATAAATTCACACATAACAGATCTTCGAGTGAGCTTCAAAGGTCAGAGTAATTGAATTTTTATATATACAATTTGAATAGTCAAAAAATTTCTGCTATAATAAAAAAAATAACGTCGAAATTTGAATATGTTCATAGCAAATAATTCAGTTGCAATCTCAACCTGAGTTTTGAACTAATCAGATACAAATATATACTTAGAATGCACAACAGATCATTTAACTAACATATTAAACTATTTGTTTGACTCAAAAAATCGAAGCGCAGTCTTCAAAATAATATATTTCAATCGTAGTATATACAAATGATATGATAAAATCGATCGATTATATTATGCATATTTACATTTATATTTTAGTTGCTTTTAGGATTTGTCTGAGACACATAAACATCAATATTTACATGTTAATTAAACTAAATTGTATCTATTAATATAATTGATAGCTTGGTTCGTTAATATACATGTCAGAGATCCTTATTGGTGCCTTATGGCACTTACTGGATAATGGTAACTAATGGAAACTTTGGGCTGTTCTTATTATCTATCAATAACTAGCTACACCTAACTTAAATTTGAGAACTTATCAAATTGACAAACATGAAAGTTATCTTACATTTATGATGGGTTAAGGTTAGTTAAGGATTAGAGCAATGCGCAGTCTGTTGAGATCTACAACTAGTTGTGGGTATTGTGTATGTTCAATACAGAGAGAGAGACAGCCATGTGCTGATACTTATGATTACTCCTTGCCTAATATACAACAAAAGGATTGGATAATCAGCTGCCTGTTTTACGACTATCACTAAGCATACAGCTAACAGTAGAACTATGTTTAAGGAATTCAGATATCAAGGTATATGCCACGACCCCGTGCTGGCCATATGTTATTGGCTGCTGTTGGCCGTGTGCGACGAATCGAACAGATTCTGCGATTGCTCCTGCGACATTTGATATGGCAATATCTCCAGATCGTTGGGCAGCTGACTTTGGTTTTGATTGGCGCTTAGCGATTGAAATGGATTCGAGCCGAAATAGCTGTTCGATTGATGCTGATGCGATTGTTGCAACAATTGCTGCTGCTGCTGCTGATGTTGCTGTTGCAATACTTGCTGATTATGCTGCTGCTGCTGTTGTTGCTGCAGCTGTTGCTGCTGTTGATGCAGCTGACTGTTGGATGAGTGCATCATTTTGTTGTCCTCGCTTTGCGTCTCGCTGCCGTCGTCACTGATGCCCATGTGGAAGTTGAGTGAAGGACTCGACTCGGTGGTTATTTGCATGTAGGACAACAGCGAATCCTCATTTGTATTTTGTGGTGCATTCGAGATGTTATTGTTGTTGTTGTTGCTGCTGCTGTTGCCGGTGGTATTGTTATTATTATTGTTATTGCTGTTGTTATTGTTGTTGCTGTTATTGTTGCTATTATTGTTGCTGGCGAGCGGTTGCAGGGGCGATAGATTGAGAAATGCATCAATATCCTCCATATCCTCCCGCGTCAACATGTTGCTCTGCGACTGTTGCTGTTGCTGCAATTGCAGCTGCATTTGTTGCTGTTGCAGCTGCTGCTGCTGCTGCAGCTGTTGAAATTGTTGCTGTTGGAGCTGCTGCTGTTGCAGCTGACTCTGCTGTTGCTGATGCTGTTGCATATGATGATTGTGCTGCTGCTGATTGTGCAGATTCTGCTGCTGTTGCATCAACATCTGCTGATCCTGCTGATTCAGCATCTGCTCCGAGTTCAACGCAAAGCCATATTGATTGAATTGCGGCTCCACAGCGTTGCTGCCACTGAAATGGAAGCTGCGTTGCACGTTGATGCCACTAGCACTGCCAACGGCAGCTGCAGTTGCCGACGCCACATTGCCGGCAGCAATTCCCATTGGCATCACGGGCTGCAGATACGTGTAGCGTGCCAGCAACAGTTGCTCGGAGACGATGCGCAGCTCTTCTTGCTGCTGTAAGATCAGCTTCTGCAGTTGGTCATGCTTCCGCTGCAGCTGATCCTGCATCTGACTCTGCGTCGACGTCATCACAACGGTGCCCGGCAGCAGTTCCGATTGCGATTGGACCGTCATCGGCATGGGCAATGCCACCGACACCGGCACTGGCACTGGCAACGGCAACGGGGACAACACGGGTGCCACTGGAAATGGCGCCATCACCGGTTGCATAGGTATTGCCGCCAGATATTGTGGTGGCTCCAGGAAACTGGGTGTCACTATTTGTGGGCTGGCCAAAGGGTAATTGGACTGTGGAAATGAACAGGGATTGCTGGTAACAATATGCGACGGTGTCAGCGGCAACACCGGCATCTTTGACTGCAACTGTTGCTGTTGCAACTGTTGATGACTGAGCTGTTGTAGTTGGTGTTGCTGATGTTTTTGCTGTTGCTGCTGCTGATGCTGCTGTTGGTTCTTGCCAATGCGTTCACGTCCATGATGCGAGCGCGAGCGTTGACTTTGCTAAGGAAATGGGAAAAGGAAAAGATGTTGGATTGAATGTATATTTAGAAGAGCTTCTTGCCACAGCTATTTGCCACCCTCTCAGCCTCATAACTCACCGAACTGACGTGCGTCATGAGGGACTGCCTGCTGGTAACTGACTCGGCCGACATCGATGTGGAATCCGAGTCATTGGCTCGACTCGGATAGAAATAACACTTGCGCTTGGCCTTCGGCGAGATGCCCGTTGAGCTGATGTTGCCGTAGCTGGAGGCGGGCCTTGAGGTCTTCAACGGATTGACGGGGCCAGGCTGACTGGCCGTTGCCGCTGCCCCCGCCGACCACATGGGTGAGGCATCTACAGCATCGGCTGCTGTGGCATCGACCTCCTTGCTTAGATTCTCAAGGGTGGTGTTGAGCAGCGTGCTGTCCAGATTCTGATGGGTCAGCTCAAAGTCACGCAACGTTGTTGTGGCCGAGGCGCATTTGCTGCTGCCATTTGAATTTGAGATGGGCGCTTTGCTCGCCTTCTTGCGGTCCTTTTTGTTTTGCTTGAGGACCTCCGCATAGCTGACCACCTTGTGCGTGCAGACGACATAGTCAGGCTTGGAGTTGTACTGATGATAGTTGACATAGTAGTCCGTTTGCAGCCAAATCCATTGTTGGCCCTTAGTCAGGAAGCGATAAAAGCATAACTTGCCCTCACCCGTCTGACGCACTGGAAGATGAGAGAAGCGTGGATTAGAGCTATGCTTTTTGCAGTGTCACATCTTACATACATTCCTCGTGGCATGCCACAATGCTGTCCAGGTCATCGAAGTGATAGTAATCATAGCCCGAGGTGCCCAGCACCTCAAATGGCATATATCCAATGATGGGCGGCGCTCGATGATCCAGAAAGAGAAATTTCCACTCCATGCTGTGCTTCGAGATGAACTCATTGCTGGTGGGATCGATGATGCTCATCTCGCGTATCAGCTGCGGCGCCTGTATCCGACCCGTGCCCACAAACACCAGACTCTTGTCCACCTCCACATTGGGATTCTGCTGGAAGATCCGAGGCAGCGTCGGTGAATTGCTACTCTGACTATCCGAACTGGAGCCCGTATTCAGATTGGCATCGTGACCTATCGGATCGGAAACCAGAATAAGAACCAATGCTGGAATGCTACTGATCGACTACCTACGAAAGTAACCCACAAACTTGATCAGCTCGTAGGCATTTTTCTCCACTTTCTCGATTCCGCCTCGTTTCAGATGCGCGTAGAAGGTGATCTGATTGCTGGCACTGATGTCCGTCTGGCGGGCTTCGATGAGGGGCGTGGGATTCAGGAAAATATTGAGCAGAGCTTCGTGCTCCAATTCATAAGACAGATCATAGATGCTCATGTTGTACATTTCGTGCTGCAACCGAAATAAACTCGTCTATAGTAAATAATTCAATTTATTTTGCGTCGTGGCGCCACTTACCGGCAAATAGCCCAACTGGGCGGTAATACTTTCCGATGTATAAAATATGGAGCCCATACTGCTAAAGACCATCATGAAGCCATCCAGGGACTCCAGCATTAAGTGCGTAAACTCATCGTTAGTCAGGAATGTGGGCTTCCAGTCTTGTTGTATCTCAAAAACCCTCGAACGATCCGTTGCCTCTGCGTACACAACACATTAGATTACATAGGATGGGCAATATTTAAATGACAGCTAAATATTTACCATTGTGGTTCTTTAGGAATGCTATTGTTGACTTGAGCACTGTAGACTTGTCCATTTTACGATTGGACGGGGTTATCAATGCACTCAAATCATTCACAAGCGAATTGAATTGATCCCGGCGCTTCTTCTCGCTCAGATTACGCGATTTTCTGCAAATAAGACTGCGCGGGTTACCAAAAACAAAAGCTTGTATAATTCTCAAATCGTAAGGCATAAAAAAACCAAAAACAAAAAACCAAAAACAAAAACAAAAAAAAACATAAAACATAAAAACGTTAAGATTAGCTCAAGTAGAAAAAGGATTGCACAATGACTCACCCCATCCCCCCAAAAAAAAACCTCCCCTACACACACTTATACACTTACACACACACACTCACATACACATACGCTTACGCACACGCACACGTTGAACAGCTGCTCACCTTTGGCTCACGTGTGTGCTGCGATTGATGCTTTGTCTGGCGTTTATTAGACAAATCCACCCACATGCTCTCAGCACATACTGTGCGCTGCCTCATGCGTGTGTGAGTGTGTGTGTGTGTGTGTGTGTGTGTATATATGGATGTGGCAGGCACAAGAACAGTGTCCTTTCTGTTGTCGCTTTGCATTTGTTGCGCTAGGACAAACAATTTTGGGCTCTATTTATGCATTTGACATTTGCGTGTCAATAAAATGAAACCCAAGGAGAAAGAGAGAAAGAGAGCGAGAGAGAGAGAGAGAGAAAGAGAGCTATAGCCCAGAGACAGAGACAATGCTAGATAGATACACTAAGCAGAAGTTGGGTGTGAGTTTAGATGCTTTCTTGCCTTTTGTCAGCTGCTGGAATCCAGTTTCGATTTGATACAAAGGTAACTGCATAGACAATCCAAGGGAAACATTTTTTTTAGTTTAGCTACTCCCTAAATCGCATTTGCCAAGTCAAGTTCATTCCTGTTACTTATATATTCCCTACTATATTATCAACTCTATTAGCAGTGCCTGCTTGATTTGCCTGTTAAAACGGCTTAGAAGGTTTTAAGAAACTCAGAACTAATTACATATTGTTGTACATCATAAAGAATTATCTAGTTTATTGGAATAACGTCAAGTTAGTCTTTAATTTCCCTTCCGAAACGGTTGGAACATTTTTCGAATAGTCAATACTGAGAAATATTATTTTTTGTACTATATTAGATATATTCTTTTTTATACTGCATTTCATATTGAGATGCTACGTATAATTTATTTAGTTCATTTGAATAACTGAAAGTCAATTAAAACTAAGGTTTTTAGTTAGACTATATCTGGCTGAAGGGTCTTACTAGATCAAAAAAGTGAACTATAAATTGTTGTTATTTAATTATAAATTCATTGTCATCAAATTTAAAGATTGCGTACGTCTTATGAATTTCATAAACAAATATTTATTCATTAATCTGTTTGTATTATCTCTCTTCTCTCTCTCTCTCTCTCTCTCTCTTTCTCTCTCTCTCTTTATCTCTGTTCATGAACATTTTTTTATGGTGTATTATATTATCACCATAAGATTGCTATTGTCTTCAAGGTCTCAAATACATCAATATTATGCAATATTCTTATCTACTCTTCTCCTTCCATATTCAACTTTCTGTATTTCAACTGGGTAATGGGAAGTTGCAATGTAATTAATCAATTTACAGCCGAATCCAAACTGGACTTTAAGTGTATCCATAACAATTATGTTATAATATTTAATTAGCATAGCTCAAGCTGTACACCTCTCTCCAGTCAATGATTGTATCCTTCTCTCTCTCTCTCTCTCTCTCTCTCTCTATCTGTTTGTCAATCTATCTATCTGTCTTTGCCTTGTTGCCCTCTCTTCCTGGACATTGGAATACTAATTATGCAATATCAAAGAACAAGCAAAAGAGAGGACTATAAATATATATTTATATATATTTATACGCTGTGGTCAGTGTCCAAAAATCAAATCACACTCAAATTACAGTTAATTGAAGTACTGAATTCAATTTGACTCGACATTGATTTGAGGCTTATGTTACCTGAACAACCCCTCCACAAAATGTTGCCAAATGTAGTATTTATTTTTTGGTTGGTCTGGACTGGAGTTGGGGGGTCTATCAACGGGAAGGGTGGGCGACAAGCCGATTATGACATATTTTGCTGACAGCTTTTCACCTATATGCGTCATGGTCATGGCCATGTTTTTCAGCAATACTATCTATTTGAATATGTTATACGCTACTGCCTACATGTGTTTTAAATTTTATTTATACTTTTCTTTTTGTCCGCACATCATAACTGTCAGTTGCAGTGCAACCCCGTCTATCTGGTTTTCTCTTACGTATTTTCCGTATTTAGATATTCGCTGTTGTGCGTAGATACTCTTTCTATATTCTCACCTTTTCGTGTCATCCTTGTCGTCGCTCTCGTCGTCCATCTTCGTATTTGTTTGGTAACCCTCTTCCAAATTGGCGATTTAAGAATAAAATTCCAAAAACCAAAAAAAAAAAAAAAACACTGCAAAAAATATTTGAAGTAGGCAATTCGCTGCTTACATATTTGTTTTATTTGTCGTTTTGGGTTTTCATTGAAATTGAATTGTTAACACTTTGGTTTTTCACTAGCAAACACACAGCAGCTGTTTCCAATCGTGCCACATTTTGTATTTATTTTTCAGCTGCTTGACGAAATTTTTAGAGAATTATTTAATTTAATATTGTGCATTAATTTGTAGTTATTAAAGCAATATTTCTTGCCCAAATAAATATATATTTTATGTGTTTTTAGCTGCGACGCGTTTCGCGTTACCGTCAGCAACAAGTGCAGTTGTGCTTCTGCCCTGCCTTTGCCTGACAATATGCTTAAGTCGAAACACACACACAACACAACACACACACACACACTCACATACACACACACACACATACACACTTCGGTATAGAATGGCTTTGTGCTGCTGGCAGCAGCAGCAGCAGCAGCATCCTTTGCGAAGGAGTCGGACGCTGCTGCTGCTGCAGTTATGTAATGCTTGTGGCACTCGATTGTGCTGCGCCTGCGCATGTGCCACGCCACATGCCCCGTGGTGAATACGCTGTGCTTGAGCGCCAATCAGTGCAGGCGTCGCAGATGTTGCACTTTTGCAACCCCTAAAAAGTATGCTATGCTTAATGCCACTAAATGCGTCGGCGAATGCCATAACAACCTATTCCCAGTCGCTGCTGCTCCAACTCCCGCTATCCGTGTGTGTGTGTGTGTGCGTGTGCGTGTGTGTGTGTGAGCAGCTGCTAACCAATTGCCTGGCTGCGTTGCCTTTTTCCACGACGCCTATTTAAAGAGCAGACACACACACACACCCAAATACACACATTGCATAATGTTTGTCTGTGTGTGTTTGTGTGTCTGTGTGTGTGTGTGTGTGTGTGCTTGAGTGACACTACATTTTGAGCAGTCGATTTTGAACTTGATCTTTTTTAATTTTTGTTGTTGTTGTCATTTGAATGCGAACGTTTGCGGCAATTTAGCATATGGGTAAACAATCGTTTGCTTAATTGCCAATTGGAGGGCTTCGCGTGCAGCAATTTGTGGCAACTTGCCGCACAAAACTTTCACTGTTGCCCCAAGAAGAAAATGTCAAAGAAATTGTTCTCGAAATTCTTATTGTTTGTTGCTGAAAGCCTGGCAACTGCTTGCCACAGCAAAAGCAGTGGTTGTTGCAAAAGGTGCAAAATGTTGCTGCTGCGTTTGCCCTTAATTAAAAGCGATTCATGCGACGGCTTTAAATGTGCAGCTCAAAAGCGGCTTAAAACGCACACAAAAATACAAACATACAAACATATATATAGATATATGTATATATCTATATATATATATAGATTTGTATGTGTATTTGTAGCTGTTTAATTAATCCGTTTAGCCGCTTGTCCGGCAAACAGCAAGTGAAGCATTTAACGAGTCATAATTTCCCACATGTATTCCCACAGATCCAAATCCAAGCAACCAGTCACATTTTAAATCAACATCAAAGCCAAAATGCCGACAGTTTTTCCCAGTCTCGCATCCCCTGCCTCCAAGCAACCCACCCAGCTGTAAATGCTGCTCCTGGCCAAGTGTTGCTGGTTAACCCTAAGTAGCTGTTGTTGTTGCTATTGTTGTTAGTAGAAAGACAGGTTGGGTTTTACCGTACGTACAGACTGTTGTTTTGCCAGCTTTAAAAAGTAGCTGTTGATAATTGGCAACAAGTTATTTAATGGCTCGAATTGCAATTAGTGCGGTTTGCTGGATGCGGAATTGCCAATAGCAAGAATAATGAGTCCAAGACGGAAGGAGTCAGGCAAAGCTTGCGCAGTTCATGTTAGCTTTTTACATCTTCCCTCCAAATCGACAATTGCATAATAGACAATCATAACTGCATCCAAATGTAAACACAACAAATAGCTGCAAGAGCTTTTGACAAGTTATTTACCCCCGCCCCGGTCCCCCCGGTGATTTGAAGCCCAAAGCAAACAACATATTTTCCAATGCTCATTTGGCATTGATAAAAGTTGTTTTCTATTTGCAATGCGGAAGCAAATTACTCAAAAAGCCGGTTGCGAACAAGATCGTTGACTGACCTACTCATGCCAAAAAGCGCAAAGCTCTCTTCTGCTTTATGCTCTCTGCTCTCTCAGGGCTCTCCCGCTCAAATGTTCACACACTCTCGCTCTCTTGCTAGCATGCCGTGGCAGCCAACGTCATTTGATTGCATTTCTAAAGCTTCGCGCAGCACGAAAATTATCGCATAGTTACGCTGCATGTGTGTGTGTGTCAGTGTGTGTTTGTGTGTGTTTGTGTGTCAATGTGTGTGTGTGAGCGCTTGCGTCGGTGTTTGATTTCTTTGTCAGTGAACTTGAGCTTTTGCTGGCTGCGCTAATTGCATTGCGATTACAGCATAGCGCAAATGTATGCGTTTGTTTCTGTGTATGAATCGGTGTGCGTGTGTGTGTGTTGTGTGTGATAATACCTAACACTTATACGCCCCCTTCAGCGCACAGCTCTTCGCTACGTTTTCTTTGGCTACGTTCCGCCTTTCACACAGCTTTGCGAGACTTTTGTAATATTTTTTGTTTCGATTGCACTGCTGCACTTTTGCACTACTCACATATGCGCTCTCGCCCTCTCTCGCTTGCTCTCTCTCTATCTGTGTGTATCTCTTATTCTCTTGCGTTGTTGTCTACGAACTCTTTGCCTGTTGTTGTTGCTTTAAACTTGACTTAATTAAATTTTTCCTTTTTTTTCTGTTGTGGTTGTGCTTTATTTTTATATTCTGCCAATTGTCCGTCATTCATTGATTTATTTTATCTATGTGTATTTATTTTCATTTCCGTTTTCTTCGAAAATTTGTTTGCTTGTCAGACATCAAAAATCTTGAGATATTTGGGCTTATTTTATTGTTGAACCCACTTAAATATAATGTTCATTTCAAGCACTGGCTGAGCTCAGGTCTAAAGATACTTTTTCCCTTCAAATCTTCTAACCTGTCCTACTCAAAGTAACTCGTATACATTAAGTACAAATGCGACGATTTGTCTTGTTGCCATAAATAGTCGAGGCATGATGCACTTAAGCACCTCATCTCCCAGATGAACAGTCGATGGGGCAAACAAAGCGGATGTCTGGCTACATACTGAAGTATCTACATTGCACATGCTCAACGACAAACTTGCTCATTAATTGTTATTTTTGTTGAGTGGCAAACTTAGTAAGTTTAATTTAATATTTGTTTGAAGCGCGCCTTGTACGAAGCTATAGAATAGTTAAGAAAAAGGAAAGAAGTATTTTTAAATTAATCTTCATCATTTATGCAAACTCATCAAGTCGCTTAATTATCTGATAGCTGTTTGGCTTACACTTTTAAGTTGTGTATTTCAATTCACAATAGCTATATTTACTACACTCAAATTGTACTATGTTGATAGATTCTTATATTATTTGGTTCATCTAAAGTGTGTTCAATCAGCCAAAATTCTGGAAAAGAGCAGACAAGAAGCGATGTCTAATCATGAATTCTTATTCAGCTTCTGCTTTTGTTAGACTCTAATTAATTTCTCCCTTTTCACCTTTTTTTAAACTTAATGATATCATTTAAATACTTTCTGTTGCTATTTGGTTAGCTGCCTGGCTTATCTGACTAAATATTAACCCATTCTAACGTTTCTTTTTTTATTTTTCTCATGTATTTGTGGCAAACAAAGATTTTGGCTAGCTAAATAGAATAACGCTCAGTTCAGGCATTTTTATAAGTATTTTGCACCCACAAAATAATGTCAGCAGCGGTGTTTTGATAGTATTTGTCAGTCGCACGACATATTTGAGAGTTGAAAGATTTGGAATTACTTTAATTATCTTTGTAAAATATTTGATTATAATTGAATAGTAGTCAATTGAAATGCATTTACGCTGGCATTCTATCTGCCTGGCGCATGATCACACACACACACACACACAGGCAATCAGACACACCAATGCAGAATGCACACGCGCACTCACACAGAGACACAGCGAGTAGCAAACTGACACACACACACACACACCAGCACACACACCAAGACACACACTTGTATTTGATTCGACTCGACTTGACGCTCAAACGCTGACGATGACGTTTCAAAAAGACGCTACTCAAACCCAGAAACAGACCCAAAAACCCAGGTCCCAAATAAAAGCCAAGCCGAGCACCCTCCGCTCCTGCAGCACTTTGTCAATGAAAGAAAGAATATAAAAATAAAAAAAAAATTAGCTGAAATACTTAAAAACAAAACAAAGTACTCAACAACTTAAATCATTTTTCCAGTTGTTTTTAGTTTTTAGTTTTACTTGTTTCTTGTCATTTATATATTTTGTTTGTTTGTCAGTCACTTTTTAGCTGGCACCTTTCAGCTTCGGTTTGGTTTAGTTTGCTCTCTTTTTGCACTGCAAACGTAGAATGCATTTTTGGTTGAATGCACTTTTGAGTAGTTCTCATATTTTTACTGTTTGTCTGCTTACCCACCCACCAACCACCCCCTTTGTAGTTTTTTATTATACTTTAGCACTTGTGTTTAACGGTTATTTTTCACATCTTTTCCTTTTCATTTTGCTTTCGTTTGCTTGCTTAGCATCTGGTTTTTAATTTAATAATTACTTCTGAATATATTTTATATTTAATTGCTGCAATAGTTCGTTTTGCTATTTGGACTTTGCAGACTTTAAATAAATGTAATAAAGAATTAAAAATATAAATATATATATAAATAAATATACATTTATTTTATATTCACACACTTCTTATTAGCACTTGATTTGTTTTACACAAATTACACAATATTTATAATTGCCGCTTTTTTACTTTTTATGTCAGTTTTGTTTACTCTGCTTTTCGCGTTCGTCGGCGCACAAGAAATGATTATTTATTAGTGTTTAGTATGTTTTCATAATATTTGCATGGCTCCTCAATAAATTTCCACTTTGAAAATATTTTCATTTTTTTTTGCCAACGATATCATTTTATTTTTTTTGTATTTTTAAGTTTCCATTTTATACATTATTTGTATTTTGTATTTTTACCACAACAGCAAAGAAATAATAATTATAAAATGTTGATGGAATAAAACAAAATACACACAGATACACAGAGAGAATTACGAGCGCACTCTGTGAAGCAGGCAAGACGAAAGCGTGCAATTTACGATCGAGTTGCAGCTGAATGTCAGTGTTAGTTTGTTAGACACAGCGAATTGCACATTAGAATAGTGACGAGTTATAGAAGACCGTTATGAAGATACAGCGAATCTTATAAATACTATATACGATTTATATATATATATATATATATTGCTATTGTTAGGTACGTTTTGGGCTTGTCAAAGCAACCGCTGGCAATTGCGCCTCGAGCTTTTGGAGCTGACTGACTGGTGGGAGGCTGCTGCTGCTGCTGTTGCTGTTGCTGCTGCTGCCTCTCGCTGGAGTACAACGCTTTTGTTGATGATGTGCAACTGGGTACTGGGTACTGGGTACTATATACTGGGTATGGGGAGACGCGGTCGACGCTCGTTGTCGCTGCGCGTGTCAAAATAAAACTGAAAGAAAAGGCCCCAAAAACGGTCGAGTACGAGAATTGCAATTTCTAAGCTGCACCGCTGCGCTCGACAAAATAAAAATACAACAAAAAAAATACAAAAAAAAACAACAAAAAACAACGTCGTTTTGTTGTGCTGTGGATAAACGTTGAGCGTTGAGTACGAAATGCGAGCGCGAATACAAAATAATGTTCTCAATTCTCAATTCTCATTCTCACATGCCTTTTTGCCGTATTGCTGTCGGCATTCGCTGTGCGCTGGCCGGCAGCTAGCCGTTGTGCTGTACAACGATACGTATACGCGATGTGCCAGCACCTCTCTCTCTCTCTCTCAGCATTACTATTACCTGACATTTGCGAACGGCGAACGGCGACCGGCTATTATTTAATACTCAATACTCAACGACGATCGCAGCGACGCCAACAGCAGTCGCCTGCCTTTGGCCACTAAGCAGCGGACAGCAGCAGACGGCAGACGGCAGACTGCAGTCAGCAGACTTCTCTATGTGTGTTGTATGCTTAGCACTTTGCCTTTATCTTTCTCTCTCACTCCCTCTCTCTCTCCCTCTCTCTCCCTCTCAGTATCTCCTTCTCTATCTGTTTCAATGATTTACAGCTGCTATCAGTTGTCAGAATTGCGCAGGGTCGCCTTTTACCAACTCTCAAATGATTTTTAAGTTATAAAAGTTTCCCTTCTAGAAGTTCCCTTCTCAAGGTCAGCCAGGTTTTATTGCCTTATAATTAATATACACTTTTCGTCACTGCAGCTGGCATTAGCAGCCTAATAATACCCTTTGTCTTAGTCGGGTATTTCAAGCTAATCGGCAAGTGCTATTAATTATTACTGATCGTTGTTCGCTGAGATCAAAGCTTTGTTAGACTTCTAACACTGATATAAAAAATATTTTATATAAATTAAATTAAATAACATTAATTTAAATATTATGCTAAAGATTTTAAGCTGTGCTCAGCATATGATTTATACTTACGCAGTATCTATAAGTCGTTGATTCGTAATCAAAATGTTATCTTTTGCTAATAAATATTTGATAATCAGAGCAACCGTAAAATTCCTATAAACTTTTGCAACCGAAAGAACTAGAAGAATTGCATATCAATTTTTATTTTTAATTGACGATAGATAGATAGACAGATTGAGCTTTATCAGCATATCAAATAATTGATTCAAATGGAAGAGTTGCACAATTCTTCGGATTCGGATCAAATTGCACCGCAAATTTCGTATTTATTTTATGCTCACGTAATATGCACCATGGCAGAGATTTGCATAGTGCATTTGTTTTCGCTCTGAGGTGTTATGCATTTCGCTTGCAACACAGGATATATTGAAATTGTATATAGTGCAGCCAGTCAGTGGCCACTGGGCCAATCCGTGGGCGCTAGACCTAGTGTTAAATATTTATGGGGCGGCCCAGTAAATCGGATGCCTGAACTCAGTTTGGAGTTGGTTTGGTTGTTATTGATTTGATTTTTCGTAGCGTTGAACTCAAATTGCAGTCGAAGGCTGTGCTGCGAACGGATTGCAATAGCATTGCTCTAAAATTGGAATAACTGTACAATTTGATTTTAATTTGTATGTTTTTTTTGTTTTTTTTGTAAATTGCATTTTATTGGACATTTGATTTTGTAAATGAAAGAAATACGAAGAAAAATGTAGAAAACTGAAATATCATTTATCATATATCATTTATCATTTATCATCGTCGTCATAGTCATTATCATTCATATATTCATTTATTTCTTTTTCGCTTTTTTTTTTGTTTGTTGTTTGTTTTGTTTTAGTGTTTTCGGTATAAATTAGACACAAAAAACGTTTACAAATTATGTCGAATATTTCAAAAACTTAGCTGACAAAAATCATTGATTATGTTGTATAAAATTACATAGCTAGGTGCTAAATGTGTGTGTTTGTGTGTGTGTCTGTGTGTGTGTGTGTGTGTTTACTAAATTAAATTCGTGATCGTATAAGAAAGATGCTGGTTTATAAGGCGTAGTTCAACAAAGTCCTAACTATATACAAGGATTTCGAAATGAGCTGACTGGCAAAGCAAATTGTTGTTTTTAAAATTGATTTGCTTCACAATACAAAATTGAAATGAGGCATGAGGCTTACAGTTAATTAAATTATTTAAATTACTACTTAAAGTTCTTGTGTGTTCTTTCGTTTATAGGAATGCGGACTTTAGATACAGATACAGATACAATTTAATTATACAATATAATAAGTAGTTACAGATACAAATACAGAAAAAGAGCATTGGCATTAGCCGATCAATCATTTTGAAATTGGCATATATATATAAATATATATATATATATATAGGTGAGCACACATACAATATACAATACAACTTGGATAGTATTTATAGCTTAATTAAAAAACATTTACAGAGAGACAGATCGCGTATGTTTCCTCACAGAGCAGAAGTTAATTATTTCTAGAGCACAATTTAAATGGGGGGGCAGCTAATGAAACAATAATTTTTGAATTTGCAATTGAAACGGTTTTTGTACACACCAATTCGAACTAGTCGCTAATTCTGAGAGATCTCTCTCTCTATTTTACACACATACACATACATTAGTTACGGTACTCTATTTGTATCTATATACATTTATACTTGTATCTTTTATCTTTTTTTTAATTATACAAAAAAAAATAGTTGCAGATTGTCTTATAGTTCCAGCCGCTTATACTAAATTATACCAAGAGATACTCCCAGTGGAGAATTCTCAGCTCTTCTTCCTCGAAATCTTCTTGTGTTGTTTTTGTTTGTTTTGTTTTGTTTTGTGAAAAATTGTTTTAAGTAATGGTTTTTCTTATTTTTTCGAGAGTTGCATTGAATATTATTGAGTGTTTTCATTTGTTTCAGTGTATTTGCATCGCTTTAATTTTGCGTATTTGTTGTTTTCGAAACCATTAGTTGTTTTGTGGTTGTTTAAGTGAAATATTTGCAATGCCGAAAATGACGAAGTTTTTGTGTTTGTTTTTTGTTTTTGTTTGATTTGGTTTTTTTTTTTGTGGAATGTGGTTCGTTTTTATGGTAGAAAAAAGAAAATGGGGCTCTCTCGATTGTTAAAGGGGCGCGTCCAAACGACTTTTGATTGTATGTGTATACATATACATATATACATATATATATATAGATATATATAGATATATATAGTTGTAAATTGTAAATCTCTCTCGTTAACCACTACACATCGAGCAAGTTGAACTTTTACACACAATTTGTTAACACTTTCAAGTGAACAGTTTTAAAGATAACAGTTTACAGTTTACAGTTAATAGCTAAAGTTTACAGTTTACAGTTTACAGTTCTAAGTTTTACAGTTAACAGTTTATAGTTTACAGTTTACAGTTTACAGTTATGTTTTCAACTACTGATAATTTGGTTCTGCTAAGTTGTTATTATTGTTATTGTTATTATTATTATTATTATTATGTATATCTTTTCGTTTTGGCCCCTAGGATAACAGTAACGTGTAATACGAATGGCTTAGACACAGAAATTACGCTTGTTGTTTTTCTTTTTGTTGTTGTTGCTGTTGTTTTCATCTAGCACATTGAGAGCAGGTGTCGACATTGATTACAACTACTACAAACTGCACTACAGCATCAGCTCCTCGTCGGTGTGCGGCTCTGCATACAAGCAGCACTCGTCCACACCCACTCCAACGCCACCCGCTGCCTCGTCGCCCACCTGCTCCTCACAGTCGAGGCTCAGATCATGCGGCTGCTGCGGCGACTGCGGCGCCTGCTGCTGCGGCTGCGGCTGCCTCAGCTCCTGCAGCCAGTCCAGCGTCTTGTCTATCGCCCGCAGACGCTTCTCCAGCAGCGTCGTGGCCAGTATGTCCACCTGGAAGAAGCAAAATATGCCGATTAGCCGCAGCTTGACAAACGCTTAAATATAGCCAAATTAGACAACAGAAAATAAATGAATAAATATTATTAAAAAAAAAGTGCGAAATAAGAGTTTGTTGAGCGAAATGCGTAGATCGGGGTGCGAGTGGCAAGTGTGGCAAGTAAGAGATGTGTGTGGCGTACCTTCAGCTGCTGGGAGAGTGGCAGCAGTGCAATGATCCACCAGGCCCAGGCTGGTCCGTCCGTGATCAGTTGCCAGCTGTGCTCCAGCGGCGGCATTTGTCCATAACTCTGGAGTATCTCGTGCTTCTGCTCGGTGCTGAGGCTCTCGAACCACCCGCTCGCCTTGTCCATCACCTGCGACTGCATCGTTGCCAGCGAATCGACCTGCTCGTTGGCAATCGGCTCGTCACAAATGTACTCCACCTTGGCCGTTTCGTAGCCATCCTTTTCGCTGCGCGCCAATATCTTGAAGCGTTTGCAGCCAATCGTGCTGAGTATGGAGCAGCCGTCGCCGAGGAGCACACAATCCCTGATGTCCAGAATGGTGCCGACGTCATAGTAGCGCGATTTACCGCTATGCGGCTGGACAATGCCGAACGTCTTGTCGCCGGATTCGAGGGCGCGACGCACCATGAGGCGATAGCGCGGATCACAGACGAAAAGTGGGCAGGGCACCGATGGGAAGGCCGCGGTGCAGATAAATACCGGCACCGACGGCTCCAGATCGATCTCCTGGCGAAAGCGCGCCTTGTACTGGTCTGGAATGAATCGTTTCATTGCGGCTTCTAGGAATTTCGTAACTGGCCGCTTGGCAAGCGCAAAGGGTACTGGCGAGGATGAGCCCTGATACAGATTATTATTGACATTTAGTTCCACAAGTGGTGACATGCACAATGGACACGAGGAGTTGTAATCCATGCAACGATCCAAGCATACCAGACAGTAGGTGTGTCCACACGGCGTCACCACCGGCTTCCACAGCGTCCGGCAGCACAGTACGCAATCAAAGTCGCTGGCATCGATCAGCTGACCGCTTACAGCACTCAGCTGACGCTGACCAGCACCGCCGAGCTCTAAATGGGAGAGAGAAAGACAAATTAGGATTAGTAAAAATGTGCTTCAATTCAAGTAAAGCACTCAAAAAACAGAAAGACTTCCACAACTGAACAACTCTTTAATCTATGCTAAAACTGCACTTAAATTTACAAATCTGATTTTGGGTTGCAGTTTCAAACTCAAACGGATGCAGTGAATCTGTGGAAAAGACACTTCACCTGCCGCCAGCAAGAAACATATATTATTAAAAGAGCTTAAAATAATATTAACTCGAACTGCAACCTTGTCTTTGGTTTATCTGCTTGCAGTTCACATTAAAATTCTATACCAAAAAGTCCATTTGGCACAGCCTGAAAACCCATTCCAACTCAACCAATCCTCAAAAGTGTTGGTCATCTTAATTAGAACTGAATTCAGTATGGCTTACAAGACAGCTGAGCATTTCAACATATCCCAGAACGCATCCAACTCTATTTATATATATTACTAATCAATATTCTTTATTCGATTTTTACAACTCCCTCACAGCTTGAGAAATCGAACTGAAAACTGCTGAAGATCTTTGAAAGTAAATGGTTATTGCCACTCAGCAGCTTAAGCAACTTGTTAAGCAGCTGCAGCTATTATTAAACCTAATCAAAATCTTATCTCACTGCTAGTATTAACCAGCTCTGCAACATAAGCCAAGACTTGTCTTTGTTATTGGACATAATCCAAATCGAATCTACTCTTATTGGATCTTTTCGAAGCCGACTCACTTCTCAGTCGCTGCATCTCGAGCTGGGCGCGTTCGAGGACGCTGCTGAGCACCCGGCTGCAGCGTCGACTCTTGAAGGAGTCTCGCTCCTGCGGCAGATGTTGCGAGTCGCGCGACGCCTTCCATTTTCTGCGGCAATGCTTGCGATTGGCATGGCGACGAGCCTGCAGCTCGAATTGCTTGGCGCTGTGCAGCTGATCGTAGACACTGCGCTGATCGATATAGTCGAGGGCGCTGGGAAACAGAAAGTCGCCATTCATGTGCAGTGGCTCCTCCTCCACACCCTCCTCGACATCAACCTCCTCCTCCTCGTCATCCTCATCGTCGGCCATGATATAATTGTTGTCATAGTGCTGCTCACAGCTCAGCCCAAACTCATCCTCCACATCGTCGAGGTGGACGTGATGATGATGCTGTTTCCTGCGACGACGCAGCTGCTCCCACAGCAGCGCATACGATGTCTTTGATGAGCCATAACTGCGCTGCTGCTGCGCTGCCGACGCGGGCAGCGCATCAATCGAGCCGCGACTTTTGGGCACTAAAGCCAGGAGACGTTGCAGTATCTGAAATAGAATGGAATTCAGTTGATGCTGATCACTTAACACAATAGTTGCCAACGGCAACACTCACCTTGGCGAGATCATGTTGAAAGATTTCCGAGTTGCTGAGATTTGTGTTTTTGTCGAGACAAATGGCCAGAAAGGCATTGAACAATGCCTCCTCCAAATGGCTCAAGCCGCTGAGTGCCAAAGCGCGCAAATAGTGAGCCTGTTTTAAGAATTGAGAGCATAACAATTAGCAAGTGTCTACTGTAGTCGAGCCAAGCCTACCTTGGGCGATGTGCAGCGCGTTCTGAGCGCATTCTCAATGTCCGCCAGGGAACTCTGATAGTGATTCAGTTTCAGCAACACCTCGGCACGCAAACAGAGACTTTTAAAGTTGCTCGGCGCTGTAAAATAAGCAGAACAAATTGGCTTAATTAATATGCAGCAAAGCATCGGCGGTAAATGTCGGGCAAATTATCGTGAAATTGTGAAAATCACACACTGAACCCGTCAACTATTTGAAATGAAATTGTCAAAAATGATCATCGCTCATCGGACAAATTTCTATATTTTTGCTCGCTTTTGGAGACGATATTTGTGTGCTGTGTGTGCCAAAGCATTTGCCAGCTAATTATACATTTTTACCGTTACGTTTACGTTTGCCTCAAACCATACATTCAATCAGACACCCACCCGCCACACCAGCCACTCGCGGCGACATGCAACACGCGCACAAATTCGCCAATTAGTTCGATGTCGACGCTGACGTTGACGTCGCTGTCGCTGTTGCTGTCGCTGACGCTGTCGCAGCGACTGCAATCGCCAACATCTAATTTGACAGCACTTCTTTCAGTCTGCAGCCTGCATTAACATTTGCGTGTAACAGCAGGCGCTTTAACAGCGGCCGGCACGCGCCGTATGTAACAGTGCTAAAATACAGCAACATAAATATTGGAAATGTTATGTTTTGCTTAAATAACAGCAACTAGTGCGGAAATATGAGATTAATGACTTTTGATCATTTATTTAGTTAGTGGTGCACATTTCAACAGGCATGTTACATCAAGCTTGATTAAACAAGTTTTAATATTTATCATTTTAATGACAGTTAAATTAATTTCTGGAGATTAACTAAATTCGAATAAAATACGTATCAAGTTCAACAAACGAGTTTTACATAGTTATAACTGTTACGGCTGCGGAAAATGTTGTTAGCGACATGTTAGCATGTTGCCAACAAATAATTGTGCGACTGTTAACTGGTGTCTGGCAACATGCAAAGCAGCATAGCTGATGTTTAACAGCGCTAAGAAAATGTGCACTGCTCCCACATTAAGCAGCAGCGTTAACACAGTCTAAGAGCAAGCGCACTTAACATCAATGTAAAAACGCTCTTTTCACATGCGCGCTCTCTTACGCTGTTAACGGTAAAGAGCGGCGCTTATGGGGAGGCGGCATATTGCAGGCAGCTGCTGACGCTGCTGTTAAAAAATCGCGATTATGTAGCCTAACATTACGCAACATAAAAACAAGCGCAACAACAATCAGCGCAGCGTCAGCCCCAACGTAGATATCAATAAATGTCTGTCCGCTTGTCTGTCTGTGTGTGTTTGGCCCTACGGTTGCTGTTGTTGCAATTGTTACACAAAGTGTTGCAAATATGATTACATATCAGCCAATATACGCAGCAAATGCAGCAAACTCTTGCTGCCCATCAGATGTAAGACTTCCAGCTTGTCAGCTACAGATACAGATACAGAGACGGATACAGATACAGGGTACACAGATACAGATAGAAACATAATGATGCTGTCCATGTTTGAACTTATGTCTGCTTATGTCGCTATGCTCGCTGGTTATGTAAAACACTCGCTGCTCGGCAATGTTTGTCAATATTGTTGTCCCAAATTGATGTCAAGTGTGTGTGTGTGGTGTGTGCAAAATGATAATATAGATAGATAAGGCAGGTAAATTGAGGATGTGTGTTGGGTAAGTGTGCTGCTTGGGGGCAACATGATGATGGAAGGCGTTTATTTTACAGCTATTTAGCTGAATTCACACGTGTCAGATAAGTGGCTAATTATGTTTGTACTTATTTTGAGGTATTAGTCTTCGAATAGATAAGATATACAATTTAAATGTGATTCATGCATGCTTTATGTCTAATTATACAAATTGCATAATTTTTAGTTATGTTAGAGCTCTGAGTGAAAAAGTGCCCAAATAACGGAAAAATAATAATGGAAAATGTATAATCTGATAAAGCTGCAAGAAGTATAGGTTTATGTCAATGGCAAATGTTGCATTTGTTCTTTTGGTGTTCATCTAATTCAAATGTATCCACAGCTTTATTCTAAACTGGTTGACTAGATAAAGTAGCTGGAAACATTCAAATAACTTATTTGGTTTGCTTTTCTCATATGGAGAGATAGGTCTGCTTATCAAGTCTGTCGAAAATTGCTCGATTTAAACTTGATATAGTGGCACACTTATCACTTCCATAGTTGCTTTCTTTCTTATCAATACCTTATATTATGATGTGTATATATATTCTTGATCATAGCCACATCCGTCTGTACGTCTGCTGAAGGCAGCATATAATTCTGAGATGACCGGATCGGACCACTTATATATATTTATTTATATATATATATGTATATCAAGAGTTTCATATTTATTAAATGTATATGTCAGTAGCATAAGTCCGATCTACAAGGCTATATAATCATCGTCGTGCCTAAGATAACCGTTCTTGCTTATTCGTATTTATAGATAACCTTGGAAAGGACGTTTATTCATTTATTTTTTATATTATATTTAGATTGGGAATATTGATCAAGCTAATGAAAAGGTTGTTTCTGGTTGTATTATGAACATTTTGCCCATAACAATTATCATGTATATTATATTAGTTTAGTTTAATTAGTTTTTCTAAGCTCACGTTTAGTGATTGCATAAGTTTAAAAAGAAAAAAACGCAAATGTTTAGCAATCGCCACCATTATTCCATTATTCCATCAGGCAATTAAGAACATACAGAAACTTAGATAATTGGAGACAGAGCTCGCATCGCTATCAACTTGAGCAGCTGGGAACGTGCTCAGCTGGCAAAGCATGCTATATCTACATAGTTCGTATATATACGTATATCAACTTGATATATACCATATATAAATATATATCTATCGTTGCCTGCAGTCGACACGTTCAGCACACGACTTCCCGTTCGATAGTCAGGCGAAAGAGACACAGATGGACACACACACAGAGAGAGAGAGAGCGAGAGAGAGAGAGGAGAGAGGGAGAGGGAGAGAGAGAGAGGGGAATACTTTTAGACGTAATTGATTACAATGTAAGCTGGTCGAGCAACCGTTGAGCAACGCAAATTCAATTAATATGCAATAGCCGAATGCCTCATTATTGTTGCTCTTGTTGATGTTGTTGATGTGGTTGTTGCTGTTGCTGTCACTCTGCACTTATTAGACAATTTAACGCCAGGCCAACATACAACAACAAAAAGGAAAGAAAAGGAAAGAGACTCGCTCGCATTTTGATCATCCTTCGCTCGATCGATTTTCCGTAGTGCTGCAGACAATTTAAGCCCAACTGTTGATAAATTGCATTTCTGCATTTGTCGTTCTATATATATACAATATACAAAATACACTCTGAAAAAAGCACTACTTTAAAAAATGTATGGTTTTTCTGTTTCGAATTTCAAAATTGAGAACAAATATTTATCACTTTAAAATTAGCTATTATTATGCAATAATTTTATATAGTCGAAATCAAAACTCTAACATAACAGTAAGCATTTTTCCTAAAAATAGGTATTTGCATATTAACTTGCAAATATTTTCAATTATTATATTATATTAAATGTGAAAAAAATTAACCCATTCTAATTTGAAGCATTATTTTAATTATTATTAGTGCCACAAATTGTTCCAGTATTCAGAGAGATATTCTAAATTGTAGGACGATTCTTTTTCTGAGTGTATGCATACGTATGTATATATATGTATGTGTATATATATGTATATATCTCTTGGTCAGATTGCGCGAGCCGCTTGCATTGAAATTGGATTTCGTCACGTACATTAAAAATCATTTCGTGAATTTTGCGATTCTCGTTGACAAGTGGCCGCCACTTGCAGATTACATAAGCACCACAAAATAATATACGACACATATATATATATATATATACATATATATCCACATACATAAATACGGTATAAAATCAAAATCTGGCAACTGATTCATGAATCAAGTGTACTATAACCACAACCGAATCACAACAATAACAACAGTATACAATTTCAGTTCATGATTCATGTCTATTTAAATAAATTACAAGGGTAGTGCAGCATGTGCATATTTTGCACCACTGTGCGCTCCAATTGTGGGTCAGCACATCATCTTTATCATACACGTCACATAAATCAACGTGTTTTATGCTATTCTCCAACCGAAACTTAATTGTGCAAAGCGAGAAGAGCAAACACAGAGCAAAAAAACAAAACAGAAACGTCGTTAAACAATTTGCTAAAAATAAACGTTGCGTATACGCCGCATCATCCGACGCTGGTCAATCGCTTTGATTATTATGCTGTGCAAATTGCTGGGCACAATGCAAATACACACACCACACACCGACACACACACACACACACATAGAGCACACTTAGATCATTATGTAAAGCCAGCTGAAGGAGACACGACCAAATGCTGGGGCCAAACTGACCCAAATACCAAAATGAATGCCCATAAAATTGCCCAGCAATTCCCACTGGTGAACAGGGGAGGTGGGGGGAGTGGCAAGTGGCATGCAAAGACAACTTGTTAAGGGAGCTATTGGGCCAACTTTATGCCAGTTAGACAGCCAGACAAAATGGCGTAGTTGAAAGGCGCTCAAAACTTGAAGCTGCAAATCGCTTGGGAAACGCATTTTATGCGTTTTAGATTTCGTTTTTTTGCTCTTTGCTTTCTGCTCGTTGTTTATTTTATGTTCTTGTTGTGTGTGCACTGTGTTTACAGTGTGTGTGTGTACAGTGTGTGTGTGGTTTGCCGCATACAGTTTGTTGTGGTTGTGTGTGCTACAAGATATGCGGCTAAAGTTCATTTAGCTAGTTTTGTGACACATTTAAGCTCGCTTCTGGGCAGAGGAGTTAAACCAAATCGAATGTCAAACTGCAATATGGACTAAGCGAACGTGTCCGACTAGCAGATACTCTATAAGACTGTTGTCAAATGAGCCTATATGAAAGCCCTGAACCCATTAAAAATGCTCAAAAAGCGTTTAATGAATTTGTGCAAAAGTATGAAACAGGTAGAAGCAAGCAACTACGACCACATAAACTATATATATATTCTTGATCTAGATCAATAGTCGTGTTGAGTTTCATACGATGTAGTTAACAGCTGTGTGTAGGGTATCTGCTAGTCGAACTGTGTCGATTAGCGCACTATAATTTTACTCCGTCCAGTTTAGTTAAAAGTCGCTTTATGTATATATTCTGCAACGATTCGCGATACTTGGTTTAGGGTATCTGCTAGTCGAGTTTGCTTGCTTGTTTGTACAATTTGTTTTTAATTTTATAAATCACTACTAAAAGAGAACTTATTCAAAATTACAATGTGCAGAGTATGATAAAAGTATGTCTGTTTGCATACTATATAATAGATATGTATCTAGATATAGTATATAATATACATTGCATTATTTAGTAGGAAATGCAACGCTTTGTCTGCATTTTATACGAGTCAACTGCAGACAATATTCAAGAGCCCATTAATTATGCTTGCGGATGCCAGAGGGAAATGGCGAATTGTACAATTCAACTTTGTTTTATCATTGAAATGGCCAATTTCGAAAATGTCATTTGCCGCCAGTTGCATACAAGTTGCAGCTGTGTAATTTTATCAACGCATCAATTAATATGCCGCATTTCATGCAATGCAAATTGATAAAAAGCAAACGGATATATAATATATATAATAGCAGATGCTGATAATGTCATTGAATTGAGTCTGAAATGTTTATAAATGGACTTTTTAAAAAGTTGCACATAAATATTTTGCGTCATGTTTGCTGGCGCTGTGTGTGGGCATGCCACGCCCCCAATCGAAAAGCTAAATGTCAACGCCAGAAGAGAATAAAAAAAGCAAAAAACAGCAAAACAATCGCTGCGACATTTGCTCTTTGAGTGTGCTCAAATACCCAAAAAGTTAGAGTATGCGAGACGGAAGCAAACATTTGGCATATTGTCATGTTACAAAGTATATTAGAAATGCACACTTTAAAAATGTTATGGCCGAAAGCAAATGTTAACTATTTCGTTTATGTACTGTAATTTATTGCCAATATAGTTTTTAATGATCGATTCTCCCCGAGGAAATGTGCAAAACTAACTTTACGTTCTATTCTTTTGCATTTTTATACTATTTTTATATTCATATTCTTGACATTTCGGGTTTCCATTATGGAAACTCCGTTGTCGTTAACATAAGTGTCAAAACACATAAAACGACTGATCGGCTTAGTTATATTTATACTTCCACAATTAATTCCAGTATAAGATAATAACACGAAAAAAGGAGTTCTTTGCTAGTTTGCTTTAAGTATTAAATTAGTGGAAATTAAACTAAATGAATATAATTAAATTGTAATTGTTTATCTTTTTATAATTTATAATATAATAGAATTGTACTTTGAAATAAACGCTTATCAGCTGTGTATTGCATTGATATTGTCATCTATACGAAACTCGATAAATTCAGTTCTAGATTTATTCGAGAATGCGAGAAATGTTGATAATTGAATCGGATCACATTCATTTCAAGTGATTCTATTAAGTAAGCTGTTTATGACACTCCTTTTGCGCAGTGCATCTAAATTGCGGTTATTTGCCAACTTTTCAGCTAACTTTATCTGTGCTTTTCTGTTGCTTGTTCAGCAGCAGGCGAGTCAACTCATCAATTTATTGCTGGCAAAAGGTCAACTCATCGCCAGTGTGGGTTCAAGGCAAGGTCAACAGGAAGCGAGGTGGGAGCCGAGAGTCTGTTAAGCGTTGTTGTGCACAAATCACGCACAAAAACAGGAATAACATTAAAGCTACAGCTACAGTTATGAGTGGAGTGGCAGTGTGGCAGAGTGGCTGCGGGCGCGGAGAGGAGGGAAGGGGTACACACAGGCTGCATCTCATTTGCGTGTGTCTGTTTTCGTAATATGAATGCTGCCTG
The DNA here is from genome assembly GCA_035043785.1 of Drosophila planitibia. Classification (NCBI taxonomy): domain Eukaryota; kingdom Metazoa; phylum Arthropoda; class Insecta; order Diptera; family Drosophilidae; genus Drosophila; species Drosophila planitibia. The sequence goes on from JAWNMS010000023.1 coordinate 941,956, forward strand.
CGCGAATGGGTGATTGACCCACACCCAGCAGCTATTCATGTATTCGTCGTCGCCGTCGTCTTCGTTGTTGTTGTTGTTGTATTGCGACAATTGCGACGCAATTTTATTTACTGTATAGCAAAGAGTTTTGTGGGGTGGGCCTGCTGTACAACGGTACGTATGCGTCATTTGCCAAACTGCGACTGCGGCTGCGACAGAGAATTATCTGCGTTACTTATTTAGCCAGCCAAGTGTGTTGAAAGTTGGCTTTGAGCCGAGCTGGGATCTTGGCAAAGCAAACTGATTTCAAGGTAAGCCAAACAAACAACGAATAAGAAAAAACAAAACAGCAACAATCTCCCAATAAGTATGCGGCTATTATATAAGCAGCGCTTAGCTCTTTTTTCTCTATATACACATATTCATATATATAAATATATATATATATATATATATATATATGTGTGTGTCTTGTAGTCAGCCAGCCGCAACCTTCGCGCAATGTGGAGCGCCAACAAAACAGCAATTAAATTAAAGTTAAAGCTAACAAACAAATTGAACATAACATTGAAAAAAACAAAAAAAAAACAGAAAAATAAAAGAAAAAAACAAAAATATTCATGTGGCGCTGTTCCGTGTGGCAAGCGCGAATGCAATCAAATCATTCTTATGAATATTATTGCATATGTTCCAAGTTGCAGCAGCAGAAAAAATGAACAAAATAATAAATTTTATGGAGCGCACAAATTTTCTACTGGAAAATGAGCGTGCAATAAAAACAAACAGCATTAACAACAAAAATCGCTTCAATGAGCACGCCAAAAGCAGCGCAGTCAACGTCGACGACGACGTCGACGCCGACGCAGTCGCCTGTGTTCAAGGTCAACCAGGCAGCGCGAGATCTTGAAACCGCCGCCGACTGGAAAGTGAATAGTGAACAGTGAGTTAGCAGCGAGGGGAGTGGGTGGAGAGGGAGGAGGGGGAGAGGAGTGGGGGCGAAGAGTGGAGGTGTGACGAAATAGCCAAACACACAGTTGGACATTATTATTTTTGTTTTTCTTTTCTTTTTGTTGTTCGTTTTTTTTACTGTGTTTGCTGCTTCCTTTTTATATAAAGTTTCTTGTTATTTATATTTTGTAAGTTATGTGGGGCGTAAGATAGAGGCAAGTTTTATTTTTATGGCTGCCTTTAGTGTCTGCTGCTGTTGCTGTTGTTGTTGTTGTTGTGGCAGCTTAACATTGTTAACATTTGTGCTGTGCGTTGCTAAGCCAAGCGGCTTATGCAATTGAAATAACGACAACCAAAGACTACCCTACACAGCGCACAACATCAAAGCCCACACACAAAGCACCAGCAACAACAATCAAATGTTGGTCAGCAAATGCTTTGAGTGCCGTCACCTCCAGTTGCATAGTTGTGGTTTAGTTACAAATAAGTATCGCATAGTCATAAATATTCATAATACATTCATTATGTACACATGTAGCAGATTCTTATTATTGGAGATATGCTTACTTAACACTTCAGATAAAAGGCTTTCAAGTTGCGTGAAGCATGTGTAACAACATTTATACGCTTGAATATGCTTTGCCTATCTCGAACTGAGCTTAATATTTTTAGAATAAAATGTTTTATGCCAAATTGAACATAATCTGATTACTTATTCCACAACATTTCATAACATTTCTTATAGCCCGATTCCACTATCAACATTTCTTCCATTCTCGAATGTGTGCAGAATGTAAAGTTTTTTCCCTGTGGGACCACATTCTGTACAGTCAACATTCGTAAAGTATGTTGCGAATGTTAGAAATTCGTTCAGAGTATTTAATTGATCTAATTTCGAATAGTTGTTATTAAGAACATGGCAATATTAATGTCACATTCAGCTGATATTTCAAGAAAAGAGGCGCTCATTTTAAATATATTAGAAATATATTTATTTTCTTATAATTTTATATACAAATATAATTATTATGCTTTTTCATTTTTATTGTTTTTATAGTCCGTGTTACATTTAAAATATTTGTTTTATTTTCTATTTGTTTTTCCGAAAGTGGGATGTTTATGTAAGCCAAGTGTTAATTTTGCCACTCACACGTTAACGCCAGCAAAGAATTGCGAAATTTCAAGAATGTGAATGACACAAATGCATTGGTTATAGGACAGTTTGTTGTATAGTTTAAAAATGTATTTTTTCATTCTACAAAACTAGCTGTCTCAGCATTTAAGTGTATACAAAATTCGTTATATTAATGTCAAGTGTTATTTAATGTGGACGCCCGCCAGAAGTCTGCCGCGTTGAGATATGTGGCAGAGTTACTACAACAACAAGAAACCCCACCACACCCCACACAACATAACTCAGAGCAGCAATCCACACCACTCCACACACACCCCACACACCATTCGCTTGTTAAGCCATATGTTGTGTATTGACTTTGCCCAGGCATTTGCCATATGTTGTCGTTGACATTTGATAAATGTTCTCTCAATGAATGTGTGTGTTCTATGTGTGTGTGTGTGTGTGTGCGTGTGTGTGTGTCTGTTTATGGTGTCGACACACAGACACACGCACACTTCTCATTTCGACTTCCGGTCGGTGGTTAGGCATTTTTGACGCGCAGTTAATTGATTTCTGAGACCCCCTTGAGCCAAACTGAGCCGAGTCGACACACAGCGTACAAAAAAAGTGCCTAAATGCTTATAATCCACTTAAAAATGTATGTGAACTACAAATGGGTTCTGTGATTCTGGCGCAGCAGCTTCTATTTGCGTATGCTCGACTATTTTTGGACAGCGACTCAGCTCCACAGAGAGAGAGAGAGACAGCGAAAGAGTGAGTGAGACAGAGAGAGAGAGAGAGAGAGAGAGCAGCTTATGTAATGACATGGGCGCGAACAGCCCCTAATGTTGGCAAAGAGTCGCAACAAAAAAAAATCGAAATGAATAAAAAACTGACAACGAAACCGGCTTTTTATGCAAAGCTGCCAAAAATGAGGAGCTCAAACTATGGGGCGGGTAGGCAGGGGAGGGGGCATACAACAGCCGTTGCGTGAGCGTAAGCCAGCTTGTGCAACAACAGACAGAGAGCGAGAGCGAGAGCGCAAGAGTCAAGTGAAGAGTGCGGCTTACGAAACGAAACGATGGCCACAGCAACAGGGCCAAAGAGCCGCTGCCTGACCGAGAGGACACGTTAAGAGAGTGCTTTCCGAAGAGAGCAAGAGAGAGTGAGAGAGAGAGAGCGCAAGCTTAGCTTGTGTCAAAATTTTGACAGCGCAGCTCTCTCGTTGATGGCGCTCTTGTTACTGCTGCGACGATTGTTGGCAAAGCCAAAAAGTATGTCAAAGTCAAACGTTACTGCCGCAGTCGACGCTGACGTCGCCGTCGACGCTGGCGTTTACTAAACATTGCTGCTGCTGCCTGCTGTGGTTGTCTCTTTATTGTTGTTGCTGTTCCCGTTGTTGCCGACGTCATTTTTATTATGTTTGTTTGGTAAGTGGAACTCTGGTTATGTAAGCCCAGCAGCAGGCAGCAGCCACCAGACAGCAGGCAGCAAGCAGACAGCAGCCAACTGTTGGCCATCGTCGTCATCGTTTTGCTGTTGTTGAATTCGTTACGTTGAGCACAAGCCCAAAGCTCTGCTCGCCCTCCTCTGCCCCTCGCCTTGCCTCGCCTTGCTCTCCCCCGCTCGTCAGCAGTCATTCAAAGCGCTCGTCTTAGCCAGCCTTTTGTCTTTTCACGCGTTTTTTCGTTGCCCTCATCTTATTGTGCACCCCTCCCCCACTTCCTGACCGCCATCCCTCCCCCTCTCCACCCCTGCGCTTCTTGTAGCTGATTTGTTTGTTGCCAATTTCAACGCTTGACTTTTTGCGTCGGCGGCGACGGCCTGAAAATTAAATCGTGATTTGTAAATGCGCTCAATTTCTCGTCTCGCTCGCAACAAAGCGAGGGGGGGGGGTGGTTTTCATAGTGTGGCAAGCAGTGAATTTGGCAATTTTGTAATACGTTTTTTTTTGTTGTTTCGGCAGCGATTAAATAATCAACAGCAGCAGCAGCAGCAAATGTGGCAACAACAGTTAAAAGTGATTGTTGCTGATATCTTGTGTCATTCTCTGTTCAGTATTCAGTGTTGTATAATTGTATTTGTATTTGTTATTGTTATCGTTTTTGTTTTGTTTTTCTCATTTTTTTCTTAAGTTCTTTATATAAGCTTGCTGGCTGGCGCTGACTTGCATAACAATAGATTACTTGTTGAGTTGTTTTTTCTTCTTTTTTTTTTTGCATGTTTTAGCAGAACTAATTCCCGTTTTAGTCAGGCCTTTTAGCTGACGACGACGACGTCGTTGCTGTGATATAATCGACAACTTGAGTTCCGTTCCGTTCCGTTTCGACAAAGTGTTCTTAATGAATGCGTCGTCGTAATGAGATTTATGTCAAATGGGTAAAAGCTTTATGAACTTTTTCATTTCATTTTTGCCGACTGTCGACTGCTGCTGCTGCTGCTTCTTCTTCTTTTTCTTCATCTTACAACCACCTGCCATTCTCAGGGATGGGCGAATTGGTGAGGGGGAGGGTGGAGGGGGGAGTGACAGCAGCAACTGTTGCATAACTTGCCATTTGTTTATGTGGCAGATTGAAGACTATTTGATGGCTCATTTGTGTGTGTGAAAAATTGAAATGCTACGTTTTGTTGGCCAATATTACGCCCATCTCTATCTCTGTCTCTATCTCTCTTGTTGTTGCTTATGGCACTTGTCTGAACTCTGCTATTAGTGTTTTTTTAGCTTTAGCTTTAGCTGTGGCTTTGGCTTTGGCTGGTAATTGAAGCTTGCACTTTGGCCTCATTGTTTGTTTGCCTATTCATTTTACTCGTTGGGTGTTTTCCTGTGACTTTTGTTTGCTTAGTTTGCAAAATGTCAGCGATGAGTTCAGATTGAGAGTTAAGAGTTAAGAGTTATATTGCCCAACAAATTGGCAGGGCAGCGAATGCATAAATGGCTAATGGGCAAATGGGCGCTAAGCGCCAGACAAGTGAAAAAACAAAACAAAATAAAAAAAAAACAGTTTAGGTTTCAAGTTTCTGGTGGGCACTTGGCGGGCTCGTGTCTATTACTCAATACTGATTGTTGCAATTGCACTTCGTTGATTGCCGTCAAATCGCCAACAACAACAACAACAACACACACAGTTACATACGCCAGTAATAAAGTGTACAACAACAACAGCAGCAGCTGCTGCATTGCTTACGAGCTACGTTCTATGACATAACTGTAAATGCGCTCACGAGAGAGCAACAGTGAATGGCATCAAGAGAGAGGCAGAAAGAGAGCGAAAGATAGACAGAGAGAGAGAGAGAGAGCTTTGCATTCGAGTTGCTGTTGTTGTTTTTGCTGAGCGAGCGATTTACTTTTGATTTTTGTTGCTGCTGCTGCTGCAGTCAATTGAGTAATCCACTCTTGTTGTTGCTGTTGTTGTTGCTGCTGTCGTGTTTTGTTTACAAATGTTGAAAGTGAATTTTCAATTGCAATTCACAATTCACAATTTACAATAGAATATTACTTAATCGGCATTTGGTGCAAATCTGACACTAAATGTGACTCACAATAAGCGCCCAGAGTTGCCAGACTGTCTGTGTGTTTTTTTTTTTTTTTGTTTATTATGTTTGCCTTTTGGCAAATGAGGACAACAATTGCAGTTGCTGTTGCTGTTACTGCAACTTAGTTTCAATCGCGCACAGCCGCCATTTGTTTTTTTATTTTTTATTTGTATTACTTCTATGTGCGCCCGCCGTCGGGCCTCATTATGCAATTACAAAGCGAATTTGTGCAACAAAAATAATCACAAATATCCAAAGACTGTGTGGGGTTAGAGTATATTCCATAATTAAGACAAGGCGCCACAAAAAGTCCACAGTATGTGACACAAATGCAAAACACATACAAAATACCATATAAACTATGTATATATATATATATATATATACATGTGTGAATATGTGGTTATCTGCTGTTGTAAGAACTGGATATCAGAGTGGCGCACAGAGCGCAAGCCAAGCCAAGCCAAGCCAAGCCAAGCCAAGCCAAGCCAAGCCAAGCCAACTGCTGTTTATTACATCATTCTGCTTGGTCAGACAGAATTATTTTCATTTACTTATTAATATTTTTCTTTTCTTTTTTCATTTCTTTTTTTTTTTTTTAATTTTTTTTTGCTTGGCCCCTTTTGCTGTTGTCAGCAAAATTTTACGACAAAACCGAGGTGCCGATGAGTTATTACTGTCGTATTTTATTATCAGTATATATTATGCATTCATTACTCGCTACGACTTCTTCAAGGAGGGTTCATTATACACGATAATTATACATAACAGGCCCATTACGAAGCAAATGACTTGCGTATCGAGAATCATATATTAAGGCCACCTCAAAGAAAGACACTTAAAATTTAACATTTATGTTTTTGTTTTCTTTTTAGAGACCGAATGCTGATTGTGATTAGATATTATTATGGAGTTTTAATGCTTAATATTGGGAATGTCGAGGGAAGTCAAGGAGACGAAATCTTAATTTTGTTTTAGATTAAGTAAAAACTTGAATTTAGTTTCTTGTCCGCTCCCAGTTTCAATTACACGAGTGAGTGCCTTATGTTAGTGCCACGCCCACTTTTCCATATCCGACCAACGCATAAATATTCAAGCTAAACCATTTCTGGGCCACGACGAGTCTCATTTCAATAGTATTGTAGAATTTTTGTAGTTCTGCCTTGCATTTCGCATTGCTGCAGCTGTAAAACTATGCAACAATGTGCGCTGGCATTTTAGAAATGTGCGCCAGACATTTAACAATGCGGGGGCAGGTGGCAAAGGGGGTGTCGAAGGGGTCGAAGGGGTGGTGGTGTGTGTGTGTGTGTCAGGCATTGTCTGTGCATTGGGCAAATAAATAGCAATGAGACACACACACACACACACACACACACACACATAGTGAGGAGAGCAGCCAAAGGCGACGGATGCCACGGCAAAAGCATCTACAAGCTGCACACAGGGAATGCCGGCAATGCAACGTATGGCAAGAAGTTGAATCCAATGTGTCGTCTACAACGCCATCAAAAAAATAAATCAAATCCCCAGCAGCTGCAGCACCACCAAAAATTAACACAATTTTATACTCGATATGTTAAGAATAGGATCAATAAGTACATATGCATATATATATATATATATATATATATATATAATGAATGTGGCATGGGCTTGTACCTCCATCATGCTTCAACAAATGAAACAGGCAACTGGCTTCTGTCTCAAGGCCATCTCAATTTGTTGGTCATTCAACTTGCGCCAAGTCTCATCTCTCCCTCTCTCCACTGTCTCTCGCTCTCTCTCTCTCAATCTGTCACTCACTCTCTCTTTCTCGCTCTCGCCTTTGTTTGCTTGTACAAAGAACTTTTTTGAACTGCGCATTAAGTATCCAAAATAAAAAACAGAAACGAAGACGGTTAATATACATATCGCAGCGAGTACAAAAAAAAAAAAAACAAAGGCCTTCTTCCTCCACTCCACTCCGTTTCCTTCCTTCCTTCCTTCCGCGTGCCTGCCTGGCTAATTAAAAAGCAGCAGCAGCAGCAGCAACAACAACAACAACAACAACTGTTAATTAGTGCACTTACTTTGAATGATTGCAGAGCGAGTTGGAAACGAAAACTTTTTCGGTCTGCGGCTTGGGCAAGAAAAACCACAAACAATCAAAACATATTTTCACAACAAGTTGAGAGACCTCAAATTCAAATAAATATATATATATATAATACTACAGTATATAGTATGAGGACTTAATATGATTTCGATAGTCGCATTTATCAGCTGAACCCATTGAAAATGGTTAAAAGGGGCATACTGGTTTTCTGCAAAGGTATGTAACGGGCAAAAGGAACTATCTACGAGTCCGTAATATATATATATATATGCCTGATCTAGATAAACAGTCGAGTCGATATAGATAGAGGAATATAATTTCATTTATAACATCAGCGAAGATCAAGTTTATTTCATTTTATCGAGAACTGCCCACCTTTTCTGGTTTATCGATATTTATCGATTTCTGAAAGCAATTAAAATAGCACTTTTAAAGTCAGAACCGTCCAAAGGAGATACAACACTTCACAGCTGAACTGAATATATCTTGTAGTCGAGCTGACTCAACGACAGCATTCCAACTTATTTATTTGTGTTCAGCTGACAGCCAACAACAGTCACATGGATGTCTGTGTGTGTTTGTTGATAGCGCTACGATTATCGGACACGAATTTGGGTTATATATACATATTTATGTATGATAACCAACACAAAGGCTCTGACGCGAGTTTGCAATTGGGTGCGCAATTACCTGAATTACCAATTCCATAGAAAGTGCAATGAAATTTCTTATCAGTGTTCAAAATTTGTGTGAATTACCGTGCGCGGCAGTCAAGTTCAGGGCTATCTTTTTATCAGACAACGAACCACTTGGGCATTACGGTGTCAAGGCATATTACCCATATTTGTGTGTGGCATTAGCAGCGCCACTTAATGCAGCGACTAACTAACCTGCAATTAACCAAGCACTTTCCCTAATTAATACCAAAAAGTCGTCCTTTGACTGCAAGCAAATGATTCATTGGCGATGAAATGAGTGCCACAAAACTATACAAAATATCAATTCAGTTAGCTGCTTATTAAAGGCGACCCATATTAATGCCCATAAATAGAGGGGTTAACGGGGGAAGAGGCGGGGGGGGGGGGCGTGGTTACGGGGGTCAACAGCAAATGATTGCAGAGCGCGTGCTAAATTCTTTTAGCTTTTTTCACATTAAATGCACATTTTGGTCAGCCTAAGCACACGCCATCAAATTATACGAGCTGCGATAGACGATATATGCTATATGTTAGTTATACATAAATTAGCCCAGAGCTGCGTGCAGAGAACAGGGCCAGTAAAAGGCCAATGAAAAAAAACATTGCATGATATGTGGGCATTTTCAGCTGCAATAGCAAACAGCAACCAGCCACCAACCAGCAACAATGAATAACTTTATGTATATTAGAGTACACACTTCACTCCTGCCCCTCCCCCTCCCCCTCCCCCTTTCCTCGACCATGTGCTCATGTATTCAGGCCAAGTCCTCACGGCGGTTTAACAACTCTTTATACTTAGCCATGCCAGCCAAAATGGGCAAACAACCAAACGCTTTTGCCATACCCTGTAGCCAAACAACTGTGTAAAGAGCATATTCAACTGAAAATCGCATTCATTCTGAGAAAGACATCTCAGAGTAAGCTTAACACATCAACATTTAACATATATATTAAAGTTAGTTCTTCGTTTGAAAGTTGTCAATTCAATTGATTTGCTCATAGGGTATGTGCTAGTCGTTCACATGTAGTTAGAGCACTTTGATTTGATATATTTCATTCGTGTTGTGTACTCCTCATCTGTCAGTGTAATTACAAATTCGCCATGCCATGCCTCATGTGGCAACATTGCATGAGGTCGACGACTACATTAACAGCTCTTTTTGTTTCTTTCATCTAGTAAATCTTTTGTGTGCGTGTGTGTGTGTGTGTGTGTGTGTGTGTGTGTGTGTGTGGGTGTTGGAAATCTTCATGTCTGGCACGTGTTGTGGCTCACTTAGTGCCTGGCAGCTAAGTGCCACATCTGCCACACTGGTGGCAGGCAACTTGAGCTGCTGCGGTTGCACTCATGTCTTATTTGATTTAAAGACACACTTGCCACACTGCTTGTCCTTGTCTACTGTTGTGGATGTGACAACGCTGTGAATTTTGTCTGCCTCAAATTCTTATTTGATTTTCTAATTGGCTTTGGCTTTTTTTTTTTTGGTTCGTGCTAAGCGGAATGATTTTGCACATTGTTTATCAGCAAATAGTGCTAAATAAATGTTTATGTCCAGCTTATTTTATATATTCATATATATATGTGTTTATACAGGGGCCTTTTTTTTCATTTTCTTGCTTGCTCTGATTTTTTGGGGGCTCTGTTTATCAGCACAGAAAGTCAATAACTGATTGCGAGAAAAAAACAAAAACATAGAACGAAATGAACAAAAACAAACAAATCTTATAAATAGCATATAGATATTGCTATATATATTTGTGTGTGATCAGCTACTTTTTAACTGCTGCCCTTAATTGGCAGTTATGTTCTGAATATTTGGTGTGACCTTCTCTGTTGCATTTGGCCGAGGTAAACAAAATCGTGCGATGCGTCAGCTTTGACTTCGGGGCCTTATCGGGGCACTGAATCACAACATTGTACAGAACAACAACAAGCACAACCCAGAACAAGTTCTGATAATAACAATTATGAAATCAACACGAGTAGCCGAGTGATTTCCCATTTAGAATGTGGGCGATAGACCGTAAAAGTCACGCAACACTTTTACCTAGAAATCCACTAAGCACTTTCAGATCCTGCATACACAGACATATATATATATATATATGCATAGGCACAGCCACAAGTGTCTAGCTCTTATTATTAGAAATTGGCTGAAGACAAAACTAATCAACTAATTAAATACGATGACACCGAGTCTGAGTGGGATTCTAAAAAAAGCAGAAAAATTGGGAACATCTATTTGAATTGGGTTGCAAATATTAAGTAGCTGAAGTGAATCAATAATGCCCTGAAGCAGTATTATTTAACAAAGTTTTGTATACGCAGCTAGGAAAATGATTTCACTAATATTGGCTATAAATTATAAATCATTTCGCTTTGTAGATCTCATTTTGTTACTAGCACCTATTAAGTATATATGTAGCTGAAGTGCATCAGTAATTAATTAGTTTATTAATTTCAGAATTTCCAAGAATAAAACATAAAAGATTTCTCTTCTGCAAATCTTCTTTTTACTCCCACCCAATAAGTATAAATGTAGCTGAAGTGAGTCACAAATATAAATAATAATATTAATCGGTGGCAAAGACTTAATTAATTCAAATACAACATTAATTGCTCTTCATTTATTATACATTCCAGCTTACATTTATTGTTTCTTAGAAGCAATAAATATACCAGTAATGAAGGGAATCAAAAATAGCCTTAGGTATTATTATTTAATGAGTATATAGTTAGAAAAGGGAGAGGATCGGTTCACATATACCATATCATAATTTATAATCGCTAAAATATACATTATTTCTCTCTCTCTGCTGATGTCATTCTTCTTTTGATGCGAGTCTCCCACGCGATTCTATTTTTTACAAATTTCAAACCAATATTTTCCTTTAATTGATCTGGTTAATTTTAGTTTTGTTTAGTGTGAAAATTGCCCATCAGCTGTTGGCTGCCAAACGCTCTGCTTTCCTCAAATTTTCTACATTTTTCACGCCCCCTCCCCACCCTCGCCGCCCTCTTTATTAGGTTAAACGTTTCATCTTGGCATCTCGCCATCCAGTCAAGTGTCTCGCCTGCTGGTTTTCAACTTGTTTGATGGATTTCTAAGTGCGTGGATCGCTGTGATTTTTCAAAAAGCAAAAAAAATAATGTATAAAAAGAAAGCCAAGTAAAAAGCTTTGGCAACCTATTTGTAGAGCTCGTTTGGGGGGCGAAAAAAAAGTGTCGCGGTAAATGATTAATTAGCTGTTATTTCGGTGCTTTTGTTGTCCCATGTTGTTGTGTGTAGTTCTTGGGTGTGTTGTTGTGTCTGTGTGTGTCTGTGTGTGTCTTGTGAGTGGAAAAGCCTCCAATGAGTTGACTCAGCGCCTCAATTATTCATGCACAGTGGCCCCTGAGTAGCTGTCTGCAATTTGCTTTGTGGAGTGTGGCAAACACTTTCAAAGTTGTAGATCTGCTTGTTGTTGTTGTGGTTGCTGTTGCTGTTGTTGTGGTTGTTGTGTCCCTTAAGTAGACATTTTAATTTGCTTTGCTTTGGCAGCTGTCCCAAATGCTTGGCCTTAACCCCCTTCCGCACTCACCCCTCCCTCTCCCCGAGCAGCCAAGGCATGGTTTATTTACTTTGAATTTGCGACGTAAATATTTAATAATCGAGTCCTTGGCACACAGAGCAAAATACACAGAGAGAAAGAGACGAGAGCGAGAGCAAATAGTGGGCAAATAATATCAACAAGAAGAACACACAACACAATTAGAGCAACATAAAGTACAACAACAGCTGGCTGACAAATGATGCTTAGTCTGTGTGCGTTGTCTTTTCGCACCCACTGTTGACTCACTCTCTCTCTCTCCCTCGATCTCCCTCTCTCTCTCTCACGCAAGTTCATAAGACCTGTGGGACAAGACCCGGGACCCTGAGCACTTGACAAATGGGTTGTTCAAGTGGGGGTAGCAAGTGGCAGGGGAAGTGGGTGGAGGGCTGTGGGTTTCCCATTGAAAAACCTGTTGCGCAGCTAAAAAAAATCCGACTGACGTCAGCAATGAAGTTGGTGTGTGTCTGTTGTGTGTGTGTGTTTGTGTGCGTGTGTTCCCATCCTTTTATTGATTTTCCGAGCGCGCACATCAAAGAGAACAAAGGCGCACTTTAAACACATTAGCGGCTACACTGAGCAAAAAGTTGGACTGCAGCTAGTAGAAATATGCCTTTTTTATAGTGCTGGGAAAGCACTTTTAATAAGCAAATTATATATATGTATGTATCTAATAGGTTATATTTGTATATACTACTTTCCCTCACTTTACCCAAAATTACCAAGATCAAGAGACAGAATTCTGGGTAATCAGTTATATATATATATATATATGTATAATATCTTTCGCTTAAAAGGCAGCTTTATGCACAAGTAAATATATTTTTCAGTAAACTCTGTTTAAGTTAAAACTAACCTTTCTCGAGGCTGGCATTGCAGAATTTGAGCGCATCGTCCAGATGATTGAGATGCATGCAGCTTGTGGCACGTTCGAGGATCGCCTTGGCCTGCAACTCGGCGCCCCACCACTTCTCGACGAGTCGCCGCACGAGCACATCGGGCATGAATTTCATGGCTGCGGCGCCACCTCCCAACGCATAGCCACCCAAGCCAACGATTAGCGAGGACGATGATGATGAACTGGTGGCTGCCATTGTTGTGGTTGCCGTCGCTGTGGTGGATGCCACCGTTGTGGTTGTCACCGTTGTCGGTGCGGCGGCAACGGGCAGACGCATATCGAGAGCACGTGGAAAACTGCTCACCGTCACCGTTGGCAGACGCCAGAGGCGCGTCGCTGATAGCTGTGAGCCAGTGGAGCTGAGGCTGATTGCGGTGGTGCTGGTGCTGCTGGTGGAGGTTAATGCCACGCCCTGTGGCATACGGTCGACGCTGCGCGGAAATTTGGTGTGGCAGATGTTGCACTGCGTGATCGTCTCGCAACACTGCCCGCAAAAGGTGTGTCCACAATTCGTGGTCACCGGCCCACGCAACATATCGCCACACAGTGGACACAACAGTGGATCATAATCAACGTTCTGCGCGGGACTCGGCACACGCAGCTCTCGCCTGGGTTGGTCATCGCTGAGGCTGAGAAATAGATCAGCATCGGCCACACCTGGCAACAGATCCAAGCCCAGCGTGTGTGCTGGCCAATTGTCGACATGTTGTCGCTGGCGCTGATAACGTGACTTCAGACTGGACTCCAGAACATGTCCTGCAACGGCTGCCGGCCTGCTGCCGCTGCCACCCAGCTGGCGTAGGTGTGCCGTTAGAGCGCTGGCCAGTCCAGCCAGCTTGTCCAGCGGCACATGTCCATCCTGCTGGCGACTGGCAATATGCTCGTAGACAGCAAAGGCTTGCAGTATGTTGCCCGAACGGGCATACGATTCCCCCAAAAGAAATGACAACTGCAACGAACTGTTATTGTTGCTATGGCTGCTGTTGTTGTTGTTGTTGTTGCTTTGCAGTAGCGCTTGCAGCGTGTGCGTTGAGCTGGACAGCGGCTGGCTTTGATGGTGATGATGATGATGATGCAATTGTTGCTCCCGTTGATTCTCCTTGCGCAGCGCTTTGAGAGCGCGCTTGGTGCCTAACGAGGGCTTCATGCGATAGCCCTGAGAGAGCGGCATTTTGACAGCTGTTGCTGTCCCAGTTGCTGTTATTGTTGTTGCTGCTGCTGCTGTTATTGCTCTGTTGTTGCTCTGTATAGCTGGCCGTGGTCACGTATGCGACAACAACGGCGACGTCGCAGCGACGCCCGACGCGACGACGACGCTCGCCAACGTCACAGAAATTCCCACTGCTAATGAACTTTGTTGATTTTTTGTTCTTTTGTTTTTCTTTTTCCGAAATTTTATTGAGTTCAATTTTATTTTGCGTTTTATTTTAGATTTTTGATTTAATTTTTTGTACACTTCACTCTGGCCCCAACAAGTATCACACAGCACTGGGGCCCACAATTAATATAATTTAATTTATTTAACTTGTATGCATGAATTTAGTATTAATTTTTGTTTGGTTTTTGCGAGTGACAACGACGCGTGCAGTTTAGCAGTCATTGACTGAAGTAGAACAATTATTGTTGTTGTTATTGTTTTTGTTGTTGTTGCTGATGTTGCTGGTCAGCGCAAGCGACGACGACGCGCTCGGTTGGGCATCTGAAAGCAGAAGACGAGACGAGAAATGAAATCAACTGAATGTGTACTGGGCAATTTACGTAACGTACAAAATGCCGTTTGCGTTTCTGCCGCCATCGCAGCTTTTGATTCTGTTTTATAATTCACACGCACACACACTCACACATGCACACTCACACATAAACAAAGCGCGCAGCTAAAGAGAGCGCGAGCGTGCGACTCTCTCTCTCTGCCGTTCGCTCTTTGATTTGATTTTTCGTTTTTATTGCCTGCGCCTCGCCTGCCTATTTTATGACAGCTCCAGAAGAAGAAAAAGAAGAAAAAAAAACGTATCTATTATTTAACCTGTGCACAGGTCTGCTATCTCTCCTATTACTTGCATCGCTCTCAACTGCGCTTGCTCTCATCTACTTGAGCGCTCTCTCTCTCTCTCTCTCTCTGTCTCTGTGTCTCTGGCTCCTGTAGTGACGTGCCATTTGTCGCGTATGCTGCTAATTGACTGCCCTAAAATTCTGAGCTTTGCAGCTGCCAGCTGCCAACTTTTGAGACTTTGGCGCGTTACATAAACGGTCAACGAACTTGCTGCTAAATGTTAACTCACACAAACAGCGAATGTTCCTTCTGTTCAAGCAGCATTACTTTGAATGTTAATGTAAATGTTATCATCGCACTAGCACTCAATTGTCAGCTATCCCAGCCGCACATGTTGTTACATAATGTTATGAAAATTAACACTGAATCACGCAGACAACTGACGCAAAGTAACGAAATCAAAATCAAAATCGTCGACACATACAAACACACACACAAACACACACAGACACGCACACAGATAGAAGAACGTCCGCCTGCCTCTGGCATCAGTCAAGCAATAACAACTCAGACAAAGCCAATACAATCATATCTATATTAACAGACAAACGCGCTCTTCTCGCGCTCTGTCTCTCGCTCTCTTAACTCTTAGCTCTTGTGCTCACGGCGCTCTTTAGAACTGTTCTCACATTGAGAGCTGTTTTGCTTCAACTGCTGCTGCTGTTATTGCTGTGAAATGCGCACGTTTTTCTTTGACGTTCGATTTTTGTGTCTTGAAGATAAACAATGCCGGCACAACACACACTCGCAAACACACACACACACACACTCGTAAACACACACACACAAGCAGACGGCCAAAGAGCGTCGTGGCTATTGGCAACGTTTGAATGTTTTTGGTTTTGTTATGTAAACAATCGTTTTTGTTTTTCTCTCATTTTTTCGCTTCAGTTTTTTCATTTTCTTTTTTTGGGTTATAATTTGTTTACATCTCGCACAAGCCACACGGATAGATAAACAGGAACAGAGAACAGATACAGATACAGATACTGCTAGAGATACGTTTTCAGAACGCGAGACTGAAATCAAAGTGTGCCAAAAAGAAAATTGCGTGCAAATAAAAACTTTGATTTCTTTCTTTATGTTCTGTGTGTGTGTGTGTGTGTGTTTTTTTATGTTCGCATTTGGCCCAGTTGCTTTCGGCCAACAAATATTTTGCATAAATTTGTTGTTAAGTAATGCCGCAATATTGTCTATGCTAGTTGGTAGTTAGCCAAGAAAATTAGAAATTAGAATATACGCTCGAACGAAGGTTCTTATAGATATTTTTATTTAGCTATATATTTTTGATTTCTTTCATGCGCGCCAACTACAACAATATCATATTCAATGATTATTTGTTGCAGCACAAGCACACACACACATATATATATATATATATATATATATTTATATATATATATATATATTTTTTTATTTATTTTATTTACGATCTCTGCAAATCGAAACGTGTGTCGGATTTGCGGCCTTACATAATTGTTATATAGAATATTCCCGAAGGTGAAAACATATATAAATATAGTGTTTACGGCTTAAGCGGAGACTTCTGCACACAAATGAATCACAGACGAGGATCGCCAATTAGAAACAGCTGTTTGATTTGCTTCACAAACAGCTCTTGTTGCACTTGATGCGCCTGTAAATTTCTTAGTCTACTCAAAAGTAATATTGCCCAACTTAATTTTATATGATTTATTTTGGCTATTCCTCATCGACCTGAAATTCTTTAGACTGCTGATCTGCCTAACCGGAAGCAACTCATTTGCAACACCTGCTTATTCTCTTGCAACACACCAGCTAATTCATAATCGCTGAACGTAATCGCGTAATGCGTTACGTCCATCTATCTATCTATATAATAAATATATATATATATATATATATACATACATATATAATACATGTGGGTGAGCTTGTCAGCTTGTGACGCATTTCGAGGCAGTAAAAGTTGGTAAACAACTTTCAGTTATCCGATTCTAACTGGTTTTGTTTTTGACCTGAGGACTTTGCGTAAGAACAAATTATGTATACGACTCATGTAACGAGTGCGAGTGTGTGTGCCCAGTGTGTGTGCGAGTGTGTGTGCCCAGTGTGTGTGCCCAGTGTGTGTGCGAGTGTGTTCTAAGTGCTTGCATGGGCTCTGTAATTGCATAATACTTATAACAACGCTGATAAACGATTCTAAATGAATTGTAAATATGCCATTCCATTTGTTGTTGCTGTTTTCGTTGTCTGAAACTACTATTTATTTATACAGATATATATATAGTTATATATGTGTATATATGTATATAGATATTTCATTCTTTCATTTCTGGTTTTCATTTGCAATACTCGCATTATGCAATGTCAATCACATTCCGCGATTGCATTTATCGTTGCTGATTTTTGTTTTTTCCATTGCCTCAGCTTCAAGCTTCAAGCTTCAGCTTCAGCCATCAGACAACAGACAACAGACAACAGTCGACAGTCGGCAGTCAAAATGGCAGCAATGGCGACAACATTCTGAGGCGGAGACTGGAATTGGAACTGAGACGGAGACGCAGAAGGAGCTAAGGGGACTGACACGACAGACGACGTTGGCCGAGAACGAGACAAAACACCAATTACAAAGACGATATCAGCTGACTTTTAGTTGCATACCCTGCAGTTTTCAATTAAAGAGAAATTCACTTAAAATAAGTACTTTTCGTACTTCATTTAATTTTCATTTCCACACACTTCTTTTTTTGTCTGAAAATGAAAAGTAATCCCTTTTTTTGGTAACAAAATTTAAGGTCGAATATTCAATGTTATAAAAAATGTTTACTGCCAACAAATAAAATAAATAATTTTAATAATTAATAATTTAATAAAACTGAAGCTATTTTCAAAAGCAATCGCTTTTCATCAGCTAAAAATGGCCTTCAACAATTGGACATTTTTTAAAGAGCCTGTAATAATTGATAGGCTGATAGGCTGTGATTTCCAGGGTATCTGCTAGTCCAGGCGACTGAGCTGAAGCAAACGCTTTGTGTTTGTAGTAGTTATTATTACTTAAGTCAATTGTTGTGGGTGGCGACAAGAAATTGCCATGAAATGCAATGTCAAATGCAAATATAGCGAAAAGCTGCCTGCGAAATTTGCTTTATTTTTCTATTTTTTATTGCCTAGCCTAATTGAAATCGACTCTACAAGTGCGTGTTGGTGTGTGTGTGTGTGTGTGTGTGTGTCTGAAAAAAGCATGTGTTTTGGGCCTAATAAAATTACATAATTGCTGTGATTGTGATTGGCATTCAATAAAAGGCGAGCAGCGAGCAAAGTGTTATGAAATCGACTACGAACTTATTATACAATTTTCATAAGCATTTTTCTTGCTGGTTGTTTTTGTTGTTGCTGTGTGATTTGTGCTTTGATATTGTTTTATTTGTTTTTTATTCGTTTTTTTTTTAACGGCGCGTTTTACGATGACGATAAACGCCACAAAAAATAAAAGCATTGAACAGAAAAAAAAAGAAAGAAAAACAGCTGGTAGACTTATTGACTTAAGGAAATTGAGGAAAATTCTATTTGTGCTTTAGGGCTGCTTGTGAGTTTCACTTTTGATTTGCTGCCTGATTGCCACAGCTCCCCGCCCCCCACCAGATCGCTTATATAATGCCAAATTACTTCTTAAGTAATTCTGACTAATTGTTTTTATGGACTTGTATCAGGCTATTCACTTATATAAGCAGCAATTGTGACTCACGATTCGCTTAGCCGTCTGCTGATTTGCCTGATGCATTTTGCTTTTTGCATAATGCCGAAGGAAATATTTGCAATTTTCAGTCAAAGGTTTTGCAGCTTAACAGTTTTCATTTTGCTGTTGCTGCTGTTGTTGTTGTTGCTGCTGTTGCTGTTGCTGTAACTGGTCGCATAATGCGTCGCGTGTCGTAACGCTAACGTCAACGGCAACGTCAACGGGGCGACGACGCAGCCCGCGTCACGTAAACTGCAGCGAGCCGGCAATCGTTGCCCCCGGTTTGCATACCGTGTGTAAATATATTTGTGTGTGTGTGTTTGTATGTTTGTATGTGTGTGTGTCATCAATGGAGACGATAATTCGCCAAGCAATTTGTCGCCTTTTGCACTGAACGATCCAAGTGTAAATAATATCTAATATTAAATATTTGTGTTGGCAGGCAAATGGAATCATTTTGGTTTTATTGTTTGTGTTTATTTTTTATACATAAAATGTTTGCTGATTGTAATTATAACTTGAGTGTTTCCTAACCAAACTTGCTGAAATCCAGTTTATCAATAATATTTCAATTGTATACTAAATATACGACAAACGGGGGCAATTAACACATTTTTAATTAATTCCGGTTATAAAAAATAAAAAAGAATATATAATTATATATTTATATTATAAGACGAGGTCACCAAACAATCAACAAGGAATAATTAAAAAATCATCAGAAAGCGTCGACTGATTAATGTTATAATTATATATATATGTATATCTATATATATATATGTGTATATATATATAATATGTTATAATTATAATTATATATATTGTTATTAGTTAAGCTTTTTCAACACCATCTTTAGAAATGCAATTAAATAACGTTTTATAAAATGGCATATTAAATCAGGCAATTATTGTTAATAAATTTAAATTGAGCACATTGCACATTTTTGTATTTCGTAGTTAGATTAATTACACGTTTTGCTGTTGACTCACTGCAAGTGTTATGTATTTACATTTATTTGTGTCACAATTAGATAAGATTGCAACATTGTAATGTAATTGAAATCAAATGTCGAAATTTATGTGAATCATAGGAAAATTGAGAAATGAGAAATTGAAAAATTCTACAATGCTTTTATCACAAATTAAATATAAATTATTATCAAGTGCTGCCAATTTGATTCGCCAGAACGTCCGCAATAACTGCGACGAAATGCCAACGGCAATAGCAATGGCAATAGCAACAATGGCAACAGCAGCAGCCACAATTGGCGCAAACAACTGAAAAACCGCTTAGTAATGCTTTTAAAAATATGGCAACACGTAAGCGGCGCGAAACGACCCCACAAACATGCCTCCCCTCTCCCCTCCCCCACCTTCCCCTTTAGCGAATTTTGTTTTCACAATCAATTCGCAGAAGCAGCAAACACAAATGAAAAACTGTTTTTCCGCTGTCGCTGCCTCTGCCTCTGCCATTGCCGTCGCCGTTTCTGCTGCTGCTGCTGTTCAGAGAGCAATGCAACTTTGTTGAGCGCGCGTTCATTCACATTGCCCCCACACACACACTTACACACACACACACACACACACTTGCACACACAGAGCAGAAGGCGTGTGGCCTGATGTCGTAACATAGGCAGTGCAAGAGAAACGTAATGCCAGCGAATGCTGTGCGCTCTCTTAGCGCCACTCTCTTAATACTTTACCTGTCGCTCAGACAACTGCTGATTCTTCTGCTGCTGCTTCTGTTGCTGCTGCTTCTTCTTCTTGGTTTACTTTTACTGCACGACCGCGCCTCCTGTTTGAGTAGGCACTCACACTCACTCTTACATACACACACACACACACACAATAAATTCTTTTTGTGTCAAAATTTATTGCCACACGCGAGAGACAACAACAACAAAATTAGTGCAAAATTCTTTGCTCGATTTAAAAATTTTTTTTCTATATTTTTTCTTTTGTATTTTGTATTTTGTTGTGTCTTTGCTGGCCGCTTTTTACGAAGCGTGCGCGTAACTTTTGACTTTGCTTATTTTCTTTTCGTATTTGTATTTGTTTTGTAAGAACTGAACGGCTCGGCTTTACGTAACCCACAGACGGGTTTTACACATTTCGCGCGGAGAGGGCAAAAACAACAACAAACGTTATTTTCTATGTTGTGCGCCACTCTTCACATTTCAATTTATGCTGCCTTAACATACACAGAGACACACACACACGCACGCACTCGCACACACGCACACGCACTGATTACGTTGACAATAAAAGCAAAAGCGTTTGTCGTTGTTGTTTTGTAATGCGCTTACGTTACGATTACGATTACGCGACGAGCTGTTAGCGGTTAGCGTTGTTCAAAGGCAACGTGTTCGATTGCTGCTCCGAGGGCGGCGAGCGCTGTTTTGTGTGCGCTCCGCTATCAGTTTCTTGCTGTACTTGCCACGGCCGCTGTTCGACAACAAATGAGCATCGAATGAACAGAAACGAATACCGAACCGAAGGCACAATAACAGCAGCAGCAACAGCAGCAGCAACAGCAGCAGCCACAATCTCTCTCTCACACACACATGCTGTCATATGCATGTTAGTTTATTATGTCATTGGTCTCTTAGACGGTTAGCAGCGCTGTTGCGTCATCAGTTTAAGTCGTGCGCGCGCTCTCTTAAAATTATTGTCTCTGTTGAGATTTGCCGGCAAAGCGTCAACTGTCAAATTTGGGCAGCTGGCGTGCGTAACTAAAGGGGGTGAGTAGAGTAGGTGAGGGCGTATGTTTACGCCCACATTGGACTCATCATTTATCGTATGTTTTGTGCGCTTCCGGCGCCACTCAACAGTGGTATTATTAAGAGAAATGCTCGCTGTGTGATTTCATAAGTTTTTTTTTTGTGTCATTTAACGCACATTACGTATGCGACGTGTTGACCTCATTAGGCGATCAAAAGAGAGCTAAATACAGCTGCGGCAAACAGCATTGCAGCTCAGCCAACCAGACAGAGAGAGAGAGAGAGAAAGAGAGAGAGAGAGAGAGTGAGATAGTTTACCGCTTGGTCGCTCACATTTCAAGCTCAAGTTCAACGTTGGCCATTTCGTTGCATATTTCCAGTTTAACGTTTCATGTTTGTTGTTATTAACATTTTAAGTGGCTGTTAGCTGTTTGCTGTTGTTGTTGCTCTCTTTTATTTATCATTTGCAGTTACCATTTTCGTAATTTGGTAATTTGTTGCGTCTGGTTTGTGTAAATAAAAAATACACATGTATTTACATGCACACACACACACACACATATGGATGGATTTCATGTGTTAACACTGCTCGCATTTGTTGCAACATTCGCCACGTAGGAAGTAATCGACAAGCGTTATGCGGATCAAGCTGTTTTTGTTGCTGTTGTTGCCGTTGTTAATCAACGGAAATTGCTTGGGAGTTTGCAAAATATGAGGAAATTCGTTAACGCTTTGCATAAATTGGTAATGCGAGGAGTGTGATCTGAATTTATTTGCTAATAACTGTAAAGATATACCTTGTTGCGATGAGTACTTTATGTTCAAATCTGCCTAACAGTGCTGAGAGCTGAACTGGGCAACAATGTTGCGGAAGACCTTGACAACATTTGGCGTTGCTGTGATCCTTGAGCTGGCCTTTGCAGCTGTCGTTATGACGTAACAATGCACAAAACCATAAACAAGACTTTAGCATTCACATGTTCAAGGTCATCAGCGACGACATTCTTCAATGTATGCACTTGAACATTCCGAGCATACTTTTAGGCAGCGTTTACAGCGGCCCTAACAGAGAGCGGCCTGCTTAACAGCAGAGCACTGTTATTCGCCAGCCTAAGAGTAGGCAACAGTTTTAGAATTTGTTGGTTGCTTAGTTAATAAATCAAACGATTTGGTTTGTTTTTTTTTGCATTTATCGTTTCAAAATTTGTATCTAAACCTTTATTGTTTTGCAGTTTCAATAAAACATATATATATATATATACCACTCCTTCAAATAATGCCATCATTAATTCCAATAAATATTATTCATCTTATTGGTTTAATATCTGCTTGCACTTCACAGAATTTTTCGCTTCTCGTTTGTAACTTAAATATCCGTTAAACAATGAAAAGAAATGTGTATGACTTGAAAATATTGAAAATTACTTCAGCTAAGGGAATATGTTTCAGTTTGCAGCAACTTAACAGTACAGATTGGAGACAAGTACAAAAATGTAACAAATCATTCAGTTAAAATTAGAAACTAAACTAATATCTGCAGCATTTTTGCGCCTTTTTTCGTTTCTTTTTTGTTTTTTTTTCTTTTTGTCGAGCACTTGTGTTTAGTTTGTTAGCATTTCTTTTACGCTTTTTAAATTGTAGATTTTGTTTTGTTAATTTTTAGTACGTCTTGTTTTTTCCTTTTGTTCCTTTTTTTTTTGTATATATATCTAGGTACATGTTAGTGTCCTTGCATAGGCTGTTTTTGTTTTTACTTGAATTGTTATTAAATTTTAAATTTAAATTTAAGTTGTATTTTCATTTTGCATGCCAACAACAACTAGGCGCATTTTTTTATAAATTTTTTTTGTTTATCTTTATTTCTATTTTTTTATTTGCATTGCTCTCTATTGCCGCAAGCGGATTTTGTTTTGTCCTTTTTAGTTTTATGTTACTAATACAAACGCTTTACAAATTGTTAGTTCTAAATTATGTTTAGCTTTAGCATTAGCCATTTAATTTATTCCTTTTTTTTAAGGTATTTGTTGTATTCCATATAAAATTATTTGCATTCGTTTCAATCGCAAAATTCTCAAAATATAAGTAAAGGCTCTAAAACGCATGTGGTGTGTTTGTTTGTGTGGTTTTGGGGGTGTTTAATTCTTTTTGTTTAATTTCGGGTTTTTTTTTAGCTTCTTTTTGCAACAACTAACAATTTTTTTGTAGTATTTTTAGTACTTTTTTGTCCTGGTTTTTACTACGTTTATCATTCTGCTTTCTGATTCTGACTTTTTGTTATTTATTGATTTTAAAATTCAACAACGTTTTCTCTTTAATAATGTGTAAGAATATATATATACACATATATATGTATATATGTATATATATATACACACACATATATGTAAGTATTTTATGTGTATATGTATATAATATTATATATAATATTATATATATAATATATGTATATAGCATTTAATATGTTCGCATTGCCGACTTTCGCCTCAATCCTTACCCGCTAAAAACACTCAGCACTCGCTCACTGGCTTAACTCTGTGTCTCGGCTTAGTTGTATGTATATCATCTAGATAGATACTATATCGTATTCTAGACATACATATCAATATATATATATATCTATCTCCATTTGCTAATCCCGTTTTAGCGTCTTTGCTTTGCACTGCAACAATTTGTGTCTTTAGTTACTATTTATACCCCTGCCTACGATTACGATGCGCAACAGCTCCATTGCTCTATGTGGTTTTATATAAACTATATATATACTATATGGTAGTATATGCTAGGTATTGTTATGTATATATGTATATAAGTACTTATAAAAAATCATCAGCTACAATATTGAATTTATCTACAAAAGTTACTTCCAACTAATCATTATAATTAGCATTATAATAGTTCTTGTAATCATAACCAATAACATGCAAATTCACATTCTCGACTGCTGCTGCTTCTTCTTCTGCTTGCCGCTGTATGTATGTATGTATTGTATATAATAAATATATATGTATGTATATATGTATATATTGTATATTAGACATAACTTCGATTTTCATTTTAATAACAAAAGGGTTTTTTTTCTTACTTTCAGTTTTATCGTCTTGTGTTGTTGCTAAAGTCTACATTTTGTTACGGAACATTCTTATCAGAAATATTAATACATATTTTCCTCTTATTTATTTTATTTTTTTGTTATTTAAAAACCTAGTGTTCAATCACTAACGAAATAAATGAAACTACAACAAACTCGTTGCATACAATTTTTTGTTTGTATAATCTAGTTTTTTATTTGTTTTTGTTTTATTTCAAATACTATTTTTATTCTTTTGCTGTGAGCCGTTTTTGTTTGTTGTTGCTGTTGTTGTTGTTGTTATCTATTTGCCTATGTTGCTCGCTTAGCGGCTGTGCGAGGCGTCCAACAGTGCCGCCTGAAAGTATGCTCTAAAATGGCCAACAAATTACGAGCTAACAAAATCAAGTTTTGCAACTTTTATTCGAATTCAACAAAGAAAACATTCTACAAAAAATTAAATGTAAGCAACTACAAACTACTAAAATACTAAATAACTAATTATATGCTATAAATATATATAAATGTTCATTATTATATATATATATATATATTTTTTTCTGTTTTTTGTGGGGTGGTCACACTTTCTGTCGCAGCTGCTTGCCTGGAGGGGGAGGGAGGGGGGCGGTTCACACTCGACACAGCCGCCGCAATTAATATTTTTGTTTCACCTCTATGCGCATTTATATCTTAGACATAAATATCTTTATATAAATATAACACGATTTCCATTTTCATTGACTTAATTGAATTTATAGTACAAATACGTAGCAATTGCTTAGTTTTTCTTTTGTTTTCATTTTGTTTTTGTTTTGTTTTTTTTTGTGAAGTGTATTCGAACTAAATTCACTACTGTATGTATCGTTATCGTTATCGTTATCGTTATTGCTATTGCTATCGCTATAGTTATCGTATAATTTCTGTGTCAGTTTACTCAACAACCAAAGCTCAAACATTGACTCAACTTTTCCAAATGAAACGAGTACATTTTTTATAGTTTCCTTCTTTTTTTTGTTTTTGTTTTTTTCTCTAGGTGGTTTCATAGCAGTGCAAAAGGCTTTAAGGTTCCATTTATTTATTGTGTGTGTGTGTGTGTGTGTCTGTGTGTGTGGAGGGGGAGGGGAGTTGTTGTTCTTCGTAGTTGTCAACTTTACGCAGAAATTCAGGAGCTGTATTCAATTTCGTTGAATTTGAGCTGGGTGCACTTCTCTGTTTCTCTATTCTGATGTATGTGTTTTTAGGTGTGTACGTTGGTAACTACTGGATAAACATCTAATTAGTTAGCTAGTTGTATGTTGTATGTAGAGATATATATTTATAAATGTAATTGCCTTGCTTTGTATTATCGTTAGGGTTAGTTTCGGTATTTTAATTCGTATTTAGTTAAACCGTACTTGCTGTGAGATCCTTGCATTGCATACTAGTTAAATTGATTTCCATTTTTTGGGTTGTACCAAGTTATTGACGGGGGAGTGGTGGGGTGGGGGTCATATGGAAGGGGCTTGACATAAACCAAACATAACCAAAAAACGAAAAAGATTTCAATATTTGAAAGCAACGCTTAGATTTTTATTATTACACAATTGTTTTTAGCTTGCTCTTCTCTTTTCGTTCCTCTCTCATTGTTATGATTTTTGTATCATCTTTGAATGGGTTTTTGTTTGTTGTTGTTTGTTTTCTTTTCGCTTTTCTTGTTTGTTGCACAATTTCCATTAAAAAATAAATAAAACTTATTGAAACGTTTAAAGTGCTTAAAAATTAATTGAAATCTTGCAAAATGAATTGAACATTTATTGTATTGCCTTAAATCAATTTTTGCAATTTGTGTGTTTGTTTTTTTGTTTTTTTTCTCGTTTTGTGTATAAAATTTATTTAATTTTTCTTGTTTTTGTTTTGTTTTTCACTTTATGTTTTTGTTTTTTTGTTTTGTTATTTATCAGCTTAGAATGCTAGGTATGCAGGTAAATGTAACTCAATGTTTAACAAATAAAATTGATAAAAACTTAACTAAAACTGTAAACAGTAATAAAAATAAAAATAATAATAATATAATAATAGTAATAATAATAATAATAATTATAATAATAATAATCATAATAATATTTATGTGCAAGATTTAAGATCTTGCAAAATCACACCAAACAAGTTAGTTTAAACAAAAAGAGTAGAAATAGTGAAAAATGTTGTGAACTGTAAAATGTTCCATAAGTCGGAGAAGTAGGGGTAGTTTGAAGGGGGTTGCTTGGGGTGGTGTGGTTGGTGATTAGTTTACACTAGTAAGAAAAGTGGGCTCACATCGAAGATTGACTATATGCCCGGTTAGTGCTGCTTAAATAGTTGTTCTTCTTATTATTATTTCTCTTCATCTGCCTTCCGTCCTTAACGTATTATTGTAGTTATCAACAAATAACAGAAACTATGAAATAATAGGTTTTTTTTATGGGAGTACTTTACCATAATTAATTAATAATTATAATGTTTTGTAACGGGTTTTTTTCTTTTATAGCTGGTTTTATAATATAAAAAATCATAGATCGCTTAAACTAACAGCTGCCTGCCTGCGACGAGGCAACTGAGGAGGGAAGTTCTTTGCTCATTTCTAAATGGTTTTACTTGTAGTAGTTTACTTCTTCTTCTTCGTGTTTGTTTTTTATAATCATAAATTTTGTTATGTTTTCATTTTTTTGTATGTTTTTTTTTGTTGTTGTTTTTTTTTTGGGGGGGGTTTTCATTTTGCAATTTTTTGTTTGATTTTTTGTGTGTAGAGTCAAATTGTAAAAGGAGGCAACGAAATTATTTACATATGGATGCACGATTTATGCTAAAAAGGAGAAAAGCAAAAATATGAACTAATAAACCTTAACAAAACTATTAAAAACTTAGAAAATTGGTGCACATATATATATATATATAAATAAACATATAATATATATATATATATATGTTTAAGGGTTTAGAACTCTGGTTTGCTACAAACTAAGTAATAACAAAAGAAGCTACGTAAAAATTAACAACTCCTAGATAACAGGGTTTCAGGTTTCAGTTATCAGCCCAGAGTCAACCTTAACGGTACATTTTGCTTAACGGTTGCACTTGCTGGCTATCGCATATCGCATATCGATTAATCGATTAATCGATTTTTGCTTGCTTTTCGCTATAATTGATGAGAGACATTTGTAGTCGGCTGTTTGAAGTTGATTTGTTTGCTTTAGGCTACACTAAAAATGTAAGTTAAATGTTTTAGTTAATTTGCATTTCGTTTTTTTCTTTTTACTTTTTAAGTTTTAAATAAATATGCGGTGCAGGCCGCTGCGTACAAATGTGTGTGTGTGTGTGTGTGTGTAAGCAGAGTGTGGATGCGTGTGTGTGACTGACTATATATATATATATATATATAGGTTGCATATGAAGATGCATGGTTTCTATAGTGTAGTTTTCATGTCTGTTTACTAAGAGTTATTAGTGGTATTTATCAATTATCGATAAACAATAATTATTATTATTATTATAATGTAATTGTTGATGTGGTTTCGTATCGCATCAAGTCACATTTTTGTATCTTCCATTAATTATTATTACACATCCTGGAATTTGGATAGACGTGCACGCAAGTCCATGTTCTCCTGTTTTAGCTGCTCCACCTCCTGATGTAATGTTGCGTTCTATTATAAAGAGATTTGGATTTAGTTTAAGGGTCGAAGTTGAGATGCAAAGATAGAGATGGATTGAGGACTCACTTCCTTTTCCAAGTAGCGTGCACGCATCGCAATTTGATTCTCCTTTTGGCGGCGCGCATCGCGGGATCTCTTGGCGGCAATGTTGTTCTTTCGCCTGCGGGCCCAGTACTTGTCGTCCTTGAGCTCATCTGGAACAAATTGTTTGCGTGACTTTTTAATCATCGGCTGCGGTTTGAGCTCTTCATCGGAGAATGCTCTGGTGCGCGGATCAAAGTCACGCCCCGACGATGCGAATGAAAATGCTGGAATATCAAATACTAAATGTTAAAAATGTTTCTCACAGACTGTTCGTGCTAAATTAAATCAGAATCAGAATCAGAATCAGAATAAAATGAGGAGCACACAACTCTTTCGAGACAAACAAAATATAGAAAAGAAATTAGACAAGAAAAAAAAAAAAAGTGGAATTGTAAAGAATAAGAAAAGACTTAAAGAAAATGATGTAATAAGGAATACAAAAAATTTGCCTCGAAATTTTGCACAAATTGGAATGTAATCAGCCTTTAACATTTAGCATTTGATAAGACATGAGCAAAAACATTTCTCTGTTTTTTTCTTTCATATTTTCGATTTATATATATTTTTCTTCTTTTATTTTTTTTTGTTTTATTTTGTTTTTTTTTTGGGGTTAGGGTGTTTGCTAGATGAAAAAGTTATATATGGTATATATATATTTATATATCAAAATTATAATCAAATATATATTGTAATTAAATTCAAATTTCAATTCAAGTTAAATCGGCGCAATGTCCATTCCATTTGTGTTTTTAATTAAATAAATAAAGTTAATAATAAATAATGATAATTTAAAGGATAAGGTTGTGACGACTCTAAGGGGTGACTGATCTTTCTCACACTCTCTCTCTCGCTCTCTCTCTCTCTCTCTCTCTCTCTCTCTCTTTCTCTCCGCTTGGCATACTCACTTGATTCGGCCGGCGATGGGGGATTTAGCGTATCGGGACTAATGCAATCCGATGGCGATGGCGATCGCTCGCGTTTTGTTGTTATATGTCCCAGACCCAGGGACAGACCCGCTGCATGGCTCAGGGAGTCGGATCGATGACCGAGGCCACCGGAGTGCCCCAAATGGGGGCCGGGCAGGCCGTCAGGTATATTATTCTCCGACAAGAACTCATCTAGGTCCGCATACTGCATTCGAAAAAGATATGCACAATTGTATTGGATGCCGCAAAAATGTATTTTCAGCAAAAGCAACCACTCAAAAGTGGCAACAGAAACAGCAAACAGCAAACAGCAAACTTCACAAACACTGGGATAAATTGTGTGTGGTCTCAACTTTCAATTACTATTCAAATTACTTTGCTACGAACTCAATTACATTGGTAATGGTACATGATCTCTCCTTGATTTTAGCAGTTAGAATTCCTTAAACATTTACATTATTCGTAATTAGGCGTAATTAAGCCAATTACTCAAGTAATTGCAGCCAAATAATGGAAAGTAATTGCAGCCAAATAATGGAAAGTAATTGCGTATGTAACTGAAAGTTGTTTAGTATCATTTACAGAATATTATTAGTCAAATTGAGAATAGGACAAACTATGTTGCTTAGATATACAATATGATGAGAAGACAATTCTCGCACTACGTTAAGCACCAAACTCAGGTTAATTGTTCGTGTTCTGATTTTGTCTGTTTGTGTGTTTGTTTGTGTGTTTGTTTGTTGTTGTGTAACTGTTTCGTTTGCAATTTTTGGGATGTTAGGGTGGGTTGGGGTGGTGGGAGTAGAGTTAAACAGACGCAGCCACTACGCAGCGATGATATGATACTAACTTGTGTTACCTTGAGGTCAGCATCGTAGGGCATTGTTTTGTCCCACAAATTGGGGCCGAGAAATGCCGTTTGCGCCTCGACATTCCAAATGTCGCCCTCCTCCTTGTATTTGTCATCCGGGCAGATGATTTCTTTGCTATTCGATGTGGATTTGCCTGCAAATAGAATAGAATGCACACACTTAGTATAACTTGAAATTGATCAAATCTAATCGACAGCACAGTTAACTATTGTTTTTTCCACCCGTACAAATTACTATTAATCACAAGTAGACGTCGACAAATGGCGCTGATAAGCAGCCACTGCTTGCCACTTCTCCAATAATTGTTGTTGCTGTCAAGTGCAACTCGTATTTATTTGATAAGGGCCTGAGCACTGCTTGGGCGCCTGTAAAGTGGGTCACAGCTGCGTCTCCGATATATATATATATATATATATACCCATAATACAGACACACAGACTATTATTAAATATTATAAAAAAAAAAACGAAAAACGGGGCAATTCCTTTTGGCAACACTGGCCAAAAAAAGACCAACACAAATTGCAGCCAACAATTTCCGCATGCGCCTAAAAACGACAAACAAACAAAGCAAAAGCAAACACAATTCAAAGGGGGAAGGAGGCAGGAGACAGGCAAATCAACAAACAAAGCAAACAAAAGAGGAAGCAGCAGCGACAGCAACAGCGCAGCGCAGCCAGCGGCAACTAAAAGCGAAAGTGAAATTTCAGCTTTCAACTGATTTTTATCGTTATTCGCTCTCCGCTCGCAGCGCAACTCACTCAAAAAAAAAATAAAGCCGAAAAAATAAGCTGCGCTCAGTGGACGCTGCGCATGCGCAGCTGAGCGTGCTTTTACTGCTGACTGCGCAGTTGACTGCGCAGCGACTGTGGCTGCTGCTGCGACTGCTGCTGCGACCGCGACTGCTGCTGCTGTCACTGTTAAGCATCAAGCGACGCGCTCTTTGATTTCTTGCACATTTCACATGAGTAGCACAAACGAGTTTTGCCGAAGTCAGCGCCGAAACCCGTTTGCCGTCATCGTCGTCGTCGTTGTCGTGCAGCGTTTTTTGGTTTCGCTTGCATTAGTTTCCGCTTTCTTATTCACTCTCACTTTCATTTGGTTTTGCAAACTTTTGTTGCTGCCTGCCCCGTTACTCTTGTTGCGATTTTATTTTTTTTTTGCTTCTTTCTTTTCTTTTCGTTTCGTTTCTTTTCTTTTCTTTTAGGCGAATTACCAACTATTGCGAAATTGTATGCGGCGACGGAGAGACGACCACATTTCTGGTCTGTGGCAGTGAAGTAATATTTTGTTTTCTTTGCTTTTCTTTTCGGTTTTATGCCGCTGGCAGCGAAGCGTAAGTGAAAAGTGCGCAAGTGTTTGTGTTTTGTGTTTGTGTTGCATGTGGATTGTGGATTGTGAAGTAATAGCAACAAACACACACACACATAAAATTAGGACTTGCAAATCTGCATGCGACAACTGTGAGACGGCTTGCATGGCGAATGAGCAACTTTTCATTTGGCATTTTAATTAGGCATTTGAATTTGATGATATTTTTCAGCTGCTGTTGCTGCTGTTGTTGAGTGCTTGTTATTTAGCGCTAGGATTTATGTTTGGGAAATTTTCGGCTGTTAGTTTTGCTTAACTGATGCTCGTTTGTCACGAAAGAAAGCAAAACAGTTAAAAAATGCGGCTCGCTAAAAGGTTGTGAGACAGCAAACTATTTGGCTAGCAGCAAAGTTTAAGGAAATGTATTTTAGGCATATAAAAAATAGCGCTGCTTCCATAAATAAAAATTATGAGCACAAAGCAAAACAAATCAGAATGAAACAAAAGCAAGGCAAAAACTTTCGCAAAGTTCGCGCAAATAATTCACAAAACAAACGTGGCATGTTTGCGAGCTGCACACAAAAATCAAACAAACAATGAACATAAACTTAAGAAAAAAATAAAAAAATAAAAAAATTACAAAAATAAACAAATACAAAAACAAAAACAAGAACCACAAAAATTACCGTTTGCTTTGCAAATGAAACCCAAAAATGGAGATTTCCTGCCTGTAAAAACATAAGAAAAACGAAAGAAAGATAGAAAGAAGGGCAAATACAATCTTTACATTAATATATATGTATATACGTATATATGTATATATGCATATAATGTAATGTGAAATGAAACGCAGAATGAAAACGAAAACGAAATGAAATGGAATGGAATGCAACGAAATAGCAAAGAAAAAAAAACAACAACAGCAAAAGAAATAAGACATAACCGATGAGCTTCGATCCCAAAAAAGAAAAAAAAAAGCAAGAAGATATTCGTGAGATACATTTGTATCTGGCATCTGTTTCGCTTGTGTCACTTTCACTGTCGTCGCTGATAAGGCGACTCAGGAGCAGAATCTGGCTCAGTGTTTATTTTTAGACACCGATGACTTAAGCCAGTTCAGCTCGGGAGTTGGCTTCGTTTTTTTTTTTGTTTTATTTGTATTTTTTTTTGGCTCGGTTTCGTTAACAGTTTCTCTTGCCATTTTAAGTGGGTCAACTGTGCGTTTTGTTGTTGTTGCTGTTGCTGTTATTACTGTTGTTTTGGCGGCCCAGCAACAACAAAGCACAACTCGCACTTTTTATGGCCATTTTTTATACACAGTTTCAGTTTGTATTTCGTTTTTGGAGTTTCTCATTTGTAATTAAAATAATTTGCATAATTTTCGTGACTCTTTTGCATTTGGTTTCCGCTGAGCATTTTTCTTTTTTTTTCTTTCTTTTTTGGCTTTTTTTTTGTATCACTTTCATTAGAAATGCTGAGCGCACGATCATTTGGGGAACACACGCACCCAGATCGGGCCTACGACAACAAAATTTATGGTGTTTCTTTTCTGTGGTGAAAATTAAGCTGAGAGCAGGTTTTTTTGTATATTTATTTTTTATTTTTTGAGGGTCTCTTTTGTGCCTGAGTCTGGCCCTATTATTATTAATAATATTATTATTATTTGTATAATTTGTTAGCCGCTGGCCTGGGTCTTTGTTGTGCTAATGGACAATCGCCAGATTTGGTCACAAATTTTAGTAGGTTTTGTATTGTTTTTTTTTTATTATGATTTTAATGCCGCATTAAACTTTCACTTTTGCTGCTGTTTCCATTTAGTATGAAGCTGCGCATTTTGCGTGAATTTTTAGTGAATATGTGACAATTTTGGACTTTTTACCAGTCAAATCTTAGTTTATGAGAGAGCTGGCAAAGGTTACTTCTGCTGGGATGGCAAGCACAGCAGCAGAAGCAGAGAAATGTGGTTTAAATATATATTAACAACAATATTGTATGTGAGTCTCATATTAGTTAGTATGTTTTCGCAGTTCTCTTAAAGTTTAGCTTAATTTGAGTGCAACTTCATGTTCACAACAGTTTTCAGCACTTGCAGACAATCCAGTTGCTGTCAATCTCGATCACATCCGTTTCAAGGCAATAAAAACCAGAGCCCTTTCCCCTTACACTGTCCTCCTTGCAACTGACTGCGCTTCAAAGCACGCCTTGCAATAAAATGAAAGTGAGAGTAAAGTCTCCTGCAAGCTGCAGCAGCAGCAACAACAGCAGACAACAAACAACAAACAGCCCAAACAAGTCACTACGAATGAACAGTGAAGATAAAAGAAAATTCCCCCAATAAACCCAAAAAAACCCAACACCACAAACATGGAATTGAATGAAACACAAAAACCAGTTGCCATAAAAAGCAACAACAACCACAACAACAACAGCATGTCGAATGCCAAGCCGCATTCTTAAAAGCATAAAGTAGAACAAAAGCACAACACAAAAGAGACCGCGACATTGACATCCAAGTGAAGTAATAGTGTTGTAGAAAGCAGTGCTGGCAGATAGCTGCCAGAGTTGCCAACTATACATATAGTAAAACTGCCAGAATGAAGACATAATAGCAGAAGCCGACACTGGCATTGTAAGCTACAAATGTAAGGCTAGAACTACTTATATCAACTGCTTATATCAGCCAAGTGTAGTAATAGGGTTGTAGAAAGAGACAGCTGGGAGATGGTAGAGTTGCCAAATATACATACAGTAAAACTGTCAGAATGAAGACACAATAGCAAGAGCCGACATTGACATTGAAAGCTACAAATGTAAGGCTAGAACTACTTATATCAACTACTTATATCAGCCAAGTGTAGTAATAGGGTTGTAAAAAGATATAGTTAGGAGACGGCAGAGTTGCCAAATATACATATAGTAAAACTGCCAGAATGAAGACACAATAGCAAGAGCCGACATTGACATTGTAAGCTACAAATGTAAGGCTAGAACTACTTATATCAACTGCTTATATCAGCCAAGTGAAGTTGTAGAGTTGTAGAAAGAGAGCAGAGTTGTCAACTGTATGCATTAAGTTTAACTATTAGATCGTAGATCGCATAACAGCAGAAGCCGACATTGACATTGTGTGTTAGACATGTATGTAAGGGTGCAGAATGAACTACTTATTTCACTGAGTTTTCAGCACATTTACAGCTAGTTTTGTCAGTGGTCAACTTAAGTTATGCAATGCGCAACGCTGTTTTTTACTTCGAGTCCAGCTCAACAATTGAGCACGTACGTCACAGCGGCAGTGTTGCACGCCCCTTTCACCTGTTTTAACGTTTGCGGCCAGCAGCGCTGCTCACGTCACAGTCGACGTCGCTGTTTGCGCATGCGTCGCGTCGATGGCGCAATTGCGGCAATTTTTACAGCAATGCTGTTGTTGTCTGTGATTGTTGTTGTTGGTTGTTGTTGGTTGTTGTTGCTGTTGTTGGTTTCGGTGTATTACATGGCACTCGTTTATGGCTCGGTTGGCTCTGGTTTTGTTTGACTGCCTTTTGCTGAAGTGCAGAAAGTGTAACACTTTCGATTGTTGTGCTTGTCTCTAGTTGTTGCTGTTGTTGTTGCAGCTGTGATTGTTGTTGCCTGTTGTATGTTGTTGCTGTTGTTGTTGCTGTTGCTGTTGGTTGTTGTGTGCATTGCATTCATTCCGCACTTGCGCTCATTTGCATAGCGCTTGTTTTATGCAGCTCTTTTTATGTTTAATTTTTGCTTTATTTCTACTCGCTTTTTTTTCCTTCAAATTAATTATGTGTGGGAAAATGTGTTGGCCATTTAATTTCCGGGTCTGTTAGCATACAAACAAAAAGCCAACAAAAAATACTTTACCAAACACAATAACTTTTCATATGTTAATTGTTAACGCAATAAATCAAACGAATATTTCATTTACATATCGGAAAATGCATTTTTAAACGATTTTTTGTCTTTGCTTTGCCACAAAAAATGCCGTTTTAAATCGATAACAGGATTAATATAAAATATTGTTCAATTGCCGCTAATTTGACAGATATTTTGCAATAGCTGGAAAACTGTTACGAAGCGAAAGTGAAAACAAGATGCAAACAGTTCCCCACGACACGCCCGACTTGCAACATATTTGACACGAGACACACATATGGCTAGCAGCAGACAGGCAGAGTGAGACATAGAGAGAAAGAGAGAGACAGAGAGAGAGGGAGGGAGAGGGAGTAACTAGCCCACTTCTCACTCGCCACTCACTCGCCGATTAGCCGCAATTTGTGGCTGAGCGAAAGAAAGCCGACGGCGTGCAGTTAATTAGCTAAAATAAGGAAGCAGACGATGACGATAATGATAGTCATAGATTCAGTGCTTCGACGCTTCGGCATATCGCGAGCAAACTATAAAATTACAGCCCCACAAAACAGTAAAAAAAAGATATAAAAAAATATTGTAAAAAGTAACAGACACCGAAACCCAAATATAAAATTGGCCACAACCCGGTTGTGTGCGGGGCAAAGCTGAAAATTAAAACGCAATCGAAAAACAACAAGAAAAAAAACATTGAAACATTGAAATTCAATCAAGCTGCTAGAGTGAAAAATAAGTGCTTCTGGTCTTTTTGGCAAAGACAGGCGCGACGACGTGTGAAACAGTAACAATTAAAAGATTGCCCATACGCCGTGTGGTGCGTTTATATTGATTTAATGTCGTTTCGAGCCACTTTCACTGATACACAAGACGACGCAGAGACGATCGAGCGACGAGGCAACGGTTTCTCACCTAAACACTAAACGATGCCGCATTTTGCACGTTTTTACAGTTGCCGTTGCTGTTGCTGTTGCCGTTGCCGTTGCTGCTGGCGTCGATTGCGCAACAATTGCTGCTGTCCAGTGGGCAGCAACACCAGCAATCAGTGCAGCAACAGCAGCAGCAAAGACGAGTAGCCGCCGTCATTTGGCTTTTTGCCCATTTGGATTGAAGTAACTGTAATAATGCCATGCTGCAGTTAGCCGCTCTTTTCGGCGTATCTGGGTAAGTGTGTGACGGCAGCGACTGCGCCGCTTGGCGTCGCTGCCCCGACAATTTGTCGTTTTGTCATGTCTGCGGCACATGCGCAAAATGCATTTCAAATATCTCGCTGCACAAAACGTTTAATGGCCAACAGCACGCAAGGAAGTCGTCGCCAACTAAATGCGATTTGACTATTTATTTATATATTTGTTTTTTTTGTTTTTCTGTTTTGTTCATTTTTTTTCATGCAACAGCCAAACAGTCGTCAATGGAGTCAATTGGCAAGTTGGGCTCGA
Organism: Drosophila planitibia; assembly: GCA_035043785.1. Classification (NCBI taxonomy): domain Eukaryota; kingdom Metazoa; phylum Arthropoda; class Insecta; order Diptera; family Drosophilidae; genus Drosophila; species Drosophila planitibia. The sequence goes on from JAWNMS010000023.1 coordinate 978,543, forward strand.
TAAGCCGCGGCGCAATGGAGTCGAACGTGGCAATGTGATTTATGGCCATAGTCTTAACAGATACCAGTAAAGAGCACAACTCATGAAAATTGAGACATTTTATTATTGCATATTTCTTAAAGAATTACTCATAGAAATTGACTCTTTATATATTTAAAAGATTTACAGCTTTTTGAGTAACATGTTGGGATGCAAAGCTGTAAGCTCTCAAAAGACTCAGGAAATGTTGTATTTTGTACTTTGGCAACATGGTAAATTTGAAATTTGAACAACTTTCGAAATAAATTGTGCATTATTGGTATGGATGAAATTATGTTTCCCAAAAGCAGAAGCAACAACAAAAAAACGCTACACAAAATTTGTTGCCAACAGCCAAAAAGCCAAAATAAAAAAAATTAAATAAAATGCCAGAAAAAATATCAACAAAAAACAAAAAAAAAAAAACGAAGAAGAAAGAAAGAAATGAATTTAAAAACTGCCGAAAAAGTGAAAGTTAATTTTTGTGATGTTGCTTAGCTGGCGCCGACGCAGCGGCAGCAACGCCAGCCGAGGCAGCAGCGGCAGAGCAGCTGACGACGACGACGTCGCTCAATGAAAGTAAAAACGCATTTTGGGCAGCCAAAAAAAAAAAGAAGAAAAAAAGAGTCAAATGAATTTTGATAGTGTTGCTGTTGCTGGACATAAATTAATTATGTGGCAATGTCACACTAAGGCGGGGCGCGTCGGGGCGGCGGGGAATGCCAAAAATTGCCCTTTTGTTGCCATTGTTAATTGTTGTATTTGCGGCTAGGCCATAATGGCTGGCCTTTTATCTTGACCATAAAGCCAAAAGCGGACAACTCGCAGATAAAACGATGATAACAAAAAAAAAAAAAAAACCCCGCCAACGCCGTCGCCGAGCTCAACTGGACTCGCTTTTGTATATAAATAAATAAAACAAAAGCGAACTTTTTGGCCATATGGAAAGCACCCCGAAGACCGAAACGAAACGAAAGTTGTCTGAAAATGTCGCTGGAAGTTGGTAGTTGGTAAGTTGGTAAGTTGGCGGCCCTTGCGGCGACACCCGAAGTCAAAAACTGAAAGCAAAAGTGATTGTGTATTGCCAAGACAAGAGTCGGCATCAAGACTGAAGACAAGAGAGTCCAAGTCAAAAAAGGTTTAGTTGAAAGTTGAGACTCTTGACTCTGCAAATCCAACAAACAGCCAAACCACCCACCACCCAACAGCCCAGTCCACATGCGGAAATGGGAAATTAAAATGAAAATGTTGGCAAAAATGTCAGCGCACCGCAATGAACCCATAGATCAGCTGCCAGACGTCGGCTGGCATGTCATAAAGCAGGAAAAATCAACCGAAATCGATATAAGCTGACTTTGACACCTAATCAGGGTCATTAGCGACCGATAATTAGTCGAGCACGCAATCAATTTGTGGCCAACACAGCAAATAGAAGCGACCCAAAAAACAAAAAAAAACAAAAAAAAATGAAACAGGAAAACAGAAAACGGAAAAAAAATAGCCAAGGCTAAACAACAAGTGGAAAGCACACACGATGCTTGTATGGGGAATTATAAGGGAGTGTCGGCTGTAATTTAAATAATAATATTCCCAAGAAATTCAAATGCCTTCCAGCTTGTCTAATTGCACTCACTCCTCATGCAGCTATCAAACATTTGCATATGTTGCTGGCGGTGCATCAATTGGCAGCATGTTGCTCGCAAACATGTTGGCAACATGCTGACATGTGTAAAAAGTAAAATATGAATTTGTTGCAACATATTGTTGTTGTTGTACTTCCGATTTAAAAAGTATATCAAAATGCATCAATCATACCATTTAAATAGTTAGCGTGTTGCTTCCACAGCTGTTGCACCTGAAATTGTGTCCAGCGATTGTTATCATCGCCATTGTTGTTATTGTTGTTGTTGCTGCTGCTGTTGTTGTTGTTGTTGTTGCTAGTGTTGTTGTTGTTGTTATTGTTGTTGTTGGTGGTGTTTCCGTTGATGACGCCCACCAAACTGTTGACCAAACTGTTCTCATGCGCCTGTTGCTGTTGTGCCACAGCGGAGGCGGTGTTCACAGTGGGCGTGGCGGTTGTTAGATTTGCATTTGGTGTTGCTGGATTGTTGTTGTTGTTATTGTTGTTGTTGTTGTTATTGTTGTTGGAGGTGTGATTATTAATTATAATGTTGAGATTGTTGTGGTTAAGAATGGTGTTGTTGCTGTTGCTGTTGTTGCTGCTGGCGTTGCTGCTGCTGCCGTGTTGCAGATTGTTGCTGAGATTGTTGGCGGCAACAGCGACAACCGCTGCTGCCGCATTCACATTGACATGCGCCAAATGTTGCAAATGATGCTGCAACAGTTGCGTGGGCGGCGGCAAAGCGCCGTTTGCCACATGTGGCGTGATGCCAGCAACTGTGCTGCCATTGTTGTTGGTGAGATTGTTTAGCAGCTGCTGATGTTGCATGCTGTTGCGCAGCAGGTTGTTGTTGCTAGCCTGGCTAGTGTTGTTATTGTTGTTGTTGCACGACACATTGTTGCCATTGAGATTCGTATTGCTGTTGTTGTTGTTGCTGCTGGTGTTGTTGCTGTTGTTGTTGACGTTGCCTGCCAGCAGGTGTGGCAAATTGTGCACTACTTGCAACGGCAGGCTGCTTAGAGATGGCAACGCGCCCGCTTGCGACATGTTGCCCAACATTTGTTGCTGCTGTTGATGTTGCTGCTGCTGCTGTTGTTGCTGCTGCTGCTGCTGCAACAATTGCAGCTGATTTTGCTGATGCTGTAGCACATTGTGTGTTTGTTGTTGTTGCTGCTGCTGCTGCTGTTGCTGTTGATGTTGTTGTTGCAATGCCAATGTTGGCGGCGGCATTTGATAGTCCATTCTCATTGCTGAGGCGCACAAATTGTTGCCACTTGCCACTTGCCAGTCGAAATTTATTTTCTATACTATACTTCACTGTTGCTAATATTACAATATATATTTATATTTATCTTTTTGGCTAATTTAAAGCGTGCTGCAACATTGCTGCTGTTGCTGCTGCTGCTGCGCTGTCTTCAAGTTGATTGAAATTGAAACTAAATAAAACTGAATGCCAAAATAAAAGAAATGTATACAAATAAAAAACGAAACACGAAAAACGATCATAAAGCTTCAGCACGCGCGTTCTAAGAAGAAGAACAGCAACAACAAGAGGAACAACAACAACAGCAATAACAACTAGCAACAACAACAACAACAAGAGCAACAATTGTCGCCGCAAGCGCAGCTTTTGAGAGAGCTTGCTCAGAATTTTGCGAGCGCGTCACGCAAATTAATTTTTTGCACAGCACGAAACAATTTTCTCAATTCTGCTTTTTGTGCACCTCCGCTGCCTGTGCTCTTCACCTGCCTCTTGTTGTTTTGTTTGCTATTTGCTATTATTATGTGTGTTCGCTTTTGTTGCTGCTGCTGCTGCTGCTGCCGCTGCTGTTGTTGCTGCTGTTGTTGTTGTTGTTGTTGTCAACTATTTCGCGTACTTATTGGCGACGGGGCTTTGGCTGTCGTTTTTAAGGGGTTCTCGCGCCGTTTTCGTCGTTGCCGTTGCCGTCGTCGTTGTCGTTGTCGAATGAGAAAAGTTTGACCTTGAATTAGCCAGTAACAACAACAACAACAACAACAACAACAATAGCAACAACAACACAATATAAATAATAAAAATGTTGCTATGCGCTATTTGCTATTTAGCTATTTTGTTGGGGTTTTGTTTTGCAGTGGATTCTCTCGTTGGGTTTTTCTTTTGTTTCACTTAATGTTTTCATGCAATTAATTTTTGTCGAGCTAATTTATCCAATTTAATAATATCCACAAAATATAAAATAATTATTTATATGCGCTAAACTAATATTCAGGTTTTCGTATATCGATTGTGGAATTTTTTTGAAATTTGTATATGCACTTTGTATCACATAATTTGCATATTTTAAATTATGTATTTATTTCAAGAATTATTTGCTTTGCTTTTGGCTTTTAGCAAGATCTTTATTTTTCTTCTTCTTCCTTTTTTATTTTTTATTTTTAGTATACAAATTTACACTGCACTGCAAGGTGTAGTTTGAATTTTCACTGAATTTCCTTGGGATTTTCAATATAATTTGTACATTATTTGTTTAGGGTTAATATATCCAAATATCCAAATCCTTCTCGGTTCGATGATGCTGCTGCTGCTGCCGCTGCTGCTGCTGCTGCACAGTTGCCGATAAGCGAAAGTTCATAAGTTCGCACGAATTCGAAAGCAGTCGAAGACAAAGACGAAGACGCAGACGTTGACACGCGCCGTTGTTGTATTCAAAGGGGTGGGGACGTTTTTTGGTTTTTCGGTTTTTTGTTAGGGGTACGACTTGGGGACTCGCTTTCGTGGGCTGTGCTTTTTTTTGTGTGATGTGAAGCCGTGAACCGAACCGGTGCCGCCGGACTGCAAACGCTGAGTGAACGCGCGCGCTGTGCGCCTCTTGCAACGCAGCTCAGATCGGCTCCGAAAAAAATACAAAAACAAAAAACAGCAATCCAAAGGCAACAACAACAATAACAAAAGCCCCACGCAGAAAGCGCCAAAGCCAAAAGTTAAAGGCGACTGCGCAGCCGGCGTCAAAGCCAAACTTGAAACCGAAAGCATTAAAGCAGCGACGCGTCGCTGCTGCCCGCTCTCACTTACTCTCACACTCACACTCAGAGACTCTCTCTCTCGCTCTCTCGTTTGGGCGCACACTCGTGCCCAGTGTGCCTTCGGCTCTTTCCCATTAGCGTTGCTGTTGTTGTTGTTGCTGTTTTTGCGCATTCCGCTGTTTACTTTCTTTCGCGCACAGCCTGCTGTGTGTGGTGGAAAAAACGCTGCCGCTACGCTTCGTGTGAGCTGCGCTGCCGCTGCCGCAGCCGCTGCCGCTGCCTCTGTCGCTGCATGCGGAAGCGATGCTGGTTTTTAGATTTTCCACGCATTCAACGTGACGCCAGCGTCAACGTTAACGTCGCCGCCAACTGCGACGCGAGCAGCATTTGCTTTGAGTGATTTTGTGTAGCTTTTGTTGCGAGCGCACAGCTTCAATTGTGATTTATAACTAGCTATACCTGTGTATGTATGTACTCACTATATATGTATGTGTGTGTGTATGTGTGCATGTGTATGTGGGCAATGATAACAAGCTTACCAGAAACATTTAACTGTACAAAGCTTAAGCTAAATGCAGTCCTCAGTCACGTTTGGGACCCAACTCACACACATCGACTGACAACGTGCACCGACACTCAACACTCAACACAAGCCATGCGGCAAACGATGCTTACCTGCAAATAGAGTGCAATAAAAAAATGGTAAATATTAATAAAAAATAAAATTTATACATTGTGGCACTGACAAAATGCCAGTGCAATGCTAAATAAACGACTATTAGGCTTACTTTACAGCAACTACAGACAACTACAGCTATTTACAACCCACCCAGGGAGATCAAAAAGAGGTGCCGCTGCTGCTGCTGCTCCCGTTGCAATTTGCACACTAAAAAAACCCATTTCCCCATTTTTGTGTGTTGCCATTGGCATTGACAGTGGGGCCACCCCGTGGCGCATTCGCTTTCCCCTGTTCCGCCCACACAACAACAACAACAACAGTAATAGCAACAGCAACATCAACAGTAGCCTGCCTTTAAAAGGTCATTTTTGCAATTTTCCCTGCACAAAATAAGTAAATAAAAATATAAATTAAATTCAAACGGCGCAGCGAATAAAATGAATTCGATTGTTTGCAATAAACTTGAAAACAAATAAAATAAATTTCACCCGAGCAGCGAGAGACAAAATACAAAAATCTGAAACCGCATCCAAAACCATATCACAACGGATCGTATCGGATCGGATCGTATCGGATCGGATCGTATTATATCGTATCGTGTTGTGTCGTGTCAAGCTGTCCAACAACAAAAAGAACGCCTACAAATCGCATGCCAGCCGATGACGATGATGATGATGATGATTGGAATGACATCCAAAGGGGACTCTGCCGAGGGGCAGAGTGGGGCAAATATGCAAATGCGACACTGAAATGCTGCACCAGTGGGCTATCTGTGCAACAAGGGGCGCAGAGCGGAAGTAGTTGACTAGTTGAGTGTTGTGATGAGCACAAAAGTGCACACGTTGTGTGGGCACCTCGAATATACTAGGAAGTATTCTAAAACAGGGCTACAACTGAACTGCCCACAAATGCAGCTTCATTATTGTTATTACCTTTTTAAGCAACTGGCATGACTCGATTGAGTTTCTATATACAATTCTTCAAATTAACTTTAAATAAGTTAAGTATAGTTTTCGTATAAATATGCGAAAACTGTGCTCAAGTTGATTATTGATGAGCATTTGACTTGAATGAAAATTCCAACTTGAATTGTCAATAAAATGCCAAGCATACTTTTGAGTTGCCTACTTCATTGCAGGGTATCATTTGTGGCTGCCCCCTTGGCGCATTACCATATTCAATGTGCATTTCATAAGTATAATTTTGCCATAATTTAGCGCATCAAATCAGCTGCTCATTTCAATATGTGGCCGCTGTGCGCCTTTCTTTGTACTGATTTTATTTGCCGCCGACCGAAAAACCTAATCAAAGCGAATGCATTTTGAGTTGGTCAAAAAAAGAAGAAGAAGAAGCAAGCGAGGGTGGCGCCACAAAAGGCTGACCTCGTCCAGTCAAAGGCTCGATATGTGATGAGTGAGTGGCAAGCGGCAAAAAGGTGGCAACAACATTTGATGCCAATTTGTCAATTGGTCTTTTAGGCTAATAAGCTCTGCTCCGCATGCTGACCCATTTGTCGAAGCTAACTGAAAATCTGTCACGGTACCGCAAATATACAATAAATCACAGTTCATTTATGCAAATCGCAAATTTCACAACTTGTCAAATTATTTTAGAGCACGAAACAAGTGTGAAACGGGCCATTTTACACAGCGTGAAAATGAGATAAGTTGTATAGAAAATAGAGGGAGGGAGAGGGGGGTCTTAATTACTACAACTGTAATAAGTACTTTGACGTAGGTCGTTATTTCAAAATTGATAAGCCAAAAGTCGTAAAACTTTCAGTTGCAGCAACAAAAAAAAATGCAATCTTCGCAAAACAGTGCAAAACAATTTATGAGCAAATTAATTAAGTTTGCACTGCGATAGGCGGAAAAACGCAGTCGATTTATTTCGCTATGTGTGTGTGTGTGTGTGTGTGTGCGAGTGTGTGTGTGTGTGTGTAGTTGCTAGCTTTATTCTGATATTTGACACAAAGTTCCCACAGTGACAGTCAATTGACTGTTTCGATGATATCAGCAACAAACAGAGAGACAGAGACAGAGATAGACTAAAACCCTTATAAGGACAGGCAAAGAGAGAGAGAGAGAGAGAGAGAGCGAGAGAGATAGCAGGCTATTAAAGTCTAGAGCAGCTCTATGAATAATGCAACAACAATATTCAAGTGCACAATTTATGATAATGCGAAAAATGATATATTTATCTTTAGGTTTGTCAGCAATATAATATAAAATATTTATATGAATAAAGAAACATTCATAGAAATGTATATATAAGGAATATTCGAGTCTTTATCTATATATATATATATATATATAGTTGATCTTATGTTTAGCTAAATAGCAATGGTGGCAAGCGTTTGAATCGCTTGTTGCAAGTTTGCTAATTGGTAAGCTTGCAGCTCGGCTCCTTCGTTGCCATATTATTTGAGAGACCCACCTGAGCTGGATGGTTGGAAGCGTGCTTTTAAACTGTTCAAATGGTTTTGATGATCATTGGCGATTGCTGCAGCGGCAACCGCTGTTGCCACGTGTTGCACTGGGGAGATGTTGCTGCTGTTGTTGCTGCTGCTGTTGTTGTTGCTGCCGGTGTTATTGTTGTTGGTGCTGCTGGTGCTGTTGTTGCTGGTATTGTTATTGCTGTTGCTGCTGCTGTTGTTATTGTTGGCAGCAATCGGATTGTTATTGCTGCCGTTGCAGCTGACATTTGTTGCCGCCGCCGCAGCGGCAGCAGCAGTTGCAGCAGCCGCAGCAGCCGTTGCTGCAGCCTCATTGGCTGCACTGCCAACACTGGCACCCTGCCCCTCCATGAACGTGCTGCGCTGGTGATAATGCGGCGAGTCCTGATAGATGCGCTGATAGTTCAACGTTGGCAGCGTCCACGAGTTGTTCGTCTTGTAGTGGAAGTTGCCGGTGCCAAAGATCGAGTGAGTGTTGGTGTTGGAAGCGGCGGCAGCAGCAGCTGCTGCTGCTGACGACAACGTGTGAGCCAACTGAGCAGCATGATGTTGCTGCTGCTGCTGTTGCTGCTGTTGTTGCTGTTGCTGATGCAGGTGTTGTTGCTGCTGCTGCTGCTGTTGTTGCTGTTGTTGTTGCTGTTGATGTGGGTGGTGCGGATGCAAGTGCGGATTGTGTCCAAGTGAATGATGAGGATGCTGTTGCTGTTGCTGTTGTTGTTGCTGCTGCTGCTGTTGCTGTTGCTGATGTGCATGTTGGTGCGTTGGGTGATGTGAGTGCTGCTGTTGCTGCTGCTGGATTTGCTGTTGTGCTGCTGCAATGGCAGCCGCATGTTGCTGCTGGGCATGATGCTGCTGCAGCTGCTGTTGCTGCTGTGCATGCTGCTTCTGCTGTTGCTGCTGCTGCTGTTGCTGGTGATGATGCAATGCGGCCGTCTGCTGCTGTTGCAAATTCCATGCATCCGCTGCTGCTGCCGACGAGGAGCCAACAACTGCGCCACCGCCGCCCGAGCTGCTGCTCTTGCCGGAATCATTGCTGCCGACGCTGCTGCGATGGTTGTCCAATGTTGCCGTTGAGCCCGTCATGCTGCCATCGTTGCCGCTGTCGCTGTTGCCGCTGCTGCAGCTGCTGCTGTTGTTGTTGCCATTGGTGCTCTTATTGTTGTTGCTGTTGTTGCTGTTGTTGTTGTTGCTGCTGCCGCTGCCGCTGCTGCTGTTGTTGTTGCTGCTGCTGGCGGACGCCGCTGCCGCCACCTGCGTGTTGAACTGTTGAAAGTAGTGCGACAACGTTGCAGCATTGGTATGCTCCTGGGCATAGAATCTTTCGCACGAATTGGTGTCGGACGACATTTTGCACTGGTTGCGCGACTGGTTCAGTTACAGTTACACTAGTTGTTCGTATTATTGGCTGTTGCAACTTTAGGTTGCCACGTCCTTGTGATTGCCGTTATTGTATTGCTTTGAGCACCGGCTCAGAGTTGTGAGCATTTTTCAATTTTCACTTTCTTGCAACACGCATAACTAAAATTGAATTTATTCAGCATTAATTCGAGATCCTTTTCGAAATCGCTTTTGGGAATCTCGAATGCGAACGCTAACGATGACAATTGATTCTCGATTGATTAGGAAATTGATACTGATAATGACAATGATAAGGATAATGATAATGATAGTGACTGATCGTGATAATGATGAAGTGGCTTGTTAACGATATCCGTTTGCTTTATACAAATAGTTATAGCTTTGCAGGAAGATGAATGTTTTACGAGTTTCTTTTATATTTTTTCTTTATGATCTGTGATTCATTGGCGGTTGTTGCGATAAGGAATAAGAAAAGGCATTGTTCATTTATATTTTATTTATATTTCTTCTACGCCTCTAATTGATTCAATAGTTATTTAGTAGACAATACGATTTTCAGTGCAATTTGGTGAAATAATTGTGTATAATTCTGAATAAATTTTGTAATTAACATTTAAAGCAGTCAGTTAAACGAATTTATGTCAAATCAATTAAAATATAGACGTTTTTCATACTCTTTTTTTTTGCTCTTGTTTTAATACCTTTTCTCATTCGCAAATGCTGTGTATTTTTTTAAGTGTAGTTATTTTTCTGTATGTTGAGTTTTATAATTAAATAAAAACAATTAGGCTGCTTGAAATCAGATCCGTAACTTTGGCGCTGCAGGAGTTGGGCAAATATATATGTAGCTATATATATATGTGATTTGCCAGTTATCTATCCGAGTGTTAACTACTTAAGCACAAACACAAATATATATATATATATTATAGATGTATACATATATATATAGATATAAACACTTTGCACAATTGTGGCTTTTTATTTTAAACAGTTGAACGATTATTTTGCATATATATTTATACAGTAGAGGTTTTATTTAAATATCGCTTATAGATTTTATATATAGTTGCTTCTCCGAAACACCTTCTTCACTTTGACTTTGGCTAAGTGCGCAATTTTTTATACATATATGCAAGTGTACGGATATATATATATATATATATATATATAAGTTATATCAATTGCGATATATTTTTCAACTATTATCGATAGTTGTTTGACGTTTTACTATTTAGCTGTTATTCTTGTGTTTATTGCGATTTGTGGTTTTTCAATAGTTGATTTTCACAGTTTTCACACGCTAGAATCGCACGCGCAGTTTGACAACGATTTGGACATGAGAACGCGATGCGACCGAATGCCGGCCATAGTCGAGACTCGGTCTCAGAACTCACGGGCAGAGAAAATTCATCGCTGCAAGCACACGCGCTGTCGACGCCGACTGCGCTGCCCCAAACAGTCAGCGAGTGGCGAACGAGCAGCGCTGCCGCAGAGCGTTTGCAATTTTGCAAATTTCCAGCTCGTTGCTGGTGGACAAGAAAAACGGAATCCCAAACTGAAACTTACGTAAAAAGCTAAGGGCTTTTAGACAACTGTAGTACAATATTAATAGTAAATAGAGAGCTCTTCAGCTAGCTGCGCAGTTGGCAGCAAAGTATTTACAAAAGCATAAATAAATAAAATAAAAACAAAATAAACGAGAGCCAACAAATATAAACACAAAAATAATTAATATGAAAAGAAAAAAGAATTGCAGGCTGTGTAAGCTGAGTCGTCGACAGCGCAGTTGTAGCTTTGGAAGCGGCAGCGGCAGCGACTGCGACTGCGACAGCAACGGCGACGACGACAGCAGCGACAAAGTCACGCGGATTTCCAGTATGACCCAAAGCCCAACGTCTGGCAACGTTCTCAGCACGTGTTGTGAACACACCGGGACACACACACACACACACAAACACACACACACAAACACACACACACACACACACATGCACACGACAGCTGAGACCGGGAGACAGGCAAACACACACACACACAGACACACACACATGGCCAGAATATCGCTCACGTTGAACGTATTGCAGTTGGCATACTTAGAGATACAGATAAAAAAACAACACACACACACACACAGATACACACACACACACAGATACACTTGCAGTACTCGGAGTGAGCTTTTTGTGTGTTTCTTTTTTTGATTAGCTTGTGAGACGCTCCTTGGTTACAGTTAGTCCAGGCACTGTCCGCGATTTGATTTGATTTGTTTATTTTTTCGGCTCATCTTCTGTTTCCCGTTCTAATTGCCATTTCTATGCTGGGTGGGTGTGTGTGGCAAGAGCAATGTGATTAAAGTATCGATGACGGACAACGCGTTGCTGCAGCAGCAACAAAATTAATTGGCCTGCAACACGTGACGTATGCGTAATTTAGTGGAAAACTTCCTTTGACGCTTGCAGCGCACAAATTAGGCAACCAGCTGGGTGAGCGAGACAGAGAGAGAGAGGCATAAAGAGAGAGGGAGGGAGAGGGAGAGAGAGACAGTTGCCTAGACAACAATTATAAGCACATCTTGGCGTTACACGTTTTTCAACATTTCTGGTATTAATTGTTGTTTAGCCATTTAGGCTTAAGTTATTAAAATTTCCAATGAATTTTATGGACAATTCGTTTTACAATTGCATTAATAATCATTTAATTTCAACTTTTCAAATGCTTTTTCTACGGGGAAAAAACAAAATAATCATTAGAAATAATCGTATAATGTTCTGAGACTTTGAAGGGAATTGAGTAGCATATAACGAAAATAAATGAGTAAAAGTTAAAACTGAAGAATTTTTCTAATGGCATATTGAAAATTAAGAACAGCAGAGGATGATTCAAATAAATTAAAATACAAAATCTTTGAAATTTAGATCAGTTTATATTATAAGGAACAAAAGAGAATCAGCAAAACGGCTTGAATATTTCGATATAAAAGCACTTTTTATTCAATCCAGTGGCTATAAGCAAATGTGTAAGGATACATGGAGCTTAAATTAGTTATATAAATAATTTATTATTAACAATTTATTTAATTTCCCTGAAAAACACAGACAACTGTCATTTTTTATATTTAAATAACGCCAGAAAGCTTATAAATATTATAAATCTACCTTATTTGTTCAAACTTTAAGGGACTTTAGTTGATATTAAATATATATAATATATATAAATATAAGCTCGCCATTATTTCGAGTAATTAAAAATATTAGTGCCATAAATAGATTTGGAAATGCAACCCCCGCATTGCAGCACAAGTTGCTGTTGTTGGCGATTTTACAAAGCGGCTTAACTCGTTTGCACCCCATCCCTTAGCAATACGCAGCGGCAAACCCAATCAAGCATACGCCCCGTGATGCGTCGTCTATTTTCGAGCAGCAACAAGTCGTCAGCTATCTATTGTTGTAGTCAAAAATAAAGCCGAGTGCTTAACGTCTCCTGCACGACTGTCAATTGGGAGGCAGCCGAGCGTAAGGGATGCCCGCTGCGTTGCCTGCCATTGGCGCAGCTGCCTCGTGTGCGGCCAGAACCAATCAGAGCAACAGGCGCCCAGGCAAACAAAGTTTAATATAATGCGTCGCTGCTCGTCACTCGCTGTTCGCTGCTCGCTGCCTGCGTCGACGCTGGCGACTAACAGCAAAAACAGCTGCGACGACGTCGCTGTCGCTGTCGCTGCTATTGCTGCGGCTGTGGCTGTTGTCAGGTTTTCTATTTGTTTTGCTGTCAGTTGTATTTTTGTAGCTGTTGTTGTTGTTGTTGGCTATCACGTTTTGCTACCACGTGCGCCGGCCCCCGTATTGTGCATGTGTGCATAGAGTGGCGCTTCAAATGAATGAGCGTCGTCGTCGTCATCGTCATCGAGCGAATGAGCGAGAGAACAAAACAAACGTTGAAAATAGAGCAAAGCGAAGAGCGGCGCCCAGACTTTTGAGCAAGAATAAAGCAGAAGCAGAAGCAGAAACAGAAACAGAAGCAATAACAACAACAACAACAACAATAATAATACAGTAAACGACTACGGCTGCTGCTGCTGCTGCGATTATTTATTGTTTATAAATAGCAAATTAAAGGCAATGGAAGTGCAGTTACACACACACACATACACACACACACAGACAGTCGCATCAATGAGTGTGACTCGCACAGCATAGTTTCATCTGAAGATAAATATATATAAATATATTCAAATGTATCTAATTATATTTGCAGGCTCTGCTAGCTTTGCAAGCATTTGGCAACCCTTTGATAAAGTAAGCAAAATACTTGTAACAATTACAAAAAGGGCGGCTGATTGTATTATTGTAAATTTACAGCGTTTGTTTATAGTTTAATTGAACAGAGTCGCATTTAAGCGATACTCACACACACACACACACAAACACACATTTGCCTTGCATTCAATTTAGATGTGTTTCGCTGTGCTGCCTGCGCTTTTTATTCATTTTGGGGAGCGGTTTCAAGTCGTTTTACACGTGCTAATAAACCACCCTTAACTGCTGCCAGTCAAGTTATTTTCCTTTGAATGACTAAACCTTTTTTTATACAGCCATAAATTGTAGCCTTAGCAAGTGTAAAAAGTTACATGACCCAGTTAAAGCTTATATTGAACAAGTCCCGTAATTGTTGATGTTAATTGGCCATATATCATACAGTTTAATTGATATTCTAATATTCATTTATTTCTAGCCTTTCGTGGGGATTTTTCGAACACAAGCGGGAATATAATTTAATGGCATATTACAATTAATATTTATTAAATTCTATTCAAATTAGATAGCCTCAAGCAGTCATCTAAAATTGAATAATATACTATAATTAAATCTTATTTAGTGCTAGTTAAGTATTTAGTTAACAATTATGAACATATTTTAATAGTATATATTAAATATATATATTTTAATTGAATTTCAACAATTTCTAGCTGAACAATCGGCTCAGCTTATATACTTCTGTATGTAGGTGTATCTGTACTTTTTGTACAAACAAATTCTCTGTTTGTTATAAACAAAACCAATTTCGTTTAGTGAACACCATTCGAATACCGTTAGCAACGCACTTAAGCTGCCACGTGCCGTTGAATATTATGATACGGTATTTGTATTGGTATTGGAATTGGTATTGGAGATATTAAATATGGTTAAAAATGCGGCTTATGCAAAACTGTTAAGAGTGCTTATCAGCAAACCGGTTCCGGTTGAAACATAAATCAATAACGAGCACAGACAGAAAGTAGATACTAAATAAGAGACACTTTCGATATGCTTAAATGTTCAGTTTTACGGGGTGCAGAGTCGACTAAATCAATTTGCCTAATTATCAAAAACAAAAAGTAAAATAAATAAACAAATTTAAACTTGGCCGAATTAGCGAACAGCCTTTTGGCTTATTAACCCTTGGAAATTTCGAGCTGCAATTCGAAGCGTGACAAGCGAAAAGACAAACGAAAAACAACCGCAAAAAAAAACAGCACAACTGCAACTGTTGCTGACGTCGATGTTGACGCGACTGCGACACACTGCGCCAACATGTGACTGACTAAGAAAGAGCGAAAGAGAGAGAGGGAGAAAGAGAGAGGAAGAAAGAGGCGGACAGCAAAAGCAATGGAGGAGGAAGCGCAGGAGGAACAGCACAGAAGCAGTCAAAACAAGCAAGAACTCACACACAACATTTTCATTGCAATTTGTTGTCGTAGGCAACAAAACAAAAATTGAAATTAATTGAATGGTGGGGTGGGGGCGTGACGGGGCGTGTTGCCCCCCTGCTTTGTGAGTTTGCTGTGGAGGCGTTTATAATGCGGTCGCGCACGTGTTGCAGCCAACGGTGCGAAGACATCTGTCTGCTGTGGGAGAATGAAAATGTGAGTGGAGAGAGCAATATGATGCGCCAGACAAGCTGCCTACAGCATGAGAAAACGAGAGAGACAGCGAGACCGAGAGAGCGAAAGCGAGCGAGAGCAGCAATTGTTAAGCTTTAAAGCATAAGCTTTGACAGCAGTTTCGCCAAACAGCCGCAAGTGGGCGCTGTGAACCGAAAGCTTTAAGCTGAACAGTGTTGCTTGCATGGCACACAAAAATAGTAGTAGTATTCTGTTTTGTGACCCCTAAAAAATATTCATAGTGTTAAAGTTATCGATAAACATAAATTGCTTATCAAGCGTATTGTGCCTTAATTAAATGAATGTGACAAATTGATTGAAGCACAACGGCCAGCCGGTTAGTTGGCTTTATAGAGCATATAAATAAATATAATTATCAGCGCACACACAAGCATACCAAAAATACATGTTTATTTGTAGTAGTTGCGGCGCAAATACAAAGTACAATTCATTCAAATTGAAATTGAAATTGGAGTGAATACATTGCTGGCTCTTAATTGTGCGTGTGCTCTTGCTCTCTCTCTCCCTCCCTGTCTCTCTCTCTCTCTCTCGGGCTTTCCCCTTCTATCGCTGAGCATCTTTATTAATAGGCACAAAAATTGCGTTTCATTCACGAAAAAAAAAATACGAAACTGCATGCGGAAAGAGTAGGAAACAATTGTCAATTTTTGCCGCCAGAGGTCGTCATTGAGCTGCACTCAACTATTTGTGTATATCCTGTCTGCTGACAGCATTTAACCGCAATCAGCGATTGCGATGGCGATTGGCTCATTTGTGTTAACTGTAATCAGTGATATTATTTATGCTCTAGCTGACAACTGACACGATTCCAGTTAGTAATTAATTTTGCAGGTGAGGTAATTGCTAGAAATTGACAGATTTTCCAAACTGTTTCGACGGTTTTTGAATGACTGGCATTGTTTGGTAGACAAAGAGAAGAATTTTAGACAATTGCAATCAATCAGCTATAAAAGTGCTTTATAGTTTCGCTAGTGCGTAGAACTAATGGCAAGTTAAGGAAGTAAAAGCTGCACTAGAGTTACTCAAACGTTTACGAAAGAAGCACAAAGCGAGAAGCGCGAAGAGCAGCAAGTCTTTGGTGTAGAAGTTTCCTAGTCTGCTGCTCAGTTTCTATATGCTTGCTTGTGCTTGTGATTTATTTAAATAGACACATTTATAAACAACCTTCTGTTTGCCAGAGACGCAAATATTTCCAATTTTATTTTGTTGTCGCCATGCTCCATTTGAGACAAGTACCGAGAATATGCGTTTATCTTTCACTAATTCTTAAGTTTTCAACAGAAATATGTGCGACACTTGCTTTTGACAGTTCTAAAAATGTGTAAAAACAAAAATCAAAGAACAACAACTACAGAAAAAACCACAGACTACATAAATAAATTCAAAGGCGTGTGTTAAATTTCAATTTTCATGTAGCTGGCGGAAAAACAAATGAAATATGTGAAATTTACTTATAAATGCCCAGGCAATGACAGCAAGTTTTTTAGTGGCAACCGTTTTTTCTTCTTTTTTTAATTGTTTGTAATTAAATTTTGTAATTTTTCAAAATTTTTTTTTTGTTTTTTTTTGTTTCCGTTTTCAGTGGAAATTAAGCCGAGCCGCGTTTTCTAATTGTTCGCATGTGAAACTACTCGAAACTCGTAATTTGTCTGGCCTACGAATGCATATACCCCAAACCAGCCCCCCTGCTACACCCTGCTGCCGAACACCCCTATCCGCAACCCTTTGATGTGTGGCTGACGGGCGTTAATTGAGCTGCTTATTGTTATTTGTTATGAATTGTGTGTTCTGCGAGTTGCTTGTTGCTTGCTGCTTGTTCTTGCCACTGCTGTTGTTATTGTCCGCTTGTTATTGTCCGCCGAGTGTTAATTAAATGTATTAATCGCTTGCTCAGCGCTCACTTTTGCCGGCCAGCAATGTGCAACCGAGCAAAGATTTCAGTTGAGACAGCATCGATAGTTTTGTGTAAAAAGTTAAGTCTGGCAACGGTTGAAGTTGCATTAATTTGAACAAATATTTATCTAATGATCTCTGGATACAGCCAACTGGTGTAAAAATATATATACATTTGTCTGACGAGAACAGCGAGTGTTGTTAATCGATGCGAAATATGCATTTTAATGAAACTTTGCACAGCTGTTTTATTGAAGTGCCGCTTCTAATTTTTGCTATAAAAGTAATGTGAATATATCTATAATATAGCCGACTGTCTGCCATTTTGATGAATATCAAATCGATATATTTGAACAGTTTTTATGCATTCATTTAGAGTCGCTTATTATCGGTCTAAAAGTTGTTTCCACAGCTCAAAATTGAAGCGATTTAAATTGTCATCATTTTGGCAACTAGTTCAAAGCTGCACTTAAATTTCAAATCACTATTTTTGCTTGGCATAATAAAATTCTATCTTCGATTTAATTTATGATTTTATTTTTGATTTTACTTCAACTTATTTAATCCTATCCAATTTAATCCTTCCCTGCTCCTCTTCTGACTCTGCAGCAAAGTGTTGACAAATCGCTGCCACTTATTAAATTAGCAAAACTTTTTGGAGCCAAATATTTGTGCCTGGCCTTTCACTAGCAACTTGCCACGTGCAACTTGCAGCACTTAATTAATTAATTTTGTGAAAGCGACTGCATCGACAGCTTTTGTGTATTTGTCTAGATACTTACCCATTTGCTTTGTATGCATAATTTATACGGATAAGAAATGTGCACTCACCTGCAAAGAGCCAAAGCAAATAGAAGAATTTCAATTAGTAAAAAATAATGCAGATCACAAATAATAAATTTAAATAATAATTAAATAAAAGAATTGAAATGACATGTGCTTCTGCTTCTGCCTCTGCTGCCTCTGCTGGCTCTGCAGTATTATTATTATTATTTGTTGCCGTACAACGTGCCGTACAATTTGGGCAATTAAAAGTACAAATTTAATAAGCAGAACAGACAAATGTGCAAGATACTCTGCTAATACCGTTAGAACCGGCTGCAAACATCAAAAGTCATTTGGCCAACTCACGAGGCGAGCATGAAGATGTGGCCGGCGAGTTGGGGGAAAGATGGTTGTACTATAGACCAAGACCAAGGAGGTGGCTAAATTCATTAAGGCAAACACTGAAATCAGCATGTTGCCTTTTTGTGTGCAGTGCAGACACGTAGATAGACAGAGAGAGAAAAAGAGAGGGAGAGAGAGGGAGAGAGAGAGAGAGAGAGAGGACAGAGAGAGAGAAGAGAGAGAGTGAAACGGATGTGGCACATACATCAGCAGCAGCAACAGCAGCAGCAGCAGCATCAGTTGGAAAGGGTGTCTATCTGTGTGTGTGTGTGTGTGTGTGTGTGTGTGTGTGTGTGTGTGTGTGTGTGTGTGTGTGTGTGTGTGTGCGTGTGTGTGTGTGTGGCGTGTGTGTGTGTCTGCCAAGTGGACAGCAATCATTTAAAAATGTTGCGCACCGTGCCAAAATTTCAACAGTTTGCTCGAGACAAAGTGCAAAAATGAATTTCATCAAGAAATTGTTGAATTTTCAGCGTATTTTTGTTTGTTGTTGTTGTCTCTTTTCTTTGACACTTTTACTTAACGCATTTTTAGTTTTTTTTTTTTTTTTTGTTCCGCGCACTGCCAAGTAATTAATGACAACAACAAAATCGGGCGGAGATAAAACGGAAAAAAGCGAATAAACGGTTTTTGTTTGTTGTAATCATTTAGATTTTAGACCCTGGCAACGGCATAAGGCCAAAGCCAACTGCACTTTTATTCGAATTTGGCTGCGTAAAACTAAACTCGGTTTATTGGCTCATTAAGAATTGCAAACATTTGGCAACAGCTGACAGCTTTCACTCCCATTAAGCATATCCACCATTTGTTGTTGTTCTTTTTTTGTTCAGTTTGCAATTTAACAGTGTTTGTTTGCCACTTTAATAACTCATAGCTGAAACGCCGTTGTGCAGTTGTTGCCTCAATGATCAAAGTTGAAATGCCCCAAAACGAATATTGGCAATAAAAGTGGCAAGTTGCAAGCGGCAAGCGGCAAGTGTGCAAAACAATTGATCACCCCGCTAAGTTGCCAGAATTTATGTGCATATAGACAGTATACACAAGATATATATATATATATATATATCTATATATATAGAGCAATTATGCTCGCTTGAGTTTTCCACAATTTGCACGCTTCATTTGCAAAATTTATTGTAAAATATTTTATTTTATGCAGCAGAGTGAAACAATTTTAATATTTAATATTTTAATTTAAGCATTTAAATTCTTCTTCTTAAATGGCATTATTTTCATGGTTACAGTTTCCATAATTTCTACTCTTAATATATATTAATTATTGTAAAATTCATAGGAAAAAATTGCACTAGTTAATTGAAAATAATTTTTAATATTTGACCAGCATTTTCCACGGCAACAAACAATGTAATTGTCAGGCATTCAACACGCCAATGACAACAATAACAATAACAATAACAATTTGTTGGCCAACTTATTTTCCAGCTAACGCTGAAGTTTGCTTTTCCTGCGCATCGTTTTTCTTCATTTTCTTCGGTTTTTACATTTGGCTGACCACCCACCAAATGACAGCCACCCGCATTTTGTTGCCATTTCCTGCCACCAACCGCAACTTAATTGAAATGAAAACCAACAAATTTAATGAAGCTGCCAACAGTGAAGGGGGAGGGGGAGGGCTCGAGGGGGTTGGTATCAGGGTGTGCAACATTTTCATTTGCAAGTGGCTGCCTATTCAATTTTTATTTTTACAATTTTTATTTTCTTTTTTCTGCTCACTTTTCTTTCAATACACTTTTTTTACTCTGTCTTTTGCACTATTTTTTTCAACATTGTCGCCGTTTCAGCAGCTGCTGCTGCTTAAGTGTTTTTTATTTCAATGAAGTGAGTGTGGCAACGTCAACTGCAGTCCATTCGACACACACACACACACACACAGAGACACACACTGGTCCCCTAAAGGCAGCCACGAATCGATGGCTGCCACTTTCATCAAATGCAAAGCATTCACAATTTCATCTTGTCTTGCATTCAGTTTTGTTCACTTTATTCATACTTTATTCATATTCATTTGCTTCTATTTTTGGTCTACCCGTGAATCGGATGGATGTTTGCGCGTGTCTATATAAACATATACATAAAATAATAAGAGAGATACACCTGTTGCCACTTCTGTGGCAACTCGGACAGCAAAAGCAGGCCAATATTTGTATTGGCATTGCTGCTACTAAGTTTAAGGCATTTCTTAGTTGTGCTCAAGACATCTTTTACAGGGTATACGCCAGTCGATCTGTTCAACTTTATTGCCTGTAGTTCTTGCAATTCATCTTTTACTTGCTGAAAGCATTTGATGCACTTTTGTTTTATAGTTGGGCTGAATTGGGTTGGTTGGTGTTGGGTTAAGTGGCGTTTTACCACATCTTTGCTTGGCTTAAACGCAGCCAGGCACGACTAATTATTGATAGTCGCCCTATTTGACAGATACTTTCTTATTTGGTATTTGTTATTTGTTATTTTTATTGTGATTATAATAGTTAAAATGAATGCGTGTCACATTTGCCTTGGCGAGCACTTTTGGCTCGCAGTGTGTTAATTGAATAAAAAGTGTAGCATGTGTGGGTGGGGTGAGGGGGCGTGGTGGGTGTTTAGCGGTGCACAAGTTGAAGGTAGATACTAAAATGTGTTGATGAATAACTTACGGCTAGCTATGGAAAATAGTTGTGAGCACGCTTTAGGCTCTCAAGTGCCGTTTGCTGTTTGTCGAGCTGGTTGCCAGCCAGCTGACACAGCCTGCAACAACAGCAACAACTACAACTACAACTACAACTGTGTGACAACAGCAACAACGACAGCAACAAAGTTG
The DNA here is from genome assembly GCA_035043785.1 of Drosophila planitibia. Taxonomy (NCBI): domain Eukaryota; kingdom Metazoa; phylum Arthropoda; class Insecta; order Diptera; family Drosophilidae; genus Drosophila; species Drosophila planitibia. The sequence continues at coordinate 999,494 of JAWNMS010000023.1, forward strand.
CCCTCATCTGTGTGCACGCTGTGAATATCTTAAAGATACATTCGTTGCCGTATCTGTATCTGTGTGTCTAATAAACGCAAATTGACTGGCATGCTCGCTCTCGCTCTCTCTCATATATATATATATATATATATATATGCGGGTATATCTGCCTCCGGCTTAGCCTAAGGGTTAGCGGAGCGGGAAGTTGCTGCTGACTGGCAGGCAGTTCGTGACACTTTAATCTGTCGGATAAGGTAAATAGACAAACTAGCGCATTAGATCACAAAACACACACAAAAACAAAAAACACACTTGAAACGCTGAACAATAGTTGCAATATTCGTTGTTGTTGTTGTTGTTGTTGTGGTAATTGGTTTGTGCCTCTCCAGTCAGCAGTGACTGGGCTATGATCTCAGCAGCAGCTCAACAAGCAGCAAATAAATTCTCGTTACGAGGTGTCAAAATGTACAACAATTGTTTTATTAGCTTGCTTGAATGCCAAGTTCCAAGTTAAAGTTCTGCTGGCATCGGTATAAATTATATAATTAAATAGGTAAATATAATATTATTTGATATGCAGAATCACTAACATTCGGCACATACTTTAACAAATGTTGAATGTACAGAACATTTTAAATTTTATAGACTTTCGTTTAAGTTTATAAATTTCAGTGAGTAGCCGAGGAGATATATTGGTAACTTATTATTTATAGTATAGCTTAAGACTGCCAGCACTTTAAGTATTATTATATATTTTCATAAAATCATTTCACACAACTGTTGGTCACAGCACTTCCGACTTGATTTGCTTAAGCAAAAGCATATCAATTAATCAATCACGTTTACAAAGCGCCTTCCTTCTATGCACTGCAGGCAATCAAAATGCCTGAGGCTTATCAGCAAAGCGACAGTCATTCTTTCAACAGCAATCCCATCTGCACATTGACTAACCTCACCTGGTGTTCAAGTTACTTTATTTACAACCTCCGAGCTGAGCAAACTATCCGCAGCTGGTGTAAATAGCACGCCAAGTGCAAATGACCCCAATAAATTACACAACATGACAACAACAGCAAGAGCAACTAACCAACCCCCCTCCCCTAACTATCTCCCCCACTTCCATGTAACTTTACTCACATAAGTCAAGCAAAAAAAAAAAAAATAAGGCAACCATATTGTAACAGAGAGAGATACGAGTGGGTCAGCTGAACTGAAGGCAAAACACAAAAAAAAGAACAGGTAAGGAAACTGTAGTCGAGAGCGCTCGACTAGGAGACTAGACCCTGAACCCAGCTGTTAAATATAGCTTTGTACAAGACCCTTATGCTTTTCCTGCCATTTAGAATGGATTCGGTTTATAAGATTATAAGATTAAAGAGATGCCAGAGATACAGCTCAGTTGGACGGATTGTTGTCTGGCGTGGATGTAACCTTCCCACAGAATGGGCATCAAGTGTTGGCAAATGAACCACTTAACATGTACTTAACAAAAGCAGATAAATGGGCTAAATGTATAATGACATAAAAACTAAATTTGTGCCAACCAAGCAATTATTTCAAATGTACCACGATAAAATCTAAAATTTCAACATGCATTTTAAACGAAAATTGCCTTTTAACATTTAAAAACAGCGAACAGACTCAATTGTGATTAAATCTATTCGTTTTAGTAGCATATTTTGTGATAGAATCAGATACACATATATATATATTTAGAAATAGTTGTACTATCTAATTTATATAGAAAAAATAAATCATTAAGTGAACAAATTGTGTTAAGAATTTATTGAGTGAAATATTTAATGATTTGTTATAATTTTGACAAATTTTTGATACAAATTTGTTGTAATTCTCATAATTGTATCATTTATTGTTGCTATTATTGTTATTGTGATTGCTGTTGTTGTTGTTGTTATTATTGTTGGCACTTCTACTTTCTATGATATCACGCCCGGCTGCCTCTGTTTTCATTTTATATACGAATTCTGTTTCGTTTTCATTTGCAGTCGCATTTATTGGCCCCATGCCAGGCAATCTCCTAGTATTAAATAATATTATCCATATCGCAGTCCACACACATATACATATTTATATATATATAGAGAGAGAGAGAGAGCAAATATATAGGCATATATATTCCATGTTTATCTGAATTGCTATATTATATATATGTATGTATCCTATATGTATGTTGTTGATGACTCTAATCAAGACAATAAAAATAAATACTACACAATTTTTTATTGCATGGCCATTTTGGCAAATTCTTATTCAAATTTAATGCCACCTCATATTTTTGGAATATAGTATACAATCTTTTCAATAGTTTATTTTATATATATATATATATATATATAAATAAACTAATTTTTTGTTGTTGATATGTTTGGCATTTGGTAAATTTTGTGAGAAATTTGAGCTCGTAAATTTGAAAAATGTTTTAACTTTTTTTGTTGCTATTCTTAATTTTAATGTCACAGTTATAGGCGGCCTATGCTTGTTGGGGGGATTAATAAATACACATTGAGCATAGTAATAAAAAGAAATACGCAGAAAACATAAAAACACGGAAAATGTATATAGTTTTTAGGGACATTTCTACAACGATTTATTATTGCGAATTTGTGGCGGAATCATTTATTCATTTATCACTGCCAACCATCACTTTAATAAAGTATTCGCATTTGTTTACAAATCGCTTAAATGTGTGTCATAGGAAGATATGCACAGAGAGTGTGAGAGAGAGAGAGCGAGAGAGAGAGCTTAACATGCTGCTGTGCTGTGTCAACTGTTAACTGTTAACTGTTACGCATGTTACTTAACAGGCGCGCAACTGTAACTTATGCGCTTGAAAGCCGCCATAAACATAAAATGATATATGGAAATTATAATGGCGTAATAAAGTCGTTTCAAGACTTCTAAAAGTCTGAATAGTTAATGGTTGCCCTTTTGTAGTTCAAGGCCAGTGCAAATAAGCATAAAATGAGCCCAGCTGGATACCAACTTCAAATCAAAGTTTTGAGCTTAACAGGAAATTAAATGCAGCATGTTATTTGCTGCTGCTGCTGTTGTTGCTGCTGTAGTTGTTGCTGTTGTTGCTGCTGTTGTTGTTGCTGTTGCTGCTTCTTCTTCTTCGTTCATTCATTCATTCATTCATTGTGCCGTTATGCTATCTTATCAACGGCCTTGAGCGTCTCCTGCGCAAACGAGCCGCAGCCCTGCTTTATGGTCGGCTCATAAAGCACTCAGAACTGGGGGCATGCAGGCGTGTGTGTGAGGCTTGTGTGTGGGGCACAGTGCAGCATGACACAGACGCCGCCACACAGCAATTTGCACATGACTCTTGTGACGCCGTCGCTGCACATGCAGACTGAGAGATTTGTGGATGGTTTCTCTGACAAATAAATGTCAATGAGTCAACCAAAAATAAAAAGTCGCGCGCTAAAAGCGACGCCAAAAACCCAAAAATTGCAAATCAAAAATAAAAAAAAAAGTAAAAATAACCAAAAAAAAACTTTTACAAAAGACAACAAAGTAAAAAGAAAATCAAGAATGCTAAATTTAATTTTGGGAGCGGACAACACCACAAAAATGGCCAAAACGAATACCATTAACCAGGCTATGGTGTGGAAAAATACAAAAGCCAAAAGAAATACAAAGTAAAATGAAAACGAAAACAAAAAGACAAATAAAACGACAACAACAAAAACGAGAGCAGAAATAAAAACAAATCGTTTGAGTTTCGCACAGAAATTATGAGAGATGAATGACGTCTAAATGCTCTTGAAGGCTAAGACAAATGGCCCCCGTTGTCGCCAAAGTTGGGGGCAAGATGCTGGCAGCGGGGCGTGATCTATTAGCAATGAATTCCAGAGCGGAGGCAAATAAGCTGGAGGCAAATAAGCTTATTTTTTGGCATCTGAATGTGAAAAGTTCTAATTTCCACTCAGCGAAAAATTGGCCGTAAAAAAATGCAAAGTGCATTTCCAAATAGATTCTTAAAGTAATATTGAATAAACTTTGATTTTAGTTTCAAAATTAGTTTAAGTGCGCTTATAACTTATTTTCTTCTAATATATTGGTCTAAACAAAAAGTAAAAACATTTGTCCTGCTTCAATTAAGCTGGAATTGAAATACCAATTTGAATTCCAGAACTTTTGCTTTTATACCAACAGCTACACTGCTGCAGAAAAGTGCATGCCCAAATCTCAGCTCGTTTTTTTAATGCTATTTTGATATCAAAAATTGATGAAATTTTTGCATAAATAATTTGCAGATTTCGCTTACATTTTTTCTACATCAATTTGTAAGGCAGGAGCACAAACTGCCACGCCCACAAGCTGACTCATAATTTGCGTTGCAACAGCAGTTGTCAGCCAGCAATTAGGGCAAACTTTCGAGTTGGCCCATTTGACTTTTAATCATTGGCCCGGCAACAGAAGCTACTATTGCAGCCAGACAGGACATGAGCAACCACTGCACACCCCTCTCCCCCAGTCCCACCCCCCGGCTCCACCCCATCGTCGTCACCCTCGCGCGCACTCAGCTTATGGCTAGGTAACATTTTATAGTTTTGTGCATTGCTTTTGGCCTGCTGCCAAGGCGTCTGCCATCTTGATAAAGTGTTAGCCAAAAAATGTACGCCACACTAGTGTCGACGGCAGCAAGGAGAGGGGAAGGAGTGCAGCTGGTGGACTGGTTGGGGGCGGCGTGGGGGTAGCGTGAATGGGCTGCCAATACACAAACAGCTATAGCCAAAATTTGTTTTGGCCATGTGTGTGTTTTACTTGAGCAAATAGAAATGTCATTTAACCGAATGAGCACGAGAAAGCAACAACAACAACAACAACAAAAGCAACAAACAGCAACAACCGAACAACAACAACAACAGCCACGTTTGCCAAAATGTCAAACGAAATGTAGCCACAAACTAATTGCCAAACGGCTAAAAGCAAATGAAAAGCCAACTAACTTAATGAACTTAGCAGTTGTTGTTGTTGTTGTTGTTGCTATTGTTGTTCTTGGCCTAGCATTTTTGGCATTTTGGACAAATTGTTTTGCAAAGCGGCCAAACCATTTTGTTGCATATTTTATAAATGTACCCCTAAAATGCTATTCCCTTTCTGCCCCCACGGGAAAACTGCAAGTGACACTCATCCATAATGCAAGTACGCAAATAGCAAAGAGAGAGACAGAGATAGAGAGAGAGATAGAGAGAGAGAGAGAGAAGTACATTGTTGCTGTTGCCAACTGACAGAGAGTCGACGGGCCATCCTTTCATGTGTGGCCACAAGTCAGAGTAGAACAAAATTATAAGCCATTTTGGCCTGGCCTGGCTCAGAGGCTAATGAATATTTAATACGCTTAATATAGCCTAGCTAGCTACATGATTACATACACCGTTACAGGTTTATCTATTAGATACAAATGTATCTGCGTACACACGTCTTTGTCTTGGCTGCCGGGGCAACTAATGACAGTTTGACAGTATATGGGACATTTGACACAAATGAGTTTTGAGCTTGCAACAGCTCAAGGCATTTTATAACAAGCGACTTGTTTGTATTTGCAGGTGCATAAAAGTTGTCGCAAATCGATAAACTTATTGGAATTGAGCGATTGCCGGCACTGCAATAAAGTATAATGTTGCTTGCCATGTCGGTTTCAATTGTTAAATACATCGAATGGGGTTGTTTTATGATAACACAGAAGTAGAGCAGCACCAGGTAGAAAACTAGCCTCTGGACAGGAAGTTGGTATAATCAGTAACAGAATCTGCCGCTGACAATGAGAAGGAATCCTCGAGGCACATCAGAACAGATTGTGCCAGCAGAAGTTGCAGTAATCTAGGCAAACATTTCTTATAAATGCTTGAATTTCTTATGGAAGAACTATGGACTCAGCAGAGGACACAGTAGATCTATATATCCACATTTACCTGTCGAGTTACACATGTCAATCAATGTAGCTGTTTACTTTTTATGCTCTTAGTTCAATTTAACGTTTTCTATAAATGTATCTCGATCTATATATCTTTCCATCGATCTCCTGTAGATGTTTTGCAGCACATAGCATCAGCATTAAGATCAATACATTGATTTGCTGTTGTGTAAACTAGACACACCCACGCACACCCAGGCACACCCACGCAGGCACAACCAATTTGCTGCGTTGCTCATATTTCAATTAAAACAACAGCATATTTTTTTGTTTACATCTTTTTATACTACACAAATCGCCAGCGCCCATTTCAATATACTGTTGCAAACAATTTAAACAAACAAAAGAAAAAAACCAAAATAATAATTAAATGAAACCCTATCCAAAAGCTGTCTATGATCAAATAATATATGAAAAACAAGTACATAAATAACATTTGCAATGCTTGCAATTTCTGAGTGCTATATATTTACACCACTGAGTAAACGGATATGGAGAGCTGCCACTCAGCCTATATATATAATATTTATATAGCTTATCGATCACTTGTCGTTGGACGTTATTCCCAGAAACTCTAATCAATTGCAAATCATAAAACATAGCAGAAAATATACCACCCCTTTCCAGGCAACTACCAAAGCCATTGATCGCTCCTTATCAGTCCGCCATTTATAAGCCACAAAAAAAGGAAAAAAAAAGAAAAAAAAGAAAAAAAAAGAAAACCGCAATCGATTTCCGGCGCTTAACACAACAATTTTAATTTCTGTTCGGAATTTTTCTTTGGCTCAACAGCAATTATGGCCATGAATTAAAAAATTGCGAACTTTGTTATCAATCGCAAAAATATTGGCGAAGAATGTTAAACTAGTTGAAATTCCGCAACTATTGCGATTAATTAAAGTTACCAAAAATTAAGCATGCTGCAGTCGAGTGAGCTCGACTGCGAGATACCCTGAACCCAGTTGTTAAATATTTTCAGTTTTAAAAGTTTTGCACCCAAATGTGAGCAGGTCTGCAAGTGCAGCCTTTTCTTTCAGCAAGCAGAGGCAGTGAGATTCTGAGATGCTGCCTTTAAAATTGTAGCATTTATTGCAATCGGAAATTTAAATGTATCGATAATCGAAAAACGAAGGCAGTTATCGATAAAATAAAGCAAACTTGATCTGCGCCTGGTATACGATAACATATATTCCAAATATGAAGCTTTTATTGTCTCTGAGATCTTCGTGTTCAGGGCTATATCGACTCGGCTGTTGACCCTGATCAAGAATATATATACTTTATGGGGCCCTCTGCCTGTTCAGGTTATAACAAGTAAGCATGCTGCAGTCGAGTGAGCTCGACTACGAGTTACCCTGTTACACACAATCTGTTCAACAGATTGCAATTTTGTTTTTCGAATATTAACCTTATGGTTTGGGAGATGTTTCCCTCTGCCTCGAATGCATAAGCCCATTATACCCCATTGTATAGCCCTGCTGTCTACAGGGTATCCAAATGAAGACGAATCAATTGATGTGTCTTATGCTATGCGCCGCAGAAACGGCTATGAAAACTATTTAAAAACAATCGATAATTGCGTCAGTAAAAGAAACGCAAACAAAGAGCAAAAATTTAGAAATGTTCAGCAACATTTGTATATATATATATATATATATATATATAAGTTTATATATATTTCATGTACAGACTCAAAATTCTATTGTACACAGAAATATTTGGCAATTAACAAAAAAGCAGCGCCAACATCAAAATTTGAAATGAAAATGAATTTTAAGGTAAATTAGCTGCGTGGGCGTGGAAAACATGAAAGCGGAAAACGCACACAAAGCCAACGAGGGGGCTGTGTGTGTGCTTACCATATGGAAAGGGGGAGGGGTTTTGGGGTCACTTTTGTTCCAAATTGCATTTTAGATGTTTGCTGCAACTGTTTGAAAAATGTTGAATTTTTTCTTCTTTTTTTTTTTTTTTTTGTGTTGCATTAAAATAGCAGCGGTCAAAAAAAATGCTTTTAATTTTAGTCTCAATTCTTGCAATATGTGAATTTATATTTCAAATATTTGCTTATATGCAAAAACATTCTTGGCACTAGCCGAAGCATAAATGAAAATACATTTTCGCATGCCACAAACTTTCAGCTCATCTCCGCTGTCAGATTTGAGCATTATCATCGGCGTTATCATCAACAATATCAACAGCATCAATGTACGTCATTGGAAATGGGTTATTGGGTATATTTTGTTTGTTGCCCGTTTTTTTGTTTTCTTTCTTTCTTTTTTGCTTTTGTTAACATTTAACATCGAGACCTGAAGGTCGTTATCTTGATTACGCCAAGGCGCCAACGTAGTTTTCCTTTCATTTTCAATTTGTTATGGCCAAACAATTGGCATTTTTATGGCGGCTTTAAAAAGAAAGGCGAACAAGCTTTATTTTTTCTTTTAGCTCTTAGCATACATATTTTATTTCGTTGTGTGTTGCCATCTCTGGAAAACGATTAAACATGAATAAATCAGTCTATTGAAAATCCAATCGAACAATGGAAAAAGAGATTTTCCGACCATTGTTCTTGTGCATTATTTATGAATACTTAATGTCGGTAATTGGGGCAGCAAATTTACTTTGATTGCACTCGCTTTTTGTTGTGCAAATATTGGACAGACAACCGTGCGTATGCTTAATGCTTGTTAAGGATATTTACAGATAGCAGCAGCTATTGTTAAGATTAAGTGCTTTTTAGCCCCAGCAAATTTGGCATATGTAGCCAAAGTTGCGTATGAGTAATGTTTGCACACACACACACAAACAAACACGCATACGCAATGTTGTACCGCACAGTATCCGGCATGTTAATCTACATCGCTCACTACTCTCAGCCATTATCTATTACCAAATATGTGGCGTATTTTAAGCTCACTTTTTGCACTTGTTAAGCGAAAAATTAGCGTAACAAACAAGCTAAAACTTAAGCACACAAAAGCACAAACACATCAAAAGTAAATGCTAAACAAATTGTGAACCTTGCAATTTATCGTGCCTGTTAAACTGAAACTCGTGACGAAACTAGTTCAAAATATGTATATATATATATATATATATATATCTATATCTATGCCAAGTTAGTTAATAATTTAAACACGCGCTGCAAATCACACAAATTTAGCTAATATAGTGGATAAGGAGTTGGCTGGGTTAAGGCGATGGCGGAGGGGTTGTCGCACACGTAGGACGCTAACTTGGCCTAAGACGCTTAACGTTGGCTTACTTCTACAAGCACACACACAGAGACACACACACAGAGACACACACACACACACACAGAGACACACACACACACAGCAAGCAGTGCCGGCATACAATAATATAATAACAATTACAGCAGCGAGGCCAACAAAAACAATAGAGAGCAGCAGGCAAAGAGAGAGAGAGAGAGAGAGAGAGAGAGATACAGAGAGAGCGAGCTGGAAGAGAGAGATAGAGAGCCAGAGAGTGAGAGAACGCGTGGGAGAGTTGTAGAGTGCGCAGGTCTACAAAATGGCGTGTAGAGTTGCTCCCAATCTGTGTGGGCGTCAGGCAGGTCTTTTCGAACATGTCCTTCGAATTTCCGGGTTTTGCTACTTTGACATTTGCAACATGCTCCACGCCAAACAAAGCGAAGAAAGAGAGCAAAGCGCCAGAGCGAGACGCACTCAGTTGTTCGAGCCAAAAGCGAATTCGCTGAGCAAAAAGGAAATGCCGATAGTCGTTGCTGCTGCTGCTGCTGCTGCTGCTGCTTCGGCTTTGGTTCCTGTTTACAACCAACACATGTTCAGCACAGCTGTGGGCAGAGGGAGGGCCTCCGGTGGACTGCTGTTGTTCGACCGACAGCTATGTGGGTCTGTGTGTCGTTTCGAGCCGGGCCCCGCACACACACACACACACACACACACACACACACACACACACACGTGGCCATTAAGAGTGTCGAATGTGGGTGGAGTTGGGCTGGCTTGGCTTGGCTTGGCTTGGCTGGGTTGTGTATGACGAACGCAAAGTTCAACAAAAGTATTTTCTTTCTTTTTTGTTTTTTTTTGTTGCCTTTTTTGCCTATTGTGCTTCGATATGCAGGCATGTCCTTATTTTTATTTTACTGTTATTTTTTTATATTATATTTTTATTTCTTTTGCTTAGTTTGTATTCGCATTCGTCTTTTTTTTTTTTGTTTTTTTTTTTGTTTTTGACGTCATGCGCAAACAAATGAAGTCAACATTATTTCATTTATGGATTTTGTTATTAATGTTGATTTGTTGTCACGTTTGTTGTTGCTGCTGTTGTTGCTGTTGTTGTTGTTTTTGTTGTGTATTTATAGTGCCCTTTTATTTTGGCCGCGGGCGCTTTCGTGACTGTTTTCAACTTCCGTTTTGATTGTTGTTGCTGTTGTCCATCATTTTGGCAGCACAATTCAGGCGGCAACGCCTACGGTGCCTTTAGCAGCACGAACAACAACAACAACAACAGCAGCAACAGCAACAACAACAATTCTAAATAACAACAAGCAAAGCAAAATGCCAAAATGTGCTGCCTGCTTTCAGGCGCTGCCGCCAGCTGTGTCTGTGCTTATACATTTCTCTGTGTGTGTGTGTGTGTGTGTGTGTAAGTCTGCTGCCTGCTTTTGGCTCAGCTTGGATTTAAGGCATAACTATATATACACGCACACACACACACACACTTACATATATATGCTGCTCGCTTTGTGGTATTTAACCTTAATTTGATTTTTTTTTCGCTGCCAACGCTTTGGATTCTTTTTTTACAGGTAAAAAGCGCTTTTGTTGCCGCTCGTCCTTGCCATATCCTTATGCTGTGTGTGTGTGTGTGTGTGTGGGTGTTTGTGTGTGTTTGTTTGTAAGTGCCTTAACATTCCTCTATTTCTTTTTTGCTCAGTTGCTTTTTCTTTCGCTTTTTTAAAGAGTTTGAGTTTGCGGCATTGATTAAACATTTTGCCAGCGCTTGTTGGCCTGCTCTTAACTGTCAGTTGGCCAAAAAGCGCAAGAAATTTACTATAATATGTGGACAGCTTGTTGTTGTGGTTGTTGCTCTTGTTGTGTGTTTAAAATAGCTGCATAAACAAATTGTTTGACCGCATTTTGTGACAACAAAACGCTGCAAAACAACAAATGAGCATCAGCTGCTATGCTTGACAAATTTACACACATCAACACACGCACAAAGCACAGATATACACTATGCACCATGCACCGCCTTTGCCATGTTGCCGCTGCCTGCATGCAACATTAAGATTATGAAAATATTTCTCATACTTTGTCAACATATTTATGTTTCTTTCATTTGTTTCATTTATTTTTGCCATCATTTCGTGCTGCGGCATTTACCAAAAACTATTAATTAAGTTTGCGCAAAAAAAAGTGTGTAAAACTAAAAATTTGTAAATTCGAAAGAAATTAATGCATAACTTAAGAACAAATTGCGACAGCCTTGACTACTAAAGCCTGTGGTGCATATTGCTAATTTTCTGTAGGTTTTTCCAATAATTAATTATAATTAATACAGCTAATACTGTGCACAAGCGTCAAACATGTTAATTAAACGGGTAACGCCTCAAGTTGGCCTATTGGCTTTTAAAACTAACATCAATTTATGCTGACAAAGTTTCAAATTATTCGTATGATGATATTAAGAAAATACAAAATGAAGAAACGATTATCGTTTATCTTATTTGAAACTCATAACTAATATTTAGATTGGAGCAGATTAACTTCGATATGTGACTCGACTCGACTGCTGAACAAGAACATATATATTTTATGCGTACGAAGATGTCTCATTTAATGCGCAAACTAAATTAAGGCACCCTCTACAAGCATATATTGAGATGTATACAAACATTGCGCATACGCAGAGTGAAACGCACTTGGAATAGCGTTAAACACTTTTTTACAAGTTTTTCATTACATTGGAAACACGCTGATGAACTCTATTAACTTTCATAATGAATGCTCGAATTTTAATGGATTCCAAAAGTTTTTTATGTGCCTCTCAAAGTGAGTTGGTCCGTTTACCATTTTTATGCAGCATTTCGTACAAAAGATGAGTCAAGTAAGGGAAAACAAAATATTTGCATTACATTAAGAGCCGCAATCCTTTTGTGGACTGAGCTTAAATGGGTTCTTCGCAACACTTATAAAAACTCCCAATGAGATTTTACACATTTCCATCGAAGTGTTGTTCTTTGTGTGCGCATTGAACATTTTCAATTAAAAGTTTTAATTGCAAAAGTGGCCAACTTTGCCGAAGCATAGATTACAGGTAAAGAAGCGTGCGAAAACCGCTTAGAGAATTATTTAAATTTCTCAAGATCGATATATGGTGAGAGAATACTCAACTAATTGGCTAATGTATTTGTCATGCTGTGAACAGATTGATTACGTATTGCATTTGTGGAATGTTCGCTTATCAATATGACACTCAATAAATACGCACTCAGCGCCTCTGCTTATCAATTGCAGTCGAGGGGCGGCGTTGCAGTCAATTAATGCGATTATGTCAGAACAAGTGATCCATATATACATATATATATATATATATACATGAAAACAACTATGTATGTGATTAGCTGCTAATTTGCAATCAATAACAACCACTGTTAATGGGCATTCGGCATCGATATTAGGCTGCCAGCATTTTTTGTTTATGATGGCAAACAAATTTTGATCATTTTTTCGTTACTTGCTCTCTGCCAATTTATGTGTGCCAATTGCTGTTACTGCTTGATTTTTATGCATTGTTGACATGCACATTTGAATTCCATATAAACATGCAGCTTACAGCCCAAACAACCAAAAAAAAATGACACGCGAATCCACAAATTGCCAGAGTTCAACGTTTAGCTTGAAAATGCTTCAATTGCAATTTTCCCAGAGTTGTCAAAATAAAAAACGTAGAAAAATGATGGCTACTCAAATGTAATTTAATTTGAGTTACGATTATTACAGCTGCCCATCGCTTGGCTGGAGAAGACTACAAATCCTTGCAGCTTTATCAGAACTCCTCATTCTCTCTCTCTGATAACCAGCCAAGGATATGTTCAGCCAAGCAACGGGTTGGAATGGTGCTTCATAACTCACTATGTTGCGTTGGAATAGAAAAATAAAGAGTATTATGACCAAATATGCCCCAAAGCGGATTTATTATATGAGCCAAGTAAAGAGGGTCTTTAAAAAAGCTGAAAAGTATATGGAAAACTGTAGCTGCAACTTATAGAACAAGTTAATATTTGCAGTATATTATTTGGTTGCCAAGTAAACTAGCAATGGGGTCACACAGTATCTTTGGGATACTCCTCTGTTGCTCTACTCTACGGCAAGGTAAACTGATTGTAACCCACTTTGCAGCGGTCTCAAGTGGATCACAAACTTGCCTAATCTAGCTGCTCCCCCACAGTGATTATACTCCGAAATTGGCGTTCTAACCTGCTCCACAGCAAGGTATACTCAATTATGAGAGTATTCACTGCTGTGCCTCGGTCTCAACTCTCACAAACTATGATAAGCTCACACAGAGATTTCCCACTGGGATACTCCGTTGCAAGGCACTCCACATCAAGGCAAACTTATTGTAACCCAATTAATGCTGAAGCGTATCAGCTGCATGACAAACTGGATCATAATCTAACTCTGTCCAATCTTATCTCCGGCTAAGATTTATCAACTTACTCACTCGCTAGCTGGCTGGCTATCTAACTGGCTATATTCACAATCACTTTGGTGACCGACCGCTCAACCGCCTCAACCCGGACAGGGACAACGAGTTACCCCATCCAACAAAGTGGCTTATCAGTTGGCGTATATGTATTTTATACAAAGTTTTTAATGCGGTAATCAAGCTTGGCTAACACACGCGGCGTATGCGCAACTTGTGCACGATAAGCGATTTTGAGACATGAAAGTTATGCTACAATAAATTAAACTGGGTATATGGCAAGTGCGACGGGCAAGAGGGTTGGGGTTGGGGTGGGGTATGCCCTCAATTGCTTGGTTTCCGCTTATTGATTTATGAGCCGCAGACGAAGGCGTCAAAGCGGTGTAGAGCGGTGCAGCCAAAAAGCAAACTACAAATGCACAAAGCCCGTTCTTTAGTTGGTCAGACGCTGTATGCAGCACTTTGCCCCGCAAACAACCCCTCCCCTGCTGCCCAGTTAGACATGCAACTACTCTTCATTATGCTGACCGATTATGACACTTTTTAATGGCATTTTCTCGTTTGCCTTTTGCTTTTCTCGTTTTTATGCTATTGATTTCTGGCTGTTACGACGCCACAGGCGTCTCCAACCAATGCAATTGACGGGGGGGGGGGAGGCAGGGGGAGATGGTGCTGTTGCAGAACAGTGCCTTGTTGCTATCTGTACAGCAACGAAATAATCGTCACTTCAATTGCGAATACTTGCAGACGTATGCTGCCTTAAATTGCTGGGAAATTGACTGGAAAAGGCCAAAATGCAACTGGCAACGCAGCGTTAAATTGAGCGGAAAACTTTTAAAATATATCATTTATAATGCATTTCCCCCAGCACCAGAAACTGAATATGTTTCGCTCAACTTGAGAAAAGATTGAGCTTAACGAGTAGTTCTCAAGTTATTTTAGCTTGCGTAGTTTAAACTTAAAACTTTTCCATAGCCAAAAGAAAACTTATTATTGGCTTAAATTTATGCATTTTAATAAATACATTGTCATTATTATTGGAGGACCTGGTGCACTGAGTCCCAGTTAAATCTATTTTGAACCATGCAGTCCATCAACTTTGCTCTTTATTCTAAGTCTGTTCTTAGCCATGACTATGACTTGCCTAAATCGTGTCTGATTGTAGCTGCCTAGGAAGTTATTTGGCTTATCTTGTATATTAATAAAAATATAAATGCTTTGTATAAAAATAACATTTGTTAATGACAAACTCTTGCGTTTAAGCGTTGAGTAACTTTCTAAATTTAAAAACAGCCAAGTCATGGCAAAAAATTGAGCTTAGAAATTAAGAAATCTAATAATTATAATGAGTAATTTAAATTGCTGCCTCTATAAACATATATACATATATATGCATATATATATATGTCATTAACTGCTCCAGCAATGTATTTAAGCATTGCTTTTAACTATTATCAGTGTAATCGCTAAACTAAACAATTTTGAACTACATTGAATTCATTTAGATTAGCACTTTTTGTACGCATATCTCTTATCTCTCTCACATCTTTAATCTCTTCTCTCTCTCTCTCTCTCTCTCGTACTCAGCTATTGAAAGTACCTTCAGTTGATATTCAGCTTCCGCTGCTACTATAATTAAAAACAAAAACATAAATATAAAATACAGTTTGACTCAATTGTAAATGAAACTAAAAAATGCCCTTGGCGCTGTCAATGGTTGAATAAACTTATCAATTTCAAAATCATTGTTGCTTTGAACTTTGCCCCAAAGTGCAGGTACTCGCTTTTGCTCAAGCATATATATATATATATATATATATATATATATATATATATATATATACTACACACTCTGATGCTAATCTAGAGTAGAATGTCTATCGCAGCACAAGTGCCACCAATCGATATGTGTGATTTTCATTTTATTTTGCCATCCAAGCAGCAAACTAAATTTTCGTGTCACGAAAAGACAGTTGCGACTTTTTTTTCGCATTTTCCATTTGATTTATGGTTAGAAAATATCCCAGCAGCATTTTCGTTCTTCGTTTTTTGGACATATCTTATAAATTTTAAGCGTATTAACGTGGATTTAGTATAACATATGGGCTATCCGAAGAAACCAAGGCCAAGACACATATATATATATACGTATATAGTAATACTTGGTAAACAGTTGGGCAAGCAAAGGGGTATGCTGAACAAATATTTACTCTTTAATTTGAGCTAGTCGATCAAAGTCAAAATTGCTACTTTTTTGGTTCCGAAATAAATTGTAAATTGTAAATTCCATAAGAAAAATGAAAATATGATTTTCTAATGTATAAATTTGACTGCATTCCTGCTGACTAATTGCGGAATGTTTATGAGGCATACAAAGTTTTCAAGTGGCAGCATTTCAATTCCATTTGATTTATTTTTGGAAAATCTGTATCGTTTAGATACAATCAAAAGTGTGGCCATATATAACTTACCATTTATGCCGCTGATCAGTGGATAATTACCATCACGGCCGCCGATTAAGTTTTTTAAGCCAGTTTCGATCAGTGTTGGGGACGATCGCTCCCTGTCGCTCATTTTTTCATAAAAATGTTGTCAATTTTGTGATTATACACGAAATATGAACCAAAATGTGTGACCAAAAACAATGTTTTGGTAATTTGTCAACAGTTAAACAATTTGTTTTGTTCTCGTTAAAACACTGGGCATTCAGCCGACTCACAACAACAATAATATTAATATAAATAATTGCTTAGTTTAGATTTAACAATTAGCAGTAACGAAAAAACACTTTTGATTTATTTGCTGGCGTTAACTTCTTTTTTTATATATATATATATTTTTTTATATTTTTAACTTGGTTTTGTTTTGTTTTGTTTTTCTTTTGTAATCACAATGTACAAAAAATGAATGTTATATGCTAAATTCCATGTAAACTTTAAATATTGCACGTTAACGTTTCTTTATTGCTTGGCTAATATGTATGTCGGCTAAACTATTAATATTTTTTCTCGTATGTATGTATATATATATATATATGTTTATATATATTTAATTATTTATGCTGCTCGCTATAAATAAAGGCACCGCGAATTCATTCAACAATTTGTTCGTTTTTTTGTAATTTTTTTGTTTTTGGTTTTTATTGTTAACAACAACATGCGAGTGGAAATAGTTGCAAAAAAAAATGCCCAACAACAACCAAAAAGAAAATCTTAATTCTCGAGTAGTTTTTTTGTTTTTCTTTGTGTATTTTTGGTTTCTAGGGATTTATTTTTCGGCTAATTTTTGGTTAATTTGTAGTTAGTTTGTAGTTTTAGTTTTTAGTTTAATTTAGTTGCGTTGATTTGTTGTTGCTGTTGCTGTTGTTGCTGCTGCTGCTTCTGTTGATTTGTTTAATTTGCTAATTGCGCTATTTTTATAGCATTTTTTTATTTATTTATTTTTTTTCAGTTGTCTTCCGTTTTCGTGCGTTCTTTCAAATGCCGTTGCTTTTGAGTTTTTTCTTTTATTTTTATTTTTATATTTGTTGACAGTTTGTGTATCTCATGGCTGCTGTTGTTGTTGTTGTTGTTGCTGTTGTAGAACGTTTAACGTTGAATATATTTGTTGTAGGCTGTTTTTTTGTTGTTTTTTTTTAATTTGGTGTGGCACTAAAAATAAAATCAATCGCTTTGCTTCTTGAGAGTTTACTCGTTTGTATGTATGTGTGTAGATTTGTTGTTGTTGTTGTTGTTGTTGTGTTTATTGTACAGTTATAAAGCACTAGTATGGCATTTGCATATGCATTTGTAGTTTACAAACTTAATAACAGTTAAGTGGGTAACGACGAGTGGCCACCAACCAAGTACATCAGTGCGGGGGGTGGGGTGGGTTGCGCCTTCACACAGAAATCGGCGCCCGGCGTGCGACAGAGATAGCACGAGTTGCGCGCAGTTTCTATTTTTTTTTTGTTGTGTTTTTGTTTTTTTTTTGTATATTTTATATTTCTTTTCTGGCTTTTTTGCTGAGCTGAGCTGAGCCTGATCGAGAGCGTGGCGCGGGTTGGTGTGTAGGTATTCTTACTCTGACACACGCGCGCACAAGGCACTCACACAGACACGGAACACACGCACACAGACACGCACACACTCGGAGGCGAACAGGCGTCGGGCTGGGGAGACACACGACAGGAGGTTGTGAGTTGTGAGTCGCGGACGAGCGACAACACACGAAGACGACGAGCCGAAAATCGATGAAAAATGTTGACAGCTCACCGACACACACGCCGAGCACACACACGCACGCACACTAGCACACTAGCACACACTAACACACACACGCACACAGGCTGGCAGCAAAATGCACGCAGTATTTTTTTGTATTTGCATTTGTTGTATTTGCACACAAATTGATTAGCTATTTAAAAATCGCGCGCGCGTTTCGCTAGCGGTTTTCAGTGCAGCTGGTTTGTGTGTCCTTGTTGTGGTCAAAAATTTGACTGCTTCTGCTTCTGGTTCTGCTGTTGTTGTTGTTGTAGTTGTTGGAGCGCGTGGCGTGTTGTTGTTGTTGTTGTTGTTATTGCTGCTGCTGTTGTTGCTGTTGTTGTTGTTGTTGCTGTTGTTATTGATGTGTTGTGAATTTGCTGCTGCTGCTGCTGACGCTGCTGCTGCCGCTGCCTGACGACGACTGTTCGCTTTGCGCTGTCTTCGGGCGTTGTGGGTGCCGTCGACGTAAACGCTGCCACTGCCGCAGTCGCTGCCGCCGTCTATGCTGACTGAGCGCGCATGTGACAAGAGCGAGACGCACACACACACACACAGAGACTAAAGTGTGTTTCGAAGTTCGAAGGGTCGCATAGGATGCGGAAACTGTTAAATCTCTACACACACACAGAGCGTAGGCTTATTTTTTGGTTCAAGCTTCCGCTGCAGCTAGGATGCACTTTTCACTCAGAGAGAGAGAGAGAGTGCGTTGCAGAGAGAGAGAGAGCGCGCGCGGCGGGAGAGAGTGCGCACGAGTCAGCTGATTTGCAGCGTTCTTGCATGTGTGTGTGTGTCAGTTGTGTTTTGTGTGTGTCTCTGCCTGTGTCTGTGTCTGTGTTGTATATTTCCTTTTGCGTTTTCGTTGTTTGTTTTACACGCTTGCCAAAATGTTAGTTTTTGTTGCTAATGCTTTATAGCTGCTTTTTGCACTACGCGCACACACACACACACACGCACACACAGAGAGAGAGGGACCGAGAGAGGGTGAAAGACAAGCAAATCGTCGTTTGCTTTGGTTGTCAGGCTGCCCAAAAAAAAAAATATAATAAAAGAAATAATCAACTATTTTTTTTGCTTTTCGAAATCGACACACACGTGCTGAGTTGAGTTGAGTTGTGAATCTTTGCGTTTGCTTCGAGTGCGCCTGGCGTTTTATAATTAATGTACGAATAACATGTTTCGTGAGCAATTAATTAATTAATAATAGCTTTTGCACACATTTCTCGATATAATATTTCAATTTTTATCGCATTTCTTTTGTTGTTGCTATGCTTTTTTTTTTGGATTTGTTTTGTATGCCTTAATTTTTGCGTCCACACGGCTTTGACTGTTCATCTGACTCTGACTGGGCAACACGCGCTCGTTGCAAAGTGTCCAATGTACAAAAATGCGCTCGCTTGCGACCAGCCACAAAAGAGGCATAGAAAGAGAGAGAGCGAGCGAGAGAGAGAGAGAGAGAGCGAGCGCGCTCCAAACTAAACTAAGGGCAAACAGACACACAAACACAGACATACTACAACAACAGCAGACGAGTCGGCACGCTACAGATACAAATACGTTTTACAGCTTAGAATCATGCTAAAAACACTGTGCCATGTGGCTGCCGACGCGTTCGCTCTGTCTCTCTCTGCCCCTCTCTCTCTCGCGCTGGTCACAGTGGCGCGCTCTCACTCTCTCAGTGTGGCCGCGTGTTGTGCACATTTTGAACTTTTATTTTTGGCAACCAATTTTTTTTTTACATTTCATCGCGCGCGCAACTCAAAAAAGACGAGCGACGGCTGGCAACCGAACGAAGCTTAGCTTAGCACAGCTGAGCTGCTCTCTCGCTCTCCCAGTCTCTCTCTGCTCTGCTCTGCTCTGCTCTCAAACTGCTGTTTCTAATGTTCTATGCAGCAGCAGCAGCAATAGCAGCAGCTTTTGCTTTGGGCATTTTCCATTGAGTCTCAAAGTTCAATTTGATATTTTTAATTGCGCGCCACTCTCCGCAACACTATCAGCTTTGCTTGCGCTCTCTCGACTGCCGTTCGCTCTCTCGTGCGCCCGCTCTCTTCTTGGTGTGTGCGTGTGTGTGTGTGCGTGCGTGTGTGTTTTAATCTCTGAGATCGCAACCGGCACTCGTGTTGCTGCCATTTTATTTATTTGTGTTATTTTAATTTACTCGATGTACTATAGTTGCTATTACGTCAATGCGACGGCAGCGCTGACGTCTACGTCTCTGAGTGTGTGTGTGCGTGTGTATGTGTGTGTGTGTGTAACTGCACCTGTGTGTGTAGCGCTTGCTGTGCGGCATTGCGGCAAGCGGCATTTGCTGTTCATTTCAATGTTTTTAGGTTTTTCTCTGATTTATCTGCTATATGCGCGGATTTTTGTTCTTTTTGTTGTTGTTGTTATTATTTCTAATATTTGTTGTTGTGCCGCTGCTGCGAGTGCGACTGCTTGCTGACAGCGAGCAGCGGCGTTGGCGCCGCCGTAAGCAGCGCTCACGTGAGTCGATTTCATAGCTAAAAACTTTTAATGTATGGAAATTTTTGATTTTGTTTGCATTTCGATGTAAACTTGTATAAATAAATACCACACAAAAAAAACCCCCGCTGCCCGCTAGGCCAACCAGCAACACCGACGCCATTTAGATATGTTTTGTTTTATTTGCCAACTGTAATTGAATTTGCCATTCACGTTGAGAGAAGACGCGTGCAATTAGAGCGCCTTGAAAAACGATTGTCAGGGCGTGGCAGGCAGGCGGACAGGGACGGAGGCAGAATGGGGCAGAGCAACAAAACAGATATTATTAAGCCGCTAATGAGCAACATACGTTTTACACACACACACACACTCAAGTCGACTATTGTTGCAACCTTCTTAATCAAACAGTTTGGCGAGTGCACAAAAATAGATGGCTTAATTGCAGATCTGATGGCCTATTTCAATTTATATCAGTTACACATCATTTCAGATAAGAACAGCAATTTTTTTAATAAATATACTTAAGAATATATTAATAACTAATAGGTAATCAATACACATGCTCTTAAACAGATTCTGTGTGCTGATAAAGCAGACAAATCAGATTTTTATTTGTGGCAATCACATTTCTTACACTCGAAAAAAATGATTCGAAAAAACTAGAAAATGTTTCTTGTTTTTTAGAAATAATTACTAAATATAAGAAAAGAATAGATCTTAAAATTAAAAAGGATATATTTTCTTAAAACTAGCAAATATTTCAAAAAAGCGGAAAAAAAAAACATTTTTAGTTGTAGTTAAATGAGTTTATTAGAAACTATATAATATATTATTGTACATATAAAATCTTAAATACTAATGTTTATAAATATAATTATAATATGATCGTAGAAGCAGCAAAAAGCAATAAGTTCTTTGTACATATATAAAAAAATTCCTTGATATTTGACATAGTTTTAGAGAAAAGTGTGTTGATTTTTTTGCTGAGGTTATAAAGTGATTAGGAGTTTCTTACAGTAATTGATGTTATCGCAACAGCTGCGATCCACATGAGCAGACTATAAACGCTTAAATGTAACACTTGCCAAGTCGTAATCTTTGATTTTGACATAATTTACCCCAAAAAACGGACAAACTTAATCCCATTCAGCTATTTATAACAGAATTAAGTTTATGAAATGGATCTTTGGCGGTGCAACTTTAACTTAAATAACAAGTAGATAGTCATAGAAAAGTATTTCAGCCTTCAACTGACAACAACTACAAAGACACACTAAATATAAATCGTATTGCTTGAAATTATCTATTTGTACACAATTTAGCTATTTTTGTGTGTGTGTGTGTTGTGTGTTAGTTCTCTGACTCATTCCAACACAGAAATATGCACAACTTAATACCCAAAAATTGAAAAAAGTTTTCGAAAAATATATTGTATGTATTTGTTGTATATAGACAGAAAAAAAAACAAAAGCAAAATCAAAAACAAAAACTGTCGCCTGTCATCATGTGACAAGACTGTGAATCTGAATGAAGCAACTAGGAAATGGGTAGCCAAAGGAGGCTGGGCAAAGGAGGTCGTTTCCAATACATGTATATATCAGTGACAGACAAGATATGGCATATATATATATTTATATATATATATATATATGTGCATATGTATTTAGTTCGACTAGCGACGGACCAAAAACGTGTTCAAGCGCAATAAATTATAAATGAGCCACGAAGCGACGTAGAAATTTTTGACATCGTGCAACCCCTTCATGCCCCTCCATCCCGTCCCTCATTATTTCAACGTCAACCCCTGCCCCCGCCCTTGTCACCTTTTGGGCAGACAAAGCCAAATGCGTATTTGCGTGTGGGTGTTTGTTGGAACGCAGCAACGCATTTCTCCTCAAAGATATTATATATATATATATATATATATATATAAATGTAGAAAAGATACACGACGCACCCAAAACTATAGATAGATAGTACAAGTATCTATATGCATATAGCTTAGCATTGTGGGAGACAAACGCTCGTCAGTCAGTCAGACAGTCCGACTAGATCAGCTAGTTCCAACAATGTTGCCAGTTCTTCAGCTGCTGCCGCTGCTTCTTCTTCTTCTTGCTGGGCAGCCAGCTAAATGTGTACCATGTATCTAGATACACTTGGAACTAGCGTATTTGCTTTGGCATTTTGGTATGTCGCAGCCAAAAAAAAAAAAAAAAAAAAAGAAAAATATATTTCGACTAAACGCTACCAACAAATTCCTTCAGCTGGCTAAGCACGCTGGCTATGCCAACCAGCCTGGCAAATAATGCGCTCTTATCAGGCCCAATGCCTCGCATGCATATCACTAAATAAACATGCGACGACAACGTTGACGATGACAGCCAAAAAAAAAATAAATAAAAAACACAAATAAACATTAAAAAAAAAAAGTTTTTATATTTCATACCCTGAACCCATTTAAAATGGTTGAAAAGGGTATAATGGTCTTCTACAAAAGTAGGCGGAAGGAAGTATCTTTGACCTGATAAATACCATTTCTATATCATTTAGATTCCATAGGAACAATCTTGTAAACTACTTTTCTGTTTAATAAGATGTAAAACCATTCTTACCCAATATGTGTATTATTATGCCCCGAACTACTATATAATAAACCCGAACGTTGTCATTCTACAGCGCATAGGAACTGTTTTTTACAAAAAAATATGCCATATGAGGCTTAAGGACAGAGCCTTCCAAATGATATGTCATAAACCTTGACACATTATGTTTGATTTATGGATGACAACATAATATATTAAACAGGGTATCTTGTTGTCGAGTTCAGCGTTTTTACTTACTTTTTTTGTTGGGTTTTTGTTTAATATTTGTTGTGTTGGGTTTACCTTTTAGAACGCACATCATGCGTTTTTTTGTCGGTCTGGCTTCTTATCAGAAATCATTAAACGCAAAAAAGAAAAAAACCGAAAAAAACACACAAAATTGCGTTGGCTACTTGATGAAATAAAAAAAAAAAACCGAAAACTGTTGTTCCGAGTTGCACAAACTTTTCGGAAAGTATTTCTTTGGGATTTGTAAGTTTTTAGTTTTAAATTATTGCAAACCCAAACGAATGCTTGGAATTTGTAGAATTCAATACATTTAAATTTGCATTAACTTGCTGGGGGAAACCCGAAGATAGAAGACAATTTGCACATAAATCTGTGTCATAGTTGAATTATGTGTCATTTGATTTATTTGCCAATATCTCGAGCATTAAATTGCTTTATAGTCTTATAAAAATATTTATGTTCGACATGCCTGAAGTGTAAACTAAAATATTTGGAAACTTAAATAGAAATATAGAACTGAAAACGTTGCCCATTGAAACATTGTTAAAAAGGGTATAACGGATATCAAGCAGCAGAAAGCATCTTCGAGCGGATTAGGATTATATCTATATTCCTGATCAGCATCAACAGTCGAGTGAATCTAGATTATCTCAGAGACTATAAGAGCTAGATACGCCAAATTTGAACTTAAAGACGAGGCAGATTATATATTTATTTAATTTTATCGATAAGTTTACGCATTGCACAAATCGATTTCTGAAAGAAAACCAAGATTTCAAAACAATTAAGAATGCTCAAGCCTATATTGACTCGATTTACGTATTCTAAAAAAAACTAATAATTTGTGTAGTGCTGACCTTCTACCTGTACTATAAATACCCCCATATTAAACACAGATAATACCAGATGCAAGGCTTCGCTTAATTGAGTACTAATTATTTAAGTTAAGGGTATAAGAATTCACTGCTAGAGACTGATTTACCCCATCAGTTGGTGATTTTATTTGTTATACATACATTCCCAGAATGCTCTGTAGATATGATAATTAACACAAAGTTGCTCGGGCAGCTGTGTGGCACGTATGTATGTATGTGTGTGTGTGTAGCAGCAAGTGATGCATTTGTGTTGGTTCGTTTGTCGCCTCTGTTTGTTTCTCTAATTTGCCACAGAGATTACAAACGTGCGCAGCGACTGGTCCATTATCAGCTACACCTATACATATACATATATATATATATATATATATATATATATATATATATTTGTGTGTGTATATATATAAATACAAAGATCTGAACTACATTTTGCTCTATTTGAAATCTCGCACATTTATACGTAAAAACAACAACAAATTTGTAGACGACGAAGACAGCAACTTGTACAAATTAACGTACAAATGATCGACGGGATCCGACCGTTTGCTGTGGAGGGGAAAAGTGTGGCATGGGGAAGGGGTTGCTCCCAGCACAAATACAAAGAGCAGATTTGGAGCGAGTTTTGTTGCTGCTGCTGCGATTAACATTAGATCAAACATCGATTGAAGCTCGACTCCCATTTTGTTGTTGTGTTGCCTTCCTAAGTCGTGTTGTGGCAATCAATTAGTGGCACTCTAATGAATAAATAACACCAGCGACTACCGGAATATATCAGTAGTTTCCATTTTTTAGCACTCAAATTGCATCAGCTCACAGTTTAATAGCCATAGAAAAACACACACATCACAAAATCATGAGCACTTTAGAATATTGAAATAGATTCAGTCTACTTGAAATCTGCTTCGAGATTCGTTATTGATTCTTTCGACATTTCTATGTATTTTAATAGTCTAATATAATTTTCATAGTCTCTGATTGTTTAATATTCTGCTGTTTTCAAGCACAAGCAGAAATGCTGTACGAGTCGAGTGAGCTCGAATACGAGATACCCCAAATATATTCAAGTTTTATAGCCGAATTTCCCCTTAAAAAGTCTCAAATATACTCAAATATATGTGTGAGTGGAAATGTTCTTGTAATTTGGTTGTTTCTTATTCCAATTTGAATTTTATATAGTTTATTTTTTCTGCCTACTTTTGCACCTTTTCATCAATTTTTAATGGGTTCAGTTTATAAAAAGTGGAATGATTGTTAAATTGTTTTATTGTGGACCCAAATGTTTGAGGCGCTCTATATAAAAAAGCACTTTGCATATTTAATGATTGTTTAATTTGGGTATACGACTGCTGTTCTCAAAAGGAACAGCAAATTAAACAGACTTTAACATAATTATACATGGAATATTAATGTATAAATGTCTTTTCTGGCCACTGAGCACGCCGCTAAAGCCGCAGAGTTTGTCACTCAAATGCCACTTTGATTACATTGCACACAAAAACGCAATTTTCCAATTTCCCAGCAAGTCAAGGGCCAAAAAAAACATTCATGCCAGTTGCACTGGGTGTAATAACAAATGCAAACACTACACACACACACACACACACACACACACACACACACACACACACACACACACACACACAGAGTGGTGCATAGAGCACGTGATGTATACAAAGAGGCGACTCTAGTGAAAGACAAACAAACACGCACGACTTAGCCTGTCAAACAGAAACGAAACTACGAAACTACGTAGCCAGCAGCAGCAACTTGCCACTGCTTATCAGCCCAACTATCTACCACCCAACCAGCCACCCCTCCCCACCCCCTCCCCCATCCTCTTCTAATATTGCACAGCCCACGCACGATCATTTATAAACTTCTTGGACTGTCAGTTGCAAGGACTGCTGTTGCGGTTGGGCGGGGCGCGGAGTGGGTTTGAGTGTGCGGCAACAGGAAGTGCCCTAAAGCAGCACACGCACACACTTAACACACACACACACACACAGCAACACACCAATACACACACAAAATGTCCGCATTGGCTGCGTTTTTATTGACCTCGCAAACTGACAAATTATATCGAAAAAAAAAAGAGAAAAGAAAATAAAAAACAAAAAACAAAACAAAAAACACGCTAGTTTGATTGAGCTTTTAGTTTGCTCAGCCAAACGCCACCCCAACCCCCTCCCCCACCCCTCCCTACAGCCTGCCCTCCCGTCTTGTTATGCCTGCCATTTTTATGGCTGTTGCGTTAATTGAATTAATTTTTTTATATTGCTTTTGTGTCTTTATCAAATGGCAAACAGAATTCATATCTATTTCGTATTTGTATCTATTTTTTTTGTGTGAAATGTAAATTCAATTAAAATTTTCCGTGTGATGTTTGCAGACAACAACAATAACAACAACAGCAAACAAGGCGCGTGTCTGACAGGCGTTAAAATGGGCGTGGCCGAGCCGTCATTAAACTAAACATTATACACAGAAGCTAAATATTTTATAGATCTCCAAATATACACTAAATAAATCTAGTGTTGTATTATCTTCCGGCTCTTCTTCTTCTTCCTGTTGTTGTTGCTTTAAATTGTATAGATTTTAAATTTGGCAGAAGTCTCAACAATTTTTCAATTAACTGTCACACACAACAAATGACAATGATGAAGGCAAAAACTGTCAATTAACGCGAACAGCGCCATGATTACAAGGCAAATGAGCGATGCAGGGTTGGCTGGTTGCTAGCGGCTACGGGGGTAGTAGAGGGTAGTAGACGGGGGGTCTTAGCATACATGATGGATCACATACAGGCTGGTGGAGTGGGGGAGGGGGGTGTGTGACAAAGTAATGGAAACACCACAATTCCAACGGAGGCAAAGTGACACTTACAAGAGTTCAAAGCGAAAATGCTTAAGAAAATTTCAGTGGGGCAAAACTGTATCGCATGGCCATAGCCAGAAACTGTCAGCATTGAGACGCTGCTCACCTTTCACACACAAACACACAGACACACACACACATGTGTAATTTAGTATCCTAGCGACCCCTGCAGCGTCCCAACACTTCCACCCCTTCTCAACTGCTGCTGCTGTCAATACATCAAAAATATAAAAAAAAAAAAACAAAACAAAAAACGGCTCATGCGGTCCTCTCAAGTGGCACATTTCTCATCAGCTGGCTTGCACTTGGTTGCTCCACTAACAACAACAACAACAACAATACACTAGCAAGAAACGCTGCTGCTGCCGCTGCCGCTGTCAACGTCAACGCTTCGCGTCCCACAAAAGTAGTGCTCAAGTGCTCAAGAAACAATTGAAAGTGCACCGCATAAGCAACAACAAGAACAGCCACAACAACAACGGTATCACGCACCACGTGGTTATTAAAGTTGGCTTTTCAATTAAACTTTTGCCGACGCTTTATCGTTGTACGGCGCACAGTGATACAAGTTGCGCACAACATGTTGAATAAATTTCATTGATAGAAACTCAACAAAAATTTAAATGCAGTATTAAATTGCAGCAGTGACTGTTTTATTATTTATTTGTAAATAATATAAGCTCAACACTATTTTAGGCACACTGAATAGCAGCTTAAGCATAACTTTCACTAGCTAAATATATTTTTGATCTTGATAAATAATTTTCCAATTATAAACATAATTCACACATAAACGTCATAATATATCTTTGGACCACGGTAACCCGTTTGCTGCCTGTCGTGCTTTCAAGCGCTCTTTCGCTCTGGCTTGGCCTTCTCTTCTATTTTTTTCCATTTTGATATGTGCTAATTATTTATGAATGTTTTTGCTTACGTTTTGCACCTCGCTGCTTAACTCGTTCACTCTCTTATGCTCACACGCTCTCCCTCTCTCTCTTCTAGCGCTCTCAATTTTGTTCTCTGTTAGTGCTAAGCAATGTTTGCCACAATATCGAGAATGAGAATTGTAATAAAATGAGAATTAATTAATAGCTTGGCTTTTAAGAGTTTTTCCCCCATAGCAAATGTGTATTTTTGTAGATCTGTGTGTGCTTTGTAAATAAATGTTTTATAGCATTTGTATGTAAATATTTTGCAAATGGATTGTTCGCCATTTATATGCGTGACTGGTAGACAAAATATACCGTTTTGTATATTTTGTAGCACATTTTAATTAAAGCACACTTAAAATGTAAACACAGCACGCACACAGACACATACACACGAACACACCTAAATATTCAAAGGGCCTCTGCTACAATCAAGTAGTGAGAGCTTTCCGCTCTGTAACTCTCTATTCACCTTGCTCTCACTTTATGTTAATCAGCTTTTAAGTCTCGTCTGCGTGGCATTCAGTGATCATTAAACAGCCGCACGTGTTTAGCTTCAAAACTTAACTTGCAGAAGTAGTCCGTAAATACTTAAGCTGTGTCGAGCAGCCTGTGCAATAATTACAAGCAGAAACACACACAGACGTAATCACGCTTGGGCATGCAAGACACAGACCGCAATACATGTGTATGACATAATAAAAACTTCGCCGTTATTTGCTTTATTGTTGTTTTGTTCTTGTTGGGTTGTCTACAGCGCCAGGCGACGCGTCGACTTCTCCATTAAAGCACAAACCCTCCCCACTACCTCTCAAACCACCACACCCACAATCGTATTTGCATTCGCTTTCGCATACACATTCGCATTTGCTGTGCAATTTCCAGTTCTCAGTGCAATTCTGTGGCTGCTGTTGTTACAAAGCATTTTAAAAGCGCTGTGTGCGAGCGTGATAGACTGCTTATTACCGCACTGGCGCTGCAGTTTTTGTTGTTGTTGATAGTATTTTGTGTACTTTACTGTTGCTTTTGTAGCTTTTGTTGTTGTTGTTTGGGATTGACATTGACGTAATATCGGCGGGATAAAGTTGAATTCAATATTGAGGAATGGTTAAAAATAAATATTAAGCTTTGCGAATTATTTACTGTTTTTTTTTTTGCTGATAATTATGGAGAATCGGTTAAAGTTCTGAACAAATCTTTGTAGGATGCTGAATAAAAAGTTTGTCAGAAGTATTTGCTAATTACTAATTGCAAATTGCTTAGAATATACATTTTAGCATAACGGCGGTAACTGTACTTAATGTATTTTATCACGCCACTTGAGTCCGTCCCAGTGTCCCCGAGGCAGTCTATGAGCTTTGACATCAACGCCTGACTCAATCTAATCGTACAACAGCTTTTCT
Source organism: Drosophila planitibia (assembly GCA_035043785.1). Lineage (NCBI taxonomy): Eukaryota > Metazoa > Arthropoda > Insecta > Diptera > Drosophilidae > Drosophila > Drosophila planitibia. The sequence goes on from JAWNMS010000023.1 coordinate 1,028,728, forward strand.
AAAGCTGGCAGACGCGTGCCAAGGCTTTCTCGCCGAAGTCTGGAATATTTTTGGTGTCATAAGTGTGGAAGAGATTAACTAGATTAGTGGACAAAGCATGCTGGATGACAAACAGATCATAATTTTTGGCACGCTCTTCCTGCGATAAGTGTGTGAGCATCGCTCGTGATCACTTGCAGTCCGTAGAAATAAATGTGCCAATTTTTCCATTTTAATTGCGGGACAGCCAGCCCGACAGAGAGACAGAGTGACAGACAGACAGACAGATGTTATCAGGGCAAGTGAACGGGGCCAGTCACGTCACGAATATTCCATTCCCACTGCGACAAATGTGAATGCGACCATGTGATCTGATTGTCAAGCCAGCAACAAATAAAAAAACGACAGCTACGCAAAAGAGAGAGAGCGCAACTTTGACGCTCGCAAGCTTTTGTTCTGAAGCTTTAGCATAGGCTTTGCTGATCAGTTGAATTCCCTTTTTCCTCTTTTGACTTTGCACTTTTAGTTGAATTTTTTAACAGCACACTTATCGATATGGTGGGCGTGGCTATTAATGTTAAAGTATGTGTGTGTCGGTTTTAGTAATATTTTCTGCACTCGCAAATTGCAAAGCTTCGATTCCAAAGGGTGTTTGATAATTGGCGAATTTTTGCAATTGCGGCCGACATTAAGCGAAATGAACACAACAATGCTATAAGCTAATTATAGTAGTTTTTTTATTTGCACAGCGACTCTTTCGTCAGCCACTAGTCAACTTTATATGCGGACACCAGCAAAAATAATCAGAAGAGTAAATATTTATAGTCGCGTGATAATGATAAGCGCTGAAGATGACAGTGCGCGTTGACTTTAGAATCTTTTTTTTCTTTTGGTGGGTGGCGACAATTGGCCGCGTCAATGTGTGGACAAAGGTTTCAAATTTAGTTGACAACTGCTTGAAGAACTGTCCAACAGTTTATCGAGCTGCGGCGTCTTTATAATTAGTCTGATATCAAAAGCCATAAAAAGCCGCAGCGAATGGAGGCCATTGATAACCAGGTCAGTCGTCTATCAATCACAGGTATTCAGCTGGGTATTCAGGTATTCAGCAGGGGAGGAGGTAAGTCTCAAATAGACTGCGGAATAATAAGTAACAATTTGTCAACATCTGAGCTAAGCTGATTAATTTTATTATGTTCCACTTTGTGTACACATCGAAATTATTCAATTAAATTACTATATTAAATACAATATATTACTGTATTAAATTAAATACAATACAATTATATTAAAATATTTGAGTTGCAAGCTTTTCAGTTGAGCTTAAAAGCTTTAACTGGTCTTCGTTGTGTTTGCAATGACAACTGCACTCGCATTCTCCCCATCCTTCTCTCTCTCTCTCTCTCTCTCTCTCTCACTGTCTCTCTATCTCTTTCTCTCCCTCTCTTGCAGCTTATCTGTTATTATTTTTTTAATATCCCACCCATTTAACTGTTCAATTCGCTTCAGCAAACTACAAAAAAAAAAACCGAAGTCAAAGTCAAATACTTTGTCACATGGTTTGGCAATTGGGGGCTTAATTAACACACACACAGACACATATAATTCACTCTCTCACACAGACACTAACACACAAGTCAGTTGACGCAATAGTTGTGCATGCATGTGTGTAAACAAATCACACACACACACAACACGCTGCACGTGTTTTGATGCGGAGGAATAATGAAAGCAGAATCTGAATGAGTGAGCTTCTGTGATTGTTGTTGTTGTTGTGGGGGCGGCAAAACTCACCTCTAATTGATAAATCCATAATGTTCTCACGCTCTCTTTCCGCTGCGCTGCTGCTGTTGCTGCTGTTGCTGCTGCTGCTGCTGCTGCTGCGACTGCTTGTACCGGCAGACATGGCGTTTGTTATTCTCCAGACTCAATGCGCAAAGTGCTTCGCTCAAAGAGCAAATGACAAGAACTGCTTAGCAATAGAACGCAACAGTTGTAAAGGCACCGATACAGTTGTAAAATGAAGACCACAATTATGTTCGATCAAATCGAGAGCAGCGCTGCTAATGCCTCAGCTAAACACTGCTGCTGCTGTTGGGGAGATTGTTTCAGTCACGTGGTCTCGCTACGTCACTGCTGGAGTGAAGCACAGCGAGCGCTGTTTTGAATGTTTAAGATTTTCCAAATTGTGAGCGAGAGAGAGAGAGAGCGCACAAAAGAGAGCGAACTAAATCCGTTAGTAGTACAAGATTATCAGCAGTGCCAGCGCACAGCAGTCATCTCGCTCGCACCATTGCTGGCATTATATAAGGCTTATGTAATTGAGAAAGAACAAGGCATGCGCAACAAAAATAGATACGACGATATTTTGATGGGATTTTATGTATATAACGCTGCTTAGCTGCTTAGGCGGATGAGCAATCTTTGCGATCTCGATCAGTCTATTTTTGGTAGTGGGCAGCACACAAATGAGTTCCTAGTGCCGACTCAAGTTGCAACAGGATGGCAGATAAGCATGCAATAATAAATAAAAGCAAAACTAGTGCAAATCAAGAGAAACAGCCTTGAGCAACTACTGTCAAAAGCTCAAATGACATTTGAATTTCAGTTGTCAGTTTGAGTTGTTGTTGTCGTCGAATAGCAAAACAAAACAAACAAGCGACTGCCGCACAATCAGCTTGATTGGCAAACTGTCCGCCTATCTGGATTCGGGGATTTGTGAGGGGATTATGTTTGGGACACTGGCATTAGTTGCGAAATTGAAATACGCTTGCCCATTTGCAGACTACGCACATGTAGTATTTGACATCAGAAAAATACACTTCACTAATTGCTGCTTTGTTTGACAATTCGTTATGTTATTTTGGCTGCTGGAAGAGTTGCTATACCCACAGGACACTAACATATTTTTACAGATTTTGGTAGTTTAAGGCGATTGCTTGTGCTTACAACGTTTTATGTGGCATACTTTAAGGCGTAGACCATTTATATGAATAGCTTTGGTTTTTGTTGCATACTTGTACGCATGTATAACATACGCTGTTAAGTACAACAGATCTTTTGAGCATAACATGATATTTGTTAACTAACAGAGAGTGAGCAATAACAGCGTTGAATTTCTCACTCTATTTGAATCTCGGCGCTCATTTGCCTGGAAATAGCCCGTTAATTGTTAATATTTATCTATAAACTTATATAAAATCAAAACTATAAGAAACAATATTAGACGCACTTGCACAAGTAGCTCTCTCTTTTTCTTTCTCTTCGAATTATTACCGATTAGCTGCTGAGCAACAGCCAGTAACATAGTGCTGTTAACTTAACTACAGTTTGAGTTGCGCCGCTACAAATCGTCGCCTGTTTAGCTTGCCCGCTCATTCTCTCGAAGAAAGCTGATCGTGGCGGTCGTGTCTGCTGTGTGTTGCAGTTGAGTGATTTCTTGTCGGGAGCGCGCGCGTATTCAATTTTTGTTGTTGAAATTTATGTTGATTAAAATGTGCCAGCCAAATAAATAATTGAAAAAGCAAATTGAAATTGAATGATAAAGAAACAAGCTTGCATTCGAAAAAAAAACCAACTTATGTGTAAGTGATATTGTGTGTGTGTGTGTGCTGTGGTGTGTGCGTGACCGTGTGTGTGTGTGTGCTGTGAGCGTTCGTGAAAAAATGCACTAAACAAGAAATCAAAGGAAATTAGCGAAAACAACAGCAACAGCAACAACAATGCTAAACTAAAAGGCGCTCAAAACCAAAATCAGAAGAAAAACACAACTTAAAATTCCGGATTTGTGTGCAAAGCTAGAAAATGCAAAACACAATGCAAACTTTTGCCGCTGTCGACGTTGCTGGTGCTGCTTCTGCTGCTGCGGAGGCGCCAGACTTTGATTTCCAGATGCCGTGTCGCTATTTCAAAAGTTCTTTTGCGCGTTCGCTTTCGCTGAACAACAACAACAACAGCATTTCTTTAACGTTGCCCAAGAAGTCGCCGCAGATTGAGGCCACGCAGCAGCAGCAGCAACAGCAACAACAACAGGAGTCGGCACAGGAATCACCATGTTTAACGCCGCCGCCAGCGTTGCCCGCGCGGCGTCACACATCGGCCAGCAACAACAACAACATCAACAGTTTTACACATTTCAACGCAGCGCCGGCTAATCAGCTGCAACAACAACAGCAACAACTGCAACAACTACAACGGAATCTTAACTTGGCCGTCAGTTGGTCAATGCAGGTTCGTAACTTTTTATGCTTTCATTCAATGGCATCGTCTACAGCTTCTGCTTCTTCTTTTCCTTCATGTGTTGCACTTTTTGTATATGCCCTGTATTTAGTTGACGTTGTTTAGCGGGTATATTCACTACAACTACATAAGATAATATTATATTTTATATTAATGAGCAAGAAAAAGAAGAGCATTTCAACTGCCTAAGCTGCTATAGTAGCAGTGTGCGCAGCGTATCTGCTAGTCGAGCATGCCCAACTAAAGATCCCTCACTTTGGTGTTTGTATTTGTGATAAAAGTTGCCTTGGCAAAAAGTTTAGTTTCCTTATTGGAGCAACTGGATATTTATGTCACCTTGTTTTGTCTCCTTCCCTCTCTCTCTCTCTCTCTCTTCGCTCTCTTCGTTTCTGTGCCTTGTATAGCAGCAGCATGTAGCCTTGACAGCTACAAGCAGCGACGCAGCAGCAGCAGCAGCAGCAGGACTGAGAAAGCTTCAAAGCTGTAGTCTCTTTGTAACGCTGGCCGTATTATGACAAACTGTTTTTTTTTTTTAAGGTCAACTTGATTTATGTGCGAACATTTTACGGCTGACAATTTATGTGCGAATGTGTGTGAATGTGTGTGAATGTGTGCGAACATGTGTGTATGCGTGTGTGTGCTTAGAGAGCTATTCGATCCATGTGAGAGCTTATGCAAAAATATGCTAAAAATACTCCCACTCAGCGGGTGGTCAAAAAATTAGGTAGCAATTTGAAGCGCTTCCAACTAATCTCTTTACCAAAAAGACCTCTTCATTATGCGTTTTTTTCGTGCATATTTGATGTGCAGAAGAAGAAGAATAGTTAATAGTTATTTATAGTTTTTATAGCTAGTCATTAAGCATAATTGACCTGTTTAGTTAAAGTTTTCAACATTTAATGTTCTTCTTTTTTTCTTATTCTTATTCTCATTATACTGTCTCTTAAAAGTAAACGTTCGCGTGTTCTACTTGTCTAACTCGAGGCTCAGTTTTTTAGACCCAAAACAAATTACGTCAATTAGCCTAAATGTCAATTTGGTAAGAGCAAACCAAAAAAAAAAAAAGAGACGAAGAAATACACAAATCGCATGACTTATTTTGGTCATGGTCTGAAACATACTGTAAAATGATGACATTTGATAGGATAATCTTTAAGCTCCACGCACTCTAGCGACATTTGTGATTATAAAACGACGGCGGCGGCCCAAAGATGGCGCCAGCTCTAAGTGCACTCGGCGAAAATCTAAAACTTGGAGTTTTGCAAAATTACTTAAATTTTAACTTGTTGCATTCTTTTTCTTTTGTTTATTAAAATTTTCTAAATTTGTTTTACTTGCTACTTGCTTATATATATGTATATATATTGGTTATATATATGTATATATGTTTTTTGCTCAGTGTTGTTGTATAAACTGAACTTCGCCGGTCAAAGCAGATTGTGCGTCTGTTTAATCCAGCTGTTGCCGCCGGTGGTTGTTGATGTTGTTGTACTTGCCAAGCAGCAGCGATGCGACGCCACTTTGCGGGGACAGCAGCTGACAGCGGCGACGATGCGACGCTTGCAAGGCTGCCTGCCACATCGTTGCAACATTGCGACGCTTGCGACTCTTGCGGTTTTTGCCAATCGAAAGTGAAAATCCAAACGAAATGCAATGAACTCTTAGGCATGCCAATGTGGCCAAACAACTCCTACACAGAGCTAAAAGCTAAGAGACAAGCAGCCAGGGGAGGGGGAGGTGAAGTGGGGGTGAGGATGGTGTATGCGTTGGCAACAGTTGGCAAAAGACTCGGCGAAAGCGTCAGCAGCTGCGTTAGAAAAATTCAAATTATGCACCATTGAAGTGTTGCCAAGAGACCAACAACAACCAAAGCAACAGCAACAACAACAACCAAAGCAACAACGAGTATCGAGTGACAATCATAAAGAAAACCAAACAAAATAATAAGCTGCAATTGTTGCCATTGTCATTGTTGTTGCTTTTACCCATTACGCTTTTAACGGCATCTATTAAAGCCACAAATCTTGGCGACATTTCGTAATGACGTAAAACTTTGGCGCGCATATAATATTACAAGTCACAGAGTGACAGCGAGAGAGAGAGAGAGAGAGGGGGGAGAGAGTGAGATAGCAATAGAGGAAGAGAGAGAAAGAAAAATGAGTTTTGGGCTGCCAGACTTTAACAATAGGCCATCAAATTGCTGTCAGCTGTAAACAAACTGTTTTGTTTCCTATTTTCCAGTTCATTTGCATATTTAAACACCTAACCCAGCCTAACCCCAAACCCAGCCCACCCCACCCCACAGCCCACCCCCGCTCAACGAATTATTGGAATTATGTTTGACCTTTGCCGTGCTTTTGCCTTGTCCATTTGCAAAGCCGTCTTAATGATTGAGAAAGGCATAAATAACAACAAAATTCTATGGCTAATTACGAAGCCTAATCACTGAAAGCCTTGGCAACCCCTCCCCTCCTCAGCCTATAAGCAAATGAACTTTGCCTCAGAATTTGGTTTTTATTAACGGAAAAACTTAGCTGCATATGTTTTTCCCCTGCTCGATTTGTAGTTTGAGTCATGGCCAAGAAAACAGCGGGGGAAAACAGCTAATCTGTTGTCGAATATTCAAGGGCATTACAATATTTAAAGCTTTTTTTTTAAGGCTTTCCAAATATTTACATGATAAATTGGAAATTGTTTATGCGTACAGCTCCCAAGTGTTAAACAACGAAAAACATAAAATTTGTAGGCAGCCAAAAAGTTAAGCAAAAAATATATTTTCTACAAATATTCATTGGAGGTGTTCAAAATGGATTTTTAACGAGCATTAAGATTGATAGATCGATCAGAAATATTATAAACAAGCTTGCAAAGTTCTTAAAAACAGTATTTTTCTTGAGAATTCCAGAGAATCTTAAAAATCGAATGGAATTTTTAGTTGATTGCAATTTTCCACGAATTTTTAAAGATGTGAATCAAAGTTTAAGAATACATTTTGATGTTTGGGCTTTGATTGATTGGAATATTTGCAACATTTTTAAAAAGTTATTCCAATATTAAAGATACATATTCAGGCTAATATAATTTATTCTATTTAAAACAAGTTTTTTTTGTATTTCTCCAGTACTTAAAAATATATAAAACAGATGAATATTGTTGAAAGATTTCTAGCATTTAAACGAGAAATGCTCGAAATCTTTCAACAACCTTTCAAAGCTATTTCAATATTTGTACTTGCTTCCTCTTTCCACACTAAAAGTCACTTTAGAATTACAGAAAAAAAGAAGAGCGCAGAAGAAAGAAGAAGAAAGAAAAACAAACGCTGGCTGCCACTTCGTTAAAAGCGCACATCAAATCCCTATTCCAATCATTATGGCTATATATATACATATATATATATATATGTGGTAGCTGTGAGATATCGTACTTTGCAAGTGGCAACACATTTCCACATTATGGGGGCGTGGCACTTGCCTGCAGGTTTAAAGGCGCAAAGAAATAAATGTGACTGTTGATTTTTGCACATTTATAGCTGCAGCGGAAGGCTGACGATGAGGGGGGAGGGGCGTGATCAGGGGCACAAAAGGGAGGGAGTTGAATACAAATTTGAACAGGTCCCACATAAATTTATCGAAAAATAAACCGGCGAATTTCCTCAGCTGGCTGGCTGGCTATCTGGCAAGTGCTATATTTATTTATAGCCCAACAATTTGCTGTGAAAATATAGTTTTTATGTCTATATACACGAGGAGGGGAGAAATGCATCAAAATGCTAGATAAATGGAAATGGGTTAACTCGGTCGCCAGCCTGATGTTTTATTCATGAATTTTGCAATGCAGGAAAATGTTGTGAATGAATCAAAAAAAAACTGGCAAAAATTTAGGAAAATCTAGAGAGAGAGAGGGAAGGGGGAGAGAGAGGGGGGAAGGGGGAGAGAAAGGCGGAGAGAGAGAGGCAGCAACATATCATAACAAATTGGATTTTCGTTGAATAAGAGGCTCGTCTCGACAATTGCAACATGTGGCAAGCCAAATGTGCAGCAACTGTCAAGGCAATTTGTGCTGCAACGGTTCCAGCAAATTTCCCAAAACGCAACATACAAAAAAAATGCAGTCGCAGATATTTTTTCAAGTGGTGCATGCCTCAGCTAAACGTAATTAAAAACCAACAACAAACCAATTTAATTGCTTGAATTTGTGAAGCTATTTCGATAGGCGTCGCCATCAATGCAGCCACCATCTCGATGGAATCGTGTACAGTTAGCTGCCGGCATTTTATGGCACGCATGCAACATGCTGCAAGCCACGCGCTTGCATCACTCTATCAGTGTGTTATCAATGCCTGATTGCTCTTAATAAGATACCAATTCCTATTTATCATATCAAATCGTATTATAATAAAAACCCAATTAATCCAAATCTGTTCAAATTATTACATTTGATTTAAATATGTTTAATATGTATTGCAATGCCTGATAGCTCTTATCAAGATACCAATTACTGTATAACTTATCAGATCGTCTTATGTAAACCGAAATAAATCCATTTCTCAGCTACAATTTCCTGAAGTAAACTTTTTCTTTTTGCGTTTTGCTTTTAACAACAATTTGTTGCTGTCAATTTTGTAGATACAAAGAATGCACTTAAAAGCCAAAGAAAGCCGTTGCCAACACAGCGACTAATTAACTGAAGTATTTACCATACACACACAGATATATATATATATATATATCTCAGCCTTGATCAGCGTTGGGGGGGCCTTGGCTGTGTGAAATCGTCGCCAGCTCATTAGGCAATTGCCATACCGGAAACTATTTGGCCATAATATTTGGTCATTTTTCCTGAAACTTGCACTTGTTGTTGTTGCTGTGGTCGTTGTTGTTGTTGTTGCCATGCCTTGTTGGCCAATTAAGCCATTTCCATTGGCATCTCCATACGCTGCATGACAGTCTGTCTCGGCAATCTGTCAGTGTGATTGCAGCCAGCCTTTGATTGACACATTGATCCAGTTTGTTTGCCTGTCGCTTTTGCCATTTTGGTAACGCAACGTTTGGCAACGACCAGCCAGCTTGCTTCCCTCCGTCGTGCGTCGTGTGTGCGTTTAGGCCATCATTTTGAATGCCACCTGAGCTGAGCTGAGCTGAAGAGCAGCGAACAATTTCAAGTAAAATGGCCAAACAATTTGTATGTTGCCATTGAAAACGTCTCAAGTATGGAGAGACTTTCAATGTGGCCTCAAGTGCCTGCCCAAGAGCCATGAAATTACTCTGGCCACAATCGTAAATGCCAAAGTGGCCATAATTAACACTAAGTGTGTCTAGCATAGAAGTATCAATTGCAAAAGGGCTCATTCACAGTGCATAGAAATTAAGTGAAACACTGTGAGAAATATATGCTTAATTCGTCATTGTTTTATGATCAAATTAAGCGCAAATGTTGCCCTGCCAAATCTTTTTGGTCTTGGCTGGATATCTGTATTAATAGCCGATTTCCGCTATGCCCAACATTTCGTACATAGTTCACATTCTTAACATTTAGCGATTCCATTGTGAGTCGCAGTTGATGTTAACAAAACAGCTGATTTTCATTTGTCTTTGCAAAATGTATAATTAAACCAAGTAATTCAAATTTGAATTTGATTTATATTTTACTTTCAGTAAACAATTTTAATGATTTATAAACAGCAAAGGAAAGTAATTAAATTATAACTGTATTTTATCTTTTTCTGTTGTAACATTCGCAACATTTTGTAACATTCGCAACATAATTTACGAATGTTGAATGTACACAATGTTCTCCTTGTGGGAAAAATGCTTTACATATTCAGTTCGGCTATAAGAAATGTTTATAGTGGAATCCGGCTATAAAAATGTATTTAAATTTAGAATAGCATTGTTGTTGCCTTGCAAGCATAATCCCAACACCTTATTAGCATTTGTCTACCGTTTCTGGTTCGTTGAGCTTCTTACCAATTCTTTATGCTGCGCATTTAACTGAAATTACGCATTGGTTTGGTTCGCCTTACACCTCCCCCGCCCCTCTCTCGCCGACCGCCTGCTTTACAATCTTTCACACGCTTTTGTCCAGAATTCACCCCTATGACTCACAGACCCAAAAATACAGAAAACTACAAAAATACAAAAAGAAAAATGCAATTGAAATTTTCCCAGCACTTTATTAAATCGCTCGCTGCTGAGTTGCTTGCAGGTTTGCTTTGCTTCCGCTGCTGCTGCTGCTGCTTCTTCTTCTTCTTCTTGTTTAAATGCGTTTCAACTTAAACGCTGTTAATTTAGTTGTTACGCTTGAGACAATCTTAACAAACGGATCAAAGCATCTAGATAACATATGAGCTGAAAAAGAAATTTCCCAGTTACATGAGCAATACGATTTTCACCACAAAAATGAAATCAAAAATTATGGAGTGGTGAGTCGAGGGGTGTTGGCGCATTTGATGACGATATCAGCGCAATCCTTTTGATTTCTTCTTAAATGCTGTCATGTGTAATTGTTTGAAAGTACGTCATGCTATCCAGCAACAACAACAACAACAAAGAAGCTTTCCGCTGAAGTTGTTGTTGCTGTTGCTGTTGCTGCTGCTGTTGTCGAGCTAGAATTTATTATTTCCGCCAACATGTTTTGCTGCACGACGACAAAAAAAAAGAAGCGCTGCCCCTTCAAAAAAAAAACAAAAAAAAAGAAGTGAAAGAGAAGAAAAAAGTTGACAGCCGTGCGATGTTCCATTGAGTCATGCGAGCTGGCAGCGACGTCAGCAGAGCAACAGGTACGCATGCGCAACGTCGCTGCTGCTGTTGCTGCTGCTGCTGCTGAGGGTGGCCGCTGAAGAGGAACGCAGCAAACGCAGCGAAACGCGTTCACTGCGGGCTGCTTTACTTTAATTTGGTCTACCCCGTAGTTGTTTTGTTTCTGTTTCTGTTTTTTTTTGTTTTGTTTTGTTTTGTCTTCGCTGCTGTTATCGGCGCAATTCCGCCTTTTGAAATTTGCTGCTCTGTTGAGCTTTTTCTAGTTTTTTTTTTATTTTGTTTTGTTTTTGTTTTACACTCTGTCAGGCAAATGCAGGCGAAGAGTTAAAAAAAAACGAGAACGAGAGAGAGAGAGGAGAGTAAAAGAGAGAGCCGGAGAGGTGCACTTGTTGAAGCAGACAAATTTTTTTGTTGATGATTCAGCACAGTTATTATGAAACTTTGAGTAATAATTTACAGGAGATTGTCAGCTTTAAAAGCTTAGCTTAACATTAATAGCAGTGCTTAAAAATTGTGGTGGAAAGAAATAAAGTTTGAAGTTTGAGTAACTAATGGATTAAATCTGGCATTTCGAAAGATCAAATTCCTGCTAATATCTGCTAATTGTGAATAAAACACCTATAAATGCATTTAATTACAAAACAACACAAGCATAATTCAATTTAAATACACTTTTTACTAAAATAAGATTCTTGAAATTGTATTTGCTTAAGAGTCACACCTTGTTGACTCCAAAGTTGGAAGGTTGTTATCATAATTTCAATTATTCGTTAATCTGCAGCCAAAAATTCGCAATTGCCCAGAGCATTTGCTCAAGCTTAAGACAAGCGCAGCTGAGATGGGAAACAAACAAACAGGCAAACAAACAAAAGCAATAATAATAAAAACAAACATTTCCTAGGTCAAAGCAATCATCAGCAAATATCTGCACGCCAAGAAGAGATCCAAAATGTAAAATCACAACCCCAAACAATTTGCCATTACATTTTTTGTTATGGCAACTGCTCGAAACTAATTTCATGGCTTTAGCGCGGTGAACAACAATAACCAGCAACCAACTGAAATGCTCGTAATAAGGTCAAATGTGTTGCCTCAAAAAAGGTCACGGAAACGTGGAGTGTGCATTATCAGGCGCCATTCAGTGTGGGTGGGTGGCCTCCACTTCCTTGCTCCTACCTCTCCGCATTTGAATGCACTTTTAAAAGCGCCCCAAGCGGCCAAAAGCGTAGATAACGTGGAGACTGAGGAAGACCAAAGACCGAAGACCTCGGCATCGTCGACTTTGTCCCTGCAGTCCTTTCCGCAACAAAACTAAAAAGCATACAAAGACCTCAGAGGAATGTGACCAGCAGCTGAGGAATAAAGCAGCTAGTGACTATAACATACCCTGTCCTTGAATATGTATAATGGGTATGATTAAACATCGTTAAGCTAATTAAAAATAATTATTTAGTAAACCTAGATGGCTCTTAAAACTGACCCTAACTTTGAAATTGTGGTCCAAAATCAGCAAGTGACTATTCAGATACCCTGTAATTGAATGTGCAAGGTTTGCATTTTTATTTTGTTTATTTTTTATTAAGTTTTTGGAATGTTTTTTCACAAAATAATACAAAATACACAAAATAACCTTCAAGGATTGTGTATTTCCGCATTGATAAAGATTGTTGATAACAAATTGGGAATTTCCTCATTGTACATAGTTATACAATAAAAATTTCGGAATTTTCCAGCTATTATTCCGATACTTGAGTTTTCCGAAATATATCTTCCAAATTTGTATCACTGTGCAGAGTTTTATATACATTTTTCCAGCTGCATCCGGAAATAATGTTCATGAATCTTTTGTAGCATCTAGCTGCTTCCGGTGCGCGCCTGCACTACGCCCTCTTTGAGACCGTTTTATGCTACAGGGTATATAATATAACTGAAAACAAAACAATGCTAGCGAAAAACGCTGAAATAATGACAGCCCCGGGAGGAGGGCTGGCTTCATATTCCCTCCTTTTTTTGTTTTTGCTGCCTTTTTTGTTTTTTGGTGCTTTTATTTTTGTGCTTGGGGGGAGTGTGTCTGCTGGGGAGGCGGCAACTCTGACAACTGTGATGCTGAAATCAAAACACGTCTGGCAACAATGCAACAGACAATAAGTGCAGCACAATAGCAATGGGAGGGGGCGTGGCGGGGGGTGCGGGTGGGGGTAAGGGCTACGCGAATTTTGTATGTTGGCCATTAATGAAAATGGCCAACATGCGACTTGCCTTAAGTGAGAGCCATAATGGGGAGGCGTGGCAATAAAGGGGGTGGTTAGGGGTTATTGCAGTCGGTGCCCGCATTGTTTTCATTTCAGAAAACTGCTCCGCTTTCGCATGCTTAATTATGGCCATTGACATGCAACGTGTTGCACGTTGCCGCATCTATGAGATACTAGCCAATATGCGGTCGATGTCAGTTGACAGTTGACAATTGTCATTGTTGTTGCTGTTGCCACAGTCTGCAGCTGGCATAGTGGTGCAGAGCGGGGGGCAATGGGGATTGGGGCATCGTCAGGGCCTATCAAATTAATCATGCGGTATCGCATTTCGCCCCAAAACAGCCAAGAGCCAACAGCGCCAGTCACATTTATAGCTCAATTCGTTCGTTCGCTGCCACCCATTTGTGCCGCATGTGCCACAACACTTGTTGGCGATTTATGTTGCATTTTTGGCTGCGACATAAATTACGCTCGCATTCGAGGAGTTGTTCCAACAACAACCAACAACAACCACCACAGCAACAACAGCAGCAACAGCAACAAAACAGCTCTTTAAATTTAGACTCTCTTGTTGTTGTTGCAGCTACCGTATCTGTGGTATTTGCAACGCTGCTCTTAGTGGCTCATAAATCAGCTAACTTTGCTTACGCGCTTGTTTTCGCCGTATTTTAATTAGTCTTTTGCACTTCTTTCACCAGTTTTGTTTTTGGAAAATAAACTGCGGTTTTTTTCAATTTCTTTTTTTTTTTGAGTGTCAACAATTTGTTTAGTTAGTTAGCCAACTTCCGTTGGCAGTTAATGATATAAGCCATGAGTGAGTAATTATAATATAACTAAACGTGAACAAGATATCAAAAGTGCTGTGATACAACTATATATATTTAAACACGCAACTTTAAGTGCCATTTAAAATCCCTTTCCAGTTTATGTTTGTTATAATTTTTAAATTTCCATGTTAATTGAATAGTTTGACTCACTGCCCCAGTAGAAAATATATAAATATGTGTGACTTACCATTTAGTCAGTGGTCAAGTTAATGTCTAAACTTCAAAGCAATCTTAGCCTGCTCAACTAACCCGACCGTAACACGCTAAATTATAGCTGTTTTATAGCCAGATTCTCAACTGTAGCCAACTAAGCGCTAATAAGCCGCCGCCGGGACGTATAAAATAAATAATTTAATTAAAAATATTTTTCAAAATGGAATATGAACAAGTAGGCATGCTGCAGTTGAGTGAGCGTGACTAAGAGATACCCTGCAGCCAGCACAGCAAATGTAAGCATGCCTAGACGTGCTCTCATTTCTTATGGCTCGATCAGGTGCTGAAGAGTATAAAAAAACTAAGGCAGCTCATGTTTTTAGTCACAACACTGGTAATAAGAAAATATTTACGATGAAAATTATATATAATATATATGAAAATTGTTGATATGTTAAGGATTATCATAACTCAATTGGAAGGCTCTCCTTTTAAATTGTTTTATTTATTGGAATCGTAAATCGATATGTATCGATAAAATAAAATAAGCGTTTATCGATATATATATCGATAACATAAAGTAATCTATTTCTGCATGGGGTATACAAGAACTTACTAACTCTTAAAGTCTCTGAGATTCCATTGTTATATCGACTGATATTCCTTATCGGGGTCGGAGGTGTTTTCTTTTGACTGTTACATGCTTTTGCCCAAAACCATTATACCCTGCACACACACTCACACACACACACACAGTCACATACACACACATGCTCAGACTTTGAAATATGTGTTAAAAGGCAATTAAACGCAATTAGCCAATTAGCATGGGTCATCAGCGCCAGCAGCTAGCAGCCAACAGAGAGTTGCCAATTGTTAGTGCCCCAAAGAGCTGGCTAAGAGCTGTTGCAACAACAACAGCGGCAACTCCAACATTAGCAACGACTTCCGTTAGAATAAAAACAGATATCGCACATATTTAAAATTGTGCGACGGTATTTTTTTGTTGTTTTTTTCTTGTTTTTGGTTTTATATCCATTTTTTTTTCCCCTCAACTTTTAAGCGTGCAAATCGCTGTCCCAATTTTTCAAGCATAAAAACTGACGACCGCTATAAATAGACAGCCCAAGAGCGACAGAGAGAGGGCGAGAGTGAGAGAGAGAGGGAGGGGGAGGGAGGGATGGAGGGGTAACGATCAAAGAGTTACTCATAAAGCTGCTTGAATATTACTTTTAAAAAAATATAGTAATAATAATAATATTTTATTTTGCAATCAGCAAACGCTGGCAGACACATAAAAAAGAATTGTTATGCAATTTTTTGTTGTTTGTTTTTTTTTTAACGTTGTTTATGGTTATATACATATATGTGTATAATGATCATAAGTTATTTTATAAGGTGGCCCGCTTGGTTGGGCAAGCTGTGTGCAAAAAAAGAAAAGATTTTAGATGACCTAACAGAGGCTAAAGAACCTATTTAAAATAGTGCCAGATATGAGGGGATTACAGCTTAAGACGGTCATAAGTTAAGATCAGTTGAGTGAGGAAGAATGGAGAGAAAGGGACCAAACAAAAGCCAAAGAACACATTTAATGTGCTAGAGAAGAGTTGAGTTGCTGTAGAGAGATGCCAGCTTTGGTCTATATGAGTAAAGATCAGTTTGGAAGAGTGAGAAAGAGAGATAGAAAGAGAATGATATAAGCAATGTGCTTGAGTTAAGATTAGTTACCAAATTTGTTACTCTATGCTGGTTTAATATCAAATTTCGTGGCTCAAAATCTTATCATGCATCAGCGAGCGGAAAGCTCCATTTTATCATGTTCAGACAGTTATAAGACAAAATGTCACAGCTTAAGATTGATAGTAGTTTTCACATAGAGATTGTTCATCTTATCTTGTGTCTCTTTGATCAGTTGTGCGATAGACAAAGTTAGAAAATATAGGAAGGAAAAGGCAGCTTAGATGCAGAAAGTTACGCTCTTTATGCCAAAGTTGGCAGCTTAAGATAACATCAGTAATCAAATGTCACAGCTGAAGATTGATGGTAGTCTTCACACACCTTTTTGGTCAGTTTCAAGATAGATTAAATATAGAAAATAAGACGAGGGGAAGTGGATCAACAAGCAGAAAGTTACGCTAATAATATCAAATTTAATCGCTTAAGATTTCATCAGTTTCACGGGTTTCAATTTAGGAACAGAAAGTTTGCTTTCTTCCCAAAACGCGGACTGCCATCATTTCTCAGTCTTTGTCTCAGGCATTATTTGTGATGGCCACATCAAATCAGCATATATTAAACGAATTTGATGATCAAAGTGGGCGTTTCTGTTATGCAGCTCTTTTTATTTCGCACATGAATCTTTGATGAGTTCGTCGGTTCGTTGAACTGGTTTTGCCTTAAAAGTGAATTCTGCCGAAAATCACAAAAAATACAAACACATCTAAATGAGAGATAGTAAATATGTATATATATATATATATATATATATATATATGGATATGGATGTGTGTTCAGCAACATCGCGTGTGCTTTATAAATAATGTAATGTAGGATTCCCGAAATTTCGCTTCAACCAAATTGACGACGCGCTCAGCATTTTAAAAGCAATTTCCACAGCTATTTAAGTTTATGGCCAGCTTTAAAATTTATTGCTAACGGGCCGTTAAGTTTTATGAACTCAACCAGACTAGATGCGCCAAATAGAATTCAGTATCAATTTGTAATTGAAATTCAGATTGGTCGCATTCAAAATGTATCCTTGAATGTTGAGTGTCGAAGGGTGTTGTTAACACTTAGCCTGGATTTTAAATTAAGCCGCCTGTACTCAGCCAACTGAACCAATTAAATTGCAGTTGCACTCGAGAGAGAGAGAGACAGAGAGCGAAGCTAACCTGCAGCAGCAGCAGCAACGTCAGTGGCAAATTAATGTTACTTCACACACTGAATTATGAGGTTGCCACAAGCGGCGCATAAATAAAATCAGTCTACCGAACCCAACGCCGACACGACCCAAAAGAATCAAATCACACACAGACACGTGCAATACACTCACACACATTCACACCGGCAAAGTGCAAATCGCAAAACTTGCACAAAAAAAACTGTGAAAAAATAAAAACAGATTAGCACAGTTGAACGAAGTTGAAATACCCTCGCTGTATTAATAACAACTCCCAAATGTAACCATAAAATAAAGCAGCCACAACAAGAATCAGCCAGTTAGCCACCAAAAATTCGAGTTCTACTGAAAATCATTATCTAATAAAAACAGAGCTGGCTGTTTGCGTGCCTCCGTCTGTATTACGCATTACGTAACTGAATTCTAATACCCTTGCGCCTCAACCAAAAAAAAAAAAGGTATGGCAACCCATGTCCAAAAAGAATGAATGGAAAGGAAAAAAAAAGCGTGCAGAACTTTTGTTCGCGTCGTCATCGCCACATCGCTGGGGCTCCAAGCTCATCACGTATGCAGGGCTCGCATTATGTTTGGATTTTTTTAGCCCCCCTTGCGCCTACTTCAACACAGAGCAGCGGTAAAAATTTGCTGCACGAGTGTTGAACATATTTGTAGTTATCAGCAAATGAAAAAGAACGTGCGTCAAGGAAGGGAAGTGGGGAGGGAAGGGAGCAGGTAAGCAACGGTAGAACGGTAGACGCTAAGTGAAGCAATGAGGCAATGCGCAGTCGTGCGATTCTAACTGTGCTTCTGCTGTATTGCTGTAAGTGAAATGAATTTATCGACAGCAGCAGGCAAGCAGAAGGTTCAAATGTTAAGGCAATGTTACGGCAACGGGACGGCGCACGACTGAAGTGCTCGCTTTAAAGCAAAGCTTGTAAAGCAATGCGTATATACAGAATAACAGCAACAACAATAACAACAACAACGAAAACAAAAACAAACTACCCTCCTCGGCACCGTTATAACAGCACAGTAGCTGTTTCATTGGTTGCCTTGAGCTGAACCAAAAGCAATCTTATCACGTTTTACGTTTTTTTTATGCCTAACGTCGCGTAACTGCTATTGATATCAATTTGCATTTAATGACTTTATAAGACAAGCTTGTAAAACGACAACAGTCACTTAAAATCCCACATGCCTGCTGAACATTATTTTTAGTTATTGTTTGCTTCAAAATAAAAAGAACGCTTTCAATTGATGCAAACGTTTCACCTTGAAAATGCATCAGCAGCAAGCTCACCCACAATTTATGCAGAGCGAGAGAGAGTAATCCCTTGCGCAAACTCACCACATTAAGCTCGTGGATTTGATGCTGGTTACGCTAAGTCGCATATCCAAATTGCAAAAGGAGAATTCACCATACTGCTAAAGAGAGTTGCTGGAAAGGAGAATTTATACACAAATTCACCACACTGCTAATGAGAGTAACTGGAAAGGAGAATTTATGCACAAATTCACCACACTGCTAATGAGACTAACTGGAAAGCTGAGCAGCTACAATTGCGTGATTGAGTGACACTTGAGTATCAGTCTCACGGTCATGCACACATTTGCCTATTAAATGGAAATCTCCTCTTCATAATGGTGACATTTAACAGAGCGAGATGGTATGCTATACA
Organism: Drosophila planitibia; assembly: GCA_035043785.1. NCBI lineage: Eukaryota > Metazoa > Arthropoda > Insecta > Diptera > Drosophilidae > Drosophila > Drosophila planitibia. The sequence continues at coordinate 1,047,514 of JAWNMS010000023.1, forward strand.
TATATATATATATATATACTATATATCTATTATGTTTAGACATGTGTGTATAATCATATTGTTGGGCCCCCATCAATACGTAAACAATTTTCAAGTTCCGTTCAGCATATTGGCTGTGTTGTTGCGCTTTGCATTTCCGTTCTTCGTGCATGACAGGCACTCCCCTCACGTCCGCCGTTCCGCCGCTTTGGCTTTGGTCACCGAAGGCCAATGGCTTTGGAAAAGCCAACCTCAACAGGTTGGCAGCAGCAGCAGTTGTAGCAGCAGTTGCAGCAGCAGCCCACCTGCAAAATATATTTCACTCATTTCTATCGAGCGTTGCTGTAGAATTGAGCTGCGCTACGAAAATTGATTGGGCCTTTTGCCAGCTGATAATTGGCTGTAAAAAAAAAAGGAAAATGGTTGGTTTGGGCCAGAATTGTTAAACGTTTCCACGGCCCGTTAAGCGAAAATTGATTTTATGTTGCGAATTTTGTTGCCTTTGTGAAAGGTCTGTGTGCCTGTGAAAATCCATTTCACATTTTTTCAACTTGTAATCTCAATCATATAAAACAGAACTTCAAAGCGTTTTGGCAGGCGTTGGCAATGACGCAGCACCATTCGAAACCGTTAGCAGAACCCGCCCGAGGAGGGAATGCTTTATTCCACTAGGCACATATAAAATACAACCGAACCTGCTGTTCCTATTCCGCTCGTATTAATTCAATTAAATTCTGCTGCTTTCAGATCTATAGAACATTGTTTTTTTCTCTTTTCTGTTTCGCCTTTAATTCTTCTTTTTTTTTTTTTTTTGAAAGTTTTCGACCGTACCAGCAGCAATAAAAACAACAACAAGCGATATTAATCAATTTAAAGCGTAATCAAACCATTTGCGTGATTCGAAAAAAAAGGCGAATAAAAAAACAACTTGCGAAAATTTCTGAAGTGTTGTCTTTGGCCGCAGGGGCGAACCAAATTGAAGCTACTTGAAGCATGAGAAATGCTGGCAACATTTTGCCTCAGGTCCAAAATTAAAAACAAAAAAAAAAAACCATAAAAAACAAATTTCAATTGGCTAAAATGGAGCAAAAAAAAAATCGCCTCAAGATTGTCAAAATGTAATAAAGAAAAAATTTTAAAAAAATATTTATCTAATAAAAGGCTTAACGAAAATTGCTTATTCATTGAAATTATAAAAAACAACAACTGTTTAAAAACAGAAAAATATTACTTAAATTTATCATTGGGTAGAAAATTGATAGATTCGTGATATTTTGCATAAGAATATTTAAGCTGTTTAAACTATAACATTTGCCAGTTGACATTTTGTCGAAAATGTCAGTTGAATTTTTTTGATTTAATTAAGCTACAAGCAAATCAGCAGCAACAAGCACAGACGCGTTAAAGAGCAATTGAAATTGATTGTGCGTAAATAGCAGCAACAACAATAGAGGAACCACAGCGCACCACAACGCATCCACAACAACAGAACCAGCAGCGACACGAAACAAAAGGGATCAGAGTGAACAGTTGGCCATTAGGGTGCCATTTAAAATTACATTTGGCCGCCCCCCAAATGGCCAACAACGAACAAAGGCAACAAAATGACTGTCGGCTCTTCACTGTTCACTGTTCACTGTCAATACAGATTTGCCATGGAAACGGGGCTGGCATTTAAGCCTAATTGAGCAATATGTACACTCAGAAAAAAAATTAGCCCAAATCGTCCAGAAAACTAGAAAGTTTTACTTGTTTTTAGAAATAGTTTCTAAATGTACCCACAAAAAAATGCCTGAAAATTAAACAAGTATTTTTTATTTTCAATTTTTTCAACTTTTATTGCATATATTAAATACAAATGTTGAATAATAATATAATGGTGAATTTGTAAAATTCAACGTGATTTTTCTTCCGATTTTACTTGCAACATCGCGACGACAAAGACGACAATGAAAATTGAAGATTGTTGGTTAGTTAATCAGCAAAGCGTTGCCTAATCAAGGTCAAATGTGTTGAAAAAAGCACAGATGACAACGTCTGGGCAGGTTTTTTTGTATATATTTATATATATATATATATCTGGTAGTTGGTCTCTGGCGGATATCGAAATGCGTTCCACTTCGCAGCGCGTGCATTTAAGTTATGTGCGGCCCTCCACAAATGTATCTGTATCTGACAGATGCACACACACACACACACACACACACACACACACACACACACAGGCTGAAACACTCTCTAACTGAAGCGCTAATAGCTGCAATTAAACGCAAATGCGACAATGCCTCGTTTGAATAACCTAATTTCAATTTAAAGCCGCTCTGTTAAAGATATACACAGCTGGACATTAAAATAGGTGTGCAGAAAATAAGTTGTTTTCAACAAAAAAAATTTAAATATAAAAATATCAAATATATAAAATAATAATAAAAAAAATATATATATATTTATATATATATAAAATAAATATAAAAAATATAATATTTGAATATGGCACATTATTTCTTGCTGCAAACCAGAAGTTGCTGGCTTATTGGCAAAAGCTATTTGAATGAATATTTTCATAACAATAAAGCCTTAACTGAGCTATCAAATAATATTAAATAAACCAAGGACAAATTGGGAATTTTGTAGCCTCACCATTCATGCGTAAATAGAATACCCAGAAAATGCACAAGTTATTTTCTGCACACCTATTTTCATGTCCAGTTGTGTACATATATAAACGGTAGTCTCGATGTACAAATGATATTCAGCTTTAACAAAAGATGTAGCAAATGAATTGAATCGAAATGGCAATAAAATATACAATTATAATAATAATAGTAATAGTAATAGTAATAATAAAAGTACTTTGTAATTATGCTCGAGAGCAATCAGTTGTCAATTGCGCACAATTCCGGCCTGACTTGAATTGAAGTCTTTAAGTTTTTTGTCATTGTTGCTAAATGTTGGTTCGTCGTATGAGAAAGTTGTGCCACATGCAGATTTGACCATAATGATAATGATTTGACCAATGATAGCCCAGCAACACTCAATCATTTTATGCGCTTCATTTTTAACTTGAACTTTACGTGGCGAATTTTGCATTTGTTTTTCTTTTGTGGGCGTTGCAATTGCCAATCTTGGTGGGCGGTTCTTATATATATATCTATTTTTTATAATCTTAGAGTGTACTTAATTGTAATGACATCAATTTGCTGAGTTGTTGGTCAAGTCGCCAAACAATTTGCATGCCATTTGCAAGAGTTTCCTTGCCTTGAAACAAGCAACAACTAAACAGCAATCACAACCCGATGATTATAAATGAGAGTGTTGTGTGTGTGTGTGTGTGTGTGTGTGTGTGAGTGTTGCAAAGCAAATGGTTTCGGTTTGTAATGGCTGAGTGTATAACAATGGCATTAGATATGCCGCATATGATATGCCACAGTTTGTATCTTTATAAATTCGTGGCTTGTGTAATCGAAATGCTCTTAAGCCGTATGGCTTAAGTCATGTTGCAAGCGAAACGAATGAGAGACTGATTTTAATGTTCAACTTCAATTTTAAATTATAATAACAATGATATATGCTGTACATATTTAGCATAGCTTAACTGAACTGGCCTAAAGAGTATTCAACTTTAGCAAGCCTCCATTATGAGAGATCTGGCTCAATTTGAACGTAAGCAATTATTTGTATTTCAGTTAAGAACACGAGGGGAGAAGAAGAACCTCGTAACACACTATATGACTGGAACTTAGAAATGAGGAGAGGCAGAGGCGACAACAGAGCTGGTCAGAGGCAGCAGGACTCCGACAAGCCAGATGTCTCCTAGGTGGTTATAATCTCAGACGATTTAAGCCAGTTATAATCATGGGAAAGAACAGCCTTAGGAGACTTACCGGTCCATTGACAGGACACTCTAGACTAAGAAGTCGCCTAACTAATATTGTAGCGATCTGTGCAGGTTTTGTGAAAGAGAGAAGGAATCCTCGATGCACATCCTAGCAGAATGTGTCGCCTTAACTAGAAGAAGACGCAGCATCCCAGGGATGCATGCTATGAATTTGAGACCCAATCCAGCAAACATCCTCACATTCGTTCAGAAGGGGGCACAATAGATCGAGTAGACTCCCCATAATAATAAATTCGAAAACCAAATACAAGATTTTTGGTCACGAATATATTCAAGTGAAATATAAACTGTTTTCATAGTGAGTTTCTTTAATGAAACCCAGGATACCAAAGGATCTGTTAGTATTAGGAAAAATAAGCTAAGAAAACACAAATCGTCAACCCAATCAATACCATCAAGTGGTTAAATCTCTGTCATTTAAATTATATATATATATATATATTGATATTATGCAGATAGGTAAACCATTCCGATAACAATTGCTTAAGTTGCCTTTTATATGCAATCAAAAAGGGTTGCTCTCTCAAATATTGTCTTAATAAGTATTTAAATATATGTAACTCTGACTGTGCTAGTTTGTTGCTTAATTTAAAATTCAACCCTTTTTCTACGCAACTGACACACACAGACAAACAGACAGACAGACAGACAACTTCCTGTTTTGGGTCTGTTTCTGGCGCAGCAGCGGCGACAACTTCATTGCACACACATCTGCTTAATCAACAGCAACATTAAACACTAAACTTCATCATCAAGATCAACAGCAGCAACAACAACAGCAACAACAGCAGCAACAACAACAATTGAAACTGAAACAAGCTGCCAACAGCAAGCAGCAACAACATTTGAAATGCTTATTTTTTAAAGCCCTTTTTTCTCATTTCAGCTCAGACACACCCGCAAGCAGCGTGTGTGTCTCTCTCACTCTCTCACACACTCTCTCTCTCTCTCTCTCTCTCGCTCTGTTTCATTTTATGCATGACTTCTAGTGCAAAACAATTTAAATAAAAAGTTGGTAATGGAGCCGCATTTGGCCTGGGAATCTTCTCTCTGCGCCATATGTGGCAACCCTATGTGGCACTTGTTGATGCATTTGTTGTTGCCATTGTTGTTGCTATTGTTGTTGTTGTTGGCCAGGCGAAAAAAATTACTGGAGCATGCAATTGTCTGTTGTCTGTTGATGTTGCTGTTGTCTGTTGCTGTTGTCTGTTGCTGTTGTCTGTTGCTGTTGCTGCTGTTGCCTTGGCGCTGATTTAAAATGCAGATTTCTTTTGCCAAGTGGAAACTGGCAGCAGTTTTACCGAGGTTTCCATTGCATTATATGCCGCATAAAATAGCGCATTGATGAGCTTTGCAACTGGAAAGCTTGCCACTAAGTACAGCTTCCAACCAGAGTTGTTGCTGCTGCTGTTGCTGCTGCTGCTGCAATTGCAATTGACATTTGTTGGCAGGCAACAAACTAAAATTTACATGCCAAAGTCATTTTAGCAATGAGGTCGCATTTTAATTAGATTCTTATGGAAATGGAGAAGCTGCAGCGGGGCAATCTAGAATTGTCTCTATGCAAATCGCATTACAGCCGCCAGCCGCCACCAGTTTGAACGTGCCCCCAATGATAGACCAATGCACAAGTTTGGGAAATGGATTTTTAAAGCGTCACACGAGCTGCATTCATTTAATTCCACACATATAATGAAGGCTATACATTCAAATGTTTATTATGCCTGTGAAGCGAGCTGCTTTTAAAATGCTTATTTTAATTGAAATCATAAAAAGTGCATATTTTGTGCAGATTATTGCATTATATATATTAAATAGGCGCTCTTAAGCAAAGAGTTAAGCAATTGAATTGGCAAATTGTAAGTAATTATATAGATTAAATGCCATTGTAGATCGGAGTCAAACTGTCAACATCTCAGTTTTAGTCTGTTTATAAAAATATATAAAAAATGGCTTAAAGGATAAACTAGTTTTGTGCGTATTTCGATGCCACACCATCGATTATTATATCGATTGATATCTATAAGAACTATTTAATAGAGTGATCTGATTTTAATTTGGAATATTTCAAATTTCAAAGATTTCTGATCAAATTACGTTAAAGTTAAAATAAAGTTGATTTGCTGTTTAATCAAAATATAGCTTATATCAGCGCTTATCTAAACTTAATTTGGCTGAAACGACTTTTATAACATGGCTCAATTAACTTAATTCAATTTGACCTCATCAAATTCACAGCTGTTCCATTTCACTGTATTTTTTGTTGGTCAGAATCACAATCTAGAATTCGATTGTTATTAAGTTGAACACGATTTGGGGACTGGTAATTAATTGTTCAAACTTTATAAACGTATTCCTCATATTTTTATTTCTATTCAAGAAATACGTATTTTATATCCTATTTGGAGCACATTTTGTTGCCACAAAAATTAGAGTAGCGTTTTATCTATTTGAATTTCATCTGCGGCCACTTTTGTGTTGCACTCTTTTGATATGCCGCGTGTCTAGCCACAATGGCAACAACAACAACAACATTATAATTGTGTGTATTAATTTGTTAATGCACTTATATGCAAACTTGGCCACAACAAGACCCACAAATGATAAATCATAATGGACAACGTTAATTAACGAATTGAGTTGGCGGCGGGCGTGCGGAGGCGTGGCAAGCGGCCAACCGCAAATGGCCAATTAAATGGTGGTCAGCTTAATAAACGGACAAACAACTTTGCAGATCGATTGTAATTCAAACAGAATTTGTATTAAATCATTAAATTAGTAGCCTAATCTAAGCAGGCGAGCAGAAATCAATAATATTACTTGCCACATTAAACTTAATCCATTCTTATATTTTACTGTTAGTTGCAAGACAAATTTAAATTGAATTTAATGCTAAAGATTATATTTTCAATTGTGTTACTTAAGCTTAAACAAGCTCATAAAGCAGGTCCAATTATTGGTCGGTTTTTTGAGTTTGTTTTCTTTTTGTGCTGTGGGTCAAAGTCTTTGAAAAAATGACGTTGTAAAAGAAAAAGTAAGCCATGCACATAAAAAAACAAACACAAAACCAAAAAAATGTTGTCAGCAACATAACTGACAAACGGGTTCTGGCAACCAGATAGCAACAACAACTGAAATAAATATAATAAAAACGCATCGCCTGACTAAATGTAAAAAATGTTAAGTATACCAGAAATTTATAGCGAACATTTTTGTGTTTGCACTTTAAATGTAGTGTGAAAAAAATAATAATGTATATAAAAATATATATTAAAAATGGTGAAGACAGTAAACAGTAAACAAAAAGGAAAATAATGGCTAAAACATTGTGAAACAATTTCTCTAATTAATTGTGTTGTGGCCAGCTCGGTTGCGAATTCGTTTTGTTTGTTTGATTTTTTGTATTTGTTTTTTATAACACATTTTCCGCTTTTGGTTATGCGAATTCGTTTGAAAAGCGCAACGAGCAATGCAATTGCAATTGCCATTTGCTGTTAATGGCGGCGCCGCCGCCAACTGTGGTTGCAACGTACAACTTGCCACCCAGACACTGGTCAAATTGCCAATCGGCGCGACAACATTTTTGAGATGGCAAAACTTTTAGCTAATTTAACGCGCATTTTAAAGTTTTTTTCCACTATTTTTTTATTATTTATTTAATCTGTTGACAACATTTGCAGGATGCCAGCCATGTTGCCGCACCCAATAACAGCTACAACAACTTGCCGACGCAACAACACCAGCCAGCCACAGGCACAGCCACAGCAAGCGTGGCAGCAACACACGAGCAAACTTTAAATGTCGAGGCTGTCATATTGCAAAATCAGGTGGACACATTGCATTGGCAATTGAAGCAGGTGAGTGCCACACAAAAGACTTAAGACACATACTTGACAATCTACAGTCTAGACTCTAGTCTCCGCAATCAGAACCAGATCTGCCACAGCCACAAACCTGACAGCGTCCAGCATTTACACTGAGCCAAATACAACTTGTTGAATGCATTGCAATTGCAACAATTTGTCCTATTTTCCATTCCCTAAACTCCTCAGCGGGGAAGCAGCACCGATCCCATAAGTTATATATATATACTTGATAAGCAACACCTGTCTCGACTCTATATAACCCCGATCTCAGAGCCAGAGACCTTAAGTTTGGAATATGAGTTCTCGTTCTCCCCGCGCAGCTCAATTTTACTTCATTTTTATCGATAACTATCGATAGATATCCATTTCTGTTATAAATAAAAGCCAGCAAATTAAAGGCAGCCTCTTTTAATTGATTTACATTGACTTCTTATTGATCAACTGTTCACATTTCATTTTCATCATTTTCTTACACATATTTTCTTCGAGTGTTGCATCGAGTCGCTCAGCTCAAGTCGCTCCACGACACATAAAACGTGACTTTAAAACCGCCGCCGCTCACTTTATATTTTTAACTATGCCTTACACCTTCCTCAGTCAACCCAACCCCCCCAATCTCCCCTCTCCTGCTTCTGCAATACACTGCTCTCTTTACAGCTGCCGCTCCAAATACCTTCAACTTCAACCTGTTCCTCAGACTGTTTAAGCCATGTCTTTATTCTGGGCAGCTGTTGTTCTCACGCCTAATACACTCATAATTACCACTCAATGCCAAAGAGACGTTGTCATGCGAGCAGCAGTCCCCCCCACTCCCCGCCCCCCTCAACTCCCCACCTTTCCCCATCCATATTCCTGCACGCTCCTCTTTCTACTTGGCTTTCAGCGCCATGTTAAGTGGCTATTGTTTTGTTGTTTTGGTATTTGTTGTTTGTTGCTGCTGCTGCTGTTCTTTATTGTTCTTAATGCTGGCGCATTTCCTTGATTTGTTTTTCTTTTATTCATTCACTCTTCTTCTGCCCGTGCTTCGTGTTAAGTTGCCCGGCTCCGGTTTCGGACTGCTGGACACTGTCGGACTGTCTACGACTACTGTGCTGGGACAGCCACAGCCACATCCACAATTAGGCGGCACATTCTTTTTAACGCTTAATTATAGACTTCGGTGGTCGTCAAGTTGCCAGTAGCCAGTTGCCAGTAGCCAGTTGCCAGTTGCCACTTGCCAGTTGTTCAATTCTTTTCTATTCTCTCTCACTCGTCTCGTCTCATTGTCTCATTTGGGTTCTGGCCATTTCCTCGATGGCTTTCAAACTTTACTGTGGCATTCATTTTATAGTTCCTCCAACAAAAAGGTTGTCAGACAGCAAGGGGCAGGTTGCTGCGGAACGGTTGCTTTCAATCGAGCCGTGCAGACAAATATATATTTTCGATTTTGAGCAAAGATTCCAACTTGATTAATTGAGGAAAGAGTTGTTAAAAGACACATGACTGGAATTGTTAGTAACTATAAATTCACTTACCAATCACCAATTTCCCTTGTCAACTGCTGTCATTTAATATATATATATATATATATATATATATATATATATATATATATACATATATAGCCGTAGACAGTTGGTAATTAAAACGCTTATTTGCGAAAACAATATAAAAATACTTGAATCAAGCTGTCTGTTAATGAAAACACAAATGTTACTGAAGCAAACAGATATCCAGCCGGCTTTAATATATATATATATATATATATCTATATATATATATATATATTTACACTGATATATATATTTTTGCTGTTATTTGTACCTTTTGCAAATGCATTTGGGTCTGTTTTGTGGGATTCGTTGTGGCTGCCCGGCACTTCCTGTCAAAACAATTTGGTTCATTAAAAACCCATCTGGAGCAACCCATCGGCGCCGAGCAGCTTCCGTTCGCGCTGAGAGAGAAAACTGGGCGCACAAATTAAAGTTCCTGCCTTCAATCAATCGGCGTCATCAATCAAAGCGGCTCAGGGTTTGTGTCTCGTGCTGGTGGCATGTGGCATGGGTTGGTGTCTAGTCTGTCTTAGCCCACGCTTTATTCGTGATTTGTTTGCTGTGTTAAATGAAGTTGTTGCTGTTGTTGTTGTTGCTCTTGTTGTTGCTGTTGTTTTTGCCAGTTTGCTGCTGACCGCCTTTGGCTGCAGTCTAACCCAGTTTTTGCCTTGACTAAGTTTTCCGGCGGCATTCCAACCAGCAGTGAAAGAAGCGCGTACCAACAACAACAACAATAGCAAAGTGTGGAAAATATTTATCACTGATTATATTGCAATTTTCTGGCCACCTCGTCGACTACTGCTTTCCTTCCATTGAGGCGCATTTAAACCGCATTAAATCGAAATGAAAGCGTAAATATTTTGCCATGTTGGCCGCTGTTGTTGTTGTTGTTGTTGTTGTTGCAACTTGTGGCATTATAGAATCTGAAATCAGTTTATTGATTGAAAGTGTTGCAATGCATCTATGTGAAAGTTGAAGGTCAACACGGTTCAAATATGGCTTAGAAACAAACAAAAAAAAAAAAGGAAAAACAATATACAAACAGTGGAAAAGTATTAAGCACAAGCTGCGCTTAGATATTAGCCAGGTTAGTTGCCAAGCAAATGACCCAAATATTTCTGAATTGTAGTTTGTTATTCTCAAAAGATCAATTAGAGCCGCAAGTTGCTTGGAATTTGTTGTTATTGCTAACAGAAAATCTGCTTTGGTAGAATTTTCAATGGAACTTAAACTCAGTGATTCGGTTGAGTTAACTTTAATCGAAATTAACTTTAAATTGTCTTTAATGTTTTCCGGTACAGCTTTATATAAACTCAACTGGCAAACTGATGTTGTGAATTGGTCAAAAAAGCTATAAAGCTAAGCAAATTCAATTGAAAACAATACATTTTTGTTTGAGTATAATACACATAGTTATAATTGAATTAAATTAACTGAATATGTATTTGGTTAAAGTTGCAACTCGCATAAATCTGCAAAATAGCCGCAGCACTGGCAACTGCCATCTTCGATCCAATAAACACGCAGCAGGAAAACTTTAAATGGCAGCTGCGCCGCCACCAAACGGAAAAGCGAACACCAACGGCTAAAAACATTAGCAACAATTTGAAAGACCGCAGCAACAACAGCAACAAACATTTTGTGTCTTACGTAATCAGTAGACGACTGGCCAAAACCAGCAGCAACAACAACTGCGGAGCAGCAGCAGCAGCTCAGATTGCTGCTGCCCAATTGCAATTGCCAAGTTTTTTTTTTTGGTTGGTGTTGCGCCTCATTTGGGCGTCGTGTGAAGTTTTGTTGGCCAATTTTGGCCGGGCTGTGGCAGCAAGTGGGTGTGGCACCATTTTGGTCAGGTGGCATCTTTACACTTTGACTTGCCAATTTGGCAACGGCTCACAACAATCAAACATTTACCACCGATGCCTGTTAATTAAGTCAGCCAATTTTGTTGGCCTAAATGCGGCAATTTTATGGGTTCGTTGTGTGGCACACAGACCAACTTAAAAACATTTTGTGCAGCAAATATGTCGCTTGAAAGTGAAAGTGTTGGGAGGAGTTCAAATGGGAGACTGCTCCACAAATGCCACAGCAAAGCGTATAGAAAATGTTTGATAAACAAATTAACATAATCTATTAACTGTTTTATAGATTAGTATCAAAGACCATAAATATCTGTACACATTAACAGTTTATTGTGGCAACGACCTTGCCACCAGGGAGAAAGGTGAATGAAATGCAAAGAAATCCAATCCAAAGAAAAGAAAAGAAAAGTCAGAGAGAAAGAATGCGTTAGAGCCACGAATGAGTGCATTGAGAAAACAGTTAAAATAGAAAATCAAACATGATTCCAAAAAAAAATCCAGTTTAGAAACTGCGCAAGAGAATCGCATTAAAAGCAAGACAAAATTGAAAATTGAAAATTGAAAACTGAAGAAATTTGCATGGAAAATTACTCAAGACAATTAGCATAACAAATTGCGGCAAATGAATTTAAAATAGCAGCAGTCGAAGCGTAAAATGATATCCCACCTAAACAAAGCAGAACAGAATGGAATATAATTGAATAGAATACATATATATGCCAAGACATTACTAGACAGGGCGTCAGGGTTACGCAATCGAAACTGGAGATTAACAGCATTATTATTATGTAAGCCTCTCCAATGTGGTTAAATTGCATAATACGTCAACGATTATTATGAAACTTGGCTACTTATTTATCATACAAACACTTAAATAACAATAGAACCTGTTGATTTTATTCAAGCTGAGAATCTTGTGTTATATTTAAGAATCGTTTGTATTCACTTTGAGAAGAGACCGTTAAGCATTCCGTCCCGGTTTGGATTGAATGTAGAACTGCGATATTCTCTGAGATCGATCATAATAGATCATAAATAGGGATTAAAAGTTTATTATTATTATTATTATTGGGGGGCCCCCTTCTGAGCCTATAGCTCTTCCATCAGCCCCATCTCCCGCACGAATGTGAGGATCTTTGTTGGATTGAGGTCTTCTATGTCTCTGAAATTCATAACATGCATCCCTGGGATGCTGCGTCTTCTTCTAGTTAAGGCGACACATTCTGCTGGGATGTGCATCGAGGATTCCTTCTCTCTTTCACAAAACCTGCACAGATCGCCACTATATATGTCTAGGTTAGTTAGGCGACTTCTTAGTCTGCGGTGTCCTGCCAATAGACCTAAGGCTGTTCCATGGCTATAACTTGCTTAAATCGTCTGAGATTATAACCAACTAGGAGACGTCTGGCTTGTCGGAGTCCTGCTGTCTCTGACCAGCTCTGTTGCCCTCTCTGTCTCTCCTCGTTTCTAAGTTCCAGTGGTATAGTGTGTCAGCCTATGCCAAAATACGGTTCTGGTCCTGTTAGGGGCCTTTCTGCCCCCATTCTTGCTTGCTTATCAGCCACCAAAGCCTTATAAGAAAAGAAATTAACTCACCTTTTGCATTTACTTGCAGACGGAGACCAATTGTGAAATGTATCGCGCTGTTATGGAGGAAGTGGCACGCTTCTTTGAGCGCTATCAGCAGCAACAGCAACTGCAACAGCAGCAGCTGCAGCTGCAGCAGCAGCAGCAACAACGTCAGCCACCAACGAATCGTTATAGTCTGGTTGGTGTGGGTGAGCAAATCTCGCGCTCGAAGAGTCTGCATCATGTGGTGCAGGGTGTCCAGAGTGATCCGAATGGTTGTGTCGAGCATGCCACTGGCGGTGGCAGCAACAACAACAGCAGCTCAGCTGCCAGCAACTCTGCCTCGTATTTGCGTGCACGCAGCAGCACCAATCTGATGCTCAACAAATCGATGCTGACAATGAATGAGGAGCACTGCTACGAGAGCATTGCACCAGCGGGCAGCTACAATGCCTTCAAGGACTTTACCTGGTAAGTGGCAGCATCGAATGGGCTGGCGTTTGTTTGAGCTGTTCATTTATGGTTTGGTTTATATGTTGTTGCAGGCGACGCTCACCCAAAAAGCTTGGCGGCTGCAAGACGCGTCTCTCCACCGCCGAAGCGGCCGAGGAGAAGCTCAACCAGGAGGCCTTCCGTTTGGCGCGCACCATACGCAATCTGCTGCACACATCGGAACAGCAGCCGGATCTTACCCAGCCACGCCACTCGATGGTCGGCGGTGTTGGTCATCGTCTTGGCAAGAATCAGCTGACCAACAACTCTGTGCTGACAATGCACACCCCACCGCTGCACAATTCGACCAGCATAGATGCCAATCCCGGCAAGAACGATAACAATAACAACAACAACAACATCAATATCAACAGCAACAGCAACGGCAGCAACAGCAATGCTCCCAGCAGCGCTGAGATGCTATTCTTGCGCTCAAATACAATGCGAGATTCGCGTCTATCGCTGCGTAGCTCCACCGATAGCTCTGTGCATTCCACCATCTCCTCGACGGCTTCATCCTCATCCAAAATAGAAACCGATGAGGAGATCACAGCCAACAACAACAGCAGCAGCAGCAGCAGCAACAACAACAACAACAACAAGCCAATTAAACCAGCTGGCAATGGTTCCAGCACAGAGGATGAGAGTGGATTTAGCTCCATTAGCTCCTTTCATGATGTCGGCCTGCCGCTTAGCTCGACGTTAATTGGCGGCCGTCTGTCGCTCTCCGCGGAAAGTCGCAACTCGACGCTGAAGTCGGCTCTGAATGGGGTGGGTGTGCCACTGCAGCCACTGCAACCACTGCAACCACTACAGCAGCCAATGCAGCCACAGCACTCGCCACCGCAGCAGCCATCGCAGTCTCCAGCAAAGACCTATCGCAATGCCAATCGTTATCAGCGCTTCTCCACGCTCTCCAACGAGGACGCAGCTGCTGTGCTTTGGGTCTAGATGAAACAATTTTATTTTCTAATTGTACACCGTACAACACCACCACCAACACCACCACCCCTCCCCCTTCCAGTGGAACTCTCCGTTTAAGTTAAGTTTTAGTTATTTGTGCCTTTCGTTAAGCTCTTTTAGCTGTTGCCTAAGCTAAATTGCAAAACTTTCGAATATGTACGATATGTTTTTGAAACCGCCTTTATTTTAATTAATTATGTATTTTAGTTTTCAGTTTCTTATCGAATACGCCGCATTTTTACATTTAACATTTTTGTAAAGTTTTAAACTTAAGTTTTGCAGTATTTATAAAATTTTGCAGCTCTCTAAAAATAAAAGTAGATTTAAAACATGCTTAAAATGTGTATTTAATCGATTCTGAATTTTGTCTGCTATCGATATGACTTGCAGGTTGTTTAGTTAAGTACAGAGTTGTCCTCAGATCACATAGCCTTTGCTTCGATTGCCACATCTGATGTCCCAGCTGGGGCATTCTATTGGCAGTTGTCCTCGTTTCGGCACGCATCATTTCGCTCGTTACTTTTCGGTTTTTTTCCGCAAATATTTCGGCACACGCCCTCACTGCTTCATTCACAGCGTTAATTATTTGATAGGAAATTGATTACAAAAAAAAAGAACAAAAGAATTCATCAAATTCATCAGCATGGCCAGCGCCCAAGCGGAAACGCTTGAGACTACGGTCTTCAAGCCAAATACGTTTCCGGATAGTTGCCTGGTCCAGTCGGCTCACGATGAGAGGAATAATAACGAGACTGTTGCGGTGGCCGAGTACGAAAATGAGCAAGTCTATAAAATTGCATACAAACATCCGCTTGAACATGTATGGACGCTGTGGTATCTGGAGAATGATCGCAACAAACACTGGCAGGACATGCTCAACGAAATTACTCAAATCGACAGCATCGAAACATTCTGGGGGTGAGCCATAGAAGACTCCACACACACACACATAACAAATTTGTAAGCATCTTCTCCTTAGCTTATACTATACCATTAAAACACCGTCGGAGCTGAAGGCTGGCAGCGACTATTATTTGTTCAAACATGGCATACAGTTGGTAGCGTTATATTTGGTATTAAATCGACTAATTACATTTGATTGCACTCTAGGCCCATGTGGGAGGATGCGGCTAATATAAAAGGCGGTCGTTGGCTTTTTACAGTTGGTAAGAGCGCCAAATATGCCGTCGACCGCATCTGGCTGGATATTTTGTTAATGATGGTGGGTGAGTCCTTTGAATACGCCAGCGAAATCTGTGGCGCTGTTGTCAATATACGTGCCAGGAGCAATAAGATATGTAAGTACGTTGTATCCGTACGTTGGGAATACCTAACTTCCAAATATTTTGTATTTGCAGCTGTTTGGACAGCCGATGGCTCCAATGAGTTGGCTGTTTTAGAAATTGGCTTCAAGTTGAAAGCGTTATTGCGTTTACAATCGCACAATCTTCAATATCAACTGCACTCGGATGCGATGTCTAAAATTAATTCTGCAGTTAAATCTGTATATAGTCTATAAAAACAGTTATTACATTACGTGTGTGAGATGCAGGTGAGACTGGTGTAATAATCGTACTCAAGAGTATTTCATTGTTTTGATTTAGCCCAAATTGTATATATAAATTTTAGTAACTGCATAAACTTATAAATTTTGATTAAATAAAATTATTGCAAATTGTCATGGGCAATAAAACACTTTTATTTACATCAATATTCAGCATTCCGCAAAAAAAAACTAAAGAAAAAGGACAATTGAATGACAATTTTATATCATGGTTCGTATATTATCTCTTAAACATCATATCATTATCATGCTCTGCTTACGATACGACTTTGGGCTGTTCGCCTGCCTCAAACAAATTGAATGGATTTAACATTAATTGTTATGCATATTTTTAAAAAATTTACTCAGTAAACATTCACAGCTTTTGCAGTGTAGCGGACAAGCCGAACAAAAATGAAATCGAGCCGATTTTCATCGACCAATCAACCAATCGATCGATCGATCGATCGATCGTTTTTAGGGCGTGAATGCGATTTCAAGTCACTAATACGATTAGTTACATTATACGATTACATAGAACATAAAGTAATAGATATAGTAAAGTATATAGATAGGGTTTCTTTTTTTAGCACTTTAGAAAGAACTATTTACAATTACTCATAGAATTGAGGATTACATATTTCATCGAGATTCGCAAACGCTTCAACATTTGCGAGCGACAATGGCGACAAAGATACTTAGAAAACATTCTAAAATTACGACCTTAAACTGATTGGACGCGTGTGTGTTTTTATGAGATTACAAAATTTTGAAAGTATGAATTACATTTATGATTATGTATGGGCACAAGCGAGTGTTCTGTTTTGTGTGTGCGTGCGTCAAGACATACTTTAAGCCTACACGAAACTGATTCAAATGGAATACACTTATTGTAGTTCAGCATTAGGCTCAAACATTGCTGGCTAAATGCGGCCAACGACGGCCTTGTTTTTACGTGTAGGCTGCACGGAGAGCGGAGGCACGACCAGCATCTCGGAGTGCGATGACGGTGAACTGCTGCGCATACTGGAGCACTCCTCATCAGCTACTTCCTATAATAAGCAATCAATTAGTAAATATACATCAGACCCGATTTTTAGTCTGCAACTCACATTGATGTTGGTGCAGCTGGCCAGGCGCATTTGTGCCAGCTGCGAGGCGGGCGTTAGGGAGTTGGTGCTGCCAAATGGCGATGTCATCATTGTGGAAACTGCACGTTTCAGCTTATTGGGTGTTTTATTAAAGGAAAAGGCGCGTCCAACCTGGCAAAATGTAAAAGAAATTGCTTATATGATATGATTATGTGCTAAACTGTGAGGAAACACACCTTGAGACGCGTTTTGGCCGCCAGCTTGAATGCCTTACTCAATGTGCTGACATTTACATCGCTGATGTCTACTTCCAGTTCCAGAGATGTGCGACTCATCAGCATTTTGTCCTGCAGAGAACGATAGCATCGGTCTAAGTATTTATCTTAGTAGAGAAGTGTCTCTTTACTTACCGGATCTGTGCGACATGTATGCGCAGTAATTTGCATGCACAGCTTCTTAAGATAGACCAGCTTATCCGTCTCCTCATCGATGATGCTAAACGTGTGCAGCTTCTCCTTTTCGCCACGCTGCAGCAGACCAAAGGCGCGCGGACTATCTGTGATGTCGATGACAAAGCGTATCGTATTCAGCGATATCAGTTTAATGTGCTTGTGCGTCTTCGCCGTGCTCGGCGATTTGGCTGTGTTGAAACCGCGTGAGCGTCGCTTGCACAGCTCTATGGAATCGGAAAACAAGTAGAGCAACAGGCTATCGCCACGTCCACTCAGTGAGTCGGAGAGCTCGTTGACCTCACATTTGGATATGAAGCTGCGATTGGAGCTAACCAAATGTGCTGGACAGCCATCGATATCATTGAATATGTCAAAGATGGCCATGCGCGACTCTGTGCGACGCTTGTCCTCGTTAATGTGCAGCGTCACCTGCTTGATGGCCTTCAGCGCTTCCTCGAGACGCGCATGATCCTTATTACTGTTGCCCGTATGCTTTAAAATATCATTGAGCAGCAGACTTATGCTAGGTAAACGCTGCACGGGTCTTATCATCAGATCTTGTAGACTCTGACGACCGCACTCTGGTTTCGTCTGATTGATCTTGAGGAAGGCGTGGAAGCGTGGATATTCGCGATCACAGTAGAGCAACTGTTCCTTCATCTGCTCATAGAAGTTGACATAGGGCGGGTAGGCCTTAATCAGCTCATCGCGATGCTGTATTATGATATCACCAATGAGGCAATCTTCACGCCAATTGGCATGCAGCTTGCGCAAATGCTCCAGCATGCTCTGGTGCACCTCATGAATGGGCAGAAAATTTCCAAATATGGTCTTGATCTCTGATTTATTTAGCAGCGGATCATTCGTCTCTGCCAGCTCCTCCAGTTTATTCTTGAACAGCTAGAAGGGAGGAGAGGAAAAGGTTTTAATAATATAATACGAAGATTAATTGCGGAAACTTACATTTAGTATGGTATCCATTATGCCCACATAGTTGGACTCTGTGGTAAAGAAGTCCATAAAGTGATTGTAACGCATGGATTTTTTGGTGGGCGTGGCTTCGGCAGCCTCTGGTTCCACATGCAGCAGTTTATCATTCTCAAGCTTATCCGGACTGGTCGTACAGTCAAAAAAGCTATTCGAAACGGATAACAGACCCGCGTCCGATACCGATGAACGTCGCTTGCCCGAACCCAAAGGTGTCCCCTCCAACTGTATGCGCTGTGAGAAACGCTTGCGTTTCCGCTTATTGAGCGTAATTGGCAGCGAATCGCGACGATCTGTGCTCGGCGTATTCGTAATGCTGTCCAAATACTACAGGGAAATCAACAGAGTTTTAATTTGGATATAGGTGAAGAGAATTGAAAGGGTGTTTCTTGCTTACATCGCCAAATAGATAATCCATCTCGTTGGCATAGCCATTCTGGATTGTATACCAGAACCAGTCCGATTTCAGAATGTGCGTATTATGATTCTTAGGCTCCGGCTTCGACACAGTCGTGTGCTCATCAACAACCTGATAGAAAGGCGAGCAAATTAGATATTGTTCATAAATTGTTGTTATTGCCCATAAGTGGTGCAATAAAACGATGTATGTGATGATGATATGTGTGAAATGTGCAAAATGTGATGGAATAAAAATGTTTTGTTTGTTGCCAAAATCATTTGTACAAAAACTTAATGTTAATCAAGCGTCTAACTAATTAAATCTATTGTACAATTCACGAACGCAGCATCAGCAGCAGCAGCACAATAAATTATTCATTTAAAGATTTTCTATTTAGGAACATGAACATGAAGTCGATTCCGTGTTCAATAATCCAAGCAAAAACGGCCAAACAAAACATTTTTAATGCACATTTTTGGCAACACTTTGAAACGGGCATAAAAATCTTAAGCAAAACAAAAATAATAAAACAAAACAATAAAATTGAAGTAGAAAAACAAATGAACAAATTGTTTTCTCTGGAAATTCCTGACATCGAATATACTGAAACATTTGTGCAAATATTTGTTAGTCTATTGAAATACTTGTTTTTTCTTTTCTTTTCGTTTAATAACTAAACAACGCTGCAGAGCGTCATATAGTCTGTCTTTATGTAAAATATGTTTCGTCTTTGGGAATTTCAATAAAGCATTTTTTTTAACATTTATTCAAGCGGAACGTTTGCTGCTATTCGTTAAGCAAATAAATGTTTATCAATATTTATTGTGCTGCTTTTTCTTTTGATGTTGTTGTTGTTGCGTGTGATCGGAAACGAAAGGAACGGAAAATATAGTGAGTATTATTACAGAAGGAGAAGAAATAAAAACCAAAAGAGCAAGAAAAAAACACCGCACCCAAATTAGGCAAATGACGTGACTTAAACTACAAAACATAACCATTAACAATTAACATGTAATTTCATTTAATTTTCCAAAGTTGTAGTATTAAATTTCTGAAAATTGGCAATAATCCGCAGCTCGTTGAGCAACTGGAAAAATGTTGAAAATGCAAGTCGAATACATACAGATGATAGTTGATTTTAATAAAAGAATATCTAGCACAAAATGTTTCAATGCAAAATCAATTACAGAAGCTGCCAGTTACCGATGAAGTTCAAAAACTGCTCAAGTTCAGTTGAAACGTTATCAGAGATTAACAAAGCTTTTCAAGAGCCAAATTTGACTTCAATGCCCTATCAATAGATGAAATGTTTGCCGTTTCAAAGCGTGTCCAAGTTTAGTTTGTGGATATTTATCCAGTAAAGTACCATTTGCATGGGCTCATCTGGAGCAGGTGGCGTTGATGCTCTCAGCGCGGGAGCAGCGTTATCAATGATTTGCACAGCTGTTGTTGTCGAAGATGATGATGGTGTGGTTGATATCGATGAGGTGACTTGCATGGGCAGCATGGATGTGGCAGCCACAGAGCATGCAATTGCGGTGGTTGCTTCAGTAACTTGTGTATTTGCATTAGAATTGCTGGCATGATTAGATGAGAATGTCAGGGAGCAGCTTAATCCACTAGCCACCGGGCCGAAGAGACGTTTGGCTGTTTTCTTAGTAGCCGAGGCACTGCCACCACCGAAACGTTGCATGGGTGCCTTGGGCGTCTTGAAACCACTGTCCAACAGACCACATTCGGGCGTCGCCTCGCCTCGCTCCGCACGGCGACTGCTGCTGCGCGTGATGCGATCACAGATGCTGCGCAATGCCTTCACCGGCTTACGTATCGACTCATTCAGTGTGCTATTAATGCTGGCCAGCGAGCAGACAGAGTCATCTGCCTCGATGGTCTCGCTGCCCAGAAACGTGGACGTATCGGCGACAGCAATCGAGCTGCGTCGCGTGCGCAACGTTTTAATGATGGGCGTGCGATCGGCCACAAAACTCATGGAGCGCTTGAGGGTGCGCGTTATGGAACCAGTGCGAATAAGTTTCGGTTTCTTGGTGCTTGCGGGCAAGGCAAACGAGTCGACAGACATTAGGGAGACACTGTCGAAGCTGTCACGTTTTCGCTTCAGATCATTCTCGATGCCTGTTTCCATCAAATCATCCGTTTCCATGTCGCATTCGTTGATCGTCTCAATGGTCAGCAATTTGACAGGCGCCTTTAAAATGGGCGACAGACTTTCGGTGTGCGACTGAAATTCGCATGGGGATAGCAGGCTGCCATTGCTGGTTGCCGGAGTGCCGGCAGTTATAATTATGCTCGGCTGTTTGCTGCTCTTTGGCGTGCTGGCCTGCACATCCTCCTCGTCGGCCAAGTCGTCTGGCAGTGGTAATTCCTCCGGCTGTTGTAAATCACCTGCTTCCACAAACAAACGTGGATCAAAGTGCAGGTCATCCAGTTCATCGCTTTGATTCTCCTTATCAGACACAGGCTTTTGTTGCCCTTGTTCCTGTTGTTCTTGCTGCTGCTGCACTGCCGCATCGGCAGCAGCATCTGAGTTGCTCGCTGTTTTGTTGGGTGTGGACTTGGGAGTGTTGCTGCTTAGTTGGGTTTTAGTGTTAGTGCTGTGGTTAGTATCAGTGCTAGTTGTGCTAGTGCTAGTGCTTGTAAGAACAGCGCCCGTATTGGGCATAACCTGCAAGATATATATACACGAGATTTAGCCATAATACACACAAGAACAAACAAAACGCATATTGAAAGCCAAATGCCAGTGAATTGCATGCAATTACAACTAAAATGGGAATATGGATGGTGGATATAAATGGCCCATTATGGATGGGGGGGATGGGGGCGGAAGATTGATAACTCACAACATGCGAGCACTCGGGATCATCCAGTTCGGCACAGACGCCGCCATTCTCCAGCAACACATCGACCATATGCTGATGCTCCTCGGCGGGAAAGCCAAAGAAGCAAACCTTCTGCCCCTCAAATGCCTTCAAGCGATGCGCTTTGGTAAAGCTATCCTGCGTCGCCTCAAACTCCAATGAATCGCGCGCCGACCAAGCGGCATAAACCCAAGCGGGACGCACCACCGTCAAGCGAAAGGTTTTGGCGTATCTTTTTTAGTGAATGGATAGAAAATCGGTTAATATTTATAGCTATAGCTACTATTATTGAGGAGTAGTACTGTTAGTTAAACAAATTATATTGTATACTTACTGATACTTTTCACCGCCACTGTGATTGCATATCAGATGCGTGGTCTTTGTGTTCAAATCTTTCTTGATGCAGCCACCCATGGAGTGTATGAGATTCACGAGTCTTGTCTGCCGATTCGAGATGTGTTATTTAGTTGCTTACACAAAACACTGCATGCATTGAATTGATTGAAATTTGGAGCAACTACTCACCAGCTCATCCTTCTTGCGTATGCCGGTGAAGCAAGTGACTACGCCGCGCATTGCATAGTTGTAAATGGGCCGAGTGTTCTGGCCCAGTGTCTGCTTCATCTCTGCCGCATACTTCAAAGCGGGTGGGCCCAAAATGCTGCAATGCCACCGTGAAAAGGAAGAAGATGGAGAAAAACGCAATTAAATATTTATGTGGCACACTTTCGAGTTATGCAAGGCAATATCATCTCTGTCTGTTTGTGTGTGTGTGTGTGTTGTATTTGTGTATCTCCTATTTAATGACCCAATTGACCTTGGCCATTGCGATGCTGTTTCAGGCATATTTCTTAAATTATTTCGAATCAACCAAAGACTATAAATCGGTTATAAGCGCAGCATTCAATTGCAGCTAGAACTGAAACTGAAACAGCAACAGCTGCTGTCGGAGCAGCGCCGTACGTACGATCAGGCAATCCACGAATGACTGCAATTTAACAATCAGAAATCGACTCAGCTGCGATGCGAAGTTGCCACACAGACGCACATGTGTCCGTGTGTACATATATACAAACACTGACGACACCAGGTGGCAATTGCTGGGCGCTTGTGTAAACAACAATCAAAATGCCCGACGAATTCCCACTGAACTTTAACTTGAGCAGCCCCCAACCACCCACAAGCTCAATATCCAACCCACCCCACCAACCACAACTCATGCGGTGATCAAATTGTTTAAGGGCTTTTTGTTTATGACTATGTGGCCGGCAGGCAGGCAGACAGATGCCAATGGAGCTGACTGTACTGCACTGCACTGTGCAGGACGGACTCTCTACAAACCGGAAGTTTTTATAAACAAATCAATCGAGCGGAAGTGGGCGGATGCTGCAGGCTGCTCAAATGCCGCCCAGCCTGCCTGCAGATGTATTTATGATACTATTATTATTATTTTTTCATATTTTTTTTTTAACTGAGCGTGCCCAACAGTATAATATTGGAATTAATTTATGTACATTTCATTCATCATTCAAGCATGCGTTATTTGTGCCTGCCACATTAAATGGTTGAGTAACAATGAGCGATAATCAAAAAAATATAGATGTATCTGTGTAAATATAAATAGCAAGTACCAGGAAACATCAGTCTGGCAAAAACATTCTCGGAACGCGTACGAAGCATACGAAGTAACTCAAGATTGATATGGGACACACTTAAATTGGGAATTATATTGACTTTTGTATATGATATCTCAAAAAGTCAAAATCATAAATACTCAACTCAAATTCCAGCAACTAAGTTATATTTCAATTTTGATTCTAAAGCTGCCTGACATATAATAATCATAATCTTTATTTCATTTTGTATATCACACACGTATTAGGGGGAATTAACCCATAAAGTTGACCAAAATATTTGAAATTTCTATATGACACAACACGTTTGTTGGTCCACTGTCAATTGGAATTATCTCAGACACCATTACACAATGCATTCCATTCGAGTTGAGTTCGAAAACTGCATAGAGACACATTTGGAAGAAACTTAAGACTTGTTCCAAAGCACAACTAATCCGCACTTAAATTTCACCTGATAAGGCGAGACTTCTCACAGCTTTCACACCATACAAAAGAAGCCAGTTTGCACTTGTTTCACACACATAGTCATTTCCCACACACACACACACACACACAGAAATCACGTCTCTCTCTTACCACAAATGATAAATTTCCATATGCAGCAATATATATTTGAACGAACGTTAACTTTAATCAGCATAAGCTGAACGAATATATATATGTATATATATATATATATATATTTCCTTTATTTAATGTTGTTGTATTGTGGAAATCCGAATAATGTTGCGATGATTCTAACGGCACAACTAAATAAACTCAACTGTTGCGTTGTTGTGGCCTGGGGAAAATGATTGAACCAAATGCCGAACGACGACGGCGACGGCTGCTTTGGAACGAAACAAATTGTGGAAATAGAAAATGCCACTTGATGGCACACATACTCAAGTGTCACACACACACACGCATACACACTCACACATACTGATACACACACACACACAGAAGTGCTGCTGTAAGCTGCGCAAACATTTGAACGGTAGAGAAACTCACGGGCCAGCTGACAAAATGGTAAACAATGCGCATAGCTGAGCCAATTTTTGGGTAAGGGGATGTCTCCGTGACACATGGATTTATGCAAATATATATTTTGTAGAAATTCCCAACGGGGAAACAAGGAAAACCCATGCGAAAAGCGCTTAGTCAAAGTTAAAAAATGCGCAACGCGTGCTGCCACCGATCTGGGAGCGCTGAAATGAGCTATTTATGACCTTCACAAAATAGACGACGGAGAAACCATGGAACAAGAAACTTGTTGCTTGTAAAGTGCGCTGATCTTTCGCCATATAACCACTCGAACTTTGCGAGGGTCAAAACTATAGAACAGTCAATGACAGCGATGCGATGAGTTCTTCTTTACAGTCAGAATGATTCCACCCAACCCCTCCTTGCCTCCTCGCCTCCTTCACACACAATTAATTTGCCATACTGAAACTTATAAATTATATACATACACGCATACTTTATGCATATATCACAAAAAAAAAACCATAATAAAAATTATATATATATTTATATTTTCTGTTTCTCGCAATGCTATTTTGTTTGTTTTTTTTCTCATCTTTTGAATATTTTCTGTTTGTTGTTGTTTTCCTCAAGAATTTCCGACTTGCTGGCGACGCTTTTCACACTTTCTACGCATCTTGACATCGTGTTCCATATAAAACACATTTTTTATAGAATCTTGGCGCCGAAAGATTGCTGCAATATGACGCAACCCCGCCACCCACCAACGCCCCCTCTCTTTCTCTCACACTATCTCAATCTGTACCGAGTAACCACCTCTTCAATAAAAATCACAGAGGCAAACGATTCATTTCGATTTCATTAGAAGTGCTCAACGAATTCGGCTTAACGAATTCCTCAAAGAAAAATTGTCAAATGTGTTGTCATGCAAAAACTTTTCTTTATGAATTTATTTGTTGTGTGTAATTTGTGTTTAGCCGATGTATGAAAGCGCCCCAAAATAGGCAATGTTCTCAAAGAGTCAACGCATTGCACTCAGCTGCTTATGATTCAGTTTAGCTATATATAGGAATTAGTATACAATTTGCACACATAAATACTAAAATACATATGTATGCTTATAGTCATGCTGTTGAATAGCAATTAACTTTGTAGCATCATTTGTGTGTGCGTTTAAGTGGCTGTTAAGTATTGCGAAATTCTCAAGAGCCATTCAAGGAATTTTCTCAATAGCTGATCCAATTATGTCCCACCCACTTCCTCCAACCACCTACTTTGCATTTCGCGGAAAGCCCCAATTGGTTAACATGAATTTATATATGTATAAATATGTTTACTTCTATGTAATACTCAAATTGCATTCTTTTCTGAGAAAATGTTGTAAAGTTTTATGGTCTTCGTTGAAGGGAGCTGTAACGATAATTTTTTTGGAATTTATAGCCAATATTTGATGTGCGATAATAATTGTTTATTTCCAGGAATATATAGCTGACTGCAGTGTTAAATGTTAATCCTTGTGGGATAATTTGCAGCTGCAATCATAGTTAATCATATATAATCAATTTGCATTAAATGTTTACAAAAACTTGACAAATATGAATGACTTGCGTTCCTTCCACTTCCTGCAACTGAAAGCAAATATTTTTCTCAATATAACATCTAACAACTAATTAAGCACTATTTTAAGCTTTAAGATCAATTTATTTTGAGCGAAATGCCATAAAAAATCATCCACTTATACATTGGCTAAAAACAATTTTATGTTCACAATAATAGCAAAAAGAAAAATTAAAAAAAGAAAAATCTATATGAATAGAAAACAAAAAAGATTCGAAACATGAATGAAATTTTGGTAAATAAATAATAGGTCTTTATGTTGGATGAGGTGAGTTGGCTCTTCTAGCTTCCGTTTCGTTATGCTGTTATTCCTTACAATATTTTGGCCAAAAACAAAAAATAAGAATAGAAAAGAAAAATACAAATGTTGAACATGAAAGCGTAGCAGAACAGGCAATAGAATCATCACCCAACTCACTCCCCCCATTGCCCACAATTTGCAAGTCCCACAACAAACGCATTTCCTGACCTTGAATATGATCGTAAATAAATATATACAACAACTAAAAAAAAGAGTGTTAATCGCTAATGAGGCCTGTGCATGTTTTTTTGTGTTGTTAATGTTGTTGTTTCAATTGTTGTTGGTGTTTCATTTGAATGTTGCCATTACTGCGCAGCGGGCAAATTAATCAAGCGTGGCGAATTATGCCGCAATTCTCAAATTTGACAACAATTTGTAGCAAAAATGTGCAGAAAAACATTAGTAGCAATGCAGCAGTTGGTGCTAAACTAGCAGATACCCTGTACATAGATAAAGAATAAATTAAATTTGTACAATGCTTTAAAAAAAACAAATTTTCTAAAAATTTTGCTTCAAATTTCCTTTTTTCTTATTAAGGGAAAGGAGTCTAAAATACAGAATTTACACAATCATAAATAAATAGCTTTATAGCTTTTCATAGATTCTAAGATTGATTTGGTGCTTTTAAATACTTTGTTTTTTATATTTAGGGAAGAGTAAAATAAACCAAAACGTAGATACAGCCTTTATAAATTGTCTGCTTTATTGGTGATATAAATGGACAAACAAATAGATATATATACTCTATTTAATCAGATACGGTTACAGGGTATGTGATATTGGGAAGAATGGATTGTCAACGGTTTGGCGCTGTCAATCTACCGCAACTGTCTGAGTGTGGTCCGTGGGACCTGAGGGAGTCTATTTTCCCGGGGGAGAGCGAGGGAGGGAGGCAGCCAGCACATGCGTATGTCTCAATTTCAAATTTGGCTGCTGCTACTCCTCCACTCGTGGCATTCCCTGTGGCGGCGACACGCCGTGTCTTGTCCAATTTGGTGACATTTTTCTCAAATGTATGTGCTTATTTATAGATGAAGATCTAGCTCTGGCTCTAGTTGTAGCTAAATAGTACTTACCATTCCTTTTGCTTGTGTAGGGCATCGAAGATCTCGTCCTCAAAGTCCGTCAGCACGTAGAGGGTGCGCCATTCCATATCGTTGATGATGTCCAGACCAGTCTCCGATTGAATGACGGTCATGCCAAAGCTCTCGGCTGCCTGCAACGTGCCTGCATCTTTACCAGCCTCGCCCACCAGGCAAATGCGCGTGGGCATCTTCGACATAATGGACATTTCTGCACGTTCGCGAATAGGAATAAGAATTGAGTATGCGAATGGAAATGGGAACGGGAACGACAAAGGCATTAGTACTGATGTTCTTGTGCCTCTATATATAGCTTAAGATTATTATAATGTTTAAGTGCTCAGTGTTCGGCGCTGCTTCGGTCATGAGACTCAGCGTATGGATGCCATTCACTGTATTCGACTCTAATATGCTCTGTAACTAAACTCAAAGATATTTATGTAGATATGCTGATTACCTAAATGCTCAAGCAATATTATTTTATTTAGCTTTATGTCTCAGCTGATATCTATTAAAGTGTATTAATAACTATATCACACATTAGCATCACATACTATATATAATTAAGTTTAGTTACTCTAACGTATGCCAGACAGGCATCCAGTGTAGGCTTTTGTGTATAGATGATGAGATCGTTGCTGTTTTACCTTCACCTACCACAAACACCTTATTAAGTATACTTTTGCGCCAACAGCTCACTAAATTTTAAGTACACTTTGTTCAAGAGTGTGGAGCAAGCGTATTCAAAGTTTGGCGCGATGATTTATGGCCATCAGTTTTTGTTTGTTTATGCAAATTTGCAAATTGCGAGGCAAAGTCGCACCATGGGCGGGGGCGGGGCGGCACAGGAGCAGGGGCGGCGCAGACTCGAACCAAGTGTACATCAGCCCGAAAAAAAAAATGAGAAGAAAACAAAGCAAACGAATGCGAGACAGAGATAAAATAGTAGAACTAAGAGTAGCATCTCTCGCAGCAGCAGCAGCAGCAGCAGCAGCCACAGCCACCACAGAGCTGAAGGGCGACGTCGCTGTCGATCATTTAAGCAGCATTTTGTGAGCTGTTGACATCAATTTTAATTGTGATCGCCAAGTGCTGATTGTTGCTATTATTATTATTATTGTTTGTTGCTGCTGCTGCACATGCCCCGCCTGCCTCCCTGCTGTGACCTTCAGATCATTGCCATCGTAGTTTTGACAAGACGAAAATGTAGAAAACAAAAAGGAAAATGCAGCCGCCACCCACACACACACACACACACACACACATAGACACAAATGCACACGAGCGTATGATGTTCAAGTACATTCAATTTTGCAAGCGAAATCCCCCCTCCGCCTTCTCAACAGTCCACCAACTCTGCCCCAGCACCCATAGTTGTGTGCATTAATTTTATCCAGAATTGTGCAGCTGTAACTGATGCCAATTGCGCTTTTGTATCTCTGCTGCTCGAGACGTCGTCGTCATTGCCCGTCGCCACTTGTGCAATTGAACAAAGTCCAGAATCCCCCACCTCTACACGCCCCCTTTGGCATGCTACAGTGATGCACCCAGCGAGACAGGAGATGCAACCAGCACTCGCGCCACATGACGCATGGAATTTTTCAAATAACTAAATAATTTAGTTCTTGATAAACATGGCAAAATTGTGCAATGGAAATTTATGGATACGCTACACGAAATATATATTCTGTTAGTTCCATTATGTTTGTAAAGGTGTAAAAATGTCTGGCGAACGCATCGCTTGCAATGGAAACGAATTGCCAGTTTTTGTTATTGTGCGTCACGGAAAGAACTTCGTCCAGCAATAATTGAAATGATTATACAAAATCAAACACTTGGAATCACATGTGTATTATATTCAACAACTGCCACATTAATAGGCGAGGCATACCTTATAAACAAGACTCACAAGTTGTAAACAGCTTTTTGTCCAGCTAAAAGTTTATTGGCATCCAAGCTAAATATTTAATCATACGTTCATCGATTTCACACAGAAAAACGTGTCGTAAAACATTTGCACACTTAACTGGGAATATAATGTTTTTGCAAAGCTTATAAAACATTTGCTGGAATTTGAGCACATATGCATTTAGATTAAAAGAAAAATCATTACGATAAAATGAAAATCATCTAAATGGTTTGGAAAATATTTCAAATATTGTTTATTAAATTCTTCGATCAGTTCCAATTTTAATTAAAAAAAAAACGTAAATACATTAAAATTTATCTGACTACAGATGTATCTAACAAAAACATTGTTTTGCTTGAACTCCAAGTTTCTGGTCTGTTTGCTTTTATTACTGGAAAATTCCAAAGTTTGCGAACATGTTTTCCATTGAATTATTGTAAATCAGCTAGCGCAAAACAATTTGATACGCAATATTAAAAAAAAGTTAATTCGCACAACTAAAATTTATATATAATTTCTGTAGACTAAAATATGAGTTCTGCATGTGAATATTCTTCTACAAGCAACAGATGTTAAAATCCATTCCCTTTTATACCTGAAACAGATTCGTTGTGTGATCCCTGTCGAAGGTGCAACGAAATAAATACCTGTAAAATCCTCATACACCTGATAGAGAGCAGCGGTCTGCTTAAAATTTGCCTGTTTGACTTCCTCCTGCGCTGCATACGTGAAATACGAGCACGCCCGACGACAAACCGTGACCAAATTGTTGCTCTTGCTGCTGTTGTTGCAGCCACTGCCAAAACTGAGCACTGGCAATTGCAACATGGCGACGCTATATAGTAGACGTTTAAGGATCAAACTCTGAACTGCAACTAACTGCTGGCGAGCAGCGACGCTTTGCATGAGAACACGCACGCAGTCAAGCGGAAGCTACAGGTGTTCTCTTCCTCTTCCTCCACATTGCAGGCGATGGGAAAAAACGCAAACGCAAATACAAATGCAGGTTAAGGGCAGTGTGCGAAAAGACCTCACACAGGTGGTGCTGCAGCACAGGAGGGAAATAATTGCAATCGTTTGCTTTTGCTTTTCTCTTTATTTTTGGTTGTTTTTTTTTTTTGTTTTATTGGGAATTTCCCTTTGTCGTTGCCTGCGCTCGTTTACTGCTGCTGCTGCTTCTTCTTCTTCTACTAGTGCTCAGTTTCTTCTTCATTGCTGGCTTAGTGCCAGAAACATGATGAAAAACTAATTGAGTGGCGTTTGAATAATGTACATTTTGCTGGGCTATACGCACACACGCCTTGGGCTAAAAGATTTTTGTCAAATCGACTCATCAAAATGGAATCTTGTAACAAAATTTCGTTGTAAAAGTGTCAGAGGAGGAGCCTTGACGCAAACTCGCACGCAATGAGACCTTCATACACATACCCATACACATGCTGCCGTTGTTTGCGTGTGTGTGTTTGTAGAAATGTCATTAACATTGAATCGTTAGCCGAAAGCGCTCACCGTTAAGCATATGTCTACCCGGAAAGAGGGAATAAGGACAGGGGAGGAAAGCAGACATGCAAAAGTGGTAGGTAAATCTAGTAACAATAACAGAATACCAGCAGTCACCGCAAGACTGAGCGAGATAGTGCACATTTTACCTAAGGGCAGAGCAGAGCACAAACCAGCGCAGCGCAGCAGGCAGGAACTGAACTGAAGGCGGCGGCGGCTGCGCCTTGTTTTTAGCTGCTCGTTGGTTGGTACAGTGCCGGTTGGTGCCTGGCAAGGGGCAAGGGGCGCAAGGCGTTTAGCACACATTCGCTCTTATGCGAGCTCTGCTTGTGCCTGCAGTTCACTTAATACACAAAAATATGTGTGTTCTATACCAAAATAAATTCAGAAAGAAGCTTAAAATTCCCTGACGCATTGACGTTTGGTGCTTTTTTTAGTATCTACAATAACAACAACCGTCGAGATAAAAGTACTAGCAAAGATATTTATTTGCTGGCAGTGACATTTTTTATGTGAATGTTGTGTGTGGTTTGTTTTGCCTCAGCAACGACATTGAAAAATTAAAAAAAAATTGAAATTGAAATAGACACACACACACGCATACGAGTATGTGTGCATGTATGTAAATGCGAGGCAAAACAGCTGCTGTTCCCCACTCTCCCTTCGCGCTTTGCTCCTAGCGGCAACTCACCTGTTTTTGATTGCTCCTCGATGGTCTCCATTTCGTTTGAATTGCATTAAACACACACACACACACTTTCAATTATATACACAAATTTAGAGTTTGTGTTTTTATTTTCTTTGTTTCAATGTTTCAGTGATGGTTTGGTTTGCTATGTTTTTAACTCATTGCCTCAATCAGCCCAATGCCACAGCATCTTTTGTTTTTTGCACACAATTGAATTAAACAACGCTTTGGTCAATTAAAAAGCGGCGCGCAAAGAACACAGAAAGCGCGAAAAAAACAGTCACAATTTACGCACACATCCAAACAAACAGGCAGGCAGGCACGCATTAAATGAATTCCATTGAATGCGGCGGCAGACGGCGTCGCTTTTTTTGTTTTAGCACTTTTCGCAATCTTGATAACTAATTTAGTTTGTATTCACACGTTTAATTGCACGAGTCTCGATTGTAATTGTTAAATAATTACACCGCGCCTAGTACGTGTTCAAGCTGCTTTCTTTACAGCGCGTCGGAATTGAAAATCAAAATCAACGGTCAAACACGTCCGGTCGCACGGCTGTTCGTCTCGCTTTATTTTACATAAATGTTAATGCCGTTCACTCTTCTGCTCGGAATGGCACGGTTAACTCCCTTATATTAACAGAAATGTTAATGTTATACACAAAATACCACTGGAATGTTAATAAGCTATCGATATTCGATCAGTGAAACAGTGCTGTCACACGCAGCAAACAATAAATAGTATCGGACAGCACTTGTTGCTGTGACGTCACACACACAAGCGCAGTTACGTCAATGTAGCAATATGCCCAGCAATCTGTCAAACAACCCACCACCAGCATAACTACAACAACAACAGCCCACTGACATTTTGTCAATAGGTCCATACATACATTTCTCACTTTTTCACACTTGCACGAATCGAAAAAAAATACAAATTTTGTTTTGCTTTTGCTGTTTTTTTACCGCCCAATTTCGTGGGCCCAATTTTTGAAGTTGTTTTTGAATGATGCTTCATCAACCGCCGCCGCCGCCGATGCCACCGACACACAGCATCAAATTAATGTCCGGAGCGGAAGAGAATCGCCATTACCTGCGTGCCTTCATCCACACATATCGCGACATGCCCGTGCTGTGGGACACCTCGCTGCGCGACTACACGAACCGGGAGAAGCGAGCCGAGGCCTATCAGCGACTGGTGCCCATCTATCACTACCTCAAGCGGGATGCGACTGTCGAGGATGTGAAGAAGAAGATCAACACACTGCGCACCAATTATCGCAAGGAGCTCAAAGTTGTGGAGACCGCGATGCGTACGGGCACCATGCATACGCCTCGTTGCTGGACATTTCAAGAGTTGGACTTTTTGAGGAATACCGAAAAGTTTCTGGCCGTGAATCCCACGTTCAAGAACGAACCATCCTTCACGTTTAACGAGAACTCCAGCTCGTCGGCGGCCTTTATGGAGCAGCATGCCAGCAGCTCGTATCCATATCGAGGTGTGTCGGGACAAACGCCCAACATAACGGAAATGTTTCACAAATCGTTTGGACATGTGCAAAAGGTGGATCCGCTGCCGCCGCCGCCACCTCCTCCGACGGGTGTCATGCACCAGCCGCAACACTCGCAGGCGGACTACACGAATGGGGCGAAGCGGGCGAGACAAACACCGCCATGCAACAACAGCAGCAATCCCGGCAGTAGCAGCAACAACAACAATGTCGTCACCAATGCACCCGCCACGAGCACAGTGAGCACTCACAACACAGACGAACTGCTCAACATTGCGTGCGAGTATCTCGCTGGCACCTATCCCGAGGAGGAGTCCATATCACGCACCTGGACGCACAAACTGAAACGTTTGCCGCGCGAACAGCGACTGCTCGCGGAGCGCTTCATCAACGAGATCCTCTTCGAGGCGGAGTCGAATAATTTGCATCGCGGCTCGGTGCAGATCAACAACAGCTTTGAGCCGTATGTGCGCTTCGAGGAGCCGCCGGCGTGTCACGAGGAGCAGGATAAGTCACAAAGTCCCAGTGTGCACACCTCCTCGGAGTCGACACCAAAGCCCAGCGCCGGCGCATCCAATAATCCGCTCAATGAGCCACAAAATGCGACGGGCATTCGGGATTTCTAAATTCGAAAATCGAAGCTTAGCGATTAAGTGTTATTTGGTTTTTATTGACTGCAGACATGGCACACTCAAGATACAGCTACAAGTTAAACATTTATTTATAAATATATATGGAGATATATATAAGTATTTTAGTTACGGGAGAACCTGTATGTATTTTAGGGATAGACGGCTTAGCTCAATCCACACGCTGATAATCGACTAGATTCCGGGTTAGCCAAACGTAGGGCGAGGCGCCGGCCATAAAGAGGCAGGCACCGATCACAGGACGATGCAGAATCCACGCGATCGCCGCTATCGTCAATGCCAGCGAGAAGGCAATCACAAAATTCCCAGTCACAGGGAAATGCAAATCCGGCGCCAGACCCATCAGCGGCGGCACGCGCAGCACTGCAACCGAAAAGATATCACAATTATATTTATGTATTTGTAATATTAGCATATCTTTAGCATGTATTCAATTGTTTTGTATAAAATATAATATTTGACAGTCGAAATACGTCGTTGGTTATCTTTACAGCAAGAGGATTTGTAAGGTCTATCAAAGAATAGGACAATGAAGTCAATCTGTCAATGAGCAACGATGACGATATGCTCAATCTAACTTTAATCTTTACATAAATCCGTCTTTTAATCTGCTGATTTTCTCTATATAAACCCTATCTTAGATATGACGTGAAAGTAAACTCAATCTATCTTTAATCTTGGCAGATCTAGACCTATCTTTTCAATTTCTAATTTATCTCTATTTGAATCCTAACAAAATGGAATTCACATTCCAACCTCACATCGAGGTTGTTAATTTGGGAAGAGGACGATAAACTATATTAATCATTCAGTTCCGCATAGATCCATCTTTTAAATTCCCGATTCTTCCCAACAACAATTTCATAAAGTGGTTCATTGAGGAAGAGGATAAGAACTTACGTAACAGGCGCAGCATCTTTGTGTTGCATGTGACTCCAAAGAAGATGAGCAGCCAGCCGACGAAGCGCCACCACCAGGTGTGCAGCGCCTGTGCACGATACTCCATGCGAAACAGTTCCGCTGCACTGATCTCGCCGTGATGCAAAAGGAGCACGGGCACACCGCGTGTGGTGACATACGGCTCTACCTTGTTGCCCTGCAATTTGCCCACCATGCTATAGATTTCACCCTCCATGCCGGCGTACGTGAAGAGTATGCGCAGATCACCCACCTCCGGATTGAACACATCGTTGGCATGATAGTAGAGGCCAAGGTGCATCTTGATGCTGCTATCCTCCGGCCGTATATCGGAAGTTAGTTCGTGATAGTTGTTGAACTTGTTCTTCACCTCGCCGCCCAGCTCGTATTTGCCAATGTAGACGGCATCGGCCACCTGTAAGGCGCTCTCGATGGGCAAACGCTGCGGATTTTGGTGACCACGACGGCTGTTGAAGTGGCGCGAGTCAACAAGATCATCGCGCCACTCGCGCTTATAGTAATAGCTGCGAGTATCCGAATGCACCGATTCTTCGCTGTCGCCAAAGTGATTATCAATGGCCTCCTCCACCCACTGGTACATTTGTACGCGGCGCCTCAGCTTCACGGCCATCAGCTGGATGTTGTAGTCGGGCTCGGTGAGCGGTTCACCGCATATAATTGGACCCGATAAATGCACAATGCGATTATCGAACGTCTGGTCCTGCTCCGCCTCGGTGAATTGCATCGAGTAGACATCGGCATAGGTCTCATCCAAGGCCATCATTGTGTGCACAGCCCGTCCCTCGTTCCAATAGAGGACGCTGGAGCCGGCGATGAAGAGTATCAAACCAAAGCCAGCGATTAGCCAATGGGCTCGCAGTGTCTCGACGAGCGTGGCCATGTGCAATGTGCTGTTTCCGTTTAGATATGCATTTAAAGACTATGTAATTGGACAGCAATAAATGCTGCGGCGCCTGCACCGAAAATTGTCTCAAATTTTCAACAAATTGTGTGTTAGTCCGAAGCCGCCAATTTGCACACTGCGCAACGCCGTTGAAAGCAACAGCTGTCACTGTCAGCTGTTCCAAATTCGAGTGTCAAAAAAAAATTAAGAAAAAAAACATTAGCATTTATAAGAATGTGTAGCAACAGTTTAGCCGATTACCAATTTACAAAGGTATTAAAACATGGCAAATTCAGCTCGGTCTACAAGGCGAATTGTGTTGGCAACAATCACTCGATTGTTATCAAAAGGTTCCCGCTGGAACATGGAAATGATGCCGAATTGAAGAAACTCTTCGCAGAGATTCAATGTTGTCGCCAATTCAAGCACCCAAATATCAATAAAATCCTTCATTGTTTCACAGCCGAATGTGATATGTTTGTCCTCTATCCGTATATGTGCTTTGGAGCGTGCCAAATACTGCTGGAAAGTATTTTCACAAATGGATTCCCCGAGGCGTTGATCGCATTGCTCTTCAAAGATGTTTTGTCCGCTTTGATGTACATTCACATGAATGACTTTGTTCATGGATCGGTGAAGGCTGGTCACATCCTGTTGGATAACCAGAAGGCAGTATTAACGAATTTCCATGAGAGCCGCAGCTTTATCAAACATGGCATAAAGATACCAGTATTACATGGCGTTTCTCAGGAGAAAAACCTAAATTGGTCTGCCCCTGAAGTGCTGGATCAGAATATCAATGGGTATACGGAAAAGTGTGATATCTACTCGGTGGGCATAACTGCCTGCGAAATGGCTAATGGCATTCAACCCTATTTCGAGACGCAGCCCACACTCATGTACACGGAGAAGATTCGAGGAAATGTGCCCTCTCTGCTCGATAGATCGACGTATACAATGCTCCTCGATGATCAGGGTAAAATGCCATTTGAAAATTCGGCGACGAAGAGAACGTATGAGATTTTTAGTCAACGCATTCTTTCCGACGATTTCCATCAGTTTGTGGAAATCTGTTTGAATCGCAATGCGGAGAATCGCTGGAGTGCCAAAAAGCTAATGACCCATGCATTTTTCAAGCAATGCCGACACTCAACTATCTCGGATCACATCAAGAAGTGTCGCTCCGAAATCGACAATAATTCCATAATGGACGATGAAAGTATGGGACAGCTGGATGACCGAGATGTAATTGAATGCCATGAAGCTGTTCAGTGGAATTTCTAATAAAACATAATTGTAATGATATAGATACTTAAGTTAAATCAAATAAACAAAGGTTTTAAACAAATGTCAAATTGACTCATTAAAATGGGATGTATTTCTACTTCGAGTGTTTTCCTTACATCCATTTGAATATTCGTTAGACAATGTATTAAATTGAAATCCATAATTTATTTCACATAATTTACTATAATATAAATGTGGCTTTATTTACAGTACATATCCTTGTGTGTATTTATTACTATTATTTTGCATAGTCATCGGTAATTAGTTGCTCGAATCAAGCCAAAGCTAATGCGTTAGTTTGCCATATTTTGCATTTAAGTGTTTTCTAAAAAGATATTTGCCATAAATATCTATATCCAAGGTGTTTCACAGAAAAATGATACATGTATCACTGGGCGCCTATTAAAATGGAATCTAAATTATACATATAAAACAAGACAGATTTTGGTCACGTATTTTGTTTTATTACGTATTATTATTATTAAACAAATTAATAACAACTAGGCAAAATCTGTTCGACTAAAATTAAAATTATTTAACAAATAACTAATAAGAAATTGCTTATTTTTTCTCGTGTTGTTTCGTTTTGTTAACTTAAACTTAAAAGAAATAAAATTCAACTAAATATTTGGACAAAAATCACGCACAAATTGCTTCAAACAGGGCGCTCTTTAGTATGTGTAAGATTTTTTGGACACTTTGTTAAATATATAAATATAAAAACATAACTTTGTCTGTCTGCTGAGCGCATAAATTGTACAAATTTAAATCTTAATATATATACTCCAGATATAAATATAGTTTTGTAATATTTAGTGGGCTATCACTGACGAATAACGTTTATGCTTTTTGCACTTAGTATATATAGATTATGTGAAGCTAATATGTGAAGCATAATTATTAGCACAAATTGGATTGTTTAACTAAAATTTGTTAGAGCCCAGTGTTTATCTTCTTTTCCTTTTTTTTTGTGTGTTTGTTAAATAAGTTGGATATTAAATAACTAAATTAAGGTATTCTTTTTTCTAGCCTGCGAAAATTGTAACTGCTTAGGTCGGATTTCCATATATATATATATATATATATATATGTGTGTGTGTGTTTATACTATATATGTATAACTTGTTTTTATAAATATTTCACTTAAAACAACAAATTAGTTTCAACGTTGACTAACATGCCACACAATCAAATAACTCTTATCGCCTCGATTTTCGATTGTTTGATTTGGTTCCAGTTGTATACTGTTCTCCATGTCATTGTCATCTGTAAAATGGGCATAAAATATGATTAGTAAGTTCGAAGTTCAGGCATAGTTACGCATATTATATACACATAGTTAGTGCTGCAGCGACACAACTACAAAGGCATTGAAATTGTTGTTTATAATACATGAAGGCATAAGTTGTTATTATTATTATTGGTTTAACCAGCGCATAGAAGAACACAATTCGTATATATTTATTCTCTGCTGCACGTCTAGATAGATAGTATTTAGTTTCCTTATGACTTAAGCTGTGAAACGTTTTAGTTTGGATTAGTAATTGATTTCTTTTATAGTGAGAGTGCGCGATTTGTTTGGTAGTTTGTGGAATAGCCATAAATTTTTATAAATAATATTAAGCAGAAATAATAATACAAATTATATATAAACAAACTACATAATACAATTAAAAATTTAACGATAAATCAAGAACTACCATTAAAAAAACATTTTCAAAATATATTTTTTTGATTTTTGAAAATTAAGTTAAAGAAAATGGATTTTTAAATGTAAATATACACCATCAGAGGTATTCTATATACAATTGTTTCCTTTACAAAATTCAGAGGGACAAATAACAAGGGCATAATTGAAACAAAATACAATAACTCCACTTGTGATTTGGTGGAACTGTGACAAGTGTGCATAAAAAACATATAGGGGGATACGTGATATCTTTGCAAAACAGAAAGAAAACAATAACATTGAACATAAATTTGCATAAACCTTAGGGGTCTTGGGAATCAGATCACACGGCTCGGACAAATGCTGCATTCCAATTTTTGAGCGTGGCGGCGTCGCGACGCTGAGCGGAGCACTACAAATTGAAGGTACTACACGGGCGTCAAGTTAAACAAAAAGAAAATGCGATTAAAACCACAAATACGCATAGCATACGCAACAATACAAAACTAAGCAAAAATATAGTAAATCAAAATATAAATATAAACAGCGCAAAGTAAAAAAGATAAGATTAAAAAACCGAATATCAAAAATGAAAAGAGCAAAGCTTACGTATCGACTTTCCAAACTATCAAATGCGCTGCATTATCACTAGCATCGAATTTATCATGTCCTGCAGAGGAATATGGAATATTGTATAATGGCATATATAAAGTGAGAGCGCTCGCTCGCTGATTTTGGGCTGTCAACTGTTTAAACTAGAGCTTGGACGGCCGCTGGCTCCACTTACTTATGCGAAAATCAATATAACCCTCTCCGCCGCACATGACCAACATATCGGGGCGCTTATTGCTGAAGGTGAGTGAGCCATTCGGCTGCTGGAGCATGGGCACCGATACAAAGAACTTGACCGCATCGCGATGGCCATGGAAGGACAGTTGAGCATTGGCCATGCAGCACAATGGCATTTGGCCATGGGGATCAGCTGAACAGGGAAAGAAAAACAACAGTTTAAACATATTTAAAGTTATGGATTAAGTGCTGCTCACATGACTTTTGCTGAGTCTCGGCCAGCGGCACAGAGATGATGACACCATTGCTGGTGCCAATCCAGAGGCGATTGCAGGACACCATCAGCGCTGTGATGCGCACAAAGCTGAAGCCCAGCTTGCCGGTGCCTAGCATTTTGGACACATACGGCTCTATGTCCACATCCTGCTTGTGCTCAAACGTATACGTATTGTACAGACGCAGTGTGGAATCCAAACTAAATAGAGAGTTAATACAATTAATACGAATCGGCTTTGGGGTATATTGAAAGTGTTACTCACCGTATGGATACCCAGACGCCGGCGCCAGTGGCTGCCATTTGGCGCACCTGGCTCTCTTTGCGCGGATGCGCGTCTAGCGAGTGTACAATGTTTAGCGATATGGGATCAACAATAAAGATTTTGTTGCGATGCGCAGCCCAAATGCGCTCGCCGGCCACACAGAGGCAACGTATCGAATGATTGCGATCACCGAGCGTAACCAGGTGATAACTATTCAGATCCCATTGGCCGTCTGTTTGGCGGCGGAACACGGCTAACTGAGCGTTGGCCAGCGCAACAACAACACGCGCCTCCACATGCACAATCGCCAGCACAGCATCGGGCAGGAGCACCCGGTGCAGACACTCATGCCACCGTCCCACACTGCTGTGCACGTACAGCCAACCATCTTGGGCGCCCAACCACATAGTGGGACCCACCGAACTCATGACCGGATCCTCGCGCTCCTTGGTGCCCAGTATGGGATTCAGTGAATTAATGCCCAATGGCACATTGCTGCCACCGTTGGTGTTATTGTTGTTGACGTGATTGCTGCTATTTTCGGAGTTGTTGGTCAGTCGCTGCGGTACTCCCGGCAACGGCTGACGTATTTTAATGGCCTCTACATTGCCCAGCGGTTCGCTGGCATCCACAGCGGGCAGCTGCTCATTGGATTTCTCTGTCGCCTCTTTGGCTTCGGCCACGCCAACAACAACAGTAACCGCAGCCACCTCCTCCTCGGCGTCCTCTTTTGAGTTCTGTTTACTGTTGCAGTTCTGATCGGCTTTGGGTCGGACACGCACAAACTCCACCTTGCCGAGCAGCTCGGTGCCCTCGCCTGGCCGCTGCAGCATCTCACCCGCCTTGACCACCTCAGATTGCTCGAGCAGGGCATAGTCACTCTCCATGGCGCCCTGCACGGACGCAATGCACAGCATATGCGATGCGCATATGGGAAAAGCATCCAGCACCGTGGCCGACTGATTCGCATCCACAACACTGACTGTGCTGGCGGCATGTGTGCTTGTGCAGATCCATACAAACGAACTGAGCTGTGTCTCGGGCTCCAGCGTTTCGAGGCAGGCACGGGCCATTTGGCGATCCAGCGCCTCGGCACTCTGCTCCGCTGTAGGGCTTGTGATCTCCGCTATTTTGAGGGTGGAGTGCGGCGCATAGGGCGAGTTGGCGGGTATCAGCGATTGGCCATCCTTGGTGAAGCCACCCTGCAGATTGACACCGGCCGCGCAAAACACTTTCATGTGTGGCGATGCCTCCGCCAGCGGATTGCAATAAACAGGCACGGGCACACCGCCCGAGTGACGACTCGGATTGGCATCTAGATTGGTTTTGTTAATGGGCAAGCTCCAGCCGTACGCATGCAGGCGTCCGTCCTCCTTTTGCACATGGGCGCGCAGTTGTCGATATTGTTCGCGCCGCCTAGCGCTGATACGCTCCGAAGTGCCCTCCTCCGCATAATCCTTGGCCATGATTAAAGCATTGGCAAGACCGGCGCTAGCCGGATGCGGCATTGGCTGTCCACCGGTTAGGGCAAGGCGATTGTCGCCTCCTCCACGGCTAGGTGATCCATGGCTGTGGGCAGGGCTTCCTCCGCCTGTGTGACGAAACATAGGCCCCCCTCCGAGCCCGTCAGCGACGCGTTCCGTCGGACGGTTGGAGGGGCTGCAAATTTAATAGCAAACGATTAATATATGGCTATTGGTGGATACTTTCAAGTGGAAGACTCACGTAAAAAGATTACTAAAGTATTTCCAAATGCTCTGCTTCGACTTCTTGTCCAAATTATCAACAGTGCGCGATGCGCGCAATATTTCTGTAAGGCGCACCGCCTCCTGCAGCTCCATCAGGCGCTCCTTGTACTGATTACGCTCCATCAGCACCATGGCCATTTCCACACGCGTAAAGCGTTTGCGCTGAGCCAGCGGTACATCATTCTCCTCCTGCTCGGTGTCTGTCAGGGCGAGGGCAAATACGTTTTTCGATTAGCTTGTGTATCTGCGAGCGGTGAGCAACTTGGGCCACTTACTTTGTTGTTTCACCTGCTCCTTGGTCTTCTTGAGGTCATCCTCTAGCTCGCTGATACGCTGCCTGAGCTTCGTACGCGACTGTTGCATGGCGTTCAGCTCTTCGCGCACAATTTCTACCTCACCCGTCAGCTCATCCACTTTGACAATCAAATCGTCCTTGACAATGTTGAGTGCATTTCTGTGGCAAATGATTGATTGACATAAGTGTGTCGTGCACTCATCAAATTAGTCACACTTACTTGGTCGCCAGCAACTCATTGTTCTCCATGATGAGATTCTCCACCTCCTTGCCCATGCCTGTAAAAGCATTGAAAAAGCAATTAGTAAAGAAATAAAAATGAAAAAAATATATATATATAAAGATTGGGTGTGGAATGCAAGTAAATGTTATGTGGAATGTAAGAAAATTAAACAAATTAAGTGCAAACTGAGTTTATAACGTTTAAAAATGTTATTGAATGGGAAACGTTTATATTTGACATGCATGAAATTGGAAATTAAACGGAAAATGAAAAACGAATTTCAGTGGAATTGATGTAGTTTGAAATCAAAGTCTAAGCCTGAACCAATATAAAATAACCAAAAAAACTAATAAAAATAATGATAACTCAAAACCAAAACTGTGAATAATTCAAAATATGGCTAGATCACCCACTGACACCAACAGAGAATTAAACTGAAGTTTGAAGACCAATGCAGACGAAGAAAGTTAATTGAAGACACTACTTACATAGGAGAAGACTACGAATAGTTAGGAACTATAGCTATGTATGTATATATATATATATCGTGTCGCACTGGAAAACTTACCAAAATAGTTGTCGTTAGCTTTTATTTGTTGTAGGTGTCGGTGTTTTGTGTTGTGGTTTTTTTGAACAAAAAGTTTTTAATTTTTTTTTGGTTTTTTTTTAATTGTGGGGAATAAGGTAGTTTGGAATAAATAAAATTATATTGGCATAAAAAAGAGAAATTTGAAATTTCATTAGAGGTCAATAAATATGATATTTTATTAGGCTTTGCATGATGACAACATTATCTCGAGCACATTAATTCCAACACATTTCACAAAACCAACATCGCTTGTGAATCCGATGATTTATATTTTAATTTACTTTGTTTTTGTTTTTTTTTCAGTCGATTATCGTATGATATT
This sequence comes from Drosophila planitibia, assembly GCA_035043785.1. Classification (NCBI taxonomy): domain Eukaryota; kingdom Metazoa; phylum Arthropoda; class Insecta; order Diptera; family Drosophilidae; genus Drosophila; species Drosophila planitibia. The sequence goes on from JAWNMS010000023.1 coordinate 1,090,170, forward strand.
TGATGTATTTACAGGTTATATAGATGAATCCATATATGTAGGAATTATATGGTCTTGTTGGTCGAGTTTCTTGTGGTTGTGGTTGTTGTTCTTGGACATGGTCTTGTGTGTGGTACCTACCTGAGGATGCGTACTCTCCTGGATGTACCCAGCTGCCTATTACAGGAAAAGGAGAGAGAGAGTGTGTGTGAGACAAGAGTGGTAACCAATGAGTCCCGATTTCGCAGAGAATAGGTTTTTGGTATATGTGTGCATTTGTTGTTGTGGATTGTTGTGCATGAAAAGAACATTTCAAAAAATATATAAAAGAGAATTGTAAAAATTGCATTTGAGTTTAGTTATAAGAGACCTTTAAGCCAAAACGTGCGATAATTCATTTGGAGTACGCCGAGAAGGCATCCAACTCTTACCTGTAACAATCTCATTCTCTTCGCTCTCTTCGTTATCCGGGAAGGACAATTCTTGGTATAGATTATTGTCCGAGCGGTGCTCCTTTTTGGTAGTCGAACGACCAACTGGGATTGGTTTTTTTTATATTTGTATTGAATTTTGTGGGTTCATTTCGTTACGGTTTTTGTTTAGTGAAGTTAACACAAACACAAAAGAAAGTAGAAAATTTGGAAAATTAGTACGAGTTGCAGTTGGTTAGCTAAAAGAAGAGCAGCCAGATGGAAAGAGCCTCCCATCACTTACCATTTGCGGGCACATTTGGCACAACGGGACTTATGTCTGGACTCTGTGGCGAACCGGCCAGCGCATCTGCTGCACCGGCACGTTCGACGCTGCTAGCCAAATTGTCCAGTTCATTCTGCAGCGATGGCGGTCCCGATTCATCCGACTGACTGCCCGCACTGCAAATCGTCTCCGTATCCAACATGACAGAGTTCTCCAGAGAGGCAAAACCGTAGGAGACGGGACCAGAGCTACGCGCGACTGGATTGAGTCGGGCCCGACTCACCTCCATGCGATCGGAGGCATTGCTCATTTGGGAGTGAGTCGAACCCATCAGCATTTTGGTGCGTTCCATGTAGTCCACATGGTTCTTAAACAGCTCCGTGTAGCGTTCATGCAGCCTGGCATACTCCTGTAAAGTTACAGTAAGTCACGTCAAAGGTCAACAATTTGTTTGTAATTGACTGCCTACCTTTTTGAGGTCCGCCTCGCGCTCCTCCAGGCGACTGGCATGCTCTACGCTGTTCTTGTGCTTTAGTTCCAGCATGCGCACAATACTCTCCAGGGCCTCCAGTCGGCTGGCGAGCTCTTTGTTTTCCTGCTCGGCCAGGTCCTCCGCCTCCAGCAGCTGTCGAGACAAAGGTTTAATTTATTCTGATTTCATTCGGGTTTTTTCCAACAAACTTTTGTGTCTCACCTTTTGCTCGGACTGTTTGCGTGCGCTCTTCTCTCGCTCATATTGTGTTACCAACTGTTCATTGTCCTCGCGCAGCAGCTCCACCTCCACGTCCTGCTCCTGATTGATGCGATACGAGGCATCCAGGCACTCCAGCACGTTCACGAGCAGTGGCATCAGGTTCTTAACCACATCCTCGTCATAGCGATTGATCATTCGCTCGAACTCCTGATAAATGCTGCCAGCCAGCTGCTGCACCTGCAGTGTGAGGAGAAGTGGGTGCATCAATTTCAAATACAACGCAACAACAACAACGACAGGCAAGTGCAATTCGGTGCGAATAAGATAGATATAAAGAGAGTAAGGTGTTAGAGCACGTTAAGGGCTTAATTAAACCCGTATCATAATTGCGGTTTTGCGGCTGCTTCGTTTTATGAATGAAGAATCGTAAAATGGAAGCCCAATGAAAACACAAGTCAAGTGTGTTCAGCCGCGAGACGACCGAAAAGATGGTTAGATAAGAGCCAGACAGACGGTGGGAAAGCTGAGAGGTCAAAGTTAAACACTTCCCATGCCATTTTGGTTAGTAACAGGAAAAAAAAACAAATAATTAATGAAAGACTCAAAGTGCAGATCATAACAAAACGAGAGAGTACTTAGAAAAACCAAACACATAAACAAATGTAAATATCGTGCGTTTAGGTAAAACAAAAAACAAATTAGTGAGAGAACAATTATAAATGAAACAACAAATTTTGAACTCACAATGCTGACAACCTCTTCATTCTGAAAGAGAGAAAAAAAGAGAAGAGAAAAGGGCACGTAAAAAACTAAAGTTTATAATAAAATTAAAATTATACACATTTAAAAACTAACAAACAATCGAAACCCATAAAGTGCACCGCCTGTTTTAAGAATTAAGTGAGTGTTAAACATAAAACATGAAATGAAACTTAAGACAAATGTTTAGATTAAATATAAAAATAACCAATCTATTTAATATAAATAATAATTGTTATCTTCGGAGTGCCGAAGACTAAATACTCTTGCAGACATATTGCCAGATGTTCGATATAAAATACTAATACCCTGCACCATAAACGAACTCACGGGGCCATAAATATAAATAAATAAGCAGCAAATATTTTTTCAATAAATTATAATACCCGGCTTAAGGGTATACAAAATCAATTAAAATTCAATTCAATTCAAACTGTGCTTTGTGCGTTCAATCGTGGCTGGTGTTCCGCATTCAAGAGACCCCTTAATATAATGTTAAACCCAAGGTTGAGCTGTGTGTACGGTTTATAAGGCCAGCCAATGAATAGGCATAGAAGCTAATTCAGCTCGAAAGTTGTTTGAAGTTTAACCAGTTTCATAGCTCCAAACAGCAAGAAAAGCACGCATATGCGTCACAGCTGTGACGGAGCCGGTTGAATGAGTAAAAGTGAGTTTGAGTTGGCAGGCAGTTTTTAACTCAATTAACAGGTAGCCAGCCCTATTTGAACAAGTGAAGCATGCGGCTATCTACTAAAGGGTTTGCTTTTTTTTATTCAGACGCTCGATGAGCTCATGAGCGCAGCATTTGCATTGAGGTCGGCCCGAAGCGAAGCTGATAAAGTGCAAAAATCAATGAAGCTGCTTTGATTGCCAGAAAATAACAAGAAGTGGATTGTGGGGGGTGGTTGAAAAAAAGGTGGGGGGGGGGGGTACATAAAAATAAACTGCTGCAAATTGCGTGAGTCGACATTAAATTAGGCAAACGGACTTTTTATTGATTTCTATTCTCTACATTACTCACTCTCTCTCTCTCTCTTGCTCTTTCTCTGTTTCACTCAACTCCTTTTTGGCATTTGGTGAATGTGAATGTCAATGACTCGTTATGTTGGTCAGCTGATGCATAATAAACAAGCCCAAAAGGCGATTGAATAAGAACAAGAGTGAGAGAGATAGAGAGAGAGAGAGAGAGAGTGAGGGAGACGAAAAGGGAGAGGAGAAACAGAGAGAGATAAAAAGCAGACATTTGTAACTGTGATTATGGCACTTCTTGCTGAGCATATTGATATTATCTTGCAGTGAACAGTGAAAACTACTTGTGGTTCAGTCATGAATGGTCTTATCAACAAAAACAAAAACAAAAGCAGCAAAAGCCCGCATGAATCACTTGACAACAAAATGTATACCTTCTCGGACATGACCATATTGTTGTCCTCGGTGCCATAGACTGTCTCAGCGCCCGACTGTGGTCCACAATTATTGAGCATTGTGTCATCGTTGTCCATCATTTTTGTTGTTGTTGTCGTCGTTGTCTTTTTCTCTCTGTATTTCCTAGTCTCTGTGTTGGCTTCTTCTTCTTTCCTCCTAACTACGCATTCGAGTGTGGGTAGGAGTCTGTTGGTGTTGGTGTAAGTGTGTCTGTATGTGCTTGTGTGTAGGGGGTTGGGTACACACACTGTCACACGTACGTCACGCGTTATGCAGCTTTCAACCCCAAACAACAAAAGCAACAATCCAGCTACTGTGTGTGATGCGACCACAGAAGCACACACATATACAGGCACCACCGATACAGGTGCAGTGGTTAAAATATTCTTGTTGTTGTTGCTGTTATTTTCGTCGTGTTTACGAATTTTTCTATGTATATATATATATTATTTAGCTCGTTTATTTTGAATATAATTGCATATTGGGCTTGTTTTGCGTGTCACTTTTTATTTGACGTTTTTCGCTGTGGCTATGTTTGGCCATCATCCTCTTTCCCCCCACCGTTTGCGACGTATTTTGGACTTGATTTCATTTTTTTCGTGTACGTTTTTCACACATTTCCGCTACGTGTCGCACCTAGCTAACATAACAACGGCATACACACATAACTCGAGCACAAGTTTATGCACTATTATTAACGAAACACTTCTTTTTTAGCACATTTTAGCAATGAATATTTGTAAGACCAAAATGCGAGCGACCGATTTTCATGATGAATGAGAAATGACTGCAGTGTTGGCAAATGCAATTATCACTAAGAGTGACCATATGAAGCATAAAAGTATCGATATATCGATTTCCCTTATGACACGCTGTCTTTTTGACGTTTGAGTTGTTGTTGTCGTGTCTCGCTTTCGCAGTTGTATTTCTTTTGTTTTTTTGCATTTAATCCACCATCCAATTCGAAATGGTTTATGTTAAAAACTGGGAGGACTTTGAAATTGCGGCCGAAAATATGTACATGGCGAATCCACAGAATTGCCGGTACACCATGAAATACGTGCACTCCAAGGGACACATACTGCTCAAAATGACGGACAACGTGAAGGTAAATTCAATTTTGTCAAGCAATGAGTAAAATTTTACTTATTTTTGTATTTCTATTTGCTTGCAGTGTGTGCAGTATAAGGCGGAAAATATGCCCGATCTGAAGAAAATTGAAAAAATCACAAGCAATCTGGTCGGACATATGGCGTCCAAGGAGTAAAGTCAACATTAAATTGGCCACGGCAGCAAATTTGGCATCGCACCGAACAACAACAAATGTGAACTGTGTGTTGTGGATGTTGTTGGTATTCGATATCCGGTATGCGGATTGATCGCCGTGTGTTGCACCTGAAATTGTTTAGTTAGTAAGCGCACTGAGGCCATTGCCAGCTGTTAAGCATGTGTTAACACGAGTAGTTACTGTTTAAATAACATTTTATAAATGTTAGCTCCTGTACACAGCCAGCCGGAACGGCACCAGTGCAGATTTTTTTAAATTTATAATACTTTTGTATTTATTGTAATGTAAAAATGGGTTCACTTAGCTGCGATAATGTGACATATTGAAAAAGTCGTGCACATTTCCATGAAATGCTTTAAAGAAATTAAATTGTGTTTTTTTTATAAGTGGCACTTTCTATCGATTATTGTGGTATGTATCGACACGTTGTGCTTTGAACTGTAGGGGGCGCTGCACGGCAGCCGATATTTGAATTTTTGACGGGCCATGCATTGAGTTATTTTTGTTTGCAACATTTTTACACTTGTAAGCTAGGTATTTTGTTTGTAATTGGTGGTTTTTTAAATATTTTTTTCAGCTACTTTGGTTGAAAAATTTTAATTGCCTAGCCATTAAAGTGATTAAACAGCCAAAGCAAACAATTTGCCAATGGACAGGTGTCGCTGAGTCAGTGAGATTCAAAAGAACGTTGTTGTTATTGTTGTTGTTGCTGCTGCTCAGTCGCTGACCGCTGTTACTCACTTAATAAGCGGGGAGCAAATATTTGACTATTTGCATATGGGGAGGCACTCGAGTTTATTTGCCACAGGAGATTGACAGCGACTGCGGGCTGTGCAAGTTTGATGCCTCAACTCATGACATCACACACAAAGAGCGAGAGACTGAGAGAAAGAGAGAGAGAGAGAGATAGAGAGAGATCGGTAGCTCGAGCAAAGTGTTTGTTAACCAAAATGCCAGAAGAAGTGTTTGCGCATGCAGAAACAAGTGCCTGCAACTAGGCAACTCAGTAGCCACTTTGGATTAAAGCACCTTCTAAATGACAAAAAAAGAAGACGTTTGTTTGACCCAAAGAAACGTAAAACGTTTAGGCCGGTTTTTTGTCTTTTGATCGGCCGTCGGTTGCAGCTCAAGCGTCTGCACTTGGCTTTGATTAGAGATGCCGCCAAAAGATGCGATGAAAGATCATGGAGAGAAGTGGAGGCGACTTCGTTTCCGGCAGCAGAGAGTTTTTTTTTTGCGGGACAAGCTCATTTGGCTTCTGTTTGTCGGGGTCTTCTCCTCCTACTTTATCGGATGTTTGTGTTTGCGATTGTGTTTGCCGTTTTGTGCTTTTGAATATGTTGTTTACCATGCCTTCATTGCGATCACAATCACTTTGAGCACAGTAAATGCAGCCATCATAAACCAGAGCTCATAAATTTTAAAGCACAATCGAAATCTACAAATCAAGTAAATAAACATTCAATCTGAAAATATATATATATATCTGTAAATTTATATATATGACAGCTACTGGTATTTGAAAATCATAAACGTTCAACATTCAGCGATCGTTACAAGTCGATAAAGCAAGCGAACCATTGGGTTTAATTAGGCACAGTGTATTGGAGCTAGTCATGATAAACTTGACAAATAACATAAATGCATTTATTGCGGGTGGCTTTCACGCTCCCTAAAGCTTGATCAAACATTGTCATTGAGTATTATATATACCTATATTTACTACCAGTATTACGCTGCGATGCGCTTCTTTTTTTTGTTTTTTGTTTTTTATGACACCCACTGTGGCGTCAATTATAAAGATATTTAAGTACAGTTACCCAGCAATTAGACAGGGACTTAAAACTTGCACACATGCCACGAACGAAATCCCTGAGGTTTCACATATAAATTACGGCCATTGATAGTCGGTCATATGACAATTAGTTGTAAATTAAGACCATGTCGGCGGCAAGTGCACAAAACTTAATAACCAGGCTTAAAATGTCCCACTACCAAAATGGCTGACAAAAATGTGATTTGTGTCGGTCTCCTTTGCACTTTTGTGGGCCGAGCAACAAAGTTTGTACAGTTTTCCGCTTCTCTCGCCCCATCTGTATTCACTTCAGTTATGCAAATAAGCCACGTTTAATTATGACCATTAGCCACTGTTGAGCGGCTACCGTTTTGAGTCAATACACTACAAAACGACTGCCGATGGCTTTTCGAACTTTTCTTAAGCATTTTAAGTTGATTTAAGTTGGGTTTCGGGGCGGCATACATTTAAGATTCGCTTTGTTGTGCAAATGGTAGGCGCAACGGTGGCAACTCGATGACGATAATGGTCATTAATGACTACTTTATTGACGCAATCCATTGACCGAATTGTGATATACCGAATTTACTGTGAATCATCATGCTGATTCGTATAAGGTGAGGCACATTTATTTTTTGAAGGGGGGACCTGATTACATTTGAGATAATGAATTTAGTTGGTTATTTTTGACAAGATTTGTTAAGATACGTTTTAGCAATTATGTGTACGAAACTTTAAAGATAATTGTATTTGTTTCAGAACATTTCAATTAAACAGTAAGTAAGAATATGTTAAAGAAATATGTATGTATTACCAGTCAAAGATGTGAAAGATATAAGAAATACGTTGTTTTTAAAGAATTCAAAGCATCTTTATTTTTTTTTTGGATAAAAAAACTGAGAAACTGAAAATGCAAAAACTTGCTACTTAAGCATATTTATGTGTTTATATTTTTACTCGACTTTTTCGCTGTGTATCGTATCTTGAAAATTATATCAAATTATTTTCAGTCATAATACCGTACAACACCCATTACTATTATTAAACATTGACCCATTCGACATTATATCAAACGATTACTTTCCCGCTTTTCGCATTTAAAATCGTAAAGACAATAAACATGAATAACTCCGGAAGAGGCGCAACGTCCGGACTATCTTTGACGTAAAGCGCTGCCCTTAGTAATAAGTTGAGTTATCAATATCATTCATCATTTTGCCGTAGCTGGCTAATCAATGTGAGTGAGCAAAACAGGGGTGACACAATGTCTATAAGGAAACAAGAAGTATCATTTCATTATAATTGAATCACTTTACAAGCGACACACAATTTTCGTGAAATCGCTGAGCTATCAATGACTGACATAATATGATATTAAAGTGCTACAGCTAATTGGAAGCAGAAATTCAACTCAAGTCGGGCAGGTAAACAGATTTGTCATATATATTGTTTCTGGAAGGAGGCCTGTTCTGCTTTCGGTGGTCTTCGAATAATCAGCGCACTCAAATCAAATAGAAATGGTTTCGGCACTTTTAGCGATTTCCAAAGTTGGTTGATAAATGCAATTGCTGCTAATAATACATGCTATATACGGGGTTATATACGACATTTCGGTTGCCTTGTATTCGTAACATGTTATTTATAACGAGGCGTGCCCACTGCCTGTTGCCTTGGTAAATCAACGTCTTTGATTAGAGCTTAATACATCTTGATAGGTAGCGGTGGCAAATTGATAAATCAAATATTTGTACTATTATAACCAGCCTGGCATCGGCATAGCTCGGTGGGCTTATCATGGAAAACCAATCTACTCCATGAAAACGCAAGTTAATTGCTGGATTTGCCCACACTCAAGTGACCATTTCCGTGCAGTAGTTTTCCTAAGGCGCGACGCGTTTTTAAACGCGCGCAAAACGCGTTCATGTTCAACTTCAACTTCAGGTTCAGCTTTGGATCTTCACCGCATCCGCAGATGTTTACCCATTAGCGTTTTTGGGCGACTAAAATGTTTGCGCTGTGGCGTCGCCATCGTCTGCCTCTTGATGGGGATAGCGGTCTTATAGGGGATGGGGGGTTCAGTGTTGAGGGTGCGGAGTTCGCAGCATAAAATCATTTTCTCTAAGCATTTTTGGCATTTGTTTACCTTTGAATTATTGCAAATGTAAGTACAGACGTCGTACAGTTGAACAGCGTAAGTGCGGTAGCTTCACTATTCGCGCCGAGTGTGTGGACAATGATTGTCGGACTTTAAAGTCCGAGCAGAGTGGTTGCCACTGGCGCCACAGTGCCCCACATTGTGCCCCGCACGTAAATTCATTGAAATTCCCTTTTAATGGAGATTAATGCGCATAGAGGCGCCCCCTTGATGTTGATTTTGCTAAATGTTTTCGAAAAACTATTTGTACTCCTATTTATTTAGACATTTTTGTTTTGTTATGTTTTTCGCATTGTTTATTACAGTCGGGCTAATTAAGAACGTGGGAAAGTGCAGAGATTGTCATAACTACTTAGTGACTACGTGACGTATACGTAAATTGTGGCTGAGAGCAGCTGAAATTCAGGTCAGTTCATTAGATGTTTCTAAACGATACTTTTGAAAAAAAATCCGGCTAGGATGCTGTAACTGCGCTAAAGCTCAACCGATTTTCAAAAGTAATAGCCTTTTAGCCATGACATGCCATCAGGGAAAATTCTTATTACAGTGATTGAGGGCTACATACACTGTGCCCTGTGGGATCTCTTGCCCCCTGCTGAGCTTACAGCTCTTCCATCAATCGTAGTACTTGAACGAATGTCAGCATCTTTATCTTTGTTTATTGAGGGTTTCAATGTTCTTCAGGTTGATAACATGAATAATACTAGCTATGATGTGTCTTGAGACTCCTCCTCATTGCCATTAGATCGGCAGAATCCGTTACTGACTTAGTTCTTAGTCTACAATTGTTTCTTTATAGCTGACTAACTACTTTTTTACTCATCAATAGTTCCTCCAATAGCCCGAATTAAAAACTTATGTTGAGAAATGGCTGACTATACTTTGAACCCGCTGTCGTTGTTGCCTCATTGCTCCCGACTGCCAATGGAGATCCACTTGAAAGCCGACAAATCAAGCGATACAACTATAACCCACATTTTATTAATGCCCAGCCGAAATAAAACGATTAACAAATATTGTGGGCTAAGAAATGCTTTTGACGCCTAAGAGTATTTCACTTTTATGACCAAATCAATCAATTTCAATGCAATTTCAATTAGAGTGCTACAAAGTAGAGGACCGATTGATAAGGCAACCAAAGTCTGGCATATAGCGACTACGGAGCGATCACAAACCAATCAAGTTGACCAAAGGGTGGCCATAAAACATAGACCACAATTGAAACTCCGTCCGAGCAGATGAGATTCCGAGTGCTGTTATCGGGGCAGAGACCCTCCCCGCACACTTTCTGTATGTATAATAAACCATTTTAATATTTTTTAATTATGAAAACAAGTTGATTATATAAATTAAATCGCGGAAGCGATTAGATTACGTGTCTCGAGTGACACTACGACGCTTAAAGTGCAATTTAAACGGCTTTAAACAAATTTCTATAATTTTGTTATTTTTTGTATACTACTTAGCAATGCTATCGGCTCTGACTAAAAATCGGTGGTGTTTGTTTTGGGGGTCTTGAGAGCGACGAGTCTCGCCGACTCTGGCCTGATATGCGGTTTGAATTAATTGAAAATTGATTATTAGCGATGGCATAGCAAATGATAAGGCGAGGGGCCTGTTGCACCCCTTCTTTCTTCCTCTCTCCCTCGCTCTTTCGATAAGTAGCTGTGGCAACGGGTTTCAATAATTGAAAATTAATCCATCATAATAGAAGTCAAAGACGAGTGAGAGGACGACTAAGAACTGAAGATAAGTGCGCTCACAAAAAAACCGATAATAAATTATAAACACATTCAAAAAAAAAAGAAGAAGTATATATATATAAATATATATATATATATAAATAAAATGAAACGCAAGGCAAACAAAGCCTGACCGAAAATAAAATATTGATATGTGAGCTCAGGCACAGGGTCTAACCAGGATACGATGATAACCGAGACCAGCAAGAGCGAGAGCAACAGCAGCAGCAGCGTCGTCATCATTATCTGGCAATTGAATTTACAAAGCAAATAATTACAATATGCAGTACAAATATGTATGGAAAAATGTGACTGAGTAACTCGTAACTCGTAACTCTCTGATCAAATACGGAATACAAATCAAAATGCGATTTTCAGGCAGCCAAAAGGTAACCTTATCTCACAGCACAACACAACACGTTTATGTACAGACTCTGGCGCTATAAGGAAGTGTGTCCCGTGTGTTGCCGTGGAAAGGTTAAAAAACTTTGTGGCAACAACAACAGCAACAAGACCATTGACAACGGCAGCAAAATGTATCTGAGCAAACAACTGCCGTGCATTGCTACACATTTTGTTCCACTATCCAAGTGGTTGAGTGGTTGTGGTGTGGTTGACTGGCTGGTTCATTGGTTCGTTGGTTGCCTGCTGGGCTGATGGTTTTCAATGGCAGCGAATTTGTTTACGCTGCGCCTAATGAGCCAACTTTATTTGTGCAGCGCAGCAAGACGCGACCGCAGCTCTCAAACTGAATAGATATCAATATGCAGATACAGATACGGATACACAGTCTACATATTTTGATAGATACAAGATACATACGAGCAGCAGAGCCGCTTATGTGGTGCAACTCTTAAAATAGCCAAGCTAAAACTGTAAAGGATAATGCTGACATCTTGTTAGTTTCCAGAGATGGTCTATGGTAGATTTTACCTACGAACTTCGATACTTTATTAGTTTCATATATTGACAAATACTCAATCACTAACTAAAAGTGACTTTTCTAAAAATCAAATATTTTAATTTCACCACAAATCTAATGCTTGAGAATAATTTATAATCGCTTAGCAATATCTTACCACTTAGCATAGCAATTTCCTCTTTAAATCCTCATTTATAACCCGAAAGCTTAACGCCGAAATGCTTATCATTGAGGAGAATTTTATACACACGCCAATTTCAATCGGTGGCTTATCGTCATCATAATTTCGTAGCACCTATATATGCAACTGTCCTGCCTCTTACACATACATACATACATATAAATAAATAAAATTCAATAAAACGCATTTATCAGTTTTAAATAAGTTTTCTCTGTATGGAAGTCCCAGCAAAAACCAAAAACAAGAAGCAAATCAATTCGCGCACTTAATGATAAAAACACAACTCAATTATAAACTTTATCAAGAATGGGGCAAATAAAAAAGAGACAGAAGCGCGCAAACATTAAAAGTTTTTTTCCAATGTTGAAATTGAATTAAAATTTTATGTCAATAATTGAAATTTACTTTATTAATGCCAATTCCCAATGTCTATAATGATGAAATGCATAATGATAATGATAAAATGTATACTGGCTGATTTTTAATGAAAATTTAAAAGCTGCTCGTTGATAAATATGAGGAAATAACTGATTGATTGATGCTTAATTAAAGATCTTTTTTTTACGGTTGAATAATTAAAATTGGTATTCGTAGAATTCTTTATATATTGAATGAGGATTTATGAATTGTATACCGGAAACGTAGAAAATTATGATATATGATTTAACAAAAATATTCTACAATCTTATAATCGTTATTCAAAGATAATATAGCTTTAAAAAAGCCCCAAAAGAATTAGGTGAAACTTGATTAATGCCCCTTCCCTCTATGGAAGTATGTTGCAGTAACTGCATTAATCAAAGTCTCGCCTCCGTTTGCATTGTAAACTGTAAATAAATAAAAATACCAACAGTAATATGATTATCATAATAATTTTTTTCATATAGAGTCTCTTTGGGTGGCCGCAACTCATGCAACATAGTTGGCCAACGCTTAAATATGCAACGCGTACTTGTGGATACGTGCAATCGGCAATCTGCAATCCGCAACTGCAAATGTTTCTGGATATGTGGCTGTATCGGTGTTTATATCAGCGCTCAGTTGTAAAAATTATTTATTGATAACGCAATTTAATGCCAATTATTTGTACACAAATATTTGTTTAATTATCAATTGCATGTCGCTTTCAATTGAGGTGCGTGGATGGGCGTGGCATCAACTTGGCCGCATGATTAATGACTCGATACTGAACCGTTCAAAATTGTTTTGCAAATCTTGTAAAATTTGCTGGCTAAACAAATCGTTAGACTTTAAAAAGCCAACCCTTGTGCTAATAAAAACCCCTCAACTGGGCCAACCCTTAAATCAGCATTTGTTTGCTCGGCTAATAGGCACTGTCTGAACTTTTGTTCAGCATTTCGCTGGGTGTCAGAAATTTTTATGGCATTATTGTGCACTTATCGGATGAATTAACACGACAGTAGAGGGGTTGCCATTGAGCTTGGCCAAGGGGGGTTGGCTCTGGCACGCCTTCGCCCTTGACCGCAAAGCTAAATTGCAGCAGCATATGCGACAATTTTATTTTATTTTTATTAGTAATTCAGTTTTTGACATTTGCTGGGCATAATGCCTGATTAGAGTCATACTAATATGCCGGAAATTTCACTAACTATTTGAAGTAGCTGGGTGGGAGTCGAATGGGGGCGGAAAGGAGCAGATGCGGCCACAGTTAGGAAAATGCAACTCTAATTGCGTATTTACGCAACCATTTCCACAAAATCAAAACAAAATCAGGTACAAGGACACTGACAGATCCCCAAAACCCAACGGTCAGTCAGCTCTGCGTTTGTGTGAGTGAATGTGTTGTTTGTTATATAACGTAAACTATTTTGAAAAAAACACCAATCATAGTGCACACAGCTCACAATGTTCTGGCTGATGGCCAGCTCTGAAAAGCACTTTTCTTCTGCTCCCCTTGCTGGCCGTAAATGTTAGTTAAATGCACGTGGATGAGTAGATAAATATCGTATAATGAAAATGAAATAGGAAAGGGGTAACAACAATAACAACGCAGACAACAAGCAGCTGCAAGAACAACAGCAATCAGTCGCAATCCTCGTTGCAGTCATCGCACTAATTTGGAGCTAGTTTTTTGGGGTTCATTTCGGATTCGTGTTGGCTGAGTACGTGGCCAAAGAAAATACACTTTAGCACGTTTCTTGTTAGCCAACAGTTGCCCGGCCATTGCATGATGATATACTTACTAACACATGTCCATACAATAAATAAGTGAACTGTTTGCAACTGCTACTCCAGACTGAGTTGGCGTTCTTCCAGACAGCCAGCTGAATAGTCCGTCGTTGTTTATTTTGGCATAGGTGAATAGTTCAAATTAAGGCTCAGACATTAGATGAACAACAGAATTTCAACTATAAAGACTAGAGCGAGTACTTGGGGATTGTTGTGCAGAGAAAGTCTGGAGCGGAATGGGAAACTGGGCAGAAGCAGAAGCCTGTATATCGAATCTATGTTGATAGATTGAGGAGAGTCTCAATTGCTGAATTATATGACTTTAGTTGTATTTATAAGTCGAGTAAAGTATTCGAAATATTAAATGTAAACTATGAAATATAGTTTGAACATAGTTATGGGCACTTATGTAGAATACTTTCTCTTGATTCCTATAAGTAATAATAATAATTAAGTTAATGATCATATAAAATATAGTCAAAAGTCGCATAAATCTTGTTAAAAAATCGTTTTATTTGTGTTCTCCTCTTAATGTTTCTCTTCCGAGTCGCCAAATTACAGCAGCCGATTAGTTGGTCATTGAGCAATGTCATCTAAAAGATCACTTAGTAATCCATCAAGACAGCAATAAATGTCAACACACACATAGAATTGATGACCAAAGCGTATGGGCCATAAAACGCTTACATTTTGTGTATTTGTCGACGATATAAATATGGTCGACCAATACTACGGGTACTTGATATAAAAAATGCATTATTTGGACATTAGGTGTTGGCCGAGCAAGTTATAAAAACCGAACGTTGAAAGGAATCATTTATATCATTTATTGAGGCAGCCAGAGACGAGACACCGATTTGTGTGGCCATAACAATTGAATATCAATGAGCGGAGAAAACAGACAAAGGACATTATTGATTTTCGGTCTTAAAGCGTAGATTTAACTGAGGCTTGAAAACGAATGTCAGTCAAGTCAACTAACTGCCTCCTTAATTGCTGCTCTAATGATGTGCCGGGCTAACCAGACCAGAGAGTGCCGTCGCCGTCGCTGTCACCGTCGTCGCCGTCCTAGTTGATTATGAAGTCGAGGCCTCCCAAACTCAAACCCAAACCCAAAACCCAGAGACGATGCCCAAACCCGTCTGCTGCTCAACTGGCTCAACACTCCATAATGATGGCAATTATAGCTCGTTTTTCCAACAATTTATATGAAATTTTGCAGCCAGGAGCGCCAGAATCAACGGGACAAGGCCACGCCCCCGCACACACCGCCACACGACATTTTTTACGCTGCGGCCCCAGCAGCGACAAATGGCAACGCCCAGCATTTATTGTCAGCCCGCTCGCACTCACATTGGTGCAAGCGAGTTGGCATGCGCTGAGCGCCTCCATCTTGAAAGCGTGCTGCGAGAAGAGAGCAAACGGAGAGCGAGTGGATGAGAGCAAGAGAGTGAGCAAGAGAAAGAGAGATGCGAAGAGAGAGAGAGCACAGCCAAGGTGCTAACGAGTTTTTGGTGGTGGGCAATTAACCAGATACTCGACTGTACACTGAGAAAAATCAAGCAATTAACTTAAGATTAAGATTAAGAGTTTCATTTTGGTAGGAATTTTGTAAGTATATAAATACATTAACAAGCGCGATTGCATAGTTAAAAAAGTTATGTGTACACCGTCGAAGAAAAAATTATAAATATCCTATATTCTTCATATTATTTTAACAGTTACAATGTTTATTAAACGACGAATATGAGGTGAGTATATTGGATGGTAATTAAATGAAATCAATTTCTGCATACACATAATTTAGGTATAGTTTTTTCGCGCAGTGCACACTGCGCTGCCACACGACACGTCTCTCAGTGCGTGCTAGCCCACCCCAAAGCAACTGCTCTCAGTGCACGCACACAATCACAGACAGACGACGACTGGCTTTGGAACAGCCCAATCAATGCCGATATGCGACTCCAATACTTACTATATGATACGGGCACGGGTCGGCGTTGAGCACAGTCGTTGATTAGCGCTCGTCGCGTCGAGTTCGCAGTCGCAGTGAGTCAACTTTTTAGACGCGCGCTTTCTAACCGAAAAACGCAAGCAAATCGCTCGCAAAAAAAAAAACGCCCACAAAGTGCCAAAGCAAATTGTCAAAGAACAAAAAGTATACAAACAATAAAAATAACAATAAGAGAGAATATTGTTATTACTATAATTGAGAAAGAGGCGCGCGCGTAGACAAAGCATGTCCAGTGCACAAGTGTCACAGCCACCGCCGCAGCCGTCGCCACAGCAGACGCAACAGACGCCTCACATTAGCCAGTTGCTTATTAGCCACATTGCCGCCGTCCAGCAACGGGCGACAACAACGCCACCCGCCGCTGTCGAAGCCGCCACTGATTACGATCAGTGCAGCAACACTTCATCGCCCAGATCGAGTGGCAGTCACAGTCCAGCAGCTGCTGCAGTCGCCTCCAGTCCGACGCACTCATCGGCGACGACAGGTTCACCGCACAGCGCCTACGCACCCACACACAGTCCAATCGTAACGCAGGAAACGCCAACGGAACACCAGCAACAGCAACAACAACAGCAACAACAACTCCATTCGCAGCTGACAGTTGCTGCTCCCGTCATGCCACTTCTGGTGGCGCCCATTCCCGTGGGCTGTCAGGCGACCGGAGTTGGCCCACCTCCAACACATCATCAGCATACACACGTCCCGCATCAGCGTCTCTACGTCGAGGGCAACTTTCCTCAACATCACATGCCACATCCTGCTCTGGTGAATGGCGCCTATCCGCTGCCCAGGCTGCCACTTGCAGCGGTCATGCTGCCCGCCAATGGAGTGGTACCTGCAACAACGCTACCGCCGCCACCGCCAGTGTCCATTCCGAATACCAGATGCTCACCGCCCTCAACCACAGCACTACAGCAGGCGCAGAGTCAGCCGAAAAAATCCTTCTGCATCGATGCATTGCTCGCGAAGAGTCAGCATCAAACCGGAGACAGACCACAGCCCAACACAGCAACTGATATGATTGTGGATGATCATCATTTGGCTGCATTGCATTATGCTCGGGATCAGGCGGAACTGAATCACGCCTTTGTAGCAGCTTCGAATGCGGCTGCGGCAGCGGCTGCCGCCGGCATCAGCGAGCAGGAAGCACTGCAGCGGATACGCGAGTCGCGGGAATATGATTCACCCAGTCCCGACGGCATGTCCAGGTGCGTTTCAGATTAATTTATTTTCACTAATTACCAAATATCGCGAATAAGATTTTTAAAGAGTGATATTTGCATCATTTTGTATGAACCAAGTTGTTTGAAATTCAGACGAATAAAGTAAAAAAAACATATCAGAAAACTTTAAAACATCTGCTCCGTCTGTCAAAAACAGATTCTTACTTGAAGAATGATTAGAAATAAACGTATTGACTGTGTTTAAATATAAAATAGTTTCTTGAAAAGTATATTACAACTTTTTCTAATATTTAAATTCTTTAGTTTTCATCTTATACGTATTGAACTCATTAGATAATCGGAACAACATTTTTATAGAATTTTAAAAAGCAACATTAAGATAAGTTTTAAGGTCTCAAGATTGGTTTCAGAAAATAATTGGTAAGCGTTTTACAATTACGCAAGTAGTGAAATATGTATTCCTATTCTCTTGCGTAAATTATTTAACACTTTCAGCAATTGTTTTACCTCTCTAACCATTAACCGATGGTAATTCCACTCATAGGCAGTAGCTTTCTGTTAAACCCAACAAAATGCCGAGCGGAAATACCAAACAATGCTTTTGGGCTTTAAAGTAGCTTTGTTGGCACTCGACACAACATGGCCGAAAAGCTAACAATGGAGTAGAGTAACCTAAACTGGTCACGTTGCCATCATTGTGATTGCGATTACGTATACGCCCGGTGTGCGGCCCGATGCGAATATGTTTAAGTGTGCGAGGTGGCAAAGCAAACAAATTAGTTGTGCAGCCAGTCAGCGTGGTTTTAATTGTTTTCAAAACTGTCGCGTAACCTGAATTTGTCTTGTTGATGTTAGAGATTTGTTAATTGTCGTATAGGGTGTCCTAATCAATGTACAACTATTTTTACAGATCGGAATCTCCCAGCTCATCGCATCGCTCCAGTCCGCCCATCAGTCCCGGTTGTGAGGATCAGCAGCCACAGCATGCGCATCATCCTCAACACTTGGGTGTTATGCGTATTTCCGATTTCCATGATGAGTTCAAGAAACCGATGACCCCACACAGTCCCATCCGTCCACAAGATTTCCCACTCTATGCGGGCGGGCATCCGTATCACCTACTGGCGCAAAGTAACTCCGCTTTTCATAGACCACTGGATCCGTCTGGGAAACCGATACCGGTAAGCATCAGAGCTGCTTCAAATATATTCGGTATATTCAGCTAAAGCAACACATTTCTTTCTTCCCATTTGCCCTTTGCAGATACCAATGGGTCACAATTTTATGCCATCGCAGCTACAGTTTGAGTTTCTGGCACGCGCCGGCATGCTGCATCATCGCATCCCAGAGCTGGCTGCCTATCCGCATCATGCCATATTGGGCAAGACGCGAAGACCCCGCACCGCATTCACCTCCCAGCAGCTGCTCGAGCTGGAGAAACAGTTCAAGCAGAACAAATACTTATCCAGGCCGAAACGCTTTGAGGTCGCCAGTGGGCTAATGTTGTCGGAGACACAGGTGAAGATTTGGTTTCAAAATCGACGCATGAAATGGAAGCGATCCAAGAAGGCTCAGCAGGAGGCCAAGGAGCGGGTCAAGTCACAGCAGCAGCAGCAACAACAAAATGCACAGAGCACCACCAGCTCCACCAGCAGCACCAGTTAGTTTCGCTTGGAGCGGCAACAAAAACCACTTCTAGTCATGCCATGAACAACAGCCCGTCCGCCTGGTGAGACACCCTGTATGCGAATCGCCAACAACCCCCCGCCCCTATACCACAACATTTCATGTGATTGCGCAAAATTAGCTTCGCAATTAGTTGAAATTATTTTGGTCATTGTTGTTGTTGCTTTGATTTTGTATTGCTCGATGTGGGAATTGATTTCGCGAGCAACAGCCATAACAACAACAACAACAACAAAACGCTCTGTGTGATATATGTAAACAAGAAAAAATATAAATTAGACACTGCTACATAAAAGTATTTTCCCATGTACATAAACATAAACAAACATCCCATAATTAATTTGAGTTACGTTAAATATGTGTAATACAGCAAATACAATAAATGAGATTAGTTTAGTTTAGTTTAGTTTTGTAAATTGTAATTGTGTAAATAATTGTAATTATGTAATTTTAAACAAAATGCCGCCATCAATGGAGCGTTAGTAAATTTTATTAAATTTATTTTAAAAATTTAAAATGAAAAATAAAATGTGCTCTACAAATTGCAAACGGGCTTGTCAATTGCTGAAAATGTTCGATGAATTGGTAAATTTGGTATGCAGAAGGTGATAAAATTCCAAGAGAAAGAAATATATTATTAATGGAACCTATTGCTTTAAATCCAACTAGAACTTTCACAAAAGTTATCCATGGATACAGAGAGCTTAACATAAAACTCTATTAAAAAAAAGTTCACAATGATTTAAAGAGTTTAAAGTGTATTAAAAATACATGCCTAAATTCTTATTAGTTATTAACTTAGTACACAGACAGTTTCCAAGAGTTTCAGAAATCGCACAAGTGCTCTTGAAATCAAAAGCTCATTATTGTGTTTAAGTTATTTTTAGTTGTATATTTCAATCAGCTCTCAATTGGATTTGATTCCTCAAAAACAAGGTACTCATAGCTTTTTAGCCCCTCCAAAACAAAGTATCTAATCGCCTAGAATTTTAGAGCTATCTGTGTATGCCCCCCGAAACTATTAATGGTGTATTTATAAAAGTCATATATATATATGTATAGTATATATATATATATATATATATATATATACTATTCAAGTACAATTTTTCAATTTTATACGACAGTTATATCAGCAACTTATCACTGCACATAAATCAAATGCGCGGAGATAATTTAATCAATTTAATTGTTCAGACAATAATTATGTCTAAATTTATAATGTCACTTAAGAATTATTTCGTTAATTAAAATGTAGCTTTTATTGACAACAACTACAATACGAAAAAATCAAAAACAAATATCATTGTGAGCCTCAAAATTAAATACTAGTAGGAAAAAGAAATAAACATTCTTGGGTTTATCAGAGGCAACAAAAATATGTCTGATATGTGGCCTAATCGAAGCTAATGGCTAATCAAAGGTGGCAACATCGAGAAGGTGCTGACAGTATTTGAAGTAATACCTGATAGATTGAATGGCTAGCAATCAAAGTTAATTGGGACAAAGTCCTTAGATTGCGGCACGAGGTAATAAACTTTTTTGTTTCATTTTATTATTTTTAACTGAATTTACTATCTAAAAATAATAATTCGTAATCCTTGTTATGTGCCGAATATAACAACATAAATAAAATCTCTCCCTAACCCTCCAGAGCCCCAGCAAACATCCCAAACAATTAGCTATAGAAGATTATAATCGAAATGAGAAATAAACGACGATTGTGACTAGTCTCGAATATTCCCATATTCCGTGAAAATTCAATAGAGGCAAAAGTCTGGCCACTTTATCACGTAATTCTCAAGTATCTATGAGCGCGACCGTAGCTCATAGACATGAAACGCATATAGAAAGAGAAAGAGAAAGAGAAAGAGAAAGAGAGAAGTCTGGCTTCGAAGGTGGGGTGGGGCATGCCCCGAAGTATGCTTTATATTGTTGTTATTATTGGTTGTTTGATATGCTCGTGTTGTTGTTGTTATTATGCAGCAGTTCTTGTTGTGTTGATTATGCGACTGATGGGCTAATAAAAATTCATTCCTTACCCGCCAGACACTCACCAAACACGTAACGCATTGCGTCAACATAACAAGAGTAGAAGAGGGGGAAAGAGAAGAGTCGGGGAGTGCATACTATTCATTGAATGTTTTTCTTCGGTTCTGTTTTCCGACAGTGGTTCGAAAATAAATTCATTTTTAAAAAGCTGTAGCAAATTTAACTTAGTAAATAAATATTGCTAAAAACGTGTTGACAAAGTTATGACTGGAAAATTCTGATCCGTATGAGGATAGAATCAGAGCGTGAATTTCTATCCACAACAGCATTTATAACTTTGAATATAGTATTAATAAAGAAATCAAACCATCATCAAAAACTCCCAGTTTTTGAAAATCTGTGCATTTTTGACAAAGTTATGGAAAATCATATTCCGTTCCTATGGTACTTTTTGAGAGTATACTATGGTCATGAGTTTCGAGCTGAAAACGCGTTTTAAAATTCCGAATGTATTATTATTCTGCAGGTAAAACCATTATTAAAAAATCATCATTTTTGAAAATTGGTTATGTTTTTACAAAGTTGTGAAAGTTCTTATCCGTCTAGTATTAATAGAGGGGTCAAACCTTCTTCAAAAAGAGCTGATTTTTGAAAATCGGTTAAGTTTTCACAAAGTTATGGGACTGAGCAGGCTTGCAGGGATGCTTGGCATCTGCACAGTTCAACAGCATGCCATGAACTATATGAGCTGATTGCGAGCAACTTTTAACATACTATCTTGAACCAGTGTGCAGTGGCCTAAAGGGACTGAGGTGACTGCTGATGCTGCGCTATTTTGATATGATGCCTTGAAGTGGCCAAGTGTTGAAGTTGAACCTGAATCGGAGCACAAAGGACGTCACAATGGGGAATGCCAACTGTCTAATTCAATTCATGAGCTATTAGCGGGTAATTTGTAACAATTGCACAGCACAATTTCCTTTCAACAGTCTGAATAAAAAGGGTGACAGAGTTCAAACCAAAACCGGAGCGACAACTGGGTTTTGAGTTTTGTGTATTGCTTAATTGTCGGATTGAGCGTTGTTTGGATTTTGGATGCTGTCGCATCTGTTGCAAATTAAATTTGAGTTATAATTTTCTATAAACAGGCACACAATAACCAAAGACTGTGTGTGTGTGTGTGTGCACACCCAGTAAATTGCCATTTGAATTGAGGGTCGCATCCCCCTCTCATGACTTGTCACCAGTTTAGCTCGGCCGCTGTTGCTGTTGTTGCTGTTGTTGCTGGTGTTACAATTTGGTTACCCTAGGGGTGTCTGCATACCCGTTGATCTTCATGTCAACACAGATGATCACATTTTATGCTTATAATTGTGTATGTGTATGTGTATGTGCGTGTGTGTGTGTGTGTGAGTGTGAGTGTCCTCCTGGCCTATGGCTCGATGTGCGCTATTTACTTTTGTGATTTTGGGCATCCATCGAATTTTGCTAATATTCAAACGGCTTTGGCCAAATGTATTTTTGCCCATTTTCCACATTTTACGCATTTTCCGCACTTTCCATTTGATTTTATTGTCAAATATGTGCGATTATTTGTCATATGTTGCATTTTATTATTGTCAAATTTGCATTCGCCCCGAATAACAACTGAAATCGCTGATATAGCTCGTTAGTTAGTTGCCCCGTTGTCTAATGGCTGTTTGCTGTTGGCAAGGGAAGGAGAGCGGATTGATTGTTTGGCATGATAAATCGCGAAACTGATATGACAATTTATGTGACAATTTTCATTTAATTACAACATCTTTTTTGAGCTTGGTGTATGACTAAATTGCAAATTGAAAAATGTGCCGAAACTGAATTTAAATGCTTTGGATCGAATGGCTTAAAAGAATGCGTTTTAAAAGGTTTGAATTTGTTATAAGAATTGCGAATATATTTTTAGATAGTCAACATATGTACACATACAATTTCCTAATAATTTTGTAGGTATCACTCAGTAAAAATCGTAAATTTGCCCAGCCCAGCAATTAATTTATTGATTTATAAAACACACACGCATATGTAGATAGACAAAAACTACAACGCATATTGCTGCTTAATGCCATAATTTCCAACTTGTTTACACAATCCATCTGGCTATATTTTCCAATACACAGACACATGTCAATGCCCGTTAACAATCATCAGTCCAAGCCGTAGTCATAGCCATCAATCTATTGAAGAAAATCCGTGCGTGCGCGCAAAGTAAACAAAAATGCACACCAGAGACAAAAAGACTGAAAGACAGATACAGAAACCGGCAAAAGGGCCATTAGTTTACTGTGCACACTAGCGCACACACAAACCCACACTCACACACTCACACACACATACACTCATCGATATGGTTTTGGACATTGGCAAAGAATTTGTCAAATGATTTCGATTTAATCGCCAGGAAATTTTGCAATCAAAATTCACGAATATCAACGCTAATTGTTAGCGGTGCAGTTGTGTATGCCCCGAGCCCAAAGCGCATTAGATCCCCAGAGAAAGAAAGAGAGATAGAGATAGCGCTAGTCGCTGTCTGAGGCAGATTCCATTGGGATAGACTAAATTGTCACCATATGCGTCAACACGCAATAATTCACCAGAAAAAGTAATCCAAACAATTGACCAGACGAAGCACTGACATCTAATCGAAGGGGTGTGTCTGCTCTCCTCCTGATTCTCTGATTCTCTGACTCGGACTGAATGCCTGCCTGCCTGAATGCCTGCCTGAATGGCTGCCTGCCTGCAGCAAGTGCGGTACACCCCTCGGCTAGTGCTCTCCCCCATCGAACAATCGAGCTCAAACTGTGCTATCTGGTGTTTTGGTGCTAATTGAATTCATTGCCGTTGATCAAGTGCTGCCAAACAACAAATCATCCCCGGAGGCTAATGATACGGACGAGTGAGCTAACTGACTCACTGACTGACTGCAAGCAGCAAGGAGCAAGGAGCAGACACACCAGAGGGTGCAATGGCGAACACGGTGAGGGGTGCAAGGATTGCGGGTGGGCTGCTAATGGCGGGCTCTGCTTCCTCCTTTGTGTATGAGTCTCTCGATGTGCGTTAAATGAAATTAGAAAACCTTATGTTCAGTTAATTAGCAAATTTAAGAACATTGTGGAGAGTTTTGGAGTGGCTTATTATGGGGGAAGCTACGGGAAGCTGAGAGCGTAAAATTGTAATGGGAAATTCCTTTTTTCAGTTGAGTTTCGAGGTAAATAGATAGGACAAATGATTAAAATACTTACGTAAAAGACATTTACATCTTGGAAAGTAAAACTTTGAGTGAAAGCACGAAAACGCATATTTTGGAAAGTATATATAGATCTTGAAAAGGGAAACTTTGATTGGATGCAGGAAAAAATATATTTTGGAAAGCATGTATAGATTTTGAAAATGGAAACTTTGGTTGGAAGCAGAAAAAAATATATTTTGGAACAAGAAGTGTAGAACAAATACAAATATATGAAACCCCATTATAATTTAAGAAATATCATTTATAATAAGAAGTTTCCTTCACGTGTTCCCTTTTCTAATCTTAAGTTTTTCCCCAGTCAGTCTCGGTCTCAGTCCTTGTCATTAATTCAGCTTACTGCCATTTACCAGTCTGCCTACCTTACATCCGTCAACTGCTGATAAATTGGCTAATAAGTTTGAGACCTTTGTTGCAGCCCTTTTAATTGCAACAATTAAAATACAAATGTTTTGCCACAAAAGTCGTAGCGTATGCAAATTAACCCATGTGTCAGGCATTGTGCCTACCTTTTCCAAATTGTACTCTAAACTCTAAACAAACACCGGATAACAACTACAACAACCATAGCAATAACAACGACAACGACAACGGCAACGGCGAGAACAACAAACAAAAATATTAAATTGTAATCCGCTTAAATGAGTAAAAGGCATTAAAACGCATTTGCATAATTGCTGAAAATGCGCGAGCTCTGAAATCAGCCAAGCCCAAGGGGGAAACTGACGAACATTGTCTCTGGGTACTTTCTACGTGGCAAAAGTTTTCCGGGCAATCCAATCAAAAGTGTGCCTGAACCCTCAAGGGCCTCGCCAAGCGATGCACGTGAGGACAATATTTAAAAATGTTTAGCATAATTAATGCGAACCCCGGTCCCGGTCCCCGATACGCTTCGGTTCGTTTTGGTTTTGCTTGGCGGGGTCCGTTTTCAGACAAGTGCACAAAAAGTTAACGAAAATTTGGCGTGCCTAATCAACCCCTAAAACGGCGTTAATTTGCGAGGCGCTGAGCGGGTATGCCGCAGGGTCGCATTATTCACACATACGCTTAACTGAGCGCGCTCACGCTTTCCCATTTCATTTAGGCATTTCCCTAGGGCCTGGGCATGCTCACGGCTCCCCGGCCAACGAAAACCAGAATCCAAAACTGGGTCCAACCGCAGCGTGTGCGTAAAATTGAATTTATTTTATTGCCACTAATTGGCTGAAATACCTGAGGGCGCTTACACCTTTCCACGAATCGCAATCGCACCGCATATGTGTGGGTGGAAGCTGCCGGTTAAGTTGGCTGCAGATGAGGCTTTGAAGTTAGAGCATTACTTGGCTTTTGTATAGAAAGTTTGGCAAAGTTTTGGATTATGTGTCAAAAATGCTAGAGCAAGCCAAATGAACTACTATAAATATTATCAGTACTGTATAATTAGAAGAATTCCTTAATTCCTTATAAACATTTATTTTAATAGATTTTTCAAATACTTCTCAAATATATTTAACGTAGACTTCTTAGGCATTTTTAAAGTAATCTCAATTAGTAAGTTTTGAGTTCCTCACAATTCATATACTATTTTTCAGTCATTAGAATTTACAGTACTCCATTTCCATCGCCTGTATCAGCTTGTTACAAATAAGTTTACCAACATTTCCCCCAATTGGTAAAATCAGGCAATCTAACTAACCAAATCTGAAGCACTCACTACACACATTACATAACATAGCCCGCAAAAAATGAGCTTTCATTTTTTGCACACCCAGATGATATGATAATGGCAATAAAAGATAATAATGCACTGAATCCTTTGGCCAGATTCGCAAAATCAGCCCCACAAGCAGAGGGACACACACAGATAATTTACAATAAACTTAAAAAACAGAAAGAACGAAGCGAGTAAGATGAAGAAAAACAGCAACAGCCAACTACAACAACAGCCCGTAAAAGCTATTAACATATTAAAGCAATAAAAGAAATGGCATATAAAGCGCAGCCACAGACAAAAGGGGCTGCGCTGTCTTCACTCCAACCCTCCCCCCCCTCTCTCTGGACACACCCAAATGCTTAGTGGCAAAGTGGTATTTACCCCCCAAAGGGGACACACTTGTCTCACTGTCTGCCATCATCAACATCAGTGCCGTCGCCATCAGCAGACAACGGCATCCTGGCTGCTCCTTTTCTCTGTTTCCAACCACAGCTCTTTCATATCCCAAGGCTAAGAAGGGAGACAGGGATGGAGGGGGGCTGTTGATAATCATACTAAATGCTGCCATTTGCCATTTGTGAGGTTTTGCCACTTGCCCTATACAATACGATACGGTATGTGTGTGTATGTAGTGTGTGTGTATGTAGTGTGTGTGTTTGGGGGTTAGCTGGAAAGGGGGCGTGCTCGGGGTGGTTTGGCAAGCAAATTGTGAAAAGTTCGCCTGAAAGTACTTCTAAGCTTTGTGTAAACACCCACTAAAATCAATTTGCTGGATTTTCTACCACCAGAAAATGTGTATTTTACGGGTTACGATGAGAGAGCTACCAGCTCAAGGAATATGGGTGGTGCCACTCAGCTCACTAGTGTGAGGTGATTGTGCTTTTTGCCTTTTGGTATTGCTCGGCCAAAATGGGAGTACAACTGGTTAAGATTGGTATGAAATGGCACATTAGATGAAGGGATGTGATAGGAAACAATAAATACTAGATAAATATAATGATTATATAGAACTGAATGGATTTTATGGTAGCGGATTGGTTTTAAGAAAAAAACCCAATAAAAATTAATGATATTTTATGAATGACATTGAAAGGAATACAATAGACTAGACTGAAATATAATGCAATTAGATAAAATATTTAAAGGAATGGAATTGAATAAAGATTAGAATACTATATAAAATTAGTTTATAACAAATTCACAGTATAACAGATATAATGTCCTTCAACTAATGTGCTATTCAATTCTCGCACTGCCATCACAGTCGCCAGCTATCTATGGATATATAATCTTACATAATGTTGCTGCAATTTGTATTGAGCACAAAACTTTTATTTGAATTTTTCCCTGAAAACGAATATTTGCAGAAACTTTTCTCTGCCACAAAGCTTGTGTGCGTTGTGTCCTGCTGCTGTGTTGACTGTGCTCTGTGCTCTCTGCTCCCTTTACTTAATCTTATCTAATAAATGGCTTGTCTTGTCTCGTAAATCACTTAACAATTTGCAAAAATTGTACGGTATGCAAGTAAAAATCGTGCTAAGGTTTCTTGATTTTGGATTTTTACATGTGTTCGCATAAGTGGCCCTAAATCGCATTCATATGAGTATATCCCCCAACATAGCCTCCTCCCACACATTTCTCTCATTCCCTCGCTGTTTTGGGGGCAGCTTTTTTGTGTGACCTGCCATTTGATTTATTTATTGTTGGTTTATGCGTGATCTTGCCTCAAATTAGCATTTATCATTTTGCACGCCATTCGTGCCAGCCCCAAAAATAGAAGAAAACAGCACACACATAAAAAAAGAGCACTCTGTAACCATTTTGTACAAGTACTTCGAACCACTACAAAAACAACCCAGTGCGACCATAAAATGAAGGCAGCAAATTGTTTTTAACAAGTGCAACGTAATTTTTCAAATGGTTTCTCTTGTTTTTTCCCCAACCCTGTGATTGATTGCGATTATGCAAATGCGCGATAGACAATGGAAATTGCGTGGCTGTTCCTATAAATTGCACTGGATGTGGATATGGTATTTTCAGCATTTCGGCGGCACCTACTAAATACCGAATGGCACTATCGCATTTGGCGTCACAATTAGCGCACAATAAATTGCAAATAATTATGCAAACTACGCAGGTACAGGTAAATATATATATATATATATCTCTAAATGTATATGTGTGTTGCTGTAGATAATCCAAACAGTAGCTAACGACTGCCTTTGCCCATATACCGCTTTGCCAGCACCTGCCTGCGTTCCGCCACTCTTACGGACTTTCCCGCCGACAGGCGACAATTTGTGTCACTAATTGCGTGCAAATGGCGATGCCTTCTGCATTTTGGACCATGCATGTAAATTGGCCCCAAACGGACAGTGGAGGCGTGCATCTAATTATAAGCAGGGAGCTTAAGCCAAAGAGAGCAGCAAGAAAGCATTAGATATGTCACTCAGTACAAACATATAATAATAATATATTTTCGGAGATCTGATATGGTTTTAAAATATATTCTACAATAATCTAAATTTTTAGTGTAATATATAATACATACATAATAAACATAATAAGTAAAAAATATTAAATGTCTTTTAATATGATAAACAAGATTAGTTTGGAACCCTTTTTTAAATATATTATAAACGATTGGTAATAATATTTGTAAGAAGATTATTAGGTAGTCTGGGATGGTATAAAAATAATAAATAGAAATGAACTAACACTTAATATATTTATTTATTTATATTTTCGAACCCTTTTACTCGTACCCAAAGCCGACGCTACTGCATCTTGCCTGAACTAAGCCTTCTATAGAACTATCATAAAATATCGTTTAATTATTAAAGCTCCCACATAACCAACCCCAACACATACATTTAGTCCATGCGTGGTTGGGCATTATTATTATCCTGGCTAGTTATAATATTTAATACTTTTAGTGCAATAATTTCGTTTAATTTGTTTATTTATCTAACTAAGCGCTGAGCTGATTGCCATCGATATAGTTTATAGCTTAGCCCACAATAAACACATTTGTTTAGTTAATGAAGTCGATAAGACTACTGGGCCATCATAAAGATATAGATATATGAGCACACACCGGCTACGGTAGCCAATGAAAACAATTCACACTGGAGTCGGAGGCGACACTTGCAGCCAAGATTTATGACCAACTCCCACATATCAGACAGCTTTAATTGAAAGCAAAGCGTATAATTTTCAATCAACGAAATCCTCCAAAAAAGAAAACGCTACAAAGATAAGGCTGGTGTATGTTTTTTGGGTGTGGGCATGGATTATACGGTAGTCAGTTGGCTGACTGTTGGTAACCATTGATTGCCATTTATTTGAATGTTTGCCAAGAGCAACGACAATGATGACGACAACGATGATGACGATGACGATGACGATGATAATGACGAACGTGGGCACGGATATATTTCTATTGATTTTAAAATTATGCGCACAAACAAAAGTGTGCAATGTTGTTAGTATTGTTGTTGTTTTTGTTGTTGTTGTTGTTGCTACTGTTTGCTAAAAGCTGGCGAGGGATAGGGAGCAATGTTGGCTACGTGTCCGTCATTCGTATACCGTACGGTAACCATTTTGACTTTCCATCGATGTTGACTCGCTGTTTAGATTTTCAATTAAATTTGTTGACAGAGCGCCAAGCTGAGGGGTAGCTGCTGGTCGTATACGTAATATAAATTGATTATTTCAATTTATTTAAGCGCAACGATAGCATTTAATTAAAAACTCATCTGTGCAAACAGCGAATGGGAACTCCAACAGCCAACAACCAACAGTCTCTGACTACGACTACGACGATTCCGACACGACTCATTACAGCTCAAGTACCAGACTGAGACGCGGTGTTTAAGGTGTTACGGCCAACCTGATAAGCCCCCATCACAACCACAACGACGACGACGACGACTGCAACGTTATCAGACCTTTTACATCTGTTTCTAATTGAAAATGCAGCTACTGTCGTTGCCAGTCAGCAAATGCGACACGAAAATTGACGCCAATCGTCGCCATTAGTGTCAACATTGAAGCAGAATCAAAAGCAGTAGTCTGATGTCTCTAGTCTGAGTCTGAGGCACCCATGTCCAGCTCAGGTAAATACTGACACCTCTGTATACGATAAAAATGGGCAACTAGAGGCACCCATAGACCTATCTACCTAGCTACCTCCCAACCTTGCTTCACTTCACTTCAAGTTTAAATAGTCAATAGCAAAACAATAAATTTTCTTCAGCTTCGAATGCAGTTAAAGTTGTTGACTTTTAAGTGAGGTTTAGAGTTGGGTGCGTGTCGTGACACGAAGTAAATGGGCAACTAGAAGGCACGCCTCCCATTTTTACTTCACTTCACTTCAAGTTTAAATAGTCGATAAATGCTTGTCAGTCATCAAATGCAGTTAAAGTTGTTGTCTGTTTATTGAAGTTTAGAGGGAGTTTGAGTTGAGCATATCAACAAGAAAATCGAATCAAAAGTAAGTCTATTAATTATACATTCCATCACTAGGCAAACCATATTTGTATTTGTCTGAATGTATAATTAATGTATAATTAATAAGTGACACAAATGAGTATATAAACAAGGAAATCTAATCAAAAGTAAGTTTATTAATTATACATTCTATCGCTAAGCAGACAAATACATCTAAATATTAAAACATAAAAATCTATTGGCCATCCCATTTTATTCTGTTTTATCATATTTTTCATTCAATTTGTCAATTCATCTACAGGTCGTGTTTTATTAAAAATAATCCAACACGCTACCATCTCTAGTTAGAGTTTGTTCTCTAAGGTTTCTCTGGAGCTGTCAACTACTCTGCGACTTTTGTTGACTTTTTCATATTTCTAAATGATGACATTTTAATTATTAGTAAAGTGCTTTCAAATACTGATAAGATATCGCATTGGATATTTATGGTAGTTTGTGTTTGTGAGTGTGGCTATAGAATAGTTGCTTGATGGTGCGAAGTTCAAGTTGCCACCGTGTGTGTGTGTGTGGAAATCTATAGACATAGAGAAGATTAGAGGTGGGCAGCAGCTGCTGGGTGGGCATTGATAAATATTTCTTTTTACAAATTTGGCTGCGGCTTCTGGGAGCGAATTGGGTATAGATTCGAGCATAAACACAATAGCTAACTGAAATATATCGGTGGATATATTCGAAGACTGCTGGACTAAAGATTAATTTCAGCATAATTTTCGGAGTCATTTTCTTAAGAAAATATATTGAAATGGTCCTTTTCTAGATCCTTTCAAGAATCGCACAAAGAAACTTTTAGAACAACTCTAGATTAATGAAAGTCTATTCGTGTAATTTGAAAAATTCTCTAAATTTAGGACAGACTCGAGCCTGTTACGTAATAAATAAAAATAATTGATGTATTAGAGGACTGCTAATATGGACTGTCTATACGGAGAAATTACTGACATAGTCATTTTCTTAAGATAAACTACAATAATGTTACTAATCTTACATCCTTCCAGCAGGACTCGCAATCTACTTTCAAATCTCCAGCAACTTAAGAGAGCAAGCAACTGTAAGTCTATTTGTGTAATTTGTCAAATTCTTTAGATTTATTATAGTAGAACTTGTACAAACAAGCGAATATAAGCAAATCCCGGCCAGCACATGCGATGCTCCAGGGAGCTCATGAGGCAAGTCCTTAACGAACAACTTGGGGGGACAACTGGGAGGACTTTGGCTGACAAGACCGCAAAAGGCGTACAAAATGCAAACAGACAAATGGCACGCGTTGTCATATTTCAGAGCACTTGATGTTGACGTCTTGAAGATTATGATTTGTTTTACTTGGCGCTTAACGAGCGCATGATACAATGAAAGAGCAAAAGACTTACTCCCACCACAGAAAGCAAACCCCCACTCGATGATAAGTATGCTAAACATGCGCGAAATCGTGTGTGTGTGTGTGTGTGTGTGAGTGTGTATGGGAGTGTGTGTGTGTGTGTGTGTGAGTGTGTGTGTGTGTGTTTGTGTTAGCTGACGACAGACGACAAATTTTTACAGATTTGTTAGAATTTAGGGAACATCTTAGCACGGACTTGGGGCCTGTATCATATTGTTGTTGTTCTTGGCATATAAAAACAAATGTTTCTCTTATGTATGTTGATGTGCTTATGTGCTTCTATGTAAATAAACGTTTGCACTTAAAAACTCAAGTTGTTGAGGGGAGTGCGGCGTGGTTTTGGGATTTATAGAAACGGATGCTGACATCATATAAGCAAATTGCGTAAGTAGCAGCCAGCCTGACATTGATTTGACATGACAAACCCAAAAACCCGACTCAGGCACCGACAACCCCTTTAGTCATGAGTAACCAACCCCTACCCCAACTCCTAGCCCAAGCCCAACCTCAACCCGCCCTGGCGTTATAACAAATTTGTTTGTTTTCGCATTTCTTTGAGCCTTTTGAACGTCTCAATCAACCCTTAAGATAGTTATTTTTCTTAACCCTTTCAGTAAATTGATATGACAAATCCGGGAAAAATGTTTAATGAAGTGAAAAATGGCAAAATAACCAAAATTAAATGGAACCCAGAGCGTCTTGTATTTGCCGATTGCTCTGCTCGTTTTTGTTGTTGTGGTTTTTTGTTTTTCATTTTAAATTAAGCCTAGGGTCACTGGTTGTTCTTATTTTTATTGTTGTTGTTGTTGGACTATCTGCTATGCATGACAATTTTTGGGGTTTTCGGCCACGAACGATAAAATTGTGTAAACAAAAATTGGGCAATTTACAGTTGACTGGCTTTGTGGCTGGCCATTGCTTTGGCGCCAGTGGGCGGTTTGGGCCTGGCCAATATAACAATATAACAATCGTAGCTAGAGCCGACAAATCTACAATTTGTATTTATTTGTGGATTTTACCAAAAATTGGGTGTGTCTTTTATTATTAGGCGAAATGTATAAATATTTGTAAACATCCAGACAGAGACAAATGGCTTAAATGTTGCTGTACTGCTCTCCTTAAATATACGCCCAAAGAACCGGGCAACACTTTTTGTTATTTGCACGTACAGTTGCTGCCAGTCGTAAAACAAAAATCATACACAAATTTGCGGTTCCAACTGCCTCACCCCGCCCTTGGACCCAAGAATAGTGTGCTTCGTTAAACACATACGCAAATTTGTAAACTGAAAATCGCATATCAAAATACATAACTTGAAGTTTGCTTAGAGGAGAGTATCTGGATGTTAACGCACGACTTGCCACAGCTGAAAATTGCGTTGCGGAGCTCATTTCCACTAACGATAGCAGTTATGGAGTGGGCCAACAGCAACAACGATATGTGCAAGTTGTTGGGAGAAGGGCACATTGGGGAATTTGCTAGCCAGTAACGAAATTGTGCACAAATTGACTCCATGACAGTGCTAACAAAGCAGCAGTGGCAGCAGCAGCTCCATTTTCCATTTTCCGAAGGCACAAAATCAGAGTTGAGGACCCAGACAGACCCAAAAGTGCAAACCAAGATCATTGCTATGCTCCCAATTGTTTGCCCAGCCAAACAGACAACTTGACTTTTCACACCACTCCACCCACGCACACACACACACACACACACACACACGCACACACACACGCCCAGCTCTGCTGCTGCACTTTTGACTCTGGAAAATTTGCGTGCAGATAAATTGCAATCTGGCCAAGTTATCTGTGTGGGCAGCACTTTGACTTTATCTACTTGTGAGGCTGTCAACGTCGCTGCAATTGTTGTCTTTAAACACCCAGCCAAATCCAAAGATACTCACTATTGCACTTCATAATTTTAATTGCCTGGATATGATACTGGTATTGGGAGCACAGCCTGTTTGGCCAACGCATTAAAGAGTCGTACGTGACTGGTCAATATGGCCAGCTTGAGGGGGAGCCTTGTTAAATAAACAATCAATTGCAACTGCAGGCTATTTGCTTGGGTCAACACAGTGAAAGCTGTTTAAGCACATGACAACTGACCTGTTGAGATACAGATACTTTTGGAGGTGTATAAATCAATCGATGCATCTAATGGTGTTTCTCAGAATCAAGTCCGGCGGGCTCTCAGACCCTGTCCGTTAAATTAAATACAAATATTTGCAGTGTAACTGAGAAACAATAGAGCAATATGACCACTTGTACAGTTAGATTTGATTTATAGATACTTTTGGCGGCAATTCAAAAAGTATATTTAAATAAACCAAGGAATTCCTTTTCTTAAATCCAGCGTACATTTTTCGAATATCTAAAAAACTATGTCTGATTTGTCAGAAGTTTTTCAGACGTGTTCAAAGAACTCCGATTACATTAGCTTATATATATATATATTATTATTAAGAAATATATTCATTCATTAAGCAATAGAGCTGTCTAGTTTCTGTGTATAAGAGTATTTCAGATACAAGAGAATTGGTATTTTGTGTTCAATTAGTGATAATTTCAAACACATTTCTTATTCACAACAGACCCATATATATACATATTAAATCAATGGCATCAATCAAAACATAATTTGATCACGTTTATGCCAGACATAGATATACACGCATTTACATATTTATCAGTTACACTTTATTTTTCATTTTTTGAAAAAACCACAGCGCAAATTTGACTGGTTGGTCGCGCTTATTGATGTGAAATAAACCAATTGCATTTGTTTTGAATTTATAAACAGACATAAAAAATTCCGCAGAATTGAATAACGGCAATAACAACCACAACAACTGAAACTGACGCCATTTTTTTGCTTTTCGTTTCCGCTTTGTTGCTGCTTTTGTGTATTTTTTGTGTTGTTTTGTTTTCAGTGTTTGGATATATATTTTATTTTGTTTTTTTGTTTTTTTTTTTGGCGAAACGTGCGTGGCATACTAATTTGGACTAAATGGATAGAAGTTTATAGATATATATGTGCTACATACATATGTATATATATATATATATATGGTACAATATATTTTTATGTATCTTTCAGTTACCCCTAACTTGGCGCCCCCTTTTGCGGCTATGCATGTGTTGGTTGGCATAACGTTTGATTAATCAAACAAAAAGTGTTGAAAATGTTATTTTTGCCAGCGCTGCAAATGGCGCATTTGGATTTTTATGAGCCGCACAGATTTGCACACACAAAGGATACACATATACTATATGGTCAGTCCATATAAAAAGCCACAAATGGCGCCATTTAGTTGTACAGCAAATGTAGCTATAAACTTGCCAAGGCAAACATTTGCAAAACATAAAACCCATAGACAGAAGGAGCAGTCAGCACAATTGAGTGCCTGCCCGAGATTTCAGTCATTTGTGTATAAAAATCAATCAGCCATAAAAACGGCAATAATTCGACTTGTATTTGGCCATAGAAACTTGAAAGTGTGATAACAATTGCTCGAGCTACTTAATTAAGTCAACTCAAAGCGCTTTACAGTCCAAACATGAAAATGAAAATTTGCAAAAGCCAAAAATAAAAACAAAAACAAAAACAAAAAAATAATGAAGAAAAGCGGCTTCATTAATGCCAGGCAAATGGTAAATGGCAAATGGGCAGACATACATACAACGTGGCTGAGAACGTGCCGCGCCCAACTGCCACTTTGTCATTTAACATTTGGCAAACGTATTAAAACACCCCATCATTGCCTTAATTAAGAGCTATAAAAGCACATTTACTTATTGTACCACGGTTCAGACACTCGGCTACCTACCACCCGGACAAATGCGGCACGTCTTTACGCTTTATTTATGCCCGGCTCGAGCCACGGCCAACCAGTCAAAAGCGACCAAACACAACCACCCAGCGAAGCCAGCCAACCACCCACCCACTACCCCACCAGGCAATGGCCGACGACTCCTGGCAACCAACATTTGTCGTGCTTAATTCATGGCTAAAGTTGGAATTAAGTGAATTTTACGTTCATTAACGTGCGAGGGTTGCCCCCAGTTCTCTCAGTGTGTGTGCGTGGGTGTGTGGGATCTTACTTGTAGCCAGAGGCAAGTGGTGCGGTTCTCTTTATGGTACTTTATGCTGTATGGGCACTTTTTGTTGTGGCTGCTTTTGGCAGACATTGTTGATAATTAGCAGTGCGTCTTATGTTGCCCTAATAACGTAAATTTGTGGCTTATTGCTGCACAGAGTCGAACATTAGAAATAAACTGGTGATAGGAGTGGGTAAGCAGCATCATAAAAGTATATGTGAAATATTTTCAAAACAATTTTATTTGCGCAAATAAAGGTAATGAAATTGCCGAGTAGATAAAAATAACAAAACAAGAACATTTTCTATGGATTTCAAATTTAAATGAGTCACGATTAGGTTCATTTTAAATGGCATAAGCAAGCAAAAAAACTATCCTCTCAAAATCATTTTAGTATAAATTAATTTAAGCCCCATTTCAAAAAAGTTTACAAAATACACCATCTAAAAATGATTGAAAAACTAAAACTCCAAATCAATTTATGCTAATAAATTAAAAGAAACAAAAATATCGGTTGAGTCCAAATTAATTTAAGATCTAATTCTAAATTTATGGCAGTTTATAACTTGCAAAGACATTTTTTATGCTCCAACTCAATATTTATTGTTCTATTTATTTTATAATAACTATGAAATAAATTCGTTTAATTCTCAAGTTTCACATTTGATAGTTAAAAGTTTATCCAAAAACTTGCCAACTAATTGGGCACAAAAAGTTTAGCTACAAAAAAGAGAAACCAACTTGAAAGGAATAAAGTTTTTAATGGGAGCTGGTTGTTTGTGTGCCTCTCTCGGCCACTCTGCATGCTATCAACCAACTAACTAGCCCAAATTGTTGACTATGTTAGCCACTCAAACATCCAGTTGTAGCTCTCACACAGAGTACAGAGTGAAACTAAATGCAAACCCAAACCCAAACACTACAAAGCTGCAGGAAACGTACAGAAATGTGCCGCAATGCTACGAATAGCCTGTTAATTAGTCTCACTTAGAAAATAAACTGCAGTAATTAAGAGAAGGCAGCCAAAAACTCAAACGAAACTCCACCCACTCAAAACGCCCTAAAAAACTACTCGCAAATGCTACAAAAAATAAATATGGTTATTTTTTTGTTTTTTTAAATTCCACAGAGTGCACAAGTGGAATGGTAGGTGAGGAGAGGGAAGGGGAGGGGAGTGAAGTGATGTGGAGTGGAGTGAGCATTTTAATTTCAACGCTAGAATTCTAATTAACAAACAAATCCGACAAAATACACAGCAGTAAAGAAATGCCCAGGAGAGTGACAACGAGAGGAAGAGACAAAGAGAGAGAGAGAGAGAGAGAGAGAGAGCGACGGAGAGAAAGAGAGAGGGAGGGAATGAGATGGAGCTGGAGTCAGCAAAAAAGTATGCTATATAAAAACTCTGGTGAGTTGGAGGGGGAAAAAGCGAAACGGAAAACCCTGTGAGCCATGATCTCCCAATTTAATATTATAATTGCTACAATTATCATTCTCATGCCATTTACACAGCAATTGCACAAAAACAAAAACAACAAATACAACAACGACGACGGCGACGTTGTCAAGAAAGCAACAAAAAAGGGCAGCACGTCAAGTGACTGGCTACGGGATATGTACGTCGAAATAGAGGCAATTACCGGAGCACTGCCTACCCTCCAGTTTCGTATATATATATATATACATATACATATATATATATATATATGCTCTATATAATGCTGACTCCACCCACAAAATTCTCGCGTACTCTCTAACTTTCTCTCTCTCTTTCGCTCGCATATGCATTCTCTCAACGCATGCGTTGCACAGACACAGGTTGTGGCAGAGACAGTGGCAGCGACGCTGATAGCAGCAGTGGCAGCATCATCACGGCCGATACAATGAAGATGATGATGGCGTTGATTATGCGTCAATGCTGGCAGCGGCAGCGGCAGCGGCAGCTTCTAATGGGCGCATTTTTAAATTAATGGCTCAACTTTTCTCGTCTGCCTCGGTGATTTTTTGACTATTTGCGCTAAATAATGATAATTTTGTCAATTTGAGTGCAAAAAAAAGTTATACACTTTTGAAGTTTGCCTAGTTGGCATTTTAGCTAAATGATGCTATTTGGTTGAGTTTAACTAAAGCCCTGAATTCGTGTGCAATATGTTAGCGAATTCCACACAAAGTCCACAGAAAAAGTATGCCATTAAAAATGTTATTGCAACAACGAGAACAGCAAACATTAATTGATTGTACATAGTTGATAATTTGAGCCGGGCTAAATTGATTACAAAATGTTTGCAGCTGTTATTATGAAATTAATTTGTCATCAAACAAACAAAAACACTACGACGAGTATACAATATAAAAATCTGCATAAAATCAACCCCCAATTGGATCCCACAGTTGTTCTTGTCTAAAAATCATGTATTTTCAGTTAGAACGCAGCAAACATGACAAAATAATCACAAATGTTATGATAAAGTCGGTGACAAGGGTATATGTTTGTATGATAACACTCATTGAGCCCATGTAAATGAGTTTTATCGCTGGGGTGGACTAATTGAATTTGATAAAATTGCTGACACTAAGTGTTAAAGTTGCCATAAGTGGTGACAAATGCTTTCTAAGAGCCCCCACTCGGTTCGAATGGGGTTTTTTTTATTTTATTTTTATCTATACTCCCCTCTTTGCCGCTTGGATAGCCTTGATAGTTGGATCATCAGTGGAAAGTACAAAGTACAGTTAAGCAATAATCAATTGCTTAGCAATGGTTGTATTAATTTCAGTAGCAAAAATAGTTTTGTTGCTCTTCTTGTTCAACTTGTTACTACCTTGTTGTTGTTGTTGTTGTAGTAGTCATTGGGTTTTCAACAGAAGTCGTTTAGTGTTTGGCTACATGTCATGTTTGTATTTCATAGATAAAATAGCGCAATTGTGCCAGCACAAAATATGTGTAATTGTCGTTGTCACTAATTAAAGCGCTTGGGCGCGTGTTTCTGTGCATTTTTCTTCTTTTTTGTGTGTACTCCACAGGCTAAAAATTGCATCTTATCTATATATAAATAGAAGCCTCAGGCAGATTTTTATTTTCAATTTTCGGATGATTTGTGCTAACAAAAGCATAGCAGACAAACTGTCGTTGTATTTATTACAAATCCGGTCTACGTGCAATCAGTAAAAAACACCCAGTTACTCCCAATTAATATAGCCTTTGCGATAAAGTCGATTTATCTACTTATCTACTTATTCTTAACTATATATCAAACTAAATATGTGGTAGTTGAGCACCTGCTAAATAAAATTGTGAAACTTAATCACAGTAAACATAACTGACATTTGGCATTAAAATTTGAATTCGAACCGCTTGCTACGATATACCCAACTTATCGATATTAAATCGTGCAGTAGTGTAGCTACAGCTATCGGTAATAGTTCATATTATACAGCACTCTTTTCATTTACAGTTGCTTTTAACAGCTGTTAGCAATTCATTAGCAGCGCAATAGCAAAAATAAAAAGAGAAACAAAAACAA
The DNA here is from genome assembly GCA_035043785.1 of Drosophila planitibia. Classification (NCBI taxonomy): domain Eukaryota; kingdom Metazoa; phylum Arthropoda; class Insecta; order Diptera; family Drosophilidae; genus Drosophila; species Drosophila planitibia. Next base: position 1,129,350 of record JAWNMS010000023.1, read on the forward strand.
AAGTGTAAAAAACAACTTAGCAACTACTTTTTTGAGTTACAATTAAAATTGTTGGGTAGAAATCCATCACAAGTGCTACTCAATATTATAAAACAAAAAGTGTGCGGCTTGCATTAACTAGAAATGCTAAAAATCGCAACATAAAATTTTGCTTACGATACGTTTTTTTGAAATAAGTGTCAATTATGCAGAAGCAACAACAATCTATACTTACTTTTACGATTTTATTATGCAGCATTGTTGTGACAAAAACGAGTCCATTCAGGTGAGTCTGTGAATGTGTGTGAATTTTGGCATATTAGGCAAACAAAACGACGGATAGCAGGAAGCGAAATTTCCAGCGCCTTTGTTTGCGTTGGCGGCACCAATAAAAAAAAATATAAATAGAAATAAAACAAAAATAAATGCAAAAACAAATAACATTTGCCAAGATTGGCATATATCTTGGCAAAAACTAAAAAAAGTTAAGACAGTTGGAGCAAAGCAGGAACCACAATCGATATTTCGATAAGCCGAGTACGCTGCGCTCTTTCTTGTAAAGGCATCAAGTTCAAGGTTACCCCCTTTTACCCACACATCTACCCACACAACACCGTAACTATATATAGAGAAAGAACCACAATATATTATTCATAAGGTGGCATTTTCTTTCTTTTTGCAGCGCCCTTGACATATCAGATTCGGGCATAGCTTTGGGCAACGCCTCTGATGAGTCAAGCAGCTCCGCCGAGCAGCCTTTGAAAATACCAAGCGCCGCTGATTTCTCCGATGAGGATGATGACGATGATTATTCGATGTTAACGAATGACTTGGGCAGAGATGCACAGGGATGGGATGTTTTAATATTCACACAGCAATGGCCAGTTACGACTTGTTACCACTGGAGGAAGCAGGATCCGACGCATGAATGCACCCTGCCGCAGAAGAAGGAGTTTTGGACCATACACGGCATCTGGCCAACGAAATGGGGTCACATTGGACCCGCCTTTTGCAATAGGACGGCTGAATTCGATCCGGATCAACTGCAAGCGATTCTTGACCGTTTGAACACTTACTGGATGGACTTGGAGGGCGATGGCGCGCAGGAAGATCTGTGGAAGCACGAGTGGCTCAAGCATGGCACCTGTGCCGCTATCCTGGCCGAACTAGACAACGAGATAAAGTACTTTGGACAGGGCCTCAACTGGAGGCAGAAGTACGTGATATCCGATCTGCTGGATGCGGCCGGCATACATCCCGACTCCAATAGCACGGTACTCGCATTGAATAATGCGCTTGTGCGCGGCCTCGGCAAGAATCCCTCCATCCATTGCCTGTACGATCTCAAGTCTAGTACTAGCTATTTGTCGGAGATACGCATCTGTTTCAACAAATCGCTGAGGCTGGTCGATTGCGATGGCGTCAAGGTGGTCGATTTGGTTTCCATTAAGTATCCAGGCGGCACGGTGATCACCAATTGTCAGATTGGCAGTCCGGTGTATTATCCCAGTCTGGTGCCGCCGGTGCAGCGCAAAGGGGATTGGAAATTCCCGATGGTCAACATCTACAAACTGTTGCAATTTCTGATGTGGTTCACATTGTAGATGGAATCAGTCATTGGTTTTTTTTTTCCTTTGTTTTTGTTTTTTTTTTTTTGTGTGCCGTCTCTCGACAGAAATGAAGATAATCAATCATTTGTTATGCCCCACACAAAAAGGTTATTTCCAACTAAAATTAAAGCTAATTTCACCAATTTTGTATGGCACTAAAAAGCGCATCAGCTGCAACATTGATTTGTTGTTCCCCAGACTCGAGGCTAAATTGTATTAAAACTTAGACACATGTGATCGGTACACCATATCACAATCACTATGTACATATATATATATTTATATATATCATGGCGAATGCGTTTATACGGATGCTCTGAATTGTGACAATGCATGGCAGAGAAGAAAATTCATTTTGGTTCTTGAACATATGTATTTGTAATCACATTGAAGGAACTCCGCATAAACGTATTTATGAATGGTAATTCAAAATGTTTGCATTACATTTCGAACAAATTATTGAACTATGTTTACTCTTTGCCCATTTGATATCTTATCACAATATTGCGTCTTTAGACCAAACTGCTGATTATAATATTCTTGCTTGTTTAAACCATAATAATAATAATAATATTAATTATAATAATAATAAAAAAAAAAGACGACACACTCACAAGATATATATATATATATAGATTTTGTATCTAGGTATTTTATAATTTAAGGCTTCATCATAGTTAAAGAAGCTGTGAATGTAACGGTTATTTTTTAAATATCGAAAGCTTTAACTGTTTATTATGGATTACTACTGCTGCTGCGTTGAGTTGCCATTATAGGTGGCCTTATCCTCATCCTCGTCCTTGGTGTCCGCCAATCGACGTATATTCGATTCACCATAACGTGGCGGCTTATATCCAGCGGAACGGGGTTGCCCCACTTCCTGTCCGTGGGATGCATCGTCGGTCGGAACTGATTTGCCCAGTGGCTGCGACCCAGATTCAGATCCTGCCACATTCTGTGGTGCAGATTGTTGTAAGCCCGGTCCCTGCGTCGAACGTAATAGAAACATGTCCATATTACGTCGTGCGGTCCTATCAAAGCAAATGGATAAACGATTTAAAAAATCAGATTTGCATCAGATTGTTTCAAGGTTTAGCTTACACATCATCGCGAGCTTGAGGATTGTCCTCGTCAGGTTTTGTCCAGCCCATCATCTGGTTGAATCGTTGTCGCAAACGTTGCAGTCCCATGCGATTCATGTAGTCAAAGGCCATTGCAGCAGGTGTGAAGATTGCCCAGATTATGCTGGTCAACATGTTGAACAGATTGTTCCGGCTGCGCACCACGCGATTGATTTGCTCACTGTGGAGCACGAGCAGCACCGCATTGGGCACCAAATTCAATTCGTTCAACGTTTTTGTTTCGTCGTCCGTTTTGAACTCACGCCTCGGATAGCTGGTGGCCATTGTAAATTCGCGTATATTGCTCCCGGCGAGCAGCTCATCGAGCACATACTTGCGCACTGTGGACAGCGTCTCCGCGGCGGGAAAGGTTTGGGTGCGTGTTGTGCCGCCGGGCAGACGGATTTGCAGACGCGTCTCCGTCCCGGCGTTGAGTGGCCAATCCGCCGATCTAACTGAATCCGTTGTCGCCGTTGAGTTGCTGGTGGTGCTTGGCACGTCTGCCGTTAGGGATCTTCGATTCGCATGCTCCGCACGATCGGCGGCTATTTGGGCCAGAATCCGTTCGCGTGTCTGCTGATCCTGCTGGCGTTCACGCTTTATGCGCTCCTGGTGAAGTTTGAAAAAGAGTTTTGAATTGTTGATTTAATTTCGTCTTTTTTTTTTGTTTTTTTAACTCACTTGTAGCTTTTTTAGCTCCTCATCTCGGGTGAGCGTCTTCTGTACTTGCGATTCGCGACCCTCGCGCCGGCGTCGCAGCTCGTTCTCTTTGTCGCGACGCTTTTGCTCCTCCTCGCGTTCCTTTCGCCGCTGTGCGACGAGACTCTGTATATCTGTAGTCTGCAATTCCGCTTCCTCGGCGGTCGGACGTGCTGCCTGTGCCTCCCCTGGCAGAGCTGTTGGCACCAGCGGCGTATGTAACGCAATGTTTTGTATGGGTGTGGGCAACATCGAAGTGGCGGCACCGGTTACTGTATGCGCTGTGGCAGCAGCTGCTGCGGACGCTGCACGCTTCTCGGCAGCGGCTGCCGCTGATAGTGACGATGCAGTTGGCTCTGGCGGAACAACAGCAACTCGAGGAGCTGGTTCAGGCAAAGCAGTTGATTCCACTGCAGCTACAACTGGTTTAGCTTCAGCTTCAGCAGCAACAGAAACAGATTCCTGATCTGTGACTTCCGATTCCGACACATCCACTGTCTTTACCGGCTCTGTTTTTTGAGTTGGTGCATCCTCATTGGCTGCCCCAGCAATGCTGCGGCTACTTTCATTACTATCTACTGCTCCGCTGCTCGTTGGGATATCCGGATTTGTTCGTTTGCCCGCCAAGAGCAGCACTTTATCGATCTTGGCTACGAGCTCCTCGACGCTGGCAACGATGCCCGTGGCAATGTCCAGCGGAGTTCCAGATTTTCCAATGAAGAAAATTGACGGCACTGGCACGACTTTGTCTGCAATAAGTTGGATTATTTATATGTATAGATAATAATAGTATATATTAAAGTGAAGCAGCGAAAGAGCAGTTCTTGAACAGTTTTAAATAAGTATTATAATTAAAAGTGGAATGTTAATTGTTCGGTTTAAGAACAATTACCTAGTCTTTCACTCTTATCAAGTGTTCATTGTACTCACATAGCGAACTAAATTGAACGTAGGTTTCACTATTGCCCTGTATTTTGACGGCCACAAAGTCGGAAGTTTGCAGCTTCGTGTGGATAAGCGAGTCATTTAGCAGTCTATCCAGATTGGCGGACATCTCATCCTGACCTATATTTTAAATACAAATGTCCAATTTGAGGAACATGACGTGGTGAAAATTGATTTTCATCGTTCGTTATTTATTACCTGTAATGTACACAACGAAGATGGCATCTTTGGCCTTCGATTCTGCCACAGCTTCAACAATGTTGCCCGTATGCCAATTCATGTTTTTTTCTGTCTGGGCGATGTTGTTACAAGCAATAATTTTCGACTAGTATTTCACAAATAACTTTTTTCCACCTGACATTTATGGCATAGTGAGGAACCTATCGCTCGACTGTTTTTATCGATAGTCATCGGATCAACTTTCAAATGTGCCAAGTCAACACAATAAATATCTGCATTTATTTATTAAAAATATATTTCTAAACATTGAAAGTAACAGCTAAATACATTAAGTCAATGCGGGAAATCGACGCTACTTGAAATCCACTGTCCCGTGTCAATTACAGCTTTTACTCAGCAGCAGAATCTGCAAATAAGGAACTATTAAATGTCTGCCTTGACACCCAACGAGTAGATCAAATACCATCGTCAAAGTCCGAGCAGACAATGGAACTGGCTGGCGTCACAGATAACTCCCTGCGATCAACGTTTGGCAGTCGAGCAACTCGAACACAACATCGTTTTTGCTTCGCTTTCAGTGGAAAGGAGAGTCCTCCACCTCCTCCAGCCGATGGTGCCTGTTGTCCTTTGATGCGCTCCAAATTGACGCGACATTTGCGTAGCGAGATATACTCCTGACAGTTGACATCGCTCTGGTCAATTATGAAGGGATGCCGAGGGATTTTAATGATCATCTTTTTAATTTTATTTTGATGCGACATCTTGTCAGGGAATTAGGGAAAACAAAATGGTTCAAATGATGCTATGCGATCAGCTGATGTGTTATCGATATTTATATTCAAAGAAATGCTACAAGAATTTTCTTTTTATTTATAAATACTTTGCGTTGACAATGATTATTATTATGTCTAGTTTATTAATATTGTATACATTGTAAATTAGTCTATAATTGCAAAATACAATTAAGCGATTAATACGAAATAGTGATTAAGCACTAAGTTTACGCGTTGTGCAACACTAGTTCACAGGCATTGTTTTTGTGTGTCATTATTGCAGAGGGAATATTGAGAGAAAAAATAAAATATTAGCAAAAACTTACGTATTTATTGAGACCAATACATCCCTATCAACAGACGACAGCAATGAGCGATGTACAAACACTGATGGACATGGGTTTTCCCAAAGATAGAGTGTGAGTGCATCTTCAAAAAATATTCTCTCTCTTCGCCGGGTTTTTTAAATATATTTTATTTTTAAGTGAATATGCCTTGAAGGTAACTAACCATAAGGGCGTTGAGATGGCCATGGAATGGCTGTTGGCCCACGTTGATGAAGAGATACCAGGTGCAGTGAGTGCCACCGCTGCACCAGCACCAGCAGCAGCATCCACTGCCACTGCAACCGAAGACTCGGCGCCGAGCAGCAGCGGCACCAGCGAAGATCCCATTGCCAAATCGTTGAAATGTGACGATTGCGGCAAGGTGCTCAAAGATCAGACAGAGGTGGAATACCATGCCGCAAAGACGGGACACGCAAACTTCTCCGAGTCCACCGAAGAGAAGAAGGCCCTCACCGAGGAGGAGAAGAAGGCCCAACTGGCTCTCATCGAGGAGAAGCTCAAACAGAAACGCGTTGAGCGCGAGGAGCGTGAGAAAAGTGAGGCTCTGGAGCGTGAACGCAATCGCATACGCTCCGGCAAGGACATGACCGAGGCACGCCGCCGCATGGAGGAGGTTGAAATGAAAAAGATCGTCGATCAACGCAAGCGCGAAAAGGAGGAAGAGAAAGCTGCACGCGATCGAGTTCGCGCCCAAATCGAGGCTGACAAGGCGGCTCGGAAAGCCAGGTAAGACAATCAGGCCAAACTCAAGAAGAATCGCTTGATTTATACAAGCATCTTGCAGGGAAATGAAGAGCAGTCCCGCAGCTGCGTTGTCGGATGCTGTGCCCTCGGTCAGTTCGACTACGACGGCCACGTCGCCGACGGGTGTGAAGTCACCGCCTCGGGATTACACCGAGACACGCATCCAGGTGCGATTGCAGGATGGCTCCACGCTCTCCTCCGAGTTCAATGTGAAGGAGCCGCTGTCCGCTGTGCGCGTCTTCATCCAGGTTAAGACTGGCATTGAGACACCCTTTGCCCTGATGACCACATTTCCGCGCAAGATCTTTGCCGATGATGACTATGAGAAGCCGCTGGAGGCACTGGGCCTGGTGCCCTCCGCTGTCGTCATTATGACCAAGTCGACTGCGTAAATCGAATCCCACACAAACAAACAACAAGAAACACAAAACCAACAGCAGCAGCAGCAGCAACTACAACTAATGAACATTTATAAACGATATTATATTCGTAAAAAAGTATGGCGCGATATTTCCAATCGCCCTCTCAACTAAGGGCGTTAAGTGTACGATTTTAAATAAAAGCTTAAATTAAAGTTTTACAATTTATACAATCGGTTGCCGTTAATTCATTCATTGAATAGGCAACAATTGTGGCTAACAAACATTTAAAACTGCAATTTTATTATTTTGGGAAATGACTAAAAAAAGGGATAAATTTGAAGTTTTACAATTTATTATTATGATGGAGTATGATGGTTGCCAACAATTCTTTCACTAGAATAATCAAAAAAGATGGCTAACAAACATTTATTCTTTCCAGTTAATTTCAATTGCTAATAAAGACGGCTTCTCTTTTCCAAGTTAAAGGCATGATTTTTATATAAAAGCTTAAGCTACATTTTTACAATTTATAATTGTGTAATTTGTATGATGGAAATCTGTTGCCAATGATTCTTTCAGTGAATAATCCACAATTATGGCTAACAAACATTTACAATTGCAGTTTTCTTACTTGCGAAAATCACAGAAAAATTACAACTTATTTCCAGTTAAAACATGATTTTTATATAAAAGTTTAAGCTTAAATTAATTACAATTAGTTTTCATTTCTGTTGATTTATGCTACATGAAAGGCTCCACGTAGCCTTTGATTTTCTTGACGCTGCGCTCCGCTGGCCGCACATTCAAGTGTTGTCCGAAAATGGTGAACTCCATGTTGCCCACGTGCATGCCAAAGACGCACTCGCTCTTGGGCACGGTGCGCACCTTGTGATCCTCGCCCAGGAGCTTGAGCACGTTTTTCGTGTCCATGACACAGATGCCGTTGAGGCCAACTAGCGTGGTGCATTTGGATTGCACTACACGCAGCTTGGCGCCGTGTAGATCCATCTTTACCAGCTGCCTGCTGAACTCCTCGTAACGCTTCTCGTGCACCTTTGGCACCTCGTCTCCCTCCTCCAGATCCAGATGCTCACGCATGTAGCCACGCCACAGGCGGTGCAGTGGCAGCGCCTGTTCATATCTCATCTGCCGCGTGGGTAACGTATTCAGTCCCAGTTCGGCGTATTCGCGGCGATTCAACGTGCTCGACTTGTGGGTGCGTCGCTTGCGACTGTGTTGCTTCTTGATTTTGGGCCCGTGCAGCATGGTTATGTGGTCGGGTATGATGTTCACATTGCAACGATGATGCGGCACCACGAGATCGGTGAGGAATTCCTTTACAGTTTCTGTCTCCCTTTCCATTTTTGATCTGTTTACAATTGGCAATTTCAAATGCGTTCAGCCAGGTACACAGCTCACAATTTAGGATCACAAAATTTACACTCACTTCAAAATTAATCACTTGCAATCACCGCTGGTGACTTATTCTAAATGTATTAGCCTTTGTAAATTTATTTTTAGCTACGTGGTTTTATTTTTATTCAAAATAACACACCTAATCGGCATGAGAAATTTATGTTCACCTTGCTACCATCCTTAGCATCGCTAGCAATCGCCGAACTTATCGGAAGAAAACAGCTGTATATGTTAAATAACATTCAGTTAATTAACATTGATCCTTCCACAGAACGGGCCGTATTATTCATTTACTAAGCGCCTTAAAATTGGAAATTGAAACACATTATGAGAATTTTAAAATTGATAAAAATAAAAGCGAAATCGTAACTATACCTATTTGGTTATGTTAAATTACATGCTGTTACAGCGCTAACAGACTTGGCTACATGTTGCTGGTCTGTTCAAGTGAGGCAACATGTTGCAAACAGTCAGCTGTTGGTAAAATACCGCAAATTTATCGATTGGTCACACCGCTCGTGTAAGCCCGGTCACATTGCCAGAAATTTTGTTGTTGTCAGTCCTATCACGACTTTCGCATAAACGACACGCATAATATCGGTAGAAAGACGCCGCGTGTGTTTCATGCAAAAGGCAAAGGAAAAATTTAATACATACACATATGTATCGCAAAAGCCATTTCGCTGCTGCCTACCAAACTTCGGGCTAGTGTGTGTGATAAATTGTTATTAAAAAATAATATTGAGCCCCCCTACAACCCGCCCCCAAAAACGTGACAAATGCACAAGTAAAACAACAACAAAAATTTTTTATACAATTGATTGCTGTCGGTCTCTCTCACTTGCTCGCTCTCTCGCTATCCTCTCTCACTCTGTGTGTGTGTCGAAATTAATGTGTGTGTGCGCCAATCAACCACAAATAACAACAGCAACAACAACAACAAATTCGAGAGACTTGCTGCATTTTAGTCGCTGCCGCGTTTTAGTTCGCTTTGAATTTTGATTTGTGTAAATTTCATATGATTTACGTCTCTCATTCCGTCGTCGCCGTCGCAGTCGCTGCTGCAGTCGCCGTCGCTGCACACACACACACACGCACACGTACGTAGTTACGCACACAGATAAGCAAACACACGCACCCAGCAGACAGACAGACACACACACAAATGCGGAAGAGTCGCCGCAGTCGTCGCAATCAGCTTCCCCCCCACTGTTGTTGTTGCCATCCCATAAAAGAAACCGACGCCGCCGCCGCTCAATAAATTGTGCATTTTTCCTAAGGTAAGCCACTACTACAACAACCATAACAATAAACAGCAATTTGCAATTTTTTTAAAATGTTTTTTCTTCATTTTATTGCACTTTTTCCTTTATTACACAAATTTCACATTGTTTCTCCTGCGTGCAGCGAAGTCGGCAGCTTCACAGCAGCAGCATTAGCAAAAAGTGTCAAGTGCGCGACGCTGACGGCGACGCCAACGATTACGCCGCTCTCATTCGCTCTCTCTTTTGCTGCTGCTGTTGTTGTTGTTAGTATTGCAAAACATGTGCACGTATTAAATAAGAAATTTACGTTTTTTCAAGTTGATTAAACTGTCTGCTCTTTATGTAAACAACACTTAAAAAAGACGCCACACAACACTTTGTATTTTTGTTTGCTCTCTCTCTCTCTCGCTCAACTGTCTCACGCATACATGCGCACACACATACGCACACTTTTACACAGCTTACACGGACGCGCCCCGGTCGCAGCTAACGGCACTTTTCTTCTTTTCCTTTGCCTTTTGCCTGCAAAAAATGCGCCTAAAAATCTAATTCTCAGCCGCTTCCTCTTTCTTCTGCATATGTTTTGTTTTCTAATTGAAATAAACTTTTTCTTGCAGTCGCAGCGGAAAAATCTTCGAAATCATTCAAAATAATATGAAAAATGTGCACTAATTAAATTCGATAAAAATCATTTTTAATGTGTTAAATCAAAAATAGATATTAACAAATTTGTGTGCGTTGAACAAACAAACGAAGCAACAACAACAACAAAATTACAACAAACAAATGGGCAACTATTGAATGGCGGCCATTAGTGGCCCCAAGCGGCATCCATTGAGCAATCAACACCATTTCTCCCATCCAACTAACAGCAGCACCACCACCAACAATACACCCAGCCACACCACAAGCTCCACCAACATCCGCAATAACAACAACAACAACAACAACAACAGCAGCAGCAGCAGCAACAACAAGCTTTATAGCTATAAAACGCCAGCTAATCCCCAGCACCATCAGCACCAACAGAACACAGCACCAAGCTACTGCACCACCAAAATCATCAAATCCTCCACTGCCAATACCATCAACAACACCGCCACCACCACCACCAACGCTGAGAAGAGCAAGAGCAACAGCTGCCCAAATTCTTCAGCTGCTGCGCCGCGTAGCTCGATGAGCGTATCGATGTCACTGGTACAGGGTGGTGCTGCCGGTGGTGCGCCACAGGGCGCCAGCGCAATACTAGCAGCTGCGGCTCCATATTATCAACCGCCAGCGGTGCCACAGGATGTTCAACCGGATCGTCCAATTGGCTACGGTGCATTCGGCGTTGTCTGGTAAGTTGTTTTTTTGTAAAAACTTTATATTTTTCGAGTAATTAAACGCGGTTCAGAATCTAGAAACCTTCTCAGCTTGGTTTTTGATTTGAAAGCATCCCAAAAAGTCAAAAGTTTGTTCTTAATATTCTAATTTTCTAAACCTAATAACGCGAGTAACTCCCTGATCTGTAGGATCTATAAGAATTTGTTATTATGTCTACCGATTTGTTAGGCTTAATGGCAAGATTTGAACTGTTTTGAGTAATCAATATAGTTTTTCAATTGTCAGGGAACTGGAGTGCTTAATTATGCCCTGTTAAGGATATTATGTAAATGTAACAGGCAAAAGGAGGCATCTACATATATTTATATATATATATATATTCAAATTGCTTTAATATACAGCTTCTTAACAGCCCAACCCAAAGCTAGTTGCATATTTGATACTTGAAATATGTTTCGCTTAGTTCTTTTCTGCTATTTTTTGTTTAGTTTGTTTACATGTGTTGGTGCTGGGTGGGGGTATAGGGGGGAGGCTATATTATTGTTGCTGGGTAGCTGCTTACTAGACTTTAGAACAAACATGTAACTGGGTTCAATGCCTTTTTGCCTGGCGGCGACCTTTGCCTGTGTGCTGCAGTCCTTTATGCCTTGTGCCTTCTCCATAGGCCTCGCGTCCGTTTCGTTTCGTTTCGTTTTGTTTTGTATTTTTATTTTTTTTTATTATCCCCTTTCTTTTTGCTGTGCGGTCTGTCGTCGCAGCGTCAACATTAACATCAGCTTGGTCGTCCTTCGTCCTTTGTGCCTGATGCATTTTGTCCCAAACGTAACGTAACGTAACCTAACGTAACTGTAGGGTGGTTTTTCTATAAAATGCTGCTAACCCCCTCACCCCCCGCCCCCGTCTATGCAGCTACCTCCCCTCCCTCTCCCGCTCACCCTCTCTCTGTCTTTCTCTTTTGTTTTTCTGCCTTCTTTTTTCTTCTTTTGTGTGTTGCTGTTTTTGGCTCGCGGCTGGGCAAAAGTTTTTCCGCATCCTTTGATTTCAGATTTTAGCTGCGAATGAAAATATTTTTTACAATTTTACATTAATTGTTGCTAAACGAGTTTTGCTTTTGTCTGATGTAACGGTTGATATTTTTGACTTGTTTTTGACAGCTGAGACTGAAATTTGGCAACGGCGCACAAGAAAGAAACTTACAACAAATATTCATTCACGTGTAAAACGGCATATCCGGCACACAACAGCAGGGCAGGGGAGGGTGGGGAGAAAGAGGGGAGAGGGGTGTGTGTGTGTGTGCAGAGGGGCACAGGGGCCTGTGTTGAGTAAACACCGAAGAGAAGCCAGTGAAAAACTGGCACACGCTAAGTGACGCCAAATAGAAGCAGCAGGAGTAGGCAGAGGAGGAGTAAAGTTGAAGTTGGTTGGTGCTTAAAAGTAGGCAGAAGGAAGCTTTGCAGCGCATAAAGACGACAACGAAATGTGCCACAAGTGGTGGGAGTGAGGGGGAACAGGGGAGCAGTGGAGGAGAGGCAGTGCAGAGTCAGGCCCTAAAGAACGAGCTGAGAGAAAAGCCGGCTTGGCTTAAAGCACACGAACAGAACCCGCAGAATAGAGTCATTGACGTTGGATTGGCTTTTGAAAGCAATCATCATGTTCTCGCAGTGCTCTGGTCTTTGGTCTCTGGCCTGGGTCGCAGTCGCAGTCATAGTCGGAGTTGGAGTTGGAGTCGGAGTCGGAGCTCAGAGAAAAAAAAAAACTATATTAATATATTGCTATGGCGCACTGTAAATGCAATCAAGCGTTAAATTTAAGTGCCAAATGTCGAACTTGTTAGATGCCGTGTGGCCAGATGCCAGGCTAGTTTTTTAGTTTATGGGCACTACGGAGCAATGTGCCGTTGTGCCGCCTAGTAAGCAACAGCACCAGCAGCAGCAGCGGCAGGTGAGCAGACCTACCTCTGCAGACCTATATGAATAAATGCAAATATATATATATATATATATATATTGACATATAGATGTGACAGGAAGTTAAGCAGCATTGCTGCGAGACAGTGTCATAGACATTAATATTTGGGGTCGTTTCCACTTGATATGCTAGCTTAATGAAGTTTGGCAACAGGGCAAAGGCATGCACTTAAAATGGCTCACAAATATGCCTTGAAATTAGCTGCAGCATAATGTTAATTTTTGACAGTAGAGTTTAAAATGCACTCGAAGTTGAACTAATTAACAAAACGAATGTTTTGTCAATAAAATGAATGCGTTGCTTAAACGGACCGATTAATTAGTTTACAATTATCATTTCGTCGAATTGGGAAATCATTTATATCATTTAACCAATTAATCCTAGGCAAACTTCTACGAATTTTTCTCACTGCATTCAAGACAACATAAACCAAACACAGCGGGTGGAGGGAGTGGGGAGAAGCGATGGAGTAGTGAGTAGGGAGTCGGGAGTCGGGGGGAAATGGGCAATGAAAAACGCTCGTTTCGGCCAACAAAACAAAAATATTGGACACAGACCCAGAGTCCGTGGAGTCCAGTGCTGGATAGCGTCTTTTTGGCCTGTGCTGCTTGCTGCTTGCTGCTTACTGCAAATGCAGTCGAAGACGACAAAGACGAAGAGGAGTAGGATGATGGAGAGGAGGAAGAAGCTGAAGAAGAAGAATCAGAACTGTGCGGCATGAGCCGAAAAGAGCCGCAAAAGATGACCGAGCGAGCAGCGCACATCTTGGGCTTACTTAAACTACCTGCAACTGGTTTTTGAAGCAGCAGGCAGGCAGACGAAGACGACAAGTCCAAGAACGGACAGTCGCGACAAACAGACAGACAGACAGACGGACGGACGGACGGTGAGACGAAGGCAGAGAAGAGGAGAGGTGTGTGTAAAAAAAAAAACAAACCTTTTGCCTGAATACAAAACTCGCTTCCTGCTGCACGACTTGTGGCCTGCTCTCTGAGCTCTGGGCTCTGGCTAAATGTATCTGGCCTGGTCAGGCACCAGCACCAGCACCAGCACCAACACCAACACCAGCACCAGTACCAGACACGGGCACAGGCAGAGGCTGTGTGCCTTCGCCTTAGCCTTAGCCTAAGCCACAGCCTCTGGCTAGCAAGGTGTCGTCGTTGTCGACGTCGTCGTCGTCGTCTTCGTTGTTATCTGTTGCCCAGGCTAGGCTAGCCAGGCTTGCTTTTGTGCAGCGCGCGCCTCTCGTGTTCCTGTTATTTTCTATACCCTTCACACAAGGGGTATTCTCGTTGATATACACAAAATGTGTTAAAAGCAGAGATCACTTTAAATTCTATTCTGTTGCAACCTTTTCCTATTTTATGCGATGTGAAAGGTATTTCAATTACCTTTCCAATCAAATTTAAACTAAGACATAAAGTTTGTGAAGAATGCTCGATGTACGAGTTAATTGGGCAACTACTTGAAATCATGGTTTAGTTAGCTAGTTTAAAATATATTGAAATATAGCTAAAAATCCACTCTGAAATCATAGTTTACATCAGAGTTGCAAAACGCTTAGTTTTAGAAGTTGCAACCTTGCCACTTGTTAACTGCTTGCGGCACCAGAACGCTTCGTGTTTGTCAAAAATTTATTTCTTATCTGCGTTGTTCAGTTTCGTTTTATTTTTCGAATGAAGCAGTTGCTCTATATCACATCTGCTATTGACATACTTCGATTATAGTAAGGGTATCTCCTGGTCGTTGGCGAGCACTTAACTAGCTTGGCAGTGGTTGCTCTAGGCTTTTGGTCTTTGATCAGGCGCAAATCCTGCTGCTAATCTCGAGTCCAATGGCCCTGCCCAGCTCAGCTTAGGCCCGCATCGCTGACGCGCGATTTCGATGCGATTCCCTGGCGTTAATCGACGCTGCTGCTTGCCGCTTGCCGCTTACCGCTTGCTGCATGCTTCCCCTTTGCGCTGCCTGCCTGCCAGTTAAGTGATTCCTCTCGCTCTCGCTCTCTCCTTCCGCTGCACCACCGAAAACAAAAGCAATGCAAAAGCCGTGCATGCGACAGAGCATTGACTACATTGAGTACTACCGGGACACGTAGTTTTATTTTACCATCCACTATTTCTTTTCACATCGTTGTTGTTGTTTCAGTTCTTTCAGCAGCCGCCGGAACAGCTGCTCTGCTCGTGGCTGATGCTGGGCGGCTCTTGCTGCTGCTGCTGCTGCTGTTGTTGTTGTTGTTGCTGCTGCTGCTGTTACTCCTGGTGGTTGGTTGAACAACCTTCGACAGTTTTTAGCTATTTTGTCTGTCGCACAACACACACACACACACACAAAAACACACATACATTCTGCAGACAGGCCCGCTTACAGGATATGTAGTCCCGCATATGTTTATCGTCTGCCACCACATTTCCACGACTCCTCTCCTCTCCTCTCCATCCTGTCCCTCTCCGTTCCGTCTCATCTCTCGCTTCGCTTGAATTGTAGTAAAAACTTCCCTGAAAACAGTACGACAACATCCCTTGCACTGCAGTTTTCCGCGACTAAAGTTTTTCCCAGCCTGTCTCTTTATGCTCTCGTTGATTTTCCCCCAAAAAAAAATTAATATTTTCAGTGTGTGTGTGTTTGTATTTGACTCTGAAAGTGTTTGAATAATTATCCTGTTTTTCATTGCATTCGTTGCTCTTCATTAGATTTCCCTCCTCATCCTGGTATTCCATTTTGTAACTGCCATTGATTGCATTGGCTGCCAGCAAGAGCCACCAACTTTTTCATATATTTATTTTTTATTTCGAGTTTTTATGCATTTTTGAACTTTGTGTTATTCACGATTTTGAGCGGGTTATAGTTGGGCTTACGTTAAGTCCCTGCATAAATCATCAACTATTCCAGCTTATAGTTCACAGAGAAGTTACGGTTTTAGCTACCGACAAGTGAAGTTTGGCAACAGCGCAAAGACTGTATGCTACCAAGAAAGAGCAATAATTACGTTGATAGCACTCAAATGATTATTTTTCAAATTTCTACGAAATCTATTATGTATATTTTAAGTAGACCTTTTGATTAATTGTATTATTTTTCCAGCAAAGATTTGTGACGCTTGCTGTTATTTAATGGAATTTGTTTCTAGCACGTATTTCCCAATATAACCTCAAGTCATCTAATCTTTCTGATTGCCTGCCTGCCTGCTCCCCTGTGAAATGCGGCAACAGCGGCAAACAGCAAACAGCAATAACAACAATCTTTACTAAAATACAACGCTCAACGCCTGCTTGCTGTAAATGCAATTTTCGTCCATAAAACCCAACTCAAGTGCTGCCTCGGATTTAGGTAGTGCCCAATAACAACGTGCCAGTTTCTATCGCTCCTCTTCGCTTCTGCCAGCATCCTTGTATCCTGATGATACCCTTGCTCCTGCTTCTGCTACTGCTCCGGTCGTGCCCAAAACTATTTTGTGTTCTACGTTCTTTTGTTTTTGGCCAAACATTTGCTGTACGTTGGCAAAGAATTACGCACGCAATTTTGTCTACAGCTTCATTGCGCCCTCGCATCACAAACACACAATTTATATGTGTGTATATATATACACACACACACACACACCCACACCCACACACACGCTCACACATACACTTGCATATGTGAGTCACTTGCTACGGCCAGCTTAGTTTACTTGAATTACGTTCTATGTTTCAAGTGAAGCGCAAATGTATCTTTGAGGTTTATATTTTCTATCTTTCTCTATCTCGTTCGCCAGCTCTCTCTCGCTCTCTCTCTCTCTCTCCCTCCATCTCTCTCTATCGTTCAGTCGCCTGCAGCTGCGGCTTTAGGTATCATGTAACAGTCACAGCAAACACTCTCGCAACGTGGTATGTTGGCACACTGAGAAAAAATCTCCAATATTACATTTATATTCATTTTATGGTTGCTCGAATGAAAACCTCTAAAAAGATACCTTGATCCATTAGAAATGGCTAGAAATAGTGTAATGATTATATTTAATCGATAGCAGTATTCTTACTTCTTTCAACTTGATCGTACCCTTTTTCTCTCGCTGTGTGGCGTATCATGAAATAGTTTTCCATTGCGTCTCGCGCCGCCCAAGTTGGCTTGCTCGTCGCCGGAGCAGCAGCAAACCTTCTGCGTGCGTTCAAAATGAAAAATAATAGTCAACAAAGTGCCACCAACGAAAAAGCTTTAGCCCAGCGAGACTTTTGCTCCCTGCACTCCCCCCAACCCTGCCCTCGACCTAGACTTGCCCCAGTCAGTTGCAACGGCAACAGCAGCAGCAGCAGCAGCAAACCCAATTCACCTACAGCAAAATGCATTTACACGCGCAGGTAGCTGTCAAGGTGTGTGTGTGCGTGTGTGAGTGTGTGTGTGTGTGCGTGTGTGTGTGTGTATGCGTATGTGTGTGTGCCAAATAAATCATCGTGTGCTGTTGTTGGACAACAGAACGAAACGACGAGCGATGAACAAAACTCTTTGCTACAACCAACGGATCGTAAACTACATTGGAAAACTGAAATAGACAATTCGTCGAGTCGTAGAGTCGACGAGGGCGCAGGAGGTGGCCGGGATGGAGCGGGGCGGATGATGTGGGGCCAGAAGGAGGGAGGTGCAGTTAGACAGCTGGACAGTTGAACTGGCAGCCGGCGGGCAACTACTTGAACCCGAACTTAATGAAGCCACTCGTACACAGCCGGTCCACAGCCAAGGAGAGAGACAGCAAGAGAGAGAGAGAGAGAAAAGACCCACAACATTCGAATGTTATATGGTTGGGGTGGGGTGGGGGGGTGTTGTGGAGTAGCGGGCAGGCGTTAAGCTGCCTAGAGGGCAAGACCGCCTCCCTCTCTCCCCCTCCCTCACCCTCCCTCACTCTCGTTCTCTGGGCCAGCGAGAAACTAATTAAGTTTTGCGTCAAACTATGAAACAACTGGAAAAATGTTTGAGACAATTTATGTATACGTTTCCGCAGCCATGATTTAAAGCTAATAGTACGCTTGTCAAAGGCGGCTCGTCAACATTTTAAGCCACTGTTTTTTTTTTCCTAGCGTTTAGTAACAAATATTTATGACGCAATAGAATACATTATGCACTGGCAGAGATTGGCGTGTAGCATCAATTATCATATGAAAAATCATTCTACACAATACATATAAAGCTTAAGCCTTTATGCCCAATATTCCCCACAGCACATCCTTTTTTTATTTCGCGTTTCCATTATTAATCTGCGTTGTGCTTAACAAAATTACTACTTGGTCATATGAACATTTAAGCTATTATGACTGGTTTAAATACTTTTAAAGATGTCGTTTTTCTAATATTAGTATTAATATCGTCAGCTCTTTAATTGTTCATTTGAATTTAATTACTGCTTAACAAGCATCTTTTGATCATAATCGCCATTGAGCATGTGCATTTTAATCACACCATTTCCCTTAGAGTTTTCCTCCAACTCACAGTGCTATTTATAGCCAAAAAAAAAAAAAGAAGGCTGGGAAGACGTGCTAATTAAACGCCGCAGCTTCGTCATCATCAAAACGTTTGAGCTATCAGTTGTGGGGACAGGATTTGAGGTGGCTTTTAGCAGATGCTTTGGATGATGGTGCTCCATTGAGCCAGCTTCTCTTATATTTAGCACAATGCATGAGTCTTTTATTTTATATTTGCTGTTGTTGTTTCTGTTGCTGTTGCTGTTGCTGATGCCACAGGCACGACGGCACAAGTCAGTCGGCCGCAACGAGAAAATCGTGCGAGCGTTTAATACGAGAAGTATCTGGAGTTGAAGTTGCAAACAGCCGCAGCGGCAGCAGCAGCAGCAGCAGCCACCAACTGCTGTCATTGTCTGAGTCTACTGCTGGGCCGGCTGTTTATGCTAAATGAGGGTTAAAAATGAAACGGCAATGAGCCAAGCTTCTGCCTCGTCTTTTGACTTGTTCTCGTTCTCGCTCTCGCTCTGCCCCTGCAACTGCAACTGTAAATGTCTGCGGGCTGCCCCAATCCTTCCACTCGCAAAGAGTGACAGCTGTGTTGGACTGTTGCATATGCCCTCCTATCTGAAATCTTTTGTTGTACGAGTTTTGACAACATTTGCCACCCCTCTCTCTCTCTCTCTCTCTCTCTGTCTCTTTGAATTGGTAATGCGGTGCAACTTTGATTTATCTGCTGCGGCTTCTGCTGCTGCTGCTGCTGTTGCTGCTGGAACTTGCTCTAAGCCCAATTTGTTACCACAATTTGTGCAGATTTTGTGCTGTGTGTTGCCAGTGGCAGTGTTAATTAACAATTGTCTGATGCCTGCTTTCGAACGTTAATCGATTTCGATTGACAGACATTTCATGTGCCTCTTGGCTAAGTTTGCCGCAATTGTGTGGCAAACTCAAATCTTTGCCATTGGCATTTTGTTATCTTTGTGTGTGTAAAATGATTGTTTAGCATTCGAAGTTATGCATTATTTTCTTTCGTTATTATTTATAATATGGTTGATTACGGTTCCAAATTTTCCTGTTATATGTAAGAGTTATAAGCATTATATAAGAGCTGTTTAAAGCAATGCCAAGTTCATGCTAATTGTACAAATAGTTAAGTTTGCCACCTGAAGTTTGGCAACATTGCAGCTGTCTTCTACACAGAACTACACACACACACACACACCTTAAGTATCTTCTCAATACCTTTGTCGCACCCAAAAAAAAAAAAAAACCAAAATAAAAAAAGCTTAATTTGTAATGCTTTATAGACTTACCATTTGCCCGCATCTAAAATCGCTTTTAACTGATGCTCTTAACATATTTCCTTAACCTCAATACTGCCACAATCAAATTCTGCCGCATTGCCGATTAAAATTCCAGTACCTGGCCGGTCGCCAGTTGCGTTTGTTGCCTGCAACTGCAACTGAGACTGCCGCAGCGACTGCTGCATCATTGTGCTTGCCACACTAAACGCTTTTGACATTTCAATTAAAATTCTACAAAGTCTCGTCTATTACGATGCGGTAATTGTAGTCGTAACGATACGACGACGACGACGACGACGACATCATTGTTATACCCTCTAACTTATACATGTGGTAGATAATGTATCCAAGATAATAGTATTTATCAATCTAATCCAAATTGCAAATTTGGTTTACTTGCTTATCAGCATATTAACATTGTGTTCTATATGTTTTACTATATAGCTTAAGTTTAAGTTAAGTTTTAAAGGCAACAATGAATAAGTTTAGATTGAGGAGATCAGCATATGTTTGAACTTACAGGGCATCTGCTAGTCAGGCATCGCTGGCTCATTGGCTACACATTTGGCAAATGTATTTGAAAATGGTTCAGTTGGCGCCACTGTCTGCAGTTTTGTAGGCTGTGCTGTATTTTCAGTCTTTCTGTTTTCTGTTTTCTGTTTTTCTTTCTACATTTTCCATGTGCTGTCAACGCTGAGATAATTAGACGAACGCGTTAATTGTGGCACTTTCAAATGTTTTGCGACATACGTGCGCTGTTGCTTTTAGCTTTGACTCATCCACAGTTTCATGAGCCACGCCTCAAAATGTGGCACATATATATATATATATTTATATGATTGCTGCTTATCTGTTGCAGCTGCTGCTGCTAATGTCTTATGACAAATGAGCAGTCGCAGTGACTGCAACAAGCAACAGCCACCTCATCCCCTCCTCCTCCTCCTCCTCCTCCTCTTCCTCCTCCTCCTGCTTATTCCCCTTCCGTCTCCAGCTGCAGCTTTAGTCACAACTTCATCTGTTTCTATCTGCTTTGTCAGTTTTCCCCATTTAGGTGCCGCTTCACATTGCTGTTGCTTTTGCTTGGGTTGTTGTTGTTGTTGTTGTCATTGTCAGGCTGCTGTTGCATTTTAAGCCGCTGACATTTGTCTAGTCTGTGGATGGCAATGGGCTGATCTGGATTTGGCCACACCCAACAGAGGCAAACAAAGCTATGTGCGCCACCTGCAACATGCCTCAAGTCATTTTGCCTTGGGTGCTCTCCAGTGTTGTATACATATCTGCCTCTGATTTGCCAGACATGTTGCATTTTCATTACATTTAAAAATAATTTCAATTGGCTTATTTCTTTTTTTATTCGTTTGCATACTTCCTTTTTTGCATTTTGAGTCAGCAGCAGCAGCAACAGCAGCAGCAGCAGTCAGCTTCTCATTGTCAACTGGCGTTATTGATGTATGATCTTGATTTCCGTACAATAAACAACGCATGTACACGACAAGAGACTGCCAACCCCCGACGACCCCCGTCGATCAACTCCTACGTTAACTTTGTTACGTTGTTGCATTGTGTGTCTCAGTTTTTTTATTATATTTTATTTTCTGTTGCCTTGGCGCCTCCTCCATCTGAACTGCGTCAGTTGAAGATTTGCAATGGGAACGCGGCGATGACTGTGCAAGGCGGCGCTTTTGGGGCAGGTTAACGTTGCGCTTTGTTGCAAATTTTCAATAAACTTCAGCTGTTTTTTCTTTCTTTTTTGTTGTGTATTGTCGCAAATGTTTACATATGTACAAACGAAATGGCAAATGCCACACTCAGCAGAATATCTCGATTATTGTGCTCGTAATGAAATGTGAGCAACAATGCAATTTGAGTTGAAAGCCGACGAATTTCCCCAGAATCGAATCATCTGTATTGCTTGCCAAAAAGTTGTTTTTAATTAGTAAACGTTATTTTCAACTACGTTGCATTTAACCAAACAAAGTGACACATTTGTCTTGGCTTATCTTTAATTTATAGCCATGAATAATCCACAAGAGCAATAATTTACCAACAATGATGCATAATAATTATATTTTCAATTATCCTTGAATATTATATGTGTATAGAAAATATGTATACATTTTGCTCAATATGACAACTCAATAATGACGAAAATTACAAATCAATGTCTCATAAAATATGCTCACTTCTTAACAAATCATCTCTACTCAATTGCTCAGCCCTAAGTCAGACTCATACTTTTGTTCTATGGTCCAATTAGCTATGGCCTACTTAACATTTGTATGACGATAAGAATCCAACTTGATCGAATAAAAAAGAAACACAGACTTGAAAACAGGTGCAAAACTGTTTTACCAAAAACTGCAGCAGGTAACAAAACAGATCCTCAGAAAATCGAAATTGTGCTGAGGCAAGGATAAAGTGTTTTGCTTTACAAGGGCGAAACAAAAGCCAGGCAGGCATTGTACACTCAAATTACAGCTAGGGGTTGTTTTCACCACAGGATGCTCAGGCAGCGATCCGTACAGGACACAGACACACACACACACCCCTATTTAGCTCAAGTACCTGTGTCCTTAAGTAGGACTCTCGTTCTCTATCCCCATCTCTCTCTCTCTCTCTTTGAAGCAATTTCAGCTGCTTATTGATTTTATGCACATGTCACAAATCGATTGGGTTTCTCTGTTCCACTCTTCTTGCTGTTATTGTGGGAGCAGAGAAGTTATGTCGATTTGGACTTGATCTTGGACACGGCAGATGGTCTGAGATAATAGCGACGACACAAGTGGGCCGTTGACCCTGAGGGGTAGCAACAACATCCAGTGAAAAAAAGGATGAGCATGAATGTTAATATTGACGCAAGGTGGAGCTTGAAGAAGCTGTGCGCAAAACTTTTTGTGTGTGTGTGTGTGTGTGTGTGTGTGTGTGTTGCCTGCACCGTTCGGTTAGCCAATTTATTAACGAATTTTTCAACGAACCGGGCAGACGACCGACGACCAGTCAGCTACATTGTTGTTGTTGTGGTTGTTGTTCGTGTTGCTGCTGCTGGCACGCATGCGCAGCAGCGCCAACGACGACGACGCAACGTTCATTGCACCCAAAAAACAAAAAAAAAAAACAAACTGAAAAAATATACAACACAAAAATATAAAAAAAAGAACAAAAAAAAGAAGAATGAAATTTTTGTTGGGGTTTTTATTGTTGTTGTGGTTGTTGTTGTTGTTGTTGTTGCAGTGTTTTTACGACAACAACTGAGAACCGGATGGTTTGGCAGTGCCCAGCTTTCTTGTCTGGCAGAAGGGGTGTTCTGTGAGGTCTGCGGGGGAGAGGGTTCTACATGGGCAGCTATGGCCAGGGGGGTCGTCAAACGTTGACCGATGCGGCGGCTTATGGCCATTGCGAGGCGTTCGTTGTGCAGTTTTTCATTGGAGTTGCCTTCCTTTTTGCCTGACTGGCTGCCCGGCTGCCTGTTGCAAGTTGCACGTTGTTGTTGTTCTTTTTCTCGTTGTTGTTGTTGTTGTTGCCTTGCGGGAGCTCTCCAACCTATCCCAAGTTGAATTTTGACACGCATCAGGCAAACCGAATGGGTTTCGGATGCGCACACTATGTTATGTGTGTGCGTGTGTGTCTGTGAGTGTGTTGCCCCTCCCCCAGGCGGCAAAAGCGCAGTTTAAATATTTTTAATTGAACTTTTGCCTCCAGACAACAACAACAACAGTGGAACAACATGAACCGACAAAACAACAATGCGTCTTAACTTTTCTTTCTACACTATCCAAAAACCGCAAGCGGGGGGCGCAAACTTCTAGCGGTGTGAGAAGGTGGTGGTGGTGCTGCCTCTCCCTCCTGTGGCGGGGAGTGGCTTTTGCGGTTATTGATTAGATAGATATCGTAAAACATGCATAAAGTTAGGAGGTAAACCTCAAGAAGACGACCCCCAAGACCCCCTAATCGAGCCCACATGTTAATAATGGGTACATTCCTATTTACAGTTAGTCTTTGGTGAGTCACAATTGGGGCAAGCTAATTACTCGAATGAAGTGTGTTAATTTTATTTAGCTCAGGGTGCAGCAGTGTGATCCATCCATGAGTTAATTGTTATTTATAGCTATAGAAATAGGTTTCTTATTATGAAATGCGAGACGATGGAATCTTGTGAATTTTTATTATTAGCTAGAAACGGATTCATGTTAAAATTAGGTAACAAAAGTAGACTCAATTCGAATTCAGATAAAAGTATCTTTCTTCACAAATCATATATATACAAGTTGGGCGTTAAATTGCTTCCTTTAAATAGCACTATAATTTTATTAACAGACTATAACTTCCTTAATTACCATTCCATAATATTTAATTACTAATTTTATACGTTATTTATTTTACAGGTAAGTTGATGTCAACTAGTATATTGATTCTTGGATTCTTGCGTAAGTAAAGGAACTGAACACAACAAAAAATGCCACAACTGCGTTATGTATGACTAATTAATGGGTATGCCCAAAGGGGTGGGGGTGGTTATGGTGGGGCAGTGTGGTTTAATTAAGTACCGCCTTAAACCCGCATGCGACAAGCACTCAAAAAAACGTTTGCGCTTTCAACCAAAAAGTTTCTAAAAGTGAGTAATAAATGGAGAATGGGTAGGGGGTGGGGGGATAGAGTCTGTGTGTGTGTGTGTGTTTAAGAAATGGGTAGCTAATCAATAGACACGACACAACTTGCATCGTAAAATGCATTCAACGAAACAACAGCAACAAAATGCATTAAATTATCAATAAAAATGCGTCATAAAATAAATGTAGAAATACATAACAAAAATGCACAAAGCATATAAATATAAATAAATAGAAAGAGAGAGAGATATATATATATATATATATATATATATAGATACAGAGGGAGATAGAGTAAGACGTGTTGATAGTGGGAACATCTTTTTACACAGCTGTATGGCAAAGTGTCGACAAAGTGCTTTAGCTCTCGGGGTCTAGATGTATTCAAGAAACACAGGCTACAAAATGTTCTTCTAGGGTCAAAAAAAATGCAGCAGAAACACGCATCAAATTGACACGCACATGTGAAGTGTGCGAGTGTGTGTGGCCAGAGGGTATGGGGTTAGGGGTTGTCTGCCTTATAGCTAAGTGGATGCCAACATATGTGCACACTCTCACACTCACACACTCAGTGTCGGGTCTTGGGACGCGACTAATAATGGGTAGCGTATATTGGAATGCATGTAGAAGTGCAGTAAAAATAGCAAACAATGCGAGTCATCGTGAAATCAATAAAGAAAGTAATTTGAAACGTGGCAACCGACAACGAAGCTGCGACGTGGCAGCAACATCACCAACAGGACAGAGAATGAAGCACGCTGGCAACTGGCCGGCGACCACCAACTGGCAATTGGCAACCGGCAACTGGCGACCGGCACTCGCTCAGTGTCCAGTTCATGTCCAGGCCAAAAGGCAATTTATCTAATGGTAATATTGTATGGGCTATAAAACAATATTGGTGAAAGGCGAGGCAAGGCTAACTAATCTGCTGGGCAAGGTGTTGCGGGCGGTGGTGGTGTTGGTGGTGTTGTTGTTGTTGTTGTTGCTGTTTCCTTGCGGCAGTGGTAACTATTTTTAGGCGAGGCAATATGCAGGCCTCATTCTTGAATTACAGTTGCTGCTGCTGTTGTTAGCCGTAATTAAAAAAGTATGTCTGGAATGGTGCATAAAATGTTATATTATCTGCCACAACAGGCAACAGAACAAAAACCCAAGATGGCTTTTGGCCAATACAGCGAACACAATGCCTAACAAGTGTTGGCAGGACTTTGTGTTGTGCTCAAATTTGGAATAGTGTTTTTCTTTTTAGTGTTTTTTTTTTCTTCCACAAGTTCTCTTTAAGAAATCGTTATAAGATTTAAAGAAAATAGTTTTCGACGAAATTCCAACACACACATATTGTTCGCATTAATAACAGATTAACATTAATTCGCTTTCAGCAGCACGGAAAATGTTGACAGACATGTGTGAACGCCAAGGGAGCGATTTTTCCAACGCTAAACATTTTTCCTCTACATAAAAGATGGGTGGAGGGCGAGGCAGGCTATCGATCTTATAGCGCATATGCTGTTCTTCGCCTCTTTGTCATAGCAATGGGTAAAACGGGTATAATAGTTTTGTGCAAAAGCATGTAACATGTGATAGACAGCAATAAGCTTATACGACCCCATAATGTATTTAGATTCTTGATCAGCAATAACCACAATTCTCGTATATCCCGTGCAGATCAAGTTAATTTCATTTTATAGATACATATCGATTTTCGAAAGATCCTTTCAATGGATATGTAATATTTCTTGGCATATTATTGATGATCTGGATAAATTTGAACAAGATTGGATTAGAAACGCCCAAGTTATAGTCCAATACATATTCTCATATTGGGTATCGATCTTATAGCGCATATGTTGTTCATCTATTTGTCATAGCTTTTCCAGTTGTTGTTTGTTGTGTTGTTTCTTTAGATATTTGCTAAATTTAAATGGGGGCCCCAAAAGCCATTGATTTGTCAGCACGATCTCCATTGTCGGCATTCGCTTGATAATTTCTTTTGACTCATTCTCATCGTCATTATTATCTATATTGAACTTCATCATCGTTAGAAACTTTGTTGTTTTGACTTTCGTTGACTTTTCTCATCTGCTGCACTCTGCACTTGGTATTTATCCAGCTGTTAATTGTGCACCCAGCACAACTTGGAACATATTTTCACTTTGGGGGCACAGTTTAACTATTTTTATATATACACACATCACACGCACACACACACACACACATACACACACACATACACATGAATGTTTGTATATAACTTTGCTGCCATATGTGCTCGTATTGCTCGCTTAGATCTTTTCTGCCTGCCTCGCTCTCAAAGTTTGTTGACCTTCGCAGTGAAAACTGTTGTGCGACGTCAACTGAAGTGGGTTGGGGGGAAAACTCTTCGCTCCCTCTCTCCCTCTCTCTGTCTCCCGGTCTGTTGTGTAAACAAAACATTATCTTGCAAATGGTTTTTAGCTGCCTTATCTTCTAGACTTCATCTAAGCAGCTCGTTTCCTTTTTGCTATTCCTTGGCCCTTTGATAAACATCTGAAAACATAAAAGGTAAATTTCTCTGTAAAATCGATCAATTGATATTTTGGTTAGCTCTAAAAATCCAGCATTTTTGTCATTGGTCTGCAAACAGCTGCGGCGAAAACAACAACAAGCATTTTCTTTTACTCTCCTGAGAGAAAACCAAACATAATCGGTTTTTTAGTTTTCCTTCTGTGTTTTACCTGCTGTGCGCTAAATTTTCAGATTTCCAACAATTTTCATTTTTGTGTTTCCTTTTTCACATGCCTTGAGTTTTGCTTTTTTTTATTGTGTGTGCACTCAATTTTGTTGTGTGGGCGTGGCAACTGCAGTTGGCTAGTGGTAAAAATCTTGAAATGTTGCGGACATGCTGCTGCTGCTGCTGCTAGTTGGGGGTAGAGGCACTGCTGGGGGTTGTAGGGTGTGTTGTGTGGGCTGTGTTCTTACCCCATTCGGTTGTGTTGTCTTTGCCAGACTTTGCCAATTCTCAGCAGCACAATGAAAATTTCCACCCAATTTGCCCATCGCGTAGCTCATTTTCGCTTTGCAATTCCGCATCTCTTTTTCCCTTTTTTCTCATTTTAACTTTTCTTCTCGTTGCCGTTGTTGTTGCACTATGCTATGCTGCTTTTCTCTCAGTCTCCAGAGAACTTTTGGCTTGGCTGTCAAAACTTTGTTGGCTGCCAGCGCGCATTTCAATCAAAAAAAAAAACCAAAAAAAAAAAATAATAAAATATATATAAATATATATATTCTATGTACTTTACACTCTGTATGTATGACTGACTCGGCCTCTGCTGGCCTCGTTACCCACAAGCTTTATTATTTGGGGGCGTGGCATTTTGTAGAGCTATTGTTTTCCTTGTTGTTTGCGACGCGGCACCGAAAACTCATCTTGAAAACTCATTAAACAAAGTACACACTTCAACGCCAAAGCCAAAGCCGCTGATGTGCAATGTTATTGTTTGTGAGTGTGTGTGTATGTGTGTGTGTGTGTGTTGCTGTTGTAGTTGTTGTTATTGTTGTTTTACTTATTACTGTTATAATGCCTGGAAGTTTGAGCTTTCGACTTTGCCTGGTTTCGTTTTCACACCTTTTTTTGTAGTCCTCACTGCTGCTGTTGTTGCTGTTGCTGCAACAAATATGTTGAAAATGAAATTTGCATACCTAGGAGTGGTTAACAAACCAACACACTCCTGCACACCACACACACACACACACATCAGCTTTGGCTATTAAGCTGCATTTGAGCGGCTTTAATTGTGAACACAAACACACAAAAAAAATGTAGCACAGTTTGCAGCGTTGCAGCAACTGCTGCAGCTCATTGTTGGGGTTTCCATAGTTGCTGCACGCATGTTTTTTGTTTTGCTTGTTAAGCACATGCCACACAACTAACCATGACTTCTCTGCCCCTTCGCTTCCCTTCCCGCACTGCTCGCTCGTTAAACTGATACCTTGTAGGTGCTGTATTCAAAACTTTAGCACATAACTCATTTGTAGCTCTTTGCTGCACCTCTCTTAGGTTCTCTACTCTTCCTTGTGTGGCATAAGTTGTTTTGCTGTTTTGCTCCACTTCCCACCAGTCCACTGTGCGTTCCTAGAACACCATTTCAATTACATTTGGCGAATTCCTAGCAATGCTTTTAGTTGCACAAACAGTTTAAAGCAAATCACAAAAGTTTCCTCTACTGAGTTTTTGCTCATTCTTCTCATTCTCTCTATCTGAATAAT
This sequence comes from Drosophila planitibia, assembly GCA_035043785.1. Lineage (NCBI taxonomy): Eukaryota > Metazoa > Arthropoda > Insecta > Diptera > Drosophilidae > Drosophila > Drosophila planitibia. The sequence goes on from JAWNMS010000023.1 coordinate 1,157,670, forward strand.
TGCCACGCCCACAATTCAGTTGGGACGCAAGTATAAAAATGATTCACATAAATCCAAGCGCTGGTTTTTCAAGGCGAAAAATGGCTCTAGACGGTCTCGTTGAATTTTCCCCCATTTGCCATTAAAACAATTTTCTTTGTTTTTCGTGTGTTTTGTTTTTCAGTTGTTTTGCTTACTCATTGCTTGGCATTTGAAAAGCCTTAGTTGGATTTTCCAACGGCCCAGTCATGTTTTTCCCACTTTCATGTCATTATAGATAAATATATTTAGTATATATATATATATATATATATATATATATATATAATTTATATTTACGTACGCATTTATTTATTTTGCTTTTGCTTCTGAAATAAATTATTTTAACTTTACGCAACCAAAAATGTCTACATTTAAAACATTTTGTTGTTACTGGGCTTGTTCTATTAGTTCTTTTTTAGGGTTTTTCGAATTTAATTTAGCAAAATGCCAAAATGGAAAATAGCAAATTTGTTCGCTATAAATTTTGAGCGGCGTGATCAGCATTATTGTTGGTTGGCACGCAGGGCGAGGAATGAAAAGTGTTGTGGCAGGGCAAACTCATGGAAAATGTTTGGAAAAGTGTAGAATTTATATATTTATGTACATGTATGCAAATTAGTTAGGGTGAGAAAATGTTTAGCAAATTGTGGGCAGGATAACTTTTCTCATATGCGGGCAAGAATTGAAAATTTGTAACGAAATGCGGAAAATTGAAGTTTTAATTGGATTCCCCGAAAACTTTATATGGTTAATCAGAGTGCAAAAATGTTGCATTTCATCCAAAAAATGATTTATTTGCCGCCATAAATTGGAAAATGCAGACAATAAATTTTGCCGAAAATATTTCATAGATGGAAGTTATGTGAGAGGAATAATTCAATACATGCATTGTTGAGTATGAAAATTCAGCAGGCAACAAAAAAAATGCAATTTGTAAGTAGGCAAAAGTGAATGCAAAATAATCTATTATTAATTGAAAAATATATTATAGTAGCGGCATGGTGTATTCTGTGAGACGAGGAAGTAAATTGTCAGAATACGCTGAAACCATTTTTAAATAGAGGCGAAATTTGGGAACCTATAAGGGCTATAAAGCAAAAGGACAACTTGATCAACAACTTTCAGCGATATAAAATATTTATATATTTTTTGTAGTTTTCCCTTAATTTGCTTAAGTGTTCTATACTTAATTTAAAGATTTATACGCCCTCCTTCAAGCTACATTTATTTAATAGCAGTTACTTGAAGATGGGCTCGTTAATATTATTCCTAAGCTTAAATCTTGGCTCTTGCCAGCAATTTTCGCTGTTGCCTCTAAGATGCTTATAAAACTTTAGAGAGCTGCGCGCAAATAAGAGTCACAGTCATTTCCCCTCCGACCCCATCCCCCTCCCCTCCAGCCACTGCAACGGTGTGTTGTAACCCCACACCCCGTTAGCAAGTTGATTAAGATCATAATCGTTAAAATTACTTGAGCGCAACTATTTTACGAGCAAATTACTATTTTTATTACTTATGCAGACCAAGTCGCCAAGTTCAGTGCCTTCAGTGCGAAATTATGTATATATATATATATATATATATATATATATATATGGCATCTCTTCGGTCAGGTCTTAACCCCATACTCTCTATCTCTATCTCTGTCTCGCACACACACACACACACACCAACACACACTCGCTGTCGCTTATTGGGCTGTAACTTTTATGGCTCCACGTTGCAGTCTTCGTTGTCGTTGTTGCCTGCTAAAATTTATGCCGCTCGAGTAGTTGCTAGATTACGCAGCAATCGGGGGCGTTTGGGGCAGCAGCAGCATGGGGGCGTGGCTGCTTCCGGGTGCCTGACTTTAGCCGAGATTCTCGTTGGCCTCGACGCTGCCTGCTCTCCCCTGCTCTGCCCTGCCCTGCCCTGATCTGCCTGCCAGCTTGTGTTTTGTTTAATTTTAAGCGACATTTTACGTCCTTCCTCGTCTCCCTTCCCCGGCCGCCCCCCGACTCCGCCCGAAAATATGCAAAGTTCAGGCAAAAGTTTTTCCAAGCGGTGATTATTTAACGTATTTCGCATTTTATTTTCTTTTCTTTCTCTTTTCTTTTCTTTTCCTTTCTTTTCTTGTGTGTGTAATTTTGTGTGGCTACAGATAACCAAAACGGGAAACCGAATCAACAAAATGTAAAAAAAAAAGATATACAATTTTGTGCTGAACATTTTTATATACACAAATATTTAATATTTGGTTGCAACTTTCTCTTCGATTTTGGTTTTCTGTTTGCTTAAAGCGTATTTGGCACTTTTTTCAAATAGAAATCGCAAATGCGACCCAAAAAGCGACTCACCATAAAGCGCTTAAAACTAGGCAAGAGCTTTTTAGTTTCGTCTTTGCCAAACAACAACAATAAACAGTTCTTCTGCTTCTTGCTGTTTTTCGAGCACACACGTATGCGTATGCGTAACGTAAAATTAGCCAACACAACAGTGGAGAGGGATAGAGAACGCTGGCAGACCAAAACTCACGTGGCTTAAAGCTGGCCAAAAAGGCGCAAAGGGTGGGGGGAGGTGTGACATGGGTGGGCGTGGCACTGGTCTGGGGGTCGCATAAAGGACAAACAGGAGCAGCTTACAGCTAGCAGCCAGCAGCCACAGCGACTTTGTAGAGGGATGCGCACTGCGGGGCTAGGATGACGATGGGAAATTGGCGGTAACGACGGCGCCAGCGGCGCGTGCACACCCAGCATGGGGTTGGTAGTTGGAGGGGAGCGAGGGGGAACGATATGGTGCGATGTTACGAAGGTAGATTTGGGTGTGGTAACAAAAGGGGGGTGCGTGGCGAGACTAGAGGCAGCCGGGGCATTTTCGAAATTTAACCGCTTATAACACCCTCGTTGGGTAGTCTCACACAAATACAAACACAAGCGCGCACACACACACACACTCACACACACATACACATACACCTACGTATACACACACACTAACACACGCGCGCACACACAAATTTTTGCACCCTTCGCAGCAGCAGCTGCTGAGTAGATTTTCATGTTTCACTGTGTGTGTGTGTATATTTGGAAAAGTTCTATTGCGTTAGTGTGTGCGATTGTGTGTGCGTATGCTGTGTGTGTGTGTGTGTGTGTGTGTGCGTGTGCGTGTGCTTGTGTGCCCCTGGACGCAGCAAATGCCCGGGCACACGAACAAAATGACAGATAGAAAGAAGCCAAGGCAGCTTCAGTTCGAGTCCTTGTCCTTTCCCTTCTCCCCAACACTCCCCCTCAGCCTACTGCTCATTTCCTTTTCTCCAAGCTCCAGCGATTTTCCTTCTTCGATTTTCCTTCAGTCTCTGTGGCGATTTGTTATTGTATTATTTTAGCTATTGTACGTGTTTTGTGGCGCATTTTCGCATTGCTTTCTGTATCTCGGCGCGTGTGTGTGTGTGTGTAACTGTGTGTGTGTGTGTGTGTGTGTGTAACTGTGTGTGTATTCGCATTTGTGTATTTACATGATGAATTTTTAGCTGGCAGCTATGAAAATTTATTGGCTTCTTAGTTGAGTTTTATTCGCTTGATCAGCTGAAAAATGATTTGATTTACTACTGATTTTAATAGCATTGACAATCTATAAAATACTTTGATTTGCCATGGAAATGAAATCATATAAATCATGATTTCTTGCGGCTGCAAAATTGCAACAAATCTAAATGATAGTTTTAATAAAAATTTATCGAAGTGGCAATGATTACGTCCCCGGGTGCCCAAGACCATATTTAAAAGGGGTGTTCATTTTATTCAATAATAAATTAAAATCATAAGCAATAAATTGTTAGATAAAAGCGGCATAAATGAATTGAAAAAATAAAACTACAAATATACAATAATAGATTTATTTTGAATAAATGAAAGCCATATAATTTTAAAACAATCGATCAATTAACTTATCAAAATTATTAAATGTTAAACTATAATTTTAAATACTTATATAATAATCATATAATTTTATAATAATTGATAAGTCAACTTAATACAATTATTAAACTTGACTATTGTTGCAGAAAGCTGCATATATTCATCAAATCGTTGAAAATCATTTAACGAGTACAATTAATATGTCCACTTTCGCCTCCTCACACAAGTTGTTGTTGTTGAAGTTAAAGTGCACTCAACTTTTCTCATATTAAGTGTCAGTCTCGGAAAGCACTTAGCAAACAGCTTGTCACTACTTTGGAGAGCAGCCTTGGTCGCTGTTTTGCCGCCTAAAGCTTCATCTAATCCAAACTCCCCTCTCCTCTCTTAGACGACATATTACAAGCTTTGGATTTTTTATTCACTGGCGCCGCAATTTTGAATTTTGCACAATGGGAGAAAACCGTAAACGAAAAATGAATCCGAAATTTCTCTGGTTGTAACTGCAGTTCATAAAGCAACCGCTGCTGCTGTTCAAATAAAAATCAGTAGTTCATCCGTCTTACTATCTGACTGACTGACTGACTGACTGCCTGCTTTTCTGTCAGTCCGTCTGTCATTGTGTCAGCGTCCTTCAGCTATTTTCCGTTGTGCTCCTCATGCATATTTACAAAAAGTCGACGCTGCAGGCAGTCAGCCCCATTGGTAACACCCCCTCTGTCCAGTCTCCTGGGACTTGCCATACCTCTCTCTACCTCTCTCTCTCTCTGAGTCTATCGCTCAATCTGCGTCTCTCTCTCTCTCTCTCTGTGTCTCTAGCCTGATGTGTGTGCATAAATTTCAACACGATTCCAGCTTGCCTATATTCTGCAGGCATATTCACTGCCATCTAGTTGCTACCTACACCCACCGCCACGTGTGGCGTCCCCTCCTCAGTGTGCCACATACAGACACACACAAAAATATTCCATTCGCATTCTCTTATTTGCTTGACATTTTTTGTTGCTTTTTAGCCAGCAGTTGACTTTTTGCTTTTTGCTCTGGGGTAATGCCTTGTCGTCTATAATTCTTTTATTTTTTTATTGTTTATTTTGCTGGCTTTGTTGTTGTTTGTAGTTTTGTTATTTTTTTTTCCCAGGCTATGCATCTGCCTCTCTCAGAGTTAGTGCTTTTGTTTTTTTATTGAATTTTATTTTTTTTTTTGGACTGCGCCTTCCTTCGCTCACTTGAGACCATTTTAAGTGTTTGCTGAATTTGCTTTTGACAGTTTTGTTTCAGCGTGCTTGCCTCTTCCATCCCCCTCTCTTAAAAAAAACATACCCAAATGTTGTATTTCATGTGACGACTGCTGCTGTTGCTGCTGCTGTTGCTGCTGCTGTTGCTGCTGCTGCTGCATGCAGTCACTTGAGACTGAGGTTCTTGTTTTATGAATTGTTTTCATAAAGCTGCTCTGCGCATTTATGCCAATTGAGTGAGATTCAAAGTCGATAACTGTGCATATGGGATGTTTGTCCTGTTCTATTGTTGTGTTTTACAATTATAGTATTTTAAATTCAAAAACTGTTGAGTTAACAAATCAATTTTGAAAGAAAAATATCTTAGATTTAGATTAAGAACTCTTCACCTTATTCGTGTCCATTATTTACCATAATTTACTTTCCAAACATTATGTTCTACATATTGTTGGCATTGTTTCCACTTTATGGCCAAAATAAAAACTTTTTGTGGCATTTTTGTTCATGCTCTCTTTAATAGAACAAATGATACTAATATCACAAAGTAGTCCATCATTTAGTTGTTGTTCTAATTAAATTGTTGTTCACCTTATTCACATGTGTATGTCTGTAATTAATTTTACTCATGTTTCCATTTTATTTTGTTTCTATTCTTTGCAGGTAAGTTAACAACTACAATTCGCCATTATAATGTCTGAGTAGACGAAGATCAAAACTAACAATGTCATGGATCGTTGGCCAGTTTAGCGGTGGCACTCCCAAAAAAAACCTTTGTAAGTTTAAAGTTGAACATACTCAGAAAACCGCAAAGATAGCAGATGAAAATCTTAAAAAGCCCTCTTTACACACATGTGCGTGCGTGTCTCATTAAAATTATACAGCTAGAGCAAAAACAATTGGAATTCCATACACTTAGTTGGGGGGAAGTACTTGCGGCATCTCTATAACCGCAATAAAATTTGTAAAAAAAAAAAAAAAATTAATTTCAGTTTTTTTTTGCTGTCGTTGACTTTTACGCGCTGCTGCTTTGCGGCACTGAACCACCACCAGCAACACCACCAGTAACAATAACAAAATAAAATTAACTCTCAGCAGCAGCAACAACAACAATAAATTTTAGCCTAGACTCATTTACAAACTTTATCTATGCAAAAGAAAAAAACTTGCAACGGTCGCATCCGCAAAATCCGTTGTGAATTTCCTATATTGTAGTTACAATGCATTATGTTAATGCCAAGCCACGCCCCCTGCCCGCCCTCAACGCTCTAATGCCTTTCGGCATTGCACTTTGTCAGCTATGGTTTTGGCTAACACTTTTCCGAGCAACGCGTTAAATAAAACGCAAGAAAAACGCGCGGTTTTTTTTTTTTCTTTTGGGCTTGGTTTCCAGGAATATAATATAAATATGAGCAGCAAAAGCGTAGGTAGGTAGGAGTAAGCAAGAGATGAGGCAACAGGTTTTAATTAATTCTGTGCCTTTTAACTCTTCCCCCACACGCACAAAAGACACTCCACTTGTCTGTCTGTCTGTCTGTCTTTTAATGTCATTTATATTTGCCGAAGCGCCAGCGAGCGCGACGCATATTAAAATTGTATAATTTGTCGAGCTTGTGTTTGTCACACATGGCACTGAACCCTCCTCTATGTGTGAGCTTTGGTCACTCCCCTATCAGTGCTATTTTTCATGATTATGATTATAATTGATATAAGCAAATTTAATTAGTGAACTGGTCATTAAAAAATTGCTGTTGTTAAGTGCAGTTCGTTGAACCAGCAGCTGGTTGTTGACTTGGCTCAGTTGCTGCTACTGTTTTGGTGTGAAGATGTGTGTTGTGTGTGTGTTGTGTGTGCGGGGGTGTGTACTTTTGTTTAATACATACTTGTCACTTGGCTTATACTTAATATTGCAATTACTTGCCTCGACTACTACATACATTTATGTGTACGTATATCTATGCAAAAAGTCACCCGCTTAAAGTTTAGCAGCTATGCGAAGCCTGCTAAAAAGAAATAACATGTTACACACAAAAAAAAGAAGTAAACTGAATACCTAAAAATGTGGCTAAAGTATGTTGTGCTAGTAGATACGCTGTAAAGCAAAATAAAGTCAAGCTTTAAATGATTTGGAAATTATAAGTGATGTTTGTGGGGGATCAGCAGAGCTGTACAATTTTAATCGAAATAGTCATCTCGGGACAGCTGAAGAGTTCAAAAGAATTCAGCATGCCCGCTTCACGTCATTTCCATAATGAGTAACTTAAACAACTGCAAAAAAAACCGAGTAAAAAAGTAAAGAGTTGTGCAACATTTTGAAAGCGAAAATGCAACGCAACTTGCAGCTGTTGACAAAGCGTTGAATCGAGTTGAAATCGCGTCGAGTTTTCGATGCAATAGAAAATTATGTTTATTTTTATGGGCTGTGCAGTTGAATGGCAGCCACACTTTGTCGGTTGAGGGGGTGGAGGAGCGGCGAGGATTGTTGATGAATCAGAGCAGTCCAAACAATGGCCAACCACTTGAAGTTTTTTTCTTCTTTTTTTTTTTTAAAGTTTTTTGATAGTGCCAAAAGAGTTTTTCAAATACGCTCGTGTCATTATCTTTATCTTTATTTTTGGAGTTTTTTGTGTGTTGCTCGAGCACTTTGTGGTTGCTTTCGATGACTGTGGAAGTGTGGTCGAATGTGGTTTTGTGGTTTCCACACACACACACACACACACACACACGAACACTTAACATTTTTGGGTCATAACTGTCGACGGCTGTCAGTGTGACGTGGCCTATAAATAAGCTTTAAATTGAGCTGTTTCTCCCTCACAACACACATCCCCCCATCTATTTTCTTATTCCTGACAGCTGCCAAATGCGAGCCATTGAGTAAATGATCAACTGGCCAAAGAACTTATTTCTCAGGCTGCAAGCCCTTCAAATCAATCAACGCCCTTCTGGGCGCGCTTTAAGCTGCTAATTTGTTTGGGGAATAAACCAGCAGCACCCCCTCTCATCCTCTAACCAGACGCCTGATTAATTGAATGCTTTTTGGGCTTTTTTCTTTTTGAATGCAAAGAATTTTCGTAATAAAATGCAAAAAGCGAAGGCAGTCGTGTTGTTGTTGTTACTGTTTTTGTTGTTGCTGTTGTTTTTGTCAACGTTTCACGTTGCGCTGTGCAAAAGAGAGAGGGAGAAAGAGCTGCAGTGCGCCAGAGAGAGATAGCCGAGTTGAGTTGTCTTGAAGTGGGTTAGTGGCACAGACAGCGGCAGCGGCAGCAACGTGACTGCGACGTCAACGTCGCGATTGTTGCATGTAATTTATTTACATTTGTGTTCAGCGTATTTTTGTTAACATTTTGCTGCAGCTGACAGCAAAAAACAAAGACAATAACTGCAACTCAAATCTAACAGCAAATATTTTTTTTTTTGCTTTGACATTTTATCATTTATTTTGTGCTCTTGTATTTTGTTTGTTGTTTCTTTGCAATTGTTTGTTATCAAGGCCATGTCTGCTTTTATTTAACTTTTCTCTGTTGTTGTTATTGCTCTTATAATTAGTTAATATTTATCGTTCGCTGGCCATGTCTATGCTATGAATCAAATGCCCAAATTGGTTTTCAGCTACGTTCGGTTAGGTGTCATATTGAATACACCATTCCATATTTGGCTGCTGTTGTTCTTCTTACTGTTTTCAAGGCGCGGTTTATTTTTGGGTTGGTAAACACATTTTTGCTAATTAATGCTGGCAAAGCCGAAACAGGTATGGGTTTCTGTGCAATTAGTTTTTATTTCTTAGTCATTGAGGATATGCATCTGTTTGCTGAGTAATTTGCATAAAATTGTAGTTAACACCTTCAACGACGACGAGATCTAGCCAAATTAATTCAAGATTGCCATTGGGGCTTGCCATTTTTAACATGATTACATATTGGTTGTTTGAGACTTTAAGACTGAAATGAAATATATGAAAGTTATTCCAACTGCAGAATTCACTAAACAAATGATCAAGCGGATAAATTATGAAGTAATTAAAGGCGAAATATTAAATATCCGTAATGTTACTCGAATACAACTTTTTCTCTAGTTATCAAACTTGTTTTCAACGCCGCATTGAAGGTCGTACTTATATTTTATATGCGTACTTATATTGTATATACTTTATTTTATTTTTCGCCCGTGCTCTTAAAGCTGCTTATTATTATTTCATACCATATTCAACAAAATAAACAAAGCTTACTAGGCAGCGTAATTAACTTAGTTAGTGAATAAATGCAGCATCATTGCTTAACACCCGAACCGAAACTGATATGCCACCTGCCACTGCCAACCCCCCCTGTGGCTGGCCTGCCTTGGGGGCACAGACAGGCAGACAAATAGAGGAAAAGGCTTTTGCCACTGCAACATTTGGCTGCTTTGTTTGCGGCATTGCAATAAAACTAACACAAACAAATAGTAAATAAAAAGTACTAAACAAAATAATAAACAAAATGTACAAAAGCTGTGCTGGGTGAGGGGGCGTTGGAGATGTGGCCAAATGTGCAACTCTTTGGCTGCGTCTGCCTTGTGTGTGTGTGTGTGTGTGTGTGTGTGTGCCTGTGTGTGTGTGCACTTGTGTGTAAACATTCATCTCGCAGTCGCCGTTGCAACGTTGTTGCTTTTTCTGTTGCTGCCGCTGCTTCTTCTGTTTTTCTTTTTACCCTCGCCAGTTTTTTACACTTTTCTTTTTACTTTATAATTTTTCCAACTTTTGACCCAGTTTTTTATGCGCCTGCCAGCAAGTTGTTGTTGTCGCTGTTGCTTTTGGGCTTAGCCACTGCTTAGCTTTGTCCAAAGTAGTTTCAATTTATTTCATTACAATTAAAAACTCATAAAAATTCAATGAAAAAAACCGTAGCAATATTTTATTTAATCAGAATACGCAACGCATAAAATACACAATAAAATATGTTACTTATGAAATGCCATACGTAAAGCACAACTCGTAAATAAAAGGCAGCAATAATAATAAAAACAAAAACAAGAACAAAACTTGGACTTGTTTGCTGTGTGTGTCTCTCTGCGCACGTTTTCATGTCATGTGCATAAATTGCAAACAAAACTTATGGCAGCCAGCAACTGCCCCCCTTCCCCTCTCCTCAAATGAAACAAGTTGCCAACAAGATGTAGTAGTTGCCAAGAAGTAGAAACATCTGCAGCCAAAAGAAGAAATTGCTAAGTGCATTAAATGTAGATTAGTGTGAATGAGATTCCTGGGAATTATGTGAAACGTAAATTGGATACACTCTTTTTATTACATGTACACACACACAGATATACATATATTAATATATATATAAATATGTGCATATTTATTCGTATAATGCCATCTTCAAAGCATAACTAGGCTGTGCACTTGTGGGTAACTTTAAGTGTAATTAAACGGCAAACTTCATTTGAGTTTTAATTGGCCTAAAGCAAGTGCTAATTGGTAGAAAATTAAATTTGCAGTTGCTGTAACACTTAATGATTGATGACAAATTTGAAATGGCAAAGCGGCAAATGAAAATATTTTGGGAATTACTTTAAATTCATACGATAAACTCGAGTTGTTCATATCAATAATTTTATAATTCATATAAGAATGTATATATATATAAGTATTAAATACATGGCTATATATCGTTTATGGGGTCGGATATGCTTCCTGCTGCCTGTTACATACCTTTGCACAAGAGCATTAACCATTTTCAATTGGGTTTAGGGTATAAAAAGCACGCTTTTTATGCTTGTAGCTCCTCCAATCAATAATTCAAATCACATCGGGGAAAAAGTTGTTAAAGCCAAGTTCTAAAATTACAATGCGCTCGCAAGTCGTGTGTACGTCAATGGATTTGCAAAGGGGACACGTGCTGTAAAGCACAGAAAACATTGAAAAACTTACCAAACAATGAGCTTGAGCTCCCGCTGTCTCCCACTACTCCCCCTTTACACCCAACCCCTTCTCTGGCTTTCGCTGGCTCTTGTGTTGTACTGTTATCTTAGCTGACAAGCTGCAAAGCCGCCAGAGTAAATCTATTTAGAAGGCAGACACGTCAAGCGATGCACAAAACTTTTAGCCAACATATGCAAAACTACGTCAAAACTATTCCACATGGACAAAAGATGGGAGATCGAAAGAGAAGCGAGGCATGGCCAGAGAATAGAGCAGAGCAGCACAGCGATATAGCCAGAGCAGTGCCAGGGCCAATAATGTAAAATCGCATAACACTTCAAAACTGTCAAAGCAGGAAGTAGGTTTGGGGCGCATGAGGCACGGGCCCATAAGCCACTCAAAAGTTGGCAACCAATGCCAATGAAAATGACAATGATGGGGGTTTGTGCTGGGTTCGTGGAGAATAGGAACTGAAGTGAAGTGATGTGAGAGACTGGATGCAGTGCCACTGCTTGTGGCCAAAAGGAAAATCATTTGATATAATGACACTTGTCGTCGTCAGCATCAGCGTCATGGCGCATTGCGTGCGAAAGCCGCAGATAAAATGGAAATGAAGGAATGAGTAACAGCGGTGCCAGGAAACTGGAGGAGGAGGAAGTGAGTGCAAAGGTTGTTGGATGTTGCGATAACGCGTTTAAAGTCGTTACGCATTCGAGTTGTTAACAATTTGGTGGCCACACAACCCCAATCCCCCCTTTTACTCTCTGTTTGATAGTCACCTCAAATGGACACCGACAAAATCCTACACAATTGGCCTGCGGTGCAGTCCCTGATAGAGCTTTGATTCTTAGTGGCCCATAAGCTTTAACTGCTAATTGAATGGCAGCCGCGCAACTCGCATCGTTCTCATCAAATGTAAACATTGTTATAATAATTCAACAATTAATGGCATCTATTAATGCGGCTCCCTGCGGCTAGATTCGTGCTTTAATCGTTTAAGGACGCCTCCAGTTAGTCAGTCGAAGGTTCTGGTTAAACCAGTCTGCAGCATTATTAATTGCTAATTGATTTTTCGTTTTATTTTTCCTTGGCTTTAATAATTTGTCAAAAGTATTTGGCATTCACCATTTTATATTGTCTTGACTTTTAGCTTTTGACTTGACGCGATTCTGACTCGAAAACACTTTGGTCTCATGCCCTTAAAGGTCATTCGGTTAATAATCTGTTACTGACTGCCTGCTGAGCCACTTCTTCCTCTGGCCATTCTTCGGTGGCTGTGACTGTGACTGTGACTAAAACTTGAAATGGCATCATACGTTTTTGAAGGGCCATCATAATTAGCAGCATATTATATTATATTATATGATGGACCCGCCTCTTTGCACTGCGAATTAAACAAAGTGGAACTGTGCGGGAATTTTTTTAGTATAATAGCATTAGCCGGTTTTACACAAGTTGTTGGGCTTAAATGATCCTAAGTTTGAACTTGACAAGCTTTGACTTAATGACTGCTGCTGTTCAAGTACATAACATATACTTAAATGGTCTTTTACACATTTACATGCGATTAAAAAAAAACTAATCAACTTGAATGTGTTGTGTTATTTTTAAATATACATATTAATCATATATTATTAAATAGATTTTGAGTTGCTGATAAATATAATTGTGACCACGAAATATAGCTAAGTATTTATATAATAATGTAGTTGCATTGTTCTACTTACCTGGCTGGCTGCTTATCTTCAGCTGATTAGAGACTCCCTCTCTCCAATTTGGGGAATGTGCCCCAGGTTGGATATATCGCTCAAGAGCCCAACTCAATTCGCCATAACACATTTATCAGCAATCGGCGTGGAGCTTAGTCATTTGCCATAGACAGAGACGGACAAGATTAACCCCTAGGTGGGTTCGTTTCATTTGTGTGTAGCCTCTATTCTTCTATTCTCAATTCTTTTGTTGCACGTTGTTGTTTGGGCCAATAACTAAGGCATTTGGTCGGTATTGCCTTGCCGCTTGGCTGCCTGAGTGGCTCATTGAGTGGCTGGCTGGCTGGCTGGCTGACTGGCTGGCTGGCTGCTCTACTGCCCATTGTACCATTGCACCAGCCGTTGTCAATTACCCTACAAACCTCAACGGCTGCAACAACTGCAACAGCAACTACAGCAATGAGGCAGGCAGGCACAGCTGATTGTCTTTCATAATCATCGTTATGTTGCTGCCTGCCACACGGTTGTTGGAGGTGTGGCTAAGGTTGAGACTTTTGCTGACTCAATGCCTTCTACTACTGCTGCTGCTGCTTTCGTCTCTCCATATCCCTCTCCACCCTGCTGCCTTTGCTGCTTATTGCAGCTGCACCAAAGTTCAAGTGTTGCACTTTTTTTTTTCACTCGTAGTTGTTGTTTTTATTTCGCACCACGCAATTTTTTTATATATATATATATATTTTTCTTGCTGCCATTTCGCAGGTGTGCAATGATTTCTTGTCGTTGTTGTTGCTGCTGCTGCTGTTTTTACATTGCTTCCGTTTGGCTTGTCTGCTCAGTGAGTTAGTGCTGTCCTCGCTCGCCTGCTTGTCATAATTATTTGCACTTCACATCACATCTGCATATGCGCCTGACGACAATCGTCTAACTTGCTGACTTTTTCCCACCCTTTTGGTCAGCTTCAGGCACTGAGAGCCCTTCAGCTAGCCCAGCTTTGGTCTGCTAGCCATGTCATAATCAGCCATCAGCTTGGATGGGGTCATTATTGTTATTGCTGCTGGCTGCTGCTGGCTGCCTCTTTGTCTTTGTGGTCAGCTCCTGTAAATTGCCATTAAAAGTGTTGAAGTGCTGCACTTGGTTTGTCATTAAGACTGCTGCAGCCATACTGGAGTTGGGGCAGCATGTGTGTGTTAGGGGAGGAGCTGGGGGAATCGACCTTTTTATATACTTATTATATTCATATTAAATTATGTACGCTGCGGGTTTTATGTCTGCGGCTTACACGGCACTCAAATTACACGATATGTTCCCGACCTCATTTCTTGGTCTTCTTCGGCTACTTGTTGTTATTGTTATTGTTGTATCTGGCGTCTTTAAATCAGTTAGCACAGACGGCTCCTTGAAACGTTTTGCGTGGCTTAATTTTGTATTTATTTTCTTTTGGTCAGGAAGCTTTTCAGCCAACAGCTGAAGAATCAAGCTGCTTCCTGATCTGCAATATGAGCAGCTGATACTTTTAATGCTTCCTCAACTTTATGAGAATAACATTTTTTTATTTTTCAAAGAAGTGGACTTTTTCGCGCTTTTCAGCAAAATAGCTATAATTTTGTGTTAAATTGACAATTGAACGTTTCTTTACGTTTAATCAAATTTGTAAAGCAATCTCTTTTATTTTTCTAATAGATATTCGTCTCGATCATTTTCAATTTGCCATGTTAAAATGTAATTTCATTGGCAATTCAATTCAATTTTGCCGATATACCCTTCAATTTCAAGGTTCGACATTCGCATTTGAGCTCGTAGTCCAAAATAATCCAACACTGTAATTGAATAATGATTGTTGCACCCCCTTTTTTGATGCCACTAGCAAAGCACTTATTTAACCGACTGGCGTTTAGCCCCACGGTAAAACCTGTGTAATCAATAAGAAAACTTGCAACTGGCCTCTTTCGAGCTTGTGTGTATGTGTGTGTGTGTATGGCATACAACTTACATGGCATTTCGTGGTCCTTTGACAAATAGCTTAATTAAAATACGCAAACGCCCCAATAAATATGCAACTGCTGCAGTTGCAAGGCTGCCACTCATCGCTCACGGGCTCGCTGCCTCGATCAATGGTAATAATTGTCTATAATTTTTGTTAATTTATAGCAAATGCTTTCAGCAACATGCTGCGTGGCAAGTCATCTAGCTAGCTAACTATAGCTAGCATGTTGCAAGCTAAAATGTTATTGTTGTTGTTGTCGTCGTCGTCGTGTGCGTGTAATCGAAACCGTACCGAACCGAACCAAACCGAATCATTGATTTCCTGCGCATTTCATGAGCTTCGAAAACGAAGACAACAACGACAACGCATCGATTTCACGCCCCCAACACCGCCCCTGCTGCTTCTGCTCCATCCAGCTGCTACTTACCAGACTCATCCTCCTCCCCGCCTGCTCGACAGGCGATCTCTGCTGCTGGCATCAACTGCAACAGTTTGTACATTTGCTGAACTGGTTCTCAAAGCCAATGTTTAGTCTGGTTTTGTTTCACTTTTCTCAGTAGTTATAACTACTTTTTTTTCTTCTTTTTTCTTTTTCACATGTGCTGGTTTCTTTTTAGAACTCGCCTGTGACTTTGTCTGCGCTTCAGAGAGTTCTACAACAAAATCTCGTATAGAATTCTCTTTGTTGTTGTTGTTGTTATTATTGTTGTTGCTGCTGCTGCTGCTGCTGTTGCTTGCTCTGCGCTTCTCTTTCATTTTGAGACATGGAAGTAAAACTAAATTCATTGAACTTTCGCATGAAAATGCTCTCAAGGTTATCAACTTTGCGCCGCTGTCCGGTTGGCGATCGTGAAACGACAACAACAATAACAACGACAAAAACAACAGGCAGACGATGACGACGACGACGACGACGACGACGTCAGTCGTACAACAACGTTGTTCTCTATGGTTTAGCGACTTGGCCGAGTACATTCAACCTGACATATCCACTTGGCGTGTACTTGTTTTCCTCTTTTTTTTCTGTCTTCAATGCACGACACGCCCTGTGTTTAGCTATATAAACACACCTAACGCAACCCTCCGCCCTAGCCGCATACTTCAGTCTTTTTTTAGCAGAGGGTTGCTTCAATTGATATAAGCCTCTTTCCATATCTCTTTGACTTTAATACAATTGAAAGCACACAAACACACATATTTATATATATATTTATGAAATATATTGAGTCTACCCACCATCAATAACTAATTTTATGTGCTGTTACACACTCAACCTGCACTCCCTCATAATATTTATGCCACACCAGTCTCCCTCACTCTCCTCTCTCTCTCTCTCTGTCTCTTTCTCTCTATGTCTCTCTCTCTGTTTTTTCCCACCCTTGTCGCATTTTTTTGCCTTGATTTGATTTAAGGCCGCACATTAAATTGAAATGGTTTTCATTTTCGGAGTGGGGCTGGGCGGCGGCAGCTTGTTGAAAAATTTCTAAACACTTTTTGTGCTTTCGAGCAGTTGTTTTTTATACATGTTATTTCTTTGAAATGATTTATCAAAATATTTGCCACATTAATAAGCTCCAAAAATGCAATAAACTGAACCAAAAAGCCTTCGACCTTTGAGCTTGCTTGTCTTATTTATTTAAAATGTTTTGAAAATTGTTTGCCTCCAACTGGAATTAACAACAGTTTTTATTTTTTTGTTTTTGCTTTTTTTTTCCTCTTTAGCTTAGTTTCAATTCTCGAAATGACAGAGACAATACGAAGTTCAACTTGTAGTCTTGTACTTATAGTTGGCTAACCATAATTATGTGGCGGGTTGGCTGCGAACTCAACGTGTCTTATATTTGTTAACCAAACTTCTCGCTGTTAAACAGCATAATTACATGCCCCAAACACAACAACTTGGCAACTGCAGCAGCAGCAACTGCAACGGCAGCAGGTAGACAAGACACACGAACAAAAACCTAAACCAATGTGAGACTGTGGCATAGACCGGACCCCGGACTCGGGGGACGTACGAGTTTTGTCTAACTATTGCGTGTCAGTTGAAGTTACGTAGTTTTAGCTTGAAATCGTCTAGTTGACTGCCTGTCTGTTCGTCTGTTCGTCTGGCCGTGTCTGCCTGTCCGCTCCTGCTAGATGTTCTGCCTGACAGCCCTTTTCATGTGCTTAACTCTGTGATATATATACAGCCTTTTTTTTTTGTATTCGTATTTGGTATAACTCTTTGTACGACAATTTTGAATGCCAGACACGAAAGAAACGAAAAACGATGCAGCAGCAGCAAAAGAATAAGCTATTGAAACAGGTGACTTCCTGTGCCACAAACTACTTACACATACCTGTATGTAAATTTCGAGCCATCTAATTTCCAACAACAACAGCAATTCAAAATAATGCTCAGGCACCGTATGTGTGTGTGTGTGTGTGCTGTAAAATCAATGCGTCTTTGTTTGTAGAGTTTGTGGCACGTTTTCGATATTATGCTATAGATAAAATATTTTGTTGGGAAATTTGTATTTTTTTCTTTTTTTTTTGGGAGCTAGCACGTAAATAGAATTGAAATGTAAAGAAAAATCAATTGAAAAGGCTAAGAAATTGATGAAACTATTATATAGATACACAAATGATTTACATTGGCAGTGAATCGAAGATACGATTGGGTCTTAGCTAAACTTTGCTTTGAATTTTAATCAAATAACTTGAAACGTGAAAAGAATCAAAAGATTTAGATGTATTTTGGCAATTATTTTATAATCTACATTATGGCATTATTAAGTGCTTCCTCTTCTTTTTCCTTTTTTATTTGTCACAGCCAGACAGCTTTCCATTCACAGCTCTGTGGGATTCTTTTTTTATAACAAATCCTTCATTTCCTACTGCTGCTGCTGCTTTTCCTTCATCTGCTGCTGCTGCTTCTTGCGACAAGCTTGGGGCAATAGCTAACTCTCAATTATGCTGCCTTATCGTCTAATTGTGCTGGCACACGCCCTTCTGCTGTCCTTGAGTCAGCTTCTCTGTTATCTGCCTCGTCTGTTGCCGTTGTTGTGTCGTGTTGTGTGGCATGTGCCACAGTCGACATCCGTTTCCGCTTACTAGCTGTATTTGTGCATAGCACAGTGTACTGGTAGACAACTTAAGCGGCAATTAAAATGTTACAACAATCAGCATTTTTTCTCTCTCTCTTTTTTCTATATTTATTTTTAGTTTAATTTTGTGAAATTGTTATAGAGTGTTTATAAATTTAAATGCAGTTCCGCAGGAGCGGCCAACGGAAATGCACAAAGTGCATAATTATAGATATTACGTATACGTAATGGATTTGAGCCTTGTTAGCCAAGGGCGCGATATCTAGCCCTAAGCGACACGCACAGCAGCAGCAGCAGCAACAACAATAATAGCAGCAACTAAGCAGGAAAAGGCGTTGAAAGTAAACTTGAAAGACAGTCCACTGTAAGTAGAACTTGGATGTGGTTTAAAATACCAGTTTGCACATGCAGTTGTAGTTGCAACTGCTACAGCACTTGTTGTTGTTGCTGTTGCTGTTGCTGTTTGGCATTCATTTATTTAACTATTTATTTATTTTGCATTTGTCGTTGGGCTCTTTCTATCTTTCTTGCCTTCCTGTTGGTTTTATATTTTTACCATGTTGCCCCGCAGCATTTAACTTGTTAAGTTTAAAGGATTCTTATTTCTAGCTGCGGGCAATAGTCTTAGTTGTTGCTGTTGCTGTTGCTGTTGTTGTTGTTATTGCTGTTTTATGTATATGCAAAAATATTCAAAGAGTTGCTGTTGCTTGGCTGCCTTTTCATTCGCATCGCTTTAATTTGGTAGTATATCTCTCTCCCTCTGTGTTGGCTCTAACGGCTTCCATTGAGATTTGATACGAGAGAGAAGCTGCAATTGTAAACAGTTATAATTACATAGCTGACTTATAGTCCAGTAACGCTGTAGGGGTAAGTGGAAGGGGGGGGGGGGGCGGATTGGGGAGTGGCAAGTGGGAGCATAGCGATAGTAGTCTGGGGCATAACCCCATCAAAACTAATCAGCAATCAACGGCGCGGAGCACTTGGCAGCAAAACAAACATCATCATCATTATGATGCCAATGATGAACTTGGCAGTTCACCTTTATGTGTGTGTGTCTGTGTGTGTGTGTGTGTGAATGGATTGTAATGAAACTCAATTCTAAAAGTGCCTAGCTGCCTATAACGAGTTTAGAATTGCAGAAATTGGGAGACAGAGTGTGCTTGTGTGTGTATTTCAATTAAAACAATTTGTTTGCAACACAATGCGGTAATTAACCATAACCAATTCATAACTTCATATTTATTTCGAGAATTGCTCTTGGGCAGCTATCGATTATAATATGACTATAATTTAAATGTTTTATTGCTAACACGCATAATTATTGATTGGCTGCAGACCGTGCAACTTAATTTTATAGTTAACAAAACAGATATTGTCTATAATTATAATTATAACATTAATGAAAATGGGTAAAAGTGTATAATGATTTTGTGTAAAAGTCTGTAACAGTCAGAAGGATGCATATTCGAACCCAAATGCTCAACAGCTGAGTCGATATAGCCATTTCTGCCTGTCCGTCAGCATCTCAGAGACTATTTATAATATACCTTGACTTATTATTGATCAACTGAACAAATTTCATCAAAATCGGATTAGAAACCTTAAAACCCATACCCCGCATGCTTCCATTTGAGTGTGAAGAACTTTAAAAATGGGAAATTTGGGAATAAAACTAGAATATATTTAAGAGTACTCGTCTCTAATGCGTCATTCACATATTTGTGTGCAGCTTTGAACAGCTTTCAATGACAGCTAGAACCGAAATTGATGATGGCTAATTAGTTTGGAATTCAACAAGCATTTATGGCCAACTCTGATGCGGGTACATATCGAATGATGATTGCATATTGGCCAAAACAAACTGATGACTGCAATTATCAGTGTATTCACGTGTGTGTGTGTGTGTCTGTGTGTATGTGTGTGGGTGTGTGTATTGTATGCTCAAATTGCAATCAATCATTAAGAGGCAAACAAAAGTTCATTCAATGCATTTCAGCATGTTTTCAGACCATCCAAAACTAGTAAAAAGAAACAACGCCCACCAGCAACTGCAAATCAACGAGAACGGAACGGAACACGGAACGGAACGGAAAGAACAGCTACAGCTTTTTATCGATTTTGTTGTGAGTTGTTGTTGTTGTGGTTGTTGCTGTTGCTGCTGTTGTTGCTGTTGCTATTGCTGTTATTGTTGTGACGACAACAACTCAAAAAGCTGATTTTGTAAATGCATTTTGTATGTTAGCTGCCACTTTGGCCTGAAGCTCAAGCTTGCCTAATTAATGAGTTGAGTATGACAGTGAATACATTCTTGTATCTTTGCAATTTTACAGCATTTGCTGCAATTGTCTTTTCACAGACTAATTTTCCAATTGTTTAATCGTGTTGATATTTACATATTATGTGTTATCGTTATCCATTGCCGACTTTCAGTTTTCATCTACTAACTACTCAGTAATCGAACTGGTTGCCCACATAACTATTATAACTATCTGTTGAATGCATATAAACACATAAATTATGACTACACTTGTCTAACAACAAAATAAGAAAAGAAAAGAAAAACAAAACAACAGAGTTGGTCCAATCCATGAGTTTGGCCAAAAGCGCCGACATGGCGAAACGATTTAAGATTTGTGATCTTGAGTCGAGCTCCAGCGTCGTCTTGGAGTCATTTTAATCGTAATTTATGACACTTGCCACATGATTTGCTGGCTAATACTCATAAAACTGCAAAACTGTTTTCACTTTTCTATTTCATCTATTAACTATACCCTATAAAAAAAAAACAACATTTACTCAAGTCGTACAAAAATATAAAAGTGTTTCCTTTTATTAAAGTTTCAATACAAAACATATATCCGGGTAGCTTCTACGCTGTTTTCTGCGTTTCGCCAATCCATTGCAGCATTTTACATTTTAATACCCAAAGATTTACTATAACTCTTATTTTATATATTTTATTTCATTTAATTTTGAAATGTTCGGCGGTTTAACTTCGGTCTGCAAGGTATTCAATCTTCGACGTGCCTAAAATATCCACAATTCATTTTTTTTTTTGGCTTACAATTTATGAGTATTGGCAGTGCATATAAAATGTTTTAGATTAATTAAAGTGTTTCTTTATCTTTTTCTCTTTGCAGGTAAGCAAAATACTTGATTTTAATATATGTGCTTGAGCAGTACGATCCGGAACAGGTAGGCAAAGTTGATTTAACTGGCTGAGAAGTCTGTTGAATTGTACATTTGCACTTTATATTCAAGGAGCAGACTAAAAAGTAATCGGTTCAGCTATGCAACAACAAAATTAGCATAACTTTTTTATTGGCCGTTACTATCTGCGTTTAACTATCAATAACTCAATAGGCTTTTGCGAAATTACAAACAAAATCGTTGCTCGTAATAGTTCCAAATTTGCACATTTAACTGCATTCAGATGACTTGCACATTGAGCGAAATAATCATGAAAAATGAATATGGCCCAATTCCTAATTCTCAGTAACGACTTTTATACAGATTTGTGTTTTTTGGGGTTTGGGGTCGTCGTCACTTCTTATCTTATCCACGATTCTCTGGCTTTACAGATACTGTGTGCTGAGCAACGTTTGTTTGTCTATTTTTTTGTGATACTTTTTATACCCTCAACTCATTAAAAATGGGGTATAATGGTTTTATATTGTTAAACTGTGTCACAGACAGAATGAAACATCTCCGACTGCATAAAGTATAGATATTCCTGATCAGCACGATTACCGGTAGCAACAAAATCCACAGCCCTTCAGTTTATATATAATATACATTGATATATTATTGATCAACTGGACAAATTTCACTGAGATCAGAGAAGCAAAACCCACTCATGCTTACATTTGAGTGAGCAGAACTTTTAAAGTGAAGTTCGATAATAAAACTAGAATGTATTTCACTGATGAGTTCGGGGTATATCGCAGTCGAGCTCACTTGACTACATCATTCTTGGTTTAGTTGACTAACGCAACTCAAATGACTAATTTGGTTTTGATTATTTGCCTTCTACGTGCGCTCTTCTATCGCTCACCTGCAAAGAGTGCATTGAACTTTTTATTATTGTCGTTACGATTTCGTTATCTCTGAGCAAAAACCCCAAAAAAATAAAGAGTCTAAGCTAATCGACACAAGCTGGAAAGCAGAACCCATTTTAAGGGTTGGCAAATGGACATACACACAACATCAAAAAAACGAAGCTCTTGAATTGTATTTGAAATCAGACTGCCGCGCGAATAGTAATAAATCAGCTGGAAATCAAATAAAACATCGATTGATATATGGTCAAACAATGACAACATCACAACGAGGAAGTTAGCACGGTGCTAATGGGCTAGAGAACAGCGTGGGAACATGAATATATAATATAACGATTGTTGTCTATATATTTCTCATACTTTTTTTTTTGATCAACTGATAAGAATTTTCCATTTTGGTTTTTGATATGGGAACTAAATGTTACAAGGTTAGTATATATATATATATAAATATACAGCTTATATACAAATTGAGCAACTTGACAATGAATACAAAATTAGCATGCTCAAAATAGCAAATCAAAAAAAGAAAAACATGTAAAATGCGCGACTAATCAATGCTCTGCAAAAAGTTGTAAGAAAAATGGTGTTTTCCATACGATTCAATTTGTTGTCTTTAGTTCTCATAGTTTTTGTGCCTCCAAAGAAGTAAAACAAAAATAGAAAAGCCAGTTTATATAGCTGAAAACATAAATGAAGGCTATGTGCAGCATGCCTTTTTAATAATATTTATTTGCACAGGGTATACAAATTGCTCACGGTTTGCTGTGCGACGTTTGCTATAGTGGGGCATGCTGCTAACTGGGTGGAGTAGGTGGCCAAGGGAGGCGTTGGTGTGTTGGCAGCCAGCTTGACAAGCCGCGCAGAGACACACACACACACACACAACAGTCATACACACACGTGCTGAGATACTTGAACAAATTGCAAATGAAAATGCAACCTTGACAAAGGCGGCAACAAAAAAAAATAATCCACATGCCAAATTACAACGTCAACGTGATTGTTGTTGTTGTTGTTGCAGAGAGTTTTTCTTATATTTCTATGTATTTTGTTGTTATTTTCCTGCTGTCGCGCATTACTTTTGTGTGCACTTCTTGTCTCTGTTTGTTGTGTTGCTTCTGTTGCTGTTGGTTGTCAACGTGTTGTCATCAGCAGCAGCAGCAGCAGCAACAACATCAACATCATCATCTACTGCCCAGCCATGACACGAAAGAGTGCACTTTGTGGTGCTTGTTGTTGTTGTTGTTGTTGTTCTTACCTACACTTTGATATGTGTGTGTGTAAGTATTTATTTATGATTTTCTTTCTTACATGTATGTGTATTTCTTTTTGTTTTGGCTGCCAGCCCCAGCAGCGCTTGCCAAGTTGACATACAACTGCAACTGCAGCAGGCAATTGGAACGCTGAGCTTGTGGCACGCCACAAGCAGACGATGACAACAATGGCGCACCAAACACAATCAGGGTGCCCCAAAAACAGCAGCAGCAGCAGCAGCAGTAGCAGTCACAGGGGACGAGGCAACAGTTGAATGAGTTGAATGCATGAATTGTGGAGCGAGTTTTAGCAATATGATGATTTTCCCTTTGAAATTGTGTTATGTCCCCTTAACCAGCAGCACCCTTGCAATTACTTTGATAAACAACAAATTATGCCTGGCTAACAGTAAATTAATTAATATTTAAGGGTGAGGAGTGGACTGCTTTCTTTTGTGACATTCATTAGTATTCCAACTAAGCACTCGAATATCATATTAAATACTCCAGTGCCCATCTTTAGATTACTCACTTCTATTATTTATTTATGTACATCTCTAGTTTGGCAGAAAAACTTATCTCTACTGACACTTACAGCCTCCCCCCACCCCCCCAAATCCACATGCAATTAGTCATCTTGTAGTATAATTAATTATACTCAACTCTTATGTACAACAACCCACCATCCCCTGCAAATTTTTCTTAATCTTGTTGCTAAGGTCAAATGCGCAACCGCACCTCGTCTGCCTCGTGTGTCGCCTCCCCCCCTCCCCTCTCTGTGGTTCTGCGTCACACACAGTTCCCTTGCTATTTTCACATACATCTTTGCTGCCACCACGTTTTCCTCCCCATCCCCACGCACACATGTCATTGACTTTGTGCGGGGCAATAAATTAAAACACAGCCATAAAGTGAGAGAGGGGGAGAGGGAGAGAGGCCAAGCAACAAGCGACTATTTTTAAGTATAATACATAAAATGTTATACACTCATCGTACATCAGATCATGAAATGATGTTCATATATATTATATATAAGCCTATATGGCAAGTTTCGTTTGTTTTAGGCTTTGATTACGTTGTTGTTCCTTGTGGCTTTCTATCGAAGATGCCGTCTGCATTTTATGGCATTTAACGACAATTTGGATTGTCATTTTTTATGAGCTTTTAATGCAGCACATCGGTCACACACACACACACCGACAACAGTTTGAATAGGTTAGGGACGATACACGACACACACACACGACACACGCCCACCCGCAAAGATTTCATCATCATCTGTAGCAGGCGACACATGTGAACTTTTTTTATTCATCTCATTTTATTTTATTTTGGGCGTCGTACACTTGACACAATTCTCGAGACACTTCTCGAAATAGTTTAAAAATAAAACGACAGCGGCCAATCAACTAAAAATGCTTGATGAGGCAAGGGTTTGGTGCTCAAAGGTGGGGGGGGGGGCGGCAGACGGGTAGGGAGGGCGAATGCACGCAGAGGCGTGTGAAACGCGCATACAAATTAAATTTAGGCACGAACATCGACGGAGCAGAGCAGAGCAAAAGCAGAGCAGAGCAAAAGCAGAGCAGAGCAGCGCAGCGTTCGACCACATGGCGTGGCGTCGACGTCAACGCTGCCATCAAGCTTGGCAGGGGAGCACCAATAGAGAAAGAGAGAGCGAGAGAGAGAGAGAGAGAGAGTTGCACAACTTGGGCAAGGTCATTAAACCACACAAAAGCAAAAGCAGCGACGCGTCGTCGTCGTCGTCATCATTATCAACATTTTTGCCTCTGCGGCCTCTTCTCTGCTTGCTCTGCTTGCTCAGCTGTTTGGCTGTTGCCTGCCTGCTTGCTTGTTGTTGTTGTTGTTGTTGTTGCATTTGTTTTGCTTTGATTTCCGCTTGCGTTGCATTTTCAACACATTCGCTAAACTGGAAACACATTTGAAAATTGTGTGCAGGTCGCAGCAATGCGGCTTTTTATACTTTATTCCCATTTACATACACATAATTAAACACACACACACACACACACACATACACACACACATGTATACACTTACACGCCCACCGAATCATCGGCGGTTTACCCTTCCGCGCCAGCTAATTTGCATTTGACTTTGTTTAGGCGAAGTTAAGCTGCGCTTAATTTATGCATTTTTAAACATGTTTTAAATGTGTTGCTCTTCATTTCTTCCCTTTTCGTACGGAATGTGCTCTGCTCCGTTTGTAGATCCTCTGCCCTCTGCTGCTGCTGCTGCTGCTGCTGCTGCTGCTGCGTCTCCTACTTGCCTACCCCCGTCTTTGTTGTGACATTTGAAAGCTGTGAGAGAGTGTGGGCTGTTGTGGGAAAAAAATTGATGTGAATAAATTTATTTTATTTTATATTGTGGCAGCGGCGACAAGTTTCTTGTATAGTTTATTTATTTGTACGTTGGCCATGGCTCTGGTTTTTTTTTGTATTATTTTTTTTATTATTGATTTACTGTGAATTGCAGATGAGCTCATGAATCAGCTTAAAAGCAAACAGCATTGTCGCTTCTGCCTCAGGTGCCGCCACCTTCCAACAGCAAAAAATGTCAGCAATTTCAATGCTCAAATGAATTCGCTAATTAATTAGGAAAACAACAAGCACAAGAAACGCTAAGACGCAGCTCATGGCAGCTCTAGCTTAAAACAGCTAGAAAGAGGGAGAGGGAGAGAGAGAGAGAGAGGGAGAGAGAGAGAGAGAGAGATGGCTGCTTACATAATTTGATACTTGATATAAAAAGCCAAAAGATTGCAACACTTGAGAAGTTGAGCAGCAGCAGTAGCTGCGATGCCCGCAAGAATGCGGCAAGCTTTAAGAGCTCTGAAACTGACTCCTGTCGCTCACTTTGTGCGTCTGCTGCTGATAAGAGCCCTTATCTCTGCTGCTGTGCCAAAAATTTGTTAGAATTGTAAATCGGACAAATTCTCTGTTGTGGCATCTGCTCAAAATGTTCTGCTATTATTGTTGTTCCTGCTGCTGTTGCTGCTGCTGCTGCTGCTGCTGCTGCTGCTGCTATATGCTAATTTTTGACTTCCAACAACAGATTTAAACACACAACTGGGGCTGCCTCAACTCAATTTTCTAGTTTCTTCGCTACGGAAACTTAATTAAATATTTAAATGCGAGCGTGGCCAACTAACAAGCTAACATAATAAATATGCAGTTACCAAATTGCTAGCGAGCTGCCGATTAAGTTTTTCATTTTTCTTGACCAACATTCAGTTGCCAAATTGCTAACAAGCAACAGCAACAACAGCTTTTAAAAACTCCCCGGTTATGTATTACCATGAAAAAGGTGAGCGACAAGCCAAATTGCAGCTCTTTTTAATCCAATTTCAACTAACAGCTGCTAATTTGGCAACAAATATTTGTTTTTTCTGAAGTGCCAGAATTTCTGATCAATTGTAACTTTAAATTGCGAGAGCATTTCAAACGATAAAAAAAAAACATTTCAGCGGCAACAACTGAACAAACAACGAATTCAAAGTAAACAAATGAAACACAACGTAAAAAGTAAGGGAAAAAAAAACCGAAAATGGTCGTTAAAAAAGAGTGGGGCAAGCAGAGCTTGATAAGCGAGTGGTGAAAAGCTTACTAAAATAAAACACACATGGCCCGCTGCCAGTAATTAATGTCAACGATTAATGTCCGGCGCCTCGAATGCAGCTAACCGAAAAGCTCTGTGGAATTTCAGATGCTCTGCACTTCAAAAATAATAATAATAATAATTCCCGTTGTTATTTATAAAGTATTTTTAATCATATTTATAAAAACAAACAGCTGTGTTTGTTTTCTTTTTTAGATTTTCCAGCTCCAGGGTCTAATTTGTAGTTTACAGGACGATGTTCATTTAATATCGATTTTATTTGTAGGGCGATTTGTGTTAAGGCATCTTTTTGTTAAGAACTTTTGTGAAGCTTCTTCATTAATTCATTTTAAGCCAGTCTGGCCCATATATTTCGCAATCTTGTCTTTGCAACAAACTGAAAAAAAAAACTTAATTTTGTTCGTGCTACATCATTTTCGTTTAACGGAGTTTGTGAATAAAACAGAATATAATGCAAATGTACTCACATACTTAAGGCCTTTAGGTTGCAAACATTTCAATCTCTTACAATGCGCGCTTTTATTAATGCCGTAAAAATAAATCATTAAAAAAAATGGTTACTTAAAGCACAGCCCCGAAGCTTAAATCTACAACAGCACCTGAGTCTGGGCAATGATTAAAAATAACTTGGCATCAAATCACTTACCAATAAAAAAGACCAGGCATTTAAAATGCTATATATAGTTATATATATTTTGTGTTGTGTAAAATGCTTTCGCAAATATTCCGTAGTTATGCAAAAAAATGATGCCTTCCAGGCTGCTAACAAACAATTTCTGTGGTAAAATAAAATGTGGTGCTTGTTGAGCGCAATGAAAATCAAAATATTTGCGTTACGTTAAATTACGTCATATTTGGCCCAAAGGCAACACAACTATAAATGCTTTAATTAAGAGCGAACATGAATAAATTTGTTTTTAACGCTTGTCAACCGTTCTACTGGAAATAGTTTTGACAATGTTACGAAGTATTGCTGTGGAAAGCATAAAATTATATTTTCTCTTGCCATCACTGGGTTTCCAGGTGAACTATTTGGAAAATCATCACAAATTTGTCTACACGTTTATCGCAATTTGCAGAGCAAGCATAAAATTCGGGGGCAACAGAATCGATTCGGAGAGTTAAGGCTAAGGCCAAGCTTAAGATTAATATTTTGCCGGTTCAAATTGAACATTGAGTCGTAATTTGTAAGTGCAAAGCTGAGAAGAAGCTGAAATGCAAAAAAAATTGAAAATCTTTCGTTTCCTTTTTTTTTTTTTTTGCCTTTTGCCTGCTGGATCATTAAGCAGCATTTTGGTCATCAGCTGCATTCAATCATCAATCAAAATTTTGTGCTATGTGCGTACGAAGGCAACTTGTTATTGCTGTCGGCTTTAATGATGCAAAAACGTGCAAAATGCAACTGCAACTGGAAGTGGAAGTGCAGCAAATTGCCAGCCTGAGGGCAACTTACAATCCTCCTCGAGCCTGCGTATCCATTCCTCTCCTCTACTGCCAACTCTCTGTGTCTGTGGTCTTTCGCTGCACTTTGACTAATCCATCAGCAAATGAGGCAACTGCCGTCGGGGGTTGCACACACAAACGCACACATACACACACGCACACCAAAAAAAAAAAATGCAATAAAAGCGTTCTTCACGCTGACCCTTCAATACACAGCTCCACCAGAGCTCTCTAGCTCCTTTCCATTTGGCACTTTTTGCTGCATTTTCAAGTGCTCTTTTCTCAGCATCACTGGAAGCTCATTTTATATATATACTATATATATACGATTTTTTTTTCCGATTTTACTTTTTGTATCAGGACTTTGTTGGCTGCGCTCTAAAAGTGGCCGCTGATGGCCACCGCGCTTTTCTATCTCCACCAACAAATCTCTCTCCCCATTTCCGACACTCTGTCTCTGTCTGTCTCCCTTTCTCTAGCTGTGCATTGATGTGGAAAGTTTTTATGACGCATTCGTGATTTCTTCTTCCATTACATTTTTTTTATTTTATTTGATGATGCACTGCGCCCATTCGGATTTTTAAGGCCTTTGTACTTGCTTTAAGTGTTGGCAGCACTGCGGTTTTTCCCCCAATTCAAACAGATTACATTTTGCTGTTGGCCTTAAATGATCTAAACTTAAAGTACGAAAGAATGCACAGCAACTATTTACATTAAATTAAAATATTTAAAATAAAAAAAAAATCTTTTTGACACGGTTGGAGATGCGGGGCATTGATCCCCGTACCTCTCACATGCTAAGCGAGCGCTCTACCATCTGAGCTACATCCCCATGTAGTGCAAGTTCGACAATGGCTGTAAAACTATCGCGAGAGCGTGCGAATGGTGATCGATAGCTATGCTACTCCCACTCAGCTTATACTATGCTATGCCTCTATAAATAAACCTGCTTAATGGAGCAGCTGATTAACAGTTTTAACACTTTTAGCAGTGCGCTCTCTCTCTCTCTCTCTGCTGAAAGTGCGCTCAGTTGCTGTTATTAGAATTAGTACTTGTAAAAGATTCTTAAGGAACGGCAGCTGCTTTTAATTGGCTTATTAATTGTCTATGTAATTTGCAAAATTACGTTTTGTAAATGTATGTGTGCGTGTGTGTGTGTGTGTTTGCTTATGTATGCTGATGTAGCAACCTTTATTGTCGTGCTCAATTATGGCTAATTAGCAGCGCTGTTATTGTTGATTAAATATACATGGAGAGAGGGAGAGAGAGCGTGTGAGAGCGCGTGCAGGAGTAATAGTCAAAGCATGCAAACGCCCCTCTCTCTCTCTCTCTCTCTCTCTCTGTATCTTTCCCATTGTCTCTCGGCAGTATCATGCTCAAATATCACTTGCAAAATTAGGTCACACTGCCCTGTAGATAATTATGTTGATGAACAACGTGTCGAACGTGTTTGCTGCTGCTATCTGCTGACAGCTGCTGCTGCTGTTGGCCTAAGAATTGCATCAGCAGCAGCAGCAGCAGCCAGCAGCTGCTGGCCATATTACTTTCAATATGCATTTCAGTTTTTCTTTTTTTCTTATTTTTATCTTCTTTCATTTTTTGTCTTGCGCGCAGCCTGTCGTCTAAATTGGCAACGAATTGGGACTCAGTTGCTGGCATCCTGTGACGTCAGCGTCTCGTCGCCGGCCTTATTAACAAGAATTTGTTCTTTAGTCGGCCAACAGCAGGCGCACAACTTAAATAGCGCTCTAAGAAATGAAGTAGATGGCTTTGTGGTTAAGATAAGACCGCAACAGCAACAGGAATAGCAACAGCAGCTGTTTGATTTATATGCAACCATATTTATTGGAGCAATTATTGAAACAGCTGCGCACCAAAAACTGTGAACTCTAATAATATGCGAGCAATCCAGCTGGATTGGGCCAATTTCCGCATGGTGTCCCAAAAGCCAAAAAAAAAAAACAAAAAAACACGAAAAGACCAAAAACTGTGTGCTAAAACTTCTGCTTCATTAGCAGCGCTTGTGGCAAGTGTGTGGGTGCTGCAAGGGGGGCTGGATGCCACAGGCAGTGGCTTGTGGCTTGGCATAATTTATGGCTCACCTTATATAACACACACCAAACTCTTTTTGGCCCACATACTTGGCGTATGCGTAATGTCATTAAATATTGCCGCATGCCACACACTGACGCACACACACACACGCATACACAGAGACGCTGGGAGACTCGGGGCAACGTCACGTGATTAATCGCATTACTAATCAATACAAATGTCACTCAAGCGTTGACATTTGAGATTTGTGACTCTGTCGCTTGTTGGTTTCGCATTACGCATACGCACAGTAGTCAGCCCCCTCCACACACACACACACATGCCACAATGCCACAATGCCACACTGCTACACACAGTACACGGTTGTGTTTCCCCCCATTGTCAATTAAGTGGCGTGTAAATTGACTTAACCTGCAGCAAAATGGCAAAAATAGATAAAAATGGGGAGGGATGAAAAAACAGTTAGCTTCAAATGCAGCCACCGATTTTGGTGTCAACTGACAGGCAGCGAATTTTCAAACATTTTTCACATTGTTAGCCCACAAAACATTTTTCACGCGCTTTGCGCAATTGGTTTTTTATTCGTCGTCGTTGTTGTTGTAGTTGTTGTTTCTGTTTGTTGTTTGCTGTTGGACTTTATCGCCTGACACTTTTCTTTTTTTTTTCTGTTGTTGTGGAACAACTGTTTCGTTGTTGCTTGTTGTCAGCTGTGCGCATTGTTCGTTTCATTATTATCAGCTGGCTAGCTTTTTAGCTGATATCCGGGCACCGGGGCTAGCTGGGTGGGAGAGAAGGGGGAGTTGGTGGTTCTACGAGTCCATGCTAATTAATGTTGCGTGTTTTTCTTGGTATGCAAGAAATTCATAAAATACGTCACAATGCCAATGGGAATAAGGTCAAACGAGGGTTAATCACAGCACGGGGTTGACTGAGCCGGAAACGCGTTGCCATTTCCGTTTTGATTACAGGCTGTGGCCAGGAGCTTGCCACTTGCTACCAGCACCATTTTTACCTTTAAACGGGAAATGGTTTGCAGGCGTGAAAAGTCGCCTGCAATATAAATTCAAGTGACTGCCATTGCTGAAAAATGGTGGGTCCTTGCCTTGCCCGCTATCCTGCCTGATACCCTTACCCCCACACCACCGTGCAACCCACCCCATACACACACACACACACACACACACTGCCCCAATCACGTAGCTAAAGTTGATTATAAAGCATTAGCGCAATTACAATTTGTGAGCTTGCCTTAATCTCATTACATTTCGAGGGCTGCCCCCCATTCACTTTGCCTCTTCGCTCGTTCTGCGACTCTGTTTCTGTTATCACTCGTAAATCAGCATAATTGGCTCTAAAAACAAAGCTAAATAATGCTAAATATGTGCACACATCATAAAGCGGAATTTGTTGCTTTTTGTCGTGTTTATTCTTGTTTTCTGCTTATTTTTTTTTTGCAATGCGCTAAGAGTTTTAACGTTTTCGGTCTCGCAGCTGCTCGCTAATTTCTAGCAGCACGACATAAACAAATTTCGAAATATATATATTATATATCACTCAATGCTGAACTATTTGGCCAATATGTCACTCTTCATGTTAATGTGGCAAACTAAGACGAATGGCAAAGAACTTCGAAGAAACATCGAAGTTAGATTGATTTGAGATGTTTTCGGCTCCGAGCCCTACTACGAACTACGTATAATATCTGTGTGTTTATTGTATCTTAATATGACCGTTTTTTTTAGTGTATTTCGTGGTATATTTAAAAATGTAAAGTAGAATTATTTATTTCGCATAGCACAGACAACCTACTAACAATGATGACTCTAGCTTTTATAATACAATCTGCACATACAAAAGTTGAGCATTAGTCAGCAAAAAAGCTGCAACAGATTTGCATTTTGATTGCATTTTATTACCAATGACAAAAACATCAAGAGTACTGAAATGTTATGATAATTCATCAGCATTACCATAATTTGGCTCCAACAAAAGCGAAAAACCGAAACCAACCAACGACCTTTCAGCTAGCCGCTGGGCGCACAAATGTTTTATGCATATTTAAATGCTTCCAGCGCCAAAAAAGGAAGTTGAATTATAAATGCATACCCTACACTATTTGAGGCGACCTTATTGGCTAACATTCTCTTAGCTTACACCTTACAATTTTGTAGAGTATTTTGTGGATTTCCCCTACCTTTTTGCCTTGTAATTTGTGAGTCATTACCATTGGTGATTATTATTTGGGTCCTGGCATTTAATATCTACATATCATCATGACATGTGCGTGCCGAATTTACAAATAAGTATAAATCCGATGCTATGGTAATAGCCGGAAAAAATAGAATAAACCAAAATACCACTCGCAAAATTATTTGACATGTCGCGCAGCTTGTTGTCCTTTGTCCAAAAAAATGGCTAATGTGAAAACTATGACGACAAAAGCATTGGACTTTGACAAATTGCCAGTTGACATTTATGCTCTGCATGCAAATATAATCGTATATATGTATTTACATTTACATATACACAAATACTGTGTATAAAAAGCTGATTTTTTATTTGAGATTTTTATGCGCTCCGTTGTGCTGAGTACTAAGTATAATGCCATAATACAATACTGCGATATAATAACTATTTAATGCATATTAAATTAAGCCTTGAAACTTTGGTCAATCAATAATAAAAGTGAACTTTAACCGTCAGCGGGTATTAAAATGATTTAAGAATTACATTCGCAAAATACACAAATAAATGTAAAACTTTTTTGAATATTTGAATATATTGAATTTAATAAATACAGGCTTAAATATTTTACCTTTATTTAAGGCCACGATCGATTTACCAATTTATTCACGCCTGATAGATTCACCAATTTATTCTTGGCTGATTTTGTGTTATCAGCGCAGTTCAGTTCCCGCCTCAACTTCACTTAAATATATATATATATATAGATATATATATATATACTTGCATGGCCCATATTCGTAATTGTTGAAATGAAAATGCGTCACGCGTGTCCCTCATAAATAGACTCAGCAGGCAGGCGGGGCAAGCAACACGAGTGTATAAATTATTGAGGGGCATCTAAAGGATTGTGCGCCTCTTAGTCCTCGTGGGTCCTTACAGTCCCTGTCTGCCTGCCTTTACGTGGCTTATCATCAGCTGGTGTTAACTGTTAAGGCATTGTTACAAGTAGTCGTTGCACGTCATAGCTAAATTGATGACAGTCGCATGCGCTTGTCTGTTGCACGCAGCATGCGGAGCGGCTGGGTGTGGCGTTGGTGGAGGGAGCCAACTTCATTCAAAGCCATTCCATTGTTTGGCTGCGCACAAATTGCATAGAAACCCATTGAACTTAGTAACGAGCGCCAATCTCTCAGCAGCTGTTCTCAATCGGTCAATATTCTCATGGTTGGGGCGCAGCCATTGCTTGGCTCTAACCTGAAACTTAAAGTAACTAACTGAAATGCTCAAAAATGTACAAAACAATATTATATTACTGGGATATGTTTGTTCTTCAAGTGTTTATCAATTGATATATAATATACATTGACATATTATTCAGCAACCGAATAAGAAACTCCCAAGCAATAGTCCACCAAATAGAAACAAACGCTGCCTTAGTGTTTTCCCCGCTTCAAACATTTAATATTAAATATCACATTTGTTGACAATTAAAAGCATCTTTTAAAGCTAACAAAACAGTGAAGCATTCTCGTGTTGCTTTTGCTGTTTTGCTCACAGCAAATCACTAAGACACACACACACACAATACACGTAGCCTGGCAATAAATTTGCAGTCAAGGGCCAACAAAAATGTGGCACGGATTTAGGCGTTTGCCACTTTGCCGTAAAATCCTATTTTATTTTCAATTTGTCAGCAATGTGTGCAAAGCGTTAAGCTGACAGCGAGAGCCACAAAAAGGAAGTTATATATATAATTTATATACACATGCATATTAATGTATGTATATATATATATATATATATATATATATATAATGTATGTATATAAACCTTTGTGGCCTTGGCCAGCAGTGTGGCACATAGAGCGACAGTTATTAAGTTATTAGTACAACGTGTCGTATGCGCAACGTGTATATGTTGTGTTTGTGCTATCGCTGAAGATGTGCTTGTGTGTGTGTGTGTGTGTGTGTTTTTGAAATCAAAAGAAGTATATGAAACAATGACAGCTTGTCATGTTTATAGTACACACACACACACACTTTGACACACACAGACATCCATTCCGGCCGTTCAATAGTCGCCTACAGTTTATTTTTTCTTATTTTTATAAAGCAGCTGCCAGCCAGCGTTGTCGTACGCATACCCGGATGGGTGATCCACCCACACAGCCACCCACTTCCTTTTGCCTCTTGCCTTTTGTTATTGTCACTGGCATATGAGAAATGTGCTGGCTTTTACATTTATAGTCGGCATTACGCGCTCCTTTCGCTATGCATCACATCACATCTCATCTCAGCTCTGCACGAGGCAACCAGTTTATTTTAATCAGATTGTTGACTGCTTCTTGCTGTTTCCTGCGCGACTTGAATTTTAATAAATTATACGCAGACAACGCCGTCGACTCGCACAATTTTTGGTGTTTTGTTGCTTTTCACCTGACGCATTTTTAATGAGCGACACACTTTTGTTGGAGAATCAACATTGTAGGAAATTGCCGAAAATGCTTAGCCAGGTGTATAAAAATGGCCTAAAGATGACAAAAGAAATTGCCGGTTATGTGAGTGGCATTGACAAAAGAGGCGTTGGGCATTCAGTTGAATGCCGCAGATAAGTCACATCTGACGAAGCAAGCACAGAGGGACTTGATGGAAATCGATGCCATCAAATGTTTTTGCAGACAGACGGGCGGACAAGAGTAGGGAGAAAGAGAGCCGGCACGCAGACTATCATTAGTCTCAACAAATACTTTGCTATAATAATTACATAATTAACGCATAATTAATTTAAAACTAACTAAACTGAAGGCTAGCAAATGCGGCGAGTCTGAGTGCCACATTTCTGCCCCAGCTGCAAAGTTGCGGTTTTCCTTTCGACTCCATGCTCTGCTCTGCTCGGCTCCGCTCTGCTTTGTATCCTGTGCTGATGATGGCCAGGCTAAATTAAGCATGCCAAACACAAAGCCACAGCATGAAGAAATCGTTCGGGCATGCAAAATGAAATGGATGCGTGGTTGTTGCTGCAGGGGTATAGGGATGTGGAGGAGTGGGGAGGAGGCAATGGAATTCATGAGAAATGCTGATGATGCTCTTAAGTGAGCAACAGTAGCAGCCGGTTCGCTTGGGGGCGTGGCTATTTTTGGGTTCACGTTTTTGACGCACTTCCCCCCCCCCCCCCCCCGCAAGCCGCCAACCACCCCATCCACTGCACTGGTCGCGCTCATAAAAACGAAAAATGAGTTAGCCGCAAAAGGAAGCTGAGGACGCCCACATAGAATGGAAAAGCGAACGCGGGGCTCCATTTCTATCTGTGCTGCTGTGCGTCTCCTGGTCCTGCTTGCCGCACTGTTACGTTCAAGGCCAACATCATTTGTAGTATCTCCAGCAAAAGTTTTTCATGTGTCAAATGCATGACCAGAGATTTTCGCCCGTGTTTATTTCCAGCTCCTCTGCCCCTGCTGTTCGCTTGCCCGCCTCATCCACTTGGTGCTGGCTCCTCTTGCGTTGTGTTTTCAGTTAGTGATTTGCTTTCTGTTTTTGCTCCTACTCAATTGTGCCTCGTGTGTCCTTTGGCCGGGTAGTTTTCCATTACGTAAGAGGCACACAATTTTTGTGCTTCTGGCTGCTGTTGTTGCTGCTGCTGCTGCAGCATTTGCGTCACGGGCCGAGTCACGTTTTGTGCTCATGTGTTTGTCTCATAATCACTAAGCACCCAGTGTTAAAAGTTACAAATATGTATTTCAATTTACTTGAGCAACTCGCGTAGGCGCCTAGCAATTGCGTTTGAAATTTGTTGACGTTGGCAATTTGAGTTAGAAATTGTTACTTTCACCTTGCAGCGACCTTTGTATTGCCGCGCAGTGAGGTGCCTATAAAATATAAAAATAAAATGAAAATGAAAACACAGAAAAACAGCCTCTTAACGACTAACCCTTTTTCCTTCTTTTTCAACTCATTTTCCTTTTCGGTAAGCTGCTTGGATTATCTTAAACTCCAGCAAGCAAAACAAAATATAACGAGAGAGAAAGAGACAGAAAGAGAGTGAGAGAGAGCTAGAGAAAAGTGATTTATGGGCTAAGTACATTTGAAAGAATTAATTCAATCAAACGTATTCCAAGAATTTTTGCAAACCAAATTCCAATCTCAGATTTTTAAGCATTTTTCTTTTTACGCTGAGAAGTTCTTGAATTGAATTTTGCGCAAAATTCTGCTCATTATTTGTAGACATTTAATTTGAATTTGGGCACGCAAATTTCAATTCGTGAAGTGTGTTTGCAAATAAATATAAATATTTGCATTGCCTACTTTGCAGCGTTGAGCGCAGTGAGGACTAAAGCTGTGCAATTAGGTCGAGAATGGCCTCATTTATTATGCCGCCAAAAATGGCTGTGGCCCAAAACACAAAAGCGTCAGCAACTACCCCTCATCCACTCCCCTCGTAGCCACTTGGCCATTGGTCAGCGATTGTGTGGCTGCCAAATGATGCATAAATTTATGTCAATTTCTCTTTTAAACAATTAAAAATCGAGGGTTGGGGAATATGTCTTCTGCCGCTTCGTTCGTATATAAAGGAAAATGAAAAGCAAGCACACTAAATGCTCTGCTTTATTCTTTAGACGGCAAGAACAAATCCCTACCCCTCCCACCACCCCCTCCCTCAAAGCAAACAAAAAAAAAGTGCCTGTCACTGTTGGGGTTGGCTGACAAAACACAAAGCGTGGCCGTGCCACGCCCGTTTTGTCGCCCACTTTTAAATATTTTATGTAATGCCTTTGCAATTTGGCGCTGTTGTCATTTTTCATTCAGCGTTGCCTACTTTGAGGCGTGCAAGAGCCAAAAGTGAGAAATTAAAATGAAATATTGTATCTTGATGTGTGTGTGTGTCTGTGTGTGTGTGTGTCTGTGTGTGTGTGTGTGTGTGCTGCTGCTTCTTATTTGCTATGTTTTTAAGAGGCAACATCTTTATCGTTATTAATGTCAGCTTTTGCTTTTAAGCATAGCAACAACAGCAGCTGCCTATTAAATGGTTTTAGTTATTGCCTGCTATGATTTTTAATGTGCCTGCTCATTTGTGCGCTTTAATGTCTCCTCTGACCTGTCGTTGACTTTTCGATCGGCTCTCATTTGGCATATTATTAAATAGTACCAACTGCTTTGCATAACTATATAACTATCCCTGAGCGCTTATATAAATATTTATGAATATTTTCCCTACGACTTGTAACCCCTGTTTTAAGCCTTTCACCAAGGATTAGTTTAAGGAAATTTTCTTAAGAGCCATATGCTTCGCTTGCACTTATGCTTGGTTGCATGTGTGTGTGTGTGTGTGAGTGTGTGTGTGTGTGTGTGTGTGTCTGCTAAGGGAGGCGCACATAATTTGCCAAGAAGTATGCAATCAAAATGATTTTAATTGATTTTAGTCGTCGCGTCGTTACTCGTTGTGCTCTAAAGTCAATGACTGCTGCTTGGCAACACACACACACACACACACTTAGACAGAGACTTACACACACACACACACACACACATGCTTGACAACTCAGGCCTCACTTGGCAAATTCTAAATTGCATAAATTTATTTCTTGCTCGTTCGCCATCACTTCGTTGTCGCCATCCCCCCAGCCGCCCCCCTCCCCTTCGCCTACCTCTCCACATGCCACGCCCATCGGCCTGCAGGCCATTTGTAAAATTGATTACGCGCATAAATTGAAGCAGACGAACGACGATATCAAAATGTTGCCACAGGGGTTGCAGGGCGCGTCGTTGTTGGGTGTTGGGTGTTGGGTGGGTTATTGCAGACTTTTTTTTTAGGCTAGTTTCAAATTGAGTTTCACATATAAAATTTGTGTAATCAAAATCAATTTGCTTTAATTGTGTTTGTTGTAATTGCCCTTTACAGTCAGCATCTCTCTCTCTCTCTCTCTCTCTCTCTCTCTCACTCGCACACTATTTGTCAGTGCCGCTCTTGATAGTTGTTTGTCAATTAACAACAGCGAAATGTTGCAATTAATGTTACATATTGTGTGGCACACACACACACACAAATGCACCCGCACTGGCAACTGGCAACTGGCAGCTGGCAGCCGCCTGCATGTGTGCGATATTAGAGTCTCCCGCTGGTATTGGCATACATTGCCATAATTATAACAGTGGGCAACGCCTGAAACGCTTGCCCAAAACATGCGAATTACGCGCAGTTTGCATCATGTTTTGTGTGGCGAAACAGCGGGCGATTCAGTCAGGCGACAAATGTGTTGAAATTCGGCTGAAACTGAAATTGGTGTACGTAGATTTGGTTTAAATGAGCAACTGGCCTAGAGAGATCCCTCCCATGTTCAAGTTATCTGCATTAGCATATTCTCCACAGACTTCATAACTGAGTTAAATATGCATTTAATTGTTATGTTATTCGATTGGAATTGTAGTTAGGGTTTGGTTTGAATCAAGAACTGGCTTAAAGAGTGTCTTACCTTGTTCAACTTATATGCAATAGCATGTTCTCCATGCTCTCTTTTAGAACTTATAAATGCCATAAATAACCAGTATATAATCAGTCATCGGTTTTTGTTAATTGTGACCGTCATCGCTCAAAAATCTCACAAGTCTCTGGCTAATCTTTCGATCTCTGTCAAATTTGTCGCCTGGATTGGCACTCGCACAATGTTCAAGTATATATATATATATACATATGTGTGTATGTGTTGTATGAGCTTGTCGCATCGCAAGCAGACAGACAAATCCATATTGATAGATATATACACTGGCAATCAAAATGAAGCCACTACAAAGTTGCAACAGCATAAATTACTAATTTACACGCGAAACACAATACACCAATGTGGCATATTCAGTTGCACCCCCCATCACAGCTGCAACAGCAATGTAGGGGGCAAACATGACTTCCTGGTAACTAGTTGTGATATGGCATGCGTAATGAGCTATAATTATAGCCAAACTGCAATTAGTAATTGAACAGTTAACCATTTTATTTAATTACAACAATTGTTGCGCGCGCGTTTTACATGCGGTTTATGACGCGTGCAAAACGCGCAAAGAAAGAAAAAAAGAAAGAGAAAGAAGAAGAAGAAGAAGGGAAAATATGAAGGCCGACATACAAATTAAATTTAAGACCGCTCCTCAAAAGCTGTTCATAAAAATGATTTAAAGAAATGCGCAGTGAGCTGTCGACAAAGTTCAATGAACGGCTGCAGGAGCTGCCAAAGGAGTTTGACTTTCGAGGGGAGCAGCGGGATCTGTCGGATGGGGGCAGGGAGACAGGAAAAGCAGACGAGCAAGTTAAGGCCGCCGGCAACGGCGACGGCAACGAGCAACGAATGCTCGTTTGTGGAATGTGATGGAACAGTTTAAGAATTGGATAAAGCGGCAAAGGTGATGAGTTATTCAAAAAGCATGTGCAAAATGTCAGAAGAAATCAAATGAGATTAAAAAATATGCATATATAGAGACGTACATATATGGGAGCGAGAGACAGTTGGTCAGAAAGATAAGGCATCAAATGCAAGAAAGGGCTAACTGCCATTTGTGTTGGCAATGAAAATAAGGGGCAGCTGGGACCGTTAGGATGCCCGCAGGCGAGGACAGGAAACCATTCAAATATGAAGTCAAGTTGAAAATTTTCCAATGCCAAAATCGCCATTTGAACTTTTCGTTTCATTTCGTTGAATGCTGCCTTTTGCTTCTGCCAATCACGTGCCAAACGGACATTGTCGTCTGATTTGATTTTAGCCATAGACACGGTCACGCCCCGCCCCCTTAAGCCAGCTAGCCAGCCCCCCTTGCCTTGCCTTGCAGCATTCACAGTTTGCAGTCAACACTTGAGCACGAAATGCGCTTGGCCCCAGCAAATCACCTGGTGAAAAACGCAAGTTGCAAACTCGGAATTGAGACCGAAAAGTAATTTCCAATTGTGCAACAAAATGAACACTCATTTTGATTACGTATATACCCTATATGCAAGAACGGATTAAAGATAGAAGCTGAACTATATCTATAACAGATTATACAGATATTATCTACCAGCTAACATAACTTAACAAATGCAGTCTTAAGCAATAAACTTTAAATTTGATATACATAATATCCATCTAAATACTTGTAATAAGTTGAGCAAACAGCTATGCAAATTGTCTATATGCAATTAGTTAGATTTCAGAATAAAGTCACTACAGGGCATTCTGTACGTCTGTCAGTCTGCTGCTAGAGCATTCATGTTTAATTTTCTGAAATCAATCAGAAAACCAGAAACGATTTGCTACACTTTTCACATTGCGTGCACAAATTGTCCAACACAAATTGATGGTGCCCAGCACAAAAAAAAGGGCCATAGCTGCAACAATAGCAACAGCAAAGAGAACAGAGCAGATAACAATCTTTTAGGATAGGATTTCAGTTTTTGTGCTGCCTTGGTAATTATCATTTAGTTATGGCACTTTTTGTTTCACCGGACTCTTAAGATTCTGGTTTCTGTAAGCAGTTGCTGGTGCTGCTGCGCTGTTTCTATAGTTCTACTCGAGTGCCTGAGACGGCGACACGCACATAATAAATGATTTTCCATTAACTGCCATTGAGGAAAGAATTCAACTAAAAAGGGCGTAGCCGAAGGGCAACAGCAGGACAAAGCCAAGCATAGAAACTTCGACTCCGAATACATGCTGTGCCTCACTGGCTCAATAAGTGTACGGATATATGTATGTATATGTATCTGTGTGTATCTGTGTGTTTGCTACAATGTAATGTGGCTTGCATTTGTCATCCATCATCAACGATGGCGGCGGCATTCTCTGTGCTCTATTATTGCTCCCCTCTCCAACAACCCTAATGCATACAATTTTATCAACTCGGAATTATTTGTCTTAGTTTTTCAAACGATTTTTCTACAATCTTTCGTGCGTGTGTGTGTGTTCTTATGTGTGTGTGTGTGTGTGTTCTTGTGTGTGTGTGTGTGTGTGTTCTTG
Organism: Drosophila planitibia; assembly: GCA_035043785.1. Classification (NCBI taxonomy): domain Eukaryota; kingdom Metazoa; phylum Arthropoda; class Insecta; order Diptera; family Drosophilidae; genus Drosophila; species Drosophila planitibia. The sequence goes on from JAWNMS010000023.1 coordinate 1,199,100, forward strand.
TGTGTGTGTGGTTTTCATGTACAAAATTTGTTTAACCCAATTTCAACTGAAATGCGTACAGTGTTGAACAAGTTAAGAGAGAACCGCTGGGCATGTCTTAATGTTGATTTTCTTTCTTTTTTCTTTTTTATTTTGTAACTTGATGCTTTGGAAAAAAAAAATAATAAAATATCGGAATAAAAGACAGACAAGTATGGAGAGAAACGGGAGACAGCAGGCGACCAGAGCCAGAGTGACCCAACGACGACCGATGTTTGATTTTTTTCTTCAAATTTGATAGATGACCGTAAAATATTAATGTGCGTAGCACACACATGTGTGTGTCTGTCTGTCTGTGTGTGTGTGTGTGTTCGTTAGTGTAAGTTTGAATTTTCCTTTGATTTGACTTTGACGTCAAGGTCTTCTTTAGAGTAACCACTAAATTGCTCAGATTGTGAAGAGGCAGGCGGCTCTGATGCATAAGCAAATAACTCAAATTGATGAGACTGATTCAACAGAAATTTCTTCAGCGCTATTGACTTATTTGTAGAGATGTGTTATACTGTCATAGAAAATTGGCTAAAATCAAATTTGGATTATGTACACACTTAACCAAACTCTTTTAACACTTGAGTACTCAATTAAGCCAACAGAGATTACAGCTTAATCTCTTAATTTTATTTAGTATTAGTAATCGAAAATGTTGCATAGAAATGTCTTAGCAATATACACTGAAAATAGAACTGAAAGTGTTTGGATTTTGGTATAATCAAGTCATTATCATTAAGATGCCGACAGTTGGCCCGTTTGCTATTAGACATGCAAATGGGCGATGCGAGCAGCGCCCAAATGTAGACAACAACAAATGCCAAGATGAACAAGAGGCAGCCGCAATGGGAGGCAAATGATGAGTCATCTGCCCGCAAGGCAATTCAAACCAATTTACAGCAATTTGCCATAATTTTAACGCTTAACGACGAGTCGAAAGATTTACGGCAGCCAACTTTTCATAGATGAAGGATAAAGAGATGCAGAGCAAGGAGGCCCATAGTCAGGATGAAGAAACGGGTGACAAGTCTGCCAAAAAAAAAAAAGGAAAAGATGATGCGTAATTTTGAGCTTGTTTTTTTTTTCTTATTTGCTTTTGGCCAACGCAAAAACCATAACAAAAATATTTTTCGACTGCAACTTCGCAGCAGCCAAATTGAGAAGAGAGAGAGGGGGAGAGAGGGGGAGGGAGGAGAATGGGTTGGAGAGCGAGCGAAATAGATGCTCATAACTGAGGAATGAGTCAGACAGACGGCGACAAAGACGCCGTCGCCCTGCCTTTTGGCCCAGACATTCGCACTTTTTGGCCATGGCCAATGGCATCATAAAATTCTAGCTAGCTAAAAGCTGCTCGTTTTGTTTTTGTTCTTTTGCTGGCGTTGTTGAGGTTTCGAATTGACGCCGCTGCGTCGACAACTTTCCCGTTGTTTGCCGCACAGCACGCACTTGCCGCAAATTAGCAGGTAGAAGGGGCAGCCAGAAGTATATAAAACTGTAGCAATGGATTGTGTCTCGACTCGTCTCGTCTGTTGTTTGACCTTTTTTGCGTTGCTAATTTGCCGTGTTTATCAATTCGAGAGAGAGATATGATTTTGAGTGCTGCATACTTCTAGGCCTCTTGCCAGTTGTTGTTGTTGCTGCTCTGGCCAAGTTCAGTGAACCCTTTTTTTGCGAGACAAAAACAATCGACATTTGTTGTTTGTCTGTTAGCTTACTTGCCGCTGCGCTTGTATGTTTTGTTTGTGTCTGTTTATCTGTCTGTTTGCTGAGTGCCTCGCAGCTTTTTGTAACGGTCTATTGTTTCGACCATATTAATGCAAAGTTAAGTTCCCATTCTACCCCTTCCCCTCTGCTAATGCGCACAGAGTGCCCACTGGCAAATACTTAAATCTCTTTGTTATTTAGCCGCACAGCCGCAGCGTCTTTTCTTGCTAAAATGCAACTAACATTTAACTGGTTATTCTTTTCTTATCTATAGCTACGCTCTCTGGTTAAAGGGACTTCCTGTCTTTGATTTGATATCTCTAACTTATCTCTCTCTTTTTTCTTCTCGCTTACAGGGCCGTTACAGATCCGCGCGATGGACGCCGCGTCGCACTGAAAAAGCTGCCAAATGTTTTCCAATCGTTGGTCTCATCCAAGCGCGTTTTCCGTGAACTGAAAATGCTCTGCTTTTTCAAGCATGAGAACGTGAGTACTGCATATATATATATATATATTTTTTTTTCATATACGTGTATTGTAATTCCGCCGTAAACTCAACAAAGAATTGCCCTACATTTAATTACGCGATGCGTTTATGACATACAAATTTAATTAAAAAATCCAATTCGATTTTTATGGTTGCTCTTGCTTCGTCTGACACTATCCGCGGAGAGTGCAAATATATATATTCTGTTCAGTTCCCTTTGTGTACACACACACACGCACACTCAAATATTACGCATTCGCAGTGACTACGGCAAGCAGCCAATCCGCCCTGCTGGCATTGATACCCTGTAAATGCAGCATATATCTATGTAGAGACGCTTGTGACATCGGACAACTAGATGTGCTGGAGCTTGAACATTTGACCATATTCTACAGGGTATCCGGCAGTCGAGACGCTAGTTTGCACTTTTCGCTTGTGCATTTATTAACAATTATATTTTAATTTTTGTACTATTTACAACTCAAACGTCGTCATGGTTCGCTATCCTGATTCGGATCCTTTTTGCTTGCCACGCGCGCGCTCTCTTCTCTCGCATATCCTGGCACTAATTGCCTTTTGGACACAACTTCAATTTAATATTGTGTGTGGCAGTTATTGTTATTGTTGCAAGTTCCGCTTATGCGCTGTATAATTAATGTCACAAATTAAACACTTCACATAAGCGTAATGTTAAATTATATGTTACACTTGTATCTTGAATGACTTGGTTTCAACATATGTATTGTGTCGAAAGCTGTAATACGCAGGATAAATTAGTATCTACTCATTTAAATATAATGTTCACTGCATATGATTACTCAATCAACTCTGTAAATAGACATTAACACCTGAGCTGCACCAGAATACTGACTACAGTTTAAAGCATCAAATAAACCGAATATTGCCTAATTTGGGCAACTTAGTTAACAACTGAGTCATATTGTTTTTTTTCATTGTATTAAGATATAATGAACAGTGCACAAATATCTGACAGATTAATATCATAGCTTGAGTATAGCCAAGTGACGCTGATCTATTGGCTGTATTGTGTGACAGTTGTGAATCAATCATTCATAACACTAATTAACTCATTCATATTCATTGTGTAGCTACCCAGACTTTTCATAAAACAAATCAAATTGAGAGAACACACACACACACACACACACACACACACGCACACATTTATTGCTGTGTCACGCCCACATCAGGCCATGCCCACCTACCTCAGCTGGCCGCACAAAAGGCTGACAGGCCAAAAATTTATGACATACAAATTTTATGCACAACAAATTGCAATGGAAAAAAAAAAAAAAACAAATACGAAACTGAGAATGCAAAACTGCCCCAAAACGTTGCATGCAAATTTGTTAACACTGACAAGCGGACACCGAGCAGAGGGGAGAGATAGATAGAGGGAGACAGGCTGACAGATAAAAAGGCATATGGACAGGCCACAAAAAGTCAAATGCCAGCAAAATGTTTAAGAATTATTTTTATTCATTATTGTTCAAATTATTAATATAAACCAACAAATATTGCACGATAAGTGTGGAACAGAGGATTGAAGGGAGATTGGGGGCGGGGGGTGGGTCGACACAGAGGTCGACAGCTGCATTGTATGCGATTTTATTGCCAGTTTTATGTGACTTTGTGGCGATTTGCTTTAATATATTTATCTGAAAACATTCGTTTCGTTTTTTCTGGCGTTTTGTTCACGTGCACAAAGCAAACCGATCTTTGATTGTCAGTTTTTGCTCGGCTCCTTTTTGTTTTTATTTTTGTGATTATAATTTTATGACATTTGGCCACAAATGTCAATGAAGTCATTAGTCTAAATAAATTGTTGAGCAAACTTACATGTTATTTTTGACACACATGACTGGAACGTAAATGTCATAGAGACTCTTGAATTAAGCAACGCTCGATAAAATTCGTTCGACTTCAAATCAAATGTGGGCAGAGTGTTAAAATTATGAATACTTATCAATATTTGCATCTTAAGTTTCAAAATCTATTTAGTTAGTGAATTGAAAGTCTAAATTATGTAATGCATTTGAAGAGATGCCCTAATGAAGCGAACTCTGCCCACTCTGCGCAAGAGCATTGTGCCAACAACACCTATGCAAATTTGTATTAATATGCAAAGTGCTTTATGGAAAAGAAAAAATGAAAAAAAAATGTGTATTGCTATTGTAATTATTGCTATTGTTGTAGTTGTTGCTGTTGTTGCTGTTGTTGCAGTTGCCGATGTGTCTCTGTTGTTGGCTTCCTGTTTCAATTCCATTTCCATTTCCTACATGCAACGTCGACGTCATGTCAAACAAGTGCAATCAACCTAGAATGGGGCTCGAGACGTTTGCATATTCAATGGCTATGCAGAGGCAAAGGTGTGACCAGAGCTCTGAACTGAGCTCAGCACGTGGGTGGAATAAATGCCGAATGCAGTAGTCTTTGCAGCTAGTGCTCGAAGCGTGTTCAGTTGTTGGATTTTATTCAAATGTACTAATTTATTAGAATTTCGAAATTACATTGCTCTCTCTAATAGCATCTTTGTGTTTCTTCTTTTATGTGTGCAACATCGTTGGCTGCAAATACGTGTTTAAGAGCAACGTGTCAATCGGAAACCCTTTGAAAACTTGTCGTATAAAGCATGTCCGACTCAGTTCCGGTGTTTAGATTTTAAGCTGGATATCTTTTAAATTGTTGCGCTTTTCGTCTACCTGAGTCTATTGTGGTCCTCTCCCTGCCCCTTGTGTAAGCGAGACATGCAGTTATTCATTCTTACCAATTCCCGAGTCACACAATCAACCGAGTGACAGTCAAGCGACTGGCAATCGTCTCAATTGCTTTCGCATTGTATGGCACAGAATACCGAGTGTGTGTGTGTGCGTGTGTGTGTGTGTGTGTGCCTGATCTGCAATGCAATTTATGTGCAATACACATTTTAACAAATCGCTGTAAAATGTTTGCTCCATTATTGTTGCTGCTTATTTCAAAAAAAGATTTTGCAACGCACGTGGCGCACATTTCAAAAGCATTTCTCACATGCAACCGACGTGTGTATTTTTTTTTTTTTTTGTCGGCGACGAAGTGTTGCCTTTGATTTGCTTTCATTGCAGGAGCAGCAGCAGCAGCAGCGGCGCACACCTACCCCGCACACCCCACACACAGAGTCATCAGTGATGTAAATGATTGAGTTTCGAGTTCAATTGCATGCAAATTTTGTTATTATTATTTGCTTTTTGGGGCGCTTCTTTTGGCCAAACAAATTGCAATTGAAATGTCAATTTCATTTCTTGCCAAAAACCTGATGGATGTGCGTTTGGGTTACACTCCTATATATGTGTTTATATATATAGCCAATCGATTGCCAAGAGATTTGATCTGTCTTGACTGGCTGCCAGACGGGCCATGTGCAAATGTGTTTTGAATTGCTCATAAGTAACATCAAATCAAATCAAGTCAAATCCCATGATATTAAACAGCTGCTGCTGTCTGCATTTTTAGCTGGAACTCATTACACCAGTTTTGACCTGGCTCAGATCATTTTCTCAGCTCAAGGTCTCCACAATAAGCTGACAAAATGTTTTACAAAAAAAAACGGTGGCGTTTTAATTAGTTAGCATGCCAGCAAGCCCAGCAAGCCGCAGCAGGAACAGCGAGAAAACAGGTAGAAATGTTGTCAGCAGCTGGCTGCAACTATTTTTTATCTAGAATTTTTAGCGTGGCATGAAAATGTGGCTAACAACACTTTTGCTTTTGTTTAAAGCAACTTGAGTGGCGACCACTTGAAATTCAGTTGAAATCATTTTAAGACTTTGAAGAGGGAAGCTCGACGGAGAGTCGAGGAGAGATGCTATTGCTGATTATGTTTGCCTTTTTATTCTACATCTTCTCTCAAATAGAAACAACAACAATGGTCGATGTGGCACAGCTGTTGCCACTTGCAACACTTGTTCAGTTGCACCTCAGGAAAGTTGTTGTCTAAGTTGTTATTGTTGTTACTCTTTTTTTGTTCTCGTATATTTTATTATGGCACGCCTAGTTTCACATGAGAGCAACACTATCTTTTGGTTTTCTGTGTGGCACCTGGGGAAAAAAATGAAAGAAACATCTGTTAACTTCAAGGACAGTAGCCAAAAGCTTGCCAATATAAACTGCATAAATTTGGTTTTTGATTGCTTGCCTGCCTGCCACAACGAAATGTTAATTAGCTGCAGCGGCGACGCACGTGTGAGGCCAACAGTGCGGACCCCAGGTAGTAACTAAACGTAGCAACAACAACAACAACAACAGCAGCAGCGGCTTGCAACAAACTGTGTGCGAAACAAGCAGCCAGCAAGCAACTAAGCCAACTTACTAACTTTAAGGTTTTGTTATACACTGCCCAAGCAGCAGTTCCACTAGCTTTTACAGCAGCTTTGCTCATCGAGCTGAGTAGTAGTAATTTTTTCACCGATGGGACAATCTTTAAACTACAATTATGATTGGGGTTATGTAAATTTAGTTGCAGCAATGCGCCTCTTAACTCAAACGGCCCCTGAACTGTGCTCTTGTTAGACTTGTAATTGCAAATAGTACAATTTTGTACATTTTGCTCAACATATAATTCTAGTTCATATAAAGTATTTAAGCGTCGCTTTGGTGTTGCTCGTGTTATTGTTGCTTGTGAAACCGCAAGCGCAACAAATGCAGTCGCTAAATTACAGCAGCAGCGAACGTCATTGAAATATTACGAGAACTGCTGCAAAAACAATGCCAAAGACCGTCGTCTTTGCGAAAACCCTCAAAGACTCTAAGGCTCAAAGCCAGCTCTTGTAAACTTAAAAACAAAAACAAAAAAAATACTTTTGCCACTTAAGACCACGACGAAGTCGACGGCTTAGCAACTCGGCGGCACTTTAAGTCAATGTATGTGTGCGTGTCTGTGTGTCTGTGTGTGTGTGTGTGTGTGTTTGGGTGTGTGTGTGTCTGTTTGGGTGTGTTGTATGTGTATTTTGAAAAGTGCGCAAAAATTTGTTGTGGCCTTTTTGCCGACTGACAAATGCAGCAGGAAGATCAAAGGGGGCAGTAACAACAAAAGGCTAACAATAATGTGAAGTTGTGCAACATATTTGTTGCCTCACGCATTCGCATTTTCGTGTCTGTGGTTTTGGTAATTTTCATATACTTATTTGGGGGGGGAATCTCTTTGGAAGATGTGAACTGGTTAAACGATATTGAAAATTGATTTTTTAAAGCTTGTTGCTGCTGCTGCTGCTGCTGCTGTTGCAAGCTCTCGCATGTGTGACAGACAGACTTGCAACTGCCAACTCTTCCTCTTCCGTGTGGTTATCTCATTGTTGTTCTTGCTGTTAGGTTTGTGCTGGGATTGCGGCGAATGCCGTTGACTGCTTTTTGGTTGAAGTGGAAGTTCCTTCATCATTTTGACCGCAAGCAAAATAAATCAGCGCTTGTCTGGAGCTCAGGCTTTGGCCGGGACAAAAAGGTAGCGAACAGCATTCGAGTCCAAAGCGGGGCAGTTAGCACAGAGGGCTTTGGCTCTGTCGACGCTTGTCCCAACCATTGTTGTTGTTGTTGCTGTTGTTGATGCTCTTTGTGTTCTGCTGTCCATCAACTTCTTGCCAGTACGTTCCGTTTTTTATTTATATTTATATATATATTTTTTTATAGAGCCGTTGCCTTCTGCTGCTGTTGCAGACAATCAGACAGCTCCCCCGAAGCGGCACAGACAGTGGCGTGTTTTGTATCTGCCGCTAAACATCATCAACGGGTCATCGTTGTTGTTGCATGTTGCTGCTGCTGCTGCTGCTGTTGCTGCTGCTGAACTTTGTGGCATTTTAGTCACTGGCAGCGACACTTAACATCCAACTAAATGGCGCATTTGATGCGCTGCAAGCGTCGAGCTTCAAGCTTGATTTTTATTTATATTTTATTGGAGTGCATAATTTATGATCTTAACCAAGATGATACCAGCTCAAATGGGTGTTGGTTGCTGCTGCTGCTGCCGTTGTTGGTGTAATGTTGCAGCATTGTTTCAAGATTTATGTTGCAAATGCTACATCCAATAAACACACACTCGCCGTCTACTTACATTTTGTGTCTGCTGAGATTTATTAAAGAAACTTTATTTGATTTTGCCTTCCTTTCTCATTGCAGGTGCTGTCAGCTTTGGACATTTTACAGCCACCACATTTGGACTTCTTTCAGGAAATGTATCCTTTTTTACACAACAACAAACAAAACCAAATAACAAATGCATCCTCAAAATGGTTGTGCGATGGCAAATTAAGTGACAAAGTTGTCGCCACAATTAAGAGAGATCTTAATCAGCTTAATACACAGACTTATTTGTCTGGTAACTGGTAATCGTAGAAATATGAATATAAATATACAAATTCGGGGCCAACTTCGCGTTTCCAACTTTGAAGCCAGTGTTATTCTGCTCAAGTCAGCACTTGTTTTTTGAAAATCGGTTCAGTTTTAACGTAGTTATGACAATTTGAAGGTTAGACGAGTGTTTATAGGCACTTTTTGAAGGTATAATTTTAACATAAATTTGGAGCTACAATCTCGTTTCCAACTTTAAATGCAACATTATTCTAGAGGTCAGGCCATTATCAAAAAGTCTTGGTTTTTGAAAATCGGCTTAGCTTTGACAAAGTTATGGCTACGGAAAGTTGTAAACATTTGCCAAGTAAGGAAAATGTAGTTGTAAGCAGTCTAAACTCCATTTGATTCGTACCCATTCGAATCTTGGCCATTTCTAAAGTGCATACGGCACTCTTGACTAAACCAACTAAGAAGCTTAACAGCTGTGAACCGCATTTAAGCTGAGAAGATTTAGATATCCAACATGTATAGCCGCATCGGATTGAGTCACAGTTGCTGAAAGTGTTTTTCTTTTGGGGATGACAGGGAAAATGAAAGCCAGGCGAATCTATTTTCATTTGAACGCATGAAAGTTAAGCCAAAAACCCCAAACGAATAACTATTTAATTGAAAAAGTTTAAAGCTAACAAACAAACCGAAAAGTTTATTCAGCAGTGTTGCAATGCTGGAGGATGAGAATTGTGTGGGTTGTGTGAAAATCGTGTGAAAATAGCATCCATATGGCTACGAGTCGATAATAATAACCGTTTTAGATTGTTTCGCATGATTGGTTGCATCCTCAACGCTCTTTTGGTATAGCTATGTGATAACTGAGCTGCTGCAATCGGATCTGCACAAGATCATTGTGTCGCCACAGCATCTATCCGCGGATCACATCAAAGTGTTTCTATACCAGATACTGCGTGGATTGAAGTATCTGCACTCGGCACGGATATTGCATCGCGATATCAAGCCCGGCAATCTGCTCGTCAACTCGAATTGTGTGCTCAAGATATGTGACTTTGGATTGGCGCGCGTCGAGGAGCCGGATCAGGCCAAGCACATGACCCAGGAGGTGGTCACACAATATTATCGAGCGCCCGAAATTCTAATGGGTGCTCGCCACTATTCCTCGGCTGTGGATGTATGGTCGGTGGGCTGCATCTTTGGTGAGCTGCTCGGCCGACGCATATTGTTCCAGGCGCAGAATCCCGTACAGCAGCTGGAGCTAATCACCGAGCTGCTGGGCACACCCACCATGGAGGACATGCGTCATGCCTGCGAGGGGGCACGCACACACATGCTGAGGCGAGCGCCCAAGCCACCATCCTTCTCGGTGCTCTACACTCTCAGCTCACATGCCACACACGAGGCGGTCCATTTGCTCTGCCAGATGCTTGTCTTTGATCCGGTAAGAAATAGACACAGAGAGAGAGAGAGAGACAGCCTGCTCTAACCATACTCCATCTTTGTATAGGATAAGCGCATTTCAGTGACGGATGCCTTGGCGCATCCCTATCTGGATGAGGGCCGTTTGCGCTATCATTCGTGCATGTGCAAATGCTGTTTCACTACCTCAGCTGGCATGCGTCAGTATACGGCGGACTTTGAGCCATCGGCCGGGCAGCCCTTTGATGATCTATGGGAGCGCAAACTCACCTCCGTGCAGCAGGTGAAGGGTGAGTCGCAACCGAACTAAATCCAATGCCAACCCATTTCAATATATTGTCCACTCATTGTTTTCACAGAGGAAATGCATAAATTTATTGCCGAGCAGCTGCAAACGGGTCGTGTGCCGCTCTGCATTAATCCGCAGAGTGCGGCATTCAAGAGCTTTGCCAGGTGAGTTGCAATCAACCATAAGCCACGCTGCACGTTGCAAACAATATTATTTCCCATTCCCAACAACAAACCACCCACCAATCCCACAATTCTAAAACAGTTTCTTCTAAACAACTCTCTCTATCTCTCTCTCTCTCTCTCTATCCACCTCTCTTTCTGTCTGTCTCTATATATATTATGTTGTTGTTCCGAAAATTCGTAATATGCTTTTCAGTTGGAATAAAAAGATTCTATTCTATTACCCCTTTACACAATCTGTCTTTCTCTCTAAAAAGTTTTTTGTTTTTGTCACTGCTTCGAGTCCGAAGAGTCTGTTAAGCCTTAAAACTGCTTTAGAACTCACCACTCTCTCTCTCTCTCTCTATCTCTGTCTCCGTCCCTCTTCCTCTCTCCCTCTTCCTCTCTTTATCTCTCTCTCTCTGTCTCTCTCTCTCTCTCTCTCTATCTATCTCTGTCACCTAAACGTTGTTTATTTTGATATATATTTTATAAAATTTTTTAATTTTTGTTTCTCTCTTTTTTTTCAATCGTTTTTTGTGTTTTTTTATTCGAACATCGATATATTAATATTGAAAAATATTCTATTAAATTTAATTATTATATTTGCGTTGTAAAGCCAATGAGAATGAGAATATCTACTACTACTACCACTACTACTACCACAACTTGCACTGCTGCTCCTGTCGCTGCTGCTGCCGCTGCTACTGCGCCGCCGCCGCCTCTGTCGCTGCACAGGCAAAGAACAAGTAAACAAAAAGTACGAGAGTACATGAATACTAGGCGCGTACCGAACGATATATAATACCATACATATATATATATATATATATATATATATATATGTATGTATACATATATATTAACCAATAAAGTCAAGCAGCACAGAATACAGAACGAGTCAAGAATCGAGCAGAAGTCACAAATATAATAATAATAATAATAACAATAATTATACAAAACTGCCGCCAGAAAAACAGTAAGCAGATAAAGGCAAGAAAGCAAGCGAGAAAGAAAGAAAGCAAGATACCAAGCAAATACCAAAATCGAAAATCGAGAAACGAATCGATATCGATATCGATAACGATAACGATACATGCTACAACATGTTGGGGGCCCCTCGGCAGCAGCAACACTTCCCAAATGCGCGCGATCTTGAAATCTTTAGGTCTGTTGATAAAGCAAAATACATTTATTGCTATACATTTGCTAAAAACTCTATCATTTCAAGTTTCTTATAATTTATATATGATTTAACCCCTATGTTCACCATATACATTTTTTTTCGTTTTCGTTTTTTGTTCCTTTAAATGCAAATGTGTATAAAACTCTTATTATTATTAGTTTTAAATATATAACATACCTCATCATTTTCCTTACTTTAATTATTAAATGGGTTATTTGCGTATCTATTTGTGTACATAATTGTTAAAAGCAAAAAAATATAAATAATACCACAAAAACAAAGCCAATTCCTAACTAATAATTGTTTAAAAATGTCAGAAATTGGTCGGTGAATTATGAAAAAGATGATAAAAATCAATTGGCATAAGAATACAAAATACCGAAATATTGGCACCACTTTTCACATTTCACATTTCTAGCCACAAAGTACAAATAATAATCATAAAAACCCAATGCATATACATATATCTATCTCTACCCATAATCGATTTATGTTTATGTTTTCTGTTGCATTTCATATACATATATATATCGCATATTGTGTACAGCATTAAATATCAATTCTATTCAATAAACGCATAACTCTTCAAATTACATAGCAATTCTGCACCCATATATACCCCATATATACACAACTTTACACATCAAATGTACAACAAACTATTCACCCAATGCCAAAACAAATATATAATACAATTTTTGATATTAATTGTATTTTTTCCGAATGTCAAAATACACTTGCAGCGGATATTTTGTGTCTTTAAAATAAACTACCTAAAACATTAAAAGAACATTTTTCGAAATCTCTTAAATATATATATATTTTTATTAAGTAAATAATAATAATGTGTATTCGCTCTAGAAATAATAATTTATAGATTAAAGTAACTCAAAACATAGTTTTTCTAGTGGAAAACAATGAAGGAAGAATCGTTCAATTAAGTTAATAAAGATAGGATTACACATATAAGTATAGAGTCTAGACGTGTATGAATAATAACTGCAATGGTATTCAATATTCGGCATGCCGAAACTATTATTTTATATGTTTTATTTATCACACGGTCACCAAAACAAAACCTGACTTTTACATTTTCTAACTAGATTTATGTCAGTCACAACCAATTAGAGCAACACACACAACCCTCCCAGTCCAATGCCTCATATCACCATTTGTGTCATGCATTTGAGACCACATTCAAAATAAACACAGTCCCACAGCTTTGGCATTGAGAAAACCCCTTAAATATATATATATAAAAACACTGCCAGCAACAACAAACAGCAAAATTCATATTGAAAACCATCTATAATCGTAGTAAAATTCAGTGCAGTTGAGCAGCAGTGACAATGGTCAAAAAGTAGTTTGAAAACCAAGAAAAAAAAATGCTTGAACAAATTTCCATTTCAAGTTAATAATAACTAAAATACTATTTATCATTATTTTTTTTTTTGTTTCGTTTGTTTTGTTTTGTTTGTTGTATTCCAAATTTATGTTTGTAGTTTGAATTTTCATATATTTCATTTTATATCCATTTTTAGTATACACTATATATATATATATGTATATATTTTGATTTTTTGTTTTTGTTGTGGGTCGCAAGTTTTTTTGTTTTGTATATTATTGTTGTATGCTTAATGCTTCTACTACACGGTTTAACTGTGGCTTAAATATCTTTTATGTTGTATTGTTAGTTGCTAGATGTTGCATGTTCTTCTCACTCTCGCTCTCTCTCTCTCTATCTCTCTCTGTCTCTCTCTATCTTTAGCTATCTATCTCTGTATGTTATAGATAATCGATATTGTGCTTAAAACTAACTAATTGTTTCTTGCTTCTTGTGTTCACTTTAAACAGCTCAACTGTGGCACATCCTTCGGAGCTGCCGCCATCGCCGCATCAATGGGAATGACGGCAAAATGAGGCGATTGCTGCCTAAAATATGAAAAGCAACACTGAAACAAAACCAACAACAATAACTCTCACACCTAGATAATTTAAAAATGGAGGTACAACAACAACAACAAAACGGTTTGAAAAATGAAACACTTTACGGACAAGGGACTTGACGGCAACACAACAAACAAGTAAAAGCCCCAAAACTGAAGTTGCGCCAGTCATCAAAAACAGAAAGGAAGAACAACGATTAAATTTTAAGCGCCAAACACTTTTAAGTAGCGCTGTCTGTTTAAAAGTTAAAGCATTCCACCACCGAAATTAACTAAATAACAAACAAACAAAAAATAGGCATTAAAGCAAGAAGAAACACACACACACAAAACACACAACACACACAAAATGTAACGTAACTCAACTGAAACTAGTCTAAACAAAAAAAAAAAAACAAAAAAATACAAAAGCAACAAGTAAAATTGTAGTTAATGCTGCGGCACACACGTAACAGCAAAGTTATTCAACGTAGAAATATTAAACAACAAAAAGGAGAGGAACAAACAAAATCAAGTACGCTATGTAAATTGGAAGCGTAGAGACAGGTTTAATTGAAGCAACAAAGCTAAATATGTTTGTTGTGCGCTTGGCAAAATTGGTAAAAAAAAAAAACAAAAAACTAAAGAAAATAACACAAAAACACAAAATGTTTGGTCTTATAAGCAAATTACAAAATGTTTTATGTTAAGTGCTTCAAATCGATGTAAATTAATTAGCAATTAGATTAACAAACACAAACTCATCCAGACGTCATATTCGCCCTCGAAAACTAAGCAACTCAAGCGAATATTGTAAGAAATAAAGCAAATAAGTAATACAAAAAAGGAGTAAAACAACAAATTACATTTTATCACACACTTGCAACTATAAATTTGTTTACCAAATTTACCTCACACACACACACACACAACCACACACACCCACACACACACAGCATTAAAATAATTGATTTTTTTCTATTCTGTGTATAAATTAAACTATAGAGCTAAATGTGTAGTTGCTATAAATACTAAACAATTTATATATTTCTAAACTAACATAAAAATTAATTTCACATATTTGCGCTTCAATTTTGAAACTGGTTTCTAAATATATAAAATGGCAATGGTAAAATAATGCCGCACACAGTTCTATATAACAAACTATATATATATACAAATATATATATACATATATATATATATATATATATTAAATGTATGTGCGTTTGTTTATGTTTGTCTGTCTGTCTCTGTTTGAATCAGACATTCACGACAAACTATAGAATTCCTTTGGAAAACACAAGGCAAACTTTTCGAAATTAGTTTAAAAAAAACAAACACAAAAATATTTTAACCGTGGACTGATCAAATTGCATAATGCAGACAATTATGCAATTAACCAATATACTTTTTTGTACTAACTGTAATACTAACACTTATGCTTAGTTAATGACAATTATGAATATTATATTTAATATGATTTTGTTTTGCCTTTGCTTTTATTGTGGCAGGCAAATGTTTAGTTTCCAATACACACATTTCAACCTTAAGGTATATTTCACATACTGCAAATAAGTTGCAAATGGTAAAGCAAAGCCAACAAGTGGACGACACACTGCCCCCAGTGAATGTGCAAAGGCGTTCAAAATGTTGCAGCACCAACACTAGCCCAACACACGCACACCCCACAGATCGCACAGCCTGGTGGCAAGCCCAACTCGAACCTCTCTCTCTCTCTCTGAGTGTGTATGTGTGTGTGTAAGTGTGTGTGTGTGTGTGTGTGTGCCTGTGTGCCTGTGTCTAACAATCCATATTTGAACGCCTTGCTATTTCAAGCTAGTTTTATATTCTCAATTAGTTTAACGTGTAATATAGTTTAATTTTCTTCTGTAACACACTCCCAAAATGAACCCATCCAAACAATTTGCATCATAGCTTCGTATTCTTTTTAAGTAGCAACAAATGCTCATATGCCAACTAAATGCTAAATAGCTAAAGGACAACCAGATCTGTATAGATCTGTTAGCATCTCTAGCCCCTATACCTATATTATAATGTATGTATGTTTAAGACTGAGTTTTCTCATTTTCTTACAAAAGAGATGGTTGACAAGCGCGCCTAAATGCAATAAAAATATAAAAGTCAAACGATTTTCGGAAAGAAGTAGAAAAAGCCCATCTTTGAGGAATTTGCCAATTTTCGATGCTTGATATATGTATTAAAAGTGTAGCAAACAAACTATATAATATATATATATATACATATATATATATATGTATATATTTATGTGTATTTGTATTCGTAATTTTAAAGTCTTTCGGACAGATCGTGTAATTTCTCGAAATTGTAGGCGCTGTGCTCTGCATACCAAAATCGCTCACTACAAAGAAGCCTATTTCTATGCCCCATTTCTTCAACTCTTAACTGTGCTGCTTTCTTATGTATGTAGTTTTTAATTATATATATATATAAATATATATATATATACATATATATACTATACTTATATATGCATTAACTAATTTAGCGTACGCTTAAAGACGATATAAAAGAAAAGAGGGAAAGCGAAAAAGAAAAACAAAAAACAAAATAAATATGAATTCAAACTTTCACGGAGATCTCATAGCAAAAAAACGAAAAACATGATGAAAAGCCAAAAAGAAGTCGTTGGCTAAAACATAACAAAAACCTTAACGGGCTATTTAGGTATATGGCTAAAAACCGATCGATAGCCGCCCGTTTTAGTAGCCGATTTCTTTTTAATTTTTTAACATAGCCGCTACTTTTGTTTATAAATAACATTTTTTTCTTAAATATAGACTACAGTCTTTGGTCACACAAACACACACACCACACACACACACACAGACACAGACACACTCGAATTCTAAAGCTAAACACGCATAAAATATATACACACATACACAGGACTCACACAGACACTCACTCACACACACACACATTGAATATATACTTTTAGTTTTTAAACTGTAACATGTAACTATAAAGTATACAACTGAAATAAAAACGAATACAATGCAAAATTAGCATATACATTAGCAACCTAAGCACATTTTACATACATACATAGAGACAAGCATAATTATTGTATTTTGACTTTGTGTAAGCACCGTGTACATAACATTAACACCCCACCAATACTTATTATATTATATAACCCAAGTAACTATTAAGCCGTAACTAGTTTCTTTAGTTAAACAATCAGCAAATATGAACTATACGATTAGTAAATCAGATTCAATTATGAGTCTGATTGAGAAACATGTACATTTTAGCACACCTTTCTTTCAATTGCTATCGAGAAAACACCCAAAACAAGCATTGCAAATCTGAATATGAACGTAAACATGGAGTTTCTTAAGGATCTGTGAGTTGAACTACTTTGTCTATATATACATTTTAGGCGCTTATGTTTCAATAAGTTCGACAAAAAAATCGCATATGTTTAATTGTTAGTTAAGTTAAGTATAATAACTAAAACGAAACAGATATCTGACAAAAAGCTGCATTAGTATTTGACCTAAACCAATTGTGGAGCAGTACTACTTATATATATATATATATATACATATAGATGTGCTAATTATACAGTAGAACCTACGTATAAATTACCTAATATACAAGTTAACGTTTACGTTTGTGGTAACGTTTTCATAATGGATGCTGAGCGAAATAAAAATTGTGTAAACCTGTTTGTATAAAAACCGAAACCATCTTATTGTTTTATTCTTCTTTTTCTTTTACTTTTACTTTTCCTTTTAATTGGATTTTGATTTGTTTGACAAGTTTTGTGGCACACCCATCGCAAGCAAGCATAGGGGCACATGTGCCTGGCAAACCCAATGCATTTGCAATTAGAATTTATAGCTATAAAATACGTATATGCATTTTTTCCCAAGAATATACCAACAACAAATTAGCACTATATACGATATATTCTATATAAATATATATATGTGTATGTATGGACAATATTTGCAAATAAACAAGTAAAACCAAAACCAAACTCATAAAACACCCAACAACAGATATTCAAGTACAGGTAACAAACATTTGGTATATGTATTTCAATTGACAAGAAATATAATCAATAAGTTTGGAACATATTACCTATTATAGAGCATTTTTGAGCAGTTCGTGAGGCTGCTGTTAAATATTTCTCATAACTAATATACAAATATTTAATTGGTAATAGATACAGCTCGAAATTTATGAAAATTTGTGCCAGAAAGCCAAAAAAAAAACGAAAACAAAAAATTGAAATACGAAACATTTTTGGATAGCATTGAAAAAAAAATAGTTTTCTTAAAAGAAAAAATTGCGCTCAGGTTATAAAGAAATGATAAAAAGAAAAACATGTAAAAACATTATTATAAAATGTAAAAACTTAATTCAATGAAACATAAACATAAATATTGCTTACAAAACACATACATAAATGTACGTTTAACATGTTTAACAAAAGGCTGTTTGTAGAAATTGTGACACAGTTTTTTTAACCAAAAAAAAAGAAGATAAATATATATATATATGTATATAAATATATATATATACATATACCGGAACAACAACTACATATATATGATATGATATTCAAGGCATTAACAAACTTTTGCTGTAAATGTGAGTAGAAAACACGCTTAGAACCTTGCACACAAGAATCATTTCCGATTATTAATTATGCAACCGTAGTTGCTTAGTCTCAAAACTAGAGTGGAACATTCAAAAAACCAAAAAAAAATGGCCGCTTTGTGCACCGCTAGAATTTTGTAAATACATGAAGCGGATAAATTATAATAATGAAAACACATACAATAAATATCGATGTATGTACTTCTGTACTTATAATGGCATATAATATATACATATATATATATATGTCTACATATATGTATATATACATATAGAAAACTTTGTGATTGCTTCTCATTGATGATAGTAGATATTGAGTCATATGTAAGCCGGTGTGTGTAATTTTTCTTATACCACATGCATACCCATCAAATAGCAACATGTAAAATATAGCGCTCGATTTGCGAGCAAACTAACAAATCAATTCGTCGTATTATATATTTAAATAGAAAACTCTCCTTCCTAAAATTCCAAAAACGAAAAGTAAATAAATAAATAAAAATGTAGGACACAACACAATGTACGAGTAGTTAACAATACCACATATATTTAATATATATACAAGCCTATTTGAGGGCGTGCTTATTAATTATTATTATTACTACACACAGATATCGATAAATGTTGTAAAAAGAATATATTTATAACGTAACTCTCTATATATATCTATATATATATATATATATATATGTATGTGTATATGTGAAAATAATATGTGGCACATTTCGAAAGCGAAAACGAATACGAAAACAAATGAAGAAAATCCCCTTAAGTAGAAGCTGCACTCGACAGAACTGTCCTTTTAAACTTTTGGCTAAAATACATCAAAGGAAAAGGAAAAATGAAAACCAAACGAATGGAATGAAATGAAATGAAATTAAACATTTATTGTTTAACTGTATATATGTAATTATAAAATCTAAAAACTATCCACAGGTATAAAACGTAACCATTAAAATATACACTCACCAAATTGATACATACGTTTTTCGTATAGTTAAGCGACGTTCGGAGTGACGCTCGCAGCCACAACTTGTAAATTATAATAAAAATTAAACACTTTTCCAAAATTACATACTTAACATAATACCATAATACACACTAACCCATTGTATTAACTAAAAGACAAACAAAACAAAACAAAACAAAAAACATAAACCAAACATTAGACTTACTAATAATATTATAACGTAAAACTGAAAAAATGAAAAACAGTAAGAAATGCTTTCAAACTAAATAAAGTTCTTTGGAATTACAATGCAAAAAACAAAAAAACAAAAAACAAAAGATACGAAACCAAATAGAAATCTTTTTCTTATTTCTCAATGACAGTTGAAAACCGGGATTCAAATATTGCTTTGCCTGCTTATCTGATCAAGTGGTCACCCTAAAATTGCGCTCATTTCCGTTATTTACATGATAACAGACCAATAACAGAAGTGTCCAACATATTCGCACTGCTGTGCACTGCTTGCATTTCAAGCAGTGCACTGCTAGCGCTGTTAGAGAACATCTAAAATTGTAAAGCATACTTCTGGGCATGATAATTAAACCCATCGAGCACACAGCGAGTCTCAACAAATCAACATTTTTTACGCATACTTTCAATGACATAAGAACAGGACACTTACTGCTTCTAGAAAAACATCTAGCTCAACCACATTTCAGCAGCCTTTTAATGGCATGAGTTAGTATCGCACCGACCCACTCTATCGAACTATGCGGTCATCTAAGAACCTAAACACTTAAATTTAAAATTTCCACTCGTTAAGGGGGAAAACTGCAAGGAAGAAAACTGAACGTTGGCCAGTGTGTAACGCTGGTCAACACAAACTGTTTGATACAGGACCTGCAATTGTCCGTCAGGATACAGCCGAGATATGAACAATTTAGTGTTTAAGCCAATTTCCGGTTATTTCAGCCGCTTAAAGGACTTTTATTGCTTTTTGCTCAAATCGGCAGGCCAAGTAATGTCTGTTATGGCCCAAAGGACGCGCAGGTAGTCTTCGAAACGGCCAACTTACACACAATTTTCTGTTTTTTTTTTCATATTTGCCTGACCCACTTCTTTGTGAAATATTTTGCCAAATATTTTGCTCGCATCCTGAAAATCCTTAAATGCCACTCGATATACATTCTACCTGAGAGTTGCGTAGAGTAATATGTCATTGCCATATCCTTTAGGAAAACGAATGTCGTTTTCACAAAAATAGCTATAACATGGCGAAAGGATATGGTGCGTTACAGTTGCACTCTGCATTCCAATGATAATGGGGTCATCTAAGAATCCAGGCACTTCCTTGAAAATTCTGAAAGTAAGTATCCCTGAAGTAAATAGATAGAGCTGCTTCTGTTTTATGATTTATAAGACGTAACGTTTGTCATTCAGTTCGTGGCTAAAGAGCTCTCAAATATTTCTAATTCAGAATTCAAGTTTCCTTTTATGGCTACAAATTTAAAAGTACACCCATCTTTGGGTCGATCTTTGATCGGGTTCCATAAAATTTGCATCTTACATCTAGAATCTGCACCAGTGCTGCAGTTGCGCTGCAGTGCATTAAAAATACATATATGTTGTACGTATGTACGTATTCTACGCTTTGAATCAGTCTTAGACAAATAAAAATGTTAAAATAATCCGCAAGGGAAGAGAACTTATGAGCAAGTAGTACACACTAAAATGATAAGTGAACTTTTGTTTGTGTTGTGCTAATCTTTTTTGCCATAATGGCTGAAGCTCTCCTCGATAAAGATCTGTATGGAACGCTTGACATGCTGCTTGTGCGGTTCAGGTATATGCTCCAGCTTGGGTAATATCTTCATGAGAAACCGAAAATCTGGCGATAAATTGATACTGGTCTCAGTTTCTAGCGGAGGCGGCGGCGGCGGCGGCGGCGGTGTCGACGCCTTGACGGGCTGCACCACGGGCAATGAGGAAACACTGGGGGTGGCGTAATGACCGCAGATTCTTCCAATTTGACAAAGTTTGTCGGATTTTTCTTGGGCGGCAGCGTTATGTGCGGCTTGTGGGCTATGCTTGGAATTGGAATTGGCTTCGTTGACAGCGGCTCCTGTTTGGCCGGCTGCTGTTGCGCCTTGATCGTCGGTTGCTTCACTATCGCCTGTGTCTGCGCCTGCGCCTTCACCTGCGCCTGCACTTGCGCCTGCGCCTGCGCCTGCGCCTGCGCCTGCTCCTTGCCCTGTATGCAGCTGAGTATCTCGGGTAGATATTTCTCCAAGTGCTGGGTGAGAGTCGACTGCTGTTTATCGGTGACAATCATTAGTTTCTTGCCAGATGAATCCTTCTCCTGCTCCACCAATACAAACATCTTACGCTTCTGGCCATTCGGCTGGCCATTGCTGCCATTCTTCTCATCCGACTTTTCAGTTATCAAATACAATTTCCGTTTCTTGGCCAACCCATTGGTGGTTGCCTTGCCCTTGCGGCCCACTGCTTGTGTATTGAGCACAATGTTGAGCGGCAAGTTGGCCTCGTAGTCGGAGCCAATCGATTGCACATCGCTGGATACGGATGAGGACGAGCACGTGGAGTGGGAACGTTGTGGCACAGGTGTTATGGTCGTCACCGACTTCTCCATCGGTGACTGCTTCTGCGCCTTCCCAGTGGAACACTAAAGATCAAATGATTCACGTTATTTCAATGGGTTCTTGTTTTCGATATAAGATTTTACTCACATCGACCAGCTCAATGGTTGTGCTGTCTGCCAATGGATTAGCAGATGCTATTGTATCAATTGCTGCTGCTGTTGTTGTTGGTGCTGTTGTTGTTGTTGTTGGTGCTGTTGTTGTTGGTGCTGTTGTTGTTGGTGCTGTTGTTGTTATTGTTGGTGCTGTTGTTGTTATTGTTGGTGCTGTTGTTGCAGTTGCTTCGCCTGTTGTTATTTTATTTGGCTTGGATGCACGCATCGGCGTCGTCTTCATGCGCGTCTTGGCCATTTCCTTGCGCTGGCTAAAATGCCTGAAGCAGATGCGTAGTTTTTTTAGGCCGCCAAGTGCCTCCACAAGTTGGTCGCTCACAGCGAAATGGCGTAGCCAATGGTTGCAGCTGCAGGAATTACAATTGTTTCATTTACATGCACATCTATCGTATGTATATATATATATATATATATATATATATATATAGATGTATTTGTGTGTGTGTGTATGTGTGTGTGTGAGCACGATTCTCTCTGGCAATGCAAGCTCAGCTTTTGTCGTAATTTGTTAAAGAACTGCAAAAAAGTTCTTAAAGAGAAAGCTTTCGCAACACACCAGAAACTCTACTCGCTTTACTATTAAATAACTGTTCTATGTTGACAAACTTCTTTTCAATGGTATTTATCCAAAAACACAATTGTTAAGCGCTGCTCAACGTTGCGATCGCCTCGGAAGTTCTTTGTTTACTGTCACAAATTGCATTGAAGTTTTATTCTTTTGGCAGTGCTTTTCCTGTGCAGCTTTAAAATTAGTTCTCATCTCTCGCTCTCTCACACGAAGTTTGAACAAGCTAATGAAAAGTTCATACCATGGCCGCCAAAAAATTTCAGCTGCAAAAAGCGCTTTTATGCTCACTGCAAATGCACTCACATACTCTCTCTCTCTCTCTGTCTTTGGCTCATACATTTGTGTGCATGTGTGGTGCTTTCGCTGTTCTCGCTCCCTCTCTGTCTCTCTCGGAGCGGAAGTTTGTTACGCCGGCGTTGAACTGCTGCTTCTACTTAAACCCCCCTCCTCCTCCTTATCCAACATCCCATTAACCGGCGGCCTATAACACAACAATAACAAGAGAGTATTTGCTGTTTACTTGCTTTATGAATAGCGCAGCAGACTGAACCAATTTGAGGGGGGCCTTATAGAATATTATTACTCGATTTAAGATTATTTACCTAAAGAATTGTAGCAAATTTAGTGAAGATAAGTTTAATATTTTCACACTTTTTTATGCTTCCCAATTTGTTCATGTTACACATTTAATGTCCACTCTAAACTTCATGCTGATGGACAACAATTTCAGAACTGCACAGAACTGTTTTGCAGCACAAACTTCACGGCCAACAGAGCGCGCTGCAAATGCATTAACAGAGAGAGAGCAGGAGAGTTAAAAATAAACCAATGGCCTGTGTGTGCGTGTGTGTATGTGTGGGACGCAGCTTCTTATGCTGCTGTCGTTGTTTCCCTCACACCCACAACGTGCATAATTGCAATACAAATGTATGTATAGCTTCTTGTACTTGTTTTTTTTTTTTTTGCCATGGCATTGAAATTTTTCTATGAAGTTGATGCGGGCGCCGAAAGTTCAATAACCTTTGGCTTGGGGCAGAGGAGACGCGTCAAAGCAAAAGCTCATTCTCAAATAGGCAACTTTTTTTTTTTCTGGCATATTATTTGTGTGCACGCCTGACATATGTACACACATACATACATATATAAATGCATGCATGTATACATGTACATACATACATACATATGTATGCGCAAGAGAATTTGTGATGCGCAACAAGCTTCATTGCAGGGCTGGATATATCCATAAACTGGTTTTAAATGTAGATCGACAAACGCAATTTTAAATGAATTCAAATTGGGCGTGTGGACACTAACCGATTAATATCGTGTACTGGGAATCGACGCAGTTCCGCTGGCGTCGCATCGCAGCCCATTAGACATATCCTCGAGCTGAACGGTACATGTCCTTCTTCGTCGGCTGCTTCAGGCTCAGGATGCCACAGATTGGCGCAGGGATGCAGCGACATGGCCTTGCAAATGCGTAAGTTGCTCATTCTAAAAAGAAAATCCAACGCACAAATAAATGAATATTAATATATTTACACAGTGTGGGCTATTTATTTACTTATCTACGCGTAGCTGGAGCATAATAATATTACTCGAGTCCGAGTCCAAGGCGGAGCGGAATAAAGACACAAGCACTCACACACACACACACTCAGAGAAATAAAAGTTAAAAGCTTTAGCGCTCTCTGCACAGCTTTCGGCAGTCGCATGCAGTTTCTTATTTTTTTTCTGTTTTCAAATGAGAAAAAGCTTTTGTGTGCCACTGCACAGCCATGTGAAAAGCTCGATTAGAACAACGCTTATGCCGTCGCTTGCCCGCTGCTTGCCTTCCTCAATTGTTGCTGAGGTTGCAAAAGTCAGTAAAAGACAGCGACACTTGTTGACTGCTCTTTTGTTTTCATTATCACTAACATACATAACTATAGTTCAGAAACTATTTAGTCGCTTATGACACATACTTGCTTTGTGATCTTCAGACAGATCCGAGTTGAATAACCTTCCTGCAAGCCACAGCAACAACACGTTGTTAGTGAAGCATGCTTTTGCCTGGCACGAGTATCAGTGCTCTTTTTGGACTGTTCGCTCCATGCACTCAAATAGCTTTTTGTATTGCGTTAATAACGTAAGGCGCTCGGTTGAATTGATGTTGTGCAGCTGCGTTCGTTACTGATTTATTTATTTGCTTGCAGTTTTACTTCGTTTTTGGGCTGATTTACGTTCTGTCTAAGCTACGTCACGGTATCTCGAAGACTGCCAAAAGTTTCGCCTGCGTCATTTTAAGTGGAATGTAAAACGTACTGAAAAGCTGTCGGGCTGGCGCTTTCGTTTCTCTTTGAAAGCTCATGGACCGATGTTTTTTTAAGCTCGGTTTCCGAGCACACATGTGCTTTCTCTCTCTCGTTTCACATGAAAATTTCTTTGAGCACTACGAGTGTTATATTTTTGGCCTGTATGTATACAATATGATAGTGTGGATAGTAAGCGAGATCCAATTTTGTGTTATACAAAAGCTATTCGCTATGAAAACAAGGCGCACTGAGCTTTTAGAGACAGCATATTTGTGTAGGCATTTATGTGTTTCGTATCATTTATTTATTTAATGATTAACATATAACTTGTACATACATTTGACTAATAATATTTCTTATCTTAATTGCGTATCATAGATTAAAGTGACCATTCGGAATGTAAATTTGCCAGTATTTTACATTCACAGATTTAATTAAATGTGTTAAAAGCTTTTCATAATCAATGCAATTCAATTACATTTGGAAGCCGCAGGTGTTAAATTCAGCTTTGCGGGCCGGGAGCGGGCGGGGCGCGTGCTAAAAAATTTGTTGATCATTAATAATAATTTGCTGGGAGCACGTTTTATTCGCTTTTTAAAAGCCAATCAATTGCCAACTTGTGGATGCAATAAATTTCAATAGTTACTCAGTCAAACTTAAATACATACATTTATAGAAAGAAAAAAAAAACTCTTGGAAAAACTGCAGATAAGCGTCGCCTTGTCACATCATTCATATTTTTTCTGCTAAGATGTCAATTTAAATTGTGTAGACAGTTCTTTATATTTTATTTATTCTTATTTTTTTGTTTGCTAAGCAGCCGTCTGTCAATTGTTTAACTGCCAGCTTATAACCAGCCTCAATGTGTCCCTCCTTGCGGCTGTTAAACAATTTTTATGGTTGGTTTTTTTTCTTTACAGATTCCCATTTTATACGAAAATAATATCTTTGTAAATTTGTGCTATTAAAAAAACAAGCTGGAATTTGAACTGACTAATTGTTAGTTCAAAGCGACTAATTGCATTTTACGATCATAATGAAAAATAGGGCTGTAAGTTTTTATAACCGCATCAATATCCAACCGATTATATCCCCAAGAACAATTGCAAGAAACTAGTCTGCTAAACATTTGCCTTCACAGTTGAATTTGAAAACGGTCGACTGACCGATTCTCTATTTTGATTGAATGAATGATTAGTTGCCGACTTGAAAGTGTTTGCCATTGACGGCGTCTCGGCGATGCCAGACTGTAGATATAGTAATCATCAGTGAGCTGTGTGTGGTCTTAACTGTTAGCTTGAAGGCAAACGTTTGCCAGCTGTAGATTATATGTGATTAGAATATTGACAATTAAGCGCACATAAATTGATTTACTTGTAATTTTTAATGGCGCCCACCGCTGCACATTTACAAGAGCAATTGAGGCAAATTGCGGAGGCGAGCAAGTGATGCCCCTTGTGAAGAGTTCAGGGGATCAGCAGAAAGTGAAATATAAGTTAAACACGAATTTGATTATCTTTAAATGATTTCTTATTTTTATATTATAGACAAAAATAATAACGTTGGCGTATATTTATTGTTAAATTGAAAATGGGGATATTTGCTTTGAAATATGATAACACTTTCAATTGTAAAAGCAGGGAAAAATTAAAAAGAACCAAAAAGTAAAGCGTTGTCAGAAGTGGGATTCGAACCCACGCCTACAGAGTAGACTGCGACCTGAACGCAGCGCCTTAGACCACTCGGCCATCCTGACTGTTGCTCTGCACATGCTAAAAATCCAACGGCATTCGATGGCAACCGAATCGAATCGAATATGGTGAACAACAGAATAAAATCAAAACAAAAATAGTGTTGCCAGCTCCCTTTTTATTTTTAGCTGATACGGTAAGTATACGCCATGTCTTACATATGTTTGCCAATCACACTTAACTCTTTTGAACTTGGGCTGCCTACGCGCCGAATGAAAAATTGCATGTGGCGCCCAGAGGCAAAGACAAATTGCACTCGTCTCGTCATGGAAAGGTGTGTGCTGACTGACAACATACAACAACAACACAAAAAAAAACAACAACGAAACATAATAATAAATAAGATTAAAACATAACAACAAAGCACTAACACGACTTAAAATTGTACATTTATAATATGAGCATGAAAAATGCAACGATTGGAATGATAATAAGAATAAAAAGTAACTTTAGCCTGAAATGAGGTCAAATACATATATCAAATTAAGTAAATTCGCCGACTTGCAAGTGTCACCTTTTATATTTATTTGAATTTGTTATGCAACAAGTGGCAGCAGTCAATAAAAAATACAGGCATATATAAAAAGGCGCTGCCCACCCACTGGCTGCTGCTGTTGTTGCTGTTGTTAAAGTTTAACGTGCATTTTCAATGAGCTATGCAAAATAATTAAATTATAGTCGAATAATAAGTTTGCCACTGACAAATGTCAACTGGCCAGCGGCCAAATTGCTCCCTGGCCAATGCTGTTGGCATTTCACACGCAGCAGCTGCAATTCACGCTCAACGTCCACTTGTTGTTGCTGTTGTTGCAACCACTTGTTGCTAGTACCGGTCGCACGCACTTTCAATGCATTTCAATTAGCCGCTGCTGCAGTTGCTGCAGTTGCTGCTGCTGCTGTTGCTGTTGCTGCTCCACTTTGACTTTGAACAGGCCTCGAGTGATATTTTCATTTTTATAGCTTGATTGTAGACAGTTGATAGGCATTTATATATGTTAATCAGTTGGCTGACCTGACAGCTAAAGTTAATTAAAGTTTACGCTTTCGGCCGGCATAAATTCAATGCATACGAACAAGTACTGTGCGAGTTATTTATCCATTAATTCACATGTTTACTTTTGCAGACACACATAACCCATCATACATATGTACATAGATACAGATATGTATACATACCTCAACAAATGCGTACTTGAGCCCCAACATAAATTCATTGTGATTAATGATACCACACAAAGTTCTTAGACAGACTGACCTATTTCCTATGCATGTCGCTTTTTTTGTTGTGCTCGGCACGTATTTGTCTAATAAAACTCAAAAGCAGTTGAAATAAAATTAGCAAATTGCCCGAATGTCAATCAAAAGTCATCAATCAAAATTTGTGCTACTGTCAGCTTGACACAATATGTATAAATATGAATAAAAACAAACACATAAATATATGGAGCGCACCGGGGAGCGGCAGTGGCAGTGGCAGTGGCAATAACTGCACTCTGCCCCACATCCGACAACTGCTGCTGCTGCTGCTGCTGCTGCTGCTGCAGTGGGTGCAGCTTGTAAATTAGCATTACAATGGCCCAGTTAAGTGGGTCAACAAGTACAACAACAACAATAAAAACCACAACAATAACTGCAGCAGATAAATAGTTATGATATTGACGTTAATAACCAACTTAAGTAAAAGAAGACATTAGAAAGACTGAAGCAAACATTTGTATCTGATATTTTATAGTTATCTAATAGTTTGACCAGCTGCCCTTTTTATAATCTGAATATATATTTTTATTAGATACTATTTTGGTATTTTTAAGCAGCAAGTCTTCATCTAAATCATTTTGTAAATGAAAAATAATATATCTATCTGACATGGCATACTTTGTCATAATATTAATGAGCTGAATAAATTCATAAAAGTCTTCTGTACCATAAAAAAAAGTTGACAATTTGTCCAAATATAGCATAACCATAACCTCGACAGCCCTAAACCGATTTTATAAAACCAGTCCCTTTTGATCATGATTTGATACCTAGTTCAATTCTGCATTTGTATTTAGAAATATACGCTCAAAAACAGCATTTGGAGACTGTTCAAAACATTCCATACTCAGTTTTGTATCGTTCTAGAGGTCATGATCAAAATGCTCTGATTTTTAAAAATAGGTTCAGTCTTAACACATCAGTTTGTTAAAATCAGAGCATTTTGATGATGATCTCTAGAACGATACAAAACTAAGTATTCGAAACACACAAGCAAACATGCTTAATCCATTTTTGTTTGTTTGCTAAATTTGTGGAAATACTTTGTTTGGTGTCTAACAGAATATAATCTTATCTTAATTCGCTGCATATCCCAAAGATTTATATATAAAAATGTATGCCTTGAGCGCTATCTCCGAAGCCACCCGCAACAACAAAGGAAGAAGTCAACAGACTCTTTCAAGTTCAAAGCATCCAAAAGTAGCTGATGCCGCCAGACAATGGAGTCACACTTTGACCACTTGGAGCATTAATCAATATCTCGAAATATATATATATATATTTTGTAGCACTTTTTTCTTGGTGCGCAGTCGCGACATTTTATGCCAAATTTGTACAAAGTTAATTAACAGGTTTCATTGTTTTTTATGCCGCCTAGCATTTTAGAAGTTTGTCTGTTCTGTGCTTTTTTTATAGCCGCAACAACACAGACATAAATAAAGTGTTTGTATATAAGCGATTATGGGGGCGTATACGTAATGCTTAAGCGACAGCTCTCAGGCACAAAGAAAGCGAGCCGAAATCAATTTGAAAACATTTTTAAATGCTTGTTTTTACCGCTTGCTTAATAGAAATTTAATTAGCCATGCAATTTTGTATTTTTCCTCCTCTTGACATTTTTGTTTTGCTTTTTGGTTTGGCTCATGAGCGTTGACGTTGCACGTGCAGCCAAAGCTTTGACATATGAGCACTCTGTGGTGTGTGTATGTGTGTGTTTGTGTGTGTGTGTGTGTATTTGTGTTTGTGTGTGTCTGTGTGTGAGCTGCCCACGCATTTGTGGGCTTGACGCTGCCTGTGGCGTGTCAGTGTGCGAAGTGAAGAAGCCAAGACAAATAAAAAGACATGAAATAAAAACAAAACTTTATGGCGCACCACACAACACGCAAATGCTGGTTGCTTGCAAACGCGAGCGCTCTCTTTCTCTCTCTCTCTCTCTCTCTCTCTTGTTCCGCTCTCTCTCTCTTGTTGCCGTGCTCTCTTGCTGATCGTTTCGTGGAATTTTGCTTAGAAGGTTATGCCCAGGCGCAGAGCGTGACGTCACACGTATCGCTACTCGCACTCAGAGCAGCTGGCGTCATGCGAGAGAGCGCAGCAGCTGCGCTGCACAACCCACACTTTATTACGTTGTGCGATCGGCTTACTTTGAGGTTGCTGGCTGTTTGCTTGTTGATTGCTGCCGCTGCAGTCAGTCAACAGCACAAAGCGCAACGCGTCGGTTCGACAATTGTTCCAACGGAAAACTACAGCCGCGCGCATCGAGTCCCTGCACGTATATAGTTAGTTTCTACGTGTGTCTTATCGTTTAAACTCTTAAAGTAAACCCAAATACAATAATAAATCATTTTCCAATAGTTTGTCAAGTGGTTGAACTCATTTGTTGTTTGTCAAATCTTTTAGGTGGAGAGCATTTCTCATTTTTCCTGCTATGCAATTACGAAATCTTACGTTGAAATTTTATGTGCGTTCCTCCATGTGTCTATAAATATAAAAGCGCCAGCGCCAAAATATATGAACGATCCGGTACGGAAAAGTCGTCGGTCCGTCGTTTTGGGCGCCTGGTCAAAGTAGCAAAAACGCTAAAAACACGCAGTAAAAGAAAACAAAACCAACAAAAAGAAAACAAAACAGCAACAAGAGAAACTGTCGGGTTGATTGACTTGCAGGAATTTGAGACTCCAACGGCCGACAGCAAACAGCCGTCAGCATCCCGAGATTCTTCAAAATCTATATTCATATCCATATTCGCATTCACATCCACATCCACATCAACAGCATCATCCAAATCATCATCTCCAGCAAAACCGCAGCTTCCGTTGCTTATCTGCCGCACGAGATTCTGACGGAGGCTGGGTGCTGGCTGCCTGCCCCTCCTGCTGATGATGATTATGGGAAGGCGCATGAGTTGCGTTTTCTGTAAGTTGCACATTCAATTTGAATTTATAAGCCAAATATATTCACATAGCCACAAATATTCATAAGCTCGCAAACACAAAGAAAACAAAGTAGACTTTGTATACATTATATTATGTGTCGAATCTGTCTGGCTTTTGTTTAATTGCACATCAATCCGATGCGCATAAAAATCAAACATAAAATTCAATTGCGGGAATAAGGGCAGAGATTCGACGCACAGATAAATTGAACAAACGCATGCATATTTATGTTAAAGTTCATAAATAAAGCACGTAATTATATTGTTAAACACAACAGCAAAAAACAGACCGTAAGTTATCAAATTGCTTTTTGGCTGTTCTTAATGGTTCCTGATTATTTCCAATGCAAAGTTTCATTAAAACACAACTGTGTGCGGTGATTGGTAAATTAAAACGATGAATATTTCTGGCGGTGGCTGCTGTTTTCCATCAGCCCAGCAGATGACACCCACACAATGCCATACAATCCAAAATGGCAAAGAAATCAAACCACACAAAACATGTGTTGGCCATAGGAATATGTTTTAAGTAAATAATACATATTTCCAACTATGACTATGACTAGGTAAATGTAAAAAATTAAGTTAAGAAGAAAAACATTGAAAATGTATATCAACAATTAGAAGAATAAACAAAAAAGTCTTGTCAGAAGTGGGATTCGAACCCACGCCTACAGAGTAGACTGCGACCTGAACGCAGCGCCTTAGACCACTCGGCCATCCTGACTGTTGGCATGACGTGCGCCAACGCTCATCTACAACAGCTTGCTGAAGCGCTGTTAATGCGCACTGTTAACTGTGCTGTGCTATAAATAGCCGTGTAGAAACTGTTGTTGATTTCAAATTCTTATTAAATTTCCCATACTTTGTGAGTGTGAAGCAATCTGCTAAATGTTAATTGGTTAACATATTATGGCATTACGACACAACTAATGGGCAGTTAACTAATTTGCATTGCCCTCAGCCCTCGCAACTCTATTAAATTTATAATTCAAGAGCAATTTTATGGCATAATGAATGCAATTTGAACTGATTCGATCTGCTGTTGTGTGAACAAACGCCGACAACGTTTTACTTCCCTAAAGATAAATCTTATCGTTGTCGTTGTTGTGGGCTGGGCCCTGAGACAATCATATTAAGTCCAGTAAATAAAAAGAAAAAAAATAAAAGAAATAACAAGCACAAACCGAGAGAGATTAGTCATTGAATAGCATATACCGATTTACTTGCAAAAAACGCTTGCCATTTAGCTCTGAACAAAAAAAAAGAAGAGTTTCCAAAATATTCAGTTCAGTTGAAAATGAGGTTAACCCGCATTCTTTAAAAAACAACACAGCAACCCAAATCTGGGCGCTAATACTGTGGTTTGGAGGCGTGTCATTTCCAGACTTAACGCTCTCACAATACTCTCTCATTAAAGACCGGCGCTTTTGTTGTTTTTTTACAAATATATACGTGTATCTTATTTATGATATAGACAGTCGCCGTGGGATATTTTGTTTGGCTTTTTATCTTGGCAGAGATATTTTAATGAGTTTCTCGACACTTGGCGACATTTTCACTTGATTTATGGCTGAAAAGTTCATTATGCCCGGTGTTCATTTAGCCGTATGTATTATGTATTTTTTTGTTGTCACTTTTGCATAAATTAAAATTGGAACGCTTTCAGTTTCAGTTCCGCCTAAACGCGCCTGCCACAATCAATGCAGTTGTTGCTGTAACTGAAGAATGGACGAGCATTGTTCAGAAAGTCTCTAAAAGATACGCTTTGACTTGACTTGCCGACAACAAGTATTTTCTAAATGCTATTTATAGTTGTTGTACATGAATATTAATGTATACACACACATATGTAGTTGCGCATTTTGTTAAAAGTATTTTCCGTCATAATATGCATGCGCATTTAGAGCTAATTGTTTGTTTATCTGAGGGGAAAAAACCAACCAAATGGCATGAAATGTTTTGACATAGCGCAAAAATCTTGCCTCAATCGCAAATCTGTTTGTAAACAAATTCTATTTCCAATTTTGTTATCAGTTTTTCCAGAGAGAGAGAGAGAGAGAGAGAGAGAGAGAAAGAGAGAAAGAAGTCAGTCTCAAGTCTCTCTTTTCTCTCGCTCTTGATAATTAATTTATAATCGTTGAAGTGGGTCACAAACTCAATTTCAGCACGCAATTCTTCAATCACACGTAGAATTCATGAAAATGTGAATTTAGCGAATATCGTATGTCAAAGATCGCACCGACAAAGGTGTGGAAAGGGTTTGCTGTAATATGTTATGACGAATGGGAAATCTGAAACTGACACCATTATTATTAAGTGTTTCAATAAAATGCATTGCAATTGACTTTGGCGCGTTTGTTTACAAACAAAGCATGGCCAGTTGACACAGTTGAGTCTTAATTCCAGGGCACGGGCTCATTGCCATTTTGGTTGGGTCAGTTCTGTTATTATATATTATTTTGCTGAGTTCGATTTCGCAAAAACAACTGCGTCAACAGAATTGAAATCACAGCAAGGTCTGAGCTGTTTTTATCTGTAACCATTTAATGCTATTTTATCTAAACAGCCTAAATGCAAGCGATAAATATGGCAACAGGTAATGGCAAAACTTACATAGTTCACACGTACCGCGGATGTGCACAAATACAAATATATATATATATATATATCTATATATATATGAAATCATAGTCCATACTTTTCCCTACATGTGGCGAGTAGTGTCACTTATTTTTAGAGCTATCTATAAGTATTATAAAGCCCTTCGGAGCACATCTAATGCATTTTAATGCGTTGTCCATGAAAACTTTTCTAGTATAAACGACAAAGATAAGATTTGTGTTGTTTTTATTGCGGCTGTGAAGTGCTTTGATTTCTCTTATGGGCTGCAGGTTATTCAACTTGTGTATATAAATTAAATCTTTAGCTACATTAATTGCAAAAACTTTGTACATAAAACCAAGGGAACAAAATAAATGTGTTCATAAAAGGAAACATGTAAAAAAAACTGCAAAAAAGTCTTGTCAGAAGTGGGATTCGAACCCACGCCTACAGAGTAGACTGCGACCTGAACGCAGCGCCTTAGACCACTCGGCCATCCTGACTGTTACGGGCACCGAGTCCAAAGTGTTATACAAGCAAATGGGAAGCGCACAGTGTGCAAATATTCACATTACGGGGGCAGTGCTGATGGGAAAAATTGAATTATATTTGTCACACTCACAATTTCGTATTGCTAGCCAATTTTGGTCAAAACCAATTAGTGCTCAATGGCCATAAATGTGTATTACGGCTCTGATTAATTCAAAAAGAAATAAGCGCGTTACGTTGGTCTCCTTGTGGGCCTTCATGTGGGCGCTTATTATGTGCTCAAAGTAGTCCATTCTGTCCATGGTGCAGAGACGGAGATTTACCGAAAATCTGGAGTCCAGCAGGTCTCTGGCCAGGTTAGAGAAATCTTCAACAAACCGCTTTAGTACTCCATTATTTTTGATTCTGGCCGCTTCGCGATGCTTCTCGAATATCTCCCTAACCGTATTCTGTTGAATATTGCCCTGCATAATCTCGATCCATGCCAACTGGACGTAAGGATCGTGCGGATACGATTGTCGGATCACATTTGTATCAAGAATGAACGGAAACGTATTGAACAGTGTGGATGTCGTCGTCGATTGGGCAAACTGATTTAGAACCGTATTGTTGAGCGGATTATTGCGGCACAGGATAAACTTCAGTGAAAATTCCTTCAGCTTTGGCATCTCAGTGGTGATGATATTAGCCAACAGATCGCATACGAACTGACTGAGACTCTCCAGCCGGGTATCCTCGATGACATTCACATAGAGCACGTGGAACGCATGATGTGTGATGCCGCAGAGACAGAAGAGTATTGTGCTATATTTGAAATTCATTGGGTAGACATCAAAGCAGAGAAAGCATTCGTTATCTATCGAATCGGGGCTTGCTCGTTTCTTTAGCTGAGCGGTACGCTTCATGTATTTATTCTCTAGATTCTTATCATCGAGCTGTTCCGCTCGATAGCTTTCCAGGCAGAGTTCCTGATCCGCTGCTGTAAGCTCACCGAATGACTGAAGAGTTCGAATCTTGAAGCGTTCAGTTCCCATGTCTTTAAAAAAACTGATTAAATTTCGCGAGCTATCCTAAACTGAGTAGTTAAAAAGTAGTCAAAATCCGACATTACTTAAAGCGCCAACTAACAATTTATATATGATGTGTAACAGATTAGATTATGTTAATTTTAATAACGAACTTAAGCCTGAACTTGACCCACAGCAAGAATTAGGACTGACTGACAAATGGCAGATCGAAACGAAATGAATTGAATGGATATAGCTTAATCATTTATCAAATGGCCAAATTGACACGCCCCGTCAATATGTCCATAATTGCTAAATTGTGCCCAAGTAATATCAGTGATTAATGTTAGCATTTTTATTTGGTTTTTTTTGTTTTTTTAGTTTCTTGCTAATGATTTAAATAAATGTACCGGTTCTCAGAGTTCTCGCGTTTCTCGCTGCTCGCTTCATTTGCATAATTGCAATTTATTGTAAATCCGTGTGCAACTATGCCAGAAATTCAGATTCAGCTAAGACTCTCCGTAAGGCATTTGCCGCCAAAGGCCGACGGCTTTTCACAAATTCGCATGCAAATTTGTTTGTTGCCTGCTAGAAGAGAATCGCAAACTCATTATAAAAAATGCCGGGCAAGTGTGTGTTGTGTTGTGGTGTGTTGTCTAGCAGGCCATGTCGCTGTCACAGTTGACAATTGAACCTGACACTATCCATCATCTGTGGCAATCGTTTGACATTCAATCGGTGCAGCCAGCTGACATCGTTGCTAATTAGTTGTCAGCTGGCAGCAATTGATTTGAATACACAAATGCAGCAACTGCACCCAAGATTGACAAGCGCGAATCGAATTGAATTACACTAAATGGCATCTCAAAAAAAATATATATAGTTTGCTATATATTTGCCTGAAATTGAGGCAAAATATGATTTTAATTAGTTTTAAACTGGTTCGCTAGAAGCTTAAGCTTAAAATTAGTTGCAACCATGTAAATGTTTAATTTGCCGTATTCTAATAAGCTCTACTTAATTAGCTGCTATTTTTGTTTGCGTCTGTTCACTCAATTAGAATATCAGATTTATTAAAGCTGTCTGATATGTAGAATGTATTTCTAAAAACCCAACAGTAATTATTAAAGCACAAACGCCAAGCATGAGCTTAAAGCTCATCCGTTTGATGAGCAGTCTTCAAAGCTGCAGACTCTTCTTCTTATACGCTCCTAGCAACTCTTTTTTCTAGAACTTTCAAGGTCAGCGGCGTCATTTCTGTCTGAGCAGTCGACGCACTTTCACACACAGACTTAACAATAACAATAAGATTCATTTACGTTTGCAAGATTTGACGTGTGCTATTTTAATTAAAATGTCATTATGTATCGCTCTCTCGCTCATTCTACCTCCTCCTCTATATGCGTATATATTACAGATTAAAGACGGCATTAAATGGCATATGGACTATTATGGCAACTCCTACGCAAGTCACGAAAATTGAGCAACGCAAAATTGCGATTTCTCAGTGCCAGAATCTGAGACACAGTCTCCGTTTTCATCTTCGCCTCCGTCTCCGTCTCCGTCCTCGTCTTCGTGTTCGTGTCGCGTCCAAATTGAAGCCGACCACGTAAAGCTCAAGTTCAAACCGACAACGACGACGATCAAAAACAATAAAAACTAAAGAGCTCACAGAACTCATAAAAAAGTCAAAAAGCAACAATAAATTAACAGAATTAACAGAAAAGGTGTTGGCTGCATTTTGCTGTCGCCTTCGCTGGCTGCCACACAAAGTGGGTCAGGCAGACAGACGGTCAGAGGGACACAGTGAAGACGCCGCTGACAGCGAGACAGGGGCACGTCCCAAGGCATCATGCAGTTTATTCAATTCAAATAAATCGACAAATTGCGCGGCGAGTTGTTGTTTGAAACTTCACTGTGCGTTTTCAGTAATTTTGATTTCTTTCGCATTTGTTTGTTTATTCAATTGTGCAACTGCAGTGCGGCGCTGAATGAGGAGCCACAAATAACAAAAGCACAACGCAAACAATAACAATCAGAACACAAATTCATTGATAAATACGAAAAAGACTCTTGTAAAAAAAATTGCGCATACGCCGCGTGCTCTCAAATATTCAACTCGCGCTCTTTCGCTTTCTCTCTCTCTCTGCCGATCGTAAACAAAATGAACTCACCACAGCTCGTCAATACGAGTGCGCAAGCTCACCACAGCAGCAACAGCAGAAACAGCAACAACACCAGCAACAACAATGCCAGCAGCAACAACAGCAACAACAATAGCAGCAGCAACAACAATAGCAGCAGCAATCAGACTACAGCAAATCAATTTGCGCCTGCACGTAGGCTAGCAGCGAGGCAAACGCTTCGTTTGGCCATACCGAAGCAACAGGGTGACTCGGTCACACTGCCCCATGCCCAAACGAGCAACATATATCGTCACTCGCCGTCGCAACTGCCGCCAGCACCGCTGCTCAAACGTCACACTTCAGGCGGCGGCAATCTAAATGGTGGCGGGGGCAACAGTTTTATACCCAAATCGGCATCGCCACTTGAATCGCACAAGTTGCCAAATGTGACGCCCACCGGCAGCAGCACAACTTCATCCATATACAATGGTGCGGGTGGCAGCAGCAGCGGCTGCTCCTCGGCCTCCTCCAGCTTTCTGGGCGTGCGGAAGCCCAGCTTAACGCTCAACTCATCGGACATACGCAACAATAACGATTTGTTTGCCTTTGCCAAGGACATGTCGCCAGCCCTGGAACTGAGTGGTGAGTTTGAGTGGCATAACTCAAACTATAACTTTACTAAACATCTCATTTTATAGATCATTCGCATTCGCCACTGTTCACGGATATCAGCGCTTCCTGCTCGCCAGCGAATAGCAATGGTTCGCCCACACATCATCATCAGCTGGGCAGACTCTTCAGCCTGAGTCCTTCCAGCATGAGAAGTTACGGAAATGTGAGTACCATTTGCAATATAGAAATACGGAACTTGAAGGCAACTTATTGAAAGGACTCAGAAAGGTTGCATGCTAAGCAATCTATAAATAAATACCCTTACTATACGAGTATATGCTATATAATTGTAAGGAGGTCGTTCCACAGTTCACAAGTTTCATTCCATTCCACTCATGACTTTAATGAGTAGCACTCAGAATCTCTAATTAAAACCTATTTATAGGCACTGCCCAAAGGTTAGGTGAACTTTAACTTGAGCGCAATTGTAATGCTCATTCTCTCTCTCTCGCTGCCTCTCTTTCTCTCTATCTCTCTCTCTCCGTCACTACCCAGTAGTGGACTAATCAATGACCACTCATCACCGAATGCATTCTGTTTGCATACAATTTAATTCATTGCCTAGCAACAGTCTGCTATGCAGAATTGCTGTATTGCTTATTGGTAATGCAATTTGTGTAGTGAACAATAATATATATTTTAATGTTTATATCTAAAATTGTTAAATATCTTTGAATAAGTCATTAACTTAAGCTTTCTATATATGCAAATAGACTTTGAATATAAGTATTACACAGTAATGCAAATGCATTACAATAGTCTATCTTGGTATATGGAGTCGCATAGTATTCCGTTTACGTATATCCACCGCCTACAAAGTATGGATTACGAATCGAATTCGTAATGGATTCTTTTCGCTGCTGGGTAGCTGGCACGCACTCTCCACGATTTTGCATACGCTGTGTTGACCCACAGCGAAAAGCTTTACAAACACAAACGGCAGTCCGTCCAATCGTCATTCTGTCCCACATTATGTTTATCCATTTATAAAGCTCACATCTCACGCGACCACAAAAAGTGGGTGCGGAGACAGTGGAGGGGGAGAGAGTAAGAGAGAGAGAGAGTGAGAGAGAGAGAGAGGCTTGCCGTTGACACTCCCAGCGACTTTCGTTAAACCGGCTGACCATATTTTTTTCGCTTTGGCAGCGGTAAATAGGTAGAAAATATCGTCAACTTAAATAATAAATAATAATGTTTAGCACTAGCTGATTAAGGGGGTGCGGTAAAGGAACTGAATATATCAAGAATCGCATCGACTAACGATGTGCCTGGCAACTTTTGCTGAAGTATATAAATATATATATATACATATAGTATACATAGCAACAAAGACATTATGAATAATATGAATAATCGGCATGCGGTTAAACCTGTGCTTTGATTTGTAGTCTGGCTTTACTCTGTGTGTCCTACTCTTGACTGAGTCGTTCGATTCCCAGCTACAGTTGCCACCGATATGACACTGTCACTGATTAGCTCGAGCGTGAATCAGCCATCAGTAGTAGATGTGTACCGATTATGGTGAATTTCAATGTTGATGAAACGATAATGTCGGCAAGCCTGCAACATTTTAAAGTAAAACCATTTATGATGACCCATAAAGGGTAGTACGAGGCAGCGATAGCAAGCACTTTTGTTAGTCATTAAACATTAAAACCAATAAAACTGTAACAAAAGAATATAAAACCAATTACTTGTTGATTTATGTTTATTTAACTCGTTAATTTTGTTGATTTGGGAAGAGCATATAAAAATCAGCTAAGCAGGCGTTAATAAGCTTTTTTTGCACCTTATTGTGGGGGTTTTTTTTTTGTGTTTTCTTCGCAAACTATTTGACAAGCTCTTCATCGCACAAAACGTGAGCGTGAGTGCTGCTTGCCGTTTATCACGTAGCTGTTGTTGTTGTTGTGGTTGTTGTTGCTGTTGCTGTTGCTGTTGGAGTTAAAATACTGTATGTGTATATAGCTCTACAGGTACCAGCACCCATGTAGTATATACTTCTATACGTGTATGGGCTCTGAGCATATTAATTTGCTGCTGGCTTCGGCTGTTGAGAAATGACTCTCGACCGGTACGGACAAAAAATCGATTAGTTCGCTAACAAAAGTTCGGGCAAAAGGAAGTTAGCGCTTGGAATTGTTAAAATACAAATATAAGCAAAATAAAAACAAAAAAAACGTTCTACTGATGATGACGCCGACTCTTTTCGGGCATTATAAAGCACACAGACACACACACATACACACGCAAACAATCAGAAATAAACAAACACAGAAAGATATGCGAGGCACACACACATAACACATATGAAAAAATAAAAGCTACTTATGAACTGACAACCGATTTTTGTGTGGCATTTTGGGGGTTTCGAAAGAATTCCATTTTCAGTATTTGCCGAATTGAGATGCGCGCCGGTTGCTTCTGTTCAGAGAGTTCTAAATCGCGTTTCTCTCTTGTTATTGTATTGTTATTATTATTAAAAATAATAAATAAATACGCATTTGTCATTTGATTAATAACCAACAAACTATTGATGAGAATGTAACGCGTTGTTTGAGTTGTATTTCTGCCTCGTGTTTATTGTTTTTTTTGTTCTCTGTGTTTTTTTTTTGGGCATTATAGGCGTTATCATAATCGCGCGGTAAAAAAACCTGTAGCATGGGCAATCGTTTGAGTGGTTTGTGGTGTAAAAAGACAACAACATTACATATCAACAGCGATCCAAAGCAGCCACAGCAGCAGCAGCAGCAACAACAGGAGAAGCTCAACGAGAATAGCATTTGTAACAACAATAAATCAAACAGAAAAAAATCTGTTGGCGCTGCTAGTGGTGCTGGTGGTGGTTGTGGTAGTTTTGGTGGCACATTTCGCTTTGGCAGCGCACGTCGATTATCTTTAACGAGCGGCGCCTCCAAAGATAAAGCGGCCAAAACATCGAATTGCCCAATTTCAACAATTGAAGCACAATATCAGGATCTGGTCAAAACTAAAGCAGCTGTGGGTCAGCAGCCAAGAGACGAGAAGGCCAACATGAAGCATGATAATACTCAATTGCCCACTGTCAAGGTGAGTATGCGACCCAAAAATAACAATACCACATTCCCCAGTCGAATCCACAACGAGCTGCACACTTCCTAAGGGGCAATTGTGTTATACATTTTTATACATTTACAATTCGCGGCGCCCAACGCAATTATTCGTGGCAGCACTATAAACAACAACAAACAACAAGAACAACAATCAAAACAACAATACGAATAACAACAATTATGTCATTTTGCTGCTGCTTCTGGGCTGGTTTTTCAGTCAGGGGTGTTAAAACAATAACAATCTTGTCGCTGCTCGAAACTTGTGCCGCATTTCAGGTTCAGGGACACCCATTTTGCTGCTCTTGTTGAGGTCGTACTGGGGGAGGTATCCACTGTGTCATTAGCATGACATAAAGTCGGAAATTTGACATTGCTGTAAAGGCGGATGCTTATTTCACATTTTTATACTGTCAAGGTATCAAGAGTGAAGATTTATAAATTATAAGCCGAGCTTAGTCATTGAAATAAGCTTAGAACTGAAATTAATGTTTTGCTAATGACAAAGAATATACAATGTGCCTTGAAAAGAATACCTCTAATCTTTAGCATATCTATAGAAAATATAGCTATACGCACAGTTTCATAGTTGTTTATATATATATATATGAAAAATAGAATAAAAACTTGTACTCGTCTGAATTTTATAGAGCTGTAGACTGAGCTGAGCACACGTCAAAGCAAATGAATCAATCAATATCAATCACTGCAGCGCATTCAAATTACCCAAATAAAGGCTTATCTACAATTTTGGGAATTTTGTCCATCAAATGACCCAATTGCGAGTCAAACGCATAAATCAAAATACATGTTAAGCACGCTGTGCATATAAATAAACTCGAAGAGTCGATCGTAGAAGTGCATAAAAATCAATTACGCATGAAAAGTCAACAACAAAAAATAAGACGATATCGATGATGATGATGGTGATGGTGATGGTGATGATGATGATGAGGTTGACGATGATAATGCTGGCCATTGGGCGCAGGCGCAACGTGTCTGTCAAAGAGACTCTCCCACGGCTTGCTTGAGTTATGGGCCTTGGCCCTGAAATAGGCTGGGAAACGCCGCCGCCCATGCGAGCTGAGCTGTAGTTGGTGTTGGTGTTGGTGTTGGGTTCTGTTAGATGAAAGCCCATGATGAGTCAGCGAGCAAACCTTTCCTCGGGCTGTGACTTGATACACGCTGATACACTGATTGGGATGAGTCAGCGGCCACTTGAAGTTAGGCGAAAGTCATTCATTCATGCCGTAGTAGATACCAGATACAAGCTACAAGATACAAAACATACAGCGCGTAATTGAAGACACATTTTTTATTTTCTTTTATTTTTTTCTTTTTTTTTTTTGCATCGACTCAGCGAGTGAATCAGCCCAAGGATCGAGCGCTAAATTGTTGTGGCTTTAATTTGGTGCATGGATCCATGTATTAATGCTAATCGCTTGCCCAAAAAATTTGACAAACTAGTTGAAAGAGCTGCTGACACATTTGTGACTAATTCGAATTCTTCTTCAAGGCGGCAGCTGCTGCGGCTGCTGCTGATGCTGCCTCAGCAGCCTCAGCCTCATTTCACATGAAAAGCGAAAGTAGCTGACAGTTGGGTCAGCATTATTATGATAAATTATCGCATTTATTTCAAGCACTCGTCTCGTGATTGTTCGCCTGTCGCTTCAGGTAATATTCTGTGCGTTGGCTAATTGCATAACTAATGGTATAATTATTGTTGATTATAAATCCGCTTCCTATAACTCAATTAAATGTGAGAATATGCAGCGCATTGGCCACGCTATCAATTGACCTTCTGCTTCTGGTGTAGTTCAACAACTTAGCAGCAACATGTATCTGACAGATACAGATACAAATACAGATATAGATACACTTGACGCAGCTGCTTGTGTGTGTGGGTGGCGCCTACAGCAGCAGCAGCAGTAGCCACAGCGGCACACATTGCGGTTCATGGCAGCGCTGCCTTGTAATCAAAACCAGAGGCATAAGCAACAAATTTTGAAAATTCCAAAACACACATTTGGTTGTTTTGCACACTTTAGAATTTCCTGGAAACATTAACGTTTCCAGTTCGCTGCCAACAATTTGCGTATTGAAATGTTTAATAAACAACAAAACTAAAACAAAAATCAAAAAAAAAAACAATAACAATAAGCAAAATTTCACGCAAGTAATTAAAAAACAAAAGGCAAGAAAATCAAATGCTTCGCACGTGTTCGACTTGATCCCAAATTCGATTCAATTGTTTTCAATCATCGAATCCAACCTGAGCCTGAACCTGCCCATTCGGGCAGGCAACAATATAAATGCATTTGTTTATTTGTTTTGCGTAAACAAAAAACGGGACAAAACGGATGAAAAAATAATGCTTAAAGTAAACTAATGTGTATATTGTTTATATTAATGCGTTTTCAAGCTAAAAGTTAACTTCAAAGTTCAACACAAATGCAGAGCAGAAAAAAAAAAACAACACTAAAATGCATGTAAAATTGAAAAATGTTTTTTTTTTTGTTGTGGAATCTGCTCAAGCCAAATTGCATTGGGGCAAAAATAAATGAGCCAAAAAAAACAAACAATCCAAGCAAGCTGCGAAGAGAGCGAGAGAATGAGAGAGAGATCCATGCATACGCTCTCTTTACTTATCTTGCTCGCTCTCCCGATCGCATTTCGTTCTCTCTGCTTGGCAACGCTTAAAACCGCTTCGAGCCTGCGCTGAAAAACTGAATTTGTTCAGTCTTGTGTCGAACACTCAACGGTTTAGTTCAGAGAGCGCAATCGAAGACAACGACGGCTTTTTAGCTAAAATCCCACGATAAATATTAAAAATAACATAGTGTTTATAAATATATTCTACATATATGTGTATGAAATTGGTTACGCGAGATAAAAGCATTAAATAATATTGGAAAATATGTAGAGAATGCTCGAAATAAGTAATAATGAAAAAAACCTCAAGTGAATTGTGCGTAAAACCAGACAAATATTTCAATGATTCTACGAATATAAATTAAGCCACAAAATAAAAATAAAACACACAAATTTCCCAGAATAATATTTCGTGTTTATTGTTACATTTCTGTCGT
This sequence comes from Drosophila planitibia, assembly GCA_035043785.1. NCBI lineage: Eukaryota > Metazoa > Arthropoda > Insecta > Diptera > Drosophilidae > Drosophila > Drosophila planitibia. The sequence goes on from JAWNMS010000023.1 coordinate 1,242,893, forward strand.
GCACAAAATTTGTGACTGTAATAAAATGGGCTAATTTAATGTTGAATGGCATATATCTGTTTTCTTCTTCTTGAATTTAGCATAATTAATGAAAATATATAATGGACATAAATTTACATGGTTGGACATTAATGTTTTACTATTTTTGCTTTTAAACAAACAAAACCAGTTTCCTAAAAACTGGCTCGGAAAATTAAAGCCAATTGCGTAGGCTGCGCAAGTCGAACGCAAAACAATCAGAAGACGCCCAAACTAAAGTCGCTAAACGCGTTTATTGAGTAACCCAAAGACACACAAAAGGCAGACCGGCAGACAGTTGCAGGGGGAGTGGGAGGTGTGGCTAAAACGGTTAACGCCTTGCATTTGGACAAGCGGAAATTCATTAGCCAGTTGTAAAAACACGCATGCAACTTGACAGTGCAAACGGAAATGAGCAATGACAACAACAACAACAACAACAGCAGACGTGGGCAATCGGGGAACGGGGGCATGTGTTGAACTTGCACCCACGCTCTTGCCAGGCTTTGACATAGTGCTGTAAATTGTCAAGGCTTTTGGCCAGGCGCACACACACACACACACATACACACATATGTATGTGTCAAAATCGGCGATTTTATGGCATTTTATCTGCTAGATACATTTGTCAACGGACAAAAGGCCGCAAACCAGTTTTCTGGTATCTTTTTGTAAAGCCTTTCTCATTGTCTGCATCTGCTTTGCTTTTATTATATCTCGAAAATATTTGTCGGTTAACGGTTTGTTGTTGTTATTCTTATTCCAAGTAGTCACTCTTTCCACTTTTCTTCGTCTTCGACTTGTTCTTCTTCTTTACTTTTATTTTCGCTTGTCTGCTTGTCTCGCTTTCGGCGCACACACACAAAGAGTGAGAGAAAAAAACCAGATGTGCCATAATTGTTTATAACAATAACTTTGCTATATGCACAGACACATTCATTTATTCATTTGTGGCTTGCAAAATTTGTATAAGTGTTATTATCGATTTCTGGAAAAACGTTCGCCTTCTGGAATGCTAATTTTCGGGCTTTGTAATTAATGCAAATGATATATGTATTGTTTCTGGCAGAGAGAAGAACAATTTTTAACAGCACTTCGCAAAATGCCAGCGAATCGACAGAGTGTCTAAAGAGAAAACGCAAAAACCTATATAAACATAATCCTCAAATACAAAACAACAACAAATAATTATAAATAAACAAAAACAGACATACTGGGCTTCAGTACCAGTGTTCTCCAGTGTTGTGCAGTGTTGCAGTATTTAACGACAATTTAACAATGGTTGTCACCACAACGCGTAGTCCGCTGCTGGCGCAGACGCAGCCGAATAATCCGGCAACAAGTGGCAGCCACACGGCCGCAATGCGATCCCGTTTGATATTTCCACGACAACACTATCAGGTAACGTCCCCTTTTCCCCCTACTCCCGACAATAACGAATCTATTAAAGAAACTCCATCTCAATTGAGCGATTACAAGCGAACCCCTTCCGAGTGTACACTCAGAAAAATTAATCTAAAAATACCAAAACTAATACATTACAAAAGTGTCATTTATATATTATTAATTTATAAGTTCACATTTAAGCTTAATATTTATTGGCATATATACTTTAAGGTATCTAGAAACATTCTTCGATTTCGAGTTTTTTCTGAGTGTAGCTGAACGTCGTTCATTAACCCCGAGGCGCCGCTACAAATGACCAAAGCAAACAACGTCGACGTCGACGCCTAATATTTCCAGCTCAGTCCAGTCTAGTGCGAGTGAAAGGCAGACTGGAAATATTCTCACATATATATATATATATATATATATATATATATATATATATTGTAAACAGTGGTCTTTATGATTATTATCAAGCCCAATTGTGTGCGTGAGTGAGTCGTTTTTGACCCTTGGCCAGACACCAAGCAGCCAGCCAGCGGACAATGCATCTTAAACTGTGCAGACGACAATATGAAATGCACTTCACATAATATATTATTTTATTGCGATCTTCTTTGAAATTTGTGCAACAGGCGATCCCTTCTGAAGAAGCACCCAAGCCTGATCAGTTCCATAACCTTAGATTAACACTACACTTGTAGTTGGAAATACGATTTCATCGTGAAATTTATGTTCAAATGAGACCCTCAAAAAGTGTTATAGACGCTGATCAGTAGTTTCAAAAGCCATAACAAAAACTAAGACTTTTTGATAATGGTTGCGACTACTAGAATAATATTACATTCAAAGTTGAAGACGCGATTATTGCACGATATTTATGCTAATTTTATACCCTCGAAAAGTGTTTCTAAAGACTGGTTCAAATTTCAAATTGTCATAACGCTGTCAAAATTGATCCGATATTCAGAAACCAGAGCTCTTTGAAAATGTTTTGAATTCTAGTTTAATTCTGCTTTTAAAGTTGGAAACGGAAAATTACTTCGTTAATATTATGTGCTCAAAAAGAGCTTGTGGGAGTTTGACTTCTTGATTAATATTACATTTAAAGGTGAAAACCTGACTTCCGGTTGAAATTCCTGTAAAAACTGTACATGTCTAGCTTCCCATACACTAAAACATTTGGCGGACTTACACAATGAATTGTGTTGTAAATTCCTAAGCACTTGTACAAATAATTTTTATATAAATTTTTTTTAATTACCTCGCTAAATTCCTTCAAATTGCATATTGCAGTTGCCATTTAAAAGTGTTTTGTGTAGCGTGCAATGCATTTTAATGATATCTCAACTATTTGTTGAGTTTGGAACACTATTAAATTGAAACGCAATTTAAATAGTCATCGAATTTAGTATTGAAATTTGTCGATTTTGGTTTTGGGCGGCGAACACAAATCATCTCCTCGCAGTACCAGTTTCTCGGCTGTTATTTGCATATCGGCCAACGTGGTCGTATTTAGATTGCATGCAAATTCACAATAAAAGCCATTAAATATAGCCGGCACATAAATTTAGTAAATTTTATTTTGTTTATAATCCATTTCATTATACTCTTGTTTACTGTGCCCCCAATCGGGACCCACAGAGAAAGAGAGATAGCGAGTGAGAGAGTGAGAGGGACTGCGATATAAATGCGTCAACTGCAGGCAGTCTCTAATTATATTTTATAAGTAGTTCCCCTAAGCGGCCCAAATTGAGATATTGAACATTTTTCATTTTGGATCTGCTTCCATCTGCTAATTTGCACTCTCGACCTGTCCCAAGCCCCCCCACTACCGTCCCTCATCTCGCTCTATCCACTTAACCAAATACGAATTTCCTTGCCTCTTCTGCCGATCGCCTCGTTCGTCGGAGCAATTTTCTTTTGACTATTCAGTAAAGTGGTGCGTCGGACTGTTTTATTTCTGTGCGTCGTCTGTGTCTTTGTCTTTAGTCTATAGTATAAACCACATATGTACTATACACACACACACACACACACACACATACGTACATAATTTGATTTCCAGAACGTGCCTCGGCCTGCCTCACTGGGCTCACAGGCCGGCGCCGCTGTTGACGTCAATGGGGAGCGTCGCTGTCTCTGTGCCAGGGAATTTTTGAGACCATTGCTGGAAAGTGGGGGAGACAGTTAGGCAGTCAGTCACTCAGTCAGTCACTCAGTCAGTCCGTTAATCAATTAGTCAATCCGTTGTTGCAGAATCAACTATTTGAAGAACTTATGCTGGCCTTGATGCTAAATTTAACATGTAAATCTTGTAAATCTTAAGACTATACACATTTTTCATTTCATTTATCTTAAGTGGAGATTTTAATTTGCAAAATTCAAGCAACTAGATATTTCAATGTTATGTAACATCAAAGATCAACGTGCCATTTGGCAATAATTTATGAATGAAATCAATTAAGATTAAATGCGAACAACAAACTGGATATTAAACCGGCCTGTCCACCCATTACAGACAGACTCGTTCCACTAAATGACAGCTCATTTTAATTAAAAGCGTCATTCAAACTGCAACGGCTGCATACCGAATAAAAAAGGAGCAACAAAAAAAAAAAACAAAAAACAAAAACGTTTTCCATTCCGACGCAAGTGCGAACATACATAATGCGATAAATGAGAGAGAGAGCTACCAGTTTCACTGTGCGTTCATGCTGCAGGCAATTAAAGGCGCCCCCCAAAAATGCAACCATTTTCATAATGCAGAAATAAATGTGCGAACGGGTGCGATAGAACTCTTGTATGTAACAACAATAACAAGAGCAACAAGTTTAAAAAGCTCTCTGTGTCTGCCTGCCTGCCTGCCTGTGTCTGCATGCATGCTGGCAATGCCATACAGTGTTCGAAAGCAGCGCAAAGAAAAAAGCGCAAAGCATGCTTGGCTCGTCCGTTGTTATTGTTCTGGCTGCTGGTCGAGGTTTCTTTGAGGTAGGCAGTCGGTCCAAACACAAACAAGTTTAACTGCTCTCTCTCTCTCTCTCTCACTCTCTTTTTCTGTGTGCCTCTCTGATTTTATATCTCAGTGCACGAGCCCTGTGAGATATTTGTGCTTTTCATTCAGTTTTCGTTTCAGTTGTGTTCGTTGCTTCCGCGCGTGCAAAAGCTGAAAATCGAAAAACCGCGTGCACAATAGAAACACGCACGCGATTTCGGGGCGGTTATTAAAGTCGCGATCTTTTTGTTTTTGTGTTGCAGAAAGTAGCAAGTAGAAATTTTTGATCGTTGATTGAGCAAAACTGATTTTACCTTGATATGTGAACGCAAATAATAAAGGCATAAACATAAACAGTACATAACCGAAAGGAAGAGGTAAAGAAGCAGAAAAAAACACGAATAAAAACAAATAAAAAGTAAAAGCATTTAAGCAAAATAAGACATGAAATGCTTGCTGTTGTTTATAGTTAAACTTTGTTGGCGTTGGTGGTTCCCGTTGTTCTTATTGTTCTTTTTTTTTGCCATTAGATCGCACTTTGTTGTCTCTGATTAGCGTGTGTTTGTGCCTGAGTGTGTGTGTGTGCGTGTGTGTGTGTACGAGTGTGTGTTTGTGTGTGTGGATAGGAAATGCTCGCAAATGTATCTCGCAGATAGTTTTTGCCATGTGTGTTGCTCGTGTGTGTTTTGTGTTTTTGCTTCATGCTCGATTGCTTCGATTATGCTTTGATTGCACCGTCACACACACACACACACACACACACACACAAATACACTGCCATTAAATTTATTTACTATTTGGCACTTTTATCTTTTGTACTCCCAGATCCAAGTGGCCAGCACACAGTTCCTAGACCCCGAACCCGAACCCGAACCCGCACCCAAAAACCCAAACTGACGCATTGGCACGCTGCCAAACACGCTGACGTCGAAGTCCATTGATCAACCGGTTTAATGGTTGTTTTGTTGTTGTTGTTTTTAGTTGCTGTTGCTTTTAAATTTAACCCCATACGCATGGCAACTGTATTTAATGTTTGATGGCAGTTGTTGTTCCATTTGTGTTGCCCACTGTTTATTAATGGCTTATCTTTGGCAGCTGTTATCAAATAACACACACACTCACACTGCAGTTGCAACCTGACCCGTTTGGCGCCAAAAAAAAAAAACATGAAATCAAATGCGACTCGTATCGAGTGCTAACTGCGTCATTTGGCTAAGGGTGGCAAAAATAAATCAAAAGCAACCCTTAAAAATCACCAACGGCAACATTTGAACTGTCGCAGTATATCTTTTTATGTAGTTTTTTTTTTGGCAACACCCACACAGTGCTTGCTAAACGCAGCAGTCAAAATTAATGTGCAGCTAATGAGACACAATTCGGTGGCAGTTGTGGCAACTAATTGGCAAAAGACAACGAGCCCGCCACAGATTTTGCAGCTGCTTGTTGCACTTGGTTTGTTTCACAACAACGACAACGACAATGGCAATGGCAATGGCAATGGCATTGACCTTGAACCTGTGCGCATTCAATTTGCCTCAACTGTACATGGTTGCACCTTAGCTCGTCGCATCGCATCGCATCGCCTCGAATCGCACAAGGGGCGTATGCGCAATATTAACAATATAAGCACATTCGCAGCTTTCACGATTATCTCTTCGCAATTTGAATAGAATATTGCTGAGCGTCAGCTGAGCTGTCGGGTTTTGTTGTTTGATTTGCTGTTGCTGTTGACTTTTGGCCCTTTTGCTGCTGGAGCGGAAATGCTTCTGAGTCGAATGTCATATTTATTTTCCAATTTAGCTGTCTGAGGCAGACTGCGACTGCTCCGACGAACGCTGGCCGAGACTGCAGTCAACTAAACTCAATTACATCAAGTTGAAAGGTGTCTCTGAGCACACAAACACGACCTTTAACAAGTTATTTGAAATAAAACCATAAGCGCCTTTCAGACAGAAAGTGCTGATATCTAAACAAACCAAAAAATTGTTATCAGCCAAGTTACATTTTCAAGTATTAATTCTATGACAACTCTATAATGCGGAGCTTTGCTACAAACGATTGCTTTGTATGAAGCATCTGACAAAAGTTTCCCTTTCTTGTTTCTAAGTAATATACCAAAGTTGGCCAAAGCCTACATAAGACTTGGCTAACTCCTTGTGAAATAAGTTGATTAACAGATTGGCTTTTGTGTGCCAGCCATTTCATCAGTTAGCTCAATTAGTCAGTGTCACCTCGCACAACCCACACAGATCGAACTCGAGACCCAATCCCAACCCGGTTGCAATTGTGTTTCTAGTCTTGTTGTTGTTGTTGTTGTCGCCTTTTCACACTTGCCTGGCCCACGCTTTTCTCTCCCTGATGATCGCATTTGGTTTTGGATTTTGCATTTGCATCTGAAATGCTGCCTAGAACAATAAACTTGCCTTATACAACGCGATCACAACACACATAAACAATGTTTTCTCATTCACTGCGGGGAAGTGGGGGGCGTGGCAAACGCCCTGGGCTACCTAATTAAACAATAATGAAACGCAAATAAAACAGCCAAACATTTTATGGCCCAGTGCTATCTGCAACGCACAAATAATTGTCACGACTACATTAAAAATCACTCAACCATTGTCTCGTGTCCCATTTTACTGTTGCTTGCCTTTTATTATAACCTGAACCCATTAAAAATGGGTAAAAGGGGTATAATGATCTTTTTTCTTTTGTATATTCTTGATTAGTATGTCCCATTTGCGTCTTTATGAATTTGCATATCTCAGAGACGTAAAAAACTACACTCTTCAAATTTGCAATATAAGTTCTCGTAAAGCTCTCGTTTCGCGTATATCGATAAATATCGATTTCCGTAGTAGTAAAAGCGACAATTTTGAATCTTCTAATTGATTTATAATAAACACAGAGTTGATCGAATTCAAAATGAGAGCAAAGCTTTTTAAGGAGAAATTTGACAATAGAAATAATAATAAGAGTAATATATTTAAAAGCTGACTGCAGGGTATATTATAGTCGAGCTCACTCGACTACAGCATTCCGAGTGTGTTTGATTATGTGTGCGTGTGTTGTGCAAAAATGCGGCTCTACACGAGGAAATTCCCCCATGCCCAACTTGCCCCTTGCTTGCAGTATTCATTTAAATCACATAAAAACCACATAAAAAGACGCTATCTGTTACCAGAGCCAGTTATGTTCTTAACATTTTGTTTGTTGTTATTGTTGTTGTTGTTGTGGTTGCACGTTTTTTATGTTAATTGATAAATAATATAATTTTTTAATGAAATTCTAGGCGCAAATTGAAACCTTGAAATACTTTTAGTATTTTCGAATTTAATGTAATTTTCTACATTATTTAAATGAGATCTATTTGGGACAATTCAAATGTATTACGCTAATTCCCGGATGCTTTTTTGTGTGTGATTTGGGAATATATGTAAATATATGCAAAGATTTTATTCAACAAAAACCGTCTGACACGGTTTTTTCAAACATATCAATTTATCGTATTATTATGACTAGGCCCATAAAAATGCTTTCCCCTTGAAAGCTTTTTTCGAAAATTTGATGAATTAATATTTCATTAATTGTGTTTCTACAAATTAATAATAAAGATCTTAGTTAAATGTAATTTATGCAAATGCTTTTAACTTAAAGCGACAGCCAAATTTAGTCAGATTTCTTCGTGGCTGATTTGTCAAATGGCGGTGCGAACAAAAACAAAAAAAGCAAATAAAAAGAAGACAAATAATAATAATAATGCTGATAATACCGGTAGCCAGTCGGCCCTGGGGGCATTGGGGCATTATCATGTATATTCCAAATGATTAACTTTAAGAGCTGTAAACGTCAACAGGGTTAAGCATGTAAATTAGTCAAGAGATTGTCGCATACCAAATGCATACGACTTAAACAATAATAAAACTCAACATAAACATACCTAATACTATAAAAAAAAATTCATTGTTCAACGGTTTCTTGGAAATGCGAAAGGAATTTTGTATTTATGCACGAATATTGAACGAATCGAGCCAATTTGATGGTGTCTGGTGGTGCATGATGATTGGTGGGTGCTGGTGGTGCGGGCAGTCAAAACAAACAATTAAACGCGCATAAAAATACCAAGAAAACTAAAGAAAGAAACCACAACACGGTTCCCAAAAATAATAATAATGTCACGTGTGTCTGTGTGTGTGTGTGGGTGTCTGTGTGTGTGTGTGTGTGTGAGAGGGTAAAAGTTCAAGAAACTTTTCATTAGTTTCACATGCAAAGTGCGCCAGCAACAAGAACAAAATTGGTCAACAGACGACGAAGGTCGGTTAATTAGGTTCAGGTGCTGGCTGAGTTGGGCGACTGGTTGCCATCGTGGAGCTGGGGGGCACAGCTGCGTCCAGAAGGCGCCACAGCTCTGGCTATGAGCGAATCGCGTGTCATATTTAAGCCACACTGCCGCGCCCAGTTCTCGGCACGAGCGGTGTGTGTGTGTGTGTGTGTGTGTGCCTTTGTGTGTGAAATATGGAGCGCGCGTGGCATGCCACCATAAAAGCAAAAGAACAAAAAAAGTTATAAAGCACGCAACAAACTGACGTTGCGACCGCCCGCCGTTGGTAGCACAAAATCCGGCTAAAATCAATAAAAAACGCAAAGCCATGTTCAGACTGCCCAAAAACGAGCAGCCAAAAATGAATCACAGACAGGCTTTAAAGATATATACATATATACATTTTGTGTATATATTTGCCATCCAGAGATTTCCAGCGAATTCAAACTAGGCAGCGTCTGTTGGCAGCCGGCTACCGATTTGGCCAGACAAATAAGATGCGTCAATATTTGCATTAGGTCAACAAGACAAATGGGGCTGCTGCTGCCCACGCAGCTGCTAATTGTGGCATGACTCTCAAATTGTACAAGTGGATAGACTAAAACATCATCTTATCTTCTAGTTAAACAATACAGTTTGCATTTTAAAGCAGTTACATGTAATTTATTACATTGATTGTGAACTCCTATTCGCTATATACATTTAAACAAATATGAACACACAAATCTTAAACAAAATTCATACAAAAGAACGATATACAAAATGTAAACATTTGTTAATTGCACACCAGCTGTGTAAATAATACTAAATAATAATAGAGGTAATTATAAACCAATCAAAGGTTGTGCACATATCACATAAATAACTTAAAGGAACAAAACACACACACACACACAAATACATTAGTATATATATATATATAGTTAATATAAATTAGGAGGCACTTTGCGTGCGCGGCAAGTACAAAAGATGCGAGTACATTTCTTTGTATATAGGGACATGTAGAAATACAAATTTATATATATATATATATGTATATATATCACACACACTCTATACGAACGAACACAGCACACAGACACACACAAGTGCAGTAGTTGTTGCCTCGTTTATGCTTTGATCTTGCGGCCCAACTTGGTCACCGCATATTTGGTGCCATCGCGTCCAGTTGAACTGCTGCCATGCGAGTTACTGTGTTGAGTCTTATGCTTGCCACCAATTCCATTGCTCTTGGAGCGCGTCTCAAAGAGCACGTCCGAATCCGTTTCCGATTCGGTCAGCGAAGTGTTGCGAGAATCTAAAAGCGAAACAAAGCAGATATAGACTTAAGCAGTTTGTGTGTGCAGTATTACTTACAATTGGCCGCCTCCTCGTCCTGCGCGCCTATCAACGCATACTTTTGCACCTTTTGGCGCATGCGCGGCTTCTTTGTTGTGCGGCAGGCGCAGGCAATGCCCCAAAAGATGCCCGAGAGCAGCAAACAGCCGCCAATCACGCCCACAAACACATACAAAATCGACCAATCTATGTAAATAATGTAAATTGAATCGATATTCTTATAGAGAATATGATTTATATATAGCTACCGCAGTTGGCCTCATCGTTGGCAAAGAAGTAGCTGGCTGTCGGCATCCAGAAGGCTTCGCAGATGCAAGCTCTTGTCGCTGGATTGCATCTGCCGTGGCCAGAGCAATTGTTTTGGCACACTGTGGTGCGTATGTCCACATAGAGTGCACCCAATATGGAGGCGTCCTTCTGCAGTTTGGCACGCAGCATTCGCTCCACATGCAGGCCATCCACTGGCTTCGCCGGTGCTCCGTTCGCCATCACATAGAAGACGAGCACGGCTGCCTCTGTGTGCAGGTCGTGTTTAAGCTCTCGAATTTGTATCTTATTGTCATCGCCCAGCAGCAGCTGCAGCTTCTGCACAATGGAGTCCAGTTCGCTCTTGGTTATCACCGATATGCCCATTGGCAGTGTCATTTGCACCAGATACATCAGCATCGGATCGGCATGCACATTAATGCTGACCGTATCCGTGCCCGTCAAGCCCTGATCGTCGCTCACCGTCAGCTTGAAGACGTAGCGACCCTGTACAACATTGCTGAGCTACGAAAAACATGGAGGTCAATCTATGAGAAGCTGTTGGGAGTCGCATCAAACATGGGCTTACAATCATAATTGGCTGCTTGTCGGTGTCGCCAATGATGACGCCAGCCGCTTGGCTGGTATCCTCACGTGTCCACAGGTATTTCACCACTGCCAAATCATCCGAAGACTGCGAACCATTCAGATAAATAGCGGTCACGGGCAAGGTGATGGTGCGATCTCCACCAGCGTTTGCAATTGGCGCCGCATTGCGTTCTGCAAGTTGTCATGTTGGCAATGAGCAGAACAGGGCGGAAGTTGACTTGATGAACTTACCCTGCACAATCTTTACCCAGGTGCTGGCTGCTGCGGTATTGTTGTTCTCATCGGCAACTCTCAGCTCGAACTCGTACAGACCCAGAGTAAGGCTAGTAGCATTGGCAATCTACGAAAGAGTGATTAGATTTGGATTTGAAGGGAATCTTTAGTTATTTACCGAGTTGTTCGATTTGAGTATGACGGCATTGTTGGGCCCACTCAGCTGTTTCCATTGATAGCTCTTGATGCCAATGTCATCTTTCGATTCGGAGCCATTTAATGTGGCCCAATTGACGGGCAAACTGATCGTCTAAAGATATAGCAACAATTTCATTAATATTACTCAGTTATTGGCATTCAATGCCAAACTTACTGAATTGGCGCCTGCTTTTGCTGTGGGCGGTGAATTCGTTGGTGGCTTCACAAAGACATGAACCTTGGCGGTGCTCGATTGTTTGCTGCCATCGGTGACCTTCAGCACAAAGGTGTACATGCCCTCCTCCAGGTTGGACAGCTGCACGTAAGGAGTTCTTGTGTTCTGCATGTCCACGGCCTTGGCCTCATCGCTGGCATCCTTGGTCCACTCCCATTCAACGATTTCGTGATCATCGGAGCTGGCGGTGCCATTGAGGGTCACATTATTATTGGGCAGATATAAGATGACGGCATCGCCTGCATTCGCCACCGGCGCATAGTCTGTCTCCTTGAGCACTGCTATGGTCGCCGTGGTGGAATTGGTCACATTATTCGAGTCCGTCACGGTCAGCTTGAAGGTGTAGTTGCCCGGCGAGGTCAGGTCCAGCTGCAGGGTGTTCACCTCCGGCAATTGGGGCTGATAGCCAATGGGACCCAGGATGACCTCCCAGTGCCAGTTGATGATCTTGTCGTCGTCGGTGCTGGTGCTGCCATCGAGCACCGCATTCGAGGTGGGCTGTCGTATAATCTGTTCCCGCGGCGTGATGATCACCTGCGGTGCCCGATTGATGCGTCTCTCCGGCAGCACCGTCACATTCGCAGCCGCCTCGCCAAAGGTGCCATTGTCACCGGTGACGGTCACCTTGAAGGTGTACAGGCCCTCCGAGAGATTCGAGAGTTTCACCTTCGCGTTGCTCTGATCGGAAATGGTGCCATTCATGGGTCCCTTCGGCTGCGAAATCAGTGTCCATAGATACTTGTATTTGGTGCCACTTGTCTCCTCCTCGGGCACTGTGAATGCGGCCAGTGTTACCTCCTGCTCCGGCAGCTGCACCTCTTTGGACATGACCGAGACAGTTATTTTGTTCGCCTCCACTTTGCTTGCCGGCGGCACAGCAAGCTCGGACGCAATCTCGCTACCAGCTGCCAGCTGTTGTGTGACTTCGGCGGCCCCATCAATGCCGGGCAAGTAGGCGCTGTAGGTTACCGCGGGCATGACGCACTTGTTCTGCTTGTTGCGCACGAATCCGTGCTTGCAGCTACACAGACCCGTCACCGCATTCACCTGAAGGCGCACACACTGCTCCTGCGGCGGGCAAAGCGTGTCCACATCGCAAGCCATGAATTTCGCATTGTTGGGCAGCTCAGCAGTGCCGCCATAGTAACTGAGATCCTCATCGTTGTCATCGGGCTGCTGCATCAGCAGTTGCTTCATGCGCTTCTCCGCCAAAGGAAAGGCATCATCATCATCGTAGGCCAGATTGCTCTCCTGTATGGGCAAAAGATTAGATATGCCGTGAGGTGGATTCTGCTTGGTTGCTCACCTGAAACTGCAATCGATGCGGCTGCTTCCAAAAGTTAAGCTCCGAATCGTAGGGTAAAATTTCGGCGCTCGGCTTGGTGGCCTTGAGCAGCTGCGTCCAAGACTCTTGCGGATCACTGGCCACCGGATTAACGAGCACCATTTGGACCTTATCGTTCTCCCGCTCGCGGGTCAACGGTTTGGGCAAACATGCCTCATTGCTGACGCAGTGAATGTGATAGCATTTGCGCTTGAAGACCAACACCACGTTGCAGGCACTCTGATTCTGTGACTGGGATTTGTCGCAACACGCCTGCAGGCAGCTCCACAGATACCGTTCCTCGTCGAACAGTTGCCCCTCCTCCGGTTTGTACTCCTCAAAGACGCCCGCCTGCTGCTCGTCGCGAGGCGTCGCATTCTCAAAAACGTGGCGCAACATTCGCGGACAGATTGGCAACTGCTGCTTGCCACTTGCCACTGCCGTCAGCTCCTCTTGTTGTTTGCTGCCCGTCGACGATAGCAACGCGTTTTGCGTGGTTGTTGTCCCAACTGCCCCCATTCCCCCCACTCCTGTTCCCGTTCCAGTCATGACGTCGCCTGCTGCGCATTTGGCTGACGCCATCCAGAGCCAGAGACACAAGCAGCTATATTTAGCGAGGCTTGCGCGTTCCATTTCGTTGTTGTACGGCTTTGAAAACTACTACCTGCGTTTAACTTTGAGCCGCCTTTGTGCAATTTTTCCACCTTAATTTGCATAAATTAATACATTTTTATCAAGAACTCCAGTCGCTATGGCCAGTGTGGCATTAACAATAACTGGCGAAAATACCAAAAATTAAGCGCACTTACCGAAACAGCTGTTTGGCTCTTATGGGCAACTCTGCATGCAGAACTTACACAACCAGTGCTGTAAACTATCGTCGTGGCAATATACGTTAACTTTTGAAGCTTGCTGCGGCTAAAGCACAAGCAAAAAGCTCTCCCGACAGTTAACGCGTTTTCTTTGCGTGTTTACGGCGTGTTTTATTGCCTGACAACTGATGGAAAAATAAATAAGAAAAATCTCAGCTTGTTTACATAATTTACATTTCGATTACTTATGAAATGGCAAATATTGATTCAAGAACGCAAAACGGCTAAAACTGGTCTCGTGCGCCCACACATAATAATAATAAAATTATATATATGAAATTGCACATTGAGTGAGAAACGAGCTCAATTATCCACAACGAAAACCACAATAACAAAATCAATGGGACGCCCACGCGTAATTGGAATTTTAATCACAAGCGACTGTCTTAAATCACAATATTATTAATTATGTACATAACTGCAAACAAATCGCAAAACTGCCAGCGGTTTGTTTATTGAGCATTTTGTCGATGCTAAATCAAAGCGAAGCGAAGCTTTTATGCAAATAGAGAAATCGCAAAATGCACGACAACAAATGAACAACACAAAACAATAAATAAAACAATGCAGTAAATTTAAATTCCTTTATTGTTCAACAAATAACGCTTTTTTTTTGGTTTTGGTTTTGCTTTAGCTTTTGGGTTTTTATCTAAAGCGCTTTGCATTAATAAATAGTTCGCAAGGCGCCATAACTGCTACAGTTTGACATGCTTGGCGCGAAGCTTTGCAATAATTAAAATTTAAATGCTATTTTTGGATGCTTAAGTGAATAAATCAAATAAATTCCACTCAAGTGTGGCTGAAATGATAATTATTATTGTTGTTTAATTTAAGCATTTCCAAGTGTTTTGTCATTGCCAAAATGCAAATCACGTTATCTCTTTATGAGTCCAACCACATTACTACTATTGACATATAATATATATATTTTGCACGAATATTTACACCGAATGAGAACTGCTCTTTCCGCTTTAAGACCATGCCATATATGGTAGAACTTGAATGAATACACAATGCTACGATGTGAGAACGTAATCTGGTCGTTGCATACAAATACATATTATATACCTTTTGAGAATTGTTCTTTAAGCAAAAGGGGTTTTCGAATTAGTGTGCTGATTAGTATGAATTGTTATTTCAGATGGCAGACTTCTCGGATAGTTCACCGAGTGGAATGCTGAGTCCGGCGACAACGCTCATTGAAAGTTTCAACAAGAAGAGTGGCTCGGCAACGACGGCGCCCCTCTCCCTGCCACTCACCAGCTCCACGGGCAGCATGCTGTGCAACAACAATACGCCCACACTAAATGGTGGCAACACAAACGGAGGAGTGGGTCCCCTCAGCGGGGGCAGCACAACAACAACAGCGGCAACAGCAGCAGCAGTTGCTGGTTTGGGCGGACGACAGATAAATACAAGTTCGAGTTCTTGCAGTAGTCTTAAGGAAACCTCACATCAGTCCACATCCACATCACAGCAGGTAAGTCGAGAACTAGGTTAAGCTACGCAGATAGTAAACATAAATCTTGGGCAATGTTGTCAATTGTTTGATAATTGATAGACTCGACGAGGCTCACATAATTTATGGAGCGCAAATCAGTTGGCCTTTGATCAGCTCACGTCCATTACCTCGGCTCTATTTTTAAACAATTACTTAAGTCCAAAAATGTAAAATATTATATACACATATGATTATTCATGCCAACGAGCCCTAGCCCGCCCACCCCACCCCCACAGCCTGATAAGCAAAAAACAGCAACTGTAACAATTCCCTTCCGATATGGAAACAGTTGGCGTTGAATTCTGATTAGATTATGTTTGATTTTTTTCTTTCTGATTGGAGGCGCAACGGCTGCTGTGTGTAGACATCTATTAATGTGTGGGCCGATTACTTTGAAATACTGTGAACACTTTGTTATATTTTTTATTTGTTATTTGTATTCTTATTGATTGGGCAAAGTCATAAAATTAATTGCACATAGCCAGCTCATAATCATATTCATTATTTAGATAGATAAACGTATTTTTTGAAATCGTGCCGCTTGCCTTAATTTTATATTTAAACATTTAACAATTCAGCAAAATTTCCCATATAGAAATATACCTTTTTTTTATGAGCTTAGATTAGATTGCTTTAGCGGCATTTGCATGCCAAACTTGGTTCCCTCCGTTGATAAGCGGACTTCCCATCCCAATAATAAGTTGAAGTGTGACAAGTGTGTGTTTCTTGTGTTGTTGTTGCTGCTGCTGCTTATCTTTGTCAACAAGTTGACATATTGCATTGAATCACTTGCTTTCAAAATAGTCGCTTACACAGGGCACATTTTGACGTTGCCTTGGTCAATTTTTTTTGTTGATTATTAATTAACTTGCCCATCAAAATGTATGCCTATCAAATGGCGACAAGCTCACAGGCTTTAAAATAGTCACTTGTGTAATCATTGTTCAAGTGCTCAAAACCCGACACAGGCATCTCTTTTCAGTTGTTTGCTCTTTCTGCTCCGATTCCGCCATGACTCATTTGCCGGTAGTTGTTGCTGCTGCTGCTGCTGCTGCTGCTGCTGCTGCTGCCGGCATCACGTCGTCTTTGGCTCGTGACGTTTGTCAATTGTTTGTGCATTTGGTGCTGCTGCTCTCACAGACAGCGTTTATCATTGAAGCAGATACTTTTCTTCTTCTTCTTTTCTGCAATAAATAATTGCTGCTTAAACTGCATATTGATGGACAGCAGCGTAAACGTATTTACATATTATATTATTACATTTATTTTCCACGAAACGATATTGTTCGACTCTTTATTAGCTGTTGTCATTGCCTGCTCAATGTTTGACATGTGAATTTCTTGGGAAAAAGCTTTAATTTTAGAACGCGTAAGAAAGGACTGATATGGTCGCTGTTGTGCTTCTCAGAAAACACAATGATTGTAGTATTAAAACGAAAATTATAAATAAGCAATTTCTATATATCGCATAAGCATGAATAGGCTTAGCATATTAGCAGTGCCATCTTAGATTAAACCTTTGTGTATTTGATTTGGTGGCACCAACACAGAATATTGCGGAGGAGTCTGAAGAAAAGAAAGAAACAATCTGATGACGCATCGCAGAATGCGGCGTGTGAATAAGTCAACAAAGATGGTGAAAACTGGGGATTATTGGAAGCATAACAAGAAGCTGCAATATTAATATATATTAACAACCCAAATATGAAGCCAAATATACAGAAGTTAATGGACTTAATTTATGACTATACAGTGATTTATTGCCAATACTTTATTTGTCATTTATAATTTTCTATAATAGATAGATACAATTCCGAATATTTAATATTGAAGAGCTGTTGAAAGATAGTAATTTTTAACTACGACTGAGCAGATATGATGCAAATTAGAAATGCCAATTGTTGTTTAATTGTACATAAATTAACATACAAATGTGTGTAAATAAATGTGTATGTTAAATTAGCATCAACAAAAAATCGACTAAGTAATTATGAATATAAACACATCAAATAAAACAAAACACAAGCACAGCAATAATCTGCTGCTTGGCTGGTGCTAATGCAAAACAGCGACGCTAATCGCGTAAGTAAACAGCGCACAAAACGAGATAGAAGATATAAAGTCTCAGATGCAAATTGGAAGCAGCATCCAGATAAGATTTGATTGAAACTTTAAGCCGAACGCGTTAATTAGAAAGAAAGAACAAAAAAAACAACAAAAAAAAAGCTTTGGCTGAAACGTGAGTCTGTCGCAGAATTATGGAAATGCACGAATACACTGCATAAAAAACAAACAGTTGCCGGCGCGAGAACATTTACAATACGATTTCCTAGAATTCTCAGCGCAAAGCTCACTTCAACAACGCCAACTTTGTTGTGCTTTTAATGGCCGTACTGCTCGCACCCACAGCGATCGCTGTTGACAACACCACTTTAAAATGAAATGACAATCGGCCCGTTTTGACGCCAGCAGCGCTAAAAGCTCAAGTTCGCTGCTAGAGCCGCCATCGGTTGAACGCTAGAAATTCACTCATTTTACTTTAGTTAACGAAACGAACGAGAAGCGAGCGTCGCGCACAAAAAAAAAACAAAAGCAAACAAGAAAAAAGCAGCATTGAACGGACCGACGCAAAAATCCTATTTAATTGTTAGCGTGCAATGATTTTTTTTTGTGTGACGGCAGCCCCTCATACATAATATATACACATATAAATTCAGCAATAATTTGCATAATAATTTCAAACGAAATCGAACGAACAGCGCAAAGTTTCTTCAACAAACTGTTGCCAACATTAACGAACAATTAAACGAACTCTACTTTTGTTATCAATATTTTCTGTACAAACGAAAAACGAACAGAATAAAAGCAAAATAAAAGTAATACAAAAAAAGAAGAACTCTCAACGATTATTATTTGAGTGCCGTTGGGAATATTCGCGACAAGCGTGAAAAATATTAACTCTCGAAAGTTCAATTCAGTATGCGAATCGTTTTTGCAGCGTGTGAACCAATTAACACAAAAACCGCGTTACCTTAGTAAAAACAACTGGCCCAAAGCAAAGTACGAAAGAAAATCAGTTAAACGACAAAATAAATAAATACATATTTAATATATAAACACATAGCACACAAACAAATTGTTAAAGAATTGAATTGTAAGCGTATAAAAGCAAAGGCAGATATTTATGCATATACAAATTGTCTGACCGACTGTGTTTGTGTGTGTGTCTCTGTGAGTATCTGTGTGTCTGCTGATAAGCCCCCCACAAGTCGTTATTTAGTTTAGAATACACATATATTATATATATGCCAGAGTTAAGACTGCTATCGCAACGTAGGCGTATACGTAATATGAACTTTAATTGAACGTATTAAGGAATTTCTGGAAAGAAACCAACAACAAAAAAGGGCTATCGCGTTAATGTGTGTGTGTGTGTGTGTGTAAACCTGTGTGTAGACCAATACATAATATTGATAAATTAGTAAATGACGCAGTGTTTAAAACGTTAAGGTTCTCTCATATCTAATCTCTTGACTCCATGTCCAAGTCCAAGCCTAGCCGCAAAGAACTGGTCGCCCCCGCTCTCCCCCCTCTCTCGCTCTCTCTCTCTCTCTTCCATGACTCTACAATAATATTTACTAACACACAACGACAACAGCAAATGTGTAGAAAAAAAAGAAAAGAGAACGTCGATCACACTTGCCACTTGGGAATTTTTTTCCCGATGTCAATTGTGATAAGCCGAATTATGTATACCTCGTATTATGCCATAAAAGCTAGCCGCACATATCATTTCAATTATTGATTATGTTTTACGAAGCTTGAAGACCGTAACAATAAAATATTGACTTTGTGTCTATCGACACAGCGTATACGATATATCCAAAACAGGCCAATTATCATTATAATATTTATAAATGTTTTATTAGTCAACGTTTCGAGCCATATAAAAACTATATGGGAACAACACCCACACACCGATTTTCGGCATGTTGTTCGTTTTGGCTCTTCTGCTCAAGTCTTTTCAAGAAACACACACACACACACACTAAACGCGCAAAATTGAAATCCGTCCAAAATTAGAATTGATTCGTAACGTTGCCACATCTGTCACAAAAAAAAACAAACAAAAAAATAGAAAAAAATAATGAAGAAAAAACGAGACTTTTGCTCGATCTGTGGGTTGCCGTGTTGTGTTTTCCTGGTTTCCGACAACCTTTACAAAAATACTTAAGAGCAAAATATTTCAAATACAATTCAACTATTGTGTGTCTAGCTTTTATTGTGACTGCGCATGAATAGAATTTAAATAGATTTTTCGCGAAAACAGCCATTGAGGAATGCTCTTCAGAAATTGGCTACCACATCAATTTTGATGTATGAGATTCATTTTTGTTCTTGTTATAAGACAGTTTTAATGAGAATTTACCGTCAATGTTGTTTTTTTTTTATAGATGATATTGGATCTCTTATTCCTTACTAGATAATACTTGAATTTGTTCATACTTGACGAAAGATCGTTATAAGCTTCAAATCGTTGCACTTATCTTGTTGCACTTATCTATTGACGGACTTCCCCATTCCATTGTGTCTGCTAATTATCCCCGACTATTGTAGACTTTGTAGAGAAGTTTTTGCATATGCAAGCAAAGGTTGGCAGCTGATGTGTATCTAATTAAGATAGAATAAACGCGATTTGGTGTGCAATCTTATCTGCACTTCGACACTAAAATACTCGCAGCGTTCGTCGGTAATAAATAATAAATCTAAAAATGCAAAATCATAAACCATTGTCAGAAAGAAACGTTGCTAAATAAATAGAGACCATCTAGCAGGGGGCAAAGCCAAGCAGTTGGGCAATATTATGCTCCCCTGAAAAGACGACGCCAAGCGCCTGCCATTAAAATAAGCCACATATATATGTATATATATACATAAATATCGGACAAATACCATAGAGACACACACATTAGGCCTACTTTGCAAATATTTCGCATATGTCTGCGCTGATTCAGTGTCACTGAAAATAAAGAAATAAACTTGTGCTTAAATATTTGGATTGTTATTAATCTCTCTCTCTCTATCTCTGTCTCTGTCTCTGTCTATACTTATCAGGTTGTGAACAGCAGCAGCAGCACAACGACGCGTGTGGAGAAGAAATCGCAGCGTTTGCATCACATAACATCATCATCGACGACACAAGCGTCATCATCGTCATCGTCTTCCTCGTCATCAACGTCTTCGGAAATGAAGGCCGCCGCCGTCAAGCGCGATCTCACTGATATTAAAATGTCCATGTCGGAAATAGAACGTCTGACAGCGGCGCCAACGCAAACGCGAAACCATCCATCGATTGATGACCTTAAGGGTCTCAATAGCGAAGATACCATAACGCAGTTGAAGAAGAAGTGAGTACATCATCAATCAATCAATCAATCAATCATCGATCAGCTTAAGAACTTCATGTTAATCTTAAACTCTTGCAGAATGCGTGCCTCAATCGAGAATCTAGTTGATGGCAATGATGATGGCAGCTGTTACGGCATTGTAACGACTCCAGATGGCGATGATGATTGTTGCACACACAAACATTTTGGCAACGGTTTGGATTTAACGCATCCAACTGCTGCACAGCTGAGCGCCAGCAGTGGCTTAAGTGGCTCGAATAAAACGATTGACACCATCAAGTTTGAGGAGAAGCGTTCCAAATCGATGGCCACCACAAAAGTGGTGGCCGATGGCTTCAGCTCCGAGCAGGCGACCAGCAATTCAGCGGAAATGAAACGTCTCCAGGCTGGGGACATTGATTACAAAGAGGCTAAGGCTGCGTCAGCGGTTCGAAATCGTCTGGAAGTGGATGGCGTCAAAGCGGAGGAGAGTGCAGCCGTCATGCAGGTGAGCAATCAATCAATCAATCAATCAATCAATCAATCAATATCGCAATCCAGCCAGTAGTCACTTGCTTACATGCTGCATACCACAAGTTATTGTTATAGTCATTGAACTCTCTCCCTCTCTGTCTCGCTCAGCGGGGAAGCTTTGAAAGCTTTGCAAGCTAGTGACGCAGCAGGGCAACCACTGGGAAAGTTCAAGCATACCAGTGAACAACCGTTATGCCGGCCACTCCTTTCAGTCGAAGTTCGTCGCTTGCATGTTAGGGTCGCATAAAGGGGCACGCTTCACCCAAAATAAAAAAAACGACTGGGAACGTTTAATGGCGCGAGCGAACTGTGAAAACTGTCCCGAGTGAAATTAGTTAAAATTGTTGTCCTTGCTCGAAAAAACAGAAGAAAAAATCGATATTTCTATATGTTTTTGCTGCGCCAAAAAGTAGGCAACAGTCTGCTTCGAAATAGCATCGCGTATACGTAATATGTTTCTTCGAAACCAACGTCCGCTCCAGTGGAGCCCACACTTAGTGCGACATTTGAGCAAGGACAAGAAAAAGGGCTCCATGCTAAGAAGAATTCAGGTAATAATAATCGCCATCGTTGCACCTTAGGTTTACCCTCGTTTCCAAGGGCGACGCGTTGTTGTGGCTTATCTAATCGATGAGCGGGGAGCCCCATGATATATTAGCATAAATTGTTTTATGATGCAGCTCATTAAAGGTTGTCAACAACGCAATTCGAACTGGATGATGAAATTTGATGCAGTCTGTTGATTAAATAGAACCCCGCTTAAGGTTAGAAGTCAGCTACTACTAATAAAAAACTTATCATTGATAAACTGCAAGTAATATAAATAAGTTAGCTGGAAAATCCTTGCTGTACAAATGATGATTCTCATTGTCTGCGGATCTGTAGCCTAGCAAATGGGTTAATACCTTAGACTGGCATTTGGCCAACAACAGACACGCTCCACGTGGGCAGACTTATAATTTTTAATGCCCCAATCAGCAAAAAAAAAGATTTTGATGTAGCTGCGCAGTCAAAAACGATTTAGATTCATTCGAACAATTAAAGGAAAAAACTATGCATTAACATTAAAAAACTTTGACCAAATGCTAACAATTAGCCAAAAAAAAATATATATATATATATACATATATACAATATATATATATATTATATATATATTGTTTTTTTTGTTGATTTATTTCGCTATTTGCGCTCTGATATTTCTATAGAATTTTCACTCAGTCATCGGAAGGGGCAAAGGCTGTATTATATTTTCGAACATTTTTCTTTTAAATAAATTGGCACAGAGCGGTGCTCAGTTCTCAGTTCTCAGAACTGAGTTCTCAGTTCAGTATCAGACAGGCGATCGACGCGAGCGTTACGCTTTAGGCGAGCAATTTTAAATAATCGTTTGCATATACGAATATAAATACGGAATTTATATATATTAGTGTATATACATAATACATGTGCTTATATATTTGAATACTATAATATAGACAAGAACATTGCATTAATTTGTCTATTGGCACTAAAGAGATTGGCAAAAGACAACGACTGCGACTGCTTTAAGCAAATACCGTATACAAAAAACACAACAAGACGAAGTAGCAAACTAATCGACAAAACAATACATATTTAGAACCTGACCTTCTGGTGGCTCACTCTTAAGCACAACACATTACACTTGTGTCGACAGCACAAAAACAACAACAAAGACGAAAAAAACAAAAACACAAAAACAAAAGCTGGAAATTTCGGAATTTCATAAATTTCGCGCTGGCTGTGATGAAATTCTGAGTGCTCAAAAGAAAAACAAATGAATATCGTAAATTTAACTAAGCAAAGAACACTATGAAATATATTCGGTGGTGCTCAAAGTTCCAAAACTCGGCGAAACGTAAAACTTTTCGAAAGCTCACCAATTAAAATAATATACAATAATCAAGAAAAACTTAAAGTTAAACCTAACCTAAAGTAGATCAACCAACTGAACAACAAAGCATTATTAACAATGGGCTACCACATGCGAAAATATGTGAGATATATGACAAGAATTCGTTAAGTTTCTGTCTAAATATGTATGTGTGTCTGTGCATGTATGTGTAGCGAAGCGAACAAGTGTCAGTCTGAGAACACATTTACATGTTTTTGTTTTGAACATTCATCAAGTTTCGTTAATTGTTATTAGCATAGCTGTGTGCAGCTGTAGTTTCAGTAATTGAACAGTGCTGTAAAATATTACAAACTTAAATTATCGGTCAGTGTGTCAGCAGACGCGCGCACACTCACACACACACACACACACACACACATATGATCGACACTCCCACAATCTCTCACACAGACAACAAACTCTTCCTCACACACACACACACACAGACACACACACACATAGAACGAAAGCGCAACGTCAGCGTAGCCAATTTGTGTGCTATTTTTATGTGAATGAAAATATATAAAACAAACTGTAGACAAAACACCGAGAACATCCATTTTCACGTTCACGCTGCGTTATATTTAAGCACACATTTGAACAATCATCGAACTTTTGAAATAAGTACAAAAGAGGGAAAGAGATAGAGATAAAGCGCAAAAGGAAACATGTCCAATCAGCAGCAGCAGCCGCCTTGGCCCGTTCGCAAGGGCATCTTTCGTTCGAGTGGCCAATCAGATTTTGTGCCCAACAATCGTTCGCCGAGTCCCATCGTTGAGATGCCGCTGTCGCCACCGCCACCGACGACTGTGGGCACGCATTTCAATCGTTTTGCCCAAAACTCCCCACAGTCGCCGCCCCCGCAACCCATTCAAGTGGTGGCATCTGCTGCCGCTGGCAATGCCTCAATGTCCACTGCGTCCGCTGCCCGAATGTCGGGTGCATCGAGTAGCTCCTCATCTGCTTCCGCCACTGCCAGCTCCTCGCAATCGTCATCGTCTTCTAGCTCAAGTTCTAGCTCCCACACAAGAGTACGTAAAAGTTCTAATCCACCTTTGCAGCCAGTCAACACCGCCACCACCACCACCTGCCCTTTATCGCCACCACCCAACACAACAACCACACAAACGTCTCCTCCAAACAACAACAACAACAATAACAACAGCTACACAGCTGACATAAACTCAACGACAAACATCAACAGCAACAACAACAGCAACAACAACAACAACAACATGAAACATGTACGCGAAATTCCCATTGAAGTAGAACAGAGCAAGGTATAACAGTGGCAAATATTTAAACAATAGAAGAATATATTAAAGTGAACAAAAGCTGAAAAGTAGCAGCTGTAATACAACACTGAATTAGTTTAACATTTGTTACACTGTTACACATTTCAAGGGCAAGTGCCTAACAGTTCTGCTAAAATTTGCAAAACTGTAATACGCCTTTGTTAGCCTTAGACACAAACCTTTTCGCAGCATGTAATGAGTACCGCATAGGTATAACAGTTGTGCAACTGTCATACTGTGGGTCACAAACCTTTTTGCAGCATTGATTTTGCACCGTTTTATCAAATTGTATCACTAATTGTTGCCCGTTCTGTGTCACTCTTGCAGGAAGCGCTCTCGCTGCGCACAGGCGATATTACACAGCAGGCGAGCAACAAGGTGGCCGCGGCCAGTATTAAAGTGCACAGCGACAATTTCTCGGCCGATAAAAAGGCCATTTCGCAGTCGCAGCAATCGCAGACGATGACATCGAATGGCATCATTAGCCAGGAGAAGCATGTCTCGTCGGCATCGCAGGCCAACTATTCGATGACGCACAAGGGTGTCTCCAGCACGGGCAGCAGCATGATCTCTTCCTCCTCGCAAATGTCTGCCACAAATGGTCAGGGGCTCAAGCTAAAAGATCTCAAGCTCGATGATCTGAAATCCCTGTCATCGGGCAGCGGCCAGCAGGAGATCGAGCAGGCCATCCGAAAGTATTCAGATGTGCTAACTGCCTTCGTCAGTTCGCTGCAAAGCGATGACAGCAGTCCAGTGTCCAGTGCCGGCGAAAAGAAGTCCGTCTGTCTGGAGAAGATCAACGAGGTGATCCGTCGTGCCTGGGCAGTGCCCACACATGGACACGAGCTGGGCTACTCCCTCTGCAATTCACTGCGACAGAGTGGCGGTCTCGATCTGCTGATGAAGAACTGCGTGCAGCACAACAGTGAACTCCAATTCTCGTCGGCGCATCTCCTCGAACAGTGTCTCACCACCGAGAATCGTTCGCATGTCGTCGACAATGGGCTCGACAAGGTGGTGAATGTGGCATGCGTCTGCACCAAGGAATCGAATATGGAGCATTCGCGTGTCGGCACTGGCATACTGGAGCATCTCTTCAAGCATTCCGAGGGCACATGCTCCGACGTGATCCGGCTGGGTGGCCTCGACGCCCTGCTCTTCAAGTGCCGCACCAACGATGTGGAAACGCTGCGTCACTGCGCCAGCGCTCTGGTCAATCTTTCGCTGTATGGCGGTGCTGAGAATCAGGAGGAGATGATTGTCCGCAAGGTGCCCATGTGGCTGTTCCCGCTTGCCTTCCACAACGACGACAACATCAAGTACTATGCCTGCCTGGCCATTGCCGTTCTCGTTGCCAACAAGGAGATCGAGGCGGAGGTCCTCAAATCCGGCTGTCTTGATCTCGTCGAGCCATTTGTCACCTCGCACGATCCGTATGTCTTTGCCAAGTCGAATCTGGCGCATGCTCACGGCCAGAGCAAACACTGGCTGGAGAGATTGGTGCCTGTTTTGAGTTCAAATCGGGAGGAGGCACGCAATCTGGCCGCCTTCCATTTCTGCATGGAGGCGGGCATTAAACGGAAACAGGGCAACACGGATATCTTCCATGAGATCGGTGCCATTGAAGCCCTTAAAACTGTGGCGAGTTGCCCCAATGCGATTGCCTCAAAGTTTGCAGCGCAGGCGCTGCGTTTGATTGGTGAAACGGTGCCACACAAGTTGTCCCAGCAGGTGCCTCTTTGGAGTGTCGAAGATGTGCAGGAGTGGGTCAAACAGATTGGTTTCAATAGCTACCTGCGCCAGTTCGATGAATCCCAGGTGGATGGCGATCTGTTGCTCAAGCTGAACCAGGAGAACCTTCGCGATGACATTGGCATTACAAATGGCATTCTTCTCAAGCGCTTCGAGCGTGAACTGCAAAATCTCAAACGTATGGCGGACTACTCGTCCAAGGACACGGCCAAGATGCATCACTTCCTTGCCGAGCTCGGCCCCGATTACTGCACCTATACGTATGCCATATTGAATGCTGGCATCGATAAGTGCACCCTGCCTCATGTCAACGAGGATATGCTGATGACAGAGTGCGGCATCAAGAATGCCATTCACCGTCTGCGGATTCTGAATTCGGTGAAGAATCTTGAGAACTCGCTGCCCAGCTCATCCGAGGAGAATATGGCCAAAACGCTGGACGTATTTGTCAGCTACAGGCGCTCCAATGGCTCACAGCTGGCCAGTTTGCTTAAGGTACGCTTCAGCCCCAATCTCTGCAGAGGATTGCTTAATTTCTGTACTCACTTTTTCAGGTACATCTCCAGCTGCGCGGCTTCTCGGTGTTCATCGACGTGGAGCGACTGGAGGCGGGCAAATTTGATAATGGCCTACTCAACAGTATTCGACAGGCAAAGAATTTTGTCTTAGTATTAACCCCAGAGGCACTGCATCGCTGCATCAACGATGAGGACTGCAAGGATTGGGTGCATCGCGTAAGTTCAAACAGAGAAATCCAATTGAATTAAGCTAATTTGTTTGCATCATTGATTTATTGATAGGAAATTGTTGCGGCTCTGAACGCAAATTGCAATATAATACCGATTATGGATCAGCAATTCACGTGGCCAGAGAATCTACCGGACGACATGTGCAGTGTGGCTCATTTCAATGCCGTCAGCTGGATACACGATTATCAGGATGCGTGCATCGATAAGCTCGAAAGGTATATAACCGGCGCATTTAGGACTAAATGGATGACGGCCAAATAATCGATTAATTAATTTAATTTATACATATATCAATATCGATATATCTTTATATATACATTATGCGTACAAATTTAATTTTAAAACAATTCCCACCCTTAATTCTTACCCTCTTCTGATGCGGCAGATTTTTGCGAGGCGAAAAGAATGTCGATCGCATCGCGGCGATGGCGCCAGGAGTGCCAGGGGGCTCATACCAAAGAATGCACAGCAACGATTCCGACTATCAGCAGAGTGGCGTTGGCGGTGGCGCGGGCAGTGTGGTGGATGGCCTGATGGCGGCCAATGGCAGCGGACAAGGTGGGCCAACGAGTACAACAACAACTACTACTACTTCAACCAATCAGAATCCAAACTCGAATTCAAATTCGAATTCGAATGCGAATGCGAATCAGCGTAGACTAGGCCACCGAGAGCACTTAGGCTAGCCTCGAATATACTTACTTACTTACCTACTTACCAACTTACTTACTTACTACTACGATATCCATCCTATGATTTAAGCAAACAAAAAACAGAAATCCTCAACAATATCAACCGCAAGATCAACTCGTTAACTTGGGGACTGCTCTAAGCCGTTGTTCAGTCAAGACTTTCACAAAAAAAAAAAAAAATGTATATCTATATAAAAACGGCCTTGGCAGCCCCCCTCTCTCTCACACACACACGCACACTCACATACAAACACACTCACTTTCACACACATAACTCTTTCTCTCTACTCTAAAAGAAAAACCAACTTAATTAATAATTAATTTAATTCTGATTGCAAACTCGAAACTCGATAATTCACGAGCAGCTAATCACCAGGCAAATAGATACCGGCAATCACCATCACCGGCCCGCCAGCGCGGCAGCACCTCCCTGCTGAGCTATGGACGCGGCCAGACGAAGCGCTCCAACATGCTGCCACCCTATCGCACCCAGCAGGCGGCGCTGCTCCACAAGTCAGGAGCTGGGTCGGCGTCCATGCAGAATATGATGCCACTGGCATGTTTGCCACCACGTCGCAGCTCTGCTGCCGGACTGGGGCACAATGCCAGCGTGGCGAATGGCTATCGATCGCACAGTGTGGATGGGCTGCTGGATCAGGCGGCGGCTAGTAGTCATGATAGTCTGAGCACGCCCGAGCAGCGGATTGCGGCAGCGGCAGCTGTTGTCACTGCTGGCAGCACAGCGCTAACGAATGCCAGCTCCACGTGCACACTGCAGCCGGAGGAGGAGGAGGACTTGGCGGAGGATGGGGATGAACAGTTGATCGCGAATGGCTTGTGCCATGTGACGCGACGCGAGAAACGCGATAATCTGGCGCTGCCAAATGTGCAACAGCATCGTAAATCGCGCAGTCTCGATCATATTCTGTCCAAGCAGACGCTCTCCGAGCTGTTGGCTCCGAGCGAACCAAACGAGGAGACACAGAGCATGCAGAATCTGGCATTGCCAATGACACCGTGTCCGCAGCGACGAGACGCCAGCTCATCCTCGAAATCACCGACGCCGGAGCGAACGGTTCAGCCGCCGCAACGTGGCGTATTCAAGCGGCAAAGTCCCGACGGTGTCAGCTCTACAGAGAGTGAGCGCGAGGATAGGCAGGATCCGGTGAAGGCACCGATTCATGGCAATCAGCAGCGGGCGGCGGCGCATGTGCATCGTGGTGGCAGCATCAACAGCAATAAGACGTCCAACTCGTCGCTGGGATCGAACAATAGCGCCAACAATAAGACGATCTTTAATCGAACGATGAAAAAAGTGCGCTCGCTGATCAAAAAGTAAGCACAACAAAATCAAACCAAACCAAACCAAATCAACCAACAACAACATGCAAACTGCAAGAAATGCGAATAATGTCGATCGTCTAATTCAGATACTCGCTACTTCAACTAGTTACTCGCTACTCTCATTCGTTACTGTCTAATACTACTTTGCACATTACTTTCAAAACTGACTCATCTTCTGGTCAATAACGTCTTTTATTCACTCATTATGCCTTATGCTTACTCGCTATTCGCTGCTCGTTACACAACTCAAACGAATCTCATGCATCAATCCATCAATCAATACATCATTACATTACTAACTCACACCAAGTCATTCCCTGGGCCACGCTCTCGATCTCTTTCTGTCTGTCTCTCTCTCACTCTCTCTCTCTATATATATTTTTTGTGTCTGTGGTTATGGTATTCGCTCGATATCTCAATTTATCTCTCTCGTAGCTCGTTGTTTCAACTCGTTAAGCTTAGCATCCACTAAAACTTGCCTGCGTTGCCCAAAAACCTTTTCAACGCCTCCCTCTTACAGTCAACACAAAACAAAGAAAAAAGAAAAATAGAAGAAAACTCAAAATATCTATTTGCCTTGTGATTAGTTGTTTTTTGTATAAATGCAAAAAAACGAATTTAAATTGCAAACTAATTTATAAACTACTATTAACGACTGCATATAAACAATACATAATTTATATTACTAATTTAAAAGAAAAGAAACAAAAAATACATGGGAACTCTATTAATTTTAACTACGATTAATATTTATTGTCAAAAGTTGTAAATTTATTTTCAAAATGCAATTTTTTCTTGTAACCGTCCGCAACAAAAGAAAGAAAGAAAAAAAAGATGAACTTCACAGCAACACGAGTGTCTTGAAACGAAAATAATTAAGTGATATTTAAATTATACATGAATTACCTACAAATATTTAAAGTAAAAACAAAACAACTTAAAAGAATGGAATAAATCCACCCAGAAACAATGCTGTACAATATTTTAATTTTAACAAAAGAGACTTAAGGCATTATTTTAATTGATTTTTGCAATATTTACATATATTTAATGATTAAATAGTGCCTAAAATTCGACTAGATTAAAATAAAATGTGAACTTATTAAAAGCAATTGTGTATTATTGACCAAATGATTATTCCCCCTGCTTTATCAGTCACACTTATGTTTCATTCGCATGTTCATTTTACGTGTATGTTTAAAAATATGTTTTAATGTTTTGTTCATGTCTAATATTCGTTTGTTTAATCGTTGGTCTGTTGATTGTTGTCAAATCCAACTAATTAAATTGTAACTTTTTTTTGGGAAACACTTTCTTTTCCATATTTTCTTTCTCTTTTCTCTCTCTCTCTCTCTCTTCTCAATTATTTATTTGTAGACCATAAAAGCGCATTTGTTGTACTTGTTGTTGTCGTTATTGTTGTGCCTCTGCCCTCTGCGCATATGTATCCGACCTGAATCGAACTCAACAAGCTAATTCTCATCACTCCACATCCCGATCCTGTCGACAAGCATGAAACACACACGCACACACATCACGTGGGAAATCGTCGTCCGGCTGTTGCAACAACAACAACAACAACAAACATTCATTGTTATTTATTACACAAAACAAAAAGCAAACAAAAAGCGAATATAAAAATAAAAAATGTATATCTGTGTATACTGTATACAAGACAGAATAATTAACTGTTTTTATATGTGCCACCCACAAAACCCCCATCCCTCCAATGCACACATTATATATACCAACAGCAACGAACTGGAGGACGATGAGCTCACGGATATTATCCTGTCCAAGGCAACGTCTCCAAATGCAGGACGCATACTATTTTGGTAGAGTCCCAAACTCAAACGAATTTTCACAAAAAAACCCTTGTAAATATAAAAGCAAAACGAATTAAATACTTTACAGGTGACTTGATTTGAACTAACTGGCAGTTGAACTTGAAGGAAACGGATAGCTGGTTTTTAAAGCCCCACACGATTTTAGAATTCCATTACTACTCAAAGTAGGCCTTGTATATTGCCAATATAAGAAACAGCTTTTTTGGAAGAATCATTTAAATATCGTGTTTCGTTTCGTTAGCGTCGATATTCGAACGAAAAAGGAAATTAGGGTTTTTTTTTACTATTTGAAAAAAGTTTTGGTTTATTCAGTAATAAAAAATGGCTAATCCCATTTTGATCCTAGACCCCGCCGAAGAACTAGTCATCGAAGGACCAGTTAGTCGTGTCGTTTCCAAAATAATCAATATGCATAATCCAAATAGTGAGGATCGCGTTGCATTCAAATGGAAGACAACCACGCCAGCTATTTTCTTTGTTCGTCCCAGTGTTGGGCTGATTGAGCCGCTCGAATACATTAAGGTTGACATTCTTGTGCATCCACTCTATCGGGATGGCAGTATCAACTTGCAGGTCCACAAGTTTAAGGTGCAGGCCGCTGTGACGGATGATAGTTTCGTTGGGCTACAGGAGTTCTGGAGGAATGTAAATAAACCCAAAATCTGGAATGCCAAAATAAAAGTCAAATTGATAAACACTGATCCAGATTTGGATAAAATATGCGACGTTGCCTCGACTGAGACCAAGGCGATTGACAAGAGTCAGGATAATGATTTATTTGATCATAATGAACGTGATCGTTCCTTAGAAACTAACAAATCCATTCAGGATAAGGATGCTGATGATACCATCGACAATCTTATGCTGCAAGTGACCGAGCTGCAACAGGAACGTGTACAGTTATTGCAGCAAATCGAAATAAACAAAAAAGTAGCAGTGCTGAGTCTTTAAAGATGAAGCAGCAGCAACATGGTGGCTGCTATTATTTTTTTATGGAGACTTTTATTGTAATGTTGGCTGCTATTCTAGGCGGGTATGTTGCCAAAACTTACTTGTAAACTTGCCACACCAATGTATTACGAATGCAAATAAACATTTATACACATAAATAGAAAATCATTTTTAAACAAAGCGCTAATTTTGTGTGGTTGTGCAACACTAAAGTCGCGGCGTTGCCACTTCGTTCAATTGAGATGCGCTGCGGTGGCAGCTTTGTTTATATGGAACAGCAGCAACTATAGCAACGAGCGCTTGTTTCGTTACGCG
The DNA here is from genome assembly GCA_035043785.1 of Drosophila planitibia. Taxonomy (NCBI): domain Eukaryota; kingdom Metazoa; phylum Arthropoda; class Insecta; order Diptera; family Drosophilidae; genus Drosophila; species Drosophila planitibia. The sequence goes on from JAWNMS010000023.1 coordinate 1,274,930, forward strand.
TCCCCCATTTAAATGTTTCATTTTGTTAAATAAACAAATTGATTTTGTTTTGAGAATGGCAATGTTTGTGTAATGAGTGATACGGATACGGACGATACGGATCTATTGTTGCTGATACCGCCCCATTACTACACGGACACCGCCGAGCGCCTGATGCTCCAGGCCAAAATGAGTGCAGCTGCTGAGACAGCAGATGCACTTGCCATGCCACCACCGCCGATGCCAGTGGCAACAACAGCTGCCTATCAGTTTCTGTTGCCTAGCAAAAAGTCGGAGCTGAATAAAATAAATGCGCGACTGCAGAATTTTGAGCTGGAGCGCGAAGATGATCGACGCTTTGAGGCACCATCGGACATTTCAACGATCTCATCGAGCACAGTGCGCACAGCGCTGGGCGGCAGCCAAGCGCAACGCGAGCTGCACGGTATGGTGCACTCAACGCCCAAGTGTGGCTCGGTGGAGCCGCCACGTCATCGTCGCTTGGAGGATAATATACTGCACGAGATCGACAACTACCTGGACGATCAAAATGCATGGCAGCAGCAGCAGCAGTTGCCACAACATCATCATCACCACAGCGATGACTATTTGCGCTTGCGTGCGTATGCGGGGCATGCGCAGGATTCGCAGACGACGACGGCGGCGACTTCGTTGCCCAGCATTCGACTGGGTGCATCGGCATCGGTTAATAATGAGCAGAAGCTAATTAGTCTCAGCGAGCTGTGGGGCAAGAGTAATATGGCAGGCACTGTTATAGCCAACAATGTGTCTACGCTGCACGGAAGTCCTTCGCTGAAGGAGGAGCAGCTGCGTCGTCAGCATCTGGAGAAAATGGTGCAAACGCTGCAGTCTCAGTTGCTGGAGTATCAACAGCGCATTTCGGTGGCCATCGAGGTGGATCGGTCCAAGGATGACGCGCTGCAGCAGGACGAGCAGCAATTGAAGACGTTAAATTTTGAGGTGCAGCATCTGCGAGACACGCTGCACCGGCTGGAAACGGAGCGTGCCGACAATCATAGTAAATGCGATGCATTGCAGCACGAACTGGCCCAGGCAGTGGGGTTGGCCACCAAGTTTCAGGAGAAGATGGTGATATTGGAGGCAGATCTGGAGCGTCAGAAGCGCCAGGCAAGCGACACAAAGCAGCAACTGGAGCAGCTGGAAATGCAGCTGCAGAGCAGCAAACGAGCCGAAGAACTATCCCACGCCGAGATGAACAAGCTGCGCGATAAGTTCGCCAAGGCGGATTATCAACAGGACAAGGTTGAACCCGAATCTGATTACAATATTTGCCTCTCTTACAATCCCTTTTATTTACACAGCTCAAATCGCGCATTGAGGAGCTGGAGAAGGATAATGGGACGCTGCAACAACAGAAGGAAATGCTGCAAGAATATCACCAAAAGCAAAAAACACGCGCCAACAGTCTCGAATCGCAGCGCAAATCTCTGCAGGAGGCGTTGGCCAATCTGACAGACACTGAGGTGAGTACTTTGACAACTTCTTAATTGTAGCTAGCTCATTGATTAAATTGCACAACTTTGCAGACCCAACTCAAGAAAAAACTGGAAATCCAGCAGAAATCGTTAAAGCAACACTACCAACAACAAATGGAAAATGTGGTGACCAAAAAGCTGCAAGAGTTCCAGTGCCAGCTGGACAAATCGGAAGAGCAACTAAAGGCAGAAGCACGCGAACGGGAACGCCTGATTGCCGATCGTGCCGTCAAGCAGCTGGAGATGATCAACGAGAAGAACAACCAGGAACTGAATCTCATACAGGAAAAGCACAACGAGGAGGTGGAGCTGTATCGACTGCAGCTGGCGAATGCATCCAAGAAGATAGACGAACTGGAACTTAAGCTCAGCTGCTATAAATCTAAGCGGTAACAAATCTATCACTAAACTAAACAAAATAATGTATAAAATGTGTGTGCAATTTGTGACTTTCAGTGCGGATATTGCGGAGAAGCTGCATGGTGTGATGGAGGCGCAGTGGCAACAGGCGTTGGCCATACTAACCTCACCCAATCAGACACTTCAGCTGACTAGCGGCGAGACGGACAGCGAGTCGCCGGATCTGAACAATGCGCGTCACTATCCGGACACGCCCAAGTCAAGTAAAACGACGCAACGCAGCACCAACACCGAGAAGAACAACTTGGATGTGGTGGGCAAGAAGGATCCAGCATCGCCGATGGACAAACTGCAGGCATACATTGAGCTGCTGCTAAGCAAATCACCAGGTGATTTCGATAAGCTCGACGAGATTCTCGCCATGAACGCCAGGCAGGGCGGCAAGCCACAGAAGCGTAATGCGAGCAACGGATCCAAACCACCGCCTTGGAAGTCCTGATAGTTGCAGTTTGGAGGCACTGATTGAATTGTGTATTTAATAGTTTGATAGTCTGAATTTCTATGTAGCCACATGTGGTGGCTTCTATTTTTGTACACATTTTTACTTAGATATTATAAAAGTAAATTGTTTAATTTAATTGTTTTGCAAAAATGCATTGTTTATTGATAATATCAACATTTCGAAGGCAACGCAGCACAAGTAATATCGAAGCAAGAGTAAACTATGTGGCATAGATTGTTCTCTCCACTGATATATATTTACACATATGTATATAGTTACTATATAGTATCAGAGATGCCATCGTCACATAATTATATTAATATTTATCTTATAAGCCATAAAGAACAAAACGAAATTTGGTAAACTATAAAAGTTGTTTGTAGAAAAATGTATTTATAGAGCTTTATGAACCTATGGCTAGAAAACTAATGTGAGTTGATATATTTTAAAGATCGATTTAATTTTGATTCTTCAGCTACTCAGTTTTATGTGTCTGTCATTGATATGCTTTGAGTTTAGTTATTCCTGTTATTGAGAATGTCCTTTAGTTCATTTATAGACGATTTGCGGAAATTTTGGAGCATTCCCGTAGAGACCCTCCGATTCCCAGACCTGTATGTTGGAGTCCCGCGTTAGCACCACCAAATGCTGATGCGTGGAGTAGCATATGCTGCAAAAGATACGATTCCAATGTGGATTTCCCCCAACTTATTCGCAAGAGATTGAACTCACCTGCGTATAGGCGATATGCCTGTGGCCAGTTGGCTGACAAAACTCAAGTTCCAGCTGGACCAGAAACGCACAATGCCACCCTCAACAGCGGTGGCAATAACATTGACACCGACGCCCTCCTTGATGTAAGAATAGCACACGGCTTCAATGCGATCTTCGTGCACCAAATGCTGCACATAGCGTGCATTGACCGAATGCAGACGCAGTATGGATTTGCCATTGGGATTGATGTTGACATTCACGAAATCATCGATACTCTCCTCGGTCACCTCGATGCACTCATCCTCGGTGCTTAGCTTGGATGGAGCCGGCTTTGGCTGCACTGCATTTGTATCTGTTGCGGTATGTGTGAGCTGCTGGGGCAGCGTATGCACGGTAACAATGTCCCCAAGCGTGGGACTGATGGCCACGTGCGTGATGGGCGACTGATGTATCTCTGCGGGACGTGCAATGGTGCGCACATAGCTCCAGCTAAAGATGTAACGTTTTAGTTAAAAACATTTAGTTTAACTAATGTGAACAACTTACTCGTTGAGATCCCAAATGACGGCAATACCATCACGTCCGGCGGTCACAGCAATTTTAAACTCCACGGACAGAGCAATGCATGTGATCTCATCCGTGTGCCGCACCAGCAACGTTGGACCCAACCAGCTCAGATCAGCACCATCACGCTGCATCGCATCGCTGTTGGAGGAGCCACCGGATGAGGCCATCGATGCCGATGAGTTTGCGTTGTGCAAATTACCAGAGTCGTCGGACGCTCCAGCACCCATGCCGGAGCCAGTGCTTTTGGTGGTCAGCTTACGAAAGGCTGAATTGTAGGAGAGCTGCAAACCGACCACATAACTCTGACGGGTCTTGGTGCTTGCGCGCTGTTGTGCCTCAACGCCGCTGGTGCACTTGTAGACGCTGATGCGTCCCGATTTGTGGCCAAACCAGAGCTGGTTGCAGTTTACATCACAGCCGCAGGCGCTGATGTCATCAAAGCTGCCATTGTGCAGCAGATTCTTGGGCTTCGCTTGTGGTTTGTTCAGCGGCTGAATGCGCACAATGCGATCATCGTAGCCCCACGAAATCACTTTATATGTATCCGGTTCGGCGCCCTGCATTACGCCAGCACGTGCGGCCAACGCATATACCACATTTGTATTACTGAGGCTAACTAGACGCTCCGTGCCGGGTATTTTGTGAATATTGGCCCAAGTGGGTGGCTTCAGCTGCGGTGAACCCACGTAGACACCCCAGCGCAGACCCTTCACACTGGGCACAATGGACTTGTCCACTAAAGCGTATTCCAGTGTCTTTGTGGATGGATGTGGCGACTTGAAGAGCTGGCGCGGCATTTGTCCGTACGTCTTGATCATAGTTTTGACTGCCTCGCGCTCAATCGGATCGCTCGTCTCCGAGTCAAGAAAAACAGCATAGGTCTGCAAGCAAACCAAAAGAATATATTCTGATCTTAAAGAAGATTATTCGATTGTTTACACTTACCGCTGGATGGAAGACATTAATGGCTTCAACGGCACTCTCGCCCGTCTGCTTGTAGCCAAATATCAGATCGATCCAGTGATGCAGTTCGTTGCGCACCAGCTCCGATTCCAGTGCCTGTCGATGTATGAGTACAAAGAGACGAGGATCCCGCTGACACCAGGCCGGCAAGGCGACATCTTCAACGCGTTCGCCATTCTGTCGATGGCCGAAATTGAATCGCTCGAAATTCTCGAACATTTCAGGCAGGCAAAAGAACTCGGGTATGAGCTCCTTGACATCCGTGGGACTATCCCTGCTAGCCAGACAATAGGTGGTATTCAAGGCGTGAAACGTGCGATCCGGTAGATCAAAGTTGTTGTCTTTTAAAAGAGAATGCAATTGTGAGAACGAGGGTACTATTTCTGCATGTGATGAGCATTACCTTGATAGCTCAGAAAATAGCTGGTGAATGGAGGCACACGCACTAAGAAGTGTAGCACTGTGCCAGAGTTGGAGTAGTGGGAGCTGTAGTGATACGGCTTCAAGATTAGAGAGCCCATTTTGGTATTGGTACTGTTGATGTACTGCAAAATAAGGTTAATACATTTATTAACATATAATAAAGTTAAATGAAATAAGACGTGCTCCACAAACCGCATAGTTGTTTATGTAATGCTGCTCATTCTCCTCCAGCTGCACGGCAATTGGTCGCGGGAGACGCCGGAAGTTTTGCGGCAGGCGCAGATCCAAAGACTCGGACTTGTAGTTGGCCAGGACCCAGGGAAAGACCGGGTACTGCATGAGATCGTTGTAGGTGCGTCCGGCCATCTGATTGAGTGCCATCAAATACTCCCAGTTGGTCAGCAAGCCGTCACGCCATTGCTGCGTCACCTTATCGTTTTCGGGCAAGGTTACAATTTTATCACAGAATACCTCGCGCATGATCTTCCAGTCGTCGGCATTTTGCAGCGAAAAGAACAGCGACTTGTTGCTGTCCAATAGTATTTCGAATGCCTTCTCCTGGTGTTGGTAACGCTTCAGCCAAATTTCAGTTATGTTCGATATATCACAGTTCACATTGAAGTATTTACAACGATATGTGGCCAGAAAATAGAGCTTCAGATCGGTTATAATAATCTCACCATCGATTTCACCATCGACGGGCAGAAATTTCGCTGCAAAATTATAGAGTATCTGGGAGTTGAGCGATATGTTCAATTGTTGATCGTAGCTGGCTATCAAATACTCAAGCGGACGCATATACTGATCCTGCTCCTCACGCTGCCCCTGCCCCAGGCAGTAGTCGTTCATGAAAAAGCGCCGATCAATGTCCAAGTGGCAGCGACGCAAACGCGTATGAACACGCGATGGACCCTCCGTCTCATCTAGTTCCCAGGAGCTGCAGTAAGTATGAAGAAGTCATCGTTTGGATGTAGCACATAATACGAGAATAATACTCACCACTCGGCACGCTCGCTGCAGTGCCAGGGTGCGCCTTCGTGCGTCATGCGACGAATGATTTCCAGCCACTTGGTGTAGGTGGAGGTGTCATCGTATTCTTTCATATGACACATGAGCAGCTTGCGTTCGGCATTCTGTAAGGCACATCATTAAAATATACTTAAGGTACTAGTTGAGGCGAGATCTCGTTACCTGCAACTCTGCCACACGTCTCGTGGTCACCATTGAGGTCTCAATGCAGTGCTGCACTAGCGGCTCAAACTTATAGATCGTCTTCTCCAGCAGCTGCTTTTGCTTAGCTGCCGCACTGCTGCGATTCACCTCCAAACGTTCCAGCTCGTGCTCCAGATTCCAAGTGGAATCATCCTCCTTGATGCCCAGCTCCTTGCACAGGTTCGACAAATTCTCAATGGGTGGCTTGATATCCTCCATTAGGCTGAGCCACAGCAGCGCCTTGATCATCTTCACATCGCATATGATCGATGATTGAAACTCAGAATGACAAGTCCGCCAGAGCGCATCCACAATGTAGGCGCGCAAGTCGCGCGGACACGATGGCTGCAGTCCCCAGGCAATGAAATTGTTGCAGCGATGATTGTTGGCAATGCCATAGGAGACGAGCAGCTCAAACAGCGCCAGCTCCTGGCTTTTATCCTCATACGTGCTGTTCTTGCTGCCGGCTGTGAAGAATTGTGTGCAGCGATCAATGAGCAGCTCCATTCGTGTGCGACACTCCGTCTGGCTAAGCGAACAATCGGACAGGCTGCTCCTTAAGCGGTAGCCATGATTACAGCTGGCTCCATTGCAGGCCTCGAAGAACACGTTGAGCCACTTCAGCTGCAGCTGAGCTTGCACTCGGCGAAAGCTGCGCACAATGTGCGGTGGCTGTTTGTCCTGGTAAAAGGCCAGCATGTTGAGTATGTCCCAAACCAACTGAAACAGGCGAAGATTCAATTAGATTTAGTGGCAAATGTGTCCAAACGTTACGCACATTTATTTGTCCGACAGATTTGAGCGCACGCTCGCCAATGCCGCTCAGTAGGTCCACAATGGACTGATCCATGTTTGGCTGTGTGAGACGCAGCGAATACAGCTGATGCAGCGCTTTGACGCTGCACTGCAACAGACCCGCCTCCACCAGGCACAATTGTTCATTGGTATTCTGCGAAAAAGAGAGCAGATATTAGCAAATAAGCTGGATTAGCTGAAGCATAGCTGACGCACCTGCAGATAGAGACGCAGCAGCGCTTGAAAGACACGTTGCGGCTCTGTGATCCAGCTACTGTGGTCCATGGCCATTGAAATGGCCAACAAGGCTTCCAGGCCAAAGCGCTGGCGTATGCCAAAGACGATCTCAGAGCTAAGCATATCGGTGAGATTGCCATGAAGATCGCTCACCCAGGAGAAACACGCCTCAAACATGGCCACATCGCTGCCATAGATGGTCAGCTGATTGGCCAGATGCATTGGATACAGTTGCTTGGAGGCGGCAGCAAGTTCCGCTGCAGCCAAACGATTCGTCAATACGGCCAGCAATTGGATGATGGCTGTGCGCACGGCACAGCTACGATGATTTGCCAGGACGAGCAGAAATTCGAGTTTGACATAATGGCGCAGCACCTCATCCACGACAGAGTCGGGTAGTAGGCACAGGAAGTCCTTGAGCAGGATGAGCAATCTCTGCTGCAGCGTCACAATGCCCTGTTGCTCGTAAAAGTCCGTTTTGCGACTGGGCAGCGGTGTTGTCTGCGTCGAGCTGGGCGTGCTGTGTATCGAGGGTTGCCAGTACTTAGTGGGATGCGAATGGGAGCGTTTGCGTGCCACCTTGAGCGGACTCCGCTTGGGACTTTGGCTGGAGGCAGTCGGATGCCGTCTCTTGAACTTGAGACGCCAACGTGATGCCTCCACCGGACTGAGTAGATGCAGTGCGGCCTTGTTCAGATTGGTGCAGTCGGCCATTTGGTCCAGGTGATCCTCCATGTCGTTAAGAGCACGCTTATAGCTGGAGCTAGAGTTGTGCAGTCGTCGCAATCGTTTAATGCGCTCGGCACGCGCCGCATCCAATTCCTGAACGGGCGGTTGGACCTGACGCCGAAACGAGGTGGTCACACGGCTTAGATTCGTTGCTACAATGGAGCGCTCCTTCACCGGCATCTGTGGCGTCAGCAGAAAGTAGAACTTGGAACGATCGTGGGTGACAAAACACTCGCTGGGCTTGTGCAGCAACAGCAGCAGCTTCATCATCTCGTCCAGCAACGAAGGCGCCGGCGGTGAGCCCGCAAATACGGCCAAGATCTGGACAAAGCATTCAGCTGCGTAGGGCGATATGTGTACTGGACTTGGCGACTCAATCACATACACCTTGCACAGATTGAGCAGCGCTCGCAGCAGACCCGATTTCTGCAGCTGCTCCATGTTGAAATCGCGCTGCGGATGCTTGTCCCGACTGAGTGCCAATATGCAGCGGAACAGCATGTCCAGCACATCCGAATGCGTGGCGCCCGAGCGATGCCAATCCGAGTAGCGCAGAAGCACCGCCAACAGCAGACTGGGATAAATTAAGCTGGCCGTCGTATTGTCATTGACATGGAGCACATCGCCTTTGCGGCTGATCACTGGCTGGGAGCAGGCATTGTTCACAATGCTGCGCAGCAGTTGAACATCCTTGCAGCAGCGCTCCGATTTGATGACATAACCAATGAGCGACAGATAATCCTGACGCAGAAACTCCGTATAAAGCTGGGCATCCGAGTGGCCCATCTGCAGCAGCAAATCCAGGGCCAAAGCCTGTGCATTGGCACTGCCCGACAGCTCCACAATCTGTGAAAGAGAGAATGTGAATTGGATGCCAGTTGAGATTTACGTTGGCAACTTACCCTAGCGAAAAGATAAAGCATGGTGGATAATCCGCCGCTTAGGAGCACCGCCGTTTGCAGCGTCTGTGGCTGATGCTGCAGCAGTTCACCATAGAGCATATGTCCATGTGGCTGGCCATAGCATGCCATATCCAGCTCTTGGCTGGCATCGTGACACATGACCAGATCCGGCTGTTGGGCCGTGTAGACCAATACACGCGCCTGCCGCAACAGTTTCATGCAGTCCGCATGGTTGCCAAAATTGGAAGTGGTCAGTTTACCAAGCTGCACATGACCATAATTGGGCTTCCAGTTGGCCACCTGGCACTGGGTGAACTCGGTAAAGTCCGGTCCCATTGCAGTCAGATTAAGCATGACATTGCGCTCAACGAGGCGACGCTTGAAGAGCACTAGATTAGACAGAGCATAGCGGGGCGCACACCCATCCAGAGTGGAGCGTGAGGAGCTGCTGTTACTGTTGCCACTCTTGGCCGGAACACCTTCACCCACGGCGAGCATCTGAAAGGTATGCGTGCGCGAGGCGTGGCGCAGATTATGAAATGGCAAACTGAGCGTATGCTGGTCGAGGCCATCCACAAAGATGGCGATCTGCAATCCATCCGCCTGCTGTTGCAATGCGAACACCAGATGCGTCCATTTGTTGCGCGGCAAGCGCAGCTGCTGCACCTGCACACTGGCGCCTTCAAAGTATCCACTGCAGCCTTCATTCCCCACCTGTCCATGTCCGTTGAGCAGATGCATTTGGCCAAAGCTGTTCAACAGTTTCATTTTCGTTTGCTTCAGAGCATGACGAAAACTGCCTCTGTTCAGCTGTGACGGCAGCTCGCTGCTGGCCTCCATGTGCTCCTCGACTCGTGCCGGCAGCGGTTCACTGGGCCGCACCAGCTCGAAAATTAATTGCAAATTGTTGCTAATATAAATGCTGAGCATGGCGGCGCTGCTGCCCAACGAGACCAGATGACATTTCTAGAGAAGCATAAATATATAACATATTTGTATATAAGGATATGTTCGCTGCACTCACCGTTGAATCCTCGCCGGAGTAGCGTGTTTCGTCATCGTTCAATTGTGTAAAGCTGCGATGCATTTGTTGACCCTTCACCTCCAGCCATAGCGAGAGCGTGAGTCCATTTGGCTGCCACAGGTTCGTCTGCGTCACGGGCACAATGCAGGCGGCGCGTGTGAACAAAGTGGTTGCCTGACAACGCTGATGTTGCAATCTGACACGCTCGATCTGTTCACTGATCGATGCATTCGCTGTGATCACAACTTTGCCATCGATTGTGATGGGAAACTCCAGTTCCATGCAGGGCTGTGCGCGTCGCAGACTCCCAGCACAAATGTGATGCATGTGACGCATTAGTAGCTCCACCGGCGGCTGTTTGCTGCTCAGGATGCCAAAGAAGCTGTTGAGCACATCGGGTGTGTTCAGATGACTGATGAGCTCCAGAATGGATTGCTGTAGTTCTGCAAGAGAGAAATAACAAGTTCAAGAGGAATAGATCAGAGCTACTCCAGAGTTACCTCCTCACTTACCTCTCAGTTTGGCATCATTGCTGCCAAGCACTGGAGCGAATCCTTGCAGCAGGCACAACGGTCCACCCAGATAGTCGCGTATGACAAATAAACGATTCGCCAGCTGGGTGAGACTCTCTGTCCAGCCGCTGGGCTGGCGCATGCACAGTAGCGATAGCTCCACCAGCATCTCCACCACCAGTTGGCTCAGTCCCTCGTGCATAATGTGACTGCGATAGCGTGACGACGGCTGGAAAGGTGTCCACGATTCATTGGCGGCTGCAGCGCCGCCGTTAAGATCGCATTCGGATTCACTTGGTCCAGCGATTTCGCCATCTGCATCGTAACCCTCGTCGGCGGTTAGGTAGCACTCATGCTCGTTCTCGCTCAGCTCCAACTCACTGTCGGCGGCGCAGCTGACTGAGGCACGCGTGGAGAAGTAATCCGCGTCGCCAATGGCGCCATCACTGGAATTGGGCCGTTGGCGAGGCGTGGGTGGCGTGGCCAGCGAGTTCTTGGCCGGCAGCTTGACAGCTGTCTGCTGTCTGGGCAGTTCCACGCTGCCACTGTTGAAGGAGCGAGCACGTGGTCGCGTCCGTGTGGCGACACCATTTGGACTGCTCACCACCACGCCCGCTGGCTCGTTGTGTGTGCTCGAGAGCTCGCCAATCTTGAGCAGCGTCTGCAGTGTCAATATAACCGCATTGTCCCGGGCATGGTGCTCCCCATGTTCTGTCCAGTCGCTGGAGGCTTTGCTCAATATTTCGGCTTTCAGTTTGCGCAAGTGTTTCTGCATTTTCTCGACTGCAACAACGAAATGAAAGAGAGCAGAGAGTAGTCTCCTCGTTGATCAAGAGTTCGAGATAGTGGAAGCCAGCGTTAGATAAGAAACAGCTCGCTTATCTTGTGAAAACATCGACAATTCTGATGAGAGATGATGATGATGACTATCGTCAGCGTTGGCCGAGCGCTAAAGCAAAAGTGCCGTCTGCCGGAGCGTGTGGAATGCTCACAGTATCCATGAAAATACTGCTGTAACGTGTGCAACTACACACAAACAAACACACATATGCAAACACAGACCACACGAACAAACATAACACACACACACACAACGTAAGAGAGAAATTCAATCTCATCCGAGGCCAGATGCGAGCGTGGTAAGCGCTGGTATTATAGCAAAGTATCTCAGCGTCTGCCTGCCACTTCGACTGACTGACTGACTTAGTAACTAACTAACTAACTGACTGAGTGTCTGGCTGGCTTATAATTAACTCTCTTTGGCAAACCGCAACGCACCGTTATTAGTCGCACCGCTCCTCCTCCTCCATCTCCGCCACCTCTTAAGCTTGTGTGTGAATGTGTGCGCTCTGTTCTCGCCTCGCCGGCATTAATATGGCTTCACATCCCAGCCTTAGCCAACAATGTCGATTGTTGCATTGGAAACGCATTAGCCGCGGAATGTGCAAAATGAAAAACAAGCAGAACGACGAGCTGAGCAACAGACAACTACAATGATGACCTGCAGTGCATGATGAATCTAGCCATATGAATTTTAAAATATACAACAAAAAATGTTGTCACAAGCACTCAGTCAAGTATCAATCATTTCTCGGAACTGAATACCTGCATTTTTTACAGTTGATAAGCCATAAAACTAACGTTCTAAAATAAATGCGTCAGTAAAAAATATATATATTTATAGTATGCCATAGCGCATCTAATTATTGACAATGTTTAGTTTTGAAGCCGTAAAGCATGGAACGCCCACTTAATAGTTAATCCATAGCTAACCAAAACGCCGTGCTCTGTAGCGCAGAGTGCGATAACCACTTAAGTGCACAATCGCTGCTAGCCCCATTCTGCAGAACAAAGAGACTTGCAACTCACCTTCTTCGTTTTGAAAGCCCTTGATGCATATGGCCATGGTCGCCTCGAAGAGTTTTAGAAGCAGTTTCTTGCACTCGCCATTCGCCACGAACAGCGAAAACAAATCGGCATCGATATCCAGAGCTGGCTCAGGGCTTGGCGAGCGTCGCTCAGTGCTGCCCCCAAATAGTGAGCCAACAATATTAAACAGCTTGAAAAACAGTCCGTTTGCGACGACCTCATCCCCCAAGCGGCTGGGCTGCATTGCTTCGATGTTGATGTGGTTTTTGTTATTGTTGCTGGCGGTGGTGTTGGTGGCGACGTTGTGATTGCTTCCGCGTATGTCAAACAGCACAATACTCTCGTCTGGTTGGCTTGACTGCAGGTGTTGCAGGAAGGAAGGCAATGCCGGTTGCGATGCGTAGTTATTGATAATTGAGGCGTAATCCAAGGAGGAATCCGCATAGTCCGAACTGGCAACGGTCGTTGTGGAGGCTGACAGCGCACTGGGCAGCAGCTGTAAGTGCGGGACGAGAGTCTCCAATGAACTTGAGCCAGAAATAGGTGACGGCATCGCTGTGGTTGTCGTTGCGGTTGAGTTTGCTTCAATGACCGCTTTGGGTAGCATAAGGAAACAGCTAAGCGCATTGTAGTTCAGCTTGAGTATGTCAATGATGGTCTTATCACCATGTCGCAGCTTCTCCTCGTGCTCCGACTGCTGTTGTTGTTGTTGCTCCTCATCGTCATTATCAACTATCATTTCCACGGGTATCGAGTAGATTTTCGCAAATTCATTATAGAACAATTGACTGGTCTTGAGCAGCTCATAGTTGAGCGTCCACTGAAGCGCTGTTATATATAATATATCCACTGGCTTATGGCCCTGCAGCAGTGCCGTATCGGCCGTCTCCTCCAGCCAAAATTTGGCATGCGATCGCTGAGCGCATCTGTGGAGCAGTGCTTGGAAGAGTCGCGAAGCGCGATCACTGCTATTTAACTGGAGTTGTATGAGACGCCGGCTGAGAGCGATCTGTTCGTGGCTATTGTCGCCCAGGAAGGCAATGTTATCGATGCCCACCTTGATGAGATCACAGACGCCACGCTGCAGCTCGGGCACATCTAACAAATCCTGCATATACCCAATGTTCTCCTCGTTGTAGAAGGCCTTAACGAGGCGTATGTCGCTCAGGTACATCACGAAGATGCTCAGACATTCGTGTAGGATGCGATAGTTGTCCAGTTGGCCGGGCATTTGCAATCGGGGTAACTTAATTGCTAGATTCGGTTTTGGGTTGCACTCACTAAACTGTTTGTATTCCCGGAAAACGGGTAGGACCACTTCGGCCAGGATGCCAGCAGCCAGATCATAGGACAACAGATAAGCAATATGCTTCAGATGCTTCAGAAAGAGCAGCATTGAGACGTTGTTGAGCAGTGCCCGATAGTTGTCCTTATAGATGCACAGTAGTTGTATGTGAAATACGGCCGACTTGAGCTTCTCCTCGCACACGCCGCATTGCTGTGGCGAACGCTTCACAAAGATTGTGTGCAGCACATTGTAGTGGAGGAATTTGTAAGCGCACTTCTGATAGCTGCTCGATAGTTGGGTGGCCAGGCGCAGCCAGGTGGCGTAGTTGGCGGCATTGTAGTGGCAGCAACAGCTGCCGGTCCGCAACAGCGAACGTACGCTGTGCTCCTGCAGCTCCGGCACCAGTCTGGGTAGCAGCTGATACAGTTTGCCCTGGAAATAGCAGCTGAGCGAGCGCTGCGTGCAATGCAATTGACTGTGGCGCTGTCGCTTGTAACGTGGCGGCTGCTGATGTTGTTGTTGCTGTTTGACCAAGGCACTCGAGGTGCTGCTCTCCATGAGACACTGTTGTTGCTGCTCTTGCCGCGATAAGTGATCCGTGAGACGCAGCAGCAGCTTGTAGATGTGCAGAAAGAGCAGCGATGTTGAGGTGGGGCACGTGGCTGCCTCCTGCAGCACATCAAAGCAGCTGTCAAAGTGCTTCACATCGATTTCGCTCAATTGCTGAGCCGCATTCTCCACCAGATTGTGCAGCGTGCCAAACATGATGTAGAGTATGCCATGGGAGAGCACGGTGCTGCCACGATTGGCGGCCAGCGCATAGAGCAGCTGACTGAAGTTGCCATTGAAATCCAAGGAGCTGGGCTGCTGTTCGTACATGTAGAAATTGTTGACACAATGAGCAATTAGCTGCAACAGCTCGAATTTGATAATCTCATCGTTGTCGCCGGGCTGCTCATCATCCGGTTCATCCACGCAGCTGCTGCACAAATGACCGAGCGCAAAGTTGTGCACGGTTACACTTAGCTGCGGTTCCTGTTCCGCGTCTATGCAACGTGTGAGCAATTGGATGAGCATTAGCGCCAGCTCGTCACTTGTCTTGCAAGCATTTCGAAATTGATCAAAGCTGTCGAGAATCTCAATAGGTAGTTGTACTTGTTGCTGTTGTTGTTGCTGTTGCTGGCGTCGCGTTTTGCTGCGTTGTGAGTTGAGGTGAAAGCTGCCAATAAACTGAGCGATACTGGTAAGCGGCTGCAGCGGAGCATTTGTTGCGCTCCACTTGCAATTGGGGAACAGATTTATGCACAACTGGCAGAGACTCTTCAGCGATGCGATGTGCTGCAATGTGATGGCAATAACTGATAACAATGATAATACAACTAATAGCTAGCATGCAACAAGCACTTGCCTTCATTTGTACGCGCAGCAGAACGGCGAGCAAGTGTTGACCCAAGCCATTGGTGAGAAATGTCCGCAACGCAAGAATCTTGTTGCAATCACTGGGTGTGCTAAGTATAAGCTGCAATTTATATATATTATCATAAGTATGAATAAGCAACAATCTCTGTTGAGCATTAACATATGCATGTGGAGGGGTATATTTAATCTGAAGCAATACAAAGATAATATTATTCTTTTCTTTACCTGTGCCAGATTATGCTGTTTGCGTAGTTGTTTGATGCATTTATCTTGCTGTTCCGATTCCTGTGATCGCTTGGCGGCGCTGATAATCTGATACACCTGCTCCAGTAAATAGGAGCAGAGCTCCTCGGGCAGCTGATTAAAGTTGCTGAAAGAAAATACCCAGTTAAGTTACAGTTGAAGAGTGTTCAGTGTTCCACTGGTGGTTGACTCACCTGTTGAACTGTGCATCCTGCAGTGTTTGCTCATCCAAGTACTGAAAGTTGTAGAGTAATTGCCAGAGCCAGTGTTCCTGCAAGCGAACACAGCTGATAAGTTGAATGGACACACTTTGGGTGGTATCCGAGTCGCATACAAACCTTGACACTCGCTGTCTGGTTATCATCGACGGCCTCAGTGTCGAAGGCTTTCAGATAATGGCTCCAAAGTCTGTTCAATGTATGCAGCAGCAGTTGACGTTGCTCCTCCTCCAGCGCCATGGCCATATAAACGCTCCCTGCTAACTGCTACTGCTGCTGCTGCTTCGCTTACTGTTGCCGTTGTCTTCTCGGGCATTGGGCAACGTTGTGGCCACAATAAGCACTGGAACAAAACTGAGCGAAAGTACTGCAATATTAGAGGAGATTGGCAGCCAGCTGTAATTACACAAGTATATTAATGAGTATAAGTATTTCAGTTCGTCTGTATGTAAATATGCCTGCTGCTGTGTGTGGGAGATAGGGAAGGGGTTGGGGGCATGCTGTGATTATTTGCAGCATCAGCAGCAGCAGGCGCTGCTGCGCAGCAGAAGCAGCAGCAGAAAGACAGAGGCCGGTGAAGCTGATTATTTGGACGAGCGACAATGGAAACTTTTATAGTTGCTGAGCCTGTTATTGTTTTTGTTGTTGGAGAAGGAAAAACTATTCGATTACTATTTATAGCAATCCAATGGCACACTGCACACAGTGCACATATTCTGTTGTCAAGCGAATCCGATGCCGGCGAGGAGTGGGTATTAGTGGTAGTGGATGTGGTGGGGGTTGAGGTGTGTGGGTGGCGAAGAGCACTCAGCAGCATCCCATCCATCGGGTAAACAGCTGGCAATGATGCGTGTCTGTGTAACGGTTAATGCACACAGAGCAAAGCAGCGCAGCGCAGCCGATAAGCCCAGCTCCAACTACAAAAACAACTTTTCAACTTCAACACTTCATATTCAATAGAAATAATAATTATTGAATTGGTCGTAAACCATTTATAAAGTTGGCTTATCGGACAATGAATGCAGCACTAAACAACAAAAACAACATCAATGCGTGTTGGAATTGCGATTGCAGACAAATTGAACACCGAAAATGATCAAATTCTAAACTGCGTAAATTCGTTTCTGACGCTATGTTTTATATATATGCATGTGTATTATTTTATATTTATATATATATATATATATATATATATATATGTGAAAAGCTGAAAATCAACAGACCTTACACACCAACAAAAATTATGAGAATTAAAATATTAAAAAAAAACACCGAAAACGGCAGGCAACAAAACCAATTTAGTACGCCATTTTGTTTTGAAGTGTATGTCTCATACACTCTTGTCTATTTAATGCTATTAACGTTTTTGTGATTTACACAATTTTTGCCTTTGTTACGCGTATTTGTTTGCTTGCGTTCTATCGTTATAAACAATAAGCGTTTTGAAACTGCTTTGTTATTGCAGAAATCAGCTGCAACACCAACAATATATCGATGGTTTATATATATCGATAAGATGTAAAATGTATCAGCTGTTATGTTATGTTCATTGTAGGTAGTCTTTATAATGCTGTTGCTCGTTATGTTATGGCTCGTTACAGTCACTTGGCGCCAATTGGGAGCTTTTAAATTAAAGGGTTTTGCTTTGATTTTCTTTAAAGAAAATTTAAAATATAAAACAAATTCACACTGCACTTACTAATTCTGTTCTGTGAGGCTTTTAATAAATGTGAAATTTAAATAACAGCAGTTTTGCCAAACTAGTGCGCGCTGTTAACCACATTCACGATAATGTTAACATTTTAGAGAGGCCAAGGTAGTGAATGGCAGCTGTTAGTGCTGGATTTTAGTTGATCGCGTGTGCCTCCTAGACGAAATTCGCAGCTAAAAGCGGTTAATTACTCGTTATTAAGTGAAATAGTTATTAATTGTTATTGTTTTAAGTGTAACTAAGCATAATCTAACAAAATGCTGAGCCGATTAACTGCGTGTAACACCATTGGCAGCCAGAGGCAAACATTCAAGGTGGGCGCAACTTATTCATAAATATACATAATTCCCAAAATATGCAAAATAATAACAACAACAAAGATACTATTCTTAGAATATCAGAAGCGCACTAAAAGATATGCTGTGTTAGACGACGCAGGTTATTTTCGGACAATAACAACAACAGAACTAGTTTTGAAACAGGTGCTTTCCAGGCATATGTTGATATTCTTGCTAAAATAGAATAGTTATAAGTAAAAATATTCACTGAAGTAGCCTAGGTTTGGTTTGATAAGCGAGCGTACTTTTGGGTCGGGTTCTGAGTCTGTGTCTTGATAAGCGTTGCTCTGATAGAAATCAGCCCACACGAATTAAATAGATTCATATGATGACCCCTTGTCCCACCTACCGCACGATCGTCGCAATAAATAAATAGACACCGGTTACGCAATTTTAGAACACGCACACAATCTCTACTGTATATATATACTATGCACACAAGCTAATCATGCAAACAGGTATGCAAATAATAGGCGGCCATTAAATTGTAAACTAAAATACCTGATTACCCCCCACTTTCTTTGATTTGGTTTTTTAGCTCATCGCATGCTGCTATTCGACAAGTGGTAAACACAGGCGCCAGGGGAAGATATATGAGTCCGCCACCGATGCAGTTGCCGATGTTAAGGATGGCTCCAAAATACTCTTTGGCGGATTTGGCATTTGTGGTATACCCGAAAAGATGATCGATGCGTTGAAGCAAAAGGGTGTTAAAGATATTACTGCGGTGTCCAATAATGGTGGTAAGTATAACAGTTTTATCAGTTATACAAATTTAATTGACACCTGTTGCCAATGAACAAATGCACTCTGTAAGCTTACATTTCACCACGAATGTTGTTCGTAGAGTTGCCAACTTGCTTAAACTACTGCCACACACACACATCTAATCTGCACATTTACAACTTTGTTTTCTTTTTTTAATTCACGGGCTATCTTTCTTATCGGCAGGCGTTGACGATTGCGGTCTGGGTGTGCTGATTAAGCAGAAGCAATTGTCCAAGGTGATCGGCTCATATGTGGGCGAGAATACCGAACTGGTGCGCCAGTATTTGCAGGGTGAGCTCGCCGTGGAGTTGACGCCCCAGGGCACCCTGGCGGAGAAGATTCGGGCCGGTGGTGCTGGCATACCAGCCTTCTTCACACCCACCGGCTATGCGACGCTGGTGCAGCAGGGTGGTGCACCCGTGAAGTATGCGAAAGATGGCAAAGTGTTGATTGCTAGTGAGAAGAAACCGGTGCAGTCCTTCAATGGTCGCAACTATGTCATGGAGGAGTCCATCTTTGCCGACTTTGCCTTTGTCAAGGCACAGAAAGCGGATCCTATGGGCAACTTGGTGTTCAACAAATCGGCGCGCAACTTTAATGCGCCCATGTGTCGTGCTGCAAAGATTACCGTTGCTGAGGTGGAGGAGATTGTGCCTGTTGGCGCTCTCTCTCCGGATGAGATCCATGTGCCCGGCATCTATGTGAAGCGCATCTTCAAGGGCAGCAACTACAACAAGCGCGTGGAGCGTCTACGCATCACAGAGCCCAAGCAGGAGGGTAAAGCTGCCGCTGAACCAAGTCCCGGTCAGGCTTTGCGGGAACGCATCGCTCGAAGAGTGGCGTTGGAGTTCGAGGATGGTATGTACGCCAATCTGGGCATTGGCATCCCAGTGCTCTCGTCCAACTATATACCAAAAGGCATGAGTGTTATGCTGCAGTCGGAGAATGGCATCTTGGGCCTGGGTCCGTTTCCCACTAAGGAAAATGTGGATCCGGATCTAATCAATGCCGGTAAGGAGAGCGTTACTGTTATGCCAGGTGCTGCCTACTTTGGCTCCGATGACAGCTTTGCCATGATCCGTGGCGGTCACGTTGACCTGACCATTTTGGGCGCCATGGAAGTGTCGGCCACTGGTGACTTGGCCAACTGGATGATACCCGTAAGTGAAGATTAGCTGCCAACCAATTTCAATAGCTAAATTTATCTCATTTCCAAATGCAGGGCAAACTTGTGAAGGGCATGGGTGGTGCTATGGATCTGGTGGCTGCGCCCGGCACTAAAGTCATCATTACCATGGAGCATAACGCACGCGATGGTTCCCCCAAGATTCTGGAGAACTGCTCGCTGCCACTGACGGGCAAGGAAGTCATCGATCTGATCATCTCCGAGAAGGCAGTGTTTCAGGTGGAAAAGGGCGTAGGCCTCACCCTCTTGGAGGTTGCCGAGGGCTTCACTGTCGACGATATAATTGCATGCACGGGCGCCAAGTTCACCGTCTCGCCGAATGTGAAGCAAATGTCGCAAATACCCATTTGAGTTGTTGAGTTGAGGTTGGCATGTAGAAAGAAAGCTATGTAAAAGTTACTGTTCAGTTACTGAGGTGATATATGTGTGCATTTATTGTTGTTATTAAACGTGAAACAATAATCGATTTTATTACCATTAAAGTCAATTGTTTTACAATTCTGTTAATTGTGCCCCGCCCCGCTCCCCGCACCGCCACTCATCCGATGGCCTTGGCCATGTTCTTCAATGCACCCGATTCGTGTGCAAGGCGCATCTGTTCGTTAAGAATGTCAAAGGTGCGATTGTATTTGCTGCCGGTCTCGTTGCGACAGATCGCACAGTACTGTGAGGTGAGGAGGTGGAGTGGACTGCGAAAGTAAATGTTCTTCTCCATGGTCAGAGAGTTCTTGTAATGTGACATCATGTGCAGAAAAATCTCCAAAGAAGACAGCAGCGCCCACAAAAAGATGTTCCAGCAGAACAATGTGGGTATCAAGAAGAGTAGGAAGGAATTCTGGCGCTCATAGCCCAATATAATGTTCTGCAAAAAGGAGAGGATCATTGTATTTGTGTGTATGATGGAATTATATATCCAATTTACGCTGCTAACGCCGTCCATTTTGATGTAATCCTCGCGCTCGTAGCCGGGCGTAACTTTCTTCAATTCAGACACCGGACTTATGGTTTCCTGGCCAACCAAATGCTTGGCTGAGATGTCCGAGTGGACATGGTGTTTGTTGGCCAGCACATGCTCCATCTCGTCGTAGATGGTGCCACGCAAATAGTGCTTGGGCACATGGAAGTTTCCATGCTTGCGATAGCGCACCTTCATTTGATCATTGACTGGTTCGCCGGTCTCCTCATCGTACTTGGGCTGTTTGACGCGTGCTGAATCGGTGTAGAAGTACTCAAATTCGCCAGTTTCACTGTTCTGCAAATTATATTGAGATAAGCTTTAGATTAAAGATTGAATGTATGAGATAAGCAACAGAATTAGTTATCTACTTTGTTCTGTCAACGAATGTGCAAAAAGGCAAAACAAATATATTCGTTGTTGTTAAATAATGAAATTAACAATTCAAATTAATATTATTTTCTATTGATCTGAACTTTTTGCACTCGTACTTTATCATACGGCACTGAGCAATTCAGATAAGGCAACTAAATTGTTATTGCTTTAGTTTTGTTTGTTATTGTTCGTCGAAAACAACGAGACAGACTATTCTGATAGTGATGCCCCCCAGTGGTTCGATACCGTCTGCTCGACCGTCAAATGATTCATTACACTTAGCATTACATAGTACACGAAATAACTGCCATTGTACACATCTTACCACCATCATGTTTAGCTTGACACTAACCTTAGGTAGAACTCGGTTTTTTTATTATTGGGCTCGGGCATGCCCGACATTAATAATAATAATAATAACTTATCGCTATCAGCGGGACTTGAGATACGGCGCCTTCAGGCTTATATTTCAACGTTTGAGGCTTATCATTCCGTTGGCTTTCATATTATTATTATACATGCTACAGTACTGCAGTGCGTCTAGTCTCTCAGGTCTAGTCTACGGTCCCGTGGATGAGCCACGCCTATCAAATTGAATCTGTTGCATATGATCACGAAATGATTCTAAAGCACATTACAAGTCTAAACTTGCGTGATATTTCTATAAATGACAATGAGAATAAAATTGGACACTAAAAAACATGTTTGCTTAATAATAGGTACTATTATTATAATTATTTAAGTGTATGTAATTAAAAGATCTCAACCGGCTCAAACAGTTTTTGAAATCAATAAACATTAGTGAGTGGAAAACTTTTACTAAAAGCAGAGAATTCTTATACATGATGCTAATTGTTGAGTGCACTGCTTATTTTATAAATACCCTATTATATTGCCCCATTTCCATTTTCCACAGTTTGTTCCTCAAATTCGTCCGGCTTACTTTGAGTAGCACTCGAAACAACTTGATTTTCAACAGGCTATCATGAAAGGGTGCTTAACGGTTTTTGCTACCTGTTCGCTGATTGTAGCATAATTTGATGACATTTCAATGATAAAGCAATGTAATTCAAGGCGTCGTCAATGTTCTTCGTATGCATGATTAATTGATAAACCCTTTCTAGTGATAAGTGCAGCTAGCAGCAAATCTAGCTCAATCTTTTAATGAGTCGAGATTATCAGAGTGCCGCATGCGTCACACAATATAATGCAGCATATAGTATGTTCCGACTAACGATCGACGTTTTCTTTTCTTGGCTGGCATTCAATTGAATAAATCTTGGACCCGGCTCTATAACATTGAACAAATTGCCGACAAAGGCTAAAAATGTGTGAATAGAAGACACTCTAAAACCAGTTTTTTTGGCCAGACAGCGTTTAAATATTAAAATCTAAGCTAAAATGTAAATTAATGTCTGGCTAATAGGGAAATGTGTTTTTTTGGCTCACCTTTATGGAGTAGACCATGTTTGTTTTGGTTTTTTTTTATTACGCTCTTTTTTATTTTATTATTGTATTTGATTGGTTTATGATTACTGGATAATGTTATTCTTATCGCTTTGTGAGGCTTGATTTTCGAACTCAGCTGGGTTTTTATCTATTTATTAATTTTTCTGGCTATGCTGGAAAATAAACACAAATCTGCCCGTTACACATTTTTACATTGTTTATTTTGTTAATATTAATTTTTCGCGACACGTTTCATTCGACGTAAACGCGATGAGAAAATTACATATAATTAAAACCGGTTGAGCGTTTTGTTGGCTGTTTATATTTAATTACGTTTGAAATCGCATAAAATGTACACAATTTCACAATAATTAAAAAACTGTATCGTATATTGTTGATATATATATATTTATATATATATTAATATAAATTCGTTTTATTTTCTCTCCGTCGACTTTTTTGCAGCTAATTTCACGCGCACCAGAGTGGAAAGAGAATCCACGTCTATTATGAACAGCTTTTGAATGAAGAATAAGCAAAAAATAATAAATAAAGCTTTACCAAACAATGGGCAAAAAGTACTCTATGTGGCAGTCTTACAAATAGAGACACATACGGTGAGAGCAATACAATTAGATCGCTTAACAGCAAGTTGGCAGCGCTGTGTGGTGGGTTTCTTAGTAAAAAGCGTTGCGCTGGTTGCTGTCTTCGCTAAATGTATAACAAAGCTCACGGCTTTTGTCTAAATTGCAGTTAGACATATGAATTATGGTGCCTTAAAATCGATCTCCAAATTATTTGCAAAGTCTGAATTTACTTTGCAAACCAGTTGTACGTGTTGTTGCCTCTGTTGCTGACCTTATATATATATATTGTATATATATTGTTAAATTTTTTTTTAACTTTGAATTGTTTATAAATATTTTCGGCAATTTATCTTGGTAGATTAAGTTTTATTTTTATTTTCTGTAAGTTGCTTTGCACTTGTTTTGGGGGGTTCTGAGCTTATTCGACCTGCGTTTTTGATTTAGTAGCTGAGAGTTGGGCGCCTCGTTAGGTTGTGTCGCTTACTGCACCTCCCACAAATATTTTAAACGTTAATCCTAACTATAAGCAGTAATAGTAGATATAGTGTATTCGTTTATCTTAATAGCCGCGCGTGTGATAAAAGATTTATATTAAACGGTAGTCGTTGAGTAGGCTTAACAAACAATTATTTTTCTCGCTACCTTCGCCTGACAATGAAGTGAGTAACTTAGATTATCTTAACTGGAGAATCTTCAGTCATAATCACATTGCTCACTAATGAGCAGCGCAAGCAATGAAAAAAATAACTGACACACTGTCATTTTCAGTTTAAACAAATCTGTTCTCTATTTGGGTATTTTATATTTGAATATTTAATTCTTATTTTTTGTTTTTGTAGAACAGTTGCCAGCTTGTTAAAAAGTCATTAATTATAGCTCTTAAAGTAATTTCCTTTTCGGTTTAATGGGCATATGCCATTTGCTAGGCTAATAAACATTTACAATTGTTTTTCTTCCTTGGGGTATGCTTATCAGTTAATAAAAAGTTTTCGGGTAACGACAAGTAAAACAGGCAGTGCTGTAAAAATCACTTGATGACAATTTATTGTTTGCTTATCACATAGAAATCATATCAAGAATGAATCGATTGCATATCCAGCAACGACGACAACAAAAACAACAATCGCCTCCAATGATGACTATGATCCACACATGCATCGCAATGTGAAGAACCCAACCAAGTGAGTATTGAGTAAATTAAAATTCTCGAGTATTTGTATATATATATATATGATCTTCAGCAACTGGCAAACTTTTGCACACTTCATGAAAGCATCCATTGGCACCGGTGTCCTGGCGATGCCAAGCGCCTTTGCGCATGCGGGCTATGTCAATGGATTTATCTTTACTTCAATCATAGGCCTTCTGGCGCTATACTGTCTACATAAACTGGTAAGTTCAAGTTGCAAGTTGACTTTGCTTTGAACTATTTAGATTGTGGACTGTTCGCATTATGCAGATCAGCAGCATGTACATTCTATGCAAGCGTAAGCGGGTTCCCTACATCACCTTCTCGGAGGCCATGAAAATGGGCCTACAACAAGGACCACCCTGTCTGCGCTGCCTATCGCACATTGCCACGTACGTACTCCTCTCTTATAGATACATACTCTCATATTATAGATACATACCTCTTTAGTCCTTTTGTGAATGGATTCCTGGCCTTCTATCATTTTGGCATCTGTTGCGTCTATGTGGTCTTCATAGCGGAGAGCATCAAACAACTTGTGGATGAGTATTTGGTTACATTGGATGTCAGAATCCACATGGCCATCCTGATAATACCACTTCTGCTGATCTTCAGCATACGCAACTTACAGGTTTTGGCGCCATTCTCCAGTGTTGCAAACTTGTTGCTGGTAGTGGGTTAGTCTACAAAGAACTGGCAAGTCTATAAGAAGTCTATTTTAAATATCGCTTTTCATCTTCGTTAGGGTTTGGCATCGTTCTGTATTACATATTCGAGAATTTGCCACCGCTGAGCGATCGCGAACCAGCCGTGCATTATTCTAAGCTGCCCACCTTCTTTGGCACTGTGCTTTTTGCCGTGGAGGCAGTGGGCGTGGTAAGTACTTGAGGATTATTTATGAGAGAGCTGTTGCCACCTCGAACATTCTCCTTACACTCTGATAATAGTGGTAAACATTTGATTAAGTTGGCTGTCCGAAAGTTTTGACAAGCTCTTTTTGACGATATAATTTTTGCATTGATTTTAAATTAGAATCGCATATCTAATTTTGAATGTAGCAGAGGTCAACCCATTACCAAGAAACCCTGACCTCTAGAGGTCAAACCATGTTCAAAAAGCCGTGGCTTTTGAAAATCTGATTACTTTTGACAAAGTTATGGCTGTGGAAAGTTTTGACTGACCTGAATAACTTTTTGTGGCTAACACTTAAGCATGAACTTAAGGCCATAATCACAACGCGCAAGAAGTTTTTTTTTCCATCTATTATCAGCTAGTTTTACTCTGGTATTAAGGTATTTCGCAATCGATTATGACCGACTACAGCGCTCTCAATTATTTTGGTTAGATTTTGGCTATAGAGGAGAATATGGCCACGCCTCGGGCCTATGTGCAACCTTGTGGTATCATGAACATTGGCATGGGTATTGTGCTGAGTCTGTATGTGCTCTTAGGCTTCTTTGGCTACTGGAAGTACGGCGATGCAGCTTTGGGCAGCGTTACTCTGAATATACCACAGGAGGAAGTGTAAGTATTATCAGGATATTAATTGGTTGCCAAATCGAAATATTTTGTTGCTATTTTTGCAGAGCCGCCCAGGTGGCGAAAATCTTCTTCGCTATCACCACATACATATCGTATGCGCTGCAGGGATATGTCACAGCGCACATTGTGTGGGGCCAGTATTTGAGTAAGCGTATCGAGAATACCAAGAAGCATACGCTCTACGAGCTAATCTTTCGCGCGCTGATTGTCTTGCTCACCTGTAAGCTGCACATCATTTCTAAATCACAAATTTAGATCAATTTCTTTATATATATATATCGCATTTGCAGTTGGTTGTGCCATTGCCATTCCGGATCTATCGCTGTTCCTGTCGCTCGTCGGCTCATTTTGCCTATCGATACTGGGTCTCATCTTTCCGGCCCTGCTCCATATCTGTGTAATCTACGAAGAAGGCTATGGACCATATCGATACCGACTTGTTTTTAATTTGCTGCTGTTGGTGTTTGGCGTTTTTGGTGGCGCTGTGGGCACATACGTCAGCATCGTGGACATTGTCAACGCGTTGTCGAGGAAAGTGGCCTAATCTGGTCTCATAATGTTCGCCATTAAATACCAATACCAATACACATGTTTATTTTGGGCTTCATTTAAGACTTGTAGCCCTGGCAGCAATGTTTGTGCAACGCTGCGTATGCGTAATCTAGCGTAGCCTTTGCGTGTAGCTTATGCAAATCATGTTGCTGCCTGTGTTTGTCATATGGGTGACTACATCCAGCTGTTTGCCTTGCTAATTATTACTGTCTGCGCACACACAGTGGGCGCATTATGGAAGAGGGTTATTCGTTTTTTAAGAAGTAGTTCTAAGATGGCTGCTCTGATTTGTTAGTCTTTAACATTAAATAGCTCTTCAGTTGAGGTTAGCAGACACACCAAAATTAAGTTAACAAGTCTGTGTCCTCATTTCCCTGTTACATCGAAACCTATTTTGCACTTGTTACAGCTGCTGTTGGTTGCCATTGAGTTAATGAAAATTTCAGATTTGCTGGTGTTTTGATTATCAGGGTATAGTAATGGATAACAAGCTGTCAGCTTCTAGTATCGACAGCAATTTCAGCATTCACTATCAGCTATTGGAATTTTTGGGTAAAACTGAATGAACCCTTTTTGCTTGCGAGCTGTTTGTCAGTCAATCGAGTT
Source organism: Drosophila planitibia (assembly GCA_035043785.1). NCBI lineage: Eukaryota > Metazoa > Arthropoda > Insecta > Diptera > Drosophilidae > Drosophila > Drosophila planitibia. The sequence goes on from JAWNMS010000023.1 coordinate 1,301,661, forward strand.
ATTCGGCATTGTATTGAAATTTCCTCTCCGAATTGTAGTGTTGTCCATCTGAATTAATATTTGAATAATAAGAATGTTATTGTTGCTTAAAGTCTTACATTTATACAAACGATTTATTACATCTTTAATGAAGCCGACTTGAATGAGTCACAAAACGATGGCTGGCAGTTTACTTATTGTCAACTGAAAACAATGAAATTTCATATTATCGAAAATGTCTGTCAGTTCACAGTCAGAATTTATATAAGTTTTATGATATTCTGTTTTTGCTCATATATTCACAACGACATTTTAGCGCTGCCAGACAATGCAGTAAGTAATTGGGTCGCAAAATTAATATGATAACATAATTGCTTAAGTTAGAAATCCCAAAAATAATGCAAAAGATGTCCAACAAAGTGAGTAATGATCACAGAGAAATCGGCTCAGCTCCTTTCAATCATTCATCATTATACCTAATTAAATGAATTTTTTTTTGCATAAGTGAATAATAAGATTTTATTATGTAATTTAAGCCTGCTAATATTCTTTGACGTTTTTAGAAGAATTGTTGGCTCAAATACAGTTTTGAACATTATCGATTGAAGTGCCGGGGCAAGTGGCTTACGTGTGGCCAGAATGCAAAGCTTGTCAATAAATACTGATACACACATAATTGTGTTGCCCTCATGTTTGTGCTTCTACGCGCAATCTAGTGTAGCCTCTGCATGTGGCTTATGCAAATCATGTTGCCGCCTGTGGCTGTCATCTAAATGGTTGCTTTCTACATGCTGTCGTTTGGTCTGGTAATAATTACTGCCTGCGCAGCCACAAGCCAATAGTCGCCTTGACCTAAGTCAAACAGCCGAATTTTTTTTAGCTTTAATTAAAAGCTAAGCAGACCAGGTATGTAAGTATTTGATATTAGTACTCATTGCTGTTGCTACTGTTGCTGTTGTTATCCTGCAGCTCAGACAGTCAGACATGCGGCAAATGCAACGAAGTGTAATTAAATGCAACCGCAATTAACACAAAAGCACCCGCAGGTCAGGACTGTACCCTTTCCAAATGCAGCCGACTCAAATTGTTTTTGGCCGCTCCTCTTGCGCTCCGTCGCATTTTATTTATAATGTTTGAAGCTCAGGTTCCTTTCTACAGTCTCCCCAGTCTCTCCTCCTGCGGCCACACACACACACACACACACATGCCGCATACGTTGTCTTCTGCAGACCACAGTGCCACAATGTCCGCCGGCTACGAGAAGACCGAGCACAAACCAAGTGCACATTGCCAACGAGGGTTGCGCAATTGACAAGTGTTGACCAGCATTACAAAATGTAAGCAGAACTCACCAATCTACCCTAGGCGTGTATGTGCGACATAGTGTGTTGAATTGCCCGCTGCTTTGTACGTTTAATTACTCTTTTGACGGAAATAACACACCATTCTTTTTACAAATGGAAGCAAAATAGAAATTGCACAATTGCAGCTACTTACTCTGGTTGAACTAACTTTGCTCAACTTTGCGAAATGCAGCAAAAATATATTTTGTATACCCTTATGAACTGGTCAATATTTTCCATTGCTATAACATTGCCAAAACTGTTGCAATTTTCAAACACCAGAAATTATTAAAAAAAAGTCTTGGATTGTTTTAAAATATTACTTTGATAGTTGGGAAAATGATTTTGAGTCGAAATGAGTATTGATATGAGTATTTCAATATAAAAACTTCAATAGCAAAATTAATTTGAATTACGGTGTGCAAGGGCATTCAGTCTGTGGTTCTTTTTATCATTTGTTTATTTTTTCTGTAGCGCTTCATTCTGACAATTTAACTAGCAATGAGAAACAAAAAGTTGACCATAGTTTGATTGGCCGTACTTTGATTCTGCAGCTGGTTGTTGTCTGCTGCTCTTGGTCTGTCCATCAGTTTCACTTTGAGCGCGATGCCAGGCAAATGAAATGACAAGTTTATTTGTTGTTTGTCAGTTGAGATTGTTGTTGGTTCTTTTTGTTGTCCGTACTGCCAGCTCTTCCATTCGAATAATTTGCCGCTTGAGCATTTTAATTATATTTGTGCAGGGAAGCCCTCAACGCGCAATTTAAGTGATTACGGCCATTTGGCTCCTATGCTCTGCACAATGTAGGGGATAGTGAATTACACATAATGTTAGGTGAACACATGGTCTCTTTCCTTGATCAGAGCAAGAGATCCAAGCTTTTTAAATTTATTGCACTACCGAAACAATTGTGCGCCAAATTTTATTATTTTGTTTCACTTTAAAGCACTTATTCCTTTTGTTTGCTGGCCAATATGAAAATTGTGCACTGAATTCAGCTTTCAGCAAAATTATAAAATGATGAGCATAGTGCAACTTTTCATCTATTATCAACATTTGTTTGATCAAGCTGTATCGCATAAAATTAATTTTGTAGCTATAAATATATGTGTATATATTACAATTTTTAAGCTACATACTTATAGTTAAATCGGTATCTGGCTAAACAATTTCCAAAATTGTTTGCATATTGTGGAAATTTGTAGACCGTGTTTATCTTTGTTGTTGTTGGCCTTGTGGAAATGTTTCGCGCAGACTTTTTGCAGTACAATTTCATCCATGTTGCATATGAATTTATGGCTTGTGTATAATTTTGTAAAATTGCAGAAAATAATTTCGTTTACATTAGGTTTAAATTAGATATTTTGAATTAAGAACTTGAAGTATACTTTAGGGGCAATGCATACATATTTAACAAAAACTATTTAGTAGAAATTAAAAATAAGATTGCTGTAGTTTCCGCCATTATTTTCATATTTATTTAATATATTTTTAATGCGTACTAAATCTTGTCCACAACTTTTAAAAAATATTTTAAGAAATATAAATTTAAAATTAAAGTTACACATTAAATGATGAACATTTTAATTGAAAAAGAAAAAAAGTAAAAATACAGCTATAATAAATCTGGGGGTATTTTAAATGTAAAACGACTCAACATTTATTGCAAGGATTGGGGAGACTCCAAAAAAACACAATCAGAGCAAAAATTGTTAAAATTCTTCGTGCACACTTTGTTGCCCCCGATTTAAGTACTCTTAATAGCAATGTGCATGTAATTTGCCACATAACAAAGTCTCTAGTGAATGGCTCCATGCATTAGGGACCAATTTGAGCATTTGAGCAGAACTAAGTCCAGAAGCTTATCTTGTTAGTAGCTTTACCCAAAGCGCTGGCATTCACCTTTTGTGGGTTTGCATATTTGCTCATTAAGTATGGCAAGCGCTTAATTTTCTCCATACGCCGCTTAGAAACGACTCATTTTTATTCATTTAACCAATTTTTTATTTTATTTTCTTTTTTTGCCAACCAGCCAGCAAATGTGCAGGGCGCAGTCAGTCGGCAATTTGTTTGACTGCTTGTAACATTTGAGCCAGTGTGTGTGACTGTATCTGTGTGCCGCAGCAAATGATTTATTTTACGCAACGGTAAGCACACACACGTACATAGAATAACAACGGCATACAATGGCGACAGGCGTCGCATTGTTTTGTGGCAGCCGCCGCAGTCGGTGAGGTTTGGTTGTGTTTATTTTGGCCCAGCATTTTGGTACATTTCCTGGAACAGACGCGGCTGCCACCTAGTGCCTACATCAGCATCTTCGATAGTCAACACAAATAGCAAACAACAGCGGCAACGCGAGCCATTTTTTTTTCGTTTTGCATTATGAATAAATAACAAACACACCGACAGCTGATGAAAATGATGACTTGGCTGGAGAAGTCTGCGTTGCATGTGATTTATGCTGAGAATACATGGCAACTAAAATAGGCGCTGGGCTTAAACACATTGATTGTTGCCGTTAATATGGCCAACAGAGACGGCTCTCAGTGGCTCTCCTTACCTAACCTTACAGACAAATATACACACATTTATGTGTTTCAAAGGGTCGGTATACCATACCATTGGGATATGTAAGCAGTAGCAGCAGCAGCAGCAGCAGCTGGTTGGTTGGTGGACGCTGCAGGTGCGTTAAACATTTATGAGAGCCAGAACGCAGATTTTATTGAGGTTGTTTGGGGTGTACCGCAGAAATTGTTATAAACGCCCATGCATAATTCATAAAGTTAAAGTGTGTACCGGTTGCGTATACGTAATAATCATACGCCACGCAGCACAGCTGAAAACAGTTCAACACACAAAAAGCATGACGGGAACAGTCCTCGATGTTTTGTATGCCCTTGGTGTGCTTTTTGAACGAAGTGCCATCAAGGGAGGCTTATTAGTTGCATGATTATTTCCGGCATTGAGTAAGGTCATGAAACAGAACTTAAAAGTCATTGATGCTAGCATTAGGGTTGAATTGCGCTCATTTTGACATATTTGCACATTTTGGTTTCAGAAAAAAATTTATTTTGTTCAGGATAATGCTACGAATCGCACATATTTCGAATTTATTTTTTAAGTTTATGTCCTGCTCTCAATTTAATGCGATATACGAAAGGATATTTCCTACATAATTCAGTTTGATGACAAATTTTATTGAGCCTGTTTTTCTTGTAAACATGTTCGACCCCAAAAATCTGCACGGCTTTGGTAGAGCAGAACCCACAAATATCAGCACGTTCTGCAATCGACTCTTTAATCGTTTTCATTTTGGCATTTTTGCCTAATTGCGGCCAAAGCGTTTAGCCAAAAATTTGTGTTTGGATAATTGCCAAAGTGATGGAATATCTATGTGCGGAATATGTGCATGTGTGGTAATAATATTACAGCCAGAGCAAGCAAGTGAAATGCTTCAAATGTTCAAATGACAAGCAATGAAAGTTAGCGTCATCATCAGACCAAATACAATGTGATCATCATCGTCATCATCGTCGAGTGTCGACATTGACAAGCCCGAAGAGCGACTGTCATGTCATGGAGCTGGTAGCAACCACTTGGCATGTCAACGCTTACCGCGCGCCAACTTCCATCACCCAGTTCCTAGCTCACTGGTGTCAAGCACTTTTGCCTAAACCCATTATTTATGCCGCATGTTTGCCATAACTCAATGGCTACGAATTTCATGAGGGGGATTTGGTTGGCTATAGATTTAGCTGGAGCTGCTAGTTCTGTCTGCTCGGCACCTCTCTGCTCCTCTCTGCTCTGTGCTGTCTGGTTGATGAAAACCAATCGATAAATACTCTTAGTCGTATTCGTACTGCTTGTGCGGCTGCCTCTGCGTTTTTTTTTTGTTGTCGTCGATTGAGCGAACAATTGTTAGATGGTGCCCAAGATAAATGGCCTGCAGTTGTGCGCATTGCTTGCCATTTGTTTTCCAGCGCCAACAGATTTACACCATCCGAATCCCGAGAGCTGATAACGTCACGGCTCACGAGAATTTGACAATCCTAACAAGCGACTCTCTTCGACAAATCATCAAGGCGTAGCAACTCCAGCGATGGTTGGTTGGATGGCAGTAGCTGCTTCTGCATCTCAATGCACCATGCCTTGTGCAATATCAGAGGACACATTAATAATTATGGTTATGGGATTTGGAGTGCATGCTAATGGTCATTCAGTGCATAGATCGAATCGATTTTCATATATAATATTTCACATTTGCCCTTCTGAGTGCATTACCATAATACGCTTTTACAAACACATGCATTTGTGTGTGTTTTGCGGCCGCTAATTAGCCAATGACATATACACCCAAGCACACATACACTTTCAGCACTTTTCGCATGACTATTTACACCGAGTGGCATCGTTGTCGCTTAACCCAAATTTAACATGATACTGAAATCGGCCCTTAAATTATTGTTAGGCAGTTATACCCGAAACAATAAATAAACATTTATACATATTAATAAGATAATAGACCTAAAATATTAAAGTACAAATATTTTAGGATTCCTAAAACATAACATAATGGAAGCTTTACGTTGCAAAAAGGGCAATATTTAAACAGATATTTAACGATTTGAGAATATTACATATTGTAGAAGGCTACTTGTAATGTCGATAACAGGCTACTAGTGACGGGTAATAAGACTGTAACTTAACATAACAATGATATCGATATCCATCAATATCAATTGTGTGATCACCAAATTTAAAAAGAAGAAGAGACCATTCGTTGTGAGTAAAGTAAAGTAAACGTATTTGACAAATAAATATAACTTAGTTTTGACTGTTAAAATATGCCACTTAATATAAATTTATATTACATTTATAAATTGTAATTACAAGCAAGCTTACACACACAAACATACATAAACAAAAAGATGCGTGCTCCAATTTGTAATTGTAATTATTATAGCCAGTATAGAAAATGATATCCAAATGTAACACACACACTCACACATATGCATATGTAGCTGCTTAATGTTAAATTATTTGTTTACTGGTTCGCACTAATTGAATAATGCGCTATTGTTTTTACATTTTGTGGTCGCCACAGACAGCAAATATTTGTATAATTTCAATTTAATTGTTCGAAACAGGCATTGCCAAATCGAATAACCAAATGTTAAATGCGTTTTAATGAGCCAGACGCCAGACAACCCGGACCGAAAACCCATATCTAATGAAGTGAGCTAAAATATGCGTGAGCCAGAGTGCGGCCGATTTAGGAGTCATGCTAAACTCTCGAAGTTTATTGCAGGTCATCTGGTCATGTGCCTTGCATTCGGGATATGTTGGATATATATACATACATATGTATGTGTAGTGTTTGTGTCTGTGAAAAATAATACAAGGATGGAAGGAAAATGGCATTGTAACTCTTTACAAATAAGCAGCGTTTCCGTGCCAGGCTTGTGTTTGGCATAAAGCCAAAGATAAATGGCAACTTCCAAATGCCAGCTAGAAATATAAGTAAGCAAATGGAAGGTCAGTGGGGAACAAAGGGAGGCGGCTCACAAAGGGCGACAGACAGTGAATTTGTTGTTGCTGCTGCTGAAGAAAAGTGTAACAAATCTTGCACCAGTTATTCTACTTTTAGTTGTTGCTTTGGGGGCGAATTTATGGCCGCACATGTGACTGCACACAAAAGTTAAACAGCGCGCAACGGAAGTGCGACAACAACGGGGCAGCAATCAAAGGGTCGGCTGGGAGAGTGGGAAACAATAGCAGGACAACAGAAAGCACAGGCAGTGCATTTGCAATTTTTAGACGGCTCAGTGACAAACTGTGAATCAGAGCATCAAATTGTTCACTTCCCCCCGCAACACACACACACGCATGAGTTCTCATTATCATGAATCACTAGCTAAATATGGCACATACAAATGTATAATAGCAATACCTTCATTTTTTAAAATATTCTATCACTCTATAATTATATATATTACATGCATTATATGATTTATGCTTACAGTAAGAATTTCACATATTTTTCGTCATATTGTTCTTCATTGTGGATATAACTCTGAGAGGATCTTCGTCTACAGTTGGGTCTTCAAATTCTTCAGCTGCAAAGTCGTGTATACCCCATTATGCTGTTTTGCGCTAAGTATGTCAACTAGTTTTATCTGGCCTCCAGCAGAGGCAGGTAGTCAGTCAGTCAGCTTTGCCTCGCTAACAACATTAACTAGCACTGCCTACGGGTCGTATGTGTAATGCACATAGAGCAAGTGAGATTGGAGGCATAAATGTGTATGTGTTTGTGTGTGTGTTTGTATGCTGATTTTTTTTTTTTCTTGCTGGAGCCAACTTCCGTCGCTTGTTGACATATTTCCACTTCATTGGAATGAACAGAGCAGCCAGGCAAATGAAGATACAGCCGCGAAAGCCTCGGGCCGACTGGCAGCCTCGTGATTCATTCAGGTGTGTGCAACAAAACACACAAAAAAAAGAATAGAAATAAAAAAGCCAGAGAAAATATGGGAGAAGACGGAAGCTAGCGGATACCCGGCCAGGAGGCAGCTAGCGACAAATATTTGACACATGGCAGGAGGCGGTGCTAAATTATGCGAGACATGTGCCGGAACAGGACAATATAGGGGCAGAGAGTCGGATCCTGTGCGTGCCTCCATACTGCAAGTGGCACAAATTTTCTTATCCTTTTGTCCATTTTAATTTGTGTCAAATTGTTGCTAAAATGCAAAACGCATTGTTTGCCAGCTATGGGACTGATGACAGAAAAGGTAGCTCCCAAAACCCTTTCGCATTGTTGTCCTTATTTCTGTACTACAACTACAAGTTGTTATTGTAATTTGTTGTTGGCGTTGTTGTCGTTGCTTTCCTTGTTAACACAGTTTTATGCTTTTGTTTTGGGGGCTGTGTTTTATTTTTATTGTGCCATAAGAAAAACACACTGGCAGACTGCCGCGAGTAGCAGCAGTAGAGGGTGGCAGGTAGGAGCGGATACTCATCTGCTCTACTGCTCTATTGCGCTCCTCTCCTCTTATGCTAGCAAAGCACAACAATAAAATGTTGTTACAAATTCATTACCGAAGGCGTTAAATTTGACACACTTTTGCATGCGGAATGCAATGCAAGCCAGAGAACAAAAGAGAGAATGCGATAGCGAAAGCAGCAAAAGCAATGGAAAAAGAGCACAACATGCAACAATGCTTAGCAGTGGCAAGGCTTAATATGTATGTCCAAAAAAGCAGGCACTAAATGTCTTTGGGGAGGTGGTTTGAAAAGTTAAGAATCGAGCATAAAAAAACACTTTTTTTTTGCGCAAGTGCTACTTGTTCTAATCTAGGGTTTACTTTTTGTGCGAATAACCTTATACACAGTTCTGTTAATAAAATGTTTATTTATTTTGTTTTATATAAATATGAGATGCTGAAACTGTGACTGTTTACTACTAGGAGCCCGTGTATATATATACATATACATATATATATTATAGTATTATATTATAGTATAATGCTTTCACAAAATTGGATAAACTACAGATATTTGTAGAGTTTAATATCTGTCATCAATCAATTTATGCTGGGTGATATTGTATTAATATATACTATCTAATTCATGTCTCTAATATACTCCTTTGCTTTCCTCAGTATACATACTTCAGCTGACTATGACTGATTACTATTTGAAGTCCAAATATCTATAATAATATAAAATTTCTAATATATAGATATTTGTAGAATATATAATACTCTCAAGTCTATGATTTGTTTTATTTATCAATCGACTTTTCTTTCCTCAGTACGTCATCTGATCTATAACTGACCCTTTCTCCCACCAACTACTGCCGCCTCTCTGGCTGTGTCCACTCTTATGAACTCATCACATTGCCCTCTTGCAGTGGCATAGCTATATATATAAAAATAAAAATGTCATTGCATAACATTAGGCGCAACACTGGCAGCCATTTGGCCATTTCCGTTTTGCTTTGGCTTTTGCGCTTTGCTCTCGTTTACGTAATCTATATAATTTTTGTTGCCTATTTTTTTATTGGCATTTGCATTATTCACATTCTTATTATCGGAGGTTTCCAGGCATTTTTCCACACACCCTCACATTGATATATTCGTAGGCTTTGGTGTGGGCGTGGCCGCCATCTCTCGCGTTAACAAAAAGGATTATTATCTTTTGACATTTTGCCAACCCGATTCGTTGCCACTTTGCATCTAAATCGAAATTAGAAGCACACGCATGCACGCACACACACACACACTCGCCGATTTCTTAATACCTATATAGAATCATAAAACATGAAAGCAGCCCTGACTTCCGCCTCCCTCCACGCACACCTCAGCTTAGCCTCACACACTTCGCTGCCTCGCGCTGCGATTATAATCAGAGTTTTGTTGTTATTGCTTTTGTTGTCGAGTTGTAGCAGCTTCCGTTTTGAGTTTTGGCAATATGCAAAATTACTTAAATTGCGATTTCCGACCATTTCCGCTGATTAATTGCTTGCTCCTCCCACTGTTCCAACTGCCACCCATCAGCTGGTCGCTTAACCTTCTGTTGGCCATTAAAATTCAACATATATTTTGTCCTCTTTTCAATTCTCTTGTTGCAATTCGCCCCAATCGCAATCACATTTTCAAAGGTAAGCACTTGTTTGCTCAGCTGTGAAAATTACTTGTGGGCAAAAGTCAAAAACTTGAAAACTTAGCAGCAAAAAACAAGCATGCGTATTTGTCAGAGTGGAAAGGGTGAGAGACAGGAGGAAATGTATTTTAACATTTAACCTTTGACATTATATGTTCGACATCGTGGCAGCCCAGTTGCAATGGCCAATATCGATTGACCCCAATTCCGTTGCCGATTGCAATTCGCTTCAGTACCATGCACTTCTCAATCGAACTCAGTTAGCAGACCCAGACCCATAAGCAGAACTAGAAACCAGTATCCAGTCGAAACCGAAAGAAAACATAACTTATTTCCAATCGAGCGCATTTTCACTTTGAATTTCATTTGGCGCTCGGATTCGTGCAACAACACTGTGCCATGCGGCTGCTGACGATGCTTAAATGCGGCTCATTTATCAATTGTTACCACTTATCATTGTCCATTTCAACTATCCACCAGTTGCTATAGACGACTACACTGCCATCAGTTAACTTTGGGGGGAATGGGAAATGGGGCTGCTGGGTAACCAGTTGGAATAAGGTCAAATGCGTTTTTCTTGCTGCCGTTTCCGATTTCCGTTGCCTGCACTTCAAAAATTGACTTTTACAAGAAAACAATTGCAGCGCTGATAAGTAGTCGAGAGCAATGGACAGGGGCACATCCACATCCACATCCAAGTCCACGCTCGCAGCCACAACGACAACTACAACTACAACAACATGGACGTTCACGTTTACTTCGTCTACGTCCATCTTTCGCTTGCACATCGTCGCTGTTGCAGTTGTCGCAACTGGAAAATAAGAGCAAAACAATGAGAAAATGTTGTAAATATTATTCGAATAACGAACACTGTATACACTTGGATTCGAATAATTAACATTGTAAGCACTGGCATTAAGCCAATTATGAGAAATGGTGAAAATATTATTCAAATAACGAACATTGTATACACTTGTATTAAGCCATTTAGTTATATTTAGGTATTTAATCAGCAAAGGTTTGGGATGCAAATCAAAGGCTAATGAATGTATCCATAACTATTTTATACCATTATACTATACTGTATTATAGTATAGTGAAAACGTAAAAATACATTTTTAATTCAGCTTCTAGGAAGAGTACAAAATAAATGCACATTCATTCAAAGCCAGCGTCAATCAACAAACTCGTCCAGCTGCAAACAAAAGTGGTTGTTTTTTTTTTATAGTTTGTCAGTGAAATTGTTGAAAAGGTAAAGCTGCCACTCGAGTGAAACCTCATAGAGCAGATGGAACCGCTTCTATTAAGCAAATTGAATGAGCAGTAGCGGGTTCACTCTGGACACTCTGTGACTTTTTTAGCAGACATATGTTAGCGGCAAGTGCATTTAATTCCATTTGATGAGCATTTTAAGTGATATCATTTGTATTTTTATTCGAGTACTTAAAGTGAAAACTTTATTCTAAACCTAATAACTTAGTTATAAAGCCCAGCTGGCCCAGTGTAAGCACTGCTTGAATAGCGATTACAGTAAATTCACAGCGATTTTGCGGTTAAGTGTCTTTGCCTGTTTTGCTCGGTTTTGGTATCTGGAGAGTTGTCTGGCGAGTAACTCGGGCTCGGTTTTTTTTTCTTTTTTTCCATTTCTTTCAGCTATTTCATTTATGATTGGTTTCCATGGCAGTGACAGCTTTTGGCACTGGTCCTGTCGATTTAACCATTCACAGATATTACTGTTTGTGTTTGCGTAGGTATTCGTTTAGTACTAAGACAATCATAATTTAATTTTGAGCATCTTGCATTTTTTATCAAATTCTAATTGAGCAACAACAGTTGCACCCAAGGCCAATTTCAATTGTCAATTTGTTATTGAAATATTTTGTCTGACTAATGCATAGTACAATGTGCTAAACAAACAAGTAAGGATTCGAATAACATGTTGTCTGATATCCCTCTCTCAGTTTTGGGTAAGGACTGACCAGGGTGCCAGTAGTTTGCCTGATTGTACGTTTGCCGGTTTGCCTGCCTTTGTTGGTAGTTGGATAATAGCCTTCAATATTTAATGCCAATTTATGTTGCATTGTCTTACAACATGCACCAGTGTCCTCTGTGCATAACCAATTTGCCTACCCTCCTCTATCTCTTCTTCATGACATTTTGGACAAGGTACAGGGATATATATGTATATATAAGATCTTTGGCTATGTTGCATCAATTAAAGGTAATTCATTCATGTGCATATTGCATGACATTGCCAGACAACCAACTGAGAGTTGAGAGTCAACAGCTGAGGGATCAGATGCAGCTGCAGTTGCAGCTGCAGTTGCAGCTTGGTGCATAAGCAAGCATGTGATAACTTTGAGTTTGTGATATGATATGCATACATCCTACAGACGAGCACTGAGCGAAACAAATGCAATTTATATAAAAAGGGCTTCAGATTGTTGAGAGTAATTGGGAATTTCTTATATATAATAAATTTGCATCTTTTTGAATCGAGAAACTCATAAAGTTGAAGGAAATTCGGAATTTGGATAATTATTGGGGAAGATGTAACAGTTTGAATTTTAATAACTACAAAAAACACTTAAACGCGAATTTGAATATCAGGTTTATATCTCATTGGAGTTATTTATCGTTACTTAGTTTAAGGAACTTTTAAATCAATTAATTAAATCAATTCGACAAAGTCTCGTAAAACACTGAAATCGAATCTAATAAATTGCTACTTAGCTTAAAAAGTATACTTAATCATTACTGCAACTGAAGTAAGCTAGTAAGTATAACAAGAGAAATCAAACTGGGTTTTAAGACAATTGCAACTGATTTCTACATGTTTACTTAGCCATTAGATTCACTTGAATAGCGTTTAGCTTCAGCTGTCATCCATTGCATCAATTTCCCATTGTTGTCTCTAATGGTGAATGTAAATGCAATTGTAAGCATTTCGCACCTGCTCTTAAAATCTGACCATGATTTGCCAAAATGCTTAGACCTCGAGCTAAATTTCCCAAGCACAGGATAGTGCAATTTGTACCCAAAATAATTACCATCATTAAAGCCTGCATTGAGCTATGCTAAGTATTTAGTGGGTAAGCAGTTTAGATTATACTACATTAATTAATTGTATACTTTGAAATAGTAATAGTAAGATGAGAACTGAATTTCGCAAGTGAATTGCACTTTAAAAATGCTGTAAAATATGTAAGTTATATGCAAAAATATTTGGCTATTTGTTATTAGAATACTATATGTTAAAAGTGATAATTAATATATTATTTAAATAGATACAAAGATGTCACAGTTTTAATCTTTTATTTGAGTCTGTCCCAGATTCTCTCTTGTGACTCTCTTATGATATATAACAGCTGTCGCTTGAGCCAAACACACCGCACTGACGATTGCTAATGAAATCAAAAGTTTTTGCCACGCCCAGATGCTGCCGCCCACACAATGTCTAGTCGCATATTTGATACGCCCTCAATTCAATAACTGTAACTGCCACAAAAACCACTTCTCTGCCGAGCCATCTGCCTCTCGCAAACCAACACACACACACACACACACACACACCAATACACTCACACACACTGTAGCACACTTATACACCCACACTCAGCGGTTGAACGAGTTTAACTTGCAGAATAAATAAAACTCGAGGCGCTTGAAATATATACACTGTTCAAAGTTTGGCTCACTGCAGTCCGCTTCACCTGGCGACAGACGTGGAAAGTTCGCAAAATATTTGCATGCTAAACTTTAGTCATAATTTCAAAGGAGACCTCCCAAACTCCAATCTCGTCGTCATCATAATTTGTAGTAGTGGCAGCTACTTTGCCACGAATATTTTGTTTTTGTTTTATTTGTATTGCTTTTTCGCTAGTTGCCTGTGGCACTTGCTTCACTTTCATCATCCAAATGCCCTCGCCAAGTTGCCTAGTTTTTGGGTATGTGTCTATTGATTTTTGACACCATGAAACAAGCACTTTTTTGACACGTACTTGTGTTCAGACAACTGGGGAGAGCATGGGCATGAGACGCTTTCAAATGGCAACAAAACTATATGTGCATAAGCAAATTCCAAAAAAAGAAAAAAGGAAATGCGCCTAAAAGCAATCAATGAACCAACTTATCGAATTTCGAATGCCTTGCCAACTTAAGAATTTGTTTATTTTATATATGCATTTATATTTATTTATAATTAATTTGAATCAGTAAAATAAGGTAGTATTATTACTTATTTTTAATAAGTACATATGTACATTTGTAATCTTTATCAAGTCTCTGGCAAAAATGTAAAGGCCCATTGCTTAGTAGTTTTCGATAGTGTAGTTTCAGGCATCATTGGAGTGTAAAAAGTGATTTTTGAAACACACACCGTGTTGGCCAACATGAAAGCTGGCATTTGCTGGCAATAAATGTTTGCGGTTTCGATGTTCGAAAGGAGGCATATTAAAAAAAATAATATCAGGCTTTTAGGCATTTACACTCCAGCACACACACATGTACACTTTAGTTGTGTGCTCCTGTAAAAGCCCTTGACCACAAGAGCCGTAATTTTGTCGGTTACTTCTCCGGTTGAGGCCTAAAGAGCACTTTAGGCATGGTAGCCAGCATTATGCTAGTAGTGTGTCCACGTTTAGGCACACACAAAACAATTTAACTGCCCAGCACTTATAGCATCTCCCACTTTGCTGTTCGTTCAAAAAAGAACAGGGAAATTACGCATACCAGTGACCTTGTGACCGCAGCATAGTCAAGTTATCCAGGTGAGTCAAGTCAACCCGGTGCGTAAAGTTGTTAGTTGGTATTTTCGAAAATGCATTCAAATGTAGAAAACTTTGCTGCTCCCCTACTGCCTCAACTCATCCTGCAACTGCTACTGCTGCCACTCCTGCCACTGCTACACCCTCTTCAGCTCAAGTCCTTGCCAAGAAGCGCTTGGTAGGCTGCATGTGCTTTGGGGGCGTGTCTACGAGCTGGCTTAACGAAGCGTGAGCCCCTCAAGCTACAACAGTAACAACGCTCATGCATATATATATTTTTATTTTTTTGGCACGCATTTTGCCCTGCGAAACGTACTAAAAGCAGAAAGAGAGCGAGAGTGAGCAAGGGGCGTGGCCGCGCCCTTGTGGTCAGGTAAACCATTTGGGCTCTTGTTCGGAATTTGTTCTGCGGCCGGGCTTGCGTTTGACATGCATTGACTATGCATAAACCGAAACTCAATGGAAATGGAACCCAAACTCAACAGCAACAGCAACAACAACAAGAACAAGCGTCGCGACGCTTTGGCGGCGTCTTCGTTGCAAATCCGCGTCGCAATCTCTGCGTGATTTTTTGGAATGGAGCCAAATGCAAAAAAAAAAAAAAATAAACGCAAAATAGAGTAAGAAAAAAGAGAACCCGACGTCGTTTGACTTTGTGCATGATATAAAAAATTAAATAATGAATATTAAGTAGTCTGTGAGTGGCCAAAGTGGGTTCAGAACAAAATGAAACTTTTATTTGTGAAGTGAATTTTGGTGGTGAATATTTTGTCCTGCATAAACGTAGCAGCTCCAGCGTAGCAATTCCTTTATTATATAAATGCAAAAGCTGTAGCAATGTAGGTTAATATATTGAATTTCAAGTAATAATCTATCAAGATTATAGTTAAGAAAATATGTTTCTGATAATTCCCAACAACAAATCCAATAGAATTCTTAATTACATGGAATTGACTTTTCTTACAGCATTTTACTTTTCTAATGTTAATTTTAAAAACCATACGAAGAATTTATGATACATTTGAGGCTTTAAGTGAAATACTTCGTTTTGGCAATTGAAACTTATTCAAGCACATAAATTTTCAATTGTGACATTTATTCCATATGCGGCATGCAGTTTAACTCTCCACAAAATTTCAATCTTACAATGCTTGCCTTCTTTTTTAGCCACTTTTTGTTTGGCCATTGGAGTGTTTGCATTGCTGACAATGCCAGCTACCAGTGTTATCAAGCCCGTGTTTGCCTTTTTGCGTGTGTGTGGATTGTTTTTTTTGTGCGTTGCAAGGGTTTGTGGTATGGCAGTTTTGGGACTGGTTAAGCTCGTATTTGATATTCATGCGAAAAGTTGGCTTGTTTTTCTTGTACTGTGTGGCGCAGAGAACAGTTTTTATAGAGCATGTGCATGACTGTAAATGAATGCCAGACAGTCTGTTAATGGCATTAAAAATACATAAGCCCATAATTGCAATCATAAATGAAATTTAACTAATCAAACTGACATAAACATGTGTCGAGCTTAGAGAAAATTTGATTCGCACAACTAAAATTAACACATATTCAAGGCAAATTGTTGAAAGAGCGAGGTTGAGTATTGTGGCATGCGACGAAATCAGTGTTCGATTCATAAAAATTGCTGGCAATGCAGTAAGCCAAAACATTGTTGAAGCGTGTCAAAGGCAAAGCTGGCAAAACTTTCTGCCAAATTGCCAAATTGAATGTCAACACGCGTAAAAATAGCAGACAAGACGAACTGAAGGTCTGGCTGATAGAATGACGGACTGACAGACTGACAGACTTACAGTCAAAGCTTGGCACACACGCATTTCTATGTCCTTTGAATTTGTTTATGACTACTGACACGCGTCGTAGGTTGCCTCCTCCGTTTGCTACTGCTCCCGCTACTGCTGCTACAATCAAATACAAATTACGTATACGATGCGTGTGCGCACGTGCCACAAACAGAGCTCAATTGCAAATACTCTTACCTCGTTTATTGCCTAACTTTAAACATTGCTTACTATATGCTGTCTCCCATATTGGTTGAATGTCCATTTATCAACTAGATTCCTAGACGTTGCTTATCACATACACAACAGTTGGCCAGTTGGGTCCGTGCCTGTCAGACACGTGTCTGTTGCTTGGTTAGTTCAGCTGCAACTTCAGTGATTGATTGACACCTCTGTCTAGCCAAACTGGCAGCGGCAGTGTGAGAGCTTTGTTGAAAGAGCAGGCCAAAGAAGTTGGTGAAAACAGAGTAGAGATGGTCAGGGTCTTTACCCTAATCACAATCATGTCTTATGCATAGCAATTGGTGCAGGAAATGAATCTTTGCAAACAACTTAAATTACTATTTGGAAAGTATCAGCTACAAAATAAGCTCGTATTTAAAGCCATCAACCAAATAAATAGTACAGCATATCGATTACTGCAATGGAAACAGGGCAAGCAACTTTAGCTTGCATTTGTCACAGTCGAGTCCTTCAAGGACCTGTGAAGGTTCTGCTTACATTTAATGATTGGGTTGGGGTTTCACTTTTGTTGATAGTTTTTTACGAGCACGAGCGATTGCTGCTGGGAACAGTGCCACGTTTTCGGGACTGAAGGACACATTGCAATGTAGCAACTATAAATGTCCTTTATTGCAGTTTTTAAACGCTTTGCTGATTTTGCTTACGAAACATCAAATGTGGGCACACACACACACATGACTGTATACGTGTTTCTATGTTTGTGTGGATGTGGCAAAGTTTGTCAAGTCTCATAGGTGAATTAACTTTTCCGCCCGACTCGCTGCTGCTGCTGTTATTCCTACTGCAGCAAGTTGAAGCAAGTTACAGCGCGCTACTCCCGGCACAAAACTTTCTCAGCAAGTCAGAATGCATTTGTGCAAACTTTTGCAGCTCGGCGTTTGCAGTATTGACAACCGCAGTGAAAAGCGGCAGCTAAATGTAGGCGTGGCAGGTGGCAGCTGCCAAATGCTTTACACTCCACTGGCTGAGTGGCTGACTGAATGGCTGACTGAATGGCTGACTGGCACGTAATGCTCACTAAGCGAATTTAAATTTTTGCTTTAATGCGTATCATTTATTTGCTTTTACTTAGCAGTTCAATCGACCCTGCTCATATTGTTGTTGTTCTTATTTCGTTGTTGCCACCGTCTTTTTGAGTTAAGCCCTATACATTTCATTTGCCTGTTGGCCGACAACCGGAAGTGACCATCGAACCGAACCAAAACGAAACTGAGTCAAGCCGAAAGGCGCTCGACATTTGCTTTGTTTATTTTTACTTAAGTGTTGACTGCTTCTATTACTTCTTCTTCTTCTTCTGCAAATAAACCATAAAAGAGCATAAAAAATGTTTCAATTGTAGACGTTTTGTACAATGCTAGAAATCTGTGAGTCAGTGTGTAAATAAGTATGTGGCAGTCACTAAAAAAAATGTATGTACACTCGCCATGTCCAAAGTGTCCAGAGACCAGGAGTCAAGAGGCAGCTGCCTTACAATAGCAATATTACGCAATGTTCAGCTCGACTGCAGCTTGTCGGTCATAAAAACAGAAACATCAACAGCAAAACACAAATCGAAACAGCAACAACAACAATAATAAACATTTTTGAGTCACAAGCAGCGCAAATATAAAATTCACAAGCGGCGGCCATAAAAATTAAATCAGTTTGCGCAAAAACACTTGCACATATATTTTCATGAACTGTAACGCCCCCACTCCCTCCCCCTTACCCATCCGGTCAGAGCTTCATGATGATGATTTTAATGAAACGCACGCTTCCCATTTTGTCTGAGTGATTTTGTCTTGCAAGATGCGTAATTGCAGCAAAAGTTGAATCTCAGCTGGGCAAAAGAAACTGAAACTGAAAACTGCTGCTTCCTCAGTCACCCGTAGTGCAGATACTCGCCTTGAGTCGGTCGGACCTGAACAGGAGCGGTTCTGAAACGGCTTGAGCCTAAAATTTGAGCAAAATGTATAAAATTAAATCATTTGAATTATCTGAAAATTAAATGTTGTTTCAATTAAAATTACATCATAAATCTAGCTTATTTTTGTTTGTGCTTTCCACATAAATTAAATTCTTTTCCTAGATTTTAATGTTGTTTAATAAATCGCAATTAGCAGTTATTTCTATCTTAAACTCTTTTTTTTAATTTTAAAATTTGTGTATATATTTCGTGTTGCCCCAAAACATGTGCGCCTTTTACAGCAAGTCCTGAATTTTGCCCCCAAATTGTCAGAGGCGAACTTTTTTCCATCATTTTATGTCGTGTTTGGTCTGCGTTTTGAAAGTTGTGCAAACTGTTTTGCCTTTCGCGTGCTGCATAAAAGTTTGAAGCAGCATCATTTGTCAGTGGATAAATAGTTTTCTAGTAAGTAGCTAAGGATATGCTTTTTGATTGTGTAGCCCTGGCTGATAATTCTTCATGGCCATCTCCACTGTCCAAACTTTAAATGCTGTCCAGTCAGGCATTATCGCTGTCATATAAGACATAAGTCTATATATTTATATATATGTACATGTATGCATATATGTCGAGGCATATCTGTGAGTTAAGTAAACGCAATAAATTCAAATTGTGAGCTGCTTAGTGGGTGCAATTTGGCGCAGGTCCTTAATGTGTGTAAGCCGCAAACATAATAAATAAGCTTAAGTTTGGTCAATTTGACAAAATTGTTTGAGCTTAACAAAGTGCGTTTTGGGCCCGCTGCAAATAAATCAGTTGCCATTTAAGATGCCCAGGCTTTTGGCCATAAGCGAATTTATTACACACTCACCCGATTAAGAGTGGGGGACTTGGTGGAATGAGTTTGAATCTTTCAGGGTGGCAAATATTGATGAGCTGATATTTTGGTTTACTTAGGGCTCCGGTTGCGTACAATCGCCACTAATCAAATTCGACATAAATGATTGAATAGAATTTTAAGCACAAAATCTGCAGAAACAAAGCAACAAAAAATGAGAGAAATGAACCCCCAAAATTATTGTCAGTGATTGAGCGCTAACGGAATTTGGTTGGCCAAAGTCTTATGTTCGGTATACACAGCAAGTGCAAAAACTTTGCCCATTGATTGATGGCAGCTCAAAGTTCGTTAGCCTGCTCGCTTTGGGCTTTAAAGCGCAGCTCACAAAATATGCAACCAGAAATGAAACATGGCATATCAGAGAAAATCCAACTGGAGCCGCTGGAAAATCACTGAAATTTCGTCATGCATTTGAAACCACTTGACAGTAAAATGCACAATTGCAACTAGCGACAGGTAACGCAGTGTTCTGTGTTCTGTGTCCCATGCTATGTGGAAATGTAGCCGGCCAGGTTGCCTTTGTCATTGGCACGGGAATTGGCGCTGGTGTCAACGGTGCAGAGGTAATAAAAGCAGCGCATAGCTGCCGGAAATGAAATATTAAATGCACCCTCGAATACGATTTGAGTATTCGAGTGTACCCGGAACCCGCCGGATCCCCTGAATCCCCGGATTTCTAGCACTTAGGTGAATTCGAGTGGAGCAAAGCTTGTTGTGCAATTGTCAATTGGATTGAGAAAGAGGACAGCTTGTTTGGGTCTTATCAATAGCATACAATAAGGGTTAATGGGTTTACTCAGCTAGCAGCTGCTGCAAGTGAAATATGGCAGGATTCAAGTCACAACTTAATTTATGCAGTCCTCTTCTTTTTTCTTAATTTCTTCACCACAAATGAAACATATTTTTGGCGGTAATTTATCATATGCCCATTTCTTGTGAGCTGAGCATATCCATGCTTAAGGGCCATAAAATATGCCCATTTTATATTAAAATAAAATTGCACATAAAAAACATGAAAATAAATACCTTAAATGCTTTACTTGGCCGCGACAACTTTACAAATTCTTGGCACGTCGCAAGTTGCCTTATTAACACGTATTCTTTACTTTTGGCCGGAAAATTCGTTGGCCATTGTGGACTTTAATTTTGATGTCAAGAATTGGGCAACAATTTTATTTTTGCGGTCCGTGGATTTTTAATGAGAATGACGCCGATGAACTTGTTCAACTTTATTGCGTCTCAAAAAGTCATAAAATTTAATGCGATTGTGACAGAGAATGAGGGGAGTGGATAGGCGCAACAATAACACACAATTCCCTCAAGATCCGGGCTAAGCAATCTGACCACGGTCATTTGTGTGAGTGACCATTGCCTTCACTCGAGGACTCGCTTGTTAGCCTGTCCCGTTGCTAGTGATGGATTCCCATTTTGAGCGTCTCTTTTTATATGCTACATCATAAAATCGCCTCATGGGCGTTACACACATTACATGCCCCGCATACATACACACATCCACACACACACACACACACATACACGCACCCACCCAGCCAGCCATGCTCCTTTTCATACTCATACACACAAACATATGCACAACTACACAGACAATGATGCCTATTTTTCTCGTTAGTCGCGTTGCCTGCGTTGAAAAATGTGCGTGATGGGCGCCCCAGCCCACTGCCCTTCCCCTCCCCTCCTCCACGTTGTTTGTTGTTGGTACTGCCTTTTGATCTGATTGATTAATACATCAATTTGTTATAGAGCCATCAGTTGTCTCTGCGACTCTTGACACACTTTGCAGCTCATTAAAGCGACACAGTGCCGCATCAAAGCTAATTATGCAAGTTTTCGGTTTTTTTTTGTTTCTATTTTTTTGTTTTTTGCTTTCTGTTCTTTTGAGCAAAACTTTTGGTGACAGCGCACATATGATAAAAGGTTCTCTAATGACGAAGAAAAAAGGTGGCTATTAAGGCAATGGCGAATACAATAAATGATTGACAACATCTTTTGTGATGTTGAGTCTTTAACTTCTTGAGCTTCCTTTTTTTTTTAATTTTAATAAAGTCCAAAGCTTAAGTAAATACCCAATCGGGCTTGTTTGCTTTCAAAAAGGACTCATCTCAGCATTAGGCATATATTCGGCTGGTTTAGCAGTTGGAGCTGTTAACGAATGGAAATCATAAAGATAAATGTATTCTGAACTTCTGAACTAACTTTTAGTTTTGACTACAATAAAAACTTTTCACATCTTTTTCCCTTCAGTTGTTTGGGTTGTTTTCTTGGCTCAGCACTCACTTCATTTTCATGCATGCCACACAAAAGGATCGCCCTGCGGTTAGCTTCATCAGTGCTTGTTTTGGACTGTGTGGGATGTGTGTGTATGGGTGTGTATGTGCATGGTTGTGTGTGCTAAAACTTAATTGGTTTCCATGTATCGAAACGCAGTCTTAGCTGTACAAAAATGCAGATAGAAATTTCGCATGTTACGCATTGGCCGCATTGACTTGATGTCTTTAGAGCAGATATGCAAAAATTTTCAACAGTTACCAGCAAATTTCCTGACAGAAACAAGGCCATAAATTATGCAGCAGGGAGCCCAGGGAGCCAAGGAAGCCTTCAGCGTTGGAGCTTAGAGCTTAGACGTCTCTGTGACATTATTCAATATGCATAGTTAAGCAAGTTGCACAAGTTGATTGATTGATTGACTGCTTGATTGAGTCGTGTGCTCCAAATGCAACACCGGTGAACCCAACTCCCACACCACCCCCCGCCCAGTCAGTTGCATGTCGACTCCGCTGCGCGTGTCCAACAGCAATTAAAAGCCAATGGAGTTGCCTGCTTTTTATTGTTAGCGCTCGCTGCTTTGATTGGCGCATTTAAAGTAAAGCACACATGCCAATATCAAGCATACGCCGTGTCGTGTTTAATGTCTTCAAGGCTGTGGGAGTGGCATATAATATCCAATTTGTTAATCACTTTATGCCATTTAAAGTATTTTTGCATGCATTTATTTTGATTTCAATTTAAGTTCGTACAACGTTGGCTACATCTTATAAAAGCAGCCACATACTGAAAATTTACAAACAAATTTAAGCATCGCTTCCCTTATGGCCAGCACAAGCATACCGCGGTCCCCGCAACCCGTGCAGCGCCCACAGCTCCCTCTCCACTTAATGTTGTTTTTTCGTGTGAATTTGTAATAACTTGCATAAATTAAGGTGCACTGCAAACAGTGTCGATGCGAAACTCACCACAGAGGGGAATTGCTCGCGTAGGGGAAACTTAACGAAAGCTTCATTTAGGTCGAAATGTTGTTGAGTTTGTATCGAGCTGCCCCTTTTTGGCTGATTTTCCTACAAGGGATCAATTTAATGGCATTTCTTTGAGCTGTTGTAATGCCAAATGCGCCCTGCCTGGTTTTATAAATCTCATATAATGCTCATAAATGACATGAAATTGGTTGGCTCACAATTTTGATATGATTAGCTTGGCCAATAACACATGCGGTTTGGCAAGGCAACAAAATCAAAAAACCCTTAATTAAAGGCTACGAACCCAATCAGGGCCGACTAGCCCAGTCTGACCAACTATTTGACTGTCAGTGTCTTAAATAACATGCTCTGACATAAAGATTTGTGTGCGGCTAAAATTTCTTTAAGCTTTGCATTCAATTTTTGAACACTGTGCAGTGGCGAGTGCCTTAAATTATGCATCGAAATAGTTCACATTGAATGTGAAATGACACAAAAGCAACACACACCCAGTATATTTGTGTGTGTGTGTATGTGACTGAGTGTGGGAGTCTGTTCTTGTGTGTGTGGGCGTGGCAGCGACATTTGCCCTGAATGTTGGCAAGTCAATTTTTGTGATAAAATTTTTGGCTGCACATAAATTTTGCTTTAATGCGCTTACTTCGCATTTGGGCGGACAGGCATGTGTTTGTGGACAGAGTCTGGCACAGAGGAGAAGGTTATGGCTGTTGCAGAGGCTCATTGAAATATTTGAGTGCGACAAAAAAAAAAAAAATTGAAAAAAGCGAACACAAAGCTGACCAAAACATAAATTGAGCACAGCATTTTTGATAACGATACACATTCAATGGTTAGTTGTTTTTGTGTCTTGGCTTGCTTTGCTAATTGTTTAATTAATTAGGAGGCAACATTTTAATTTGGCTTAAGTGCTGTGCCAGTCAAATCATTAAATGGCAGCCAGCTTTAAATGCCATGGACATACCAACAATATAAACATAAACTAGGGCAGCCACAGAAGTTCAGTGAGGAAAATATTTTTAAAAATAAATAAATCGAAATTAAGGAAATTATTGTACAAATGATAAAATAGATAAATTCCTAAGTAATCAAAAACTGATTAACTTATTACTATTAACCATAATACTTTTATCTACAAATAGTATTTAGACCTTCTGCTGCTTAATTTATTCATTTAGACATTGAAAATATTTGGAATAGAATTGAAAACTAATGGAATAGTAGAACGGAATACTGTTTTTCTTAAAATGAATAGTATAAACTCAAGATCTCTAAATATGGCTCCTATTCAGATTAAGATGCCTAACCCAAAAATTGACGAAGCTACCCCGTTGCCAGCAATCAAACTGACCCAGTAACATGCAAACAAAGGAGTCTACTGAAAATCAAGACAATGGCCATATTCGTAAGTGTGTGTGTGTGTGTGTGTGTATGTTTGTTGAGTGTGGTGTGTGCCTGTGGGTGTGTGTATGTGTTAGCGGGTGTGCATCTTAGGCAAACAAGCCAAACAATGTAGACAATTGCTTTTAGAGCGTTGACTGATGACAATCGCAATCACTTGGCCGCCCACTCAACCTAGATTCCATTTTCGGTGGCAGCTTCACAAGGCAAACAAACGCAGGTTTGTTTTTTGTCTCTCTCTTCTTGTCCTATAACCACACTCTGTGTTGTGGCTGCTGATGCTGATGATGGTGTTGTGTGGCTCACGTAGCTCAGGTAGCATTTGCAGCGCTCAATTTGTAGTTGGGTTTACACACACACATACAAACACACACACACATATCGCACATACGCCGCTCAGCTAGCTTATAATTCAATTCGGCAGCTGTTCCATTGAAATGGTTGCCGAGCATTCATTCTGTCAGTGTGGTGTGTCTTGCAAATTGTATTAGCTGTCAGCTCTGTAATTTATACGCAGATTTGGCTCTTGACCCACTGTGCGAGTGTCTTTTCTTATATTCATGCTGAGACTCATGCATGACAACAATGGGTTCAAGTTGCTGTCAGGATTTAACGCTTGCTGTGTTCATTGAGAAACATCTGCCATCATAACTCAATATTTTACACTTGAATGTACACGAAACATAACTTGACAGCGGCAGCGAAAGCAACAACCACAACAACAATATCAACGCCAAATGAAAATGTTTACACACTACTGAGCACTTTCGCTTGCCCCACAGCCAACAGTTAGTCCACAGCCAACAAGTACGACAACTTACAGCACGAAATCACTTGAAACTGGTCGTCGAGTCGTTGGTGGCCAACCCTTGCTACCACAATTGGCGCCGGCACGTCTTCAGCGTCTCTGGTGGTCAAAAAGCGGAGCAGGAACCGTAAGCTCTTCTTCACTTGCATAGTTATGTTTGCCGTTATGACAGTTGTTGCCTAACAGGTGCAGACTAAACTAATCTGGTACAATTGGAAAATAATAGAACCGGCTGGTATTTCTACATCTCACATATATGAAAACCAAATACGATTACTATCCGGGATTGACGCCTTTCTGTTTCCAAGAAATGTATCTTTTAAGTGTGTAAACATTTCTGAGAAACGAGAAATCATTCTGATTTCAGACGACCTTTCTTTTTTGCGAGTGCATAAACCAACATTTAAACTTGCCCGCTTTGCGAGACTTCAGTCTGGAGAGCTTTGCATATGGCAAATGTTATGCAGCATAATTAAGTGAAATGTGGCGCAGTTTCTTAACCCGGGTCAACCACAGCTGTGATTAATTTACACATTTAACCTTAAGCGCTTCCTACACGTTAACTTCGCTTTCTGGATTTTGACATAGCTAACACATGAAATCCTTTCAGCTGTGTAAGACAACTGCAGCTGCAATGCTTGTCCACAAAACTGACACAAAAGCATAGTTGGACTTTACACGACGCCTGTCCTGACGGTTGTCAGCTGCAATTTGGTTGGAAAATGGCAGGCAAACTTATCTCAGGTGCGTTGAGATACTTGGCTGTAAATTCAATTTCTTACTTCCAGCTTTTGCATGCAATATTAAACTGATATTTATGTGTGTGTGTTTGTGTACACAATTCCAAAAATTGTTTCTGTCTGTTGAGTCTTCAAATAGACACAGATGACGTATGCGCAATAATTTCCACATAATATCACGCATACGCAGTGTTTAACCTCTTTTTTTTACCCAAGCAACACAAATTGCGTGCTTGAAAAGCATTTTAAAGTCAGGCCAACAACAATAGCAGGAACAGCAATAATAATATTCGTGCTCGACGCACTCCAGCAAGCCGCAAAGAAAACTTTTCACGGCTCGATAAGAGTTTTTTAATTTGTCTAAAAAGGTGAGCAGGCGCCGGGTGCGCGCGGAGAGGGGTGCAGAGAGAGAGGGAGAGGGAGAGGGAGAGAGAGTGAGAGGGATAGTGGTGGCACCACACCACTTGAAGCTGCTGTTTAAATTTTTTAGGCATGTAATTTATGCGCAATGAAAGCGTTGGGATTACGAACAAAAACCAAGGGCGTGGCAGCCATGTCTCGTGTTCAAAGTATAAAAAACATTCAAGCTGGCAATTGGAGTGGGCAGACCATAGAGTAGAAAATATCAGACTGGAGGCTGCCTTGGCAGACAGGTGTAGCAGTCAAGCCGGAAAATTAGCGGAAAGCGTCAAAAGCGTTCCCCAAACGGCAATGTCGCGACATGGCCACCACATCTTTTTTTATCCCCGATCTCGCCTTTTGGCCATGGTTGGCTGTGGCTTGACTTTTTGCATAACCACAAGAAACAACAAAAAGCAGCAGCAAACCACTAAACTGGCGAAAATGTGCGCATAGTTTGTGACTTTGCGGTTGTTTCCTGATGCTGTTGTTTGTTGTTGTCCTGTTGACAAATACGCCGCAGGACAGTTTGAGTTTTGTGTAGTTTTTGGGCTATGTGACTGTCATCGTCCAAGGCGTAATTACCTGGACTTTGACTATAATTTGGCCACGTTGTTTGCCACTTTAGTGTACCGTAAAAGACAACAGCAACAATTAACTTGTCGCTAAGGGTATGATAACTATGTACTGCATTTTGACAGCTGGCATTTTCAAGGTAATTTCAGTTTTACCCCAGCTCAACTGAATTTAATATATACTTTCTTGCAAGATGGGAAAGATACGAACGCTTTATAGCTTATTACAAAATGAAGTAATCGAGATTTTAAATTCTATATGCTGATTCTTAATTTGATTGGGTTGTACATCAAATATCATATTGTTTTACATTTTGTACACACATCCTCATTATATAAACATATTTCTGCTTGTGTTCATTTCTAAATTCGATATTTTGAAAATAGTAAATTACTTATAGGATTTTCTAAACAGTTATTTTTCAGACATTATTTTTTCATATTCTAAGGTTCTCCAATTCTCGCTATGCTTTCTCTTACTCTCAGTTATCTCAGATATTTCATGGGCGTTGGCTCTTTGGCTTAAGTAGCCATTGTTTTCAGTATTTTTAGTGTTGTTTTTGTTTCGGCCTGCGGCTTTGAGGCGGCTTAAAATTGGATTTGTGTTTCTGCTTTGACGTTGCTTGTTACTGCTGCTTTTGTTGTTGCTGATATTGTTGTTGTCCGGTTTTTGACTCTCTCATGTGCGTACTTAAAAACTTGAGACTTTAATAACTTTTTGGAATTTTTTTTTGGGGTATTTTCGTACTAGATTTTCTGGTTTTTTGGGCTACCTTTTAATTTTTTTTTTGCTGTTTTCATCTTTTTTTTTGTGGCAGCTACTTCAAAGCACATTTTAATTGCTGGGTAAAAGATATATTTTTTTCAAGCAAATCTGTTGGGCTTTGCTGTAATGTATTTTTAGACGTGCTGAAAATCTTGAATATATTGCCAGCAGCATTTGCTTTTTATGACTACAGAACATGAAAGACAACCACGAGGCGATAAACACTAACGATGTGCGAAAATTCGCACGTTCGCCATAAATAGCAATAAAACACACACAATAGACAATACAAAAAACAATTTACAAATTTACTTATTTTCCAATTTTATTTATATAATTTATCATTTGTTGTACGAAATCGCAAACTTTGGCCGAGCACGCAAATTGCAATTGACATCGAAGTTATGACCGGACAGAGGCATGGAATGGGCAGGATGTGGTTGGGGGAATGTAGCTTGACATACCCTTCGTGACTTGCCTTAAGTAGCTTAAGTTGCCAGCCACAATTGCAAGAAACTTTGTGCCGCATAAAAAGTTATTTCAATTCATGCGCCTCCCGCTATGCAACAACAATTTCACTTCTCATTTTCTTGTTCATAATTTTCCTCCCGCTTTTTTCTTTCTCGCTCTTTCTCAATTTCACGCCAAATATAACACGCACAACCAGCAAACCAGCAATCAGCAACAACAAACATTTCGTAATTATTTGCACAAATGTTTAATTGTTTGCACTTTCCAACGAATTTCTCGAGCTCCGCACAAATATTGACAAAGGCGGTAGGGGTAATGTTATCACAAAAAGCGCACTGTTCACGTATTTTTTCTCTCGCTGGTTTGCTTGCTGGGCATATCAATTAAATAAATAGATTTATTTTTTACGATGCGCCATGCAAATTTAAAAGCAAACAAAATTCGCACTCTGTCTGTGTGTGTGCGTGTGTATTCTCGAGTGCTTGTATGTTTCCTGAGCATTGAACCAGTTTCAAAAACTGCCAGTAGTGTGAATACGCTGTGCGTGAGTGTGTGTTTATGTGATCCACCAAGAGGCGTTGTCGAGTGAAGCTGGCTGCAGTTTTTAGCCAAGGCTCTGGTTGTATATAAAAAAAGTCAAAAGAAACACACATACAACATGTAAATTATGAAAAATGTACTAACAAAGCAGCATAACAGCACACACCCACTTACACACACACACACACATATGCACAGTGCTATTCAAATTTGTAGTGTGATTTATACGCTTATATTATCACACTATTAGTTCAATGGTTACAGCTGGTTAGACTGCATAGACTAAGAAAGCTTATAGGCTTTATATCTCAAGAACATTTTGGTCGGTTGATTGGAATTTTATTTGTCACCAATTCGATTAATCTTTTACAATCGTTTGGACAACATTTTTTTAAACATCAACAGCAATACTTCAAAGACTTAATTTCCATTCTGCCAATCCCATTATTATTCATTATCAGTTTCCTGTTCATCCTGCTCCTGGTTTTCATTATTCCTTCTGATGATTTCGAGTTTCTCATCATCGGTCAAGGGGCTAGTTCCATGAGCGGGCATAGTCCGATAGAGCTTGCGCAGTTGACTTAGATTATTCAGCTCGGCCCGAAAGCTGGAGAAACGTGGTACGAATGGATGATTCTGCATGAGCAGCTCGTGTTCCTGTTCATCATCATTGTCGTTGCTAGTGGCAATGAGATTATGCGTTGGCATCCAATTTGAGAAAGAATCGGCCATTATTGAAAAATAGATTTGGCTTAGTTTTATCTATAAATATTCCTTTTTAGTTTGTAACGTTAAATTTCAAATGAGAATTTTAGAATCATGCATTGAGATTAGTTCAGTGCTGTCTGGCTATAAACTGCTAGTTTGCTGAGATCCGAGTAAAAGTGTAAGTGTCGTGAAAATATTGGGTTTTTTTTTCGAATATTATTATACGGTGTTTCTATAACAATGCATCGCACTGTACAAAGCTGAAGCACACGTAAACATATACATACTAAATTGCAGTGTGTCTCGTTAGCCACTGGCTAAAGTTGTTGTTGTTGTCATCGCTGGTGTTGGCTTTTTCACAGACACTTCAGGCTGCCATGTAGGCCGACAATATCTGCAGTGTGGCAGCGGCAACCAGCCAGCGTGCCAGGCATACCCCAAAACCCCCTCTCGCATAGAGGTAAATAATGTGCACCTGTTTTGTTTATTTTGACTACGCTGTTGTTACTGCTGCTGCTGCGGCTGCTGCATTGTTGTTTTTCACTGAGAGCAGCTGCAGTAATGTTGTGCATTTAAAGCAGTACCGACGAAAAAAAAAAGGAAAAGCTGCCAACGATATTTATTGTTGCCACATTTGCAGTTTGCTTTGCTCATTTGTTCGCCGAACGGAATTGAAAGTTTCTTTTGGCACATTGAGTAAACAAATGAACTCATTACAAAGTATGTCCGTTGGCGATTCGATGATTTTGAAATTCAACAGACCAAGGGGCAACTTTTCGGTTGCAGCTTAGCAGCGAACACGCTTAATTAAATGCCCAACAAGCAGCAAATTAAATAAATACGCACTGCACACAGACACACACACACACACACACATACACACACACAGAAGAGCAGCTGCTCTAGCAACAGAGGAAACTGCTCTGGCAACCTTTGTTTGCCATTGACAATGCAGCGGGACTAATCAGTTGAGAAAAAGGCGAGATGCTGCGGCTGCCAACAAAAGGCCAAACAGACCCTTTGGGCCATTAATTAGCTCACACAAACAAAAGAACAACTTGCCGAGCGCAGCTCAAACCGAGCGTTAAGCGAAAATGAGACTCAAAACAACAACAATGTGAAGTCAAAAGTGCCAATACAATGTATAAGCAATTGCAAACGATGAGATGCCCTGGCAAAATGCGCTTAATTATTACGCATTCTTAACAAGTTTACCCAACCCAATAACTCCTCAATCCCCAATCACCTTAATAAAGTACTCATTTCTCCTATATCCTACAGTCTGTTCGCTGTGGCATCAGTCAAGCAAACCATTCTCACACTTTATGGGCCGGCAATTAATCGGAATCGTATTGAGATTGATCATCATCAGCAGCGAAAGAGAGAAGTCAGCATTCCTGGAATTCGCTGCGTAATCTTTTGTATTTCATCCAATTATGAAACGGCACAGAAATTAAAATATTATCTCAAAGAGAGCTTAAAAATTGGTCGTTAAAGACCATAAACACATTTTATGGCTGATTTCAGAATTCGTCACACATGATTTATTTTTAAAGCATTAATAAAATAAAAAGGAGTATATATTAAATCGATTCGAATCATCAATTCAATTTTTTTTTATCACATTTATATGTTAGATAAAATAATAAAATTACAAACTCTAACAAACTGTTTTGGGACAAGAACATTTATAAAATCTGGTACAAATTGTTTGAGGTAAAGGTTACACACATTTCTTTTTGGGGGAGGGCTGGGAGGTTCTATAAGATTGTGATTGCTTTTAGGCCCGCTCTGGGAGCCCACTCATGCGTGGCAGCATTTAGAGTTATTGTAGTGGCAAAAGTTTTGGCCTCGCAATTTATCTAAAAGCCTCAGTAAAATTTAAAGGTCTTTGAGCAAACCGAAAATGGACGAAAAAACCGCTGTGCACGGTAAATACTTGTAGCTTTCGATAAAGTGCTTACATTTAACAGTTGCAATGTTTGTGTGTGTGTGTGTGGTGGTGAGAGAAATGGAGAGGATGTAATAATCATGTGATAGCCGTGGCATAAACATTTATGTAGTTACTTCTTACAGTTGGTTGTGTGTGTGTGTGTGTGTGTATTTCTTTGAGTGTGGGTGAGTGGGCGTGTGTGCAGCAAATAAAAACTGCCACGCCACGCAAATCCAATTGAAATCGTTGCATGGTGCGAGGAAAATCCATTTAATAACCAACATAAATACTCTA
Source organism: Drosophila planitibia (assembly GCA_035043785.1). Taxonomy (NCBI): domain Eukaryota; kingdom Metazoa; phylum Arthropoda; class Insecta; order Diptera; family Drosophilidae; genus Drosophila; species Drosophila planitibia. The sequence continues at coordinate 1,333,133 of JAWNMS010000023.1, forward strand.
AAGAAGCTTTACGACTTGAGTGCGCCACAGGAAACTATTTTCCTAGCAGCTGCCGACTGACATAACATACTGAAGGCTGAATTCTTTTCAATCTTGGCTGCCACAGGGATGGGTGTTGTGGGTTGGGGGCGTGTCAAGAGTAAAACTGGCTCAAAGCTCAAGCGAGATGTGCGAAATTCAATGTATATATATGCGAATCGTGTCTATTTGCATGACAGTTTATTCATATACCCAGGGGTTTGTATTGGTGTGCGTGTGTGTATAGGTGTGCGTTGTATGTGTGTGGCATGCAAATATTTGTGGGCGGGAATCCCGGAGCAGCACAACAAATACGGAAGCTAAGCAACTTTCAATTTACATCTTCCCGCTGCTTATTTTTATGCTGATTAATCTAACAACTCGATTTGGTCTTCTACCGCATACACACACACACACAACATACACATAAGCAGGCACACACACGTAATTGAATAAGAATATGACTCGTTTCAATATTTTATACACAAGATTGCCCACAATCATAGTCAAAAACACGTCGGCCCCAAAAACTGTGACTGTGCCCATAAAAACTCATAAACTTACCATAAATATCGGCACAGTAAACTGGCGCCGTATTATTGTTATACCCTACACAACTGATGTGTGTATAACAAGGTTATTTTAGTTTGCAACCCACAAAAGACCATCACCACAAATTCCAAATATAAAGTGGCACCGCAGCTAAAGCATATGTCCATTAATCATACCCGTGTCGCTCAAGCGGCAAACTAACATAAATCATAGTATGTATATGTATATGTATGAAGAGGGTATCTACACGTGCAGCAATCTCAATTCTCATAATTTTATTGGTTTTCTTGTTTGCTGTTTGCCAAGAAAGAAATATGTTCTATTTGGGCTGTTGCGCCCAAAACGGTTTGTGTTTGAATCGTTCAGCCGTGCTAAAGATGATGTGTAATTGCATTTTATTGCCATAAATAACACTTTGAATGTGGGCCACTTCACCCCCTCCCACACACACATACACACGAGGAATGTTGATTTGGCCCCCCATCATTTAAGTGGCAGAACGTGTGTTTTTGTCTTAATTAGGAAGTGCTTGCAGATGCAACTGTTGCAATTGTACTAGTTGCAAACGGTTTCAGCTGCAGTTGAAATATCTGAGCAATTCCACAAGATTTCTTAATTAAAAAGTTGCAACATCGCAAGGCTCACATCTTCGTCGCCATCGTAGCAAGCATCTGAGGTGTCAGCAACAATGAAAATATTTTTCGCTCTTTTCGCTTCTTTCTCATGCCCTGTAAGTTTTTAGGAGAAAAATATGGGGTAGATTTACAAAATTTATTTAAAGTGTTTTTCAAATGAAGATTTTGTTTGTTGGCATTTTATTTATGTTAAATAACATATTTTTTTTAGAAGTATCCAAGCTGTTTACATAATAAACTTTCTATGTTTCTAACCTGCTAAGCCTTGTCAAAACTAAAACGGTCTCTCACCAAAACAGGATTAATGCTTAACTTTTTACGTGGTAAGTTCAGGGAGTATCTCTTAGCTGAGCACTATTGTAACCTAAGCTCAGTGATTTTTTACTTTGGTGGCTGTTGTCGTTTACGCCCCTTCTTGGCAATTTGCTTTTCCACATTATTCTTCATTTACTTTGCACCGAAATCTACGAAATTTCATTTGCAGTTATGTTGCTATTTTTCCGGGCAACATTTCTAGAAGCCTGTCACTTGTGATGCCATTGCTGTTGTTGCTACTTCGGTCTGAACTTGGAAATTTATATTTACCAAGCGCTTCAATTTGGACGCATAGTCAAACAATTTGGCTGGCCAAGAAAGCCAAATATGTATGTGCATAGATGTGGAGTCACTCCACAGTTATTAGTGTGAACTTGGGCTGCAATAAGTTGTGGCTTTTAAATGCCTGGCCACAGATTTTAATTTGTGTGTGTTGGAGTGTGTGTGTGTGTGTGTGTATCTGGGTATGTGCCAAATGCTGACGTTAACTTCGTTGCGATGCTTGTTCAACAATATTTGCACGCTTCAGCTGTTGTGTTATAAGTTGAAAAATTGTATTGCATACATTTGGGCAAACAACTCTGAAGCCAGGACAAAGTTTTGCACTCGGACCCTGCAGCTACATAATACACTGCTGTTTGGTTCAATTCACCAACATCATGCCACATACTCAAGAAGCTAAAAGTATTGGCTACATAATTGACATTTAAAATGTTATCGCTAAATGTTCGTGATCAAAAGTTTGGTCACATTGAAAGCAAGCAAGCGAAATTTTCTTGTTCTTGACGTTTGTGTGACTTTTACTAGTTTTCTGTTTATTTCTAAAGTTATCGTGTAATTCCTAATCAAGGCTTAGGTGAAGCAATAAGCAATTAGTTATACCTCATAATCAAGGCTCTATTCAGATATGTTATACTTGTTTCAGAGTATTTCGCCGTCGTTTTGCATTGAACGCTTAAAATTCTTACTTGTTTTTAAATATGCGACAGGTCAGCGCATTTTCCAAACTTTTAAGCATTGCCTATAAATTGTTTGGCATGCACACATTGCCTTGGTAAGAACTTTGCTAGAGATATTGCATAGTCAAGCAACTTTGTACAGCATTGTAATTGCATTTTAAATGCCTTGTGCACACACACACACACCCATACACACAAATACATATATATATATATATACAAACATATGTATGTGTGTGTGTGTGTGTGTCTGTTGGTGTGTTCAAAGCAACCACACACGCATTGCGGCCACAAATATGCTAAATTAATTCAATATTAAGCAATCAAATATTGTCACCACATCATCAACTGCAGCGGTATGCAGACACAGACACAGAGCCAGACACAGAAGCAGTGTCAACACATGGCGCCTAGAATTAGGCAACGCTAAATTACACAACAAATAGATGGCAATGGTAGATAGAGCAAGCAAAAACATCTGTTTGTCTGTTCACTTGTATTAGGTGGCAAATTAAATACTTTGATGCAATCGCAAAGTCAATCAATGATTGCCACTTTTGATATTCACTTTGCCTTCGATAGCGTTTATTAAATTTCCTTTCATCCCGCTTCAATTTGGAGATATCCTTTTTGCACCCCGTTTTTCAGTGAGCTTACTTGGATGCCTTTATTAATTTCTTTTTTGCAGCTGGCACCGAGTGTTGGATTCTTGCATGTAAAAAGCGCTCAGCAGCTGCAACAAAAGAATTTAATTAAAGTGCAACTGCATTGTCTGTGTTGGTAGACGGCTGATTCTACCCGCTGTCCCTGTGCCAGTCTCTACGTAATCTCTTCCAGTTGGTGTCAGCTAAAGAATTAAGACGTTGCTCTACCCGGTGCCCGCCCTGCCTGGAACTCTCTCTTATCAGACCCACCAGCGACTAGTCACGACCCCTTAGCGTCCGCTATTCGAGCGTAATTGATGCTTTTGCTCTGTGCACCTTCAATTTAAATAATTGTTCTTGTATTCTTTTTGCTTGTATAATTTCTCTTTATTACACGACATTGTACAAACATTATTTGTAGAGATAGCTCATCATTTTAAAAATTCATAATTTGCATAAAGCGCAACTTAGTTGGAAATTGTATGTGTTTGATATGTTTTTTTCACTGTGTGTCTTTCACTTGTCATAAGTGAAGATAATAAAAGTTTTTAAATTACGCCAACACACATCAACTTTGCATTTGTTTTGCTTTCGCTGAAAAGTAGACTCTTTTTTTGTCGCACAGAGCGCGAATTGTGGTAGCAGATGTTGTTGTTGTTGTTGCTGCTGTTGTTGAACACGACACAAGGAACAACCCAACAACTAACAACATATTCGTCAAGCATTCGTCACCCTGACAACTTTTGTTTTCATTGTTGTCGTCCTTAACTGTCACACACAGATTTTGAAATTTTTGATGTGCATTTAATTGCAGCCAAATATAATTTTCTTACATTTCTTAGGCTTCATTGTTCATAACTTTAGTTTTTTGTGGGTGTTTGGAACAATTACAAAGTGCGTGTGATTTTTGATGTTATTTGAGAGAAGACAACAATTCACGTATGTGACAGCTGCTTCCGATTCCGTAAGAAAATAATATTTGTTGTTAAATGTTTGCTTATTTTTGCAGCCCCTTCTGCTTTGACTTTGTTTAGCCAAGTCAAGCGTATTGCAAATATGCCATGTATTTACAGCAATTTGATCCAAAAGCTGGCAAAACAGTTAAAGCTAAAACAATCATTTCAATATACCAAAAGTTGCCAAGTTGTTTGTTTTGACTTCAGTTTCCCTGAACCGCAAAGTATATGCACTTTAAATGACTTTCAGATATACGTTAATTGTAAACAATTTGTAAACTAAAGCTGTTTCTAAGTAAAACGTCAAGTGCAATTGCCTTTTCATCAAAAGCAGCTATTGTCGGCACGTCAAAGAATTTTCTTGTATTTCTTATAATTTGCTGAAAACGTTTTAAGGCTTAAATAAATTATATTTACTTGAATGCTTTCTCAAATTTAACCAAAAGTCAAATAAAGTGCTAGGCTTTATTAATATTCCATTAATTGCTGTGCCAAATCGTCAGTAAATATTAAACAGGAATTATTTAAATAATGCGTAATATAACAATGACAACAAAGTTCACCATTATTGCGGAAGATTTTCGGTCAGCTTACTAGCAAGTTGGCCAAAAAGCAAATGCAAAATTGTCGATTTGCCAAGCCAAAGGAAGTAAACAGTTGGTCAACTGTAAAGGCAGCATCCCATCCTAAATGTTGTTATAAATGTTGGCTGTTGTTGTTGCTAGAATGGTCTATTTTGATATGGTGCTTGTGGCCGTCCGTCAGTTAAGCTGGCTAGCTATTGAGCTCAGTCGCTGTCGGAATCGGAACTCGTGTCATTTCCGCAAAAAGTTTAGTATGCTCTTAGGCTAGGCCATTTAACACAGGAGGTGGGCAGTGGGTGTCGGCCTGTATTCAAGAACATAGCAAATGCGAATTATCTGTGTGTATGTTCTTGAAATTCATTTCGCACGAAACGTTTAGTAAAACAAGAATTTATGAGACACAATTCAGAGCTGATACTATAAGTGATAAAACGCAGTTACTCATTTAAATAGATAACAAAAGTCAAGTGAAATTTAGGCTTTGTCGTTTTCAGGAACATTACACGGCATTCTTTGGGGTGTTGTTCAAAGGCCGTTGTTGTCGCTCAACCCGCACCGAAAAGTTATTTAATAAATGTACTCACACATGCTTATGAGAATGGCCATCGAATTTGTTGGTATTTGTTGCTTTTGCTGTTGTTGGATGAGCGACCTTGGTGCTGCTGTTTGGGCTTATCATACACGCATATCTTAGAGGCCAATATGAAAGTTTTTTAATAACTTGCCATAGATAGTTGTGTGCTAATTTGTGTGCCTATGCTTGAGGTTGTAATTGCGATAAGCGCACAATTTGTGTCTGCAGTTCTGCGTATATGTGTATCTTTAATGTTGCTGTTGGTAGCTGAGCTGCTGCACTGAATTTATGTGCGGTGTTGATTTATGAGAAATGCCTGCTAATTACGCTTGCTTTGCCTCGTTTTTTTGTCTCGTTCTCGCTCATGCTCTTCGGCAGCTTCTGGGTCTTTTAATGAGCAGCACTTAAATGCTGTAACCAGCTTAATTGTGAACTCAACTGCGCGGAGCTCTCATTAATAATTTTGCCTGTCTGCAAGTTTTAATGAAGTTTGCATTCCATTCAAGGCGTCAATGTCAACAAAAGCGTAACGAAGCCAGCCAGCCAGTGAAGCAGTCAGTCAGTCATTCTGTCATTCTGTCATTCTGTCATTGGCACAAATTTGGCGTATGCGTAACGTTTTGTTTGAGATTCCACAGGCTGCTGCTGATAATTTGCAATTTTATTGCGTTATAAGCGGCAGTATATTAAAATTTAAATGCAATACTGGCAAAAAGCGATTATGCATGAGCAACTGGTTTTATGTATCATTTTTTATTTCATGTGGTTACATTTTTTATGAGTGCATTCTCCTGAAACTGTTATATGTGGGCTTCGCTTTTACGCTACCAATGACATTTTCAGTTGACTCAATAACTGAAATGTATAATACTAAGAATAAGCCACAGTAGGTCTTTGATTTATTTAAGTATTTTTTATGGCTTTATTCGTAACAGGGAAACACATTTTGGTTTTTCTAGGATTCCATATTCCAATAGTTTATTAAACTAATGCACCCCACAAAACCACAGCTTTTTAAAGTCTACTGCGGAAAAGCAAAATATATGGGGACCCTGTGCCATACAGCAAACAACTGCAGTATTTCAACACTTCCGGTCAGCTACCATACAAACGCCACACAAAATTTTGTTGAGCGAATATTTTTTTGTTGCGGTTTCGGCACAGCAAACAATTTCATTATTGATTCACAGATTTACACATGAAGCTACGTGCTTTTCCCTTTTTCGGTATTTTCATTAATTCAATTTAAAGGATCTTTTGAAAATATTTATTTAATTCTTTAAATTAAATTAAAGTGCACAGATGATTTTGTTAAGTGATTGAAAACAATTGGCTTGGCTAACACTAATTGTCGCTCATTAGTGGACTGGTAGAGGTTCATTTTAGGGCGTGCCAAGAGAAGGAGGGAACTTTGCAGCTGCAGCACTTAATATATGCTTAGCTGTCTAGACATGATTTGGCCAGCGGCTGGTGGCCTGGCCGGGTCAAAACAAATAAATCTGTGTTGGGTTTCAACTGGCAGCTTATCCCAAAAACCCAACTACTGGCTAACCAAACAAATGTTCTTGGGGTCAATGTGCGTACGCTGTTGTTAAGCAAACACATGTAAACACAAAAGTCGAATAAACGAAAGGACAAAACATGAACATATAAAATGAGCTTAACAGCTCGCTGCTGTTTGACTTCTGATGATACCCCACAAAATTTAATGCCAACCCCAGCTTAAATTTTCAGCTGTTAATACCAATGGGAATAGACACATACAGCGAGAAAATCAAATAACGCCTCTGAAAAAGTAAAACAGAAAAAACTAAGCGGCAGCAATAAATTTTGCTGCCACCAGCAAGTATCGATGGCTTCAAGAGCTTAAGGCACTGAAATTAAATTTGCATGTGCAACAAGTTAGATTGCCGTTGCATTAAAGGTGTTAATTTCAGGCGGCGTTCACAGTCAGTTGCAAAGCTCAATTTAGTGCTTCACTGGTACTATATATATGGCTTCAGGTCCATATCAGTTTCCTTAAAAAAAAGTTACTTTTGGCAAAAGTTTTATAGCCATGCCTGTTAACACTTTGATTGCTAGCAAGTTTTTCAACTCTCACCATTCCGGATTTCGATTCACATGCAAATGTTTTTGAAGTGCTCATTCCAAATGTCCTCTTTTAGCACCCCCTCCCATAAAAAAGTTTACCACAACCATATTGCCCATTTATGTGCCTAGTAGAGGAGTGTGTTCTCTGCACTCAATGGGTTATTAAACTCTGTGATAGTTTAAAATACATATATTATTACGCATACTCTTGATTTTGATGCAAGATCAACAGAGTATCTGTTTATTGTTACTCTGTGGTACTTGATTGTTTTATAGTTAAGTAAGCTTGTGGCTACAACGCATTTAACGGTCGAACATATTCAATTAGCAGGCAGCCACAGTATCTGTATTTCATTGGACTGCTTCAAGGATGGCAAGTGCACTGTTTTCACGCATTTCACGTGTAAATAGACCCTGCAATTTTGCTGCGAGCTGCGAGTACTTATGTAAGGAAGCAACAACATAAGTATGCACGGTAGACAAACAGACAGGAGGACAGACAGACAGTCAGTCAGGTAGGCAGCCAGCTGGGATGCACTATAAATAAATAAGATAAAGCGTACTTGAGTGTGCATCTTGCTCTCTGTCTGTGTGTGTGTGTGTGTGTGGGGGGGGGAGGGGTGAAGCAGCGAACCAAGCAGAAGCATACAGCACCAGTAGCGGGACCCACTACAAAACCAGAACCAAGTCGAGCATCCACAATCCAACGACGTGCAGCGACGTACATGAAATAAACATTTTTTCCACCCGCAAAATAAAATGGAAAATACTTCCGTGTGGCACAAGTCGCTGCGCCAACTGCACCTTGAATCAGAATCAGTTTCTCATGTTGGCTGTCGTCCGTACCGCTTGGTTGGAGCCCCTACCTCACCTTCTCATCAAGCCTTCTGAACGGTGCATTCCGCTGCTCATAATTCAGGAAGTGTGCTGCACTCTTTGTCAGGCAACTTGCATTTTATAACAAGCTGAAAAAGCTTTCCGCCACATTGCACTCTCCCCCCTAAAAGTTTGCTCTCCGTGTGTCCATAGTGGCAGCTTAATAAATGTCAAAAACTAGCAAGCGAGCACAAAAAAGAAAAAAAAGTTGGAGAGTTTACCGTACAGGCAGGCAACTGGGCCCAAGTGTCTCACAAGAGCTGTAATTTAATTTCAGAGACTTGGCGAAATTAAATAAAATACTTTGCATTATTTACTAAAATGATTATCTTAATATAAACATCATTAAAATTGTGCATTTAACAAAAACAAATACAAATAGAAATAAATTGTAATATGTTGACTAAAGATACTCTATATCTTTTTGGAATGTATAAGTAAAATTAATAAAAATGTATATATAAAGGAAATTTATAAAAATATGTGCTGTATGTAATACTTTTACCTACAATCAGGTCATCGTGAAATATATATACCTGAAAGTATCTGAAAAAAGGGTATACATATGCACACACAAACACGCACACACACACACATAAGAAAAACAATGCAAAAAGCAAATTTACTGAAGCGTTGCCGGGTTTTAATGAGCGCGTAAATAGCGCTCGTTAAAAATGAAAAAAAAAATGGCACAAATATTATTAACGCGTACATTTTAATAATTAATGATACAGAAATCAGACAGATTCAATGTGGTCAAATTTGATGTCACACTAGCAAATTATTACTGATTAATTAAAATCTGTTCGTGGCTTTAAAAATTATAAAAATGCATGCTACACAATGAATGAAAAATGCTTAATTAAAATAAAACAATCTATATATACTGTAAATTTATATTGTGGTTACTCTGAAAAATTAATTTGCCATTTCCTTGTTTTGACCAGCTTGTCCCAAACCAAGTACTACAATAAATACATTTCAAATTCTTTTTTTATTTTTATCATTATGTTATTGATTGCTACAAGTGCCAAAACAATGAAATGAACACCTTTCTCCACAATTTAATTTAGTTGATTTTAATTTTTTTTCTCCCATGCAGCTCATTAAACAATTTGCTTCGATTGATTCGATTATTTATATCTTTAATTGCTTATAAACTAATATTTATTGTGCTGCGATAAAATTTTCGTTTTTGCTTCAGCAAATGCGTTTGGCTAATTGACTTTTACGGGAATAAATGATTGCGAAATGGTAATGAATTTAATTTCTGCCCGACATTAATTATAAAGTATTCATATCCTTTTTGGCCTTGAGCTCGTTTCGTTGCTAGCTTGAATTTGGTTTTATACTCTGAAAAATCACAACGTGAAATCAAAGAAATCTCTCTACTAACTTGCATTTGCTGCAGGCAAGACTTTTTATTGCTGGATTATAGAGAAACGTAAAAAACAAAACAAAACAAAACAGAAAAAAAAGAGAAGAACAAATTTAATCAAAACTGTACAGTGAAATGTTATGCAAGCAATTTCATCACGAATTCTATTTCATTCTTTCAAATATTACAAATAGGTTTCAATATATATACATATATATATATATATATATACATCTATCAGTTACAGTTACTGTAAGAGAAGCAAGCTGGCATTTGGCAAGGAATTGTGTTTTTATATATTAGTTCATTTCATTCGGATTTGTTAAAAACCAACATATTTTTGTGTTGTTATCTGAAATAAAAATAAATTTCTGAAATGAAAAAACCAAAAAGAGAGCAATAATGGCAGGTAAATTCCACGATGGACTGAAGCCGAAACATTTACATAGATGCTCCGATTTGGGTTTTTGCATATTTCCCCAACCTTCTTTTTATGCGGAGATTCGACAATGCGTCCATTGAAATTTGCATGGAAATTTGTTATTTGTGGTTGGTAGCCGAAGCAAATGCAAATAGTCAATATCAGAGACCATGCAAATCTCAGTTATCTGCTAGACGCTGCCAACTGTCAGCGGGCATTTACGCATAACGCACACACAACGTTTGACCAAATATAAACACACGATGTCAGCACAGTTGTTTTTGGCATATTTTCCGCTGTATTTAGCAGCTTAGCAAGCCATATTAATTAACTTTTATGAGAAAGCATCCACACCCATACCCACACACACACACACACACACACAGACACATAACCACACATACTACCGCTACTGCTGCTGCTGTCGTTGCTGTGCCTTGGCGGCGTATGTGTAATATTTCATTTAGGGCCTTGGCAACATAACATGACCCTCTTTTATCTGCGCTCCTTTGGGAAGCTAAGAGATTTATTGCCTGCTACAAAGATAAAGTCATTATTATGGCATTATAAAAGATGGCAAGCGACCTCCTGCAGCGCTTAACGATATGAATCTTTGATGCATGTAATTGTCCTCTCTCGACCCTCATATGGGGTCTTATCATTGATTCTACGCCTGCTGCTCTCTCGCTTACGTAATTATGTTAATTTTGTTGGTGTTACTTTATCGCTTGTCTTGCGTTAATTAAAATTTCATTAGCCCCCCCGCAGCATAAAACGGACGCATTTCGACAGTCATCAGCTGTCAGAATCTACTTGCAACTGTCTCCACTGATATGTATACATATATTTCTATCTATACATGTATGTATATGTGTATAATGTATGACAAATACATTGAACATTAATTATGCATGCAGTAGGAAATTGACAGCTGCTACGCCCACTAAGGCATCCAGCCAACTTTAAGCGCACTTGTAAACCGAAAATAAAATCAATAGTTTTAGTTGTTGTTCGACTTGTGGGCAAACGTGCAAGGCGATAGCGAAACTTGATCATCCCAACTGGTAGTCAGCAAATATTTGACCTAAAATGCTTAGCCCATTGCACTTGCCCTTTGCTCTCTGCGCAGCGCTCGTAGCGCCCATTTTGGCAGGCATTCAAAGTGCCAGCCCAATGGAGCTGGCGAAGAAATCATACAAACCATAAAAAGTCAGGGCCGCTGCATGGCGCCTACGCAACGCGACAAAATGGCCGACAAAATGGCGTCGGCGACCAAGGCAGCATAGCATTTTGGCATTTGACAATTGGCAAGTTGAAGGTGTGCTTTAAGGCCGCTTGACAAGGCTTTAAAGAGATTAACAGCTGCAACTGGCAACTGACATGCGATTGCTTGCTCACAGAGGGGGTATAAGCTCAATTTAATTGAACGACTTTAAAATCCTTAAGCTGCTTGGATTGTTATACTATAAATCTTTAACATTTATATTGTTGTTTTGCAAAAAGATTCGTGGAAAGCGGGAAAAGGAACATATTTAACAACAATATTTGCAGCAAACTGTATTTAAGTGGTTGCTGCTGAAAAGATTGAAAACGTTTTTTTCAGTGTGTGCAGTCTTCGTGGAATTTCGATTTGCCGACTTTTTGCCTTCCGTTGATTGAATTTCCTGACTGCAATATGTTGCATATACTATACATATATGTTGCAAGTTCGTGGCATAAAGTTTATTGGAATCGATCGACTTCCACTTGGACTTTTTCACGATTTGCAGTTGATACTTGTGCATATATGTAAAATGCGACAGGGAATGCCTGAGATTTATGTTAATTTATTGAATTTTCATTTGATTCATTCTCCTCTCTCTCTGTCTCTGTCTCTGTCTCTGTCTATCTGTCTGTCTTCGTTTGCAATTCGTGAGTGTGCTGAAATCTTGCGAATGCGAGAGTAAATTCAATCAAGCTTATGCATAAATTACCATCCAGGTAGCAGCAAAAAGGTAAATTTCAAGAAATGTTCATCATAATAACAAAAGCAACAGTAGCTACAATAATAATAACAACAACAACAACAAGTTGTTCCCTCCGTTTCTTCATTCACTTTATCTTTGTAATGGCAAAAGTTTCGAGTTGAAGCTCTGGCCCTTTTATTTTGTATTTTTTATATACATTATATACGTAGGTTTATAACGGGAATGGTCACCCCAGGGCAATCTTGGCAAAGCTGGGCAAGCAGAGAGTCGCTCGTTAAAGCGGACTTTCAAAGGGACCGAAGCTTGTTATTCATTATGTAATTGAGGTGCGTGCAGGTTAAACAACCAGCCAACGTGCAGCAACTCTTTGTGGCTGTCATTTGAATAATTTATATGCTAATTTAATTATTGTTCAATTTGCACAGTTTATTGTAGCTCAACTCGAATGTGCCCGCAATGCCCAATGCCGAATTTATAATGTGCTTCTTTGTCGCAGAAAGTATATTTTAATTTGTCATTAAATGTGAAGCTGATATTTGTTGGAAAAAGGTTTTTGATTTGAACAATTTTAGAAATGGTGAATCCTATATTTTTGTTAAGTTACATTTAGATTAGACTACAATAAAATGAGGGCGCAATCAGCTGAAGCGTTTGATATTTATAAGCATATGCCTCATATCAAGCAACATATCTCTCTTTTCTTTAAATGTTAAGTAGTACGTGCTTTAGTCGAAGTTCTGTTTGAGATAATTTTCATAGCGCATTAAATCCATTTGCTTCATAAAGTCAACGATGGTGGTGCTGAGCACCATATGCAGTACCATTGTGTATCCTGTGACTATTTGAACCACATCCACGTCCGATGTTGGTTTGCAAGCCATAAAACTGACAGAACGAGGACGATAGTCAAATATAGACATTCGAGTGTCAAGCTGCAATTAAAAGAGAGAAATCTATAAAATAAGATAATACAACAAAATTAGAAACCCACCATAAAGCTTACGATGTCCTTTTTGACTGCCTGCTTTGTGCGTGGAAGCTCTATTTTCAGGATTCCATTCATCAGTTTTTTATATTCTCGCTGTTGCACATAGGCGGCACAGAGCAGTGGCAATAACAAGCAAACTGGCCACATCAGTTCCAGTGCAGTCGTTCTCAGCTGCTGGTCCCGAGTTGGTGGTGCGTCAATATTGCCCCAATCGGCTTCATCCTCGATATCATCCAGACTCTTTTTGTTCTGGTTCAGAGTCATATCGTCGTATCTAAAGCTGTGGACAAGGACGCCAACTCTGAGACACAGTAGAAAATAGAACCAACAAAAGGTTGCACGAAAGTAATAGGCAGCCACATGTTGCATTCTCTTCAGCGACGGTTGCACATACAACAGTTGACGCAAAAGCTTTATATCCTTGGGTATGTGTAGTTGCTGTACTAATAGATTCAGTGATTGTAGCAGTGCTGTATGCAACAGGTGATAGAAAACATTTAGACTGAGATGCAGAGCAATAATTAGATGCACTACACCCATTATGTAGTTCATAATATCATAACCAAACTCATCGCTCTGTGGCCAGTTCAACCAGAATAGTTTCCAGCTTAGAAAAATTATCAATAGTATCTGTACAACTGCCAGAATAAATATAAGCCAGGAACATTTGAGCACTAAACGCTTACGCAGTAATGAACTCAAATGGTTATATATGAATTGAGCCTGTTGGACCAGAAACCAAAGCTGAATTTTGATCCGCATGCATCTGTAAATCATATACACATAGGCCACTATATGGCAAAACGGGATGATGAAATCTAAATTTGAACAACCGTGTACAAAAAAAGGTTTTAAGTCCTCATCGATGTAATAATTTCGACTGATCCACACGAGTACGTAAGCAAAATACACAATATTTATCACAATTAGCGAAATGCCAGGCAAATAATCCAAAAAAATCGGCATCGCATGTTCCGATGATAGAGCTGGGTGGATCGTTTGAAGTTTATTTTCAAGAAACCCAAATAATTCATAATATAACACAGGAACTTGAGCACCTTATAGAGCAACCAAAAGCGCCACATGTTGATAATCAACTGAATTGAAATTATAACAATTTCTTTCAATTTACGACATCCAGTTGATAAATATTATTTAATTATCGTTCAAGGCTTACTCTAATTCATCATACGCATACCAGCGATAGACCTCGCTAATTGCTTGGGTCACATTAATATCGAAATTGCCTTTCGTATAACCGGTATAAAAATTAATTTGCATTTGTGGGTGTTGCAGCAAGTACACACACAGTGAAAGGAACGCTACGCCACCCACTCTGATGAAGATGTTAAGGAGCATGGGCAGTGTCAGTTGTAGTTGAAGAGCGTTCAGATCCAGGATGGCCATAGGCAAGGACCTCGGGCATAGCTGTGTGACCGGCAAGTTGCTTGTAAGCTGTGGGAAACATTTCATTAGCCACTGGGCAATCGACAACCACAACAATAGCAACAAACACCAAATGAGAAACGGAACAAACCAACATGCTGATGACATCCCGTTTGTGCAGCGGTTTGGCAAAGCGACGCAAAATGGGTAGGCCGAAGGGCATTGGCAGTGTCTGTTTGCGCAACAGGTTCCAGGACTTCAACTTAAAGTAATTGTGTCGATCCTCCAGCTGTAGATAGTAGCCATAGAAATGCCAACGTTGTAACTGCAGATCATAAGCACAAATCAGCAGCGTGATAAACGTCATAAGTAGCAACATCAAATGCACCAGTTGCATTCGATCGAGGCTAAGTTCCGAGTTGTTGGAGAAGGGTTGCCAATCCGCTAATAGCTGACTGAAGCGCAACACAATAAATCCCATAAGACTGATCAGATGCAGCGCAAAGTAACGAATGATATGCCAATGCACACTCCAAATATTCACTTGCTCCTGCAGTATTGTGCGTAGGATGCCCAATCGGGTGCTCGACATGTGCTGCTGCAGGAATGCGTTCAGCGCCCGGAAAATGCTCGCCAGCCATATCAGATAGTTGCCCAGGAAGAGCAGCTGCATGTAATAGATGAGCGCGACGCCAGCGATGAAGCATGCCTGATAGCTATAATACATGCGGCACTGCCACATAAACAGTAGGCAGAGTTGGAATGGCAGCAGTAGCGTCAGGACGCACTCCCTCCACAATGGCACACACAGCCTGTCGCAAAGCATGTCCTGCAGTCTGCCATTTATGCCGGCACAGGTATTCAGCAGCTTGGTCAGATGCCTTCGCAGTCTCAAAAAGTAAATGTAGAGCGGCACGTAGAGCAGGAAAAGCAGCTGATCGTAGACCCAACGCTGACTGACCCACAGATAGGCAACGGATACAATCATGTTGATCACGCACATCACCTGCACGTAGAGCTGCTCGTCCCAGACAAATTTCGAGTCCTGTGCATAGCCCACATTGTAATAGCCCAGATAGATGCCCAGTCTTCCCGTTACTCGCCACACGCACCGCAAGTGGCACAGACAAAATCCTTTGGTCGTTGTATGCCTTCGCATCGCTGCCAGCTGCTTGCAACACTAAAAAAATGAAGAGAAACGGCCACATACAAAAAATTTGTTGCGGCATGTTAATTAGCTTTTCGATTGAGTGATAAGTGAGTCGAAGCGAAAGCACGCGTGACTCAAAGGACACTTAAATAATAATGACAAGCAATATTTCATGCTCTGTTTATTTTGTGGTGGAGTGGACTTTAATAGTTTATAGTCTGATATGGGACTGAGAAATTGAGAGATTGAGCACTTAAAATAGCATAAAGCTATATGAAATAAATTTAAACCGAATGCGGATTTTCGTTGCGTCGAAGTTGAGATACTCTTATTAATGAAATAATGTAGTTAAATGTTGAAGTTTTTCAAGGATTAGAAGCTGGCATTAAATATTCTTTGCCATACATAATTAAGAAGCCATTCTATCGAAGTATATATTAAATAATAAAGAAGCATCCATGATATCGCTTAAAATACCCACTGTACAAATTACACTAAAAAAAAACAACAAATTTTCTCAAACTCGGTACATCGCACTTTAGAGGATAAGCATTTAAAGTTTAAGGTATTGAAGAGACAGACAGATAGTTGATATGCCATGTTATGTTCAGTCATGTTATATTCTCTAAGTGTATTACTCAAAGTTCACACAATAAACTGCAAGCGCTGCTCCACTTCAAAGCTTCCTTTCCAACTCCCTGTCCATAATGGCTTTTATCCACATGCATGCAACTGCGTGGCACCCACCATACAAACACAGACACACTCGCACATATATACATATATATGTGTGTTCTATGCGACATGTACGCACGTCCACATCTGAGTGTGCGATAGGAGTTGCATATAACGATGACAAAAAACTGCATGTTTTTATTACAAATTGCAATTGTAAAAATTTTATACATGGCCGCGGCCACATTGCCATCGTCGCATAGTGTCACATTCCAGATCCTGCAGCACCTGGAACAAACCAAACAAAAAAAATAAAAAATAATAATAATAATCCGAATACCGACAGCAAAAAAGTGTATTGTAGGGCGTGGTAGAGGCCACCGTGAGAATGTCGCCACAAATAAACTTCCGCACAAAAATTGGGCTGCATTTCCGGTAGCTCGCTTGAAAGTTTTTCATTCCGATTTATTTTTTGCGAGCTGTGCATAAAGCAAATGAATTTATTTTTTACACATCTTAAATTTTCTTTTTCAATATAAACGTTCCGACGGCGCTTACAGCGAACGGTTTTATATAACACAATTTTTATGTTTGTTTGCCGTTTTCGGCTGCCATACATTTTTGCATGTTTTCATTAGTTGTCAGCCTTGCTTTTGTTGATTTATGCCTGTTTTTGATGCTGTCCATTGCACACTTACCTAACCACACATACACAAAGCAGCTCGGAGGCAAGTAAAAACAGCGAACTTATTAAAAATTTAGTTAGTAACGTAAAGTTTTTAAGCTAATGAAAATGGCTGCATCTGCCAGAATGTTGCCACAGGCTGATCTTGCAAAATTTAGCATCGCACTAGGTGCAAATCTTCAATATTTCATTAA
This sequence comes from Drosophila planitibia, assembly GCA_035043785.1. Classification (NCBI taxonomy): domain Eukaryota; kingdom Metazoa; phylum Arthropoda; class Insecta; order Diptera; family Drosophilidae; genus Drosophila; species Drosophila planitibia. Next base: position 1,350,181 of record JAWNMS010000023.1, read on the forward strand.
CTTAGTATTATTATATGTTTATATGTAAACGTTATAACCTAGTTTTTTAAGTATGTCTGCATATTTTATTTTGTTTAGCTTCTCCTATTTATTTGTAATAAACATGATAATAAATGTGTTAATTATGCTTGTACAAAATGTATTTATATTTTTTTATAATACAGTCAATCTACTTTATTATTATGACCATTTTGGCCCCATCTCAAATATCTAAAGCCAACAGTAGGCAGGCAACAAAATAATGTTGTAGAATTCCGGGTTTTCACAGTGTTCTAGCCAACTATCTCACTCCGCCCTTCTCTGTCCTCCTCTCGTAGCCATCCCGGGTAGAGACAGCTTGCCGAGCTACTAACGATGTGGCTGATGGTAATGCCGATATGTACTACGTTTTGAGGACGTTATTCCTTCTGCTTCAACTTGTACTTTTGCAGCTGGCTCTGCCGCTGCTTCTAGCGTTGATGGCTCTAATGATTGTTTGTCAAACATGGAGGGTATGCCGGCTTCCTGCTTGGTCCTTACAGAGTCCCCTAGATACTGCTATGTGGGACGATATGCCTGTGGCCTCTTATTGAATTCCAGCGGCGGTGACTGGCGGGTCCTTTTGTTGGACGACATGCACAGGATTTTAAAATACCACATGAAAGAGTACTGGACGATGCGACATGAATTCCAAGTTGAAGTGACAAAGCAAAAGCGGAGAAAGCAGCAGAAGCATCAGCAGCAAAAAGTTAAGATGTGAAAGCGAGTGAGCCGCTTAAGCTTGACAGTTTTGGGTTATGCTGCGATGAACCTATGAACATACCAAAATACTCACGCGCCTGGGCATGCAAATCCTCTAATGGCCGTGGATCTGGATTGAGACTTAAGCAAATTAATCGCCAATCGCTCTTACGCTATGCTCCTCCCTGCATAGAAAGCAAACTTTGACCTGCAAAATTCCCAGCTCGGAAATAAATTAGTTTGCTGGGTGGGTGACGGAGACGCAAATCTGAAGTGGGTCTGACAGCAGTTCCACCATGGGAGGGTGTGGGTAGAGAGCATAGGTACAGAGAGACTGAAATAAAAGGGTGGTGGGCAACAAATTTCGCTGGTCACGACATTAGAAAATGTTAAATATTTAAGTGAACGAACTTATCGATTTTAGTAGTCAGTGGTGGCATGGTGGTATAAAATGCACGTGTTCAAATGGCGTTAATTGAAGTGGCTGCTTGCCATCCTCGATGTGTGCAGCCATCAATTACCCTCACTTCACAAATACTTTTTCCAGCTTTGCCACGCTAAAAGCATTTACACAGTCCGTCATCACATTAGCGCCAAAGCACCCACCCAAATTGTTATTGTTTTTATGCCCTTACCAAAAGTGTACTTGAACACTTGTAATAATTACTAGAGCAGTGCCAACTTTGTGTGGCATTTTAATTGAATACTACACCAAAATTCAATATTTTATGCGATGATCACTAACTGAAGTTCACTAACTCAAGTTTTGTACATTTTCATTTGCTTACAAGCTTAAACTCTTTTTGAAAAATATTTATTCTATTTTTACTTGACCGGGTTCTTAAATTCTACCATTTCGCACACTTCTCATTTTAAGCAGATGTACACTTATTTAAATGCTTAGGTACGACAAGGACTCTCACACTTAATTAGCCAATAAGTAGCTTTATATATTAAAGAGTATTTAAACTATCACCTGAAGCTAAATAGTTTATATTTCCAGTAGCTCTAAAGTTGAGCATAAGCCTCGTGAACCGATGTATGCTGACATGTCGCATCATCCACCATTTTGTTTGTGCCACCGACTCGGCTACTTTGGGGCACTGAATGTTGTATGTGATCTGTTTGGTCTGTGCAACATATACTACAATGAAGCAATGAAAAGATTTAAACTGGCGCAGTAAACACTTATCTACCGGATTGTTGGCTCCAACATATTCGCATGGATGGCTGTGGCTTCCAAAGCTGGCACTGATTGCTGGATTGATAGCTGCACCCACTTTGTCTACATCCTGCCACGCGTTGTTTCACGTATTTGATAGAAATCCTCAATGAGATTGTTAGCGTGCAACGGCGTTTGGAATGTTGGCTCCGCGTGCCGGTGGTACTCATATCCGTACAGCTTGGTTGGATCATCTGGAGGCAGCTACAGCTTTACGATTACCTAAAGCTGTTCTCCGTGGCATTCTCTGTAGTCTGCTGTTATCTGCAGCTGCCACTGCACGTCAATTGCTTTATTTGGCTGCACTGCATCTATGTGGCCATAAATCGCCTGGCCCCTACCCACCTCAACTATCAGCAACGCTTTAAGCTGCGCCACAAGAAGCTTCAAGTGCTGCCAGTGGTGCAAAAAAAAAATATATAAAAAAAATTCAACATTACTCACTATTCCAGCGTTTTCCCTCTCAAGTTGCTGTTGTCTCTTTTAGCTAGGATATGGATCAGCAGTGTGTGATTCACTGGTGAGTATATAATATAGATATGTTCTGACATGTGATTTCTTCATGTCAATTTCTTAAAGCCAAGTCTTTTTAAAAATTATTTTTGTTTGGAGTTCAAATACATTTTTTGAAATATTCAAACTTTTTCAGTGCCACAGAAATAGGTAATACGAGCATGTTTAGTTATAATTCAAGAGCAGGCAATATATTGATTATTTTATGACATTGAATATTTGCAACAAATCAATAACTGCCAACCAGTGGTTGAAAATTTAAATTTTGCTATGCAAAGCACGTTCACCACTCTTTCCCTCGCTCAAAAAAGGATTGCAGAGCAAATAAATCACGAGGGACGCAAAAAATACCCAAATAAATCAAACATCCAAACTCATATACATACATAACTGAATACAGATATATATATATGTATATATAAATTTATACATAAGTTATGTGAGGTTGATAGAAGTCTATTAAATCTCTAAGAGCTCTAAGAGCTGCCAACCTAATTAGCTGCTGCTGTCCCATAGGCCATAGCGGTGTAACGTGGCGTATGATTAACACGACTAATGAACGCCTTTTTCGCTCAGCTGTAAATAATTGAATTAAAACTCATTCGGTCCCAACTAGGCATAATCAATTCAATTATGCCATTGCCACGCCCCCTCACCTCCACCGGAAATAAAAAAGTTCAGTTCAGTTCATTGCGCATGAGAAAAAACTATTTGCATGCCATAGTTTTCATCTTTCATCTGCAGTAAAATTATTTTCTTGCAACAAGAGCAGTTGAGTGGAAAATATTTTCGATTAACTGTATTAAGGGGTGCGTTTACTGACTCTTCCATCATCCTGGCAGCACTAGTGTATGCAGGTGTGTGGTGCATTTGTGTGTGCTTGTGTGACAGTTTTTTTGCTTATTGTTGCATCAGTAATGAGCTCGAAATAATTTCATACTGTGAACCAAGTGCAAAGCTTCGAAAAAGCATTTAACATTTAACAAGCAACTCCACACATGTTGCTGTATTCATTTTTCAGCACAATGCCTGCCATATATGCATGTGAATCTGGAGTGCTTCTATTGCTGCTGCTGAGTGTGAAGTGTGGAGAGTTTTCGTATTGCAAATTGTGCAAAATGCAAATTTCCTCACTGATGACAGCCGCAATTTTGTGCGCCATTGTTGTTAGTCACGTTGTTCTTGCTGTTGTTGTTATTGTTGCTGCTCGTCCTGTTGTTTGTATACATCCATTGTTTGGGCTTAGATGTGTGCACATCCAGTATACAATGCGGTTCACTTAAATATTATTAAAAAACATTTATTACTTGGTGGTCACATTATTACAGGGTGGCCACAATGCTAAGCAAATTATGAAATATTGAAATTCTATGCTACGAGGGAAATAGCTCAGGATCTTTCGATTTTCTTTGTTGGCAACCAGTGCCAACGCAGCGTTGAAAATAGAGATGTATCGCATAAATTAAATATTTTAAAGTGCATCTATTGAATTGTCAAGCACTGTTTGCCCAGTTGCAGAACATCTAGCACGTAACAATAAACATTGAAGCACAGCAGAGCAGAAGCCGAGCTAAACAGAATTTCCTCAATGGCATTACAATGTCTAACAAGGGTTAGATCTGCCAACCCCTCTCTCTCTCCTTATCTCTCTTGCTTTGTCTCTCTCATTCACTCTCTCTTTTGCTCGCTTTGATTAACATTGATGTGCATTATTTTTGTAAATAAACTGGCTGAGGCCACATGAGCTATTTTGGCTTGTGCGTTGACATTTTTCCTTTTGCATGTTGGGCAATTTAGCTCAAGTTGCATTCATTGATTTATGACAATGACAACATGCAGCTTCAATCATTGCCAGTAGCAATAGTTTTGGTTTCCAAAATGTCCACATATACAAACTTACACACGTACAAATAGCTGCACATTCCTCATGCTTGTCATAATTGCGCATTTGGAAGGTCTTGGCTTCGAGTCCTCGCATTCGCATTCACACTCACAGTATTCCTACTATTCGCTTATATTTGTCGTACTGCTCGCTTACACGCAAATGGGAAACGGAAGCTTTCAAGCAAACAGGATATGATGTGAGCAGCTTTGGGAGCAGGCACAGGATCTAGCATGAACAATACGAGTGCTCACAGGTTCGGCTTGGAGGCTGCCGAAGAGTGAAACCAAAACATTTGTTATGCAAAGGCTTTGATGCTGGCCTTGGGCACATTGAGTGCAGGATGCAGCCAACAACTTGTCAATGACAAAATCATTTTACCACTAAGCAGGCCCCACCAAAAATAAAAAGGAAAATGCTTTTCCTTGCCACACTTAACTTCAACTGACTGTTGTTAAAGTTATTCGGTTTGGGACATGGCCAAATGGGTCAACAGCGAGTAACAACAGCAACTTTGTTGTGCACATAAAACTTCGATGGCTTAGGCCCAAGAAATGAGCGAGCACACACAGACACACACACTCATACAGAAAATAATTAAGGTCTTCCAAACTTATTGACTTTTTTTTCTTGGCTGTCGCAAAAAGTTTGTGTGTTTTTTGTGTAGGCAGAGCAGATAATAATTAGGCGCAAAAGGAAAGGACAAAGGCCAGGAAGTGGCCAGCATCGGAAAGAACAACAACAACAACAAAAAAACAGAAAGGACGCTCAATAAATAAATAAGCCATACTGCAGAGATCCGAGTCCTTTAATGCCAACAACATTTCGACATAAGCGAGTGCAGGCGCACTTAGCAGGCAATTGTGGGATAATTTAATTAGGTGGCGCTCGCAAGCGACCGCCAGACGGGCAAGACGCTGGCCAGGCAGGCAGGATGGCAGCTAGGCAGCCACAAGGATAACAGGATAATGATAAGGAAACAAGCAAACCAAAAGGCTTAACATCCCAGGCTCCAGGCCTTGGTCGAGACTGTAGGTTGTGGGCGAATAAAAGGTGCCATAGAACACAGATAAAATGTGCGGTAAATTAAATGAAAAATGGCTAGGGCACTGGTGTGGCCCATTATAAAATGTGTAACTGACCGATAACAGCAATATCGGCAGGCTTATATAAATGGCTGCTGCCAGACTTAATTGAGTTGCTACCTAGCGCCAGCAGGTAACAAAACCCATTCAATTTACCATCTCCCTCGCTTTTTGAGTGTTTAAAATGGGAAACGGAAGTACAAAACTTGTCGCCGGATATGGCAAGCACAGGTAACAGATGCTGGCTGCGGGCATTAGTCAAAGTTGCACGAATTGAACATAATTAGCTCGCAAATTATTCAAGCGGCTATTAAATCGATTTAAAGGCATGATGTATACCTCAAGTTTCAACTCTTAATTAATCGCAACTGCCATCAAAGTTGAGAATTAAACAAATTTGCATTTGAATTAACAGTAGCATAATAAACCAAAATCGATAAAAAATAAAGCCTTTTGGGTGTTTCATAACCCATTTGCTTATCAATATGAGCTTATCAATTAAGCCTTATACATTTAAATTGAGTGCGAGCTTTTTTAATAACTTGAGCGGAATTTTTTCGTGACACATTTTAAGCTACTTGTAAGGGCGCTTATGTAGGTGGCACAGTTGCACAGGTAAATCAAGAAAATATGTATTGTATATAGTTTATGGGTCGTAGTCTTCTTTCCACACTTTCACTTTGCTTAGTTACTTGTGGCAAGTATTGTTAAAGACCTGACATGAAGCGCTCGAAGGGCGACTGCTAACTTGCAGCTTAGCTGCAGCAATATTATGGTTAACCATGCATGTCAAGCACATTGCCACACTGCAAAGTTTGTTGCCCCAGCTGCAGTTGCAGTTCGCAGTTGCACTTGCAAGTTGCATTCCATGCTGTCAGATGCACATGTGTGTGTGTGTGTGTGAGTAAGTTCACGCATATAGTATATCACCCCCAGCAGCGCCTTGGTGACCTCGTTTCAGTTTCTTATGCAATAATTAAGTGAGTGGCAAGCAGAGTCAAGCGTGAAGCGCAACGCGTTCTCATTTTCTCATTTGCTGTTCGCCGTTGTCGCTGGCAAATTCAAGCGTAACATCAATGAGTGCTGACAAGCCAGCCTGCAATTCTATATATGTATGTGGATATGTGTGTATGGGTGTGTGTGCGTTATTTTTGGGGGTGCGGCTGAGTAAACGTCGCACGCATGAGAAATCAAAAGCAGCTGAAGGGGCTGTTATCCTTAAGTGCCACAAGTAGCCGAGAAAAATGGTGCAAGTTGAAGAAACTTTTAACATTAAAGGCATGCAAATGCTGTGTCCAGAGTAGACATCCCTGTAAAGTATGCTACGATAAGTGCAAAACGAATGTCAGCATAAGAAATGAGCAAGTGAATGGCTATGCGAATTGATGTGCGGTAATGCACTTGAAAGAACAGAAGAATTAACATTTTTCCTGCTGTGCTTTTCATCTGTGAGAACAATGATTCAAGAATGGATTGAATGAGTGAAAATATAATGCAAACTCTGCTGGTATGTAATCTAAAATGCTGAAATCAGACAGAAAATTGAAAACACACAAATTTATTTAAAAATATTATCAAATTTAGCCAATAATAGTTTCTAAAAAGACAATTTTTTTAAAGACAAATTCAATGCAGATAGAAATCGTAATCTCGAGTCAATAGACATGTGTGACTTATGTCTAAGACAACAGTCGCAATATATTAAGTTGCTTTAAGCCCGGGTATTACTGACTATTTTCTTCAATACATATATGTATGTATGTATGTATTTCCGTTCGCACTTCCAAGTTTTCATATGAAAGACACGTAAACAGCCACAACACGCATTCACTTAGATAGCCATCAAAATGCGAGCACTTGAAATCAAATTTAAACATCTATACTTTAGCTGTGTGTCTGAGGAAGAGTGTGTCTTTGAGTACAGAGTACATTTTCCTGACTGTTTCTGTAGTTATTCGCTTTTGTTGTTGCTGCACCTACGACACGTACATTCGCTTATAAGCCAAAGGCGAGCTTGGCAAGGCCACAAAAAAAAAGAAGATATGTATATATATATTTTTTCAACATTGTAACGAGATAATATTTTACAAACATACGATATTCGTGCCAGTCGCTGTTTTTTGCACCTCTGCTAAATGATATTACCTGTAGCAACATCAAAATGACAGGCAGGCAGGCAGCTCGACGTGCACAACTAACGGAAACCGGATGTGCTGGCTTGGCAGTTGTGAAGTGATGTTTAGGCCAGGCCAACGACTACTCGTTTAGCGTTAGACATGGTCGCTCTATGTGTTAAACTTGCCCATAGGCATCATCGAGTGCTGCGTTTTATGTCTTGCCAACGGCTGCTTGTGTCCTGTTCCCTGTCCTGCTGCTTCTACTTGTCTTCGGTAGATCGACTACAAGTAACTACTGCTCTACGTATGTGTTTGTGAATAGTTGTTATTGCCCAGCGGCGGCACTCAGATAACCACGCATTTTCCATCTACTCGTACTCATCCTGACAGCGCACTTGACGGCTCCTTGGAGGTGCACAGCAGCAGCAAAGCAGCTGACTGCCTACAACTTGTGACAGCATAAATCGCTGCGTTTTCTTCAACTTGCTGCTTCACCATAGAAATGTATCTGTGTGTTTAACTATATAGAAGAAGAACAATAAAGACATATTGGCAGTTTAATGTGCTGCAAAACATTCGAACATTCGCTTCAACGATATCACGCATACAAAACGTTGGCCAGGCAGTAGTGCACTCTAAGCAGCTTACCGATTCCATTCGAGGTATAATGTTGCCATCGAATACTCGATAAGCACGTAAAGAGCCGGAGCAATAGCAGCTCCCACACAATGAAGTAATTCACACAGCATATGCAACTGCAACGGCAACTGCATCGCAGCTTACGTCCGTTTTGTTTGCTGCTTACTTATTCTGCCCAGAAATGCCCAACACGTTTGTACATTACGCAAACACTCACACTCACACACACACTCACAGAAGCACTCACACACACAGATCGAGTCATAACAGCTTCATTTAAAGCTGCTTTTCACATGCCAAATGAAACACTAGCAGAACAAACTTAAATTTCCATTTCTGTTTTTTCCTATCTTGAGTTGCCAAAAATTTAAGTTTGACTTGCTTTTTTCATTTTGCTCGCACTGCTACTGATTTTGGGACAGCTTCATGGTGATTTGCATATTTGCGTTGTAATTTTCCTCACAGCTTCTAAATTTGGCTTTATATGCAAGGTGCAAATCTGTTTAGCGTCCAATCTCCCCAAAAGAATCCACTGCGAAATGGATGCATTAGAATGCATTTATGCAAAGGCCAAAGAAAACTTACAGAAAATGTAGTCAACGGCGTGTGAGGTAGCCGAAAGTTGACATTCGACAGTTAGTTGAACAAAACTAAAAACTGTGAGATATCCCATGAAAATATATCTGTATTTTAAGATCGTGCTTGCAAACCATAGTAAAAATGTGGTTTTTAGCTAGAGCAAAAATTAATTTGGACCAGTTTAGCAGTAGATTGAATGCATGCGTCTCTTCTGGGATCTTGTTGGATATCATTTAACTTGCTTAGACTGTTGCAAAACGTATACTCTTAAGCACCACCAATGCGCGTAAAACAACCAATTAGGCGTATTCGATTGAAAAATATTATTTTCACTTTACGCAATCACATGCCAATCTCTCAATTTGCATGCAAAAGATACATAATCCTTCAAATTTGCTTTCATTTTATGGCTGCTTCCTCAGTCTGTGCTTATACTTACTTGCGGTCGAAAATATGCTCGTAAATATGAAAAGCTCTAAAATAAAGGCTAATCAGTCAAACTGTCAAATCAAACAGTGTGTGTGTCTAAAAAGCAAATAGCTTTCTGGTTTTAGGCAACACACAACTTTTATGAGCACATTATAAAGTAAAATGAAATGGGATAAAGATAGAAAAAGCCCATAAAAAAACGGCAGCAGGCAGCACGTAGTTTGGCTGTAAAGCTTGCACGAAAGTTCGAAACGAAACAAAGAAATTTAATTTTAATATTAGGTGGTTGTTGGTATTTCAAATTGCCAAATAATACACCGCATAGGCAACATTAAATTTGTGGGTGTTCAAATGTAGACACCCAAATAGCTTTAAAGTTACTTCTTGAAAATAAATCAATTTATGGATGCTGAACGCGGTGTATGCGCAATGATTTGGTTGCTGTTAATAAATTATGAAGCCATTTGTGTGTTGCCAGAAACGTGCTAATAACTAAAGTCAACGCAAGCTAATGCTGTCGCCATACACACTTACACAGACACTTGAATGACATTACGTATACGGCACGTCGAGCGCCTTTTTGGTAGAATGCCAATTGAGTTTAATTGCGCTTTGCCTCAAAATGTCATGCATGCTCTTGGTTGTCGCCGATAGTTAGTGTATGTGTATACGTGTATGTGTGTGCTTGTATGTGCGAATGTGTTTAGAACATGACACTACAAGGAAATGTAATTCTAGCAGCAGTCGGCAACTAGAGAATAACGGGAGGAGCAGTGGCAGCAAAAAATACCAGCTGCACTTTCATTATTTTTTGGTCGGAAACGACAGAATGTCCTTGCAGTGCATTCAATTTGTTCGCCTGCTCCGCTGTACGAAATTTAATTTTCTGCACACTTGATTTTTATATGGAACTGATGGGGGCGGTATGTGGAAGGGGTCTTAACTGCGTTCTTAATTTGTATCAAAAATATCTCTATCAAATTTTAAAATATACGAGCAGCTTTACTTATTTGACTCGATCTGTTAAATGTTATGAATTGCACTCCAGTAAAAATGGTAAAAATGCATGTAAAGTTCTTGTCCCGGATGTTGGTGCAGTCAAAGGAAAGGATAAGGCTGAATGGACATTGTGTACATATCAGCAGGCAGCTAGCAGCTGCAGCAGTTGCATTTGCAGCAGTTGCCGTTGCAGCTGTTGTCGCACATGCTGAATGTTTGTGGCAATCTGGCAATAAATATTTTATATTTACCTTCTTCTCTCGTACACACGAAAAGCATATCGAATTTTATAACGAAAAGCATTGCGGCATTCAGTAATGAAGATATATTGGTTCAAAAAGAGTATCAACTAGTCGATATGCCCGTAATTCGAAGAAATATACTTTCTTCATGGTTTACTTAAGACCCGCAGACATGTTTACATGAGCTCAACCCATTTCTGTTGTTTGGTGCTATCTACGGAAATCGAAAATGTTGCAACCGGAGGTGTTGTCTTTTTGACTTTATGGGGCTGCAATTTTATATTAATAGGACTGGTCCATGGCACCAGAACAGTGGTGCTGTTGGGCAATTATGCAGACAAGTACAACAGTTTCGCTTGTCAGTTGGGTGCCATTCGGGGAACGTGTTGCGCCTGCTAGCACAATAAATAACTGCAGATACTCTTATAGCCCAATCTGTTTTATATAGCATCAGTTAATCTGCGACTAGCGATTCTTACGGGTGCTTATTTCTACGCAATAAACATGAGGTGAAATTAACATTTTATGACATTTCTTTCTATATTATATTCCACATACAGTAAATTTAAGCAAACAGCCCACTTACAAGTCCAATGATTGCACGGTTTCTTATCTAATTTAGTATTTTTATTCCCTTGGTTTTATGTTTGTTTAGTGTGTTTTATGGCCTTTCTGTTATTTTTCTTATCAACACTAGAACTTAGCTTTAACTTTGGATTTTAATGCCTACGTATTTCGCATGAAGGACATCGGCAATATTTGAGTTATCAAAAAATTAAATTCGTTAAATTTTGTTACAAATTTCCTGTAATTCTTTTTAAATTTCTTACGTTATCTTAATTAAGACTTCTATCGTAAATTTTCTAATTTGGTTCTAGTCAATACTAACTTCTAACTGCTTTGAGACTCCTCACAAGTTGATAATTCAATTTGTTCGACACACAAACAAGAATAGACAAAAGCAACGCCTGTTTTTCCATTTCCGACGATGTGGCTTTTCTTGCTATTATCGTTTATTATTTTGGGAACTAATTAAGCAAACTTTTTGCTTTTTTTGTGTTGTGGCTTTATTTCTTACAACTCTGTCTTCGGTTTTTCGGCCCGGCTATCACGTTTGACGAGCCGTGCCAAGGAAAAAGTGCTGCCTCAATTTTCTACGTGCACTCCATAAAGTTTATGTGTAATTTTGTTGTTATAAGCAATGCTTCAAACTTTCGGAATGCTATTACAAGTTTACAATTGTGTTAGGCCGACTTTCTGTCCAACTTTCCTCCAGTATTAATAAGCCATAACTAATGGGCATACGAGTTTTTGTCTTGCGAAAAACGGACAGACAGAAAGAGTCTTTGAATTTACAGATGAATAAAAATAAAAATACATTCTCCAATTGAAAATTTAAGTTTTTAAATTTGTGTAAGGCAAGTTGTGCTGGTTGCACAAATTGTACACAATAAAATCGAAGCGAAACGAAGCAAGTAAAAATCGAATGAAGCATATAAAAAGCAAACAAGTAAATGAAATTTCCGTTTGTGTATCATGGCAGCTCTCGAATTCGGGACGACAGGAGTTGCCCGGGAGGACCCGGTCCCAGAGCGACTGGCCGATCGTTTAGTGGCAACACTAAATCTGCTACCAGCTACCTGCACGACGGTATCAATAGACTGTGTAGGTGTAGCTGTAGCTATAGATGTAGGTGTATATGTAGGTATTTACTTGCTGTTGTTGGTGCTGTGCATGGGCAACCAAAATTAAGTGTTCGTTTGTTTGTTTGTGCGCAATTTAAAGTGCCGGAAATATGCTTAGCCTTATGAGACCGTTGTGCAATGTTGTTCACTGTTGGCCAAACTATTGGCCAAGCAGCTTAGTGTAAATTACAGTTGTGCCCGCAGCAAAAAGTTATTTGAACAGCCAAAGTAACTGCCACATACAACATTTTAGATAATATCTTTTGATTAGTGGCAACCGCAAAAACTTTAATTAAATTCGCACACAATTCTCTATGAAACTTTATGCACAGCATTTGCCCATGTCACCAGATAAGTTCAACGACGCGTAACAGCAGCCTAGTGTTGGTATCTCTATATGTATGCTGCCGATGCCCCTGCCCCTTACCCTGTCCCTGCCCTTGTCACTGCCACGTGTCCCTCCTCCTGCTGCTGCTGTTCTTGATAATGTGGCTTCTCTTCTGTCCTGCATACGCATGTGTTGGGCAGCTCGGAGCTGCCATTGTTTAGCTGTCGACTTTAAGTTTTAGAATAAAAACTTAACAGCAAACTTTGCTGGCGAAAAGTTACCGTTAACTTTGGCTCTCCTTTGGAGCCGACTCAACAAACTATCTATTGAATTAATTAGTTGATTTTGCATGCGCAACGGCGAAAAATCTCGTTGAAGCGAACAAAAACCACTTTAAGTTATTCGTTTAAAAATTCATTCATTTTTATTTATTTTTTGTTTCTTTCAAGTCATGTATGGGAGTTCCATATAAGTATAAGTATAGTTATGTAACCCTTTCGGGTAACCATAAATTTGCTGCACAGCGAACACACGGCAAAGGCAAGTGGGGCAGTCAGCGCGACTCACAACACAACACCACACAACAGAATACACCACACACACAACATTCTCGTAACTCATATCGAATTGCACCATTTGTTGTTTGTCTCCTAGAGGATATTGAGTCGCTTGTGTTGTATGTTTTAACAGTTGGTCTTGTTATTGTTATTGTTGCTGGTTGGTTGGTTGTTTGTTGCTCGTTTGTCTGTTGGCTGCCGTTGCCCGGTGCGCGTTGTGTTCGTGGCGCAAATGTCATTTGGCATTTAATCGTTTGACGCTTTTTTCGAATTTGATAAATTTATCACAGCTTACAAAAATAAAGCGAAGGAAATCATAAGAATTTATGCAAATTAAAACCGCAAAAAGTTATTTCATAGATAATGTAATGGGACCAGTGACGTCACAACCCTGCAGCCACGTCCACGCACTCAAAGCATTAAGTTTGTCTTCGCTCGCCCTATTCTGATTTGAGTTGCGTGAACATCGCTGTTGTTGGACGCATATTTGCCGAACATTACATACTCTTTACATGAGTATTACAAGTACAAAAAAGCTAGAAAATCAAGAAATCATTAAAGTACAATTGAAATATGCTTAACCTAACCTAAGTTTCATTCGTTTTGTTTTTACTTTTTTTTTTGTCATGGCTATTTGTTGTTGTGTTTATTGTTCTTTTTTCTTGTCTATTTAGAGCTCTTCTTCTTCTTGGGCATTTTTGCCCACAAGCGGAAGAAGTACTCATCGCGTTGAAGCAGTCTGCCGCGAGCATACGAGTGTATATCCGCATCCATATTGTGATCACGCAGCCAGGATGATGTGTTGCATGTGCTCATCTCTGTGCGCGGCTCATCGGGCAGACTGGCGTGACCTGAATAACGAGAGAGAGAGAGAGAGAGTATCGTAGTTAGCAATTGAAAGTAGCTATATTAATGGCGTTTTACTTACCCGCTGTCATCACTTTGTATGGCTCCTCCGATTCAAGTGGTTCACTCAGACCAATCTCGTTCTTTGCAAAGATGCGTATCATGTACTCGTGATTCTCTTGCAAATCTCTTATCTGGAATTTCTGCACACCAGCTGGCACACGACCAACCTCAATCCACATGGACTTCTTCATGTCACGTATGGCAATGTGATAGCCGAGCAGTGGCGCACCACCATCTGACTCGGGTATACCCCATTCGAATATGTGTGCATTGGCAGCGAGAACTCGCGCCTCCAGTGGACCAGTTGGTGCCGACGGCACGGCTAGTTCAAATATCAAATGGGATTAGTTTTATAATAGCACTATCGTTGACTATAACCTACTTGCGTGTGTCTTTAGCGATATGCTCTCAGTGACGGCTGGTGCACCTAATCCAACCTCATTCTCCGCTGACACACGGAACCAATACTCGCACTTGTCTTTCAGATTGTCAATGGTGTAATGCATCTGATGTGCATCCAAAGTAATAACCTTGGTCCAGCTTGTTGATGTTGACGAGCGTTTCTCCACGCAATAGCCTGTTGGTATTTATATATGTGTTATATTAATATCCTGTAAGCACCTGTTGGTATTAATGAGTTTACCTGTAATTTCTGAACCACCATTTCTGGCTGGCACCTCCCAATCGAGAGTTACGCTGCGGCTTGTCACATCCGGCGCTCTCAGATTTTGGGGTGGCGATGGCGGCGCTAAAATTCAACACACACACATTGTTATTATTATTACCAAACAATTAATAACAACCATTGACGGCAATTAAATGACGTTGTTAACGTACCCATGTTTTCAGAATCATTAGCTGTTGTATTTTATTTAATATGTTGGGTTTTTTTTTGCGTTGCGCATGAAAAGCATTAGTGAGCGTTAAGAAAGAAAGCAATTTGCAAAGCAATAAGCGATAATCATTATGAGATAATGTTGTCCACTTACTTATCTTCCGTCCAACTACAATCTTTTCAGTCGTCTCGAACGCGTCGCTAGTGCCAACCTCATTTCGAGCGTAGATTCTGAACAGATAGCCCTTGTTTCTCACAACTTTCTCAACTTGAATGTTTGTTACAGTGCCCGTCGTAGTGCCCAAGGAGCGATAAACGGTTTCAGTCTCTTCCCTAATTTCCACAATATATTCCATTATCTTTGAGCCACCATCGCTCTCCGATGGCTCCCAGGCTAGTGTGAATGAAGTTTCGTTCATGCCGGATACGGAGGTAGGACCACGTGGTGGACTTGGTTTCTCTGCAGCCAGAAGAGGGTTTATGAATAAATGGCTCACATTAAATAAATATAATTCCTATACATACCAAACTTCTTGGTTATGGTCACAGTCTCACTCTCGGTTGGCTCTGATTCGCCAATGGGATTGATAGCAACCACACGGAACATGTATTGCGCATTCATGGAAAGTTTTTGAATGGCATACGAGTTGATGTCCTTGTTGAAATCGGAAACCTTCATCCAGACATTGTTCTGAATATCGCATTTCTCTAGCGTATACTTGTTAATGTCCATACCACCATCGTCGATGGGTGGCGTCCATTCCAAGGTAATGGAATCCTTTTTAATGTCTTTAACCTCCAATGATTGTGGTCGGCTTGGCTTGTCAATCACCTGAATCGAGCATTCCACATAGGTGGAGCCCGACTCATTTGTCGCCGTCACCTTATAGCGTCCAGATTGTTCGCGTGTTACCTTCTTATAGGTGTAGGTGGAGCTGGTCTCTGTGGTTTCAATGGTCACCTGGCTGGTTGACTTTTGTTCGATGGTCTCCTTGTGCCAGGTCACAGAGGGCTGTGGATAGCCACGAACTGTTGCCGGAATGGTGAGAGTGCTGCCAGTGCGCAGTTTCTGCGACAAATACTTATCCTCAATCTCGATGCATGGCTTTTGCTGCAGTGTCAGTTTACACGATGTCTCTACGGAGCCCTTCTCATTGGTTGCCACGCAAGTGTATGTGGCTTCAGTCTCAATTGTTGTATTTTCAATTGTATATTTGGCAACACGATTCTCGTAGCGTACACTACTTGACTCGAAGACCTGGCCATTCTTTTTCCATATGACAGTTGGCTCTGGAATGCCGCCAAATACACAGGACATTGTGACCTCCTTATTCAGTTCACTGACAATATCCTGCAATGGTTCGCGCACGCTAGGAGCCTCAGTTTCAACCTTGGGCATCAGGCGGATGGGCGGCGAGATGGGCGAGGGAGGTGATGGACCAACTTCGTTGACAGCAATCGAACGGAATACGTATTCCGTATCTATTTTCAACTTGCTAATGGTATAAGTCGTATCCTTAATCTTGCGTATCTCAGTCCATCTATTTAGTGAGTTTAGTTTAGTTTTTAGTTTGGTTTCATGGAATAGAAATTAATATAACTTACTTTTCTGTCTTCACATCATGATACTCCAGAATGTATTCGATAATTTCTGATTTGCCATCATCCTCGGGTGCCTTCCAATACAAGGTTATTGAATCGTGCATCACCTCCAATGGCTGAGGAGTTCCCGGTGCCGTGGGCTTGCCTAAAATGTTGACAAAGGTTGGAATTTCCGCATCGTTAAATTTGTAATTAATTAATTATACTTACGCATAATGACCAAGTGTAGGCTGGCCTCTGCCTCGCCCACGGGATTGACAAGTTTAACTATATACTCGCCCTCGTCATCGTCAACAACCTTTTTAATGGTCAAAGTTGCGGATTGTTCATCTATGGTTGGGATTGTACGCTTTGATTTGGGAATGACAACCTTGCGCGTTGTCCACTCCGCTTCGGGAGTTGGCGCGCCTGTGTACTTAACAGTGAAGGTAACATCTTCGTTTTCCTTCACCTTGACGGTTTGATCCTTTTCAGAGGTAATCACAGGCGGCAGCTTAAGCTCCTCAACGCAAAGGTTACTTCTGCTTGTGACGTTTTCGGCAACGCAGCTGATCTCACCCGCATCATCATCGCTGGCATCATGGATGACCAAACGCCGCACGGTGCCCTCAACGAAAACCTCATGCTTCTTATTCGGCTTGATGGGCTTGCCCTTCTTGTACCAGGTAACCTCCACATCGGGCTGTGAAAGCTCAACGGTGAACTCGGCATCGGTGGTCTTCGTGGCCAGCGTGACATCTGGTAAACGGACTATAAAGTCAACCAATGGTTCTTCCACTGTCAACTTGGCCTTCGAGGTTTGATCTCCCACCTGTATAGAATACTCGCCCACATCTTCGGGCTTCGCCTTGGTAATGCGAATCGATTGCTTTTTGCCATCAATTGTTAGTTGTATGCGCTCATTGAACTTGATTTCCTTGCCGTTCTTGAACCACTTAACCAGGGCATCGCCCTTGCTCAGCTCAATGTCGAATGTGGCATTTTCACCCTTTGTGACAGACACGTCCTTCAACGGCTTCAAAATCTCCGGTGGCAGTTCAATGACAGTAAGCTCAGCGCTGCACTCCTGCCCCTCCAGCTTGCATGTGTACTCGCCCTCGTCATGAATGGTAGTATCGCGTATAACCAAACGCCTCGATTTGCCATCCTTGATAAACTCACAGTTCTTATTTTCGGGTGTGATTTTCTCGCCGTCCTTGTACCAAGTGACTTCCACAGCTTCTGTTGTCAGCTCAACATCCAGAATGGCTGTGTCCTTTTCAGTTACCTCATAGTCTTCAAGCACTTTAATGAAGTCTGGCTTACGCTGCAGCACCTCAACAGTAGATTGGGTCTCCTGCTTTTTCACTTTGCAGACATAAGTACCAGAATCGCGTAGATTTGTATTTCTTATGACCAATTTGTGCGTCTTGCCATCCTCAACGACAACGCGATGATCCATGCCGCTCAGCTCTTTGCCATTGAAGAACCATTTTGTGGAGACCACATGGGAGGTTTCGCATTCCAAAGTCAGCGATTGCACCTCCTCAATGGTAATGGTCTTCTTTTAGCTTCTTGGTAAAGGTCACCTCATCGACTTCAACAATCACACGCGCACCGTGCGATGTTTTACCAATGGGATTGCTGGCTATACACTTGTAGTCACCGGAATCAGTTTCCGGATTGGCATTCTGTATAATGAGCTCAATATTTTCACCATCATAGACCTGTTGAACGCGCTCGCTGGGATACAAGGGATTGTTGTTGAAAAGCCATTGTACTTCAGGAACTGGATTGCCCGAAACCTTTGCAGGCAAACGAATTTCACCCTTTTGCGGCACCGATTGCTCTTCAAAGCGTTCCACAAATAATGGAGGCTCTGCATTACCGCTAGTCGGTTCTAAATGGCGAGAAAATGGTTTATTATTGACAAGATAAGCAATAAGTTAAATATTTCTGATGTACATAAAACAATTAACATACCTTCAATTGTTAGATTTGCAGTGGTTTCCACACTGCCCAATGGATTAACCGCTTTGACCGTATATTCACCCTTCTGTGACTTCTTTGGTGTAATCAGTGTGAGCGAATGTATATCTTTGTCTGATTTGGCACCTTTAATGGGCTTGCCATCTTTGTACCACGTTACCTTTGGTGCTGGATTGCCGACAATTTGTGTGGAAAGCACAACACTTTCACCCTCACGTATTACCATATTACGCAATGGCTCCAGAATTTGAGGAGCTTCTTTGTCAGCAGTTCGCACCTTGAGTGTGATGGGTAGACGAGCTTCGCCTTCGCGATTTGTGGCAATAACTTCGTATGTGCCTTCCTGAGACTTCTTAACTTTAGTAATGTGAACAATGCTGCAATACATGTGCATATCTGATTCGGTGACAATCCGAACGTTCTTAATCTCTTCCTCATCAATATCTTCGCCATTAAAGGTCCAAACGATCTCAGGCTCGGGAACAGCAACAAGGCGACACTCCAAAATCACATTTGTGCCCTCATCAACATATTGAGCCTTAGGCTTACGCGAAAATGTTGGTGGTATACCCTCAAGTATGTCCGCCAATGACGATTCGCGCGACATGCTTCTGCGGGATAAAGCTGTGGCATCCGAACCGTGATCCGATAATGGACTATCGACAATCAATTCGGTTGTGCTCGAAGTGAAGCCAGCGGCATTCTTAGCCACACAGGTGAATTTGCCGGCATCTTCGGGGAAGACTTCGCGAATTATCAATGTAGCCACATTGTCCTCATCGAAGAACATTTGGAAGTCCTGTGAGGGCTTTATGATAGCTGTTTCCCGGAACCAAGCAATTTGCGGTCTTGGATTACCTTCAACCTTGCATTCAAATTGCACCGTATAACCGTCAGGTGTATGAATTGGTTGCAGTTTTTCAATGAATCGTGGTGCAATCGGCTTGTCTTCAGGTCCAGGTCCTTGATTAATGCACAGGCACAGGACATTAAGAAAAGTGTTAATAACATGACGGGACAGTACCGAAAAACACTTGTTAGACAATAATATTTAGAATCGTATATTGAACTTACTTTCAAACACGGGTAGCTTATCAATCTTTTCGTGCAACTTATTCTGCACATATTGAGCGTACTCGGCGGGTTCCATTAGATATTGAGCAGGAACCCATCCTTCCTCATCCGTAATGCTCTTCTTGACATACCACCATTCCGAACTGTGACGTCCAATTACCTGTACCTTCTCACCTTCGACCAAATTAATTGCCTCATCGTTATCAGCAATGTAATTGCAAATCGAATACATAACGTTTTCGATTTGAGATTCTGAAATTATTGAAAATGATTAAATATCGGCTGTAACTACGTATATGCTTCAGCATTCAACTTGGAAATTCAAATATTTCGCGCTATTTACGCCATTGAATATTACAAAAATTCACATGAATACTACAACCGATATTAAGCCAATAATATTTACCGTCCACATCCATTTCTCTAGTGATGTTAAGAGAGGCGCCGTCTGTTGCAATGTAGAGATATATGAATATTAATATTTATTTATTTTTTTTTAAATAAAAATGTGAGTATTGAAAAAACATCTATGGGTGGAGTGTTATGCGTTAGCCACTGACACTTATGGGTGTTGAGTTGGTTTACCTCATTTTTCTAAGCTATTGCCATATAAGCAGATGTGCAATTTAAATCGAATGAGACATTATTGCAACTTGATAATTAATAAAGATTCCTTTCAATCGAATCTCCGAGAACTGCTTACCTTCATTGAATAGTTGTTGCACCATTTTGCGCTTCTTCTTGAATGTTAAAGAATCTTCGTCGTATGTCACCGAATCGCGTTTGGTATGACGAAGACCAATCAGAGACTGTTCCTCTTCTTCGTCTTGGACTGAATAGTGTGGCTTGGGCTGCTTTTTGGGTTTCAGCTTGAAGTCAACCTCATCTGGCGGCAACTCTTCAACCATATATTCTTCAGGCTCCTCAACTTCATCGATTGTATCTTCATCGTCATGTATTTCTTCAATAATTGGTCCTTCACCGTCATCGTAGTCTTGAATGATTTTGATCTTTGCCTCATCAGCTGCTTCAGAATAAGTCTTCTTAATTGGTTTCTTTAGTTTCACTTTTCCAGACATTGACACTTCCTCTTCAGCATAGGAGTCCAAAGCAATATTAAACTCTTGGTCTACATCCTCTTTGGTCTTTGTGGTCTTTGCTCGGAAAGTAACATTTTCAACATCAGAGAACTCTGGAATGTCCACCTTCTTGCGACGTTTTAGCTTCTTAAGAGTGTATTCTTGGTCTTCTTCATCAGTAATTTGCAAAGGTTTAGGCTTGGCTCGTTGACTAACCATGAACTCTTCAACGTCATCGCCTTCTTCGTATTCTTCCTCCAGACGTTTTATAGACAATTCGGCTGCAGCTTCGTCCAAGGTTTGAGGTTTCACTGGACGTTTCTTAAGAACAGTCGCAGCTTCTTCGACGCCTTCGGTAACTGTATGTGGCTTCTTAAATGAAAGACTGAATTCAGTTTCATCAAGGTCTTCCACCGTCGGTTCGAACGGTTTCTTTGGTTTCCTTCGCATTACAACGGCTTCTTCAATGATTTCTTCCTCTTCAATCTCAATTGGCCTCTCTTCAATAACAGTTTGCTGAAGTTGTAACTCATCTGCAGCTTCTTCTACTGGTTTCTGAGGCTTCTTTTTCTTCTTGAGCTGGACAGTTTCATCGAGTGTTTCTTCAGAAATCTTCTTTTCCTTTGGAAGCTTGACATCAACAGAGAAATCTTCTTCCTGTACTTCTTTGGGTTTCTTTGGCTTCAGAGTAACCTCAGCCACCACATCCTCTTCCTTAGGTGCAGCTGGCTTCTTCAGCTTAAAAGCGGCAACATCTTCAGTTTCTTCTGGTGTTGGCTTTTCTGGCTTCTTAAGTTCAATTTCTTCAACCACTTCCTCTTCTACAATTATGGGCTCAGGTGTAACTTCTTCTTCAACTTTAACGGTTAGTTCTTCAGCAGCTTCCTCAACAACTGGCTTTTTCGGTTTTTTCTTTACTATTTTAGCTTCCTCCTGTACCTCTTCAGGCTTTGGTTTTGGCTTAAGAGTAACTTCAGCTTCTGGCTCTTCAACCGGTTCAACTATTTGAAGAGGTTTCTTTGGCAAGTGTACCTCCTGTACGTCTTCTGCCTCCTGTACCTGAGGAGCTTCGAGTTGCTTTCCTTGATTTCGAATTTGTATTCAATTGGTTTCTCTTCCACCTTTTCTTCGGCTTTTCTTCCGGCTTTTCTTCAGTTTTTCTTCCGGCTTCTCTTCAATTCTTCGAGGATTTCAACTACTTCTGGTTCTGGTGTTATATCTTCGATCACAGTAACATTAAGCTCTGCGGCTGCCTCTTCTTTTTTAACTGGTTTTTTTGTCTTCTTCGTGATTTTAGCTTCCTCAGTTACTTCTTCAACTGGCTGTTTCTGTTTGATTTCGAAAACTGCTTCTGGTTCTTCTACAACCTCGGGCTGAGGAATCTTCTTCTTCTTTTGAATCGTCACTTGTTCCTCAGGCAACTCCTCGACAGTTTCCTTTTGCTCAGGAATCTTCTTCTTCTTCAGAATAGTAACTTGTTCTTCCGGCAACTCCTCGATGGTTTCCTTTGGCGCCTCAGTTTCCTTTATGCTAATCTTAAAATCTTCGGGCTTTTCTTCAAGAACGGGTTCAACAACCTCTTCCACCGTCTCGATTTCTTCAATCTCCTGAACGAGCTCTTGTGGCTGAGATACTTCATCAATAACAGTTATCTTGAGCTCTGCAGCTTCCTCTTCAGTAGGAATTTCTGGAACAATGGAAATGCTTTGGACGGCTTCCACTTCATCAACAGGCTTTGAAGTAGTAAAAGTTACTTGGGCTTCTGGCTCTTCTGTAACTTCTGGTTTTGGCTTCTTCTTGCGGTGAACCTTAACACTTTCTTCGAGAACTTCCTCAACAATTTCACGTGGTGTTTCTTCAATTACTCGGACCTTAAGTTCTTCAATGTCTCCAGGCTTTGACTCATCGACAATCGGCTCTTCGACCAACGGTTCCTCAATTGGGGCTTCTTCAATAGGTTTTTCAAGTTCTATCTCTTTCACACCAATTTCATAAGTCTTATGTTCAACATAAGGAGTTTTCTCTTCAACTGCAGGCTCTTTTTTCAATGGCTCTTCTACCGTTACTTCTTCGATAGGCTTTTCAGGTACTGTCTCTTTCACGCCAATTTCATACGACTTATATTCGACAGACGCTTCCTTTTCCTTGAATTCTGTCACAACCTCTTCTATTTCCTCAACCACTGGAACTTCGTGTGGAATTTCTTCGGTGATCTGAATCTTTAATTCATCCGCCTCAACTTCCTTTACTTTCTTTTTAGGTTTCTTTGTTTTTATTTCTGCAACCTCTGTAATTTCTTCCACGGGTTTGCTCTCTTTCAAAACAAACTCGGCTTCTGGTTCTTCAGTGGCAACGATGGATGGCTTTGGCTTCTTAACAGTAAATGCTGCAACAGTTGGCTCGTCTGGTTGCTCAGCATCCGTTTCCGATACTCGAATAGCATATTCTTCCGGTATTTCTTCAGTCGGAACTGTTTCCTTGTCGACAACTTCTACTTGCGAGCTCAACTATTTTTTCTTCAGGAACGGTTACTTCTTCAACAACCTTTATGTCATGACTAGCGACTTCCTCAGTTTTCTTGGGCTTCTTGGTTTTCTTTGGCTTGATTTCAGCTTCAACATTACTCTCTTCGGTAGGCGTTGGTTCCGTCATTACGAACTCCGCTTCCACTGGTTCTGGTTCTTTTGATTTTGGAGTAATCATAACTTCTTCAGGAACATCTTCATCCGGCTGCTCTGTCAGCTCAATTACTTTTTCTACGAGAGATTCCTTAACAGAAATTTCGTAAGAATCAAATTGCTCAACCAATTTGGGTGCCGGCTTTTCGTCCTTGTCTTTTGGTTTTTCTTCAATTATTTTCGCTGGTTTCATTTGAGGGGCCTCTGTTTCAGTCACTTGGAATTCGAAAGATTTCGGCTTCGTTTCTTCAACCTTCTCCTTTTCTTCTTTTTGAACAATCTGTTCCAATTTCTGTTCCTCAGGTTGGACCTCTAATTGTTTCACCACGTCCTGTTCCACTTCCTTCACATCTTCCACAGGCTTCTTTTTCGACTTCTTCTTGACAACGACTTCTTGCTCCTGCGGCTGTGGTTCCGTTAATTTCAATTCGACTTCAAAGTGTTCACTTTCTTCTTCGGGTTTCTGAACAGGTATCACCACTTCAGCAGTTGTTTCTTCAGGCTCTGGTACAATTTCTTTTGGCTCTTGTAGTGTGACCTCAAATTCTTCGGGCTGCTCTGGCTTAGGTTTCTTCTTTCTGGTTACAACCTTTTCTTCGACAACCTCCTCAGTAGTTACTTCCCTTTCATCGAAATCAACTACTCTGACTTGATGTTCTTTCGGAGCTTCTTCAGGCTCTAAGACAGTTGTTGTAATTGTGTACTCAACTGGGATGTCTTCAGGTACTTCTACTGGCTGAGGGACTTCTTCGACGATTTCGACTTCTGCTACAGGAACTTCTTTTGGTTTCTTTTGTTTTACCTTGACTTCTTTGGGCTTCTCAACATCTTCAATCTTTTCAATGGTAAATTCTTCTTCCTTAACAGAAATTTCAAATTCTGGTTTCTCCTCTGTAGTCGTTTCTTCCTCTTGTTGTTGTACGGGCTTCGATTTTGACTTCTTCGGTTTTTTAACTTCATCTTGAGGCTTGGATACCTTTTCCTCAGGCTTTGGTTCCTCGACCGTTGCCTTTACAGTAACGTCTTCCTCTAATGGTTCTTCAGAAGCCTTTTTAATTGGTTTTAATTTAATCTGAGAGTCAGTCTCCTCTGGTGCCACACTTTCTGGCTTGCGGAACTTAATTTCTTCTTCGGGCACATCTTCTTGTTCTTTCGGTTTTCCAGGAACAATATGAGTAATTTCCGTATCTTGCTCTGGTTTTGATTTTTCTTTTGGCTTGTATTTGGTTTTACTTGGCTTCTTTTGCTTTTCTGGCTTTTCAGGTTGTTCCACTTGCTCAAGTTCCTCAGGGATATACTCGGGCCGCTCATAATCAATTGGTTCAAATGGCTCCACCTGAATATCTTGTTCTTTTGGCAGCTTTGGTTGTTCCTCTGTAATAACCACATCCTTTTCTTTCGGTTTCTTTTCAATTTCTTCTTCACTTTCAATGGGCTTCTGTGGTATCTTTTTGAGCGTAACATTTTCAGGTGCATCTTCTTCCTTTGGCTTCTTTTTGCCCTTACCAATCTTAAGCTTAACTTCGTCAGGACTTTCCTCTGGTTTTGGCACCTTTTCAGGTTTCTGATATGGTTGCTTTTCTTCGGGCTCCTCCTCACTACTAACATATTTCTCATACTTCTCAAGCTCCACCTTCTCTAAGTCATCCTTTATTTTCTTTATTTTCTTTGTCTTATGTGGCTTAAACTTGAGTAGCGCTTCCGCTTCCTCAATGTTGCGTGAGAGGTCACCATTCTGCTTTATTGAACCAATCTCGGCCATCTTTGGTACAATTGGTGCTGGCGGATACTCAACTATTTCCATGCGTGCCTTAAGTCTGAATTTGGGAGCTGCATCGTTTGTTCTTCAGCTGGTTTTTCCTTACGTTTGCTGGGCTTCAACTTCACAGTCTTGGGAACATCTGCGGCTTCAACTATTGTAACCTTTGTGGGCTTCTGTTCTCTCCTTTCAATTTTCATTGGCTCTAGAGTAGCGAATTCTGGTTTCAGTTTCTTGGGTAAATCAAATTCGACCTTTTCGTATTTTTCCAACTCTGTTTTCTCAATTTCTTGTTCAAGCAACTTTTGAATTATGTCATCGTGTTCATTGGTCTTCTTTTTCACAATCTTCTTCTTCTTTGCCTTTGGCTTCGTGACGTCCTCCATAGCTTCCTCGGCTGTCGGTTGTTTATCCTCCTCGTCGACTTCTTCGTCGATGGGTTGAGACTCCTCGATTTCAGAAAATTCATCGATAACTCTAACCTCCAAGATCTTGTCGGGCTGCTCTTTTATTTCAACGGGCTCTTCTTCGATTATGCTTATGTGATAATCCTCATAAGTTTCTGGTGCTTCACCTGTTATAGAAATGCATAAGTGTTAAGTAATATACAATCCTTTCAACTACATTTTGAATCCGAGCATTGCTTTCGCAGAAGAATGCAAGCAATCCTTGAGCTTTATAAATTTTTAAATATTTACAACTAGAACGCTTGTCCAATACAAAAGGATATTTCCTAAATAGTTAAAATTTGTACATATTTTTTATATATTTCGAAACAGTTAGTCATTTTACAGAATATTCGTATTATTAATGTGGAATATTATTAATTATAGAAGGCAATCAAGAAATTTAGTACAAATTATTTGGATTAAAAAGCATGCATTATTTTGGTGTTAAATTTGTTTGGTAATAGTATTTTTATATAGGTATCAAATTTGAACGGGCGTATGTTTATAACTTACTCTGTGCTCAAATTAGTGAGCACAGAATCAGCATAGACAGGAGGGAGAGAGAGAAAGAAAGAGAGAGAGAGAGATAATAAGAGAGAAATAGGAAGGCATAGGTGCGAAATAATGGAAGTCAACGTTGTTTTTCAAGGAATAAACAAAGGCAAAAGACACAGAGAAAGGAGCAGGTGCTGCGTGTGCGATGTAAATCTTAAGGCTCCAGAAACTCTCTTCTAATAACTTACTTGTTTCAACGCTTTTAACTGTGTCTGGCTTAGCTTTCTTATGTTTAACTGTTTTTTGAACTGTTTCTTTAGTGTCATCTTGAGTAGATATCTCATCTTGTGCGCTTGGTGTAATTTGTGCAGTGGCTGTGTCCTCGGGGTGTGCAATTTGAGTTGGTGTACCTTCCGTAACGTCTTCAGTCTCTAAAGTAGTCTCTTCTGTTGGTTTGTCTTGTGTTTGTTCAGTTATGTCAAATGGTTTTTGCTTAGGCGTTTTGGTCTTTTTAGGTTTGATTGAGTCAAGAACTGCTAATGGGGTTTCGGGCTCGTCAGATTTTACCTCTGCTGGAACACGTTTTGTTGGCCCACTATCTTTAGGTTTTTCTGGCATTTCAGTTTTTTCATACACCTCCATTTCGGTCTTTGGTATATCTTCCTCCAAAAGTTTTTTAACGTAATCATCTAAATCATCCTTTTTAACCTTCTTTACAGATTTCTTTGGCTTTGGTTTTGGTTTTTCATCCTTTGGCTCTGCTTGTTGAACTTCGATTGATTCATCTGGTACTACTTCTGGTTCTTCGTCGACAATAACAGTAACGGTATCCACATCATCACTTTCAATTGTTGTAATTTTAAAGGTGGTGTCCTCTTTAGGTCCCTTCTTTTTCAATACTCGCTTAGTTGTTTTCTCTTGAACTGGGTGGCCTTCCTCAGTAATTTTTTCTGTGATTTGTACTTCTTCCGGTTGTATTTCTATAACTTCCAGCACCTTAGGCTCTTCCAATATTTCCTCTTCGATAATCTTAATTTCAGCCAATGGTTCTGGTAAGGACTCTTCTGCCTTTGGTGAGTCCTTTGTTTTAGGCTTTTTGTCTTTCTTTGGTTTTTCAGTTGGTGAATCCTCTGCTACTTTAACGATTTCAGTTTTAGTTGGTTTTTCTTTAGGTGTTGATTCGAACTCAAATTTCTCATATTTCTCTAGTTCAGCTTTGGGAGCTTCCATGTCTATTAGTTTTTGTATGTAGTCATGAATATCATCCTTTTTGACTTTCTTTGTTTTCTTTTTGGGCTCCTTCGGTTTTTCTTCTTCATGTGGTTGTTCTGGCTCGTATTCCACAATAGTGATTTCCGCATCGGGCTGATCATCAGTTACTACTTCAATGATTTCAATAACTTCGTCAGTTGTTCCCTTTGGGCGCTTAATCTTACGTTTTGTTGTAACAACCGTATGGACCTTGCCAGCCTCGTCTGTGGTTTCTTCTGCTTTCGTTTCACTTTCTATAATTTCAACCGTAAACGGAAGGTTTTCGGGTTGTATGATACTTTCCTTCACAGATATTTCGTAAGCTAATTCTTCTGGTTGAAGCTGTTTTTCCTTAACCTTTTTCGGCTTCTTTTCCAATCTTTCCTCCGGCTTAGTTTCTTCTTCCATGAAAGTAACATTATATATTTTCTCTTCTGGCTCTTCAACATCAGACTCCTTTTCGACAATATCCAATGGCTTATCAGCGGTTTCTTCCACAGGTTGCTCTTCAAGAACTTTAACCTTTTGTTTTGAAGGTTTCTTCTTTTTCTCAGGTACTTTAATGGCTTCAGGTATTTCAACTTCTTGATCAGGTTCGATACTGGGAACTTCTTCCACCACTTCAACCACAGCTTCTTCACTTGGTTCTTTTTCGGGCTGGAATTCAACAATATCTATTTTATCTTCCGGCATTGACTCGCCTTCTAACGTTGGTACTTTTCCCTTCTTTTTGATTTTCTTTGGTTTTTCAACAGCTAGCTTAGGCACTGTATCCTCGATAATATCAACAACATCAGAAGGCTCTTCCGTTGGCACATCTTCGTCAATCACTGTTTTAATGAAATCATCGATATCATCCTTTTTAATTTTTTTGGTACGTTTTTGCTTTACTGTAACTTCAGCTTGATCTTTGGTTTCGTTTGGACTTGAAGTAACGATAGTAACTTCGGATTCATCTGTATCCTTGTCGTGGACAACTGTTATTTCATGAATTATCTCTTCTGGACCCTTTTTATGCTTTATTTTCTTTGTTTTGACCTCCTTTATTTTGATTTCGCCCAACTCATCCGGAATCGGCTGATTTTCAACAAATTCTTCCAGAATTGTAACTTCAAAGCCTGGTTCTTTTGGCTTTGGTGCTTCAAATTCTGTAATTTTGACCATCAATTGTGTTTCTTCTTCAGTGGTTTCTAATGGACCAGTTTTTTCTTCAGGTACTTCTGAAATTGATTCTGTAACGGTGTCCTCTGGTTGTTCTTCTGTAATTTTAATATTCTTTACAGGTTTCTTCTTTTTCATTTTTACTGGTTCATCGATATCTATCTTTTCGTATTTCTCCAATTCTGATTTTGGTATATCCTGTTCAATTAGTTTTTGTATATAATCATGTATGTCATCCTTTGCAACCTTTTTAGTTTTCTTTACCTTCTTTGGCTTTTTCTTGTTCAGGCATTTTTTCGACTTCTTCTTCTGCTTCTTGTGTAGTTACCGTGACTTCATATTCTGGCACTCCATCCTTCAAAGTTTCGACAATTTCTATTATATCTTCTTTGGGGCCCACTTGCTTTCTGATTTTGCGTTTAGTTACGACATTCTTTGTCGTTTCGCCATGATCGTCTTGTTCTTCAACTATTTCTGGTAAGGTTTCGATTTCTTCTATTTTGAAAATTGGTTCTTCTGTTGGCTCTACCTCTTCTGATTCTGGTAAAACAAATTCAGGCTCTGGGTGCTCGATCACCTCTGTTTTGTCTGTTGAAGATACCTTTACAAGATAGTCTTCATTTTCATCCGACTCAGTGCTTATGATTGCTTTTGGCTTTGTGTGTTTTTTCGGCTTTTTGGGTTTTTTGTCCTCAGTTGTGACTTCATCCTCAACACCTATTGTGTATTCAGTATGTTCTTCTGGGGTTTCCTGAGTTTCCCCTACCGGTACCTCATCCACAACATCTTCTATTTGAGGCTTTTCATGCTCAATTTCTTCATGCTCACTGAATTTATATTCCTTTGGAGACTTTTTGGACTTCTTCGGCTTGTCTTCAGCGATTTCCTTTACTTCTTCTGTGATCGTTTCAACAGGGAACTCTTGCTCAAACTCGTCAATAACATTTATAATATATTCATGTACATCGTCCTTTTTAAGTTTTTTAGGTTTCTTTATTACTTTTTGTTCAACGATTGGTGTTTCATCAGCTATGGATGGCTTACTTTCCGTGAGCTCAACGACTGTCACTTCAGCCATGGGTTGATCGTCGCTAGTAGTTTCGGTTATCTCAAACACACTTTGCTTGGAACCCTTCCTATGCATAACCTTACGTTTCTTAACAGTAACTTCTTTCAGAACACCATCTGTAGTAGGCTGCTGTACAATTTCGGTGGATTCTGCTATTTCATCTAAGACTATCGGGACCTTATCAACCTTTTTCTTTTTTTGGTGTCTTTTCTTTTTTAGGTTCTATTGTCGGTATGTCAGTGATCTCTTCAGTGTATTGTGTAGGTTCTAACATTTCGTCCAAAACATTTGCTAAATATTTTGTTTGTTCCTCTGGCTCCAAGGGAGCATCATCTGTAATATCCAATATAACAGATTGTTTATCTTCTTCTATAAGCTCAGGTACTATTTCCGAAACATCAAACTCATGAACGGTGACGGGGAGACCATCGATTATTTCCACACTCTTTTTGTGATGAGTCTTGACCTTTTTCTTAGGCTTGGGCTTTGTTTCGATATCCGTTGGCTCATATTGCTCAAGATCAGTTTTTGTGATTTCTTGATCAATAAGCTCTTGAATGTATTTATCTAAATCATCCTTAACTGCCTTCTTCTTTTTCATTTTCTGAATTACTTTTACTGGCTGTTCCTTTTCCAACGTGGCATCGTCTACAGGTAATTCGATGGTAGTCACTTCAATGTCAGCTTCTGGCTTATTTTCTTGATAGGTTTCCGTAATTTCAATCAAATACTCCTTCGGTCCTTCCTTTTTCTTAAGCTTTTTCGTAGTTTTGACTTGCTTAACCTTTTCTCCTTCTTCATTTACGATATCTTCGATTGTCGTTTCAGGAGCAAGTTCTTCAATACGAATAATGTGCTCGACAGGTTTCTTGCTAGGTTTTTTAGGCTTAGTCGTTTTTGGCTTGATTTGTGAAACTTCATTTTCAACATCTTCCAAGGGAATTTCCTCAGCTTGGATAAACTCTTCAGTTTTTTCTAATGGCTCTGTAAACTCTTCCACTACATTAATCACATAGCTTTCGACGTCCTCACGCTTGAGTTTCTTTGGCTTTTTGATTGGTGACTTAGGTTTCTCAGGTTGCCTTTCTGTCTCATTGGGTTTTTCATCTTCGGTAATCTCAACGATGGTAACTTCTGCCAAAGGCTCTTCATTAGTAGAAGTTTCTGTTATTTCGAAAACATGTTCCTTTGGACCTTGCTTCCGCACGATCTTACGCTTCTTAACTTGAACTTCTTTGGTTGTACCGTCGTCTTCCACTACCTTTGTAACTTCCACTGTTTCCGCAATATCTTCAATACTGACTGGTTCCTGGTCGACGACTGCCACCTTAGATTTCTTTTCCTTCTTTGGCTTATGCTTGGGCTGTTCTGGAGTCTCCTCAAACTCTTCGAAGGGAATTTCCTCTTCAGGCTTTTCTAATGGCTCTGTAAACTCTTCCACTACATTAATCACATAGTTTTCGACGTCCTCACGCTTGAGTTTCTTTGGCTTTTTGATTGGTGTCTTAGGTTTCTCAGGTTGCCTTTCTGTCTCATTGGGTTTTTCATCTTCGGTAATCTCAACGATGGTAACTTCTGCCAAAGGCTCTTCATTAGTAGAAGTTTCTGTTATTTCGAAAACATGTTCCTTTGGACCTTGCTTCCGTACGATCTTACGCTTCTTAACTTGAACTTCTTTGGTTGTACCGTCGTCTTCCACTACCTTTGTAACTTCCACTGTTTCCGCAATATCTTCAATACTGACTGGTTCCTGGTCGACAACTGCCACCTTAGATTTCTTTTCCTTCTTTGGCTTATGCTTGGGCTGTTCTGGAGTCTCCTCAAACTCTTCGAAGGGAATTTCCTCTTCAGGCTTTTCTAATGGCTCTGTAAACTCTTCCACTACATTAATCACATAGTTTTCGACGTCCTCACGCTTGAGTTTCTTTGGCTTTTTGATTGGTGTCTTAGGTTTCTCAGGTTGCCTTTCTGTCTCATTGGGTTTTTCATCTTCGGTAATCTCAACGATGGTAACTTCTGCCAAAGGCTCTTCATTAGTAGAAGTTTCTGTTATTTCGAAAACATGTTCCTTTGGACCTTGCTTCCGTACGATCTTACGCTTCTTAACTTGAACTTCTTTGGTTGTACCGTCGTCTTCCACTACCTTTGTAACTTCCACTGTTTCCGCAATATCTTCAATACTGACTGGTTCCTGGTCGACGACTGCCACCTTAGATTTCTTTTCCTTCTTTGGCTTATGCTTGGGCTGTTCTGGAGTCTCCTCAAACTCTTCGAAGGGAATTTCCTCTTCAGGCTTTTCTAATGGCTCTGTAAACTCTTCCACTACATTAATCACATAGTTTTCGACGTCCTCACGCTTGAGTTTCTTTGGCTTTTTGATTGGTGTCTTAGGTTTCTCAGGTTGCCTTTCTGTCTCATTGGGTTTTTCATCTTCGGTAATCTCAACGATGGTAACTTCTGCCAAAGGCTCTTCATTAGTAGAAGTTTCTGTTATTTCGAAAACATGTTCCTTTGGACCTTGCTTCCGTACGATCTTACGCTTCTTAACTTGAACTTCTTTGGTTGTACCGTCGTCTTCCACTACCTTTGTAACTTCCACTGTTTCTGCAATATCTTCAATACTGACTGGTTCCTGGTCGACGACTGCCACCTTAGATTTCTTTTCCTTCTTTGTCTTATGCTTGGGCTGTTCGTCTGTCACCTTAATTTCGAGATCCTCAGTCTGCGGTTCCGGGGTATCATCATCCTCGACTTTCGTTACGAATGCAGGAACTTGGTCTTCTTCTGATTCAAACTCTTGTATGGTAAATTCATAGACAGTATGAGGAACACCATCAACTATTTCCGTAGTTTTTTTCTGATGTTTCTTTATCTTCTTTGGTTTCTTTGACTCCGGAGTTGAATCCGATATAGTTGTTTCAACGATACCCACTTCTGTATTTGGAATTTCCTCTTCTATTAATTGTTGAATATAAGTGTCAAGTTTTTCCGCTTTCGGCTTTTTCTTTTTGACAATTTTAATTTTGTGATTAACAGGCGTTTGAGATTCTGATTCAGGTAATATTTCTGTAGTCTCAATAACCAATTCCGCTTCTGGTTTGTTTTCTTCGTATGTCTCAATTACTTCTATTAGATATTCTTTTGCACCATCCTTCTTCTTAAGTCTGCGCTTAGTTGTTACCTTTTCAGCTTCCTCTCCTTGGTCATTGATGACTTGTTCTGTTATAGTTTCAGGAGCTAGCTCCTCAATGCGTATTGTATATTCCGAAGTCGGAACAGTCACTGGCTCTTCGATTTTTTTCTTCGTCACCTTTTTCTTTAATTTGGGTACACTTTCGGTTTGCTTAATTGAATACTCATCATGTGATGGTGTCGTGGATGTTTCAGTATCTTCAATT
The DNA here is from genome assembly GCA_035043785.1 of Drosophila planitibia. NCBI lineage: Eukaryota > Metazoa > Arthropoda > Insecta > Diptera > Drosophilidae > Drosophila > Drosophila planitibia. Next base: position 1,382,905 of record JAWNMS010000023.1, read on the forward strand.
AAATATTCTTCTTGATTCGTTTCGTCTTCGCTCTGTACCGGCTCATCTTCAATTATTGTGACTTTCTTCAGCTTAGGAGATTTCTTCTTTTTTATCCTTTGGCTTGCTTCTTGGAGTATCAGACACATCTTCTGCAGGCCTTACAATATCTTCGGAATCATCCTCAACAACTGTTGTTTTGAAACTTGTGAAATCATCTTCGTCTAAAGGTTTTATTTCAGACACTGCAGATATATCTTCCGAAATTCCGACCAAAAGTTCTGTTGGTACCTCATCAATAACGCTGACGATGTATTCCTTGAGCTTATCCTTTTTCACCTTTCTTACAATTTTTTTAGGTGTTTCGGGCTGCTTCTCCCTTGGTACATCAGAACTTTCTTCAACAATTTCAGTGGTTATAACAATAACCTTAGCTTCATCGGTATTATCATCTGGAGTTTGAGTTTCAATGATTTGAATTTCATACTGTTTGGAACCCTTTCTAGTTTTTACTTTACGTTTTTTAGTTAATTTACTTTCAGATTTTTCGACTTCTTCACCTAATTCAGGAACGGTCTCAGTGTATTCCTCCAATACAACGATGGGGAAAGTCGCCCCTATATCCATTATTATGTCGTCCACATCGTGTGTTACTTCTTCTGTATTCTCTTCCATAATTTCCTGTGGAATTGGCTGTGAGTCAATCGTGCTAATTGTGAACTGTTCATGCTCAACAGTAGTTTCTGGTTTGGTTATTAATTCCTCTTCAACTTTAGGTTGAGATTTGGGTCTCTTGACCTTTGGTTTTTTAATCGGTTCTTCCTGCGTAATACCCACTTCAAAAGATTCACCTTCGTCGACCTGCGGTTCTGTTGGCTTGCTCTTAAGCTTCTTTGGTTTCTTTGGCTTGGCATCTATTTCAGTCTTTTCATATTGCTCCAGTTCAGTTATTGGAATCTCTGCATTTATTAGCTGCTGTATATATGCATCCAAATCATTCTTCTTCATCTTCTTTGTTTTTGTTTTGGGCCTTTCAACAGTCTTTTGTGTATCAATTTCGTCCTCTGGTTCCATTGACTTTATTTGTACCTCATACAATGGCTCCTCGTCTCCTGTAGGAATAGTTTCAATAATTTCCAGAATCTCTTCCTTCTCTCCCCGTTTATGCAAGATTCTACGCTTCTTAGTATTGTTTGGAGTCTTATCATCAGGAATCATTTCCGGTTCCAGTTCAGTCAATTTGACCTCATAAAAGTCAGATATATTAGTTTCGTAGAAATTCTGTTCAGGTTCTTCTTTTAGTTCGGAAACAAAGTCATCCAATTGTTCCTTATTCATTCGCTTAACTTTCTTCTTAAGCACTTTCTCTCCCTTTGGTTCAACTTCACCAATTTCTGAACAAGTTACTGTCACTTCATATAGCTTATCATCGCTCTCATTTGGAGAAATTTCGACTATCTCAACAATATTTTCCTCCAATTCAGTCTTAAGCTTTAGTTTGCGCTTTTTCTTGGGTTCCTTTGTAGGAGCTGCGATGTCTTCAGTTCTTTCTTCTGGTTTATCTTCTGACTCTAATTCAATCACCTCAAATTTAAAGAATGATTTCGGTTCCGCCTCCTCATTTTCGACATCACTCATATGGGGTTCAAAGCCAAATTTATCATCCGTCTCTGTGGGTTTCTTTGCCTTCTTTTTCGGTTTCTTCTCTTCCGTCGTTTCTTTGGGCTTTTCAGTTATGTCCTCAGTATCGGCATCAATCTTGACAGGTTTAAGTTGGACGGTTTCAGTAGATTCAATATTTTCCGGAACTTTACCCTTGCCAATTTTCAATTTTCTATGTTCATCTTCTGGTTGATTTTTATCCTTTTTACCTCGCTTGTACTTCGGTTTTTCTGGAGTTTCATCAATTGGTTTGCTCTCATCATCAAATGATCCCAAATCTAATTCTTCTAGTTCTGTTTTTATAGGCTTTGGGTGCTTGAATTTCTTTGGACGCTTTTTCAAAACTTCCTCTGCTTCTTCTATATTGCGAGAGAGCTCACCATTATCGCGAATGGTTTCCAGTTCCATTACTGTGTACGGGAAGCAGTATGGTGCAAATGGTATAAACCTTATCCAGCTCTTAAGTTTCTTGTTTTTAAAGGATGCTTCGTTAGGTTTCTTTTCCTCTTGTGGTCTTTGTTTCGGAGTTTTCAACTTGAGCATTTGCGGAAATTCGACTACTGAGCTTATTTCAATCATTTTTGGTTTTTTAATTTCGACTTTCTCAATTTTTATAGCAGTTAGCTTCATTGGTTTTATAGACGAGTCTCTGCGAGCCCTTTGTGGATGTTCCATTTCCGTGCGCACATATGGCCGTAAGACCGTTTTCGGAATTTCCTGGTGTATCAAAAACTGTATATAATCATCCATCTCATCCCGTTTCGATGTAACCGCCTTCTTCTTTTTCTTTGGTTTTTCTTTCTTTGGCTCTTTTTCATCAGCAGTACCCTTTTCACCCTGATCTTCATCTACTACAACTTTATCCATCTTAGGCTTACGTTTCGGTTTTGGTTTGTCCTCTGGTTCCCCTGAGCCCCCCTCAACTTCCCCGGTCTCGTCAATCTGTTCAAATTGGTCTGGTTGTGTCTTTTTCTGTTTGGGCTTCTTTACTTTGGTCGGTGTTTGTATGGTGTTATCTGCAATTGCATCTTCTGGTTCTGTGATAGTGTACTCTTTGTTGTATTTGTCTGTTTGAGAAAAAATTATGTGTTTGTGTGTTAGCACTAAACTAATTGGTTAAAATTATATTTGCATTTTATATAATGCGTTAAAACACATAAACTTCGTACTTCATCAAGTTTAGTGTTTGAGATGCTAAAGTTGCTTGCATATAATGTTAACTAAATTTTTTAACAATATTTGTAATGTAGGTATTGTACGTGATTTTTTTTTTTACAAATACAACCTCAATATATATAACATACTAGAATACTTATTAAGTGTTCTAGAGAGCCGTGTTAGTAATTATGGTGCCAAAAATTGTCAAACGGCATTTCTTGTTTGTGTGTCATTTTTGTTTGTGTTATTAAATGTAAGCTACTTTGTCTCACTTTGTTTTAAAACATTTAAGTTGCAATCTCAAACCAAGTATTTAGGTGAGCTTATGAGAACCTATCGACCACGAATTTCATTCTTTTCGTTTAATTCGATTAATATATTTGTAAAACGAGAATTTTTCTCCGCAATATATATATATTTCAATATGTGTGAATTTAAAAATATGTCAAGAAAATCACCTGTTGGCTCGCTGACTTCAACAATTTCAATATTTGACTGTGTCGTGTCTTCCATTAGAGGCTCAGTATCACTGAGCACTTCCTCAACAACGATTCCTTCCTCCTGAGAAACTTTTTTATTTTCAGTTTGTATTGTGGTTTCCCCATCTTCGTTTTGTACAGATTTAAATGTTGTTATGTAAGCTGGGTGTTCCGTTTCAGTGTGTTCGGGTTGTTGTTTCTCCGCTGTGTTTGTGTTTTGATATGTATTTTCATTAATATGAAATGATTAAAAAAAATTTTATTAACTGCCAAGATATATTATTTTAGACTTAAATTAGTTTATCCATAAGATATAATTACCGGCCTCCTAAGGGCTTTATACTTTAATCTCAAAATTGTAAACTAAAAAGTATTAAATCAAAATCAAAATTTCTATACCCTCCTCATTAATAATAAAAGAATATATATATAAAGATTATGTTGCGTATACTTCAATATTAGTTCTCGTGTAAAATGTGATGTATGCATAGTGTTGTGATTTGTGTTCTTACCCTTATGTTTGTGTGGCTTTTGTTTTTTGTGTGTAGGAAGTTGTTCATCATCGAGCTTACTGATGTCAATAATATCGGCAATATTTTCATCACTAACAACGCGTAACAGTGAGAATGGCTCTTTGCCTTCTTCTTCAATAGTTTGTATTTGATAATATTCATCGTCATCTGGACCTTGTTTCTTGAATGTTCGAGTTTTGGTTGTTTTCTTTCTTGGCTTCTTATTGTCAGCTATGTCTTCAGTAACAATAATTTCTTCCGGCAACTCCTCAATAGGAATTGGTTCTGTAGAATATTCATCGATTGGGACAATTTCAACGTGCACACTTGTAATTGGTTCCATGTTTTCCTCTTCAACAGTGTTAACGGTAGTAACTTCATCATATTTATCATCAATTTTTGTTTTAAATGATCTTGTTTTAATGGTTTTCTTTTTCTTAGACCCATCGGGAGACGTGACTTCAAGTTCAGACACATGTTCTGGTAACTCAACTGATGTGTTTCCAGTTTGAATAGGCTCTGTAATCGGAAGTTCATTGATAGTTATCCGATAAATTGGTTCTCCAGAATCTTGTTCAGTAATATCAATTTCCGTTACTTCTTCCAAAAATTCATCTTTTGGTTTCTTAATGACTCGTTTTTTAGTTTTTTGAACTTTTTGCATACCATCTTTGTCAATCATTTCAGACTCAAACACTTCATCGGGCAGAACAACAATTTCTGTAAGTTTCTCTTCAGGAAGATCTGGGAAAGGTGCGTCAAAATGTTCGACTGTTACCTTTGTCTGCGGTGGTTTTTCAAATTCCTCGACCGTTTGAATTTTGGTAACTTCCATATTATTCCCTTGCACCTTTTTAATAATTTTGGTCTTAATGACTGTTTTGGTGGGAGTACCATCGTCTTTTGCAGACAGAATTACCGATTTTCTTTCAGGCAATTCAAAAACAGATATATCGTCCTCAGGCTTATGAACAACAACCCTTTTCTTGAAGTTAACCTTTTTTCCAAAAGGACTCTTTATGTCAGCTTCTTCCACAGTAATAGTGGTTTCGGGCTGCTTGTCCTCTTCTTCGATAGTTTCGATTTTAGTGATCTCCTCCTTATCACCCTTAAGCTTTTTAATAACACGAGTGCGAATCTTTGTTTTCTTCGGTTTGCCGTCCTCGGTTAGAGTTTCAACCACACGAACCTCTTCCGGAAATTCCTTGATTTCTTCTGGTTCCTGGAGAGGTACCTCTTCCACGGTGACAGTTGTCTCAGGAAGCTTATCATCTTCTTCAACTATCTCGATCTTGGTAACTTCTTGCATGTCGCCCTTAACCTTCTTGATAACACGAGTGCGTATCTTCTTCTTCCTTGGCTTGCCGTCTTCGGTAATAGTTTCGACAACACGAACTTCCTCTGGAAGTTCTTTGACTTCTTCAGGCTGTTCTTCTTCAAACGGAATCTCTTCCACTGTGACAGTTGTTTCTGGTTGTTTGTCATCCTCTTCGACGGTTTGGATCTTTGTCACCTCTTGCTTGTCACCCTTAACCTTCTTGATAACACGTGTGCGTATCTTCTTCTTCTTTGGCGTACCGTCTTCGGTAATAGTTTCAACAACACGAACTTCCTCTGGAAGTTCCTTGATTTCTTCAGGCTGTTCTTCTTCCACAGGGACCTCTTCCACAGTGACAGTGGTTTCCGGTTCTTTGTCATCCTCCTCGACGGTTTCGATCTTGGTAATTTGTTGTTTGTCACCCTTAACCTTCTTGATAACACGTGTGCGTATCTTCTTCTTCTTTGGCGTACCGTCTTCGGAAATAGTTTCAACAACACGAACTTCCTCTGGAAATTCCTTGACTTCTTCAGGCTGTTCTTCTTCAAACGGAATCTCTTCCACTGTGACAGTTGTTTCTGGTTGTTTGTCATCCTCTTCGACGGTTTGGATCTTTGTCACCTCTTGCTTGTCACCCTTAACCTTCTTGATAACACGTGTGCGTATCTTCTTCTTCTTTGGCGTACCGTCTTCGGTAATAGTTTCAACAACATGAACTTCCTCTGGAAGTTCCTTGATTTCTTCAGGCTGTTCTTCTTCCACAGGAGCCTCTTCGACAGTGACAGTTGTTTCCGGTTCTTTGTCATCCTCCTCGACGGTTTCGATCTTGGTAACTTCTTGTTTGTCACCCTTAATCTTCTTGATAACACGTGTGCGGATCTTCTTCTTCTTTGGCGTACCGTCTTCGGTAATAGTTTCAACAACACGAACTTCCTCTGGGAGTTCCTTGATTTCTTCAGGCTGTTCTTCTTCCACAGGAATCTCTTCCACAGTGACAGTTGTTTCCGGTTCTTTGTCATCCTCCTCGACGGTTTCGATCTTGGTAACTTCTTGTTTGTCACCCTTAATTTTCTTGATAACACGAGTGCGTATCTTCTTTTTCTTAGGCTTGCCGTCTTCGGTGATAGTTTCAACAACATGAACTTCCTCTGGAAGTTCCCTGATTTCTTCAGGCTGTTCTTCTTCCACAGGAATCTCTTCCACAGTGACAGTTGTTTCCGGTTGTTTGTCATCCTCCTCGACGGTTTCGATCTTGGTAACTTCTTGTTTGTCACCCTTAATCTTCTTGATAACACGTGTGCGTATCTTCTTCTTCTTTGGCGTACCGTCTTCGGTAATAGTTTCAACAACACGAATTTCCTCTGGGAGTTCCTTGATTTCCTCAGGCTGTTCTACTTCCATACGGAACCTCTTCCACAGTGACAGTTGTTTCCGGTTCTCTGTCATCCTCCTCGACGATTTCGATCTTGGTAACTTCTTGTTTGTCACCCTTAATTTTCTTGATAACACGAGTGCGTATCTTCTTTTTCTTAGGCTTGCCGTCTTCGGTGATAGTTTCAACAACATGAACTTCCTCTGGAAGTTCCCTGACTTCCTCTGGAAGTTCCCTGACTTCCTCAGGCTGTTCTTCTTCCACAGGGACATATTCAACTGTAACAGTTGTCTCTGGTTGCTTGTCATCCTCCTCGACGGTTTCGATCTTGGTAACTTCTTGTCTGTCACCCTTAATCTTCTTGATAACACGTGTGCGTATCTTCTTCTTCTTTGGCTTGCCGTCTTCGGTAATAGTTTCAACAACACGAACTTCCTCTGGAAGTTCCTTGACTTCTTCAGGTTGTTCCTCTTCCACAGGAATCTCTTCCACTGTGACCGTTGTCTCAGGTTCCATATCATCCTCCTCGACGGTTTCGATCTTGGTAACTTCTTGTTTGTCACCCTTTACCTTCTTGATAACACGTGTGCGTATCTTCTTCTTCTTTGGCTTGCCGTCTTCGCTAATAGTTTCAACCACACGAACTTCCTCTGGAAGTTCCTTGACTTCTTCAGGCTGTTCTTCTTCCATAGGAATCTCTTCCACAGTGACAGTTGTTTCCGGTTCTTTGTCATCCTCCTCGACGGTTTCGATCTTGGTAACTTCTTGTTTGTCACCCTTAATTTTCTTGATAACACGAGTGCGTATCTTCTTTTTCTTAGGCTTGCCGTCTTCGGTGATAGTTTCAACAACATGAACTTCCTCTGGAAGTTCCCTGACTTCCTCAGGCTGTTCTTCTTCCACAGGGACATATTCAACTGTAACAGTTGTCTCTGGTTCTTGTCATCCTCCTCGACGGTTTCGATCTTGGTAACTTCTTGTTTGTCACCCTTAATCTTCTTGATAACACGAGTGCGTATCTTCTTTTTCTTTGGCTTGCCGTCTTCGGTGATAGTTTCAACAACACGAACTTCCTCTGGAAGTTCCCTGACTTCTTCAGGTTGTTCTTCTTCCACAGGAATCTCTTCCACTGTGACCGTTGTCTCTGGTTCTTTATCATCCTCCTCGACGGTTTCGATCTTGGTAACTTCTTGTTTGTCACCCTTTATCTTCTTGATAACACGAGTGCGTATCTTCTTTTTCTTTGGCTTGCCGTCTTCGGTGATAGTTTCAACAATACGGACTTCCTCTGGAAGTTCCTTGACCTCCTCAGGTTGTTCTTCTTCCACAGGAATCTCTTCCACTGTGACCGTTGTCTCTGGTTCTTTATCATCCTCCTCGACGGTTTCGATCTTGGTAACTTCTTGTTTGTCACCCTTTATCTTCTTGATAACACGAGTGCGTATCTTCTTTTTCTTTGGCTTGCCGTCTTCGGTGATAGTTTCAACCACACGAACTTCCTCTGGAAGTTCCTTGACCTCTTCAGGTTGTTCTTCTTCCACAGGAATCTCTTCCACTGTGACCGTTGTCTCTGGTTCTTTATCATCCTCCTCGACGGTTTCGATCTTGGTAACTTCTTGTTTGTCACCCTTAATTTTCTTGATAACACGAGTGCGTATCTTCTTTTTCTTTGGCTTGCCGTCTTCGGTGATAGTTTCAACAACACGAACTTCCTCTGGAAGTTCCCTGACTTCTTCAGGTTGTTCTTCTTCCACAGGAATCTCTTCCACTGTGACCGTTGTCTCTGGTTCTTTATCATCCTCCTCGACGGTTTCGATCTTGGTAACTTCTTGTTTGTCACCCTTAATCTTCTTGATAACACGAGTGCGTATCTTCTTTTTCTTTGGCTTGCCGTCTTCGGTGATAGTTTCAACCACACGAACTTCCTCTGGAAGTTCCCTGACTTCTTCAGGCTGTTCTTCTTCCACAGGAATCTCTTCCACAGTGACCGTTGTCTCTGGTTCTTTATCATCCTCCTCGACGGTTTGGATCTTGGTAACTTCTTGCTTGTCACCCTTTACCTTCTTGATAACACGTGTGCGTATCTTCTTCTTCTTTGGCGTACCGTCTTCGGTAATAGTTTCAACCACACGAACTTCCTCTGGAAGTTCCTTGACCTCTTCAGGTTGTTCTTCTTCCACAGGAATCTCTTCCACAGTGACAGTTGTCTCTGGTTCTTTGTCATCCTCCTCGACGGTTTCGATCTTGGTAACTTCTTGTTTGTCACCCTTAATCTTCTTGATAACACGAGTGCGTATCTTCTTTTTCTTAGGCTTGCCGTCTTCGGTGATAGTTTCAACAACACGAACTTCCTCTGGAAGTTCCTTGACTTCTTCAGGTTGTTCCTCTTCCACAGGAATCTCTTCCACGGTGACCGTTGTCTCTGGTTGTTTGTCATCCTCCTCGACGGTTTCGATCTTGGTAACTTCTTGTTTGTCACCCTTAACCTTCTTGATAACACGAGTGCGTATCTTCGTTTTTCTTTGGCTTGCCGTCTTCGGTGATAGTTTCAACAACACGAACTTCCTCTGGAAGTTCCCTGACTTCTTCAGGCTGTTCTTCCACAGGAATCTCTTCCACTGTGACCGTTGTCTCTGGTTCCTTATCATCCTCCTCGACGGTTTCGATCTTGGTAACTTCTTGTTTGTCACCCTTAACCTTCTTGATAATACGAGTGCGTATCTTCTTCTTCTTTGGCTTGCCGTCTTCGGTGATAGTTTCAACCACACGGACTTCCTCTGGAAGTTCCCTGACTTCTTCAGGCTGTTCTTCTTCCACAGGAACCTCTTCCACTGTGACAGTTGTCTCTGGTTCTTTGTCATCCTCCTCGACGGTTTCGATCTTGGTAACTTCTTGTTTGTCACCCTTAACCTTCTTGATAACACGAGTGCGTATCTTCTTCTTCTTTGGCTTGCCGTCTTCGGTGATAGTTTCAACAATACGGACTTCCTCTGGAAGTTCCCTGACTTCTTCAGGCTGTTCTTCTTCCACAGGAATCTCTTCCACTGTGACCGTTGTCTCTGGTTCCTTATCATCCTCCTCAACGGTTTCGATCTTGGTAACTTCTTGTTTGTCACCCTTAACCTTCTTGATAATACGAGTGCGTATCTTCTTCTTCTTTGGCTTGCCGTCTTCGGATGATAGTTTCAACCACACGGACTTCCTCTGGAAGTTCCCTGACTTCTTCAGGTTGTTCTTCTTCCACAGGAATCTCTTCCACTGTGACCGTTGTCTCTGGTTCCTTATCATCCTCCTCGACGGTTTCGATCTTGGTTAACTTCTTGTTTGTCACCCTTAATCTTCTTGATAACACGAGTGCGTATCTTCTTTTTCTTAGGCTTGCCGTCTTCGGTAATAGTTTCAACAACACGGACTTCCCTCTGGAAGTTCCCTGACTTCTTCAGGCTGTTCTTCTTCCACAGGAATCTCTTCCACTGTGACCGTTGTCTCTGGTTCCTTATCATCCTCCTCGACGGTTTCGATCTTGGTAACTTCTTGTTTGTCACCCTTAACCTTCTTGATAATACGAGTGCGTATCTTCTTCTTCTTTGGCTTGCCGTCTTCGGTGATAGTTTCAACAACACGAACTTCCTCTGGAAGTTCCCTGACTTCTTCAGGCTGTTCTTCCACAGGAATCTCTTCCACTGTGACCGTTGTCTCTGGTTCCTTATCATCCTCCTCGACGGTTTCGATCTTGGTAACTTCTTGTTTGTCACCCTTAACCTTCTTGATAATACGAGTGCGTATCTTCTTTTTCTTAGGCTTGCCGTCTTCGGTGATAGTTTCAACAACACGAACTTCCTCTGGAAGTTCCCTGACTTCTTCAGGCTGTTCTTCCACAGGAATCTCTTCCACTGTGACCGTTGTCTCTGGTTCCTTATCATCCTCCTCGACGGTTTCGATCTTGGTAACTTCTTGTTTGTCACCCTTAACCTTCTTGATAATACGAGTGCGTATCTTCTTTTCTTTGGCTTGCCGTCTTCGGTGATAGTTTCAACCACACGAACTTCCTCTGGAAGTTCCTTGATATCGTCAGGCTGTTCTTCTTCCACAGGGGTCTCTTCGACAGTGACTCTTGTCTCCGGTTGTTTGCCTTCCTCTTCGACGGTTTCGATCTTGGTAACTTCTTGCTTGTCACCCTTAACCTTCTTGATAATACGAGTGCGTATCTTCTTCTTCTTTGGCTTGCCGTCTTCGGAGATAGTTTCAACCACACGAACTTCCTCTGGAAGTTCCTTGATATCCTCAGGCTGTTCTTCTTCCACAGGAATCTCTTCCACGGTGACAGTTGTTTCTGGTTGTTTGTCATCCTCCTCGACGGTTTCGATCTTGGTAACTTCTTGTTTGTCACCCTTAACCTTCTTGATAATACGAGTGCGTATCTTCTTTTTCTTAGGCTTGCCGTCTTCGGTGATAGTTTCAACAACACGAACTTCCTCTGGAAGTTCCCTGACTTCTTCAGGCTGTTCTTCTTCCACAGGAATCTCTTCCACTGTGACCGTTGTCTCTGGTTCCTTATCATCCTCCTCGACGGTTTCGATCTTGGTAACTTCTTGTTTGTCACCCTTAACCTTCTTGATAATACGAGTGCGTATCTTCTTCTTCTTTGGCTTGCCGTCTTCGGTGATAGTTTCAACCACACGAACTTCCTCTGGAAGTTCCTTGACTATCATCAGGCTGTTCTTCTTCCACAGGGGTCTCTTCTACAGTGACTGTTGTCTCCGGTTGTTTGCCTTCCTCTTCGACGGTTTCGATCTTGGTAACTTCTTGTTTGTCACCCTTAACCTTCTTGATAATACGAGTGCGTATCTTCTTCTTCTTTGGCTTGCCGTCTTCGGAGATAGTTTCAACCACACGAACTTCCTCTGGAAACTCTTTGATTTCTTCAGGCTGTTCTTCTTCCACAGGAACCTCCTCCACGGTGACAGTTGTCTCTGGTTGTTTGTCATCCTCCTCGACGGTTTCGATCTTGGTAACTTCTTGCTTGTCACCCTTAATCTTCTTGATAACACGAGTGCGTATCTTCTTCTTCTTTGGCTTGCCGTCTTCGGTAATAGTTTCAACAACACGAACTTCCTCTGGAAGTTCCTTGACTTCTTCAGGTTGTTCCTCTTCCACAGGAATCTCTTCCACTGTGACCGTTGTCTCAGGTTCCTTATCATCCTCCTCGACGGTTTCGATCTTGGTAACTTCTTGTTTGTCACCCTTAACCTTCTTGATAATACGAGTGCGTATCTTCTTCTTCTTTGGCTTGCCGTCTTCGGTGATAGTTTCAACCACACGAACTTCCTCTGGAAGTTCTTTGATTTCTTCAGGCTGTTCTTCTTCCACAGGAACCTCCTCCACGGTGACAGTTGTCTCTGGTTGTTTGTCATCCTCCTCGACGGTTTCGATCTTGGTAACTTCTTGCTTGTCACCCTTAATCTTCTTGATAACACGAGTGCGTATCTTCTTCTTCTTTGGCTTGCCGTCTTCGGTAATAGTTTCAACAACACGAACTTCCTCTGGAAGTTCCCTGACTTCTTCAGGCTGTTCTTCTTCCACAGGAATCTCTTCCACTGTGACCGTTGTCTCTGGTTCCTTATCATCCTCCTCGACGGTTTCGATCTTGGTAACTTCTTGTTTGTCACCCTTAACCTTCTTGATAATACGAGTGCGTATCTTCTTCTTCTTTGGCTTGCCGTCTTCGGTGATAGTTTCAACCACTCGAACTTCCTCTGGAAGTTCCTTGATATCCTCAGGCTGTTCTTCTTCCACAGGAATCTCTTCCACGGTGACAGTTGTTTCTGGTTGTTTGTCATCCTCCTCGATGGTTTCGATCTTGGTAACTTCTTGTTTGTCACCCTTAACCTTCTTGATAATACGAGTGCGTATCTTCTTCTTTTTTGGCTTGCCGTCTTCGGTGATAGTTTCAACCACTCGAACTTCCTCTGGAAGCTCCTTGATTTTCTCAGGTTGATCTTCTTCCACAGGGGTCTCTTCTACAGTGACTGTTGTCTCCGGTTGTTTGCCTTCCTCTTCGACGGTTTCGATCTTGGTAACTTCTTGCTTGTCACCCTTAATCTTCTTGATAACACGAGTGCGTATCTTCTTCTTCTTTGGCTTGCCGTCTTCGGTAATAGTTTCAACAACACGAACTTCCTCTGGAAGTTCCCTGACTTCTTCAGGCTGTTCTTCTTCCACAGGAATCTCTTCCACTGTGACCGTTGTCTCTGGTTCCTTATCATCCTCCTCGACGGTTTCGATCTTGGTTACTTCTTGTTTGTCACCCTTAACCTTCTTGATAATACGAGTGCGTATCTTCTTCTTCTTTGGTTTGCCGTCTTCGGTGATAGTTTCAACCACACGAACTTCCTCTGGAAGTTCTTTGATTTCTTCAGGCTGTTCTTCTTCCACAGGAACCTCCTCCACGGTGACAGTTGTCTCTGGTTGTTTGTCATCCTCTTCGACGGTTTCGATCTTGGTAACTTCTTGCTTGTCACCCTTAACCTTCTTGATAATACGAGTGCGTATCTTCTTTTTCTTAGGCTTGCCGTCTTCGGTGATAGTTTCAACAACACGAACTTCCTCTGGAAGTTCCCTGACTTCTTCAGGCTGTTCTTCTTCCACAGGAATCTCTTCCACTGTGACCGTTGTCTCTGGTTCCTTATCATCCTCCTCGACGGTTTCGATCTTGGTAACTTCTTGTTTGTCACCCTTAACCTTCTTGATAATACGAGTGCGTATCTTCTTCTTCTTTGGCTTGCCATCTTCGGTGATGGTTTCAACCACTCGAACTTCCTCTGGAAGCTCCTTGATTTTCTCAGGTTGATCTTCTTCCACAGGGGTCTCTTCTACAGTGACTGTTGTCTCCGGTTGTTTGCCTTCCTCTTCGACGGTTTCGATCTTGGTAACTTCTTGCTTGTCACCCTTAATCTTTTTGATAACACGAGTGCGTATCTTCTTCTTCTTTGGCTTGCCGTCTTCGGTGATAGTTTCAACCACACGAACTTCCTCTGGAAGTTCCTTGATTTCCTCAGGCTGTTCTTCTTCCACAGGAACCTCTTCCACGGTGACAGTTGTCTCCGGTTCTTTGTCATCCTCCTCGACGGTTTCGATCTTGGTAACTTCTTGCTTGTCACCCTTAATCTTTTTGATAACACGAGTGCGTATCTTCTTCTTCTTTGGCTTGCCGTCTTCGGTGATAGTTTCAACAACACGAACTTCCTCTGGCAGTTCCCTGACTTCTTCAGGCTGTTCTTCATCCACAGGAATCTCTTCCACGGTGACAGTTGTCTCTGGTTGTTTGTCATCCTCTTCGACGGTTTCGATCTTGGTAACTTCTTGTTTGTTACCCTTAATCTTCTTGATAACACGCGTGCGTATCTTCTTCTTCTTTGGCTTGCCGTCTTCGGTGATAGTTTCAACAACACGGACTTCCTCTGGAAGTTCCTTGATTTCCTCAGGCTGTTCTTCTTCCACGGAACCTCTTCCACTGTGACAGTTGTTTCTGGTTGTTTGCCATCCTCCTCGACGGTTTCGATCTTGGTAACTTCTTGCTTGTCACCCTTAATCTTCTTGATAACACGAGTGCGAATCTTCTTCTTCTTTGGCTTGCCGTCTTCGGTGATAGTTTCAACCACACGAACTTCCTCTGGAAGTTCTTTGATTTCTTCAGACTGTTCTTCATCTACAGGAATCTCCTCGACTGTGACAGTTGTCTCAGGTTGTTTGTCATCCTCCTCGATGGTTTCGATCTTGGTAACTTCTTGCTTGTCACCCTTAACCTTTTTGATAACACGCGTGCGTATCTTCTTCTTCCTTGGCTTGCCGTCTTCGCTTATAGTTTCAACCACACGAACTTCCTCTGGAAGTTCTTTGATGTCCTCAGGCTGTTCCTCTTCCACAGGAACCTCCTCCACGGTGACAGTTGTTTCTGGTTGTTTGCCATCCTCCTCGACTGTTTCGATCTTGGTAACTTCTTGTTTGTCACCTTTAACCTTCTTGATAACACGAGTGCGTATCTTCGTCTTCTTTGGCTTGCCGTCTTCGGTGATAGTTTCTACAACACGGACTTCCTCTGGAAGTTCCTTGATTTCCTCAGGCTGTTCTTCTTCCACAGGAATCTCTTCCACGGTTACAGTTGTCTCTGGTTGTTTGTCATCCTCCTCGACTGTTTCGATCTTGGTAACTTCTTGCTTGTCTCCCTTAACCTTCTTTATAAACGTGTCCGTATCTTCTTCTTCTTTGGCTTGCCGTCTTCGGTGATAGTTTCAACAACACGAACTTCCTCTGGAAGTTCCTTGATTTCCTCAGGCTGTTCTTCTTCCACAGGAATCTCTTCCACGGTGACAGTTGTCTCTGGTTGTTTGTCATCCTCCTCGACGGTTTCGATCTTGGTAACTTCTTGCTTGTCACCCTTAATCTTCTTGATAACACGAGTGCGTATCTTCTTTTTCTTTGGCTTGCCGTCTTCGGTAATAGTTTCAACCACACGAACTTCCTCTGGAAGTTCTTTGATGTCCTCAGGCTGTTCCTCTTCCACTGGAACCTCCTCCACGGTGACAGTTGTTTCTGGTTGTTTGCCATCCTCCTCGACTGTTTCGATCTTGGTAACTTCTTGTTTGTCTCCTTTAACCTTCTTGATAACACGAGTGCGTATCTTCTTTTTCTTTGGCTTGCCGTCTTCGGTAATAGTTTCAACCACACGAACTTCCTCCGGAAGTTCTTTGATTTCCTCAGGCTGTTCTTCTTCCACCGGAATCTCCTCCACTGTGACGGTTGTCTCAGGTTGTTTGTCATCCTCTTCGACGGTTTCGATCTTGGTAACTTCTTGCTTGTCACCCTTAATCTTCTTGATAACACGAGTGCGTATCTTCTTTTTCTTTGGCTTGCCGTCTTCGGTAATAGTTTCAACCACACGAACTTCCTCTGGAAGTTCTTTGATGTCCTCAGGCTGTTCCTCTTCCACAGGAACCTCCTCCACGGTGACAGTTGTTTCTGGTTGTTTGCCATCCTCCTCGACTGTTTCGATCTTGGTAACTTCTTGTTTGTCTCCTTTAACCTTCTTGATAACACGAGTGCGTATCTTCTTTTTCTTTGGCTTGCCGTCTTCGGTAATAGTTTCAACCAGACGAACTTCCTCCGGAAGTTCTTTGATTTCCTCAGGCTGTTCTTCTTCCACCGGAATCTCCTCCACTGTGACGGTTGTCTCAGGTTGTTTGTCATCCTCCTCGACGGTTTCGATCTTGGTAACTTCTTGCTTGTCACCCTTAATCTTCTTGATAACACGAGTGCGTATCTTCTTTTTCTTTGGCTTGCCGTCTTCGGTAATAGTTTCAACCACACGAACTTCCTCCGGAAGTTCTTTGATTTCCTCAGGCTGTTCTTCTTCCACAGGAATCTCCTCCACTGTGACGGTTGTCTCAGGTTGTTTGTCATCCTCTTCGACGGTTTCGATCTTGGTAACTTCTTGCTTGTCACCCTTAATCTTCTTGATAACACGAGTGCGTATCTTCTTTTTCTTTGGCTTGCCGTCTTCGGTAATAGTTTCAACCACACGAACTTCCTCCGGAAGTTCTTTGATTTCCTCAGGCTGTTCTTCTTCCACAGGAATCTCCTCCACTGTGACGGTTGTCTCAGGTTGTTTGTCATCCTCTTCGACGGTTTCGATCTTGGTAACTTCTTGCTTGTCACCCTTAATCTTCTTGATAACACGAGTGCGTATCTTCTTTTTCTTTGGCTTGCCGTCTTCGGTAATAGTTTCAACCACACGAACTTCCTCCGGAAGTTCTTTGAGTTCCTCAGGCTGTTCTTCTTCCACCGGAATCTCCTCCACGGTGACAGTTGTTTCTGGTTGTTTGCCATCCTCCTCGACTGTTTCGATCTTGGTAACTTCTTGTTTGTCACCTTTAACCTTCTTGATAACACGAGTGCGTATCTTCATTTTCTTTGGTTTGCCGTCTTCGGTAATAGTTTCAACCACACGAACTTCCTCTGGAAGTTCTTTGATTTCCTCAGGCTGTTCTTCATCCACAGGAATCTCCTCCACTGTGACGGTTGTCTCAGGTTGTTTGTCATCCTCTTCGATGGTTTCGATCTTGGTAACTTCTTGCTTGTCACCCTTAATCTTCTTGATAACACGAGTGCGTATCTTCTTTTTCTTTGGCTTGCCGTCTTCGGTAATAGTTTCAACCACACGAACTTCCTCCGGAAGTTCTTTGATTTCCTCAGGCTGTTCTTCTTCCACCGGAATCTCCTCCACGGTGACGGTTGTCTCTGGTTGTTTGCCATCCTCCTCGACGGTTTCGATCTTGGTAACTTCTTGCTTGTCACCCTTAATCTTCTTGATAACACGAGTGCGTATCTTCTTTTTCTTTGGCTTGCCGTCTTCGGTAATAGTTTCAACCACACGAACTTCCTCCGGAAGTTCTTTGATTTCCTCAGGCTGTTCTTCTTCCACAGGAATCTCCTCCACTGTGACGGTTGTCTCAGGTTGTTTGTCATCCTCTTCGACGGTTTCGATCTTGGTAACTTCTTGCTTGTCACCCTTAATCTTCTTGATAACACGAGTGCGTATCTTCTTTTTCTTTGGCTTGCCGTCTTCGGTAATAGTTTCAACCACACGAACTTCCTCCGGAAGTTCTTTGATTTCCTCAGGCTGTTCTTCTTCCACAGGAATCTCCTCCACTGTGACGGTTGTCTCTGGTTGTTTGTCATCCTCTTCGACGGTTTCGATCTTGGTAACTTCTTGCTTGTCACCCTTAATCTTCTTGATAACACGAGTGCGTATCTTCTTTTTCTTTGGCTTGCCGTCTTCGGTAATAGTTTCAACCACACGAACTTCCTCCGGAAGTTCTTTGATTTCCTCAGGCTGTTCTTCTTCCACAGGAATCTCCTCCACTGTGACGGTTGTCTCAGGTTGTTTGTCATCCTCTTCGACGGTTTCGATCTTGGTAACTTCTTGCTTGTCACCCTTAATCTTCTTGATAACACGAGTGCGTATCTTCTTTTTCTTTGGCTTGCCGTCTTCGGTAATAGTTTCAACCACACGAACTTCCTCCGGAAGTTCTTTGATTTCCTCAGGCTGTTCTACTTCCACAGGAATCTCCTCCACTGTGACGGTTGTCTCTGGTTGTTTGTCATCCTCTTCGACGGTTTCGATCTTGGTAACTTCTTGCTTGTCACCCTTAATCTTCTTGATAACACGAGTGCGTATCTTCTTTTTCTTTGGCTTGCCGTCTTCGGTAATAGTTTCAACCACCGAACTTCCTCGGGAAGTTCCTTGATTTCCTCAGGCTGTTCTACTTCCACAGGAATCTCCTCCACTGTGACAGTTGTCTCAGGTTGTTTGTCATCCTCTTCGACGGTTTCGATCTTGGTAACTTCTTGTTTATCACCCTTAACCTTTTTGATAACACGAGTGCGTATCTTCTTCTTCTTTGGCTTGCCATCTTCGGTGATAGTTTCAACCACTCGAACTTCCTCTGGAAGTTCCTTGATTACTTCAGGCTGTTCTTCGTCCACAGGAACCTCTTCTACGGTGACAGTTGTCTCTGGTTGTTTGCCTTCCTCTTCGACAGTTTCGATCTTGGTAACTTCTTGTTTATCACCCTTAACCTTTTTGATAACACGAGTGCGTATCTTCTTTTTCTTAGGCTTGCCGTCTTCTGTGATAGTTTCAACAACACGAACTTCCTCTGGAAGTTCCTTGATTTCCTCAGGCTGTTCTTCATCCACAGGAACCTCTTCTACTGTGACAGTTGTCTCTGGTTGTTTGTCATCCTCCTCGACGGTTTCGATCTTGGTAACTTCTTGTTTATCACCGTTGACCTTTTTGATAACACGGGTGCGTATCTTCTTCTTCTTTGGCTTGCCATCCTCGGTGATAGTTTCAACCACTCGAACTTCCTCTGGAAGTTCCTTGATTACTTCAGGCTGTTCTTCATCCACAGGAACCTCTTCCACTGTGACAGTTGTCTCTGGTGGTGTGTCATCCTCTTCGACGGTTTCGATCTTGGTAACTTCTTGCTTGTCACCCTTAACCTTCTTGATAATACGAGTGCGGATCTTCTTCTTCTTAGGCTTGCCATCCTCGGTGATAGTTTCAACCACTCGAACTTCCTCTGGAAGTTCCTTGATTACTTCAGGCTGTTCTTCTTCCACAGGAACCTCTTCCACTGTGACAGTTGTCTCTGGTTGTTTGTCATCCTCCTCGACGGTTTCGATCTTGGTAACTTCTTGCTTGTCACCCTTAACCTTCTTGATAATACGTGTGCGAATCTTCTTTTTCTTTGGCTTGCCATCTTCGGTGATAGTTTCAACCACTCGAACTTCCTCCGGAAGTTCCTTGATTTCTTCAGGCTGTTCTTCTTCCACAGGAACCTCTTCCACGGTGACAGTTGTCTCTGGTTGTTTGTCATCCTCCTCGACGGTTTCGATCTTGGTAACTTCTTGCTTGTCACCCTTAACCTTCTTGATAATACGTGTGCGAATCTTCTTTTTCTTTGGCTTTCCATCTTCAGTGATAGTTTCAACCACTCGAACTTCCTCTGGAAGCTCCTTGATTTTCTCAGGTTGATCTTCTTCCACAGGGGTCTCTTCTACAGTGACTATTGTTTCCGGTTGTTTGCCTTCCTCTTCGACGGTTTCGATCTTGGTAACTTCTTGCTTGTCACCCTTAATCTTTTTGATAACACGAGTGCGTATCTTCTTCTTCTTTGGCTTGCCGTCTTCGGTGATAGTTTCAACAACACGAACTTCCTCTGGAAGTTCCTTGATTACTTCAGGCTGTTCTTCATCCACAGGAACCTCTTCCACTGTGACAGTTGTCTCTGGTGGTGTGTCATCCTCTTCGACGGTTTCGATCTTGGTAACTTCTTGTTTATCACCCTTAACTTTTTTGATAACACGAGTGCGTATCTTCTTCTTCTTTGGCTTGCCATCCTCGGTGATAGTTTCAACCACTCGAACTTCCTCTGGAAGTTCCTTGATTACTTCAGGCTGTTCTTCATCCACAGGAACCTCTTCCACTGTGACAGTTGTCTCTGGTGGTGTGTCATCCTCTTCGACGGTTTCGATCTTGGTAACTTCTTGCTTGTCACCCTTAACCTTCTTGATAATACGAGTGCGGATCTTCTTCTTCTTAGGCTTGCCATCCTCGGTGATAGTTTCAACCACTCGAACTTCCTCTGGAAGTTCCTTGATTACTTCAGGCTGTTCTTCATTCCACAGGAACCTCTTCCACTGTGACAGTTGTCTCTGGTTGTTTGTCATCCTCCTCGACGGTTTCGATCTTGGTAACTTCTTGCTTGTCACCCTTAACCTTCTTGATAATACGTGTGCGAATCTTCTTTTCTTTGGCTTGCCATCTTCGGTGATAGTTTCAACCACTCGAACTTCCTCCGGAAGTTCCTTGATTTCTTCAGGCTGTTCTTCTTCCACAGGAACCTCTTCCACGGTGACAGTTGTCTCTGGTTGTTTGTCATCCTCCTCGACGGTTTCGATCTTGGTAACTTCTTGCTTGTCACCCTTAACCTTCTTGATAATACGTGTGCGAATCTTCTTTTTCTTTGGCTTTCCATCTTCAGTGATAGTTTCAACCACTCGAACTTCCTCTGGAAGCTCCTTGATTTTCTCAGGTTGATCTTCTTCCACAGGGGTCTCTTCTACAGTGACTATTGTTTCCGGTTGTTTGCCTTCCTCTTCGACGGTTTCGATCTTGGTAACTTCTTGCTTGTCACCCTTAATCTTTTTGATAACACGAGTGCGTATCTTCTTCTTCTTTGGCTTGCCGTCTTCGGTGATAGTTTCAACAACACGAACTTCCTCTGGAAGTTCCTTGATTACTTCAGGCTGTTCTTCATCCACAGGAACCTCTTCCACTGTGACAGTTGTCTCTGGTGGTGTGTCATCCTCTTCGACGGTTTCGATCTTGGTAACTTCTTGTTTGTCACCCTTAACCTTTTTGATAACACGAGTGCGTATCTTCTTCTTCTTTGGCTTGCCATCCTCGGTGATAGTTTCAACCACTCGAACTTCCTCTGGAAGTTCCTTGATTACTTCAGAGTTGTTCTTCTTCCACAGGAACCTCTTCCACTGTGACAGTTGTCTCTGGTTGCTTGTCATCCTCCTCGACGGTTTCGATCTTGGTAACTTCTTGCTTGTCACCCTTGACCTTCTTGATAATACGTGTGCGAATCTTCTTTTTCTTTGGCTTTCCATCTTCAGCGATAGTTTCAACCACTCGAACTTCCTCTGGAAGCTCCTTGATTTTCTCAGGTTGATCTTCTTCCACAGGGGTCTCTTCTACAGTGACTATTGTTTCCGGTTGTTTGCCTTCCTCTTCGACGGTTTCGATCTTGGTAACTTCTTGCTTGTCACCCTTAATCTTTTTGATAACACGAGTGCGTATCTTCTTTTTCTTCGGCTTGCCGTCTTCGGTGATAGTTTCAACAACACGAACTTCCTCCGGAAGTTCCCTGACTTCTTCAGGCTGTTCTTCTTCCACAGGAATCTCTTCCACTGTGACAGTTGTCTCAGGTTTTTTGCCATCCTCTTCAACGGTTTCGATTTTTGTAAGCTCTTGTTTGTCGCCTTTAACCTTTTTTATTAAGCGTGTGCGTATTTTTTTTGTATTTTTTTGCCCGTCTTTTGTAATTTCTTCAATAACTTGAACATTTTCAGGAATTTCCGTTATATCAACTTCATGTGTAATTTGTGTTGGTGTCGTTTGTAGTGTGTGTTTTGTGTCTGTGGCTTGTTTTGTATCTGTGTAAAAAATATGCTTTTTAGTACTTAATTTTTCATGTAGTTTATTATTGTTTTGTGTAATATGTGTTTTGAAGTTTGGGGTCAATTGGAAATGGAAGTAATACGCCTTATCTATTGAACTGCTTAAGTTTAACCTTACTAAATACTTACCCGGCTTTGCATGTTTGATTTGATTAAATTTTTTTGTTTTAAGATTTTCATACTCAATTACTGGTGTAGATTGCAATTGTGACTCAGAAGGTAACTCCAAGTCAATGTGTGGCTTGTCATGTTTTGGTGTTGTCGTAACCTTTGCATTTACAGGAAGTTCAGCCTCAAGGGGCATAATAATAGTTACATTATCGGATACAAATGATGTGTTTTGTAAAGCATTCTCTCTCTGCTCTATTGAAGGCTGTATGTTTTCCAGGTCATATGATATATTAAGATTTGTTGTTAAATTGCATATATCAACCTGATTTGTGACGTTTGTTTCATAGCTAACATTTGCATTTGTGGATAGTGTTTGGTCTTTCTTATGTAGTGTTGTGACTTGCTCTTCTGCTATAATTTGTTGATTGAGACACGAGCTATATGTCGTAATTGAAGGCTTTGCATATTCTAAATCTAATTCAGAACTGATTGTTTCAGAAAGAGTTCCTTTCTCGTGAAGTTCATTAGATAGCGCCGCGAGTTTTGTATCAGCAGTTGCATAGCAAGCACTTTCCATAGCAGGAGCTGCATTCTCTAATAAAATTTTCACATTTTCGCAGGGCTCTTGTTTGGTAACAAGTACGTTTTTATGAGCAATATTTTCTGCAATTGCTATGACCTCTTTGGGCACAGTTTCTGTAATACTGCCTAGAGACGGTATAACAGTTACCTCTTCCACAACCGAAACCTTTAAGTCTGATAGCACATCTGATGTTGATTTTGCACTCAGGGGCTGAAAGTCGCCATGTCCTTTAATATTTTCGTATACGCTAACAGTGGATGTTTCAACTGGCTTGGTACAACTTTCAACAAAATTAATTCGAGGCGTAGAGAATTTACTTTCCTCAATTTCAATATTAGGAGAATCTTCATAGGCCAATTGCTCTGAAATTGTTGTTGCCTCATTTGAAGACTCACATATTATATTAGCATTAACTTGTGTTGGTATATGTAGATCGTAGTTTTCTTGTATGGAGCTAACGCTAACAACTTCCTCGGTTATCAATGATTCTTGCTCTGTATTGGATATCTGAACAGTATTTTTTGTATAAGATAGGGGAAGCATGTCATCTTCTTTGATATATGAAGCTTGTATCGTTGTAACATTCGCATGTTTTGTTTCTTTTTCACCGACTATAGCGATGTGTCCTTCATTTGGATGCTCATCTTTCAGATCCACGGCTTTTTCGTAGGCCTCAACTTGTGATACAGTTTTATGCATTTGTGATGGGGTGGTAACAGTACTAGTCATTTCTTGAGCATCGACAGTCGGCACTCTTAAATTACCAACATTTTCTATTGGTATAACCTCGGAAATTAGCGTTTCACGTTGTGTACCTTCTATAAAAGATTTACCATAACCAACTTGATGATTGTCCAAGAATGTATCCTCTTTTTGCAGGATAATCTCATCCATATGAACGTTTAATTTGTTGGCATCAGTCAAAACAAAAGGGTGGACTTGCGCCTTCTGCGTGTTGTATTCGGTATGTTTAATATTCTCCGAAAGTTCTAAGGGCATCACATCTGTTGTTGTTGTATACTGAATAATATCACTAAAAATTGGTTTGGCAATAACTTCCTGAGACTCTGTGTGTTGTATTTCAGACTCCTTTTGAAATATGCTGGATTGTACTGATTCGGAAATTGTTTTGAACATAACATTTAAAGACTCTGTTGCTTTTGCTGCAAATTTATCGTGAGGAGAAATAGGTTCTGTGCCTTCAGCTAGTTGACTATCAATTACTGTTAGTTCATAATGATGACCCTCTACATTGCGCTTGGCAAATGTTTCGTCTGTTGCTGGTGTGGCGAATTCGTTGGCATCCTCTACAATTTGTATTGAAGAACTCACAGGTAACTTAAATATCGAGTTATTATCACTTGAGATGGCAGCAGCCCTGTTTTGGGGCTCGGTAATGAAACTTGCCTCTGTTTCTATACTTTGTTGTAAGTCTGTAACGGCAACCTGAGCCACATCATGGGAAATTCCAGCTTGTTGTTCGGTTATTTTTTTACTACGCTGCAGTTCATCTAAAGTTTCACACCTGAATTTCGTCGACCCCTTTCGTGCAAAGAGTTGGAATAACTTCGGTAATCTTTGCACTAAACTCTTGTGAACGGTCAGATTCAAAAGTTGATTCGGCTTCAAGTGTATTTTGATCCTCTTCAATAGCTAAATGGCTGAATGCGTCCTGAGTGGGATTGGCAGTTCGGTGCTTGTCCGGTGTTTCCTTAAATTCCTCCACATCGGCAATCACAACACACTCCGTGATCAGTTTATGCTCAAGGGGAATCATGGTCTGAGAGATAACGCATTCAGGTTGATCAATAACCTTAGATATTGAAACGCTATCATAAACTATGGCTTCAGACGTCTTTGTTTCAGTTAAGACATCAATACTCGATGTGGCAAATTTGTTAGACACTGTGAATCCTGCCAAATCTCCGGTTGACTGATTTGCTTGCACCCCTTCTGTCAATGGTAGCTTTAACAGTTCCGAGGCAAGTGATTTTGCTTGCTCCGAGGGCGCAGATATTATTTCAAGATTACTTTCCAATTCGAAAGTATGCTCCTTATGACTCAACCCAACACCAGCTGTGGAATCAAGTGAAACTTTAACCAACTGTCCGATCGGCTGGGACTGCTCTTCCATTATAACCGCTTTTTCAAATATTTTGGTTTCTGTACATGTATCTCGTCGAAGCTGCTTATTGTAGGCTGGCTACTTTCTAATGTCGGATTAAAAGTGCTTAGCTCTGCTGTAGAATCCAAAGCATTTGGTTCTTCTAAGAGCGGTGATTTATTGGTGAAGTCACTTAATTTTGGTGTAATGCCAGTTTGTTGAACGGCAGCCGGCTCCTTAATGTCACATACTTCTTCACTAACAATGGCTGTAGAAGTATTCAAAGCAGATGTATCTTCTACGAAGTCTACGTTAGTTATAGTAAGTTTATTTGATGCCATTGGTATGTAATCCTTATGGCATCTAAAGTTGTTACTTCTTCGCTTTCCGGTAAAGTTAATTCACCTATATTCATTTGAGCTTGGTGTTGTGGCTGCGTTTCATCATCAAGCTCTTGTAATAATTCCATATGTTGGGAACTTAATTGATTTGCCACCTGTAAAGCTGTGGATGTTCCAATAGCAGCGTTCCGCACAGCATTTGGTTCTTCTGGCTGCATAACTATTTCCTGTTCTAGAGTTAAGAGAGAGCGTGTCTCCAATGGCTGCAGAAGGTCAAATGTTGTCCCTATTAGCTGCCGCTGAGGCTGTGTTATCTGCTGGTGAGGCTGCAAAGTTTCCAGTAATGTGTGCTCTGATATATCAGTTCCAAATTGAGCTGGTATTGCTATTTCTGCTAAAGCCGCAGTTGGCTTGCTTTCTGTTGCATGTTCCTTGGTAGACTCCAATAATATAACTTCTGTATGCTCTACATGAGTAAATGTGTCAGTTGTTTCCTGAGCTTCTGATTGTGGTTGGCTCGGCGCTGCATTTAGATCTAAGTTTGACTCTAAAACCTGCACATCGGTTACATCTAGCTGCTGCTTATAGTCATCCATAAGTACACTTCCGATCTTATGTTTCGGCTGTTGTGGTAGTTCAAGATATTCTGTGCCGCTTAGCGATTCCTGCTGAATTGTAACTCCAACCGGTTTTGATTCGAAAATTTGGGTCGCTGATCCTGGCTTAATACTTTCACTTTCAATATCAGCAGGTGTAAGTTGAGGATGGACCTCCCACACACTGGTTGCCTTAAGTTCAATTGGCATCATTTTTTCTACAGCGGCTTGCTCAGGCGCCAGTTTTTCTGTCAGAAGGTCACTTTCTTTCTCAATGCCAGTATCTTGCCTAACATGTAATGCCTTCTGTTCAACAAAGTCCAATTTAGCATTTAGAGTTTCAGGGACCACAGGCAAAAGTATTTGTTCCGAGTCAATAATAGTTTGTGAATGCACCTCTGCAACTAATTCGCCATCAGTTATGTTTACCTTTCCTTTATTAAAATCTTTTCTTAGATGATCCATTATGTCAAGGGTATCATATACTGCTTCCTGATTACCCACGGCAGTAGCAAAGGCTGTGGTTAATGTTTCCTTTGCGGGCTTGGCTGGCTCTATTATTGGCTTATCCAGCTTGGAAGTTGTTTCGACTAAATGCGTTTCTTGACTTTCACCAACTGTTAGAGCGCTTGTTTGGCCCAGTGTAGCACCAACATTTTTGGGTACGTCCATAAGAGCCAAATCCTTTGGACCATCTTCAGTAAACACAGTCTCCTGCGTAATAATATGAGATTCAGTTTCCACGCTGAAACTGGCTTCCTGTGAGTCAGCCCTAAACATTGGCAAACTTTGCTCCGTAGGACTTCGCGCATCTGCTGTTGTATTAATTAGTCCCTCTGTTAATACCAATTGTTTAAGAGCCTGAACCTCAGGTATGCGCTGTGTTAAGGGCTCTTCCCCACTTAGCGACTCCATTTTTTCGACTTCCTGAACCAAAAGTGGTGTGTTTTCGGACTTAATGGAAACTTCTGCTTGAGACTTTACAGTCTGGTGTTCAACGCGTAATTCCTCAACACTTTCTAATGCTCTGGACTCACTAGTGCTTAATACTTTAAATTCTTGCACTGTTATTGATGAAGTCTCAGCGTGCACTTCTGCTTCTGATTTTAGCTCCATTACAGAGTCATCTGGTTGGTATTCACTAACGTCCAAACTAATATTTGACATCATTTGTGGAGATATTTGTTCGCTAATGGGCTTCGCATGGGATTCTTCCTTAGCGACAGTCTCACCTCTAAACGATTCAGTGATTAGAACACTTTCGTTTTCCAGGTATTGTGATTGTGCTCTTTCCGTGCTAATTAAAGGTGATTTAAGGTTGTCAACACTTTCCAATGTTGACGTCTGCTCCGAGGTGAGCTCATGAGAGAAAAGGATCTCGCCATGTGCTTGCTGAGTGGGATTTTTAACGATTCCAGCTCACCTACTGAATCCTCGACGCTCGGTGCTTGTATTAACAAGGGACGCGACTCCTTCAGTTTACGTTCGGCTTTCATAAGCTTCGGAATTTTGGAGGATTTCATTTCCTTGGGTGATTCCTTTATCTGCATCTCTGTTATAGAAACAGCATGTCTCTCGTGAACTTCAAGTTGTTCGCTAAGTTGACTCGTCGCTGGCTTGGACCGATCTAAATCAGAGCTAACCTCATCAAATGCTAAACACTCCTCATTCACTGCTAACGTTTTTTGCGGTAAAAATTCATTATGTACTTGCGCGGCTATCGGTTTCGGTGTGGAGAGTTCTGTAGTTACTGAAACTGGAATTGTCTCGTGTGTGCTTTTTGGTAGATTTTGGGTGGAAAGTGTTGTGCTGTGTGGCAATAGCTCTTCAATATGCTCGAGTGTTTCAATTGTTGGAGCTTCAGTGTTTGATTCTTCTGCAAATGTTTCTCTCTGCTCGTAATAGGTAATCGGCTCAACACTTTCTTTCTCTTCTTGTTGTGGTTGTTCTTGTTGTATCATTTCTGTATGTTTTTTATGCTTTTTAGTTTTGGTTTTGCTATGCATTGTTTGTTCAGCCTTTATTTGTACTTGTTGTTCTTGTACTTGTTCATGTTCTTGTTCTTGTGCTTGTTGTTGCTGTATGAATAGTTTATCCACTTTTGTGGTTGTTGTTTCTGCGAATGTAATGTAATTAAACAATGACAATGTCGACTCTTCTTAAAGGTGCTTTTAAAGACAATACACTAACAATGTTTGCAACTGCATAAAGCCAGACAAATGCAATTATTAAATAATAAATATTAGGTCAGGCAGCGATAAAGCTAATGATTACAAATATTGTGTTTCATCTATTTACAGCTTTTTGGTGAAACAAAACGAAAGCCAAACAGACAAACAAAATATACATTTACAATAGGAAAAATCTTTGAAAACTTACCTCAAGTCGAACCGACTCATTGGCAGCGTGCAGTAAATAAAAGCCCTTCTACTAATAGTATTCAGGTAAGTAGAAGTATTTAAATTTCAAAACGTTTTCAAAAATAAGCTTATATGACAACAGGCTAAAGAAAAGCATTTAATTGTAATAATAGTAGTAGGCAGTTATTAGAGGTTAATGGGAGTTTCGAGTACTCGGTAGTCGTCTTTTTAGAATATACACATGATTCGTTTGATTTAGCAAAGTTTAATTGTTATATTTAAAGAGTCAATATCAATTATTGATTGTATTTGTATTTGTGTCTGCATTTAATTTTTATTTATTTTTTTTTTAATAATATTATGTTGTAACTGTAGTTGAGTAGTTGTTGATTGGGGGACATCATTACTGGTAGGTATTATTTTGGATTTACAGTTCATCTGTGTTTAAGTTCAAACCTTCATCGACAACTATCGTGCGTTCCTCGACAAATGTTTCCTCTACGTTTGTGTTAGATTTAGTTTGTTGTTGGGATTGGCACATAAGCGCAGGTATTGTTTTTTACAAAGCAGTTTTACATTTTGAAAATAAAAAGAAATAAAATAACTTTTCAGTACTCAAAATACAATTGATATAATAAAAAGCATTTACAAAAATATACATATGTATATACAGCTACAAATATATACAAATAAAGCACTACTCACCGATTTTGACATGCGTAATTGCCTCGTGACTTTCAATAATCTGGGATGTCTCTACTATTCTCTAGATTTCAGCGAATCGTATAAAAAATTTATAAAAAATTGTCAATAGGCTAATGGAAAAGTATTCACATAGTTTCCAACTAGAAAACTATTTAAATTCTCAGAGCATACATCGTGATAGTAGTTGAAATGCCAGTTCTTAAAGTATTCCCCAATTATTACCACATAATATGAAATTAAAATTTGTTTTTGGCAATTCAACTGTCTACACAATCGCAAAAAACAAAACAATTACAAACAAAACAGATTTCAAACCTCCTTTCCGCATATCTTCCAATCGTGCGAGATGAAGTCCTCTCTATGAAACTTTCGTATGACCGTCTCTATTGTTATTTCGTACGACTCTATCATGCGTATGAAGGCCTTGAAGCCGACTGTCGCTGCCAGTGTGGTCTCGTCTTCGTTTGAAGATTCACTTAAAATTTGGGTAATTAGCTCTTCGTGGCCTTCACGCTCCACAAGCTGAACGAGAGCCGATTGTGATTCGGGCTTTTGCAGAGATATGAATATGTTCTGTTCGTACATGTAGGTGATCTCATAATGAGTGCAGCCATAGCGTAATAGCACACCAATAGTGGCCAGATCTCTGAGGGCCGCCGCACCCGTTTTGCCAAAGGACTCGGCCTCGACAGATTCGAGTAGCCATTGCACCTCTTCATGTTGGCTTATATCATAGATATCTTCAATTTTAATGGATTTCTGAGTGATTTTCGTTCGTATGAGCTCAACGCTTTCAGTTAGCTGAATAGTTTTACTCGATGTGTATATCTTTTTCACGTGCACATCTTCTTTCTCATTCTCATCCTCTTCCTCCTCATCTTCTTCGACAATTTCTTCAATGATTCTGCTGCTTCGTTGCTCGGCATCAGCAATCTTGCGATCTTTTACTTGCATCACTTCGGAAACTTCACTGTGTTCCACTACTATGGGTACAGCCTGTTTCACCTTGATTATATTCATTGTAGTCTCTACTCTACTGGCTGGCACTATTTGAATTTCTGTCTTATGCAAAGTCTGCGACTCAGATGCATTAGTTCGTTTCGCCATCGTCTTTTTGGCCGTTTTCCTCTTCACAGTTGTCTTCGTCTTAATTTGCTCCGTCTCTCCGAAGTTGTTGAGGATATATCGAATTTAGCGCGCGTCATTGTCATGCCAATCTCATTGATTAGCTTGCAAGTGTAGTTACCGCAGTCCTCATTTATAATCTTGAATATTTCTAGCGTTGCTTCCGACTCCTCCACTACCATGCGATACTTTTCTGATGCCCTAAGTTGCACATTGTTGAAATACCACTGTATATCTACAAAATTCAGTAAACCAATCTTCCATCAGCCCCTGCCATCTACAGCAGTCGACTAAAGATGTATACAGTACCTGGTTTCGGATTTCCTGCAAATTGTATTTTAAATTTGGCAGTTTCGCCAATGGACCCACGGCAGTCACGCATTTCATTAAGTAGCGACGGCGAGCATTTAGCAGCTATAAGCATAAAGATTGGCATAATTTAACTATAGATTAGCTTCTACGCTCTACAGCAACAACAAACTACATATGCGTACAAAGAACAAGAGTTAGTGTATATTTGTATTGTGTTGTATTGCATCGCTTTGTACTTACAGGGTCTGATCCTAATGTGGTGTGAATCCAGTCTGTATTCGTTTGGACATACATAGTATACTCGAGTAATTTGTAAATTGTTTGTCTGTTTTCAGATGTATTAGTAATGCGTTTAAATAATATGAGAAAATACAACTTGCAAACAAACAGCAAAATTAGTTGACATAGTAGAAGAATAAATAAATATAGTGTACATAAGTACGTTTAGAAAAAGCAGCGTTTTGGGAATGTCATATTGTTTCTTTGGAATTTACTTCAATAATTGTTAGTAGAAATTTGGAAAATGGAAAAAAGAAAATTTTTAGAACATAACCAATTACTTGCAGATGAGGTACTGATACTGTAAGAAAATATATATATACGATAACAAATTTCTATACTAATATTTCTAATGGCGTTTTCGAATAATACTAGGGTAGGATACTAGGGATTTGGGGGATAAGCCTTAGAGCTGTAAGGACTGAGACAATAGCAAAGCCACACTTGTAAAGTTTTATTTTTTGACAAAACTGACATGTTCACATAGTTTTTGTTGTTGGTGTTGTACAAAACATTGTATAATACAAGGACAAAGACAATAGAGACAGATAGTAGAAGTGACAGACTTTGTGAAATGTTGCTCGTAACATAGGACAATAGTACGGAAAACATTTGTGTGTTGAAAACACGAAATTAAAACACATATACACATAACAGTGGTATAAGTCGGTTATTTTGCAATTATCAGATACATACCTTTGAGAGCAACTTGCATCTCTTCCATGTGAGTCACCCATTCTGGTTTGCGGTAATCCTTTGATCCAACGATGCCTAATATCGATGCAATATAGTAAAAAGTGATAATAGTTATATATATTAATATATTTTCATTATAAGATGTAAATTCAGACTATTTGTGTTTTCAATTTTTGCATTGTATACGTTGTTTAATCTTTAGTGTTTTTAACTGTATAATAATAGTGTAGGGAATACGAGTTGGATGTTATTAAGGAGGATTGTATACATATATTAGAAAGGGGATTTGGGTAAGGGGGAATTCGAAAATGCTGCTGCAGATCTGAAAGAAAATTTTACTGACAATTCCAACATTTTTCCATAAGATTATAAAACGTATTTCAGATACATCATAAACCATAACAGTACCTTCCACGGCAAATAGTGCTGTAGTTACTGCCACTCCCAATGGATTGTAAGCCTCAAAACTAATTGTGCCCAAATCATCGGGATAGACATGATTGATGACCAACACTGAGGTCCCATCGTCGAAATTTTCGATTTGATATTCCTCGGAAGCGAATATCTGTTCGTCGTCACGTAGCCATTTGACTTTTGGTTTTGGTTTACCAATAACCTTAACTTCCAATTTCGCTTGTTCACCCTCTTTGGGTTCGATTTTAACAGGTAGCTTTTTAATTATTTTCGGAGCTTGTTCGTCGATTGAGGTGGTCTAAAACGGTGTCATTATATACGAAAAGTTAGCTTCAAAAACCTATGCAACTCTTTAACTACAAACACGCTTACTCTATCAAGTAGATCCTCCTCAGATCCTGTGAGTCCAGTGATTTCAGAATCGGGGATATATTCAAATGCTAAAAAATATTTTAAAGTGTGTCAATATAGGAGAGCCGAAACACGAATATATTAATATTTTGGAACAAACGCAAAACGGCAAATTATTTACAAAAGGAATTGGAGAGAACTGATATAGATTTATATACAATAGACTTGCATTCGAAACTAGATAGGTGCAACTCTATTAGAATGGATCACATGCAGATTCTTCAAGATGTGAGTTAGTATAAGATACGCAATCAAAGGATAGGATTGTCAGCGAAATTAAAAGGAGGATAGTGGCAAGAGTGTAGTTATTGGAAACCCTATTTTGAATGTAATGCATATGGCTTATGCGACTTCTTCTAAAATTCTATTGTTAGCTATCAACGATCAATTGATTCCATCCAAAAGTACCTTGAATATTAACTGTAGTTTTGGTGACGCTTTTGCCAATCTTATTGGTTGCAATGCACTTATATTGTCCCTTATTTTCAGGAAAACTTCCGTTATTTGCAATTGACAATTTCCTTGTAAGTCCTGCGATATAGTCGTTTCTTTTGTCTCGGTTATCTTTTCCTTATTGTGATACCATTCCACTTTTGGTGTAGGCTTCCCTTTCACTTTACAAGTCAATTTCAGCGCTTCACCATCCATTACCTCCATGGGCTCAATCAGTTTTTCAATGAATCGAGGCGATTCGAATTACAGCCTCTTCCTGTGGCAGAGACTCCAGCATATTTATTGTTGCTGTTGATGTAACAGAGCCGCCAACGTTCTCGGCCCGACAAGTGAATGGTCCAGAGAACTTCTTTTGGAAGTCCTCAATCAACAGCGTTGACTTGTTGGCTTGGGTAACAATGCGGCATTCATTGGAGCTCTTGATGGGTTCATTATGCACAAACCATTGGAAGGATGAAAGCGGTTCTGAATCAACAACAGCCTCAAGTATAGCAACTTCATGCTCTCCAAAGAACTTTGGCTCCAATGGTTGAATAAATCGGGGTGGTTTGATTTTCTTATCGGGCGCTGAGTCTGAAACGACCACTGAACCTGAAGATTTGGCTTCAACCACTTTATTCTTGGCGCAAACTTCATATTTTCCAGTACGCTTACGATTCATATTGGTGACCTTATTTTAGTTGTGGTTTCAGTGGTTTCTATAATTGTTTCCTCGTTTTCAACCACCTCACGACCATTACGCATCCATTTGATCTCCGGTCTAGGGCTTCCATCGTATTTGGCTTCAAATAGTAAAGTACCTCCAGTTGGTACTACGACCGCACTTAATGGTGTAACTGTGGGCGCTTTTAGGATCTCCTTGGGAGCTTCATCAACACGACTCATGATATTGGCATTGCCAATAGCGCGACCAAATTGATTTTGTGCCTGAACCGAGTAAGTAATAGCTTCATTGGCAGGTGGATTCATAACTTCTAAGACCACATCTCCCGTTTCTTGGTTATAGAACATCTGTAGTGCTTCGTTAGGTACAACCTCCTCAATGCCACGATACCACTTAACTTGTGGATTGGGACTGCCCGTTACCTGACACGTTACTGTAACTTTAAGACGTTCGGGCTCTTTCTCTTCTGTAAACACGATCTTAAGAGGTTTTGTAAATTGTGGTGCAACTCCTTGTTCTTTTTCTATATGCAGCGTGGGTAAGATTTGTTTTTATAGTATTGTTGTTGTTGTATATTTATGTTTTTGGGCAGAGAAAAGGAATAAATCATGGAATATATTCGTTAAGTCGTTTCTTCCAAGAGGTTAACAGTTATGTCACCAGCAAACTTTCTTGAAAGCTTTCATGTGACTTACACAGAGAGAAAATTCATTTCATACTCTAAAAAAATAGGTTAAATATAACTTACCTAATATAATGTTGGTACGACTAGTCGCCACTCCAGCCTCGTTCTTGGCCTCACAGGTATAAACACCCACATCACTAGGAGTGACCTTCGCTATCTTCAGCTGTGCCACCCGCTCCACGACGGTAATTTCATACTTCTCCGATGCAAATAGGAGAATGTCGTTGAAGTACCAATTGATTTCCGGGAATGGTACACCTTCAACCTTGCACTCAAGAACAGTTGGCTCCTCCGGAACGCATTGACGTGGTCGCAGCTTCTCGGTTATGCGTGGTGGTTTTATTTCCTTCTTCTTCTTCTTACCAGCTTACGCTCCTGACCAATCACCTCCGAGGTAGTCGTTTCTTGTAAGTTTTGCATCAGCTGTTGATCCTCTATCAGTTCTTCATCAGCCACTTTGTCAATGCCCTCCTGGATGCGTTTCTGTGTTATAAGCTCCAATTCGGGAAGTGGTTGGCTGTCATCAAGTATCACACGACGTTTCTCTTTCTTGATAATATTTGAAGTGAGTTTCATTTCGAGATCGCGTCTCACGTCTTCCACATCGAGCTCGATGAGCTGTTCTGTTGTTATGAATTGAGGTCTTGTGTCTTCAGTCTTCTTCAGTAGAGTTATAGTCTTTTGTGAGATCTCTTGGGAAATTTCATCAGCCTTTTCGATTTCTGCAATAGCTGCCTCAAGCAACTGTGGTTGTCCTTCAACCGAAGCTTCCTTCAGAGGCTTTGTACGCTTCTTATGCGCTTTTTGTTTAACTTCGGGTGTTTTCTCAGTAATCACAACTTCTTCTTCGGGCTGCACATCTTCGGATACGGCAACCACTTTGTCATCATCAACTGGTAGTTCTTCGACTTGATCCTCCTCAGCAATAGGCTCTGCGAATGGCTCAGCCACTTCTTCTGATACCTCATCCACCGATGGAGTTGCCTTCTTTAGCTTTGGCTTCTTCTTCTTCTCCCTTTTAACCTTTTCTTTGGATTGCTTATCATCAGGAATCTTCAGAGGTTCTAAATCAGATATCTCCTCTTCGCTTTCCACCTTCTCTTCAGGCTGTAGCTGTGGTCCCGAATGCCTTTTCTGGTTGCTCAGGCACATCCACTGCTTGCGGGAATTGGCTTCAGTTGCACCTCTTCGGGCTGCTCTTCAGGTAGTAGTCGCCGCTTACCAGTTGGCCATTGCTTTTCCTCTAAGGGTTCAGCAACGGGCTTCTTCTTTTGGCCACGCTTCCAAGGCACTTGAGGTGTTTCTTCTTCAGTTTTCGGCTCCTTCTCGATGTCAATGTGTTCAGCCTCTTCCAAAACAGTGGGCTCTGCATCTGGTATTTCGGATAAGTCTTCATGCTTTGGTTTTTTCACCTTCTTGACTTTACGTTTTTCTTCTTGCACAACTTCTTCATCCAGTCTTTCAACATGTTGCAAGTCAACTTCCTCAATTTTTACCTCCTCAGGCTTGGCTGTTGTGCGTTTCGTTGGTTTCAGATGTACCTCTTCAATTGTTGCCTCCTGGGGAATTTGTTTCTTTGGTCTGGTCACTGGTTTCAAAGCCACCTCTTCAACCACCTCGACTACTTCTTCCTTTTTAGGCTTCAATTTGGTCACCTTCTCTTTTGGAGCAATTTCTTCAACAACTTCTTCCTCGGGTACAATTTCAACCGGCTCTATTTCTTCGGCCACAGATTCATCTTCTTGTTCTTCTGTATCTTCAACCGGCTCTTCGATTGATTCCTGAGTTTCAGACTTTGTTTTAGGTTTCTTCTTCTTAACTCGTTTCTTAGTGACATCCATCACTTGATCTTCAAATGTAACAACCTTCTGCGTCTCAACATATTCGGTTTCAGGTGTTTCAGGTTGTTGCGTCTCCGAGACAATTGAGGTTCTAGGCGTGGCTTCAGTGCCACCTCTTCAACTTGTTCTTTTTCAGGAAGTTGGTGTTGTTTTCTTGGCACAGGCTTAAGCGTTACCTTTTCTACCTGCTCAACTTCAGGTGGTTTAATAATAGGTTTCTTTTTCTTAGGTTCTTCAACAGTAGGCTCTTCGATTTCTACTGCCTCTTCTGTTTGTGTTTCTGGAACTTCTTCCCCTTCTTCTTCCACTGCTTCAGCCTCCTTGGATTTTGGTTTCTTTGTCTTTTTAACTTTGCGCTTCTCCTCGACAATTTCTTCCTGCTGTTCAATGATTTCCTCTTGTGGAATGTCTTCTGTAGCCTGTTCCAGTTCTACGGTCTTCTTTGGTTTCTTTGTTTTCTTAACCTTTCGCTTTTCTTCAACAATATCTTCTTGTTCTTCAACAATTTCTTCCTGTTCTTCAATGATCTCTTCCTCCGGAGCTTCATCTTCAGGCTGTTCACCTTCCACCGGAGCAGCAACTGGAAGCTTTGGTTTCTTTGTTTTCTTCACCTTGCGCTTTTCTTCAACAATCTCCTCCTGCTCTTCGATGATCTCTTCCTCTGGAGCTTCCTCTTCTGGCTGTTCAACTTGCTCCTGAGCAGTGACTGGAAGCTTTGGTTTCTTTGTTTTCTTCACCTTACGCTTTTCTTCAACAGTATCTTCAATTTTCTCAACAACCTCCTCCTGTTCTTCAATGATCTCTTCTTCAGGAGCTTCTTCTTCAGGCTGTTCAACTTGCTCCTGCGCAGCGACTGGAAGCTTTGGTTTCTTTACCTTCTTTATTTTGCGCTTTTCCTCGACGATTTCTTCATCCTCAGCCTTGACAACTTGCTGGACTTGCGCATCTACTTC
The DNA here is from genome assembly GCA_035043785.1 of Drosophila planitibia. Taxonomy (NCBI): domain Eukaryota; kingdom Metazoa; phylum Arthropoda; class Insecta; order Diptera; family Drosophilidae; genus Drosophila; species Drosophila planitibia. Next base: position 1,418,829 of record JAWNMS010000023.1, read on the forward strand.
ATCTGGATGCAATTCGTCAGTTGGCGCAGATTGTGGTACCTTCTTTTTACCACGTTGCCATAGAACAGGTTCTGGTTTTTCATCTTCCTTTGGTTCATCAGGCAGAACATCTACTGCCTCTTCGAAAGTTTTGGTTGGTGATTCGACAACCTTTTCCTCAACCAAGTCTTGCTTCAGTGGCTTTTTCTTCTTACCACGCTCCCACATTACAGGCTGTGGTTCAGGCTCAACAGTTGGAACAGTTTCTTCATCCAGTGTATCAACAGCGACTTCATGGGATTTGGGAATATCTTGAGTGGCTGGCTGTTGAGGCTTCTTCTTGCCACGCTCCCACATTACAGGTTGTGGTGCAGGCTCAACAGTTGGAACAGTTTCTTCATCCAGTGTATCAACAGCGACTTCATGGGATTTGGGAATATCTTGAGTGGCTGGCTGTTGAGGCTTCTTCTTGCCACGCTCCCACATTACAGATTCTGGTTGCGGCTTTACAGCTTGAATGGGTTGTTCTTCTAAAGTATCCACTGCCACTTCAAGTGTTTTAGGCACTTCAGGAAGCTCTTCTTGGTCTGGCTTTTGAGGTTTCTTCTGGCCACGCTCCCACAATACAGGCTTCGGTTGATCCTGTTCCTCAGTAATAGTTTCTTCAATCAATTCGTCCGTAGCTTCTTCAGTAGCCTTCTGCACACTTTCTTCAACGGCTTGTTGTATTGTCCTCGTGGTCTTCAGAGGCTTCAATTGGAACTCTTCGGCCTTCTCGGCTTCTTTTGGTCGCTGTCGCGGCGTTGGCTTCAGCGTAACCTGTTCTACTTTCTCTTCAGGCGCACGTGGTGGAATTACCCGACGCACTGTCGTCTTCTTTGTTTCCTCCACAATTTGCTGCTCAACCACTTGCGACGCTTGCGTAATCGGCTGAGTGTCTGTGACTTCCTGAGAAATAGGCTTCTTCTTGCCACGTTCCCACATAACTGGAACAGGTTCTGGCTGTGGAGTTGGCACAGGTTCATCCAACACATCGTGCAGCTCCTCGAATGTCTTTTGCTGGGGCTGCATTGGCTTCTTCTTGCCGCGTTCCCACATAACAGGCACTGCTTCTGGCTGTTTGACTGGCAATTCTTCAATAAGCTCATCGTGCATTTCTTCATATGTCTTTGGCTTCTCCACAAATTGCTGTTGAACTGGAGCTTGGGGCTGCAGTTGCTGCGGCTGCACTTGCTCGGGCTTCTTCTTACCACGATCCCACATCACGGGCTCCGGCTGCGTAAACTGCTGCTCCTGTGTATCCTGACGTTCTTGCAAGTGTAGAAGAGATGAATCTTCAACCTGAATGAACTTTTGAGGCTCACGAGGCTGGCGCCAGTCGACGGATTGTTGTTGGGTGCGTTGGCTTATCATCTTTTGGTGTTCATATTGCTCGAGGCTCATCATCTGCGAGTCCTCGATTTGTGAATACTGTTGACGTTGAGCTTCCTCGATGTAGCTTTGCTGTTGCACAAGTTTCTGACGTTCACTAGTCTGGGAATTCGTATCCTCCACAGAGGTCAGCGGCTGCAATTGAGGTCGCTGCTGTTGCTGTCTCCAGTTGACAGCTTGTTGTTCTCTCAACAATCTTTGTGCCTCGAGTTTTTCACGCTCCGACACGTGCATGATATTCACATCTTCCGTCGTAATAAACTGTTGTTTGTAGATGTTGGATTGATCTTCATAGTGCTGAATCTCATCGCGAGTCATGACCTTTGAAATTGAGCCCTTGGAGCTATCGTCGATTGTCATTATAACTGTATCTTGGCTAGCAGTCTGGAACTCTTCACTGATAGTCTGTTGCGCCTCGAGATGACGTAGCTCGACCTCCTCTATCTTAAACTTATCCATTTGCTTTGTTACCCGCTGAACGCTCTTTAGCTGCTGTCGCATCTCCTTCCATGGGATGAGATCCTTGTTATTCTGCTGCTGGGTGATAAGCTTGTCAATTTGATCAGTCATTTCCATAATTTCCACGCTCTCCATGCTCTTGAGGCGTTGGATTTCCTTGGTACGCTGAACTTGCTCCACCTGCGCCTGTTGTGGCAGTTGCTCGTCTGTTTCGATCTGACCCTCGAGTGGACGCAAGTAGACCTCATCAAGATCAAACTTGCTTAGCTCCTGCTGAACACTCTCTACCGCCTTTAGCTTCTCACGCATCGTTATCCAAGGTATAGCCTCCTTTTCAGTCTTGCCGGCTATAATCTGCTCTAAAGTGGCCCCCAGGCTCATAATACCTTGATCCCTTTCCGACTTAATAGACTTAAGCACAACCTGAGCGGCTTCCAACTTGGGAGTTGGCTTCTTCTTCTCAATTGGAGTGGCCTTTAAGCTAATTGTCTCCTCAGTCCAGGACTTTACCGGCTCTGGCTTGAAACCTGGCAGGAATGGTTGCTTATCTAGAGAGCGTCCACGATGAGGACGCGTCGACTTGCGCCAAGGCACAATATTCGAGGGTGGCTGCAAAGATTTGCTGCGCACTTTGGTCTTCTTAGTACGCGATCGACCCTGATGCTGAACCTGCCCGTTAACGCCTAGATACTGGCCATATTGGCCAGGTTGCTGCTGTTGCTGCTGCTGGTAATGTTGTGGTGATTCAGGCGAGCTATCTTCCTTGCCAGATGACGAGGACTCATCTTCGACAGAATCAATCGTACGCAATTGATAAGCCGAGATACGTCGCTCTAAAAGTTCAAGGGGAAGTTTAAGGGTTAGTAGATAATATCGATGGACATCTCAATGACCATTTTCCAGAGTTCGAAACAATGTATGGCAAACTCCTGACAAAAGCATTTACATTCACAGGGGTAACTTGATACATACCTCTAATCTGTTTCCAAAGAGCTTATACCGCATATTTAAAATAAATAAAAATATGTTGCAGCTTCATGCGCATAAACAATGAACTTGAAAAATATAGATATAATGTGCCAAAATTATTCAAATATGAATAAATACTTTTTTCTGTATCCTTATTCGCAGCTCGGATACAGAAGGGACACGACAGCCACAAATCATATTTGGCTTACATGCTCGCATATGAGAACTGATCTCTGTTGGCCGTGAATCAATAAATAGGTACCTATAAAAATTCGTTCATACAGCCACTAAATATGTGACATTGATAAATAGCACATTTAATTCTATGACGAATATGCATCGTGAATCACATGCATTAATCATGTGTGACGAATTTCACCTGTGATTCTTGCATTAACCAACAGCTACTTTTTGGCAAAGTGTCAAATTATCAGCCATTAGTATTTATCATCCGGCTAAGTACAGCAGCTTCATCATGCCGATGAAGTATCACCCCAAATAACGATCGAGCTGAGCGAATACAATTGAGAGCCAAAAGCACAATTTAAATGCTTGTTTACAATACACGCCCCGAAAATAGATTTATGATTAGTGGCGGCTACGTCACCAGGTGGGGTAAACAGCTCAAATGAGATTCTAAGGCGTTCGTGTGTCTGTTCTGGCGATATTTGGTATTTTTGGGGTAAGCATCGCAGCGCAGCCAGCGCAGCGCAGCAGCGCATTCGAGCGATCTCATTCGGATGTAGACAACAATCGAGCACAGAAGGTAGACAGTTGCTATACTGGGCAATTGTGTGGATTATTTATAAAGTGCAGTTCTCAAGTGTTGTAAAACATAAACATAAATATAAATACTCCAGTACTATAAATACCAATATATATATATATAAATATATATAAATATAAATATTACCTGTGATTGGTGCGAGCAAGCAGCGGCGAGGATGCGAAAGCATGGAGCATTTTTGAAGTTATAAAAAACGAATATCAATTGATGATGCATTTGCTTGTTGATTTATTTAAAGACGCGATATTGGTTTTAAGCATTAAATACATGAGAAATACAAATAAACAACAAAAGTGGTATGGAAGAACAAAAAATAAATTTGGAATTGAACAATCGAGTATGATCTTGATTACCGGTCGATCGAATACACACTTAAAACATGAAACGTAAACATAAATTATATAAGTGACAGAGGAATACGAGTATCTCAATGTATTGTAGATAAAACTTAAAACAAAAGTCGCATGAGTTTTTATGATTAATTTTTTAGTAAAACATTTTTACCATAAAATGTACAAATAGAGATATTGGCAGCGTAAGCGGCAAATACTTTCATTATATACGATTTTTCTTTTTGAAAACTGATTCGTTTTATGTGTTTGGAGAAGCAAAAATTTTGAGAGTGGTAGCAAAAAGTGGAAGAGATGAGAACGAAACAAATTAGTAGTAAAAAGCGGCATTAAAAAATGAATAATAAAATCTCATGCAACATCACTACAAAATAAATAAATGTAAATTAAATAAACAATACAAATTGATTATAATCAAAAGTCAAATAATAATACGTTTCGAGGCTTGTCTGAACAATCATATGTCTGTATGAGTACGAGTACGAGTCCATGGTAAAAGTTTGATCATAATATTTTAAAGTATCGTTTCAATACCAAAACCAAGCAATTTAAACTAATATGAATTTCTTTCGCTTCAAAGGGACTGCTGCTAAGTTGTCGGTTGGATACGAAATAGAGGCTGCCTTCTAAAAATAAAACATATATGAATCAGAGGCAGGGACAGAGGACTAACTGATGGTTGAACTACCGTAGCTGATTAATTTAATTAAAACCGTTTCTGCACCATAAGCAGAATCAATTATTCATGTTCTTTTCTAATGGCTAACATATAGCCCCCATCTATAAAAATATATATATGTATGTATGTGAGTGTATACCTCTCGGGAAAATCGGCTACTCATATCTGTTCTACACAGAAAACAAACAACTTGTAGGTAATTAATTATTTTATTTTTGCTGAACTAAATGTCAGTTTATTTTCATCAGCGCACGTACATTGAAAGCCAATATTTTTTTATTTTTTTTAACCTTTAAATAAAAGAAAATTGAAATAAATTTCAAGATTTACTTGAAAACACACATAAAATGCTTTTTCATTGTAGCCACACGTTGATATCCAGACTGTGCTGAGGTCTAAAAATATCAAATGGATTGTTGTTTTTGTTGTTTCTTTTTAGCTAATCTATTGGAAATTAGTTTTCAAAGAAAAACATTTTCCAAAAAATAAATTGAAAATAGAATAGACAGCTACACATATATTATTGTATAGTATATAGATAATCTGGCATTGCTGGCAGCTGACATTCAATGTCTGCAATGCCTTCAATATTTTCGCTTTTTACTCATTATCGCATTCCCCCCTTTTGGTTGTGCCAGTTTTGCGCACGCTCATTTCTAAATTGATATTCATATAAGTATTTGGTAGCTATGAGATGGATATACTACAGCAGAGTGAGCTGATTCCACAAGGAACTGTGTGCGCTAGATGTGTCATCCACAATATTTTATGCTAATATCCAAATGAAAAATAAATGTTTCACGCTCGAGCGGAGGCGGGATAAATGTGCGTTTTGCACACGGACCCAAAACTATTCCGACACATGTTTCTATATGCTTAAGCACAAAGCTATAGGTATGTATCTAGATGTAGACTATGTACATGGGGACGTAGGCTAGATACAGAAGAACTCAACATATTTATAAAGTGCCTGTGCTATGTATATATTTATATACATATTTCTATATATATAGTAATTAAGTATGTGTGTGTTGGTATTCTGAACAATCTGAAAGTACATAAGCTGCCTTATTTATAATTCTCACTCAAAAGGGGCTAGTGTTGAGCGTTTTTTCTTTCACTTTTCTAATTTTCACTCAAAATTTGAAGAATTTCGAATGTCATATACAACCGACAAGCAATTCCTCTTGATTGGCTCTGCCAGAAAGAAAATGTTCTATAAATATTCATATTGCAAAATACTTGTAATTATTTTTATTATTTGTGTTTTTTTTTTCGTTTTAAATAAATTAAATTTTTTTTTTTTGATTTTGTTACCTTTTTCATATTAAACATCTTTCATTAAATTGTTGCTCGGGTTGACATTTTGAATAATTGTTAGTAATTAAAAGAACTTGTTCGTTGATTTAAATGAAATAATATTCTAGTAGAAATGAAACTGAAATTGTCGAAACGTTCGCTTTAAAATATTCTTCACTCAAACTTTTAGGACTAGTTAGTTAATTGTGCTTAAACGTCGTCAGTATGGGGATCCGTTATGGTATAAAAAATATATGTAAATATCTTTTTTTGTTTTTCGGTTTTTGGTCGTTGTGTTTTTTGAGCATTCTTTGGAGTTTTCGAACACTGTTCGCTTACGTTTCTTTTCTTGTTGTTTACGAACTCTGGTTTTGGTTTTGCTTAGTTTTTAGTTTAATCCTTACTTTTAACAGTCAGTTTGGCTGATGCCTCGACCTGTCCCGTAGACGAAGTCACACGTACTGTAAAGATGCCCGAATCCTCCTCATAGGTGGTGCCAATCCGTAGCACGGCACTGTTACCATCAAAGATCATCTGAAATGATATCAAAGTTGTGTTAGCACAATGATTCTTGACTATTTAATGTATTATTAATGTAATGTATGATCAAAATTCATTGTTCGGTGTACCTGGAAATCGGGTGTTTCCGGTATTAGCTGACCCTCGCGGAACCACTGCACGCTGGTGGCTTTCACTTTGCCCGTTATCGTGGTCTTGAACTGCGCCGGCATGCCCTCCGTGACGGAGACATCCTTGAGAGCCGTAATGGTTGGTGGTGCATCCAGATTCTCTATGGGGCGCACCTTAAGCTGGGCACTAGTCTGAATGCTACCCAGTTTGTTTTCGGCCACACACTTATAGGTGCCCTCATCCTCGGGGAATGCCTCCGAAATGATGAGCTGATAGTATTCACCTTGGCGCGTCATTTGGAAGTAACGCGATGGCTTCACAAAGTTCTCTCCGCGCATCCAGCGAGCAGTGGGAGTGGGCTTGCCATCAATACGACACCGGAAGATCACTTTGTGGCCCTCCTCGATAGACTGGCTCTTGAGCTGCTCGACAATATGCGGTGCCTTCTCGCTGCCGGGCGTTGTTGGCTTCTCCGGCTTGCTGGGCGATTGGACAATGCAATCGCCATCGCAGCGTGCCTCGCCAGAAGGATTAACAGCTACGCACTCATAGCGGCCAGAGTCTTCGGCGAAGGGTTCGATGATCAGCAAGGTGTGAACGTTGTCCTCCTCCAGCATTTTGAACTTGATGCTGGGCTGAACCTTCATGCCGTTCTTCAGCCAGTAGACATCCATGGGCCGTGTGCCGGTGACCTTTGCATCGAAGCGAGCCAGCTGGCCAGTGGCTACGGTAGTGCTTTGTATGGTGGTCACAAAGCTTGGTGGCTGAATACCACCTTTGCCGGCGCGTCTGCGCTCCTCCACAACCAAATTGGCGCTGCACTTGGCGGTACCGCCACGATTCTCGGCCACACATGAAAATACAGCCGAGTCCTCGATGAAGACCTGGCGTATGATCAATATAGACTTGCCACTGAAAGTGTGTATCTGCAGATCGGGCGAGTTCTGGATGGGGAAGCTCTCGCGATACCATTTCACCTGGGGCATTGGTTCACCCTCGAACTCAACCTCGAATTTGGCCTGCTCGTTCTCGAAGACGCGGCATGGCTGAATCTTCTTGGTGAAGACGGGCGCCTTAGCGGGCTTGACGGGACCCTTGACAACGCGTTCCTGAATGGTACCCTTGTGCTCCACCTCCGTGGTCTCCGTAGCCGTGATCTTGCGTGTAATCTCCAAATCACCTTGGATCTCCTTCTGCACTTGTTGCTGCTTGTTCATGTGGACTTCACGGCCATGTACCGAGGATTCGGATGGTTGAGCTGTGCCCTTTGGTGGTGCCGCCTTGATCTGGGTAGTGCTTGTTTGCTCCTGACTGTGGAGATTGAAGTTTGACTGTGGATTAGGTTCTGGATTATTGAGTAATTTCATGTGCACTTACAGATTCTCCTCGTAGGATTGGGCCATGCCCTTGGCGGCTGAGCTGCTGACAACCTTCTCGCCGGGTATGGCATACTGATGCGAATCACTGCGCATGTGCGTCTCCTTGAGTAGCTGTTCGGTTTCCAGCTCCTGCAGCTTATTGTAGTACTCCTCACTCTTCTTGGCCTTCACATTCTGTTGCCAATCTGGCGTTGTGGGCTTGTATTGCTTCGGCTTCAAGTGCTCTACACCCTTGAGGGTATGTGCACTCTGCTCGGACAAGTATTGCTTACGGTCATCGAATGCCTTTTCCAATTCGTTATCCTGACGCTCCTTCTGGTAACCAGCTAGCTCATAATCGTACCACGCTATATATTCGAAAACGGATTGACAGGATTAAACACTATCTAGGGGACACGGTTAAATACATCTAGCACATGAGAAAAAAACCATTTGCTAAATGCATGCAATCATAGCATCATACACTTGGTTAGGTAAAATTGCATTCCTATTCAGCTTTAGTATTATAACATGAATTCAAATAAGTTGGAAAAAATATTATACATATGTTGTAAATTTTAAGATGATAATCACAGAGGTTTGCTAACTCCTTTTGGGTTTCAATCAATTGCAAATGAGAACATAAAACAGATAGTTGAATGATCAGCCACAGTTTTGAATATAGACAGTCTTGTAAAACACGCACACACTAAAAAAATTGAACAACCTTACTACCCAAGGTCCAGCGATACTTATTGATGGAGTCCATTAGGGGGCAGATTCCACTGGGTCGCTCCTCTGAGATAGCTCGTTGAAATGACAACAAGAGGCTTTTGTGGGAATATTAAGAAGGGAAGCGAGTTTCTCGCAGGGAATTGGGTGTTTTGTACTTGGGAACTTGTGGTTTTAGTTGTTTTGGCCTGTAGCAGTAAACTTGGGTGCTATTCTACTTAAATCTGTAAACTCTATGTGTACTATATATGTATATATTTATGTATATTTACAATGCAGTCTTTTATGTGATTTCGTGTGATTTTGGTGTTTAGCCAGCTAAAAAACTACTGCATTTAATTGTGTTAAATTTTGCTAGCTGTTAATATAAAATATAATAAATGTATCTGCGGGTATTTCCATGTGTGCATGTAACAAGTGTTGGAGTGTTGTGACTTACGGCGTGGTGAGTTCTTGAGCACATTGCGATAGTCATCAGAGCGTGCGACAACATTCAGTTCGGTCGAAGCAATCGATTCGCCCACAGAGTTGCGCGCTATAACCTCCACCTTGCCGGTATCATACTGACGCGTCTTGGGTACATCCAGATGGAACATGCCATCGTTGGTCAGCTTGTAACGTGATCCCTGTATGTGCAGGAATTTTTAGTAAATGGCTAATAGATATGTCTAAAGATATGCATACATGCACAACAGTGTGTCCATTGATTAGCCACATGACACGAGGACGTGGGTGTCCAGTGACACGCACACAGAACCTGGCGGGATCGCCCTCCTCGACAGTCTGTGGCTCCAGCTTGCTAACGAAAACGGGCTTTGTTCTCGGCTTTGCATCGGGATCAGCTTCCTCAGGTACACTAAACGTAAAAATGTATATATATAATGATTTATCCCTAAGCTGGTTTATATGTGTTACTTACACCTGCCAGGAGGCTTCCATTTCGCGAATGCGATCAATGCTCTGCATGTGCGCAGGCAGTTGGGACTCGTAGACAATGCCAGGCTTGCCGGATACCTTGATAACAGCACGTGTCTCATCCATGCCATACAAATTGGTGGCACGGCAAACATATTCGCCACTATCCTCCGGATAGACCCAGCCAAAGTTCATGGCCACATAACCAAAATCGTAAATGGGAAGGAAGCGATTTTCTGCAAGCAAATTGAAATGGAGCCTTAGGTTAATGGGTTTTTGTTTAGGCTTTTATGTAAACTTACTAAATAGCAAGGGTTTGCCATTGAGGAACCATTCGACCTTCATGTTTGGATCGCCCACTGGTGCCAGCTGGCACTCGAATTTGGTCTTGGCCATCTCAGTGAGCGTAAGTTGCTCCTTGATCTGGGTAACAAAACGTGGCGGCTGCTTGCGATCGGGATCGAAGAGATCATCCTCAGTTAAATGTACCTCGGAGGTGTATTTCTTGATCGTTGCCTCCATTTGGGTGAGCGCATCCGAGCGCTTCATGCCACGAGGCACTTGATTCTGCAGCAAAATAGTGGGCAATTCTAAAAGACAGAAATAATATATATGATGAAATGCAATGACAGACATGTGAGATGGCTTACTCTTGCAGGAGATGGTGGCCTTAGTGCGATCTTCGCCATGATTATTGACGGCGCGGCAAACATATTCACCAGAATCATCATTGTACACATACAGAATGTCCAGGGATACGAAGCCCATGTCAAAGATGTTCCTATAGCGATGACCTAGAGGCAAAGGTTTGCCATTGCGATACCATTCAACACGCAGACTGGGATCGGTTTTGGGCTCGACTTGGCATTCGAATCTCACGGCTTCCGACTCCTCGGCGGTGACTGAAGCAATTTGTGTGGTGAACTTCGGTGGTCCAAAGGTTTCCTCGACAATCTTGGGTGCATCTGGTATGCGTCCGCGTTCCAATTCCTTCAGCTTCTCAGCGGTCATGCCCTCCGGCAATTGCGATTCGTAGATAATGTTGTGCTTGCCCTTGCAGGTCACCTTGGCGGTGGTGGTGGCAGTGCCCCACTTGTTAGTGGCACGGCAAGTATACTCGCCAGAATCGCGTGCATAGATGTAATCCACATCCAAGGCAATAAAACCAAAGTCATTCAATTGATGCACTCTGGAGCCGGTGGCCATGACGCGTCCATTGTAGTACCATTCGATGCGCATAGTTGGATCGCCAACGGGCTCGACGCGGCAGTCAAAGTGTATGGGACCGCTCTCGGGCACGTCCAGGTTGTCCTTGATTTGTTCAATAAACCTGGGCGGGTTTGGTTGCTCATCATCGATGACAATCTCCTCACGCTTGTGCATGCTCTCCTCCAGCTTCTGCAGGCTCTCAGTGCCAGAACGGAAGTTTGACGGCAACTGAGGCTCCATAACAATGCCCTGGCGACCCTTGACCTGCAACTTACAGGAGACGGTGGCCTCGCCATGTTTGTTGGTCGCCTTGCAAGTATACAAGCCAGTATCGCGCTGATAGCAACCAGCAATCTCCAGTATTACAAAACCAAAGTCATTGATAGTCTTGATGCGAGAGCCGGACCACAAGGCCTTGCCATTGTGGAACCAGTCCACGCGCATGGACGGATCGTTGATGGGCTGCAGACGGCACTCGAAGTGAGCCAGCGAATTCTCCGTGATAACCATGTCGAATGGAGTCGTTACAAACTCGGGCGGCTTGCCTGTATCATCCTCTGGCACAAACTCTGTGCTGCGTGAGCCCAGACCCTCGAGTTCAGCGATGCGATCGATGGTACCCTCCATGCCCTTGGGCAGTTGCGATTCCATGATGATGCTGCGCTTGCCCTGAATCTTCATTGTGGCAGTGGTCACAGCCTCACCATACTCATTGATAGCACGGCACGAATACTCGCCAGAATCTTCGGGATAGACGGGCGAAATCTCCAGGATGACAAAACCAAAGTCGCAGAAAGTGCGGAAACGTGAACCGGCCTTCAATGGACGGCCATTCCAGTACCACTCGACCTTCAGCTTGGGATCATCAGTGGGTGTAATGCGTGCCTCATAGTGAGCATTCTCGCCCTCTCGCAGATTCTCAATGTTCTCCAGTGGCACGGTGAACACGGGTGCCTTGCCTCTGGTCTCCTCGGTAGTCTCTTCGCGAGTGCGCATCATGCTATACTCCAGATTGGCAATCTTCTCCAGACCGCCCTCCATGCCGCGTGGCAGTTGAGAGTCCAGAATGAGACTGGCCTTTGATGCGCACTTCAACGTGGCCTTGGTGACATCCTCGCCATACTTGTTATGGGCACGGCACTCGTAAATGCCCGAGTTTTCCTCGTAGCAGTAGAGTATGTCGAGGATGACGATGCCGAAGTCGTGGAAGGTGCGGAAACGATGTCCATGTGGCAGTTTCTTGCCATTGAAATACCATTCCACAACCAGGTCGGGATCGGTGATCGGTGTCAAACGCGCCTCGAAGTGAGCACTTTGTCCCTCCACCAGTTTCGTGACATCGGCGATCTGTGTAATAAACTTGGGTGGCTCTGCGACAAGCGGTGCACTGGTGTCCTTTTGCTGTCCCTGAGGGCACTCTAGCTCCCGAATCCTTTGCAGCGAATCAGGCTGCAAACTGTCATAGAATACGCCACCACGACCACCACAGTTGAGAGTGGTGCGAGTGAAGTCCTCGCCATATCTGTTATAGGCTCGGCAAACATATTCACCACTGTCATGATCCTGCAGATAGGCAATGTCCAATACCACATAGCCAAAGTCGGAGACCGTCTTGATGCGATTGGAGTGGCGAAGTAGCTTGCTATTGTGATACCACTCGACCTTCAGTTCGGGATCATTAACCGGTATCAGGGTGCACTCAAAGTGAGCGGATTGGCCATCCTTCAATCCCTGCAATGGCTGAATGTGCGATGTGAAGTGGGGCTTCTGGCCACGTGGCTTGTCCACACACTCCAGCGTACAGCTGATCTCAGCCGAGCCATATTTATTGGTTGCACGGCAGGTGTAGGTGCCAGTGTCCTCGATCTTAGTGCCCAGCACTTCGAGAGCGACAGTGCCAAAGGCGTAGATGGTGCGCACGCGGTGGCTCGCCTCAATTACTTTGCCATTGAAGAACCATTCGATGACCATGCTCTGATCACCCAGTGGAATCAGGTTCGCCTCATAATGGGCCAACTCGCCTTCTCCGATGTCGACAATGTTGACGAATTCGGTGGTGAAACGCGGTGCAATGCCCTGCTCTGGCTGTACCGGCTTGCTGCCATCCTTGCGTAGGGAGTCCTCGAGATCCTGAATCTGTTCGAGACCCTCGGCACCCTTTGGATGCTGCGTGGACTCAATGATGCTCTCCTTGCTCGAGCAGAAAATGGTGGTGGATGTGAATGCCTCACCAGCCTTGTTGTACGCCTTGCACGTGTAGATGCCCTGATCTCTAGAGTACACCTCAATCATGTCCATGGTAACGAAACCGAATTCACTGGTCATCTTGAAGCGAGAGCCATGTTGCAACTGCTTGCCATTGAAATACCATTCGATGAACAAGTTTGGATCCTCTTTCGGTTCCACGTTCGCCTCCAGATGGATGGGTTGCGCCTCTGATAGATGGAACTCCTGCTGCAATGGCTTAGTCCAAACCGGTGGTGGATACTGTATCTCCGGCTTGGTCGACTTTTGGTTGTAACGATTGGCCAATGCCTCCTCCGTTTCTTGCACAGCCTCCAGACCACTAGCGCCCTGTGGATGTTGGGTATCCAGGAACATGGTCTTGCCACCAGTGCACTTCAATGTGCCCGAGGTGGTCGCTGATCCCTTGCTATTGGTGGCCTTGCATGTGTAGATGCCACTGTTCTCTGCATAGCTATTGGTCAAATCCAGAGCACAGTAGCCAAAGTCATAGATGGACTTGAATTTGGCAGCTGCCTGCAGAGGTTGACCATTGAAGAACCATTCGATCTGCATGGTTGGATCACGAGCTGGCTCCACGTTGCACTCGAAGCGCACGTTGTCTGTTTCCTTGCACTCAATGTTGTTCAGGTGAGTGATAAACACAGGTGTCTCATACGTGGGCTCCGGGGCCTCGGGACGACCCTCCTTGGGTGCCTCCAGTTGGCCAATGCGGGGCAACGAGTCCGGATGCAGTGACTCTGCCTGCAGCCAGTGACGATCCTCAATCTTGAGCGATGACGTCGATACAGCCTCGCCCACCTGGTTGGTAGCCTTGCAAGTATAAATAGCGGAGTCATCCTCACGCAAGCCATTAATAGAAAGCGTAACCAGACCAAAGTCAAAGGTACTGCGAATGCGAGAGCCGGTGGTAAGGGAAACACCATTCTTGAACCACTCAATGCGCAGATTGGGATCGGCGCGTGGCTCCACCTGAGCCTCCAGATGAACATGCTGGCCCTCGTGCAACTTGTCGTAGCTCTGCAGATGCGTGGTGAACACTGGCGCCTGCTGAGGTGTCGAGTCCACAAACATTTCGGGCACACGATTCATGGCGGCCTCCTTCAGACGAATGGCCTCCCACGACTCGGGTATCAACGGCTGGCCATCGATATTAGCACGGGTCTTCACCTTCATGGCAGTGGATGATACAGCCTCGCCAGCGGCATTATAGGCGCGGCACATGTACACGCCAGCATCCTCGGGCACCACAGCGGTAATGTCCAGGGTGACAAAGCCAAAGTCGTGAGTAGTGCGCAGACGTGAGCCCATTTGTAGCTCCACGCCGTTAATGAACCACTCGAATTTCAGTGAGGGATCACCGACGGGCACCACACGTGCCTCGAAGTGCGCATGACTACCTTCCCAGAGCTCGGAGGGACCTGTCAGCAGTTGCGTGAAGATGGGCTTCTCGAAGAGACGCTCCGGTTCCGTTGGACGTGGAGCAACCGGCTTCTCCAGTTGATGGATGCGACTGATGCTGTCCGGATGTTGGGTATCCATCAAGATGGTAGCCTCGCTCACCACACGCATGGAGGCGGTAGTGACTGCCTCGCCAAGTGGATTGACAGCGCGGCACATGTAGACGCCCTCATCCTCTTTGCGGATGTGCGAGATGTCGAGCGAGACGAATCCAAAGTCATGTTGCTTGGTAATGCGGGAGCTGTCCTCGATAAGTTTCTCATTGCGATACCATTCGACCTTCAGGTTGGGATCACCCACGGGGATCAGACGCGCCTCAAAGTGGGCCGTTTGGTGCTCATTGATGCGATCAATATTCTGGAGCGGCTGCGTGAACACAGGACGCTGGATTGTGCCAGGAGTTTCCACCTCCTGGCGCTGATGAGGTGCGGCCGACTCCAGTTTTCTTATCTTTTCCAGACCCTCAGGATGTTGAGTGTCCGAGATGATGGTGCCACGAGCAATTACACGCAGCTTAGTAGCGGAGACAGCCTGTCCCAGTGCATTAACTGCGCGCACAGAGTACTCGCCGGCATCTTCGGCGACGGCTGTGTAATGTCCAAAGAGACGTAGCCAAAGTCAAAGGTGATATGGAACCGAGCAGCCGAGGGCAACGGTTTGCCATTATGATAGAATTCAATGCGCAAATTGGGATCATGCACGGGCGCCACCTGCGCCTCAAAGTGCGCCGTCTGGCCCTCGTAGATCTCCGTGGAGCCACGCAGCTCAGCGGTGAAGTGAGGCGGACCAATTGGATGATCGCCGACTTCGGTGCGTGTGGTGACAACCTTCGACTCTAGCTTCTGTATCTTCTCGAGTGCATCGGGATGTTGGGTATCTAGGATCATGCTGCGACGGTTCAACACACGTACATTGCATGTGTTAACGGCCTCGCCCAAGAGATTGGTGGCCTTGCACATATAAGTGCCAGTATCCTCGCCATAAACATATAAAATATCGAGGGCCACATAGCCAAAATCGTGAGTGGTACGATAACGATGTCCAGTGGGCAATTGCTTGCCGTTGCAGAACCATTCGATCTTCAGATTGGGATCGCCAATTGGCTCAACGCGACATTCCAGATGGGCGTGCTCGCCCTCCTTCAAATGTTCCAGATTGCTGAGAGGTGTGAGGAAAATTGGCTTCTGTCCCTTCTCTTCCACAATGGCCTTGGTGGGCGGTACATAGCTCTCCAGCTGGCGAATCTTCTCCAGCCGCTGAGCATCGAGCGTATCCATATCCAGTGTCTTATTTGCTGCAAATCAAAATGGATTATAAATGAATAAAGAGAGAGAGAGAAAGAGTATATAGATTAATACCTGTTACGTTTACAGCACAAGTCGTGACAGCTTCCCCAACAGCATTCTTTGCCTTGCACATGTAGGTGCCAGTATCTTCGGCATGGGCATATAGTAAGTCCAGGGCAACAAAACCAAAATCGTAGGTGGTTTTGAACCGATGACCAGTTTGGATGGGTCTACCATTGCAATACCATTCGACCTTCATTGTGGGGTCGTTCACAGGGATCAGCGTGGCCTCCAGATGCACGGGAGTGCCCTCATTGACCTTGGCATTACGCAGCGGGCGTCCGAATTGTGGACGCTCGGCATGGAACTGATCCTCCTCGGTCTTGCGCTGGAAGCGTGAGGCATCCTCCAGATGCTGAATCTTAGATAGGGCCTCCTCGTGCTGGGTCTCCTGAATAATCGACGAACGGGAAGTCACATTCAATGCAATCGAATTGACGGCCTCGCCCAGTTTGTTGGTCACACGACAGGTGTACTCGCCACTATCCTCCGCATAGACGGTGAGAATATCCAAAGCGGCAAAGCCGAAGTCGTAGGTGGTGCGGAAACGATGACCGGTGTTTAATGGTTTGCCATTGTGCAACCACTCGACCTTCAGATTTGGATCCGGATAGGGTTCAATGCGGCACTCGTAATGGGCACTCTGGCCCTCAACCAGATTGCTGGGACCAACCAATTTCGTAACAAACATGGGAGCTGTGGTCACCGAATATTCCTCCTCCTCGCGTCGTTGATACTTGCTATGATCCTCTAGCTGATGAATCTTATGCATGGCTGCCTCGTGCTGCGTCTCCAACTGAATCGCAGTCTTGGACTGCACAATCAGCGAGGCGGAGGTCACCGCTTGACCCAACTCATTGACCGCACGGCAGGTGTAGGTGCCGGAATCCTCGGGATTCACGTACTTCATGTTCAGTGCCACATAGCCAAAGTCATGCATGGTGGTGGTGCGATTAGATGCCTCAATAGCCTGACCATTGCGCAGCCATTCCACCTTCAAGTTCGGGTCGCCAACTGGAATAAGACGCGCCTCAAAGTGCACCGCTTGATTCTCGGCGACGCGAACATCTCTCACTGGCATGGTAAAGACCGGAGCTTGTGAGACGACTTCGTCCTGAACGCTAATGCGCTGACGCTTTGAGCTATCCTCTAAGTGCTGCAGACGTGGCAATGCCGTCTCGTGCTGTGACTCCAGATAGATGGACTTCTTGGTGTGGACAACGGCAACGGCTGAGGTGATGGCTTCACCCACAGCATTGTAAGCACGGCAGGTGTAGGTGCCGGCATCCTCCGGCAGCGTGGACATAATGTCCAGGGCAACGAAGCCAAAGTTGTTGGTCTCCGTGAAACGGGAGCCTGACTTCAGAGGTAGATTGTTGTGATACCATTCGACGCGCATTGATGGATCAGAAACGGGAATCAGACGGCATTCAAAGTGGGCGCGTTGATTCTCCTTGATCTCAACGTTCTTCAGCGAAGTTGTGAAGACGGGAGCCTGCTTGGTGCTTTCGTCGATCTCCTCGCGGCGGCTATAGCGTGAACGATCCTCCAGGTAGTGGATCTGCTCAAGACCCGCCTCGTTCTGGGTGACAGTAACAATTTGCTCACCGCTACGGCATTGCAGCTCCACCTGGGTCTCATCGGAGCCAATCAGATTGACAGCGCGACAGGTGTAAACACCAGAATCTTCGGCAATCAGACCCACAATGTCCAAGGCCACATAGCCAAAATCGTGAATGGGTCGGAATCGATGACCCACCGTGATTGGACGGCCGTTCTTGAACCACTCCACCTTCAGATTGGGATCGGTGACCGGTTCAATTTTGCACTCGAAATGAGCGTGACCTCCCTCACGGGTATTGGTCAGGCTCTTCGGATGGGTAAGGAAGCGCGGACGAATGTTGACCACCTCATCAACAATCTCATTACGGCGATAGCGTGAGGAATCCTCCAGGTATTGAATCTTCTGCAGTCCCGACTTATTCTGCGTTTCCAGTATCAAATCGTTCTTGGCGATGATGCGCACGGAGCCCGAGGTAACTGCTTCGCCCAATTGATTGCGTGCCTGGCACGTGTAGACGCCCGAATCGATGGCATAACAGCCGAGCAAGTCCAATGCCACGTAATCAAACTCGTAGGCAGGACGGAAACGATGACCTGTCTTCACAGGCTTACCATTAACGAGCCACTCAATGCGCATGCTGGGATCACCCACTGGCTGCAGGCGGCACTCGAGATGTACATTGGTACCCTCCACCGTCTCGATGTTGTGCAACGCACGCGTAAACTGCGGCGCCTGCATAACCGTAACATCCTCCTCGCGATGCTGACGACGACGCGAGTCCTCGAGCAGCTGAATCTGTTCCAGCGATTGCTCGTTCTGGGTTTCGGTAACCACATCGGTGCGATCGATCACACGCACACAGGCGGAGGTGTGAGCCGTACCCAGATGATTGGTGGCGCGCACGGTATACTCGCCGGAGTCGGCTGCCGTCGCCTGAATGATGTCTAGGGCGACAAAGCCAAAATCGTAATAGGTGCGGAAGCGAGAGCCGACGGTTACGGGGCGACCGTTATGGAACCATTCAACGCGCATTGTTGGATCACCCATGGGCTCGAGACGGCACTCCAGATGAATGTTCTTGCCATCGTGTATGGGCTTGGGATCGACCAGGGGCTGGACAAAGACGGGCTTCGACTTGGAGATCTCCTCGATGTTGTACTGAGGCTCCACGAACGGCTTGTTCTCCAAATTCTGGGTCTTCTCATAGAGGCCGCGGTGCATGCTAGATGTGTCGATGCTGGAACGAGCTTTTAGACAAAAACCAAAATATGTTAATTGATGTTCAAGAATTGCTGGAAATACTTTACTTTTACTACTTACTTTCCACTACCATCGTTGCTTGCGACTGAGCTTCACCTAGCTGGTTTCTAGCCACCACCGTGTATATGCCTGCATCCTCGGCGCGCACCTGGGAGATGTCCAGGGCAACGTAGCCAAAGTCGTAATACGTTTGGATGCGATTGGCGGCGGTAATAGCGCGACCATTATGATACCATTCAATACGCATGCCCAGATCGCTTGTAGGCTCCACGCGGGCCTCAAAGTGAGCGCGTTGGCCCTCCAGAATCTTGGTGGTACCCTTCATTGGGCCAAGGAAACGTGGTGCTTGAGTTATGGACGTCTCTTCCTCTTCACGACGACCATAGCGTGAGGAGTCCTCCAGGTGCTGAATCTTTTGCAGACCACCCGGATGTTGAGTGTCCGAGACAATCTCGTTCTTCGATATGACCGTACATTGGGCGGTGGTCGTATCCTGGCCCATGGCATTGTAGGCACGGCAAGTATAGGTGCCGGCATCATATACGGTTATCTGCTTGATAGTTAGTGCGACATAGCCAAAGTTATGATAGGTTGTAATACGCGAGCTAGCCTCCAGTGGTTGACCATCCTTGAGCCATTCGACGCGCATGGTGGCATCGCCAATGGGTTCAAGGCGCGCCTCGAAATGCGCATGCGCGTGCTCACGCAGATCCAACTGGTTCTGGATGGGTGTCTTGAATTTGGGCGGTGCAATGGCCTCGGGTGCTTCCTGGACATGGCGACGCTGCTGGGACTTGCGATAGTCCTCCAATTCCTCAACCTTTTCAATATAACGTTGCTGCTCGGGTATGCCCAGATCAGCGGTGACCTGGGAGCGCGTATGCACGCGTATGGTAGACTGGCTGATGGCCTCGCCAATGCGATTCACGGCCCGGACGGTGTATTCGCCGGCATCTTCGGCACGTAGGTGCAATATGTTTAGGGAGACATAGCCGAAGTTGAAAATGGCCGTGATACGCGAACTGGCAGTGATTGATAGACCATCCTTGTACCATTCCACACGCATGCTGGGATCATTCACGGGTGTCACTTGTGCCTCAAAGTGCACATTCTTGCCCTCCTCGAATTCACCCAAATCGCGCAGTGGACGTATAAATTGCGGAGCTTGATTCATCAACTCCTCTGAGCTCTCCTGGCGCTGATAGCGTGAGTAATCCTCCAGCTGATTGATGTACTGCAAGCTGTTCGGATTCTGAGACGATTGCTCAATCGATGGACGCTGCACCACCGACAAAATGGCGCGCGATTCAGCGACACCGCTGGCATTGCTCACACGGCACATATATTCTCCAGAATCGTGACCCATTATGCTCAACAGATCCAGAGCAATGAAGCCAAATTTGAAGACAGATGTAGCCCGAGCACCTGGCAAGTAAACAACACATTAAAACAAGGTATAAGAAAATGAAGTGGGGGGCATTCCAGATACGTACTGGCTGCCAACGGACGACCATTGAGGAACCATTCAACGACCATGGTGGGATCGCCGACTGGTTCGATGCGCGCCTCCATGTGGACACGACCACCTTCGGTTTGCTGCACGTTCTGCAGCGGTATTATGAACTGTGGTGGCGGATAAACACGATCCTCCTCGCCCGGTCGCAGATGCGGCTTGGCGCGTACCACATGACGCAAATAGATGATTTCAGGACCAGGACTTGGCCTAAAAAAAAAAAAAATACCCATGAGTGGAAAATTCTTTGGTTTAACAAATCAGAAAGACTCACTCAGGCTCGATAACTTTCGTTGGTCTTGGTAGATTAAGACGCCTCTGTTCTTGACTTGGTTGCTCTCTGGGAACTTCGACATAGAGTCTTGCACGGTTCGCCGTGGAACCGGCAATATTTTGTGCGGTACACTGATACCAGCCAGCATCGGCAGCCTTCACGTTCGGTATTTCCAGGCAGGTGGCGCCGCCATCGATGCCCACAAATCGTTCAGCAGTTGATGAGATTTGCACACCATCCTTCTGCCAGGTGATGCGAGGCACTGGTGTGCCAATGGCATTGGCACTCATCGTGATTGGTTCACCCTCGCGCACAGTCATCGTGCTGAAGCGTTGCACAAATTGTGGTGCGACAACTTGCTCTTTCTCCAGCACATGCAACTGCG
This sequence comes from Drosophila planitibia, assembly GCA_035043785.1. Classification (NCBI taxonomy): domain Eukaryota; kingdom Metazoa; phylum Arthropoda; class Insecta; order Diptera; family Drosophilidae; genus Drosophila; species Drosophila planitibia. Next base: position 1,439,673 of record JAWNMS010000023.1, read on the forward strand.
CCTCGATGGCCACCTCACCGGCCTTGTTGCGGGCCAAACATTGGACAGCGCCGCTATCCAAACGGCTTACATTCGTGATCATCAGCGAATGGCTGCCGGACTCATTTACAAGAATCTTGTGCGAGGCATCGTCGCGTGCTTGACGGCCATTGATGAACCAGAAGACCTCCGGATAGGGATTGCCAGTGACGCGGCAATCGAAGCGAGTCATGCGACCCTCGGTCACCTCGCGATCAGCAAATCCCTTGACAAAAACGGGAGGCAATGCTTTACCAGCCTCTAGCTGCTCGGCCATCTGATCCACGGGCTTGGGCTCGTATGCAGTCTCAGCGGCCGGCTCAACGGCCAACACGGCCGAGGAGACGACGCAGCCTTGGAGATTCTCGGCCAATAGGGTATAGTGACCGCCATCCTTGGCATTGGCGTTCTTCACACGGAGTGTGGCAACGCCACTCGAATAAGAGATCTCATACTTTTGTGAGGCAACCAAACGTTGTCCATTGTGGAACCAGGTGAGACGTGGTTTCGGGTTGGAGCCGACGCGTGCGGTAAAAACGGCATCGGAGCCCTCGATGAGTTTGGAGCTTCGGGGTTTCTGCGATATTTGTGGTGCTTGCGCAGGACCCTGGGAGCGATCCAGCTCATGCGAAAGCTGAGTGTCCTGCTCATAGCCAGAGCGACGCGTTATGGCCTCCCTGAAGGAGACCTCACGCAAAAGTCTATACTCAAACGTATCCACGCGGAACTCCTCTTCGATGGACGTATACGAATAACCATTGGAGTAGATGTTCTTCTCCAAATTTTGGATGGGCTGCAGCGCAGGCATTGGTGTGCCTTCCGGTTGTATATACACACTGCAGATCGCCTCGCCGTACTGATTGCGAGCCGTACACGTATACTCGCCTTCGTCGCCCGGTCCGATCTGATTGATCAGCAGGGACACTTCACCGGTGGCCTCGTTGTAGCTCATGCGAAACTTTTGCGACTCGAGAAGTGGTGCGCCTTTTCGGGTCCATGTAACGAATGGCTTCGGGTTGCCACGCAGCCGACCTTCGAACAGGGCGTTGCCACCCTGAGCGAAGCGAGCGTTCTTAAAGATCTGCTCGAATACAGGCGGTGAAATGTCACCTTGGGCATAGACGTGTGTCAGCGACGGTGGTACATAGGTGCCTCCAATACCGCCTTGATGTTGTTGCACTGCAAAATTATAAGGGGAATATTATATAACAAAGTAAAGCCAAACATTTCAGTGAAGCTTGCCATAATGAATTTGTGCTATTAAAATTGCTTAGTAAAATATACAAACTTTTAAATTTCATGTAGACAAAACACTTATAATATATTTAAAATTTAAGAACTGGTTAATATATGTTTTAAAACGCTGTTTGATAGTTATGAAGAATCGAAGAACTTTGTTAAGATCAGGAGACTTATTCAACATCAAATTACAAACACCACTGTTTAATATATATGCTTTATCGTTTCACATGCATTTGATTTCATTTTGTTTTTTCTCTAATTAATAACTAAATTTAAATATAAACAAGAACTTGAAATTGTATGCTCATTGTCGAGGATGTATTATTTGTAGGTTGGATTACTTATATTTAGAAGTTGGCACGCGTACAAATATCTATATATATAAGCACTTATTAACTTGTATATGTATTTTTGGCATTCGTAGACTTTTCTGAAGTGTGTCATTAATATATGTATTTATTTGTTTATTTTTCGAATTCAACAGAAATTCAACAACAAAGCAAACATCAAGATCAGCTGTTTCTAGGAACTTTCTCTCTCTCTCTTGCTCTCTCTCTCTCTCTTTCTCTCTCTCTTTCTCCTCTACTCTGCTTCTCTTATTTTCTCCGACTCACTCTGTCACATTCTCTTCTCAGAGTGTGTTTTTGTGCGCACACTCAAACAGATCGGCAAACTGTCTTCGGCTGTCTTCTACTGTCAGTATAAGAGCACCCAAGTGATATATATCTTATTCACTTCCTCCAATGAGAACTGTCCACTGCAGCATCCAAAGAATGTAAACAAAGCGATATGTATGAAAACTCTTATAATGTTCTTATATTGTGTTGATTCACCTATGTATATGTATGTCAGTGCAGCGTATTCTCAAAATTTTGGCAGATGAATGGAAATATTTAAAAATAGACATAATTTTTGGCTGATTATCAATTAAGATTTAAGTAATGAAATATAAGATGAGATATATGAATAATTTGTGTGTTTGCTCGTCCAAAATGTGTTACACATACATAATACATATATATTATGAATCATAAGAATTGCTAAAGAATATGATCTCATAAGAAGACAGTTTTTGAAATTGTTCTTAAGCAATTATTAGTTTTTGATTATATTCTGAGGTGAATTATATTAGATTGATGAAATAAGTAATCATGTACTTTTTAATTAATTAATTAATTTTAATAACTTCAACGTATGTGTTTCTAAATATTTGCTATGAAATAACAATACTCGTTGCATTAATCAGAGTAATTCCAATTCTTTCGCTCTTTGGTGATATCTCAGGGGCAGATTTTTGAAGCGGATACCTTTTTCTTTTCAAGATGAAAGCTATTCGTTGTGTACAATAAAATGTTGAGAGCAAAATTGCAGTCCATACAAATATTTACATAGCTCTACTATAACTTTCTTTAACTTAAAAGAAGTTTTTGTTGCTCATAGCATAAACATTACGAGAATTATTGAGAAGTTTAAATTCTGCTAAAGAACAACAACAAAGTAAACATCTGAATTATCACGCTTAGAGAATGGATATTGAAAGTTCTAGAAAGGGGATAATATCAAGTTCTGATTTTTCGAAGCAATAAACAGATAGTTAAAGCTATTATATTAACATTTTTCAACAAGTTCTTATAGCTCTCCTACATATATCAGTGTAACTTTTGTTGATTTAATTCCTGTCAGAAGAAAGTGCAAGTCACTTGCTTATGATAATACGATATATAAAAATATATTGTATATCATACGAAATTTGTGATATTCTAAGTGAACGACAATACGTATTTTGCTATACCTGCCTTTATATATACGAGTATAAGTTAATGCCTGAAAACAATATTAAGAGAAATGTCGCAACATAATTTTTTAAAGCAATATTTCTAGTATTGACAACGAACAATCAAAGGGTTGATTAAAATACTTATTTAGCATGCAAGGGTTTGAGTTAAGAATGAGATTGGCACAAGGAAAGCCTATTATTAAACAAATCTTCAAGGCAAGAATGTCTGAATTGAATGGAAGTTCGGAAACAAGAGCTTGGGACAGTGGAGATTCTAAATCCACGGTGTGAATCCCACTGGCCAACACAGCTTGCTGAATTCCATTGGCGACATGCAATAATATGATATGGCAGGCGAGCACACGCTGGCAGACAGGCAGGCTGTCAGACAGGCAGACAGAGAGACAGACGGACTGACCTCGTTGCTGAGTGGTGATTTGACTCCTCTGAACATGTTGTTCAGTGCGGCTTATCCGTTGCTGCTGATGCTGCTCTTGACTGGAGTGCGAATACTCCTGAGTGGAGTATTGCTGCTGCACCTGTTGTTGCTGGTGCGGCTCCTGCTGCTGCTGGTACGGGTTCGGATTTTGTCGTTGCATTTTAAATCGTTATATATCACTATATATCATTGAAAATGACAACCAAATCGATGCAGTTGTCAACTGCACTAAAATGAAACACCTCTCGATCACTTTTCTCTATGATTTGCTTCTTCACTTTATAAATATATATATGTATATAAATTTCTATACTGATACTTTCGCTTCTTTATGGCTGAAATTGAATACAAGGCAAAGGAGAAAAGAAAAATCGCATTAAAATTGTATGTATTTTTCACAAAAGCCACCACACACTAAACATTTATCACTCGAAAATAGCTTTTGGCAAACATTGAATATTGTGTTTTTTTTTCTATTTTGAATTTAGTTGCTTTTTTCCGATTTTCTTTCGAGTTTGCTCAACGAATATATATTTCGTTTTATCTCTATGACACACACTTGAATTTTCATATAATTTTTTATGGCTTAGATGCGACCTGCATATATATTCAATATAGATACATATATCAAAAGTGATTTCTTCATCATAATCACAACCATCACCATCCATCCTTCTTCATATTCATATTCTTTGCCTGTGAGGCACATCCGGCTATTTTTAGCCACTCGAATTTTTCACTGCGACACACAAACACACATGCAACACACACAGAGACGTCTTTCTGTACAGTGTGTGTCGGTGGTATCTTCTTATTTTTCAGGGGCTATTTTTAACATTTTTCTTGCTGGTATTTCCAATGCGAATACTCTGAACTGCTCACTGATGATTCTACACACAGTATATAGTTATTCACAATTCTGTACATTATCGCAGCTATCTTTGCCTGTAATCCTGGGCAGGATAAGCCAGGATAATGCACTTGATCACATTTGTATTACAATCTAGACGAATACATATATTTTTTGATATATGTAAGTGTGTATATATGTGTGTAAGATATCTTTCAAGCAGATTGCTTATTCATATCTATATGCACATCTATCTGATTCGTGTGTATTCACGAATTCACAGTCCATTCGTCGGATTGGGTGCGGACCCCACGATCTGCTGGCCGAGTGGTGTGCCGAATAACCCATCGAACGCGACCGAAGCAGCGCTCGTGTATTATTTTTAGATATTTAGCGCACTGAAAAATTCTTTCGGAATTTTCAAAGTGGTTACGAAACCAAAAAATTTTCATGAACATTTTTCAATATTTTCACTGAATATACACTTAAAACCAATTCAAAACTCGTTTATCCTTACTTCAATGCGATATCCTTGCGACGTTTTATATATATGCGGCGACTATTTCGTTTAAAAGAAACTCTATGCGAACTATATGGCTGAACACATATATATGTATATGTACCGTATATATATATATATATGTATTTCTTTAAATAATATCTATTTTCAAACTGTTTCAAGTCATAATCCCCGAGACTGAAACCAAGACGTCGATCGTTTGTGAGGTGCGAGCGAAGAATGACAAAATATCTTTGAGAATGCGATCAAATAGCTGTTGCTGCCACAAGGCACACGAAACGAGAGCCGCACGATCTTCGTGTGTGAGTTGCGCTCTCTCGCTTCACATGAGATATTTTTGCACTTTCCACACGTTGGTTGTTGTTGTGGAAAATGCTGCGAGAGCTGCAAATGCGCTACACAACTTGCTGGGGGTCTTTGAACAAGGCACAATTCAGAGCTGCAGCTCTGTCAGAGTTAGAAAGATTGAAGACTGGAACCTGTCTATCAATTGGGTGTTTTTCAAACAGGCTCTTCTTGTTCTCAAGGTGTCGGAAATGTCATTTATAAAACACTAATAGCTCTGCTATTAATCGTAGTCTTAGAAAATTACAAAAATATATTTTAGAACCAGCTTTGACACGTTTTTCTTCACTTAATTTCTACAGCAGCTTGAGGCATCGACTTTGCACGTCTTTCAGTCTGATCGATCTCAATTTTAGCCTGCACCCATTTTCCAAGTCAAATTGCTGTGCTTTTTGGCTGCTCATATAATTAAAAGTTTCCCATTGGCACACAGCAGTTTGACTTGTTTGGAAAATATAAAGCTTTTCATCTCTCACTAATTTTCCTCGCTACGCTCTTCGTTGTGTTTCGGCAAGTGTTCGGGTTTTGAATAAGTAAGCTAAAAATACAATTCGATTTATTTTTGACACGTATTTCTCAACATTTGTGTGCAGAACAAAATAAAAATAATAAAAAAATCTATCGAAATTCTAGATACTGTAAAAGTGGACAATAAAGTGCATACACTCATCGCTAAAATGTATCTACAAGTTCCAGAATGTACCTCGTGCATACTGAAAGAACACATTCTCCCATAAGGTGTAAGATTTTTCTACATTCAAATGTTATATGTATTCTTTGTCTCTGTTATTATTAATTAGGTGTGTCTAATGTGTTTGTTGCATTCAAATTTTCAATTTTTCCACATAATTTATTTTGTTTGTCTAAATTTAAAACCACATACATAAAATTTGGCTCGCTGCTTTCGCTACATATAGTTTTGATTATTCATTTAGAGTGTTAATCATCAAGACCAAGATGTTTTTAAAACATTTCGTCTTCTTTCTTTCTTACAAAAAAAATAAATAAAACAAATTTCAGCAGCGAGTGACGCCTTTGCCAATAAACTTTCTATTTCGTTAGCAAAACGTAAAAACAATCGTAGTCTTTACAAATTACAACTCGAGTTGCGTTTGGGTTGCGTTTGAGTTGCGTTTGCTTTGGCCATATATGTGCTGAGCATTGAGTGGAGCTCTATAAGGAGACCCGGTTGGCAATGCTATCAATTGTAAGTACGTTATTTAGTTTTACTGCACAAATTAATTGTTAGCATGCTTGGCGATTTTTTGGAAACCGGCACAGTTATGAAATCACTTGTTACGAGCCAAGAATTAAATGTTAAGACGCGCAGCGAGGCGCACAGCTGCCAGCTTGACTCTGTCACTGTTGAGATACAAATGTATCTGCTGCCATAGGTGAAGCGACGCAACGGTGGCAGATAAGCAAAAACATTAAAAAAAAAAAGACACACGCATCATATCCAAAGCCTACTTCTAAATAGTATAACAACAACAAGAACAGTTAGTCGGTTCTGCAAGACAGCCGCCGATTGCAGCGATGCGCTACAAAATGTATCTTGTAGTTTGCTGCTCGTTGTCAGCTGTGTCTTAGATTAACAGCAATCTATCTGACTGCCAGAGTCAGAGGCTATCTTATCGCACAAGACTTGCAAAAATATTCATCCAATTATGTCATGACTGTAGAATGCTGCTAAGCACACAAAATAAGACAACTGAAAATCAGCAGATAAAATGTTTGCTTTAATTAGTAATATTAATATTCTTTATACTTTTTAATTTCGTTTTTTAGTTGTAATAAGTAGATAATTATAAGGCAATTGCTTAGATTAAGTTATTCTGGTTGTGTTTATTTTATTTTAGTAGCTCTTAGTTAGTTGTATTTTTGTGTTGTAGGGATTTGGGCCCATCTCAGTGGAGGCACTGCATTCAATTTACTGCAAACAAGAAGAAGAATAGTCGCATATCAATTAGGTTCATAATTTGATGACACAAACACACATACAAGTGGAATGATGCGGCATGCAGGACTTGTTTTTTGTTTTGGGAATTTATGATATGCAGTAAAGAGTAAAGAAGATAAATGAAATGAATGCGAATGCGAATGCGAATGCACCCCCACCAGAAGAGGCGAATGAATGCGACCCCAAGCAAAGCGCAGCAGTTCAACTCTTAAGATACTTTTGTATCTTATTGCCACACAGGCGCTGTCATGCAGTCAGCGCATATGTGGAAGCATCAAATTTCAGCAAACGCAGAAAACCGAAACGAAATGAAACGAGCTGCGCCTCCAGCTGCAATTTACGTATAAAATGTCTAAGTGTGGTATTTTTTCATACATATCAATTGTTTATACAATTAGACACAAGAGTCGCATGTAGATAGACAGAAAGCGAGAGTTGAAGTTGTCACTCTCTCTCTCCCTCTCTTTCTCTCTCTCTCTCTCGCTGTCTCTCTCTGTTGCCCTGTGTAAATGAAAGTTGCAATGTGCTGCGATGCGGTGCGTGTGGTTGTAATCTATATTTAGTGATTTTACATGCGGTGCCTTAAAAGATATTCGAAATATGCACGCACATACACTCATTATATCTACGTACATATACAAACATATATATGTATATATATATATATATATATATATGTCTGTGTGTATATTTGCCTAATTGTGTGCGCGGGCACAGCCCATTTTCTAGGTAACCATTTTCCAGATCGCCGATGAAAAAGTTGTTTACAATCAAAATGTATCTGATGCATTAGCTTATGAATAACGAGCTGTTTGTTAGTAAACAAAAAAGCAAGCAAAAGATCCCGTATTAAAGCTTAACCCAGTTAGTTAGTTGGCTGACTGATTTTGTTTACCTGCTTGGGCCTGCAGCTGCGGCTCCTGGCTAAGGTCCGATATGGAAACGGTCTTGGTGCTCACATAGCTAATCGACTCCACGGTCGTCTCCCATTTCTGAAATGTGTTGATCGTATCGCTGCGCAGAGTACGCGATGAACCCGATTGATTTTGATTGTTGGCGCGTTGCGGCGTTGAGGAGCGCAGCGACATTGTCGATGTGGCCGAATCCAGCGATGAGCTGCCCGGCGATTGAGATTGGGCTGTTGTTGAGGATGAAAAGGAAGCGGATTTTCGCAGTGGCGTTTTATTGCCATTCAACTGCTTTGGTTCCTCCTCATCCTCGGTGATGAGCAGGCAATCCGTTTGTGTGCCCTGATCTGTAATGAATTTGAACATGGAGGGAACGCGCAATTAGAGATACGCAATTGTTTTGGCTTTATGGTTTTTATGGCTAGCATACACTGTTTGCATTGGGTTTTGAACTTTTCAATTTCAATTAAGACTTGCTAAAAACTATGAAATTTCCGATCGCATCCTGCTTAATGGTTCTTTCTTTGTTAGCTGTTTGTTTGTTTCTTTTTGGCAATTAGCAGCATATTTACGAGCATTGAGCGCACTTGAATGCGAAATTGCGTGCGCGAAATGTTGTTGATGCTGAAAACTTGGCCTTAATCTCGTTAAATTTAAATAAAATTCACAGTGCTGCATTTGCAATTGTTTTCTTGCTATTTTCATTTTGCTGCTAATTTACAGCGTGCGTATAAATAAATTTGCTGCCAACATTTTGGCAATCATTTGTTGTTCGAGCGAAGTGGGGGAAAACTGGCAGGGTCAACGCGTGCCATACGGACTACTATGTGCACCACATTATAAAGCGATATACATGTGTAAATCGGACAGTCTGTCAACGTGAGGATTATATAATTAAATTTTGTGTATTGTGGGATTTGATATTAAGGCGTCGTCTTAGCTCGCTTATAGCTAATTAAAATATATGTATGTATATACATTACAAATTTGAATGCTCGCTAAATGTACGATGTGCTTAGAAAATGAAGTACTACAAATATTCGAGCACATTCCGGACATTGAATTTGCGTAGTGTTTTGAGATTTCTTGGCGTCTGCTTAATTACAGTCCTCGTGGGCGGTCAGTGGGAAAACAAATTTAACGATGCGCCCAACTGCTTATAATATCAAGTGTTATTCACTAATATACAATGTATATATTTTGGCTTAAATCTAATCGTTATTAAGCAAATGTATATATCCATATATTATGCCCCACCACATCTAAAACTATATCTATAAATTTGCCAAGTTGACAAACACACCCATGCGGAAATGTTTTATTATTATTTATTTAAGACAAGTGCCAGTCTCTACTTTGATGGTCGAATATTCAAATATTGCACACAGAGCACCCAGTTCCGAATTGCCAGAATGGCTACGACGCAAAACTTTGTAATTGAATATATATAATTCAAGTAGCAGAAAATAAATTAGTATATGAATAAGGATAAAGTGGTAGAATTTCGGCATAAATCCTAGCTGAATATTGTGAATTCATTTAAATTTAAATTCTGTATCATAGTTGAACCAATTTCCATGTTGAATGTCTTTTTAGAGAAAGACTCATTTTAGGCAATAGGCAAAATATACAATTCATGCGAAACTTTTTTTAGGAGTATGGATATTCAATGAGATTGGCCTGCTGCTGAAGTGGAGACTGGTATAAGTGGGCAAAATATTAAACAATTTAAAGTAGCCATAGAAAAGAACGAATTTTTGTGTGACTGGCGTTGAGTTCATAGCGTATTTTTAGAAATTGCCTAATTAATTTAGAAAATCAGAGCGAGAAAAAGCATCAAACGAATGTTTGTATAGCTGCGGCACATTCATCACACAAAAATGTTGCGTATTTTCTTTCGATCTCCGAAACGGATTTTCGTTGATTTTGTGGACAATGCGAGAACGCGTGGCGATAAGCATCGATGAAAGCTTCATTGCCGCAGGACCGTAAATCATGTCCAGCATAAACTGTGAAAACTATTTGTACTTGAAAAAGAAATATGAACAACAAAAAAAAAATATGTCCTCCAGTGGCATAGTTGAAACAAAGCTACAGTATAACAATTCCAATATATCTTGGCAAAACATTATGGTAGAGTATGTGTTTATATTGAGCAGCATTTGAAATTGGTGAATGTGCCAAAAAAATTCTGCACAAGGCCAGTAAAACTGAAACGTTTACCAAAACAAAGCAAGCTGTGCCAATTTTATAACCTCAATCCAATCCGAATAGCTTTAAAAAAAGAATGGTCTGAAATATCGTCAAAAATGAAACGATTTTGAAAATCAGTACCTTCTGGGCCATGGATTCGACAGCATTTAAACTTGGAAACGGCTGGAATTCATGTCAAAAGTTCTATCCCAAAAAAATCCACTTGGTAAAGGTTTTAAATGTTCAACTTCCATAACTTCAATAGGCATTTTTTAACGTGTTGATTTGCAAATTAAAGATGATAAGTAAAAGCCAGAGTTTAGGGTATTTCCCAGTCGAGCTGCCTCATCTACGAAAATCGTACTTATTATATCTCTTGGTATTTATTTATTTTTTATCACGTTGAAAATGTATGCTATACAAATCTGTGAATCATTTAAATGAAAAGTCTTGCAAACATATGGCATATGTATATGTCAACATATATGTATATACATATGCAGTGCGAAACGATTTGTATTTTTCTTGCAGGCCAATTGAAAGAAATTATCGCAGAGGTGCACTAAGTAATTGACAAATGATTCACTTTTCTTGACTAGCATCCAATTTTATCGTATTGTTGTATTGCTCAGGTGGCCTAAAGACCTGTATAATTTGGCCAAGTACACGAGAATTGGCAGTTTGGCAGGCACTTTGTGCCCACGCATTAGCTTAAAGTGTGTCATCCAAAAGTTTTTTCCGAGTCAGCCGACTATAAATAACCCATATGCCAATCAGGTATTATGGTATGGTATTTGGTCAGTGTCAAGGACTTGGACTAAATTTTGGACTAGTTTCAATTTTTCTCGTTTTGTGGGTTTGCGACGAGGCACCTTGACAGGGGCCCATCGACCTGATGTTTTCGGCTCGAGTGTTTATTATGTCTGGCCTCTGGGTCAGAGAAGCATTTCTCACATATTGCGCGGTTTGTTTCATTTCATTTTCTTGGCAAGCGATCGCATTTTGCACACATTTTGCTACGGAACACAGATGAATACTTTGAAAATTCGAGAGGAAAATAGATAAATAAGCACTGTTAAAATTCAAATAAATTGTTTATGATGAGCAGCAAACACAACAACTGAACATCACACACACACACACACACACACACACAGAAGAATAACAGGCTTGTCGGTCAGTCAGTCAGTCATTGAGTCAGTCACACACCCACCCACCCACACATGGCCCCCTTTCCTGGGCAAAGAAAAGAAGAGGAAAATCAACATTTGTTTTAGCGATTCCGTTTTGATTTTTCATGTTCTGAAATATTATTTTGATAAATCGTATTGCCTGATTTCGCGACAGCATGTTGTTTCAGAAAACATTTGAATCTCTTTAATGAATCGCAGCCAAAACATCTGGCCTCCCAATTAGCTGACCTATTTTTTAGAATTAAGTAGTTGACAAGTTTAAATAAATAGTGGGATTTTTAGAATATGGACTTTTAAAGACCAATTTGTTGTGCATTAATAAAGTACCTTTTGAGTTCTCCTCGCTTTCTGAAAATTCATAAGTAGACATTAGCTTTTGGCCTGCCATTTACTAAATCAAACAAAATGTCTTAACGAACGGAATTTGCACTTTATAATTTATGATTAATATTTAGCTTGAAGGCCTTGAAAACTATAATATAAACCAACATTTTTGTTCGCAAACGCGTATATTATTTATTTATATGGCTAATATTGGCTGGTTGCCACTGTATATTTACAAAAGATTTCACTTCATTTTAAATACGTTTTTAAAAGATTTTGTCTTAGATTTTAGAAGATCGATGAACAACGATCACTCAGCGCCACCTAACGCTAAAATCCTGTTCGAAAGCTTTCGGGCAACCGAATATAGCTTTTTCGAACTGAATGCGTCAATTTGCCCACAGAGAGCGCTAATAAAGGAGCTTTTGGCGAATAGAAATTCAAAAAGGAAAACTGATCCATTAACGGAAAAAGCAGATCAGTTACAGAATTCAAATAATTATACGATAGGATAGTAAAACAAATGGATCGTTTTGATTTGATTTATTGTAATTGTCGACAAGAAAAAAACACAAGTAATACTATACTCCCTCAACATGAACGTAGTGGGGGGTTTTTAGTTTTGATTTTTCGCATTCAATCAAAACCAAATAACAGAATTAAAGGACACGCACACACACAATAAAAATATTAAAAACCTTTGGCATGAACAAATCATAAGTAAATAAATAAAGATATATATAAATATGCTTAATATCTAAATCCACGATTTATGCTCGAAACGTTCAAATTTCCGATGGTGCTGGCCGCCCCCAAGGGATTCATGGCGCTGCAAGCGTAGCTCCCATTATCAACTGCAAATGCAAACGGCGGTGAAACGATTAATGAGCTCTCTCGCCGAGGCGCGGCAGTCAAAATACAAATTGTTTTGCTTACCCGGATAGGCCTGGGGCAGTGTTAGACGGCACACGCCGTTCCGGTATTCAATGATATGCCGACGACTGCTGCTGCTGCCACTGTTTCCGCCCCACTGCTCCAAATTAGATCCGTTGTGCGTCCAGTTAATCTGCGGCTGCGGATGCGCCTGCACAATGCACTCGAACCGTGCTGTGCCACCCACACCCACCGCAATGTCTTTCAGTGGCTGCCACACAGAGAAAGAGAGAGAGAGTTTAGATTGGACTGTCCGCGGGTCAGGTTAATGACTTCACTTACCGTTATGAATAAGGGAGGCCTTTGTGCCTGCTCATCGCGATTCAAATGGGCATTGACTGGCTCCGTATTGGGCAATTCCGGCACTAATGATGTTGGACAAAAGACATTAGAAACTGCAGCTTTTGTTGCCGGGCTAGCCAGCTGTCCATTAGTGAGATTAACACGCAGCAAGGCAAACAACGAGCAACGAGTTTATTTACATAAACATTCTTTTTTTTTTCTCTTAAATTGTATATATTTATATTCACTTTAAAGCACAAAACACAAAACAAACAAACGTGGCACAAGACACAAAGTAATTCATGCAAAAAAATAGCGGTTATCATGCAGTTTGATGGGGTTAGCAAAAGAGGCACTTAAATCAAGTATACGCCGTGATAAAACGGCTGCTGTTACGACTTAATGACGATTGCAAAGCTAATGGCGGCAGACACCAGCAGTTATTTTCTATAAATATTCACCGAGTAAGCGTGGTCAATTAGACTTGTATTGAATCCATTTGAGTAAACACGCATCAAGGACTTTTCAAACTGATTGAATGAGTTAAGGTCCATTCGAACAATTAGCTAACGCGTAAGCGAATAAGCCATAACAGCACTTATCAGGGAATTTCCTTTCCAAGATTGTTTGATTTTAAGCAATGTACGCAAATACAAATAATAATAATATTAATGCCCTATCAGACTTTTTAGCAATCCTTTTTGAAAATCAAACAATTAATGCTGCTGGTGACCGCGACCAATAAGTGAGATTAACAACAACAATAACGACAATGTGTCCTAGACTAGTTGACAACATCGATAGATAGCCTGGATTAGATTGGATTGCATCCGATGGCGATGGCAGCCTTGCCACTTAGTCAATACCTGTGCGCACCAACTGCTCGGGCGGCAGACGCGGTGCCTGCGCATGCAGGCGATCTAGATGAATGTCGAGGCTGTGGCAGCTGGGCAGACTGTAGCGCTTCTGGGCGTATGTGCGTGGCGCCATCGCCTTGACACGATCATAGCTGCGACGCTGCGTCTCGCTGTCGGAACTGTAGCCCTGTGGGGGCTGGGCGCTGCTGCCCAGTGTGCGTTCATGTTGCACGGGTATAACCAACTCATTGCCGGCGGCTAGCTTCAGCGGATACGGCGCATTGCGACCATGATGGATGCTGGTGGTGGAACAGTTGGACGAGTTGTTGAGGCTGTTGTTGTTGTTGCTGTTCCACTGGCTGCTCACGAACTTGTGGCCCTCGCCGGGAAAGAGTATGCCGAACTCGTAGCCAAAGTCGTATTTGAAATAGATTAAACCGGTATTGGGATCGACGCATTTGGTGCCTTTTGGTTTGGTTTTTGTTTTTTTTTTTCGACAATTGGAAAGGTTTGTACAAAACTTAATATTTAACATATACAAAATAAGTTTTTTGTTGGTTGTTAGTAGAAAAAAAGCACTCAAAACCAAGAATATAATTTTCAAATCTTCCATATCAAATCTCAACTTTCAATACCAATTAAAATGGAACCAATTTAGGTTTCTGGATATATCTACTGCCATTTTAGTATAGTTTAAAGGGAGTATTCACTGGACTTACCATACTGGGATACACGTGATTCATCTCTGTAGGCCTGCGGCTGATTGCTGCCCTCGCTGGGCGCACGCCTGAATCCTGGACGCAGTCCAGCATTCGAACTATGCATATCCTTGCTTACTTCCTCGATAAACTGATGCGACTTCTGCAGGAACGTGGAGCCCATACGCCGGCCCTGACCCTCAGCCTGCTGCTGCAGCGAATTGTAGCCGGCAGAGCGTGGCAAGGTGCCTCCTCTTAGCTGCTGATTCTGCTGTTGCTGATCCGTCTGATCCATGGAGCCATCTGGCAGCCTATTGTTGCCATACTGTTGCCGCATTGTGCTGTTGCGATTCAAGGACTGGGTGCGATGCTGTGTAGTCACCGTGCTGCCACCTCGCTGCTCCTTGCGCAACGTGTTCACGTCGACATGGATTTTGCTGGGCATCTCCGGTCCACGATCAAACTCCATGGGCGACAGCACCCGCTCGTAGGTACGCGGCAGGCTGCAGGAGCGACCGCCAGACTGTGGCGCTGCCACGCGACGATAACCCTTCGCCAGGCCATCGCCACAGGGTGACCACAGGGGCTGAATCCTAGCGCCCTCCACCTCGCTCTCGTAGTCGCTCTCACGAAACTCGCCGGGTGTAAACTTGGTAGGCGTTGCCGGGGGCGGCAGGTGTGACTGACGCGAAGGCGTCCGACTGCCCGCCGGACTATAAGGGAAGGGCTCCAAGGCAGGCTGTTGCTGCTGTTGCTGATTGTCAAAGTGAATGATGCGCTTGGTCTGCTGCATGTTAACAACGCGCTGGGAGCTCTCCGTCGACTCATGCATCTGCATCACATTCTTCGTCTCGTGGGCCACCTTGGCCGTATGCATTGGGGCACCTGCTACGGCATTGTAATACATGGTCGGACGTGATGTGGGCAGCGGTTGCTGCTGTTGTTGGGTTGCTGCTATGAACTTGGCTGCCACCGGTTTGGGCTTGAAGACATGTTGTTGTTGTGGCTGCTGTTGACGTGAATTGTGCTGCTTGGAGCTGGTCTCCGTTTTGATCTCGTGGCGTATCTCCTTGCCAATGGGTTCGAATTTGGGGCGCGTATAGCTGCCCAGCGCGGCTGGCATTGGTTCAAACTCCATGGGCGATGGCGTCACTACCACCACGGGCGACTTGTGGCCATTGGCGATGTTGGTACGTGGTGTCGGTGTCGGTGGGAATACCACGCGATAGCCTTTGATATCCGAGTCGGATTCATTGGCACGCGACACCGAACGGAAACGTTCGTCCACCTCGCTGCTGTAGTCACTGAATTCCGTGGCGGGTGTTTTACGCTGTGCCGGCACCGGACTGGGCTGGGGCTGGCTAATTAGAGGCGTGGCATTCGATGAGAGCTTGGTCTCGTGGTGTGTGGAGCTGCTGCTGCTCTGTCGCATGTTGCTCGTCATGTTCGACGACGTGTGTTTGTAGTTCTGTGGAAGAGATGCGCAAAATGTTTATTGGTGATCGCATATAATGTATAAAATGGAGTTAGAAAACAAATAAATTGTGTTACGTATCAGGCAAATGCATACAAATAGCGAGTAAAGTGTTTAAATCAGTGCAGACCAAGTCATAAGCACAAGCTACAAACTTTTATGTGAGCTTTCACATGTACACAAGAAAGCTTTTATGATTTTACATGCTACGCCAGTAATTGTTTAGAAGAGCTTTTCATTGCTCAACACACGCGCAAAAGTGATCGATTTGTGTTTTGGCCCGCACTGATTTCAATAAATACACTTTACTTAAAACATTGATATGGTTTAGGAAAACAACACAAACATGTAAAATAATGGCAAAACATATAGAATAAAAAATTATAAATATATATATATATATATATAATTATATATATATACACACGAATATTATTCGTATTACATTATAATAATATATTCTTAATGTCGAAAAAAATCGCAATGTTAAATATGGCAATGTGTTTAATGGCAGCTCAGCTAATGGTTATGAGAGTTAGAGGCAAGCCAGCAGCTTATGAGGATGGTTAAAAAAGGACAACAACAACAATAGAGAGAGAGAGAGGGAGATGGACAAAAACACAGTGACTGTGTGCTACACATAACAACAACAAAAACAACAACAACAACGACAACAACACATTTAGAGACAGGATTAGACGGAGAGAGTGAGAGATGCGAACCTTCGCCTCCTGATTGTAGCTAGTTTGGGTTGGTGGTGCAGCCTGCGGCGTAAAGTACAGCTGTGCCGGTGGCTCAGGCTGCATTTTGGGTGGTGCGGCATTCGCTGAAGATGAAGACTTTGTCTCATAGAAGCTAGTCTCCGACTTGCGATAACTGGAGTGTTCCTCTGTATCGGCAGCGTAGCCACTCGACTTGAACGATGACTCCATGGTAGCTTGTTGTTGGCGTGCTCGATTTCCCGGCTCATCGGATTCACTTCCGCTGTACTTGTAGCGATCGCTCTCGTAGTCACTCTCGTAAAGCTCCCGGGGACCAAGGCGGTTGGGCATCACCGGTGGCGGTGGACGATAGGTGGAGCCATTTGATTTGGGTGGTGGTGCGACGGGGGTTAGAGTGGGCACCGAATGGGGCAGCACCTTGCTGGGACCCTGTATGAGATTCTGTTCCAATTTCTGCTCCATGCTCTCCACCAACGAATGGCGACGCACCTCCTCCTGCTTCGGAGCATAGCAGATCTCTGGCGGAGTGCCCGGTTCAAGATGTACGTTGATCAGTCGAGTGACTGGCGCCGCTGTGGGCGTCGTTGCTACAGCTGGCGTTATGTTTCTGGCCACCTGCTGCACCAGGAAGGGTGCATTTAGCTCCTTGGTGGGCGTCGGAGAGGACAGCTTAGTAACGCTGATCTGTTGCTCCGTTTTCTGCTCCACATCACTTGTGTAGCCAGGGACACCGATGGGTGTCCACAGCTTGGACATTGCCACGCCTTCCGCCGATGGCTTTGGAGATGGCGAACGTGTATTTTGCTGTGCTGGAGTGGCGAGCACCGCCGCCGGACGCACAATGGGCTGACCGTACTCCACTTTTACCTCCTTAGTTAATGTGGTCTCATGCTGCATGCTCGTCAGATTAAGTGGCGGTGGAAAGACGGGAACACCACCTTGTGGTGGTTGCTCCATTGGCTGCACTTCCTGAAGGAGCTTGATCTTCTCCTGGATAAGCGGTGGCTTGGGCAACTGCTTCTCGCCTTTGGGCGTGTAGCAAAACTCCGGCGGTGCTCCTGGTATAAGATTCAAGCTTCTTAATTCTTCTGCCAGGCTCTGAGCCTGGGGCTGACGCACCAACGTCTCCAATGGCCTCTGGGCCAGTGGTTTGGGTCGCTGGGTGACGCTCTCCTCATCCATCTTTTTAAAGTACTCGAAGGAAGAAGACGATTTCTTTTCGCTGCTGCTGCTCTCATATCTGGTGTTGATTTGCGTATGCATCTGCGGTGGTTGTTGTGAATGTGGCTGCTGCAACTGCAGTGGCTGCTGGCCAAAGGGTATTGCCACCACAGGCGTATAGGGTTTGGGTGGCACTTGCGGTGGGGTTTGTGTAATGCCAGTCTTGAAACTGGTCTGTGTATCGGTCTGATCTGGGCTGGCAGTGTTCTTATTATCGATGGTGGTGGTGGTTGGTGTCTTTGGTCGTGGACTCAGCTCGGGCAGGTCTAGATGCGTCGATTTGTGCTCTAGTCGCATCGTTGCCTCGGTGGTGCAACGATGCTCAGTGGTTACTTTCGACTCGGACAGGCCATGCAGATCGTTGGCAGTGGTTGCATCGCTTTGATTGGTCTGATAAGACTGGGGCTGTGTTGTCGGTACGATTGATGATACGATTCAGATTCGGATATATGTATATATATATATATATATATATGTGTATATTTATGTTGTTTGCATGAGAACCCATGTCGTATGTAATGAGCAAAGCGAAACGAACAACGTCGATATCAATGAGAGAAGAAATTCACAAGATTTATTTATTATATATGTATAAATCATGTCAAGAACGTAACAAGTCGCATAAATAATTTATAGTATAGTATAGAATAGAATAGATTTGACAGTTCGATAAAGTAGATAAGTAGGGTAGGAGAGTTGCAGTCATAAGATAAATACAATATCAGGTGGATATGGCAGATAATCGTTTGTATTTTTAAAAATTGAGCACATGCAAACTTACTTCAGTTTTGAATTCACTAGTTGCCGGCGTCTCATAGACGATCGTCCTGACCACCTCCTGCATGCGTTCCGGCGAGGGCTCCAATATGGCACAGTCTGCAATGCTCTTGGCCTCGCCGCCAGCATTGGTGGCCCTCACCATATACTTGCCAGAGTCCGTCGTTTGTGCTGCACAACAAGGAAAGTAAAGAACTCTTTATTAAGTAACTACGAACGCTTTATCAAATAAGCACTTCTAAATAATGAGCTCCTTGGTAAAGAACTCCTTAGTAAACAGGTTCGTAAGAAGCAGCATATTAGATTGCTCACCTCTCTCTATGATCAGCTTGTAGGAGTTACCCTGGGCAAGCAGACGATGCTCGGAGATACCAGCATCCTTGATTGGCACTTCGTCCCTAAGCCAAGTGACTGTTGGTTCCGGCAAACCAGTGACTTCCACTTCCATGATCAATTTCTCACCTTTTTTGCTGACCTGCGCCTGCAAGCGTCGACCGAAGACTGGTGGAAAGATGGTCTCTGAAGAATGAAAGAAGTCAGCAGCAGGCATTAGCAAAGGAATTGGCCAACATTTGTGGTCCATGTGTTGTGGTTTACTTAAAGTTCTGCAGACCACTTTCAATTCAAAAAGCCACAAAACACAACCAACCACACAACAGCAAATGCTAATTCAATAAAAATATATATTAGCTTTTGTATGTCATTGCAACATATTTTAAAGATCTCGCAAAAATAATTTACTTGTACAACCGACTGAATGATCAGCGAAAATGAGTAATTCATGTAGACAGGCAGTAAAAATAATTTTATTTTCAACCACACAAGACGACAAGACCGCTAAGCACCGAGTAAATGAACAACAACTTGTGTTCAACAGAATTTACATAATTATTGCCCACTTTTCTCCACCCCCACACGAGCAAACTAAAAATTATTTAGAAATTTTTGTGTAGAAGAAAAAAGAAGAAGAACGTTTGCATTGGGCAAGTTTTTTTCCTAGGAGCAGAAATATTTTTGTGAATATAAACAAAAACAGTGAACGCCACCTAAAAACTCATCAATATGTGAAAATGGCGGCATTGACGTTTGTAGATCTATTGACGCCCCCGACAATGACACTTTAATGCTTCCCAACTGATTGATGTGGCGCATGGCCGGACGGACGTACAAATATTGACATGCGATATAGGCCATATGTATGACCCCATTTTTTTTATGTACTACACATTGGTTAGCTCATTATTTCTAGGAAATTAATTCAATTTGTTGCTTGACGCTAACGGCAAAGCTTCAGATTTTCAAAATATAACGAGAAGCTGAAGAAAAATGTTTGTAACCAAAAACTGTGATCCTTTAAATATCCTGGCTATACACCAAGATTATAAAAACTGGTCATATAAGTACTATAATAATCTACTTACTTTTCACAACCAAATCCGCTGTGCTTGTTGACTGACCCACCGTATTGCATGCAGTTACCGCGTAGCGTCCAGCATCTGCCACGCCCACCTCCTTCAATTCAATGGTCACACGATTGCACTTATTGGATATCTTTGTGTGCGCATTGTCGAACAATTGGCCACCGTTTTTCTCGACCTTGATTTCGGGTGAGGGATACCCATCGTAGATGGCCTCCATACTCACATTGGCACCCTGATCCACAATTCTGCCCGTCAGTGGTGTGGTGAAACGTGGTGCAATCTCTTTGCGCAGTCGGGTCGGCGATTCGGGCATTGTCAGGGCGGGCAGCGGTGAGGATCCATTGGTGGACTGGACCAGCGTGAAGGATTTTTGCTGCACGCTGGGGCTGCTCATCTCCTTGCTCTTGTGCAGCTCCTGGTAGTTATGGATCTCAACGATCTCTGGTCGCTGTTGGCCCAGCTGTTTGAGCGACTGATCAATGTGCGCCGAGGAGTGATGCACCTCGGTTTGTGGCACATTGCCCTCATACGAATTCACCTGCGATGTGGAGGTGGTGGTAAATGTTTGCTTCTTGATCGTCACACGCGAGGATTCGGTATTATGCTCCTGGGTCGTTGACTGCACATTGCTGCTGGACAGCGGACCGCTACCGCTACCAATGATATTGAGGAAGGCAACACAAGTCGCTTTGCCGGCCTCATTCTCGGCGACGCAGCTGATCTTGCCGACAGCATCATGGGTCAGTTGCTGTATGGTCAGGACCTGACGGTCACCGCTAGTGGATACCAGAAAATTGTGTCCATGCACCGGCTGATCATTGAAATACCAATGCACCTTGGGCGTTGGCTTGCCAACCACAATGCACTCGAACTTGACGACATCGTCAATGTGCGCCTGCTTGTCACTGAAGAGCTCCTTGAACTCGGGGCACACATGTCGCTCGACGATCTCGACAGATGATTGACTACTCCGACGATTTTCTGGCGCGTTCACCGACTTGACAATCAAATGCGAGAAACACTTGGCATCGCCGGCATTGTTCGAGACCTTGACCGTGTAGACGCCTTTGTCGCTGGCAGCCACATTGTTGAGGATAAGCTTGAATACGCCGGCCTCTGCATCGGATTTTGTTGTGACGCGCTCATCCAGTTGCACTTCCTTGTTGGTCAGATACCACTGTGCTCGCAACGGTTGATCGCCACTAGTCTGCACCTCCAGCACCACCTGCTCCCCCTCATCAACTAGCACATCCGAGAGTAATCGCTCGAATTTCGGTTGCGTATCCTTAGGCAGCGATTGGCGTTCTGCATTTGCTCGAGTCGCTGGCTCCGACATGTTCAGCGGCGTCACCTTCAGATCACAACTGCTGGAGGCCTCACCCGCCGAGTTGATGGCAACCACCTTATAGTTGCCCGCATCCTCTTGGTATACCTCCTGTATGAAGAGAGAGCAGCGATCGCCCTGGAAGAGCAGCTGCACATCTGCCGATTCCTTGACAGGTCGCGCATTGTGATACCAAATGACCTCCGGTTCCGGTTGGCCCACAATCACGCAATCCAAACGCACGGGTTTCCCTTCGAAAATGGATACATCCTTCAGCGGTATATGCACCGCCGGCCTGATGGGCTCAATATCGCTGGCCATCTCGGAATCGGACGTCTCGTTTGGTAGACGACCCTTGACAATGATATTGCAACTGGTGTATGCCTCGCCAGCCAAGTTCTTAGCACTCAACACGTAGGATCCGGCGTCGTTGGGATAAGCTTGCGGTATTATGAACGTTACGCGGCCGTTTTCATACTGAAATTTCAAAAATTAAAATTGAAATATGTAAAGTATCTGTATCTGCATTGGTAGCTGTGTATTCACCACATGGTGAACAAAAGCGGCGACGGGCCGTGAGTTAGATACAAATACAGCAAATGGCTAATGCTTTCAATTTGTGCCAGTTTCTGTGCTTTGTGTGGTTTTTGCAATTTAATTTTCATTTTACACCCATTCTCACCCCCCAAACATATATTTAAGTTTAACGCGCGGATGTGCGGTCCGCGAGTGCGTTGTATCCGGCGCGGCATTTTCCAACATGATAATATTTGGTCTGGCGCATTGTTTATTTTCGCCAAAAACTGGAAAAAGCGTTTTTGTTTAGCCCCAAATTACAGGAAGCTTCTGAGAGCACAGGTGTTGTTCCACTTCAATGGTACAATATTAGGATAGACATATAATCGTTGTATTATTGTTTTATTGTAAATATCGTTCGTTTAATTGTTTAATCAGCTAGGCGCAATGAGATCATGTTTTACTTTGTCAAAAAGCCAATTAAAAGCAATGAAATCATTTTGCATTCGGCCAAAAGCGTTTTTCTCTTTATAAAAATCGCGAAATTAAATCAAAATTTTATAGCATATAGTATACACACACACACACACACATCTATGTTTATATGTGTATCTCTGCTTTGTGTATACATATGTTGTGCTGAAAAACGGCGCCCACAATAAACAAATTGTCTGACAGCGCCCACGACGAACGATGACTGTGGTGAATTGGATTTGTGCCGCCCGTACGGCTCGTTGCACTTGCCACGACGCAAGATGACAAAAAAAAAGAACCAAACAAAAAAAGTAAAAATAATAATAATAATAACACAAATATTGCAACTGAAAAACGGGGCATTTTGTCTTAGGCTGGCTAATTTATAGTTTTGCATGTGCGCCTTCTATGCGTCGGCGTATTTTTAAAACATTTGCCTTGAATTTGTTTGCGGTTTCTGCTTTTTTTTTTTTGCAATCAGATACAGATACAGAAGCGCCTATCTAATGATGCTAATGATGGACCCCTCCCCACTGCTTTTCTGGATGTGGATGTGAATGTGGCATACACGCAACGCTGACGTCAGCAGCCAAAGCGTATCTAGAAGCATGTTCATTGAATATTTTTTGAGACTAAATGTTAACTCAAATAAACATACATATATGGCATATGTATGTGCATACATGGAATACGCCCACCAGACGCCAGATTTTTCCATCGTTTTGCTGTTCCAGCAAAGTTTGTTAATATACACCGATTTATATATCTGTATGATAGGGCGATCAGGCAATTGTACTCAGTGCCATATTTTCCTTCTCTTTT
The DNA here is from genome assembly GCA_035043785.1 of Drosophila planitibia. Lineage (NCBI taxonomy): Eukaryota > Metazoa > Arthropoda > Insecta > Diptera > Drosophilidae > Drosophila > Drosophila planitibia. The sequence goes on from JAWNMS010000023.1 coordinate 1,462,963, forward strand.
TTTTGTCATATACAAATATTATTCTTATATGTGCGAGACAGAATGAGTACAACGGTTGGGACTGGAATTCGTATTGCGCATGAAATAATTCCTAAAAATTTCGAGCATAATAATAATATGTACAAGTTGAAGAAACAATAACAAATTTTGGCACAAGGGTATTTGAAGTTCGTTCTGAGCACCTAAAGTTTACTACATGCACATTGTTTGACCAGAACTTTCCCATTTCAGTCAATCAGAAGCTTATACTTACTTTTGAGTCGCGTGGCTGGAACGGTTTGCCATTGTGTATCCAGCAGACCTCGGGCATGGGAATTCCACTGACAAGTGCCTCGAGCTTGACCTTTTGACCGACTCGCGCCATCGCATTCTGCAGTGGCATCTTGAAGCAGGGCAGTTCAGTGGGTTCCAGTGCTGTAAAGTGAGCAGTTTTCAGTATTTAGCAGTTAATGCAAAGTCGACTGTGTTATTATTGAACTTACGTTCCACAATCAAACTAGCCGAGCAGTGCTCGATGCCAGCAGGATTTGAGGCACTGCACGTGTAGACAGCATCATCCTCCAGAAAGACCTCCTCGAACCGCAACGTGGCCTCGCCATTGTTATAGCTGATGACATAATCCGGCGAGTCGTCGATGCATTTGTCATTCTTAAACCATTGCACAGTGGGCAGTGGGACACCAGTGACCACACAGGCGAACTGGAAGGATGTACCCTCGGTTGCCTTGCTGCTCTCGAGGAAGCGCAGGATGCGTGGCGGCACCAGCTGCAGCTCGGCAGCATTCTCACGCACCGTCAATGTGGCATTGGTGTCGCAAGTGCCGACCAGATTGGAAGCACGACAACTGAAGCGTGCCGTATCCGCGGCAAAGGTCTCCTCAATGACCAGGCGACAGATGCCCTTGTCAAAGCTTGTCTTATAGTCCGCATTGTTCTGTATGCTGATGCCATCCTTGAACCACTCCACATTCGGCTCAGGAGTACCTGTCACCTCGCATTCGAACACGAAGCGTTCACCCTCGCGGGTCAACGCATCCTTCAGAGGACGCACAAACAAAGGGGATGCATAGCGGAGTTCTGTAAATATCTGATTCACTTGTATATCCTTGCGTATGTTCTCCGTGACAATGCGCTGCTGATCCACCTGATCGCGTAGCGTTTGTAGACGCGTTATTTCCTCACGCTGAATGCGTGCCTCGTTCTCGCGTCTCTGTCTGGACTCCTCTTCGCGCTGCAGCCTGATCTCCTCTTCGCGTTTCTGTCTGATCTCCTCCTCGCGCTTCTGTCGGATCTCCTCTTCTCGTTTCATGCGGATATCCTCTGCCCGTTTGGTGTGCAGACGTGCCTCCTCATCACGCAGAGCTTGCATGCGCAGCTCCTCCTCCCGCTTGGCAATGTCGCGCAATGTTTGGATGCGTTGCTCCTCCTCGCGAGCAGACTGCTCTCGAGCATGTTGCTCCCTTGCCGCCTGCTCACGCACCGCCTGCAGTCTGGCCTCCTCCTCTCGCACAGCCTGCTCCCGCAGCGATAGTTGGCGAGCTGCCAGCTCGCGTTGCGCCTGTTCAATGGCCGCCTGTTGACGCTGTGCCTCCAGACGCGCTTGCTCCTCGCGAGCCAATCGCTCCTTGGCCTCCGCTTCGCGCATCGCTTGGTTCCGTTCCGCCTGGTCGCGTGCATCCCGCTCGCGCTGCTCCCGCTGACGCTGCTCCTGTTTCAGACGCTCCTGCACAACATTGATGTCCATCTTAAGTTTGATAAACGACTGGAATATGTTCATCACATCGTTGTACAGCGTTGAAACTTTGCTCATGTCGTGCGCACAGTGCGAGGCACTGTCCAGTTTGGAGCGCAGAGCCGCTTCCCGACTGGTCACATACTTTTCAATGTCATTGACCAAGTTGGACGCTTCGACGGCATCCCGTAAATAGGGCACCTTGTTGGAGACGCTGTTGTAGAAATAACTTATCTCGCGGTACTCCGCATCGATCTTAAAGAGTACATTATTATTAGTAGTGAATTCAAGTGATATTAATTAATTTAAGTGTGTTTACCTTTTCGACCGCCTCGAAAAACTCGCTTGCCTGATTGAGGCTCTTTCGTTTCTGTTTCACTTGGTCCTTGAAACTCTGCCACTTCTCGTTGAGCTTGCGCAGCTCGTCCTTAACATACGATTCGCTTTCCGGATTGCTAATGAGCAGCTGCTGGCTCGTCGACTCTGTGAACTTCTCGATGCGTTTCTCGAGCAGCTTTACGGAGGATAGCAAAATAAATATCATCGTTAAAATGTTGACAAAAATATCACAGCCCTCTAATTAACCCATTAAGCAGCAGCTGAAACGAATGTCTGTGCAAATAAACACACACGCACACGCACACACACACACATAAACAAATATATACACGCACAAGTGCAGGGCTCTGAGCGCAGCGAAAATGAGCTTAAAAGATACTTTTGTATCTGCCGAGGCCAAAAATCCATAAAAATCAGAACGTTAAAAGCAATTTATAACAGCAAATGTGCAGCTAAAAGAAGTGAATATTTAAAACAGCCAAGTGGCAAGCGTTCAAATTTGTTTCTTTTTTTCATGTCTTGTTGTATCTTTAGCTTTGTATCTGTAGCTGTGTGCATCTCTGTATCTGTGGCTGTATCTGTATCTGTATCTGCTTCTGTATCTGTATCTGTATCTGTCTCTGTATCTGCTGCAAGATGTATTTCCCAAGTTTTTAATTACAAACTAACGACAGCTGCCGCTGTCCGTTCAACACTGCGCTGACAGCGACAACATTTTGAAAGTTGAATTTGAATTTGTACGTATTTTCGAAAAAATGTCTCAACGCTTTTGGAAATTTGATGAATGAGCCGGGGCTGCCACCATACACGCAACTGAAACTGTATGTGTTGATTTGAGTTGCGACCACCCAGAAAGGGGCAACAGGCAATGCGCAAAAAAAGAAAGCAAGATTTCTATTTTCACATGCATTTTGGATAGGTTTATGGCTACTACTAGGTCTACTACTAGGCTACCTCCACTGTATGCGCTGTTTGACCCCACCGTCGCTGATGTGGCGTCGATTTCAATAGTTGGGGCATTGAACACTAGAAATTAATATTAGCGTTAAATACCTGAGATTTCTCACTCTTTGAACCCGCAACTAAAGTACAATCAGTTGCAATTTTGTTTATTTTCAAACTACAATACTACAGCGTATTGTACTAGCTGGGAAAGTTCACTCACCTCTATGGTACGTTCAAAATACTCGAATGCCAGCGAAGTGGTCTTGGCAGCAGCTAAACTATCCACACTCTGTCCATTAATATCGTGCAATTGCTTGCTGACGCTGTCCAGACTGCGATCAATATCCTCCAGATCGTTGCGGAACAGCTCGATCTTCTCGAGACGCTCCAGAGACGACATCGTGGCGCTGTTGTTCGACTCGAAGTGAATGCGCAAATTCTCCAACATCTTCAAAATGCGATCCGTGTCAATTTCGCGAGCGCCAGGCGGCTCCAATATGCGCACCCGATCGATCAGCAGTTCGGATTGTGTGATTAACGATCTAAATTTATCCATGCACAGATCGCGGAATTTCTCATGCTCGGCAATGGTGCGGTCCACGCCCGATGAGTTTGGCTGCGGCTGCTGCTGCTTGGCAAAATACGCATCGATCTCACGGCGCAACTGCACAATGTTCTCGAGGAACTGCAGCACACTCTCCAACAGGGTGCGATAGTCGTACTTGATGCCATCCAACTTTGCCTTCAGCATGCGCAGATTGTTGATTACCTGCTCGATCTTGGAAAGCGAGTGCTGATCCTTTGTCTGTATGCTCAGTGTGGTTTGGATGCGCTGTTGAATCTCCTCCTGCGCTCGCTCGATATCCTCTGTGACATGGGAGAGCTTCTCGCGTGTGCTCGTCAACAGTTGCTTGGAGTCCAAGCTGGATGTGCTGAACACGGGATACAGTTGTGTATCCACCTGTGTGCTCTTCGCCACAATCTGCGGGGGAAAAACAATGAAAATGTTATCAGGAGATCTTCAAATGATAAACTACTTTCGGGGACTTACTTCCTCATTATCACTCATGACTTTCTCCAGTAGATATTCAACTTCGCGCTTCTCCGCAATGCTCGTTGTCCAATTTTCCAAACTGCTCGACACGTCGACTTGCCGCTTACTGAAGCTGTTTACCGTCTCTTCCACTGCCTGCACAGAGGATTTCGTCTCGAGATATGGATCCACAATCTACGCAGTGATGTCGTTAAAAATAGCACAATATAAAATCAGTTTCATGTATTTTCATCTTCTTCTTTTTTGTTGGCTATTTTTCTTTTAGTTTTGCGTTTGCCTTTTTGGTTTTCTCAAAATTTCGTCTTCAAGTAGCTTGACTGACAAGTTGGGAATATTTCGAGCGTGTGGCACGTGGCACGCATCTGCCTATGGCCAGGGTCTGTCGCGTTCTGGCGCACAAGAGTCCAGAGACCAGACAAGACCAAAACCCGAGATAGGTCTCTCTATCTATAGACAAGGCAGCGCGAATTGCCTTTTTGCTTTTATTTATGGACTCAACTCTCGACTCGAGGCGTCGGCAGCCAAGCGAATTTTCTAATTTCAAATTTTCTATGCGACTGCCTCGCCCTATCCCCCTCATCCCAACATCCCCTACAGCAATGTCTGCGCAACATGTAAGAGGGAAAATAGCGTTGTCGTTTCTGATATATGTTTATGGTGTGGCTATGGTTAAAACCGAAATCATATTGTTGGAAATTTATGTGGCAGGTAAAGTAAAGTTGCTGACTGCACTGCTTGCCAAAGATGCAATCAGCACTTCAAATTGTTTTTGAGCTATGTACAGAAATAATACACTCACAAAACTATGGAAACTGCACAAGTAACAAGTGCTTATTGAGAGCTTAAATAACTCCTAAGGGATTCGGGAAATTTTCAATTTATTGGATATGCGAACAAATACCAAAGCTTGGACTTGTCTTGCAGATGAATAATCTTTAATTTAGTAAATCATTGTCTCCTACTCTGTGCCATAGCTTAAATACCTGTTTAGGGACGAGCATAAAAATAGATTGCGCGTTTTTGCAAAAAGGCAAAGCGCTCTAAAAATAGCAAGCGTTGCATCATGTTTGCCGCATATTAGTCTAGTCTGGATCTTCCGGACAGATGGTAAATGTGCAAGCTGTCAGCAGCTGACATCAGCGGTTAGTAAAATAAAAACGTAGACGCAACAAAATGGAAAATAAAAAGAATTTGACATGCAAAGCCCTGACATGAGAGAATTCCAACAAAAAGAATATATAAACTATCGAGAGATTAGGGATAGCTATACGGACTTTCAAGTTGATGAATCGCTGGCCGGATGACTTGAGTTCGGCATAGCTGTCTGCGATGTTGGCCCATGTGGCCTGAAGGAACTGCAACTTGTGCTCGTCGGGCGTTTGCAGCAGCTGGCGCTGCAAATGATCCAGTTGACTAGAGAGCTCATTGGCCTGCTCGAAGAACTCAATGAGCAGGGAGACGTAGTCGACGCGCTTCAGCACTAGATCCTTCAGCTCTATCCAGTGCTTGTGCAGCGACTCGGCCTTGGAGTCCACGTCGTAACGCTGCTGCGGACTAAGTGACTCCAGATGCTGTTTGATCGACTCCAGCAGCAGATTGATGAGTTCACCTTTGATCTATTAAAAGGGAAGGATGAGTGAGAGTTTCTGTAAGTTAGCTCTGCCAAGGTACCTCCAGATCCTGCATTAGCTCATGATGTTGCAGTAGGAACTGCTTGGCCTGATGTAGATTGCGACCCATGCTGATGCTTTGCTGCAGTTGCAGGTGGCCGGAGGCGCGCAGCCAGGCGAGCAGTTCGTTGTGCTGCGCCAGAAATTCAGACAGTGCCCGCTGGACACGCTGATGATCCTCTGTGCTGTGCGCACATATACCCTCCACATACGCCTTGCGGTTCTCCAGTTCGTCGAGGACACGCTTAATGCCCTGCGTCTCCGGCTGTGTGCGTCCCACTTCATCCAGTATGCCATAGCCCAGGCGCAGTGGCTCTTCCGTGAATGTGCGCACATCTCGCGATACCTTGGCAAACATGGCATAGCTCTCTGGTGAATTGGGTGGCAATTTGACGCTCGCCAGCTCCAGCTCGAGCTTCTCCAGTACGCTGAGTGTGTGCTCTGCCTTGGCAAAGAAGTCCCGTGACTGCTGCAACCAATGCTCTCGCTGATCCACAAGATCCAGGTGCTCCGTACAACCACTAAGCACCGCATAGGCGCGAGCGCAATCTTCATCCCCGGCAAAGTGACCCGATGCCTGAACTTTTTCCTTGGCTCGAGTAATTTTCAAAGCGCGATCTCGGAGCAATAGCGCCTGCTGTTTCCACTCGCGATACTTGAGCAAGGCCTGATTTGATGAGTGCTCGCATTCTCCCAGACTATACATGGTATTCAGCTCGTGCCTGGCCTGCTGGAGCGCTGCCTCTAGTTCGACGAGCTCACGTCCGAGCAGCTTCAGGGCCAGGCACTGTTCCAGCTGCGTTTTGCGCGTCTGCCACTCCAGCTCCAGTGAGTTCCGCCGATCGTGCAATGCCTCCAGCCACTGCTGGACTTGATGCACGGCTCTCGTTGCATCGCGCTTAATGTGTTCCGGTCGCGTGTCCAGTGTCTCGAGCTTTTCCAGCTCCTGCAACTGAGCCAGCAGCTCATTGCCATCCTTGAGAGCTGCCATCACACCAGTGAGCATATCAATACGCAACTGCTTGAATCTGTTTAGGAACTCTTGAACGCCAGCCACCTCGGTGGGAAGGGATGTCTCGCTGCAGGCCAGCTCCAGCTGATCCATGCGCCGGAAACACTGCGTCATCTTGTCGTGAAACTGTGTGCACAAGTGTAATATATGCTGGCGATCATGCAACAGATTCAATATATCCTGCCAGATGACGTTCAGTGTATCGGCCATGGCATTGACTAGCTCCGAGCTGATTCGTTTGCTGGCCAGCAACTTGTCGGCCTTTTGTACGAACTCCTCCATGGGACCGGGCAGATTCTAAAATGAAGGCAACTCGGTTAGATAATGTTATTGGTGTGTTAGTTTTTTGTCTGGATTTACCTGTAGATTGCGTAGTGTTTCATCGTGCTCTCTTTGCATGTGCAGCGACTCATCCAAGTTGTCGCCAAGCGCTGTGATCTTTGGCTCTAACTCAACCACCTTGATGTAAATCTTATCGGGGCTCTGTAAGAAGTTGAAATAACAATCGTATACAAGAAAGCAAAGCATGTAGCTATATATTATGATTCTTAAAACGCTTGCCTTTAGGAATAATAAATAGCCCAATTAAAATTACAAGTAAAGTTAATATAACTATATATTCTAATCTCTTCGCTTGTAATCCTTGGCTAAAACCCTATAATGTTTATGTTTCACATCTTTTCACAGTCACGTTCACGGCCTTTGCTATAGTCTGCATCAATGCTGCGTTCTCATTCATGAAACTAGTCGTTGACACATCGCCAGAGACCGACTGCAAACCTGCTTAGACCGAGAATAAGACCAAGACGACGACAATGCTGCACAGCAGCTTCTAATTTTGGTAGTCAACGAGTCATCGATGCACAACTACAACAATAGCAACAATAACAAGCCAGTAAATAGAAGAACAACAGCTCCCAGCTCTATTGAAGCTTGTGTGTGATTGCAATGAAGGTCAGCATTGGCTATATATGGTAATGGCATCCGTTAGTTTTTCCTGTTGGGATGCACATGTATTGATATGTATATGCTTCTCGCACCAATGCCTCTCCTCCTCAAGCAAACTCCTTCTCACATATTTGGCCAGAGTTATGCATGTTGTTTTAGTTGCTTAAAATAAGAAAGAAAAAGAGTGCGCAGAGAACTTGTCAGCTGCTGCCTCTCTCATAGTGAAAGCCACTGCTGACATTTAGGTAGCATCTGCCCCATGGAATGCCCAGCGAATACCAACTACAACAATGCGTGGGTGTTAATTCGATTGACAGTCACGAAAACGTTATCTTTTTAACTACAAAGTTTGTCGAATTTTTATACTCTCCCTGCTGAAGGTATAAGAGTATATTGGATTTGTGCATTAGGCTGTCACATAATCTATAAAGCCAATGAAAACCGATTATACCACATTTCGTCCACAAGTTTAAAACTAATCAACAACCTTGGAAAGTGGATTGCTGGAAGGAAGGAACTGTATTTTTATTTCAGCTGCGATTTTTGAAAATCTGATCAGTTTTGGCAAAGTTATGGCACTGGACAGCTTTGATATATTCCTACTACACTCTTTGTGGTTATAAATTTAACTTCAATTTCGAGCTATAATCACGTTTTGCACTTTTAATGTAGTATTTTTCTAGAGGTCAAACGATGATCAAAAATACCGTGTTTTTCAAAACCGGTTCAGTTTTGACAAAGTTATGGCTCTGGGAAATTTTGAACAGTTCCTCCATTAACTTTTTACTATGATACCGAAGGTCAGCGTCATAAATCGGGAAGACCTATATATTTCACAATTTCAGCAAGAAAGTTGTTTGCATCCTGTTATTAACTTATATTATTATGGTATTAGAGTAATCCGTAGTCGATTACCTCCGACTGCAACGATTTCGCTTGTCTTATGTTTGTCTTTTAACCATATTGGGATGGGGGCTCATCGTTTAGCTGTCTGTTAAATTGAACTTTAATTTGTTTGCTGAGGGTCCACACACATGTCGGGTATTGGAGTGCTCTCACACAGCTGCCGTGTTCGCAATGCATACGCTCAAGATCAAGCATCTATCTGGCTAATGACAGTAATCAATCAATTACAATGAAAACTAATAACCGCGCTATTAGAGTGAAATTACAGCATTGCCGCCCCAGGGGCATTTAATATCTACATACCCACATTCACTCTGGCTCCAGCTCTGACTAGCTGACTTGAGTGAGTTTTCAATATGCATAAATAGATGGGTACATATAATTACATATATATACATATATATATATATATATATGTATATATATATGTGCATATGTATAAAGATTCGATTTGCATGCAAATACACTCGAACTGCCCCAAGATAAAGTTTCGTTGAAAATTTAAAATAATCGGAAAACCAGCTGACGTACTGAAATAAACTGAAATAAATCTTAAGAATCATAGCGGATTACATTGCAAGGAAGGGGCATTGGTAGCCTCCAGCCTGGGCAGAGGGGCCTACAATCTGTCTGGATTTAATCAATACGGTTTGCACCGCGACGATTGTCTCAACGAGAACGATGACGTGATTGAAGCCATCGACTTCATCATAAACTATACGACAAGCGCAACTATCGTATTATGCGTGATGGCCAAGGCCGTTTGGCCAAAGGATCAGTGGACAAAGTACGAGAAGGATGTCAAATAGTTGGAGCCCTATCTGAAGGAAGTTATCCAGGAGCAAATATATATGTGCTAAAGTTTGACTATATACGTATATGGGTTTGCTTGTAGATAATACAACATAATTTAACGGCTTCGTTACACCAAATCATGAAATCACGTCACGAGTCGTCTAACTGAAATTTGAACCATATACGGCATGACATCACTATAAACAGCCAGACCATAACTATATGCATATGTGTCTGTGTCTGTACATACATATGCATTACATCAACATATTCATATTCAAAGTGAAAACTCACATCACAAAGCGCACCAGGCGCCTCAATCATTGCATAAATGTTTCGAATTAGATTTCATAGCTGCCGCATGCACCAAACCATTTAATTTGTATGCATTTTGGTCATTTATAAAGAGCTCAGAGCTCGGACACTACTTGGCTACACTGTAATATATAGACGGAAGTCTTCGTCAGTAGGATACTGCGATGATATAATATCTACAAGTTCTCCCAACGGCAACAAGGTTCTATATATGTACATGTATGTGTGTACATATATGTGTGTGTGTGTGTGTGCACATACTGTATGTAGATAGATATATAGAGTCCAGCGGTGAGGCGCTTAACCCAAACACGTTTTTGGCTTTTAAATTAATACTTTATGTCAGCGGGCAGAACACGATTTCGATATAAAATTACCTTGACGGTTGTTATCGTTTGTATGAAATCATTGAGCGTTTTTTAGAGCGCTCTTTCATTACGTCCGTACCGAGGCCCGGCGTTTAATACCGATGCTGTTTGATGATTTGATTGAGTATCTCGAGCTCAAACTGTGCACGAGTATTTTAGCGTGGGCGTTGGCAAATCACTTGAAAACTTTGCAATTTCAACTGACAGCAATCGGACAATTGGTAATTCTTGACACGCGACTGTCCAAATTGGAGTTAGATGGATTAAACAGTGTGGCCAGTTCTTGGGAAGACTATTAAATTGCATACTTTTTTTTAGCAAGCTGCAATTCAGCTTTCCCGCACTATAAGTGTATGTATGCTAACTGAATACCAATTGGACTGGACTATTGAAAACACATAAATCAATCATTGTCAGTTCCACATACTGCGCTGGTGTTAACTTAACCTCAATAATAGCCAAGTGTGATGTTCAAACAAAAAGAGTTTACCCAAATAGCCAAAAACTATAAAAGCGACATTAACATTAGCGTATTGTGGGTAAATTGATACAGAGCACACAAAATTGACAGATTGGTCTAATACACATATGCAAATGTATTTGCGAAGCGTAGTGTTGTCGTTTATTATAGCCTGAACCCATTGGCAATGAGTACAAAAGGTATATTGTTTCGTTAAAAAGTTTGTAACAGGCAGAAGCTCTTATATATATATATATATATTCTTGATCAGGATTAACAGCTGCGCAATCTAGCCAGCGGCTCAATCCGTCTGCCTCTAAGTTATCGAATATAACACACAGATCTAGCTAATTTTATTTGATCGATAATTCGACCTGTTTCGCGTGTATCGATACATATGCATTTTCGATAGCAATCACAAATACAATCTTAAAAGCAGAGCCTACCAATCAATGTATAGTATACATTGACATAATGTTATTAGACTGTGAACATTTCAAAAAGATCAGAAATAAACACCCCAGTTGTACTATCAGCAGTCGCAAGCACCTGTCTCTGAAGCGATATAATGTATATACCTGCTAGGTTCGGGGTATCTGCTAGTCGGGTTCTCTGGATTACAGATTCTGACTTGTTTTTGTTTATTGTTGTTATTTTGTTAATGTATTAACAAAGCGCTCTGCTCTGTAGCTTATTGACTGCCTGACACAGGCTGACTGCTACGGGTGATATACAATTGGTGGAGAGAAGTAAGCTATCAGCTTGGCTGGTTCAACTTGACTTTATTTTATCGCAAAGCATATTGTTGTTTTATTTATTTTTATTTTTTGTTGCCTCTACAAATTTGCATTGCGCCAACTTTAATGATCTGACAACGGTTGGCTTGCTTCGCTGGCGGTGTGATGTCAGACTTTTGAGTTCTATAAATACACGAAATACACAGAAAATATGTTTCAGGTATTTCTATAGCGCATTGTTTGACTCACTTTCCCAGCAGCGAAAAATATGACGGAGAGAAAGAGATGGAGATGGAGACGGAGACGGAGACGGAGCCGGAGAGAGGGAACACAATCGCGGCGCAGCAATCGAATGCAATTTAAATTTCAATTTAATTCGCAGCCAAGCGAAAGATAATTTCTATAATTGTTTGTACAAATTGCTAACCACGATTCAACTGGAGCCCGGCATGAAGCCAAAAAGCCGCAACCGCAGTTGCAGCGGCAGTTGCAGCAGCAACAGCAGCAGCCGCAGTTGCAGTTGCAGCCACAGTCGACTTTCATTGAGCGTTTATCGGTAAAATATCAGTTTTCATGTAAACATGCAATACATTTCGCATCTCCCCAGTATCCACAGCATCCACAGTCTACCCAGAAAACGTGCTTGGTAATTACAGCAGCTGCTCGTCTGCTCTTTTAGCTCCGATAACTTGGCCAACAGACTCTGGCCCCGGCTTGGAGCCAGACCGTCTCCATTGCTTAGTGAATTTATGCCGCTGCCTTCGATTATCAATCAGTGCGTGCCAAAACTGTTTTGTCAGTTTGCGCTAAGTAGGAGCTGCATTAACTCTCCAACGATAGACGCTAGACGATAGAGGACCAGCCAGCTGCCAAAGAGACCGGCTTGGATGCGTTGCCAACTGGCAGCGTCTGCGCATAGAATAAATTATTTTTGTTGCTTTGATTTTGAGCGTTGGACATGTTGACAACGTCCAGCGCCACCTATTGGTGTGGATGCAACGAGTTAGGGCTGCATAAGCAGCTTTATGGTAATTCCGACTGGTTCAGCGATGCGAAAAGTAATTTTCAACATTGCGTTTTTCTTTTGCTTGTAGTGACTTGAATGAAGTGATTAACGCATGGAGCATTTAATGTGAAGTATGAAGGATTTATGTGCAAGTATGAGGCAAAAGAGGAAAAGAGGCCATCCACAAGATTTAAGTAGACACTGATCTAAATAACCAAACAATATGATTAGAATACTAACTGCAACTAACCACTTCGGGATCGCTCAATACAATATGCATAGTTCGTCTGAGTATTCTGTTTCTATATGCAATCTAAAATTGCTGCCCTTAGTCAACCGCAAGCTGTGATTTTTACCGACATTGCATATGGCTGGATAATTAAGCAGCAAATCACAGTCGAAGATCAATGTGCAATAAATCACAGTGACAATAAAACAGGCCGTGATTTTTAGCCAAGCCTGCACCAGCCCTCGTCCGTCCGTCGCAAGCTCGAGAGGAATGTGCAGCTTTTCATGCGTAAATTTATGTGCCTGCCAAACATCGTAAACATTTCTCTAACTTGGCACACGGCTTTCTTTTGCCCAGGCCGACTCTGTCCCGGCTCTGGCCTTAACTTTAACTGCAGCTCAGGCTTTGCGCAGCTGCAGCCGTTTCACCCACGCCAGCCCAAAGCGACGGCATATAACTTATGCTCACATACATACACACACACAAACACCAACTAATGTTTATAAGTTTGTGTGTGCATTTGCTCATATGCTGTGCAATTTATGAGTGAAAATCTGCGAGTCGTACAAATGAAAATGCCATAAATTCAATTAGTACTGCCCTCCCCCGATGCCATTTGCCCACAGATGCGCTTCAATTGCAAATCAGAGCGATTCAAAAAAAAACAAAAAATGAAGAAAAAAAGATACTTCAGATACTTCAGTTGCTTCTTGGGAAAAGCTAGAAAAGCAGGTCGCCTTTGCGCACCAATTCGCGCCGTTCTCATCAAAATGGACTTAGCCAATGCTAATGGCAAATTAATTTCGCGCGTTAGTTCCAATTATGGAGCAACTGGAGGCGTCCGCTTGGCACGCTTCAGAAAACTATTTATTTAGGCCACTACACGGTCAAAGTAAATATGTTAATCACAAACGGGGGGGGCAGGCCTTTGAAGTTTTTTTGGTCTGTTTGGTTTATATTTTCCGTCTGCTTGGCTTTAATTGCTTGCAGTAAATTCGTTACTTATGCTGGACAAGAAAAAAATAAAAACGGAGAAGGCCCAACAACAAAATTAGGGCCACAACTAAAGAAAACTAGGCACACAAGCAAATTGTATCAATTGTAAATACATTTTTTTAGAAATGTTTTCATCTGGCTTTGGGCCACGGAAACAATTTACAGTTGCGACGAAGATATGAACAAAATAGACGTTTGCGTAAATTTCTTAAAGCCATTGAGATTGATGCGTTGCCCAAGAGTTACATATGCCTAGAGTAAATGGATTTTATTGGCCAAGGATGGGGCAACATTAAGATGGAGATACTGTGCTACAAGTTTATGATTTAGATCGAAGCATAAAATGTAAATCATCACGAGCCTTTTCTTGTGTGCCTCATGGATAGATTTCGAAATGGGAAACTGGCCGAGCTGGGAATGTGTTAAGAAAATTGTACGAAACAGGAAAGAGTAACCAATCAAGATACGCATATGCCACTTGACAATTCCAATCACATTATTTATATAATTGGAATTGTTCAAAGCCAAACTTTTGGCGTAATATTAAGCGTATGCAGACAGTTAAATATTGGTCTGTTAAAGACACTGACATATGTAAAAATATTTCACAGTATTTGCATATTTATGTACGCAGCATAAAAACTTATTGTTACTTTAATCTATTTCAAAAAACTCTCCACAGACCATCCACAACATTGTTTGTGCTTCCGCTTTGTGCCACCACCCACACGCTTCAACGTTTCTCTGTGCATAACAATAACAAGAATAACAATAACAAAAGAAAACTGAGCTCATCGAAAAGCATATATTCAAAAACATGTTGGGGCTTGCCTGCTACGATGTCTGTGTATTTATATATCTACATCTGTTTGTTTTTTTGAAATATTTGTTTTTTTTAGTTCGTTTCAGCTTACTTATTCCTCTTGTGCTAATTTGTTTACCTGTGCGTCGATTGAAAAATGTTATCATATTTATTTTAAACACTTTTTGGTGGCAGTTCAGAGCTGCAACAGGTAAGTTTTATACAAATCAATTAAGTTGTTGCTAACTGGTGGGTGTTTAACTTTTCGGATTGTTTTCACTTCGTAGAAAAATTTCAGTTTCTAAATATAAAATAAAACGTGTTGAAAGGCGCTTAACAAACGGCTTTCAACTGACTCATGCATTTTGCAGACGCGCCAACACTAAATTAAATGAAGGAAGCAAATAAATGCAACAACACCAAAAACAAAGAACAAAAATAAAAAAAGTGAATGTGTAAATCAAATGAAATGCTAAACACATGGAGTGTTCAGATCAAGAGAATGGGGGCCCATTCAAATTTTTGGCGAAAAAGTGGCACAAAGTGGCCGAATTTTCAATGAGCTTTTGGCAAAGCGGGTTGAATGAACAAAGAAAAAAAAAACAGCCTGTGGCAAAAAAAAAAAACGAGAAAAAAATACCTTAGCGTCATCTATAATTATTGAATGTTGTCTGGGGCATGAAACTTGTAGCGCTTCCATTTCTCAATCTCAAGTTCAGGCCACAAATTGTAGCTTCAAGTTCGCTACGCATGTGAGCCCCAAAAGTTCCCCATTGCTTTGTTGTTGTTGTTCTTTTTATTCTTCTTCTTCTACTTATTGGTTATTGCTTTTGCCGTGGCTACCAGTTTTTCACTTTGGGAAGCAACATTTTATATTTGGTGCTGCCTTGTTTTTAATATATATTCTTTTTTTTGCGAGGCAGGTAGCAGCTGCGCCTAATTGCCAAAGTATCTTGCAGATACATTTCTTTTGTCACGTTAGAACGCGCACGCTGACGTCAGACAACCTTGAACCTTTTGTTTTTGTTTCAAATATGTTGCTACACACACAGCCATACACACACACATATATGTTACATATATGTACACTTATAACTGCCATCAACAACTTTTGCTTTCGTTGTGTTGCGCTTAGTGTGCTAATTGACACGGAAATTCTATTAGAGCCGGTTTAAACAATCAAACAACCAGTTTTGGGCATTAGTCGAAATAAAACACAAATATTTGTGTATTTGATGAAGTTTTGTTTCAAGTTATAAACCCAACAAACAGTCAAACAGAGAAGAGCACTCAACAGTTACTCGAATTTCATAATTGAAGTGTGCGAGTACTCAAAAAACAATTCTCGCTGGATTTTCAGCACTAACTAACTGTAATTATTAACCGCAGCAATGATTTGTGGCATGTAATTGGCATGAAATCAGAGTGTCTTTTCGTTAGTTTTGTAATTGCTTTTATGCTGTATTTTAAAATGGGTTTCATTATCACGTATAAATAATATTTTAAGCCGAGGCGCTAAAAAATGTTTATTTTGCCATTTAAGCACTTCCATTTGAATTGGGTTTTAGAACGCATTAAAAGATACTTCTGCAACCACATAAAGTATATATGTATCTTATCAACTTCCCTACCCAAGACTTATATGTGCAGAGCTCTCTCAGTTTTGATTGATACACAGCCGTATTATTATTAATAGCTGCCTTAGGAACAGTCCATCGAAGGATGAGGTTTGGGTGACAAGGTAGGCAAAGCCGAAGATTACAAATAAGGTATTCAAGGAAATTAATTCTTCATTCATTTTTGTTAAATGTAAGCAGAAAACTTCGTGGAAATTTGTATATTTGATAAAAACATGTAAATATAAATATTTCATCTAAGCACTCAATATTTTGTGCTTTTACCCTTCCGAGAAGAACCAACTATTCGTTGACAAGACTATCTGCAACAAAATGTTGGCTTAACGGCAAAGTTT
Organism: Drosophila planitibia; assembly: GCA_035043785.1. NCBI lineage: Eukaryota > Metazoa > Arthropoda > Insecta > Diptera > Drosophilidae > Drosophila > Drosophila planitibia. Next base: position 1,479,248 of record JAWNMS010000023.1, read on the forward strand.
AGCTGCATAAATTGCAGCCAGTTACTGCTACCAATATAGCTACAGAGTTATCTATTGGTATCTGCAACTTTGTCCATGTTGTTGCAACAGTTGCAACAACAGCGACGACGATGACGATGACGACGACGACGACAAGAACAACAACTCACTTGCAAGAGCGCTATCACCAGCTGGATGGGTCCACAGCGTACGACAACGGTGCCAATCGTGGTGGCACGCAGGGGGTGGTAGTGTTGGTGTTGCTGGTGCTAGTGATGTTCGTTGCCTGGCTCGGCGTTGGCGACGATGATGACATTGTTGCTGAATAATTGAAGGCGTCTAGCTGCGACTGTGACTGCAACTGCGACTGCGACTGGAACTGCGATTGTGACTGGGACTGGAAGTGGGACTGGGAATGGAGCGGCTGCTGGCGATTCGAGGAGCTGGCCGAGTAGAGTGAAGACATCGATGAGTCTAACGCTTGGCGACGTTCCATGTTTGAGGCTGTGAAGTGTGATGAGTGTTGTTGTTTGCTGGTTGTTGTTGTTATTGTTTTCTTCTTCTTCTTTTGTCGGCTTAGCGGCTACGTGTTGTTTTGTATGTTTTGCGTGGGCGTTTTTAATCTTTCCCGTTTAGTTTTCTTTTGTGTTTTTGTGCTTTATTTTTTATTATTATTTTTTGCTGGTATTTCTTTTTGCGCGCGCGTCTTTCGCTTAGTGGTTGCTCTTTTTTATTGTTACTATTTGTTGTGCATTTTGTGTGTTTAGTTTTAGAAGCTCTATAGAAGAAATAAATCGATTTATGCTCATATTATTTAGTATTGCTTGTTTTTGTTTTGTTTTATTTTGGCTGAGTTCGTTGTTCGTTTTTCGCGAGTTTTCGCTTCGAGTTTTTCCTCGAGATTTTCGTTTGTCGCGTACACTATCGAAGCTGGCGATCGTCTGATCTGCCCCATCACATAGAATACGCTCAGAGCGCCCAAAGCGAGTACAGAAAAATGGCAAAAATAAAAAAAAGCAACCAGAACTATGGCAAATAAATCGACTATGACTTCATGCCTCGCGCTGCCTGTTTATTATTGTGCGCTAAGAACAACAATTTCTATCTACATATATGTATATATATGCATATATATACAAATATATATGAGATGTACCTATACTAATGTATATTTTTGCATTTGTTGCTGTATTTCGCATAGTTGTCTGAGAAACGGTTTCTTTGATGCGTGCGCTGTTGTTGCCTCTGCCTCTGCCGCTGCTGAGATCTCTGCTCAGCTCGATGACAATGCTCAATTTGCGCTATTTTTGAAATCAAACTGAAGCAAACTAAAGAAACTACGCGTATTGAGTAATTCTCGCATGCCCTGTTTGAATAGCCCACATTTTGGTGGCGGATGTGCGTCAGCCCAATCACTGTAGTTGCATCTGCAATATGTACTAATATACTCTATATCTATATATATATACATATAGCTATATATTCACATATGTGCCAATTGTTGCACTGTCTAAATAAATGTTAACCTTTTGGCTGCCTTTTCTCTCTCTCTCTCATCTGCTCAATCAATTGCAATTGTTTTTAGCAGCCACAAATTATGGCAGCTTTCGTTTATTTTTGAAATATTACGCATACGCAATGTGAGCAACATTCCCACTCCTCTCCTCCCTTCGCCCTTATATAGTAGTAGTTCATGTGTGCGCCCGGCTGTAGCATTAGGTAATTTTTGTTCGTTTTTGATTTTAATAGTCAAAACATTTTGAAGCGATTCTCGTATTGAGCAAATGTAAATGATTTTAATTGTACTTTTCGCTCGGCCGTGTCTAAAAATAAGCGAGTACTATAAATTTGTGCACAACACACATGCCTGGAAATTGGGGCGTGGCTGATACTATTTGGCTGCCTGTCTTCTCCCAGACAATTGTCAATTTTAGCTAACAGTCTCAATGTAAATTATATTTATTTTTCATGTCTTTTTTTTTTTTTTTGCAATTCGCTTGTCAATTCTTTGCTCTGTGTGTGCCGTCAGTTTTTTTTCGGCAGCGTCAACACAATAATAACAAAATTAGAACACAATTTGTGCCCCAATATTATAATATATATATGAATATATATATTTGCTTTTATCATTTATAATTTATGTAGCATTCAATGCCATTCGTAGTTAATTTACTGTGCCATTTAATTATTGCCCTGCATCATAGAAATTCATTTACATATATTTGTCAAAAAACATTTACATTAATTCAAAAACTTTATTCGCACATTCGAAAACCAGAAAAGCGGATTGTAGCTAAAAAATATGCGGAAAGAGATGCGCGCCGCCGCGTGCCCAACAACCGATCAACGCGAACTTCGAACAAGACTGACTAACAAATTGAGCACCTCAGCCAGACGAAGGCAGCCAGCAAGCAGAGCGCTCTCGTCGTGGCTGCGATCAGCGCAGAGAGAAAGAGTGTGTGAGTGATTTAGCTTAACCGTTTCGCTCAGCTTTTGCATTTGGGCAGCTCTTGACGGTCACTGAGCTCAGTTTGGTGGAAAAAGCCGGCTGAGCTGTGCACAGAGCGCGAGAGAGGGGGTGGAAGGGTGAGCAGTGGGAGACATAAATAAACAAGTGCTTTTGGCATTCGTTGCGTTCGTCGTTAATTCATGATTTCAATTTTTAATGCCCTGCAAGAAGAAGAAGAACAACAACAGCAGCAGCCGAAGCAGCAACAATGTTTTCAAGTATAGCTTGTACTTTAATAACAGACACACATCCAGCGAAGAGGCAGCAGCAACAACAGCCTGACTCTGCATCGTGTCTTAATAGAATGCAACTGGCAGCCGCCGCCCGCATTCAAAGCCACTTCCCCGTCCCACCATCCCCTCCCCCTTGCTGCATCACACTTTTCTGCTACTTGAGCGTCCGAAATGCGTGTGGCATACGATGAGTGCCTGACCAAAGCTTTTGATGAGCGTGCAACAACGGTTGTGGTGGGGGGTTGTGCGGGGTGGGTGGGGACCTGCAAGTCGAGTTCGTGCCATTGTGGCGACTGCTTCCAATCAGCGTTTTTCTCTTATTATTATTTTGCCAGCCTATCAGCGGCACCAAAAATTTATTGAATTATATATTTACAGCGCCCAGTTTTGTGTCTTGTATCTTCTCTCTTGGCTTGGCTCGTCACGAGAAGCAGCTAAAGCAACAGCAAACGCTGGCGGCAATTTGATTTGATTGCTACATGGCGCTAGCTGCCACACAGCCAGACAGGCAAGAATTTTCACCTAAAAATCGCTCACTCACACACACACACACACACATACACACACATGTGCGCGGAGTTGTTTTATTTATAATGCTTCTTATTGAGATTAATGGGATGCTTGAGTGGAGCTCGTTAGTGTGTGCGTGTGTGTGTGTGTGTATCAACACCCTTTTGACAGCGTCACATATCAGATAATTGAAATCATTTAAAAAGCGCTTGTTAACATTTAGAAACACCCACAGTGGCAATCACAAACCACGCGAACATAAATTGTTGTAATTAGGCATATTTCTTTTTGTACACACAAGGGTTAAACGTGCGCTATTACGGCTGCGGCCTAAAGTTATGCAACGAAAATTATTACATTATAATTTACACATTATTTATAAATATATTTAATTTGTGTATAATTGGCAGTTTGTGACTCAATAAACTGAAAAATAAATGTATTGATTTATTAAAGTATTTAATTATAAATAAACAAATTCTATGCAAGTCTCAATTTTGTAGTTTTTGTCAGCTAAAAAATATGAATTGTTAAATTATTGTCTCATTAAATTATAAATAATTATGTATTTAATAAATGCTAAAAGGTATAAATTATTTTGGAATTCTCTAATGATCGTAGCAGGCAAAACAAACTATTTGATTAAACTAAATTATTAATAATTTAAATAAATACAACTAAAACATGCGCTGCAAAAGTACAAACAAAAACAAAATTTCTGAAAAAAAACTAGCTTAGCTCATTGGTCTAAAATAGCTAAAATCGAAACGGAACTTATAATGAAATTAGCATGAAAATTTAATAATATGCCAGCCATTTTCATTTTGGCAAGAAAAACGGTTAACAACAACAAAAACAAAAGAGACAAGAACAAAGCAGCAAGGCAAATGGCGCGCATTAATTAGGCAGATTTCGGAGGTTGACAAGAGGGGGTGGTTGTTGGGGGTGAAGGTCATCTCTCAGAGAAATCCCTTGATCGTTTGTTTCGTTATATTTTCATAGTATTTGCTACGACGCCATGACGCCGGCGTCGACGTCGACGGCGCCGTCTGCTCAGCATTGTTGCTGTTGCTATTGTTGCTGTTGTTAGTGGCAGCCACGCAGCCGGGCAGAGCTGAAGGTGGACTCACCTCCGGCGTAACGGCCGTGGAGACACCAGGCAGCAGCTCGGTGCTGATGCAACCGACTGCATCCAAGCCGTATGCCTCCAATTCACTGTCCGATTCGATGGGTTGGCCCAGCAACAGATGCTGATGCTGTTCCTCGGGCGTGGGCGTTACGCTTTGGCTGTGCAGCTCGGCCACGCCCACCACACTATCCTGATCATCGTCAGTGGGTGGCTTGTGTGGCAGCTGCTGGGCGGCTGCAGCAGCTGCTGCTGCTGAGAAGTAACTCAGCTCGGAGCTGTCAAAGGACATGTTGACGGGGGATTGGGGCAGCTCGGGTATTTCGAAATTGCTCAGCGTTGAGTCGTCCGCCTCGTCAAAGGAGTTCTTGGCGGAGCCAATGTAGGAGCTGGTGCGACCCGAGGCCGTTTGAAAGGACGACGAATGCGAATTGGGCGTAAAATTGCCCTCAGATGCCGTCGCAAAGGATTCATCTTCCGTTGAGCGCGATTGCCAGTCCTGCAATCGGAAACCCTCGAATGAAAGAGACATCCAAGAAAATAGACAACAATCGTGACTTACCTCACTGCCCATGCCATGGCTGCCCAGCTTTTTGTGCGCCTGGACATTGGAGAGATCCAGGTCGGCGCTGCTGCTGCTGCAGTCTCGGATGACCGCATCGAGGGACTCGGCCACCTCGGCAATGGCGCTCAGCTTGTGCGAGATGGCGGCACAGGCCAGCTCATTGCTGCCAGTTGGCGTCACAGTCAAAATGCTGGGTGAGGAGGCATCAAAATGCGTGGACTCGTTGCCACTGTCGTGCATGGGACTTGGACTGTTGTCCAGCGGCAGCTCATCGTCCGGCACAATGCTGTAATCACATGGAAACAAATTGCGATTAGGCTCTGCCGTGGAGTCCAGCGAGGCTGTGCGTGAGTGCAAGGGCGTAACCTCCTCCGTATCCGTGTAATCACTCTGCGGATATGTTTCACTATCGTTGCGTATGAGCGCCTTAATCTTCTCCAGACTGTTCAGCCCAGTTTGCCCTGTCTCTTGTTCGACCTCTGCATCCGACTCCTCCTCTTCTAGGGGATCCTCTACGATTATATCCCGTTCTATTGAGGCTTTGGCTATTTTAGTTGTGACACTCGAAGTGCTCGCCGTTTCATCATCATCTTCATCCTCATCCTGTTCCGTATCTTCAAGCAATTTGCTGCTCAAATTAATGTCATTCAGCAGCTGAGATAGCTGCTGAGTGGATGCACACAGCGTCTCCTCGTGACCATTGCTTAGATCTTCCTCTTCGCTGGCCAGTGGCGCCGGATTGGATTGGTTGTTCGTGGGTTCCTCGGGCGGTGCCTCGTCGACAACAATGATGGGCACTTCTTCACCATTGGATTTGCCAAACAAATTTCGAAATCTGGCAAACATTTTGTGATCGTTCTTTTTTTCTCCTGTTCTTGGCGCCTCTCACAATTAAGCAGTTTGACGCAATCGCTAAACACGCGTTTGGCTCCGGGCCAGTTGACAACAACGAACAATTACGGGAAGTGCTCAATTACTCAGGATAATACGCACTGACTAATATGGGGAAAGGGCGGGATGGGCGGTTGTACTTATGTTAACACTTCTATTATTAAATTACTGGGCACACTGTGTATTAAAGTTCCACTTTGACCCACTTGTTAGCACATGTTCTTTTCTTTCTTTTCCAGTAGATATACATATATAGCGATCTATATATAATAAAATACTTTAGATTGCCGCCTGTTTCGTTTACTTGACAACTTGACAAGTTGCCGCTCGCTATATATATGTATGTAGATTTCTGTATTTATGTACTGTATTCCCGAGACGACGACAACGACGAATCCGCTTCCCGTGGAGCATTAGACGCTCCGCGCTGGACCACGCACCGAAATAGACTGTTCTGTCGCCCAAAATTATATATCTGAATAGACGACAGCTCTTTTCGCTGAGTGCTTGGCTGTCATTTGTTTTAGTTTCCGACAGCTTTTATTTTGTGTTTTATCTTTTACGAAACTTATTACTCAGATATTTGAGTGATTTCGGCATAGTTTTTGAGTGTGTATACACTGATCCCAGAAGGGAATACGGTATATTGGACTGCTTATGGCTTTAGATCTTAATATCCCTGATCTCGCTCAAAATAATGATTATTCTTTCAATTCGCGACGCACAATAGCGAAAACTCTTTCACGTCTTTTCAGCTATTAGCTGACAGCAGAATATTACTTAGTCGTATACTGGATTTTTGTTGGTTCCTCGCACTCACGCCGCCGTTTTAGCTAGAAGTTTGGTTAGATTTCTCTCACACTCACCTCTTGCCGGTGAGTGCATCCAGCACGAAGGGTTCCTTCAGCCGTTTCTTGAGCAGACGGCCCAGTCGCACCATGCGACCCACCTCGACCAGCAGCTGCTCCCGTGCCAGCAGATGTCGCTGCAGGCGAGCACCTAATCCACCTGCTGGGGATAACTCTGGAGATGCCTCAGCATCGCTGCTGATGCCGCTGCTGCTGCGATTATGCTGCTGGCGCTGTTGCTGCAGCTGGGCGGCCAGTTCGTGGGTGAGCAGGGGTCGCAGGTCACGCAGTTGCCTGTAGTAAGCCTCCACGCTGCGATGGAAGACGGCAGAGACGCGCAAGCGAGTCATCTGCTCCTGGGCAATGGACTGCAGACTGTGCCAAATGCGCTGCAGCTGCAGCTGGAACTGCTCCGGCTCCGACTGTTCCAGCTTGCAGCAGAGACGCAGCGTCTGCGAGGCCTCCAGCAGCTGACAGCCGTAGTTGAAAATGCTCTAAGTGATCGCAAAAGAAGAATAAGAGAGAGTGCCCATTAAAAAGTGCTCCCAAAACTGGCTGGCCATAAACAAAAAACAAAAATCAAAAAATGCAGATCTCTCTCTCGAGCTATCTCTCTCTGAAAAACTCACCCGTCCGGTTTCCTCGAACCCCTGCAGCTCGTCCTTCTGCAGCTGAATCTCGTGTATGTTGCAGCCAACATGGGAGTGGCAGCGCAACAGCACCGCATACAGCTCGTTGAGCCACTGGAGAGCACAGCGCACCTCCCGCTCGTATCCATGAATGTGGGTCACCTGCTCCAAGGTGAGCCGCTGCAGCGCCAAACGCTGCCCGCACCGCTGCCGGCGCTCGCGGCTCGAGTCGATCTGTCGTCGCAGCTGGGCAATGTCGTTGCTATAGTCCAGCTGGAGGTCACGGCCCAATGCATCTTTCACCGGCATGGCCAACATGTCGCTCAGTTTCTCGCCCTCGCGCACAAGTTCGCGTTCGATGTTGCCTGTGAATTATTTACGTTATTTTTGTTTGCTGAAGGTTTGCTGGCAGTTGGAACTGATTGTTGTAACAACCAAAAAGAAAAACCACATATTTTAGGCTGGGAGGAGTTTCATATGGTGAAAAGCTGCAGGGCATTGGAATGGGAAAGAAATAAGAGAAAACTAACTGTGGCTTAGCGAAGGCTCAATATCATATATTTATTGCATAGATTTTAATCAGTTACTTTTAAATATTACCAATTTAACTTTATAACTTTTGTAGTTGTCTTGACTTGTGAATAAACTTTTATATAGCATAGACACAATAAAGAATTTGTTTATTTAGTATGTATACTTTGTGGATTTAGCAACGTCATCTACAAAGCATTTCATAACAAACTCGATAAGGTATTAAAATGTTCTACGGATGCTATCTAGAACGCTATCTATGTAGGTCAAGCGATTGGTATGCATATTTCGATGTGTTGCAGCCCTTATCTAATTATGTCAAACTATGTAAGCATGTTGCAGTAAAGCGGTAAATAAAATTGTTTGCTTGATTTCTAATTTTGAAACTAAAGTTGTAAAATAATAGTTAATAGCTGCTTGATCAGCTGCAATTGGGCAAAATGCCAATTAGTAAAAAATATATGTATTTAAGCTAGCTGCTTACATTGACCGAAAAGACTTTCACTTGATTTGATTTATGTAACTATTAAATAGTAACGATTGGCCATAAAATCGAGCTGAAGTGGGAACTAAATGCGACCAAATTCATCTATCATGGATGCAATCACCACTCACCCAGCAGCTGTTGACTGGTCTTTAACTGCATTAGCATTTCTTCGGCCTGCTGTGCATCCAATTCACTTGCCTCCGCATCGACTGCCTGGTTGGCGATCAGCAGCTGCTCCTCGAACTGTTCCAGCAGACGATGGAACCTCAGAGCCGTCATTAGAACCTTGCGTCTGCGTTCCAAGCGGACGGCAAAGGATCGACAGACAAACTGCATAAAATCGCGCTGCGAGAGCAGGTCCTGGCACATGGCCGTCGTCCGCTCCTTGGCAAACTGTTCGATCTTGTAGAGCAACTCCGCATAGCAGCCGTAGGTGTCACGGCACTCCAGCTCCAGCTGGTCGTGTGCGGCACGCAGAGTTTCCGAGGAGCGTATATCGCTGCCAACGCTGCGCTGGCGGCTGAGCAGCTGTTCGGCTTGGTTGAGGATCCAGTTGGTGACAAAGGTCACACCCTCGGCCAAGGTGCACAGCTCGCGTGCCTCACGCAGCGAGCGCAACAATTCCAGCCACGCGGTGCGTATCGCTGTCTGCTTCTTCTCGATTTCGTTGAGGCGCAACTCGATGCGGGCACGTTCGCAGCCAAGATCTGGTGGCAGCAATGGCTTACCAGAGCAAAGGGCCGTTGTTGCTGCTGCCATTGTTGTTGTTGTTGTTATTGCCGTTGTTGTTATTGTTGTTGTGCTAGCAACAGGTGTGGCATGTGGCATTTGTGTTTGCGTCTCGTATACCTCGTTAAAGCGCGCCAAGATCGTATTACCTGAAAGAGAAATGAGAAAAAAGGGTTTAATTTCAATACAAAAAAATCTCTTTATTAGCTATGAGTTTGCTTAACACACACACACAGAGACACACAGTCACTCAACATTTGCGTTTTCTATTTGATTTAATGGCTTATGTAAAAGTGAAAACCTGTGCCAGTTTCGATGCGCATCACCGCAGAAAAGTCCATAAAAATACAAAAGCTCTGGCTAAGTGAAGGGTCACAATGCAAATAGAGTCACAAATGGAGTCACCCACGCGCAACACACGACAACAACACGAGCTTCAAGTGGCGTGCGGTTTTTGTGGCATACTCGATTTTGATGAGTACACTTCAAAGCAACACACACAGCACCACAAAGCAGTAAAAGCTGCTGTGGTTCAATTTACGGTTCAGCTAGGTGTGAAAAAAACATGTGAACTGAAGTCAAAAAGTTAAATGAAAGAAAATATATGGAAAATTATTTATGATATTATTTTTTTTTATTGCTAGATTTTATAAAAGGCGGTCAAACGTATTTAAAATATTTGGCCTCCACTCGTGAGAGAGAAATGACATGAAAAAGCTAGAAAACAATGGAAACACATTCTTCCGGATTTACTGAATATTAACATATATTTTTGAATAAGACATTTAAAAAAGTTTTATTCATGAACGATATTATCTAATGTCATTGTTATAATTTTGTAAAAAGCAGCACATTTTTATTCATGGTTAGAAATCTTGATAAACGTTGCATTTACATTTAGAAGAAGATTATCGTAAAGAAATTGTATCCCAAAAAATGAAGTTGCGTGACTTGCATTTTTTTCCACATATTTTATACTATAATTAAAATAAAAACACTTATATTCTGTTCCTAAATCACGCAATGCTTTCGATATGTCACACTCACAAGAACATTCAAATAATTTCAATGCTATTCAGTGTAATAAAAACTCAACCCACAACTCAAAAAACAAGTTTGTCAAACATTTTCATTTCTAATTGAAACACACACACGACTCAATTTTTTTTTGTATTTGTTGGTGTTGTTGTTGTTGTAGATTACTTGTCACATTTGCTGTGTGCCAGACTCGTTTCGATTGTTGTCGTCGTCGATGGCGGAGGTGAAGGGCATTGAAAATATGTAAATTACTCGCGCACTACACAAAACGAAAGACTCAGGCAACAAACTTGGTGCAGCTTCGCTTACCCATTTCAATAGCCGCCTCAATGCTGCGCTGCACATATGTATGCAGCTGAGCGCTCTTCTTCAGCTCCACATCCGCTTCCGCTGGCCGCAGCGCCTTGTGCCCGCCCAGCAGCATCAGCAGCTGCTCCATGCAGCTCAAAGTTAGCGCGTGCGTTCTGCTGAACTCATCAATGGACTTTGGGGCGGGCAAAGGGTATTTATTAGTTGCGATGAATTCGTTTGCGCAAAATTAACTAGACACTTACCCGGCGCTGCTGCAGCCACAGATCGTAATTGAATTGCAGGGTGCCGCCCAGCTCCTCGGGCAGATTGTTTGGCTCCACAAACTTTGCCAGGCGTGCCTTCGACAGCACCAAGGGCTGTGGAGTGGAAATTATGGAGTGGAATTAACTGTGTAGGTAGCTATATATTTTGGCTTACCTCTCCCTTAATTTGTGACTTGGCGCATGGCTCCACGTGCTTCTCCCAGAAGCCCTCCGCCCTGACTAGATACACATCGACGCTAATGTCGCCGCCAAACTGGGCATAGATTTGTCGCACGTGCTGTCTCGAGATGCGTGAACTGCTTGCCTGGGCGTTGACAATGACACTTACGCCATTTTGCAAGATGGAAGCGCTGAGAAGGGAGAAGAACAAAGAGTCACTTCATTAATCTGCCCATTCAATTCCAACTCAAATTGGCTTGATTGATCACCTCAAATATGGTTGTATTTTTAACTTGTTAACTTAAACAATTTGCCAGTTAGAAACAAAGCGTGTTTGGGGTAGATATTAAAAAACTGATGTATCTATGACGTTTTTTCAACTCGAACCCTACTCAGCTTGCGGCTTTGATCTCGAAAGCTAAGAAGTGTATAAAATATAAATGTTATTTGCATATAACAACGTGATTTCCGAGGCCTATAAAACTGCAGACAGACAGATACCCAACCTATGCCTAAGGCCATATCTAATGAAAAGACTCGAATAAAAAAATCTAAATCATCTGCGGGTTATTTGCATATTTTGTCTATGTTAATTAGCTAGATTAGCGGTCGGTTTCTATCTCTATTTCTAGTTGCTGTTCTTATTTTGTTTTTTGGAGACTCACCTGAGCGAACGCTTGAGATAGTCGAGTGTCAGTTGGAGGCAGCGACGATTCCACAATTGTTGATCACTAAATGCATTCACAACGAATATGATTCGCTTGTCGCGATCGTAGCCCCCGGATAGATATGCGCAGCGCATCTGCAGCGCATTCAAAACGTCCTCCTCCATTGGGGAGAGAGTGTGTGAGAGGCGTGAAGAACTCTTCTTAATCTGTCAGGGCTTTAAACTTTTGAAAGCGTCATTTCTATTAACGGGCACCAAGGTTCCAAAAAAAAAAAAAAAACAAAAACAAAAAGCCAAAGAACAAAGCTGCCAAGTTAGAAATGTGGTGTGTGTAAGAAAAATTCCAAATATCTTGTGCATATATGACTATTTATTTTTCATTGGTGGCGGCCTTTTGTTGCTGTTGAAAATAATACCAAGTCATAGTTAGTGCTGTTATTTTGCTGCAACAACTGTTGCTGCCGCTACTGCTGCTGCGGCTGCTGTTGCTGCACAATGCATTTCCAATGCCTTGGCGGAACACGTTTGACAAGTCGCAGACTGAAGACCAAAGACTGAACTGAAGACTGGAACTGCACAAGACACACATGATTTTCACTATTTTCATGTTAGTTTAAGAGTTTTAGCTGCCTGGCTGCTGCTGCCAGTTTTGCCTGTTAGCTGTTTTGTTGTTGCTACTAATGGAAAACACCAATTTTGTGAATAGTTGCCTTATACCCTATAGTCGATTTAATCACCACAAAAGCTTATAAGACAGAAATATATCTATCTATCTCAGAGACTACGAGAGCTACAGCTATACAATAAACTACTACATAGACTTAGTTTATTCTCTCGCTCAGCTGGAAAATCGTATAGATACAAAATTTGTCTTTTAGGTTTATAGTCAGGCTGCCTTTCTCATATGCCACATCACTATACATACATTTACAGGGTATCTGCTGCTCTAGCTATCTTAACTCAAAGATTGCCCATTTGCTTATTTGGTTTTTTGAAAATTACTTGACACAAATTGAAGTCAACGGGGAGGCCGCTAAACTTTTTCTATGCCAGGCCAAACAGCAGCTGCAGCTTTGGCTTAATTTGTAACTCACTGCGCTGACTGATAAGGGGCGTGGCAGCAGCACTTACACATACACACACACACACACATGTATCTTTCACTTGTGGAGAAATCCTGTTTGTGCTTGCAGGCTTGTTGTCTATCTTACAGTTATGCGTAAAGTGAGTCTAAAACTTGCTCCGTTTTATGGCCAAGAATTTTCAATGTAGCCGCGGCAATTTGCACCACTTGGCAACCTGTTGCCAGTAATAATTGTCAAGAGCTCTCTGAGCTCTGACTAGCGGTTATGGTCCGCTGCTTCTTCCGCATTGAATTACAATTAATGGCAACGGCAACGGCAACAAAATTGCAGCCAACAACAAAAGCAACAACAACAGATTCGACATTAACTTCCAACAGAAGCAACATGAATTTCAAGTTTCAAATGTCAGATTCAAATTGAATAATTCCAATGGGCAAAAAGTAGCAACGCGGCATAAATTTTGTAAAAGAAATAAATGCAAAAAAAAAAACAGAAAAACATAATTTAATCGTATATAGGTAAAGAGAGGGAGAGGGGGAGGAGGGTGTGAGTAGAGCTCCGCGGGGCTTTAATGCCCCGTTTTTGTTTGGGCACACCTTCATGGGGAGTTTTAGGCCTTGCGGCAGGTTAAAAATGCCACTAAAATAGACACAAAAAATACGGAGAGAAAAGAAACAAATAACAAAAAAAAACCGTTTTGTGGCGTTTGTTTTTTGTTTGTGTTGTATTCATTTCGTAAACTTTCTTGAGAAGTGTTCTTCTTCTTATTGCTGAGGCATACGTTTTATGAGATGACGATAAGATCTATGCGGGCCAAGCGAAAATGAGAGACGTCTCTTTTCTGGCTTTTAAATTAATTGAAAAGTTCAACTGGCAGCAGCAGCAGCCGCAGCAGCCGCAGTGGCAGCAAACAGCAACAATAACCAAAGAAACCCATTAGCATTTTGACCAAAGAATGTGTTTTAACAGCTGACAAATGTTTTTTAGGTCTTGGCTTAATTTTATTTTTGGTGTAATTAATTGCCGTCTTTTCAACTTTTTATGCAGCACTTAAATTGTAATTTCAAATTAAATTTCGTTTAACTTCTGGCACAGTTCGAGTTATTGACTTTCAAAATTGCACTTGTTTCGTCAGACAAGCCCCGTCTACCCGTTCTTTGTCCCGCACCCGTACCCGTTACTCCTTTCCCGTTACTGTAGCCGTAGTTGTAGCCGTAGTCGTGCCAACGATCGCACGATCGAACTAGCCCGTCCGTCAGCGAACAGTTCGCGCGCTCAACTGAAGTTCGTTTTGGTATCTTGTAGGTTGCTTGGCGCCTGCGCTACTCACCTTGCAACCCGGTTCGAGTTGCGAGTTGCGAGTTGTAAGTCGGGCTGCCCCCGTTGCGTGTCAGCTGTTTTTCTTTCAGTTGCATATCAATTGGGCTGTTGTTGTTCTTGTTGTTGTTGACTGCCTGATTACTTTACTCACGCTTTGCCCTTTCGTGTGTGTGTGTGTGTGTGTGTGTGTGTGTGTGTGTGTATATATGGTGCATATAAAACCTGTTCACATGTGAGTTGAAGTTGTGGCTTCGTTGCCGTCTGCTAAATTAAAACAAAACATGCGTTTTGTCTGCTCAGGTTGATATCGGAGTGTGTGCTTTCTTTTGATCCCTAAACTGGGTACATAAGCTATTTGAACTGTGGTTCAAAGTGGGGCAGTGTTGATTTATCGAGCACAGATTTATTTTATTGTATTGCACATATCTTCATAGATTGAATGATATATGTTTAATTAAAGTATACATTTTTAAAACGTTCTTTATGAACTAGAGAAATCATATGAATGATATGTGTTTAATTTAAGTTAACATTTTTATAAGCGTCCTTTTTAATAAACGGAATCTTTTCTCCAAATACGATTATGATTTGCCTGTATAAAATAGCATTCAATAAAGTGCAGTCGTACAATTAGGGCATACAAGAGTCTTTAATACTTTGTTAAACAATGCTATAACTTGTTGTTTTATTCATGGGACTCCAAACGTGGGAACTTTTAATTGTGTGTACATATGGGAATCCAGTCGTGCTGCCTTGCTGCTGCTGCTGCTGCCACAGTAAAGCACTTGAAATGCAAAAGGATATTTAGTATGCTCGGACAGTGCAAATATCAAAGATATACTGACAGCGGAAAAGAAGTGAAAACCAGTTATAGGCTTCACTTGTTATGGATGTCAAAACAAAGACCCAAGGAATCGAACAGCCGGAAAAGGGACAACAGAGAATTTAAGGTCCTGCTGGGTGACCCTTATAAACATGTCAATCACAAGTAAATTGTGGCAGACTCAATGGCCAGCCGAAATGCGTCTGTGGGTCGAGCTGGGATGGGATGGGTTGGGCGGTAAATGCAAATGGCTGCTGTGTCAGCAGCAAAGGACGAATCATGACGCAATCAAAGCCAATTCCTGCTGCTCCGGCTGCTGCTCGTTACCCTTCCGCTGCTTAGCAACAATTTATTGGCAATCTTTCTGGAATAGGCGCGTTTTTTTGTTTTTGTTTTTTCGCTAGCTTTTCCTTTTGGGAGCGAGATGGATGTTTAAGCCCGTGTTGGGCTGAATGGGCACGTAGCTGATAAAGGGCATTCAAGGCAAGTCTCGTGTATAGTTTGTAGCTGGGCTGCACTCTCAATTGCAATGCCGGACCGGGCCATAAAAGCCGACCGCAAAATGGCGTCGAAAGCACTTCCGGCCAAGTTAAATTCAAAAATCCCTCATGCAACTCTGGCCGCGTACGTGAAATGTTTTTGGCTTGTTTCCCTTTTTAATAACAGACCTTTTACACAGCTGAATACAGAAACTGCTCCCCCTGTCCTTGCCCCTGTCCCAGACTTAGCGGCTATTAGAAAATTGTGAAAATTGCGCTCACGTTTCAAACAGCAGCAACTGCGACTTCAACGTCGACTGCGACTGCAACTGCAACATTGCATGCGCTTTGGCAATTGAGTGTATTTTCAGATTTATTGCAGCGTCGAGCTTGGCACATTCGGAATTTTAAACAGTTTTGCCATTAGTTTTAGTTTATTAAGCGCGCAGCTGAAAGGGATGCTCTCAAAGTGTGATGGCCTTAACCTGCATAATTCATTTGGAATGAGCGTATTTCAATTCACTTGTTTCAATGCGTTTTTACAAAAATCAATTCGAACAATTCGGCAGTAAACATACAATTGATAGGTTTGATTTCTCTATTGACTCTCAGACATTAAAAGAATTATCTTCTGTTAAAATTAATATTGATTTTTCCTTTCCTTTTTCTGTAAAACTCCCGCTTTTATTGAACTTCTCAAAATACCTTAATATCGTTAGCTGTCATTAGTCGTTTAGCCAATACCGTTTCCCTTCTTCTTTTTTTTGTAAACTTAATTTGGAGCACACACGCGCTCAAAAGAATGCCTGGCGAATCTATGTGAAATTGAGACTGCCAAAAAGGCTATCAAGTTTGTTAGCTTGCGCCTTAATTTAAAAATCTGGGCATACGCCATACCTGGAGTTTATGGCTTCAGTGTCAGAGCCTCAGAGCTTCAGCCACACGGCAACGACGTCCTGCGGCGCTGTGGCATCTCTGTTTACACACAATGAGAGGCAGCCACATGTGTGTGTGTGAGTGTACAGCAGTAGCTAAATTGCAAAATCGATAGTGCTTAAATGTTGTTGCTTAATCAACGTTGGGAAATATGCAAGAAATTTGACTGTGGCGCTAATTGATTGAATTTTACGTGCAATTACAGCTGAAGACAAACTTTAAAGCATACATCTTAATATATACATATATCAGCAATCAAAGTGTATGACAAGGAAATTATGCCTCGCAAAAGCAAATACAAATTTGAAATTCAACAATTGAGGCAGCTCCTCTCACCACACACACGCACGCACCCACAGCAAATGTGCCAGGGACAGCAGCAATTTATTGTCTGCCTGAGTGCTAGATACCCTGTAGCATAATCCTCAGTTATGTTCTCTCTTTAAACATAATTGAAATGTAGCTAAATGAATGTTTAGAATTTCTATTTTATTCTATTCTATTCAATTCACCATGGAAACACCCTAATATGCCTCATTTGACTTTCTCGTTCGATGATGGGTATTGAAAACAGCGGGAAACTGCTTAAATTAAATAAAGTAGACGCTCCTTCGATGTTTCCGTTTCGTTACTAGGCGTCTCCCCTGAGAGTAGGCAATGGAAATTTTGTGTGGCTGCAAGAAATTAATTTTTTGCTGGCACCGCCCAAAAGTAGGCAACGGTTTTGTTGTTACGCCAACAACATTTGTTAAATGATTTTCAAATGCTTTGTCCCCCAACAATTGACTATATTTCATGTTATTTAAGTGCTTATGATTGCGCACATTCATCAATACATGCCTCAGACCAGAAACACTATTTGATATTTCATTTCTCTAGGCTTAAGTCCCTTGACAGTTGCTTAACTTTGCCAAACATGGCCAAGCCAAAGTGAAAGCTATGGCATTCTACTGGTGTGTGCCGTGGCTAATTGTTCTAAAGCGCTCAAGTGTGGTAAGCAGCTTAAGAGCAACACACACACACACGCACACAAATGTGTAGCAAAACAGTTTACAAGGACAGTATTGAATGCCAAGTATTTTATTTAATAAAATTTCATTGTCTTTTCGCTCCTGCTTCCCCACTTTTCAAAGTTATCGACTTAGCTCTCCCCAGTGTATCTTTAGAGCTTATTGGACACCTGGACATCTATGTTTGCTCCGGGGGTCGGTGTCGTTTCAGAAATGGAACAATATGCTGGGCACATCCTTCGGCATTCATTAAATGCACATGATGAGTGCCGGGCACCACGTGGTATTCAAAATACGGATTTTGGTCCTTTAAAATGGAGATAACCTCATCAGCTCCAGAATTAATAAAGTTGGACTCGGAGCCCTTAATGATAAGATATGGCATACTCTTGATGCGTCTTGCCATTTCAGCAGCCTGAACTGGATTGAACGGAAATAAAGTATAAAACTTAGTACGATTGTCCCTTGTCAGGTAGAACTTATTCGGATATAACTGCGACTTTGCCACGCAGCGATTGAGCAAATGATGGCTAAGCTCTAACGGCACCGAAAAGTTGCTGGTCTTGCTCACTCCAAAACGTAGCTGGTCTTCTGTGTAAGTACGTGGCACATTCATTGTGCTGATTGCAGAGCGTGCCTCGTCCTCCAAATGTTTCTCCATAAAGTACGCCATAATCGATAAGGAGTCAGAAGATTCTAAAGGCGGCAAAACAATGTCCAATGCGATGATCATGTCCACCAAATGCGGAGCGATTGAGGCGTAGAGAAAGCTGAGTGAACCTCCGAGAGACTGACCCATCAGCGAGACCTTGGGCCATTTATATTGCTTCATTGTCCTGGCAATAGCAAAAATCCAATCATCCGCGCTGTAATGCATTCCAGCTGGCAATCGATCAGAGCAACCATGTCCAGCCAAGTCGATGCAAAGCACACTGATATAGTCGGGTATGAAAGGTATAAGCGTGTCAAAGCTTCCCAGATTGTCCAGCCAGCCGTGGATGGCCAGAATAGGACGCACCGATCGACTGCCGTACCAGCGTCCAGAAAGGTATCCCCATGGCGCCCAGATGCGCACATCCTCGAACTTTCAGGTGATCAGAAGTTAAGATATATTATTTCTGTAGCTCGAGATGTTCATAGTATTTACTCACATCGCTTAATGACAAAGTTCCCATGATGACTCTTTAAAGTTAGAACCTTTTTCAAATCTTTATAGCTATGCAACAGCTCGTTTGCAGAAAGCTTTCTACTATCAATTCTCAGAAATGGGGGGCAACAGATTAGAGCGGAAATTTAATTACTTAATATTTAATATCTTTTTTATATCACAGCTGTGGAATATAATCAATAAAATTGCTTCCGTCTGTCAGCTTAAAGGGTTAACCGTCGACTGATTTAAGTAATGGTCAATAGTCTATATCGAGTTAATTGAAAGCTTTTTGATCTTATGGTGAATACAAATTTAAATATTGTGATCGTCACGAGTTTGATTTCAAAGCGCTTTACGTTTTATTATAATCATAATAGATATAGTTAACATTACCTTACAAGATAAACCACACGTTCCTATCAGTTAGAATTGCTGATAGAGAGAACAAATGGCAATTTATTGATGGAAACGTCTTCATCGCGTATCTCCGCCATCAAATACTTTTCCATAAGTTCAGGTATTAATATTTGAGCTAAAAACTTCTTCAGTGAGACCGGGCGGAAATCAGATTTCCACGTCCTTGTTGAGATCCTCGTCAATGATAAAAATCCATAAGCTTCATTCAACTGTTTTTTTTTTATTTTAAATATGCATCTGTTTTGATTTTGTTTAAGATAATAATATAGACAAATTATTGGAATCTTTGTCGCCATTTTTATTTTAAGGAATAATAAAATCAGTTCTGTCTTCTGACGCAAGCTGCTGACCGACATTTGGATCGAATCGCCAATTGCAGCAATAGATGAAAGCAGTACTTAACATTGTTTTGACAGCACATTGTAGACTAAGAAGTCATCTATCTAAAGTGAGTGTTTATAGTAGCGCATTATGCCGGTTTTGTGAAAGGGAGGAAGAAAACAAGGAAAAGGTTTAGTATCCTTGATATGTATGTTCTGTGCTCTAAAGACATAGAAACCTTCAAACCAACAATGATTCGTACATTCGTGCAAGAGCAAGGGTTGGTGGAAGAGCTATAGACAGTTAGGGCGGCACAGTAGATCTAGCAGGTCGCAGTGCATGTATATCACAGCAATAATAATAATTAGTATTTATGGTTAACTTCCCGGACAGCCTATTACAATTTACTAAGACGCTTAGAGTTTCTGGCAAAGAAGCCCTCCGGCACCTTTTGAAGCTCCCTTTGGCTCAGTTTTTGTTCCTCGCCAGCTAGCGACCAGCTAGACACAGTTCGCGGTCGGTGTCTTCTCAGAAAGGGAACTATATATTGGGCACATTCTTTGGCATTGGTAAGATGCGCATGATGAAAGCCGGAAACTTCGTGGTATTCAAAGTGTGGATTTTGATTTCTCAAAATGGAAATAACCTCGTTGTCCTTGGAGGCTATGACGTGGGACTCGGAGCATTTCATAATGAGGTAGGGCTTGTTCTTAATGCGACGCGCTAGTTCAGCAAGATGGTCTGCAGTTGCTGGAAGAGGTGTATAGTACTTGATGCGGCCGTCCCTTGAAAAATAGAATCTTTCCGGATATAGCTGCGACTTGGCCACGTTACGATAGAGCAAATGCTGAGCAAACTCTGGTGGCACCGAGTCGTGAGTGCCCTTGCTCAGAACACTACGCAGCTGTGACAGCGTGTAGGAAGGTGGCTCATATACTGATGCCTCTTCAATGCGCTGTTCCTCCACCAGTTGTTTATCTATAATCAAACCCATATACTCTAAGCCATCAGTCCCTTTCGGGGGTAGAATAATGTCCAATGAGATGACGAGGTCGACAGTGTGTGGTGCGAGTGCTGTGTAAAGAAAGCTCAAGAAGCCGCCCATCGAGTGACCCATTAATGACACCTTTGTCCATTTGTACTCCTTCATGACCCTTGCTACGATGAGCATGTACTCAGCAATGCTGTAGCGTATGCCCGGTGGCACTCGAGAGGAGCAACCATGTCCAGGCAGATCGATGCAGAGCACACCCAGATAGTCAGGCAGCAAGGGTATCAGTGTATCAAACGTGCCAAGATTATCCAACCAGCCGTGGATAGCCAGAATCGGTCGATCCAATCGATTGCCGTACCAGCGACCCGAAATATGACCCCAGGGCACCCAGATGCGAACATCTTCGAACTGTCATATAGCAATGAAGAAAAATATGCATGTTTAGCAGTGTATAAACAAAGTGGATTGCTCTGACAGCAATCAAAAGCTTTTAATTTAGCTTACTCACGTCATTCAGTGACAAAGTTCCCATGTGGCTCGCTGAACTTTGGCTCCACTGCTTATTGTTGTCCGTCTGGTTATATCTGGACGTCCAAAGGTTCTTCCCTATACTCTTTTGATTTTTGGGTTATCGGCAAATGATTAGCACTTAATTTTCAACATTATTAATCAAAATTGCCTATAGTCAAAAAATAGAAAGCGATAGTTCCGACCGCTTCACGTCTTTCATCGTAAACTGTTCGCCGGCAACTGAGGGCAAAAACAAACTTCTTTTTGCTTATTGTGAACAGCTTTTGAGTAATTCGGAATTGTGCGCTCGCATCTTCATTACACAAACAAATAATTATGTTTCGCTGCTCTCCGACTTGTTTGTGAGCACGCATTTTGGGATCGTACAGAGTAATTTGGCACGTGTGCAAGTTCTGTGAAAAGCTTTACAAAGTAAACAAATTAAATCAGCTGCTTATATGCCTGATCGTCTGAATTCTCGTTTTAAGGCGCGTACTAGATTTTATTTAAAAACGATTTGTGTGAAATGATCTTGTAGTATTTATGTTGATTTTTCGCGACTTCGTGCTATAATTTGCTAAAACTTTTTATGTTTCTGGCAAAGAAGCTCTCCTGCACCTTTTGAAGTTCCCTTTGGCTCAGTTTTTGTTCCTCGCCAGCTAGCGACCAGCTAGACACAGTTGGCGGTCGGTATCTTCTCAGAAAGGGAACTATATATTGGGCACATTCCTTGGCATTGGTAAGATGCGCATGATGAAAGCCGGAAACTTCGTGGTATTCAAAGTGTGGATTTTGATTTCTCAAAATGGAAATAACCTCGTTGTCCTTGGAGTCTATGAAGGAGGACTCGGAGGCTTTGATAATGAGGTAGGGCTTGTTTTTAATGCGACCCGCTAGTTCAGCGACAAGGCCTGCAGTTGCTGGAAGAGATGTAAAGTTCTTGGTGCGGCCATCCCTTGAAAAATAGAATCTTTCCGGATATAGCTGCGACTTGGCCACGTTACGATAGAGCAAGTGCTGAGCAAACTCTGGCGGCACCGAGTCTTGGCTGCCCTTGCTCAGAACACTACGCAGCTGTGACAGCGTGTAGGAAGGTGGCTCATATACTGATGCCTCTTCAATGCGCTCCTCCTCTACCAGCTGTTTATCGATAATATTAGCGAAATAATCGATACGTCCAGTTGTGTCGAGAGATGGCTGATCAATGTCCAACAAGATGAGGAGGTCGACAGTGTGTGGTGCGAGTGCTGTGTAAAGGAAGCTCAAGACGCCGCCCATCGAGTGACCCATCAATGACACCTTTGTCCATTTGTACTCCTTCATGACCCTTGCTATGATGAGGATATACTCAGCCATACTGTAGCGTATGCCCGATGGCACTCGAGATGAGCGCCCATGTCCAGGCAGATCGATGCAGAGCACACCCAGATAGTCAGGCAGCAAGGGTATCAGTGTATCAAAGGTGCCAAGATTATCCAGCCAGCCGTGGATAGCCAGAATGGGTCGATTCGATCGATTGCCGTACCAGCGACCCGAAATATGACCCCAAGGCACCCAGATGCGAACATCTTCGAACTGTCATATAGCAATGAAGAAAAATATGCATGTTTAGCAAAGTGGATTGCTCTGACAGCAATCAAAAGCTTTTAATTTAGCTTACTCACGTCATTCAGTGACAAAGTTCCCATGTTCCCATGTGGCTCGCTGAACTTTGGCTCGACTGTTTATTGTTGTCCGTCTGGTTATATCTGGACTTCCAAAGGTTCTTCCCTATAATCTTTTTATGTTTTTGGGTTATCGTCAAATGATTAGCACTTAATTTTCAACATTATTAATACAAATTTTCTATAGTCAAAAGAATAGAAAGCGATAGTTCCGACCGCTTCACGTCTTTCACCGTAAACTGTTCGCCGGCAACTGACGACAAAAACAAACTTCTTTTTGCTTATTGTGAAAAGCTTTTGAGTAATTCGGAATTGTGCGCTCGCATCTTCATTACACAAACAAATAATTATGTTTCGCTGCTCTCCGACTTGTTTGTGAGCACGCATTTTGGGATCGTACAGAGTAATTTGGCACGTGTGCAAGTTCTGTGAAAAGCTTTACAAAGTAAACAAATTAAATCAGCTGCTTATATGCCTGATCGTCTGAATTCTCTTTTTAAGGCACATACTAGATTTTATTTAAGAACGATTTGTGTGAAATGATCTTGTAGTATTTATGTTGATTTTTCGCGACTTCGTGCTATAATTTGCTAAAACTTTTTATGTTTCTGGCAAAGAAGCTCTCCTGCACCTTTTGAAGTTCCCTTTGGCTCAGTTTTTGTTCCTCGCCAGCTAGCGACCAGCTAGACACAGTTGGCGGTCGGTATCTTCTCAGAAAGGGAACTATATATTGGGCACATTCCTTGGCATTGGTAAGATGCGCATGATGAAAGCCGGAAACTTCGTGGTATTCAAAGTGTGGATTTTGATTTCTCAAAATGGAAATAACCTCGTTGTCCTTGGAGTCTATGAAGGAGGACTCGGAGGCTTTGATAATGAGGTAGGGCTTGTTTTTAATGCGACCCGCTAGTTCAGCGACAAGGCCTGCAGTTGCTGGAAGAGATGTATAGTTCTTGGTGCGGCCATCCCTTGAAAAATAGAATCTTTCCGGATATAGCTGCGACTTGGCCACGTTACGATAGAGCAAGTGCTGAGCAAACTCTGGCGGCACCGAGTCTTGGCTGCCCTTGCTCAGAACACTACGCAGCTGTGACAGCGTGTAGGAAGGTGGCTCATATACTGATGCCTCTTCAATGCGCTCCTCCTCTACCAGCTGTTTATCGATAATATTAGCGAAATAATCGATACGTCCAGTTGTGTCTAGAGATGGCTGATCAATGTCCAACAAGATGAGGAGGTCGACAGTGTGTGGTGCGAGTGCTGTGTAAAGGAAGCTCAAGACGCCGCCCATCGAGTGACCCATCAATGACACCTTTGTCCATTTGTACTCCTTCATGACCCTTGCTATGATGAGGATATACTCAGCCATACTGTAGCGTATGCCCGATGGCACTCGAGATGAGCGCCCATGTCCAGGCAGATCGATGCAGAGCACACCCAGATAGTCAGGCAGCAAGGGTATCAGTGTATCAAAGGTGCCAAGATTATCCAGCCAGCCGTGGATAGCCAGAATGGGTCGATCCGATCGATTGCCGTACCAGCGACCCGAAATATGACCCCAAGGCACCCAGATGCGAACATCTTCGAACTGTCATATAGCAATGAAGAAAAATATGCATGTTTAGCAAAGTGGATTGCTCTGACAGCAATCAAAAGCTTTTAATTTAGCTTACTCACGTCATTCAGTGACAAAGTTCCCATGTTCCCATGTGGCTCGCTGAACTTTGGCTCGACTGCTTATTGTTGTCCGTCTGGTTATATCTGGACTTCCAAAGGTTCTTCCCTATACTCTTTTTATGGTTTTGGGTTATCGGCAAATGATTAGCACTTAATTTTCAACATTATTAATACAAATTTTCTATAGTCAAAAGAATAGAAAGCGATAGTTCCGACCGCTTCACGTCTTTCACCGTAAACTGTTCGCCGGCAACTGACGACAAAAACAAACTTCTTTTTGCTTATTGTGAAAAGCTTTTGAGTAATTCGGAATTGTGCGCTCGCGTCTTCATTACACAAACAAATAATTATGTTTCGCTGCTCTCCGACTTGTTTGTGAGCACGCATTTTGGGATCGTACAGAGTAATTTGGCACGTGTGCAAGTTCTGTGAAAAGCTTTACAAAGTAAACAAGTTAAATCAGCTGCTTTATGCCTGATCGTCTGAATTCTCTTTTTAAGGCACATACATGTTTTTTAAAACCAGCTTATCGGCAATGTAATTTCTACTTTTATGAGATTTCAAACAATTTGTTATAGTTTTTTACTTTCCCTTTTCTTATCAATGTCATTTATTTTTATATTGTGATGGCAAAATTTATAGTTATTTACATATTTATTACATGCTTTATAGTTTTCGCCATTTCATGAAGTAAATGGAACTTTTAAAATCATTTGTTAATGTAGTAAGCATTTCAAGGTAACTCTATGGAGAAAAAAAGCTTCGTTTTTAGAATTCCAGTCAACATAAAATATGTATTAGTGCTTTTAACATGAGATTTCCTTTAAAATGTTTCACTTTCATGGATGGATTCGCTTAGAAATAGACGTCTACTTGTCAGTGTGTAAATATTGCTTTATTTATTTGTCCATGAATTTATGGAATTAATTTACTGTGCGGAATGATCTTGTAGTATTTATGTTGATTTTTCACAACTTCATGTTATAATTTGCTAAAACCTTTCATGTTTCTGCCAGAGAAGCTCTCCTGCTCCTTTTGAATCTCACTTTGGCTCAGTTTCTGTTCCTCGCCAGATAGCGACCAGCTGGACACAGTTGGCGGTCGGTGTCTTCTCAGAAAGGGAACTATGTATTGGGCACATTCTTTGGCATTGGTAAGATGCGCATGATGAAAGCCGGAAACTTCGTGGTATTCAAAATGTGGATTTTGATTTCTCAAAATGGAAATAACCTCGTTGTCATTGGAGTCTATGAAGGGGGACTCGGAGGCTTTGATAATGAGGTAGGGCTTGTTACTGATGCTTAGAGCCATCTCAGGATAAAGATCATCATATAATGGAAGTGTACCATAAAACCTTGTGCGTTTGTCGCTAATTAAGTTGAACTTGTCCGGATACAGCTGTGACTTGGCCACGATACGATAGAGCAAATGCTGAGCAAACTCTGGCGGCACCCAGTTGTTGCCGCCCTTGAAACTACGCAGCTGTGACAGCGTGTAGGAAGGTGGCTCATATATTAATGCCTCTTCAATGCGCTCCTCCTCCACCAGTTGTTGATCCATAATATAAGCCATATACTCTAAGCCTTCAATCCCTTTCGTGGGTACAATTATGTCCAATGAGATGACGAAGTCGACAGTGTGTGGTGCGAGTGCTGTGTGAATGAAGCTTAAGATTCCACCCATCGAGTGACCCATCAATGACACCTTTGTCCATTTGTACTCCTTCATGACCCTTGCTATGATGAGGATATACTTAGCCATGCTGTAGCGTATGCCCGGTGGCACTCGAGAGGAGCAACCATGTCCAGGAAGATCGATGCAGAGCACACCCAGATAGTCAGGCAGCAAGGGTATCAGTGTATCAAACGTGCCAAGATTATCCAACCAGCCGTGGATAGCCAGAATGGGTCGATCCGATCGATTGCCGTACCAGCGACCCGAAATATGACCCCAGGGCACCCAGATGCGAACATCTTCGAACTGTTAAATGTCATAAAGGAAATATCTTCAAGTTGAGTAATACTTAAATAAGTGTAATAATTAGGTTCATTGTTTTTACTCACGTTACTCAATGACAAAGTTCCCATGATGGTGTTCAAATTCTTTTAACTTATAGGTCCACAATTTGCAGGCTTTCTACCCTCTTAAGTTAATAATAAGTTAGTAATCTTTTTTAATCTTTAGACAGTTATGCTTATCGTTCGTCTTTGAACGCAAACTGCTGACTAAAAACAGAACCGTCGCTTTTTGCCGGCGAAATTTGTAGAATGAAATTTAGAATGTGCTTTGTTTGAAAAGCTTTAATTAATTGCGCGTGGTGAAAAACTTAAGAATGTAATCATGTTTAATCAGACGGTAAAGTTTATGTTATTCACCCAAATGTCTCTTTTGGCACTAACCTTGAAGCCGAAAAGCCTTATACGAAATTTAAAAACACTTTTTTATATAAAAAGAAACCGCCACAAAAAGCTTTCAGAGAACTTTTCAAGAAGAACAACATGCGAAAAGAATCTCATCTTTTCAAGGCTGGCACAATACAAACAGCCAGCTGCTCTGCAGAGCTGGTATAGATCCGCCGTTAATAAAGTCAGAATCACTCGCCTTGATGACCATATAGGGTATGTTGCGTATCCGAACATTTAACTCTCTCACAAGTCACAAGAAGAGTGAATGGTGAACAAGGTGCTGATCCCGATATAAATAAAACATATGGACTTGATCGGGTCACGGCAGTGCGAAGCGCTCCACGAGCGACTGGGCGCATTCACTACTGACCGATGGAGCTGGTCCCTCCCTCAGTTGCTACTCGGTATAGAATTTAGGTGTCTGAGTAAGCGAGTTTAGCATGCGCTCCACACTGCTGGCCACATTCTTGACAGACACTGCTCGACTTATAGGATATGGTGAGCAGATCAATCGCAATCCATAGAACGAGGTGTGTGAGTGACCCTTCAGTGAAATACGTACAGATAGTGCTGGATAGTGCGAGGACCGACCATGTCCGGGCAGCTCAATGAAGAGCACGCCCATGTGTGTGAAGTACAGCAAAAGTGTGAAACATGCAAAGCTGCCCATATTGTCCATCCAGCCGTAAGTGGCGAGCAGGGGACGCACCTGCCGCTTACCGTACCTGCGACAGGCGATTCTGCCCCAGGGTACCAAGATGTCAGAGTCAATAAACTGCCGAGAGGGCTTGGGAATGCGCTGCGATTAGCACGTGACTCTCGAATCGAATTTTCCACTTGACTTACCTCATTGCTGCTGTCCAACACCGTGGTAGTCATTTCCTCCTGTGCTCTTTTCTGCACCGTTCTCTTCTATGCAGCAACTGAACGACACGTATTTTACGGCGTATTCAACGGATCTGCTTAGGGGGACACCAAAACTCTTAGGCATTCGGCTGGGCTTATTAGCTATGCACTTCAACTTGTGACAGTTGCCAAAAGATTGGCTTAAGCACTGTTTAAATGTGGGTATGGTGGATAAATATAACACAATGGATAGGCATTATTGGATGTGTTTTACTCTATTTCGATTCTGCTTACATTATATTTAAACACAAAAAACGGCTTATTAATTTCTATATTGTTTTCGTAAGGTAAACTAAAATTAGACAACTTATTGAGTCTGCTTAAATTCTGCTAATTTTTTCATTTAAATTTGCATAAGAAAGTTATTATTAAGTTCATTATAAAGTCATACAAACTACAGCGTGGTACGAAATTCATTGACCACGTGCATTTATAATTGCTTTGCCTTGGCGTTTAGATAATGATAAGAAGTTTTGGCATCTTCTTTAAATTGTAGGTGTCCTAGCTCATTATTTAGCTCTTACCATATATCTAAGTCGAAATTTCGATTTATTTATGGCACATGAAGATAAACTTCAGCTATTGCTTTAAGTTGAGACTCAACTAGTTAAAGTGAATGACGTCTAGACACTCCTGCAAATTGGAATGCATTGTGCAAATTTCCTGTGCACTGTTGGCATGATTTATATTTAATTTGTATTTGAGTAATTTATCATGTTGGCTGTGATCTCCGCTCACCCGCTGCACGTAAAGGCCCAGCCAATCCTTAAACACACATCCACCCCGTACCCAATTATATTTGCCTTGGTCTGCAGTTGGTCCCCGAGGCGACAGTGCGTTGTCTTTGTCATTGCCCTTGGAAATGCTATGCAAATTGTGCTGGGCACCTAAGCCAAGCGCAAAGTGAAAGTGCCATTTCCCAGGCATGCCATCGCGGCGCCCAACTCCACCTTATTTAGCGGTAGATATAAATGTGTATGTGGGGAGTGCTATGTGTACATACATATTATATTATGTATGCTTATGCGACTTGGCCTTGAGTCCATAATTTGCCTGTCAACGGCAGCATTCACCAAAAATTTTGCGCACATAATTGAGTTCAAGCATTTGGAAGCCAATTATGATTTCACATTTTCCATTTTGCCACCATTGGGGGGCAGGCAGTGTTGGCATTTTACTGGGAGTCCTTTTCGTTTGTGCCGTTCGGTCGTTCGTTCGTTAAATCAGCCTGGCTGTATCCTGTCGGCTGCCTTCGCCTTTAATTGCTTCTGCCACTTAACATATGCAAATTAATTTTCTTTTATTTCCGTTTTTTGTTTTTCTTTTTCTTTTTTTTTTTGCTCATTTCATTATTGACCGTGTTCGTCTTGCGCCTGCGGTTAGTACTTATTCTGCGGAGTGTCCTTTTTAACACCTTAAGTGCCACACAGACACCCACATTCGAGGCAGTTGTTTGATAAATATTTATGATAGCTCATCACAGACAGCAACAATGTGAAAAAAGGGTTAGCCGGGAGGTTTTTTTTGTGTCCACCTATATAACGCCATTTCGTAGTTTCCTTTCATGTCGTTTATTTTTCATTTAACTTAACGGTAGATAAACAACACTCAGGTATCTATAAAAAAGTGCACTAAACTCCACGCCACTCCACTCCACTCCACTCCAGTTCACTCAGCTCAGCTCTTGCTCACGGTGAGACGCGTTCAACCTGTCAGTTAAGTCTGTGTGCACAATCCTAAGCAAAAGACTAAGCTGAGATCAACCAGCTGGATGTTTCAACAAAAGGCAAGCCCGGAAGTAGCCCCAGATACGCACAAAGAGGAACAAGAAGAGGAAGAACAAAAATAACATCAACAAGAGATGGGACAACTTTGTGCTATACTTCTGCTATTATTCTTTATGTGCTAACGCTTCTTCTTTGCCCGAATTTTGTGAGTTTTTTGTGGGTTTTTAAAAGTAACAATAGCATCCGGACTCATGACCTGGCCCAAAAGAAATTGCATTAAGAAATCATTTGCCAAAATGTGCAGCCCGTTAGAGTTTTAAGGGCTTTTTTTATTTAATTATTTTTTGTTGAGGTTTGTTTGGATTGCTGCAAACGTTGTAATCTAATTTTAATGAATTATTTTCATACGAAAATTACTTAAGCTGAAAAGTTTCGTTTAGCTGTGCTGCTTTATGGTTAGCCATATCTTTTACTGATGCATACTTTTACCGTGCGCGCGTGTGTATATGTGTGCGTGTGTGTGTGTGTGTAAATGAGCGTGTGGTTTGAATTGTATTGGTCGTACAATTATACACAAGCCAAGCAAATGTACATTTTTGGCTGCATTTGTAATTTGCATGCGGACAAAAACCGCAAATCGGACATGCACACACCGCTTTTAATGCCCTCTAACTAAAGTAATGCGGGGTATTTTAATTTTGGTTAACGAACCCCTAAGGGGAACTATCATTAACTTATGTTTAGAACAATGTTTTATTTTTAAAACCAATATGATGAATATAAGAGAATTTAAATTGATACTGTGCGTCACTTGTATTATTTATATACGGGGTATATTTTGATCTCACGTAATTATTGATTTTTACGTTCAGTATTCACTTGTGTTCTCATTAGACATTGCCCCAGTTCCTGCAGTTATTTTACGTTATGCCTGATTGACATTTGTCAATTGCATTTAAATAATAATTACTTTCAATCAATATGGCAACATGCATATATAGTTGTTGCACATATACTTATTAAACACAAATCAATCCTTGTTCTCACAATTTTTTAAAATCTGTAACGTGCCTATCCCTTATATCTGCTGCACTTTATTGGCTTGAAAGCTAATGAGTTTGAAAGGAGTTTGCACAAAAGTATGCAATACTCCGTCGATTGTTCATAATTAAGTCACAAATGATTTAAATGCAGCCGCTTGAAAGTATGCAATGCTTTTATTATGCAATCGATATCCATTTTAATTCACACAAAAGTATGCAATGGCTTTTTCGCCTGTCAGCGAGCGCGTCTCTAGTGCGTGTACTTAATATAAGCACCAGCAATTGAGACACACTTAATGCCACGATTTCGATTTTGTGGCGGGTATGGAAATCTCAAATCCAATAAATTAATTATCCAAAATATTTATGATTCTGGTCGAGCTGAGCTATATTCGTTTATTTTTGCTATCGGTCTTTGTTATGCTTTGTTTCTGTCGGTTGGATTTGTTTACTTTGTTTGTGCGTTTATTAGTTGGGTTTCGCTGCTTGGCCAAAAGTTAATAATTAATGTGGCTAATTTATGCATTGTCATTGGGCTTGGTCATAAATATTTGGGCATTTGTCAAGCATAAATCTGTTTATAGCGTTCCTAACTTCTCAATATATACAAAATATACACACACACCCAACTCACAGCACCATTTCATAACTCAAACGATTCGATTTATGTACACAGGGCTCATAGTGTTATCTGTGCGCAAACAATTTCAAGCTTTGGTTTTCAATACGTGTTTGGTCACTTGAGCCGCATGCCAATCGTAATTTACGAGTAACCACAGAAATGCGCTCGAACTCCAGCTGTATGTGATGCAAAGACAATTGCATCAAATCGCCATTTCCATTGAGTCTCGCGTTTCGCTAGTCTACTATTTCACTGCTCGGTGTTCCCATTTTCGGTACTCGGTACTCGGTACTTGTATGTATCGGTGCTTGGTCTTAGTCTGGTCATAAATTTGCGGCTTGGGTTAACAGTTGTTGCGATACTTCCAACAACTACTAAGTCCCCAGTGTTTTTGCCAGTTTTTCCCAAATTTCCACAGAGAGTGCGAGTAAGTGTGTATTTATATGTATGTGTGTGTGTGTGTGCTGCGAAACTCTTCACTACATCTACATATGGTTGCCAGCATTTTTTAAGGTGGCTTGAATATATATTGCTCCTGTGCCAGCAGTTGGCCAAAAATCCAACTGAATGCATCCTTTTGTAATTGGAAATTGTAGTTAAAAAGTTTGTAATTCAAAGTTCATTTTTTGGAATTCAGTCTGAGGCAAGTAGAGCCAACAACTTTCCGATTTGTATTTGCAAATTTTCAATATTTGTGTGTGTGTGTATTTGTGCTTGATTGTTTGTCTGCTGGAACTTTTGGCATTTTGGCTTGTAATTGAACTCCCAATTGTCACAACAGTTCAAACGGGGTCAGTAATTAGAATTTGCCAGTGTGACTGCTCTTTCAATTGTGGCCAAAACTTGTGAAATTGCTCAAACGGTTTCGTATTAATTTATGCATGATATTCAATAAACCTAAAACGGATATTGTGAGAGTTTGATAGCATCTCGATAAGCTGAATGTTATTTAATGTGATTGCAACCCGAAAGCACAATTAATTGTCTTTACCCAAATCCTCAAATTCATATTTTATGCATTGCTCAAAACTCAAATAATGCACCAGATTTTAATTAAAAGCAAATGCATGAATAAATGCAGAGCTGCAAATTGCATGAAAACCAATTAAACTTTTTATCTAACTTGCCCAAGTAAATCATACGCACTGTTGTCTTCAACTTGCAACCGAAAAAAATACAAAACAACTAAAAGGGCAATCAAGATAAATATCTTAGCTGCCAGACAGCTTGACATGTGCACATTAGTTGCTCATCCAGATAAGCTTTTGTAGTTGGGCTCAGTTTATTCAAAGAGCAGAAGAAGCAGCAGCAGCAACAGGAGCAGGAGCAGCAGCAGGAGCAACAACAGCCAAACCAAATTTTATTGCCATTTGGTGAAATTTACTTTAGTTTTGGGGGGAAAGCAAAGGAAATACTCGAGTAACCAAAAGCCGCACGGACGTGCCACAGAAAAAGAAATGCCAACACACATACAAATACTGACATTTGAAAGAACACTAAAACAAAGTTGGCAACGCGGCACGTACAGTGCCTAAAAAGGCAACGCCCACCAGCCAGTTGGCCCCTCAATACACTCGCTGTTGTCATTTGCATTTGCATTTGCATCCTTCGTTTTGTTTATTTGCAGTTTACATTTTGTATTTGTTCACTTTTGGCTGCTCTCGTTGCTCGTTTGCTTGTTTGCTTGTTTGCCAATGGCGAATAGCGAATAATTTGTTGCAGCAGCAAAAACAGCAACAACAACAAATGCAGCAACAGCAACTTTTTGATATCAATGTAAATTTTAATTTGCTTGGCAAATATTTTATCCAACAGTTTGTGGCATGAATTGAGCTGTAAAATTGCCAAGAGAAGCTGTAAGCCAAAATGGGCAAATAAAACAAATTTAAATATAAATAACAAAAAACTACAGAGTGACACATTAATTTGTCTGTAACGAATTAAGCAAATCGGCAATAATAGTATATAACAAGTGATTTAAAGTTTCCAATACCCTATAAT
This sequence comes from Drosophila planitibia, assembly GCA_035043785.1. Lineage (NCBI taxonomy): Eukaryota > Metazoa > Arthropoda > Insecta > Diptera > Drosophilidae > Drosophila > Drosophila planitibia. Next base: position 1,511,814 of record JAWNMS010000023.1, read on the forward strand.
GCTCTAAGGTATTGGGTGTATCAATTTGGCTAGACAGATATCATGTTAAATATAATTTTATTTGATTTAGAACTATTGTGTCAGCAATGCGAAGCTCGTTAGCTGAATTTTCCTAATACCTAAAATGTAGCTAACAACGTGAAATGTGATAAATATATTTATGCAACACAACAGCTTGTGCTTTTGGCTTCTGGCTTCTACAGGGTATTATTCAGTCATCCTTGTAAAAGTTAAAACTCTTAGTCAAATAACCAAAAGCATTTAGCAAAAGTAACTGAAAACTGCAGTCGGGGTAAAATTCTTGAACTCAGTTTTTTGAGGCAAAAGATGTTTCACTTTTGATTGTCGGCACATTTGAGGGCAAAACGTAAAGTTCTCAACTTGATCAAAACTAAGTGGCGAAGCATTTGCACGCATGCCAGGACAGCAGCCATCAGTAACAGCGTCCTGTCAGAGGGTTGCGTGAGTGTGTGTGTGTGAGTGTGTGTTGTTGTGTGCTAGTGTGTGTACTGGCTTACCCGCTGCGTTTCCTTCACTTCTCTTCTTGGCCGGCTGTGCTTTGGTCTGACAGCCGGTTTTTCAATTTGTAATTTGTGCTTAGGCGTTGCGTCGACACTTGTAAATTTGTTCAAGCGACAATTTAAAAGGAGTCGGCAGCTTGGCACCTTCTTCCCTATCCCTACTCCCTGCTCCCATGTCCTGTCGCTGACGCTTGCTGACAGGCAGTCAGCCAGTCAGTCAGCCAGCCAATCTGAGCCGTGTCTGGCGCTGTCAGGTACGCGTTTGAGTATCGCCTCGGCCATTTCAGAAGAGGGTTTGTTGCATACCCCTCCTCTTGCCGTTTGGTGCCTCCGCCCAGAGTCTAGACATTGTCACTACACGTCTTCGACCTGTCGAACACTCACAATAACTGTCGTGTGAAATGTCAATGCATTACTATAATGCAACATCAACTTTCATGAGCTGCCCATTTTCGCCCTTAGCCCATCTTAAAAGTCAGTGCCTACTAGTCCTTTTTTTTTATCGCGATGGAGCCTTAAAATGTAATTTGCAGTCAGAGAAATGCGGCGCCAACAAAGTTGACGAAACTAAATGAGTTGCTGCTCATTCTTTTTCCGCGTTCTTTGCGATAAAATAAATAAAATCGGCATTTTATGCAAATGCTGGACTCGACAAGCCCAAATTGTTGGCAGGGGCCAAATAAATATGCACAAAATGAACAGACAGTTAATTTAAAAAGCAAAGAATTTCTTTAAAATGGCATATACACGGGTAACTACATCAATGAAAGAACAGCCTGCTCAGAAAAAAATGGGTTTGACTTTAAAAATTCATCACGTAAAAGAGGAAAGCAAGAAAATGTGCAGAAAGAAAAATGAATCGCTTACTGCTCAACTTCAGCCAAATTCATAAAGTATGCTCTTTGGTAATAATTCATGCGGAATTTAATGCAAGTTCTATTATAAATTTAAAGTAATTTACAAAGAAAATATCACATTTTGCTTGCTTAAGTGTTCCACTTTAAAATCACATGAATATAGGAGTTACCACAAAATTAAGTAGCATTCCACTCAATTCGCTCTTGAGAAACGAACAAACATGTGGAACAAGTTAAGCTCCAATCGCATGTGAAAATTGCTCTTAACTTGACCAAACACTTGTAACCAACGATATTACAGTTCGACTTATTACATAATTAATAATTACACAAAATAACTTGAGAATTGGCTGGCAAAAAGTATTTTAATAACTTGCCCAAGGCTCAAGTTCTTAAGTGCTTGCTGAGGTCAAATCAATGTGCGAAACGTGCTAATTGCGGCAGCTGTTCAAATGTGTGCCTTGGCCATTTGATCGTTGGCCATCATTTTGATGGCTTTTAGAATATCACACACACACAGCCTCATACACACACACACAATAGGGATCTACTTGCAGTGGGATAGTTTAATGTGTGCGTGGTTGGTCATTGCCAAAAAACTAATTGCCAAAGCATTCGAGTTTGAGGTCAGACACTAAAACTTTTGCGTAAATGCCTCTTTTCAGTCAGACACACACACACACACACACACACACACACACACATACACACATGAACCTACACAATGGTGTGGCATACTCTTAGTCCAAACTGCTCGAAAGTTTCTTGCATCGTGCTGGCTGCTGTGTTAGTAAGGGACGGGCCAAGGGACTGGGCGTATTTGTGGAGGCGGGCGTGGGACTAGGTTGGATGTGGATGCTTGGCGTTGTGCGTCATAAAAAATTGCCATACTCATAGCCGCCGTAACACATAATGAGATACTTCAAAATGATGTTATTGCTTTATTTATAGCGACACATAAAAGCTGGAAGCGTTTGAGGTTCGGTTCAGCTTTGGTTTTGGGTTCGGCTTTGGGTTTGCATCTCTTTTGTTGAGCTTCTTTTTTGCACTTGAGTGGCAGCCACATAACATTTTTATGTAGTTTTTTGCTACTCTTTTTACAACTGTCATTTGTTTAACTTCATTTGTCTTACACCCACAAACCCACCTGAAGCACACACCTATCTGTTGGTTAATAAAACTGCATCAAATGAGTGCCGCATATTTTTTTTACAACAGACAAACTCCATAAATTTGAGTAATTGTTGACGTTGTTTAGCGGTGCAGAAAAAATATTATTATGTTTTCCTACGCTGCAGTAAAAACGTGCATCCACATCATGGGTAAACAACTTTAATGGTCAGCTAGTTGAAGGCTCAATGCAATATAATAATGTTTAGTTTTAATAATATATATGGCTACACTCACAAAAAGAGGAATAAAATTGAGGTTGTACTACTGTCTTATAAGTGTCATTTATTTTCGTTTAATAAACTTTAGGTATAAATTAAAAAGAATTGTTCCATATTATCAATACAAATTCTTTAGATACAGTTTGTCATTTCATACATTTTAAACAAGCAAATATTGATTTTATTAAAGTGGTTTTTCTCAGTGTTGTTATAACAACCTGCCCACTTCGTATACTTGATTTACCACAAACCAGATTTTTAACTCAAAAATTGCTGTTAGTCCTTTAAAATTGCCAATTTGATCAGCTATATATATATATGTATATTGCTATAAAAGCTACAGCTCAAAATTCGTTATTTATGCTTTGACAGCCAGTTCTCTGAAAAGCTTTTTTACTTTTTTATGCACCAAAATCTACATATATATATATATATATATATATATTTCATTTCATGCAACTTCAATATAACTCTGTAAGCTGTAAATAAATGTCGCTGGATTGCAGAGTTCCATAAAACTTAACAAACAGAATCACTGGATTAACGTTTATTTAAAATTCACTTTGACATAATTGGCACAAAGGAAAAAATACATTTTAGCAATATAAATAAAAACTGAGATGCCAGCCGTGAATGGTTTAAAGTGCATCACTTTAATAATGCAAACATGCAGCAAGTGGCATTAACTTTGGCCGCGCAGGCGGCATTAAAATTTACATAATTGCTGCGAGAGTGTGTCAAAGAGAGAGAGAGAGAGAGAGAGAGAGAGGGAGAGTGAGAGAGTTACTACAAAGGTTTCGTTATTGTAATCGTTGTTGCATGTGCAACACAATGAATTTTTCCTCTACACCACGGTAATGAAAAGCGCGTCCAGCACACTTAACGATTGTTCATGATTTCATGCCATGCGAGCAATTTGCATAAATCAGTGGCAAAGTATCTGTGACAACGCAAAAGATGGACACCCAGCATGGGGCCAGGGATAGAATGGGATGGGAGGGAGAGAGAGAGGTTGTTTGTTGAGCGGGTTTCTGTTGTTGAAAAATGTTTACACATTTGCCAACGTCTGAAGGTCAGGCAGGGGGATTTAGGCGCCTGCTCCCGCACTGAGTAATTGCGCGGTGGATTGTGGCCCATGGTCTTGCAGGTCTTGGCATGGTCACGACCGATTCTATGCCTCGTGCAGCTTTAATTTAATTTATGCATCACAGCAACAGCAGTGGGATGCCTCGTCAAGTGGCCACTAAGTGGCCGCTTCAGCAAAATTAATGCACTCAACAACGTTGTCGTTGTTTTTGCTGTTGCCGTTGCTGTCGCAGCTGCATGACTGCTTTTAAATAAAATTTATTGTTATGGCAAGGCAACACAGTGTGTTTAGTATTATGTGGCCATAATATGCATACAATTTATTCACTAGACTGCACTTTCTCGCCACAACTGAGTTATTTAATCCGTAATTACAGAGCAAATCTTCTTAAGCTGCAGTCAGCTAAGTCAAGCGTCTCTGTCGCATCTACAGCTGGCTAAGTGGCAAGAGGCAAGAGGCAAGTAAACGGCTTAGTGGTTGTTTCATTGAATTCATACGCGTCTCTTTTAGCAGAAGATTTCAGTCAAAAGTAAATCCTCGCAGCGAATAGAGGTCAAAAGCAAATGCGCGTAAAGTGCCAAAATAAGCATTAAAAGCAATTCTAACTGCAACATAACGAATGCAAGAGCAAAATTGCAACAGCAACGGCAACAGCAGCAACAACGACAACAACAACTTGCTCGTCAAAAGTCAATTAACTGGTAACAGCGGCAGCAACTTCAACTAATTAGCTTCTGCCTTGCCTCAAGGGTTGTGGCCCCTTCAACGCCAACCCGTCTCACGACTCAGCTGAATGAATACAAAAGAATGTTGCATACTTTTGGGCGCTGCATAGAATTCCAGAATGCACTTTAGTCTAGATGCTTTGAATGCGTGTCGAGGGTTGTTTTTCGAATGTGTGTGTGTGTGTGTGTAATTTAGTTACACGTCGCTTTTAAATGCCCCCAGCAATAAAAATTGTAATTAAACATGAACCGACATTTAATTGATTTATTGACAAATATTTGCGGCAATTCAATATTTGACTAAAAATTTGACAATTTCCTTGCAGCCAATCACTTGTGTGTTTTTTGCCGTTTGCATTATTAATTTGCACATCTTCAAAACAGTCTACTATTCAGGTGAATTTATAACCACATTTTGTGCTAAGCTAGCTAAATATTTTCCGAGCTCTGAGTGAATGAAACGAAATAAATTTTAAATTGAAATTGATTTATTTTATTTGCATTTTGAAAGCTTATGCTGACAAGTAATTTGCCCAGTTTCAGGAATTTATATTTTTATTAATATTTAAAATTTAGTTTATAGGCCATGTTTTGCCATCTAAATAAATATTTAAACTTAAAAACACAATTTTTATGTTAAATAACGATATCACAAGAAATCGCAAGAGCTTTTACCAAACTTTTATAAAACTAATTTAATTTAACTGATCCTAAGCCTTTACCCACAACTGTTGCTCTGCTTATGTATAACAGGCCGATTGAGAACTATATATTCCAACTATTGGGCTGGGAGCTGCTTGCAGCATTATTGAGTCGTGAGTCTTCAGTGTTTAATTATGGCGTCTCATGTTCGGGGACATTCTTATCTAATCAGCTGGTTTGAAGGCGTACAAGATGTGTTATCTGTCAGCAGCAACCGATAGTTGTGTGTGGGAATGCATTTGAATTGCCACCCACTTTTATTCACACTCTCAACGCGCACAGATGTCAACTCGAATCGATGCAGCTGCTCTCAATGGCTGATTCCATTTGGCAGACACTGCGCAATATGTTACACCTGCCCGATTTGCTAGGTAATTATTATTATATACAAGATTTCTGCTCTGACTGATTGTTCCTCTCTCCTTAATAGTTCTCTGCTGCCTGTGGGTCAGTGGTCTCTCGTTGGGCTACTACCTAAAGTCGGCTTTTGTTTACAATAATCTGTGGCCACATTGGTATGCATTGATAGCTGGCATCATGGTTGTATCTCTAGCTCTGGGCTGGACACTGCGCAAGCATGGAAAGCAGCGTTACAGCTACGATCATTACTATATCATATTTTACGGACTGCTCTGCTCGCTGCTGGGCAGCTGTTTTATGCTCAGCAATCAGTTGGGTGAGTTGAGTCTTGAACTTAATTGTCTGCTACTACTGGTTAATAATAAAATTTTCGCCCAGCGATTAGCTACTACTTCAGCTGTATTGGCCTATGTGTGGTTTATGTGGCCAGCTTCAGTTATGTGAGCCTGCGCAGCGATGCCTCTGGCCTGCGTCCGGCGAGGATTGCGTTGGCGAATGCCTCGCATGCTTGTGGCATGGCCAGTGGATTTGTTATCTTCAACGAGTTTGAGCCACAGCGCTGTGGCCTCATTGAGCTGGGCGTCAATCTACTCCTGTTGCTCCTCGTCTGCATCAACGAGCTGCTGCAGCATTTGGGCGTGCACAACTATAAGCAGTCGAGAGACCTTGTCTTCAATCTTCTCAACGAGGAGCGTTTAGTCTTTCTGAAACGCCAGTCAATACTCGTCCAGTTTGTCGACCGCAAGGAATATCGTCTACAGGCCAGTCGACAGTGGTTGGTGCTGTTGTTAGGTGGCTTGTTGCTGATGCCACAGCGCTGTTTCCTGCTCCATTCTCCCGTCCACATGCAACTCATGTGGAGCGCCACCGCGGGCTTTGTGGAGCGCTCGCAGCTCTTCACACCATTTGCTCTCTATGCCGGCGGCTGTGCTCTGAGCGCTCTCCTGCTGCTGCGATATACACCAAAGTTAGTCTTCCTGCTGTTTGGCATCATTCAAGTCACTCTGGTAGTGGCTCTGCTGTGCATTTATGATGAGGATCAATCGGAGCACTGTTTCCTCTTTCTGTGCCTCATCTATAGTAGTGTGGGCGTTCTGTCCAGCCAGGCGCTGCACTGGCTTCTGGAGTGCTCACCATTCCTCTACACGGAACTTTCGCTAGCCATGGGCGTTGCCCTGCAACTGGCTATTTTGGAGGCCGGCAAGTATGAGGTGGGTGCGGATGATGTGCGGACAACTCTGTTGGCCAGCAGCTTGACATATCTGCTGCTGACTTTGCTGGCCATCATGCTGGTCCTCTGGCTGCAGCCTCGCTCTGCCAGTTTAGTCGATGTGCGCAATCGGCTTCTGGGCATTCGGCGCCTCAATTTACCCGCTGCCCAAACGCAGTTGTGGCACACAAATCACTTTCTGAACCATGACAAACAGCCAAACGAACTCCAGTCCGTCCAACTGGACAAGACACGCGTCTTTCAACAGTATCCAATAAGCGAATCTGCTGCCAATGGCAAAGCTGACAAATTTTGAAATAAAAGTATGATTTTTATTCAACCTGTTCGAGTTTTAGTCATTAGTCTAACTTGTGGTTGAGAATATCTTTGCTTATCTTATCAAAGTCATTGAATACTTGTATTTTATGTTGGGCATGGAATCTTTGAACTGAGCCTGAATAACATTACCAAAACGTAATATTGAATAGTATTTTAGAAAGAATTGGGAATATGAAATTTAGTTTAAGTCAAAGGTAATCTATTTATTCGCTCCCTCTCTCTTAATTTATTTATTTAATTGTTATCTTGGTCATCTGTAAGGACCGACCGCAACTTTGAGAGTAGTATAAATGAATTTTATTGATTTTTAACAAATTAAATTGCGCGTTAACCACAACTGAATTTATCATAAAGATGGTTTATCAGTGCGTCCAGAAGCTACTGCCTGAAGACGACGACGATGACGACCAAAGGATACGTGCCCCCACCACTTTTCAGTGGTTTGCCAGCCTTTTTGCCACAATTTTATTGCCAAAACATTAAACATTTATATCCGCTATCAATTTCGTTAGGTCGGAAAAACGTAATCGCATTCCAGCCGCCTCTGTTGACGTTACTGTCGCTATCGTTCTCTCTCTCTCTCTCTCTCTCTCTCTCTCTCTCTCTGACTCTCTCGCTCTCACACTCAGCTGGCACATTTTTTTATGTTCCTACCTAATTTAATTTACGTAGAAAACCCGGTCGCAACGTGCTACGGCAATAAAACCGTTAAATTTGTTTATTTTTCCGAAAGATGCTGATGGACTCGGGCTAGGGGTGGATGGCGGGGTTCGAGGGCTGATTTAACCATTGAATGGTCCCGCTTCGATTTCGTTGCTCGTTGCTCTTTTTGTGCCGCTGCTGTTGCCGCTGTTGCTACTGCCTTTGCTGCTTAGTGTAGCATACCTCCAGGCGCACATTGAAAATGCTCACACATCAGCGCACACACACACATACATACACATCCACATCCACATCGCTTTGGCCCTTTTGTTTTGTGCAACGCCATTGTTTTTAAGTGGGTGCCACCATCCACATCCTGGCTCCCTTATCACTAATGAAGTGGCCAATGAACTGCGACCCAAAGATTAAAGCGAAATTAAATGCCAGCCCAAAGTTGATTGATCGAAAAAAGGTGCATGTGGTAATTTACACAACATTCAAAATGCTTAAAACTAATTTATATTCCGTATAAGCGGGGATTACAAAAACCCCTCAATATTGAAGCACTTAAAAAGGGTAATTAATGTAAAAAGTAGACGCTCATTTAGAGTTTTTATATTGTGTATGAAAGAGGGTTCTTTTGGTTTTTTTTTTTTTTGGTTGACAACTAATAATGTCAAATTAAAAGTTTACCTGAGTTTGGTGAAAGTTTAACTAGCTAGACTTTTAAATTACAGTTTAATTTGTTTGATAGCCTTATCTTAATTTTGGAAAAGCTTTTTATCCTCGCGCTGTCCGCAGCTCAGAGGTGAGTGCAACAGCTATAGGTTACTTTTTCTCTTTCTCCGCTTGACATTATCGACCTCATCCACGGCTAATGCGAAGTTTTGCACCTCCTCGGGCAACTCCTCCGCGTCCACCGTCCAGTTGTCCAGCTGTGGCGGTCTATGATGCATTATAAACGGATTGATAATCTCGGCAACGCCCTTGGCATTGTTCAGATGGACATGATGTGTGCCCTTAACCTCGTGCAGCTCAAAGTGTGGATTATTAGAGCGTAGTATATCAATCACCTCCTGACTTTCCTCGTCGATAAAGTTCGACTCGGAACCCTTGATCACACAGTAAGGCACGTTGCGAATGGTTCGGGCAAGTTCGGCTGCAAAGGGTGGACTTGTGTGGAACTCAAAGTAATACTTGCAGCGTCCATCTCGGGAGAAGAAATACTTTTCCGGATACTTGGTCGATCTGGCCACATTGCGTTCCAGTATGTGATGGGTGTTTTCCATGGCCACCGAACGATCCGAACCCTTGTGCAGCACATGCTCGAGTTCGTTCCACGTATAGGATGGTGGCTCCTCGCGCTTGGCATTCGCAAAGCGCTCATCCTCGACCATGTAGCGCTCGATGTTGGTGCGCAGGTAATCGATTTGTGACGGTGGCTTGCGATAGCGTGTCTTCACAATGTCAATACTGATCAGCATATCCAGACGATTCGGATAGAGCGAGGCGAAGATGAAGCACAACATGGCGCTCATTGAGTGTGCCATCAGTGACACCTTCTGCCAGCCATACTCCTCCATAATGCGCAGTATCACGCACAGGTAGTCCACAAAATGATAGGCAATCCCCTCCGGCAGTTTTGACGAGAAACCGTGCCCAGGCAGATCAATGCAAAGCACGCCCAGGTGCTTCGGTAGCAGGGGCAATAGCTCATTCCAAGTGCCCAAATTGTCCAGCCAGCCGTGCAGGGCCAATATGGGACGTACCTGACGATTGCCGTACCAGCGGCCTACCACATAGCCCCAGGGCATATTGATTCGCACATCCATCGGCTGCAAGCAACGGCCGAGGAAGGGAGAGAGAGAGAGAGAGAAAGAGAGAGGTAGGAAACGGGTTAGTTGGCACTCACACAGCTAATTGACAGGCCAAACTTTGTGTATATATGGAATAACCCGAAGGTGTTCGAGCAATCTGAAAGGGTTCGCAAACACAAACGCAAACAAAGGCTGTCATCTCATTCCAAAAATCTGCCCTTTCGAGCGTGTTAAAATAACAATACAGATGTATCTAAAGTCATTGTGGGACTAGCTAGCTAGAAATCGATGATAACTATTAACTGCCAAGCAATAAAATACACAATGTGCCAAAAGAGATAAGTATAGTAAAGAATTTGGTAAGTCTCAATTTAAATTGTATATAAGCAAAATAAAAGAAATAACAAAAGAGATATGACTATTTATGAGTTATTTACGTTTAGTCTAATCACACTGTAAAGCCATACGAAATTCTCATGCTTAATAATCATTTTATTATCACTTCGTAGCTAGGCAAGGGTATATTTTAGTCGTCTGCAATCCAAGTTGGACTTGATTTGATCAATGGTTTGATTAACACGTGAAAAGTTCAATTGACAACTAAGCGGCGCATGTGTAGATTGATGGGCAGCTTTCAGTATGACACCAGTGAGCAATTTATCATCTGTATACGATTTTTTTTCGTTTCTTTTTCTGGTTAGCAGATGGCGTATATGGCGTATGGCGTAGTTGAACACAGTTGGGTGTAAGCAAACGATGAAGCTGCCTATTCTGCAATTGACTGCATCGCATGCAAACTTTAAGTGTCGACAAATGGATTTTCGTAGTTTCGCGTTGCAAAAAAAAAAAAAAACTTTTAACGACACTTTTGTTTTTGCTGAAGAGTTCGTTCTTTCAACTTGAAAATTAGCGCAAAATGCTTTCAAGTGTGACGCAAAGTCTGCAAAGTTTTGCGACCCAAACATTTTGATGAACTTCTAATGAGCTTAATAACAGCAAGTTGCCCACAAAACTCCACTTATCTAACCCGGAATTGTCTTGGAATGGTCTTTTTAGGAATGTGATTTGGGTAGCTGTATATATACAAGTTCCAATTGACTTTGATTCGCGTGGCTGGAAATCTTATCAGCAACAGTCGTTACATATTTACCCACAGCGATAAGATGCAAAGTTCAGTTGCAATTGAATCGGTTCAAAGGTAACTCCGGAGTCTAGACACACAACTTTATTTGTATTTATCCCGATAAGCGAAGTAAACATTTGGTGTATTTCTTGTTCCTCAACATTTAATCAATGTTTATAAGCTGCACTCGGGGTAGTTAATTACCTGTTCTTGTTGATCAGTTTGTTCCATTTCATTGCTTGCCGTTGACGTTCCTGTCATTTTGCCTGCTTTATATGATATAATCTAGGCAGCAATTGCGAACATTTATTTTTATATATATATATATATGGACATATGTATGTTTATACTATATATTTTAATATTTCAAACGTTTTCCCTACTAAAATAATATGCGAGCAGCGGAGCAATGGACACAAACAGCGCGCAAACTAAACTAAAGCGAATTTGTTTTGTCGCGCTGAATAAATTCTCGGGAAATGTGAGCGAAGAGCGATGAACGAAGTCTGACCTTTAATCAGACGCATTCGCAGCTAATTGATGCATGTGCGAAGAAAAATACCTGACAAAGCAAAATAATAATATAGGGACACCGAGAGAGCGAGCCAGAGAATGAGTGATTGAGGAGTGGTCATTTGCCGCTTATCACACAAAACAAAACTTAAACACAATCAGAGCACAAATTAAGCAACAACAATGCTGTTAATCAACTAAACTTTATTAAAGCTTTTGAGCAGCGATCGAAAAGCTCAAGCAAGAGAGAGAGAGAGAGATCGATCGATCGCATGAACCACTCAACGCCAATTATGAGTTAAAGAGGGACACCGAGAGAGCGAGCCAGAGAATGAGTGAGTGAGGAGTGGTCATTTGCCGCTTATCACACAAACAAAACTTAAACACAATCAGAGCACAAATTAAGCAACAACAATGCTGTTAATCAACTAAACTTTATTAAAGCTTTTGAGCAACGATCGAAAAGCTCAAGCAAGGGAGAGAGAGATCGATCGAATGCATGAACCACTCAACGCCAATTATGAGCTTGTTAAAAGCTGCCATTACAAGCGTCAAACTTTTTCATAAAAGTATCGTTAAGTGCCACTTAAGAGCTAACATAAATGGACTGCGTGCACGCAGTATTAGAGAAAGTTTTCAATCTGCTTCTTAGTTAGAGCAATCTTACTTACTTATTTTCTAGTTTTTAGTCTTTAACAAACTTAAGGTTAACATAAATATTAACATATTAAACAATATAATCCTACGCAAATCAAAAATCCCGATCCGGACATCTAGCAAAAACAATCAATTAAGATACGCTGTATTTACTTTGTCAGATTTGTATGCACAACCAAATTCATATACCAGATAATAAAATGATATGGATTCAATTAATTTTTCATATAATTTTTGAGTGCTGAATATACCCAAAAGGAAAAAATCACATTTATATGCTATACAATTTTATAGAATATTGCATTCAATTGCTTTTACAATTGCAGTTTTTGTGCAATACCAACCAAACGGTAATACGCTAAAAAAATATTAAAATAACAATAAATATTTATTAAGCTCTTTGGTTCGATTTCAACGGCACTCAGCAAAACATATTCAAAATTCCATTAGCATACAATGCCGATGTCGACAACAATCCAATTGGTTGTTAGTTTGTTTTTCGATTCCTAAATCCCACGAATATAATTGAAACGAACAGCTGAACATTGGTGCTAGCGGTTAGTTTTCGGTTGGCAAAAAAAACCGTTTAAAACATAAATCTTTTCGAAATTGAAAATTGAAAATGGCGAAGCGGGTGTGTATGTGTGATAAATAACGTATCGCAATCATAAATCTGTCCCGTGAAACATGCAAAACGTTTTAATTTCAATGCAATTAAAAAGGAAAGGCCACAGATTCGCACCAGCGGTTGCAACACGGATATATGGATGGGGTCGATGAAGGCCGGAAAGGAGCTTCAGCATCGCTTAACCGACTGCGGCAGCAGTATTTAATCAAATGCATCTGTCAAGGAGCTGGCACAAGAGCACATCCTACGGAACGCCAATCCGGCAAATTGCGCTCATTTTCGAAATAAAATTACGAGTGAGCGTCGCATACCGCATGCCGCATGCTATATGCTGTATGCCGCATGCTATATGCTGTATGCCGCATGATGCCTCGCGCCTGCTCAGTGCTCCTCACCTGGTTGCAACTGGCTGCATGCTTGACCCAAGCCTCGCACTAATGACATTTGAATGACGATGGCCCGCACCAGGAAGGCAGAATTGAGCCAGCAGCCAGTTGGTCAGTTGGCCGTAGCCACGTTGGCTAATGACCATTCGCGGATACAGTGAATTCCACAGACTACGGCGGTGGCTCCAATCCAATGGTGTCCTGACAGCAACCGCTTTGAGCTGCGATAACAATTGTCTCAGTCGTGTTGCTGTTTTCGTTGTTGTTGCTGCTGCTGGTTGGCTGGCCAGCGTTTCGCTTTAGATTCATTTGTGCTGATATTACCTATAGTATATACCTAAGTATGTTTATTTCTGGATCTATGCCAAGTGCCACAGCGTGCTCTGCTTGGCTGCTGAGCGCTTTGTTCATGCCCCAACCTCCTTACCACCTTGTTGTCAGGTGTAAAATGCAAAGTAATGGCTTTGAATATGCCTGTTAAGAGCCTGACAGGCACAACGCCAATGGCAGCAACGTAACGGGCCTTTAGCATAAGTATGCTTGACAGAGAATTGGAGTGACCTAACTTTGGAATCGGGCCGGTAATGCTCAAAGCAATGAAGTACAAATGACACAATGAGCAGCGAACTTGAAAGTATACTCGATACACGTGGATTAGATGTATGGAATCGTGTATTAAATTTGACGACATTATAAAACATATATTTTAATCAATGAGTATGTTTTTTCAGGAGATTAAAGTTTGGACAAATGCCAGCAAATGGTTGATAATTAAGAAACATGTACAGAGATATCTTAAGTATGTTAAACTTATAGATACTACATAGCTTGAATCTTCACTCGCAAACTTGTTAGAGTGTATCTTATCTGCGGCTTGGCATTCAGTTAATTTGTCCATTACTTACGTATCTCAAACAGCCTGCTGAGGCTGGCGGCTGGCGGCTGCCGTTAGCCGTTTTACTGCTGTTGGCTTTTGTGTGGCACTCAAGTGAAAAGCTTTTGTCAGCGCATGGAAATTTGACGGAAATTGTTTGGTCTGATGGATGCAGCTGCTATTGCTGTTGCAAAAGGCGGCACCCACAATGTGCTCCAGTTACCTTTTGCCTAATGGTCTTGTTCAGCATCTGCATCAGCTCGCCTATCGGTTGTTTGCTAAGTAAGCGGACAATTTTTGGCTATTATACTTAGTGGCACAGGCTACACTTTTGGCCAACTTACTGAAATGACAATTTCAATAGAATTAAAGGTACAATTTGTTGCCAGCCAGCCAAAAGGGGGCAAAAGGACGCAAAGATTTCGCCAAGCGAAATAAATGCAAATCGCATTAAAATAAATTTTATTTTGCCCTCTTCTTCTTGTATCCGCTTGAAGCTTGTTGTGACGGTGTGACTGCAGGATAATGTCCTTAAAATAGCTACGTGGCTGCAGAGTGGCAAACCGAACTTTGGCGACAGGTAGCAACATGAAGTTCCGGTAGACAATTGGAGGAGCGTGAGGGGGAGACGTTGCAGATTTACTATGGCGCGTGCTGCTGCCACAATTACCGCGCTAGAAGACACAATCAAAATCAAGTTGAACGTTGAACTTTTTAATGCATAATTTATGGGTCTGAGTAGCCCGCCCGCCCGTCTGTCATTGTCATGAAAATCCAGGGCCACTGGCGGGTTAAGGTAACGCACCTTTTGCCTTTCTGTTGTTGTGTCTCAGATACACACACATATATGTATATATATATATATAAATATATCTTATAACAAGAGACAGCTGTGGAATGTTGTGCCGCTGTATCATAAATATTTATGAAAGCTGCCAAAAGTGCACATCGTGAGGGCTTTTCTGACGCCGACGCTCCTCAGACTCTTCTCAGAATTTATGGAGGACGTGCGCCGTGTGGCATGCCACGATTTATATGCCCGCCATTCAGACCAATATATTTGCTTTCATCAAAAACTCATCTTAAATGCCAGCACATGCGGCACATAAATATTGGGCTCCATATATAAGATATACATATATATTCCTATATGCTCGCAAATATTCAATTGTCTCTGTTAGCTGTGGTAAGTCGAAATGGGCCCACACTTGAAGCAGTTAAGCGAAAATCAACCAAAAATCATAATAAAAATGTTCCTTGCTTGGCGAACTGTTAAAATTTAAGATTGAAAAGTACTTGAAATACTGCTATAAACCAGGCACTAAAACTTGTTATACATCATTTATTATCTGAAATGATAAAAGCGGAACAATTTTAATGCAGCCAATAAGACTTATCTTAGCCTCGTTTTTTGGAAGATTGTTATACATCATTTATTATGTGAAATGATAAAAGCCGAAAAGTTGTAATGCAACAAATAACAAAATAAACCCTCCGGTTTGTTTGAAGATCAATTGGAGACTAAGAGAATGAGAATCCCAAATCATCAGATTAAAAAAGAAGTCTTTAATTTTGTTTAAATCGCCATAGTCTTTCTAACTGGCCTTAACCCACATAGACACACACACACACACACACAAGCACACACACAGAAACACACATTTGTAAGCCGCTAAAAACTGGCCACAGATCCTGACGGAAAACTTTCTCTTGGTGTAATTTGTGTCTGAGCCAAAATGGTAAAAGTAAAATGACAGACCAAGCATAGAGGAAAATAAATCCCGTAAGCCCGGCCAAAACTATCAATTAAACTAATTAGCTTGATTTCCCCAGGCTGAACACGAACTGGCGCAGAAATTCAATCAGTGCCATGCAGAAAAACGCAATCAAATGATTAAGTCAACAAATGAAGGCAAATTGTTGGGGCTGCAATGGTCGAACAAGTTGGCAAATTGCACAATGAATATATAAAAATAAAAAATAAAAAAAAGAATAAAATAATCACTAAGGCTAAGCGAATGTCTTCCTTAAAGTTTGTCACTTTTTGCCGCTGACATCGCCCCAGTTAAAGTTAGATAGAGAGAGAAGGGAGGGGATGTGGTACTTTTTTTTCAGACAGGTGGAAAATGGAACGCAAACTTTTTGGCGTCCTAATGAGCGGTCGCACCATTGATTAGAAGTCTGTCCCAGTTGATATAAGGCTGCACACGACATTTTCCAACATACTACACACATTTTTTCTTCACTTTTTTATGGAACTTTTTGTGTGACTCCAGCGCAAATTGAATTGACTGAAGATTGGGCGATGGGGAGGCGTGGCACGTGCCATATGCAGAGCATTGAGTGCTCGTAGATATTGATTTCGTTCTTCTTCCCTCTTTGTTCGCTGTAGCTGCAGGAAATTTATTTATATTCAATTTGTGAATTTATGCAATTTTTTTAGGGACTAAGACGAAACGGGAAATTCACTTTTCCGTCATATGTAGCATATGTGTGTGTGTGTGTGTGTGTGACATTTTGTGTTTGCCAACTGTAGCTGAGAGTTAGCTGGAAGTGCTGTTGCTATTGCTGCCTGTGTGGTAAAGCAATATCTGTGTTGATATTTTCCACAAACTCATAAAAACGTCAGGCCTGACGATAGTTGGCTTACTGGCTGACATGCTTATTACCTAATCTGAAGGACTTGTATCGTCAGTACCTAGCAGCAAGTACAGTCTGACCTATCTATGACTGACCCTAAGCTACCTAAGCGGTAGGTAACAGACAGTATCTGACTATAAAGACACAAGCGAGAGCTGCATCCTTCACTCAGTCGTCGTTTGGTTGTTTATCAGTGAGAGTCGAACAAACTAGAAAAAGAGCAGCTACCGCACATCGTACTGTGATAGTCAGTGCCCAGTGTATTCCCGGCCAGAATGTTATTTCTGGCGCCGCGCAAGCATCTACTGGCGAGCAATTTGATAATTTTGCTAATGATTTACATCATGCGTAAGTGTCTACAATTGTTCTGCATCATTGAGAACAAGGCGTGCAAGAAGCCCGACTGCAAATGCGAATCGGGCCAGTCCGATGAATGCCTCGACTCGCCGCCAGTGGGGCGCCGCGGCGGCTTCAAGCTCATACCGGATGCCATGCGGAAGACCATGCACGGCTTTGGCTATGGCGAGGGCCACTATCAGATCTTTGTGGAGAAGAAGGAGCGCAACTTGCCAACCAAGTCGCGCCTCAATGCGGCCAGCGCTGAACTTAAGCTGAATCCCAATTAGAAGTCAACAGCTTCATTCACCACACGGCACTGCCAGCTTCTAGCTGGAGTAGCCAGACACAATGTGCCAACAACAACTTTCACCAATGTCTTCTTGCGAAAATATTTATAATTAATTATAAGTATTCAGCAGCACTGCTTATTATTTCGAATCGCATCTTTGGCCATTAATAAAATTTATAAAAGTTAAATCTCTGCTTAAGCATTTTGACTGATGTTCTTCGCATGTTTTATTCAACTTTTCTCTATGCCACACAAAAATGATCTGCCACATTTACAGCCTCACAATTGTCACAGTTGTTTCGCCGGCGGCTGCTGTTTGAAAAATTGTCTTCGCTTGCGACACGAGTGTCAGCTGATCTCGTGGGTGTTGCTGCAACCATTAAATTGCCACAAATATATCACAAAGTAGCTAAAGACACAAAACACATACACGCAACAACAACAATGTCAGCAATTTGCTATACTCTGGCCGAGAAGCAGAGTGGGTTTGTTGATTTTCTTAAAATGTTTGCGGAAAGTTGAGTAAAATAATTAATAGTGCCTTCACTTACAGACAGTCATTGATTATACAACTTATTTTACTTATTTTCTTGATCAAAAATAATCTATTTCCCAAAAGAATAAAGCTTTACCTTTATAGACACCACAACAAGCCCATTAATTAATTTCAGTTTTCCTAATAATTCTCATATTAAGTAGCACCTAATTAGAATTATTACCACATATTTGTATGAGGTGTTCAAAACGACATTTACTCTCTTGAGCCGCATCAATGAATATGGCAACCTTTATCTGAAGAGCATCATCTTGTCATAACAAGTGCTTGCTATTTTCTCAGTTTCTATTGTTCCATTTTGGTACAGATAAGGCAAGATGGCAGCGCACATGAAGCTGAAAGCGCTCAGCGCTGAGCATCGCAATTGTTAGCAAATCTATCATCATCATCTTCTTAAGCACGTGGCAGAATGTGCCTGCATGTTGCGTGTCAATGTCTCGTGTGTGTGTGTGTGTATTTATGTGATGGTAGAGGGAGTGTGTGGATGAAATACTTGAAGACATTGTGCAAATTCAGCAAAATTTTGCCTTGCATTATAAATGAACAGAAATTTTTAGTTGTAAGCTGCATATTTGCTTGAGCTGCATATAAATTATGCACACACACGTACGCATACAAGGACACACACACACACATATGTATATAATGCGTGCAAGCTGTCATTATAATCATGATTATTATTGTTGTAATTCTAATTATGCATTGTTGTGCGAGTGGTGGCAGTGGAGCCATATTACACATACGCCATGTTTGACACGTTGTGCGGCAACAATCCTCTGGCCGTGTGTGTGTGTTTATGTGTTTGCTTACTGTGTGTGTGTGTGTGTGTGTGTGTGTGTGTGTGTGTGTGTGTGTGTGTGTGTGTGTGTGTGTCTGTGCATTTGTACGTGAGCGTGCTTCATTTTTATCAATGACAGTTTTTCGTTGTGTGCCGCTGCTCATGTGTAAAATGAAAATGTCAGTCGGATTAGCGCCAGCAGCGACAGCGATAAAAAGCAGAACGGAAGCAGCACCAACGACATCCTCTCCATAATGAGCGGCAACCTGGCAATAGCAATAGCTATAGATATCTACTATATACGTATTATATATACGTATCGGCAAATCTAGCATGGCCTATTTCATAACTGGACACACCCAGCTCAAGGATTGTGCATCAGCATAAAATTCTAAGCTCTTATGTAAATCATGTCGACATTTGTTGGACTTAAGCAGACTTGTTTGTTGGACTCTCTATGCTTGGACTTATTATAATTAACAATTTATAAAGCGTTAATACACACACCCCCCACACATGCACACACACAGATAGAGAGAGAGAGAGAGCTTGACTGGCACACCCGCAACGGCAATTTGCCAAGGCAGCCAAAAGACCATGCTCAGCAGCACATCCACACATCCGACAAGCAAACAAACAAACAGATATTGAGGCAAGGCTAGTGGAGAGGGAGAAGGGGATAGAGAAAGCATTCATTTTGCTTGTTATTTACTCTCCTCTTGCCTCATTCCGGCAATAGTTGCAATGGCAACGCTCTCCCGCTCCCTTAAAATGCTACACGGCACGTCGCGCGCATTAAGTAGATGAGCTGCATTTTTCATGCATGCGAAGTTGAGATTGCAGATGCCGTGCAGACGAACACCAACACGAACACACACATATACACACACACACACACACTCGTAATATTGTTGCCGTTTCCTTTTAGCTTTGGCTTGGCTTTCCGCTGAGCTGTCTCGCTTCCCAGCCCCCTTCTTGGCAGTCAGTTTGCTGCTCGGCTTTAGTTTTCAGCTTTCAGCTCCATCTTGTTGTACTGCTGTTGCTTCTGCTTCTTTTTCCGTTGCATTATCATTCTCATCAGCATCATTTGTATTAATTGCCGGGCATTTTGTTGTGCAATGATACCGAAAATGAGCATTGTGGCTTTTACCATAGTTATCCCGTCATTTTCATTTGTCTCTTCCCTTAGCGCACAAAACTGCTAACGTAACTCTCAACTAGTGTTCGGTTTAAAAGTTTGTTATTTACTTTCGAAAAGAGCATGGAAAACGTGATTGCAGCCTAAAAGGTAGATTATGAAATGAAAGATATGACCGTTAAGTTAAGCTAAAAACGTTTATGAAGATAAATTCAGGCTTGAGTATTGCAAATAAATACGAGATGTCTCTTCTTCTTCTTCAAGTTGTTGATCACACAATTGATATCGATCGATATCGATATCAATGTTATTTACAGATGTTATTTTACATTCTTATTACTAACTCACTAGTAGCCTGTTATTTACATTATAAGTGGCTTGATACAAAGGTGAATATAAAATCTGGTATTTGTATCAAAGTTATCTACTTTTACTGACTTATTAAAGTGAATACTGAAAATAGGAATCCAATTGCATTGTACATAATTGGTAATTGTTCAATAATGAACGCCCAGATGGAAATGTTCTCATAATTTACAGTTGATTTGACGGCTTTGTATTGTTGTAATTGTTTGCTTGCATGCAACATAACAGTTGGCCACGACGTCGATATTTATTGATCAATGGGAATTTGCTATTTTTGGCCACACTGACAGTTTGATGGGACATCGGCCACAATGGCTGCTTACAAAGCCTGCCTCGCTGCCAAACGCCAGTTGCAGTCATTTTATGGTTGGCTCAATTAGCCAATAGGTCGATTGCAATGTGAAACAAGCGAACGCGTTTGCAATTGAATTGTATTGAGTCTTTAATTGGAGCCATGCATGCGGCGAGAAACGCGGCAGGAGACTCAATGGTAAATCGTAACAATTCCAGTGAAATTCCAGCAATTGCAATTCAACCATTTAACAGTCATTTGGTTTTGCATAATTAGCAGCGCAATTGCCATAAACAAAACGGCAAACAGTGAATTCCAAATAGCAATTGCTTTCAAATTACAAAAATAAAATACAAATGATATGCGAAATGATAGCCATTAGCGTTTGACATTTCTGCGTTAGCCCGAGGTGCCTTAAAAAGAATAACAACTGTTACTAACTGTTATTGAATGCAGTTTACTTAGAAGCAATGCATTTCAATGCAATTAATTTTCTCACTACAATTATAACGTATACAAATTATAAATTTGTTCGAGGTTTGGCACAGACTGACCTGAATATATTTTGTACATGAACGCAATGACAATCTCTCAACTCTTGACAATCAGCGTGCAGAATACCTACATACTTAATTTATGATACCTATTTATTCATCAGATTACACTTTCGCTCATTAAAATTAACTCGTTAACAAATGGTTGCACATTACGACTTCCGACATTAAGTGCCTTTACAAGGGCAGATCAACGACCTATCTGTCTGTCCTCGCACTTAAATCGGACTGAAGCGAATCGTCCATAAAAAGCAATCATTATAATAAATATACCAAAAATAAATGCGCAATATAATAAAAAAAGGTATACGAAATTATTTGTAATCGGATTTCCAAGTCGACAAATGTGGCCACAAAAACCACGTCGCACAGCTGGCCACATTTTGTGGCATCCCACATATGTGCATGTGTTTCAAATATTTACTCGCAATTAAATATCTATATAATGCCCCAGAGTCAAATGTCAATAAACCAACATCAGAATTTTACGAAATTCTCTCATTGCTCATAGTTATTTCTGTTATAATTAAAAATTAAAAACAATTAACTTTAAGTGATTTGGCAAACAATTCGAAATTCCACTAAATTTAAATTGAGATCTGCTCGTAAAATCTTTACCATAATTCCATAATTGATTTATGACAAGTGCGAGTATTTGGATAGTCGACTTGGCGCCAGTGGCGAATGGCCGTAAATAAGTAAATTTATAGACAATACGACTTATATGAAAAATGATTATAACGAGCTCTCAATAAACTGCAAGACACACTTTTTTGCATTTTGCGACCAGAATGCAAAACTTCGTTGCACAGTTTGTTCAAAAAGTGGGAGTACAAAATAAGAATTGTACTTTGCTTTAATATTTTATATTTAATTAATGATTTAATAATCGAAAACTATTAATTGGTAACCGTCTCACCTGAACATTAACCTGTTCAACAATTAATTCAGCCCACAATTGACCTTTACAATTATAGCGCGGTTCCTGTGATTCTGAAGATTATCGAGCAATTAGTTATTTAAATGGAATAGTAATAAATGTAGCTGTTCGTAAACTGCAACGACTCACTGTGTCAATACTTGGTGCAATGTTGATTTTCGTTTACATACTTATTTGCTCTCATGGCTGGAAGCGTGTTGAACTTTCGGAGCCAGAATGCAAATTCAAATGCCGTGTGAGTCGAATACTCGTTGACTTAGTCACTGCCAAATGGGTCAAAGTATCAGTCAGACAGGCGGGTCCAAAAATCGTTGCCAAAACCACACACGCATTCACACAAATAGAGAGACAACGCAAATGTAAGTGGAGTGCTGAAAAGTTTGCAAAAAAAAAAATGGTACGCTAAATTTGAAATCAAACCAAAAATATATATTCCGGCAAATAAAGGAAATGCATGTGTGTGTTGCAGTGTGTGTGTGCTTGTTTCCGACTGCGTGGAGCCAAAGGCAAACAGAAAGATGTAAGGTCTCGGCACAAATATTAGCACACACAAACACACATCATCTCACACACACACACACACACACAGTGGAGCCAACCACATGGATAAACATTAGTGCAAGCGTTGCTCGCAGTCCGCGCCTTTCCCCCATTCCGG
This sequence comes from Drosophila planitibia, assembly GCA_035043785.1. Classification (NCBI taxonomy): domain Eukaryota; kingdom Metazoa; phylum Arthropoda; class Insecta; order Diptera; family Drosophilidae; genus Drosophila; species Drosophila planitibia. The sequence goes on from JAWNMS010000023.1 coordinate 1,534,196, forward strand.
CGGATGCCATTGGCTCGGCCTGGTCACGTACAAATCCGATTTGCACAATTCAAATAACGTACATTTTGAACAACGAATTGCACACTATTTGCTGAAATCACCCACATACACACACACACACACACACACACACAAGCAAGCAAATACACACAGGCAAACACATATGCTTACTCCGTTATGCGCCACGTTTGACGCCCAATGAAGATGGCAAAAGTAATGCAACGAGCATCGAGCTTCCAGCTCCGAGCTCCGTGCTTCAAGTTCCTGCTGCAGTCGGCCGTGAATTACGCACCGCTGCTGTTGGCTGCAATTGCAAATTGCAGCTGCGACGAGTCCATTTTTATGTAATTTTAATTATTTTTTGCGGTCAACTTAAGTTCTCCAATGGTTTGCACTTGGCATCGTTCACTCATTCGTCTCGCTCGCTCATTATCTCTCTCCCTCTCACTCTCACACTTTCTCTGTCTCGCATTGCCTCATGCCATGTTTCAATGCTTAAGCTTTCAACTTTGCTTTTATTTTAATTAAAAATGCTTTTTAATGCGCCTTACCAAGGATTTGTCATTTTACGAACACACACTTGTGAATTATTTTTTAAATCTTAATTTAAGGGCCTCGAAAAAACTGTGGCTGCATCGTTGCCCTTATGCCTGTAAGCGTCAACATTGACGCCTACTCGTCGCCTCATCCTCCGAGTCCAATTTGACGAATCGCCCACAACTCAGCGTCCATACAAATGGCATGCAATAAATTGTGAAAGCAAACACAAAATATGCCAGCAATGGCATTAAATGTCAAATAAAAATTCAAAACAAAAAAAAAACCAAAACAAAGCAAAACTTAAATCAAAATGGCAGATTGCATTTTCCACTTTGTATACTCGGCAAGGACTGACTTCTTCCACAGACACACGCACACAGCTTATATTCTTTTCAGTCCTTTCCTGTCTTTTGTTCGTTCACATATTTCAATAAACGAATTTGATGTACACTTCTACTATCAACAAAGTTATACAGTCTACTGATAACAGCTACGCGTTTTTTTTTTTGATAAAGCTATCTTTTCAATGTCAATTGATCTATTTTTTCAGCAGTCACCCTGAGTGATTCAATTAATTCGGAATAAAGAAAAAGTATTTGTACGACTGTCTCCAGCTTGAGAGTCACGAATATGTCACTTAAGCGGACAGACAAGTCTGTCTGCATTCCTGTGCTGTCAAGCTGCAAGACCGTTTTATTATGCCCACTCTGCCAGTGTATATAAAAATGTTGACAAGTTGACTTGAGAGCAGTGTCATGTAGTTGGATAACAAAATGTGCGAGGAAAATGCAGCTCCAGCAACGCCTACTTCAGATTTATGAACAGATTTTTTAGCTGCAGTTGACTACAAATTTATTTGCACACTCTCTCCGCCACACACTCTCTGCCACGTACATCCTTAATGCGGGGTCAGTTTATGAGCTGTGCATAAAGCTGTTAACTGTTTGAAAAGTGCTGCATTAGCTCTCGTTATTACCAAACAAGCTTTACAGTGACAGTACCTTGATTCCTGCTACGGTCCATAAAATGTGTATACGCCACGTGGCACAGCAGCTACCCGAAAGTAACCCTCAACAGCCACATAGCCCGCATCGCATTTTTATGGCAATTTTCAGTGCACTTGATGCGCTTCTGATAATGCAACAGTTTCACGCAGCTGTAATAAAAGTCCCAAATATGACAATGTCAACTGATGCCACCACTTCAGGCGTATACGTTATATGACTAAATTACACATAAGCCAATTTCTTGCGCATAACTAGGTTTTTGCCAAGTTACGACTTAAGCGAAACCACATCCTTCTTTAGTCAGTTGTCGGAACTAAAATCTTAAGTGAAGGTTTTGGATCCGACATAGAAGTACAGCCACTTCTGGTATTAGATGTGATCTGCAATCTTCAGATCGATTATTAGAATCTGCCTTCCAAATTTGGTAACTGAAACTCTATAAGATTACTAAGGTATAGGCTGTATGTGGCTTTCTGTATCAGGCATTCATAGTTAAGCCGTAATTTTGTCAATATTGAACCGATTTGGATTCAGAATAATGCAACATTCAAAGCTAAGAAACGCGATTCTAGCTCGAAATTCTTGTCAAATGTATATCCGCAAAAAGGTATACTGTAATCTGTAACTAAAATTTGCTAGAAAACGCCGAAACTATAAGCATCCAATCAATATTTGTATGCCATTGAAAGATGAAATGTTTATTGTTTTAAAGTACATGAATAATAATTTTCTCGCATTATAAATCAAATTTAAAATTATTTGTTAACGTAGAAAGTTTGGACTTAACTGCACGCCGCAGGAGACTGCTACCGGTACAATTCGTATTGTTTTGTTTTGATTGTTCTCGCATTCGCATTCGCATTACCAACTTTGCAGTCCTTTATGTTTGTATGTAGTGTAACTCCAGGTGGTATTATCTGCAGCTCGTTAATTCCATCTCCAAGTCAATATACAAGTATGTATGTGTGTGTGAATTGCGAAAGCAGAACAACTTTTATTCGTGCTGAGTAAATTTTATGTTGCGTATAATTAGAGCAAACTCTGCCCTGGAGATTATTTGGTGGGCGTTCGTTGGCAACGTTAATGTTAATGGTTCTCTGCTCTGGCATTTAAGTTAATTTCTTGCTGTGCGCTGCGTGCTGTTTATGAGTGGGCATGGCACACACAGTACCCACTGCCCACTAGCCACAAAACACCGTATCGCAGTGCCAAGGAAGTAATTGAGATTGTAATCGTTACTTATTGTGCGTCTTGGCTTACAGCAAAAGCCAATACCAAGAATCACCAATTCCCGATGACCGAGCACACAGCTCCAAGAGTGTCTGTGTGTGTCTGGTGTGTGCAACTTTTTCGGGCATTAAGTTATTAAGCTGTTTGTGGTTTCAACTTGTAGCAACGCATATTGAAATATGCTGTAAGCAATTAATAACATGCCCCATGGCCATGCCATTTTGTGGCTCATCAATGACCGGATTTATGTGTTATCAATAGCTCGATATATGAATAGGAGTGTCGTTGTGTGTGAGTGCTGTGTGTGTGTGTGTGTGTGCTGTGTGGGGTTTGCAGACAATTTCAATGCCATGGCACGTAATAACGACAATGAATTGCACTTCAAAGCCAGCCAGCAGGCGGGCTTGTTTGCCTAAAAGTATGTAGCAGCAACAGCAGCTGTGTGACATGGCTTAAGCGGGCCCAATCCCCAATATACAATCCCTTTGGCCACGCCCACTGCCTCGTCTGCTTTCGAACATCAAGCCCAGCCAACTATACGTTTTTCAATATCAAACAAATAGACAACGAATTACATTGTAAGTAGCTCACGTGCTTTGGATTATGCGTGATATGCCTCGAAATTACTTCATTAGCAGCCGCAAATGGCGACCTGCATGCTAAATACTAACAAGTACATACAAGCACAGACACACAGATACACACACACACACTTTAGCATCTGAGAGGACTGTCACTTTTTATGCAAAGCAGAAAAATACAAAAATTACTAAACAGCTCACACAAAACTACAACAAGACATTTGTATTTGTACACGAGGAAATGAGGGGGGTGGCGGTGGGGCGTGTTTAAACGGCATTCGAAATGCGCTTAATAATCAATATTTTGAGGTGATAATTGTGTGCGTGCGTTGCCGAGCCAAGTTGTACGTTGACTCAGGCGAGACTTTGTTGAATACAATTTGATGTCTGTTGCCTTCGTATTATTATCGTTGATTTCAATTCGACTACAATTTAATAAATATATTTGCTCGAACATTGTTTGCATTAGGCGACTAAAATAAAATTCCATCTGTTATGTCAATAAATGGCAATATTTCACGTAACTTTTCTATTTGCATTTTATATTGTATAGCAATTAAACTTTGCCTTGGCAAGTTGTAAATTGTGCAAATAAACAACAATATTACAATAAAAGTTAAAACAACGTTTGTCAATGAATGTAGGAAAACAATTGATAATTCACAAATTTGTATTTTATACACAACAATTGAAATTACATTTTTAAATAAATCAGATATATCACAAGCAAATGTATGTATATTGTGCAAATCTTTGAAAATACAATTCACATTTGCCATTTATATTCTGTTTCATTAAAATAGTGGAATGCATTTTTTGTACAATTTGTGCAATTTTTTCGTGGCAAACTTATTTACATTTAATACAGTTCAGAGCAATCACACGAAATATGCCGGATATCTGCAATAATTTTAAATTAATATTGTTTTCCCTGTGTTTTTCCATATCCCTTTTCAGCATGCCCGTTAGCCACAAAATTAAATCAAAGAGATTCATTTTTTATTTATTTCTGCACAATTTGCGCATGGAAACATGAAAAAGTGTGCGTGGAGACCACAGAAAATATTGATAATAATTGGCGGCATTGACTGCCATTGGATTTGTAAATTAACTCAATTCAGCGAAGCTCGCAGGTTGATTTAATTAAGAGTCCAATTGATCAATGCATTCTTTTACACTATTTTTTGTAGCTTAATGGTCTTTTCAGTGAGTTGTAATTCATGTTGAATGCTTAGGCAGACAAATCCTTTGGATAATATTTTGATAGCAAAGGGATTTTCACGAATTAAGAAAAACTTTGTTGGCCAACTTCTCGAAGAAGCCGTGGCAGAGTCGCATGTGGCCCACAAAGCAGTATTAATAAGTCAACGGGGAACTCAATGTATGCGAAATGTAAATGTAACGCATGTGGCACAGAAGCATACAATGCGTATACGTAATGTCGTTGACATGCAGTGCAAGGCATGAGATAGTGGGGGACTCAGAGTGCTGGGGGCTTGGGGAAGGTTCGCTGCAGCAACGAGGACATTTGTGACATTGTGTTAATGCGACTTATGTGACAAGGCAGTTAATTACTCGCACTGTTTTGTAAGCAACTCGTCAAGCAACGAAAAAACTGCGTCAAACTTGGCACCAAACAATGGGAAATGTTTAACACCTCCCCACACCCCACCGCTTACGTCGCCAAAGTCCTGCCTCCAGCTGTGCTTGACTTGGAAATGCTTTTTAACAGCAGCCGCTTTCGTTGTTTACTTTGGCAAATGCTGTACAACACAACACATTACAGACATGTCAGCCTGTGTGTGCGAGTGTATAAGTTGGTTTGTTTATTTGTTTGTCAAGCTCTTTGGAAAATATATATAATTAAATCCAACATTAGTTGAAGCACTTGAAGTGTATTTGACAGCTTTCCGGCAATATTATTTGTGGAAAGCCTCAGCTAAAAAGATGAAAGCAGAACTTCCTTGAAAGCAATCCAAGATAATAGCCAGAGTTGCCTATTCTACGAATATAGTTATCAAATTTATAATGATTTAAAAAAAGTTTTAAATTCTTTCACTTTAACTCTTCAATTTATTCTATAGTTATGTGAGCCCCAATCAAAGGAAATTCAAGTCAAATTCAAAGAAACAAAATAAAAACCTTGTGTCTTAGTTATAGCTCTAACTTAAGTATTAAATTCAACAGATCTGCTTTAATGTCTTAACTTTCTCCCCGCCAGCTAACAGTAATTTATCATATTTTTAACTGCAGTACACAGTTCAGCAAAAGTCGTGGGAGTATTTCAAAAGTGTCACAGCCGGCAACTTGTCAGTGTACTGAATAAGAACAACAGTAACCACAACCACAACAGCAGCCAAAATTGGTAACAATGTAATTTAAGAGGTTGGCGGGCTGCAGCGAGGGCAACGGCCCCACGACCCACGTAATTTACAAGTCAGACAGAGACTGACAGCCACAATAACAGCAACAGCAATCATGGGGCAACCATAATCAAAGCATGAGCGAGACAGCGGCGCTTTGCGCTTTAAAAATATAAATATGACAGGGAAAAGGCCCAAATCCAGCCGCCGGCCAACAAACAAAAATATCCGGGAAAGAACTCAAAAAAAAAAAAAAGATAACCACAGGAAGAAAAAAAAAGCACCCCGCGCAGCTGGCGTTAAACTCAAGCATAATCACATAATAAACAAGCGCAAAATGGAATGAGTATAAAAAGGACACACACACACACACATACATACACATCTAACATTTTCCGGCGGCTGTAGGCTTTTAATGGCACAGGAAACCAAAAACCAGCGCGATAATAAATATAAGTTAAAGTGTAAAAAAAGCTGGCAGACAGCATCAAGATAAACAACAATAAAGTGAAAGAATATGTGCATATAGTCTAATTTGAAACCATACTCACGCACAAACACACACACACACACACACACACACACACATGTATATGACACAGGCTGAATGTTTGAAATTAAATGCGCATCGCCAGACACAAAAATTCCGTGGCTGCTGCACTTGAAAGACGCACAAGTTCCGGACTTGGCGTCAAGGCCAAACGGATGGAAGACGAACGGAAGACGGACGTGTGGTCTGACAGACAGACAGACGGAACAGTCAGATAGGCACAGAAATCTTGGTAATATGTGTTAGCCACTGCCGCTGTTGTGGTTGACTTTATTTTTGTTGTTGCTATTGTGTCTCTTTTCAGTTTGCCGTTTCTCGTTTTCCACCCATTTGCACTGTTTTTTTGCGCTTAATTCCACTTGACTTGTGTTCGTGGTTTGCTTGTGTGTGTGTGTGTGTGTGTGTCTTAAATACTAAGTTTAATTTGTCATATTTATCGTTCAGCTTAGATAAATTTAATAGCTAAACTTTGTTGGCCTTTAGCTGATTGTTTTAGGCTGTGAAGCATTTAATTTGATTTAAAGCCCATGCGTGTACTTAATGTGAATGACCTGACTGTAATTATATATATATAATATATATGCATATAGATAGTCATTAACTTTGTTATCATAAATTTGTGTCGAAATTTTAAGTGGACCCTGAGGTGGCAGGCAAAGTTCTAAGTTGGCGTCTTATGAATTTTAAAATGATTTGTTGGCTATTGCCCTAATTGAATTTGTTGATGTTTGCGAACAAAGTTTTAGATTGGTTTGCATTTTTTAATATTTATGATCTTCTTTGAGCTAATTTATATGTATATTTTGAGAAATAAAGCTTTAATTTGAAAGAAACTTAAAAATAATATTCATATGTATACGTTTTAATTCTTTAAATAAATAAGCAGTTTTAAAATTCTCAACTATTTTTTGGTAAGCAGCTGCGTAGCTTGAAAACTTTAATAGAGCAAAGACTTTTTTGTGTTTGTGCCTTGTTCACTGTCGCAACAGCACTTTCCCCTCTCTCTCTCTCTCTCTCTCTCTCTGTTTCTGTCTATATCTTTCTAGCAATTCTCCTAACACAAATCTCAGTCTTGTCTGAACTATACCACGAACTTGGCCTCCAGTTTTTCTAAGCCTTGGTTTTGGGCTAAAAGCAAGATGCACATCATGCCATTTTTGCTTTCTCTGTTATGTCTGTTGTTATTGTTTTTTTATTTTTTATTTATTTATTTTTTGGTGGCAGAAAATATTTCTCAAATTCGTTTAGCGCAGTGGAAAATTGCGAAAAAAATGTTTGTGTCTTATATACACATATATATGTGTATTATCTGGTTGCTGTTGCCGTTACATTACAAACAAATTGAGTTTAGCTCGAATTATGCTTGCCTTTTTGGCATGCCAGACAACATGGCAGCACGGGTGCCACTGTTGTGCTGTGGCGTTTTAGATTGTCCATGCCCAAGCGGCCCTAAAGTGACTGCAGCAAACAGTTTTACTTTTGGACAACACACACAAGCACACAGACACACACATGTGTACACTGACATATACGAAGAGCCAAAAGTCATTTGAGATGCTTTTTTCAGACTCTGCTCATATAATTTATGAGTTTGCGCCTCAAGTTGTGGGCCACATGGTGGCAACATGCGCTTTCGTCTTTTTGCCCTGGACTGCAGCGGCTTATCGCCATTGTCTCTGCTGCTGCTGCTATGCTGTAGTCGTTGTTGCTGCTTTTGCTGCCTGGCAGTTTATGAAAACTGCAATGGCAAATGTTTGGCTCTGCTCCACTCCCCTCGCCACTGCTCTGCTGTCCTCTCTGATCTGCTCTTCTCTACGCGTTCAGGCAGCAGCACCCTGGAGTGCAATGTCCTTGTTTATGCGCTGACACTCGTTGTTGTTGTTGCTGTTACTGCTGCTGTGGTGCTTGATTGAATTGTGTCCTTGTCAGTGCATGTCCTGCAGCAGCAGCAGCAGCAGCAGCCAACTGACTGACTGACTGGCAGCCCGTGTGCGTGTTAAACAACTTGCAGCTCACCTAAAAGTTTAATTAACTTTTCAGCTGAATTTCTAAACACGCTTTCCGTTTTAGCTTTCCAATTTTTATTACATTTCGTTGTTAGTTAAGCTAAGCTCATATACAATTTTAAAGCAAATTTGTTGCGTGAACGAATTAAGAATTTTCAAGCGATTTGTGAATTCCGAGAATATCTTGAGCACAGCACGTGTGCTAGCTATAATTATGTGTGTGGGTGTGTATGGACCTTTGTGTGTATGTGTGTGTGTTTGTGGGTTTGGAATATTGGATTGTCAAGTGACTTACAATGACAGCAACGGCTTTTGACAGCTGCAAACTAACGGCATTACAAGTGACAGTTGGCGTCTGTTGCGGTTTGTGTTAAAAGCCCACGTCCCTGTACCTGCCCCGTGCCGCCACATGAGTATATTAATGCATTAGAATGTGTGGGTGCTCTTAAGGATGTGCACAAATATATGTTTACGTTAACAAAGCCGAGCCATTCAAGTGGCAAGCCAAAACACGAAAGCATAAACAGCAGCAACAGCAACATCAACAACAACAACAACAGAATCAGCAAACTTGCCACAGCTGAAGCCAATATGCCGCACCACCACAACCACCCAGCCAACCACCTACGCGCATTCACATTGAATGCAGTCATGTGCACAAAAGCGAAAACATTGTAGCCGAGCGCGAGTTTTGGGTAGATAACAGCGAAAACGACTGCTGTTGATAATATCCAATAGTATTCTACACTGAGCGAAATTAACTGAAACATGTTAAAACAGAGTTGAGTATCGAGCAGAGAGTATTATTCGTTATCGGCATCTTCGTTGCGCGGATGCGCCGACGACCGTTCAGTTCGATCAGCCGTTGGCTGAGATTGAGCTTCTGCATATGCGTCAGAAGCCTCTTGGTCTGCCTTGGCCTTATCCTGCTCCTCCTGCATGCGTTTCTTCATTTCGGCGGCATAATCCGCAAAGGTGAGATTAATATCGAACGGAGTGCGCTTGAAGATATTTGGCGGCACATAGTTGTTTTGTATGGGCCAGAAGTTGCCATCGTCATCGGGTCTAAACGGTACCTTGCCATACAAATTGGCGAAATCTTCGAGCGTATAATAGAATCGGTCGGCGGAAAGCACCAGTTCGATACGTTGGATTTCCGGCAGCAGTTTGCGGAAGATTTCCGGTGGCAGTGTCTCCGAGACGCCTTTGGTCAATAGGGCGCCTTTACCAGTCGACTGATTGAGACGCAGACTATGCCCCTCCTCATCATCGCTGTCACCCTGCTCAAACTCGTTTGAGCTTGTCAGTTCTGTTTGGAGCATCGCACTGAGATGGGCTGTTGCCCTCTCTTCTATGTGGGATGGTTCCAGGCTATCTCGTATTAGAGCACATATATTACACATTTTGTCCTTGATGATTAAGTGCTGCTTCCCCATCAGATATTCATCCGTGGGCGTTGAAGGAGGAAACTTTTCGTTGAGAAAGGCAGCTGGAATGCGTCTAAATACCAACTCCTTTGTGTACAGCTGTCGGGAGAAGCAATTGCTTTTCAGGGGAATCAAGATTAACGCTACACACCACTCACCTCTTTGATATGATCTTCTATTAAAAAGACACGATTACTTTGCCAGAACTCATCCACAATTGCCAGCAGCTCATTGCAAAAGATGCCCATCAAATCCTCACCGCTCTCCAGCATCATCATCGTGTATTCGTTCATATAGACAACTATGCCGCACATCGGATCTGGTGTATAGGACAATTCGCGGCAATGCTTGTGCAGCGTTAGCAGCTTATCGGTGAACTGTGCGAATATATCCTTGGGCGGTGCAGGTGCCTCTTGTTCTGTTTTTCGGTACTCCTCCTCCTCCGACTCCGTGGATGCTGCTTCCTCGTCAAAGCGAAAAGTGCGCGTCAATGTTTCCAAATCTGGATCGAGTGGATCCGCAATTTTAGTTGGCAAGTCTGCCTCATCTGCACCCTCGTTGCCCGGTAACCCATCCTCCGTTGACTGCTGTGAGTAGTGCTGCTCGTCACCATCGTTAAAAATTACTTCGGCGGTGCGCAAAGTAGCTGTTTCTCCATCCACAATTGAGGCAGTCGTTGCACTGGGCCGCTGTTCCGTCACCGTCGGATTGACGAGGCTCTCACGTTTGAGCTCCACATTCTTGGCCAGAATGAAAATGCGCTGATAGAACACCGACGTATTCATCCCAAACAGCTCATCGTCCACATATTCCACCAGGGATTTGCGCACCTGAAAGACCTGAGGACGCTTCAGAGTAAAGAACGCTTGCCCCACCCGAGATTGCCGCAACTTTGCATTGATTGTCGAAGTGCCCCTAGAATGATGTTGCGACATGTTTGTGCACCGCTTAGTTCACTTCTGTCTCTGTTAGTGTTATTTTCTACAAATGTTGTCTAGTAACAAGAATATCAAATGGTTGCTTAGCTCCAAAACGGCAACTGTTTATATTTATTTATATAAAGAAAAAAGTATTCTGTATAGTTCACATCAATCAATATACAGCTACTTGAACTTTAATAAGTTTCGAAGTACTTATTTAAGCCACCGTAAAGCCATTTCAATAAATCAATTAAATGGAGTGCACAATTAAGAAATTGGTATTAATATTATGAATTCATTCCAGCACTTATTACTAATTACAAGTAGTCAAATTATGTAAAATGTAGCCAACCAAGTAATCAATGTTGAGTGCAAAGGACTCTGACAAACATCTTTAATTATGAAAGATTAACCGGCATTGCTAGCGAATTTCTTGCAGTGTAGACTGTTGTTATTTGACAATGTGGAGGTGTGTTTCAACTGCTGCTACTGCTCTTGCTTCAATTATTATTATCATTCGCATAAAATCCAAACGCTGCTGGGGCCTTTTGCTTTTCGGTAAGTTAATTTATTCATGGCGCATTTATGAGCAACTACAACAAACACAAAAGAGCAGCGGGATTGCCAACAACAATTTGATGGTAAACTTCTTCATCAGAGTTGCTATTGTAATTTGCTGCTGTATCTCTCAATCTCGCTCGCACTCTCTCTTCCGCACACACATCCTGTGATGCTTTAACTAGCTCTTCTACAGCAATCTGACACACTTGGGCATTCAACATGTTGAAATGATAATGAGCGAAAATTGTTTTTTGACTCGCTCCCCAGGTGTCTTGTGTGTTGCACAAAAGTCGAAGAACTTGCTACAAAGCCAAAACTTGCCGGCTCCTCTAACCATTTTGCGCTGGAGCCTTATCCATTTCTGACACTTTTGGTTGGAGTGGCCGTTTACAATTTAGTTTATTTGCTGGAAAGTTGCGTAGCAATTTGTGGCCTTGTCTGTTGCCCTGACTACTATGAGAGCCTTGCAGCCTTGATAGTAGCCCTGTGCCGTATGATTCTTAAAGTCAGCTTAAAGCTGTTCCATGTTCACTTTCGTTGAATATGTCAACTGCGAGCTCCGCCTTAGCTCATTCATTCGAATGTGTGCATTGAAATGTTCTGGTTCTTCAACTTCGATTTCTTGGCTGCAGTTCTGCCAACAAGCTGCAAAGCCACACGCCCCCATTTTTGCAGGCTTGCCAGCGTTGATTGCACACAAGTTCTTAGTCAATATTTGTCAATTTCAATGAAATGAGAATTTGACATGCAAGCAAACATGCAGACAAACACAGCTCGGATGATCTGCGATGGCAGCGGTATCGCGTATCCAGTTGTCAACGCAGTTGCATGCCCAGCGTCCCCACGAATCTACACCTCGATTTGCAAACAGAGAACAGGCGGCGATGACCAGTAAACCAACGCCAAGCTCTCTCCTCACTCCCAGACGTAGCAAGTACACAGACATTCAGAGAGAGGTACACACAAACTGACAAATGCCCAGACGGATGGACAGACAATGCCAAAGGCATGCAGACTGACAACGAATGGGTAAATTAATTGCGATTCGTATGCAGGGGCAATTTTGTACTGCAAAGTGATTGATGGCCTGGTTAATCAAGTGCTTGCTACAAAAAACAAATCCTTTACCAACATAAAGCATTTTCAAACAGGTTATAAATATGTTGAATTTAAAAGAGGTAATGCAGCATCAATCAGAGAGTTAATAAGTGAAAATAGCAGCGATTGCCGACTAAAGTGAATCAGGGAATCCAACTGGAAGCGGATGCGTAAGTCGATTGAAATCAAGCGCCTGTAACCAGAACCGATGTTATCCGAATCGAAAAGATCACATCAGAACAGTATAATTATATCTATAAAAAGCTATAAATTAGCAAAGAAAACTAACATAAAGCTATAAGTACCACACCCTACTTAATATACATTTCAAACAATTTTACATAATACTTAAAGCCCACCCATATTCCACAGTTGTCTCGCAAACAAAAGCACATAAATGCGATCTGTTACCAAATAAAGACTGTATAATATCAAATCAATAAATGTAATTAAAACTTTATAAATTTGGTATCTGTTGTACACCGCACATTTTAATAAATAATTCAATTTAAATACGTTTAAATACGGAGCATCAGCAGCACAGAAAGAGCGAGCGTTGATAAAAAGTTCCAGTGGTAATTTGTTGCTTGTCAAAAAGTTTTACCGATGCAATTAAATTGGTAAAATGGGTACAAATGCATTCAGCAGAATGTTTAATCAATTAAATATCCTTATCCACCCATTCAGTGGAAGCAGTAAAAGTGCCAGGAAAATTGTCTGCAGAGACCGATTGGCCAATTAATGCCATCTAATTTCGTTGCGCAACTTGGCAAAACTGACCCAAAATCAATAATGTCCACCCACAACTCAGATTCCCTCCACCCCACTTCATTTTCGGCCATTTCGCCCTGCCAGCTCTGACAGGCAACTCAATTATATTTTTATTTATGCGGCAACATTCGCGCACTCAAACAAAAAGCATTTGGAGGCATCCCATATTATATGTTCTCCGAGCCATAGACAATGGAAAATTTATTGTTTCGCCAGTCTAAGCAAATTTCGGAATGAAACTTTCCTTGTGTGCGCTTAAGCATTAATAAAGTTATGTATTTCATTATGAAATAGCCGAGCGGAACCGTTGCGAACCGATTCAATTGCTTGGCAATTGTCAGTGGAGGCTGGACAGACACATGAGCAGACATAGGGCGACAAATCATAAAAAAAAGAAGTTGGCACTATTGCGAGTTTTATGAGGCAAACTTTCCCTTAAATAGAATTGCGCAGTGAAGCCTAAGTACGAAGTACGAAAACTGATAAAATTTACAGCGACTTTGCGCATTTGACGTTCCCCAAAACATTTTCGCCTTTTAGGAAGAAGAGCTGAAGCGCCTATTTAAAGGAAATTGGTATATGTTATTAGGAACGCTCTTGACTAGCATGTGGTCAACATGACCCTTTTTTTGTTGCTTTCTCTTATCCATTTTCTTGCGGCATTCCAAAATAGCACATCCGGTGCTTAAGTGTGCGGGCGTGTGTCAGTGTGTACACATTCCACAGATTCCACTTTGAGCGGGTTGAATTTCACCCTTTTATGAGGTCATTTGAGCCCCAAAGAAAATGGTGCATCCATTTCCACAAAGTTTTTTCTCAAATACTGAAGCATACATTTTGGCTTTAGCACTTGATGATAGCAATTAGCATTCAGATAAACGCTTCGTTATCACCAACAAAACAAACATTTAAAACCATCTTTCTTTCTACGCTTCTCATTTTCTATTCGGAATCTACAATTTAGATTTCGTATAAAAATGCACAAAAGCATGAAATTGCATATTCTCTGGCAGGGGAAAGACAAATTTGGCAACAATAACAACAATGACGGGGCTTGATTAAAATAAAACTGTCTCTTTGTGCTTGTTTTTATCTATCTCAATCTGTCTTTCTCTCTCTCTCTCTCTCTCTCTGTCTCTCTCTCTCTCTGTCTGTCTCTGTGTCTGCGTGTATGTGCGCGGAAATATCAAACAATTAAATATCACGCCAGCAGAAATAAAACAAAATCCGAAAATGAACTCAATTTGCTGGCATCTAAATCATTTTTAATTTGGAGCACTAAAAGAGCAGATACTATACAAATTTTTCAATGTTTCTGTACGTGTGTATGTGGGTGTGCGGGTGTGTGGGTGTGTGTTTGTTGTGCATAGCGGGAAGGTGGCGCTCTAGAGAACAATAACAATAACAACAACAACAAGAACTACAACACTAATGCAATATACTCTGCTGCATGTACCGTTTCACGCTGCTGCACAATTATTCAAATCCACGAGCCATGACTGCCAACAGTAACTAGAGGAAGTGGTATGGCCAGTGGGCGAGGGAGTGGCATGGGGTGGGGAAAGGACACCAGAGAGCAAACAGAGGAGAAAGGATTTTTAGAAAGCCTTCACTCGTTGCCGTGTTTTGCTTTTATTCCCACTATTTTTTGTTGTTGTTGTTGTGTCTTTGTTCTCTCTGATTTTTTGTTATTTAAATTATTTTTTTCTTGTTCTCGACAATTTGTCACAATAATAAAGCAATTGTAAATTCTGCAAACAACTTTACAGGTTCTTTAATTTAGCTAAATTACTCCAGGGCTTGTAACACGCTTTACAAGTGCATTTATATACGGCAAACTTCTGGAGCTCCTTTTAATAATAAGGGCAAGTACTTTATTAGAGTAATGAAAAGTCTTGACTGCTGTTGGCACCTAAATGGTGCCCTAATTAATTAATCCAATCTACATTACATTTGCATTAACCTGAAATTCTCTTAAATTTTTTAAAACAAGGTTTGCTCCTAATTGGGTTGGCATTCTTTAAATTCTAAACACAACACACACACACACATACAAGAAGAAAAAAGCCATTGTAAATCCGATGTAATTTATGGCATTCCCACGTGAGATATATGCCTGCAAGCTGAGCCTTTTAAGCCCAAAGTAAAGCATGAGAAAAAAACTATCAATTACGATGATCATGTTGCTAACAAGCAGCTGCAACTGACTCGTTTTGTCCAAGAGGCTAATAAATATGCCTAAGCACTGTCTTCCATTCGAAATGACAACGCCAAGCAAATTACGTAAAATCAACGAGGGCGGCTCCAAGAGAATCCCAAAAGTGTAATAATAATAATTTTGCAAATGCAAATGTCTGCAAAGAGTTCGAAATATTTTACCATTAATGTGGCCATTTTTTATTGGAACATGGCCAGAGAAATCTTGTGCAAGCCCACGCCAATGAAGAGACTTACTCAGCCCCAGGATACACTAAAGTAAATCCATAAAATGGAAAAGGGCCCAATGTCTCACACCCGCTGTTTCATGTCTGATTGCCTGCTGCAACATGGCGTATGAGCAACGTGCGGCTACCACTTAGAAGTAATAACATGCCTGGAAGCGGCATAAAAATCTGCGACTGCCAGCGACGCACTCGCAATGCGTCTTTGTGTGTGTGTGTGTTTGTGGCCATAAAAAGCTCTCGCCAAACAAAAACAAGCAACAAAAAAAGTCATCCTTAGCAGAAGATCTAAAGCAGAGCCGGCAGGAAATTCTTCGCGACTTTGAGGTCGCATAAAAATCCACGTCCTGCGGCGCATAATGCCAATGATTGATTTACCTGTTACGAGTGCCGCACACACACACACTAAATGTATTGTGTGTGTGTGTGTGTGTGTGTGTGTGTGTGTGTGTGTGTATCGTGATTGCTGCAGAATTGATGAGTCGCATTTGGTCGTCCTTTAACGTGGTCAACAGACTCAAAAGCGTTGTCAACTATAATAATTTGCATTGTACTCTCTATAAGCCTTTACCCTTTCGCTGCTTTTGCCGAGTGTCAAATGCCGACAGAAGCTTTTCTTGTTTCGAGCTGTGTGAAGGGGGAGGCTTGAGCCGTCTATCGGTCCCACACAATCAGTACAGAACAAGCCAACAAAACTTGGTTAGGTAAAAGTGTTTGTCATTGTTGACACCTTTCGTCTTGCCGGGCAACTTGAGACTGCGACAATGACAGCAAACAGCGCAAAGGGCAAAGTTTCTTTTGCCTTTGCCTTTTCTTTGCTCCCTATACCCTGTACCCAAAAAAAGAAAAAGATTCTTACAAAAGAGGACGATACAAAATGCCAAAAAGCAAAGAAAATTCCAAAAATTGTGTCTTGTTAAGTCTCCAATTTCATTGTGTAGTTCTTATGAACTTTGGCTTTTGTCAAAAATAAACCGATTTGTGGAATATCACTTATGTACACTAGATTGATGTATTTTAGTATAGTTGAATTATATTTATGCTATATTTTGTAATAATAAAGCTTACGAGTTACTCTTAAAATGCCTTCTTTTCTACTTTAAAATTGTGTTTCTTAAAACAAATTCCTTTTTTCAATACTGATCAGGTTTTGATCTTTACGTTTTTGAACAATATCTCTCGTTTTTTTTACAGCTCAGCATCTAGTCGAGCATTCTTGGACTTGAAATAATTTTCTACTCATTTTACTTGTGTTCTCAGTAAAGCTGTGTCGTGTCGTTTAGTGGGCGTGGGCGTGGTCGGGTGGCCCGTTGATTGCTGCTAAATATTTGGCGGCGTCGCGCAAGTTTCGTAAATCTAATTTATTACATTGCCATAGCCAGTTTAAAGCCTAAATGAATGCGACTCCAACAACATATACACAACACAACAAGCAAATGTTGAGTTGGGTGTGCGTGTGGCTGGATTATTGGTGTCGGTGTTAAGATCTTGTGCATGCCACTGCCAGCCTTAGTTTGTGCCACAGATTTGCGAATGGCGAATTGCGAACTGAGCTCATGTGACTGTTAGACCACCCATTCTCCTCGGAATGTTGCAAACCCCAATTTGCTGTTATGTCTTCATATCATTTGCTGAAAGCCGAGACCAGGACTGGGTCTTGTTCTGGTTCTTGTTCTTGTTCTTGTTGTGCAACTTTCAGCTGAGCACGCGCAATTTATCATTTGCTCGAAATTTGAACAGTTTGAAGTGGCCAAAAAGTGATGAGGCACAGCAGCCAATTTACAGCTCAGCGCAATTTAAACTGCAGTTAAACTGCAATCGAGTTTGCGTTTTCATTACGAGTCCCCCATAAAAACCAGCGCAAAGAAAAAAAGAGAAAAAGAAATACATATATAAACCGAGAAACTTATCAACGTAAACAATTCAAGCACTTCAACTAGTTTCCAGGCGTCTCGATAGTGCTCCAAATAACCATTTCGTGTTGGGTGGTTTCGAGGATGGTTTTCTTTTTTTGGTGCTTGCGGCTGCTTGGATTGCATAATGAAAAATTACAGACAGCCTGGCAAAATGGCAGAGCGACAAATTTTTATGAGGAAACTTTCAATTACCCAAGTTTTTTCTTGCTTGAATTACTTTTGAAATGCTTTCGCACACACATACACACATTCCCCCACACATTGCTTGTATATATGTAAGTAGGTAGGTGTGTGTGAGCATTGTCTGTTCAGTGGCTCGAATGTGTTTTCAATATGTGTGGGCGGTCCATTGACTGTGCGCCACTTACCTGACCTTCAAGCCGGGGATTGCCGACTGTTCATTACTTTGGCAATTTCATGTGCGAAATTTATGTGCGCCATTTGGCAATTTTTCAACTTGTTACTTAGCGTCACTTTAACCATTTTTGGCGCAATATTTGCACATTAAAGACACACTCCCACACATTGAGTGAGTCACGTGAAATATGGTATTTTGAGCGCTGCTAAGAGCTCCAATCCCAAAACAGAACAGAATGCAAGCTCCATCTACTTCCCCCTCTCTCTCTCTCTCTCTGGCAAATTCGAAAGGCTGCGCAAGACGCTATTGCTGCCTTTTCAGGACCAGCTGCTATACACATAAACATAAATCATAATCTGTTAGCACAGTACATAAATTATTGACGCTAAAGAGTTCAAAATGTGCAAACAACACACAAAAGAAACACTCTCACACACACAGAGACACACTAACAGTGATAATAGCTACTAAACACCTACTTTCCGCTGGCAGCACCAGTTATTAAAATGAACAGGCGAAAAAGATGCACAGAATACGCAGAAGCAGCAGCATCAGCACTAATATAAAACCACAAGACTGGCTTGGCTGGCTGGCTGGCTGGCTTATCTGTGGAGTGTGCGAGCAAACAGTTATTCATTTTAATAGTTGCATTTGCAGTCAACTTGGCTTGAAATACACATAGTTTTCCATTTAAGTTGGGCGCACGGAGCGTATGAGTTATGCTGTGTTGTGACTTAATGCAGTTTTCATACTGTTACAATAGCTCGAAGTAAGCACTTAAGTTGTGCAAAAGTTGTGATTTATTACTTAATATATAAAAGAGCATTAATCCTTGCAAACCAAAGTCTTAAATTATTAAGCATTGATCTTGTATTTAATTGAATTAATTTAAACCTGTCTTGTATTTATGCACTGTTCATTTTAAACGATTTTCATTTAATTAGACTTTCATTATTTATACCTTCCAACCAAAACACATCTATAAACTTTAAAACACATATATGCCAATTTCTGTTTGCAAATTCAACACTTTAAACACAAAAATGTAAACCGTCTTCAAAGTTACCCAAATCTATAGCCATCATTCAGCATTAATTCGCAGTGTCAATCTAGCGTCGTTTCAAGCATTTGATTTGACACAATTTGTTGGGAAAAATCTTCAAACAGACCGACCAAATGTGAGCTGCAAATGTTATAGAAGAAAAAAAAACGCAAAACTTGGCATTTAAATTTCTATTGCCAGTTGGCAGCTTGACAGCAGCAAAAATACAACTCGATAAACTGGTGGATAAACAAACAAACCAACGCTCTTTCGACAGTTTTGCAACTGTTAGGATTGCTGGTCTGCCTCTGCATTGATGAATGTTGATTTTGTGTACGACTCCCTGAGTAAACACAGTGCACACACGAAATGTTCCCAAAAATGTACCAAAAATGTTCAGCAAATGCTCTTAAAATTACACAGAGCCGGAGCTTCTGAACAGTTTGCTTTATTTTTTTATTCTATTTTTTTTTTTCGACATGTCTATTTTGACCGGGTTTATTCAAGGACAACGACAAGCAAACTGTGCTGCAATTTGTGTGTTGTCATTCTCGAAAAGCAGGCGAGATATATATTTGTCATCTGCGGTTGAGGTGCACATTTTTTAAGGGGGTATATTGGTTTGAAACGGATTTTCAAAAGCACAGAAATACACAAGCTTCCGTTAGGGCGGGGTAGAGACAACCCTTATCGGGTGGGATCGATATGTGGCATGTTTGGCAAGACGATTAACGATTTCATATTAGCTATCTTTTTCATGTGATATATCTGTATAGGATATCTGAATTTTATGCCGCAAACATTTTTAACTTGCAGTTGAGCTTGAAGCTGGTGGCTCGATTGCAACGAAGGACATGCGATGATAAATCGTCAGGTCAGGATGTAGGTCGGGTAGCTTACCATGAATCAAACGACCAGCATAGCTGAAGCATCCATCGATTTGGTCGGGGTCAGCAATTAAAAACACATATTTCATACATCAAATAAGCTACAAGCTGCAAATTGTAGACACAGTTGCACGCCTTTTGAAAAGGACTTGCCAGCCTGCCTGCTCTTGGGCTGTAGGCGGATAATTAAATTGCAGGACTAATTGGGTCTGAGCTATTTGGTGATGATGGAGCAGCCACAGCTGACATGCCTTTAATTATCCGCCAAGAAGACGAAACGGCTACAAGGAAACATGCGTCGAAGTGCGGCCAAGCTGCTTGGGAAGGGTGATAAAATCATTTCGACACGCGTTGCTTGTAGTAAAACCCAAAAAGAAAAGAAATGGACGGTGGCAGTCATGTAGCGACAGATGCGACAATGACACATGATTATCAGGCAAGGTTTCTCTGATTGTTGTTGTAGTTTGCCTGACCCGACCTGTATTGCCTTGGCCCCGGTCCACTCTCAGACCCATACACTTTTGGCCACGCTAGTACCTGTGCTACCTGTGCTGCCGTAGCAAAACATATTATAACATATAGCTCAGCATTAGGACGAGTTCGGGCTGTGCAGCTGCTGCTTGTTTGCCTGTTTAGCCACTGGGCAAGTTGGGCATGAGGCTGAGGCAGTGGCAGGGGCAGAGCTGCCATATTGTTGTTGTTGTTGCTCCTGTTGTAGTTGTATGTGGTTGCTGTCGCTGGTACGACACGAGCCATTATGCATGCGTATGATTAATGAGATCATGTTTCTGTTGATGTGCTCAGCCAAACATAGGAGCTCGAGCTGGACGAGCTGTGTGGACACAAACAGGTAAAGGTGCAGGCTTCTATGAGGCTAATAGCCTTTCAAGCCAACAGCACACAACATTGGCATTGGCTGCCAGATAAGCCACAGACAATATTGCTAACAGTCCTAATCAGTAATCAAATATTTCAATCAAGCATTAAGGTGCTCCCTCTGTGCACGGATTTGCTTTATAACTTTGGCTAACTTTGTGATTCAAAGGCTATATTTAGGGCAGTTCTTAGTGCTGCAATTATTTTTGTCTCTTTCCAACATATACAGATTGTTATTAGCAATCAGACTTGTCAACTATAAGTCTAAATTAGATCTTTCTCTCTCTCTAAGAGTGGCATTATATTATTTAATCTTGGTTCAACTAATGCTTATTGAAGCTTGGCTTATCATATTTATTTATTTATTTCAACCAATTGCTAAGTAAAATATTTATGCAGACTGGCATTATATTATTTAATCTTGGTTTAACTAATGCTTATTGAAGCGTAGCTTACCAAATTTATTTATCTATTTTTTATCTATCTCTTTGGTTGCATTTTAATTTAAGTCGACAAATCGCTTAGCAAAATATTTATGCAGAGTGGCATTATATTATTTAATCTTGGTTTATGCTTATTGAAGCTTAGCTTGCCAAATTTATTTATTTATTTTCTATCTATATCTTTCGCTGCATTTTACTTTAAATCAACAAATTGCTTAACAATATATGTATGCAGCACAATTGCTGCCAGTCCATTTGAGTGTCAATTTTATAGGCACAAGTGCAGCACTTCACAATTGTTTTGCAGTTGCCGATTGTCGCATTGTGGGCACACGGCACTGTGTAAATCCACTTTAATTTGGTTCGTTGGCCTCGTTCTACCCACCCACATCAAAAATGTATGACGCTTTCCCCAAAAATGCAACCGCCTGTCAAAAAAGATGAGAGCAGACACATACGCACACACATACGCACACACATACAGACACAGGCACATTTGGGTTAGCCATCCATCAAAAGAGCTGACAAAAATCGCTTTGCAAAAATTGTTGTTTGCCCACAGAATGTTCGGACCACGCTCCGTATGCGTTACGTGTTTGTCATGGAAACGCATAGCCGTTTATAATTATCTACGTAACATTTTAATAATTGTCATTTATTTTTAATTAACTATGGACAGCGCAGAGAATTTGGCAATTTGGTTTTTACCAAATTGACGCTTTGAACTTTTGCTCCAGCGGGTTTCCATATTTTTGGTCGCTGTTATTATTGCCGCTTTTGGAGTTGTCAGTTGACGCTTAACTGCACACAATAGAATTTAATTTATTACAGGCACTGTCTGTCTGTCTGCCTGGTATTTGGGGTCGCGCTGACATGCGATTTAGATTGATTGCCGCTCTGAGCCAAGAGAGATTAATTAATAAACGCATTGTCGACAGCACCGACAAATAAACACAAAAACTAATTTATAATTGTTTTTCTGCGCTGCTGCTGCTGCTGTTGCAAGCTGCAAATTGGCCACGGGCCACGCCCATCGCCCATCGCCCACCGTCCAAAAACCCATTCGCGTTCAGCGCTGGCCTTATAATTTATATTTTGCTCCTTTGCCTGCCGCTGACAACTTGTTTGACATTCATTAACTTGTCGCCAAGGTATCGCAGGCTTCCTTCCCATGAATGTCAAACAATTCTCGAAATTAATTTCATTTCATTGCGCATTTCAGCGTTTGCCTTGTTTATGGGACAAGTTTTTCGCTTTGCTATTTGGCTAAGCTGGCGCTTAAATAAAATGTCAAATATTGAAAAATCGCGTTGAGGGACAGAAATTAATTAACATTTCCCACCTCAGCACAACGATGCGGGCTCAACTGATGTTTGCTGTCAATCCATGGTGCGTATGATTAATATTTTCCAGGCAATAAGTGACCGGGTCGCACGTGCCTGGCATTTGGCCGAGCCAAAACAATGCCAGCCAGTTTTAAATTCAACGAGGCCACGCCCCCTCAGGCCCTCTGCTACGCACAGTGCACACTTGAGTGAAGTATCAGCCCCCGAAACTGGCCCCGCACCCGCCCCAGTCCTGCACATAAATCTCTCAAGTGTCACATAAAATTTCCGCACATGCACGGAATCAAAATGGAAAAAAGGGCAACAAAAAACTTATCAAAAAACACGAATTTCCCAATACAACGAAGTTCTTATACTCTTTAAAAAGAATATATGTAATGCAATTAATGAGGTACAAGCAAAAGGTATAAGCTGACAAACACTAAACTCGATTTAAGTCAAAAATTATGAATTTATTAATTATTTGAAATATAATTTTACTTTCACTTAATGCGTAAAGGGATTTAAAAGTATTAAACACATAATTTAAAGTGCTGCAGCTCACGTCAGTTGGCACAGTTAATATACTCTACAGTTAGGGCATAATCAGTGACTATAAGTAAACGAAATGGAATGGAAATGGTTAGAGAATGGTAAGGGTGGGGAGAGGGGGTAGGGGGTTGGTAACTGTAGTGTGCGCGGCACTCAGAGGCAGTAGTGCAATAAGTCAAGTTATCAAAGTTAATAATTCTTAATGTTAGTGCATAAATAAGACGAGGGCAATGAGGACTGACAGGCGTACAACAAGAGAGGACATGTCACTGACAATGCCCATAAAAGTATGCCACATGGCAGTCAAAACGCAGAACTTCAAATAAATACAAAGATGATATTTTAAATTTATGCAAAAGACAGATGAAAAAGAACCGATGTCGTAACAAGAACCAAAAAAAACTTCTTGGCTAATTTGCATAAAAAAATCGGTTAGCGGCAAACGAATCTCGATGTGTGTTTTGTGACTGTGTTTTGCGAGTGTGTTTTGCGAGTGTGTTTGGCGAGTGTGTGTTGTTTTTGTGTGTGTGTTCTTCATGTGTTCGGTGAGGCGGCAAATATGAAATTTGAAAGTGTTTATGCTGACATCGCGACATAAGAATATATAGGAATGAATGTATACACATCTGTATTTATACTCTGCCCCCCCACAGCTATACAAAATGTAGAAATGTTTGCTTTTATTTTGCCCAAGCCTCTGTGGTTGGCTAATAGCACACACACTTTGCTTAAAGCACTAAAGTATAAATGCCACTAAAACCCCAACAATAAAGCGCACAACGATCTATGCACATGTGTGCGTGTGTGTGTGTGTGTGTGTGTGTGTGTAAGCAAGTGTGAGTCCAAAAAAGAATGTGTCACTGACCATTGCCACAAGGTTAGCTTTGTGGTCAAGTTAACAGTTATCGGCTTTGGGTTTAGTTTTATGTCTTGCAGCACATATGTTGTTGCCCATTTTGGTAAGCCTTGCCTGTGGCAAAATATTTGGAATTATAATTTATTTGAATGCCAAATATATTGTTCCATGAATACGTTAAATTACGTGTTGTTATGAATTGGTATTTAATATATATATATTTAATGAGAAGCGAAAAGAAACGATTACGATTACGATAGATTAAATAATATGTTCACTTGAAATAAAAGTTACTAACAATTTTAAAACACAATTTTTCCACTCAACTTAATTGCTGTTTTAAAATATAATCGTCTACTTGTTACCGTCAACTCAAAGTCATAAGATTGTTTCTGTTCTCCACCGTGGAAATATAAAAGTTAAGTAGCCCCTAAAGCATTAAGATAATTAGCTCAGTTCGTGTCTAGCCTCAGTAAAAGGGATTTTTTTTAAGAAGTTGCTGCTCCCCCATAATCTGGTTACTTGTTAGGAACTTATACATTTAAGCCAGAAGGCACAATGCGTCAGAAAGTTCATTGTGCCACATTTCATTTGGCTAAAAGTGTGCGCCTGTTAGCCATAAATGATGGCCTCGAGCCAACCAAACGATTGCATCACTTTTCGACGCAAACACTGGACAAGACTTGAGAGAACACGTTGCAGTCAAGGATGCTGCAATTGTTAATGCTGTTAGCCACCCCAATTGGGAGTTGGATGAGTGGATGTGGGCAGGAGGGAGTTATAAATCGGCTCTCCAAGGTGATTATAAAGCCTTTTTTTTGCAGTTTGTTGTTGTTGTACGGTGAATTCTAGTGAAATGTGGGCAAGTCATATTTTGATTCTATTATTCAAAGTATCTTACAGTTGGCTGACTGAATCTCATTAAAAAATAAATCTATTTTTAGATACATTCTTTACGTTTTGTTATGTTTGTTGTTGCTGCTACTGCTGCTGGCAATCAGTTGGATTGCTGCTGTGCTGTGTCTGTCAGGTCGGTTTCACTTGTACAATTTTAGAATACTTTTAAGCTACATTTTTTTGTAGCTCTTTTATGCTCCTGCTGGCCTTTTATTGTGCCATTTGCCATTTGCCGTTTACATCGAATTGCTGAATTGTTCCAGCTACACCTACTGCAACACTGCAACCACCCCATCTCCCCCAGCCCCGCGCACGCTTTAAGCCATTACCCATTACCCGTTACCCGTTACCCATTACCCATTACCCATTGCGCTTGACAGGCCGCGTTAAAATCTCTGCTGACCGGAAACTAATTTGAAAATGTTATTCATTATGCATAGCATTTGCAATGGCTGGCATTTCTCGCGGACTTCCTGCCTCACTTTTTACAACAATTTTCTTCCTTTTCGCTGTTGTTATTATTACTATTCTTTTTCTTTTTTTTTTTTTTTTGTGCACAGTTTTTGTTGCAGTTTCGAGTGTGTGTGTAAAACTTTAAGGAGAAACTTTCGCACAGATTTTAACTGTCGGCTTGTTGTGAGTTTTAAGCAGATTGTTACTTAAAGCAGAATTACCGAATTGCGGTCGCCATTAGTTTTGAGTGGAAATTGCGCGAAAGTCCATTAGACGAGAAGTAGCTGCAAAAGACTATGCATATCCTTTTAAGAACTTAAAGTGAAGCACTGCCATTTCTTCATTTCTAGCGGAGAGCGTCTTGAGCAACTGAGTAAAGTACATAAATAATAAGTCGACAAATTAAGTTGACTGTCGCCGAAAGTAAAACAATACAGCCAAAGTCATACAACGTCCTCGGGAACTGGCAATGCAATGCTGCTGCAGGCAGACCAAGAAAACGGAAACCCGTTGAAACAATGACAGCCAAAATGCGGACAAGAATTTTTAGAAAGACAAAAGTCTGGCAACGGTTTTAAGGTCTTATGCCAAAACATATATATGTATATATACATATATTTATATATACCTAAGCGTATAGATAAAAATGGCATGAGTCGCATGGAACATGAACATAAATGGCACCCACAAGAGCTTCCGGCAGACATCCGCTTTAACAACTCTGTTATCCACAAACACACACACACACACACACACAAATGGAGACATGGATACATGGAATCAGCGACAATAAAATGCGCCCAGCACATTAGCAGCGGGTCTGAGTCGTGTGGCACTTTTGCTGGGCAACGTTTTTGTCATAAACCCATTAAAAGTCAAGGGCGAAATTCATGTTGCATGTTTACTCATGCACGCTTTTGCACATAAGCGAACACACACACACAAAGAGACACACACGCACTGAGGCAGACAGGCAGACAAGCAGATGTAGCAACAAAATACATAAACAAAAACAAGCATAAGCAACCGCCGCCTACAAAGTAGCTTTAATTAATGAAACTCATTAAAGAGATGCCAGCGAGCCAGCGAGCGCATAACGCATACCACACAAAGCACAAGTAGTCGCCCAGCATCCAGTACAGGCCAAATGCCAACCAGGCAGCAGCCTGAGTAGCACGCGTAGACATTCAGAGGCGCACGCTTTGACCTGCCACAATGCTTTGCCATACATTAGCTGGCCAAGACCAGGCCAGACCAGACTAGACCAACTTTTGGCCAGCTCGACGGTTCGCCCTCCATTAAGGCGTCGATGGTCCTCTGGCCTGCAGCCGAAGCTCATCAACGATTCTGCACGAGAGTCCATCCGAAACGAAGAGAGCCGAGCAGACGAGAGCGCACGCAAAGCTTTGCTGAGCGACAGTCTGGGGAAATATGGAAATTATGGTAAAGTTCAAGAACTCCGAAAAGTTGATTTTTATTCAAGCGGGGTTGCTGTTGACAAAGCAGTGCGGGAACTGCTTCAGCACAGCAAAGCAGTTGCCTTAATGTGTTTTACGGGTGTTATACAATAAGCAGTTTGCTCAGGCATCAGCAGAACCAATAATTAAATTATGAATAATTAAATATATAGTCATTAAAATGTAAATAGTATAGTGTGTATCCAGCAATGTGTACTTCATGTAAAGAAGCTGACTTTTACCTAATATGCAGATTTCCCTCGTTACGAATCAGTCTCATAATACTAAAGTCTACACTTATACAGAACTCTGACTCTTATACACGGTGTCTAGCAAGGGCTCAAGCCCCAAATATTTGCCGAAGACTCGAGTGTTATACAAAATATTAACTACAGCACAGTCTACACTTATACTTAACTCTGACCCTTATACTCGCTAGCATAGACTCAAACCACAAATATTTGCCAGTCTACACTTATACTTAACTCTGACTCTTATACGAGCTGCCTAGCAAACCACAAATATTTGCCGCAGACTCGAGTGTTATACAAAATATTAACTACAGCACAGTCTACACTTATACTTAACTCTGACCCTTATACTCGCTAGTATAGACTCAAACCACAAATATTTGCCAGTCTACACTTATACTTAACTCTGACTCTTATACGAGCTGCCTAGCAAACCACAAATATTTGCCGCTAGACTCGAGTGTTATACAAAATATTAGCTACAGCACAATATGCACTTTGTTAAAACTTGGGGAAAATATAAAAAAATTTAAATAATTAAAAATATGTAATTGAACACTCGCCAATGCGATTGCATTTTGTGTAAACAAATGAATAGCTACGTATACCATTAGGCTGCTTCATGCTTTTCTAGCCAATACACAAACCCACCAATTTCTGCCGCCAGAGTTGTTTTTATACCTATTTGTACACTTTTTCGCTCTCCTTGCACCCTCGCTCATTTGGACAAGCACACCTGTATGAATTTGGCTGCTCAATCACTCTCCGCTCTCGCTCTCTCTCTCTCTCTCTCTCAGACATGCGCCACTCGAGCTGTTGCTGCTGCTGCTGCCAGGACTAGGCCAACAGGCTGAGACAATAACGACCTGCTGGCTGCAGAGCAAGCAACAGCTTTGTCTGCTTCTGCCAGCGTCGACGTTTGACATTATCATGTTCGACAACAACAATAACAAGAAGAACAACAACAACAGAAAACCACCCCTTTCATGCCGCACCAGCCCTCTGTGCAAGGCACATTCAAAGCGCCAATCGACGCTGCCACATCCTGTGGCATACCCGGCACCTGCTGCGCCTCGAAACAAAAGCCATTTATTTAGAATGGCAGGCACAAAGCGGAAACACCAAGAAAATAGACAACATGTAATGCTGGCAAAGGGGGAACGAAGGGGTTGGGGTATTTCAATGTTGCCTTGACAACGGTTGATCAAAACAAAAGTTCAAGTTGAAAATTGTATAAAGTCCACATTTTTCCAGCTCCAGAAAGTAAATTCAAATCTTACAAACGCCATGCAATTGAAGTATTTGCGAACACTCTTAGAGGGGCAGGTGAGACTTAAGGGGTTATTTTGCATTTAATCTCCTCACGCTTTGCCTTTTCCAGGAGCAAATCCAACGCATTGCGGGTCTCGCCTGGTCGCCCAATCAGCAGAAATTGGCCATTGCCACCGCAGATCGTCATATTCTGCTCTATGATGACGCTGGCGAGCGGCGTGACAAGTTTAGCACCAAGCCGGCAAATGCTGCCAATGGCAAGAACTCCTATGTAATACGGGGTCTGGCATTCAGTCCGGACTCCACAAAGCTCGCCGTTGGCCAGAGCGATTGCATTGTGTACGTTTATAAGCTGGGCGAATCTTGGAACGACAAGAAGGTCATCTGCAACAAGTTTCCCCAGGCAGGCGCAGTCACCTCTCTCATTTGGTTGACCACCGGTGCTATTATATCAGGTAAGGAAAGACACGTCTCGATTACATCCAATTGTAGTCACTTTTTGTCATCCAGGACTCGAGGATGGCAAAGTGCGTGCCCTCCACTGCAAGAGTAACAAATCCCAGAGTCTCTATAGTGGCGACAGTATTTGCATCTCATTGGCGGCCAATACCAAGGGCAGTGGGTTTCTCAGCGGTCATAATGATGGCACCATCATACGCTATTACCTCACGGAGGAGGCCGCCGAACCACTGGGTCGTGTGGTACAGCATCCAGTGCCACCGTTTGCCCTGGCTTGGCCCCAAGGCGGCTTCTGTGCCGCTGGCTGCGATCAGCGTATAATTTTTTACGATAGTGTGGTGAGTACGGGACAATTAAGGGAGTCTTATGGAATAGGGGTAAAGGCACAACCACTGCTCCGTGTTCATGTGAAAGCTGGCAGATGGCCTGGTCGACACTTCTTCAAAACTCAGAAAATATGAGCATGTTTGTCTGTCTCTCCAGCTTTTTGTACTACAAGTTATTTCACTTATTTTTACTTCTCCATTATTCTCTCCCTTTTGAAGGGGCGTCAGCAGCGCTGCTTTGATTTCTCCCGCACTGAGGGGGAGCGGGAGTTCACCGTGGCTGCCTGCAGTCCCAATGGACAGGCTGTGGCCTTTGGCAGCTACGATCGCATACGGATATTTGCTTGGAGTCCGCGTCAGAGCGCTTGGAGCGAGAGCGCCAGCAAGGAGATTAGCTGCTTGTATACGCTTAGTGCACTGATCTGGAGACGGGATGGGGCACGTCTCGCCTTGGGATCGGTTAGTGGCGCTGTGTTGCTGTATGAGTCTGTGCTGAAGCGCACCATCTGGCAGGATAAGTTCGAGCTGATCTTTGTGGCGCCCAGTCAACTGCTGGTGCGTTTGCTGGCGGAGCCCACACAGCAGATGACCATCGAGTCACAGTTGGGATTGGAGATTGATGATGTGCGTATTATGGGCAAGGATAACTTTCTGATGGGTCGCACCGAGGAGTCACTGATCCTGTGCGATCTGACACGGAATCTGGTCAGCGAGGTGCCCTGGACGGCGTCTGGACGCCATGAGCGCTTCTACTTTGAGAATCCCAATGTGTGCCTGGTCTTCAATGTGGGCGAATTGAGCCTCGTCGAGTATGGCGACAATCGCATCCTCGGCTCCGTGCGCACTGAGTTCGTCAATCCTCACGTCATCTCCGTGCGCCTAAATGAGCGTGGAAATGGCCGCGATAACAAGAAGCTCGCCTTTCTGCTCGATGCCAAGACAATCTGTGTGGTGGATCTGGTCAGTCAGCTGGTCAGCGGTCAGATCAATCACGAGACAAAGATCGATTGGCTCGAACTGAGCGAAACGGCCCACAAGCTCCTCTTTCGCGACAAGAAGCTGCGCCTCATTCTCGTCGACAACTACACCGGGAAGAAGCAGACGCTGCTCAGCAACATCTCATTCGTCCAATGGGTGCCACAGAGCGACGTCGTCGTTGCCCAAAGCAACAGCAATCTTGCCATTTGGTACAACATCGACCTACCCGAGCACGTCACCATGCAGAGCATCCGCGGCGAGGCCATCGAAGTGCTGCGTGAGAATGTGAGTGCAACTCGAGTGTTAACTGTAATAAGATCAAAGACGGGTCCAAAGTTTCCCATTGCCATAACTTTGTCAAAACTGATTCTGCTATAAAAAACCAGGACTTTTAATAGTAGCTTGATTTCTAGCATAATACTAAATTTACAGTTGAAAACGGGATTCTATCTCGAAATCCATGCTAAAATTATATCCTCATAATGGGCTACTAGGGGTTAGAACATTCCTCAGTCTTAACTTTGTCAAATCTGAACCGATTTTGAAAAACCAGTGCTGCTTGGCAGTGGGTTGATCTCTAGAATAATACTACATCCGAAGTTTAAAACGAGTCTAGCCGAATTTTATAATATTGTCAAAAAGGTGTACATTAATAGAATCCCAATCCATTCTCTTTCTTTTACCAGGGACGCACTGTGGTGCGCACCCAGGATGGACCCAGTGAGCACAGTTATCAGCTGGACGAGGGCCTCGTGGAGTTTGGCACCGCTGTCAATGACAATGACTTTGGACGCGCTGTCCACTTTCTGGAGTCGCTGGGCGATAAGCCGGCTGCGAAGGCGATGTGGCACAATCTGGCCATCATATCGCTGGAGGAGGGTAATCTGCGTGTGGCGCAAAGATGCTACGCAGCTTTGGGGAACGTGTCCAAGACCTACTATCTGGCCGAGATGATCCAAGAGGCGGATGAGTTTGAGCGGACCACTGGCAATCCGGGCATACTCTGTCCCGAGGTGCGTGCCAAGCTGGCACTACTCGGCTCCGATTTGCGATCGGCGGAGCGCATCTATCTGGAGCAGGGGGACATTGAGGCGGCCTTGAATATGTACCAACAGTTGCGCATGTGGGATGAGGCCGTCGCTCTGGCGGAGAGACGAGGCTATGTTCGCTTGCCGGAGCTGCGACAGCAGCATATGGACTTTCTGCTGGAGACGGACCAGCAGGAGAAGGCCGGCCAGGTGCTAGAGGATGAGGGTGAACTGCAGCAGGCAATGGCACTGTTTCTCAAGGCCAACAAGCCAGCGCGAGCCGCACGCCTTGCCCTGAAGACCCCACCACTGCTGCAGGATGAGCAGCTAATGCTGCAGGTAACCGAAGGATTGGTGCACTCCGAGCTCTTCGAGCTGGCTGGTGATATAGCCCATCGACTGTCCCGACCGGAGGCAGCGTTGGCCCTCTATAGGAAGGGTGGAGCCTATGCGAGAGCTCTGGAACTGGCTCGTGTTGTGTCGCCACAGGAGGTTACATCACTGGAGGAGCAGTGGGGTGATTGGCTGGTGAGTCGCAAGCAGCTGGATGCATCCATTAATCACTACATCGAAGCGGGCGCCACACAAAAGGCTCTGGAGGCAGCTGTAGGCGCCAAGCAGTGGCGCAAAGCTGTCCAGATTGCCAAGGTGCTGGACGAACCGGAGCTGATACAACGATATGCATTGGATCTGTCCAAGCATTTGGCTTTTGCTGGCGATTTGGATGGCGCTGAGGATCTGCTGGTGCGCGCCAATCTTTACAAGGATGCCATTGAGCTGCTCAATCGACATGGCAAATGGGAGCGCGCCTATGTGCTCGGCGAGAAGTATCTAAAGACGGAGCAATTGCGCGAACTGTTTGTCCAGCTGGCCAGCAGCCTGGAGGAGCAGGCCAAGTACCGAGATGCTGAGAAGGTACTAATAGCTGTCAATGAACCGGATCTGGCCATCGCTATGTATAAGCGTCGCGAGCTATACGACTCGATGATCCGGCTAGTCGAACGCTATCACAAGGATCTGTTGGACAGCACACATCTGCATCTGGCCCGCCAGCTGGAGTCGCGTGGCAAGTTCAAGAATGCCGAGCTTCATTTCATTGCATCCGGCGACTGGAAGTCGGCGGTGCACATGTACTGCTCCACGTCACGCTGGGAGGATAGCTATCGGGTGGCCAAGCAGAAGGGCACCGATGGCGCCAGCCAACAGGTGGCCTACATGTGGGCCAAGTCCATGCCGGTAGAGAGCGCAGTGCGTTTGCTGAGCAAGCTGGGACTGCTGGACACAGCCGTGGGCTTTGCCTGTGACTCCGGACAGTTTGAGTTCGCCATGGAACTATGTCGCTTTGCGGGCAAGTCAACGGATGAGGTGCATCTGAAGATAGCCATGTCGCTGGAGGATGAGGGCAAGTTTGATGAGGCCGAGGCGGAGTTCCTGAAGGCACACAAGCCCAAGGAGGCGATACTGATGCATCAGCATGCCGGGGATTGGCCAGCAGCGCTCAATGTGGCCGAGCAGCATCTGCCGGATGCGGTCAACGAGGTGCTCATTGGCCAGGCATCGGCGGCACTGGAGACTCGCAACTATCAGGATTACGAGATGCTTCTGTTGCGCGCCCAGCGACCCGATCTCATCATCGAGCACTACAAACAGGAGTCGCTCTACGACGATGCCCTGCGCATTGCCGAGGAGCATTATCCGGCCGGATTGAATGATCTGCGCCGGCTCCAGGCCCAACAGCAGCGTGGCCAACTTCAGGGCGAGGATGCCAGTGGAGATTCGCGAGCCTATCTCCAGCGTGCAGCGGAGTTCGCCAAGCGGGAACAGTTCCGCAAGGCGGCCGAGTGCCTGATGCAGATCGATGCCAGCAATGCGGAGGATGCGGCAACGCTGGAGCGTGCTCTGCTCCGTGCCGCCGAGATAATCAATCAGTTTCTGGAGGGCAAGGATGCTCAGGAACTGGCGCAGGAACTGGGACCACGTCTGCTGGCCATCAAACAAATCGGACCTGCCGCTCAGCTATATCTGGCCGCAGATCTGCCCAAGCAGGCGGTGGATGTGTTCATCCGTGCCGAGCAATGGTCCAAAGCACGGCGCCTAGCCAAGGAGATCGATGCGGAGCTACTCGCCTATGTGGAGCAGCAGCAGAAATCGCGACTCAAGCACGAGGGCAATGTGGAGCAACTGGCAGATATTGATATCATTAGCGCCTTGGACATGCTGGCGGAGCAGGGCCAATGGCAGCGCTGCCTGGAGAAGGCCAAGCAGCTAAATACATCCGTGCTGCAGAAATATGTGGCTGCCTACGCGGCTCAACTCATACGGGAGGGTGACTGCATCAGCGCCTTGGGTCTCTATCTCAGCTATGGGGCACCACCCATTGAGGAGCACTTCAACATCTATACGCGAATAGCCCAGGATTGTCTGGCGCTGCGCGAGGAGCAGTCGGAGACCGGCGGCTTGTGGCAGCGTCTACGTAACTTTCTCCATGGACTCCTGCATGGACTGCGCAGCTCCGAGCACACTGAGTCCAAGTTTGCGGCCAGTGCGGAATTGTATCTGCTGATTGCCCACTATTACGCGACGCGTGCCGCTTGCCGTCAGGTGCCATCGCTGCAACCGGTGGCGGTGCGTTTATCTCTGGCCCTGCTGCGGCACACGGATGTGCTGCCGGTGGACAAGGGCTTCTACGAGGCGGGCATGGAGCTGAGGCAGGCGGGACGCGAAGCTGAGGCATTTGTCATGCTCAATCACTACTTGGACGTGTGCGAGGCCATTGAAGAGGGCTCCGGCAATCTGGTGGATCATTCCGATTTGACAGCCACCGATTTCCCGAGCTCCGTGCCACTGCCGGAGGACATCCACCTGAAGAACGAGCCCAGTCTGCACGAGGAGGTGCGCGAATGGGTGCTGGCCGTGAGCATGGATCAGCAGGTGGATCAACTGTTGCCCACCGATGATCGTGGCCTCTACGAGTCCAGTCTGGGTCCACAGGACAGAGCCTGCCTGCTCAGTGGGTATCCAGTACGTGGCCGCCAGCCAGTCACCTTTCATTCGTCCAACAATCAAGTGAATCGCGATGTGTGGAGCAAGTTCGCGGTGGCCGTTAAGATGGCACCTGGCAGTGGTGTGACCGATATTATTGGGTTTGTCGAGAAGTGGCAGGGAGTGGCCAACTATGTAATGCACTAAATTTTCTAACTGTCCCAATATGCATGCAATTAAATAAATATATGCTCTATTTAACCGTCAATAAGTGTATTAATTACAATCAACTGATTGATTATAAAATAATGCGACAAAAATTCACGTCCAGCGACGCCACGAATATAATATTTGAGTGTGTATTTTATGTAAGAATCAATTCAAGTGTAATCCTTCTGGAGCTGCTCGGTAACTGGAGTAGAATCATAGATGTATCGAATCTAATCAATGTAGCGTATTAAAGAGATCACCGGCTGAGGGTAGGGGCGCCAAGCCACCGGTCACATCTGGCAGCTGTGTCAGATCTGGTAGATTGGATAAATGATCGTGTATCTCTTTCTGCAGGCCCATCATCTTGGCCAGCTTCTTCTTGTGTTCCTGCAAATATACACAGAGCAGAGAAGAGCGAAGATTAGCCACGATGCACGACGCGACACTTTGCCGCACAGCGATTGGGAAAATGCAATTCGATTTTGGGGGAGAAACCAATTTGAACATTTAATGCAAAGCAAAAGTAAATTTCTAAGTATATAAACATTTGCCACACAACGTACATCCAATCGCAGCTCGGCCTGAGCGAGCAACTCCTTCTGTTCCGCCTGAAAGTCACGCAGCATGGCGGCCAGCTTGGTCCGCTCCTCCATCTCAGCAGAGAGACGCGCATTGTAATCGTTCAGCAAATCGACCGCCTCATTGACCTAAAAATCAGTTGGATTTACTAAATTGATTGTATTAATTGTAAACCAGTTATAGGCGCTGACCTGTTTGGCCAACACCTTGGCCTTGTCCTTATCCTCTAGTTTGGTAATGCAGCCAATTTCCGATATTTCCGGCGGCAGCTTGGCGATCCTTTCGCGCACCAGCGCATCACTTGACGCCGAGTTCTCAATACTGGTCAACGCTTTGATTAGCTCCTCGGGCTCGGGCGGTTCGCCCAGCGTCAAATAAGGCGGTGTGTGACCATTTTCCGCCTCAGCCGCAGGCGGCTCAACAACGCTGACA
The DNA here is from genome assembly GCA_035043785.1 of Drosophila planitibia. Lineage (NCBI taxonomy): Eukaryota > Metazoa > Arthropoda > Insecta > Diptera > Drosophilidae > Drosophila > Drosophila planitibia. Next base: position 1,569,270 of record JAWNMS010000023.1, read on the forward strand.
CTTTGATGATGCGAAGTTGCACGCGGCCTCTTCGATTTCGACTGCCGCTCCTCATGCTTGCGCTTCTCGCGCTTCTCAGACTTTTCCGATTTGCTGCCGCTGTTGCTGTTACTGCTACTTTTGTGGGGCACAGCTGATTCAGTGGTACCTTTGCTGTTGCTGTTGCTGGTGTTGGTGCTGCTGCTGCTGCCATTGCCGTTCGCATTAGCTGGGGCATCTTTTGCCTCACTGTTCATGCGTGCGCGATAATCAACAATGGTCTTTGGATCGTAGACACCTCGCTCCTTCCATATATTCAATATGCGCCCAAGACTACCGAGCAGCTTTTCCGAACTGCACGTTTCGCCAATGTGCGCAAAGACTTTGGGCAGCACATTGCTGAACTCCTTGCCGTATTCGGGTCCCTTCTTCTTGCTGTTCTGAATGACATCGTTGGCCAGGTACATAAAGGTTAACTTTTTGGGCTCCGGCACTATGAATAGATAGATAATGTTGCAGTGAGTGCTCATCCTTATTGTTTGCTGATTACGTACCATTTTGGAGTTCACGTTGCCAGGTCTGTACAATGACCGTGTGATGTTTTCGATGATGGATGAGCCATAAGGATAATGTTTGGATGCTCTGCTGGCTGGGGTTGAGTTCTGATAATTTCTTGAGTAGCGCCGATTCCGTAAAGGCTGACATTGCAGCGGCTCTGAAACGTGTTCTATTTCTATTTATATGCCGTTCTTTATTTTTTAGACGAAAGACGAAAAAAGGGACAGAAAAAACACACGGGCCGAAAAACAAAAATAATTCAGTCTTCTTCTTTTCGTGTGTTGATAACAGCGGCAAAAAAATTAACATTGGCTTTGACTGTTAAACAGCAGCGTATACAATATATTTTCTGAATGAACACATACTCGAATATCCGTGTTGCAGTATCATAAACACTTAATATTAATACAAAATAATCAATAATGAAGAATAGTTGCCCAGCAGATAGACAAATTTGAAATAAACAGCAGTTAACCAATCATAACAGCATGAGCATTAATGTTAAGTCTCGAAATTATCGATAAGTCAATTGATATCAGTCCACCAATTGGAGCTGCCAACTCAATGCACAGCACAGCGCTACCTGGTCCAATTTCTGCAGATTTTTGCGGAAGATGCGCGCGCATTTTTAAACTTAGATTTTAAAATAATTGGCATACACCAAAATGCAAGCAAATTAAATTCATAAAAATGAACTCTCATCCATTCCATCAAACATACAACCAACAAATATAATCAATCAGCAACAATAATAGGGCGAGCAAGCGTCCAACCTTTTCAACCAACACTTCACACCGATAAGCGAGCGGTTCCAACAAGAGTTAGGTGTGATTGAAATGCGTCGACACTCTTGTCTCAGTTGGTCGCAATACTTCAAGCGTGTTGGACGGAAAGGCGCAGTGTGATATAAACAGTGTGACACAGTGGTATAGCCGTAAAGCGTCTGCCGTAGCTGCAACCGTCGTCACTGGCAATCGACGTCGCTTATCAGCTTTGCCAAAGAGTAATTTGTGATACCTGTCCGTTTTGTATTGGCTTGTAGAGCGCAACGCGACGAGCTTAAGTGGTGTTAATTTTTATTAATTATTATCGTGTTTATTGCCAGCAACGAAAGTGAAGTGCGAATTACTTCAAGTGCTCTGTCCATTAGCCATTCCAGCAACAATAAATTACAACAGTCAAGAACAGCAGTTGCATTTTTGTTGTCCAGTTTGCAAATGCAAGCTCAGATAATGGTTAAGCAATTTTCAATTTCTCTATACATATATATATATGTGTGTGTGCGTATGTGTGTGTGTACATTGATAGACGAGTGTGTGATTTACAAACCATTAACGCTATCAACAACACATTAGACAAATTGCTAAATTAGCTGCCGCATTGTCGCGCAGTGCTCATATTGTACGATATACTTTTTTGTTTAAAGGCAATGAGCAGAATCAACCAAATATTATAGTATAGTACCATCCAATACTCGTACATATCCCAAATAGTCACGCTCTTTGCGCTCAGCCCGCTCAATAGATCGCCCTGCTGCCCTGATAAGCCCCCCTAACCCAATGCTTTAAAGTGTTTGTGTTTTCTTTTTGTTAAGTAGTGTTCTTTAAGATAGTTGGACTTGGGCTAGTCTGATCTGATTGCGGATAAAAAGTTTCGAAAGTGAATTCTTGCCATCAAAAATGTTGAGGACTTGAAACGATAACGAACACAATGAATTCAAAATATGATTCGGGCATGGAACACAATCGCGCACATCACTTCCGCTCCCATGTGGAGCACTTTCAAACGACGCTCAATGAAAAAAACTGGGAATGGTCTTATCTAGTGGCAAGTTACAATCATAACAACCTATCATAACCTAGATCATAAAGCTATACGATCCCAAATAGCGAAAATGCCGTAATCTGGAGCTGGAGGAGTCATATGATCTATATATGCGTCGATTGCGCATTGGATACCTATCGATCTTCATCTTCATTGAGCTACTGGTGGCCTTCACCCATGCCTTGCTGCTGCTGACCTCATCGGATCTTACAGATAGCTACATAGACATGGGCTGCTATATAATCAGCGGCTTACTCATTTGGCTAATACTCTCGGTGAACTTTCACAATGAGCTGATTAGCAAACATGGCTTTCTCATCTATGCCTCCTCCTGGATGGCCGTATCCGTCATGGTGCTAATGGGTGCGTTATTTTCACTCTCTCAACTTTATATTGCATTTACCTGTTTGCCTTTTTATATTAACCAGATATTGGCCTGAATATCTATCACGCTACTACCAGCAATGATATCTTAAATCCCATCTATGACGCCTATACCTTATATGCCATCTATATGTTTATGCCCATTCCCTATATCCTGCAACCTTTTATACTGGGCACAGCGGTTACCATCTGCTATATTATCAACTACAGTTTTGTGATCACTTCCAAGGAGGAAAACCAAATGCATAGCATATTAAAGTAAGAATAGTAAGATATATAAATCGATGTAAATCGATTAAAATTACATATTTTTGAATTAGCCACTTTAAAATACCCCATCAAATGATCTATAAAAATCATAAATTCTTATAAATATTACTTAGTTAAATTATTTGCAAATTAGAACCCCTTCTGTTGTACGAACATTTATCTATACTCTTCTTCTGGATGCTATTGTTCTAACTTGATTTCTTTCTTGATACTATCAATATATTTCTGTACCCGATAGTAAACCCTGAATAGTTTATTTTTTAATTTGAAAGTGCGTTTCTTTGATTACAGTGAAGCCATCTATTTGAGCTCCGTCAATTGTTTGGGCATCTTTTTCCGCCTGATGCGAGATATTGCGCTGCGCACCACATTCCTTGATCGGCGCCAGTACGTGGAGGAGAATCTGTTGCTGCGCTATGCACGAGATCAGGAGCGTAGTCTACTGCTGAGCATATTGCCCGCTCAGATTGCCGATCGATTGCAGGAGGATGTCCGGAATCGCATCGAGCGCTCCAAGCAACAGCATAAGCAACGAGCCGGCCTCGATCAGTGCATCAGAAACAACAGTCAGGCATTGAAGCGTTGGCGCCAACCTGATCGTGGGTTAGTATCCAATTCTATCCGACCTGAGTAATATATAAATGTGATTCCTCCTCTAATAACAGCACACTCTTTATTGAGCCGCACAAGGACGTGACCGTACTGTATGCGGATGTGGTAAATTATACATATCTGACCACAACGCTGGACGTGAAGAAGCTGGTGGAGGCACTGCACGATCTCTTCGTGCGTTTCGATATCGCCAGCGAGGAGTACAATGTGATGCGCATCAAATTCTTGGGTGACTGCTACTATTGCGTGGCTGGACTGGCCAGTCCCAATGAGGATCACGCCAAGTGCTGTGTCGATCTGGGACTGCGCATGATAAAGGACATACGCGACGTTAGGTGAGACATCCAATCCGCATCGCTCTCTCTCGCTCTCTAATTACTAATCTTCCATGCTTGCAGGGAGAAGCGACATTTGAATATTGACATGCGTATCGGTGTGCACTCCGGAGATGTGCTGTCCGGCGTGATAGGTGCTGCCAAATGGCAGTTTGATATTTGGTCCAAGGACGTGGACATTGCCAATCGACTGGAGGCGACTGGCGCCACGGGGCGTGTCCATGTCAGTCAGCAAACATTGCGTCTGCTCGATGGCGAGTATTTCTTTGAGGATGGCACGGAGAAGGCACGCGAGGATCCAGTGCTGCAGAAGCACGACATACGCACCTTTCTCATCAAGTCGTTGCGCGTGAGTAGCACTTCTACCACCAAAGCCAATTGCACAATTACACAGTGTCGAAAGTTATAGGCCCCCATGCATGATCCGCGTCGAGTGCAGCGCGAGCGGCAGGCCAGGAAGCTGAGCGAGGCCAGCAAGTCCAACTTCATGTACAACTCCACGCTGCAGCAATACAATCAAGTGCGCAACCAGGCCAAGCTGGAAATGTGCCGGGAGCTGGATAAAATGCCAATCGGTCGTATAAAGTAGATTAAAGCGAAAAAATTCCGCCTCATATCCTTCTCCAATAACTGCTCTACTTTTATCCAATTAGGATCACTAAAGTGTGTCGTCGCTCCACAAACCTAACCCAGGATGAAATCGAGGAGGAAACCTTTCGACGCAACATCAGCTCCTTTTGTTTGCTGTTTCGCATCCGCAGCTGGGAGCTGCAATATTTACAGGAACCGGATTTGATGTTCAAGTATAGCATAGCCCTTGCCTGGTTTGTCTACATGTGCATGCTGGCAATTCAGCTGCTTGGCAAGGAGTACGTACAACTACCACGTAAGATTTCCACTGAATATATGAAAATGGTCCACTTTTTGCTTGCAGTCCACGGTATCACTACTGGAGTATCGATGGCATTACGATCTTCTTGCTAAGCACTCTGCTGATCGTCTCCTGGTATAAAAAGCTGTGGATTATGTATGTCTCCGATGCGGAACAGTCGCTGCCTCAGTTCAAAATTAGTCGATTTCTCTATAGATCGTCTGACTTTATGCAACGCAATATTATCATACGCCTCCTTGTCTACTTTTTGGTTATTCTCTCGTATGGTGTTGTGGCGGCTATGCAGGTGGTGAGTCTGACTAACAAATGGGCGAAGAATCATTTTCAATGTGTTGAAGTTCATTACGGTTTCGTTTACTCATCGCTTATTTTAGAGAAGTTCTAATCAATTCCAATCAGGGCTGTCTGAATTCGTGTTTAACTATTAACTCAAAACTTCTTTCGCCCTTATAGTTAGACTGCGGAGTCAGTTCGGACGATGATGAATCAATGCCGATGGAGACTTATGAGGATCGCGTGCTATGCTTTCATCCCTGGGTAAGTGAAGACAAATTCAAAATATGTTCAATGATTACCAATAATTTATATTGTTTCATCAGATCCTGACCAACTGCATGACTCTGGTGATTGGCACATCCTTTCTATTCACGCGTGTTCCCTTCATCGTGAAGACCACTGTGGCGGTGTCCATCACTGTGGCTTATGCAGTGCTGGTGGTGTTTGAATTTGACTATATCTTTGCCACGAGTCCATCGACGAATGTGAATTTCAATGCAGAATATTCGCACATATTGCTCATCTTTATCACGTTGGGCATATTTCATTTGATGGAGCGCCAGACGGAGTTTATAGCCAAGGTGGATTACAAGTAAGTGGTTCAGCTTTCAAAGCCAGATTTGCCCCACTAAAATCAACAGCTTTTGGCAGCTGGAAGCGGCAACTGATGCAGAAACAGGATGATGCCCTCATCACCAATGACACCATTAAAGTGCTACTCGTCAATATTTTGCCCTCGCACGTGGGTAAGTCCGGAGTTTGTCTAAGTCTGGGATGAGATCTAAATTTTACTATTGGACTTTTTAGCGGACTTTTATTTATCCACGCAGCTGCAGAATGAGCTCTACTACGAGGAGTATGATAATGTGGCCGTTATGTTTGCCTCGATCAAAAACTTTGATACCGACAAAATAGGATTGCGTGTTCTCAACGAGATCATTTGTGATTTTGATGATGTGGTAAGAGTGGCAAACAATTATTACAGATTACAACACATTAATTTGTGTCACATTTCAGCTCAATAAATATTCGACCAGCATGCGCGTGGAGAAGATCAAGGTGGCCAACTGGACATATATGGCTGCCTGTGGCCTGGATGTCACCCGATCCGAGCAGGTGAATGCGCCGCAAGTGAAGTTTCGCAACGTCTCGCTAATGCCAAATGGACGACGGAGTCAGTATCGCAACTCCGGATCTGAGCAGATGCAGCGTGTGCCCTACGGCAATGGCAGCACCATCGCTCTGGATCTGGAGCGTGGCCAGTATGAGGGCAATGTAGTTAGTGGGACGCCGCGAGTGAGCTGCTCGGAGAACACCAGTGACAAGAGCAACGATGAGGTGGTCAAAATAATGGCAAATTTTGCCTTGGATCTGATGCGTGCGATGCGACGCTTTAATGCCGAGAATATGCAATCGGAATACGAGGGCAGCACCGATTATGGCATGCTCCGAATTGGCATCTCACATGGCAGGGCTATGGCCGGTGTGGTTGGCATATCGAAGCCACACTATGACATCTGGGGTAATCCAGTTAATATGGCCTCGCGCATGGACTCAACGGGTATGCCGGGCAAAATACAGGTGACAGAGAATACGGCACTGAAATTGCGCAAATTTAATATACAATGCAACTATCGGGGCAAGACTTTTGTCAAGGGGCGTGGCAATATACCCACCTATATACTTGGTACCGATGACGAATACGAAGGATTCCTGCCACATCAGCCTGACTCCATAACCTAGCAGAAAAAATCGATAATTTAAGTCTATTACAAAGTTTATATGTTCATATCTTGTAAATATTAAAGAAAAAACGCCAAGCTAACAAACTATTGATATAGTAAGATGTGGATTTAAATGTGATAAAATTAGAAATAGATATTAGTCGATGGCTTGTATAGAAATGGCAGTCAATTGTCCTGGATTATTCTGAGTTCGCTTCACAAACTCTTGTTGTGTAAAGTAAATGTCTGACTTACTGGCACAGCATTGAAAGTCAATTGAAAATTGTTTAACTATAGAAAAAACACATGAAACACATGATGGCACCTAAAAAAGATACTCATTGGATTGGATCAATTCATGCAAGTCCAATTGGAACTGTTCGGAGTTATACAAAAGACGGCGAATGGATAACAATGCTAATTAACTGGTTAATTAACAATTATCAATGCTAACCATTGAACTATCAAAACACGTCTGCAATGCTTTCTATCTGATCTCATTGAATGTGGTGATGATGGGATTTCGGATTTGCATGGAATACCATCTAAGACACCTGATATTAACTCGTCGTCAGCTGCTGCATCAGAGCTTTGTCCTAAAGGTGGTGCTCAGTACTCAGTTTCAGGTGATCAGTTCTGATTTATGATCGTATCCTCTAGGAAACCAAGGAGTAGAAGAAGGATATTGTATCGAAAATAGTACCAGCGGATATTGCACATTCACTGGACAACGAAATCCAAAAACGCATCGCGGATCAACTTCTCTGCAAGCGGTATATGAACCCAATGTTTCTATATAGTTTACTTTGTTGTTTATGTGGCTAGTACTTGCTGTGGTATTGCTATTGTGTCTGCTGGTGTTCTATACGAAAATTATTTTTCAACTAAGCCCAAACCCGCTTGAATATAAACCACAATTTATCTTAGATCGCTGGCTCTTCAAAATATCGGAGTTATGTGAAGAGAACCTCGCCATGCGAATCGGAATTTACTTCTTAGGCCTATTCTTAGTCTATATCTTGGCGTCATTTAATACGGTAACTATAACTTTATCTAGTTTATCATTGAGTAAATAATTTGTTAAGTTCTCCTAGAGGGCTCATCGTCAACATATTACCCAGCCATGTGGCTCGTTTGTTCTTGGAACATCCGAATGGCGAAGAGCTCTTCCACGAGAGCCAAAACAAGGTCTCTGTCATGCTTGCCACCATCGTGAATTTTGAGTGGGATAAGTGCGGATTGCGTGTGCTCAGTGAGTATATTTGTTACATTGATCATCTATTTTTTGACTACATGGGCGATTTTCAAGTGGAGAAGATCGAGGTCAAGGACTGGACATAAATGGCTGCTTGTGGCCTAAAAGTCGACCATTCAATGGAATTGCCATCGTGTAATAATCATACAGGTCACCAAAGAGACGGCTCAGACGTTGCATGGCTTTGACATCAAGTGCAACTATCGAGGCATGATGAATGTCGCCAGCGTGCGTGAGGTTTTCTCGTATCTGGTAGATCTGGATGGGCGGCTCAATATTCGGCATGTTGATAAGGAAGATTTGGATATTATTGACGGCTATTCAATGACAGACAAAGTTGTTAAACACAATTTCTAATTGGTGTAGATTACACTTTTTAACAGAAGGTAATCTGATAACAAGAAGTTATTTATATTGAATTTTATTTACGATATATTACATATACAACATATATATTTATAGATATACATACATTTGTATAATACAGAAGTTCTGGAGTAACATTACGTATAAACACATAAAATTTGAGAGCTTATTTTGTTGCCTGCCACACATACAGCATAGAATATATATGCTATAACTGTGTGTATCATTTATAAATTAAATATATTGTAAACATGCATTTCAACTCTAACAAAAACGAAAACGAATACGAAGCACCACACGGTTAAAATTATACTCTTTGTTTTGGGTATGTTACGATTTTGTGCACAGTTTTGAGCTTAAGTAATGCAATTGCAGCTGGTTTGGGGTACGGTTCGCAATAATTTACTCATTTGCCGCACCAGTGAGCAGAGCCGTGTCCTCGGGCAGCGGCTTGCGCTTATACGATGGCTCTGTGGCCAGGTAAACAACGAGAGCGCCAAAAATCACATAGAGCACACCTATAATGTTGGTCAGAACACCGGCAGCTGGCAGCGTGGAATAAGTGGCACCCCTACGAATAGAAGAGTATTAGACAAGTCATAAGCCAAGTGTACCAAATCACTTACAGAGAAAAGATGGCCTTCTCGGTGAGTCCCATTACGGCACTGGCAATGGCCAGAACGAATCCAAAGAGTCCAAAGTATACGTGCAGTGGCATCAGTGCAATCTTGTAAGTCTCCCGCATGCCTGGGACCAGAAAGGCCATGAATCCAGCAACATACTGCAGACAGAAGATGAGAACCGCCGACAGGCCCAGCCACGAGTGCAGCGAATACATATTGGGAATGGGCGGATCGTTCAAATTATGCGAATCGAAGACTGTCTTCAGGGCAATCACCGTCAGAACGAAGGCGGCCAAATGGATGCCGGCGTGGGTGAGCTTCAGGGTCTTCTTGCGTGTGGTGCGAAAACCACGATAAACGAGTATGGCTAAAAGTAGATGGCAGATAGCATGGAGTGCCACACAATTAGTTACACCTTTTCCGGCCAACGACTAGAATAGTTCTACTTCGACTTCGACTTCGACTTCCACTTACAATTGCCATACAGATAAATGAAGCCAATGGTCATGAAGAGCGGATGCCAATTGAACTCCTGCTTGGGATTGTCGGTGCCGCCGAGGCCGCCAAAGTGCTGCCCAATCCAGGTGCCCACCAGCACAATCATTGTGAGACCGCACAGCTGAGTGAGCACATAGAGCACCTTAAAGTTAATCAGCGCCGGATCCATATTGGACTTGTCGTTGTTGCCTATGTGCCAAAAATAGACAAAATTATGTAAACAAATTAATTAATAACACAAACAACATAAATACATTGTTCAAATACCCCTTTCCCCCAATTGCTTTTTTAATAACCTAATAATGTTTACAAATGCCTCAGTTTGAAATTAAATAGGCTCTTAGGGGAATTGCCTAGAAATACTCTATTAAACCACACATTTCACATGAAAATTTGATCCGTTTCGACTCAGTTACACAAGTTAAAAGTCTAGGCAGAGATTTATCTTAGATCCATTAACTTTGTCTACATCTTCAGAATCTTCTTATAATTAATGGCCACAAGCTTTAATGAATTAAAATTAAAAAAGCATTTGATGCACCCACATTTAATTAGCATATCTCTACGACATACGACCATTCATGCTCAGAATTGCATGCCGCATCAGATTTGACACAGTTACAGGCCTGAGAGGAGACTTCGTAATAAACTTGTAATTAGCTGCGCATTCTTACATGTTATGCTTTTCACGATCCATTAATTAGAATCTTAATCATCAGTGCGTACCAATTGACCCGCTGTGTTTTTGCCATAGCTGACACATGATATCATAGCCATAGCCATAGCCATTCATTTGACTTTAAGGCTTACTCGAATCGATTCAAGACACACGAGAACCCAATCATGCAACGGCAACAAGTTGTATGTAATTTCAGCGATCTTACGATAAACACAGCCTCGTTTAACCGCGACGCCGGCCATCTGAGATCTCTAAACAAAATAAAAACAACAACAACAAAAGCAGCCTGCACACTATTAAACTAAATATAATATATACATGTAGAGTAATAATAATCTTGCGATTATTAAACATAAGCAGTGTCGTGTAGACGATCTGAGATTCTTATGTAAAAATGGTAATTGTTTGTCGAATATTATGAGATGAGGAGAGCAGTACCAGGGTCTAAATTACTAGCCTCTTATCAGCAGCACTGCATGTAAACATTGTCACGCAGCCACCACTCGACAATATTCTTCGGTGGTAGCAAATGATAGCAAATCGCTTTTAATAGCATTGCTCATTCATGTATCTATTGTTTGATGTTGGTGCGGGCAGAGAGCGACGAAGAACGAAGACAACAATAACAAAAAAGAAAAGTAAATTGCAAATGAATTAAAATTTTCAGCGTTTCTCTGATAAATTGAAGTGTTTACAATCGTGTACAAAACAGAGTGCCAACACATACATTCGAACTAATGCTTATAAAAGGTGTCGAAGACGGGTGGTTTCCATGTGGAAAGATAACTCTCAGAACAGCGTCGAATAAGTATGCAATCTGAAGAAAGTCATAGCTAACAAAATGTAAGACATTTTATTTTTTTTGCTTAGAAATGAGTACGAAAAACGTGGCAAAATGAATTTTGATATATGGAAAATTAGAATAATATAGAAACTAGACTAATATCAGCCAGCTAAAGAAGAACTTCATGCCCCCTTGAGGGGCATAAAAAGCCGTTGCAGATAACAATCATTTATCAGCCGCTTTAATTACAGTTATAATCAAATGCAAATAGGTGAATTTGTTTAACAAGTGAAGCAAATTGCAAATGAAGTTACGAATACGCCAAGAAATGTGGCAGTGTGATCTTTATTGTGGCACGTGCCTCATTTAACCGCAACAAACAAACAAACAAGCAAAACAATAAATTTCGGGGCTCCAAATTTTTGGGCAATAAAATTAAAAACCAAATACTAATGATGATTAAAGTGTTTATTATAATTAATAGATTGTTAGTTAAGCAGGCGTGCTGCAGTTTTGTTTTCATTGTTGCTGTTGTTGTTTGGTGTTTGGTGGCCAGCAAAGCGTTGCAACAGATCGTGCGCAAAATTTGGAGGTAATGGGCTAAAGAAAAGTAAAAAAAAAGAAACGACAAGCAATAAAAATAAATAATCCACGTAAAAAGTAAAAATTTTCTGAAGATGCGACTACGATGACTTTGGAAAAGCGTTAAGGCTAAAGAAAAATAAATAAAGCAACGCGCACAAAACACACACATAACAACAAAATGCTGAAAAACTAAAGTGAAATTTCGATTTGGTGCGAATGAAGTTGATGACTCTGCAGACACAGACAGAGAGAGAGAGCAAGAGAGAGAGAGAGAGAGAGAGAAGGAGGGGGAGGGCGAGTTAGAGCAAGAGGCAAGAGGGGAGTGAGGAAAGCAGCCGCAAAAAGGAGGATCAGCAATAGTAACGGTCGCTCTCTCTCTCTCTCTCTCTCTTCTCTCTCTCTCACTATCTATTTGCTTTGCCTTTCTTTCTGCCTTTCTATACTTGTCCGTCCTGTTAAAAAAAAACTTTTACTAATGCGAAACTAAAATGTTGAGCTTTAAAACCAAAGCCATATCTGCATTTGTTGTTGCTGTTGTTGTTGTCTTTGTACCTTTATTAGTGGCCGCTTCGACGGCAGCATTTGTTGGCTGCACTTGTTCTGCTATTGTTGCCAGAGTTGCTGTTGCCGCCACTGGTTGCGGTTTTGGCTGCTCAGTCGCCTTGCAAATATTATCGCCATTTGTTGTTTTTGCTGGTGCTGGTGCTGGTGCTGTTGCTGCTGCTGGTTTTACCTCAACCACAGCAACAGGCACCGCTTTGACTTCGATTGTGGTCGTTGTCATTGTGGCTGTCGCCTGCTCAACATCCATATCGTTAGACATTGGGGTGTTCTTTTTATTGAGTTGAAAATCAATACACGATTTGCCGGCTAATTGTCCAGTTTTAATTTGCATGCAATGCTGAATTTGAATTAAACTCTGAGAGACACAACAAACACAACGCAACGCGATGCAGATCTACATACAACCGAGCACCTCAAAGTGCAATGCGCAACTGAATTTAAAATTTAAGCTTCAAAACAGCAGAGCAGCAGCAGAGCAGAGAGCAGTAGGAGCAGAGTAGCAGAGCAGTTGCAGAGTAGCAGAGCAGTTGCAGAGTAGCAGCCGCTGCGTCGCTTAGAGCTTTAGCAACAACAAATGACTCGCATGCGATAAAGCTTTAAATGGTTTTTCGTATATGCGGCGGACATAAGGTCTGTTAATTATTACCCTAATTGCTTAAATTTTTGTATGCACATTTAAGAGTGGTTTGTGTTCGCTATTGGCTAATATAAATTGGCAAACAATTGGCTAGCAAATTGGCAACCTTGTTGTCAGTGTTATTGTTAGTATGCAAGGCAGGGAATTTGCGCATTCCTTTCGCCTCTATTGATTGGGATTTTGTTCTGAGCTGCATTTCAATTGACGCGTCAGCATGTTAATAACATGTTCTATTCTGCATAATAATTGCACACTGCTGGTAATACTCCACCCCCTCCACAGCACACCCACCCACAACTACGACTTACCCAGTGAAAAGAGCATCGCCACAGTTTTTCTCCTTTTGTTGCTGCTGTTATTTGTTATGAATTTTAAGTGACTTTAAAACTTTTATTAAGCTAAAATATTAAACTTGCAAAGCAGTTGCAACTTTTCTTAATTTTTTTAGCAGCTGCCTTGCCTTAACTTGTTGAGCAGATAACGGTATTTGCAGGATTGCGGCTGCTGTGCTTTGGTATATCAATTTAAGCTCCTCGTCCATATGGAAGCAGCGAAAATATCTGCAAAGGCAGCGACGCCCCCACACTTTCCCCTCAAAAGCACCGCTGGCAGTCAACTCATAAAAAGTTCTCTTGCCAAAGCTTTTGGTATCTAATACTAACAAACGACCCCAGACACACACACATGGCTAACCACTTGTTGGACTCATTCCTTTGTTTATTTTGGCGATTCTTAAACATGGCTTCATACTACGAAGAATACTTACGGTTTATGTGTGTCAATCAGTTGAGAAACTTAGTAAACACTATAATATTTTAATAACAAGAGACAGGCAAAATCAAAAAGCAGCCGAGGAGACCCGAATTTCACCACAACTGAACTGATCGAAAAAACCACAATAAAAGCGACAGCATCGCAACGTCAGCGCCTCTGTCAGCGGCATCAGCAACAAAAGCAATCAAAAGCAAATATGACCAAACAAATAAAGCAGACTGCTTGCCAGAGTCAGTGACCGGTTATCGGAAGCTGTAATCATACGGGAAACATGGCATATTTAACGGGTTATTCAAGGTTGCACTTCACCTTAAGCCGATTAGTAATCGATCCACATGGCCCTACATTTTTCCCATTCATATTATTGTTTACTCATTTGGAAAAGGCGACAGTGTCGAATATCAGCTGGCCATAGAGATGAACGATACTTACTCGGACCTGTATCGCGAAATTCAAGTTGATATCGCTTGTGCGACAATCGATAGGTCGATATCTCGAAAGCTCTAACATCACCAACAACAAGCAACAATAAAAACTACACTTGAATTTTATTTTTAATTTATTTCAACTAAATGCAACATGCTCTCCAATCTAATTGTGACCAATCAAAAGGTCGTACTAATAATTGGTAAGTAAAGTTAGGCAACTATTGGCAAAAGCAATCAAAGAACTTGTTATTTCACAATCGCAGATCAACTGAATCGCGAACGAATCGCGCTGAAGTTCATTGACAGCCTGCTGCACGAGCAGGGCGAGAGCGACGAAGTGAAGTCGTTGCCAATTGGCACGCAACTCAAGCACGTGGCCAGCTTTGAGACCTTGTTGGACGAATGCAGCATCAGCAGCAGCAACAACAATAACAACAACATCAGCAAAACCAATCCAACGAAGGCAATCACAAAGAGTGGCTGCAACATCATACTGCCAACGCTGGCCGATCTTCTGTGCTATCAGACACCTGCCTACATCTTTGATTTTCTCAATCGTCTGCGCCGCTCCGAACATGTGCGTCGCGTGTTCTTGTGGGCATCGCCACAATACCTGCAACATCCCGATGCCGACTACATTCTAGCCGGCTGTGAGTACCTGGCGGAGTTGGTGCTGCGCCTGGAGACAGATACAACGCTGTCGCTGATAACGCGCAAGCCTGGGGCGGCGTCAGCAACAAACGCTTCACGTGCCAAGTCAGCAAGACTGAGTTCCAAGTGACGCCGCTCACGGATGCCGCTGATGCTAGTGCTTCAGCTGCCGCCTTGAAAATCCAGGATGACGGCGTTCCAGCTTCTGATCCCGGTGGCACCTTTAAGATCGAACTGGATGAGGATGAAGTTGTGGCGCGCAATGCGCTCACATTGCCATATGAACGGTGAGTTGAAGCAGCTTCCTAAAAATCTATTCCTTATAATCAATCATTTGCAGCATCAGCGAAGCGACTAAGGGCAACATCATTTATACGCCCGATGCCGATGATGATTTCGATGATGAGGATCCGGATGAGGATCTGTTGATCTAGAAATGTGCTCGCACACCAAACGGCAGTACAAATGGCCTTGGCTTTAAATATTTAAGTCTAACATACAAAAATATACAAAAAAATAGAAAGAAAAAATAGGAACAAGAACAAGAAAAAACCTGTAAGCGAGCTCAACAATTGAAATTCCAATTCCGGCCAAAATGAAAACGATTAATGAATCTTTGTAGTTGCATAGTTCAAAATTTATATACTACAATGCTATATGTGTCCAGTGTTACAATTGCATCGCATAGTTACTTAAAACCTAACAATTTGTTTGTAATACTTTTTATTTCTTTTTGTAAAACATTCATCATTCATTCATCAATCGCGAACTGTTCGAGTTCGAATCTCATTCTCATTTTACATACATGTTACATATATCACAACATTCTATAAGAAGAAAAAACATTTTAAGGTGCGTTAAATATGTTAAATTTGAAATCGGAGTTTAGTTCGAAATACACGCAGATTACACAGAATATATTCAAGAAACACTTAAGATTAAAGAGGCAAAGCCGCAGCTTCGATGCCATTGCATAGCTCGTTGAGTGAACTCAATTATTTTTGGGACTATCCTATATTAAAGAAAAGTAATTCTCCTATCTACTTGAAACTTGTATAGTACAAAGTGTCTGATCTGAATTCCAGTTTCACTTTCCTCTCTACAAATGCATAGGACTTATAATATTTCGGATATTATGCAATTTTCTCATGTATTGTAATACTGAAAACTATTATTATTATTATGTATTGCAACGCTTCCAGTTTTGTGTGCGTTGAGCAGAATATTGCTGAAATCGTTAGTTTAAAATTTTAATTGGAGCTCTGAGAGATAAAAGTATTAATTTATACGATTCAAATACAGATGGTTAAAAACACACACACACAGAAATAGAGAGAAAGACATTCACAAACTATTTACACAACATAATTAACAACAAAAATTGATCAATGGTAGCGGTTTCTAAATGGCTATACTCCTAATGACTTTGGCCTCCACTCCGCTCCTCTCCACTGCCCTCCGGTTAGCGCTTGAGCAGCGCATCCATATCGCTCTTGGGGTCCATGGCCAGTGAGCTCCAAGCGGTGTCTCGACACAGTGGCAGATCTTGCAGCACATTAATCCCACTCACAATGCACGTTTCGCGCAGCTGAAAGAATTTCCCAACCAACCCATCGATGCGACTGTGCAGCTCCTGGCCAACTAGATCCGCATTGGCCAACGCCTCTTGGCGTAGGGCAAAGACATCGCTATCCGTGTGCAGATGCTGCTGCCACTCCACGGGCAACTCAAAGTCCTCGGGCAGTGAGAGACCCAGGCCACCGTTTTGGGCGCGTGCCGCTGCCACAGTTTCCAGTGGCGCCCCATTCTCATAGGCCAGCGGAGCGATCAGAAACTTGAGCTGTGCATAGATGGAAGTGCGTCCAATTAGCTTGGCCGTCCAGATGCCCGGCGTTAGCGGTCGCTTGAGCAGCGTTTTCGAGTGATTGATCACATCGATTTGGGCCTCCTCCACGTGCAGCTCATTGAAGTCCTGCAGTCGACCCAGTGGGTCCAGCCACAGCAGCGTCAAGTTGTACGAGTGCGAGACATCTGGTGAGGCAGCAACTCCCTGATATGTATAGCTGAGCAGCAGTTCACTTTGCGGCCCCAGCAGCTTGGCGAAGTTGCGCGCCACCTGCTCCTTCTGATCAAAGTCCGTGGAGACCTCAAAGTTGCGCAATCGCTTGCTGAAGCGAGCATTTCTCGCCACCTTGCCATGCTGTACCGGACGCACGCGCGTCTCCATCTGCAGCTCCCTGGAGTCGTTGCGACGCAACAAATTGTAGCGCAGCAGGAAACCCTTGTACTGATCCCTATGCAGATAGTGGGTCAGCTCCAGCAGCTCGATGGGTTGCAGCTTAAACTGTTGCGCCACATGCCGCACGAGACTGTCACCCACGGTACGGGCCAGATCATCGCCAGCGCCGTGCTTGTCCTCATGATGGTACAGCGATTGCCAGTAGCCATGCAGATTGGCATATTCGCTGGTGTACGGTCCGTACAGCCATTCCTCCAGCTGCAGCAGCACCGCCTGATTGATAATCGGCTCGAATTTGCGGGCAAAGAACAACGATTTCTGCTCCGTCGCCAGCAGACGTGCCCAATCCTCCGGCTTGAAGTCGTTGGGGCTGCAACCACACCAGTCCACCACATGCTTGTATTGGCACTTACACCCCTGCTTGCGTTTCCAGTTCGTCACGTGCAGATTGTTGTCCACATAGCTGTGGCAGTGCTGCGTATTCCGCAGCACCGTATGGAAGAAGGACTCCGCCGGCAAAAGCGTGTGTCGAAACAGCTGCAACAACGCCAGCAACAGTTTATCCTCCTTCGCCGGATGCGTCACGTAGCTGACAAACGGACGGGAAAGCGCCACCCAATCGCTGCCGCCGTCCACCTGTATCCCAGCGGGCAGTTTGCGATCCCCGATGCGCCACATGTGCGTGTCGCACTCGACGAACGTCTTGTCCAGTCCCTGCTTCTGGATGAAACGCTGCGTCTCCCGGCCATGGCCCTTGACAAAGTTACGTCCTCGATTCGCGCTCATGAACTCCACCAGCTTATCCAGCGTCTTGACGGGAAAATCACTCTCACTCAAATTGATGACAAAGTCCCAGGGCCAGTGCGACTGCAGCAGATCCTGCATGCACTGCATCAGCATGGTCAGCAACGAGGCACCGCCCCAAATTGTCGAGAAGCGTTTCCGTGCCAGACGTATATTGGGAAACTTCGGCTCCAGCTCCAGCAATTGACGATACAGATAATCCTGACGCTGTAAACGGGTGAGTAAATAAATTAATTAAGATTTGCTATTTGAGCTCTGCGTTAACAAAAGAACTACTATCTATATATCAAGTCTTATTTAATTGGGTAAGGATCTGTTAGCTTTTAAGATGTTCAGATAAGGATTGGTAAATTATAGCAGACACTATCTGATGTTGACTGGAACAGGTGCTTATCTTCGATTACATACATATCTATATTATATCTTATGCAACTGTGTAACAAATAGTTAATGCTTATCTGCAGCTAATTATTTAATTGAAACGTTTGTTTGGTTTCTGTTTAGTTTGCAGTCTTCAACGGAATATTTGCTGGCACAGCAGCAGCGAGGCGTCAAATTCCGCTTAATTAGCACAAGTTGTGAAGCTCATTGCTCGCTTTAATTGTAAAATCCGGTCGTTTCTGCCACTTCCTCTCACTCTCCCATACTCACCGCATCCACGTGTATGTAGTAGACATGCTGGGGGGCATAGAGTGCTCGGAGCAGTCGATGAACCTGGCGCAATGCGCGGCCGTTCAACGTCAGCAAAAATGCAATGCGGACACGCTGCTCATCCCCCGGCGCCGGACTGCTGGCCGCCAGTTGGGCAGTGAACTCTGAAAAATGAATGAGCTATTAGATGAGATCAGCTCAGTTTGGATTTGCACTCACTGGCAATGCCCGTTTCGTAGACATTCATCGCATAGAAGCCGCCGCAGATCTCCTTAGCGTTGCCCACACATTTCATGTTGCAGCTGGAGTCGGGCAGCTTGGCCGAGCTGGGCGGCGCATCGAAACCGCAGAAGCATTCGCGGGCATATTGGACGCCCGCATACGGATAGCCCGATTGCAGGCAGAGTTCGACGCAGCCGCTGGGGGAATTGGCTGTCTTAAAGCTGGTAAAGTAGCCGGCGAGCAGGCGTGCATCCTTCTCGTCGCGATAGCAACCCAGGGATACGTTGGCCGTATGATTGCCCGCCGGGCAGCTGCTGTGCAGGTGTGTGGCATAGAAGCGCCCCGCTTGAATGGCACAGGCGATGCGGGCGATATGTTGACGGCAGTCTTTCGTTTTGGCACGCTGCAGTGCCGAGATTGCTTCCTTGGCACTGATAACACAATCGGGCTCGAAGCCCAGTTCCTCCGCCGTGAGGCGAAAACTCTTGCTGCTCTCCGGTGGCGCCTTTACTGGCTCCGCTGCCGATGGAGCCGCAGCCTCGTGAACGTCTCGCTGGTTGCGTTGCAGTGCGCCCGCCAAATCAATGTCCACAGATTTGTAGGCGAGAAACAGCTGAATGGCAATGATGAAGAGAAGTATTACGAAGAAGGCGCGATAGCGTCGCAGCCATCGCACCGAGAGAGAACTCGGCGACTCCATGGCCATCTGTGGCCTGTTCTGTTGCTGACCCGTCGTTCGCTTGAAATGCTTGTGGCGCTACTCGTGCTACGGCTGCGATGCAGTGGCATGTCCAGCGTTTCTTTGGTTCTCCTTGCGAGCAGCCGTTCGCTTGACTGACACGTGCGGGGAGTATTGATTGCGAGCGATTAAATTAAGTGCATTTCACTTAAAGCACTCCCGCATTTTACTGATACAATGCTGATATCGTATGCATTTATCGATATTTACAAACAATATTTACGGTATTCAACTGTTGGCGGTATTCCCACAAGCGAATAAAGTAAGCAAACTATTAAAATTATAATTCAGGTGGTTTTAAGTGGCAGCCGTAAATAAAAACTGTCATTTAATGTCAAAAAAATTAACTGACCACAGAAATCAAAAACTAATTTCAATTAAAAGACGCTGAAATAAAGTACCAGTTATTGGTATAAGTGTACCAAATGTGGCGACAGCCGGCAATCACCAGTGTGACCATACTCAATTAATACATATTTTACCCTTAGAGGTTTGGAAATCATCAAAATAATAAAAAACAAAACAAGTCGAGTAGCCTTTGTCACAAAAAATATATGTGCACAAATACAACGTATAACTTGTTTAGGATTGATTTAGTAAATTGTACCCACTTCCAGGATCTGCATACTAGCCTCTAAGCCAAGAAGATAACAAGAATTGTTCACAAAGAGAAAAAAAATGGTTGATCCGAACCGTAAAATCAATCGACTTTCGGACAAGGACACAAGTTTCCTGGACGAGTGCGAGGCGGAGTTCTCATTGCGCTACACAACGGACGATGTCGAATTTATGGCACATTGTGCTAAGGCAGATCCCGAGCCGCCCCTAGTTGAGAACTGGATGGGTGGAGGAGGTGGCGGCGGCGGAGGAGGAGGAGGAGGAGACAGGACAGGTGCCGGTTTCTCTGGCCAGTATAATAATCGCTATAATGGCGGTCAGCGGCGAGGAGGCGGCGATCGTGGCTGGCAAAGACGCGGTGGCTACAACCATTACAAAGATCGAGGCTTCAGAGGTGACTAATGGGAAATTGAGTGGAATTCAGTTGAAATTTGCTTCTTTTTTCAGATAATCGTCGCAATCGCAATGAGCCTTATCAGCGCAGGGAACGAGGTGGCGGCGGAGGCGATTTCAATTCAGAGCGTAACTTTGAGCATAGGAATCGCAATCAGAATGAGCCAGCAGCACCACAAGGCGGTTCCCCCATGAAGGTCCGGCGTGACTATGGCAACTTTGTGCCAGCGTCCAAAGATTAGTGTTTAGCTGCAACTGGTCCACTTGGTTATCATTATAAGCAACACACACACATGAATATATTTTTAGGTGTATATTTCGAGTTGAATGCATAAAATGTTGACTGTATTCTTAATTTATAGCTGATGTGTTTTGCTCCTAGACAGCTGACTCGGACAGATCCTTGGGCTTATCATCGGCGGCTGGCGCTGTGGACATGCCCACGCCCATGGCATTGATTAGGTTGGAAACGGGTCCAGCGCCGCCCATCTGTGACTTGTAGCTGTCCATCATGTTGCGCAGCGTGTTCAAATTGATGTTGATCGGCTCAAAGTCCTCGATGTCATCGAAATCATCCTCGGCCGCGTGGAGAGGCGAGGTGTTGTTGCTAGTCCCACTCTTGCCGTGGAAGGATTTGCCCACCGTGGTCTGGGCTAGCTCGCGATCCATTTGCTCCATATACGCCTTGATGTTGCGATCCAATCGATAACTATCATCGCCGCCACTGGCACTGGCGCTGGACAACGCATCGAAATTGCGCTGCAAATCCTCCTCATCCGCGTAGTCACTCATATCGGAATTGGAGTCCCAGTTGTCCTCGGGTATCACAAAGTCCAGAAAGTTGCGTACATGAGTGCTGTCCTGTTCATCCGACTGGATGAGGGAGTTGCGATGACAAGCCTTGCGCATCGAGGCGTTCTTCTTCACCTTGGCTGCATGGCTGCTCGAAGCACTCGATGCTGGCTTCGCCTTCGGCGGCGGTGGCTCATCATCGTCCGAGTCCAGCTCATCGTTGCCGGCTTCGCCCGGCATTTCAATGCCCTCAAAATTGGACTGTTGATCCAAGAATTGCGAGAGATGCTTTGTAAATTCGGCAGCATTCATATCGCCATTGGGATTGTATAGCTTTTGGGGTCCATAACGTTGCTGCAGCATGGCATCCAGGTCCTCGGCACTGATGTTCAGCCAATCATCTGCATCGCTGGGCAGCAGATTGTTCTCCTCGTCGCGCAACTGTTCCGCGGCGCTGCTTTCACCCGTGTGGAGTAGTAGATCGACGATCTCGGCTCCCACCAGCGGCGCAGTGCGAAAACGTGCCTGGTTGCACTTGAAGTACTCCTTGGCAGTGGCCAGCAGACGCACATACTCCGCACTGCCCTCAACGTTGTCCCGAAAGTAGCCCTTCGACTGCAGACTACGAAAATAGGCACGCCAGGCGGGTGACTTCTCGTCCGCCTCGTCGCCCGCACGCTTCGCCTGACTGGCCAGTATCTCCAGGCCGCTGGCAAGCTTAACGCCCAGCAGCTGTTCCTTGTGGGCCTCCGGTTGGGCCACAGCGTCCGTCAGCTGCCAGCCCAGACGCCGCTCCGGCGTATACTGGTTGTGCATCAGCATCGCATACAGACAACGAGTGAAGGCGACATTTGTGCGCTTGCGCGGCGACTCCGGCGGAAAATAGCGCATCGTACGCAGTGCCTTTGTGTCCAATGAGTCGCGTTCGCAGAAGGCGCGCACAGCCGATGCCACCAGACCGGGTCGCTGCTTGAGCAACTGGGCCGCATTCTGTGGCAACTGCACAATCTGACGATGAATCGACGCATGCGGCTTTGCCGCCAGAAACTCCTGCAAACGCGAATCAATGCAATTTTGTATATCGCGAGAGCAGCGAAAAAGCGTGGGATTGAGGCGGATGCGCTGCACAGCGCTGGACATGGGCATGCGCTTGTTCTCGCTCTCGCTGGTGGTCGTTGAATTCTGCACAAGCTGCAGTCCCCCATTGACGATGTAGACGCGCTGCTCACAAGTCTCTGGGCTGGCCCAGTCGGGCAACATATCCGCAGCCTCGATGAGCAGAAATTCGCCATCAGCATCGCAGACGCGCGCAATGCAATCTGGCCGGGAGCGGGTCAGTTCACCCAACAGATAGACAATGAACCACTCGTCCCCGATGTTGTCGCCGTAGTGTGTCACGCCATGCAAATGGGGTGGCAGTGCACCTAAAATGAGCCCCACAAAATGTGTTAAAGGCTAAATATAGAGATGAATAAATATTATGCATTTACCACCCGTCTCCGTCTCCTCCTCCTCATCCTCCTGCTTGTTGTTGTCTTCCTCGTTTAGCAGACATTCCTCGGCGCTACCCGTGCGTGCCAGCAGCTGAAATTCGTCCTTGTGCCAAATATAACAACGTTCGCTTATCTTCTTCTCCACAATGGCCAGGCATTCGACGCGCACTTGCTCCAGCTGCTGACGCACTTGCTCCTCATCGCCCCCATCGCTCAGCTTGGGAAATATGTAGTACTCGACGAAATCATCTTCGCGCACAAACTCCAAGTTGGCACCTGGCAGCTTGTTCATTGTTCTCGTTGCCTTTGTTTCGCTTCGCTTTGCTTTCCTTTGTTTTGTTTTAGTTTGGTTCGTTGTGACTCAGAGTCAGCCTCGGGCCAGGCGCGTGTGTATCCCTTTTGGCTATCAATTGGTAGCGAAAATGTTGCCTGGCTTGATAAACACTTAGCAGATTCTACTCTTGGCACGTATTGCGTTTATTTTTGCACAATTTTTCATTTATTACTTGCAAAACAAAGTTTTTTTCCTGGAACGGGAAGCTGATGCTGTTGCTGTGGCCAGTCGCAATGTATCGAGCGATTACCGATAACGATGACTATCGCGTTTAGTTTTTCATGTATATCAACTTTAAATGCAGAAAACAATAACTTTTAATAGATTTTTAAAAGACGGGGATAGAGACCATTTTATATTGAACATTACACAATTTGAACACCTATCTTAGTCGACATATATATGTATGTATATAAATATTAGAATATAGCACTTTGGCCACAATTTAAATGCTTTTTGAGCTACTTAAATGTTAAACTGCAGCTGGTCGTCAATAGAAATATTCATATTTCTGGGCATGCAGCAGCATCACCTCTATCGCCTTCTTGCCCTGCAGCACCCCGTTGCGCTCCATGTAGTTCCAAATGGAGGCCATGAACACACAGAACAGAATGAAGCCAAACACAATAAACTTGAGCAACAGATAAATGGTCCTCAATCCAACAGGTGCAGAAAATTCGCAGAGCAGCACGAGAAGCACAAGGAGAACAGTTGCCGCACTGTAGTACAGCAAGCGATCTGTATTCAATTGCAAGAGGGAGGAATCGCATAGAGTGAGTGCCTCAGTCAGGGCTGCGGTGCGTGCGGCGGGCAAGGATGACGAGCAGCTCTTGCTGGCGCCATTGGCGGCTGGAGCGACATCACCATTGGCACCATTGGCTCCCGCATCGCCACAGCCTTGCTCCTCCTCCTGTGTAATGTGACATTCCACTTGCTCGGTGTGGACAGGAGTATTGTCAGTCAGTCGTGTCAGCCTTACTTTAGCCAGAACAGCTTCGTGATCCGAATAGCTGAACTTTTGTCCAGGCACGCGATCCGGAAACGGTAGCGTATATTCGGCAATCTCAGCCTGAATATGATCGGCACTCCTCACGAATATATGATCGATCCTGATGCCCAGTGGATTCTTGGCCAGCGCACGCTTCGATGTGTACGAGTTCCGGGCGCACTCATTCGTTCGGAATGCGTCCGATGCACAGCTGTCCTGCATCTTCGAGGTGTAGAGGAGCACCTTGTATGAAATGTCCTGCGGCTGCGTATTGAGATCACCAGCCAAGATCTGGAGCACACAATTGCCACGTGTCGCCTCTATAAACTGAGCCGTATCGAATGCCTGAATAACCCGATGCGTCTTGTAGTCATCATTGTCGTTGTCGTATTCCGCATGCAGATGTGCATTGTATAGATGAACGATTTGATCGCCGACCAGGATGCGAGACAGACCCACTCCCTTGCCGCCGAACCAGTCCGCATGCTGGATGCGATGGAAATAGCCGTTGACGGACCACGCATGAAACAGCGTACCCAATATTGGATACTTTGAGAGCACCAGCAGTCCGGCACCCATCACGCCGCTGTGAAAGTAGTGGGAATAGGGAAGAACACTGGATGTCCCCTGCTGCAGTTGCTCGCTGTCGTGCTGGGACCAGACCTCTTGTAGGGACACAACATCATATTGGCCTCCGCTGAGCTCCTTGCATATGGCTTCGATGCGTGGCGCTCGGTGACTGGAAACTAATGGAATACCCCTGGAATTATAATTGGATTTTGGTGACGACAAACAAAAACAATGCCAAGGCGATTTAGATTCGGCCGCGTGACCAAATTGGGGGGAAAACAATTAAAAAACACACACTCACCAAATGTTCAACGTTAGTATTTTCAGCTCCAGCAGCAGCATTGTGATATGTGTTGTGGTCGCTGTGTTTCTGGTATCCGCATTTGCTATCGCTGGCGCACAATGTACGGGCGAAGCGGCGATAAGATTAAATTTTGTTGCCAAACAACATAAAATGGTTTGCGCACTTTATAGCGCTCACTTGAAGTTGGCTGCGAGCCGTTATGAGCCCGAATGCAACGCATTTTCATGACTCACGTGAAGTTGGCTGCGCGCAACTTTCGGTTTTATAAACAAGCAAAAAAGCACATGAAGCGAGTGATTTAATTCAAATTTAGTTGGAAGTCATCGCAAATCGAGAATAAATATGGCACGAACCGAACTGGAGATAAAGAAACAAAAGCGTAAGGCCAAAAAACGTAAACACGAGACACAGGCAGCTGGCAGCGACGACGAAGTGGCCGACAAAAGTGTCATTGTGGAGGAGCAGCAGGTGGCAAGCGAATCGCAAATGGAGCAAGATGCCCCACGAAAAGGTAAAGTAAATATTTAAATAAATAGATAGTCAGTTATTCAATGAGTTCCTCCTGATTGCAGTCAAGGCATCCAAGCGAAAGCAACAGGTGGAGGAACACGATGTTGTCAAAGAGAAACGCAGTAAATCAACAGATGACAACAAAGATGCTGAAGATGATCCGGAAGACATGCCCTCAGCTGATCAACTGGCGGAGGCAGCCAAGCCGGAGAACTCGAATGCCATTATTACGGTACGCCAAAAGAAGAAACAAAAACATTTGCAACGTCTCGAGGAGAAAAAGTATCAGAGCTCTGACAAAGAAGCCAAGCGTAATGAGGAATATCTGCTAAAGTGGCGGGACAGTCGACAGGATTGGAAGTTTGTGAAACTACGACAGATATCCATACAACAGAATGCCTTCAATGAGCAAAAGCTGAACGCAGATGTCTGGGCCATTGCCTTGGAGTACCTGGCGGCGTCGCAAGGTGCCTCAAAGACAACCGTCACCAAACTGGCCCAGGACGCCATCGAGCAGATGGACAAACAGTGCGAGCTGCTCACTGACGAGGCAGAGCGCCAGGCCATTCTGGATTCAACGCGATATCAGCGTGCACGCAACCTGTTGCAGAGCTTCGATTAAGCGTTAGGTTTTATTAGTTTCGATATACGAATAATATATATAGCGAGAAATGCGTTTTTGTTAATGTTTAGGATTTAATGCACAAAGTAAACGAGTTTTATTTACAAATCTACATAGGCCAATAGTTTATCCAGATGC
Organism: Drosophila planitibia; assembly: GCA_035043785.1. Classification (NCBI taxonomy): domain Eukaryota; kingdom Metazoa; phylum Arthropoda; class Insecta; order Diptera; family Drosophilidae; genus Drosophila; species Drosophila planitibia. Next base: position 1,595,385 of record JAWNMS010000023.1, read on the forward strand.
TCGATGCGCTGCCTCAGCAGCTGCTGTTGCTCCTCAGCGTGCTCCTCAAGCTTGGCCAGCATAAAGTGCTGCATAAACAAACGGATGCTCTGCTTGAACTGCTGCAGCTTTGAGTTCTTTGCAATGCGCTCGAATGCCGAATAGAGTTGGTTCTCCTCGCTGCTGAGCAACAGACGCAGCATAATCTCGCGCATAAAATAGAAACTGAGCTTGTGCAGCTGCATAAAGTCAACAACCTTCAGGACGGACAACTGTAGACCGGCGGATAGGATGAGCTGCTGCAGAAAGCTGGCCAGATTGCGTATCTGTGCCTTGGACAGAGTTTCAATGTCATTGATCCGATCCCAGCTGGCGAATTGAAATGCGAGCTGGAACTTGCGGTTGTACTGACAGAATTTCAATGCCAGATGCGCATAGTAAGGATTCGAACGACGCTCGCTGAGGGCACAATGTATGATCACATAGGCAACCGTGCGCTGATCCTTTAGTGACAGATGCAGAATCTTTTCGAATGCATCCACATAGTCGGCGGCGCTCATGATGATGCAGAAGATATTGCGCCTCTCTGCGGTGTTCATATGCTGCTTCTTGGCCAGTTCGAGTAGCTTTTCTGAATAGCGTTCACCTCCTGGTTGAGGGTGTCGCTTCTCCTGCTCCGCCTGGGCGGAACCCATCTCGGCCAGATTGCCCGCCCATGCAGAGCCAACGATCCACCATTTGCCCAGCTTATCTGCACGCAACAGATCCTCCAGCGTAATGTTCAGTGTGACAACATAGCGCTCATTTTTCAGCATTCCCTTGAGACTCTTGCGCAGATTCTCCGCCAGCTCGGGATCATACTGGGGCAACTTGCTCATGTTGTTGTTTTTTACAGCGTTCAGAATGTCCACCATGAAACGCAGGCGGGGATTCTCCTTAAGCTCCAGCGGCGATGAAGCAATCTGTAACTGGACATTCTGCATCATGTTCTTAAAGGCCAGCGGATCGTCTTTGCGCAGACGAAAGCCGACTGTTTGGAAGATCAGCAACAGACATTCCACAGACTTCTCGCACAGACTCCCGGCAAGTCGGGCAATGAGCTCCAATAGCAGACGCTGTTCGTAGATCTTAAACATATACATGTAACAGAGGATCAGTACCAGATTATTGAGACGCTTATCCTCCACGTCCAGGGTGTCAATCTCTTTGACATAGCCATCAAATTGTTCGACGAAAGTTTGCAGAAAATGCGCCCCAATCTCACTGCCAATGTGCGCATGCAGATAGGACAGCAGCACCATGTGCTCTTGCACCATACGCTCGTTGGCGCGTGCCCGACCCATAAGCGCCTCCTGCAACAGTTTCGTCAGCGTGTCGTTCATGTTGTAGCGCGAATTCTTCATGTATAGCGACTCAACGCCACTGGAAATCTTGTGCAGATTCGCCTCAGACAGACGATTGAGCAAACCCTTGCATTGCTTCTGGAGCCGAGCCAGTTGCTCCGCCTGCTGGACACTGGCACCCTCGCTGGCGGCCAGCACAGCACGCTGATGTGGTGGTATGTACTTCTGACCGATGCCCTTCGCCTCCATCTCTCGCTCACCCTGCACAATATTGCCATCGGCATCGCGACGTCGCCCGTAAATGTCTTCTTTGACTGTAAATACATTGGAAAGTCATCATTAAAAGACGTAAACAATTTAAACAATTTTGCATACATTTCGTTTGTTGTGCATCCTGCTCGTTTTCACTACTATCTGATCCCTCATCATCCTCATCCTCGTTCTGCTCCATGTCACTTTGATCCGTCAGATTTTCATCGTCGCCTTCTTCCATTTCGCTGTCTGCCTCTGGTAAGTCCATTGATTCATTTTCCTCCTCGCTCCACATGCCTGACTCTTCCTTTTCCTGGCGCTCCTTGAGCTCCTTTTTCCGTTGCTGTTTTTCCTCCCACTTTTGTTTCTCCTCGTCATCATCCAGTACGAAATCGAGCAGATAGTCCAGACCATCGTTGAACATTTTACGCACTAAACGGTTCTTATCCTTGGATTTGTTCAGCTTTAGCTTCTTCTCCAATTTGGCAATCTCCTTGTCCTCCTCCACGTTCTCCAGTTTCATTTGCTTAACGCGCTGCTTGCGCGACTTAGTTAGCAGCTCCTTGTGCTGGCGCAGCTCGCGCTTGCGTGCTGCCATTTCGTCGGCTCGCTGGATGCCAGCGTGTTTCTTGGGCGGTTTCTGGCCAAGCGGCTCAAATGTTTCCACTTTGCGTGCTGGCGGCAACCGGGCATCCACTTCCGCATCACTAAAATCTGAGGCAATGGACTCATCGTTATCCTCATCCACCTCGCCCGCCAGCAGCTCTTCGCGAGGAATCTCCTCCGGTTTCGCTTGCTTCTTTTTTGGTTTCCTCTTCCTTTTGGTTTTGCTTGCCACTGCCAACGCTGCCGCAGCTGCCTCAGCTACGCGCTGCGCTCCATTTGTTTTGGACGCATGAAAGATTCTATTGTTGTTCTTCTTGGTTTCTTGTTTCAGTTTGCGCTGTTCCTTACGGCAGAGCGGCTTTTGCTTCTGCTTTTTCAGCTTGACCATGTCAACAATTCAAATCACCAATAAAATTTCAAGTGTTGCCAAATCAGCTGTGCACAACACGTGTGGGGGATATTTTAGTGCTTTTTCCTATTTTAGTTTTGTACACTTTCCAGGCTAAGCAGCTGATTTATTTCATATGTTCCTCAATTGTAATTTTTTTTATAGTTTGTATAAAAGATAAGCTTTGTGAAATGTCAACGCGGTGGTATCCTATTTATCAACGCGGTAATCCGCAGCTACGCGTCTTCTTGCCCAACTTTTGGATGAAACTGGTGCGACCCACCGAGGATCAGCCAGCAAATGTTGTCACCTTTGCCGTGTCGACGGAAATGACGAAACACGATGTCAAAAACTACTTGGAAAAGATCTACAAAGTGCCCGTGGTCGATGTGCGTACACGAATCGCATTGGGCGAGACCAATCGTGATCTGACCTACGGCTATGTGACCAAAAAAGATGATGTCAAATTGGCTTATGTAACCATGGTGAGTGTGAAGGCGAAGCTAAAACATTTTAAGCTAAATTTTCATCTTTTCCCTTGCAGCCCAAAACGGAAGCGTTTACGTTCCCAGATCTCTTTGCGAGCAAGGGAGAGAAACAGGAGAAGGATGAGAAGTCAATGGATGAGTCAAAGGAGGGATTTCGTCGGTTTCTGGATCGCAACAAGAAGAGACCCGGCACACCAGGCTGGTTCTCCATTTAGGAACTTAGTTTACATAATAGTTTAAGCTGTTTTTTGCAACGAGTAATAACATTTATTATGAAAAAAGCACAACAAACTTAAAGCTTTTTGTATACAGTTTGGATTGCCTGCGGCTGGATTTCGTCATCCCCTACTGTTTTGCATTCTTGACGGCCGTGGCAACCCAAGCGCGTATCTTGTCCTCATCCTGGAGGCCCACCATGCGCTGCACCTCCTTGCCGTTCTGCATGATCACTAGCACGGGAACGGCAGCCACATCGTAGTCCAGCGCCAGTTCACTGTGCTCATCGATGTCTACTTTCGCCAGTTTAATTAAGCCCGCCTGCTCACCCACAATGCTCTCAATGCGCGGCGTCAATAGCTTGCATGGATTACACCATCTGAAAGAGAGAGAGAGAGAAAGAGTATTAGAATTGGAATTTGCTAGTCAAATTCGCCTTACGTTGCAAAGAAATCCACAATAACTGGCTCCTGGCTGTTCTTCACTTTCTTTTCGAAATCCTCAGGGCTTTGCACTTTGAAGATTTCCCACCTCTGCTGTGTCACGGAGAATGCACGTTGGCTGCGCACCTGTCGCGTCGCATTTCCCAGCAGATTTATCACTTGCCTTTGCATTTTTACTTAGATTAGATGCAATCAAAAGTTACGAGTTAGATTATAATATATTTTTTAATAACTGACGGCACAGCTAAAAGTGTCGGCGTTACCAACACTTAGCAAACAGCTGTTTTCTCTTCTTATTTTTATGTGTTACCAACACTTAGCAAACAGCTGTTTTCTCTTCTTAGTTTTATGTGTATACCAGTGTGACCAGAATATGAACATACAAATATAAGAAAGGTTCAATACACCCGAGTTCAAAATACCCTTCCATACCACTGCCAATTCACTATAACTGCTGCTTCAGAATCTCATTCAATATCTCAAAACTTCTTGACTGTGATTATCAAGTTATCATTGAAATTATTAGTTAACAAATTAAAGCTATATGTAGCAGAATTGTGCTGGTGGATGTGTTACACATTGCTTATAAAAATATAAGCACAAATAGAGTATATATAAATAAAAGGAGTGACCATTTTACTTTTGATAAAGAATACAGAATTAAGGTCGAAAGTTTTCCAAAAAAATACCAACACACATACAGACATGCGCGCGAACACACACGCACACACACTGTAACACGTACTTGCATCGAGCATTAAAAAAATTGCCATATATCAAAAGTTCAATTGATTCGATTGCATATTAAAAATCAAATTTAAAGTGTTTGTTGTACAACAGGGGTCTGATCAAGACTTTGTCCACGAGTGAGCATTGTGCGAATTTAAAGGTGCATCGATACGGAGCGCATTAAATAAAGCGCCTCGCCAACTGCGCAAATGGCAGTGGAACAGTAGAGGAGACAGCAGACGACAGACGAGATAGACAAGACGACAGACGACGGACGACAGAAGTAGCACGATGGATGATCTGTCGCAGGGCGACATTTGTCGCGTTTGCCGCTGTGAGGCGTTGCCCGATCGACCGCTGTTCTATCCATGCATCTGCACGGGCAGCATCAAGTACATCCATCAGGACTGCCTGATGCAATGGATGCGTTACTCGCACAAGGAATACTGTGAGTTGTGCGGCCATCGTTTCAGTTTCCAGCCCATCTATGCGCCCGATATGCCGCGCGTGCTGCCGCTGCGCGATGTCCTCGTGGGCCTCATGTCCGCCGTATTTGAGGGCGCCCGCTGCTGGCTGCACTACTCGCTGGTGGGCATAGCCTGGTTTGGTGTGGTGCCACTGTCAGCATATCGCACCTATCGCTATCTGTTCCGTGCCAATTCGTTTGATATGATTCTCTCGCTGCCCTTTGACATCTTCTCCATGGATAATCTGACGGTGGATTCGTTCCGCGGCTGTTTTGTGGTCACCTGCACGCTGTTGGCTTTCATTGGCTTGGTGTGGTTGCGTGAGCAAATCCTACACGGTGGCGGACCCGATTGGCTTGAAAGAGATGAGGCGCCAGCAGCTGCAGCAGCCGCCGCAGCAGCAGCAGTACCAGCGCCTGTGCCTGCAGCAGCACCCGCAGCCGCTGCCGTTGTGCCCGAAGCGGCGCAGGATGACAACAACAATGGCGATGCACCGCAAGATGTGCCCATGGATAACGAAGCGCCTGCCGTGGCCAATCCGGCGGATAACGAAGGTGATGCTGCACAGCCGGCGGTTGCGGCCGCTGCAGCACCTGCTGCCAGGATCGGAGCTGGTGCTGGGGCTGCTGCCGATGTGGATAACGATGAACAGAACTGGAATCCCATGGAATGGGATCGGGCCGCCGAGGAGCTAACCTGGGAGCGTTTGCTTGGTTTGGATGGTTCGCTGGTCTTCTTGGAGCACGTCTTCTGGATCATCTCGCTGAACACCATGTTCATCTTTACGTTCGCCTTCTGTCCGTATTGCGTGGGCAACTTCATACTGAGCTCCATGGATCTGCTACAGCCGGAGAAGCCATTACTCCATTTCCACGGCATGATCACGACGCTATTTGGCTACTGTTGCATCGGACTGACGCTGGTCGTGCTACACTTCTTTGCGCGCGTCTTTCGGATGCGTCGCATCTGCTGGTTCATTGGCCTCTGTTATATTGTGGTGAAGGTATCGCTGCTGTCCGTCGTGGAGATTGGTGTGCTGCCGTTAATCTGCGGCTGGTGGCTGGACATCTGTTCGCTGCCGCTGCTTGATGCCAGCTTGAAGGATCGCAAGGCGAGCTTTAAGGCTGCGCCGGGCACTTCAATCTTTGTCCACTGGATGTTTGGGATGGTGTATGTCTATTATTTTGCTGCCTTCATATCGCTGCTACGCGAGGTCCTGCGTCCCGGTGTCCTTTGGATCTTCCGGAATGTCAACGATCCCGATTTTAGCCCCATACAGGAAATGATTCATGTGCCCATTGTACGCCATGTGCGCCGCCTGGTCGCCTCCGCGATGATCTTTGGATTTGCTGTGCTGCTCATGCTGTGGCTGCCCATTCGCATCCTTCAGGTGGTTTGGCCCAATTTCTTGCCCTATGCCCTAAGCGGTGACTCCGAGGTGAATGATTTGAGTCTGCAGCTGCTTTTACTACAGGTGAGCATTATCTGAATTCTATGGTTTCCTCCTGCTAATGATTCCACTTGCAGATTGTGCTGCCCGGCTTCTTTGAGCAAACTCAAACGCGCACATGGCTAAAGAGTTTATTACGCATCTGGTGCCGGGCTGTCGCCTGGCTGCTGGGCATACGCAGTTATTTGTTGCCCGCTCCGGAGCCACCAGCTGATGCTGCTGCTGCTGAGCCAGCTGCTGATCCTGTTGTCCAACCCGATGGAGCGGCTATTGCTGCTGCACCGCCACCACCACCGCCAGCTGTACCGGAGCCAGCAGCGCCTCGCAACTTGGCTGCCGCTCATCAGGCGATCATGCAGCGTGATGTGCCCGTCGGTTTCCAGCCCTACGAACGTCCCACATTCTTTGTGCTGCGCCTGAGTGCACTGCTTACGCTGATGTGCTTCTCCATAATGTGCGCCGCCATGCTGATGCTCACTGTGCCCGTCTATATTGGACGTCGCCTAATGATGCTGTGGACGGCACAGCCGGGCGATAAAGCTGCGCCGCTTGTGCCAGGCGATGTGCCTCTGGCCGATCCGGAGGCAGCACGTAAGAGCGAACGTTTGCTGCGGCCCCATGAGCTCTACACGGCTGAGATTGGTGGCTATCTGTGCTGGATTGTGTCGCGTGGCATTGCAGTGGTGGTAACACTGTTGCCCCAGGGACGTGCTGCCATTGTCAACAAGCTGAAGCATTGGGCACGCGTCGCCCTCCAATATGCGCTGCCAGTATTGACGCTGCTGGGTATCTTTGTGCTGGTCCCGCTGCTATTTGGATTGGTGCTGGAGCTGGTGGTGGTGATACCATTGCGTGTCCCGATGCTCCACACGCCCATACACTTTCTGTGGCAGGACTGGGCACTCGGTGTGCTGTATACGAAAATCGCCATAGCTGTTACATTGATGGGACCGGATTGGCATCTGAAACGTGCCCTGGAACGCGCCTATACGGATGGACTGAGGGACTTCGATTTGAAGTTTGTGATGAATGATCTGGCGGTGCCGGTGGTGACCACCCTTGGTCTGGCATTGGCCATACCATATGTGCTTAGTGAATCCATAATGCCCATGTTTGTTGCCGATCCGAACGATCGTATTATCGTCTATCGATTGGTGTATCCGTTGAGCGCCATTCTTGTTAGCAGCATTTGCTTTGTGCTCTTCCAGATAAAGCAACTGAAAAAGCTGTATCTGTCGATTAAGGTGGACAAGTATCTAGTGGGTCAGCGACTGGTCAACTATGAGCATCGCAAGAAGCAGCAGGCCGCGCAGGAAAAGGCCCGCTTGGAGGCGGAGGAGGCGCGTCTGGCACAGGCACAGGGAGAGGATGACGCCAATCCCCCAATGGATTTGGCGGAGCAGGCGGCGTTGCATGCCCGACGGCGACGCCAGCAATTGGCACGCCCCCTCCTTGTGGATGCCAACGAAGAGCTGCTCTAGGGTTACGTTTACTTTATGTGCATGTTGCTAATGGAGTCTCTGTTGATATATCTATTTTTTAAAAACATGCTCCCGCCGGAGCGGTACATGTAGGCAATAATGTGCCCACGCCCCTTGTATGTACCCCACAAAACATCGGCATTCTGCATCCTGCATCCTGGACGAAGTAGCCGCAGAGTTCGCTTCTTATTTTCAAGTTAAATTCAACTTGTTTTTATACGTTAGCCAAAATTGTTTGTTAAATCGATTCGCTTTTAAGTCCCTAAACTTTACGATAATTTAAGCCAGGCAGATATTTAGCCAATAATCACCATCTGATTGCAACACTTTACTGATTTACTATACATATACGATATATGCACGTGAAACTTTTCGGTTGCTTTGTAAAAAGTCCAAGTATGGCTTAAAAATAAACTATAATGATATGATATATAATAATGGCGATTCATAATTAATATATATATATATATGTAGAGAGATTTACCTTGTATTAGGATCTGATACGCGATATATATGTATGTATGTTCAAAGAATATTTAAAAAAAAGATAAAAAAAACTTTCAAATAACAACTTGGTAAATGTGGTGAAACCTTTTGAGTAGAATTACGAACTTGTAAAAATTATATATGTATGTATACATTTAATATTAAATCAAATACAATTATAAATAAATAAATGTAACTTTAAATTTCAATGGAAAGGAGTTGTTTCATTGTAGACAATCAAAAGGTGAAAAGTTGCGCGCTCTTAGTTATTTTTATCCTCTTGTAGGGGGTATTATAATTTTATCGTGAGTTGTGCAACGCAAAGAAGGTTACCAATAGAGCATATAAAATCTTGATCAGCACTTACTTGAAGTTCGATTTAATCGGGCTACTATATAATAGCTGTCACAGCAACGCTCGTTCGAAATATTAAAGTTGTGTGCTCTGAATAGGCTTAAACACACATTTTATATGTCAGCAGATTAACTCCGGTCTACGAGGATATCTAATATTGGCCGCATAGGCATTTGTTCTTGCTTCACTTTATAAAAGTACCACTCTTTTAAATTAAATTCCCTTGAAGAGTTGAAATGAATTTCTAACAAAACGAATGTGGCTTTTTCATTAAAAGCTCTGGATATTTCTTGGTATTTGTACTCATTAAAAATTAGTGAAAAGGGCATCTTATATTGTATGAAGAAAGAATGAAAATTACTATGTATGGATTTTATATATATATATTAGAGCTGTATACAGGGTATCTTCGTCTAGCATTAAAGTGCTGTCCGTGTCCTCCAGCCATGCTATGTACAATAAGTACTCGCGCACTTATACCAGTGGAAGGGTATATATATACATATATACATGTATAAATCCTATATACTTAAGCCCAAATAGTACTAGCTCAAGCCCCAAAGGTCAATTTAACAAATCAGAGAACACACAAAATAAACAGTCTACTATCCGCTTGCTTATGCCATATGGCTTGTTATCTGCATTTCTCGGCCAGAATATCGCCTACCTTTTTGCATGGCGAAAGGCCTCCAGCTGGGCACATTATACAATTGCCAATTGCAATTACGCTTAAAACAACATCGATAGAGTGCCTGTTATTGGAGCTGGTTGTGCGTTGTATGCGCCAGAGGACCAAGATATTGTTAGCTAAAATACACCGTAAAAATATATTCAATAATTTACGTTATGCTTTCCTTTGGCTGGCGTTGCTTGTTCTATAATATGGCAGCAGATTGGCCAAGTTTAAGTAATAGCATTTTGTGGTTCATGGATTATAAATAAATTTAAAATACTCTCAAATATTGTTGAAAATTGAGAATTTCTATTGTAGTTATTAGGCGCTCTAACGATTTTATCTTTTAATATTTAATGAATACTTTGAATTATTAAGTTATAATAAAAAATTACAGAGTTCAAGTTACTTTTTTTAACATTCATTATACTACCAGATTAACGTTTATATAAGTAATAAGTATCCATATAAGAACATAACTTTAATATTCACTAATTTAATTTTGGCTTAATGCGTGCAGCAGTTATAACTTGCCAAGCGGTTTAACTTGAAATAATCTCTCCATGCCAGTCTAGCTGAAAGCACACACACAAGGACGCACCCGTACACCCAACCACCTTTGTGTCCCATATTTTTAAGCTGACCATTGCCCATGCTGGGGTTATTTAATTTTATATCCTTTGTTTTTTGGACCATTCCCCTCCGGTCGACATGCGTATTTTATTGACCATAATCAGAAAGGCTGGCAGAGCGGCACCAACGCCGCAGCACTTAGCACTCCTTAGGTTTTACAACTTCACGCTCAATCAGCGACGACAATGAAGGGCTATAAAAACGGTAACAGCTCGAACTTCAAACTTTAACCCAAGACAGCCAATGAAATTTACAAGTAAGCAAAAGGTGAATGTGACCATGGCTACAAAAAGCAAATATTAAAGCAAAGCAACAAAGGTGTGGGCTGGAAAAGGATGAACAAGAACCAAACCAAATATAATAAAAATTGAGTGAAAGCGACAACTATTTGTGCTGTGCGTTGTTGACATAGAACACCAAAAGTCAGCAAAGGACATAAGCCGCAACGGTGCCAGCCCTAACCCAAAGAAAATAAATACGTTTGCGGCCTAAACGTCAACTTAGTTGCCCTTTGTTACGCATCTTCTTTGGTACTATATTATATATACTACTTTTTTTGAGACTGAGTGACATTTAAAAATTTTAATTCTATATTGATACAAACAAAGTACTTATTGGTCCGCATTGGAAAGACAAACGCTTGCTAACAAATTTAAAAAAAAAAAACTTAGACATGTAAATGCAAAGAAAGAGCATACAGAGGTTGCCCATTTTCCGCTTGTTGTCAATTTTTGTTTCCCTTATCGTGTTGTTTTTCTGTTTGTTTGCCTTGTGGTTAACTGTTTGGGATTCTTCTACAAAAATTATTTTATTTTGCGTTAAAGAAATAATAAAATACGTCAACGCAAATCAAAGGCCACTTTAATGAGCATAAAAACAAGAAAAAAAACAGAAACCGAAACAATAGCAGCTGCAAAAAGATTAAAGATTAAACTAAAATCTTTTTGCTATGTCAACCAATATTTTTGACTTGACTTGCTGAATATTAATTAAAAGTCCTCAGTGTGCGACGTGAGAGTATTTTATATATATAAATAACTGACTGTATGCAATATTTTGCTCGGCTTATGCCCAATTTTAGACAATTAATGAAGTGTTGGCTATGCTTGATAAGAGCTGCCACAGCATCAGCAGCAGCCCAAACAACAACAACAACAACAACAAAAAATAATAACAACAACGGGGAAATAAGTCATGCAAATGAGCGACAGTTAACGGTGCCTCCGCCTGAAGCATTCCAAAATGACACACACGCCGCGTCTGTCGTTGGTGATGTGTGGCAAGTGATAAGAGCGTGAACTCAACAGAACCCTGTGGCAGTAGCAAGGAAGCTATTACCACAAAGATTGTATGAATTTGTTAATTTTGAACAGGAAACCCAAAAGAATAAAAGGAGCCTCCGGCTGGGCTGGTGACTTGTGACTCTGCAGTAAAGCAAAACTTTGGCATCGCTTTAAGTGTAAGCTTGAGAATAAACTTTTACCCTGTTTACCCAAAAATATTGGTAAAACTGAGTTGTAAACAAAATAGGACAGCTTAGACGCTGTAAAACATTTTCAGATCTAAGGAAATTAAAATTGGTAAGGAAGTATAATATGCTTATTAAAGGAGCGACTAAATTGGGCATATGGGATACTTTTTTAAGAATTATGATGCATGTATTACTGAGATCCTATAATGCCTGGAACTTCAGACCTGCCTACTGAATATCTCCTAGTCGCATACTTTCTTAAATTTACAGATATTTTTATAAAGATAGTCTATATGTAGCAAGCGGATTTTTGTTCGTTATTTTGATTTATTTATTTTTATTTTCGCACTTGCCATTATATTGTGTTGTTTATGACGGATAAATTAAATTAAGCTAGTTAGAAATGTAAACTGCATAACTTAAATATACATTCATTTTAAGTGAGGACAAGCGCAAAGCGACATAAAATAAGCAGTTCAACAGTTCGAATTGCTGACAGTTGAATTATTTAAATGGATTTTTGTTTAATATTCCAAATAAATCTCAGCAACAGCAACACAATGCGAAACAGCTCAAGGAGAATTGATTGAATTTTATTTACGTAGCCACTGAGAGCATGTGGTACAGCGTTGTTAGAATGACCTCCCCAAACCAAACTTGACCCTTAGTTATGTTATGTTATGTGGCTTTTGTGGCATTTTTCGTTTGAATGCAAATACAACAACAATTATTCCGCCTGGCTGGCTTTTTGGCCCAGGTCTGCAGCCAAAATGTGGTAGGTATAAGCAGTAATACTTAAAATCTCCAAAGTCCACTTTCAGCAAATATTTGATACATTTTCTACAATATTTAATATATATATATAATATGTACGAAGAATCTCTGCAGCGTGTGTCACATGGCGTATGCGTAATTAAACGGCATTGTGTATGCAATGAGCAAGTCGCCTGCATATTTCAAGACAGTGTCACGAATTTGCGAATTATACGAGTGCAGCTGTTATATCCCATAATTTATGGCACCATTGCCTTGGCAAGAGTTCAACGCGCAGCTTATATTCTATATTACTGCGTGAGGGTAAGAAGAGTAAGTATATGTATATTTATGTTGTGAAAAGCCCAATCAACAATATTTTAGCTAAACCGCAACCAAATATATTGAATATGAATTGGTAAAGCGGTATTTATGCAGTCTGCAACAACTGCAGAAGTATTTAAGTTAAACTTATTTAATTTGGTATGTGGACTGAATTAGGTTTTCACATTTTCCACTTGTAGATACAGTAAAGGATTTAAATTTAAATTTATCGAATGGGAAATCCTTAATCAGCAGGACCAGCTAAATGATAGCTGATTGATTTTCGTTTTGACTAGCGTATTACTTTGCAAAAGCAAAACAAAATAAATGCAATTCATTCCCATTTATATATAAAAACCGATTACTTGTCTAATGGATTTCATTTGTTGAGAGCTCATCGAAGAAAATTGAAGGTGAGTTCGAGTGTCAGATCTGGAATCATAAACAGCTTACAAGCAGTGTCACAACTGTTTTGTTTGTTTATATAATCATTTAGACATCAAAATGTAAACAGCTGTAGCTGACAATTAATCAATGTCCCGTCACCTTAAAAGCATCACAATCCCTGAAAATAGCTACACACACCAGTGACACGGGGAGACAGAGAACATCTTGTGTTTATGTCAATCATACGCACAGTGTGACAACGCCAAAGCAATTTAAACACACGAAGAGCAATGTTATGTGGCATATGCGCAATGGTCATTCATGCGTAGGCGTCGCTTTGTTTGAGTATCTATCTAAATGAGGACGGCACAGGGGGCAAGCCGCAGGCACAAGTTAAAGATGCAGTCCGCGTTGCCTGGACAGCTATAGAAGCTGTTTATCCAACCCCACTTGAGTGGACAACCCATTATAATAGCTCAGAGATTCTTTTTATGTCTTGTTTTTTGATTTCGAGAGTATTTATTTAGCCTGCGGCTGAACACAATGTCCTGAGTTTCTTTTTATCTTTGTTAGACACTAACTTAGGGTATTATAAATTTGCAAAAAAAGTTGAAGAATTTTAATTTTTTTCTATTGTTCTTTTAGTTTTGAAAAACATATTTGTTTTCATTATAGAATTTTGTCTTATAATATATTATAGTACCGATCAAGGGTATTTTTTATTCGTTTTGTCACTTAAAAGTTTTTGACAACTTTGGCAGTCAGATGTTGTCACTTTTGTTGTTGCTTAGTGCTCATGACAAATAGAAAAGTTTTCAATGTTTCTAACTTAAATTGTTTGGTGGTTTAACATGACACTGCGACTGCGAGGGTCTCCCAACGGTGCCGTGTATCCTGGTCGATCTTAAGTGGTTTATGTGCCAGTGACTATTAAAATGTGTGGCAACTCAATGCTCAACTTAAAGCTTAGTTACGCACCCAAGCGTGCAAGAGGACAAGCAAAACCAGCTGGCAGACCACGACTGCTCGACACACTTTCTCAAAATATTATTTGTATTTTAAAGCATTTGATTGAAATTGGTATCTATAATTATTTGAAGCCAAACCAAATAATAATCAAATAATAACTTATGTAAGTCAAAAGACAGGTAGCAAGGAGGCATAGCAAATTCGATGAACTTCTACAAATTGGGTTTAATTGCAACATAACCGTTGGTGTTATTCTGCAAGGCCAACTCCCTGCCTAATATACTCTCTATCCCTTTGTAAGCAGCATATAACAAGCAAATAATGAAATAAGTAAAATCACATAATTTGTATTAGTCAAAATTTGAGAGTTGAGGAACTCTGCGCGCGTGCTCAAGTGGGTGGAGGGATTTTTGGCCACTTTAGTATAATAAAATTGGAGCAGGCTGCGTAATTCAGTCAGCGGTTGCTCCTATATTAAATGCCCTGAGATGATAACAACACATTTTTAAATGGAATTGAAAGGCGACATCGTATATGACACCCTTTCCATAGTTAATAAACTACAATTAGTCAACACAATTTCACACGCACACATACGCTAGCCGTTTTCTTCATAACAACTTCTGTGAGGGGTCTTAGCTGACAATTGCAAAATGACGACACTGCAGAATTGCATGGAAATTGTGAACAAGCTTTTCGCTTTTTGTTGCAAATGACATTTGTTAACAAATTGACACGTAACTTATTAAGCTGAGAACTTTATAAACGGCAGCAACAACAACATTTGCCACTTGTGCTAAAAGCAGCGAGAAAGTTTTCCTCTACGATTTTGATAAATTGCAGGCAAGTAAGTTTATAAATATCGTTAAGCTTTCACCAGCAGCACACTGGCTGAATCCACTAAGCGATATAATTAAAATTAAATTAATTAACAGTGCCGCACAGTTAGCTGCGTAATTTGCGCGTAATTAGACATCTACGAAACACGCTGTCCTGGGGTTCCATTAGAAGGCGAGATTTGTGGGGCTGTATAATGTGGACAGCCCCCGAATGGAGGGAAGCTGAAATATGCCACTCAGCGGTCATATGATATGTGCGCACTTAACGCTCCAAATTGTTAGCTATTCACAATGCTCTGAGTGGCATTTTGGAGGGCAGGGCATTGTGAGGCTAAAACATTGTACAGCAAAACAAAAAACAGACACAAAAGTAAAAAAAAAAGAAATGGGAAAATGAAAAGAAAGAAACTTAAGCTTAGCACATGCTCACACTAGACCAACATGGTGTATGGCTATACACTCTTACCATTCCCGACTGGCAATCCAAAATGTAGAATTTTTTGTGTGCTGTCCAACAACCATTTGGTTATGGCAGCGCATTGTAAACTTTTTAATAAAGCCACAGTGGACGGGATAGAAGAAGAGGGATATCGTTATATGCACATTGTTGGCTCAGAGACAGGCAGGAGGTGTAAGCAGTGCCAAAATAATATACAACACAGACATACCCACACACACATACACACACACACACACAAAAACACACACTGCAATATTCAAAGGCCAGCAATATGGAAATATATGTGGTGGCAAGGGTGTAACCAGATTTTCTGTGATTTTTTGTAAACTAAATAAAGCTGCGCCTATGTAAAGGAGTGATAGGGGGGTTGTATGGGAGGGATACGCCGATGTGTGCAGGAGATGTGATGAAATATGAATTCGATGTCTGACGATTTTGCGAATGTTTTCTGAGGAGCATGGAGTGAATAACAATTGCTTAATATTTTTATTTAACATAATTATTGGATAAAGAAACAACGGCATAAATATATGCAGATGTTAAATACAGATATTTATATATCTATATATATAGAACCCAAGACACGTGTAAGCATGGAGTAGATAGATATAGATAAAGGCATGGTAAAAGGCAGTACGTTCTTATTATATATTATCTGATACTTTCCTTACTTTTCCTTCTGATTTTTATTTATTTTTTGGTGCAAGTAAAATTGTGAACATTTGTTGAAGTGGTAATGCGACCATAACCCCAATGGTCACCACAAGTAACATGGCGAATGTGTAATATGCATATATTTTTTAAGGTCAGCAATTTATCCGGATAATAATATTATCATTTTAAGCAATTAAGCATTTATATAAATCTAAGCTAGATAAATATATTTAAAAGTTCGGTTTACTTTGAGCTCTTCCTTTCTATATGCATAATAAAATTCAAATTAGATATTACAAACTAAACAAAAGAGAAACTTTGTTTTGAGCATTTAGTTTTTGGGTTGAGATTTCATTTAAGTTTTATGAGCGGCAAGTGTATAACTCAATTTGTGGTCAATTTGAGCTTAGAGTTTTTTGTTTTGGGGTTTCTATGCAACATTTTCGGGAATTTGGTACAATTTTTAGTTATGTGTATGGCATAGTTTAGATGCTGGTATTTTGCTGTTGCTGTTGCTGCGGCTGTTGTTGTCTAATTAGCAAAATAGAAACGGCCAAGCAGCTCTGTTGACCCGAGTCTTGTGGATGTTGTGCCCATTAGGCCAATGCCGAGTCCCAGTCAAATGTCAACAGCTGCCCACAAACAAGACGACAACGACAACACTTCGACATTTGCCATCTAGATGTGCTCTTTGGCAAAGGTCCCTCCCACAAGTATCCCTTTACATGCATACGCAGCATATTTATATATATATATATATGTATATATATGTATATATATGTAATATTGTGTGTGCGTGTGTGTGGGCGCTTCTTTTGAGACTTGTATTTATTTCAAAGACCATAATTAAATGCAGAGGCACAGCTGCTACCGCAGGCCTTTGAAGTCCTCGGACTTGTGGGAAATTGTAGTGGCCCAATATACAGCGGCAGCTGCAAATGTTTGGCTTATTTAAATTTATTGTTAACGCTGCCAAGCACAGAAGGCAGTCACATGAGCCAATTGGCGCATTAAACCAATCAGAAACAATAATTTACGCGTCTCCACTTCGCGCTTACAAAGTTTTTCAAAGTGAAACTTGGCTTACAAATATATATATATATATTCACTTACTTATACACGGCTTAATGAGGGGGGAGGGAGGTTAGTGATTGTGCAGTCAGGCGAAGGGCGTCATGTGGGCGTGTTTAATCATTTGAAAGTGCTTAGCAACGGTAACTTAAGCGCCTGCAACCAGGCGGCGTTTCACATGGCAGAGCTTAGGGTGAAAGGAGCCAGACAAATGGATAGAGCATCCCAAAGAAGCGTGGATTTCAATGTATCTATTGAGGCAGTCGGTAACAACAGCAAAGTTCACATTTCGCTAATTAAAAACATGTTCAACCGAAATTCCAATCTAACAAGTCTTCGAAGAGATAAGCGCAGGCAAGAAAATATATTCAATTATAAATCAAATATAATCCATTTTTTTTTGCACAAGTGATAACTTTGTAAAAGCCAATATTATACAAATTTTCAGCTGTGAATGATTCCTTGTTGTTTTAGAAATGTGTATCACAAGAGAATATTTAAGTGATTGTCTTCTCAAATATTTTTGAGTGTCACACAAGTTTTTGAAGATTTATGTTTAAAGAATTTGGGATAAGAAGTGAATGTCAATATTCAAACTTCACTGTAGAGAAAAGTATAATTGAGTATGTCTCAAGTTTCATGATTTATTGTAGATAAAGATGCTACGGTAAAGCGTGAAACTTAATATCAAACTTTGAAAAAGTATCACAGGTTTAATAATGATATTGAGTAAAAAGCTGATTTAGCTTTTCTAGTCATTACATTGACTATAAAATGAATTCTTCTTTTCGCTCACGACAAGCTATTATTATAAAAGGATAAACACGAAAAGACTATAAATGTAAATGACTATAGTCCATATACTTGTAGTTATTACATTTTATGCGTTATACATTGTGGATTATGCAAATCAGCATTTCCTATTTACATACTTGATGTTAAAAATATAAACTAAAAATGATGTAACAGATAAAAACACGCAAATACACACTTTGAGCAAAGATGAGGCCCTGACGCAGTGCACAGGGCATATCAATTTCAGTATAACGATGACATGGGAATCATTAATTGAAATATAATACTTTACCCCGCAGTCAGAAGTGTTGTCGACAGTTTGTTGATCCTGCCACCCTGCTTAAGTTGCTTAATGAGAGACCAAGAAGGGGTATCGATTGCGTTACGCTCCTCTTCCATCTCTGTCGATATACTCAAGTGCATGGAATGCTTGGTTATTCAAACTGTAGCAAGTTGAGCAGTGTTTGTGGACAATCCAAGTTAATGCCCTGCTACTTTAACATGAGATATATATATGTATATATATATATATAGAGAACGAGAGAGAGAGAGAGAGAGAAAGAGTTAGAGGAAGAGACAGAAAGGCTGTTCAAGAGACAGTAAGTGTATTTGGAGAAAACTGAATTATACTGAAGAGTGCGCTTTAAACGACTTATTTTTTCGATAAACTTTTAATGTCCGTAACTGCAAGTTACGTACAGGTACTCGCACACACAAATCTATCTAAATATATGGTTAATGTGCTTAAGCTCTTAACATAAGCCGCAAGAAATCTTTCTCTGTTTTGAGAGGTAAGCTCAACAATTACGCATATATTTCCAACACCTCCAATATTGATTTTTTTTGGAATACCGTTAATTATACTTGTAATTATGCAACTGGCACAGATGATTAATATTAATTATTGGATAACATGCAATATAAGTAAGCAAAATAAATTTATTGACAAAACAATTTTGAGTTTACCCATTAAAAGAAAATTAAGCAAATTGATAAAAATAATGCAAGAATAAGTTATACAAATATATACAAAAATTCGTTAATTCGAAATTATTAACGATTTTTTTATTTATGTGTTTTAATAGACAATTTTTAAATAAATAAATACAATTTCATTATAGTTATACATTTATTTAAGTTAGTACTTCAAGTAGAGACCTTTTACTATACTAGGCAAAAGATTAAGCCTCTTGAAGCGCTCAGTTTGGGGTCTAGAGTTTTACATTTGTGTTTGTATTTGTCACATTTTTATTTCGTCTTCGCAGGGCTAATACATTTTGGGCGACAGTTTTTTTATTTGTTGCCGTTCTTATGTTCCATGGGCTGCCATTAAAGCAGGCAATTTTTCTAGTCTAGTCGCCCTCTTTTGTTGTTTTTGGGTTTGCTATTTTTACTGTTCAAATTGCTTGTGCTAATTAATTGCAAAGTTCCCATTCTCAATTTTCATGCAATTTGATCGATGACAAACATAAATTTGTTTGGATGTCAATGACGTGGAGAATATGTACAAATATGCACATTATTGTCATAGAATGATTGTCCTAATTATAAATAATAAATAAGAATATAAAATAATAGTAAATTCGATTATTTCATTGGTAATAAGTTTTGTGTTTGCATTCAATTAAATTTGATAAAACCACATGAAAGAATTTTCATGAAATTTGAAAGAGATCTATGTACTTATCAAATTGTGCAATTCATAAATAGATTTGTTAGTCGGTCTTCGTTTTTCTTTTAATACAAATTATTTATATTATCTTCATTTGTTTTGCTAATATTCTAATCTCATTATTAATGAAACGTCAATTGGTTAAGGCCAACAATAGTGAATATTGACACTCCAACATGTTGCTCAATCGATTTAATTGATTCAGATTGCAGCTTTGGCTGCCTAATCCATCAATAGGCAGATTTACGTCTTGACTGAAGTGTCAATGGCATTGACTTGTCTACTAGTCTGTGGCCTGGCTGAGTTTGGAACTGATTGTGGGTCTTTAAGCACATAAAATTTAATGCCTTGGCCTAATCCTTGAGACAGGAACAAGTGAGCTTCAATCTGATCGAACTGGTGTGTTTCATAATCTAATTAAAAAGGCAAGCATCATCGTAATTCGGTCTGCAATAAATTACGCAATCTCAGCCAAAAGGCAAGTCATTAAATTTATTGGCATTGACCACACCAGACCAAACGATACTCAGCCAATGGCAAATAAAAGCTTTTTATTTATATTTTAATAGGCTTCCACTGGTTTCATTTCGATTGTTTTGCTGTGTAAATAATGATAAGCCGTTTTGGATTCGCTTTTCTCACGACTGAGAAACAACATCACAGAACAGGAGTACGAGTTAAAATGGTTGGTTTCCCTCCCAATTAGCATATTTTCAAAATTAATTGGCGCTCGGGTGTAAGTCCCTTGATTATTGCATTTTTAAAAGCACCCCAGAGGCGGCTGATTGGGGCGTGGCATTTAACTTGACAGCCCTTAACAGTTACAGTGATTAAGGCAGCTATGCGCCTGGTTTGCAAACGAACTATCAGCTTAAACATTCGTATAATTTATTATGGTAGCTGAAGTACGGTAAACTGATCTGATGTTGACCTCTGAAATATAATATATTGTTGTTTCAACTATAAATAATGACACAAATGAACATTTGTTATTTCGATTGTTATAAATACTTAACATAAGAGTATTCAAAGTGTATACATTGAGAGTCTCTTGTTATTCTGAGTTAGAAATCAAATAGAATTTCATATTTTACTGCATTTTCCACTCACATTTGATTACTTTACTTACTCACTTTTTGCTTAATCGGTAAAGCAATTTATTTGGCATTGTGCCATTTTAATTGCAATTTACTATAAATGTTTTGGTAAATATCTCTCTTCGGCTTATTTATGTTGCATAAGTTTATTGAGTAAAGCTCGAATAAAATTATTTGCATAGTCTTGTCGTTTGCTTTCAAAGTGTAGTTATGGAAATTTGGCTAAAGTCGAGCATCGAATTAATGATTACTTCATTTCCATAACAAAGTTTAGCAGTAATCCTGTGTCTAGTCGACATCATTTTATTTGATTTGCATGTAAACTGGAGGATATTGAAATTTAAATTTATTTAATTTTAAATACTCTCTAAGTTTATGACAAAATCTGTCTCAAAGGGGTTTAGACAAATGGTTACTAAATTGAAATTTAATGTAATTTCGTTATATTTATACTTCTACGAAGATAGTTTGTTTTAAATTTTCTCCATTTTTGTTGACGATAGCTTTTGGCAATGGGCTTAAAGTATGCGTTCTCCTTGCATTGTTTATAATAAATGTTGCCAGTTGAAAAGTTTCAGCAACTGCTGGACTGGATTTCAAATTGATTTTAGACACAAGGCGCGGGAGAGCGTCCTGAGGCCATTGTAATGCGTTATGGATGCTCGAAATGCATGCTTGCAACTTTCACTACAAGTTTGTATAATTGCCAATTAAATTGCGTTTACACAAACTTTCTGTTTAAATTTAATATGAAAATGCGTAATTAACAATGAGCCGTGCTGCCCCAACTATATATACATCGGATATTAAAATGGCTAACGGCATGTCATAATAAATTCGTCTTAACTATTCGTCCATGTACCCTTATTCTTGACGACTTCCTGTCAAAAGTTCAGCGTTCAATGCATCCGCTCACCATTCCTGATATTTCAGTCAGCATGCACAAGCATGTTCATTTTACTTCCCTTTACTGTTCCTTAGCTCAGCTTTCACTCACGTTTCGGATCGTCCTTGTCTATTTACTACGCTGACAAAGGATTCAGTTCACAGTTTCCAATCGCGTCAAAAGCTGAATACCTACAACACCTGCCAACCAAAACATCTGGCATGAATAGACTTCGAAATGGAGTTAGCTGTAAAGTTGATGGCTAGTAAAAGTTGGATAAATTGATTTCACTGTGTGTGCCATCTGTTTTTTTCATTACATCATTGTGTAAAAAACCTGAAACTATAAAATCTACTAAATTATGGAAAGGTTTTTTTGCTTAAGCTATTGTCTGATGTTTGGCTTTTTGTTAATATTACTTTTCTGTGTGCTTTTGTTTCATTAGGGGGAATTCAGCAGAAATCTGTTCAGATTAGAATAGTATTTTAGGGTCATTTTCAGAGTTTCACAGTTTTTTCTATAGCCGGCGGCGCATGAATACAAATTTAACGAAATTTGAAAATTTATGCAGACAAACAGCAAGTTAACTGAAATAAATGGCCTAGAGCAAAATTTAATTTCCCATTCCGCTTCTTTCAAAAGCATAACTCATCCCTAAAAAAAACATTAGCAGGTTATACGAGCTAGGAACAACAAAGAGGAGCTGTTATTAGATATTCCCTACTATGAGTTCCAATGCCAAATGCATCAATCATATCCTCAATCACATATCTGACTGATGAACAGGTATGAAAATTGGAATCCAAGGACAACCGGAACTTTGAACTTGGCAGCAGTAGCTGCTTGCTGCAAGGTTTCCAATGCGGCTTACATTTCTTCAGGCTAAATTGAGCATTAAGCTAAAGGACGCATGCAATGGTTATGTACAAATGAATTTAGCGGTTTACCAGTAAACCTAACAATTTAACTGTGGGAGGTGAGTGTTTTTTTTAGAAGTGTAGCTGTGTTTGTGTATGTGTGTTTATCTATGTTGTGGTTTTATTTAAAAAATTGTCGCTTTTACTCGCGTGCGTTGAACGACACGTCGTTGGCAGTTCAAGTGCAAATTACATTTTCCACACACATACACACACTGTTACACACACACATACACACACGCTACACCAAAATAGACAATAAAGGGGCTTAACTGGCGAAACAACAACAACAGCTGACAGAATGTCAACACGAGGACAGCAACAAATACGCGTTTCCCAAAAGCTGGAAGTTGTTATGCAAATTTTGTATCAAATTTAGTTGCGTGCTGCTCGACGCATTTTCATTATTATCACAGCCGCTACAGTTGTTGTTAATGTTGTTATTGGAATTGCTCGATTAATGCCATATGCGCAGCATGTATTTATATATACAGTGTTAAGCCTTCAAAGTCTGACAATATCAATGGATCGCACACCGGCCACCAGCTTATGCTATAAAACACGACTGTCGTAAAGTTCAACATTGAAATCCATTGTGGTTGCCGTTGCTGCAGCTGTTGAGTAGGGTCAAGGGCACGTGGCCATATTCTCACACCTATATGCCTACCTCTTTTCAGAAGTTTGCCCAAATGTTGATTTTTTTTTTATGCCAGACATAATCCTAAGACTACCGCAAATCTTGGTGAAGGAAAACCAGATACAATATTTATTTCTTAGCGTGAAAGCTTTTTATACACTTGAACGCCCTGATTATCTTTGCTTTGACAGGGGGTCTCAATGACAAAAGTTTGTTAAAGTATAATTATTAAAATCTGAAATATTTCTCTAATTACAGTCTTGTAACTTATTAAAGTTAATTAATTTTAAAAAAGCAATGTACACATGATAAATAAGTTAAAATTTTATTTTAACTTTGTTCATTGAAATTTAAATTTAAAATATGTTCAGTTGGCGGTTCCATATATTTGATTCTGTTTTAGTCACACACAAATTAAATACTGCTACAGCTGCACTTTTGTGTAGCATCCATAAAATGTCGCAAAAATATAAATGAGATTTTTTGCTGCGTCATACACTCCATGTGTGTAATATGCGTATGCGGCACATTCCACAAGGGCCAGCAAATATCTAATGACAGTTTGAGTCGAAAGAAAGTCTTTAAACGACGCTCGTTTTCAATGTTGTTGCTGCAATGGCAGCAACATTGTTGGGCCTTAATTAAGCCATGTTGTTGATACACATACGCACCGATGCACACAGCACAATTATCTTAAAAATGTTCACCCTTATTTTTTTTGTCGATGGGCGCACAAACTTTGCCAGCTTGTCAATAAAATGGCTTAACTGTTAAGAAATTGCTCAAGTTCTGTTTTTTCTTGACTTTTTGTTGTTGGTTGTTTTCAATGACTGAAGTAGATTAATTAACTGATTTTTCGCTTGCATTTCGGTTTGAAAAGTTGTGAGCCAGAATAGCTGCTAAAATATTTATGAAATCAACTTTTTATTCAAGCTTAAAATCTAGCCACCCACCAACAATATATGTATGTGGTTGTTGGGCAATAGGATGGTGCAACAAAATTTTCGCATAGCCAAAATGAGAATAACAATAAACAGTAGCAGCAGAAATTTTACGGTACAATCTGTTTTATATGTGCGTGTGTGTCTTGCACAGGAAATTTGTTTCAGCTGCTTTACAGGTGTTGAAAATGGCGCCAACTTGTTTGGCATTACCTTGCCAGTGTTGTTGAAGAGCTTACTATTCGAGCATTATGCAAATTGAGTTGACAAGAATATTAGCTTACTAAGTCTGGCAACTACGCATGCTGTTAATTATTTGGGTCTTGATTATCCGCAATTATTTGTGAATGAATTCTATCAAATTTTATATGCATTCAGTTCGATTGCGTGTTATAGTCTGCATTTCCTTGTTTAAAGATTTAAATATTCAAAAATATGTTATGTAATATTCTTTTCATTTCATTCGTACTTCATGCGAGGTATTAATAAAATATTAACGTTTTACATGTTGTTACGTTACAGCATAAGCTACTTATGTTCTACATAAACATCAAATACTTCTTTGATCCTGTGTCATAAGGATCAAGGTACTTTGTCAATATTTATCTTCTTACCACTAGCTTACCTTTTAGGCAACACACACACAAGCACACACATAATCGAGATATTCAATATCCACAAAACTTGGAAAATAAAAGAACATTACAGGAAGAGAGAATTAAACGTAAAGGCGGAGTAAAAAGGATAAACACATGTGAAAATAAAAATAGAGACAAGGATTAAACGACGTCGGTCACGTTTCAGTGGAACAGAGCGTATGAGTATTGTTTTGTCTGCACGTCTGGACCCAATTTCCAATTTCATTCAGTACAAAAACAAATGCATAGATACACTTGCAGCTAGTGTTGCCGCATCTGTCGTGGTTGATATAATTTGTTGTTGCCACGTTTGCCATACACAATTTAAAATAGAAAATATTAATGGATTTTTTTGCAATTTCCTTAATTTCCTGTTTGTGTAGTTTTCTTTCTGATATTTACCCACAGTATAGACAAAATCTGTAAGGCTGTTAACAGTTTATGCATTTTTACTTTGTCCACCTGCTATTCTTCGCATTTAACCTCTTTTCAAGGACAAACCCATATCATTAAGTCAACTGAATTAAGGTTCACAAAAATCTATTTACACAATCTCTGATACTTTGTATTACATGTTTTTTTTATTATATATACATACTTAAATACTTTTATGACGAAAATTAAATAAACAGCTAAAATAATTTGTGGAGAATTGCATTAATAAATATTTAATTTCGCACACCATGTATAAGCTGTGACATGCTGTGTCTCCCAAATGAATTATAAAAGCAAAAGCATGTCAGAGTAAATTAGGCGAGCGAGTTGACTAGAAGACACACTGCGACGAGTCAAGATTTTGCACATTCCACAGCTCTGGCAGAAGTTATCAGATTTAAAAAAACCAGGGTTCCTTAGCCATGGTGCGATCATGCAAAGTTGAAACCGCGATTTCAGCGTTAAATTTCAGTTAAAATTATTAGAATTGTTTGTATAGACTGGAAAAACTACCATTACTCTTTCAAAAGTCAGTTTAAGAAACAAGCTCGTTTTAGTCATGCTTTGATCCAGTCATATTAATTCTACATTGAAAGTTGGAAACGCGATTCTAGCACGAAATTCATGTACAACAAGTGTTTGTAAGGAATAAATAAGTTAAATGGGCATAGCTCTGTTAAACTCATCAGACCTTCATATTTGTATTAAATTCTTTGTCGGAAACGCAATTTTTTGGGGCTTGTAGGGACTGATTATCAAAATCACTTCGACACTTGATACTTGTCATTTTGACTAATTTTCGTTGTTACATTTCCGGCTTATCGAAAAAATAGCTGAAATAACCAAAATGTGGCATTTCAGGTTAACATGCTTATTGCCAGTTTTTTTTAACACAAAGCAAGCGTTTGTGTCGCCCTTTGGGCCTGGTCTTCTTAATTATTAACATCAAACAACTTATAAAGCTGCCATGTTTCAATAAATTTCGACATTTTCCTTTTTTTGGTACTTTTCAGGTAATGAAATCCTATTTAGTTAAACCAAGCGTTGAGGCCTAAGGCATTGACCGAGTATTAAAAAAAATGAGCTAAGGCATGAAAAGAAATTTTATTTGTAAGCTAGATGTACTATGAATGCTCTATATAAAATTCCATTTATGGTGTAAGTTTTTAAAATAGTAAGAGACGTTAGTGCATAAAGTTCAAATGCTCACCATATAAATTTTAATAATTATAAATATTTCGACCTAAAATGTCAGTTTTAAATTTAATATCTAAGAAATAAGTAAGACTTAACAATATAGTTCCATGCAGAAATAACTGAGCGAGCAGACTAAAAAAAACGTATTTAGTTTAAGTACTTTATAATTGAGGTGCAATCAAGCAAACAAAAAAATGTATATATCTCTGGCGTTTTTACTTTTAACGACGAAATTAATGCGCATGGCTTAAGGCACGTAAGGCGACACTTGGATTCGCTCAATCCTGAAAGCCGCAACCAACCAACTGTTCTGACAATTGACAGCTACATGGAAAAACAGGCAACCAGGCGTTTCAAATGAAATGTGTTTTCTGGTCAAGAAAGCAATTATATGTAGACATGTTTTCTTCAGGCTTTTGGTTTCACTTAAGTAGACTGCATTAAATAAATGTACATTAAACAACCACACATATATAGAAATATATTCATATATTATGCATATATAGAAATATATTCATACATAATATATGAATATATTTCTATATATGTGTGGTTGTTTTTGTTTTCATTTGCAGAACTCAAACAGCATGCATCAAATATATATTGCATTTCTAATTCTAAATAATTCTGAAATATTGTTCACTTTCAGGCCTACTATTGAACACGAAATAAATGTGGGCGACTCTGCAGCTCATAGAAAACTGACAGGAATACTGCAGAAAAATAAATCAAGCTGATTCCACAAATAATCAAACTAATATAGAGCAACGAGTAGAAATTAAATATATATTTGCCTCAAATATACGAGTTTCAAAAATATATTATAACCAAGCAGGTAAATTAATCAATATGTAAATATATTTATTAAATATTATCTGCCTGCATTTCCAGAAGTAATTTAATTTTAACATGCAAATTTAATCAACTACACGAACAGCAAACGATCTAATTATCATTTTATTTACATAATTAAATCTGGCAATAAGCAGTTTCATATTTTGGCCGCAAATTGCACTTGTGTTCACATCCATGATATTTTGTGCAGTCTGCTGCATTGTTAGGTTTGGAGTCACGCACACACACATACGCCCACATATGCATCATATAATCAAATGACTAGGTTTTTTTCCAGTTATTACAGACATCTAGTAATTACGCTAATGAGTCTCATTAGATGCGGCAACTGCCAAGCTGGGCAGCAGCGGAAAGGCACTCCGAGAGAACCTGACTAAACGCGCAGTGGCAAACACGCAAAAAGGAAACGTGCATGCAACATGGTATGACTGTGAAAACTTGTTGCAAATGGTTTTAAAGCTCAAACACGAATTACGCAAATGATGACTAGATAACTAAACGAGAAATGTGAATGCTAAGCAAACCCAGCAGCCCATAAAGCTCATTTCGAGATGTGTGTGATGGGCATCCCAAAAGGGATCTTAAAGATATGAGAGGAGCCAGTTGCTCTCCATCTGCAGTTGTCTGCTAATTGTAGTTAAATCTAATATGCAAAGGGTGTAAGAGGCAGCCGTCAGTTGGCATTAAGAGTCAGGCACCGAAATTTAGGCTTTGCAGCACGTACAAAACAGGCAACGCATTCCTGCTCTCCGCCGGATGTGAGTTGCAGGATTTGGTGTGGGTGTGGGGGGGTTGGGCGCGTTTGCCTCTGCACATATTCTTGATGTCCTTTTTGTTCTGAGTTAAGGCATTAATGCTGTTCGCAGCTGCACTTGACGGGTTCCAGCTCAGCAGCAATTTGTTTGGCTGACTGCCTGGCGAAAGTTTTTCAATCAATTTCATATGAAAAGTTTTCACTAAACACACAAAGGCTGACAGTACTTATACCTAATAAAAAGATAAGCGAGCAATCATAATTACAAGCTCGATATAAGCTTTTAGTCAAATTATGTTTTAATAAAGACAAAACTGCTTTGTGCTCACATTGATTAGTTTTTTTGGGTTGTTTTTTCTAAAAAAAAAATGCTATGTGTTCACTTCACGTTTCATATTAATATTTTTAGGACCAAAGTTGGCTAAAAAAAAATATAGCCATTTTTGTTAAATTCTTTGCAACATATTTCAATAATTATCTTGTAATTGTTTGACCTGCTTTAAAATCTATGTTCAAGAAAGTTCCTTTTGACTAGCTAAGTGGTTCTGGCTTGTGCGCTGCTGCATTTGATTAACTGACTTAATTTTATGAAGTTACAAAAACGATTAATGCCCGCCCTATAGCTTATATTAAGCGCATTTGTAATAGACATTAGAAAATTAACGGCTGTCACGGCTGTTATTGAAAATGTGGAAGAAATTTCAACTGTCAAAACAATGTCATTTATTAGACACTTGCAAAGTGGAGGGAGCATGGGAAGAAGATTCCAAAAGTTGTAGGTAGATATAAGTAGTAGTAAAATTAAAAAATGAGCAACATTAAACTGAGACAATAAATGAGCAGCCAAAACGTAAATTTCCTAGCTACAAAATAAGTATAGTTAATTAATTACTTAAAGCCATAAAGCTACTTGTAAAGCATAAGGCTGGACGGAAATTCTCCGCAATTTATCAAGATAATACTCTTTATATATTTTGAAGAAAATGACTAAAAGCTTTGGCTTATCATTTTCACTTTACATCACTTCATTTAAGTATGTATTAAACACTCCCTAGCGAGCTTTTTCCTAGGCCAAATGATAATTTAACTTTATTATTTATTTATTTCGGAACTCTCAATAATGTCGTTTTGAGACGATCCCGCTGAGACCTGGCTTCATCGATAAATTGCTTACTTACTTACTTAAAATGATTGAAAAACTTGTTAAATGGTTGGAAAATTATTTACACGAGACACACTAAGTTTAGTCGTAAATAAAACACTAAAGCATATTTTAAATATGTAATATTTAAGGAAATTTAAATTTTTTTTTGGGATTTCATTTTATTTATTATATATTAATAATAATAAGCCGTACATTAACCAAATGTATAATTATATATTTGTTTGTAAAGGACTTATCATAAATTTATACAAATAAATTCATTAGAATATGGGTTTTAAACGAATTACAGCTATTATAACAAACAACGACTTTCTTCGTATATATATCGAGCTAAATGACAACATGTCAATTGAATTACATTTAGTTTTATCGGTTAAATTTTTGCGTTAGTAACTTGTCTAAGATTTGTTTATTTTAATATAGTTATTAAATTCTAATTATGAAACATTTAAAATGGGCTGCATTTCAAATCGAATGCTCAGTTTATTTCGTTGAAATTTAAATACTTTTGTTATTAGTTTAAATTATGGATTGAATTGTTTCTATTATAATCGATTGAAAATATTTGCTGGGGCTCAATTGCAAACACTTCCATCATTATAGTTTATTATGCATATACAACAGTTTTATGCAGCCTTCGCTTATCACTTACGTAATTATTATTATAAACAGTCGATGCTTTAAATAAAATCGCTCGATTTCAACAAATAAAATGCTTTAATTATTTTGAATTATAGCAAAAGCTAATCTCTTAAGTACAGAAAGCTGTACTAAGTAATTTTATTATGTAAAACCATGTGCAAATCATATCATCCAATTAATTCACAGTCACTGCATTTTGGAATCAATATAAACAAATAATCTGTACAAATTCATATTTGTGTTTTTAATTGTTACTTATTTTTATTATTATTATTGAAAAACTGAAAATATATACACACAATGACAACGTTGAATAGTTGTTCCTTTTGAAAAAAATTCGTAGTTTTCTTTTTTGTTGCGCAAAATACACGTCCTCATAGAATTCAAATTAAATCGTATATGCGTAGTCATTCAGCTTGATTTGCATCTGGCGAAAGCGACATGGCGCCTGTTTTATACATTGCACTGTAGCGAAACCAATGGTGCGTGGGAGCGCTTTCATTTTATTTATATTATGCAAAATATCCTAATGTATGCAGTAGTTTATTCTGCGCACCACCAAAAAAAATCTTATCAACCTTAAACTGTCGTTTTGGACCACAAAACATATACATATTTATTAGCTGAAACTTACATCACAATTTCAATCTACGTCGAACTGGAATTGGAACTGCTAATGGGCAATGTATCGGTCACATACAAGCGATGATCCACAGTGCCGCTGCCCTCGTCCACAACTGCCACAATCGAGCTACGTTTCAGGCTACCAACATCCTCCTGGCTGAGATTGAGCTCTATTGGCGGTTTTGATAAGGAACGCGATTGCTGCTTCTGCTGTTGCTACAGATTTGTCACTTGGGTGGTGTTATTTGTCACTGTGCTGGCAGCCGCAAGTGTCACCACTTGCGGGTGCTTGTGTGTCATCGTTTGATGGCAGTTGTCAGGCGCCGCTGCCACCACAGACCGCTGTAGTCCATCCACTCGTGTGGCAGTCAGTTCGTCTTGTGCCACCGGCATCCACTTGTCTAGAAACTTGGGTCGAAACAGCAGCGTAAATGTGGTGCGAAATTGTTTACTCATGGAACAGTATAGTATAAAATTAATGCTCGAGTTGATTAAAGCCAGCACATCCATAAGGTCACCTAAGCGGTTGAAAATCAAACAATCAGCTAAAGGAGCCACACTCGTGTAATTTGTACTCTGCGAGTGTCGAAATCATACTTACTCAGTTTGAAATAGCATTGCATGAGAAATGCATTGCCCAGCACAGTGTTCAGCAGTCCCATAATTCCCTGTGGAAATTCCGTGATAAGAAAGAGCAACAGCACCGCCAGTAACATTCGAGTGGTGCGATCTGTTTGCTTCTCCTTCTCCAGTGTTTTACTATTCTTGCGTGGTCGCTCTGACGATTTGCCATTGACAACAGATTTGGCGCCATTGCTATTCCCCGGTTTGGTGGTCAGCTTCTTTCTTCGGCGCTTCGCCTCTAACAGCGCCAGGATGAGACGCACCGAGAGTATTGTCAATGCAATACAAGGTATCAGTTTGATAACCATACTGTATATTAGAAACGTGGCATTCAGCAGGGAGGTATTATGCAACGCCAGATCGCTGTGATAGAGTCGATAGACGGTCACATTGCGCACCACCACAGGCACGGACATAGGACTAGGACTACGACTTGGACTAGGACTAGGACTAGGACTAGGACTAGGACTAGGGCTGGGACTAGGACTAGATGTAGTCATATTTAACCATTGAGTATCGTTGGACATGGGGCTAGTGGGTGTGGCATTCAGAGCAGCCACCATCACAGTCTGCATTTCGTTCCTGTAGTCAATAACATATTGACTCATTGGTACGCTATTTATCACCTTGCCTTGGGCATCCACCTGATCCATCCATTCCGCAATGGCTGTGATTAGATAGAGCGATGGTGAAACCACAAGTACACAAACCACATACGCTGTCGTTATGGTTATTATAGTGGTGCGCATGCCGCACCACAGACGATTCTTTTGCGGATAACCCACGGCAATATAACGCCACACAGCCAGCGTAATTGTCAGCCAAATTGAGATGGTGTGCAGCACCTGGGCAAAGATCGAATGGAACTTGATGAAGCAGGCCCAACTATAGCTTAACTTTTGCTCCCTGGGCAAGCTATCCTTCAGTATATAATCGTGCACCGTGTAGGGTATATATTCCAACATGACGGCCAGATCTGCCACCGCGAGACCTGTGAGGATGGCATTGGTGGGCGAACGCATCTCGCGCCGTGTTAAGACAATTATATTTAGTGTATTGGCGATGGTGCCCAGTATGCAAACCACCAGCGAAACGTAGCCATGCATGTTCCTATAACTGTAAGGAGAGAAATGAAATATATAATGTATTTATAGCAGTACTTTTATACTTTCAATAATGGTAATATTAAGTTATAAATCTATATTGACATACTGTTTAATAAATTTTGTCAAGGTATCCATAAGTACTGGTTTTTACAATCAACTGAGCTGAAAGCTCGCTCTAGGTTAATGCTAGTTATTCATTTATGAGTAAACTACATGCAACAAGACACTTACAAGCTAATAGCTAATTCAAGAGGCACCGTTCTCCCTAGATGTTATGTATTGATAAATAATTAATTTGTATATAAGAATGTAGTTCAGTGTACAGTCCAAGTTATCTTTAAGTATATTAAGCAGAAATGGTGTATCACACACTTTAATTGGCTAAAGCTGGTGGTAAACGATAATGTTCACAAAATGCGGGCCGTCAAGATGCTGTTGTGGTTTGACAATCCATTGGAATGTGTAGGTGTATGTATCTGTGGTTAAATTAAGGACTGTCTGTCTGTCTGCATCAGCAATTAGATGTGTATCTAACACTTGGCCATTTACTTTGTATGTCAAAGAAGTGCTACGTGCTAAATTGCTGGTGGCTGCCGCAACAGCGAAACTTGACGCTGTCACGCCCCAGCCAGACGCCCTCAGACTTACAGTAAGTCGTTCAAAGCACCACTCGAGTGCGACACACACAATAGAAAAAAATTCTAACGCCAATGTGTCAACAGTCATACAAAAGACGCAGACGGGCAAACGGCAACAGGGACATATGGACAGATAGATAGACAAAATAAGAATCCAGTATAACCCTTTTTTGCGAGTCAACCTTTAAATTGGCTTCGACTGTCATGACGACGCGACGTATGCGTTATATGCATGGCAAGGTTGCAGGTAAACTTTGACATACATACAAAACAAGCAATTAACATGAATAATAATCATGTTCATTTTGTGAGCTCGTCTCCTTTTTCTGCTGACAATGAAAATACATTTTATTTTCCAAATGCGTCGCGACGTTTTTCCCAGAATGCCTCCAAAAAGAGCAATAGAAAATGACAAGAAAAAAAAAAATATAATAATAAATTATATGTTACATGAGCAGCAACAAGAAAAGAAAAATAGAAAAAGAAAATGGATTCAATTTTGATGGACAGCTTGTCGCAGTGGCACTTTTTCTAATGGGTTTTAACTAGTTTTGGGTCCAATGTAGCAGCCTGAAATTGAGTGCTATTATGCTACATTGCGTTTCTCATTTGGAAACAACAACAGAAGAACACAATTGCACAGGATATGACCAGGCAGGTGGTATCCTGCCACCAGCAAAGTTAGACAACCTTTTTCTTGGCTCTGAATTTTACAGCCAACCATTCATCATACTCGTTTTGGGGGATGCCCACGCAAATGTTCTTAAAGCATTGCATGTGTTTTCTTTGGTTGCCTAGCCGAATGCTAGATCTTGATCCCGCTTAATGAAAATGCCTTGCTTTCTTTAATTTATTGCTCTTGCTAATCCATGTTGTGGAATGGCAGCATAGACTTCCATACAACATACGCACTGAGTTGTTTTCTACATTGATACTTGCCGTCGTCTCGAAGTAAGGCGTGGTAATTCTACATATGCATGTACTTAGAGCCTTCTAAAATAGTGTAACTCTCACTCACTAGCCTCGTGGGTGGTATTCAAACGTGTAAGTGCTGTCCGAGCAATTGGCTTTGCATAAATGAAGATGTGTGTGCCAAACAAATCTCAATTTCTGTGAGAGCTCCCAGCTAGCACATTTGTGCATATTTATCAGTTATTGACATACCTTTACAGATGCTCAACAAAATCACTGCTCAACTTGGGTGTAGTTTACTGTTAGTAGTTCTCAGGTAAGCAACATCAAAAAATAATGCAAAAGAGAACCCAAATTGAGCTGATGCTTTTTGTTGTAGAAAAGGAAGAAAAAAGAGATATTATTCTCAATTATAACAATGCTTGCATAGGAATATGTGAAGATAAATATGTTCAGCTAACAATTTCTAATTTTTGTTGCTGGAAATTTGAGTTTGCTTTCTCTGTACTGCTTTTTTGCAGCTAAAAGCTGAAGTATAAACACAAACTCGGTAACACGCCAGCAAAAGCAAACACTTCTGTATAATATATTTGCTTATGTTAGCATGCTAGAGCATTCAGCATGCAACGTGTGGGTGCCTTAGGAGAAGCCTGTGGCTGAGATACACACACTTAACTTGAGCTTGAGTGCTGCACACTCTAGTTTAAGTCTAATTTGTTGAACAACGACTAACCCACAAGATAAAAACACACAAGAAACACCATACTCTTCTAGTTCGAATCCTAAAATAAAAGTCTCTTCGGGGCCAAAACCAAATTGAATGCTGCTGCCAAATGCTACAGTTGCCTAAAGAAAAAGTTTCAGACACCAAACTTGGCCGTTAAAATGCGGCAATAATTTTGCTGCAAACTAATCAAAATGGCCATAAAATGTTTGCCTGTTGTTGTAAGTAGGCAAAGGCTGCAAGCTTACAGTCTTTATTGGCATTGCAGCCAATTGTTTGCCATGTCGGCACGGTGAGAAAAGTACATTTATTTTTTATTATTGTCTACTATGTATGGTAAGCATCAACCGAGACTGTTAAATCAAAATGGTTATCCAATCTTAGATAGATTTCCAAATATGCTGCGTAAATCTAAAAAAGTTATATGTGCGCTTTTTTATGGCTCTTAAATGAGCTTATTTGGTTTTAATGCTTTTTTGTTTACGGCAAATAAAAGGTTATTTGGTTATTAAATTTTATTACGGCACTTATCACTTTATAATATCTATGCACTAATCACGTCATATTAAGATTTGTTCTTTAAATATGTTTGCCTTGCTTAAGGATTATCTTTATGTAATATTTGTTAAAAAAAAACATTTTTGTTTCTGGTGCAGCATCATTTCTCAAATTTGCTTAGATTGTTACCATTTGTTTTTACCATCGATTTACATTTTCGTTCGACGAGTGCGAAGCATGCGATAAATAGAAAACTGCGCTCGTGTTTATTCATATTTGAAGTGTACATAATTTTTATAGATGCTGCAGTTTAGTCATAAAATTGACAAATATGACCTTAAAATCAATTCAATAGTTGACAATGCGAAAAATGGTATTTTAAGTGGCAAATAAAAAATATAAAGGTACTCAAAAAAAATCTATATACGTATATATTATATATGTACAAAAAAATACAAAGCATTAATGGATTTTTGATGTCACACAAAAACCAAAGCTCTACAGTCCTTGTTGTCTCTTGTCTGTTGTCATCCTGTCCTTGGGGTGTGACCGTGGCATTGCTTACTTACCTCGTATGAAAATTATCCATGCCCGTGCCGCAGTAGAGCGGCGTTGTATCATTACTGCCCCCAGGCATTGTTCTTGCTTGCACTGCTGTTGTTGACACTCTATTGTTGTTGCTGTTGTTGCAGTTGTTGCAGTTGTTGTTGTTGTTGTTGACGGTAGTCAGTCAGTGCAGCCACGACTGTCAAGGACAGCAGCGGCGGCATATGCATTGAATCCGCTGCCCTCCGGCGCATTAATAATTTAATATTGTGAATAGATATATTTTTCCGAGTGCTGCAAATAGAATATAACGAAAAGAACATGAAGGAACATGAGTAAGGCAAAATGAGATAACGCTAAGCATGGTGTGTAAATAATGAAAGTTGCATGTGGCTAGCATTTGTATAATTTATCATGCGCCTTATCCCTGCCCGAAGCCAACTAAGTCGTAAAATGGTACAAAATCGGAGTCTGAACATGCCGTGTTGCAACTTAATTAGCGCTGCAGCGCAACTGAATTATTCCAGCTCATCATAAAGAAATAGCAGCAGCTGACCCACATCAATCCAGATATATCTGATGGAGATCCCTTTTATCCTTGTGTTAAATTAAATTTGTTCCAGCAACTAACGCAGATAAATTGTATCTATCTCTCTGTGCATCTGTATCACCAGTCTCTCCCCTACCCTTAGCATGAAATATTTGTTATTTGTCGTGCGCTTTGCTTTACACTCGTTGCTGCTGCAACATTCTCTGCACCCACCGATTTTAATTGCATTTGCCGAACTGCGCAACGCCACTTAGCAGACAGCGTATTTGGTCGTGTCACCACCACAGAGAGAATGAGGTGCTGCAATTAACACGTTGCATGGTATGCAAGTACCACAACTGCTACTGAAAGACTCTTATAGTATAATATGCAACGTCGACCAAGTTCTGATTAACTGGCAGTTTTAGCTTCGAATTGTTTCGAGCTGTGTTTTAATATGAACATTTTATAAAAGACGCCGCAGGTTCAATGCAAATATATGCATTTTTATCAAATTTAATATGTGTGGAAATGAAGCAGCAATAAATTTGCATATTCAATTTATCATTTGTGCAAATCAGTCAATCTATTTTCGTATTTCTAATGCAATTTATATTTTTATTATTATAAAATACATAAGAAAAACAATATCAGTTTGTTAAGTTTATATTAAAGTTCTTATGTAGACTTTAATGATTTCAGCACATAATAGATGAAAAAATATATATAATATATTTTCATTGGACTACTTTTGCCAATCTTATGTCATTAAAGTCTGGTATTAAAAGCCAAATTAAAATTAAATAGCTGTTTAACCTTTTGCTTTTACAAATGATAATTATTAAGCAGCATATTTAACTCGACTAATATGTCGCAATTAATTGCCACTTTTATGGCACACGCTAATTAAATTTCTCACAAGCACAGATCTATCACACTAACAACATTAAACTCTTAAAGCCGTGAACGTATATTTATGAGAGCGTATTAATTACAAGCACACACAAACACAACTAGTGTGCATTTCTGTTTGTGTGTGTGGGTAATTGGATGACAAATTAAATGATTAATGAAGAGAGCAGCAACTGTTCTAGCTGACGGCGCACAAATGTATGCTATGATTTGTGCAAGAATTAAATCATCAAATCTAAGTTGCTGATTTTATTTAATAGCCATATTGGTCATCGATATCAGATCAGGTATTGTATGAGCTTATGCAGGAAGAAGACATTGAGACACATTTTGATACGCATACACTCGAATGCACAAGAGCAGCAAAAATAACACATAGCTATAGAAATTGAAGAGTCTAGCTGTTGGATGAATGACAATGACAGAAGTCAATGGGGGCAGCCCAATGTGACTCATGTGCGTCCAGCTTGTTCTGTGTGCATGGAAGCCACAAGTCGCAGAGATTTCATTTACGAGTGCGCTTCCAGACATGTCAGCAATATAAAAGCATATAAGTCTGTAAGCATTCGCCGTTGGCTATTGGGTCAATGGAGAACAATGAAAAATGGTACCGACAAGTCAAATTGAAGTATGGCGTAAGTCAAAGCAACCCGAACCTATCTCCGGTATCTGTATCTGTTTTTGCTAATGCATTACCTGGCATCTAGACTTGATTTATGCATTGACACACGCATCACTTCCCCAGGGCCAGAGCAGGAGCTCGAGGAGCATTTCAAGTTTCTGAGCACTTAAATATATATGCATTTCATGCTATTGATTACAATTATTGATTTGATTTTGTTTACAACAAATTGGTTCGTGCCCATTCCAGTTTGCATTTTACTTATTTTTATGTAAACAACAAGTTAAATTTGCTTTGGCCCTTTTGTTTACCCAAACGCTACCATTGGCATTATTTGAAATTGTTTTTTAAATAGCCAACAAACAAGATAAGGAAGTGAACTGTGAATGGCGAAAAAGTGTGCAATGAATGAATATTGTGAATGAGCGCAAGTTCGCTCAACTCAAATAACAGCAAGAAGTTTGCGTAAATTTATTCGATTGAGTTGATGATTGGTTTCGAAGGCAGAGGATTTAAACAAGCCAAATGCGAATGAAGTACAAGTTTGTTAAAAGATTGCCAGATATGAAAACGTTAAAAAGAAGCTGAAAGCAGAGCGGGACAGCGAGACGGAATAAGTATAGCACTAAAAATTTAATATTTTCTGAAGAGCCTAAAAAAAGGTTTGCATATGTAATAAGGTTGGGGCAGAAAGCAAAGAAAAAACATCTGCGAACCCATCACGCATATATAGATTGAAAGATTGTTATGTGATGTTGATTTCCGTAAAAAGATTTACCATTGATTAATTTACATCAAAATCTTGACAGAAAATCAAATTTAAAATATTGCGCTAAGCACTTCAGCTTTCAGCTATTTAAAATTTAGAATTTCACTTTAACCTGAATAAATAATATGAATAGTATGAATTTTGAATTAACTAAAATTTAAAGTAAAGTAGACAAATTATTATAGTATTATTGTAGAGATGGAAAGTTGCCGTTGCCTAAAGCTAAGTTGAGTATTTATTATTGTCAAGGCCAAAATATTTTAATGTTGTTGCTTGCTGACAGCTTGTTTACTCGTTGCGTAAAGTTCTGTTAACCATTTAAGTATCTGCAATTAACTTTTATTAAGATGCTACATCCATTAAACGCAGTGTTTTTATTCACATTTGTTACGCAACTTTCTTAGCAATAACAACAACCAGCAAAAATCAACATTTGCGTCGGATGCAAGGGACCCCCAATGTGATATAGCCTCCCGAGAGTTAGCAACATGAACAATAAGAAGGATAATAATAAATATGGGTGCCCCACTGAAATGCAGCTGCAGCAAATGGCCCATTAGAGATGCGTTGTGGAGCGTTACGAAACACTTAAAATTGCATTTAATATGGAAGTGAGAGACCCCATAACTTAACCCCATACAGTGTCTAGAAAATGTGTATCTCAACTTTAATTGCTTGTATCTGCACTTGACCTTAACTTTAACAGCTGCTAACTGTTTAACGCGATTATATATTGTTGGCTTATACAAAAAATGGTTGAGTGATTGCCGTAACGCAACACAAATTGCATGGGATGTGATAATGTTGGGTAAGTGGTGAATTTTGATGCCTCATGCAGCACGTTTATTAGCCTTTGGTCATTTTTCTATACATCATACAGACCAACATAAACATACATATACAAAATACACAGACAGCGACAAACAAATACGAATGCAAACACAAATACAAATAGAGTTACATGCTGCAAATATTGTGACAGACTGTGCCATTCTGTCAGCTAATATCCTAACAAATTTCCGCTAGCTGTCTCCAGCACAATCATAATGACAGTTGACTCAACACACTCCACTCATCCGCCTACAACCTTCAGACTGTATTTACTAGTCCTTTGTGTGACTTTCTCTGCCTGGATGAACAAAAACAGAATTATAACAATCTGAGTTGGTAATTTCAAAAATTCAACCACACTCAGTTAATCTGAGTGTGTCGAATGCGAAATACCCTTGTTTCATTGATCATTCTAAAAAGTGTTTGAACTTAATTAGAATCTGGTAAATGCTGTAGCTATATAATGAAAAATGTATGCTAATTAATAAAGGGTCTTAAAGTGCCTTTAATAAAACATTAATTATTCAATTGAATTGTCATCATAAAAATATTCTTAGTTAGTTATCATAATAAATGAAGGGTCTTACAATGCCATTAATTAAACGTTGACAAACTAATGTCCTCACAAGAATATTCTTAATTAGGGTATAAGTAACAAATTGCTGGCTTAATTTGCAGCTTACAAGCGGCTTAATTTTTCGCAATTTTTTATTTGGTAGTCATGATGAATTTCGTTTGGAAAGTAAGTGAAAGGAATCCGTTTGCTTTTTTTATTTTCCATTCCATTTTTAGCAAATTGCGTATCCGCACAGGTGTCTGGGTGTGATTTTCCGGGCGAAATCTTGTATTATGTTGCTGCCAATAATTCAAATGTCAGCCTGTCTGTCCTTGCTGATTTGTTTGTTGCTTTTGTGGGTGCGAATACTTTGTATGGTGAAATAGTACTCGACTTCATGAATAAAACGCCAGCTCAAATATGTTAAAACGAATTTTTAACCTCTCTCTGACTCTGACTCTTTTTCTTTCTCTCCCTCTCCCTGTTTGCCCCACTATCCACACTCCTTACGATTGCTTTGTTATGTTGTATTTGCTTTCAATGTTTTTTGCGCTTGTCACGCGTACGTCATGTGAGCAAATGCGGGCAGACAAAAGCGAGCTCATTTGACATTTGCATATCAGATCTGAAAATTGCTTAAGGAAGCACAAAACAAAAAACATATATATATGTATATATACATGTTTAGACAAAACTTGGAAACTTTTCCATTCTTCTTTATCAAGGGAATGACTCCGTGTACTCACATGTCCTTGGAATCTGATGGTCTGTCGGCAGTAGTAGAAATTTGACATTGATAAGAGTTGAAGTTGATATTAGGTGTGCTGGATTAAATTTGGGAGAAACTAGAGCTAGTATTTTGAGCAGCAGCTGAAATAACATACATTGGCTTAGAATCCCGTAAATATAATCCCCACAAATTACTATGCAAATGCACAAACGCCCGCCCAGATGCCACCAAATTTCCCTCTCCTGCCTCGTCGGCTACAGCCACAGTTGGTTTACACAAGCTATCAACTGCTGACTTTGGTCATAATAAGTAATTAAGCTAATTGTTGTTTGTGCCA
Organism: Drosophila planitibia; assembly: GCA_035043785.1. Lineage (NCBI taxonomy): Eukaryota > Metazoa > Arthropoda > Insecta > Diptera > Drosophilidae > Drosophila > Drosophila planitibia. Next base: position 1,635,890 of record JAWNMS010000023.1, read on the forward strand.
AAGTTTGCAACTAAAATGATACCGTAGCCACACTAATAACCAGCAATAACAACAACGTGAGTTATCAATGCAATCACACATGAGTACATATTATTTGTAGCGCTTATCGATGGCAATGTGTGTATTTGTGTGTGTGTGTGTGTGCGTGCGTGAATGTGTGTGCACAAGGACATAAGAGCAGAATTTTGTCTGTCGAATTTTCCAACCAAATCGAATTCGGGCAGCAAATGTAGGAAAAATGTCACACAAAACATAATAAAAGCCAACTGTATTATGCCATATATATTTTTTTTATTTAAATTGAAACGTGTCGGGTCTGACACAAAAACCCGTTAACTAGTTGCCGGTGGGCCAACTGAATGGCAGCAATTTGTAGCAGCAGAAAAATCAACAGCAACTGCAAACTAAAATTATCACAAACACATGTGCGTTTAAATGGCATCAAAAAGCGAGAGGAGCACGTCCATAACTTCAACCAGGGGTCAGTAAAGCCAAAATTATTTGATCGAACAGAGTTTAGTAAAGGATGTCCAACTTTGCTCCAAAAAATTAAAAACGAACTTATAATTTGCAGCAAATTTGAGTAAGAGAAGCTTAGTCAAATATGTTTTGTAATTGATAAGCAATTTAAATATCTATATATCTATATTAAATCATCCATTAGACACTTATCTAGTTACCGAAACTATAAGCACAATCTGATTTTGTAAATAGTTATTTTATTGCATTATATGCTTATCACTTATACGCCGTGAGTGCGCGGTGTTGCTATAAAAATCAATTTGTTTACCTGACATTGCACCTGAACTTGATTTCAACGCCCACATTTAGACATAATAAGCAGCTGCCAGCTGCTCACATTGAAAATTTGACTGGTCATTACAATTGGCTGCATGTCAAGCAGTTGACTAGCTTGACTTTTCCCCCCAATCCTACAATATCTACTAAGTTTTCTTTCAATGGTCTCGAAAAAGGGCGTGGTCCCAGACAAGTAAGCGAGTAGTCTATCATTAAATACAAGCATTGGGGCGCGCGCTTCTCAAGTGCACCCCTGAAAGCTAAGTGCAAGGTCAAAATTGTAAGGGAGAGCACCAAAAATACAAAATTCATGAAAATGACCATTGAGCAAGAATTAAAGACTAGCAACAGTAATTGCGCTGCAAGCTGGTAAATAAAATATGAAGGGACAAATTTAAATACATAAGTAGTGTATACAAAATTCGAGAGCCAATAACCAAGTTTAATCAATTGCAAATTGGAAACAACAAATTAAACTGTTGTCAAAGTTGTCCGAAAATTCGCCATAAGTTCTCTAATATTAGTGCCTTTGCGAATACAAGTTTAATTTAACTAGAACTAATATGTTGTCTTCACCTTGAATATATTCAGCCAACATTTTGTTACATTTTACTATGAGAAAATTTCATTAAGGAAGGACATTTGAAATAAAATTCATTTTTAAATGCTCTCTCTATGTACACAGTTTCAAGTGTGTCCTTGGTTTCAGTTGGGTCAAAGCTGTGCGTTTGCTTGTGCCCTTTTCTTGGAATATCCTTCATCTTCTTGGTATTTGTGTAGGAAATCCGATTTCCTTAAATCCTGGGCAGGATGGGCAATGAAAATAGTTAAGTGAAATGTCAGCCGCTAAATGGCAGATAATGGTGACGGAAAGTGTCATAACTGTAACACGGCAATGACACCCTTACTAAGTGATAGCTGATATAGTAACAGTATGTGATATATTGATATCAAATGTATAAACTGTAAATTATAGAATATATGGCTTTAAAATTGTCTGCAGCGTTTAGACTTCTAAAGCTTTTAGATAGATTGTAAGTTTCATGATAGTTATCTGCTTGCTTTCTCGTTTTAAATTTAAATAATAGCTCGGGCGACAGTATAAAAATGAAAGCGGAACAAGAAAAATGCAACTGAGAAATGAAAATTGCGTGGAGCTTTTAGAACAAACTCTACGAAGCTCGGAAAGGACCCGCAGCGACAGCGGTGGTGAAGTGTTCGTTGGTCAGTGGGCGTTGCTGAATTTTGATGCTGAGCTCCGCAATTCAATGGATAATAATTCAAATGAATTACTTGCGGAGACCCTGCAGGCGGCATACACATAAATAAGGTTTTGCATTCCCCGATTCCTTGCAGACGACAATTCGCCAGTCCAGTATAAATACCCCGTAGGACATTGTTTTGTTTGTGATTTTCAGTGGGACAAGGACAACACACACACTGAAAGCTGACAGAATGAAATGAGGCACAGGCGTTGTGAAGGCCCCGCAAATAGGCAGCTAGAAACATCTCATTATCATAATCAGCAGTTACCGCTTACAATTGTTGTTGCTGTTGTACTGTTGTTGTTATTGCGGTTGTTGGTGTTTGTCGGTCTTAGCGTTAAAGTAAACGACATTAATGGAAACATCAAAGTAATTTGATTGCATTTTGCCACAATGGATATGAATGAGCCAAGCGTACAACTAGCGTCGGCCCAAAAGAAGAAAGGCAAAAGTAAATGTAAAAAATACATATACACATATACACATATACTATATATTAGTATATGCATGTGAATATGTCAGGGCATGAGGTCCTTCTATAAGTAGCAGTCGAGAATGTCTACGAGCTACTCCACGCAGCTTGCCATTGATATCCTGCTTTGGCATCCTGCTGTGACTGCTACTCCTGCTCATTGTCTTGGTCCCTATGGCATATACATATACAAAGTTGTATTTGTTGTTGAAGAAGAATCTTCTTCCGCTGCCTTTCAATGCTGTGTTAATTTCATTTTCGTACATAAATAGACAAAGCGTCATGGCATGGAACCAAGCCTTGTGCCTTCCACACGATAGCTGCAGTCGGTTAACAAAATCTGCCAAGCTGGAGGCAAAGGCCAATAAGACTGGTCAAGTAAGCATATCGTGTTGATTTTATTTTTCTTTTACATCCTTCATAGCTCAAAAACAGAGCTCAGTCGAATGGGATTGCTATTTCGATTTGCTGACAAAGGAAGTCAGTATGTTTTAATTTGACTATAAACTATTATTTGCAGACACAAGCTGGCTGAAAGAAATTTAAATATAGTACATTCGATTTGGTTTTATGCAAATTTAAAGCCTATACTTATACTCTGTAACCACTACAGCAAATCCTTACCTAGAGGGTATTTTTCTGTTAGCTAGACACGATTAGAACCTCAAGCCCGAGCCGCAAAGCGTTTCATTAAATATGAATTTCAAAGGACTTATATAGACCAACATTTAATGACACACCCGAGACAAACACGTATTCCCAACAGTTTCTTCACTTGTGATTAAAACATTACATTTTTATCAACAATTTAATGTCCTGAAATTTGTGACTGCAATGCAAAAATCAGTCGCAATTTTTTTTGCATGACAGAAACACAGCTTAAATTATGCGAACTAGAAAAAATGTGCCAAGAAAGTATGGTGTGTTGAAACGTTTAGCATATCTATTCCAAGAACCCTGTCTATTTGCATCAACACATGTCTACCATTTGCTCTACCGTTTGAGAGAACGTCTCTTGTGCCAATTTATGTAAATTTTTTGTTTGGCATCACGAAATTGTTTTAGGCCGCTGTGGCTGCGTGCCGGTCCTAAATATAAATGTTGAGTCCCCAAAATTTGGGTCCTTTAAAAGGTTCTGTGAGCTACAGCGATATTGTTTTGTTATCCTAGCTGGTTGCTGCTGGTATGCTTGGTATTTTCTCAAAGCTACCACAAATTGAGTTGCAGTCGGTTGAACCCTTGGGTCAGCCTGATTGATTGTGCAATTGAAAGTGAGTTCATTTCGCTGGTCAAGACTGTCCAATCGAATGGAAAATCACTTGAAGACCACTTGAGAAATAACATTGGTGGTAAAAACAAATACGTTTACATTTTAAAAATGTATTTAAAGCGATGTCATCTAGTCAGGTTAAAAACATACCTACACCGATAAGAAATATGAAACATATACAAAAATGAAAGAAATTATCTTGAAACGGAACATACTACCCATCAACTCGATGCCCTTGGAGCGTTGAATCTGCATTTTGAACTCTTTCAGTACATTTTCACGCACATTAGCTGCTCGTTGCGACGTTGGCGTTGAAAATTAAAAAAAAAAAAAACTTGTGCCATGTGAAATATGCACAGAATCCACGATGAAAGCAAATAAAACGCATACGTGGCGTGGGCCCATAGGCTGTCAAATATGAATAATGGAATAGCCAAGGAGACTTCCACATTTTTTCGGCGGTGGGCGAATTTTAAATGGCAGGTGCCTGCGGGAAAACTGCCATTTTAGATGTAAAAAGCTGAGCTGCCTACGCTTCCAACTGAGTCGCAACAAACTTCAAGTGATGGAATTTATCTCTGAGCCTTTGTGTAAATGTGTGTGTGTGTGTGTGTATGTAACGCCTTTGTATCTATGTATTTGCGTGGAATGTTAATTTTCGCATTTCCCTTTCTGCTGACCACTTCGGAAAAAGTGAAACAGTCGATAGACGAAAAAACAAATATTTTATGCGCCTACGTGTTGGCCATAGCTAATTTATTATACATCCCTTGGACATGTCCTGTCAGTCCCAGTGCAGATCTCCATTTATATTTACCATTGCTTTAAAATTTTTGCTGACAACCTTTGTAGTTTGTTTATCTTTTATCTGTTTGACGTTAGCGTTTTTTGTGTCGGTCTCAATCAATTGCTAGTTTCCTATCAGAGCTGTCAGGCAGCAGGAAACTCGGACAAAGTTGTAAAATTAGAGTCGCCTTATGACAGAATGCTGGGCTCATCAGCTTAGAAATCCACCCAGTTCACCTCGCCATTCCCTTCCTACCCTCTGTCTTTGTCACAATCATTTTGCTTTTGATTGATGTTTCTTATTTACTTTGTTGTATTCGCACGCATAAATCACTGGACTGGGCTAGAGACATTCGTGCGTGCAATTTGCGTTTCAATTTTATTATAAGTGTGTCACAAAAAATTAGCGCCTACGCATTTGTTAAAATGATTTTGAACAATTGTTAAGATTTATTGCTTTTCTCTTTGACAAGTCTCTGCATTTGTGTATTTGAGCTGCCAAAGTAGTCCTGGCAAATGTATGTATTTAATGCCTTCTTTAGTCCCTTCCGGCGACGCCCAGTGCCCGTCCGAGATTTAATTAAGTTGTCCGGCAGCCAGACAGCGGCACATTAGCAACGCACATATCATATCATAACATCATGTCGTGTTCCTAGACCCATGCCAAATGTCATAAGCACTAATGGAATAATTTGAAATCTACTTAGCTAGTTGCCTTGCAGCAAGGACACTTCATGAGCACTACTTTTGCGGGATGTGATTCTTTTAATTATTTGACGCATTTTACTACAGAAACGCACCAAGAAAATTACAAGCATCTGACAACCGATTGGGCGTGTCCTAAGTCCCCATATATGCTGCTTCTGCCGGGCAGCTCGTTCGCTTTAATTAACACTGAAGTTGACTAATTGAATTATGTGAGAGCTGACAAGGTTGTGAATTAGTTGCCTTGTTTGGTAATATTAAAAGCTGCAAATACGTTTCCTTACTCTCCGCCGAGAAGTAGGCAATGAAATTTTAATATGCCTTAGTGTATTCATGTACTAATACAATAAAATTGGCGAAAACAAAAGTTAATTATTTTATGTTCAAACAAAAGATGGAAGGAATACAGGGAAAGAAACAATTCATTAGAGCTGCACGACTTTTACAACCTGTAAACGTTTTTTTAATAATTATAAACTCTTATTATATTAAATATTTGCCGTAAGAAGAGAACTATTATTAAAATTCACCCAACAAATATTAAAAATATTTGTTTCATTTATATTATATTTTCAATCTGTTTTCGTAACATGAAAACATAGTGTTCAGTTTTTCCTCGTGCGTGCCGTGTAAGAGAACCGAAAGAGTGCTCAACTCTAGTGTATAACGAATCTATATAACCAGCTTGGGCAAGTTTCATTCGCTTTAATTGATAAACGTGACAAACTTTCATAATTATAAGGCAGAATAATAATAGCAGAGGCAAACAGCAAAATATATGGGAAGCTCTTGGTCATATAATATAGATGGCTTTAATTATGCGCTACAGTAAGCCAATATAATTACTTAGAGAACTGGCAGAAAATACATAGAGAGAGAAAGAGGGAATTGGGTGGGTAATAAAAGCTAGTTTAGTAAACCAATTTACTGATTAGTAAAGCACTTTCATAGTTTATGGGGCAATCAATCATGAAAATCAATTCTTTAATTGGCGCTCCCATCAAATACAACTTGCTACAAATCACTGACCAGCGCTTGTGACACACAAGCATATCAAACACGATATCGACGACCTCATAATTATGCCCAGCCAGAGAAAGTAAGCCAAACTATTTTGCACACACTGGCGCACAGACGCACAAGTACCCAATCAAAAAGGATATCAAAGCATATTAAGTTCAAATTATACAAAACTTGACTGCGATGTTAGATCCTTGAACTAGTTTATGACCCAATTGTGCCAAAGTGTCTGACAATTGGCGATGCGTTTTACGCCACCCAAAGGAAAATTATAAAAACTCGCCTGCTGCACTTTCAATGAGTCACCCCCTTTCGCAGTTCCCGCCCCAAACACATCGTTTTGCCTGACTGCACTTGACATGCAGCAAGTGGCACACGCAAATGTTGCAGCTACAGTCAATCTTAGTTTGGCATTTCAGGTGTATACTTTATTTTCAATATTTTACACATACTACAAAAATAAAAGAAAAATATTTTTCATTTACAACATGTTAACAGCTACGTGCTCGAGTGCTCACATTGTCTGCAAAATAAGTTGTTGCTCTTGTCCGTTTGGCATTTAAAATGAAATTTGGCTTGCCTGCACTGTGTGAAGGTTGAAAGGTTCGTCGAGTTCAAGCCCCCGATTGTGGCACGTGTGTCATGATGCGTAGGTTCTGTCACTATATCTGGGAGTGGCTATGAAACGCTCGTTATCTAAAAGCCGTTAGCCAAAGGTCGTGTCACGCCTAAGTGTACAGAGCTAAAACTGTTACAGCTGTGTCTCATTTCATTGCCGAATTACAGCATTTTCATTGCTCTGTCCTGCGACAGCACCACCTGTCACGAAGTCGTTTACAGCACCACTTGCAGTTGGTCATCAAAAAACATGTGGCGTATTATTGGCTAGGAGGCAACGATGATCGACTATGTCATACCCAATTAAGTTACTGAACTAGCTGTTGCTGCTGCGCACCTATTTGTACAAGATGATGAACTTAAGTCAAAACGTTCAATTTGACCTTTAACTTTATGACTTTTCTACATTCCAACAGCTGCTGTTTGATGTATTAACTTTCCCAAAGAGCAGCTTTCAAAAACTCTTTTGAATTAAATACAGCCTTTTGATACCTAATTAATTTTATTACTCTTTGGAATTTCTTCAAGCTATTTCACAGCCATGAATAATATTCCGAAATAATACTACCTCACTTAATTTATGCTGAAAAGTTTCAATCAAATTAAATATACCCAATTTAAACGCATTTATTTTACAATACTCTGGGGGTGTCTTTTTTAATTGCAGTTTGAAAAGTTCCATTATTTGCGCACTTTACTCTTTAGTCAGAAAGCTTAACTCAATACAAAATGCACCCTTTTTGCTAACCTTGATACATTTACTATGTACCCTTACCATTTCGTTGAGTCTGCATCCGAAAACCATTTTACCCGTAATGTTGTCAAACTCGTTACAATTCTGGTGCTTGAAATGCCGCAGCCTGTTGTTAAATTCATTCAACACATGCCTCTGCATTTTAATAGTCATTCTCTGTTTCCGAATGTTGAGCAGTTCAGAGAGTGTGAGAGAGAGAGAGAGAGAGAGTAACAAAGTAAGATGGGGAGAATGAGACACAGATGCCAACATTCCTCTTTGACAGCGTTTAACAATTAGTTAACGGTAGTTGGAGTAACTCGACTGACTTCCCAAATGCCAAAGTCACGTAAAACTTGTGGGAATTCAGCCGAAAACTTGAACTGCAGCATGATATATAATATCAATTTGATTCGATACAAAACTCTAGAGTATATTAAGGTATTTTTAGTATTTTGCTCTACTGCCTGATGCTCAAATATATTATATTCTGAAATTTATTTTTGATAATTTAATTTGCAACTGCTTTTTAGTGTATTCTGTAAATGTAAATATATAACTTAAATTGGGTGTCCTGAAGCTTCGCAAATGCTGCTTATATCTTTTGGAAAACTCTCTGATTTGGCTGTGGGTATCTTGTGGTGAACATAAACTTGTGGTGGCTGGCTGGCTCTACTTGCTCATTTTCTTTTTGTTGATGTTGTCATTGTTCATAATATGCCTCAAAAATTGTTGTGACAATTTTTAGTAACTTTATTTTTGTATAATATATTGTTGGCCAACAAGTCTTCGGCAAGAGGATGTAACTTTTATGGCTTAGTTTTACATTTTTTTTCAATTTTTTATTGTGTCTAGCCAAATGCCTGAGGCACTATTCCCAAGAGTTGTGAAGTACTGACAAGGAGGGCAAAAGTGTCGGCTGCATCGCAATGTTTTTGGCATTGTTTGTCTTTTGACTTAATGGTAGGTGATAGCAATGCATATTTTATTATAAAAGCCAGTTTTTTAAGAGCCTTTCTAAAAAATTATAACTTGAACTTGAACTTTCGGGTAAATTGTTTGATTTTTTTTAAATAATTTGTTCAGAGTTTTTAATGGACTTGGAAAGAGATAGACATGGACATGTCACATTTAAATTAATCAAAATAATAAAGCAGTTACATATTACACGAAAAATTATTGTATATAATCTAATTCTTGTTAAGTAACTCACGCTTTTAGATACATACGCAAAATCGAAGTAAGCAGCCAATTCATAAATAATACGCTGCAATGCCAAAAAGTAATTTCATTATAATTGGTATTACGTGCTAGCTACTGACGTATCATTTGCACACAAATCTGTGTCTAAGTGCGCTATAAACAATGGCATTGCAAAGAACAAGGCAAACTCGGCCCGTGGCAACAGGGCCAAGGCTGCCAGGTCAACGCACAAATATAATATGAAACAATCAGCAGCCAACATGATAGGTTTGTGCTACCGCCCACCAATCCCCATCCTGGCTTATCGTATATTAGATCAAATTACGCGTACACAATCAAAAAACAAAACAACACATGAAGTAGTAGGGTACAATACGGAAACCAAAAATATCAAAAGAATAAAGAAAATTTTGTGTACGTGCAGATAAATAAAAGTGAAATATCGAAGCAAAACCCACCAAACAAACCCACAGGCGAATTTCAATAATCAGGAAACAAGAAGCGATATAAATAAAGCTGTATAATGTTAATATGTCACTTGTCTAAGTCTTGATATTTATTGATATCTTTATTACGCATACGCCGTGTTATGCAAATCGCCTGCTTATTTAACTTCCGGCAAATGTTGAGCAGCAAAAATCACTAAGCAGTCTTCTTCCGCATATAATTTATAATTTATGGTTGAAATTAGTTTTGCCAACAAAAAATTATTCATCCCTTGTTACTTGACTAACGAAGTTTGGCAAGGAGTTCGGTTCAACTTTGGCAGCGGCGTTGAAATGCTGTTTATCAAAAAAGTACAAACTTTCAACTGATTTTTGATTAAAACTTGATGCCGCTGTTATACAGAAAACAAGTATAGTTAAATATAAAATTCGGGTGGGGAAGAGATGAAGTGCGAGGTGGCATGAAGCCTTAAAGTTCCAACTATAAAAGTTTGTTGCAAAAACTAATTGAGAAATAATGAGAATCACAATCTGTCTAGTCATTAAAACAGCATCCGTACTCTGCCATCGGACATTGATTTTAATTAAGTTCTTGATGTCTATAGGCGGGCCCAGCGGTTGATTGATGGCGCCTAGCATGGGCCAGCTCTAGTGTGGTTATTGTCCAGACTCGGGTTCTGTTAATGCCAACACGAATTTTAATTAGCCCAGCACATATGTGAACAATATCTGAACAACATGAACCATCCAACGGCTGTCAAATGTGTGCGACTCTATCCTGTCATCAAAATCACTCTAAAACTTTTATAGGATGTACATCCATCACAAATGTGAAATGTTCCTGCACTTTAGCAAATAATACCATACTTTACACCTGTTTTTCTGATATACTATATTGATTTCGCCATGCAGTCAATACTATATATAAATTTATACATATCTTGAATAAATATATAGCAATATGCATATATCTGCTTTCAGTTGAACCGAATACTTTGCATTTTTTTTCACAAATCGACTCGAAAAAGAATAAGTACGGTGTCGAGCATGCTCCACTCATCTTTTTCAATTCAGTTTAAATTTTTTTTCTTTTCTCAAGCAGCATTTTATTTTCTATTTTGTTGTCACGTGCGTGCAACGTGCTCTTTTATTTGCCTGGTGCCATTTTGGGATTATTTGGATTGTTTTATTTCAGAAATTGTTTATTGTTTTTGTTTTTGCTATCTACTTTCTTATTGTTTTTACGGTTTCCTAATAGCCATCACTTTGCTTGGGAATAAAGGATTGTGTGGAGTTACACCAAAATTATTTGAGCTGCGATTTTATCTAAAATAGCATCAGGGAAGAAAAATTTGACTATTATTAATGCCCAAGTATACAACTTGTATACAACAATGAATATAAATGGTCGCATAAGTACGAACAATTGTACAAAAAATGTGATGGCATTTATCACACTTCATTTATTTTATAGGGAATGGCGAAACTAATCGACCGTATTGTTCAATTGAAAGCAAACATAAATGTTTACAAGTGATTAAAGTCGAAGCCGAAATGGAGGTTTTAAAATTGTTACTCTTAAGGTAGGAGAATTTCGGAGAAAGTAGCTTGCCACAATTGACTTTGAGGATTTTAAGTATCATAACAAATTTTGAAAATGTGCAGAAAATAAATGTTGACTTAGAAATATCAAATATATGACCTAACATACTTAAAAATATAGTAAAAGATAAACAATGTGGTAAAAAAAACGTTAATAATAATTTGCTCATCTATTTCGATAAGAAACATTCCGTCTTTTATTCATGTCTGTCGTTTACTACATGTTTATGCATCAGTTTATCTTTTTCTTTTTTTTTTTTATTTTCTTTCTGCGTCGCCCCAGCACTAAGCAGAAAATGAATGACTATAATAATTCAAGAGTGACACTTACAGCAATCAGGATCTTATGTTAAGCCCAAGCTCCAAGACTATTTGGTGCTTATTTATTACAATATTAAAATGCTGATTTTTAAAACATGTTAAATTTCTCACCAACTTAAATTAGCATTTCTTACAAAGTTTTACTATTTTAATTTATATAAATTTTATTTAAACATTTTTGATTTTTTCAAAAATTGGCGAGTTTTAAATAACGTGCCAGAAAACTTTTCACAGATTTGCTTGCCGTATTTGGGCAGCCCGATTGAGAGCCGAATCGTCACGCACGAAATACTTAATACAACTGACACAAAATGCGAAAATATTCGCATGATATAATTCGCAACGCAGTCCAAAATCGGACTCGACGACTAACGAAGACCACGACGACGACGAGGCGACGGGCAAACGACGACAATCCGCTATGCCTGCGTAAACATGCCGGCCGAGTGGCAATAGAACAGTGCGCGATTCACAGCAGTATTTAGCGGCAGCTGGCGGCTACAAATGCCTAACAACGTTGTTAACTTCCACAGTTGCCTAGAATCCAAAAACACAAAAGCAGACGCAAAAGCAAAGTCACCACTAAGCCAAGCAAAGACAAACAGCGTCTGCAAATTGTTGCTCTTAGCTCTTAGTAGATGGTCTCTTAAATTTCAGTTTGCTGCGCAGGCGCTGCCTAAGAACAGCTGATAGGAGCGAACAGCTGTTAGCTGTTGCTCATTTTCAGCGCTTCCAATCGCAATGTTTATGTTTTTGACTTACTTTCACTTTATGCTTCGCACAATTCTGTTACTCTTTTTGCTTTTGTCGTTTGTCGCTTGTTCTTTGCTTTTGTTTCTCCTTTGGAGGGGGGCGAGGTTAAGGTCAGTGAAAAAGCGACAACAGATGGCGCTTTAGCCGCACGCAACCTGCTGTTAGTTGCCACAGCCACAGCTGTAGTTGTTGCTGCATGAATACTTCTGTTGGTTGGTTATGGTAATGGCCTTAGCTAATTTATGCAGTCAACAAGTCGTATTTACATATGTATGTATGTTGAATGTTGTTAAAGTCATGTTTAATATGACTGCCACATATGTCGCCAGACAGAGAATAAATAATGCCATTAGCTACACATATTTATGAAATAAAACACTAATAAACTAATTAACCCTAATAATTCTACACACAAAGAGTGCTTGTGGGTTCGAGTCAATTTGTATTTTCTATAACTTAGATTTTCATAATCCAGTGCTTTTCAATCATGGATTAATTAAGTTCATTTTATATTTGAAGTTGGAGTTTTTAGTCATAGTTCGACATCTAGATTGACACTGCATTTAAAGCTGGAAATTATACCCTGAAAAATTGCTTATAGGAGCCACAAATTCTGATTGTCATAACGTAATCGAAAGTCAACTAATTTTCAGATCGAATTCTCTATATTCATTGTTTGTTTTCTAAATTAATTTTAGATTTAAAAACCATTATTTTCGGACTACTAATTCGATTTCGTCTACCAGTAATTTAAGGCCATAATTGCCGGTTAAGGCCAACTAGCAGATGGAACTCATGTCTGGCCATTATAATCACTTCACTGACCCAGTCAAAAATCGTTTTATCACACTATTCGAATCACCAAACATTTGTCAGTAGAGGACCTCAGTGTTGGCGTTGTCGCAGTTGTCCTGGCAGCTAGCATCAGCGGCGTCTGCATGCAAAATTTATAGCGTATCTTTATGTAAATGAAGCGTGAAACTGTCAGAGGGAGGCCAGCAACAAAGCTCCATGCCCCATGTCACGATGGTGGTCATGGTTCTAGGGCGTCGTCTGGCTGCCATGTTGGCCAACAGATGCGTCTATCAAGTAACAAAGAACTTGTGCTGTTGCTTGTTAATCCCTTAATCCTTTAGGACAACGGATTGTCTGTGCCAATTTAACTCGAGGTACTTGAGTTGGAGATGTTGAAATTGAATAAAATCCCGTCAGCTTAAAGCGCAATTATGTCAAACAACAAACAAACAAAAAACAACAAAAAAACGATATGCGCCATGAATGTTTTCTGCTTGATGCCGCCTAGTAATTGCATATGAAATTAAAAGTAATCAGCCTAAATGATGGTCGCAATTTGGAATCACACAACTGCAGGCCGGAAGGGATCGCAAACGAAGCCCGGAAGCGCACACAAATTGTGGTCGTGGCCATAAAGTGCTGTTAAATCGCAGTCTCATTGACAAATGCAGTGAAATCGTTGCCAAAAATGTTGCAGACTTTTCTCGTTAGTATTTCCGGCTCAGTAACAAATTTCGCCCCCACCACAACGTACCGTGCCCACAAATCATAATGTTTCGCGCTCATTACATAGGGTCTGCTTTATAGGGGTGAGAGCAGTTGCCATAAGGCCAAAAGCCAGTTGTGTTAGTTTGTTTGCCCGACAGGCTTTCAATGCATTGCTGCTGCAGGGAAGGAGGGTTTATGGGGTGATTCATAATTAGTGCAATCAGTTTTTGCTGGCACAAAACGCAAATGAGTTAAGTTTTGATGCATGTGGGTAACCTGGATCATTTTTGAATGATAACTGAACAGCTGGGAGTCGTCCAATATATAGAGGAAGCGATCAACGAAATGCTTTATTGAGTTGTTGCAAAATAATTGTACATTTTTGAGAATATTTACTATTTTTTTGGCACGAAAGCTATTGTTCTTATTTATTTATTGTCGACTTATAGAATCCCAAAACAGCAAATATAAAATGAATTAATTCAAAATAAAAATGAATACTAATGCGTATTCAAATTAAAAATCGAAAATTTCTATGATGCAAATGAAAAATAAATTGCTTATATTATTCAAGTAAATTTCAGTTTGTTCAAATTTCTTAAATAATTGCTTGCTAACAACAACATATTTCATGTTTTATGTTGTTTATTTGTTGTTTTATATCGTATTCCGGCGAATTTTCAATATTTGCCATTAATTCCAGAATACAGAATAACAGTTCACAGATGAAAACAAAACAAACTGCATGTCATTTTTCAATTTAAATATAATAATACTAATAATTTATTTATTTTATTATTTCGGATTTTTTAGAGTAGTGATAGAAAAAACAAAATATATAAACTGGGTGTGAAGCAAAATGAAATGAAAATACAGCACGCTGCAGCTTGGCAATAAATAAATAAATAAGTATATACGATATACACAATTTATGCGATATATTGGCAATGCTACAACTAAAAACTGTGTGTGGCTTATTGAAGATGATTGTAAATAAAAACCAAACATCACATTCGATTTTGCATTGACATCCCAAACAATTCTTATTTATTGAACTGCCTGGCATTTTTGCAGTGTGCACGTGTGGGCGTCCCCATATGGACACGGATGTGGACTTGAATGTGGATGCGGACATTTGTTGTGCTGACAGCCGGGGAAAATCGCATGCTTTACATGCATAATAAGTCAGCTGCTGGTCGTTGACGCTATGACACCCAAAATAGAGGGGGCGTTACGGGGATGGAATCTAAACTGTGTCAGTTTCCAACTCAAAAATATATGTCTCTCATGAAAAATAGATATGTGCATTTATCCTATGGGTTTTAATATGCAAATAAATGTAGTCGTGGAATCGAGGAAATAAAATATGGCAACGATATTATTTCACCACTGAAAAGCATTTATCTAATGCCATTTACAGAAGCTGTCATTAGCCTTAACGAAAGGGCAGAACGTGGAGCTGTGGCGGCGGGTGTTATGATTATAAACAAACAGAACGTCAGTGGAATGCTAAACAATACGCTCTCGTTTTTTTCTTTTAGCTGGAATTAACAAATGCCAAAAAGCATAAAGCGGACAGCAAAAAGAAAAACCGTTCCAATGAAATTGTTCAATACATCTTTCGCGTGGGCAATGACAGTTTTGTAAAGGAAGCGGCAGAAGCGCCAAAGTCAGCGGCGCTCAAATGTGTTTATTTAAATGGGAGACAGCAGGGGCGGATTGTAACTATGGCCCAAAAAATGGGGCGATGAGTAGAACAAAGACAACCACTACTGAATTAGGTAAAAAAGGAAGCTTTAAGGTTAAGATAAAAATAAACATTTAATGACTCTATCAAAATCAATCAATGAAAAGAATACACAAAATAATAGTTTAATTTCTTTTGGTTTTAAATTTCGTTTTTAGTTGGCGCCCAATAAAATCGCCTGTGTGATGTCTTTTTCTTCATCTGTTGTTGAACAATCTGCGCAACTGAATATAAACAAAATTCGAAACTAATTTGAATTGAGTTTTTCATATTTTTCTTGCATATGCTTAAATCAAACGAGTAAAATGTTTTGCCAATGCTAGCAACTATAAAATATTTCGACACACTCACAGAAAACCTTAAATTTTTTTGGCGCGTGTGAAAAGAAATTAGATTTTAAATGAGCCTATTTCCATAATTTAATTCATTGTGGCTATTTCTTGAATTTAAATGCTTGTTCATTTTGCCAGTAACAAATATGCCTTACTTAAAATATTTTATACGCCCTTGGCACAGCTTGGGTGCGAGTACTTTAATTCGTGGCGATTTCAATTTGCATTTTATTAGAACGCCTGGGACAATTCCTGACTTTTATTTGGGCTTGTACATTAATCAAAACGAAGCAGAAATTGCTAGGCGTTACGCGTAAAATATAAAAAAAAACGGAAAATTGCCAAGGGACATAAAACAGAGTCTGTAGCAAAGCCATATTCTACTACCAGTAGTGGAATAGTAGTAGAATATTTGTACAATAGTAGTAGAATAGTAGTAGAATAGCAGTAGAATAGTAGTATAATAGTAGTAGAATATTAGTAGAATATTAGTACAATAGTAGTAGAATAGTAGTAGAATAGTAGTAGAATAGCAGTAGAATAGTAGTAGAATAGTAGTAGAATAGTGGTAGAATTGTAGTAGAATAGTAGTAGAATAGTAGTGGATTAGTAGTCTAATAGTAGTAGAATATTAGTATAATAGTAGTGGGAATAGCAGTAGAATAGTATTAGAATAGTAGTAGAATAGTAGTGGAATAGTAGTAGAATAGTAGTAGAATAGTAGTAGAATAGTAGTAGAATAGTAGTAGAATAGTAGTGGAATAGTAGTGGAATAGTAGTCTAATAGTAGTGAAATAGCAGTAGAATAGTATTAGAATAGTAGTGGAATAGTAGTAGAATAGAGACCCGAAGTTGCTTCCAACTGCCTGAATTTTTCATTGTTGGACTACACATTTTAAATGAAGATCAACTGATATTCCATCTTCAAACTGAACTTTATAAGCATATTTATAAATATTCATCTACAGTAGACACAATTGAAAGTATTCCCATTTATTTGTCTATTCTCTTTAAGATCGTCCACTTTAAGATTTGATGCTCATCATTTGTATCTAAAAATGGGGAACTAAGTTCAATCGTTTCTAAAATGAGCACTAGTTCAGTTATAAATAATTAAATATCTATTATGATTCTGTCAAATATGATTCGATGCTAATGCGAAATAAATATATATATATATATATTGAACTTATGTAGGTATATTGTACACCTATGTGTGAGATGTCTGTCTACGCTTATCTGTTGCCGTGAACCTGACCCAGGTTCCCCTAAAGCCATGACGTGGTCTATTATCAGTGGTACTTGATATCAGCATCGTTCAATGCATATAAAATGCTATAAAATGTCGGTAGTCCGACTCTGAAAATTCAGTCTACATCTGTTTCTATTGAGACCAGTTGGCCACAGCAGGAAAGATGGAATTAAATTGGGTTGCATTTACTTTATACATAAGTCTGATCCTGATCAAAGGCGAATCCTCTTTCGTAACTTCAGCTACCAAAAATGAGGTGAATAAATAAGAATTAATTATATTAGACAAGCAAGTTATTCTAATTCTAAATTATATCAGATCTGCAAAGCATCCAGGAAAGAGGAGGAACAATGCGGATCATATGCCTATAAGGCCGTGAAACCACTGCTTATCTTCATAGAATCGATGAGGACAGAAGTGGAGAACTATGATAATAAAACATCCATTAAGAATAGGGAAATTCAAGATCTTCAATTGAAGATATCCCAACTTGAATCAGAATTGAGTGAGCAGATTAATACGGAATTGAGAGAACAGAGCATCAAAAAGGACAGCGAATTAAAGCAGCTACGGCAAAAGTTAGACCAAAAAAATGTATGTAAAATTAGAATTCAGGAATTGAGAGATCAGATAGATTTATGCAAGAAGAACAATGTCAATTTGCAATCAATCAGGACTAAATTAAAAAAGCTCAATTCACAGAAATGTGAGGAATACACAAGTTATGTAATCTCCAAGCAAAAACCTCAAATTTATAGCGATGCAATCAAATTGCAGGAGTTGGAGGAACAATTGGAAGAATATAGGGAAACCATTGAGGAAAAGAATCAACAAATATCCAAATTCCAGGGTCAAATTAAAAGCGATCCAATTCAATCGAAGGAGTTTCAGAAACAGTTGGAGGAACATAAGAAAAATATTGACCAAAAGAACCAAGAAATATCTAAATTAAAAGCTCAAATTAATAGCGAGGCAGTCCAATCGAAGGAGTTTCAGAAACAGAATCAACAAATATCCGAATTGGAGGACTTAAAGAAGAAACCCTTAAATGGCTGCACTTCTTTTGGAGATGATCCAGGTGTTCGTAAAATCAGTTTCTCTGATTACTCCTTTGATGCTTTATGTGACTCTGGGACAGCAGGTCCTGGATGGACAGTTATCCAGCAGCGAATCGATGGTAAAGAAGATTTCAACAGGTCTTGGACAACATACCGTGAAGGCTTTGGTTCCTTTAATGGCGACTTTTTCTTGGGCTTGGAGAAGATCCACCGCTTGACGAGCTACAAGCGCCATGAACTCTATATACATTTGGAATTCATTCGAGGCATAAAGAAATATGCGAGATATCAACAATTTGCCATTGCTGGCGAAAGCGATGAATACCGACTGAGTTTAAGTGGATTCGGTGGCAATGTCAGAGATGCGATGTCAAAACTGAACAATAACCAGAAATTTTCGACATATGATCGTGGTAATGATAACACGAATGATGTCAATTGTGCATTAAGATACATTGGTGGATGGTGGTACTCTCCCTCTTGTGGATTTGGATTTTCGTAAGCAAATGACTTTCTTCTTTATCTCTATTTATATATTTAACTGTTTTCTTCTTTTACTCTACAGTAACTTAAATGCCAAGTACTATGACAGTCTAAATGACTGGCATTATGGTGGTATATTTTGGGATGGCATAGTCAAAAATGCTAAAATGCTTATTCGCCCCACATAATATAAATGATGAAAATGTAAAATGAATTGTACTTTGGAATTGTAAATGTAATTAAAAATGAACTCTCAAGTAGAATAGTAGTAGAATATTAGTAGAATAGTAGTAGAATAGTAGTGGAATAGTAGTATAATAGTAGTGGAATAGCAGTATAATAGTAGTAGAATAGTAGTAGAATAGCAGTAGAATAGTAGTAGAATAGTAGTTGAATATTAGTGGAATAGTAAGTAGAATAGCAGTAGAATAGCCGTAGAATAGTAGTAGAATAGTAGTAAAATAGTAGTAGAATAGTAGTGGATCTAGTGGATCTATCTAAGCCAACTGTTAGTTCTTTAGAGTCTCTGCTTGAAATATCATGAATGAGCTTTCGAAACACCTGCCTGGAGGCAGTCTGGTGATGTTGGGCCTAGGATATACTTCAGAGTGTTGCCAATTACCCAACAGCTTGTTAAAATGTCAAGCTTGGTCACCAGTTCTATTGTTTTACGTGTCGATGACTCCATTGAGATACTAGCGACAGTAAAGACAATCTCAATATTAAATTTAATTTATTGTACACGTCACACACTTTGTGACAAAAGACAAGAATATTTATATGGCTTTGTGCCCTAACCAATCTGAATCAAACGTTATGTATGCCGTAGTTTAATTTGCACAGCCAATTAAATCTATTGTTGAAGTATCAGAATTGAAAATTTTAAAATTGAATTTATAGTTTCGAGGTTGTTTTTTGTTATGCTCGATTAAGTACTAACTATTTCACAGCTTTGCTCATTAAAGTTGACAGTTGCACAAAAATATATATGCAAATTTGTCATTTGAATTTTCCTAGCTCCGCGACTGGTCAACGATGAAACCATTTCGCCACTTAACAACCAGGAAACGCATCACCAACCAAGGCGACTATCCGCCCATCCACGTCTGAGTCTCGCCTGAGGACACGTTCACATCAATTTGGTTGTTTGTGCGAGTGTCGTGGGTTACTTTTATCTTCTTTTTTTTGAGATAGGTACCTTAGAGAAATCTGCGTAATGGCGACACCGACCAGCGACTAGCCACAAACGCTGTTAATTTTCCCGTGGCCGGCTGGAAAAAGAATTTTGTTAGACTTGTACTATGTACTATTTTCGTTTTGTTACTACAACGTGACTGGCTGGTAATTTTTCTTGGCGTTTCGACGTCTAAGCGCAAATTAATTAAAAACAACACCTGCAACGACTACATCATGGGACGCTTAAAAGGTAGCTCGAGCAGCCCTATAATTTAATCATGCAACAGTTGTAATTAAGGTTCACAGCGTTTGCATTTCAGTTAAAGGTGCTCAACAAGCACAATGCGGCGAATGAGTTATTCATCTGCAGCATCAAATGTTAAAGCCCGGGTAAAATTAATTGTAATACAATTTGTATTGGCAAAGTTCTTCTCTAAAAATCGAATTGCTTGAAATTATATTCACATTAATTATACATAAAGACATGCAAGAGTTAGAATCAAGGTGGTTTTTGGCAAACTATAAAAACTTAACAGACTTATGTTATGCTGAAACGATAGATCTTAAATAAATATATGGTAGTACGTTTGTGTAGAAAGGTGATAGATTATTTATATTAATTTTCATGTACTCCAATTCGAACACATCTATATTATTTGCGCTTTACAATAGAAAATGTGGGCTGCTTG
The DNA here is from genome assembly GCA_035043785.1 of Drosophila planitibia. Lineage (NCBI taxonomy): Eukaryota > Metazoa > Arthropoda > Insecta > Diptera > Drosophilidae > Drosophila > Drosophila planitibia. The sequence goes on from JAWNMS010000023.1 coordinate 1,656,122, forward strand.
CTGTCGTTTTGCTTTATGCCGCACCTCAAGTAGCTTCTTCAGGAGCTCTCATCCTTTGACATTTTACGGAACCATAACGCATACGCACCGTAGAACAAAATACAAACGTAATTCATGTTGTGCACTGAATTATAAATAAACATTAATAAGCTTAAAATATACTCCAGCATATCCCACAACACACACACATACGCTGAAATGTAATTTGACAATGTCAGACATTAATTTCAATTTTTGGGCGCATTCACCGCATACAAATGCAAATCACAAATCAAATTTCGCATTCAAATTGATAAATCGCGTTTGCTTACTAATAATAAATAATCTATAGATCAGCAGCTTTAAGAAAATGTACACAAAAAGTAAAACATTAAATGCCCAGCATGCCCAGCTTTAAGCCGCAACTTAGAAACTAATTTGAAGTGGCTCCCATGGCAGTCAAAAACTACAGAGGGCTGCCATCAATCCCACAACTTGAACATTTCTTAACTCCTGAGCATAGCAACAGATGTCTGTGGCATTTTAGCTGCATAATTTGTGGGTATGTGTATTTGTTTGCTTAGCCCGAAGCTAAAGACACGTCGGGCAATGTGCCTCCCTAATACACTTTCCATTTTGGCCAACACGCACACAAAAAAAGACACAGTCACTTATTTACTGTGGCAACACAATGCTGCGCAAAAGTTTACAGTTTGTGTTAGTTGAATTATGGCCAACGTTTCTCACCACAACCCCACATTATAAGCCACACGGCACGTGCATGCCCAGCCTTTTAAATGTCTGCCAATTTTTGTTCTTTTACCCTATACAATGATATAGTAGTTTAATGCTGTGTGCTTAATATCTACATTTAATAGCAGATGTATTTTATTCAAAAATATGCAAATAATGAAAGGTGAGCTTTTTAATATTCCATAAGCAAGCAACTAAAAATATAAGTTTAAATTGCCCGAAGTCTTGGTGGAAATTTGCAAATTGGTAAGCAAAAGAAATTTAATTAATTAATAGCTGCTGTAAACAATAAACAAAATTTCAATTTGACTAAGGGTACGCATTTCTTTAAATGAAAATATGCACTCTTGTTGTGTATTTGTACTATATGTTTTTCATAAATAATTAAGTTGCCTAATACATGTCAAAGAGAAAAAAGTTCATGACTTGTGCCCGACTGCTTCTATTGTTTTACATTTTGCCGTTGTTTGAGTTATTAAAGCGAACTGTTTTCTGTTTGTTTTATTTAGCTCATAATGTCACAGGCCCCGCTTGTCATTAGTCTCGTGTCACATTTCGCCTGTTGTTGATTTCCGCTATTTCGTCACCTGCTGCGATTGTGGGCTGTGACAGGTAGCCGCAGGTGTTGGGCTGTGGTTTGCTTCATTTGCAGAAAGATAATTAAAATTTGTAATGCTTAAAAGCACTGGCATCCCGCTGTTGGGCACAGTCTCGCCGCTTTTGTAGTCTTTCGAGAAAATTAATTAAAACACCTTTGAGTTTGCTTGTGTGTTTTGATATCCACTGCTCAGGGCTCAGTGCATAGCATTTTCAGCAAAATTCTTCTGGTCTTGCGTGGAGGACGGAAACGGAACTTGACATAGCAATTTGTCTTTTTTACAAATAATAAATGTAAATTGTACAAGGCCGCAAAAGATAAAGGTGACCAAAATTTAATGTTAAACTTAAGTGCAAATATAAATTATTGAACTCTAACACACTAGCTGTCAACTTAACATATTATTCCCCTAAAGTTGACAGCAAGCAAAGGGCTAAAAAGTATTTTTTGGCCATAAAGAGCACCCAACCAGGGCCGGGGCCAAGGACATGGTCAATGCCAAGTCGAAATACTCCACTACCATCCAATGAACCGTACTTCACTAATGGTAATATAAATCATAAGCCTATTGACTTCCCTGACAACCAACGGCGCTTCGAATGACTTCCCTCTGATCCCTTTTTATGGGCTGCGCAACATTTGAACATAATTTTTGGGGCAGAGCACTAGGCTTCCCTATTGTTTGGGGACTATTTTAAATTCGGTATACACGCTTTAATGTATAAGCGAAGCACGTCGTCGTGTTATAAAGCATTAATGTGCGTGTTTGTGGTGAGAAGGGCTTCGAAGCAAAAAAAAGAATGAAAGGATAAAAATCGCCCTCTTGAAAAGACAAGACTTATGGAGTTCCAGCTCGACAGCTTTTAACAAATGAATGGATTTTTCGCTTTTAATGTTTATTAACGTCCATTCCGTGTGCTGATTTTTTGGAGAAGAAATAAGGAATAACGAATTCCACAATTCCGCAAATAAAAACAGACGCACAAACGTAACATGCCCAAAATAACAAAAATTTTATAGCATTTTTGTAAGCTCCGATGACGCTTAAAAGTATTTCATAGGCCTCCAGTGTGCTGCATGCAAATAAATTTTAAATGCCAAATAAATTACACAACCTACATATAAGTCAAATTGCCTTTGTTGTTGCTACCGCTTCGTTTGATTAACATTTCCTTTTTACTCACTGGCAAACGTAAGACAACAGGCATTTCTGTTTGCTCTTATACAAAAACAATCTTACTGTACGTTTATTCTGAGACGTTTTAAATTTCATTGGAACCGCTTAAAAATTATATTTGTATATGGTGAATATTAATTATTTATGTCGTTTCTAAAAAGTACATTACTAAAATTTATTTGTATCATACATGGATGTATTATTGATTGCCAATTTATTAATTTCGTAGATATTGAGATACGAAAATAAACTCAGACTTGATTATGTACGCAAATAATAGATTAATCTATTGTTTTTGAATATTATTATATAACACATACTGATGAAGTTGGGGTTGCTGTGGCAACTCTGCCCGGTAGTGCGGTGGTAACCACAGCATATTGTTGCAATTACATTGTTACATGTTGATTAAATAACAAGCTTAAGGTTTATAAGATTGCGTCAGCTCATCGCTTATTTTCTTTGTTTGCGATATATACATATATCAAATGAGCAACATGTGTTAAAATAAGTTAGAATAAGCAATTTGAGTAATTATCATTGAGCTGCACGAAAGTTAGAGCTCTTAAGTTCTTAGCAACAAGTCAAGTCAAGCAAATAAACGGATAAATAAAGTTGGCACAAGGAGCAGATGTTGTTTGACTTCTTGCTTTGTTGCTGCCTTGTTGGGTTGATTTGGTCGAAAAGGAGTAAATTTATATAATGAAGTCACGTAAACATTTAAATTTGGCATTAAAGCAAATGGACAGAACATTTCCTAGGCCTGCAGATAACATTACAAAGCAGGCATAATTTGCCAAGCACAGCAACAGCAACAGCAACAACAATAACTACTGGAAAATGTATTAATTTCGTCCTGTCGTTAACTTATTAATGTGTATGCTCTGTGTGTGTGTGTGTGTCTGTGTGTGTGTGTGTGTCTGTGTGTGTGTACATTTTTGTGTGTATTGTACGTGTAATTGAGCGCTCATAATGCTGCCAAACTGCTAACTGGGCGTATGCGTGATATTAACGTATACATGAATTTGGTATGCCATTGTGTGTGTTTGTGCGGATGTATGTGATCTGCTCTGTAATGACGTTGATTTGATTAGACCATATGCGTGCTAATGACAACTTTGCTGAAACTGAACCGGTCTCAGTTGTTTAGTAGAAAGCCAAAATGCGTTGTTAGCTGATTTATTGTGCTGAGGGCGAGCCGAGTTGTTGCCGGTCTTGCTGTTTTTATGCATAAGGGAAGTCGTACTGCTTTTGACTTTCAATGGCAAGCCAACTCAGCACTGACATCCGGCATAGATAATAAAGAACAATAAATTCATGGTCCAGTGCATTAAAACACAAGAAGCTTATAAAACTGAAAAGTATACTTTTGATTACTTGGCGATTTTTATGATTATTAACCATGACTTTGTGTGCCCTTTTCATTTGTTTGGAATTTAAGTAGCTTTTTTCATATCAAGTTTCCCGCTAAATAAATATATTTAAGTCCTAAGTTGAAAGTTTCTCTTATTTCGAAGTCTCTTTTTCCCTATTTTCATCTTGTACAATTTGAGTTGAGTATCTTTCATCTTTTTGCTAAGCTGGGTTGTATTTCAGTTTAATATTTAATGCATATTTGTATAATTTTTGTTAAATTTAAAACACAAGTCTTGCCCATGATTATTCATTTTGATTCTTGCTTATTATTATTATGAAGCAAAAAAAAACATTTTATTATAATTAAAAATATGCATACGCGTTCATTAGGGAGAGTTGACAAAAGAAATTCTGTTGGGATTCTTTTTTTTTTATCACGTAAAGCATACGAAGGTTGTTTTTTTATTCAGGTTGATTGGAGTTTTGACAAATGCGCTGTCGTGTCATGTTTTGTGTACATATTTAAGAAGCCGCCATTGTCGGCTTTACAGTTGTTATTCAGTCAGTCAGTCGGCACGTGCATGTCACACAGATAAATTAATTTATGCGTTGTCATGTCAGCGGGAAAAACCTAATGATGCTCAGACGCTTGGAGATGGCCATTTGATGCTTAAATATGCAATCCATGGGCTATCAAAAATTCAAGACTCATAAAACTTGTAACTAATTAAAGCTAAAGTTGTGCGACCAAAGACACTGCACAAGACGTCGACGCCACGGATAAAGTTTGTCAAAGAAGCCGCAATAAAATCAAAAGCTAATAAGAAGCAACAACAGCTGGAAGGTATTGTACAACAGATAGGGTAGAAAGTTTTCGAACAATTAAGGGATTTGAAAGTTGGACATGAAGCAAGATGATAGCACTTAGACGGTATCTTAATTCGATCAATGTTAATGCACACTTAAGTTTGATTTGCAGGCTGGCTTATCTAATATCTTAATAGAGTTTATAATGGAATTTTATGAGTACAAATGAGCACTTTTTGCAGCCGTTTTCAAGCGACTATCAAGCTTTTGCCAAAAAGGGCAAAAAGCATAAAATTGTACAAATTTACTTTTCCGCACAAAGAACATTTTCGTTATGCCAAATCAAAATGTTGAGAATTCAAGAGCTAAAAAGTGTCAAACAGCAAAACTTTCGAGGGTCACTACCCCTCAGCGACTATCATTCAAAGACCCCAATTCAGTATGTATGTGTGTGTGGGGGGGTGTTTGTCCGTTAGGATATTTTTGCGCAGTCAGGCAAATACACACACACACACACACACAGACACGACACACCCAAATGCGAGCTAAGCGACACTCGCAAACAATTTTCGCGCTGTGTTTTTCCACACACAAACGAATGAGGCGTTGAGCAAGGCAACGACCAGCGATGGTTAGCTGCATATCGATAAAAGCGACGACAAGGTAACAAAACAAAAATAAAGAAAAAATTCGTTTTGTATACATTGCGAAATTAAGGTAATGGAAAACCAAATCCTTAGGTCTGAGTACAAGAAAATTCAATTCAAATTAGGTTTAACAAACTGCATAGTAGCTCAACAAACCACTTTCTTTCTGTAAAATTTCTGTATTAAATATGCTAATGTACAACTAAACAAAGCAAAGCGCATGTTATCCTGCAACTGAGTGTGAGAACAACTCGGCAAGGATAACCATGTGCACCATTGAGCATTTTGCAAAATGTCCACATAAGCTGGCGATTTATCATAGCCTGTTTTGCAAATTGGAATTACGACTTGGCTCACTTAAGCTGGCCAAGAATTTAAAATTTGCATTTGAACAACATTTAAAAAGGCCACTAGGGATTACTTTTGACTAATGCCTACATTTGACCAGCTTTTTACTGTTTGTTGCTGATATGTGGCTTTTGGCCGGCTTAGACAGCTCGTTCAAAACAAAAGCTCGATTCGCTTTTAGACATTAATGAGGCTAGCCAACAGTTAACTTGTGCCGTGGACAAACAAAAATCTTACCACCGACTGTGCGGTACTTTAATTTAAGTGCAACAAATAGGAAACCTTATTGAATCAAATTGTGGAAATAAATGTGGCAATTTTTAAGGCTTGGCTAAAAGTTACTAGCATACTCATATTCTATGATTAATATACATTTCAAGTGTCGGCGTGTTTCAGTAACTTTATAAGCCTGATGTACGCATTTTACTTATGGTAACAGAGTATAAAAAAGGGTTTCCTTGTAAGTATGCCAACATCATAAGCTACTAGGCTTTATTTTCGGGTTTTTTAGATCAAAAAATTTGCTAACCCCAAAAAACAAAATCCACCACAAATCATCAAAGGATGAAGCAAGTATTTAGACAGCTTTGAGGCTGAGGTAACGACAAATGTAATGCCAATGTATTTCTTGGAATCGGTCATATGCATGTACATTTGAGTATTTAAACAGCAATGCCTGTGGCGCCAAACAAATTAATCCAAAACATATTAGTACATAATTTTATACTTTTTATGTTTGTTCTGATGATAATTAGTATGTAGCAAACAGTCAAACAGTTGGGAATATAAATGGAAATTATGCAAATTAGCGACTAAATAGTACCAACTGCCATTTACTATAAAAGACTTATATTAAATCTGAAGTTAGTCAAAATTGTATATATGAGACGGAGTTCAACAGACCAAAGATGTACACGATCAAAGTAGAATGTTTAATTAAAGTGACAAGCCAATTAAAAAGTAATCAATGCAGCTTTGAATCGTATTCATTTCACACTCACATTTATTCATTTGCCTGTTGGTTTATTGCCCATTTTATGTTTGCTTATTTAAAGACTGCAATGAAAAAGTCATTAGCAGACAGCGGTAACTCATGTGAGTCCTTTGACTGTCTGCCGACTCGATTGACTAATTAATGTTTGAACTTTTAGCTGTCGCATGTTGTTAGAATATTGCTGCGGCGTCATACGATGCGTATGCGTAATTTCAGATTGTTCAACTGACCTGTGATTTGAATTTGATTCGGCAGTAGCAACAGAAGCTATTAATTATTGTTTTCGGCTCGGCTAATTAATGCTGACACCCAAGCAATGTATATAATTTAACCCACTGATATTCGAAACTGAACAAACAACAACAATTAATATACATTTTCAATAAACTATTTATATTCTTAAGCTGAGCTAAGCAAAGTTTGCGTAAGAACGTTTGGGTTTCAGTGAAAACTACTCAGCTTACAGTGAATAAGAATTTCCTTTGAGTAACAACAATAGTATTATGAGAGATAAGACATGGAAGCAAGCACATATTTGATCGTCAAGGGTTGAATAGCACAAATAACCACAATTCGGGCATTTCGTAAGAAAGTTAAATTCTACTCAATTTTTATAAGAGCTGGCTTAAATTCGAATGAATATCACACAGAGCATACAAACAATAAAAACGAATGGCAATTCCGCTCTTTTCATTTTGACTTGGCTTTTGCTGTGGATAAACTTTTTCGACCCGAGGCTATTTTGTTTTCTTGTTTTCCCCCTTCAATTAACGTTGTGAACTTTATTTGGTTGAAGCTCGTATGAATTAATGCCACAAACATTTTTCAAGGACAACAGGAAATCCATTAAACTGAAAGTTTTCTTAATATACTTATACTTACTCAGCAAGTTTCATGTGACTTAAGTTAACCACGGCGCTTTAAGCTATTAAGCTTTTGATTTAGCTACAGATTTTCTTTTGCTATTTCCTCAGCTCCTTTATTTTCCTAAGCAAACGCTAACTGCCTCATCAAATTTTCATTTAATACCAGAGACGAGTTAGTAAACAACAGGAAAAATACAAACATTGTAAAATATATTGAAATTTTGGTCGAAAAAAATACACAGACTTGTGTCAAGCTGGCTGCCATTTATGAATAAACGTTTTGTTTACGCAGAACTGTTGCATACTTTATGCGAATGGCGACTTTTTAACGGGCCTTTGGGGCGCTGGAGCGCACTTGGGTCCTGTGCTTGTTAACAAGCGCATTAAAGATGAAATTGCGGTGTATGCAAATTGCGTTGCATGCTCGAGGGCGTCTTTAAAATAATAGCACACCATACACTTTCATTAATACATATATACATGTGTACATATATAAAATAGCAAATCCCTGCTGGCTGCCTGCCATTTTTAGAAGCAGCCGTAATACATGTGTGTTTTATCTGGCAACTTTCCGCATGATTTGATTTATATTGCTATACACACGATCATTTGCATGCTCATAACAGTAACTTTGAAAATCTTTACACACACATTAATCTTGATCCGGGGGTAAAGTATAGAGCAATGTATCGATTGGCTTAGCCAAACTTGTGTCTCTGGCGCATTTATGCAACCTTTTCCATAACATAAGCAAAAACTTTCATTTCCGCACCAGCCCAACCCAGCCCATCTCCCTCTCCCAATAGAACTCTCTCTACACATCAGCAAATTCAACAATTTTGTAACCATTCGCAATATACGTTGCGTGTATTATTCTGTGTTTTACCGGAATTCACCCGGGAGAAGCCAGACCGCAAAACTGAACACTGTGGTGGCATTTGCAATTTCTACACCACATACGAGCCAAGCAAATACAGCACACATTATTTTTGTGCACTGCGTGGAGTTGGCCAGAAACTATGAAAATCTAAGCCCTGATAACCAGACTATAAATTAGTTTAAAAATATTGTGCATTTTCGTTGTGTTATGGAAAAATTCGATCTGTCGTCATATACAAATATCAAATACAGTATGATGATAGAGACCAAAACCATCATCAGAGAACCATGACTAATATAAATCGATTCAGTGTTCACAAAATTATGAATGTGGTAATTTGTTTTCGATATTATCGGAGATCACAGTACTTTGCAGCTCTGAACCCACCAAACCAAATACAGGGTATCTGCAACATATGCACATCAGATCAATTCATTCCTTAAGGACTTATTTGAATAATTAGTGCATAGCTGTGTAATATATATGAAATCAAAATACATGTATGTGACAAACTGTAATTCAATTGAATCAACAATCTTTGTTTAAGAACAGTGTATAAGAAATATGGTTAATTAACAACAATACCAAATATGTTGGAAGTTGGAATATTGCAAATAGTTGGCTGGGTTGCATAATTGATGGCCAACAAACTTAGCTCCATAAAAAAGTATATAATAAGTATTCAAATGCTTTATTTGAATTACTCGACTGACCATTTCATTCAGTGGCCTTGCCCAAATAAATTGTTACGCTTTTATTTTTCTGGCGACCTTCGATAAGTAGTAAAAATAATAAACAACAGTCCCTGACGGGTCGTCGACAATGGTTGCCATCAGATATGAAAATTGTAATTTTCCGAGCCAATGCAATGAATACTTGGCAACATTCTTGTACATATTTGTGTGTATTTGTATATATGCTACGCAGGAATATTAATGCCCACGCACGTATGCCTACACATGTGCAGATTCTGCATGAATAAAAGTTTCCCATTGTTTTGGCTAAATAAAATTTTGTTCCTGTTCTTGGAATTCCCAACAATAGCAATTAGTAATAGCTCTCGCTGTTGCTTATTCATTTTGTGTGTTTGTATGTGTGTGTGTGTGTGTGTGAGGAATATATTTGTTGATGTGCATATATGCGTGTTTGTGGAGCGTGCAATCAACTTTGATTAATCTCGAATTAAGTCGCTATTGGCTACACTGGTGTCGAGAATAAAAGGCATCCATCAATCAGCAATGGCCACTACGTATGCATCTGTGGCCAATGAGTTCGCTACTTCCTTGATGCATACTTACAAGTAAACGAGGAGGCTGACCAACTTAGCACAGAACAAATACTGGAGAGTGACTATGAATCACCCTGTAAACACTGAATATAGTTATATCGATAGATAGAAGATTTAAGAACTCATCAGATTTCTTATTCGAATTAACTAGTATCAACCACAAGATGGACTGAAAGCTATAATAATAGTAATTCTCAATTTACAATGCCAATATCAAAGAGGAATCAGTAAAGAACGTTATGTAAACCAAATGTGTTCCTTTGAGACATTCGCATACACGTTGCCAAATCTGCAAGCTGTTTAATATGTTAAACACACGGATGCTTGAGAAGCACTTATAATGCATGATTACGCACAAACTTGATATATAGTCAAATGACGAAGCTATTATTGTGTTAATTGTGCAATTAATTTACAAACATGGTGCGAATAAAGTGTTGTCGGATGCTAAGCGAATAAGAATGGTTATTGGTATTCCCAGAGTGTAATCATATTATATAGTATACTTTTAGGAGAAAACGAATGGGCTGTTCCGAATTTTGGCTGGTCTGATTTCGAAAATTAGCGTTGTACACACTTTAAGCGATGTTTACTAATTAAAGAAAAGCAAAAAAAGGGTATGCTTTGCTGAGGGTTCGCTTCTGGTAGCCTTTTGTCCTTTGATCATTAAAACAAATGGCCTGACAACTGGCGAATTCACTGAGTTTCTTCTCTCATTATGTTTTTAAATTAATTAAATTGCAAGTGCCAAGCTGATAGCTAAGTGAGGCAAAGCCGTGCAAGCAAACAGCCCACACAAGTTGTGACAAAGCAAACAGAGCATTAAAAATGTCAAGAAGGGACACACAAAAAATGTTTTTCAGCATCTGCGCAAATCATTGCCATCAACTTAAGAGCAAGCAAGTACTCGATTGTCTAAAAGGGAAATATCTACAAAGCAAGAGTTCTCCAGAATTCTTGTGATATAGATGGGGACGCGTGTTCCTGCGCTCAAATTGTGTGAACTCAAGGCAGAATTATTATTTATAGAGTGAAAGTGTATTTCTTATTCGATTTAATGGCTGAACTTTAACTTTTCACTGAGCCTCCTTTAAATGACCTGTCGTGATGAATGATGCTCGACGTTTGCCTGTCAATTTCAGACGATTCTTAAGCTCTTGTCTAATTATTTTTTTACAATTTCTCAAGTGGTTTCCCAAAAAAAAATTCGAATCGATATAGCCTAAGAACTTGAGCCAAGCATTTAGCAGTCTTATATAAAATTGTATTTCCTTTTTTTATTATTTCTGTGTGTCTCGCCATTGATCCCCTATTACGTTACTGTTCATTGAATTAATGTCAATTTAGAAATATTATTTACAGTCAATTTCGTAACATCTTTTAGGTCTTAACTGATTCACCCATTTGAAAAATATACCTACAATAACATAATACACGAGTCGAATATAAAAACAGTCGCAAATTTTTTGCTATATGCTGCGCATGTTGCAGTAGCACTGGAGGGGTGGGGTGTGGCAGCTGTATATAGCTGTGTATTGTCGCCAACGACATGAGCTCATATCGAATATTTCCCAAGCGAATTTGGTCGTGCTATTGCGACATATGGTTGCTGCGATTATAAACACTTGTCAAGCCATTTATGCATAATCAATTGCGGTTATACACTATAGAACAATATACCAAACTACTCAAAGAGTTGGCCTTGAAAAAAATGTTATGTAAGAAAAAAAACAGTTTTACAAAAAAGTTGCATTATTAGAGCTTTGGGACTATTAGCTAACATAACTGAGTGGTAAATATATAATTATGATAAATAATAGCAATCAATTGAACAATTAAAGAACAATAAAGTAACATTAAATACATGCCTTATTATATATATAAGAAAACAAGTATTTAGCTTCACGGCCAGATTTTCCAATTCCTCTCTGCAGCCTTTCAATAATGCATCTTTTTGACTGTAAGACTGCTTTCGATTTTCAGTTACTAATTTGCACATGATATTCGCTTTTACATTTTTGCCACACTTGGGTTTCATGTTTGTGCCGCAGTGAAGGATTATTAAAATTGTATGATGGGTGATTTACATATTTGATTTGCATACAAGAGAATGCGAATTTAATATTAATGTAACGCAACTTGTGCATATTTGACAAATTCCATGGTATTTTGAGCAAGTCAGGCTTGCTGACAACTTATTACAGACAGTGGCAAGAGTTTTCACGCACTCTAATGTGGTGCTGTCAGCATCAGACTTACAGTCGTCGTCATAAATAATCCTTTGCCCATTTTTTTGGTCTGCTAACTGCCAGTCAACATGACTGTCAAGTGTAAAATTCCACTACTGCTACTGATATATGGAATTGCAGCTGCAGCTGAGGACACACAAATAAAATTAAGCGCCACTTCATTTGCTATTTGTATTGACCAACCCCAAAACTAGAAGGTTTTTCGTATTTGTTCAGTCTAAACGCTTTAAGTTGTTGTGGGGCATAAATTCATTTGAGTTGTTATTACACCATGCAAGTTAAGTAATAACTTTAAATGGTATCGATTATTTTCGCACGAAACATTCTCTTGTCTTGTGTTGTGTGCTGTCACTTTGTAGCCTGTTAACTCTACCTATTAAAACGTCAGCTGACAATGGCAACAGATGCTCTTGCTTTTGGGCTGTCTGTTAAGGCATTGACTAAAAGCAGATGACTGTCAACTTCATTTATATGTAAATATGGGTTCGAAACTGTTGCCGGAACTGCTGCTTGAATATTTTCTTTGGCAATCCTGTTGATCAGATAAGCGTAGCCGACTTCGCAGTGAGACAGCCACAAAGTTGAATTTTAAATTCGAAATTCTTGTACCAAGCGATTTAAAATGCAAATTTCTTTTGTAAGCAAAGTCTCAGCCATTTGCTGTTAATGTATTTATTTGACCTTGCACACAAAAAATATATTCACCACGAGAAAGTGGCACATTTGGCGGCACGTGTACAAAACGTACACATATATGCATGTACTTATATACACGCATTAAGGATTAGTTGAACAGAGTTTAGCTGTGAGCTGTCTCAGTCAATTTTGCCGGAAACTTTTGATTGCTTCTTTTGTGATGAAGCCACAACGCATGTCCATCAGCTGTTACCTGTTATTATGCACGTGTGTGTGTGTGGCTTAGTGTGTGTATGCTTAAGTGGAACAGAAGCAAATGCTTGACACAACTGGGTTGTCGTTTGACTCAACTCAACTCGCTTGTTTACAAAACTAGTTCAAGGAGACAAACAACTGTAATACAGAAATGTCGTACTAAAAAAATTGTGCGACTCACACAAACAAGGCTTGCTTGACAAGCCTTAAAAAAAATATATGCATACGACTCGTAGGAGTGACAGCATTTAGCGTGAAACAATTTTTTAATGAGAACAGGAAAATTGTAATATAAAAGACATACAATACAGAGGAAACAACAACAAAGTAATAAGAGTTCATTCACTGCTGATTTCCTTCCCATTGTTTTTGCTTTTTATTTTATTTTTTTTTTTGGTTTTCAGCGGTTTCCTTTTCTGATTGGTTTCTACTTTGTGAATAGACACCTTGGGCGAATTGGCAAAAATGGGCGTTACTTGAATTGAACAACTGTTTTGTGCCATAATTGTTATTGGGGCGCAATTGTTGAGCTCAGGCATCGCGTCGACTGTAAAAAAAAAAATGAAACTGGGCCAGTTCATCACAAATGGCAGAAAGCACGCAACGTTGTTATCGTTTTTGTTGTTGTTGTTGCTCCTGCTTTTTGTGTTTAATGAACCTTTACAAAGTTGTTTCTATTTTTATGACGTTCTTGTGCCACATTGTATGCCTCAACATGTTGTTCTTGTAGTCATAGTGCTTGTAAGCGCATTCCGACGAAATGCTTCTGAAGTCCAATTAAATTTTTAATTTGTTGTATGCTTGTTTCCACTTTTTGTGTATTAAATGTGGATTATGGCAGGTGAAAGCAAGTATTCTTAATGGAAAGTTGAGCTTGTGAATGTTGTACATCATTTTCTCAATTGCAACATCGTGCATTTTTCTCAGAAATGGCTTAAGATTCCAGTCTCACTAATTCACGCTTGAGGGCTGTTTTGCTCTTTGCGTCGCCTTAAAATGACAGGATGAATACAAAGAGTGAAACTTAAACTCAATTTAAATATCTTTTCGTCCTCCTCTGTAGAGTCTCGCCAAAAGGATAACGTTTTATTCTCTATTTTATGATGCAATTATTTCATGGTTGTGCTCTTTACATTTCAACATATATTTTAGTTTCTAATGTATATGGTACATCAAAAATCAATATTTTAAAGCATACGTTTAATCTGAAATTTATTGACTACATGTTCTTGTAATTTGCGCACATACTTATAAATAATTAATGCATGTCTGCAATACCAAAAAAAAAAATAAAAAAAATGTATCAACTTCAATATTGTTATCCACTGTTGTTATATCTGTTACTTTTTTTAGGCCTTCAATCAATCAATTACTGAACACGTGTGCTTTACATTTGCTCAACATTTTTACTGCAGATTCGACTTGCCGAATAAATATTGTATTTGAATCAGTGAGTTGCGTAGGCGAAAATAAAGCCTGAATAATTTATGCACAAAATGGGTATACACCGCATTGCCACACAAACATTTCGCAGAATTCAATTCAATACGGATTTTGACTGTATACCAGACTCATGGTGCTTCACATTGACTGTGTATTCAGCGGAAGTATTGCGTTGACCACAGTTTTGATTCATTTAACTAATGAATTTTTCTTGTAAGCCACTTCCAAAGAAACAATTTTAATCAATTTTCTTATTCAAGCACCTTAATATATAAGCGTCGACATTTTCAATTACTTTAACAGTTCACGCTTTGTTGTTCATAATACAATCGTCTCAGCACCTCTTCAACTAACAATTAAATAATCTATTTGCTTGAGAGACTGATATTTTTAAGCGAAAGTAATTAACAAAGACTTGAGTTGTTTCTAGGCAATCAATTACCAAATAAAAGACACAAACTTTGCTAGTTGATAAAGCAAATTGAAGATTTTTATTTACTAAAGCTCATATATCAAATTTATCGAAATATTCGCTCACATTTTCCAAGGCAACGCTACTTGTTGATATTTTTCAATCAATTGTAACATATCGACGCTTTCAAGACTATGTGCAGCAACCAAAACAACTCAATCCGTGTTGCAAGTCACACAGTACATAGCTCAAGAGCGATCTTCAAGGAACTGAGATGTTATTATATATAAATATCAGATAATAAAGGCATTAGCAGTCAGTGACAATATTCAACAAAATTAAAGAAAATGCACCTGAATTTCTATGTCAAGTTGAGCGACACATACCTGCCACATTTTTGTGCCAATCATTAACAACTGGCAACTGGTGTTGTTTACTTAATCAATATATTCAAGATGCAATTAAACTTTGAATGAGCACGTAACTATGTGTAACTCCCTGATGGCTAGTAAATCTTATACAAAGCTCTCTAAACTAAATAATGAATCATTGATGAGTCGACTAAAAATTGTGTCCCAGGACAAAGATCAATCAAAAGTTGACTTGCAATTCCCCAGAGTATTTTTGCACACCAGAGTGGTGTAATTTGATTTTTAATTAGCCGGCAATTTTTAGTAGTAGTAGTTGTACTAGTATCAAATTTGTTGCCCAACTCATTTGCATTTCAACACATTGCCACTGGCCCTTCTGTGCAATTATGTTAATTTTCCCGGCCAGCTGGCGCCAATTTTACGAATAACCAAACAGCCAAAAATTCAAAGCCAATGGCCTTCAGGAGGAGCTGTGGAATGGGGCAACTGGTAGGAAACGTATTTCGTGCGCTAAATTCAACGAAATTGGCTACAATTGCATTTTAAATTTCATTCAAAACAGCTGGCAGCTTGGCCATCTTGAAATGAACACACGTTTTTGCAAAATTTAAGGAGAGAATTTCCAAGGCAATTTCAAGCAAATTATTCTAATTGTCAGATGTTAGGATGTGATAGAACAATTTTGTCAAAAGCATTTTGATAGGATTATGAAGTGTCATAGAGTCAGAGAAGTGTCCTAATTACGTGTCAGATAAGGATAATTTGAATAAGTCGCCTAGGATTTACAGAAATCACAAGACACACTTCATAAAATAAATTTTGGACATTATCTTAGCTTTTAATATTGGGACATATACATAAATTATATTTGTAAGCAGCAGTCCAGTTTGATTTCTTATTACCCTGCTGATATATTTGTTGTTTACGTTTAATTAGTTGACCAATAACTGAAAGTCAATGACACAGACAAATACGAATTTTAAAATTTTAAGCAAAATTCCCAACAACAATAAAAATAGTTTGGTTTTTATGTCATTTTGTTGATGAGAAATATTTCAACTTGCACGAAACGACCCAAATACTTGAAAATCCCCTAACAAAACCGCAAAGAAGCCAAAGGCGACACAACGATGAAAGTGAGCCCTCAAAAAGGGGTGTGAATCGATGCGTATGTGTGTGTGTGTGTGTATGAGTGTGAGTGTGTGTCCCTGGATGTGTCTGCATGTAATTGCAGTTTTCTGGCAGCATCCTTGTCTAAGCATTTTGATTGGTTTTCCGTTTTCCGTTTATCTTTTCATCATTTCGCATTTGGGGTATATATTGTCATTTATGATTTTACGAGAAATGTTTATTGAAACTCAGAAAAAAAACGTATTCTGGGAACGAAATATCAATTTCCAGAGCTGCGAATTGCGTTTGCTTGCATTCATTGCATGATCCACACAATGAAGACAAATTGAAATATGGAAAAGCGCATATTATTCTGTTATTCAAGCATTTTTCAACAACATTAATGGCTTTTGATTGTTTTTTTTTTTGCGACATTTCAGCATGTGGTGGATTCTTTTGTGTCAGTCCAACTTGTACAAAAAGTTTCAGCTTCCGCCGTTCTTAAGTACGCCTCATGCTTGTAGTTGTTCTCTAATAAGTTAAATTTTCCTTTTTTATTTCAAGAATGGACGCAAAAGTACTATTATCAAATACTTTCGACCTGGGGCTTGGCATCAAAATAAATTTGCTTACTTAATAAAATAAATAAATAAAAGTAAATAACTGCGAATGCTGGTTTGTTTATCAATTAAATGCCCAAAAAATGCGAGTGTAAGCAACGAAATAAATTATAAAGCGAAGTGCAAAAAAAAGAACACGTCTATTGCGAATGGCAATAAAGGTCATATATCAATAGGTAAGATACGTATATTATATCAATATTTTACACTCGTTATCAACACAAGCTGACCTTTTCAACCAGATCAGCGAAAAACACTTTTCCCCTATACAATTTGTGTTTTACATCTACAAATTAGCGAGTTGAGCTGTGAGCAGTTGTGTAAGCATTTTGACCTTTTGAGTCAACAATTTGGGAAAACTTGCTTATCGCCATTTATTAGCTTTTCACACAATTTGGTGTGGTCAAAGTGGAGTTCTTAGCAGCTGCGTGCATTGTGAAAACCATTTCTATAAAAATGGCGCCCTAATGCATCATAGTATAAAACAAGCTATATATCATATAAAATAGAAACAATCACGAACCAAAATGATGCCATTAGCAGCTATGAATTGGGTCATCAGGCAGCCAATTCTTTTTGTTGGATTTGTTTCTAAGCGTTGTCTTTATGCACGCAACTGAAATATAGGAAGTCGCATTTTGATTATGACAACTATTAATCAATGTTATTTGCTGGCTTTTTGTTTTCCATTTCTTGTTTTCTAACATTTAAATGTGTAAATACTGAAAAGTGAACTCGACTTTATATTTTTTTCCTCCATTAGTCAGCATTATTTTAATGACCAGTACCGCAGGACGCTCAGTCAAGCAAATAAAAAACAATAAAAAAGAACAAATTGCGGCATTGATTTTTTAAAGGTCGAAAAGAAATGGTTTCATAAAAAAACACTATTTATAAAGGATCTGCGGGGAAAAGGAAGAGAGGGGGGCAAACAGAATTTAAATAGGAACAAATAATACTATACTATTATTATCTTAATACCAAGGCACAGTCTTTTAAAATGTAAGACTTAAGTTCGTCTGGGTGATATTGTTTTATTTTTCATTATAATATAAGTACACTTACCTGCCGTTCAGTCTATCTAATGATAAGAAAATAATTCTAGAGTTACATAAAGTCATATTTTATTCCAATCATAGGTATCATAATTTACCGTAATACAAAAGACAGTATACGATGCTTACTTATAGCCAAGTATGATGACCAATATTCAAAAGGCATTTCGAAGGGCTTAAATCCTGAACTATTCTTAAATTATGGTATTACATACGCATTTGCACTTAGTCACTAATAAACTATGTCAAGTATCACTTGGAGAAACTTATGCACCACCCAAAAGAAATGTTCAAAGACACCACACCACCACAAACTTTGACGGAGCGATGCACGCGCGGAGGGGCTCGTTCCGTGCATGCATCGCTGGCCAAAATGGGTGCGAGAGAGTATTAAACGATTTGTTATTTGGTATTATACTAAGCTACATAATCATAATAATAACCAAATATCAGATAAATAAAAAATCAAATTAATAATACAAAATACACATATAAAGACAGAGAATTATAGTATTTACTTAATTTATAGCCACAGTGCATCGATGGCATCTTCCATTTCTTCAGTTGCGGTGCGTCTGAGTCGCTGTGGTTGTGGCGTTGTCAAAATGGACTGCTGCTCGTTGACAACAACCGCCTTGGCCTCCATCTCGCTGCCGCTGAGCAGCACCATCAGCAGCACGCTGCTGCGTCGAGTACGTGACTGTTCCATTTCGCATTCCCGTTCCCGTTCCGGATGCTCCTGGTGCTCTTGTAGCTGAGGATGTTTGTTTCGCATTCTACGCAACCAGTCACTTGTAGGCCAAATGCACTTGCCACCCACACTGCAACGCCGTCGATTGGCATCTCTTGCTGTGCGTTCCGCTCTTCTTGTTCTGCTGTTGTTGCCGGCAGTGTCTTTTGGCTGCAGCATTTCAACCACGCAGATGTCGTTAGTGGTGTCCATTTCGTTGGCACATTCATCAACATCAGTCGCTGTTTCAGTCATTGCCGCCGGCGCAGCAGATGCTGTTGTTGTTGTTGTTGTCGCTGCTGTTGACACCGTCCGGCTACACTCCTGCTACACATTCGTCACTTGTGTAGTCCCACCCAAGTCAATGGCCATGCTCTTGCTAACAGCATCGGTATGCAGCAGTCGCTCCCGGCCATAGTCATCCAATCCTCCGCCGGTGCCATCTCTCGCATTGCCATCGTGTTGAGACAGCGGCAGCCACTTGTCGAACCAGCGCGGCCGAAAGAGCAGCGTAAACGTGCTGCGGAACTGTCGACTCATCGAGCAGTAAAGTATAAAATTGATGCTCGAATTAATGAGTGCCAAGATATCCATTAAGTCACCTGGAAACAGACAATCAGAATTAAAAAGCGATAAGTGCCAGTGCACATTCAAAATGAGATTAGACTCTGCCAATAGAACATGTTTGTTGCTGTTTGGGTTAAGAAAACTAAGTGCTAAATAATTGGAACTACTTGGCTGGTAAATAAGTAAATGTCTTGTTTATGTGAACTTTAATGACAGTTGACAGCCTATGATTAATGTCCATTTTGTGTTATGTTGCGCACGTGAATGACTTCAATCGTGATTCGATTTGGCGAGACTTAAATATACAATACAAGACAATAGGTACTGGTCAAATTTTCCACTGCCATAACTTTGTCAAAAGCTATTCCTTTTTAATATAAGAAATGAGCGACTTTTGATCATGGTTTGAACTCTATGTTAATATTTGCTTTAACGATAGAAATGCTATTTGCCGTCATCATTGTGGCCTCAAAAAGTGTCAACAGAAACTAGTCAAACTTATCTAGAATCTGTTCATATTGGAAAGTAAGTTTCAGTTTACCAGCAACTACAAATAATATACATAATTTGAAAAGTGTTTCAATGGTAATAGTTTTTTCATTTGGTCTTATTTATGTACTGTTGAAAATTCCATCCAGCGCCTAGTTTTTTTAATTGAATATAATTATTCAAAGAAATATACTGAAAGTCTTCTCTATACTTACTTAGCTTGAGGTAACACTGCATAAGAAATGCATCACCGAGCAGCGCATTTAGCAGTCCCATAATACCCTGTGGAAATTCTGTGATGAGAAAGAGCAACAGCACCGCCAGCAACATGCGTGTGGTGCGATCCGTTTGCTTCTCCTTCTCCAGGAGCTTGCAGCTCTTGGGATGCGTGGGTATTACAACTTTACCATTGACTATGGGCTGCATATCATTTGCCGCATTGCAGGCGAGTATTTTGCGTCGCTTTTTCGCTTCCAGCAGGGCGCCAATCAAGCGAACCGACAGCACAGTCAATGCAAAACAGGGTATTAACTTAATCAGCACACTGTAGATGAGGAATGTGGCATTACGCAGTGGACGATCATTAAGCGCCAGTTCACTGTGATATAATTTGTAAACAGTTACGTTGCGTTCTCCACTCTCGAATAGAGCTGTTGTTGTTGCTTTTGTGATCAGTGGCATCACTGTGGAATAGCTAAGCATACTGATTGCTGTGGTATTAGTGCTACTTGTGACTATCGGCCAGGCCATGTCAGGTGTGGTGCTGGACATAACTTGTAGCGTCACTTTCTCCTCGTTGTTGTAATCGATAATATATTGACTCAGAGGCACTGAGTTGATGGTCTTGCCATTGGCGTCCAGTGTCTCCAAAAATTTAGCTATGGCGCTGACCAGATAAAGCCACGGCGACACCACCAACACACAAACCACATAGGCTGTCGCTATTGTTATCGTAGTTGTGCGCATGCCACACCAGATCCGATTACGCTGCGGATAACTGACGGCTATATAACGCCACACAGCCAGCGTAACTGTCAGCCAAATTGAGATGGTGTGCAGCACCTGGGCAAAGATCGAATGGAACTTGATGAAGCACGCCCAACCGTAGCTCAGTTGCTCTTCCCGCGGCAAACGAGCGCTGAGTATATAATCGTGCACCGTATATGGTATATACTCCAACATCACGGCCAGATCGGCAACAGCCAGACCAGTGAGTATCGCATTTGTCGGTGAACGCATCTCCCGACGAGTCAGCACAATTATGTTCAGTGTATTGGCAAGTGTGCCCAAAATGCAAACGATGAGCGAGAAATATCCATGAAAATATTTGTAGCTGTGGAGAAAGTGTACAAATTATTAATAACAGTGCAATTTAATAACAGATTATTAATATGTTAGTGCAATTGAATTATAACTAAGAATACTCTATTCGGGAGTACTCGAATGGCAGATATCATCTGTCTATATGTTCATGTATTAAATGTGGCTTATTTCCGCTATTTTTGATTATGTCGAATTATGATGGACATTTTATTTAGCTGAAAGCACACGCTTGAACAGTTCATTGGGTCAGGTAATTAATTTTTGTTACCTTACGTTTGCTTTATCATCAAATAAAAAGTAAGCACCCACAACGTATTATCAGCCGCCAAAATATTTCGTGGTAATTACACAGCTGATCTCATTATAAACACATCAATTGTCACGTAAGCAAGCAAATAATAATGTAAATTACATTAGAAAAAAGTAATTAATATGCTGAAACTGCACACCCACCAGGAGGCAATGAGCCCACAACCGCTGACCACTTTTGGCTGCCCTGTGGCCGGCTTGCCATACCACCATGAAACTTACTTTGTGTGAAAATCATCGATGCTGGAGCCGCAATAATGCGGCTGCGACATGTTCGTGACCATGTTGTCAATATTGTTCGGCTAGTTGCTTGAATGATGGCTATTCGCCTGATTGCTCCCGGGGTCTGGCTCCTCCAACTTCCCACACTTGCTGCACTCCTCCTCTGCACACTTTGGGCTGTGTGGTTTTTGTGGCACTCGTGGTTCAGCAGTACGCTGTCAGCATGCCGCAACGAGCCAACTCTGCCTCTTCATTAAAATTCCTATTGGGTTTTTTATTTTGTCACTTGCGATTTTCCAATATTTAAATTGTTTGGCTTGTCCTGTTGCTGAAATAGCTGAAATATAATGAACAAAATATTTGTTTAGCAATCGTGCACTGCGTTTGGCAATTGTTTTGGGGTGTGAGTTAGCATGTTAAGGGCAAGCGAACCTTTCGTGTGAAAAGGCCAAGCTATTACGTGTTGCCATTAATTTGGTTTTCATAGCGCACCATTTAAGCACAATTTTTCATGTTACATGCAAATGAAAAGTGAAATATGACGTGTTTTTATCTGAAATTCAAGTTCAGGGCTATAAATTTAGTAGTAGTAATGGCGGATCAGCAAGTCAAGTGTAAAGTGGGGTAAAAAAACCGAAAAACTAAATTGTGAATTGTAACTCCTAACTACAGTTGGTACTACTAAGTACCTAGTATTTTATGAGATATTATTCATCAAGGTTCCCCCGTTAAATCATGCTTTAATCAAAGCAGACTTTAAATTGCAAACATTTATTAAAAACTGTTTATAATCAAACTCTTTGATAGTTCAGTTTTGAAACAGCAAAAGATCAAAAGTTTGCTTAACAAAGCATACACTTCAGGTCCAAAACAGTTTAGGTTAAGTAATTGACAAAAACAGAACAGTTACCAAGCAATGACGGAAGACAAGCAAAAACGAATTCCAAGAAGCAATCAATGTTACACATACGCCCCCAGTGCAAAAGCAGAGGTGATCGGGTCAAAAAGAAAAAATAAAGGTAAGGGACAGTAACAAGTCAATTTTCTTCACACAAAGGCAAGTCAACTCATGCAGTTGGCTTCGACCAACGAAAACAACGATTTTGTCATCAATTGTCCACTTAGCAGTGCTGGTTTGTTGCAGCTTAAGATGGGACACATGCTGCGTATACGCAATATAAATGTAGACTACTACGAAAATAGACATTGTCAAACTGTAAAAGTAATATTTGACAGTTAGTTACATGGTCCACTTGACTTGTGCACTCTGTCGACCACATTTGGGCTGGAACAGAACTTTGCACACTGCAGCTGCATTTGTAACCATCTGCATCCCATGTGACCGCAGTCACTTTCAACATTTAATTAAAACTTTTTGTCTAGCACATTTCTCGCAAAATCTCTCTCAGACCACAATTTTTACACATGCTTTCTTTATTTAAGAGCTGAAAAGTGTCAAAGCCAGTTTTAAATCCAAATCTCCGTTGAGTTTGCTGGCATTTTGGTTTGGTACACAAGCCTTCATGCTAAGCCTGACCTAGCTGAGCCCAAAACTGACACTCAAATAGACACATAATCCACTATCTGTCGTTGGCACATCTGCAAGTAATGGGCAGCCAGCAAAGCCCTGCGTATCTGCCACAGTTTGAAAATGATATTAAATAATAGGAAACATCGAGCGCAAATGCAACTTAAACCAATTAGAAGCAGATGGCAACGAACAATGTATATCGTAATTAAAATAGGCCAGAACTCTGGCTCAAGGTTCACTATGTGAGCACATTATTGAGGGCCTCATTAATAATGTTAGACCATGGTAATGGTCACAACGGCTTCATTAGATGATTTAAATGGCACGTTGGTTACACATTAAATGCCAAGTGTTTATACCATATAGTCTGCTGTTGTCGGCATCAACAAGTTGACAATGCGGGGGTAGATGGGCATTACGTGACTTGCCTCAATTTTAACGGTTTCCGGTCTTCGCAGAAAGTGAACCGGACTCTAGAAAGAAATGCTAATGTACGCAGCTGCTGAACAGAAAACGCTCAAGTCTCAGACGTTAATGTGCGGCATACGCATATATATATATATATATATATATATATATATATATATATTTATTTACTTTTCTGCCGTCAGTAGACCGAGTCCTGCTGCACCCCCTGTTTTGGCTACTGACTGGCTGAATGATTGACTGGTGTGTGGTTGGGCACTATATTTTCTCTTGGCGTGGTTTCCAAGAAATTTAAGCTATTTGTTTATTACTGTAGCGAACAATTTCAAGAAGATCTGCACAGAATTCGATTAAGTGTAGCCAAGCAACATGCTGTGCTTTAAATTAGATGTATATACTGGAAGCTTATTTTTCTCCCTCTCGTTTTTATTGAAGCTCTTCATTCAACTGGGGAAGACACACTCTGCATTTAGATTAACCATTTTTCGCGCCAAGGGCATTGGTTTTAATAATAATTATAATTCAACCACTGTTTGATTGAGAGACTGATAAGGACGTTTTAGTTACTTGTATTGTTCTAATTGGCAGCTTTTTTACCCAATTGAAAATACTTTCAAAAACCAGTTAACTTCTGCACCAGCAAGTTAATTGAAATACATCTAAGACTCTGTCCGAATTCCATATTTCTTAACATCAAACAGTTCATGGCATTGAATGCAATGAATGCAGTATTAACAGTGCTTGACTTATATTTCTAACACACACAATAAAGTAGTTGAAAAGTAAATGCCGAGCAATGGCAAACAAAATGATTGTGAATTGAAGCCAAAGTAACTTGGGGTGAAAACTCAGAGTTGGCCAGCAAGTAAATAGTTACAGAGTTTCGATTAAGAGATACTCTGTCGGACGGCCTAAGCCAACATAGGGAGAGAAAAAGTTTTAAGGTAAACTTAAAAATCAACAGTTGCAAATATAATAGCAAATGCCAAAGCAAACTTGAACTGAAAATGAAGCTGAATATGGGGAAAATAAACAAAAAGTTAGTAAATTGGGAATAGATCAAAAACCAAATGCTGCACAAGGCAAAACAATAAAGCAATGTGCCAATAGACTGATAAAATATACGTGTTTTGTAAATAAACAAAACTTTCCACAGAAAAAGAATAAAGGACAAAAAATGTGAACCAAAAAAAAATGACTGCAGTTGACGTAACAAACGATCTAAACAACATATTGATGAAACATGTTGGGAATAGTAAGCTGCCAAAAAAAAGCTGCAAATTACATTCTGGACCAACCGCAATACCACATTTGAATATTATGCCCTGCACTTGACGGCAGACCGATCATTTCCGTTCACATTTAGATTTCCATTTGTAATGTAATGAATTTAATTGAATATTGCGCATACCTGTTCAATTATTCACGCTGATTTAGTTGCATGCCTTTGGCACATTTACTTCCGCCTATTGCCTTTGATGATTTCGAGAGGCAAATGCTTGGATGGATACAGACCCAAGTTGTTACCCGAATGTGAATTTCTTTTTATACTTGAGTATTGTGTGTGTGTGTGGAAACTGAGTGGCAGTCAGCCGCACACGTGTGCGTTTTGAACTGTAAGACCGGATTTCATTCAACATGGACAAACACACACATACTACACCCACATCGGCATGTTTACTCATAAACCATTAAGGTCAACCTGTACACGTGGCATTTGTTACTCTATATGCCTGAGAATACTCGACGAACAACTTATGCTAGAGCGGGCACTACTTACTGAGCAATGTTTCCACCTAATGCCTGAAGGGTTTCACTTTCGACCTGTTTTCCTCGAAAAAAGCGTTATTTGCGTTGGTCAACTGCTCGTTAGACGCACTTCAGCAGATTCTCGAAACACATCTTGAAGACACAAAGTTAGCTCAACTTTGTCTGCGCTTGAAAAAAATCACAGTCAAGGCCATTGAGGAAAATCTGTATACAAAATCGTATTACGGCAATGTTCTTGCCCTTTTTCACATTGATAAGAGACCATAAATTACTGTGCTTTAAGTCAAGGCAAATTGCGAGCGCTATAAATGCATGCCCCACTTAATACTATTTAATGATTGTATTTTAATTTATGTTCTTAACGTTAATTTACCACTTGCATGTTAATTCACTTAAACGGATTTAAAGCTTTTGTTGGAATATGGCTTGACAAGCAGTATTGTCAACCAAATATTTACTGAGGTGAAGTGGCGCGTATGCACACAAACACACACATATCCACATACATATATACTCACACACAGAGGCACACATTCATGACAGCATTTCATAATTAAGTATTCAGAAAAGCAGCGTCAACCAAACCCGTCACCAACAAATGTGGGGTAAGTGGAAAGGGTCGTTAGCAAAGAGTCGGATAAACAGAGATAACAGTTGGCGGCTATTTAGGCATAAAACGACCGCAGCTACAAAGAACAAAAACAACTGCACATTTCATTGCCAAAAATACAGAAAATGAAAGCAAATACATTCCACATGACACAAAGTGTTAGCTATGTCCTTTGTTGCTTTTCAATTACTTGGGTCAAGGTAATAACACTCGAGTTGCATTTTATGTAAATAGGCTGCAAACATGAAAGACCCAACTTCGAAAGCCCTTTTTTTGTACGATCTCGTTGAAACTATGGTACATCGAGCTTAATTGAAAATGCAAATGCTGGAGATATGGTTGTGTTTGAAATTTGTGCGAATTTTGAACATAGTTCCAATTATAAATGTGAAGCTAATTTTAAGCATAACCCAAGCATTGTTCAACTGTAATATAAATTAAAGTGCGGCAGCAAGTGGCGCCACTTTCCATGCTTCGAAGTTAAATTCAATTAAGACTCACAAAATATATGCGCCAATGGCTGTTATTTTTTTAATTTGCGTTCCCTGTGGCTATAATAACAATTTGTATCTTATCTATGTCAGCTTATTGTCTAGATTCGCTGCTGGTTGTATTGTTTATGAGCTCGTTTATTAGATGTTCTAATATTTACTTATTTTGTTTGTCATTTGGACAATTGAAAGTTTATTAACGGCTTTCACTCTCACTCTCCATCTCTATAAAATAAACAATAAATTATTGACAGGCAGCTGAGTGTAATAAAAAATATAATCTTTCGCACCTTGTTATGATGAACTCAACAAATATGAGCCGAGTTCCAGAATTACATTAATTTATGACAGCTTTATCAACCATTTTTGCAACGCATATTTAATCAAGCTCTTTATTAAAAAACAACATTTTTGGTGTGACAAAAATAGATGTAAAATTTATCAAGCCATCAAGTTTAATTAAAATTGCAATGAGCTTCTACCACAACAATTTATGAGTTGCATATAAATGCATTTAACAATAACCGCTAATGAGACTAATTGTGCTCGTCCATTAAATTCGCCATTATTTTTTATGCACTTATTAAGTATGTGAATAAATGCACATGTTTATTGACTAATTAAAAAAAAACACGCAACAAAATAATTAACTCTTAATATCACTTTTCAATAAATCTGATAATCATCTTTGGAATGGCATGCAATTTCTGACGGAATTTCTTGGCCAGTCACGCAACCCATGCTGCTACTAAATAATATATCAACTACACGACCATATCTATCGAAATATCACAATAAATAAAAATAATATCCACAGCCCTAACAGTTTCAGCAAGGAAACAATATTTGTTGTGGGCGTTAAATAACAAATATGAACAAGTAAGATATTTGCAGATGGAAGACCAACCACGTAATAATCGAATCCAAATATTTTTTTGACATTATGTGTTAAGGAGAAGGAAACTTATCAATAATCAAACGTGAAAATTGTATAATTCTAGCTTTAAAACTGAAAGAAATGCTGCAAGACTTTATTGAAAGTAAATATTTTAGATTCCCATAGGGTCTAAAGTATAAAAAATTAAACAATAAATAAAAGAAAAATGCTGTCAGAGACACACGTGCGCTCACACGCAACTGCTTTAACGTAGCCCAAAGTCTACTTTAATGTAATTATTTTTGAGTTTATCATCAGTACCAGTTTTTCATTCAGCTTTTCATCCGGCGATTTTTCATTCATTTTGATATTTTTCTTTTAAAACGACATCAATTTTGCAAACCAATCGACAGCTAAACCCCGGGCCACAACGTGACCAACAACAATAAGTTGTGGCCAAAAATGTGGCCTTAACAAAATTTTCCAGACAGCATTCAAAACAAAATAATACTATAAATTGTGTAAAAGACTCAGTCCAGTAAATGCCATCAATTTTCATAGTCAAACAAATTTTTACTGCAGTGTCATAATCAAATTAATGAGTTTGCCAAATGGAAAGGCCAAGCAGATGCTCACTACTACTTGTTCAAACTTCGTAAAAGGAAAGCCAAATACTCGTATATGTATATGCTGTCGTATTATGAAATTAAAATGGCCAAAATGATTGATTAATACACCAACACATCATTATATTTTGGTATCTTGTAAAAGTGTCAAAAGAAAGCGTTTTAAATTTGAAAATATTCCTTGTCCATATTTGCTTTTTATTTATTCGCTTGCTACTGGCGTCGAGTCTCCTAAAATAATTGAAATAATCACAATTTTTCTTACCCAAAACTTTGTACATTATGCATAATTTCCCTAATATTCAACAACAACAAAAATGGCGGACAATCATGATTCACATTGCTTAACCAAGAGCATTAAGCTAACCTCTTATTATTTATTTCTTGTACGCACACATAATTCTTGATTCCTTTTCATATAATTCATTTCACAAACTTTTTCCTAACAAATTTCCAACAAACTTACAACAATTTCCTGGCACAAAATGTTTATTATTAAAGTATGAACTCTACCGGTTTCAAATATTTTAAATTCATTTGTGCGAAAAGTATTCTCGAAAAGTTTCGATATGCTGCAAGCACGCCACTTCCCAGTGGTATCGGAATGGACTTTCCTTCCCATAGCGTTAACTTTCCATTTGGGAAATACCCATTGCGTCGCAACTTATCGATTCACTACCTATGATCCTCCAACCCACAATATTTTCGGTATTAGCACGCCCAATTAAGTTTGAGCCGCTGGCGTGGTGTAAATACTAATATATATTATACATGCTAATTTACGTGTGTGGGGTTTTGTGGACGTGAGTGTTTATGATAATGGTAATTTTATGCTGCCTACTTCAAGGCTGCTCCCAGGGCGCATTTGCAGCTAACCACATGTGTGTTATTTGTGCGTTCGTATATTACATATTATAAAATTACAACAATTTTCGTTACACCATTTGAGGCTTACGATTCTCGGCACCAACACGACCTTGCGCACATTTTGTGCTCCTTTCTTTTGATTTTTTATTTTTCCCAGTCACTTTAAAAATGTTTTTAAATATTCATATTTTGCACAGCGTCGTTGCCTGCCATATACAAGTATAAAATATTTGATAAGCTTTATGTGTTGCAAGGAGATATCGCATGGGACCACAAATAAATTTCATTTCGTTAGTTTCACTTCACTCAAATTTCGTTTGGTTTATTATGCCGCAACGCATAAAATAAGTGCGTAAGCAACTCTTGTCTCTATAGTTATAGCCCCAAAGGCAAGGCAAAACAGGCTCTTCATTTTGTTCACTACTTGCCAAAGTTATATTGAGCTTAAGCAACGTTATGCATACACAAGGTTTAGCAATTAAGTTAAGTGTCATAAAACCGGCTTTCGTCTAACTTTCTTGTGGCTTTAAGTATCTTATGACCTTAAATTTGACTTTATTAGATAGGCAAGTCGCTAGCAAATGCTACAGCTACTCCTGTAATTTGGTTATAGTATCTAAAGTTACCACACCTGATTGATTCAGTTATAGGGAACAGCTTTGATGTATTTACATTTTTTTTTTCGCTGGCAACCTTTTAAGACTGTGCCCTTTGCACACTATGCAAATGTAAGGCAGTTGCTCAACATCGAACAACAGAACAAAGCCAAATTGCATATTCATACGCCAATTGACTGCAAAAGCGATCCACGAAATTTCTGCTGAGCACTTGACTCGCATTCGGTGGGCTAAAGGCTTTCAAATAACAATGGCAGTGGCAAGTACAATGAGTTCTTGTGGCAGCATCGTTTACCTTGAGCGCAGAGAAAAGCTGGAAAAACAAGTGGCTTACTGAATGAGCGACCTATCCAGCTAAGGAAAATAAATAATAAAATCGCTTTTTCCATGAATTTACTAACTTGACCAGCATTTGCTTCCAACATTTTTCTTTCGCGTACTATATAAAATTACAAGAGCCCAGTAAAGTTACACAGTACTTTACTTCCAGATATTCTTTTTTATACTACAACATAAGACTTTAAGCAGAAGTGTTGTCGTTTTAATTAAATTAAAATAGAAGACGTGTTGGTGTCGTTGATCAAAGGGATGCGGAAACTGCGGAATGAGGTCAACAAGCTGGCAGAGAAACTTGAGAAAATTGCAAACTAAGTAGGTAAGTTAAATAAATAGTGTAAGAGGCTGAAAGTAGGAACGGATATGTAAAACAGAGAGCAAAAATAGCGTCGAGAATACAAAAAAATGAACTAAGCAACGGCAAATTCGTTTTTTTTTATAGCAGGTGTGACTTGTGTGAGTGTGTGGATGCCCTTCAGTATTAGGCAGATTTACAAGTAGCCAGAGACACTTGAGTGCACTCGAGACATGAATAGAGAGTACAGCAAAGGAAGGAATTTGAAACTAAAACGTAGACGGCCAAGGAAAGAGGACCTGGACGGACACAAAAGTGTTCTTAGACACTTGCCTCTAGCATTCTTTCAGAAAGCAGTCGTTGTCGCCTTTTATGACACGAACAATATTCATCTTAAGCTATTTTTCGTAAGCTGATACTTAAATTATCCCAATTCTTCTATTTTAAGTTTGTTAAGACTTAAAACGGAAGTTCGCTCGAACAGATTAATGTCCCGCAAACAAATTGGATAAGCAAAAGCGCGGAAGATTTCAATTTGGAAACTAGGATATGTCCTTGGAGTGATGTCTATTTGATGTACCCAAAAGTAATCGTGTGAAAAGCGTAGAATCTTAGATTTTCTATTTCCTAGTACAAAGCCTATCATGAAATATTAATAATAACAAAAAAATCATAATTTCAAATTTAATCCATAGCATTTTCCCCGGTACCTAAAGTAATAAAATAGTTTATAGCTCAACGCCAAGTACTGAGTATCACTATTGACTGCGTTGCCCCTGCGCTGCTGCCCCATGTGCCACATAAACTATTTGATCATTGACATATGACTCGTGGTGCATGCAACCATATAGGTCGATGGAGTTGCTCATATATCCTCCAGGCGACCCACAAAATACGCTAGCGCGTTTTTCACGTCGACAGTTCGACTTTTGTCAGTTGTTTAGCAGCGGGTGGCACATTTGGAAATTTAATAAATTGTCGACAGACAGGCAGCTGTGACTCGATGAAGCAGCAGTGCAATCAGCGAATGTGAAAAAGATTTTCCATCCACTTTGCCATAGCATGTGCATGTGTCGTTGAAATATTGGCAATTGGGGCCCCTTTTTTCATGCAATTTAAGCACCTTAACAGCTCGCATGATAAAGCTACCCATATTGGATAGTTGCGGGCGTGTACAGAATAGTTGAGTGCCTTCAATAACCTGCTAATGATGATGATGTACATGATATGCGGGCATCGCCCCGCAAATCGAACTCAAACACAACTTACACAAAAAGTAACTAATACAAACAAAAAGTGCGGGTAAAGCAAACTGTCTGTATCTGAAATTCAAGCAAATTTCAATGTTCAGTCGATCTGGTGGCTTCAATCAATCGTTTTGCACATTTTCTGTCCTCTCTCTCTCTCTCTCTCTCTCTCTCTCACTGCCATCTCTTTCATTAAATTTATTTATGCTTACAGTGCCGGCTAAATATTTCAATAAATGTCAGCGAATGAGGAGCTGCTGTTTGGAATTCTTTCAAGGATAATACACAAGTCGAAGACATGGCGCTTTCCGGTTTCTGACAGCACTCTGTTGAGGCACGTCAACATCAGGTAATAAGCATGCCCTTAGTGCTTCCTGTTTATGCCACAATATTCCCAACACTGCCATTTCAACAAGTCGAAAAATGTATTTCAAGCCAGCAATAGACAACAGCCACTGTTGGCAGTCAGCCAAGCAGACACAACTTATTCTTTGCCTCTTTGCGTACACGTTTTGTGTTGCAAGTGCACTTTAAGTGTTTCTTGTAGAGAATATGTAGTTTTCGGTTCTTTTTTGGTTGCAAGAAAAATGAGGTTGAAAAGTGAAAAATATCCGGGATGTGAAATTTTTGGTAATACAGCTGATAAGCAGCTGTATGCAAATCAAGCAAATAAAGCAACCAAGTGTCTTAGTGCGATAACACGTTGACTAGTGCTAAGCATTAAGCACGTGGCCGCTCCAGCTAAGCCAAGAACCTCATAACTCAATAATTCGCCAAGTGTCAATAGACGACAAATAGATTTTTCTCTTTCTTTTTTTCTGAGGCGTTGTTTATGTTTCTGACACAATAAAAATTAAGCTGAATGCACAAAAATCTGGGAACATAAAAAGAAAGTAATACTTAAGTGAAATATGCCATCAGAAAGCAGCGTTCAAGAAACAAGAAAAACAAATCTCGCGTGTGGACAATGGATCCCCTTTTGATCAGCCCAGTCAGCACTCAACACTTTATTCTTTATAATCTCTTAAGGGCCGTCTGCCGCATCTTTTGTCGATTGTTGATATTGCCATTCTCGTCATTGTTGCCATACGGGGCAATGTCTCTTTTCTCTGTCTGGGAAAGTGTTCATCTTTACTTCTTTGCGCTACTGTTTAATGCTGGTCAAGTAAACAAAGCGCTTGAGCTTAAAGGCCCACGTACGCCCTTTTCCTATGCAATGGTTTATTGCACTTTGTTTAATGTTCTGTTCCTAAAGTGCGCCGGTGGGTCGCCAAGTGAACGGACTGGATAACAAGGGTTCGCAGCTACTTTTGCTTCTGTATTATTTTTATATTTATTATGATTAGGTCAAATGTTTTGCACCCGGAAACGTGGTGAAATTTTAGCAGAGAACAAGCAGAGTTTAATAATCATCAGTACCTTTTTATATAAATACCAACACTATTCTGAGCAGCTTAAACAGTCGCTATATTTATTAAATTTAGTGCACTTAATCACATTCCACTAACATCACCTCAACTAATAGCCATAATTGCATCTGTGTATAAATATTTATATAATTATATATTTCTTCAGAGCGCATCATATATAATTGCAGACATACTCGAGGAGATCCTGCAATTATCTTTGCCCGGCATCACGCATGCAATTTAATTTAATACCAACGCATAAAACATTTGCAAACTTGCAAACTGTTCAACTATTTCAGCTAAATGCTGCATATATATCAAATTTGGATGTATATGAAATCGTAATCAGCATAAATGCATTTTTGCTGTACTCTCAGATTGTTTCCTCAATATTCGCTGTCGTTGCATTGAGTATGCGTAATATTCACCAAGATTAATGCAATATTAACGATGCTTCTAAGTGAAAATTTAAAGAGGATGGTGGCAAAATATGAATAGTGATTAAATCTACACTGTATATCCATCTTCACTCATGCATATGCTTTTGGAATGAGGCTGGCAGCAAGCCGCTGCTGATGATGGTATGTGATGAGCAAAAATCTTGACGCTGTCTGGTTTTGACCTTGAAGTTGGCATTGCACAAAATAAAATGCATATGTAATTTGCATATTGTTTTCGCTGCAGCTTTGACTGGGTTTGTTGTTTTTGCTTTTATTGCGCACACATATGTTGCTAAGTTCCTCTGCCAATGTAGAGGAGTAACTGATTTATTTCAAGTATTTTGCCCCAACGGAGTCTGGGCGGACGCACATGCCATGGCGAAATGAAATATTGATCCATTTAACGTTTCTAGCCGGGTAAGCAAAAACTTTTTATGTCACATAAACTTTTTACCAGGCGACGATTGAGGCACAACTTTGTCAACCCATATAAATCCTGAGGTCATAGCATATTTGTATTGAAATTTTTTGGCTGTGCTTATTGATATATTGTAGGTAATTTCAAGGCCGGCTAGACGCACACATTACGTGTCTCATTTGATAGTGAAAAGGTCTTAATGTGGGCTAAGCGCATAGTCATTTATTTTGTGCATCACCTCGTTCGGATTATCACATGCCAAGCCTCGTCATCGACTTCGTCATTGCCTTTTTTTACAATTTTTTAGGTAAGCGCAAACTTATTCGAAATTTTGTTAAAAGCTATAAATTGCTACACTTCCCATAGTAAAAATTGATTAATCTATGATTTATATACTCAAACCAACAACAATATTGCAGCACATGTGGCTTATGTGTAACATTTAATTCTCCCGAAGAAAGCATTAGGAAGAACAAGAGTAATTTATGCAAAGCTCACTTTCGGCATCCACTTGGCCTGTTAAGTGTGTTCAGCTGTTAAACTCCTCGAGCAATTTATTTAAATGGTACAAAGAAAAAGTGAAAGCGACGCCATTTACAAGAGCTTCTGTTCTTAACCAAAGAAGCCACAGACACTCTCAGACTGGCAACAGACAGAGCAGAGCCCAAGCAGCCAGCCATATTGCGGTTACACTGGGACAAAGACTGTTATCATTTTCTTTGCTGAGCTGTTGGGATCAAGCCACAATAGACAATTACCGTCTCATGGACAGTTGAACAAATACTAACTAGCTCAACTGATGCGATAATTCTTATGAACTTGACCACGGTAAAAAGTTTGTTGTTGTTTGATGCGCTTCATTGAAAGCATTGCAGAAAAGAGAAAAAGAGGGAGTCAAAGGCAAAGTCACGACTACAATTACATAGGCTATTGACATTTGACATGCGGGCTGTGACTGTGATGAATACGTCAGACAACTCAGCGAGCATTAGAGAACCGAATTTATGGCCATATTCATTCTTTGCCGGCTGAAAGGTACCCTCGTAATTACAATCATTTCGAAAAAAGGGTATCTCAATGACTTGGAAATATATGTACCATTTCTGATTATTTCTGATTATTCTATAAATCGCTGAGACTTTAATATCAGTTAAAGTCTGTATATTCATCCAATTTAAATTGTTGACTAACAAATATCGAAAATGTTACTAGAAATAATTTACTGCTAGTTAAACCCTTCTAGAGCGTGCGAACGCACTGGAGGTGAAATCTCCGACCCCATATATATTCTTAACCAGTATCACTAACAGTGTCAGTAGAATAACTCCGATCTGCTTTTTTTGTAAATACATTTATGTTCGAAAAACTGGGTATCCTCCAGTCGATCACACTCGTCTGGGACATTGGTAGCGGCTGCACTAATTTATGGTCTTGCTTTGTCGCCAGAAAAATTGTGTTGAAATAAATGTGTCAGCAGTGAAAAAGTCAATTAAAACTAACGACCATCTTCTCACAAATGCTTACGTCTTTGATCATTTTATACATATAGAAATAATAAACGAAAAACATATATTGTAGCTCATATTGACAGATATTCGGGATGCTTGCATAAATACGGTGCGGCATGTGCTGTGAAAAAGAAAGGCTTGCATTAAGTTAAGTCAACTTGCGAACGGCAATTTCCTTTTGGGAAATTAGAAAACTTTTTGCTATCTCCCTGCCAACTGGCCAAGTATTTCGGCAAACAAACAAACCTTTCGTGCATTGTGAATTGTGTAAGGTCGCCCATTTCATTTGTTGTGTTTTGGTTATTTTCTGGCCTTTGTTATACAAATTTCTAGACTCACTCTCGACTTTTATTGTGCAGCCATAAAAAAAAGAAACAACACACAGAAGCAAAGAGATAGAATCTAACAGAAGTATAAAAATGTCAGGTTTATATGTTTCAAGTCGGCATTGGTTTCTACTTTATGTAGTGTTGTGCTTTAGCTTTTACAGTGACTAGTTTTCCATTTTTTTCAGCCAAAACTTGACTACCAACTCCTTCATTTTTTTAGATGCGTACAAAGTGAAAATGATTTTTATGACTTTCAAGAAAGTTGTACAAATGATGTGAGTTACTTTTATTGTGTATTTGTTGCGCAGCTACTATTGACTATAAAAAAAATATATTTTATGAATTCGCATAAATTTTATTTACACTCTCCGCAGAAAACTGTACCCCAGTTGGTAGTTGTGCGCGTTGGGTCGATTAGGGTTCCTCGATTGCACTTTTATGGCCACATCGATCATAAAGAAAAACCAAGAATATACTTATGTGGCTGTCGATACTAAAATGGCCATAAGTGTAGCATGCGGCTCGCTGATAAGAATGGATAGGTAAAACTAAAGGAAAAGCAGCCCCCAAGGAATATGCTATGTATACAAATAAGCATAAATATAAGCATAAATGATAAACTTTTGTCTTAAGTAAGGACAAAGCAATGGACGGCTTATACAGTATTAAACAAAAACATCAAATACTATTCGGCTTAAGCTTATTATATAAACTTCCACTTTGGAATAACAACAACAAAAAAGTAAAGCATAATTCATTGTATAAATATGAATATAAATAAATATTCAAAATTCAATGTCCTCAACCAATTTCAATTTAAGACTAGATAGTTTTATAAGCTCTTTGGGCCAATGACCATGAGTAGGGCTCGGTTAAATGGATTTTAGAAGCCCTCAATCCCTTGTAAGATACCTTTGTGAACTTTTCAAAAAGTTTTAAGCTCGTGCTTAAACCAAAACTCACCTCACCGACACGCACAAAAATTGAAGAATAGAGTTTCGGCGTTTACCCGATTTCAATTGAAGTCAACAAACGAATCATCACTTATCATCTTTGTTTTGTTAAAAAAGCACTTAAATTTTTATATCAGTAGCAGCCATAATTTTGCCCAGATGTTGTAATGTGATAAATTTTAGTTGATTGCTTCTTTTTTTTAAAGTTTTGTGTCACGCACAAATGGCGCAACGCATCGCCAGGCGTGAACATAAATAACGATGCAGAAATATAAACTGAGCTACTGATACCCAGATGCAGACCCGTGGCGTTGCCGAGACACGTGCGTACGACGCCGCAATGGAGAACCAACTGAATAAGCTGGAATATATGTGACCAGCTGTTGGGCGCACTGAAGGCAATTTCCTGTGCGCCTGTCGAAAGTGTTGCCAGTGCGATGGCATTGGCAGCGGCGGCGTCGGTGGCAGCGCAAAACAGCTGTTCTTGCGTTCCACAACGCGCAACTGGTGTGCCAGTTGGCGTCCACAGCTACAGCTGACAGACTTGTTGACGCTGCAAAGCGCTCTCTCACATCCAGTCTCTCTCGCTGTATCTCTCTCAGTGCTTTGCAGCCATTTTGCTTTTGCTTGCTTTTGCTATGTGGATTGCATTTGCAGGTTGTTTTCATGAATGGAAATCTCACACTTCAGTTGTAACTTCCCACTCTCATTTGTTGCTGTGATTCTGCCTTATTTATTTCTAGCGAACTTCATGCTACACTCTATTTATGAGAATTGCAGGAATTTTAACAAACTGTCAAACATGCCTAGTTGACTGGCTACCTTCGCTCCACAAACAAGATTCGCAAAGAGTAATAAATCATCAAATGGAATGATTTAGTGCATACCATTTTTACCAACAAAATTAGAGCAACAGCAAAAGGAACTGGCGAAAATAATACAATTTTTATACTCTTGAAAAGACAGTGTGAAAAAATGTTTAAATCCTTTTTTGAGTGGTCATAAACCGATTTCATATTTTATATGCTTGTTGTTCTGTCTGCTCGCTTTCTTTTAGTATTTATTTATATATTTTTTTGCACACTTTTCTAACCGTTTCACTGTTAGATTACTGCTGAGATGGTCAGACACACACACATGCATGTGTGTGTGTGTGTGTGTGTGTCTGTGTTTCAATTTGCATTTGGTGTTGCTATTTTTCTTGCGCTTCGAGCTCAGATTTTCCGCTGTTATTCTTTGCATTCCCATTTCTACATGCAGATAAGCTTAAGTGCTTGACAATGCTTTTTTTATATGGTTTATATTAATGGATATATATATTTCTGATTTATTAAATTGTCAAACTATAAATACTTAGTTTTACGAAATATATATAAGTCTTTCAAATACGCTTCGAATTACTTATGCAATAAAGAAGACTAAGCAGCGTTAGATGTGTACAAATGTACAATAAGTTTCAAATTTCATCTATTAAATATCATAGCAAAGTCATAGTACCCCTTTTTTTGAGGGGGTGGTGTGAGGATAGGAGGAATCTAAATTACACAAAAAATGTCCATGTGAATTGAAAGGATTATCGAGAAGCGGTTAGAAGCCCAAAATGGTTTTTGGTTTGTGCGGTTAAGCGAACAGTTGCCATGGCAGCTGCTCTTCTCTGATTTTGGTAAGCTGGTAATGGGAAGGAGTGTGCGTAACCATGGGAATATGGCGCCGTCAACTCAGCATTTCCGGGCACTTTGACTGTCACTCGCACACACAAAACACACAGGGGATATATATTGGAGTGCTTAAGTTAAGGAATCTGGTACGCTTTAATGCAAAGTAGCTCAATTAGTTTTGATGTTGTAGTGACTGAAACATTTAGAAGGCGGCACAACAAAATGGCTGCTAAATAACTTCCGGCTAGTGTTCGCTTTAATTCTGTGGGGTCACGTACAAAATTTAAGACACTAAAAATCAATATAGTGTGTTGTCATCCTAAATCCGTCGTCCTCGTCCTCGCACTCGCACCCGCACCGGCCCCGCTGTCGCCAAACGCATTGTCGAATGTCTTTCTGTCATTTGGCGTAGCAGATTTGATTTTGTCCTGGAGTTGCTTAGGTGAAGAAACCTTAGAACTGTTCAGCACAAATCGATGCAATTGAAAAATAATTGAACGTTTGAAATGTTTATTGAATGTCAGTTCAGTTGAGTTGAGTTGTAATGTGTGAGCAGCCATTACCACCCAGGGGCTGTTTCTTTTCTTCAATTCTTTCCTTCAATATGCCTTTGCATATCTAATGGGTCTGCTCCATTCGGTCTTCGTGTCTGTTTTTATGTCTGTGGCTTGCGATTCCTCGCATTCCTCATGCCATGCACGTCTGTCTTGTGTGATGAATAAAAAAAAGAAGAATAATAATATAAAGAAAAATAAACAGAAAGAGCATTATTGATTGGATTTTTAGCAGTTGCTGCTTTAACGGCACTTAGGCTCATAATTGTGGTCCTGATATGTGTACATGGAATGGTTCAGATGTGCCACTCACAAAGTGATGACATTCCCTATACAAACTCTCGCGATAATGATTTTAAGCTAATTCTGACACTGTTAGGAATATTAAAATACTTCCATCCTTGCCAACCAGTTATGCCAGTAACTTTGTCAAACTGGAATCGATTTGTTAGCAGAAAGTTTTTTTTAGATATTAATCAGAATCTTTTGAGTTGTTATAAGCTAACTTATAATACAAATAAGTCCAAATTTTTCACATTTTTTATTTTTAATTTCTTTTATATATTGACATTCACAGCGCGCTTCAAATTGTCAAGTTAGGCAGTCTCTTGGGACAGTGGCCTAAGTTTTCACTCAAGTCAATCAGTTAACCGTTGTGTGGAAAATGGAAAATAAATACTTAGGATTTAGATAAGGCAACTGTCATCACTGCTTAATAGCAATTTCATGCAGCTTACTGACAGCCTTTAAAATCAAAGTTGAAGCTTTCCGACTAAGTTCGAAATCAAGTTCATTATGGCAGGACCTTTGGCAAGTTGATAGCTCTGATAAAGCTCAGAACGGGCAAAAATTAAAGGGAGAAACTGAATGGGCCAGGAAATAGCAGAAAAATCTGCACAATTCACCTGCAGATATGTGAGCAACTTTGTATAGCAGTTCTCGTTTTGTAATGTTTGCTCTGTGTGAAAAATAACAAAGCAAAACTGACTGAATTATTCACAAGTATAGTCACTAAAGTTAATGAAACTTTTCGTGCAGTGAAAATTCATTTTCATAAATCTTTATCTTTGTCTTTATCTTTCCTTTTACTTTCTTTTTGCGTTATTAAGTTATACCAAGTTTTTGTCAAAGACGATGATGAAATGGAATATTAGACTTTACTTTTGTTTATTTCAAAAATAATACTCAGGCTTTGACCAATTTACCTGATTGCTTGTTTTTTTTTTTATATAACTGAAGTCTAAAATAAAACCAATTGAAAACCACAATTGCGTTGAATTTGGGGTGAATTTACTACATAGACATTGATTAATTTATATTTCACTTCCTCTTGAACATAACCAGGGAAAGCTCATCACTCACAGTTTATTTATATTTCATTATCAAAACAGTTATTTTATTTTTGGTTTGTTACATTTTTGCTCAGTTTGTTTTAGTTTTCGCTGTGAAAATATTTATGTGTCTGGCGCTCGATTGTTGATACTGTTTTTTTGGTTTGTTGCTTTTTCTCATTGGGCGAGTTGGGCAAAAAACAGTTCACTTTGTAAATCAAACTCAAAGAGACAAGTTTATCGCTGGCTTTACCCCAACTGCTGGCATTGTCAGCTGTTTCAAGTCCCAAGCAGCAACAATTTTCGGTTTTTTTTTTATTCAATTTTTTTTTTTTTTTTTTTTTGGGAGTTTTGTGCATGGAGGTAACAGCTGAAAAAACAAAATTTATTATGGTTAATATTTGTGTGGCTGTCGCTGACACATTTATGATAAACATGTGTGTGTGTGGGACCTGCTTTCATTGCAGTGGGCACGTTTTCGTTTTCATTCGCGTTGCCTATTTGGCGGCGTGAAGCCTTTGAGCTGTCGAAATTTGAATTGTAATCACACACAAGCCCACACATCTAAAAATATACATATGCAAATGGCAAGCTATTTGCTAAATGAGCTCATCAATTTTATTTATTTCACTGCGGCAGCCATAGAAGCGCACGCAATCATCAGACCAGATCAAAGGTCAACAGGCAACAGAAGCCCAGCGTGCAGAAGTGCAGCTGATTAATTGATTTATTATAGAAAAATACTCAACGCCTCAGCGTCGCCAAATGACGCTAGGCAACATTCTTAAGGGTAGAGAGAGAAAGAGAGAGACGCCCAAGGACGACACAGAAGCAGTCCAGATATACAAACGGGCAACTAGCATGCAATTTATCACGAAATTCCCCAATTAGCACGAGTTAAAGTTGAAACGGGTACTCGCGAATTTCTTGCGCAATTAACTCGTAGTCTGCACGGCTCCTGATGAGCCAAAAGGGTGGTGGCTGTTGCTCTTGAA
This sequence comes from Drosophila planitibia, assembly GCA_035043785.1. Classification (NCBI taxonomy): domain Eukaryota; kingdom Metazoa; phylum Arthropoda; class Insecta; order Diptera; family Drosophilidae; genus Drosophila; species Drosophila planitibia. Next base: position 1,696,894 of record JAWNMS010000023.1, read on the forward strand.
ATATACGGTAATCAGCGCAAGTGTATTAAGGGCCTTGGCAATCTATTATCATTACAACTGCTTGCACATAATGTGGAGCGCTCAGTCATGTTAATTAACTCGTTGAAAATAAAGCCGAAACGAAAAATGTGGGGATGGATTGTGAATGCGAGTCATTCCTTAACATCAGATAAATATACGATTTAAGCAATTCTCATTTTAATTGCTTAGGAAATTGAATCATTATTGAACCAGTTTTAAATGGAGCTTAAGAAGTAGAGCCAGAAAGCTGTTCAGTTAAAGGAAGACATTTAGTTGCCAAATAATTGAACACAAGAATTGAATTAAGGTGTTTGTATATCATTTTTCCAGAGCTCAACTAGTTGAAGTAGATATATTTATAACCTTTAATTGAGACTATTAAGACTATTGATTAACCATTTTTCAAGTTTCTTTATCAAATTACCAAATATTTATCTAGGCATTTGACAAATACCCCGACTTCAGCTGCTTTAAGTTAATTAATTTCTGATTCGCGTAAAGTTAATTGACCCCAAAAGAATTACTACTATCAGCAAATTTCTGTGCAATGCTGAGTAAATAATATTTGCTTGAACGTCAGTTGAATGCACTCATTTTACCCCATCGAGTGACAAGTGAAAGACGAATGTCAGTTGAATAAACTCAATTTCTTTGAGACCAACAAAACTGTAAATAGCTTCAAATTTGATAAAAAGGAAAAAAGATATCCTTAACTACCAGCGCCACTTGACTATTACAGAGTTAAATGATTTCATTTCTATGCACATTCTTCCAATTGACTGGCGCTGAGAGCCGCAGGATGCTTAAATGGCAAGGAGATGAAGAAGGGGAAGATAAAGAACTCTCGATGCCAATTCAAATGTACAGCTGAGAACTGTTTATTGCTTAACTTAGTTAACAATAACAACAAGCAAAGAGTAACTAACTAAAGACGCTAGTTTATGTACAAAATTGCAACTCCATTCTATGAATCAACGGATGGAACTCTTGACGATTTGCCAGTTATTGCTGCAACTGCAATTTCAGAAGCTTTTGCCACAAAGCCAGCGTAGTAGCAACAACAACCACTAAGGGTATAAGTGTGTGTGTGTGTGTGTGTGGGTGTGAACTGATCTGAATGTGTGTAAGTCTGCTTATGTGTGTTTGTGTGTGTGTGTGTGTGTGTGTGTTGTGACTACCAACAGCCTTGCATATGGTTGAGCTGCTGAATGGCACCGCATCCGATACGATTTTGCATATAATCCGGAAAATTGCTTTGCAGCACTCGCATCGTATTCCGCTTGTAATCGGGCACTGCGTGGGTGACCAATTGGCATGTCTGACTGCGATAGACTGGCTTGAAGTTGGCTTCCGCAAATGTGGAGTTGGTGTCCCAACGATAGACTTCCGCATCCCCCTCGTTGCGGAAGAATATGGCGGAGCCATTGTCCGTGCCAATGATGACCATGCGGCTCGGCTTTTTGCCCAGATCTGCAAGGACGTACAACAACCAATTAAAAACTGTAAGCTGTCAACCAAAAAAGAAATCTCACCTAAAATGCGTCCATCGGCGACACCGCTGCGCAGATATTCGGATTTCAGGGAAAATAGTTTGCTGGTGCTCAGATAGGTAAAGTAGAGTTCCGTGGTGCCGCAGTCGCGACGTATTAGCGCTATGTAGAGCACATCCCGGGAGCGGCATCCCGCAGACACGGCCTTGGGCAGGACTACACGAAAGCCGCGATCCGCCTGCAGATTATAAACGATAATCGCACGATTCGCCGCATCGCTGACATAGATGAAGCAGCCGCCATCCGGCGCATAGTCCACCACTAGATACTGCAGACGGGAACTGCTCGAGGTGAGACCCTCCAGCGAGACAGTCTTCAGCACCTTGCCCGTCTTCACGGACATTGCAACCACTTTGGGCGCACATTTGCGCACCGGCGTCTCCAGGGTATTCACGATGCCTGTGTCTAGCACCCAGAGCACCTCATTCTGATCTACCACAAGATCGACAACAGATTGCAACGCCTTGCAGTTGCCCTCCTCCTGCAGATCGCAGCAGGGATACGGCTTGAAGGTTGTCGAACAGGTGCCCGGCAGCACAGTGGACTTCACCAGCGTCGCGGGGACACCTTTCCGATAGCGTGGCAGTGCCAGATAGATGGTATCACCAATCAGTTGAGCACGCGTGGCAATCACATTCTTTGCGATGTATTTGCCGGAGCTTTTAAACAGCGACTTGGTGCTGGCACAGGGGAACTCAAATTGACCGCCCGTCCACTGGATAGGCTGGGCATCGGAATGAGCCCGATCCGGAGTCCACAAACCGTACCTGGTGCCCTGGCCAAGAGCGTGTGGGGCAATGCAAATGGCCAGGAGCAGCCCAAGCCAATCGGCTACATGGAAATGCATCTCTCTTTGTGCGTCTTGTGTTGCTTAACGTGATAAAATATATATATTGACTGCACTCCAAGTTGGTCGATGTTTCGTGTCTTATATAAGCCATCGAAACGGTCAGAAATGTACTACGTGCTACAAGCCAATTTCTCAGATTGCAAGCAACTTTTTGGTGAAAGAACCTTGGGCGTGACAGCAGCAAAAAAAATCAAAACAAACTATTCGAAAAGTTGCTGCTTGGTTGTGCGTATGTCGATGTGTCTGGGTGTGTTTGTGTGTGACAGTCAATTGCATTAAAAAGTAATTGAAATGCTTCACTAGCAGAAGCCGCAGCAAAGCAGACAAAACTGAACACAACACGATATACATATTTGCATATATATATATATATATATATATATACATATATATGCATACCAATGTAGTAGATATATGCACACTACAAAATGTGAGTTCCAAATAAATTTCATGTCAAATATATTTATATAGTTTAGCAAACGGATAAAGTTTGATTCCATTTCTCAATTTATCTGAAAAGTAATTAAAAGATACACAAACATACAAAAAATTAGTAAAGTTTTGTTGACTGAGTTTAATTATCAATTATAGCTTGCATTTATTAAATTATTTACAGTGTAGAGTATATATCAATAGCTAGCTCTGAGTTGTCTCACAATGCAATTAGAGTGTCATACACACACACACACACAAAACGCATACGCCCACATATGAACCCGTGCACAGTTGGAAGCCAAGTGAGTCCTGATTGCAACCTACTTAAAAGGATATTTGTAGCTAATTGCTTATATGCACCGCAAATTGGTTGATATGGTAATTTGCCACAACAGAATGCAAGCTAATTGGCCAATTACTTCTTCAAATTGTGATTGAAATATTAAATTACACATAATTTAAATGCCTTTCCCATAACTCAATCATCAATATAAGCCCCATCGAGCTCAGTTGCAATGTTATTAATGGAGTTAACTTATCATCTGATAGCTTTAAGTACAGTAAAGCATTTCCCTCAAGCACATCAGCTGCGCCTTTCCCAAAAAATATATATATATATATTCAAAAATAGCGTAGAAGAGACAACGCCCGAAGTGTTTCCAGCAACGTGACATGTTTGGCATGCCAAAATGACAGTTAAGACCCGCAAGTGAATGTGTATGTGTGCGTTGGGGCGGGGGCGGCGTGCGGGGGGCTATGTGTGTTGCCAACAAATCCCCTTCCGACATATACTGTCGTGATTTATTTGCGCACTTTTACACATCCCACACTCCGTCTAGTTGGGAGCTAGGGAAAAAATATTGATGACAAGCACTTCCGGACTGTTTTCCGTCTTGCCTTACATAATTTATGCAAACATTAGCTTACCGCCCGGAGAGATAAGATACGACAACTGAGACGAAAACTGACCGACAGTGAAATCATCCACATAAAACCTCCCTATTGGACACGGAAGAAATCCTGACCTGAAGCTATTTACCCTCCGATCATTTGGACAGTTTTTACTGTCTGTTTAACGAGGCGTATGTGTCATGTGCAGAAATGCCACTTGGCCAGAGGCAGACGACCATTGACAATCGAGAATTGGCAATTCGGCCCAAATTTTCGTATAACGAAATGGTTCTTTAAAATACACCAAACATACCTAATAAAAGTCCAATTGAATACGCAAATTGTACTTTGGCTTCGTATTTGTTTATCCAAACACACAGTCTTTCCAGTGCCTTTTTTAGAAAGCAAAAAAAAAATAACAAAAATTAAATCACTTCAAATAAATATTGACTGTGGTCAAGTTTGGCGTCGTTCTCTGTTAAATGGGTCGTTAAACTTGCTGGACTCGGCAATTTTTGGTTCGTTGTGCCGGGGTAGTGGAAAATGCACATAAATTATAATAATATTTCAACTTTCTGGCTACTGATTTGCCGATTGCATTTTTTTGTTCTTGTTTATCTAGGGTATCAAAGGCGACTTTGGGTCGCCGTTGGTAATGAAAGACACATTTTTATTTTAGTCAGGATGAGTTTTTATTTAATTTTTCTATCTGTTCAGAAATTTTAATAATAATAATTAATAAAATGATTTATATTTTGAGGCATTTAAATATCAAATATAAATCGATTTTTGATTACTTGCAATAAATACGAAAATGCAATGTTTTGTTATTCTTAAGGTTTTCTCACATTCCAACTTAACTTATTAAACATATTTTCTAGGGTATTTAATAGGTTTAGCAGTTGGCTTAGTGTTAGGTTGAATGGTTTCTTTGCTATTTAGCTTGCCACATAATTTATGTGCCATGCTGTTGTGTGTTGGTTTTGCTTTCGCTTTCTTGTCTTCTCGTTTTTTCGTATTCTGACTTTTTTTGGCCAGTAAGGTTTTAGTGTTTACGTTAGCTTAAAGTTTTATATAATTTGGGCACAAACTCAATTGGTTGACTTCAATGATTTGTCATATTTTAAAGAGCAATTCATTTTAATTGTATTTCGCTCAAATCGTTGCACAATTGAACTGTGTGGAAATGTAATTTCAATTTTCGTTGACTTGTCTGCAAATTGTAATGCCATGTTCGGAATATATTTGCCATTTATGACGCGGCCAGACCATAACAATACGCATATGCATACTTCGACGCATATGGCAGACCTTATTTATAAATATGACTTGCATTTTACACTCGATTCACGTATGGCAAATTTTTATATTTATTATTGCTTTTATTTATGAAATCGCATAAATATTTATCTATAGCTCGTGCAGATCTCGAGCGATGGCACAGAAATGCGAAACGCCCACACACACATACAGTCAGAGCCACAGCCACAGCCACAGATGCCTTTGGCCCTGTGTTGTGTGTCGTATTATAAATTTTCAGATTACCATCAAAAAAAGGCAACTTATGACAGTTTATTAAAATGAATTTCACACAAATTCAATCTGCATGTCATTTAACATTGTGCTCGGCTCGAGAGATTGGGAGATTGGAGAGGGCCAAAGACCGGCTGCTTTCACCGGAAGGGTCAGCACAATGCTTTGACAAGCTTTTAAATTTTGGACTGTCTTTTATTGTGGTTAAATTTAAGAGGAGCCAAACAACGGCCAGTCTTGACCATAATTCAATGCATGTGCTGTCCACCCAGGCTCCAGGACCCATGACTAAACAAAGCTAAACACCACCCAACGGCTGGACCCAGCCAATATTTTCCATCACATTATGTCCACACGCTGCTACTTATTTGCTTTGCGATGGGAAAAGATACTGGTAAAATGGAAAGATAATCAGGCAGCAGCGATGCTTAAGGACGGTCACGCGTTGTTTACAATGCCCCAATCTCAGAGAAGAGGTCAACGCCCCATATTTAACTTGGAAAAAAAAGAAATGAAATTCCAGGGGGCACCCGGATTTGAACCGGGGACCTCTCGATCTGCAGTCGAATGCTCTACCCCTGAGCTATACCCCCAAATGAAATACGCGCAGTTAGAGCTGCAATTGACATACAAATTTAAGATAAATTTAATTTGAAAATAGAAGTCTCTATTACTTGCTTATCAGTATTTAAAGAGTTATCAGCACAGCTTTCAATTGAATGGAGTGGCAGGAGTTGCTTTAAATTTGTATTAATTATCTGCACGAAACATGTTTCAAATAGTTCGCTCAAAAGTTGTCTCAAACTTGATAACAAACTGCTCTCTCTCTCTCCTCTCATGCACTCAATTTCCTGATAAATATGATGAACACATGTCTTACCTCACCTAACTACAAAATCAAGCCGAAACTTGGTTAATGAACTAGTCGAGAAACTTTGGTTTTCACGGCAAGTTTCTGACAATAGTTTTCGACCCAAATGAACAGGCAAATTCGTGCTATTGAAACTTCTTGTTAATAGATATGCGCGGAGCTTATTTGAGGCCACATCATTGCACGGAGCATCATCAATTTAAATTTGAATTGCTTAAATTGCACACGCGCTTGAAATATATTTTTTATTGTTCAGTGTCTACTTCCGCAAATTGCAGCATGTTTGCTTACTGTGCAGGGGTGTGGGTGTTGGGGTGGCAGTGGGTTGAGGAGATGGGTGTTAGCACGCCGCTTCCGCTATGTTGCAAAATGGTGTGGAGCATACGTGCTGACTGGCCATCAATTGTAGTGTGTGTGTTTGGTTTTGTATTTGTGTTCGTGTTTAAGTTGGGCGAGACACATGTTTCCTCATGTTTACCAGACGACCTTGCCCTATGGCAGATGCGTCAAAAGAACACGCGCCAAAATGCCACAAGCAGACAACGACTATAAATATAAATGTGCCAAGCTCTGCAACTGTTTTAAATAATCTAAAAGCAGCTAAAGACAAAGCAGCACCGGCTACAGTTAGTAACATAAAGTGATATATTAAGAAATAATGGTTTCATTGCTGCCATTGTTGCTGGTCACCTCCCTGATAGCTGTGACATGTGCCGGCTATAGCTCCACGCTGGGCGGCGACTCTTCGAGCAGCTCCAACTCGATTGGCAGCTCGAAATGTGATAAGAATCCGTTGGCAGAGCTCACCTTCCAGCTGAGTGGAAGCAACCTTCACTGGCCCTGTGACTCCACCAAGAACATCTATGTCCAATCGGGTCGCTATGTGCCCAGAAATGTGATTGTAACACGTGCACAACTGCAGCGAGATTCGGCATTTGTGGCGTTGCCCCGTTACAAGCAGGGCGTACCTTTTACCCTTGGCAAGGTGAATTTGAAGAAGGGTGAATGCTTGACCAAGATTGCACCATATCCCTGCTGGGCCATACAGGAGGAGGGCAACTGTCAGGCACTGCAATCCGTTGTCGATGTTGCCGTGGATCAAAATGTGAGTACTACTATATTTAGTATTCCTTTGAATGGTTTATTTCACAGTGTATTTTGTACACGCAATAACAGCAAGTCAATTAATCGGAAAAGCAATTTGCTTGCCGTTAAAAAGTATTATATATTTATTATTTTTGTATGCAGTTTCCGCATTTAATGCATACAATATTTTATAGAAATGCATATGTGTATGCTCTACAAAACTTTTTTAACTACTGAGCCCAACTGCTTTTTTAATAAAAAAAAAAATAACAAATTAGTGGCAGGCACCCAACAAAAAATTGTGCATGTAAATGGAATATTATAAAAGATTGCATGAAATACACAATCCAAAAATCCCCTTTAGTTCAAGGTAAACAATTCCAATGAACCGAATAAAACATGCTGATAAATACACAGCTCGTCTGACAATTGAAATTCCATTCGTAAAAATTTAATTTGAAGTTCAATAAATTATCGGCATATTGCTGATGTTGTACTTTTTTAAGCTACATGAAGAACATTCTGTTAATTGAAAATATCTCTGCATTTGTATTATTATATTTTTGAGTCAATTTCATTTGTATGGCAATTGAGTTAAATTCATACATTTGTAAATAAGTTTTATTTATATTTCTCTGTTGATTTTAAATTCATTTTTTCGTATGCCGTTATTCATTTAAATGCCATTTACCAAATGCGTTTCTGTAAAACAATTCAGCATTTCATTTAGGCAAAAGTCAACAAGCAGCAACAGCAATTACAACATCATCATCTATATGTAATAATAACAACAATTGCCACGCAAATTTATTCACATTTGAGAAACTCTACTCAATTTGCATGCATTGTTTATTATTGTTGTTTTTGCTGTTTTCTTATTTATTTTGCTGACGCGCATAAAAAATATTGCATTTTAAAGTGAGTTAACACTTAAATGTTTGGGCTCGTTAAAATTCCAGCTATTTCTCAATTAAAATGGAAATATTTCAAATTCCATATCACTTATAAAACCATCATCCTTGTGTTATTATTATTTGCAGGGTCTGCTGTGGGCCTTGGATGTGGGCATTGTCAATACACTGGAGCAGCCAATACGCCGCTGCAGTCCCAAAATTGTGGCCATTAATACGGCCAACAATAAGGTGGTCAAGAGCATTGATCTGAGCGATCTGGTGACCTCTGAGAGCCGCTTGCAGTTTATTGTCGTTGACTATTCCAAGGATAACAAACCCTTCGTGTAAGCTGAAATACTTGATTACATGACCAATTAGAATAATGAAGAATCTAAGATTATGGGAGCATAAATATGTATTTTTGATATTTGATATTATTTGAGAATATTTATTGAAATGTTTAAACGAAGCATTACTCTAGTGACTATGTTGCTTTAACTTCGACAATCGAATAAGTTGTAAAAATGTAAGGAAAGTGTGAAGATTAGTCACCTCTCGATACGCAATTAGTTTGGGGTCACAGATGTCTTGCTCAATGCGTTACACGTTTTATGACAAAATTATAATACCCTTAAGAAACAGGTTAGGGAAGAGATACGGAAATCTTATCAGAGTGCACAGCATTTAGAGTCTTGATAAGCACAGCGAAAGTTTCAACAAAAAAAGTGGCTCGTTAATTGTTTTTGAATCGAATTGTAGTCATTTTGAACTGATTTCCAATTACAATCTTTCAACTCTTTCACTCATTCACAGCTATGTGGCCGATGCTGGAGCGCGCAGCATTCTTGTCTATGATATTACCAGCAGCAAATCGTATCGCATTGTACTGCCCCGAGCAACAGCACCGACTAATGATGTACTCTATGTGGCGCTGACAGCCAAGCCTGATGGCACCTCAACGCTCTTCTTCAGCTATTTGAGCTCACCGCGCCTGTACTCGATTAAGGGCGAGTATTTAAGGGTGGGCCAGGGCGCCGGCTCCATCATAGATGTGGGACCCAAACCATTTGGCAAGCAGGCAGTGCTCCTGGGCGCCGATGGCGGCACTTCGCTCTTTTTCCGCTACAAGGGCGAGAATGACATATATCTGTGGGACTCGCAGACATGCTTCAAGGCATCCAATTTACAGGAGGTGCAACGCGGCGGCGACTGTCGTCTATCCACACAGGTGCTGCCGGGACATAAAAGATTCATGTGGGCGCTAGAGAGCAATTTCCATGATTTCATTTCGGAACGCACCGGTTGCAATGGTGCCTCCATTGTCCTGCATCCCGTTGTGCGCGAATGCGATGATTAAATGGGACAACTAACACCTTTATTAGATCTAAGTTTTGTTAACATATAAATTAAAGTTTCACAAAGTTTAACATTTGCCTGGTACACACGAAAATTTGGTCAGATCAAATATCTGATTCGGTGGGCAATCGCCACGCTTCACATCGGCTCCTTTCCTATCGCAATGATAATAACGACTGCAATCGGTCAAATCACCAGTCATACCAACACGTTGACAAACTCCAGACCTATCCGTGTTTACCTGCTGGCCATGGCGACACATGAGAAATGCGGCATCAAAGTAACTGCCATCTGGACAGCGCTCATAATGTGGTTCCCCATTAATGCAGTAGTAATAGGAAAATGGTGGATCCGCCGGATAAAGCATTCCCTTTTCACATGACACTTCTTTGGCTGCTACTCCTGTGTCCTGACAGCCAGTTAGGATGCTCAGCAACAGTATCAGTACCAACCTAAATCCACTCATTTTATGAAGAATATTGATTCTTGAGTTCTTCGAGCAACTGTTTAAATAACATGAGATAAGCACGAGCCCGGAAATGTTAAGGGTACTAATTAAAAGCAATTGCACAGATTATAAAAATCATCCATATATTTGATAACAATGTGACATGTGTCATCCCTGATATCAGAGCCAGACTATTGCAAATTAAGATATAATTTAACGATTTGCTTTAATGACTTTATTGTGAAGATATTTTAATACACACATACACACATTAATCATCATAATGTGGTCTGCATATGCCACTATGCCCATCAAAGCTGGTACCTGCGGGGCATGTATAAGCAGTTAGTTCTCCATTGTGACACAGAAGATACCCATGCTGCGATTCAATAGGATACATTTTGAGTTCCTCGCAGAGCTCTTCCTTCTCCGGTGACATCAGTGAATTGGGTTCTATTAACTTGGTGTTGCGCACACAACGATGCCCATTGAAACTGTAGTCATCGCTGCATTTCATAATTAGCGGATAAAAGATATCCTGATCGCCTTGCCTATCCTTCTGGCAGATATAGTAGTAGCTGCTGTTCGAGGGCCAAGCACCCATTTGACCCACATAATTGCACTCGTATTGCTTCTCCGTGCACTGCTCACTCTCTCTGGGCAAGCTGCAGCTGTTTGCAAGCAGTGAGTAGGCGGCTCCATTGGTACATTGATGGCGTGTATCCACATTCTGCTCATTGCACACATGATAGTTGCGACAGTCGTACGGATCCGGAAAGATGCCAGGTGATTGGCAGAAGAACTTGCCGCGCACCGGCACTTGACACTTGGACTGCCAGGTGCACCCAAAGGCATCCTCATCGTTGCAGTAGAAACCACGCTCCGTCTGACACTCGGTAATGGAGACCGTCTGCCACTGGTCATCGACATTCGAACAGAAGCCGAGCGTCGAACAATCGACGCAGATGAAGCCAGAGATGCGCACATCCTGGCACGGATTACTCACCAGGTCGGCTGAGTCAATGGCTAAGCTATTATTAACCAGTAGCGGATTGGCATGGCTGCCAGCAGCGAGGCAACCAAAAACCACTAGCAACAACTTAATACAAATCATTTTTGAGACTGTTGTCTGCAGATGCCTCAGGCAGCTGCTTAAATAGCCAAAGATAAGCATTCGATGGAAATGTAAAACGCATAATTAAAAGATAAGGACTCAATTGGGTAGTTCATTATTATATGTATAGAAAGATTGACAATTCACATAAGATATTATTTAGAAAGCGTTCAGCATGTGCCCAGCACGCAGGCGGATTGCTCCGGTCGATAGTGGGTGCCCGCCGGACACTCCAGATGACGCATCTGGCCATTCAAGGCGGAGCAATAATAATACTTGCGACAGTCATTCATATCGGCGATGAGACCCACATGCTCGCATTGGATGGGCATCACGGTGAAACCATTGTCATTCGGATCCACAATCTCCGAGTCGTTCGTGGGATGATCAGGCAGGATGCCGCCGTTGCCCGGGCTGCAAACAAAGTTCGAAAAGATTTCACCATCATTGCAGCGATGCAGTGAAGGATAAATGACAACGGTATCGCTTAGATTCTGATTCACCGTTGACTTGCACACGTAGAAGATGTTGGGATTACTCGGCCAGGCGGCCACAAAGCCGACCTTGGGGCAATAATACTGCGGCTGAGTGCACACGCTGCTCCGCAACGTCATCGAGCATTGACCGGTCCGGGCATCGAATGCCTTGTCATTGCCACAGTCGACGGCAGCTGCGACCAAAGTTGCGCCCACAAAATAACACATGTGATACTTCTGGCAATCGTATGGATCTGGAAAGATGCCCTGCGAGGTGCACTGAAAGTTGCCAACAATACCAATTGGATGACAGGGCCCAGTCGCATTAGAGCAGGTGCCCAGCCGAAGGTTGCAATAGTAACCGTTGGCCACATCACACGATTCGACGGGTATGTTAACCCAGCCATTGGAGTGCTGCACACAGGTGGCCAGCAGTTCGCAGGATTCACAAATAGGTCCCAGTGTCTGGCGGCTCTCACAGCTGCTCGTCTCGCGCGGCTGAATTATTCGCGTTGTGACCCTGGCAGCTGACAGCAGACTAATGACGTTGAACAGCAGCTATAGAAATCATGAGAGGATTTATAGTTTTGTAATTTCAAAAGAAATTGTAAATTAATCACAACCCATCAACTTACCAAGCTCAAATAGAGCATATCGAAGGACATGTTGATCACTTTCAATTTCGGAGCACGTCTAATTGCTGTGAGTTACTCGAACTATCTAAATTTATAAAAAAAAATCGAAAAGAAATCACACAGTTTTGAGTCACAACCCAAATATAGCAGAGATACAGATACGTGCAGATATCTTTTACTCTGGCAATGGATGGTTCGGGAGACACTCTTTATATCAAATAGGTGTGTGAGTGACTAACATCTTGCGAAAGTGAGAAGTTGGGCAAAGAACAAAAAGCATAAGCATTACAACAACAAACAAAAACTGTTGATTGGAATGCTGCTCTGATGGGTAAATGAGTTCATATTTACACAGTAAAAACATTGAGGCAAAATCTTGGTTTGTTCAACAGTTTCTCTCGACAAACATGAGCCACTTAAAAATTGTGTTCGCTTTTAGAAAAAGCAAATATATGCTCAACAATTCTTTAGTTTACTACATTTGTTACGCTCTTGCTTTTTAAATGTTGAAAACTAGCGCGCCGCTTAGTCGATATCAGATAGGAGAACGATATCGATTACAAAAATCAGTTGTTTTGGTATTTTACTTATTGAATCATCAATAGAATTTCTATTGAGTTTCGGTATTTTTGGTATTGCTACTGCTGGTTACAAACAGGCACACTGACACATAACTCGCCGTAACAGCTTTGTTATTATTTTAATAAATTTCTAATGGATTTCATACACGAATCTGTGGCGCTTGGCGTCGATTTACTCATACTCGGACTCTGTGTACGCGAATATGCTAGCTACAAGAGCACCGTCAAGGTGTTGAAGGTGAGATGTATCCAACATCGCGTTGCATGTATAATCCTAATCATAACAATTTTCGGATTATTGCAGAATGCGCCACAATACAACATAGATGGTGAGCTGAAGAACCTTGTGGCACGGCAACATGACAAAAAGATACCATATGCCGTAATACGAGGCACAGTCACGCCCATTGGCGTGCCACTGCGCAGCTCATTTGTGCCCACTGTGAGCGGCGTGCTGCAAATTGTGAAGCTGCACGAGCATCGCGTGATGCGCGCCTTTGCCGGTTTCTGGGCAGAACAGCGCAAGCTGCTGCACGAGAGCACCAATGAGATGCCCTTCGAGCTGTGCAATCAGCAGCATGGCGTGGAGATTGTCGATGCAATCAGTGCCGCTGTCCTGGACGTAGACGTTGTCTACGATAACTATGAGTCTACATCTCTGTCATTCTTCGATCACGTCTTTGGCTTCTTTACGGGTGTGCGGCAGAAAGGACTGCAGACTACGGAACAAGTGCTCCGCGATGGCAGCTTCCTGACCGCCATCGGTGAGCTGGAAATGGATGGGCAAACGCTACGCATGCAGCCCTCCAAGCAGGGACCACTCTTCTTAACCACTGCCACCAAATCGACGCTGATTAAACGATTTGAAGATGCCAAGTCTTCAACTCTGTAAGCTAAGCCATAGATACTTAAACCCTTCTTGAATATGAATCGCCTTTCTTTGCAGTTTTAAGATTATATTGTGTAGCAGCGTATCCATTGTTCTGGTTGGCCTCATCGTGCGCAAGGTCTATCGCAAGAAGAGGCAGGAACGTGAGGAAGCTAAGATACGCAACCGCCTGGAGTCGGAGCGACGGGAGCGACGTGCACGCAATCGTCCGCATACTCTGACGCAGGATCAGCTCTGTGTTGTGTGTTCCACAAATCCCAAAGAGGTAAGCTAATCAACAGACTTACAGGAGCGCACTCTAACTTTTACTTTTCTAGATCATTCTGTTGCCCTGCGGTCATGTGTGCCTGTGCGAGGATTGCGCCCAAAAAATCGACGTTACTTGTCCCGTTTGCCGCAGCAAAATTGGCGCGAAGGCGGCCGCATTTATTGCCTAGTTGTTATGTTATCCAGTCCAGTTAGGATCACCTGTATCTAACTGTCTCGATAAGTGTTTGTTACTGAGCTACTTTAGTGTGCAGTTTTCCATATTGATAAAATTCGTTTCAAGTGTTGTCCAAGCCAATCTAAGCACTGTTTCCCTGCATAATGTTTCTATACTCTCCCTGATGCTCCAGCAGCCTCAGAAAGACCTTGTACTTTCGATTGTGCAGCTCCACAGTGTTGGGATTCGGCATCAACAGCTGTCCAGTGCCACCCATTGCCTTCGAAGCGCTCTATAAAAAGACAGATGCGAATTTCGTCAATATTCGTCTTGCAGACGAGAGTTAGTTCTGCTGCACACAAACCTCCAGACTGTCGAAGTGACCGGCAGCAGCAGCGCCCAAAACGGCTGCACCCACCAGCACCATTTCCTGCTCGTCGGGAATCAGGGCAGGCAGATTGCAAGCGTCCGCATGGCATTGCACATAGAGTGGATTCTTGGCCAGGCCGCCGCAAAAGAGCAGCGTCTGAAATGCGGCCCGCTTGTGCTGATAAAGATTCTCAATGATGTGTCGGGTGCCGTACTAAAAATTGATCAAGTGTGAATAAATAAACGGATTTAAATTAAATCGTTGGTATTCAACTCACAGCCAGTGCCTGTACAAAAGCGAGATATTTAATTGCCAGAGATTCAACGCCGCGTGTCATGTCCAGGCCAGTGATCTGTTTAGGACAAAACACTGGATTTATAAATGATTTTGATGGACTGCATTCCTTACTTACTATTCCGCGCAGTGTGGGATCCGCAACAGGCGATCGATTGCCATGCAAATCAGGCCAAACATGGACATCCTGCGTCAAGCAGCTAAGCTCGCTGAGACCTCGTCTCTCGGCCAACTCAGGCAGCAACTTGTTCAGATATTGGTAGATGTATCTATGAGAAACATAGATAAATTGAGGTACTCATGTCGAGGTGGACTTTACTCACTTATCTCCGCCCAGTTTCTCATGCAGCTCGGAATAGCTTTCGTGCGTCTTGAGCACATGATCCAGCAGATGGCCGGCAATCGATTGACCGCCCTCGTTCAGAAAGTAACCCGGTATGATAGCATCTTGGTAAGGACCCCACACTCCCTGGGCAAAGCAGGCATCACGCGTAATGCTCATGTGGCAAGTGGATGTGCCCGCTATTAATGCCATTTTGCCCTGCACATCATCATCATCGGTTGCATCCTCGGCACGACAACCAAACATGCCCAAGGCGCCGGCATGTGCATCAATTAGGGATGTGCTGACCACAGTGCCCACGGCCAGCCCCAGTTCGGAGGCAGCGCTCTGAGAAAGACCATTTCCCACGGGCTTGCCTGGCGGCTGGACATCGCTGCCCAATGCCGCAAATTTCTCACGCGTCAGCTCCTCGAGATTGGCGCCGCGTAGAAAATCGGTGTTCCAGCTGTGACCAGCTGCATCATAGTTCCATTTACACACCACGGAGCACAAGGATCGCGTGTCGACACCTGTTGCCCGCCACGTGAGAAAGTCGGGCAGATCGAAGGCACGCCAAATGCTTCCATAAGTCTTAGGCAGCTTGCGCTTCAGCCACAACAGCTTGGGTACCTCCATCTCCAGCGATACCTGTCCACCAACATATTTAAGCAGCGAATGCTTGCCGCCATTTATCTCGGCCGTCTCCAGTTCGGCTCGATGATCCATCCATAGAATTATATTCTGTTCGGCTACGCCACTCTTGCTAACCGTCAACGGGGCTCCATTCGCGCCCAAGATGACCAGAGAGCAGGTGGCATCGAACCCAATGCCCTTGACTTGCGTCTTACTGACACCAGCAGTGACTTGCTGCAATTAAAAATTAATCTAATCTGTAGGGGTTATCAGCAGACATGTTTCATTGCTTTAATCCATTCATACCTTGACGACCTTACAGATTGCACGCCAGATGTCCTCACTCGATTGCTCGTAGTAGTCCGGCTCTGGTGTCCATGTTTTGATCACCTCCACCGCCTGCGCCTCCACACGTCCCTTGGCGTCCACCAGCGCTGCTCTCGCACTGCCCGTGCCCACATCCACGCCCACAAAGTACGCCCGCTGAGACATGCTGTGGCCCTCTCCTGCTCCTTGGCTGCTACTATTGCTCTTTGCGATCAAATAAAGGTTCTCAAACCGAACGAGATGAACGCATAACGTTGACTGATAAGAAATTCGAGCTGTCTGTGGATTTGCGGAGCTTATACCGGTTTCTCGAAGATCTCCAGCAATCTGTGGTGAAAAGCCGAACTGAGGTAGGTTGGCTGGCGTCAATGAGAATGATACTGTGCCTAATAATGATGACAGTGCTTCTGCTTGATGCCGACCTTTTTTTAAACAAACATTTGACGATCGTATTAAAATTACTCGCCTCAAATTAAACACATTCATTTAGCGTGCATATGTGCATAAATAACTTTGTAACATTTTAAATTGCAAATTATATGGATTTTTTTTCCACTGCCAAACTGGAATTTTGTTTACTTACTTTTCACACTTATTACACCCACAGCAGTCGTTCGTAGACTGAAGACTCGTTCTCAAGTGCGAATTTTATTATTCAAATTGCAATCAACTCAAATTACCGCGCGCATTTTGCTCTCACTCTCTCTTTCTCTCTCTCTCTCTCTCTCTCCATCTTTCCCTGACACACTCACACTCAATGCAACAGTTGCTCAAGGCCAATTGGTTTTCACGATCGAGTCGTTTAAATAGCCATCAACATTGCCAATCGCAAATCCAAGCGCACACTTTCCAGCAGTCTGGCAACGCCACAGAGCAACCAGCTTTTATTTATTGTGGTTTTTGTTTACAATGGTTCGCATTAAAAATCGGTAGGTTTATTAAATAATCGTTATTATTTATGACATCCAGATGTATTAATAACCACCCACGTCGCTTATCAGCTACATTGCTGTGCAAATTGTGCCATATGCGCCGGTGAAAACGCTGCGGCTCAACGACCACACTTTGACCAAATGCCTGCTGCAAAATGTAGAGAAATATTACGGCGTGTTCGGATTGGGACTCTTGGAGCACGGTTTCCGTGTGAAGTACTGCAATGAGCGAACGAAAATTGCAATCATACGCTGCCTGCATCGCGGACACCGCTACGTATCCAGCATATTGCCCCTGATAACATTGGCAAGTAGAAATATATACTATTCTATATATGTCTGTATATTAAAGATTATATTGATTGCAGATTGGCGATGTGCGCGGCAAGTTTCGCACTCTTTACACGGGCGCAACAATCATCCAGTGCAATAAGTTTATCATCAGGCATCAGCGACAGTTTCTGGATCGCATGATGGGCCAAGTGGCATCGGCCAAGGAGCGTCAGGATCTTTTCAAGCGCGTCATGGAGTTCGACATGGACAGATAGCAGATTATTTTTGCAAAAGGATTTACTTTTATGCTTAAGCATGTAGTATATAGTTTTTTTGTACAATAAATGTTTGTTTCCAATTCGACTAAAAGTTAAGTTTATAATATTTTTTGGTACGCAAGATGTTTAAACCTCGATGAGGAATTTGCGACTTGGCGAGCGTGAAAGTCTCGCACTGAATTGCTTGAGTCTGTGCTGCAAATCCGTAAAGGTCAATTTGTTCTTTTTGCTGTAGACATTCAGATAAATACCCAACACAACGATCAATCCCGACCAGATATATCTATTGAGAGAGAAGAAGCGTTGCAGTTTAATACAGAGATTAAAGAGATGATGCAACGCATCTACTTACTGCACTGTGAATGGTTTACTAAAGAGCAGGAAGGAGAAGGCAATGGTCACCGCTTTGCGGGCGGTCGTCACTGTGGCGGCCAATGGAGCACCACTGCTCCTCACTAGCGCTAGCACAAACTGTATGCCCAAGTAGCCGGAGAGACTAAAGAGGAAGCCGTAGCCGAAGCTCTCCATTGGATGGGCCAAGCAGAAGGCGAATCCACTGAAGAAGTTTCCAGTGATCAACATGACCACAAACAAATAGACAAAGCCGAGTCCATAAGAATAGAAGACCACTTCACTGCTGGGCGCCTTGTGCTCCCGCATTGCCTTCTCCTGCACATTGCCAATGACGGCATCGCATAACAGGGCTCCTGATATCATGGCCACGCCCAGCGGATTAAAGTTTGGCGACATCTGCGAATCGGCGAGGGTAAACCAGGCGAGACCAATGCACATGGCCGTTGCGGCGGCAAAGTCGAGTGGTCCATAGCGCTTGCCCTGTATAATGATGCTGCCGACGAGCACCGGGATCAGTTTGCAGCACTTGAAGATCACTTGCGTGGGATAGTTGAGATAGCCAAGGCTCGAGTTGGACAGGCCCATTGTGCCGAGCGTTAAGCCGGCAAGGACAAAGTACGTGCGCAGGGGTATGCAACGTGGGGCCGGCTGAACGTTCCACAGAGTGGCATCCATCGTCCTGTAGGCCTCCAGGCGACGCTCCACCAATCCAAAGCCAATGTAGTAGCCAAACTGGACAAGAGTGAGAAACCAGCCATAGGGCTTAAAGCCCTCCACGGTGAAGATGAGCTCCTGGAGATACCCGTAGATTATGTACAGTATAAATACGCCCGAGCAGCTTAGCAGAAATTGCGTCGTCCGATTGTAGCGGGTCAGGTCGAAGCATAGGATGCGCATTTCCCCCGGCTGCGGCGGTGATTTTGATGTCGATGACGCTTTGCGCTGTGTAGCCACAGGGGGCAGAGTTGGGGCATCATTAATCACTATCCCATTACTGATGTTGTTGCTACTATTGATACTGATAACATTGTGTCCGTCGTTGTCAACTGGTCGACTGCCACCCAACATTTTGTATGTGTGTGTATGTGTCTGTGTGTGTGAGTATGCCTATGTGTTTTTATCACAGTTTCGGTGTTGTATTCTTTCTTAACTATTGCCACACTACATTATTAAACGTTCACGCTTGCATTTCTGCTTTGCACATCATAGGCGTAATTCATAAACGCAGCGTTATTTTTTAATAGCCTTAGCTACGGTTCCGTTGTGTCCAGTTTTTGTTGATGGCCATTCGATAAATATCAAGTTGTATCATTTAAAAAGATACTACGCTGCCAGACTGTGTGAATTTCCCAAAATATGCATGTTATGGTCACTCAAAATCAGCAAATTGGCCACATTACCAATTGGTCGATAGCTCGAACTGTCTGGCATCCACGTGCAGCATAGTCTTAAAAACATCGTTTCGTCATTAAGTAGCTCTCGTTTTGTGTTTCATTTTAAAAATGGCAGACGTAGAAAAGGAGCCTGAGAAGACCATCGCCGAGGATTTGGTTGTTACCAAATATAAATTGGCTGGCGAAATTGTAAATAGTAAGTAAAAAAAAAATGGAAGTGTAAAAAGAAAGTGAAATCCAATTTGTTGGCTTTTACCACACTCGGCCGCTACGTGTAGCCGACAACAATGGAGCCAGCGAAGACGTCGGCGCTGACGCTGACGTAGACGTTGACGTTGCCGTTGCTTGCAAGTAGCCACGCGGCGGTGTACGCGGGATATGCCAAAGCGAAGCGTGCATAACCTCAAACTTTTCAGGTGTTGAATTCTTTTGCGAACTGCATAAAAAATGAAAAGACATTTAACACATTCAGCTTTAATTTCAAGCATTGCTAAGCCGGCAAAAGTAAATTTCAATGCTAATGTGAGAAGATTTTGAACAGTGGCAAAACTCGTTTTGCATGGAAATAACTCGACTATTTCTGTTTGAATGCGTTTAATTTTAGAAACACTGAAAACGGTTATTGGACTCTGTGTGAATGATGCCTCCGTCAGGGATATTTGCACCAAGGGCGACAATCTGCTGACCGAAGAAACCGGCAAAGTGAGTTTCGAGTAATCGAACATCATCGTACATATGTAGAACAAAGAAACGGAAAAAAAACAAGTCCAATGATTAAAACAAACGCAATTGAGGGCCGATCTCTGCGTGCGCCGTTGCTGCGCTGCTGGCTGGTAGCATGTGCGTGTGTGCCGTAAAAAGCCGCATGCTTCCTGCGTGCGTGCGTGCGTGCGTTGAATTTCTGTATTCCACCCACGTGCGCTGTTGGCGCTAGCTGGCTGCGTTTGATGCGTGCTTGCTTTGATGAGGCCCAAAGATCAACAGATTATGAGATCTGAGGACACTTTTGGCAGACAGCCAACAGTCATTTTGTCATTTTTGTTGGTAAATTAATTAAAAAACTACTCGTGTGGTTCCTAGGTGTACAAAAAGGAGAAGGAGCTGAAGAAGGGTATCGCATTTCCAACATGCCTGTCTGTCAACAATTGTGTCTGCCACTTCTCGCCAGCTAAGAACGATGCCGACTACACGCTCAAAGTGGGCGATGTGGTTAAAATGTGAGTACGCATAATACACACTTGCAACTGGCATCACTCATCGAAAATAAATTGCTTTTCTTTACTTGCAACACACAGTGATATGGGCGCCCATATTGATGGCTTCATTGCTGTGGCAGCGCACACAATTGTCATTGGCGATGGCACGGATCAGAAGATAACCGGACGCCAGGCTGATGTCATACTTGCCGCATACTGGGCCGTCCAGGCGGCGTTGCGTCTACTCAAATCCGGCTCCAACGTAAGTGCTTAAGCAAATAGACCAATTAGTTTGTTGCAAGCAACGGATTGTCTTGCGTCTTTCAAACTCCGCCTGCACATCTCAACACTTGCACAAAGCACTGGCGACAATTGGCGATTGCTTGGGTCATCAAATATCAATGGCTCGGCTTCTGCTGATTGTTCACATACATAGTATATAGTTTAGTTATCCATCTGCCGCAGGCAACGGATTGTCTGCTGCTTTATAAATACAACTGGCACAGCACAGCTCAACGTCTGCATAAATCAATTGCGGCAATTTCGTGAACTAAACAAGTTTATTTACAGAAATGTTTGGTCTTTACAATTGCACACAAATCGACATATAATCGCTCATAAACAGTCTACGTTTCTTATTTATAACATATAGTATAACCTGACGTTTGGGTATTTTTGTGTGTTTTATTTTTGCAGAATTACTCAATCACCGATGCCGTGCAACAGATCAGCGAGTCGTACAAGTGCAAGCCCATTGAGGGCATGCTGAGCCACGAGCTGAAACAGTTCAAAATCGATGGCGAGAAGACAATCATACAGAACCCGAGCGAGGCGCAGCGCAAGGAGCACGAGAAATGCTCCTTTGAGACGCACGAGGTCTATGCCATCGATGTAATCGTCAGCAGCGGCGAGGGCGTGGTAAGCTTACCGTCTCTCAATTTGATCAGCCAACCAACAAGTTGTTCAATGATTAAAAAAACGCGCATGAGGATTGGCAATTGCAAGGTGATGGGGCTGAGCATGTAAGCGCCCTGTGCGCTTGGCGAGCTAGCATTATGCAGCTTGGCACATGTTGGCTTCGGAGCTGCGCTTGCGCTGGCCCAAAGATAGCAAGATTATGAGATCTGAGAACGCCTTGACACATCATGGAAACTGATTTGATTTGTTGGATATATGCAGCATTGCTAAAGTTTGTGTTTGTTGCAGGGACGCGAGAAGGACACAAAGGTATCCATTTACAAGAAGTCCGAGGAGAATTACATGCTCAAGCTGAAGGCGTCGCGAGCGCTGCTCGCCGAGGTGAAAACCAAGTACGGTAACATGCCCTTCAACATCCGCAGCTTCGAGGAGGAGACCAAGGCGCGCATGGGAGTCGTCGAATGCGTATCGCACAAGATGATTGAGCCCTTCCAAGTGCTGTACGAGAAGCCTTGTAAGTTTTGACAGTTCCTTTCTTTCGTATTCTTGTATGATTTGATTTTTGCAAAACTTAATTCCGGATTTGGTATAACTCTTGAGCTGCCAACTACGGCCAGACATTTTGCTAGAGCAAAGCTCCAAAGGCTTTGGCGTCTTCAGCGGTTGCCTCTATCCTCGGCCTCGGTCTGAACATGCCATTGCTACAAATGAATCTTTGCAAAGATATATCCTCCCATCCGAATGATAGATTTAATGTTATTTATATCTTGCACTTGCAGCTGAGATTGTGGCACAGTTCAAGCACACGGTATTGCTCATGCCCAACGGAGTCAATCTGGTCACCGGCATAGCCTTCAACGAGGACAGCTACGTCAGCGAACACAGCATTGCACAAGCTGAGCTCAAGGTAAATCCATAATCTAATTTAAGCCTTGTCTGCTTTCTAATTTTATGTGTTCTGTTGTTGTTATTCAGGAACTGGTCGCACAGCCACTGGGACCCGTTAAGGGCAAGGGCAAAGGCAAGAAAGCGGCTGCCAGCAACGTAGCTGCGGCGACAAAAGTGGACGCGGCGCCGGCCGTTGAGACCAAGGCATAGAGTCCTGGGTACACCGTACATAACACGCCGCCTTGAAGCAACAATAATGTGAACAATTGCTCTGCCTACTGCTGCCGCCACATCAGTTTTACTATATAATTCGTTGAGTAGTAAATCAGAGAAACCATTTGACAACATCAACCAACAACAACTCGTTTTCGTTCCAAGAACTTTTCCATTCTAACAAGAACAAAAAAGAAGAAATTAAAAATAAATACCACTTATGAGCCTTATAGTTAGGCCTGTAAAGTTGGATTTGCAGCCAGATCTATAATTATTTCCCTCATTTTTTTCAAAAAGCGTACTGAATTTTGTCGATTTAATTGTATAAATATCGGTGTGTTAAAAATTGCAACGAAATGAGAAATCGCAAGATTTGTAACATTTTTACAGTAAGCATAATCATGATCCTTGAAATACAAAAACGTTAATATTCACATACAGTAGGTATTAAATAAAACTAACATTTTATACAAAAAGAAAAAAACTGATAAATCTGAACTGAGTTTTTTTTCTCTTTTTTTTGGAAACTGCTTTGAAATCATTATGAATTAGAACTGATATAAATAATAAATAAATTCAATTCAATTGATTGACGGAAGAAGAAAGAACATAACTGCAATCATTATTTCCAATACAAATAATTTTTCTTTTATTTTTTATGATTTATGTATTTAAGTTATGTTCACAATTTTTTGTTTATATAAATTTCTTGCATGTAATTAAAATTGTACACAGTCTCATCTCTGAACTCTTTTGTATTACAAAAGTAGCAAGAATAATATTTGTTATCGTTACTGTTATTAGGACACCCATTCCTGCAACCCCCTCACTTTGCCACTTTGCCCATCCAGTCGCCCAGTCGCCAGCCTTCCGTCTCGACACGCCAAACGAATATAGTGCCAACAAAATTAAACAACAAAACAAATTACATATTAAATTGCTACGAACTGAACGTATGCAAATTATCAGAACGGGAAACGCACGCGCCGGATTCGCGATTGAAATTAAAATGTGCAAGCAGAATGACGAACTGCGGCGTCATCAACAGACTCGTAGTAGGACTGAATCAATCGCGTTTGATTAGTTGATGAAATACATGTTGTGCATGTATTTGTGGATCCGGTTATGGAAGCAAGCCTGCAGTTGGATACGGAACGGGGTAGAACGACAACGATGATTATATGAGCGCCGCTTTGAGGACTTTAGTTATCGGCATGTGCGTCCATGGGCGCCGATGCGGTCACATTGCTTGGCTTCTCCGGCGTGTCCAAGTAGATTTTCAGCGCTCTTTCGCGGCGCTGCGAGTAGCGCGTCGTTGAAATGCAACCCAATCGATCCAGACGCGCCTTCTCTTTGTTGGTCAACGAGCGGCGCTCCTCCGTCGACAACTCTCGCACCGGTACGCTTTTATCTCTGCAACACAAGATCATCAGTAAATGCATTCTAAAGAGATTTGGATTTATCTGGTGAAACACTCACTTGTACAAATACATGTTGCCGCTTTGTGTTGTGTTCAGCGGATACATGTCCAGCGCCGCCGGCACAGAGAACCAGTTGACGGCCTCATTAACGCTAACTGCCGATATGCTTGTGCAGGGAAAGCAGCTGTTTACCTGCAGAAGAAAAAGTTATGAGTGTTATTCTCATTGCTGTTTGTTGTGCCTGTTGTGGTTTTGCTCTTACCTTCATATAACTAATGCGGTCAATGGTGATATTGCATATGGTTGACAAACAACTTCTGATTTCGCTGTCCTCTGCGAAACGAAGAAAGTTTGTATTGTTAATGCTAATATGATTCATTCATTTGGCCAACTTACTGTCCATTGTGATTTCTTGGAATTTGCCAAATTCCCATTTGTCTGGATGCCAGCGTCGAACGAATATGGTTAACGAATCATCCTTGGGCTGTGGATCCACACCTTCATCGCACTCTTGCAAAATAAACTGTCAAGCAACAAAGTGGGACATTAGGTGTGGATAATTTTATATTTGTTGTATTCCTCACCTCAGCGACAATTGTGGAGCGCATGTCGCAGTAGAGCAAATCCTCGTTGGCGAGTATTTTGATGGGACAACGACCGCCCTTCAGCCAGATGCGACTGTTGTCGACGGTTAGGGACGTGTATTTGGCATCGATGCGATGCAGCTTGGCGACCAGATCCTGTTTTGCCTGCTCCACGGTGGTGGTGGCACTGTACACCCACTCACAGACGCAGGGCAGCTTGGCGGTCTCATTGTCCACATCCGCCAGACGCAAAAAGTATATCTTGGTCTTGTACTCGTCCGGCAGCAGTGTCTTGCCCAGCTCAACGGTTAGCGTCTCACCCTCATTGAGAAAGACTAGCGAATTGGTCTGACTGTTCGATATGGTGTTCTCATGTTTGCGCTGCAACTTAAAGTAGGCGCTAGGCACTCGGATCAGTTGCTCGATGTGCCGCTTGAAGGTGCCCATGCGCATGTGGGTGCCAGCGAGTAGCTTATAGGCGCGCGTCGGCTTACGCAGCTGCGCCTCGTCATCGGATTGGTGGCCACTCGTGCTGCCGGTGGTGGCCACGTCCACGCTGTCGATTTTGATGGCATGGAAAAAGTGTGTGGTTGTGCTATGGGGCAGGGAGCTGTTGTCGCCAGCTTCGCTGTCATAACTGCCATTGCCATTGCAGTAGGCATGAACGCGCATCATGGCGTCTTGGGAGGCTGCCTCGTCCTCGGGACTGGACAGCTGTGGCGAGTGGCTGGTGGAGCTCACCTGACTATCGCCACCGCCGCGATGCTGCAGACTATTCTCAACCAGCGTACGATCGCCGTCACTCAGGCTGCTGTCTTCCGAGTTGGACTCGTGGCCGGGCGTTGCAAGCGGTGCCAGAGAATCGGGCTGATCGCGCTTATAGCGACGCCAATCACAGTCGTTGTTGCCGGCGCTGCCACTCTCGGGCGTTGCCTTGCCGCTTGTGCCATTAATGCCGTTCATCATGGCCGCATCGACAACATCAGCACCGGCGGCGTTGCCATTGACTGTCTGCAAAGGGGAGAAGAATTAATTGAACATTGACACTCTGCTCTTCAATACTTGCATTTAACAGCAATTCGGTATTTCGAGATATATAATTTGATGGGACTGATGGGGAAACTAGAACCTAGAACGTACCTCGATGGGAGCTGCAATGGACTCGGTGCTGGGCACGCCCAGCATTTCGAGGCTGCTGGCGTCGGTGTTAGGCACGTTTAAGTAAAAGTATGTGATATATTTGAATTGTGAGTTGGCCAGTTGCTGCAGATGCTGTTGCGCCTCCGGTGTCGGTTGCGGATCATAGGCGACGAACGCTTTGCCCCGCACGGTCGCCAGTAGGAACTGCTGCTCGTTAATGTGTAGGCGTGTTGCGATCGAGTGACGCAGCGCATCGTCTCGCGCTGCAGAGTAAACCAGGAAGGGACCGTCCATCGCCATGGTCGAGAGATCTACTTTAAACACATACCACGTGGTGCCATCGCCGGCATAGTTCTCAAACTGCTGATCCTCGGCCCGATACTCCAGCAAAAAGTCCAGATTGTAGTTATGCGCGGCACGCAGTTCCGTCAGCGCCGGATCCGTGCTGTTCTCCAGTGACTGCAGAATTGTATCCATTGATGAATCGTATGCAACCAGGCGACAGCGCGACAACGGCGCAAACTGATCCACATTAAGCATCTCGTGTGCCGACATCAACACCAGATTCACATCAAAACTCTGCGACACATACACACGTGTCATCTTCAGCTTCTTGAGTGACGGATTATAGAAATAGACGCGTGGCTTGTACAGATCCGGCAGTGCCAGATCCGTTACGGTGATGTGTCTGCCCAGACGTGTCACGCGCGTCTCCTCCTCCGCGTGCAGCTTGGGCAGCAGCGACTTGATGTGCTCCGGAAAGTCACCACACTTGGCCACAGGCTCGTTGCGCTTGGCGTCCACCTGGCGATACATCAGCATATAAGCATTCGTGCTGGACGTATACGCGCTCGAATAGTAACTTCCATTCGGTCCGCCAAAGGAGCGCTGGATGTCCTCTTGTGTGATCTGCAAAATGAACAGACACGGTTTCAATTAGTCTGGTAATGAAGCTGGATTATTGGCTACCTACCGAAGACACATTTTGATCGTTGAAGCAAAACCAATCCTGGCTCTCAAAGTCCTTGATATACGCATAGTAATGACCGCCCGATGCGCTGCCCGAGTGTATCATGATGGCAAAGAGCTCATAGTTATACGGACCCGCTAGCGACTCTTGTTTGAGTCGCGCCTCCATGTTGGCGCTCTTGCTGGTGCTGCTGCTCATGTCAATCCCCTCGTCCTCATCGTTCATGTCATTCTCGTGCTGACTGGAGCTGGCCGTGGTCACCACACCACTGCTCAAATTATCCTCCTCCATGGCCGAGCCACTGTCCGCTGTGCTGCAATCGTCCACATTGCTGCTGCCGTTCATTTGATATTGCTCACCCTGACCGCAGCGATTAACAAAGCTGTTCAGGTTCAGCTTCTGCGGAAAGGTCACTCTGTAACAAACACAAAGAGATTAGAATAGGGAGAAGATGCTGGTAAGCTGGAGTTTAAGACATACCTGTCATTCAGTTTGATGCGATGCATGGTCTGATAGTCAAAGTCGAAGCGCTTCAGATGCAGCGTCAGTATGTACGGGAAGGACTTGAAGTGCAGTCCCTTGTGAGCGTCGCACTTCTTTTTACACTTCTCGCACAGATACTGATTGTTGCCGTCGAGCGTCTCGGGCTGAACAAAGGCACGCAGTGCTTCCTCGATGCTGCCGTAGGCAGAACTGCTGCCAAATGGACGCACCGGTAACGGTATATCGAGGAATGTATCCTCGCGCGTCTTCTCCGTATTGCACTCCAAGCACTTGACATAATCGTTCATTTTGCCCTCATACAGATTTGAAATGAGATTGGCCTGTTTGGTGTTCTTGAACTTATGCTCCAGCGCATCGAACATGACGCGGCACAGCTCCTGGATGTCGTGCTGTTGCCAGGCCTCGGACGAGTCCCAGCCAAAGCTGCGCGTCAAGTCCGTCGTCTCCACCGATGATTTGGGCGATGTCTGCAGATTGAGGAACAGCTTTTGCAGTTGATATGGTATGTTCTTGGCCTCGTTGTCATTGTCAAACTCCCAGCGATACAAGGCATTGCGAAACTCCGGTGTCATGTAGAGTGCCTGCAGCAGACTGTTTAGGTAGCAGGTCATCGCCTGATTGACCAGTCCCACATAGCTGCGTGGACCGCCGCCATTGCGATGCGTCTCCGTTTCTGTGTTGGCCGACGCCACAAATTCTGCGGCGGCATTGTTGGAGAGCTGCCACGCGGGCACCTCATCGTACTTGCGGCCAAAGAACTTGCTATACTCCAGCTCTTTTATATTGTCACCTTCTGCCTTAGCGCTGCTGTCAGCGCCAGCAGCAAGCGCATCGGTGCCAGGTTCAGTTGCAGCCAACAGTTCGCCTACGGTTGGACCGGCGCTGACAAAGTCGTACTGAACAAGTGGATCCATTAGCGTGGGACTTGCCGAGGCGCCCAAAGCCAAATCATCGTCCGACAGTTGTTCAGCATCGGAGACGGGACTAATGTTGAACAGCTCGGGGGCAGCATCATCCACAGGCGATATGAGGACTCTATTTTGGGGCAACTGCTGTTGCAGCTGCTCTTTTATTTCAACTTTGGTTTGCTCATCCATGGATACGCCGATTGGCGAGCTTGGCTGCTCCATTTCCTCGACCACTTGTTCTATGTCCTTCTTGACAATCTTATCGTTGCTTACGCTGGACTTGGTTTTTACTTTAGTGCTGATCTTGGTGGGCGTTGTGGGCGTCGAAGTTGCGCTCGCTGCTAATGGCTCAGCTGTTGTAGTTGCTGTTGTGGTTGGTGTTGTGGTTGCTGTTGTGGTTGGTGTTGTGGTGTCTGTTGTGGTTGGTGTTGTGGTTGCTGTTGTTGTTTCCGTTGTAGGACTGACGCTTGTTTTGGTTTTGCTCGGTGACTTTTTCTTTTTCTCGCCTGTTGCCGTTGTGCGCTTTTTTTCTCGCCGGTTTTTATTGTTGTCGTCGATGCTGTTGTTGTTGTGCCGTCTGCTGCCTCTAACCGCTTGCTGGCCGTTGAAGCAGACTTTTTCATGACCAGTTCGTAGCGTTTAGCCACATTGCCGTCCCAGGTGCCATCGGGCAGCAGCACCAGATTGTTCTTCAACTTCCGTTCAAAACCAGGCACATCGAACAGCAGCTGCGCATCCAGTGTGTTCAAATGGACCTAAAGCATTTGATTAGTAATGAGAGAATTGATGACAAGACTTTTTGTTTACTCACCAGATCCTTGTCGCCGTGTGGCTGTAGCAGCAGCTCAAATTTGCCATAGGCAAACTGTGTGCCAATCAGGGTGATGACTTGCTTCACCGTTAAATGGGCACGCACTACGAGATTGATTTTCTTCTCCTGGGAGCCGGGTGTCTGGTCAAAGACGGCACACTGTGTGCTGCACTCGCTGTCCTTGTCCTTGTTGTTTTGCTCAGCCATGTTCTGGCACGTGTTGTCAACCAAATGTTAAATGGCCTGAAAGTCGGGAGTAAAAGTAGCGTTTAATTTAAGAATTTTGAATGTTTGTGCAAAAGAAATGCCTGAAAGTAATAAAGAAAACAATTAAAAAGAAGAAGAAAGCAACATAAACTACTGACATTTGATTAAGAAGTCAATTTTGACAATAGCCGCTGAGCAAGACAAGGAACCCAAATTCATAGGTGCTGTTCATTGCTCCCATCCGTTCCCCAACGCCGCCCTCAACGCCCACCGCAGACCTCAATTCGAAAATAAACCAAAATCGTATTGCTGTTTCGCCGATTTGCGTTTTTCGCGCCTTATTTGTATGCGGAGCCCCACGAAAAATCGACATAACATGAGTCAGTTAGTACGGAATTTCATAAACAAATTGAGGCCGGAGACAGCTTCTAGAAGCGTTCTGATTCCATTTTCAGCTGGCGCTGCTACTGTTGCTGTTTGTGCGTCTGAATTTTCAGCACCAGCGTCATAATTGCCGCATAAATTGCTCCTACAAATGTCATTCTCCAAGTCGATGGGTCTTGCTTTCTTTGTTGGGCTATTTGGGCAACGGCTGACATTGTAACGGAAGTGTTACAATATTTATATTATATACACATATATGTATCTTTGGCATTTAGCCGCAATGCGCAAAATGTACAAGTTGGTCATCCAAATTTGGGGGCGTGCACAGATATAAGTAAATTATAAAATGGTTTTTTGGAAAAACTATAATGCGTTATGGCATTTTACAGTTTTGGGCGGCAGCTCATAAAGGAAGCTGTCAGCTGGAAATTAGAATCGACGAAATGTACATTTATGAAATTTCCATGGTATATGCATGTACACATATTGTAATGTGTCAGTTTTCTATAAGGAACAGTGACAGGCACAGCTGTTGCCATCAATCTGTACACATTTGTGATAACGAATCAAAAACACCAATTAGATTCTCGGTATGCAGCATTAGACTCTAAACATTCGTTTAGCTCGATTTGAAGGAACTTATGTTGCACAATTCTTGCGAAAATTTCTATACTGTAAGCTGAAGCCGATGTTTACCGGAAAATTTGCACAAATACTGGCGCAAATGCGTTCACGGTCTAATTAAGTGTCCAAAGCATTTAGAAAATACGAAATGCGCAATGTTTTTCCAACTGAGATATTCAAAAATAGACACAAACATTGCAAAATGAGACGAGGGCCGGACTGAGGCAAGACGACGAGAGATGAGATGTGTCTGTGGCAAGTGCTGTGGCCAAAAGATAAACGCAAATGAGCTGCAATTTCAAACACATGTTGGATGAACGCAAGCATTTATAAGATATATTTTTATATACATATGTCTATATATACATTCATATATACATAAATATATATATATATATAAGTGTACGTGGACTGGTACACAAACATCAGCAAGATCGGAATCCAAAAATTCTAATACGCGACCAGCACAAATCAAAATAAAGCAGAAAAAAATGGTGCTTCTAAAAATAAAAAAGAGACGACGACGACGGCGATGAAAAATCGCAGAAATTGAAGGAAAAAAAAATAAAGAACGTCAAAGAAAAAACAAACATGCAAATAGGCAGGGAGCACAAGTATCCGTCAGATACTATCTGGCTATTTGTAAATGCGAAGGTTTCCGTTACCACACTGTATGGGAATACTATGTTTATGTCTACAGATCGAAAAACGGAGACGCATAGAATTCTCATCAATATTTACATTGACGCTGATCCCCACAAAGCGTGAGGGGTTCGAGGGGGTCAAAAATGTATATCGAAATTAAATGAAAATCTAGCAAATAAATATTTTTGATTTGCATGTTTTTGTAAAAAAAAGTGTGTTAAGTGTGTATGTATTTAATCTTTTTCGCATATAGTTTGCGCTATTTATAAAACTATTTCGGTACATCATTTTAGTTTTTGAGGGCGAGACACATTCCAAATAGCTATACTTCTAATTTCTCGGCTATATAGTACACACACACACACAAATTAAATGAGTTCGATATTCGAGTTTTCAATGTATACACAAATTATGCAGTTTTCTCTACTCTCTCTATCGTTTTTTATTACGAAAGCGCAATCTATTTTAAATGAATTTTATTTATAGACCAATTTGCTGGGGGATTTGCACGCTTTACGCGACTTAACCAACTCCATTTGAAGCAGCAAACACACACAGTGATTATAAATATATATATATCTGTTGCATATATGTTTATTTGTACACATATATATATCTTTTATTTTTTTATATGCACACACACACACACACACAGACCGTCTAATTGCTCCCCGAGTTCTTTGCGGCGTGAAAAGTCACCGTCAACTCAACGACATCGTTTCACGCGTATGCGAGTACTGACCACCACTGCTATGGCGACTATAACACGAACTGGGGCTGGCGCCCCCAGAGCACCCGATTGCTTCTCTGCTCGCCTCTCCTCTCTTTGCCCAGCCTCGCCCTCCACTCGATGCGATCGCGTTTGCAAATGAATATCCGCCCAGCTGAATGCGCTACAAACTGAGTGTGCTCAACTCATTTGATGCAGTTGTTCGCACTGATAACAAGAAAAACAACAAAAGGCACGGCAGCTTTGGCTGTTGATAATCACATATCGAAAAGTATTTGAGTGACTAAGTGGATTTTTGGGGCTGGCAGGTGACACAGCTGTGTACTTCACCCAGCCGGTGATTAGAACCTAACCTAGACATAAATACGACAGTAAGATCGGCTATTTAAGGCATATCGAAAATTATACACTCTTAAACTGGAATCCACGCTCAGCTAGCTACTAATTTAAGGAAAGACATGGCTCGGATCTCGAAGCTGATCAAGAGACATGGTAGACGTTACACACGTCACAAAAAAATGGAATACCCTCTGTGATGGGTATTATTACTCAATGAATAGCCGAGTGTGCGTTTATTAGAATGCGGAGAGTGAGCAATGTTTGTAGAAATTTACGGTGGCGAAAGTGCTATTAATGTTTTTTCTTTTTTGTTTTTGTGTTTTCTTAAAATGCCTCTCGCCAATTGGCCGAATGAATGACTATTTTTATGCGCTGCTTCTCGCTGTGCCTCGCCAGCGTCTCATGTGTGACTAAGAAGCGCTAACAATGAGTGCCGGCATCGACATAAATTGCTCTCTTCCCAAAGGGGGAGCAGGCGAGCGAGAGGGTTAACTTTTCATGTTGGCGAATTTTCGTTTGCGCAACACTTAATGGTTGTAATGGTTGTAGGGGGCCAGGGGTTGGGGGTGAGGCGCCCGGTGGGCGGTCGGTTGATCGGTCAAGGTTTTGCTTTGGAACGTGACACATGTGACTGTGTTTTGTGTGCGAAAGCAAAACTAGTTCAAGCTGTGCGTCCTTCAACGTCTTGGCCAAATGTCGGAAAACTTGCGGCTCCAAAATATGCTCACAAAAAACATACACATATATGTATAGATGTGTGTGTGCAAGTGTGTGTGTGTGTGTAGGCATACATACAGATACATATGTATGCATATGTATGTATGATTTCACTTACCTGAACTGTGAAAATGTTGCAATATTGTGTGTGGGATTTATACACAATCCAGCCCAATGTCTGGGCGTACACAGGGCTCTCGATTTAATGCTATCTAAATTGGTTAAACGGAGGATGGTTGATGTTGGTACCGAGCAGCAACCATTTTTCTAAATGAAACAAATGTTTTTTGTTGTTCGGCTGCGGTTTGGCTGCACTTCTATCGATGACAATACCGATAGGCAACTCCTGCTCTCGATGGTATATCGGTAGTTGAAGTAGTTTATTCACGAGAAGCATCGATGCTAGAGTTGTAATTCGATTGCGGTATAATCGAGTTTTTTATTTGTTGAAAACACATTAAATTCGACAAATCAAATACCTTAAATGCCTAGAATGTCAATTGCTTGCAGATTAATCAACTAAAATTCAATTGGTTGATTTCTAGATAAATTTTGTGTTATTTTTAATTCTGGCGCCCTTTGTTGTCGGAACGCAATGTTCCGGATGCAACCCTACCTTACGAGAAGCATCGAGAATTTTCGACAAGCAGACTGCCCGGAGTCTATATAAGGGTGACGTACGCTACCAATTCGATTTATTTAGCAAAAATTAAGACGAGTGTTCAGAGGGTGTGTACCCAAAACAAGAGAGAACCGAAAGAAATAATTGATTGAAAATTATATAGTACATTAAAAAATTTCAAGACAATTGTGCGTTTTCAAAAGTGCATTTAACATCAAGTAAACTTAGAAATTTGATAGTACATTCAACAGAAGTACAAGTGAAATACATAAATTCATTTTTGCTGCACAGCTGCAAAACAAATAAGGTAAGTGGGCAAACAATCATAATAATTGTTGCTTAAATTAGCATGTTTTCAAGTTGTGTGACCGTCAAAAACAGAGATAAGCGAACATCAAAACATTCTAAAATACAATAGTATATAAAATTCGAATCCCAAACACGGATACGACGTCGACGTCACGCATATATAATATTTGTGTGTATGTAGAATGACAACACAGCAGCAGAAATCAGATTCGTTGTCGTTGCACAACTCGAAAGCTTCTAGCAAATTCCATTGAGCGTCGCGCGTTCGAGAGGGGAAAAAACGCAGTTGTTGCTTTTGCTTCGTTTCGATTTTTGTATCAGTATGATAATTGTGTGCTTTCTTTTATTTATTTGCAGTTGAGTACGCGGCGCTAAAGTAAAGCAAAGCAAAGCAGAATGGGCAAAGATTTCTACAAGATTCTGGGCATTGACAAGAAGGCCACAGACGATGACATTAAGAAGGCGTATCGAAAATTGGCACTCAAATACCATCCGGATAAGAACAAGAGTCCGCAGGCCGAGGAGCGTTTCAAGGAGATTGCCGAGGCCTATGAGGTGCTCTCCGATAAGAAGAAGCGCGACATATTTGATCAGTATGGCGAGGATGGGCTGAAGGGCGGACCACCCGGATCCGAAGGCGTAGGACAACCGGGTGCCTACTCCTATCAGTTCCATGGTGATCCACGCGCCACATTCGCCCAGTTCTTTGGCTCGCAGAATATCTTTGGAGCGTCAGATCCGTTTGGCGCTTTCTTTGGCGGTGGTGGTGGCGGCAACGGTGATGGCACCGAACAAATCTTCATGAATATTGGCGGCGATGAGATGTTTGCTGGCGGCGGTTTTGGCGGCAATCCCATGGGCGCCTTCCGTTCACAATCATTCAATGCACAGGTGCCCAGCCGGAAGCGTCAGCAACAGGATCCACCGATCGAGCATGATTTGTATGTAACGCTGGAGGAGGTCGACAGAGGCTGCACAAAGAAGATGAAAATCTCACGCATGTCAATGACAACGGGCACAGCGCGCAAAGAGGAAAAGGTGCTAAGCATCACTGTTAAGCCCGGTTGGAAGGCCGGCACCAAGATCACATTCCCCAACGAAGGCGACCAGGCTCCGCAAAAGCTGCCGGCAGACATCATCTTCATCATACGCGACAAGCCGCACTCGCAATTCAAGCGCGAGGGCAGCGACTTGCGCTACAATGCCCAGATCAGTCTCAAGCAAGCGCTGTTGGGCACCTCAGTGACGGTGCCAACGCTGCAGGGCGAACGCATACAAGTCAATACGCAAGGCGAAGTCATAAAACCCAACACAGTGAAGCGCTTCAGTGGGCGTGGACTGCCCTTCCCCAAGGAGCCGTCGCGACGTGGCGATCTGATCGTCGCCTTCGACATCAGATTTCCGGATAAGATTCCACACAGCTTAAGAACAGTGCTAGCGGATTCGCTGCCAAACTAAATGTGATGGTCGACCCGGTTGTCCTGTACAATGTTTAGCTTTGTATTTTATCATAAAATCTGTAAAGTATGTTTTTAGTTTAAGTTTCTAATTAAGTTTACCCTTAATATATAATTTCCTAATGTATAGGACGCAAAATTAATTTTTCTGTGTAGGCTTGAAAAATTATGTTACCTTGTCAAGCGTGTGTTTAGGAATTCGATGCTAATGTTGATAAATGCAAAACCTTAGAATTGAATTTTCGCGATAAGATAAAAAACAATATACAAAACACTGAATACAACTACACACACATACATGTAGTATGTACGAGATAGCTGAAAGTGTTTTGTGCTGGAGACTGATCGGTTACTGAATTATATATATATTTTTTATTATATTCTAAACAATAAACCAAAGTAATTAATGATATTGCAAATTGTTAAAATATATTCACTTCGTTACTGCTGTAAAGCATATGTATCCCCGGACCAATCCAACAACTCGGCTCCCACAAGACACTGCAGGACTTCCGTACTCTAATACACGCGGCTATTATATTGTAAGAAAGATCACACCTACATTATATGAAAGCAATAGAAGTAGTACGTTTTAGTACCATAATTATATATTTACGTGAAAAAAGTATTTAATAAACTAATTCAAAGCAAACAACCCTTTTGCCGTACTTTACTTGATTTGGGATCGGGTTACAGGAACTTGCTGAAAAGGGATTCTACCAGAAAGTCAACCCAA
Source organism: Drosophila planitibia (assembly GCA_035043785.1). NCBI lineage: Eukaryota > Metazoa > Arthropoda > Insecta > Diptera > Drosophilidae > Drosophila > Drosophila planitibia. The sequence goes on from JAWNMS010000023.1 coordinate 1,732,447, forward strand.
TTAAAAACAGATTTTATTGATTTTTTTTAATTTCACATTTCATTTTGTTTTTATTTTTGTTCACTTCAAAGGGATTTTTGTAATTTATTCATTTTCACATATTTTCACTTTCCTTACTTTGAGTGTTAATTTGCATTTGCAATTGTATAATAATGTTTTTTTTTTCTTCTTTGTGTATTTTTTTCTTGTATATTTTTTCATCGTTTCAAAAATTATTAACATCGATTGCATGTTGTTGTTGCAGCTGTTAATTATCATAATAAAAATGGAATTCTTTAATGCTTGTTCATTTTGTTCGTTATAACTAGAATTGTTTCTGTTTAACTTGTTGTTACTATTGTGTGTTACAAATGGTACATTATTATTTGAATTTCGATTTCATAAATTTGCTTATGCTTGTGTGTTCTGTTTGTTGTTGTTGACTTATAACTGTAATACATTTACCAACTTTTACTGTTCATTGCTGCTTCTGCTTCTCTTTCCAAAGTAAACGTGATAAAAAAAAAAAATAATGAAGAGACTAACAATTGTATTAACAAATTAAATATCCATTAACAATTTGTTAAACGTGATACGCGCACCTTTTTCTGAGGCAGAGAGAAGCGGCCTGAACTAAACTAGGTAAATAAGTACATGTGTTTTTTATACATGGTATAATAATAATACATATATTAATATATACATCAATTAATATATGTATATTTTTAAAATGCATTAAAAATAGTCAAATGTGTACAAAAAGTTCATACTATTTCGAATGATTTATATTCTTAACCATCTTTAAATGAGCTTAATAATTTAACTATTTCATTGACTAAAGTTTCCGGCAACAATTACTCCTGACTGCGCTTCGCTTTGGTTTATTTATTGTTATTATTATTTGTATTGTTTTTTTATTTTTTATTTTTTATCCTCAAACTTATATAAACAGTAAAAATTATGTTAAAATGTTGTGATTTGGTTTTTTCTTTGCTTTTTGTTTGATTAACATTCATTCATTTATCAATTAGACTGTTGTATACTTTTTAGAATTTCTGTTGACTCGATTCTTGCATTTTGCTTGTTATTACTGTCTGTTTTAATTAAAGTTTACATTGTATATTATTTAATTCAATTTGATTGGAAACCTAAAAATGTTTTGATTATGTTTCGATTTTTGCTACTTGTGTGTTTTCAATGAGATTGAGAAATGAATACATGATACGAGTACTGTTTCTCGTACACTGAACACAAAACCTATTCGCAAATGCCAGTACAGTGTACGCCTGGTAAATGAGCTGGTTAGTGCATTGATTAAATCATTCAGCAATTGGGTGAGTTCTTTTTCCTGATTTGAATAACTTCCAAGCTGCATTCACAACCAATATAATTATTATTTTAATCTTCTTGTAGAACTTTACGGAAAACTTCTTGTCTTGTTTCCATTTTGAAAACCCATTTTGAGAAACAAACAAATTATACAAAAAATAATCAAAATTTGTGCTCAATATTTGGTTTTATTTTCTTGTTTGTCATCTATGGAATTTAGCTATGCATGTAATTTGTTTGCTTCGTGTTTCTTATTTTGTTTTTCATATTTTGTAAGTGTTTGAGTGAAGATCTTAATTATTATATTATTGTAATTAAGCTAGAAGAGTGTTTCATTATCTTTTCTTTTTGTTTTCTCTTGTTGTTGGGTGTATGTAGTGTTGTTGCTCACGCTTATATATTTATATACTTTTTTTGTTTAGTTTATTTAAATGTTTGCCCGCGTTTAACATGTTAGGTTTTGCTGTATTTGGCGCTGAATTCTGCAATTAACCGTTGTTATCTTGGATTTGTAATCCCAAACTCATTTATATTTAGTGTGTTTATAAATATGTGTTTGTTTAAGTGTATGGAATTCTTTTTTGTTAGTTAGTATTACTTGTTAGTTTACCATTTAACATTTTGACTAAATTTTTGCTATTTTGTTTTTTAAATGTGTGTGTTTTTTAAATGTATTTTATGTGGTATCTGTATGGTATTTTCTTATTCGGTTTTTTTCAGTGTACTTCCTACAAACTAAACACTTTGCATTGCAGCTTTAATTTAATTCGAGTGTGTGTGTTGATTTGCTGTTCGTGTTGCTTACTGTCTAAAGATTTCTTTCTTATTTATGTTTGTATCTTTTTTTTTATTTTTTATTTTAGAACGTTTGTTTAAAGTTGCATTTTTTAATATATTTGGTTTTTGGGTTTCACTTGCGATTTTTTATTTATTTTTAAATTCACTAATCCTAAATACAATCAATGTTTCAATTTGTTCACGTTTTCTCCTCAATAAATGTATTTAAATCGAAATTTGTTTTCAAGTCTTTTTCAGCGACAAATGCATTTGAATTTGTTCACATATTTTTGTTTTGTTTTCTTTAATTCTTATTAAATTTTTTCAAAATCCTTTGCTTTAATTATACGTTTATTATATGTTTTGCACATTAAATACAATCGATAATATAAATCAAAGTCTTGTTTTAAAAAAGATGTGCATGTTACCATCTTTTTGCTCTCATTAAAAACGTAAACAAAAAACAACAAACGTTTTTTCTCCTTCATTCGATGTTTTTGTGATGCTTAAAAACAATTCGAAACTATTCACTTTTTCGAAAGCAACATTAACATTTTGACACCTTGTTTCAGTATTAATTAATTAATTAATTAATTAATAATAAATAAAGTTGTATTTATTTCTTTTATTATTTTTTGGATTTGCTGTAAGTTGCTTGATTCAGGAAGGGGGAAAAAGTGTTAGTTCGTATTGTTTCTGTGTTGTGTTCTTCGATTGAACTGCTGTCGTTTCATACAACACTTGATTAGTTAAAATTTAACAAAAGAAATTAGTTAGAGTTCTTATGTTTGCTTAGCTTCATACTAAATGTATTGTTTTGCTTTTTCTGATTTAATTTTTCACATCGTCTTTGCGGGTTGTTGACTGTGGATCTGTGCCTAAATTTATCATGTCTCGTGGTTTCCACACCGGGGACCCTACAATTAAATGAAAGAAAAGAAAAGATACAATGGAAACCATATATGAAAAAATATGAAATTTTTCGTATTCTCGTTTTTTTTCGTTTTTGGCGGTCAAACAAGAATCTAAAATTTAATTTGTAGTTTTAGTAGTATATAAAGAGAAGTAGAGATAAGTTCTCCAGTTTGTGGTAATAAACAATTGGTTGTATAGTTTGTTTTCGTTAATCAAGTGGTAGCCAATGGTAGTGTTCAAAATTCATATTATTTATTTCAAAACATGCAAGCAACCCGTTCAAAGTACTTGACAAAACTCAATTACTTTCAACGTTTTCATCTTAAACAAAATGTAAGCAAAACTAATTATTGTTTTATTTTTTGTTTGTTTTATTTAAATGTTTAATGAGCACTACTTTTAAGCTGCTTTTGCTACTTAAGAAGAGGATCGTAGGTGGGTGAAGAAGGTTTGGGGGATTGGAATTCAACAGCTAGGCTAAAACAACTAAGTAAGAATTTGTATAAAGTTAAGTTTTTGATATTTGTTGAGGGATTAGAGCAGTGTGGGATAAAGTTTAAGTACTGTTGGGTTAAAATGTTGACATCGCTTGGTTTTTCATAATATTTGCTTTCTTTTCATTTCATTGTTAAGTTGTATTAAAATATTGGACAAATGTTCGAATTTCATAAAACAGTTTTGCATTTTATGCCAACATTTTTCGTAAGTTTCGTGTTTAGGTCAAATGAAATGGAAATTAAAATAAATGTCAAATTTTTGATTAATCTTTTCAAAGATTGGTGATAAATGTTTTACAATACTAAAGTGCAGCTCCAATTTGCCAGTTAACTTGATACTTGGATATGCGTGTGTGCGCACATTAATTTCAATAAAAAAAATGTTCAGCTTGTTTCGGAAAATAGTTTTGGAAAAGAAGAAAAGTTTTGTCGTTGGAAAATTTTAGCGTGATTAAAAACGATGAGAATTTTGTGCTATTTGAGGTATGAGGTACAGAAAAATGCAATGCAAAAACGTTGTACGAATAGCGAAATTAAATTTATTTGGTTTTTTTTTTTTCGAAAAATTGTTAAACATATCGAATTAATTGAAAGAGAGGGAAATGTTTTGATGGACTTGTTACTTGATTTCATTATTTGGTTGGTTGTGGGGGCACGTGTGTGTAACCATAAGACATTTATATAAATATTTCGATTATATTTGCATATTATAAATTGCTGTTTTTATCATTGGCACTAAATTACCATAATCATAATCATAGCATTTAAAACATTACGTTATTTTTGGCACAGTTGTTTCATTTGTTGTTTGTTGTTGTTGTTGTTGTTGTTTGTATGTAGTTAGTTAAGAAAATGCAAAACGGATTATGTTGAAATGACGAAAGTGGTTAAGAGAAAACTTGCAAAATCGTCAAAAGCGCACCAAAAATTCTATTTCATTGAATTTATTGTTTATTAATATTAATTAATCAAGCGATGCCAACTAATTATACTTAGGATTTGTTGTTGTTGGTTGTTCTTTGGTTGTTGTTTTAAGCTATCAAGTATTTGCAACAGATACAACAGATATGCACTGTACGACTGGGAATGTTGTTGTATGTATCGCCTACAGAGCTTAAGCATGTATTATATCCTTATAAATAGAGACATATTTCATATTTCTGCATTTTAGAAATTACGTTATAAGGAATTCTGATACGGTGTTCGCATTGTTTTAAGCTGTATGCGTGTTTTTTGTTTTTGATTATTTTTATTTATCTTCAAGATAATTTGTAATAACAAAATTAAATATCACCCGTTTAATTGTTTAATCGCTAATTCAATATATAATTTATAATTTATTTCTAAACGCACCTAAGTTACAAAAAGGAAAATACGCACTTACCTGCTAAAATGTGACTAAATAAATTTAAATTTGCCAAGTTCATAACTAATTGTGTTGGGCGCCTAAACATACGATACAATACAGATACAGCACAAACTCTGGGTTCACTAACTGTCCTTATGTGTGGTGTGTCAATGGTGGAGGGAGTCAAGGCAGGGTGAGGTCTCATAGATTACTGTCATTTTGTCGCTGTCCAAAGAGCTCATTGACATTAATTTGAATTGTTGTTTAATTAGCGTTTCTCTTTGTTTACTTTTCAATATTCGTTATTTAAATTTTATGAGCTTAATTATCATTTTATTTGCCGTCGCATTTGATTTTTGTTTCTGTTAATGTTTGTGATTTTTACTGTGTTGATTATTTGGTTTGATTATTTATTTAGTGGTACATTTATAGAAAATGCATTTTGCACATGCATTAATGACATTTTGTAGAATTTTCCTTTATTTTTGTTTGAATAAAGTTTATAGGCATTTACGAGCTTGTTGAGCTTTGTTTAGAATTTATTTTATTATTTTTATTTATTTGTAGTGTATTTGCTTGTAGTTTTTATTTTATTTTATTTTTATGTATATTTATGTTTTGTATATAGTTAGCATATTTCAGTATTTTGTCGTTTGTCCTATAACTTGTATGTTGTATATATTTTGATTTCTTTTTCTTTGCAATTTGAATGTACTTTTGATTTTACTGCTGTGAAGCCCAGTGTAAACTGTAAACATTTGTTTTTATATTGTAGATATCTTAAGAATTATTTTGACTATTTTGCATTTAGCATGAACAACCTGACATTTGATCTTTAAGTCCGTCTTGGGTCTCTATATGTACTAATTATATGCCTGCAGTTACTAGACACCCAAACTTAGCCTAATTATGTAAGTTGGTTTGTTTGTTTGTTTTTTGTTCTTGTTGTATATGTGTATGTGAGCGAGGCAAGCGGAAATCAGTAGTCAAAGGAAAACTCTTGAAATTCATGAGTGAGTCTGTGGAAATTGGGAATTGTTTGCACTTGCCTGCCTTTTGTTGTTTAGTGTAGAATTTATGTATATAGCCGCATATATACGTAACTCTAGGTATAATCCTTTAATATAATATGCCTATATGCAATTTGTTGTATGTATTTAATACTGAACATTGAGGTACGACTTACGATTATCATTCTTCAATACATTTATTTGCATTTGATTTTATTGTATTTGTTAAATTTGTTAAAGTTCACAAATGATAAAATGAACTAAGTATAATATGATTTGCATTTGCTGATTATTCTGATAAATTAAAAAATTTCAAATAAAGATTAAAAAATTATTTGTCACAACACGCACAAATATATTTTTTGACATTTATTCTAACTAACTATGTAAATATTCATCGTATTTAATGCTTTCTTCCCTTTTCGGTTTTAGGTAGTATGTATAATGTTAACCTATAGAATGTTGCCAACCCGCATTTTTCACTTTGACTTATAACTAAAAAATACACACCCGAGTATAGTATATTTTCCCCCGGAGGCAGCTGCAATCATTTTTCATCTTTTGCAGGCCATGTAATTAAAAACTTTTCCTTACGATTCCGGAAATGCCAGTGACACAGTTTGCGCAGCTAATAGTTGCTACATCTGACATTACCTACAACTTTTAACCCATTTATGTATGTAAGTACCCTTCCTTTTTTAGTTTTTGTTTTGGTTGTTGTTGTTGGTTTTTGAGTGTGTGTATATGTGTGTGTGTGGTTGTTAGTATGCATGCATGTCTCTTAGTTTACTTGAGTGCGAGTATGAATTTCAACTTTAGTTTTTCGTCGTAATTACGCAACTTGAGCGTTGTGTGCAACGCGGCGTATGCGTCATCTGTGTATACGTATTTTTGTGTAAATCATAGCCTTAAAACTATGCACCTAAATTGGTTATACAACTCCCTATTTTCCCTCATTCTTCTCTCCCTCTCTCTCACTCTCTCTCGCTCTTTGTCTCTCTTTCTATCTATGTTTGTCTCGGTGTACAACTAAAATAATTAATTTGAAATGTGACACACACACACTTAAAATTGCAGCTGTAGCATCTTAGCGCAACCCAGAAAAAAAATGTCTAAGGATTTTATTGGCTGTTCATAAGGACTATGTGAAGAGCTTGCTGACTTAATCTAACACTTAAACTTTTCTGTGCTGTTTGTGTGTGTGTGTGTGTGTGTAAGTATTTGTTTTCAATCCCTTATGTTCAAGTTTTGATTAATATTTTCTTTATATAGTTTGCATCTTGAAGTTTACGTATATGTTTAGTATTTGTTGTAGAGCTGAGTGGTATTTTCTTTTGTAAATTTATTTTTTTTATTTTTATTTTTTTGTAAAATTAGTTTTTGAGGCATTTCGGGTTACTGTTGTTGTTATCTTTTATGTTATCTTTGGTTGCGTTGTTGCTAAAACTATTCGAAGTTTTAGTTCAACTGTCTCATAAAATCCCTGTTTATGTGTCTCGAACTCTCTCTTCCTCATTCTCCTCCTATCTCTGTCTCTCTCACTATTGTTTCTCCTTTTTTAGACGTGTATCTCGAAATAATCATGGCAATCGACACAGCCGCCAATTTGATCGCTGCTCATGTCCTGCATGTAGGCAATGCCGGAACCACCAGCTGTTGGCTGTGTACTAATCACCATATTTGTTGGCATGCCACGTGGCGTCTTCTTCCGCGTGCGACTTTGCCGCACGCGGGACTTATGCTAGGAGGGTCGCTTCTGATACAAACAATCAATGCATGTGGTATATTCTGGTGCCGACGAACTCATCTGATAAGCGGCCTGCTCATGGGGGCAGCTGGGAGGCGGCTGTTGTGGCAGCGGTGCATCATAGCCCATCATTTCCATTTCCTGCATATAGTTAATCATCGGCATATATTGCTGTGGAGCCTGCCGTGGCAATGCATCGTAAATGGGCTGCGAGAACGTGTTTTCCGCAGACTGCGATCGAAGCGGTCCAGAGCTGTATACCACATAGCTGGGACGTTCCGGTGAAACGCCATATGCGCGACACGAGCTGCTCGTCGTTGTGCTCTCTCGCGAAGTGGAGCGCTCCAGTGATTTGCTCAGCCGGCTGCGATTGTTAGCAGAGCTGGTGAAACGGCTGGTGGTCGGAGCGGCAGCGACATAGTGATCACTACAGGTCTGATTGTCATAGACCGGATAATACTGATATGGCTCCTGGGCGTTCCCTTTGTTGATGTTGCCCGTCTCAAAGCTGCCATGGGCGGACATGCTGCGCTTGCGGGAAGCATACGGCACATCTAAATTGTGATCGGAGCCGCCATGGCTATCGAAGCTGCTGCGCGGCGAATGTCGATGGCAAATGCTCGCCCGATCTGGCGACAAGTGATCCACGCTGCCTCTAGGCGAGATGCGTGGCGATAAGTTTGTCTCACAGACATGTGAGGGGCCACCCTTCTTGAGGCAGCTACGATCAGGACTCTTCGATTTGGCCGGACTAGCCGGTGGCTTCAATATGCCCGACGCTGGAGTTGTATGCTTCAGAATGCCGCCACCCTCGGAGCTGCGACGTGGACTCGGCGTACGCCTGCCACCCGAAAGCCTATCCTGTGAGTTGTCGCGACTAGAGCAGATGCTCAAACGTTTGCCCTGCTCGCTGATGCTCTGCCGCGGCGACTTGATCTTAATGATACGCACCGGAGAGCTACCCTGAGATTTGCAACGATCCGGCGAAATGTAAATGCTCTGACGGCTTCTCGATCCGCTCTTTGGCTTGCTGCCCATTGTCGAGCCTGTGGGCCGCTCAGGGGACTTGGTCTTGAACACCTTGTCTACCTTCTTATCGATGACAACGATGTGCGAGGCCAACGAGCTAGTAGGTTCATCCTCTGTCTCATCACCCGATCGCTCCGACGGTCCGGTTGTATTCCCAGTGCTATCGGATTCGGTTGTGGGTCGCGACGATGGCGACTCAATGTCCACGGTGACGATAACCATCTGTTGTGTATTCTCCACAACTGTTTGTGGCTCTGGCGAAAGACTCGAATCATTTTGCTGTTGATCGGCTGCCTCATCATCACAAATATCCGAGGGATCGAAGGCCTTCTCGCGCAGACTGGCCATATAGGCGACAATGTCGCAGGTACCCGCTGCAAGATGCTCCTGCTCCAGCTCGCACAGATGCTTGTCCATGTAACGAGCCGATGCATCCGTTGTAGTCATTGCGTTGGAGTCGCGATCGCGTTTTCTTTGTTGCCCCGAATGCTGATGCACTACAGCAACCTGCTGCGAGGCCGCCAAGCGTTCTGATTCGCTCTCAAAGATCTCAATTACCTCGATTTCCTGTTTGGGTGACTGACGTGGCGACTGTCGCGGGGACAAGCGTCTCTGAGTTTGGGTCAGTGTCTGGTTTTGGTTTTGGGTCTGGGTCTGAGTCAGATTTGTATCGTTATTGGCAAACAAGCTACCACTACTGCCTAGACTTAGATTAAACGTGGCTGCCACGTGTGCGGCATGCGCCTCAGATTCCGATTCGAGCTCGGATTCGCTGGCAACTACGTCTAGGCTGCTCTTACCTAGATCCTTCATCAGCACCGGCTGATAGCTGGCCGGCGGATGCGATGATTGTATCAAGCGCGCTTGGCTGCCAGTGCTGCCCACCGAAAGCGTCGATGTTGTGCTACATGATAGAAATTAATAAAAATATAGAAAGAGCAATAAATCGAGCAATAAGCGAGGCGTTACTAGAAAGTTGTATAAATAACTACGACTGTATTATGTTGTCAATGTAAGCGCTAAGCTGCTTTCAATAAGATTATAATTCGTCAGTTATCACGAGTCCCAATGTCATAACTCAGTAAAAAATGATCCGATTTTCAAGAGCTAAGGCTTCTTAATCATGATTCGATCTACAGATCAACACTATATTTAAATTTTAATACGCGATCTTTTATCAAAAATAGTCTCGAAATGTTGACACAAACCCATAACTTTGTCAAAAATACTCAGATTTTAAAAACCCAGGGCTTTTTAATCGTGCATTTAAAGTTACAAATTCTTAGTTCAAATTCATGTTAAATGATGACCTGAAAGAGTCCTGTCGCGACTGGTAATACATTTCCAAGCCTAACTATGTCAAATGTGATTCGATTTTCAATAACCAGGGATTCTTAATTATGGTTTTGACCTCTAGATTTGTACTACACCTGAACATAATACGTTAAATTGTTACTCGGTGTGCTTTGTGAGATTTGGGACTTACCTGAGCGTCAGGTGATTGGGCGTGCGGCCCAGGGTGGCCTTGGGCCTGATTGTGCCCTGCTGTGAGTCTTCTTCGCCCTCAGATTTGGTGCCCGGATCAATGCGTTCAATGTCGCTGCTGTGATGATGCAAATGCGGCTGCCTAATGGGAGGCGGCGGCGGCTCACGTGGATGTGGATGTGGATGCGGCGCCACCGATTGTTGCTGCAACTGTTGCTGTTGTTGTTGCTGCTGCTGTTGCTGCGGATCTATGGAGGAGTAAATGATTTCTTTATGGCATGAAACGATGCAATGATAATTTTGGTTTAGTTTTGGCAAGTGATTTATAGCTGCTACGGCTTCTCGTCTTAACTTACCTGTAACATCACCGAGCGTCTTGCTGCGACTGCGAAAGCCGCCCGGTTGCTGCTGCTGCTGCTGTTGTTGTTGTTGCTGCTGCAGCTGTTGTGTGTGTGCCGCATAGTGGACCACTCCCACGCTGGGCGGCAGATCATCGCCCTCCTGACTGCCCGACAGATTGTCGTAGTCAATGTTTCCAGCCGAGTGGCGTTGTGATCCCGACTTCTTCTTTGGCTTGCCCAGCGTATGCGAACCATGAGCAATGGTGATCTGAGTAAATGAAACAATTGTTTAGTTGCTGACTGGGATTAGGATTAGTTGTTAGCTAACCTGCTGCTTGGGCCGCTCCAGCGTTTGTGAGTTGCCTGCATATCCACCCATTTGAGAGGATAGACCCGAAACGGAACCAGAGCTGCCGCCAAAGTTCTTCATCGGAATTGACATATTCCGTACGCTCTCTCGTATTATCTGCCGGATGGTCTTGAGGAATGCATTGCGAAAATCGGCGGTGCTATTGGACAGCACATAAACCTTCTCGGGACGTCGTTGCAGTTGCGAACGCAAGTGAATCAGCTCCCAGAGAAAATGCGAATCCATATCCTTGGCCGAGCTGGCACGCACCTGAACCTCGGTGACGGGTATTAATACCTGATAACGTATAATTTCCACCTCATTCGGTGCATTCTTGCTCGAAACGCCCTAAACGTATGCGGTTGTAGATGAAAAGTGATTTGCAGTTGCTTCTTTACTTTACTTACCATTAGCTTTTTCTTTTGACGCAAGCGCTCCTTGCAAAGGAACACAACGGCCGATTTGAATACAAAGCACATGGCATGTAGCTCGAGGCCCTTCTTGATCTTGCCCAGAAAATCGGAAATGTTCAGCCACTCGACGCCGCCATAGTAGAGCAGATCGCCTGGGAATGCGCAGCATTGCGGGGGAGGGGGAGCATTTGGAGCATTTGCATTGGCATTGGCATTTGAAGCTTGTGTTGCTATTGAATGCGTTTGCTGTAACCCACCTGGACTCAAATCAATTGGCTGCTTGCATGACTTCTGATGCTGTCTGAATAGATGATCAAATATCGCGCCATATTCCTCATGGATGCGCTGCATTTCATTTATATGCTCCGCTACCTTTTCCATGCCCTTGAGTGCCTCTATGACAGAGAAGGAAAGGATGGATGATAAGTACAAGCTCTCGAAGATACAGGATACAGAAGACAATATTTGCTTACCGCACAGATGCATATGCTCATCGGCGCGCGAATCTGTTAGATTGCGCATTTGCTGAAGGAGCAACGGATATTTGAGTATACGCTGTATGGGCTTGATCAGATACGATTCCAGGGTGCTGCTGTGCTGCTGCTTGGGATTGCGTGATGCAAGGAACTCCTGCAGGGCATGGTTGCCCTCATCTGGAAAATAATTGAGATAATTGCAAAATTGAGACATTTGGCAAATGATTTGATTTCAATGCACGCTTCAATTCCCTTTAATTGTAAAACGTTACGCACGACCGTGGCAAGGCACAGTGGAAGAGGGGTGGTGAATTGTGGCATCGTGTTGCATTCTGTCAGTTACAACGATAAACAGTTACAGGGTTCTGTGTGCGGCAGGTTAGCGATGCCAACAAGAAAATGTCATTAACTTGTTCTTATTGTCAGAAGCTGAGAAGCTTTGATAAAGGCACCGTCAAAGCCTGTCTGCTGCACGGATTTGCGTTTAATGGCCAACCCCCACGTACCACTCTTTTAGCTATGGTAGCGCTATTCGTACTCCTGCTTTTGGCTGCTGGCTGTCTGCTGCTTGTAACGAAGGCACTTAAGTGCACTTCTTGCTATAATTAATTATCCTTTCAACCTTTTGCATAAAATTGCATGCAACAGCCAAGCAGCAGAAACAGCAGCATCAGTTTGAGTGGCTGCCTCAACGTAAAGCTGTAACTTAAGTTGGCACAAGCTGCTTCTGAAGCTACAGCTTCTGCTCCTGCTCCCGCTCCTATTTCTTGTTGCTCCTGGTAGCAGTTTAGCCTGCCATTGATTGCAAATATTGCAACGCTTTACGTGCTTTTGCTAACCGTCAGTTGCCTTGTCATGTAGTTGTTAAACACTTGCCACGCCTCAAATGTCTCTTTTACTTTCTCTCTTTTTTTCCTCGTCCTCATTGCATAATCATATTGTCAAGAAATATGCTGTGTTATTAAGTAAACTTATTTTGGTCAGCCCGCCATTATTTTCAAGCTTATCTCTTTGTTTTCAAACAATTTTAATGAAACTTGGCATTATTGCTATTTTTGCTGCATCTAAGCGTATTGGATTATTAATTGTGATACCAATTAAATGTACATTACTGGTAAACGAATTTGATAATAAGTTTCAATAATCTATCAATCTTATTATAGATAATACAGAAACAGTCCCCCATTTCTAACTGAAAAGCATTTTGCGTAATAAAGATCTGAATAATTTGTATATCAAATTATTTTCTTTTCTTTTAGCTGCTAAAATGAATTTACTTAATGCAATTAAAGTGTTTGTAAGCTGGAAATGTAAGCATAGGTCAAACTCTACACAGTTTAATGATCAACTCATACAGATTACCTAGGTACTTTGCAGATATGCCCTATGTTTAGTAAAGGGTATTTACTATTCCCATTGACAATTATGCCTTTTTGTTTGCTTTACTGTGCAGCTGCGTCTCAGTTGTGTGCAACGCCTGTGTTTGCTCGAGTGTTTTTAAGCTGCCACTAAGTCTAATTTAATTATGACATGCTGTTGCCTAAGCCTGAATCAAAGCCGTCTCAACTCTGGAGTCTCTCTCTAGTTTCTCGTCTCCGGTTTGCTAGTCCCGAGCCACAGCTGCTCGAAAAAGTGGCAACTTTGCTGCCTATTATGCGACTCGTTGCCGGTGGCAACTGCGTGGCATAGTTTTTTTTTTTTTGGCAGCGCCTGCTTGCCTATTTGCCAACTTGCAGGCGTGTCATAATTCTGCAAGTTTAATTAACAAAAGATACTTGACAGTTGCTGCCACGGCATGAATACGAATATGCCACGCCTCCAGCACACCTCCACCCGCTCTGCCTGGAAATTGCGCGCATCTCATATCTTTCGCCACGTCTACACATTTGTGGCTGTAATTATTCATTTAACTTGCAAATCATGTGAGAAGGGGAGAGGCATGGGAAAAGAGAAGCAACCAGCACTGACAACAATTGAAGCGCATAGTTTGCCAATTGTTCGTAACTTGTCGCTTGTTTGACTTTTACAACTTTCTCCAAACTCGCCCGCCATTTCCTCTCCAACAAACTTTAAACTCAAATAGACTTTGACGCTTCACGCTAGATTGCAGTAGTTGAGCTAACACCCGACACACTCACATATACACACACATCTATACATCTATACACACAAATGACTCATAATATATGTATTTATGCATATGGCAAACGCTTTTCTTTTGATTTGTCACACAACACGTCTATAAATTTGACTATGGCTTTAAATTTAAGTTTCCCCATATGCAAATTATTCCCTATGCGACCGAAAAGAATGCAGTGATTTTCTTTTCGTAGAAGCCCACTGGGCGTATGAGTAATCAAATGGTAATCTGTGAAAGGGTTTGATGATTTCTCATATTTTTCAAATTGGAAAGCAGAACTATTGCTGAGAACAAACAATGTCTAAAATTGGACATCAGTTGAGCATTAACATATGAATGAGATTTTACATTTTAAGTGAAAAACAAACCAGTTTTCTTTTTATGGTTATTAAATGTCGAAATCACTTTTAAGCTAGCATTTTGTAATCATTTAAAACAAAAAATGTTATCAGCATATTAGTTGATTCTTAATCAATTTATTTACCACGATTTCCAAATGAATTTTTATGTGTTACTTACTTGGGTGTAAAACCTTTTGGGCCTTGCTGTGGCTGGCACAGAACGACGAGTAGAGCTTGAAGTGATTGACATAATAGAGAAAAGCGGAGCCAATTGCAAACAATACGTTCTGCAAAGACAAGAGGAAGAAGATAAGCACATCAAAACATATTAAATGAATAAGGATTTCTATTGAGCAGCCAAGTCACGCACTTGAACGGCACTGACGCCAAAACTTACCCTAAACTGGCCGCAGTGCTCGAACTTATTGAATTCCGGCTCAAGTTCCAGCGCCTCTTCCAGATTTTGGAGGAACTGGCGCTGGAATGTAACAATCTCATGTATGTTACCAAAGAGCGCATTAATTTCCGCATTCGACAGAAATGTTTCGCGTTTCATGGGTTCCAGATAATGCTCCAGCAGATTATTCAAGTGCTGCACAAGGAAATAATTCAGATATTGTTGGTGTTGTTGTTCAATAAATTCAAATTTGTTGACACATAAAAAATGAAAAATGAGAAAAAGAGAAAAAATACACCAAAATGCATAAATTAAATTAAAAAATCAGTAGCAGACTACCAAAAAAAAAAAAAAAAACAAACCACCCAACTCCCAGTTGAGCTGAACAGAGCTGAGCTGGTGACCGGTTCTCAGTTCTGGACAACTTTTTAGTTTGCCCGACAACAACGAAAAAGAAAAAACGAAGAAGCAAAAAGTAAATAAAAATATGGGCGAAAACTGTAGCATAGCCGCAGGCGCGCGCTTTCATTTGGAACAATACT
This sequence comes from Drosophila planitibia, assembly GCA_035043785.1. Classification (NCBI taxonomy): domain Eukaryota; kingdom Metazoa; phylum Arthropoda; class Insecta; order Diptera; family Drosophilidae; genus Drosophila; species Drosophila planitibia. The sequence continues at coordinate 1,747,562 of JAWNMS010000023.1, forward strand.
TCCGGCCAGCGGATAGAGCGGGGCATCCGCGGTAGTCGCTGGCGGGAGGAAGGCTGGGCGGTGCGGGGGTTACAAGCAGAGATAAGGCTCGCCAACGTTGCCGCAGCGGCGCGGCGCTTTACATAATTTCTAAATTATAATAATTATTTGTATGCTTCCTGGCCAACTCGGGCGATTGCTCGACTGATGCGACTGTGGCTTAAAGCCAGAAAAAAAAACAGAGCCGCATGGTTGAGGGATTAAAATTTGCATTTTTAATTGCAAGCCAGGACTAATGAATGGAATGTGTAATGACTGCCAGGCAAGGCCAACCTGGCGAATAGTTTTCTCCAGATTGCGAATGCCTAAATACCCTTGTAGACATAGTTATTTGATCTGGCTATAGGTATTATAAATTGTGTTTTTATATATTTTATATATAACATCTTCATATTTGACTTGAAGACTAAGTACAGATCATCTAACAGAAAGAAAAACGTTGCAATGCTTGTAACAAAGTGGAAAATACCCTATGTAAAGGGTACACAACAATGGATGGCCAAGTGATTTAATATATATACGTATATATAGTTATGGGTAAAACTCACCTTAACGTATGTTCGCTCCGTGTCCACCAGTTCCATGATGACTTTGCGTAGTTTCTCGGCGTCGGTCAGCTGGCGCGACGGCGTCAGCGCTGTGGTCGAGACCGATGATGTGACTGAACCCGTGGGGCTCGATTTGCGCGTTTCCTGAGGTGAACGACAAAATCCGGTAACCTTAACAGGTCATGGTTCGTTTGGGTTGGTTGGTTGGTAGATTGTGTTATGTTGTTGTGTTTGTTGTTGTTGTAGTTGTTGTTGCATGACGAGGATCGTGAAACGAAACAAACGAAACGAAAACGAGCGAAGCGACCACAAAAAGAGACACCAAAAATAAATGACAATAAACAAAAATGAAGTTAGCATGACAGAGATAGATAGACAGCGATAGTTAGAAAGTGGGTGGGGGGTGGGGGAGATTGGGGGTCGAGTTGTGGCAAGGGGTTGGGTGGTGGTGCCTTTGGACTGGGTCAAACTGTTTGGCATGGGTCGCGCTCTGCTGGGTGGTTGGCTGACTGACTGAGTGGTTGGTGGTTGGGTGGTTTTTACTGTGCAACTCGCGGCAGCCACTTCAAACAGACAGACACATAAACGTGTAGCCCCAGCGACGACGACGACGACGCCGACAACGACGACGTCAGCTGCGGTTCTAAATGACTGTCACGTCCTTGTCGTAAGTCCAAGTTGGGGGCGTCGTTTTACCGTGTTGTTGTTCTTGTGTTTTGTCCTCGCCAATGTTGTTGCTTATGCTGTTGGTGTTGCTGTTTGTGTGCGGTTACAAGCACATTTGGCACTGACAGTTGACGCTTGACGGTTGACATAGAGGGTGTGTGCATACACCTACACTATTCAAACACACACACAGAGCTTACCACACAACCGCATTTTGCATAAAGTGTAGAGGTGCGCAAATCTTCAGCCTTCTTATGTCACTTGCACAGTGGCTTTAGCTCTCTGTCTCTCTCTCCCTCTCTCTCTCTCTCTCTTCTTTCTTTCACACACTCTTTGTTTAGGTTTTGTTTTTAACTTCATGTTATTATTCTTAACTGGCAGTTTTTATTTTGGTTTTTTCGTGTTGCTGCTAGCAGAAAGTGTTAAATGGCGCGTTGACCGGAAGTAAAATAAATTGACTTGGCCACGCCCAATCTTGCTGACAAAATATTGAACGAATTTGCATTGTAAATACCTAAACAAATATTTTTATGCGCCCCAAACTGGGTTTCTGTGTGTCTCGGTGTGTATTTGAGTGCTGTGCAATTTGCAAAAGGTCAGAGTTTAAATCAACAGAGCGGCAAACTGTAAACAGCAAACAGACAGAGACAGATATAGAGAGATTGAGAGATGGTGCATAAGCCTTCCACTGTGCCTGACAGCGTTAAGAATGCCTTGGGCTTGGAAGACGCAGCCATCGATTGATGGTGTCAACGTGATTAAAGTCAACGGCTTAAGCTGGACTCGGTTTTCAACTTTAAGATACCTGATATTACAACTCAATGAGAATTCAAAAATGGAACAAGCTAAAAAAAGCTGAGAGCCATAATTGACAATACAAATGCAAATTTATATTTAACATAACTTGAGATCCATTTTTGCTCTGTTACTTAGAAGTTCATGTTATATATATATTCCTCAATATATGGAAACGTAAATTTCAATTGCAAATTACAATTTTTTTAGCTAGCATCTTTTGTTGGCAACATCATTAATCAAATAAAAGTATGTTGCAAGTGCTGTCAGAGCACAAAATAATCAGCCTGAAGCTGCAAACGAACTTTAAGTGTAAATTATTTTATAGCTTCGCCAGACTAGAAATTGAGCAAAATACACACCGAATGATGTATATAGCTGTATTAACAGCCTGAAGCTACAATGTACATGTACTGTAGTTCCAAATTATCTTCATCTTCTTTAGCAGCAAACAAAGTGCAGCTAATTTAAAGCAGCCTTGCAGACTGCCGATATATTGCTAAAGATTATTCTCTCAAATATGTGTGTAGAAATATTCCCTGATGCACATTTTTCGTGACTGATAGTTTTGTCACGTTTTCATCTCTACACACACACACACACACAACCACATGCACATAAGCACAGCTGAAGACTTTGCCACGTAGTTGCAACAACAACAACAATCTCATAAAATTTCAGTTGTCATTGTTCGTGCAACATTCAGATGTATTGTACTTGTAGTTGCTGTGGCCGTTGTTGTTCGCTGGCATTGTGAAAGACATTTCACTTTTATGCAGTTGCACTTTGTGTGTATTATTATTTCGTTCGTTTCGTTACTTGTTCTTTCTCTCTGGTGTAGTTTGTTCTTTGGCGCTGCTACTATTGCTGTGCAGCTTGTTCTTGTCTACTTTTAACTGTTTTATTGTTCTGCATTTCTTTCAGTTGCAACGTCGTCGACGGCTGCACCGCTGATTTGCATAAGCGGCGGCATCAGTGGCAACAACGGCGGGGGCAGCAGCGACCCAAAACTAACAAAGAGTATGGCATATAGGGGGCAGGAGTGTTCGGTTGGGTGGTCGGTGTGGGTTTTAGTGCCAGGTGAGCGGCTGAGGCGGCTTATGGGCCAGCTGCTGAGTGCCAACATTGTTGTTGCAGCAGCTCTCATTGTTTGTTGTTGTTGCTTTTGCTGCTGCTGCTGCTGGCGTCATGCCCCAAAGATGAAAAATTTGAAAATTTCTTGAAATTCTTTCTTGCTGCTGTGCGAAATGTCAACTTGAATTAAAAGGATTCTTATGTAACGCCCTGACTCTCCAGTTGCTGTCTCGCCTAGCAGTTGCATGTTGTGTTTTTCTCTGTGTGTGTGTGTGTGTGTGAGTGTGTGTGTGTGCTCGGCCTCAGTGTGTTTGTGTGTCACAGTGTTCAAGTATCATTAAATGAAGTGGGTTTCTGCCAGTTTCGAGCACACTTGGGTAAAGCATATCCAGAAACAAAGTGCATTCTGTGGCGTCTTTGGGTTTCCATCTCTTGTCCCTTGTCTGCTGTCTCCTGTCTCTCTCGCTCTCGCTCTCTCTCATTCTCTCTCTGTCTGTCTGCCCTGTGGTTCATATTTGTTCTGTATATAAATCCTTGATATTTTTATGCCTTTACATTTCTATTTGTGACGTTTATTGTTTGGTGACTTGCAAGCAACAAGACCCAATAGGCCAAATTTGTGAACCCGACATCTTGAGCGGCAACAACTGACAGACAACTGACAGCCACCTAACCTCTGCTAACCAGCCTGCGCCACCCATCCTGCAACCACCATCCACTTTACTAAGCTAACCCACTTGAAGAGGTCTTCTCATAGCTCTGGCAATTTCAATTTGTGCACATTTCAATCAGTAGTGCATATGCCCCAAGACCAAGACCAAATCCAAACCCTAACCTACAACCTCTATGCGTTGCTTGCTCGTGTTTGGCGCTCGTTTTAATAGTTTCCGTTTCCGCTCAGCGAGTTCAAAGCAATTGGAACTGACTTTGCCCGCTGCCAAGTGCTAAGTTCCGGGGTTTTTTTTTTTTTTTTTTTTTTTGGATATCAGGTCTTGGGGCAAGGGTTATAATTTTTTTTTTTGTGTTTTGGGGGGACGGGTTTAACGTGTTTGCGTTTTGTTTTTTCTTGGTCATGTTTATATTATACATATATACACACATTTATATATATGTTGATGTATATTTGGAGAAAGAAAAGCAAGGAGCTGAGGCACTGGGTACTTACTTGCTCCGCGGTCTTCAGCAGATTCTCAATTTCAAAGCTGCTGGTGCGCGATGTTGGCTTGGCCACGCCCAATCCTGAAATGACGCCGCCTGCGCCCACTGCCAATTGCGCCACTGTTGGCTCCACAAATGAGGGCGCCGGCGAGCTTTCCGCCTCCGGTGAGTACAAATCCTTGCCAGTGCCATCTAAAAAGTAGCGAAACAGAGAAAGACAAATAGAGAGAGAGAGAGAGAAAAGAGGTATGAGTTAAAGATAACACGTTAGTTATGTTTATTATTATTAGTTTTTGGCTGGCTCATAATTAGTTGCCAGTTTGCCGTTGGGCCTGCAGTTGTTGTTGGTGTTGCTGGTGTTGCGGGTGTTTTGGTTGTTGTTGCCACAGGACACAGGCAGCGCTTTAAAGTTCGATTAAGCATTTTATTTATGCTCTTACAGCTTGTTTGTTAATTTTAAATTCCATGTTTGCGCAATAAAAAGCAGCAGGAATTTAATACTGGCGGAAATGGCAGCTAAAAAAGGAGAGAAAAATAAAAAACAACAAAAACAAGAGCCCAGCCTACTAGCACAAAGCTGAAAGTAATAACAACAAAAATACTGCTAGCAGCAGCCAAAAAAACAACAGCGCCAGCAACAACAAAAACAGGCTGTAATGATTATTGCTGCGATGTGTTTGCCACAACGTCCACACATAGCATCAGCGCGGAAGGAGCAAGAGATGTGGAATGGGCCACGAGGAGGGACCACACACACACACACACACACACACACACACACACACATATAAAAACACATGTGCAAGCGCGGCAAAGATTTTACCAAAAAGAAAGAAATTTATGGCCCATACACATGGCTTGCATAAATATATAAGCAGCAGTGTATGACTATATACATATGTGGGTATATACACACAGAGTGTGTCTGTATGTGTGTTTGCCAGTTTATGTAGTGGTAGTTTTGGCAGCGCCAGGAAGCGTTTAAGAATCATGTCCTTGCATGTTGCTTCCCTGTTCCTGTCCCATGTCGCATGCAAATTGGTTACAACAAATTTTATGAGCATTTTGGTTCAAATTTGACACCACACAATAGCTATGCATGTATGTGTGTGTGTGTAAGATATTAAAATTGCCGCCTTATAAATTTTAAGTTGTGGTCTTCTTACAAATTGCACGTAGTCCTCCAGACAAAGCTAGACAACAAAAACAAAGACAACAACTACAACTGACTGGGCTAATAACTTATAGACGTTGTAAGTTCGATGTTCTGCCTTCTTTGTTGTTGTTGTTGTGGGTTGTTATTGCTTAAGCGAGCCAGTCGAGAACGTGCCAAGCCAAATTTGTGCATTGCCCATAAACTCTAGAGTTTTAGTGGCTTTACTTAAACTATGATGATGGTTTTTGGGCTAGGGTCCATAAGTTTATGTGAAGCTGTTCTGCAAACGTGATGCTGTTAAAAGTATCAAATGCAATTGGGCCAGGTGAAGATGAGACTTTTCTTTAAGACAGCTATTGATGGCTTATAGAGATTGACCGTAAGCTAAGCAGTTCTTGAATAAGTTATTTGCTGAGACTACAAAGCTATGTTGCCAAATCTTGTATTTTATAGTTGCCATATGAACAAAGTTTCGCAGCAAAAGTTAATACTTGAGATCTATATTATTAACTGCTAGAATAATTAAAGTTAATTTTAACTGATTTTGCACAGACTGGCGGCAGCAATATCCTACAAAGTGAGAGTCTGTGTCTATAACAGCGCAATTATACTCAGCTGCTCTCCAAAATAAGTACGTTAACTTTTACCCAACATTAATTGCAATATAGGGTTACATACAATAATTAAAATTTGTTTCGAGTATGCTACAATGCCAAGCTGCTTGGTCGGTTCTCTTGATCAACTCATGTGTGTGTGTGTGTGTGTGTGTGTGTGTGTGTGTCTGTTGAGTCTTTCGCTTCGCTTCGTGTTCTTCGTCTTCTTCTTCTTGTTCTTTGGCTTGTCTGATTGCAGTGTCCAGCAAATTGTGCATTTAATAAGCCAAAAGTTCTTCAACATCAAGTTGCATGCTCTTGCTGCCCCTCCGCTGCCAAAGTCCTTTTCTCTGTTTAATTGGCAAAGTGAAATGTAATCCAGTACTGGTGCCATTTGGCCCACTCCATCGCTGCTAGGCACCTCTCTCTCTGCCTCCCCACTCTATCATCGGGTCTATCTCTCACTCATGTTGAATGGCATACGCTTTCTGTTCCATTTGCCGCCATATCCATAACCATAACCATATGCCACAAATGTCCGTTCATCACAATGAGTGTGCGTATGTGTGTGCCAAAATGGGGAATATAGTACAAAATACGCAGCACACACACTCACACACACACACACACATACACACCCAATACATATGCCAGTTGCATGCGAGTCGTTTAATTTTTGCTACATTTTTTTTCAACTTTTTTATAGTTTTTTTGTTTGGTTCTTTTTATTGTGTGTGTATTTTACTTTAATTCTTTTTTAGTTTGCTGTGCTTTTTAATTGTTTGCCGCATAAAAATGTTTCATTTTGTGTGGTATAAAAATACACACACGCACACACACATCTGTTGTTCGCATTGTTGTTGTTGTTTTCTGCGTTTGTTGGTTTTTAATTGTTTTGTGTTCTTAGCCACTTCGGCTTTTTGAGTGCAGTGCAGCGTGTGCTTGGGTGGGTGTGTGTGTGTGTGTGTGTGTGTGTGAGTGCAGTTTGTAATCCTGTAATTATGTAGTTGTTACTGAAAAACGAGACGACAGTGTGTGGCAAGCAGGCACAGTGCCACACACAAACACACACACACACACAGTAAACCTCATCTGATGACTGCTCTCTTTCTGTCTCTTTCTCACTGTCGCTCTCTCGGTTAGCACGCTACTTATTGATGTAATTGTTGTGGCTGTTGTTGCATGTTGTATGAAGCACTTGCAACGTGCATTAAACGAAAAATATAAATTACTTTAATGAACTTTACAAATTCGCATGCGCGCCCGGAAATGCGCTTCACATTTCCGCTGCTACACACACACACACACACACACACACACACACACACACACACACAGAATAGAGAGACCGCACCTTAACCACAACAAGAAGAAGAACAACCTACAAACGAGCACAACTGCTGTGATTAGTATGCTTTTGTTGTAGCCGTTGATGAATGTTGTGTTGCGGCTTTTAAAATGTTGAAAAACGCCAAAAATGCCACACATAGAAAACACAGACAATTTTTGGTTTTGGTTTTACAGATATCTTTTTGTTAGCTAAGCCAAAAGTATTTAGAGATTTTGTTTCATTTGGGAGCGGAGGTATATACTTACTCCAACCGGGTGCTGGCACAATCAAACCAGTTATCATCTCCTCACTCATCACTGGAGGATCTGTGGGCGGCGGCGGGCACACCAGGGAATCAATCATATCATCTGTTACACGCATGATACCCACTAGATCTGGCGGCTCGGTACGCGAAGAGCTGCAAAAAAAAGGACAAAAGTTTTAAGCAACTTTTTTTTTGCATAGAAATTAACATAAATTTTATTAGATTTGATTTTTTGACTCGGTTCAGTTTTGGGTTTGCCTGCCTTTTAAAAGCAAACACCTGGCTGACCTTTTTCTATGTCAGTGGCAAAAGATGCGGAAAAATGCTCTCCAACGTGCATAATTTGAATGGGATTTACATTGGGAGCTGGGGGGGTGCTGATTGGTGGTCGGTGGGAATGGGTTACAGTTTGTTGCCTTGCAAACGCTCAGCACAAAAGCCACAGCAGCCATAAAGAGCAGCTAATTAGGCTATCAAAATGCCTGGTCCTGAGCCTGAGCTGGAGCCGGAGACTGCGCCCGTAGCAGGGTCGCAGCAGCCAAACGGAACAAGTGTTCAAACCCTCCAGTTCCCTTGTCCTAGTCTAACCTATGCTGCCCAAACCCGCACTGCGGCTTCAGTTTTGTTGCTTTTGACTTTGGCATGAAAAACGAAATATTGAAAGAATGCAAAATTGTTAGTCGCTGCCAATTTTTCGTACTAAATTTCACATTTTTGATTTGTTGCGAAACAAAGTTTGTTAGTGTGTGTGTGTGTATGTATATTTTTATTTGCTAGCCTCAGCACTTTTTGGCACAGCTATTGGCCAGTTTCATCAAAAACTTGCAAAAGCTACTCGAACGTTGACATTTTTTGTATGTTTTTCATTTTTTTTTGTTTATTTTTTAAAGTTTGATGTGTGCGGTATTAAATATTAAACCAGGTTATGGCTTTAGAATTTTGGGCTTTTACAGTTATATAAAATTGTGCATATGTATGCGAAGCACAAATTGGTATCTTTTGCACAATGTCTACACATAGGTCAGTAACTATTGAGAGTGCTCGAAAGCCATTATTAAATACTCAACAAAGAATGTCTTTATAGAAAAGTCTATTTATTTTGTCGAGTGCGAGAACATAGCAGGAGCTGTCAGAAAAACGTTTAAATATAATGCTGAAAGGGAACTCTCAAAATCAAAAGCTGGGCGAGCATTAAAGGACTATTTGCAGTACATATATATTAAGTGAGCATTATATTGTACGCAGGTATTAAATTTTTGCACTTTAGTTTGTTAAATTTTGTAGGAGAGACATTTTGTACCAAATTTAGTATACACCATGTTTTAAGTTTATTTGAAACGTGCATATTGCTAAAACGAATGTCTTACAAATTAAGTTCTCGATTCCTTATAAGCTAAAAGGTACTTTATGAGAAACTATAAATTAAAACTATAATTGTCATTTTTCGAATGCAACTTTTCACATAATTTCTTTGTGTTCTTTTAAAACAATACTTTAGATGATTTTGAATCACTATAACTCTATAAAAATATTAGAGTTTCTACTGCTGACTGCTTTTCTTTGCTTACAAATGAAATTCTAAAAAAAATCTAAAAATTTAATATGTTAAGTACTCTTCCACTTTGTTAACTTTCCCAAGAGTGAATAGAAAAACCAAATTCCAAATTTTCGTACACATTTCGGATACAAAATTTGGCAAAGGTAAATCACACAGCCTGTCGTTGCATACTGAATTGATAATCTGACGGACTTGCAAACCAATCCGTATGAGTTACTGCGTAATTAATTTACGGACAACGGTAGCGTGGAGTATTGCTATTGTAGCTGATCAACTGAGACACGAAATAGTGATAAATTCTATTGAAAGCCTGTGACTAAAATAGTTAATTAATCTGGGTATCAGCTTAAACAATGCCGTCCCAAATGCAAATACGACAATGGCAGAATGTGTATTTTCAATAGAAATGGCTTTAGGATAATAGGGGGAAGGGAGAGTAACAGCGTTATGCGAGACAGCTACAGCGATTGTTGTTGCTGCAAATGGTTGCACTTAACTGCTGCTAGCAGATGTTTGCGGAACGTGCGAGATAGATAAACAATTGACAGGGAGATGGACAGGCTGGCAGACAGCTTGGATAGGCAGGACTAAAAAGAACTTACCGCATCATCATGCTGAGCGATTGCTCCTCCTGCAACACACTCTCCAAGTACATCATATCTAGATCAGATACAATCGCACCATTGATGACCATTATTTCGTCTCCTTTGATAATGCCTGCAACGAAATGAAAAGAAGAGAAAGAGACAGAAAGAGAGAGAGAGAGAGAGACAGAGAGAAATTCGAGTTAGAAGCAACTTACAGTTTATTATGTTAACTATTGTATAATATACATATGTATAAACTATGTGAACAGACAATGCAGTCCTGTTTTACAGTCCATCAGTTTGGCTAAATGTAATATATGCGCGCACGTTTTGTTATTGTGTTTGCAAGTATTGTGCAAGTATACAGCGGGGCAGTCACATCTTTCGGTAAGATAAGCGCCCATGTCTTTTCGCACAGCGATAAGAACAATAACAACAGCATTGTGGCTATCGCATTGTTCATACGCCACGTTGCCAGTTTTACGTCTAGCAGCTTTGGCCGTTTTCTAGCTCATGCGTCTGTGTGTGAGTGTAAGTCTGTGCGTGTATGTGTGTATGTGTGTGTGTGTGTGTTTTCTACAACATTTATTTCGACCAGGCAGCTTGCTTGTTTGCTGCTTGGCTTCCCTTTTATTTGTGTTGTTGCACGTTATCATTGTTGTTGCAGACTGCATTTGCTTCGCACAGCAACTTCGACGGATATGCATATGTTAGTGTGTGTGTATGTGCGAGTGTGAGTGTGTTGTGGGTTTTTATCTGCCTGACAGTTGTATATTTTATGCAAGACTGTGGCGCACCTTGAAACAGTTGCTAGTAAGCAGCCAGCCAACCAGCCAACCAGCCAGCAGCACCTCATGCACAATTTTTTGCATTTACTACAATTTCAAATGGATTTTTCATTTTTGGTTTTCCTTTTTATTTTATTTTTTCGAAGGATATGCGTTACGTTTGCGTTTACGTTTCGTTACGTTCTGCTGTGGATTACTTGGCTTTAGCTTTGGCAGCATATGCATTAGACAAATATCTACTCGACTTGCAATTTATTTTGTTTATTTTGCGGTTGCTCTTTTTCCATCTCAGTTTTTCCATCTTTCCCTTTTTTCATTTTGTTTATTTTTTTTTTTTTTTTTTGGCTGAGTTGTCAACAGCTTTGTTCTTGGCTTAAGCAAATTGTTATTTCTTGTTTGCCAAATACTTTGCCACGCTTGTTTTTCAACACTCGAGTGTGTGTGGCATGCAACTGTTGTGCACATGCTGCCAACAGCAGTAACTTTAGCAACATCTGCTGCATTTGTGGCCATCATTATTATGGATGACTTTATGGCTGCTCGACTGCCTCTGTTTGTTAACTTGAAAAAGCCAAGCAAACAAGCGCCGAGTCGCAATCGAGAGAGCTGAAAGTTCCTCGTTGCCAGTTGAAATAGTTGCTTAAAGCCAATGTGCATCGATTTAAGACACAATTTGTACACTCATTAAAGTGCTGCCTGTTGGGATTTCAGAAAATTGGGCAGCCACAGCATTTGCATTTATAGTAGCTGCTGAAACTGCTGCATTTGTGGTTTTATTTGTTTTTGTTTGGTGCCCAAATCTGGTAAGCAACTGCCTTGGCCAGCTCATGCCCAGCTTTGTTTTGTGGTTCCATTAAATTGGTCTTTGGCACTTGCTAATAGGCATTCAATTCAATTGTACATATGTCCCTGTGGAGAACTTTAAGTTTCAACATTACATGTGAATTCGATTGCTTAATTTATGCAGAAGCACGACACATGGCTTCCATTGAAATTTCTTTCATGTTGTTACGAATATGCTCATCCTGATATCCTCGAATAATATTCTGATATTGTCCCACAGTCCTCGCTTTTTATTATGTATGCATTTGTAGATCGTAGGAATATGTTATCGATTGTTTATAATTACAATTACAATGCGACAATGCGTATACGTATTGTGCATTCTGATTTATTGTTATGTAACTGGCATTTTTCACAACAGATTTTATCTGACTGTATTTGTAAGTTTCTCAAGTTTTGGCAAACAATTAAACATGAGTTCCTGCTGCCTGCTGCACTTCAAATAATTGTGCTGCCCCAAAGGTAACTTCTAATAATAATTACACTTTGATTACCCAAATTCTCAACTTTCTGTTACATTAATGCACCTGAATTGAAATGCAGTTCAGCGGACAATTAAAAAAAGGGCGAATAGAATGGAAAGTCATTAGCAAATCTGGCACTTACTACAGCACTTTATTTGCTGCTCATTAAATTCAACACCCCTGGCAAAAACTTGTCCAGTGGTATTGTTAACGCAGTTTAAAGCCACAAAAAAAAAAACAACGAAGAAAAACTCATAGCAAATTATAAACTAACCGCCAATGGCAGGGCTAACTTTTAAAGGAGTTGCGAATAGAGGTGTGGGGAATGGGATTGGAATGGAAGGGGATAGCAGTGCACTTCATGTCTCACTTTTTGCTAGCGGTTTTCGTGAGCATTGTTTCATGGACTTTTTGATTCGTTGTCGTCGTCGTCGTCGTCGCCACATTCGCAGTCGACGTGCTTAATGAGGTTTCCGCTGCGAAATTTTCTTTCAGGTTCATCACTTTTGCAAGTGCAGCCATTGCAGTTTCTCATTTCTTTTTTTTTTTTTGTATTTTTGGCTTGCCAACACCTGGCGCAGAGTAGGTGGGTAGATGAGGTAGTTGGCCCACTGTCAACATCAGGCGACATAATTTAAAGCGCTGCTCTAGTAGCATTTCGACTACAAACACTTGACTGCTAGCTGCTCCCTTCAGTCTGCTGCCCCTCCAGGGTGCATGCAAATGCCAACTTAAGTTGATTTTAAGTGATAGAAAAACAACATGACGGGAGCGCGGTGGGAACGGGTAAGAAACAAGAAACGAGAGAACTAAGATGACGAGAGAACTAAGATGACGCCCGAAAAGACTTTAAGGACTCAACATGGCGCTATGGCCCTGTGGCTGCCATTACAGGTGCATCAACTACGCGCACACACACCAGCTCACTTACACACACACACACACATGCACACACACATACGAGTGGAACTTCGAGTGCTGTTGTTCAACATCAACGTGATCTCTACTCGGTGACAAGCGCTGACTGTTGAGTTTTTATAAAGATGCAGTTGCAGTTGCAGTAGCTGGCCCTGAGGAGCTGCTTTTCAAACTCGCTGCACCTGCTCACCCCAGCTCTCAACTGTAGAGCTCCAGTACTTGAATGTGCTCGCTCCACTTGACTCTCGTCTATGCAACCTCAAGCTTTTTTGTGACATAAAAGTGAAAAGCATTTAAATATGAAAGAAGCGCAGTTCTCTTACTCAGTAAAAGCGCATACCCCAACTCTTGCCGAGTGGTTCGTGGCACTTGATAATATTCTTCTGGCAAACATTGTTTCAGTCTCGAACGACTCAGGTAAGTCGCTTGACTTACATAGTTGGTCTGGCAACGGTTTTTAATTCATGATTTCCAATAGCCATTTGGCATTTTGTGTCATAAATTCCAAATTGCAAGTAAGTAAAATTGCGCGAATTTCGCTGAGCTAAGCAGCTGTGCAACTTGCAGTGTTATATACCGCCACTTCAAGTAGGTACTTACCATTGTGCATGGCCACACTTTTGTCCTCGACGCGGCTCACATAGCAGCAGAGCTCGTCTTGTCGTTCGGCGTTCTCAATCAGCTCTGCCTCAACGGAGAATCCCCACATTTGCTCTAAAGTGGTGCGCTGCAGCTCCACCTGGTACAGTATTTTCATGCAGACCTCCACAAATTCGTGATTATGTAGCTGTGAGTTAAAAGTACACGAAAAAATTAGCCAAAAAGGTCGTTTTTGTTTTTTCCTGTTCTGCCTGTTTTTTTTATTTTTTTATTTTTTTTATTTTTAGTCAGTTTCAATAAATTTTTGCAGACCGAAAGTGGTTCTAATTCACAATTTATCGAGCAGCCAAAAAGTTTCCCACAGCTGCACTTTTGACCTGGCAATATTTACAGCTTGTTGTTCAGCCAAAACTTTTTTTCGGGAGTTGAACTAGCAGTTTTGTTGAAGCACTTTGTTACCGGCTGGTTTTTGGGGGGCTGACTTGGCAGTTTGAGAAATGGCATCCTTAGACTAATCGTCTGCTAAGTGACTACGTTTTGTTGTTCGGTACGAAAGCAGACAACGACAAGTGCTAATAGCTTGTGGCTTACACAAAACTGTGATTACATAAATCATAGAGACCGAGTGTTTGACAGCTAACGGTATTTATGTACTTTAAATATGATTAAATTACTCAATTGTTTGAATTGAGCATTCATTTAGTTTAATGCTTGTCTAAAAAACACGTGTATTGCAGTGACAATTTAATTGTTTTTACCACACATTTCAATTAGTCCTGCTGTAATTGTCGGTGACATTTTAACAGATTGCTCCACATAATTATGTGATATGTATTTACTCAATTATTGGAATATTTAATCAGCAATAATTGTGAATATTATTTTTGTCAATATATAAGTGTGTATTCTCTTATTTAACTCAAATAAATTAGAAGAATTTGCACCTCGTTTGTTCGCCAAACAAATCAGACTAAATCCTTTTGAATTTACTGTAATTTCCTGTTCACAGAAAAAGCTGAACCCCTTAATTGCCCTTAATTTTGAGCAAACAACAAAAACATGTGCAAAGTTCAAAGTTCAATCGAAATTGCCACCCACACACACACACACACACGAATGTGCTTGAGGCAGAGTTGGGTGGGGTAGTTACTTGCTGTAGGTAACTTACATAATTTTCAATCAGATCATTGCGATGTGGCACAAAGTAATTGTGATCCTCCATGTCACGTCGCTTCTTGACGCGCACAAAGTGCTCCATGGGATTGAGGTTGCGACGGGCGCAGGCGCTGGCAAGGAATTCCTCCACAGACATCGCGTCACGTAGATAAACTGTCGAGTAAGCATTGTCGGGCATTGCAACTTTGAAGGTTTTTTCCGGCTCGTCACGTGAATTCATCTGGAAAAAGGCAGAAAATTCGATTGGATAAACAGGCGAACCAGACGAATATACACACACAGACACACAAACACAGGCAATGTCATTAAGGTTGTTGTTGTTGCCCCACACACACACACCAAGCCATAAGCCATACACACGGAAGTGAAAATTGAAAAATAGCAAAAACACATTTCAACCCCAGCAAATGTAATGAAAAACGTCAGCGGCAGGCAGCTAGCTGGCAGGCAGGCAGTCGACTGTCAACGGACTCTGACAGACACCAGTTTGAAGAAAACTCAGTTAAAATGCTTAACGGCATCATCATCGTCGTCAGTATGTCGTGCTCCAACTATGGGGTTAACTACAGAGTTGGAGCTGGAGCTGGTGTTGGAGTTGGAGACGCGTTGCAGCTGAAGCTCACAGTTTTGGCCAACTGGTAAACGAATCAGGCACGCCCAGCTGCCAGTTGTTTCCAACTGAAAATTGCATTTGTATTGGCAGCCATCGACGATGGTTTTGCTGGATGACTAACTTTGGCTACAGCTGGCGCCCTGAGGCAAGCTACACAGGTGTAATGCATACACACACACACGCACACACACACACACATACAACAACACTATCAAATGTTGGTTGTGTGCAGTTGACTACTTTCACGACAATTGAATTAGTTTGGCAGTTACAAAACTGAGACACACACAGTCACACGCACAGACACATGCAAATTTGCATGCACATCCGTCAGGCTTTCCACACATGTGCAGCTGCAAAAAGAATCTTCGCATTGCATAACAATTGGGTATCGTTGGCATCCTTTGCGCATCTACAGATATATATATGTATGTATACATGTTTATTACGACACATATCGCTTGCAAAGTCATTATGCCACAGCGAAATCAATAATACATATGTAATGCAATGCATTTTTGAGGTGTCAACTTCATATTCATGATTCAGGCAGCAAAAATGGAAATGAATGCATTTGCACTCCTTTTGTGGTTCGACAACTCTATACTTTATTGTGCTCTGTTTGCCCCCACTGCGAACGTGCTGTTGTAGAATATTTGAGGCAACAATTGCAGAAATTGTTTATTACAGCCATAATCAAGTTTTATTATGCGGCAGAATGATGGTGCTTGACTTGGGCATACTCCGCATACGATAATGAAAATATTATCATCTCTTAAGTGTTGTTGAAATTATGAACTAACAAACACTGTTCTTCGGGGCTGTCGATTATTGGGCCTTAGCTGCTTAATGCCTCAATGAGTGGCAGACAGCTGGTTTGAGTACGCTTTGTCAAATCAATTTAAAGTTGTCGCTTTGTTGCGTAATTCAATTTTGTTTTAATGTTTCTCGCCGGGCCACTACAACTACTATAGGCCAATTAAATGCGTCGTGGTAAAAATGGTTTAAAATTTGCCGTCCTTCCAGTGAGTTTTCGCGGCGCTGCTGACAGTTTGCCGTTTGCAGTTCGCTGTTCGCAGTTTGCAGCTTTATAATTGCCATTTTGGAGTCGCAACGAGCGCTGGTGGACACCTTTAATTTGATTTGATTTCATTTTCAATTGCAATTTCAGCTGCATTGCACACACCACATCATACATACTTCCCCACGTATTAAACTAAGTTGACTATGCAAAACTATCAAGCAAATCAAATGTACATTTTTCAAATTCATTGAATTTTCAGTGCCACATTTAGAGCAATTTAAAAAGCGAAAAAAAAAACGAAATGTTTCTCTTTTTGCGTTAGTAACGCTTTATATATATATATATATATATATTTATGTTTCGTTAGCTTGTTTTTACCATGCATATTTTGGGCTTCACTGGCGACGTCGACAGCGACTCCAATTGCGGCAGCGACAGCGACCGTAACTGCGGCTGCAATTGTGCAGCGTCGGCAAATTTAATTGGAAATGAAGTGTGTACGCCTCTGTGCACACGTGAGTCTGTGTGTGTGTGTGTGTGTGTGTGTGCGTGTATGTTTCTGCAGCGCACAAGATTATTTTGCCAATAATCGAAACAAATTGAATTTATTAAATGAATTTCATTAAAAACATGAGTTCCAACCTGCCAACTCAAATTGAAGCTTATCAATTAAGCAGCACGAAACACATAACGAGCCCGAACATAAATCAACACAACATATATCAATAATAGTATACGCATAATGCTAACAAAATAAATCTCAGTCTACTAAAACAAGATTTATTCAGTGTGTAACAAATTGCATAAGGCATTCATTTTACCCTTTGGAAGTGTATTAAAAAACTCAATCACACAGATCTCAACGCGACTTCAAGTATCAATTTCTGCAAATTGACTTTATTGTTTAATATACTTTAATACTTTTTGATTTCATGCTGCGTTTACTTAATAAACCTTGCAATTGGAAAATGGCTGCAATTGAGAAAAGATTGCATGGAATTTTCTGTGGATTTTTATTGGTATTTGTGGTTTAAGGTGAGCGAAAATTCACAAATTGAAAATTCAGTATTGACTCATTGGACTATTAAATGGAATACTGAATGAACAGTAAGTGCAATGCTTTTAGTTTAAGATATATTTGTAAATTGTAAACTGTTTTAAATATTTGTGATTTGTGTGCGTTTGTCTGTTCTATCGAGATAAGCTTGGCTATTTTAAACGAGCTGCGTATTTTATGCAAATATTTTTAGAACTTTGGATTGTTATTATTTTTTGCTTGTGCCATTTGCCTAATGGCTTTCGTGGCTATCTAAAGAATCTGGCTAGCATTTACTTTTTTTTTCGCAGGCTACATAAATTTGTTTTTGTAATTCCTAATGGCCATTAAATTTAAATTATAAGTGGAGCGCACAACAATAATAAAAACAAGAAGACAATATACTAAAAATACGCGGCTGCGGATACCATAGAATTATGTCTGTACATGTAGATACATTAGAGGACTCTGTGGTGGACTTGGAAAGTCTGGCGACACATTTGGCCGTTCATCTGCGCATTAGCGCTCAATTTGGCTTTTAATGCCGTTTCCGCTGCCTTAAATATAAATTCAATTATTTAAACATACACAAACACACACACACATTACAAAAGCTGAACCATAAAATTGAAAACACCCATTGGTGACAACAGTTGCGCCATAAAATCGATTCAAAATTGATATAATTTTATTACGCATACGAGCCGCGGGCCCCAAATTGTATGTATGTATGACTCACCTGCATGGAGCGGCGACTGGAGCCGCTATTGGAGCGGGATAACATCGGAGGTCGTCGCTTGGTAGCCCCACGTCCAGCCAACAGATTATTAAGCAGCGATGGTGACCGGGCGCAGATAAACGCATGGAATGAGGAGACCGTAAAGACTCCCAGCTTATTTAAAGTGTTCTTTGTGGGACGCGATACATGTGTGAGCAGTGACTGCAAAAGAAAGAGATAGAATTATATATTAAGATACATTTTTAGATTGTTCTTTATTAAAATAGCAATGAATTTACTCAGAATCTTTAAAAGCACTAGAAGAGTTAATTATAAATCCGTAGCTGACGAGTCCTTAAAGAATGCGTATAAATAGACGAAGGTGGAAAGTTTGCAAGTCGTAAACCTAAAACTTTGTGAGTGTTTCTGATTTAGATTGAACCTGTGCTTAAACTGTTCAAGACAGGTGACTGTAACAAGCAAGTTAAAAGTTGAAAATCGTTCAAAGAGCAACTGGGAGATTCTGATATGACATAATTAATTGCATCATGCATACATACACTACTGCAAAAAGCACATTAAGTGGCGCTTATATGTATGTGTGTGAGTGTGTTTGTCTGGGCGTGTGTGTATGCTTGGGTTTGCAAGTGTGCTGTGTAAATAGCCTCCGGTGCATGCACTTTCTCGTGTAAGTGGTGCTGCTGAAGTTGTTTGAGTTTTGCGGTTATTAATAATAAATGTGGCTGCTCTTTATGCGAGTTGTGTTGAGTTGAAAACACTACTGCAGTCACTGCCACTACCCCACTATCCACTTAGTACCAAGCAATCCCCACACTGCTGCAATCAACAAGCTATAAAAAGCGCAATTAACTTGCAACCCTTTTTCGTCACTCATCAACTTGGCCTCGCAAATATTTTTAATGCTGTACAAAGTTCGAGCAGCCCTTTTGCTTAAGCATCTTTGTCTTATCGTTGATGTTATTGTTGTTGCTGTTGTTGTTCTAGTTTTGTGTAATATCTGCAGTTGCCAGTCAACAGCAGCTGAGTCGCCCTTTTGACCCTTTAAGCTGCAGCTCTTTTAAAACGCTTAAATTGTGTTATGGAAATTAACGGAACACATCTTTGCCTCTCTCAACTACGTAGTTTGCGCAATCGAAATTGCGTTCCAACCAGCCAACCAGCCATTGTGCAAATATGTAGGTGGAAAGCAATTAAAGACAACGGGGCCAAAAGCTTTTCGTCCAGGAGTCTGTTTGGGGCTTTAATTTGGGGCATTATTGAGGCAGGAGCTGTCTTGATAATCTCCTTTATGGCCCGTTTTGATGTTTCACAAGTGCGTATGAATGGGTTTTATGTTATGCTTTGGGCTTAGGGATTTTTAATCAATCTCAGCTCTTGTTGTATTGTGTTATTTTTAAGCAGATTATTACAAGACTTGCTTTTAATTAGGTATATGTTAAAGGTTTGGGAATTTTGTTTACTGGTTATTTATTATTATCAATGCATGTGGGATTAAAAGCGACCCAATTAACACAACTACTACACCGAATGAGATATTAATTTTAATTAAATAGCAATTGCAGTTGTTCAAGCTCGCAAGGAGTCTTATCATAAATGTAATGTTTAAAGAAACGAATGGGATATTTAATAATATTCTGTACCCAATATAATACAGTATAAGTTTCGGTGGAAATTCAATCATAAAATATTCCCTGTCTTGGGCAAAATTATTTTGAATACTTTGCGATTTAATAACATAATATATGCTCTTAACTTTTCTAATAGTCTTACATGCTCTGAAGCATACACGTAAAAGGGAGGAAGGAATAAAGAGACTACACAGTATTCTTGCTTCGGTCGTTATGCGCTTACTTTGAGCACAACCTGTTACTTGCCCAAGTTGATCCTGTTATCCTGTGCACTTGACAACTACTTTGCATTGAATAGCAGTTTCAGGTACGCAGTTTATCACCACGCACTCAGCGCGATGCGAGCAGCAAGCAGGATACAGCGGGGGACAGGACTCTGTGTCCTAGGTAGTAGACAGGGGGCAGGACCATCAGCGTCAGCAGCTAAGTAATTCAAATTGACGCAATCTCAGTCACGTAATGTGAACTTTCTGTGGCTTCCGTTAGGTAAAACAAATTGCGTCAATTGCCATTTGCCATTACGGGTCACGCCCATTGGCGGCTGGGCGGGAGTAGGCGAAATGGCGGCGTTGTAATGGTATAATATAACTCACCTTTGGATTGGGCAACTCGCCGCTTTGGAGCGAGGCCATATAGCAACGTAGTCGGAACTGTTCACAGTGCAGACGCTCAAGATTCTCCTCCCATTGCAAAATCTGTGCTTGTATCTGATGGCGTGTCTCCTGATCGGTGACAACTGATTGCTGCAGCTCAGCCATGTGCTTCAGCTTGTGATCCTGCAAATAGAAAAATGACAGAGAAAAACGACAGACATTAGACAAAAACTATACACCGAAGCTTATGCATATTTATGTGTGTGTGTGTGTGTGTGTGTATGGATTGTGGCGCAAGGATGCGGCAGTGTCGCACTCGTGACGGTTATCAAAACATCTCTGGCATGGCATCATTAGCATTTCATTGCAGTGCCACAGCAGAAACTATTGCTTGTGGTTGTTGTTTTTACTGCTACCGCTGCTGCTGTGGCTGCCATTTGACGAAAATACATAAATCACGCGTCATGTGCAGTAGCATTTTTCGTTGGCGCAGTTCAAATATCTCTAACCCTCAGCCTCCTCCACCATACATGTCCTACACAATTCTGCTGAAATCCTGTAGCTCCTTTTGCTGCTGAAGTGCGTTGGCAATGCACCAACTTTGGCACAACACACACACATAGATATACACACCCACACTGAGAGAGACTTTGGCATCGTTAGTCACACACACACACACACATACGCACGCACACATATGCAACACATGCCCCTGTTTTCATTACAAATAACGTTTGACTTCCGCCGCAGCGCGTCCCATCAGCAACAGGAACAGCAGCAGCAGCAGCAATATCAGGATACGCTTCCTAGTTGCGCACTCGCTTCACTACTTTATGCCTCCCCTTTCCCCTTACCCCTCTCACACTTCCTCACACACCACGCACTCCTCAACGCTCTCAGTCCCGCTCCCATTGGCATTGCAATCCCACTTTCACGTGCATTTATACACGCTTGCATAGATTTCATGGAGCACGTGATTGTTTCATTTTGGTTGCTAGATTTTTTTCCACTTTGCAGTCGCTGCTGCTGGTGCTGTTGTTGTTGTTGTTGTTGTTGCTGTTGCTGTTGCATTGCATTGCATTGCATTCAGCTCGTGTAAGCTGACAATTATTTGCAGATGCATCTGCTGTTTCTGCTGTGGCGGATACGATGGGCGCAGGCGTGGCAACAACAACCTGAATAGGCACTTTCGATGTTCGACATTTTAATGAATGTTTACACATAAACAGCAGCAGCACCCAGCACGTTAGCACACACACATTCGTATGCAAATGTATTTTTTTTGCCGGCTTATTCAGGTGTCTGCGTAAGCGCATTGTGTGTGTGCATGTGCGTGTATGTGGGTGTGTGCGTATGTGTGTAAGGAGGCACGATACTTGTCAGCTTATGTGTTGCTGTTGAGCTTGGCCATTGTTTATTTTACGTGAAATAAATCATATTTGGTGTATTTGATTTTACAAATTCCCAACATAGGCCTAAAAAAAAAAAAACGATTGGGTGTGCTTAGTATAAAAACCGTATGCTATGTTGAAGAGCACGTAGCTCATTGGTTTATATATGTGAATGTATTTAGAGCCAAGTACATTATAATTATGTTTCTGCTAGTAGTTAATAATAAATAATCACAGAGCAATAGTAGAGTAGTAAACAAAACGAATCAAGTGAATATTCCCAATGGATTAGATAATTTAATTATCAACTCTTAGTTATATACAGCAATCGAGTGGCTATCTCCACTGACCCCTTGACTCCCAAATGGGATGTTATAAACATTGTAACGTTAAACTCGCCTCACCACAGAAAACGCCATTTCAAACGAGAAGCACACATAGAAGCTCTGCAATGCTTCTTGTCAATTTAACGATCAGCAAGAGCAATAAATGGTGTATTCGGATTTAATGATTGTACTTTATGTGCTTACAACTTCACAAATAATGCTTGCAACAAGCAGTACAGATGCTTAACTGGTTGCTGCATTAATTTTATTACAATTTCAAGCACTGGCTCCAGCGGCTCTCACAGAAAAGGGATAATTAATAGCATAGCTTCGGGACAGGTACAGATACAGAATGAGAGAGGGAAAGGAGGGAAAACTTAGATTGGCGTTATTTGACAAAGATAATTGGCAGGCAAAACATTTGCTAAGTGAATTTCGTAATTATTTACGGTCAAAACAATAAGGCAGCTGGCCAACTGGTAAACTGCTTGTGCTGACCAAGAATCCACACACGCTTAAAATTATATGGCAACATAAATACAATCCAAGCACGTGATGAGTGTGTGTAAGGCTAGAATAAACAGGCATTAATCGTGAGGTCGGCCATTGTTTGCTTGTTTGTTTGTTGCTGCTGTCACGTTGTGCACTTCATGGCTTAATGGCTTCAATGTTAATTGCCATGTAATTGCATGTGATTGCAATATAAACAGCGTGATATGATTATTATCAAAGTGATTATCGATTTGTTTTTATTAAATTACAGTTCTTATGCCCTTGTTGCAAAATACAAATTGAGAGACCAGCAGTTGTTGTGTTGATAAAACTTTTCCAAGCTATCTAAACTAAAATAAGAAAAATTTAATTAAATATTATCATGCTGCTGACAATTTTACAAATACACTCTAATGAGCATTTAAATGAAATATTAAATTGCCATATGAGTTGTTTGTTCTCGCTCTGCTAGTTTTTTCTTCCTAATGACTCATTTGTGGCAAACATGCAATGCAAGCATTTGTGACAACTATCTCAACTCGAAATGTTTGACATTTTCTAGCAACTACACGTTATTACTATTACTGAGGGTTCGAGCTAATATATATATATATATATATATATATATATATATTTATTTAGTTTCTATTGTGTCCTATGCCAGCTGTCATGCAATTTGGACTGTCGTCTCAATTCCCCACTTAATGGCAATATTATTATTGGTATGTTGCTGCCTTTGGTATGTGGTTTTTTGTCTCAATGCCCATTGCTCTTTGCTTGGTTTGCTTTGCGCACCGCTGTGGTTCAGTGCTGTTGCTTCTGTGTGGTGGATTGTCTGTTGCGCTTTCATTAAGCGTCACTCGTGTATGGCTCCCCATGCGCACATTTGTGAGCTGCAGTGGGGCAGCCACATGCTCAAGTAGGCGAACTGTAGTTGAAGTTGTTGGTAGATGTTATGCTGCCCTGCCACTACCACTGCCTCTGACTCTGTATCTGGCATTGCCATTGCCGTTCTTGTTGTCGCCATTGTCGTACTGTCATTTCCGCTTCCTCAGTTTGCCTGCCAGTCTGCCTCACTAAAGTTAAGTTGAGTTCAGTTCAGTTGAGCAGAGCTGAGTTGAGTTGAGTTCATGGTGCGTTCTGTGTTCTGCTGCTGTGATATATGTGTGTTTACCCCGGGAGTACAATTAAAAAATACATTTTTGCTATTGTTGTCATCGTCATCGTCATCGTTGTCAGCGTCATCGTCAGCGTCAGCGTCGCATGACAAGCCAAAGATGCCGCAAATAGCAAAACCACAGTAACCGCAAACCACAACACAACAACAACAACAACAACAACAATAACAGCAGCAACTATAATAACAACAACAATAATAATAACCACACACACATATTCACAGCACCAGTAGCAGCAGCAGCAACAAGCGAGGGCAAGTACGAGTAAAATAATAATAACACCACAACAATAAAGCGCTGTCTGGCAAAAGGATTCGTGACGGGTATCAGTTTTGCTGCTGCTAATGGCCTCGTCCTTCGATAAGTCAACTGCTCGCACCTCGTTCTCAATTACTCTCTCTCTCTCTCTATAAATATAACATTATATATGTATATATTGTTCCTTTGCTATAAGAGACAATACCGATCAATTAATACAGCTGCCACCCTTTCAGCTTTAGTTACTGAACTGTTTGCTGCAACAAACAGCAGTTGCAACAAAAAGAACAAAGAAAAAGACAACGAGTAGCGAAACAGTATACAGCGATATAGATGAAGATATGACAAGTAACAGTGCTTAAATAGAGAAGACGCAATCTTCTTGGCTCTGCTCTGCCCTAGCATAATATTGTCCATAAAAAAGAATTATATATTGTTTTCAACATATATATAACATTTGCCCATCTACATAAGATATCCTTTTTAATAATTTTTAATGAGTATAGGGTGTAAAAATAGTGTCAAAGTTGAAGTTGTCTGCGACACAGCGAGTGCGTAGTGTAAAATTTTAAATGAACTGCAGCTCAGTTAACCTAATGGTTGAACTTTTGACTTTGCTGTCGCTGGTGATGCATTAAATACCAGCTCCACCAGCACTCACAAAAAGTCAAATTTGAGAACGACCACAAAATGTGGGTGGTGCAAGGGCGTAAATTGTCAACAAAAGGCCTGCAAATTGAACGTGGGCAAATTGTGTGTGTGTGTGCGTATGTGTATATGTGCACATGTCCTGCATAAATGCTGACCACAAAATGATGCCACATTATGTAACGAGCGTATGTGTGTATTTGGAGATGGGGTTTGCGGTATAGGTGGTGCGTGAAACAAACTAAGCCTAAGCCCAAAAACTGGCGCCTGTTTGTGCTTGTGGCCAGAGTGGCGGACCTGTATGTGTGTGATGGCCATTTGCTATTTCTTTTTCACCGGCAACTGCTATGGCTGTTGACAATTGAATTTGAATTTGGCAGCGGTAGTGGAAAATGCCACGCCCACATGCCAGATGCATAAGGCATATTTCAGCACGCAAAGCCAAAATATACCCAAAAACCCTAAAGCAAATCAAAAAACCCGAAAAGCACATTTGGTGAGAACACGAGGGACCGGTATGGGAGGGGGGAGGGTGGTGGTGAGTGGGTGTTGAGTACAAGTTTGTAACACATAGTGTCAGGGCTTTAGCTACGGCTCCCAAACGGGTGACTATGCCTGACTATATCCTGTGCAACTTGCGACCAAAAGTTGCAAAAATATTCGTACGTTTGCTCCAAAACAAAGCCAATACCAGGAACAGCCAGTATGTGCAGGATTGCAGTAGTTTGTGGCAGTGGGTTGGGGCACGTGAGCAACGGCTCGGACTGGCGACACATGTGTGCGTGCTTTATGACGTTAGGACTTGGCTTTGCTCTTATTTCTTGCCATAAATTCCGGCCATACAATATATATATATATATATATATGTACATATATATATATATATTCCCCATTTTTGGTATTAGTTTATGATATAACCGAACCCCGCCCACATGGCTACAGCGCGAGTGTCTATTTGCCACTTGGCCAGTTACAGCAAGTTATGCCAGGCAGCCACACAAAATCGAGCACTAAATTTTAGGGTAATTATAAACTTTATTACAATAAGCATTTAACAATACTGAAAGATGCTTGCCTGGCTTTTAATTTCATCCAAACTTTCTCAAAAAAGGAGTAGAGAAAGATACTGTGTTGAGGAAATGCATGTAGCCTTAAGTTGGACAACAGTTTCTGCACGCTAAGAGAATCAAGGCACTACTAATTAACCAAATTGCTTAAAACTTAATCAAACATGTATTTCATTATGTGCGCATCGCTGCAGTTTCTCTGGTTTGCTCCGGAGTTTTTTTCTTTGCAGCTGGTTTTTGTTTTTTATATACATAGTTGGCAAACTTGAATTTTATGCACTTAATTTTAAGCTTATTTGGTATGTATGCTATTCACAAATTAGTTGTTAAAAAATTTAATATGACTGTGTGGAAAAGAAGCATACGAAATTCTATTATGGCATAAAGATTGCTGGGATTCAACTATTGCCTCTTTTATAAGCAACTAATCCCTTAATTATTATACTCTGATACCAAAGGAAGAAGAGTATAATAGTCTTGTTCACAGTTCCTCTGATAGCAAAATTTCCCAATATTCTTAAAGCTAGAGACTTGAAACCTGGAATATACATTCGTTGTGCCTGTGTCGGAGAAAGTGTTAAAATTTGGCTGCTAAGTCCACTGGGGCGCTGGGCAACTGTTATGCCCGTCTGCACCGTTCTCACTTGTTGTATATATAGTGAACAGTATCGTATATAGATTCCACACATCTCAATTGCTTGCTTCACAAAATTGGGTTACTAAACTCCATAAAATGTTGGTAATCGTTCAAAAAAGTGCACATTAAAATTGCATGAATTGCGTTAAATAAATTACAGTCTCAGCAACAAATGAAACATTTAATAAGCCCACCGTTTTAAATTCCGATGCAAAACCAAAACAAATATGGAATGGCTAGAAAAACAATTGCTAAACTAGGTGTTGTATGAAAAATTTAAAACCATGCCAGCGACGATTTAAAAACACACAGACCGCATTCGACCAACTATTTTAATGGGCTTGGAAGGGGCTGTTCTGCGCTGGGCGTAACTATGGATGGGTTGATGTTGGTGGGATGGCGTTTGCTATTGAGCTGAAATGACAGCCGCCATTGCAAATTGAAAGCAGCAGGCAAGTGAGCCTTGTTTAGACTGCGCGCCATGGCAATTGCACACGAGCCACGGCAACTGGGAATAAAAAGCAGTACCAGCGGGGCGAAGCATGAACTGGGTGCAAGGTATGTGTGTCTGTGTGTGTACGTGTAAGGCAGGACACGTTGGGAGAAAGGCGAGTGGGAGATGAGGCGGTCTGCTCGTAGGAGTCGTAATTAGAGCGTAAAAACCAGAGCGTACGAAAAACCAAATGCGCTCGGGCAGCTACTACTATTTATTTTTTTATTTTTTAGTTCTACGCTTGCATAGTGTGTGTAGATGTGTGTGTTGGTGTGTGCAAGTGCTTTATGCGAAAAGAAAATAGATAGCTAGCGAAAAACTAGAAAAGCTAAAGCAAACGAAGCGAAGTGCTGCCGCTGTCCCCCACTGACACATATATGATTATTTCCGAAAGGTGACAGCTATAAAAAAGAAAGGGGCAAACAAACAACCGTACGTGGTAGTAGCAGGTGGGCAGGTGTTGCATGCAACACCAGCATACACAAAGTAGGCGGCAAAGACAAAAAGCGTAGACAACACTGTTGCTCTTTTCAGCCACGCCTTCGCACCGACCATAAAATTGTGATAGGCAGCAAGCCCAACTCATCCTTGGTACGACTCTTTTATAATTTCATTCAGAGCAACGGCATTTTGGACGTCTTTCCCTTCGTTTTTATGACTTGGGGTCTTTGTTTGGCCTGCGGCACTTTAATATTTGCCAGCATATTATTCTTTCCCTTAGTTTGCACACGAAATTAATTAACAACAAATGCAAATGCATATCCAAAATAGTAATGCAAATGCAAATGCACTCCAGCAGCTTATTTAATTAATATTCATCCGGCAAACTTTGGCAAATGACCAGGCACTGAAAAAAATAAAACAAAAAACAAACAAAAGGGTGCCCAAGCTGAGGCCCAAGAGAGGCGTGGCACTTGAAAACTAAACTAGCTGACTGTGAAGTGACTCTTGTGACAGTCTCGGACTTTGCCCAGCGACCACATCGCAGTAAACCAAAGCAATCCGGAAAAATAGAAAGAAAAGGAAATCATCAACAACAACTAGTTGAAAACTTGAGAGTGGGAAAGTGGACAGAAAAACGCAGCGTTCAAGGAAGTAATTATGGTTTATCCAAAGGGACAGATATCCACGACCAGCCAAGCAACAACTGGAAGGAGAGCAACATCAACAACAAAAAAATAATGATAGCGAGAAAATGAAAGGAAAACGAAGACTGTTCATAACATCAAACTTCAACTTTACGTGTAAGGGAGAAAAAATAAATTAGAAAAGGGTCGAGACGCAAGGGAAATGCGACAGAGACGAATGAATGAAGTCATCGCAAACTGAAGAGACCAGAACAGAACAGAACAGAACAGAATTGAACAGATAACAGCACGGATAAGATGAACTAAGTAGATGGACCGACAAAATAATTGTCTTTAGTAGTTGCACTAACAAACAACAATAACAACTCACTGAGACAGTCGGTCAGTGGCTGATGGTGAACTATAGCGAGTGCAATTCTAAACAGCAGCACAAATATTGGTTTAGTTGATAGTGCTCGACCAGAAAAGATTTTGAGATTGAGATAGCAAATAAAATGTAATTGTGGAAAATAGGCATAATATTAATGAAAGCATATTATTAAAAATTGCCATAATCAATCAATCGACAATTACGTAATTAAAGCCAAAACATATATAAATCAGTTCCAGACTTATGGCAAAGGAAATTATAAGGAACATAATTTATGGCCCATACTTATTTTCTTACTTATACTCAAATATATATTTACTAGAAGAAAAACAGCTGTAAATTGCAGGCCAACAGACGGGCGCAAGTTTTTATGCCTGCTGCACAGCAAATGGTAAATAATGAAAAAATAAATAAACAAATAAAATAAGAGATTTTTATAACTGACGGCGCAGTGTGCTAACATGGCCCTCCACACTCTTCTCAAATACAACTACCTCTCTTGGGAGTTTATTCAGCCATTTATTGTGTGGCAAGTGCAGTTTCTTGTTCTTTCTCTATCTCTCTTCCGCTCATAAACAGCTTGAGTTCCTTTTCGTTTTCGTTTTCTGTTTGTGTTTTTGCTTTCATCTTGGCCTCTCAATTTAGCAACGACTAGGATTTCTTGGGTAGATGCTGTTGTTGCTATTCTTGTTGGCCGCAAAGTTGTGCAAATAAATTGCAATGCAGTCGGCGTCAAGAAACAAATGTTGGTGCTGCGAAACCGCGACGCGAAATTGATGGGAAATTGATTTGAAAGCAAATACATAAGCAGGAGCACCAAGAAGCCACCGAAAACAGGCAGCACATAAATCTTTGGGGAACACCATACTGAGAAATTGGCTAGCAATTCTGCTTGTGGCTGAAATTGAGAAATTGGATGGGAAAATTTGGTAAGTGTGGGCGGCAAGAGGTGGGTTGGGGGGGGTGGGTGGCCAAATGCGTTTATTGTGTCTTTGCCTGAAAGTTGGGAGTTGAGTCGAGTTTAGAAATCATCGCGAATTGATGTATTCATACAATTTGGCTTTGTTGTTGATTACTTTAACGACTGATTAGGTGCTGAAATATACAGAAACATGCTCTGAATATCAATGATGTGCTGCTGTTGCTGGCTGCCTGCTTCTGCTGTGTGCATCTAGCATGAAAGAAATAAAGTTTGCCACAGCTCAAATTGAATGTACATGAGTAGAGCCTGTAGATAATTTTATTGATTGATTTAATGGTTTTACTTGGATTTATTTGTGTTGATCTTTTCGATTGCCACGAATTTGTGAGAGTGCCAGGTGCACATTCTTAATAATGTTTCTACTTCTACTTCACTACTGTTAAGTGTATCAACTAAAATCAAAAATGTAAAATATAAATGTATACATCAGTTATGGTTTGGCAGCACCACGACTATAGTTAAGGGTGTTCACTTAAAAGTGAACGTATAATCAAATCAGTGTCGGCTGCCATTTCATATGCCAACCCGATGAGTTCATAAATCATGGAATTTACATGTCTTCGGACATTTTTCCATGTCATTTTCATAATAACGGCGTCAGCATTTGAGTCTGGGAATACTACACTCGGCAAACAGCTTTTATGCTCAATACACAATTTCAATTCTCATCTCTTGAATTTGCGCTGAAGGCACTCAGCAATTTCCTTACAAGGTGAAAGTGGACGGCAATAATTCAAGTCAATATACACATCCAAATGCATATACACATACTGAAAACATGTTCAACAAGAGTAGCAACAACTACTCCCACATGGCAGGTAGAGTGATTGAGGGTGTGTAGTTTGGGTATGGCATTTTAAGTAAAATGCTGGCATTCACTTACCGATTCAATGGCCTTCTCCAGGCGGAAGATCTCCTCCTGCAGCAGATGCAAGGTGCCCGTTTTGCCGCGATGACGTGCGAATGCAGCGGCACAGGCGCTATGTATGCTATTCACCCAATTCTCCAGCTCCACCTGCGAAATGAAAGAGTGAAAAAGTCAGATAGTGTGCGAAAACTGCTGTTGCATTGTGCACATAGAAAAAAGTATGCTCTTGAATGTAGAAAATTTCCTAAAAATTATTAAGTTGTGAAAACTTACAAAAACTTTCTTATTACAAAAAAAGTATTCTAAAATGTATTAAAGAAAATTTCGCACTATCCAAAATACTCTTTTTTTTAAATGCAGACAGTTTTTTATATTGTTGTAACTTTTGAGTCAAAAAATCAGAAAAACAATAAATTCCATTTTGGCATAATTTAATTTTACAAAAATCCACCTAATTATTTAGAAGCTTGGTTTCTATGGCATACTTTTTCTTTGAGTGTAGTTGTTACAAATTGCAGCGCCAAATGCACCGCAAATTTGATGCTGCTCCCCAGAGCCAAATGTCAAATTTGTTGCTATCGTCGCTGTTGCTGTCGTCGTTGTTGTTGTTGCTGTCGTTCTCGTCGCTGGCTGACTATCAGTTATGTAAATTTAATGACAAATCACTGTGGCGACCAGGCAAGCGCTGTCAGCCAGGCAGCCAGCAAGGTAAGTCAGTTTTGGCCTTTGAGACATGTAACAGTTTAGGCACAAGGACCAAGCAGCCAAGCTGCTAGGCAACCAACAACTATTGGTTCTAGGCAATCTGTCCTTTGGCTGTCGAGCGAATCCAACCTCAATCGCACTTTAAGCCTGGCGATTTGCATTTGAGCCATTTGTGTATGTGTGTATTGTGTGTGTGTATTGGTGTGTGGCACACATTTTGCATGGCGATTGCGAGTAAGGTCTGTTGGAAGCCCGCGAGCACTGAACTCAACACCACAAACACACACACACACACATATGCGTAGCTGCCAGATGTAAATCCTTGGTATTCTTGCGCAAGCATACGTTCGCTCAATGACTCGACGATGTCGTCCAAGTCCAAGTCTTGTTTGTCAATGTTCTCGTCCTGCTTGGTGCCTGGACAAGGCCAGCTTTTATGAGATATGCTGCCTTTGGGCGATATGGGAGGGAAGCAA
Source organism: Drosophila planitibia (assembly GCA_035043785.1). Taxonomy (NCBI): domain Eukaryota; kingdom Metazoa; phylum Arthropoda; class Insecta; order Diptera; family Drosophilidae; genus Drosophila; species Drosophila planitibia. The sequence goes on from JAWNMS010000023.1 coordinate 1,778,732, forward strand.
ATGCCTTTTTCTTTTTTTTAATTGCAGCATGGCAAGTCTTACGCTTGAAGGACCTTGTCAGGTTTATTGAGCACACTACGCATCATATCCTGCGGACTGATGTAGCCAACACTTCAACGTTTCGCCGTTTCTTCGATACTCACCTGACAGGGCGCCTGGAACAGATAGGCATCACCGAATGCCGTGCTCAGACAGAATATATAATCGCGCTTGGGATGCTCCGGTATCGGCTGCATAATTGCGCCGTCCACAATAATTAAATGCTTGGGCGCCGCCTCAACGCTGCGACCCTCGCGCGAATCGCACGGATAGAAGAGCAGCGTGGTACCCTTCAGGCACACCCAATAGCCCTTCCAGCCACGTTTGCGAGCCAGCTCGATTTGATGTTTCTTACGTAGTAACCATTTCTTTACCGATAGAAAGCTGCAAACGGAAAATTAAATTAAATATGTACATATATAGTTATTAGCACGCAGCTAATAAGCTGCACGACAAAATGAAATCGAAGAAAATAAGTTTATAAATATAATTTACTGAAAAGGGGGAGAAATTGCTTGCAGCATTTAGAAATCTATTGCATCAATAAACTATGTACATGCCACAAACAGCTGAAGGATATTTTCTAAGAGCTGAAATAACAGTTTATGTTCGAGACGGGTTTCAACTTTGTACATTGGTGAATTTGAAAGATTTTGCTTAAACTTTTTAGCTTAGCTTTAGCTTTATAGCTTTTAAGAGAGTTTAAAATAAAGTTGTACTATAATCAGTCATCTAATTTAGGGGTTTCCTTTGGCTTATTGTATGAACTCAAAAGAGAAAAGGGAATTTAGGTTAATTAGCTGAAAAGTAACACTAAACGTGCAAGTCGTGTGGTCTCAAAGAGCTCAACTCATATTACGTTCAAAATCTCCATTTTTGTGGCTGTTTTGTAATCTCTATGGATTTGCACAATGTGGGCACACACATACTTTATCATATCTGGCTGATAGGGAGAGTGAAATGCGTTTTGCTGTAATCGCTGTAAATGATATGCCAAGCCATTTGCTACTTTATTTATGATGAGCTTGCTGTTGCTGCTGCTGTTGGAGCACACACGTGACTGCTACTCACTCAACTGCCTGCCAGCCTGGGTGGCTGAATGGAATGCCTCGGGGAATACATTCGTGCCACTGATTACTTGTAGTTAGATAAGGGTTGGGGTTGGGATTGGGGCTGGTGTGCATTACTTAACTTACCCAGCTTTACGCACAGCGCCCGTGCAGTTGAAGGAGGATGCAGCGGTGCCAGTGGCCTTTGCTTTATATGGTGACGCCATGACACTTTCGCCATCATCTTCATCCGATACGGCAGTAGTTAGGCTCATTCGATCATCGTCCGAGATCTGCAAGTGGACGCAACGTACAGATAAAATGTTAAGAATGTGGTATCGGTAAATGAACTGCAGGTACAATATATGGTTGTATATTTGTTGTTACTGGCAACGATAAAATTCAATCAAGCTGGATAATAATTGAAATAATTAAGTCATAATTAGCAGTGCCAGTCAGGCAAGTTCCTCACACTCAAACACACACACAATCACACAAAAGTCAACCCGACACGAATCGTATCGTCCCGTAAGCTATTTGAAACCAATAATGGTTGACTGGCTCCTTGTTGCTGCTGTTGTTGTTCTTGTTGCTGTTGCCGTTGCCGTTGTCACTGCCGACAGCAACATTTGTTACGTATGTCGTCGATAAAGCAATTTGTCTTCTCTCGCTTGCATTTTTAGTGAAGTTGGCAACATGGGACATGGGGAAGCAAGAAGAGAACGCGGGGAAAAAAGAGCGGGCAACGGATGGACAACAATTGACAACTACGAAACGACTCAGAAAACGAATCAAAAAGAAATAGCAGCAGTGAGGAGAAAGTTAAGGCAATGCCAAACAGTTACTCGTCCATTTTATCGAGACAGATACTGACTACACTTTGAAAAAGAACACGCCACTGAATTTAAAAAGTTTGCTAGAAATAAACTTACGAATTAAAAATTCTTAAGAGAAGAAATCCGTGTCGCTTGTCGGCAATCTCAAAACTATATTATAAATATATGTTACTGACTTGATATTTTAAAAGGTAGGTTTTGCTGCCAAAAGTATGGCAATTGTCTAAATTACAGGGTACATATTTTTCGGAATGTAGTAGCGAGCATTTCATCAAAAGCCGAGTTCGAGAACCACTGCTCTGCCTCAGCCTCAACCTCTCACTCTCTGTCACTGCCTTGGCCAACCTCCATGCCGACTTCCTTCCGTTCTCACCACACAGCGCCCAGTGCGCCAATTTCTGCTTTCGCAACAGGAAAACAGTAAGGAGGGATGGCGTGAGGGGGGAGAGGGAGGCAAAGCAAGCGGCGAGCGGCACGCGAGGATAAGGGTGTTTCAGCTGGTCCGTGTGGGAATCAAATTGAGGCAACGAAGCGCTGAGGCCGTAGTGCTGCTATTGCTGCTACTTCTGCTTCTGCTGCTGTTGCTACTGAGCGCTCTACGTGTCCCGCGTGGCAATAAAAATTGGTTTGCCCATTCATTCGTTTCAATTGGGTGGTAGTACACTCTGCCCCACCCATGCCATCGGCCCGCTTGCCACTTGCCACCCGGTACGCCCACAATGTCGCTCACTTGCTGGTTCATGCCATTTTTATTTGAGTTCCCAAGGAAATCAATTTACAATGTGTTTATTCGTTTCGTCTTCGCTTCCTGCTGCTGTTTGGACGGAACGACAGAATCGTCAATGCCTTGGCCCAATTTCTTATCTTTCAGTTACTACGATACAACCCACGCACATGCCACGTCCCTCCCCTTTCACGTTCCTGTCAATTTTCAAACATTTTTGCTCATATGCATGTTTTACAAGTTATTTATTTGACTGCCCCGATGCGTCATGGGGGGCCGGCGACTACGGCAAGTTGGCAACTGTCAAGTGGCGTGTGGCGCTTATGTTTGCACAGCAGCCACGCCCCAATGCTCAGCAGTCGTTCGCCCTTTTTGTATGTTGCAAACTCATGTGTGCTTAACCCACAAGTGACGTAGTCAACGTTGTCGGCGTCGTCGTCAGTCGTTTGTCGTTGGCCAAGTTTAATCAAATTTTATATTAATCGAAGGAGTGCAAAGGCATGCAAATACCCAAACGTGAGCTGCCTGAGTGACTCTCCGCTCTCTGGCAACATAAATATTTTCTTACTCGAAATTGCCGAAAATAAAAAGGCAAACCCAACCCAACCCAACCCAGTAGCAGCATCAGCATCAGATCAAAGCGGCACCTTTTGTGGCAAGAGGTTTTCGGCTTTGTGGCAACATTCATCGAATCGTATTGAGTTGCATCGTTTGTAACTCTGATTAATTGGGAATGCTATATAATGAACATTGGGCAAGAAGTAGGTCGAAATAGTTGCTAAAAGTATTGTGTGCAACATTGTGAAAATTTTATTTTTCCTGTACGCAATAAATTTTCAACCGGTTCAATTATACATTTTTAACAATGACTCTTTTTTAATTAAACACGGCAATTCCATAACTCTATAACAGTATTGTAAAACTGAAACTGTTTTCTAAAGTTGCTACTGCCAGTTTGCATCAAGTTTCGTTTTGACAAAATTATTTTACAACATATTCCACATCGAGAGATTGTTCGGTTTAAATTACTAGCCGAGTGGCCTCAATCATCACCAAAGAGCACCCACTATGCACCCACTACCTCAACCCAGCCACACTGCCAGCACTGCCCATTGGGCCAACATTCAACTGACAACATTTATTGCGCCAAATGAAATAGTTTCCGCTTGCTCAATGAAGTTTTTCATGAAATCATCAAGCCGAACGGAAGCTGTCGAGCGGAACTGGTTTGGTTCTGTTGCAGGCAGCAAGTAGATGGCAGCCCTGGCAACCCAGGCGGGAGAGTTGTGCTTCAAATTCTTTCAAATTAAAGATAATAAGCTAACAGTTAGTTGTACTTTTCACAAAAGTCACTCCATCAGTTACTAAGCAGAGCAAAACACTCGGAACAATCGACGCTAATGTAATGGAAAACTCTTTAGAATGCTGCTGTCGAAAGTGGCGCCCAGAATGAAAAGGACACAATTCGGTTGAATTAACGAGTTTTGTACCTTTTACAACCGATTACTGTGCATCTACAATTGTGTGTATTATATATATATATATATATATATATATATGTGTGTGTGTGTCTTCACTGACAAACAATGGACACACCCCAAAAAAGGACCCGACAGTTTACAAGCACCAAATCTCGACGGCGACTGATTGGCCTGGCTGAAATGGTTACAATTTGTGCACAGACCCAAAGAGTTTGTCAAATGATTCATGAATTTTTAATTGATATGACCCGACTGACAGCTCCCTCACTCATCGCCGCCAACCATTGTTAAAGCTTTGTCGAATTTCATCAGTTTTGGGCTGACTGGCTGACAATGGGCTGAGTTTGGGGCACACTCTACGTTATGGTCTATGTGTGTCTCACATGGGTAAGCCTAAATGGGCAACCTAAAACACGCACACACACAACAGATTAAATGCCTATGGTCCTGATCCCTCCATCATACCCCCTGCTCACCTGATTACTTTGGCCTAATATGCCATATCTCAGCATCAGTGCAAAATCAAAATTCAATTTACGCACACACGCACGAATCCCAGACGGAGGCAGGGACACGCCCACGTGGGGTGACACACCCTTATCCAAGAGCCCCAGACAGGTGAGCCTGAGTCGGAGCTGCGTTTTCTAATCAAGAATTGATTGTGATCCCTCGATGCGGCTGTCGTTCACGTTTCATCCATAATTATCAATGACTTTTGAATGTCAAATGTGAGAGTTGCCTGCCATTGGCACCTACTACATCCCAATCCAAATCCCAATCCCAATCCCAAGCTCCACACTCCATACTCCTCTCTGCCCGCTACACTCCCATTGCTCGGTAACAACACACGCCGCAGCTCTGTCCCAAAAAGGAAAAATCATTTCATTTGTCGCTGTCGCTGTCAAAAATTACAATATTTGATAGAGTGTTTACGATGTTGTTGTTGCTGTTGTTATTGTTGTTGTTGTTGCTGTTGTTATTGTTGCTGTTGTTGCTCGTCTGGCACAACAAACATTCACGTTCACATTCGCACAATTTCACATATGTAAGCAAGCATTTGCTTATGTGTAGGGTTGCCAGCTGTCGCGAGAAGAAAAACTGCAAATTCGTGGCACGTTTGCTTAAGTGACTTGAGTGAGGCATTAAAGGAAAGTACTTCTAGCGTTGTCAGAAATTCAAAATGGAAAAGCTGCAGCGCATTGCAAGTGTTAAAACTCTCTTCACGATACATTTTCTTAAGCATTCATTTTCTTTACAGTTTCTTTTCGGGCAACATCTTAGTCACAAATGAAGCTGTCTAAGCAGATGCCGTGGCAAGCATTCAAATCTGCAGTGCGCTGTGCAGAAGCAGCGGGCAAAAGCAATTTGGCATTAACTGTAAGATGGTATTTTGGGATTTTCGGCAATGATTAAAACGGAAATACTCCACCCTCTTAGCTAAGCGATTTGGGGGTAAGGCTTAGAGACGTTAGACTTGGCAAGTAGATAATCAAACAGGTAGCTGCCATGTCATTCGCATTTGATTAAATGTGCGCACTGAGAGATGCTTAACAGTAATTGGTTTGAGAAGCGGATGGAAAGCATCGGTTTAGCAGCAGATCAATCAAAACTAACAAGGAATTTAGTTGAGCTAAAAGTAAGCAGGTGCAACTGGCAGCTTCTATCCTCTCTTTAAAAACTATATTCTGCTGCTGCTCAAACATTGTTAAGCACAAATATTTTATATAATTGATTAAGTTAAAGAAATATGTAATGTCTTCAAATCCAATTACTATGAATTACTTTTGGTAATTATATTTTTGCCAAGTTCGTATCTTATTCAGAATTTCGGTCAAAGGAACGATTGTTATCCTCTCTTATCTAAAGTAATGAATCTTTTAGCTCGCCTTATCTCACTATTTTTCAACATGTCTCCCTTTTTATGTGCTCAAACAGATAATAACATTCAATTGAAAGTCAAGAGCCGTAGCATTTCATAATCTAATATCCTTTTTGTTGATCTGGCAATTAATTAATATGCAGCGTGAGATTCAAACTCGCTCTTTGTGTGTGTGTGTGTATGTGTGTGTTTGTGTGTGTGAATACTCGTGATGAATTTAATCTGTGTCTGTTGGCCCATGTAGTTTCAGTTCGTGGGAGGCACATCCTTTGATATTGGTCAAATTGTGCTAAGTCAGCTGCACCGTTTGCAAATACTTGCACAGTTGCCATGGATACAAGATACTAGTGCTTTACAAAGCTGCACAGTGCAATCGCATGAATGCAGGCACTCATAGATTATGGCATGTCCGTTTGGACAAGTCCTCAAAACCCAATACTACTAGATACATATGTACATACATACATATATGCTACAAATAGCCTTTATCACTTTGCAACTGTGATTCATGTGAATTCCAATCAATGCCATTCATTATCCAAAAAACTAAATGCGAACAGTAAATGAAAATGCCACCCAATCACCATCCTACCCTTACTTTGTGTGTATGCGTGTGTTTGTGTGTGTGTGTGTGTGCTAAGAGCCTTTTTTGGCTTGGGCTAATGCTTTAATTTATTGCCTGCCTCCTTTGTGAGCACGGCTAGCAAGCAAGCTGCAAGGAGCTGCCAGGAGCAGGAGCAGGAGCAGGAGCTTGTGTTGCCTTGCCTGGTAGCTCGACCGTGAAAAGGATGTTTTGGCTTTGATCAACGTTTTGTTAGGCAACCAAAATGAATTTGTCGCAGACAGACAAACGGACATCAGACGACAACACCGAACGGAACGTTGCGACAATACATTTAAGTCAAAGAGCTTGAGCAGCGTGGGGATGGGCGGGCACGAGTGTTGGGGCGGGACCACACCTTGTCACTAGATATTCAAGCGAAAGCTTAAAGTTAAAGCGGCAGTCAACCGATTTGTTCAAGAGTTGAAATTGGAGACAGCTACTTATCAATTTAATATTTGGGTGATAAGGATTTTAAGTGAAAAGTTTGCAAATTGAGACTGCATAATTAATAGCAACTTGTATATCCGTTAAGGAGTCAGATTTCTTAAATTTTCCGTGAAGTTTTTAATGAGTAAGAAAAAACTCTAAAATAATTAATATGTTCTAGCATTATACAAGTCAGATTATAAGTAACAGTACAAATGTTTTCTTAATTAATTATACAAATGCGCATTGTTTCTATTATTATAAATGGTTATTATAATATTCATATATAAATATAAGATATTCATATATATATAAAATGCATATATATCAGACATGGCACTTATAACATTTTTGACAAGTTGTAAAGCTAGTTCATAAAAATATTTTTGTCGGATAGATTATAATTAAGAGATATATTAAATTTATTTATATATTTGTAAGAAATTTGTATTGAGTCACTGCAAAAGTAGCTGTAAAATCTTTAATTTGAATTTAGTATTCAACCACTTTGCTTGAAAATGTATCTGCCTGATACAATTTCACTTAAAATAAAGTTTACCTTGCGAAGGAACATTTCGTTGCACTGCTTGGCGGTGCTGCGCCAGTGTCGATGTCGATACCGTGAGTTGCCCAGCTTGAGGGTGCCCTGCAGATCTGCAGCTTCCTCGACCACCCGCCTGATGCACTGATACCGCAAGCGATTGCAGCGATGAATTGGCTGCAATGCAACGAGTCCATGCTCTGGCTCGGATTCGGCGCCAGACCGCACCTGATCCTCATCATCGTCCACCCAGGCGCTGAGCACACCCTCCACAAAATTGTACAGCAGCTGAATGTTGGCCTTCATGGGTGCCGAGCCCGATGGCACCTGTTCCGTCTTAATCAGCTTGCGATTCTGGCACACCTCACGCAACAGATTCTCGCCAAAGTGGACCGTCTTGTGGCGACGCCTTCGCGAGTTGAGCGAAGCAGCCGAGGCGGATTTCATCAGTTTGCCATTCCCGTTGAGTACATGATGCAGATGATGCTGTGGCTGTTGCTGCTGCTGCTGTGGATACAACTCTAGCTGCTGAATGGGTTCCAGCCAGCCAAGATTTGTGGCCATGCCACAGCTGGAAGCAGTTGAATCGCCACGCTGCAACGTATTCGGTTGCGAGCTACTGCGATAATGCTGCATGTGGAAAGTGGGCGAGGCGGGCTGGAACTGCTGCTGCTGCTGCGGTTCCATTTCGAGTGGCGCCGGCTCAATGTCGTCCAGCGTTGTGGGTGGCTGGGCGAGTGTGGTGCGCAGACGATTGAAATCGGCGGCACAACGAGGCAGTGAGTTGCATTTGGCGGCATTGAGGCATTTACGATTCTGGCAGCTGAGCATCGGTGCACACGACCGACACTCATGACAGATGACCAGACGACGCTCCGTCAACGGAGCAGGTGCATCTGCTAGTGGTTGTGGTGGTTGTGCTCCTGCTCCTGCTGCTGCTGTTGCCGTTGGTGGTGGTGGCGTGGCTGTCGTTGAGGGCGTTGTTATATCGGAACCTGCTAATAGATGTGAAGGCACCGCATGCAACTGCACCTGGGCCAACTGCTGATGCCGCGCCAGATTCACGGAGCTCGCGGAGGAGGTCAGACAGCGTCGTCGCTGGCACTCCTGATAGCGGCAGTGCGGATCCGTGCATATAGGCAGCAGCGGGCAGGCGGGATCCGTGCACGGCGATGGTGAACGGGAACGTGGAGCACGCTCCGCACTCGAGGATTTGCGCTTGTGTGCTGTGGAACGCTGTGCGGACATGTCCGTCACAGTGGCAGAACGTTGAGTCTGATGGCGACGCGAACGCTTGGACTTTGTGGTGCTGCTGCTGGTGGCTTGGTGGTCCTTGGGCGGCGTTACTTTGGGCACATACTGATAGCGCTCCTTGTGCGGCTTGGCATACAGACGCTCCAGTCGCTCCTGCTGTCCGCTGCCGCTTGGCGCGGGCGCACCTGCACCTGCTCCTGTTCCTGCTCCGCTGCTGACCACCTCGCTGGCGGAGTGACGCAAGCGACGCTCGCGAGAGCGTTCCTCGCGCCGACGCTGCTCCTGGCAGAGCGGCGTATGGGTGGCAGTCAGTGGAGCAGGCACATCATAGCCACTGGGCACGGACACAGGCTGTTTGCCCAGTGATTGCAGCTTGTGCAGCGGATACGCAATCCACTCGAGAGTGGGCATCGCTTGCTGCAACTGCTCCTCCCCACTATCAGCATTGCTGTGACCCAAGGAGTGCCGCTTCCGTTGCAACGTGGCATGATGCACCTGTTCGCTCCCGATCGCAGCAACCTGATCCTCCTGCGAGTTGGATCGGGGTGCTGTGCCGCTGCTGCCATTGCGACGATGGTGCGAGCGTCGCGTGGATGATGAGGATTTTCCGCCGCCCACGGCCACAGTTGACTGCATCTTTGTCAGCCACTCGACGATGTCCGTCTTGAGCAAGGAGACCTCGCAGGGACCAGAACTCTGGCGCGAGAGTGGCTTCTTCAGTAGCTCTGCGAGAGCTTTCGCGTACGCCGAACTCACCGGCTTCTCTGCGGAGGATTGGCGTTCGCGCTGACGCGGCAAATGCTCCAGCAACCAATCGGGCAGTTCGTCCTTGAGCACGGTAATCTCACTGGGGCCGGAGGAGGTGCGCGCGGGCGCTGGAGCCGTTGGCTGTTGCTTCTGCAGCTTGAGCCATTCGATAGTCTCTTCACGCACCTGTCCCCCTCCGCGGAGCGTGCAGAATGACGCTGCTGCGCCTTTCTATCGAACCACTCCAGTTGTGGTTCGGGTGCCGCCTGGCGTAACGCACTCTTCGGCATGGTCACCTCCTCGGCGCTTTTCTGCCGTCGTGGCGGCAACTGCGGCCGTTGCTCGGGCAGTCGAACATAGTGCGGTGCAGCGGAACTCTTGCGCTTGATACAACGCTGCTCCATGGTGTCCTCGTCGCGGGCACGCACCCGTCGCGTGATCTCAAAAATGTCTCCATTGATCTGATGATAGAACTTCTCCACCTCGACGCCCCGTTCGAATTCCTCGCGCACACTATGCCGTGCCGGAGGGCGTGGCGGCGGCGGTGGCTCCTCTAGCGGGGGTGGCTTCTTCTGCTGCTGCAGCTTCTCATCACTCTCATCGGAGCTAGCGGCAGTCAGCAGGGCACCAGCACCGCCGCCATCAACAACCCAGCTTATGGAACGCTCAGCGCTTGGGTGCTGCTGCTGCTGCGACGACTTCTGTGGCAACTGTTGTTGTTGTTGCTGTTGTTGTTGCAGCAGGCGATCGAGGGAGCCATGATGCGTTGTTGCTTTGAGGGCTGCCGCAGATTCGCTGAGCGATTGCAGCCGACATTGGGCATTGCAGATGCAGACGCCTGTCGAGCGCTTCTTGCTGCCAAAGCGAAATAGTTGACTGGCCAGCTGGGAGACGTTTTCGGTGAGACCCAAGCCGCCGCCGCTGCTGCTGCCGGCAGCGTTGCCACCGGCGCCCGCATCCCTTCCCGAGGCCGTTGTTGCTGTTGTCAAACGTGCCACCGGATGTGAGACGGGTGTAATGTCGACGATCACGCAACAGCAGTGTAGCGAGAAGGATTTCTTGGGATCGGTGGCAACGCTGCTGCTGTTGCTGTTATTGCTGCCGACGTCGACGGCGGCAGCAGCGGCAGCGGCGACTTCAAGTGAAGCGCTGCTGCTGTTGTTCTTGTTGTTGTTGCTGGTGTTGTTGTTTGTTTCACTAGCGTTGCGCTGTTCGTTGTTTGCCTGTTGTTGTAGTTGCTGATGTTGATGTTGTTGGTGTTGTTGTTGAAGTTGTTGTATTGGGGCGGCCAGAATGAATCACAGCAACAACAACAGCGCCGGCAGCTATGACAGAATGTGCGAATGGGCGTGAACGTGGACGTGGGCGTGGCTAAATTGTTGTTGCACAGATGCGTTGTTGCTGTTTTTAATATTGTTGCTGTTGTTGTTGCTGTTTGTATTGCGTTTATTGTTGCTGCAGTTGGATTTATCGGAGACGTTGTTGTTGTATTTATTGTTGTTGCTTTGGTTGTTAATGCTGCCATGCATGTGGCTTCAGCTAAGGCACACACACAAGCACTTGCTAAACATGTGTGCGTGTGTCAGTGTGTATTTTGGTAATTTATTTAGTGATTAATTAAACTAAAAGCTCATTTATATAATGCAGTCATTTATTAAACGCTTCTTGTGGTTTATATTTGTTGAGTTATTTTTGTTTTTGGCAATTTATTTATTTAACTGCGTATGTGTTTGTGTGTGTGTGTCGGTGTGTATGCGTGTATAAATGTGGGTTTGTGTGTGTCTCACACACGTCGCACACATTTATCTATAATTAATTATTTTTACTTGTTGCGAATTCGCTGAATGGCACCACAGAAAAATTCGCTGAATTATATGAGTACTGAACACATTCGTTTTCGGGATTTTTTGTTGGTGTTGGGATTGGTTTTTCTTTTTTTTTTTTTTGGTTGTTGTTGTATTATTTATTTGCTTAACTGTTTATCGGTGCGTTGTTGCGTGCGTGTTTGTTGGCTTTGTCTTATTTGCTGACTTTTTTATTTTTTTATTTGTATTCTTATTTACAGTTAATTTAATTATATTTGGCTTTTAATGGCTGTGTTGTCGCTCGCTTGTTGATTATTTTAATTTTAACATTTGAGTTGTTGCTATTGTTAATTTGTTGTAATGATTTAATTGCTGCTGTAATTATCGAATCACACCCACTAAATTTTAATTTATGTGACTGCCAGCAAATACACATTTTGTTGCCTACTTTTCAGCTACCCAAAATTTGAGCAGCTTTCGTTGCCTACTTTTCAGCGGAGCAGCAGCCTTCAAATTTCGTTCTTTTTTCCAGATGCACATATTTCAGGGTTACGCTTTTGTGTGCATTTCGGTTTATTTATATAAGGTATGCATATATATATATATATATATTTACATATATTTATTATTTTTTTGGGCACAAGGACAACTAAGCCTGGCCTGTCTGTGTGGGAGTGCATGTGCATGTTTGTGTTCGTATTACATCTGTGTCTACTGCCTTTAATTAGCGTAAAAAAGAACCAAAAGAAAACAAATAACACACACACACACACACACATCAACAAAAACAGCGTGTTGCTTGTTTTGCAAGTTTTTAAATTTAAACTTGCACCAAAAAAAAAAAACAAAATAGGAAAAAAATGTATTTCAGTTTCATTATTTATTTTTTCATATTTTACACTTGTGTTATTTTAAAGTTTCGTTAGCTGCCTGTGGCTGAAGGGAGCGCAAGGGCAACGGGTATAAAAAAGTTTTTGCTCAACTCTTGGTGCGCAAATATTTTGTTTGTTATATTGCTAGCATAAATTTGCTGGCTATCTGCACACACCAGCGAGAGCGAGAGCGAGAGAGAGAGAGAGAGAGAGAGAGAGAGAGAGAGGCAAAGGGTGTAAGCAAGATGTGCATATATTTATAAGCGCATACATAAATACTTTTCTGGCCTGGCCTGCCGAATGCATAAATTTTCCCAACGTCATGTAGTATGTGCGAGGCTCCAGCTCACATCCTGTGCACCCCCACACCCTTGCACCCTACCCACCTACCCCGGCAGCCCATACTCTTGACTTGTGCTTATGCAAAGCACAACATAGCAGTTGAAAAAGCAGTAGATGCAGAGCAGAAAGAAGAAGAAGCAGTAGCAGCAGAAATGTGCAAAGTTTTTCGGTCTGTTGCCAAAAGTTTGCTTGTTAAGTGAAAGGATTATATGATCCAGCATAATTTTTTTTTTTGTTGTTGCTATTTTTGTGTTTTTTTTTTTGTATTTGTTGTTGTTTAGTTGTTATGCTAGGCCCAGATAGGGGTAAAACTTCAAAAATAAAAAAAGAAGCAAAACTTTTCCTATTTTTATGTTATGCTTATGCCACTTTGTTGTCAGATTGTTGTTACTACTAGTGCTACTGCATCAGAGTGAGCCACATAGTGGAATTCTTCAGAGAAGAGCAACTTGCCACAGGCGCCTCGAGTGCTATGCTGATAGTTTTTATAGCCTACTTTCTTCGACTTAGAAACAAAACACAAACAACAAGAAGAAGACGCTGCAAGTTGCCAAATGCGAAGATGTGAATTAGTGCGTCTTAGTTGCCTGTTGTTGTTGATTCTTTTGTCTTTTTGGAGTTCAGGCAGCAAGAAGGGGCACGATACGTGAGCGCGTGCACACACAAACACTCACACACACTCACACACACACACACACACACACACACACACACAAAGAGCAGCGAACGTTAAAGTTTCGGCCAGCTTGTAGCCGTAAGATGCGAGTTGCCGATAAGTTTAAGTTGCCATGTGTTTAGTTAAGATCTCCCCTCTCCCTCCCTCGCACTCTCTCTCTCTCTCTCTCTATCTCTCGTTCTATCTTCACTGTACGTGTGTGTGAGCGTGTGGCAAAGCTCAACTAGTTGGCAACTTTGCTTGCGGGGAGGGCAGGGGCTAGTACGCCTTCCCCGCACTTGAAAAGGTGCTTCAACGCATTTGTTTAGCAATTTTCTCTTGATTCGCCCAATAAAGTTAATTTCTGCGACCAAAGTTTTAGCTCCTCCAGCCTTAAATGACATTTTTATATGCGTGTGTGTGTGTTTTTTTTTGTTTTGTATCTAGGCAACAGTAATAAATTATTTCGATTGTTTTAGAAACACAAAAGTTTTTGGCAGTTTCCTTGGCGTCTATTTGCCAATAGGCAATAAGCGTATAAAGTTACCGTCTTCGGCAAGGGGTTTTTGTTTGTTTAAAATTGAATAACTAAATTATGAAGCAACTACAGAGATAAGCCGCCAACTCAAAAAAGTAACTCGATTAGTTTAAGTTGTGCGTTATACTTTTATTTCTAATGGGGGTTCAGTTTATTGTTGAGATCTTTACACAGGTATTTGATTTTTCATTAGTTATCTCTTTTTTATAAACCTCTATTAAAGCCTAGATTTGTCAAACATCTGCCTCGAAAAGTTTTCGTAATAAACTCTATGTAATTACTACACATATTACTTTAAATATTTAGTTTTTTTCGATTACCGGCACTTGGAAGTAGGCAATGAACTTTAGCATATATATATTTAATATAGGTTGTTTAATTATGCAAGTTTTGTGGCATACAGAAATATGCCATTTATTTAAAGGCCTTGCAATAAACACTCAAAATATTTAATTTCAAATATTTATATTCAAATGACAAATTATTATTTGACATTAATAAAACTTATTTGAAGCAACGCTTAATTTGAAACATATTCCCAGAAGCATATTTTCTAAAACAGTTGATGTGTGCGTGTTCGGGCAGAGTGTGGAGTTGGGAAATCCTATAAGTAGACATGACTTGTTATGGATTTCTCAGAAGCTTGTTCAGTTGTTGTTGCTGTGCTTGTTGTGTTGTTGTGGCTGCCGATCAATTTGAAATCAACGGACGCTGACTGCTGCTGGGACAAATAAATTAGATTTCCGCATAATTCGATGGGCAGCCACAGGGCACTAATGAGAGCGGCAGCAGCAGCAGTGGCAGCAGGACGAGAGGGCAAAGGACATGACATGACAACATGTGTGTTTGTGTGCTGCTGTTGTTGTTATTGTTGTTTTGCATTTATTTTTAGTTAAATAGATTTAAATGAATTTATCAACATGTTTTTAATGCATTTAATGTCAGCAGACATGCAGTCATAAATATAAATACGTTTAATTTTAGTGAAAACAACTGTCAAGCAGCAGAATGAAGCAGCACAAATATGCCACACTCCCTCTCTCTCTCTCTCTCTCTCTCTCTCTCGCTCTCACTGGCCTAGCAGCAGCATCTGGCTCTCTCGCTTTGTCACTGTGTATGTGTGTGCGTGTGTGTGTGTGTCTGTGGCAGGCATGACGTTGATAATATCCTTGCACATGTATGACGTTGCTAGCTGGTTATCCTTGCAGCTGCTGCTGCTGTCGTCGTTACTGGCAACAGCCGCAGCAGCAATATGCCACAGCAATTGTTGTTGTTGTTGCTGCTGCTGTTGTTTCTGCGCCCATTTGCTTGTTGATATGTATTTTATTAGCCAGCAAAAAGGAAAACTTTTTCTGCGTTGGCGATTTAAATTCTCGCTGCGCGTGCTAAAAATATAGGCAAGCAGCAAGCAGCAACAACAGCAACAGCAATAGCAACAACAACAACAGAAGCTGCCTGGGCAACAACTACGGCACACGAATTCTAGACTCAAATCTCAAGCTCTCGAGTTCTTTGCTTTTTGTATTTTATTTTATTTTTGCTGCCTTTGCCCCGCTGTTAAATGTCTATGTTTGTTGTTGCTCGTGTTGTTGCTGTTGTTGTTTGTATGTGTGTTAAGTGCGTTCGTATTTGCGTGTTTTTCTTTTCTTTTTGCTGTGTTTTTTTCCTTTTTTTTTTGCCATTGCCCCGTACTGGTACACCAGCTGTGGCATTTTTCAACACTTTTTGCGCTCAGCTTGTTTGTATTTTTGTTGTTGTTGCTGTTGTTGTTGTTTTATTTTTGAGCAGCGTTTTTCGAAAACTTTACACTTGTTAATTTGCTTTTAATGGCGATTGCCCGAGCATTTTTCATTTGATTTCTGCACACACAAAAGCAGACAGCAAGCAAACATACACACATACACACACATGCACGCAAACACAAACGCGCAATTTTTGGGCGGCTGCGTTTTTTTTTTTTTTGTTCCGATTTCGCTTCATTTCTTCGCATTTTATTTTGTATTTATGTATTTGTGTTTTTTGCTCATCTTTCCGTTTGCTTTTTGCGTTTAACTTGTGTGCTAAATTATATAGCCTGCGTCGATTTGAGCGCTGCGTGTGCCTGTCTCTGTTTGCCTCTGTGTGTGTGTGTGTGTGTGTTTCAGTGTTGCTGTGTTGGTATTCACATCTGTGTCTGTGTGTGTGTGTGTGTGTTGCCGTTTTGTAATTTGATTTCTTTGCCGCCCGACTCCCGCTGTGGCTGCTGCTGCTGCGGCTGCTGCTGACGCACTTTTCACACTTGACGGCGCGTGTCGCCACACAAAAACATGATTTCATTGCATTCGCATTTTTGAGATTTTCCTACGCTTTATTTTGGTTATTTTTGGTTCGAGGTATTTGGCTTCTTGGAAGCACAGGCTCTGAAATTTTGCATTTGCTTTTGCTTTCTGTGTTCTGTGTTTCGCCTCTCGCAACAAAAGCAAGTGCTTGAAGCGCGCTAACAGCTCGCGACGACGTTCCCGTTGTGACTGATTTTCACCACGCATCACAGCCAGCAACTAAGCTGACGCTGACGCTGACGATGACTACGGCGACGGCGACAGGACAGAGCCGAGTGCCAAGAGAACGAACTCGAAGTGGACGACAATTGAAAGAGCGAAATATAAAACGTAAGCATTGCCATGCATAACATACTATTTGCTCCGCTTACACTCTCTCTCTCTCTCTCCCTCTCCGTCTCTCTCTCTTTCATTCTCTCTCTATCTCTCTCTCTTTTTATGTCAGGCAGCGGCAGCCTCGTTAGCATTCGTTTGTTTCATTGTTGTTGCTGTGCTGATACTGCTGCTGCTGCTGCTGCTGCTTCTGCTTTTGCTCCTCGCCCCATTTCGGGTGTGCGTGTGTGTGTGTGTGTACAGGCTAAGCTTACACACACAAAGAGGCGCACATACACACGAAAGCGGGTCGCTGCTGCGTCGGCTGGTGCTCAAATTGTTTATAACAGAGTTTCGCCACATTTCGTATATAGTCGTTCGGTGCTTCGCCTTTATTTACGTAATCAGCAAAATCAAAAAGCTTTTCGCAGCATCCGCCGTTGTCACTGTTCGCCGTGATTCTCTCTCTCTCTCTCTCTCCTTCTGTTTCAACTGGCAGGCAGTCACATGAGCGCGGTGAAAAGCTGCCTTCAAGCTTTCAATGCTCTCTTCAATTGAACTCCCATTAAGAGAGCATGACGCTGCTGCTTTATTTAACAGTCCGTTTAGCCACATTATAAATCTCTGCGAGTCGCGAGACTGTGTGTGTGTGTGTGTATAGTTTGCTATATAAGTGTGTGCTATGTGCTCAAGTATAATTTACAAATCAGACGACGACGATGACGACGACGGCAACGACGGCACCGACAACGACAACGACGACAACGTTGTCGACGTCATCAAAACCAAAATGCAGTTATAATGCACTCAGGCTGGCGCTGGAAGGGGAGCGTCGGGGCTTGAGTTTGAGCTTGAGTTTGGTTGGGGTGGGGTGGGGTGGTGTTGTATGGGGGAGAAAGGAGCGAAAGCATGCTTGACAGCTGCCAGAGGGCAAGGCATATCTGGAAATCTCAAAGGTGTTTAGTCAACATGAGTAGCAACCACAATAACAACAACAACAACAGCCACAAGAAACTGAAGCTGAGGCCATGGTGCGGTAGGTCGGTCGCAGGAAAAATTAAATTTATTCATTGTTGTCTTTGGAGTCAGCCAACAAGAATCTGCTGCTGTTGCTGCTGCTGGTGCTCTTTGTTGTTGCTGTTGTTGTTGTTGGTGCTGCTGCTGTGTGCACTTAGGATTTGGCTCTGGGGCATATTAAAGCTTTTACAAATCGTAAACATAATTTATTTTGTTAGTCTCAGTTACAATTTTTTTTGCGGGTCAAAGGGGAGCAATGTCAACTTAATAGAATTGTATAGCAGCTACTAAGGCGGACGCAACTTTTCTATAGTGTTGCAAGTTGACTAAAAACCTAAGTATACCATGTAAGTGTGTGTATGTTTTGAAAAGGGTTTATGTCGCTATTAAAACAATTGCAACTATTTCAGCGCATAAAAGGCAATATTTTCATGTGGAGCCCATAAAAGTAGGCAACAGTTGCGCATAAATTCCTATTTTAAACACAAGAGTTGTTTATTTTGACTTAATTACTGTGAAACGACACCAACAACTTTGGCCCCCAAATGGGTCATAAAATATGCACCTTTTTAATATTTTGACAACGCCCCCGCAATGTGCAAAGGTAATCACTAAGAGTCATTCGAATAATAGCTTAAGTCACATGCTGTGCCACGCCCACAAACACACACAAACAAACACACCAGACAACAAGAGAATTATCACACATACGCAGTTTCAGTTACAGCACATAAATATTTTTCTTTCACCATAAGAAAATATCTCGAAATATGTTAATAATGAGATGGGCCAAATATTGTTCATGCATATCCGTAAGTTGCAAGGGAAGGCAGCAGGGGCAAAGGGATGGGGGAGGTGGGGTGGTGTAGCGAATCCTATGCGAACTATGGATCCAGCAGCAGTGGCAGCAGCAGCAGCAGCTGCGAGAATTTGTATGTGTGAAAACTGTAAAAGCAGGCAATAAGCTGCAGAAAATCTACATAAGTCGGTCAAGGACACTGCAGAAGGCTGCGGCTGCCACCAAATTGCCTTTAAATATAATTATTTTCCTTTATGCGTCAGTGACAGGCGCACACATACTTACACACATTTGTGTCTGTGTGTGTGTGTGTGTATGTCTGAGTATTGCTGAACTGCTGCCTGCTAGCGACATTTACATTAGTACTACAAACACACACACACACAGAGACACACACACAGACGCACACACACTCAGTGAGACATACGGAGAGAATAACTGTACAGAGCGGCATCATCCATCGCATTTCGCTTGTAGATACTCAGCCAGATAAGAAAAGACACTTTTATGACGTCAGTAAAGCATTTTAGGCCCACTTTTTTTTCTTTTTCTTTTTTGCAGCCTGACACAAAATGTTGCCAGTGTTGCTGTAGCGCGCGCAAAATATCACCAGCACCAGCAGCTACAACAACAAACAATAATAACAAAAAGAGAGAGCGCCCGACGCGTTTGCTCTCTTTACTAGGGACTCATGCTGTGAAAGAGCGCAAAGCTTTTACACTCTTTAACGAACAACTTAGCCAGCTCTCTTCTCTGGCTCTCTGTTCCTCTCTCCTCTCTCTCTCTCTCTCTCTCTCCTGCTTGCTCTTGACTCTCTCCCATCTATAACCATAAAATCAAATCACAACAATAACCATAACCATATAGCAAAGATTTAATAACTGTGATTGGAATTTGAAAAATGAATTTTTCCTCGGTTCGTGTTTTTTTTTTTTTTTTTGTACGTTTGTAAAAAAATAAATTTTTGTTTTGTGTGTTGTTGTTCTTTTTTCCCTGATTTTGGCCTTCGCCCTGCTACACCCCACCTTTCTTCTCATTTCTTTTTCGTGTCATTTCGTTTCGTTTGGTTTTAGTTTATTTACGTGGATTATTTAATGGATTTGGCTGTTGTGTCGCTTGTGGATTTGGCATTGAATTTCCCGTGCGTAGCAAACGAAACCTTTGTAAATATTGTCTATGTAATTGGAGCGCATATTTTTATGGATGTAAAGATGGAATTATGTTTATTTTTATTATTATTATTATTTCGGATTGCCGGACTTAACACAGATGAAATATTCAAAATCGAAGTTGGTCTATTTCAACTGTGAAATTGTTGGCTAAATAAATAATAAAATTAAAAAACGGATTTGTAAATAAATGAATACTGTATTTAAGGTAAGCGTTTTTTCAGTTTTAGATAACAAATTTTACTGATTCAAGATACTTTTAATATTTTAGCAATTTTTAAGAAGAAGATTTATTCGAGAAGTAAATATTTTGGCATGTAGATATATTTAACCTTTACACTCGAATGCATCAAAAGACTTATTTTAAGAGATTTTTTTGGTAGACATAATCTATAAATAAAATCTTCGATTGCCTCTGCTCGACTAAGCAGTCGAATTCAGCAACCACAATAACACAAAAAAATCTCAGCATTTAACAGTTTTTTATAATTTCCGGCCTGACAGCATCCGCTTTCATTTCCGCTGTCGTTTTGCAACAATTGCAGCAGCAGCAGAATCAGAAGCAGAGGCGGCAACAAGGATAACATGACAAGATTTATTTGCGCGCCATAATTATAAACTGTCCTGCTGGGCTGCCAGTTATTTTGAGTGTCAGTTCATTCTGTTTACTTTATGAGCGGCACGCTAAATTTGCCGAGCGCCAACAACAACAATAGCAATGAACCTCATGTTGGCCAAAAGGGATACGCAATTGGTAGTAGTTCGCTATCGTTACCGCTATCGCTGTCGCAGTCGCGTTCGAGTCCAATAGGGAGCATTTTCTAGGCCAAAGCTCTGAGAGACTGAGTAGTGGGTGGCTTTTACGTAGAGCTGGGCCGGTGGGGTGTGGGTGCTGGTTGGTCGGGGGAGAAGGGGGGTTTAGGGGCTGGTTAGACGGTTGGCCAGGCGTGTGCAGGCCGCAAGCAAAGTGCTGGCCCAGAGCCTTTGACAGCTCAACATCAGCAGTAGTAGCAGTAGAGACGGCCGCGACGTCTGTCCAACTTCTGGCAAATCTGCGAGTGTGTCTCTCAGTGAATATGTGTCTGTGGGTCTGTGTGTGTAAGTGTGTATATGTGTGTGTGTGTGTGTGTGTGTGTGTGTGTGTGTGTGCGTGTGGAAAAGCTTCTGTGGGCATTAAACACAGCCGTCGTAGAAGTGTTTTGAAATCCAATTACCAGCGCAAATTTAATTTGTTGCTGCACTCGAAAAAGTTGCCAACTTGTTCGCTGTCCGCCCCACTGATAGCCTATGAAAATTGTTTAGCTGCAATAAAGGGCCAGATTCCTTCACCCCTCAAAAAAAAAGTGGGGGCAGGGCTGGGGGTAGGAGCGGTACGGTGCTGCTGTCGAGTGGATATCAGGCACAGCTTTTGCGCTTGTTTTCATTTTGCAGCCCGTGGCGTTTGTTGCTGTTGCTGTTGTTGTTGTTGTTGTTGCCTCCGCTTCGGTGGCATCATCAAGTGGTCAGAGTGCAAAGTTTAATTTGAAAAACGTTTTTTTCTCTTCTTTTTTATTATTATTATTATTTCACTTGTTGTGTGTTTTTTTGTTTTGTTTTTATTTTTGTTTCCTTCTTATTTGTTGTTGGGAGGGATTTGTTGTGTAGGTGTTGCTGTTAGGTGTTGAATTATGAGCAAAGTTCATGAGCTGGCACAGCGTCCAACAATGTATAAGCCAAATAAAGCCATGTTATGGCCACTGGCGGTTTTGAGGGGCGTGTGCGTGTGTCTCTCTGTGTGTGTGTGTGTTTGTGTGTGTGTGTGTGTGTGTGTACTCCAATCGTGGTGGTGGTGTGCGTGGCTGTGTGTGGTGAGTAACGTTTGCGCAGTGGGCGTTTGCTTTGCTTTACACTTAAGAGTATTTTTTTTTTTTTTTTTTTTGTTAGGTTTTTGGCGGCTTTCACTTGTTGTTTGCTCTGCTTGCGACTTACAGCTGTTAGACTCGGACTAACATGCAACATTTCACCGAATTTAACAGAATTGTGTTAGAGGCTAATTGCCAGGTAAATCTGTTTGCCATGATTGAGCATTAAACATGTTAAGTAACTGGGCAGCTCTGACTGGCATGACTTGCAGAAATTTTTGGTTTACTTTTTCTAATATGCCCAGCATTATTCTACTGAGTGGTAATCAAGAAAGTGAAGACCCTTTTTTTTTGCACTTGGGTTCGTTTTTCATTTTTGTTTTTTTTTGGGCACTTTTAAAAGCTGAGCAATATTCATAAAGGTTGCCAACATTTTTATTGTTGTCGATTATTGCGAAATATTTGCCTCTTAGCCAATTCGGCTTAGTTTGTTAGCTGTGTGTATCTGTGTGTGTATGTAGAATTGCCAGCTGCTGCCATCTAATTGTTGGCCGCTGTGCAAAGCTGATGCAAAGCCAAAGGCAAATAACAATTGCCTTCACATTGAGACTTCCCGCAGCGTTTTGACCAGCACGAAACGCCTCGTGTAACATGAAACTTGCGAAAGGGCCGGGATGAGAGGTTGTTGCTGGCAGGCAGCCTCCTTTCAATGGGGCCATTATTTGAGAGCGCTGCGAGAATGCGAAACTCGACCAGACTCGACTCGCCACGATTCGATTCAAGACGAGTAGACTCGACGCTTAAGCACAATGCCCCACTAAATTACAGTTAATGTTTATTTCTTGGCCCCAATGACAGCAGTCGGAGGCCAGCTGGAGCAGCCAGTCGGGCAGTCGCCCAGTTTTCCCGGTTGGACAGTCAAGCCCCAGGCTTTGTTTATTCTTCTAATCTGTCTGCCTTTTTTTTTCGCTACTCTGCCCCTTTTCATTGCCCCTCTGCATCTCCTCATTTATTTCCTTTCGCATGCTGTAACTGCATTTCGATTGTATCTTTGACTGGTGGCATTGCTCGGTTTTAGTTTTGGTCGTTTGTCCTTTGCTATTGCCTCTGCCTTTGTTTTATGCTCCTCTTCTACAGCTTTGGCTCTGGACAATGCTTTATTGAGTTATGGCTTGCATGCGGATATCCGCAAGTAGAGTGAGATAGATGCACACGTAGAGAAAGAGCGAGACGTATAAGAGATACAGCTTTGTTTTGAGGTGTCCTGGCCAAAGCCTCTTAGCCATAAATTAGCAACATTTTCATTGGCTTCATAAATTCGAAAATTGACCACATTCAAAACTCGATATGCATATAAGAAATACTTACCACCACCGCTCTGATTGTTCAAGCAAACAAACGCAAATTGCATTGAAACTTACCTGCAAGAAAAGTGAGAATAAATTCGATTATTGGTTAGCTTCAAATAAATATTTGATGTAAATCAGTGATTTATGTAAAACGTATTTATAAAAGGCATATCTGATCCCAATCACAAGCAATAATCAAAAGGTTGTTTGTCTGCTCTAAAAAGTATGCAACACCAATTTAGCAAGTGCTTAAAGTGTAGCTCAACAGATACTTTAACATGAAGTACAGCTTAGTCTTCATTAAAGATATTATTGTTTCAAGAAATATATTCTGTAGAAAAATCAATCAAGCCTTACTATTATATTCCATTTGACAACACTTCAGTGTTTTCGTATCTCTTTCCAACTAAGCATTTTCAAAAATAGTTAGTGTGCCTTGAAGTTATTTAAAGCCGTAGCTTGAAGTCTGTTTACCTATCGCTCTATTAAAACTTAACTTAAGATAAGCCAACCTGAGAAATCCAATTTGCATTTGTTATTTGATTTGCCCAAATTATATTCGTTTTATTTATTTGTCTTCTGTATATTTTTTTTCTTTTTTTGAAATTTCTTTAAAATTCTTTTGTGTTTTAAATTTGCAATTCTGCTTGTTTCGTGTCTGACCTAATTAAGAAACTCATTCGGCGGAGAAATAAATAGAGAGAAAGAGAGAGGGAGAAAGAGAGAGAAAGAGAGGGAGGGAGCGAGGTCGCATCAAGTTAAAAACTTCATTTCAACAACAGAAGAAATGCACAACATTTCAATTCAACTTAATTTCCAACTTTTGGACTAATCTTCCCTTGTCATTGCCTTAATTGTTGACCAAGCAGCAGCAGCAGCAGCAACAACAACAATAACAACAACAAGGACATACAACATACAGTTGGCAGTCAAGTTTAATGCGCTGCCTTTCCGGGTCTGCCTGGGCAATTTAGTTGATGGCTTTACGCCGCCTTTGGCCTGGCCATAAACACCTGGGCAAAGACAACTCAAAAGAAGCCCCTCAATTTAAACATTTGCCTTATAAGAGGTAAAAATGTAGTTGTTACATTTAATTATATTCATATCTTTTGGCTGCCAAACGTGCCAAGTAATCCGACAAGTTACAAAGCGGATGGGTCGTCTCATTCCTCCAGTCCCGCCTTCGCGCTCCACTTTTGTGGGCGTGTTTCTTGCAAACTGTGCGAAATGTACAAAAATGCTGAACACATGCCAATTACCAGGCGCCAAAAGTGCCGAGGTGCCAAAATGAGGCCTCTGCTGCAACCCAGCGCTAAAGGTAGAAGGTTGCCACGCCTCACCAACACAGTCCGCCCCCACATCCCCCCGACGCGTCCCTGCACTTACGCTCGCCCGGTTGCCAAGCACAAGCTTAAAATGCGCGAATGCCAAACGACATTTACATTTACATACAAAATGCAAAGGGAACTCAACACGCGCCCTAACAACTGTATTGAGGTAATGCCGGGACGGGGAGGGAGGGAAGGTTGAGTAAAGTCTACTGTAAGGGGTAGCGCAACGCAGTGGGTGGCATGGGTGGTGGAAGAGGTTATGGTCTTCATATTTGTGTGCGCTCATGTGAGCAGCAAGGATTCGGATTCAGATTCGGATTCAGATTGCCGCTGACTTCTGGAAAGGTGGTTCTTGTTATTGTTGTTCTTGTTATTGTTGTTGTTGTTATTGTTGTTGTAGTTGTGCTTTCGCACATTTTATTATTTTTTATGACTTTTGACAAAGGTGCGAGAAAAAATACATGTGCAAATGGCAGCAAGCTATTGCGATATACCCTGTAATTAGCTGGAATTCAACTGAAAGCTACTTTAATTTGAATTTATAGAAGTGAAAATCTCAACAAACTTCAGATTTAAAAGAAAATTAATATATGGGCGTATTTAGATGCAACATTTAAAACAAATGCATGATAGAGTCTATTGTAATCATTACAGAGTACTCGATAAGGTAGAATTAATACCAAAAATTAAATAAAAACAGAGGAATAAGTTTAGCCTAAATAAATATATGTTCAAGTTAAATTGTTTTTTGTTCTAATTCTAAAAGTTAGAGCCATAGAATTGTTCAGCATAGCTGCCTACAGAATCTAGTAGTCTGTTCCCAAGAGTTAAGCTTAATTTGATACTCAGAAGAAAAAAAATAGGCTTATAAGCCACACACAGGGTATAAAAATCGCATTGAAATGCGTGTTGAAAAGTTGGGCAAAGACTTTCGGTTGGGGTAAGACTTACATGCCCGTTTCGCGGCAGCTCTGGCGGAAGGAAGAAATCAAGGAGCGGCGAGTCAAAAGGCGGAACGAAACAA
This sequence comes from Drosophila planitibia, assembly GCA_035043785.1. NCBI lineage: Eukaryota > Metazoa > Arthropoda > Insecta > Diptera > Drosophilidae > Drosophila > Drosophila planitibia. Next base: position 1,803,684 of record JAWNMS010000023.1, read on the forward strand.
GCCAGCCATTTGCCATTTGCGTCCTTTTCCTTTCCTGCCATACCCACACTACACACCCCCAACCCCGTTCCTACCCCTACCGCTGCCACTACATCACTTTTCGTTTCTGCCGCTACTCTTATATATATTTTTTTTTTGGTAACTTGATTTGCAAGTTGTGTGTTTGAGCGGCTGATATGTGTAGAAGAATGGGGCAAAAAGGTGTTTTGCCACAAAGTCGAGTCGAGCCAGTTTGTTCAATTGTTAAAATGTTTGTCATTGATGTTTTGGGCTTTTGTAACATTCAAGCATTTTATTTTTATTTTTTTGTTGCCAGATTGTCATCTCGACTTGAGTTTTTCCATTCACCATTTACCATTTTACCGGCTTGGTTCAGCACAGTTTCAGTTTTGACTTAAGTGTTTCGGCAGCTTATTTTAACTGCCTGTCGTCGCTCTCTTCTGCTCTTCCCTCGTCCTTTGCAATTGAAATGAATGTGTTGACTACGCTGCTTGCCACATTCCATTCCACTCCCACCCACTCCGCCGACTGTCTGAGGCGTCTGTCATACGCCTGGTTTGGCATTCTTGTATTCGCAGCCATTTCATTCATTTGCACAAGGCTTTTGTGTGAGCGGCTTTATTACGGATGACTATATTTGTATAATTTGCTTAAAGGCAGGCACCTCGTTGCAAGTCATCGAGGATTAAAGATGCCGTCACTGATTTTAAGCTCAACTGATTTCAATTGAAGTTCGTGACGATTTGTTTCTTTTGTTTTTGTGTTGAAGGCATAAAAGTTTTGTTTCCACTTCAAAAACTGATGCTCTGAACTCTGGCGCTGTGAGTGAAAAGTTGTGTAAGGATTTTAAAATCGACCACAAGAGAGTTGAAAATGGTAATGGCGCCAAGGGGTTGGGTTTTGTCGGTTTGCTTAGACTGTTCCTCCTTTGACAATGATGATAGCTGTCTATCTTGATTAAGACTTATTTAAATTCAAATAGATTGCATCTTAAATTTGGAAAGCTACATATGGCATAACTTTATAAAATAAACTTAAGAATAAAGTGCTACTTCAAGATAACAGATACGTAGCATTACAGCTAAAAGCTCTTTTAAGATTAGAATCGTAGTCATTATTTAAAAACATTTAAGTACAAATTAAAACCTCTTAGAAGTTTGCACCAACTTGCTGTCGCACAACAAAAATGCAAGTTGAGACAGAAGAAAATTAAGAAAACGGAATTGAAAACATTCCTAAAGACCTACAAACTTTTAGACTGTAAGCGAAATTCATTTAAAAAAAAAAAACGAGTAAATGAGAAAGAAAAACACATTAAAAGTCACTTCACATATGCAACGCTTACAGGCAGCTTTGGCAATATATTACCCAACTCGCAGTTTTTATCCAATACTGCAGCCTACTGCAGCAAGAGAAAAAAAAGGATATCTCGTACATCACACGGACTTACCGCTTCACCGCAAAACTTTGCCTTGGCCATTTAACACAGAGACAGAACATCGAAACTGAACCCAAAAATCCTGGCAACTTGAAGAGGCTGCAATGAAATGCATTGCAATGCGCTTAAGTTTCATAAGCCTGCGGCCAAAAGCGAACCAGCAAATCTGTGGCACACACACACACACACATATGCTGTGAGAAATGACCGCAGTGCCACGCCCATGGGTCATGTGTGTGTGTGTGAGTTTGTGTTTGTGTGAGTTCCATACGACTGTCATTTTGAGGGCAGTTGCAAAATAAAAAAAAAATGCAAAAAAGAAAAGGAATTATCGAAAAGTGAATTCAAGGCAATGGCTTTGGCTTTGCAACTAGTTTGGCCACATTGACAAGAACTTAAGGAGGCTGGGCAAAGGGGGAGGGCTTGTTCACTTTTGGCAATTCATATTGCCCAGCGCAAAGGGCCAGCAAAGTTTGCTAACTGAAATGCTACGTGTAATAGTTGCACACAACTCTCGTTTGGTCAGCACTAAAAAAGAAATGCTAAAAAAAAAATATGGATGAAGAAAAACTGTTATTTTTGTGTCAAATACTTGGATAACTGTCCACGTACAAGTCGAACTTTCGCTGACAGCTGCCACGAGGCAAAACGACCCCGCCCACTCACGCCTTAATGCACTCGCTGCAAATTAATATTGCACTTTTTTGCTATCTCTATCTCTCTGCTCTGCCCGTCTCATGGCTCGCTGGCAGAATAAAGGGATAAGGATGATAGTTGCACAAGTTGAGATGAGAAACTGCTTAGAAACTTTTTGCGCGTCTGCTTCTGCTGTTTTCTTGTTGTTCTAGTTGTTGTTGTTGTTGTTGGAACAGAAAAATTAGTTTCTTCACTTATTGAAATGTCAATGGGAATGTCAGGCTGCAAAAGCGGACGAGATGCGTCACGAGCGAGTGGGGCTAGGGAGGGAACTGTGTGGAGAGGGGGTGGTCTCTCTAGCCAAATTGTAATTTCCACGTCTGCAGAGCTCTCGAGACTTTGCTTTCCGCCCTGGCGTCAATTTGCTTGAAATGCTTCGTGCCAAATGATTTAGCGTCGCTTTTTTCCATTTTCAGTCTATCCCAAATACACACACACACACACACCCATACTTGCATTGTGTGAGCAAAAGTTGTACCTTTTGTCTTTCGGCGCTCGCTTCGGGGACTTTGGCAGCCTCAGCTGTTTGGCAGCGCGTTCGTCAATTTAACCTAATGATATCAGCGCGTCTCAAACCACAAAAGAAAAAAATGTCCAGGACGAAAAAGGTGCGAAACTGAAATTTAAACAAATTAAAAAGGGAAGCTGCTCACAATTGAAGCAACATCCTTCATAAAAGACACAAAAGCAGAAAAAAGGTTCGCGCTTGTCGCAGCTAATAAGCGCAGCAAAAAGTGACAAAGTTACAGCTGCCAGTTGAAAACACACAACAACAAAAAACAGTTGATAAATTCAAATTGAGTGCGTTTGAAGAGGTAGATACTCTGTACAGAAATCTGCTTACAAATATATATATATAAATAAAGTATCCATCCATTGTTATTATGCCATTTCTTATGCTTGCAGGGTATACAAGTAAAAAGGTCCTTACGCTAAGTGGCTTAAGTCTGTAAAATATGCATACGTAGGTGTCTCACTTCGGTTGTAGCAGCTTCATCTTAATTTCTTATCTGCATTTGCTTATTTAATGAATGTCGCAAGCTTGCGTTTTTTTTTGTAATTTGTTCTGCTACCACAAAAATTAATGTCGTTTGGTTCATATCGAAAATGCTAGGGTAATTAATCAATTTGATTGATCATTCGATGCCCAAAAGCTAAATGCACAATATTTTACAGCCTCGCACAGCCACACCCCTAGATGGAGACGGGCAGCGTGAATAATGAGGCAGATTATGTGTGTATTTATAAATATTTAAATACTTGCATATTAAGCCAATGGAGACAAATGACTTTTGAATATACTATGTTCAATTAGCGTAATGTCAAGACTTGTAATCAATATTAGTACGAGAGTTTAGGGTTTCAGCTGCTCTGCTTTCCATCAAGCTGTCTAAAATTTTGAATTCATAAATGGAGAGGCGCATGGACAGGTATCGAATTTAATAAGCATTTGTTGACTGGCCCGTAAAAGTTTGCAGCAAACGATGATGCTGCACACACTTTTGTGCTTTAATACAGTGCACATAAATTGTATCTGAAATGCACAATTAAGTTACGAATTTCCAACAACTCGCAATCATGATGAACATACAGAAGCAGAGAGGTGGCCAAAGAAAGAGAGAGAGAGAGAGAGAGGGAGAGAGAGACAGAGCATCAAGCTCCCATTACAGCAGCTTGTTAGGAGTCTTAACAGTGGCCACTTCCTCCCTGGCCACTTCCTGTGGACAAGCAAAAGCTTTTAAGTCCACAAACATGGCGCATCAGCTTCAAGTGCTTGCTAACCACAGTGACTTAACAGAGCGCAGGTGGGTTCACCGAAAAAAGCTTTCGACAAAGCTTTTAACGCCATGTTAAGGCGACAGACGATTTACATTATTTGAACAGCACTCGCAGCTTTGCGTGCTCTCACTGTGAGTGGCTCTCTCAGCACTGGACAACAGTACATCTTGCCTATGACAAACTTGTAACAAACTAATTGGTGTGCGAAAAGTCTTATTAAAAGAATGAATACAATATATAATCCTACATAAAATATACACACAGTTAAGTTAAGCAAATTTTACAATCATGAGAGATAAAAAAGAGATAGATTGTAAAATAATCAATGTGCAAAGTTGGAGTTTAACTTCTCCATTGCTGATTGAGTTGGGTAAATGAAAATAAACGTTGACATTTATTTGAAAGTAATGTTATAATCAGAATCTTCATTGCAAAAGTTTTGAAAAACATTTTCAGAGTACACGTTGGGGAATAAATGCGGACATGAACAACTTTTCGAGCTGTCCAAAGTGGTAAATAACTAAAAGTAACCAAATCTCTGAGGAGATAAGTTTACGATAATGCGAAATTAAATATATACATAAATCTTACCTAAAAGCCGAGCTGTGTAAGGTAAAAATACCCGATCTTACTAACATAATTGCTTAATTGCAACAAACTGTTGTGTTATGTAAATTTCCTTATCTATAATTGATTTAAAGCTGCTAAATTGTGGCTAAAAGCGCTTAACAAATCATCAGCAGATATTCGCGTGTGTAAGACGCACAATTCTTGGGCAGCCATACAAACACCGGCCCCATTGCTAATACAAACTTGCTGGCTTATCAAAACACAACATCTACACAAGTACACACACACTCACACACACACACACACACACATATGTACATATTGTACACGTGCCTCAAAGGGCAAAAACGTGATGCTAATCGCATTTGCCAGCGACATTTTCTAGGCCTTATTTGCTCTAATTTTATTGCGGCCTTTTTGTTGTTGCTCGTTTTTGTTCTTGTTGTTGTTGTGGTTGTTGCGGGTATTTTGCTAATAGTTATTGGATTTGTGATGTTTAATGTATGTTGTAGTCTAATTGAAAACGTTTTTCACAGTGATTTTGAGCACATTGCGTATACGCCATGAACGCCTTGGTTCATTTATAATGGTGAACGTATACGCAGCGTGTGACAATCTGCCAGCAAATTTGATTGTCATTTTTATTATTATTGCCTCGCACACATACAGACACCCTGCACATACACATACACACACACAGCACACACACATGCACAAAAAGACACAAAAATAAACATACGCTTGAGTGCGACGTGAATTGCTTGGCTTGCTGTTATTTTTGGGCAACTGCTTAAGCGCTCTTCAGTCTTATGAGAGATTAACAGAGCATTTAATCTTGGCTTGGCATAAAATGACACAGCACACAAACCCACTCGTACACACAGACAGCCACACACCCCCTACACACACAAACACACACACAGATAGTGTGTTTAGATTTAGGCTGTCTTTCCCATGTTTTGCTATATTTATTATGCCTGCCTTCAGTAACATTTCTTTTTTGTTTGTTATTTTGTTTTAGGTTTTATTGACATTTACTTGCTGTTATTTGCTTCTTCTTGCTGCTGTTGTTTTTTTTCTGGCTCTATTGTGGTTATTGTTATTATTGTCGTAGTTTTTATTGTTGTCGTTGCTGATGTTTTTTTTTTGTGTGGTATTTCAGCTCAACTGCAATAAAGTGAATTTTTCCACACGTTGCATACTTTTGAGCGCTATTCAACACACCAACACAGACACACAGACACAAACACACATGCACACGAGCGCACACACAGTAAACACATACAGCGAGAAAATTGCAGTTACTGCCGCGACGGAAGCTGCTCGTGAATTTTAAAACAATTTTTTATACACAATTTTCACATTTGTTTGCTTTTTTGTGCGCGAGTGTGCGCGTTATTTTCATCTCGTTTTCTATTTTTTTTTTGTATTTTTTTGTATACTTTATGAACACATTTGGGCAGTGATTGTTGGTTTGTTCAAATTGTTGATAATATTCATAATCAATCGTTTAATTGCAAAATTCTGAGGCACACACACACACACACGCACGCAAACAGGCGAAACTTGGAGTTGATTATAAAACGACAGAGCAAAAGTTAGCGCAACACTAGCAAAATAGCAGCGCAGCAATGACAGCGGTAAGCGGAGCGAAGCAAAGCGAACGCAATCAAAGCTTTCGCAGCTGGAAGCCTAACAGCAGCAATAGCAGCAGAGCAGCTTGGAAGTGAAAGCTACGACGCAAAGAGCGCAACTGAGAGACCAAAAGCGCATAAGAGAGCAGAACTAAAGAGCGCCAGCAGCTTAAAGCGCATGCGCCGCATCAAAAATGCTGGAAAAAAGGAGGAGGTGAAGTGGCTGAGTAGAATTTTGAGCGATGCTGTTATTGTGTGCAAATTATGTGTCAGTGTAACAATGGAAGTTTATTGCAATTAACAGGCGCTGAGATTCTGTCTCTTAACGAGTGTGTGCGTGTGCGTGTGTGTGTGTGGGAGAGGGAGTGAGATGGCTGCTGTCCAATGATGCGTAACTGCATTTGAAGTGGACGCGACATGTTTTGTCCTGCGCCTCATTAGTGTCAAGGCAAAGAGATCAAAATTGGCATTAAGCGGGCCACAAGTATGAACGTTACATGATGCATAATGCATGCCACGCCCACTCACCGCTCGCAAACACATTAGCCGGCTTGTCAAGCCGGGTCGTGCCCCGAGTCCAATGCAAAAGATGCAGACAAAAGCGTTGAGCGGCTGCACAGCAATTTAATATGCAGGCAGCCAAAGCACTTGCATTTTGCACATCAACATCATCGTCATCATGATGATGATGATAATAAACAGGAGGCAGTCAGCAACGTTGACGTTGACGTTGACAAGGCTGCAAGCTGAGGGAGTTGCAAAAGAGAAAGTTTTTTCCTCTTTTTTTTTTGTGGGAGGGCGAGCTGCCTGCAACTGTGTTTGCTTAGGAGTGTGTGTGTGTGTGTGTGTGTTCTCTCTCTGTGTATGTGTATGTGTGTGTACTGTGCCTGGCAGTTTGTTTTTAATCAAGCCAAAACTGGGTCAGTTTGGGCTGCAACTAAAAATATCATTTATGTTACCCAGGCAAATGCGCCAGTTGACTTTCCCTCCTCCTCCTCCCCCTGCTACTACTCCTCTGCCATTCTTTTTGCATTTTTTGTGAATGCATTGTGTGCTCAAATATATATAGAATATATATGCAGACATATATTTGTTACTCTTCACACACACACATGCACACATTGCAATTGGATGCTGTGTTAATTGCTGCACAAACTCATTGCGCTCGTTCGCTGTTAGCAAACAGCACAACTGCTAACTAACATGCCACTAACATGCCACTAACATGCCACTAACAGCGGCAGTTAAAGTTCTTTAGCAGTTGACCCAGTTGCCTGGCCCCAGTGTCATAAATAGAGCACCAGCAATACAGTTGTCTCTTCGAGAGGCTGTTCGGGCGAAGAGAGGGAAGAGCCGAGTGACGGCTGACTCCACTTTACAGAAGCTGCATCTGGGCTGGGTTTTATGATGGATTTTCGGAGCCATTGAGTTACGGACAGTTACTGCTGCTGCTGCTATTGCTGCCGATGTGTCACAATAGGTTTATGCAAAGTAAATAGGTATTTATAAACGGCTTAAAACTTTTGAGAGCATGGCAGACTTGATGGATAGGATTAAGGCCTAGTGCCTGTAGGGAAATCAACAAACAACGAAGTGAGTTTGATTCTTGATTAAAGTGCACAATAAATGTTTCATCAGAGTTGACGTTGACATAAAGAAAAGATTAGCTAGAATTTGCAGCAAATAGTACTAGGATTATCAGATTAGCTTAGAGTTGTTGCAAATTTTAAGAATACTTTCTACATTTTAATCTCAATCTGAAGGTAGAATGGATCGGCTGGAAAAACTTGAATATCAGCTTAGCTAACATTTTCGGAATTACGAACAATTAGTCAAATAAATATCATACATTTCGCCAATATTTAAAAAAGTACTGCAGATTTTGGGGAACATTTAAAATGTATTAAGAGCTGAGTCTATACAGATTCGAAGAAGCTAAGCATTCAAAGTGAAACTTACCTCTGACGATGTAAGATAACACATGCGCGAATCGGTGCTCTCAATGGAGGCCTGTTGTACAATTCCATAGCGTGATTCACGATCACTCAAATACTCTGAACGCAAACTATCCTGTCGAATAAATTCCGCACTGCAAAACAAGGGAGTATTAATATATATTTGAAAAGTTAATGAGTTGAAAAATGCCCGTACCGTTGCTCCAAGGAATCAGCGCGAGCGCTCTTATAGCCGGAATCATTGAGGCTGCTGTCCTGACGCAGCGATGGTAGCGAATCCCAAGGCGAACGCTTGTGCCCCGAGCCGGCCATTTGTTGGCTCATCATGCCGTGGCCGGAACCGGAACCAATGGTTGAGCTGCCCGAACGCCAGCCATCCGAGTGACGGAACCACTGGGCACGTGCCGATTCCCCAATGCAGCTGGCACAACGCGAATTGGAGAAACTGTTAAGCGGATTGGGTGAATTAGCATTGCTTTAAAATCTCAAGTCGACTGCTTACCTAGCATTATGATCGGATAGATAGCCGCGATCTCGTTCGCGTTCCCGTTCGCGTATCAACTCATTGCGATCACTGTAGTAGCCATCCCGGTCCCGTTCACGCTCCTTATCACGTATGGTGGACAAGGGGCGATGTGGGGGCAGCGGCAAGGTTGACGATTTGGCATTGGCTGCATGTAAAATCAAACAAAGCGAATTAATTTCATGTTTACAATAATTGATTAAGTTAATGCTAATTAAAATAAACATGCTTAGAATTCGCAAAGGTCTTATAGCGATCATTTATGATATTTATGTTTAGATATTTAAGGATATGTTTAGACACTGAATCAGTTAGAGACGTGCATTCTATGGAACTACTTACGCCTACGTAGTGGATATGGGCTGCGCTGTGTTGATCCTGGTAGGCTTTCAGCGAATTCTGATGATTGTTGTTGTAGTTGTTGTGGTTGTTGTTGATAGTGATGTTGAGATTATTGTTGTTGTTGTTGTTGTTGTTGCGTGATGTGACAATTGTGGTGGTATTTTGTGTGCGAGCGCATGATGAGCATATTTGGTGATATGGACATGGATAGTATTTAAGTTTCAGTTATTTAAATATTATTTTTAAGAGAAAGATATATAGAGAGAGAGAAAGAGGAAGAGTTCGACGATTGCATAACGAATAAATCACATAAGGAATAAAGTTGAGCAAAAGTATTTAGATGGAATCAGTGTAAGCGATTAACTAGTTGAATATTTATTTATATGTCTTAATTATTGATTGAGTTATGAAAACCTGCCGAAGCTAAGCATTAATATGATATGATCAGTCAAGCCAGCTAGTTATGTTTATTGGGTAAGTTTCTACTGATCCGATTATTGATTCTACTAATGTAAAGATGCATGAACTGATGCACAACTAGCTAATGACTAAGCTTTAAATTGATAGTTCTGCTTTTCTATGCTGATTCTGATTTCAATCGGAAATTCCTTTGTTAGTTAATCGGCATTTTTTTCTTCTGCAAAATACCCGCCGCAGGGTAATTCACATTAATCAGATTATCACACATTGCCTACTGTCTCTATCAACTGTAATGTGAACAACACTAGAAGAGCTCAGGCTAATTAAATATTCGATAAGGGCTAAGGGCAGAATAGAAAATGATAGCAAGTACGAGAGGGTTAAATAGCTACAACAACAACAACGAGAAAGAGAAATGTTTAGGAAAACGAAATGTTGCTACCAAAAGCGTAACCCAAAACTAGACCTAAACTAAACTGAAAGCATTGAACGATAGGTTTGGCAACTCACCCAGATTTTCCATGCTCTGCGAGAGTAGAGCCTCAAATGTGTGCAGACTGTAGGACTCGGCGTCCATGCCCTTGGCCAGCGTATTGCGCAAATGCATCTCATACTCCATGAGCAGTCGGGATGTGGGACTGCCTGGCGTTGGGGTCACATTCGGTGCCTGCTGATGCTGATGATGTTGATGCCGCGATGCACGCTGCTGTGGATGTGGCTGATGCGGCTGATGCGACTGATGCGATTGCTGTTGTTGTTGCTGATGTTGCTGATGCTGCTGTTGCTGTTGCTGCTGCTGCTGTTGATGCTGCTGCTGATGCTGCTGCTGCTGTTGTTGGCTATACGACTGATCCTGATCGGAGTTGCCATTGCTGGAGCTGGGCGTGGTTGCATAGCATTGATTATCAAACATTACATTATCCGAGGGCGGCGAACCCTCAATGCAGTTGCGCTCGCGCTCCCGCTCCAATTCCAAATAGAGATTGCGCGGCGGATATCCGCGTCCAATTTCATGCGATGATCTGTACGTAAAATGCCAAAGCCAAAAATGTAAGCAATGATTATATTTACGCAGCGTAAACAACACAACAACGACCCACCTCGAACCGGAGAAGCGAGACGACTGACTGCCGCTGCCGCTGCTGCGACCCATAGTATTGTTGTTCATGACGTGATGGCCACCACCGCCTACACCGCCACCACCAGCCATGCCCATGGTCATGGCGTTCATGCCCATGCCATGCTGATGCATGTGCTGCGGCCCCAACGTTTGTGCGGCATTCGCATTATAATAGTTGTAGCGTCGTCGGCCCATCTCCGGCGATGTGACGGGGCTCTCGGTGCTGGGCATAGGTTTTAGCATGCGCTTCAGTGTGCTTGTATCGACATTCATATCCTCGGTGCTCTTGGTCTTGCGTCGTGTATTGTTGTTGATTACGTTGTGCTGGTGGTGCATATCGTGCGAATGTGCCTCGCGTGTCTAATTGGGAATATCACACAGAGACAGCTAAAGTTAGAAAAGGCAGACATTTTATCTGTTGCCGGTACTCACCATGTCATCATTGTTGAAATCCTTGCTGCGTGTACCGGTCGACTTGGTGGAGGTGCCGACGCTCTGGTGCAGTCCGCCACCCACCTGTGTGCCCTCGCTCTTAGATAGATCCATGTCCATTTGACAGGGACCGGCATCACCGTCGTTACCCACCTGTGAGCCCACGTGATTCTGTGTGCACATATCCGAGCCGCTGCCCACGCCAGTCACAATAACGCCGGGCGTATTAGTGTTGACACCAGCGTTGGCCACCATGCCCCCTCTTGCCCCTTGAGCTGACGTTGTAGGGTATCTGCGAATGAGCAATTATAAATGATATTATTATTATGTCAAAAGTGGAAAAGAAAACTGACAACGGTTCAGCTTTAATTGTCAGCCCAATACTGAAATGGATTTCATAAAGTTGAGTGACCCTTGCGAAATTTTAAATTGTTTGAAGTGATCAATAATCCATATCAGTCGAGTTATTAAGTTAAGGTTGGTGTTAAGAGAACAGTATCTCATGTGAAGATTTTATGTTTTATGTTTATTTTAAACATCTTTGTATATTCAGTTTTAAAATTTTTTTTTTAATCCATTTAATCGTTTTCGAATATTTGCGTAGAGCTGGGACTCAAACTTACCGCCTCCTTGGACAACATTTGGGCCACCACTGGCGACATTGTCATATAGTGAGGTGCTGCTCACGGCGCTTACAACCTTGCCCTGCTGCTGGCCATCGACATCGGTGATTCTGTGTGAGCCGACATTACGCGGCAAGGTGGATGAACCTGCAATGAGTATGGCGATGAGATTTGATGGGGGATGCGGTGGACTTGGCGCCTAATTGCTAAGTTTGCGTTTAACTGTTTCTTTTGGGTATATACGACTGGGTACATTGTAATACAAGTATATATGAAGAGACTATGGCTAAGCGTAAATCAAAACAAAAACAAAACAAATCCCTTTACACATCAAAACAAAAACAGGGAAAGACGCCAACGCGTTAACTTTAAGTTTAAGCCCGAAACGTAAAGCAAAAGAAGGTCGACAACAAAAAAAAAAAAACAACAAAAAAAAACAGAAGGTTTTACTCGATTAACTAATTGACTTAACCGATTTGCTTATAGAGTTTGAGATTTGGTTGAGTTTTGCATTGGCTTGGTTTGGTTTTTGTTTGGATTTTTGTTTGGTTTGTTCTCTCACCTCTAACACGTGGATCGGTTCTCAGGCGCGCATACTGCTCGGCGGACATGCAGGTGCATTGGGGCTCTTGGCGCGCGACCCGCGACGGCGACGCGGGTGTGCTGAGCGGCTTTCGCTTGGCCTTGACCTTGCCCTTGCCCGGCGGATCCAATTTCAGGGAGTAGCTCGACGAGGCCTTTCGTGAAAATTTGAAAGAAGGCGACTGTAAAACGTCGCACTATCATTAGGTTAGTTGATTGGGATTACAAGGTTCTGTGTGTGCGGTTTCTGCTTTCTCTGCTACTTTCCAAAAATTCTTCTTCTCTCTCACTTTTTCTATCTAAAATCTATAAGATCTTTGGATCTATAGATATGGGCTCAAGTCGTGTGCGACTTGGCGAAAATTTGTATTGCTGTATTGCTTAGTGTGTGTTTTTATTTTTTTTTAGATCTTAAGAGAACTACTAGAAGAGTGCATAAAGTTTATATAGTAGTAGTGGTACAACTAGACGATGTGCTGAAGCCTTGAGTCTTATAATACAAACATATATATTAGTTAAGATAGAGATAGATAGTTAATAGTGTGAAGTAGACAAACATACACATACAGGTTAGTATTTAGATTTTAGTTAAGTTTATGAAGCCTTAAGAGTGCATTCGTTTTAAGTGGCGTGTTTTTTTTTTAAATCTCCCAGCTCGGTAAGCATAAATTGACGCTAGGCGCATTTAGTTATAGGTATTTCGTATTTTCTGGAATAACATTTGAACTGGCAACTTAGTCTAACAAACAACACTTAGTAATATTGTGAACTTTAGCTTAATTTTGATTAACTTGCTGCGAAAATTTTAATTATTGTGAACGTGTGCGTTTTGCTTGGTTTTGTTCATTGTTTTTATTGTTTGTTGTTGTTTTGTTTTTTTTTTGGTTTTAAAAACCTTAAAATTATGCTCCAAGAATATATATATATATATTTGATATTTTCTTTGGCAATGGTTAACTTATTCGTTGGCCTTTATCGGTCTTTGGCACTGGTGCCGTTAACTGTTTGTCTCGCCCCTCTCTTCTGGCTACACTCTTCTCTCTTTGTTTTCCTAGCGCTGCTATTCTGAATTTTGCATTGTTGTTTTTTTTTTTGAAAGTTGTTTCGATATTTTTGATTAATTGCGTATTTAAACCGCCCACTTGGCTGGGGATCAGGTTGGGGCTGGGTCGTTCTTTAGGGATTTAGGGCTCATCGGAAACGGTTTGCAGTGGATAGGTAACGGTATTGTAGTAGAGGATACGTGCGATTGTTTTAAAGCGTTTGGCGTTTTTCTTTTGCATTTTGATTGTACGTTTTTCGCAAATTTCATGTTATACAATTATCATTCAATAATAAGAATTTAACAAAATTTGCATTTGTTTTTCATTCATTGGTTTTTTTGCAAATCGATTTTGTTGTTTTTTTTTTGTTAGTTTTTTTTTTGTATTTTTAAGTTTGGTTTTTGTTGGCGCACGTTTCAAATGCAAACGAATCGAGTTGAAAATATATATTTATACATACATAAATATATAGTTAAGAGTTGTTAAATAAAATTTATGTTAGATAATAAAAGCATTTCGGGTGGGACAGAGTTTTATAGATAGAGACAGATTTGTAAGTGTACATTTAGAAATGTATTCAAAATTGTTATTTGTTGTTGTTGTAGTTGTAGTTGTTGTTGTTTTCGTTTTTGTTGCGTGTATAGTTTTGTTGTTATTTTTTCGTTCGTTTTTTTGGTAGGTAGTTTTTTTTTAACAAATTTTTGTTCGTTACATTTCGAATTTAAGTACGAAATTTATTCATAAGTTTCAAATGAAATGCATCAAAAATGAAATATTTGAAAACGAATTTAGGTATTTTTTTATAGGTATTTATATATATTTATTGATTGGTTTGATTGATTTATATATATATATTTATTTTTTGGAGTGTTTCGAGAATGATTTTGAAAATGATTAGAAGAGAGAAAAAGAAATGAAAGAATATATAATATAAATACATTTAACAAATTTTAGTGGGTGTGCGGATAACAGTGTGTGTGTGTTACGTCATTGTATATGTGTGTTGAATATGTATGCATGTAAGTATTTGTTGGTACCTTTGGAACTTGAATACACACACAACAAAAGTAAACATCTTTGCACATTTATGAGTTTTACACATTAACATTTACAAAATGAATACAGCTCGCAAGTTTCGATTTGGCTGGTTAATATATATCTCGTATATAGTAAATATATATAGAACTGTTATGGTATGCGTGTGCTGATAGATAGCGAATTATGTGATAATTGGGTTTGGAAAACTTGTGATACAAATACACAGAGCGCTTAGGTGGGTTGACGACAGGAGGAGGGAGGAACAGATAGACACACTTAAATGAATAGCTTACAAAAACAGTTACGATTAAGGAGACTGTCATCTGTGCATGTACATATGTGTGTGTGTGTGTGTGTGTGTGTATGTTTGTGAGTGTGTGTACGTTTGTTAGTAAGTTGCAATGTATGGTAGATCTTACACATGCCCGACAAAGGGAGCACTACTTGAACGGGTTTTCAACACAGAGAGATATAAATACATAAAGAGTGGTTTGTATATATATACATAAATATACATATATATATATATATATTATGTATATATATACGATTCAGCTTATCAGTTTATCTTTGCTCTGCAGTAATATTAAAAAAAGAGTTGTTAAAACAGTTAGTAGTAGTAGTTGTAGTAGTTCTATTTAGCAGCAGTATTGTTTTAAGTTGTTGAGTTAAGTTCTGTGTTGTGACAAATAAACAAATATGAAGCGATACTAACGTATTTTTTTACAATGTAAGATACCTGCAACAAATGAGGCGCAAAGTAAGAAAAGAAAACGAAACAATTATTAGATACTAATCCAGACAGTTTATGTTGACTAAATGCTATAAATATGTTCTGGGGAGTGTATGTGTATTAAGTACAAGTTTTGGAAATTTGTCAGAAATTGAGTTCGCTAGACGTTAGATTTGTTATACAGAACATTACAAAAATTTAGTAAAATAAATACAAACATTTGAATAGATTACCATTATTTAAACATTTATTTAGCTGTCAGTTCTGTCTGTTCTTTTTCTCTTTCCTGCTAACTTTGTCTCAATTGCTCACAATTTCAGCTAATTTGTGTATAAATATTTTCTTTGTATTTTTATGTTTGTTAATCAACGTGTAAAAGCAGTTTTTCTAAAGCTTATAAATGATATGTATCACTACAATATGTATTACTTTACTTTTGCCAAATTGTTCGAATGGTATACAAAACGAGTAGAAAACACAATCTCAATACAAAACTTAGATATAATTTCAAGTACGATGCCAAATTGTTTTAAATTTATTTTGTATTTCAAATATTTGTCAGAGTATGTTGTCAACTAATGAACGAGAATATATATGAATATATATATATATATATGTATATATATATATATAATTGTATTAGTACATTAACAGTAATTAGCAGCAGCAGTTTTACAGAGCGTTTTTTTGTTACTGTCTTTCTGTGTGTTGTCTCTGTGTGTGGGTGACAGTGACTGCGACAGCGACTGTGACGGTGACGGCGACGGTGACTGTGACTGTGACTGTGCTACTGACTGTGACTAATGGCATGGCATGGATTGAAGCTATAGCGTACTTGAATGATTGCACACTTCTTAGCGATTTGAGTTTCGATTGCTTTATGCTAGATGCACATACATATTATGTATTTATTTGTCAAGTGAACTGAAAAGGTTAAGAAACTTTGGCCAGCAACATCATTAAACATTCATCACGGTCGGTCATCATCACAGCATCATCATCAACTTGTATGGTTTGCATTTGTGGCAGCTGTTGTTGGATTCATTTTTTTTTTTTTTGGCCAGTTCCTGTACACAACTTGCAACATTTCGGTTGCATGCAACATAGAACTGCCCAAATATTATTGTTATTGTTAGTAGACTGTGTGTGTGTGTGTGTGTTTGAGTGTATGTGTGGGTGTGTTTGTATCTAAAGTGTTTGTGTGGTTTGGCTGAGGTGGTTTTTTTTGGTGGTTGAGGTATCAGTTGAGGTGGTTGCTTGTCGTCGTCGCGTTGTTTTTGCAATGCAATGCAACAGAACTGTAAGAGAATACTTACACAGCATTCTCGGAACTGTTTGGCATCGATGGGCGACGTGAAATTTAGGCCCCAAGTATCGTTAGTCATGGGATCCTTCCAGTAAACAAAACATTCCGATGCCTGTCCAATGCGTGTGCCTGCAATTAACACACACACACAAACATAATATTCAATTAGCAAAGGTAAACATAGAGATAGAGAGAGAGAGAGAGAGAGAGAGAGAGAGAGAGAGGAGTTGGTCTAACTCACCTGGCTGCACAAGTCGCACATCGAGTATCTTGTCCACCTGACTGTTGTAAGCGGTTATGTGAAAGATGCACTCGGGCGAGTCCTGAATGCATGTGATGTTGACAGGAACCAAATCTTCGGACACTTGTTGCCACTTGACGGTGCCGGCGCCGCTGGCCGATACGTGGAAGACCTCAGCCCACAACCTGAACGAACTAGCGTTTGGTTAATAAAACGGTTTGTTGACATATTTATTATTGCAAAATTTGTTTGGTTGTTGTTGATTGGTTGGTTGGTTGGTTGGTTGGTTGTTTCATCCAATTGAAATTTTGTTCAAATTTGTTGAGGAGATTCAATTGAAAGTAAAATCAAACAAAGGAAGCGCAGTTGTTATTTTTGTTGTTGTTGTTCGTAGTTGTAGTCGTTTTAGAGGAAAGAAAAGTTGTAGCAGGTGGCATATTTGTTATTGTTGTTGTTTGGTTTGTTGTTGTAGCCGCACAACAAAGTGTGGTTTTGTAGTTTGTGTTGTTGTTGGATTATTGGAAGTGAAGGCAAAAGTCGAAAGTTTTTGGTTTTTTTTTTTTTTTGGTTTTTTGGAGTTTTGATGAAAGAAAGAAAAACCAGAAGAAGAACACAATTAGTTAATTACAAAAAGTTATCGAAAGAGCGAATTCAATTGTTGATTGTTGTTAATTGTTATTGTTCCATATTTACAGCCAGTCAGAGAACATATGTACAAATGTGTCAACTACAAGGCTACACAGGCTGCTGCTGCTGCCACAACTCACCTTAATAGATGGCCATCCCGACGACGCGAGCTCTGCCAGGGTGAATCCTCATAGCGATAAGCCTTGCGCATAAGTGGCGCACACGAACAGCTCAGTTTGTTGCCCATGGCGCAGTTAGCACAGCCAGCAGCAGCTCCTGATCGGGCAGATAAAGTGAATCAGTGATTGATATGCAATACATATTTATAACTATATTTATAGGTGATATTTTACCTTTACCAGAGGCACCCCGATGTCACCACATGCCGCTCACGTCCGCCTGCGAGAGCGCCTGGCCGCGATTTAGCGACTGCGACCGTTGATTATGCCGATGGTTGTGGTAGCGACTGCCGCGCTGCTGTTAGAGAGAAAGAGAAAGGGAGAGATAGTAAGGATCGGGAATAATTAGTCAATAATGTAGTAAATCTCTGAGTATCATCTTAGAAATACCAGCTTCGAGTAAGAGACTATGCAGTTAACTCTTTTCTATTTGTTCGATTTTCTTCTACATCAAAATTATTGCAGTTTTCCAAAAATGATATATTCAAAATGGTAAATATAACCATCGCTATCTACTAGCAGCCATATATGAATTTAAGCTCGAGTCTGTAAATGCTTTTAAGATCACTAATCAATCAATACTACTTTAATTATTTAAATACATAGTTAACTCTTTCCTATTTGCCAATGATCAAAATGATTCGTCTTTTCAAAAATTCTTTATTCAAAATGCTTCGAGCGAAACAACCATATAAATCTACACATCCCTATTCACTGTAGTTGGTTAACCTCCCTTCAACTAACCATATGTCAGATACTTGTTAAGAATGATATATTATCAGAATAGCTCACTTTTTAAACTTTATTTAGATCACTTCAGATATCTTTGATCACATTAACATTAATTTACATAAGCCAAATATGATAGGAATTTGGACAATCAGAATTCAATTTTAACAATATATCTGAGCAATAATAGATCACAGCTGTCATAGCTGGGTTTTAAATTACCCAGCCTAAGGTGACACACATGAATTTCTCTTACAGCTATATCTGAATGAAAAGACACATCATATGCCACACAAAAGAGCTAACAAATGTGGTTTTTATTGAAATACCAAGACTTGATGCATAAATCAACAGCGAATTTGAACTTGAGCAGTTGTGCGCTATTAGGCAACAGTTTGTGCCACACACACAAATATTTAATCTGCCGCTCTGTGATTAACCGATGAAACAACCCACGCCGGCTGCCGCAGTTGGGGCTATTATCACCAACACGTTGCCGTTTGAGAGGTGCGAACGAAGCGAGTTCAACGCTATTGCTGGCCAAAATGCAGTCTCTCTGCCGGTTAACGCGCAACCCAGCCTCCCCTCACCGACCCCTATCGTCGTAAACAGATGCGACGCAACGCAACACTGGCGTGTAGGTGTCAACAACACAAAGCCGAATCAACAACAAGAAAACACCTTAAAGATTTCTAGCGGAAAATAATGCTTTGAAGTTTTGCCTTGATTTAGATGCTTATGATTTGATCTGATCGCTGAGTTTTATGTTCTTTGACACACTGCAGTACACACAGCCACACACACACACACATATGTTGCACATTTCGGTGTCTCTTTTATATATATATATATATGTATATATATGAATCTTAATTTTAAATTCTTCTCGTACACCTCAAACATACATTTATAGACACATATATATATATATTTATTTATATTTATATAGTTTTGTCTTCTTGGCTGTCTGCAGCCTTTTGCTGACTGGCCCATATGTTGAACACATTAGTTTGTTTGTCTAGCCTTATAAGCTATGCGTATGAAAATACTAATTATCTATTTTTGTTTACAGCAATTTACCGTTACGAGACAAACAGACACACAGACACCTGTTTACTGCGTTGTGTTTGATCGAATGTCTCAAGAAATATTTGGAAAATGCGAATAGAGCATTTGAAATTCACGCCACAAAGTCAAACAAACAACTAAATACTTCAAGCCAAAATCGAGGGAAAAATCAAAGCGCATTTTCATTCATATATTCATGCGCTCTGCACCTCTCTCTCTCTCTCTCTCTCTCGCGCGCTCACCCTCTCTCCCTCTCTGTGTTCATCTCGCTCACTTGCTCAATATATTAAGCAGCTCTCCACATCAACTGTAAATCATATGCAGCTGCCTCATTGTCTCTAGCCGATCTCAAGAGCTGCTGGCTCGCCCACACAGCGTTCAAGTGCCGGAGAGAGATCTCCCCCTCTATCTCCCTCTCTCTCTCTCTCACTCTGGCGACAGCTATGCAGACGGCAGTGGATGCCACAGCGGTGCCGGCTAGTGGTTTTGTGGCAAAGCTGTTTGCACGTGTTTTTTGTTTTTCTTTTTTTTCTGTTTTTTTTGAAATTTATTTTTAAAATCAATCAAATAGCGCTCAGATGCTCAATCCCAATTGTCGCACAAAGTACTCATCAAAATGCAATAGGGATCGAAGGTGGCGACAGTTCTGCCAATTTTTTGTTGGTCACAGTCGTCACACTGTACTCCCCATCCCCTACCAATGACAAATTGAGTTTGGCAATGCCAGAGTGCAATTGACAAGTTGATGGAGAGAAAGATGACCAACGATTGATTATTATAAAGCACAGTTTGTAAAGGGGTTATATATGTTAAAGAAGAACAATCTTTGATAATTGTTCAAAAGACTCAAGAGAATCCACATTTCTAATTAATTTCTGTTCTCTTAGATATAATGATAATGAAATGATAATGAAGGGACATTGTATGATAAACTGTTAATCTGTTTCTATTTATGTGCAATCAAGATTGTATATTCATGATAAGATTAGAGATATTGCCTTCTGTAAGAGCAGATGAGTTTAGATGACTAGATATTTACAAAATGCTCAGATATAAGAAGTAATGATGATTAGTAGATAAATGAATCTGAGTTAAAAGAGAACAGTCTACACAAACCTTCTTCTTAAGCAAACTCGCAAATATTTGATTAGTTTTGAATTGCTAGAACAATCGAAGACAACTTTAATATACAAGCTTCTTTCGATTGTTCTAGCATCGAACTTTAATATACAAGTTTCCTTAGATTGCTCTAAAAGATTGCATCAAAACTAAAACATACACCCAAGACATAAGACCAATTTAAAGGAAATTCTGATAAGCTGGATGAGAATTTCCAAAATAAATCCAAGCTCAAGTTCTAAACACAATTCAAAGTGGAATTGAGAAAGTGTTTTTCATTTGCATCCATTAGCCAAGTACACAGAGAAAAAAAAGGTTCATATTTTTTTTTATAGTTATGTTTTAAAGCTGTTATTATATTATTAAATATATGTATATATTTATGTATGTTTTGTATACACACCTCCACATGACCCCAGCCATCGGCGTTCATTTTAACGGCCGCCTCGACACTTTCCTTGGCACCCATTGCGTGTTTTTTAGTTGTTTACTTTTTCGCTATTTGCGGTGCGTAATTGTTAGTTTCTTTTTGTTGTTGTTGATTGTAGTTCCAGTTGCAGTTACAGTCAGAGTTACAGTTACAGCTATATAGTTACATTTACAGTTATAGTTACAGCTGTAGTTTGTTTATCGTGCGAATATTGCTTGTGTGGCTCTCGACTCCTCGCCAGAAGAATGCGAAGTGGGAGCTGAATTAGGTGGAGTCGAAGTAGGAGAAGCACCAGCACCAGCACCAGCAGCAGCAGCAGCTGTCAGATGTTATTTATTTTGGTGCTGCGGCTGGAGACTTGTTCTTTTTTTTGTTGGTTTTTTGGGCCAGGCACCCCAGAGATGTGTGAACCAGAGAAGTGCCGTGTCTAAAGCCCAGGACCTAGTGGCGTCTGCGTCTGAGCGTGGATTGATAAATATTGAGCGAATTGACGTTGACGTCGCTGCTGCTGTCGCACACACACACACACGCACACTACTCTCTTTCTCTCTGTCGGAATTTCAATCGCTCGCTCTCTTTCTCTATCGCTCTTTACGTCAGTGGGCGATTCGGATGCTGTTTGTTGAAAGCGACTTTCAATCAGTGTTTCGTCAAGTTGAAAGTGTCGTGTCCGTTGAAAGCGCAGTTAAATAATAGAAGAGGCAGAGTGTTCTGCCCGTGTGGCAAGTCTCCTTTTATCCTTTATATATCCTATATGCTATATGATTGTTGTATGTATTATTAATGCAGTCTGGAAATCGGTTGACTCTGCTGCCTGCTCACAATGTCACTAGAAAATTTCACTTTTTGGTGCTTTTGATTGTTTTTTTTTTTCTTGTATTTTTTGTGCTTTGCGGTGTTTAACGGTGCGTATGATTAATTTATGCTTGCAGTTTTCTTTCTCTTTTAAGTATTATTCTTAGCGGTGCCTGTTTTTGGTTATATTTAAGTTAATCGTTTACTAATTATGCTTTCGATTTGGCAACGCCTTTGCCTATTGCAAAAACGCACGCAAAAAATACTGTTTTTTCTTCTTCTTCCTCTCTTCCTTCGCTGCTTAATTTTCCAATTCCTTGTGCTCGCTTTTGAACTTTATGTGCAATTTTCGCTGTGTTTTTGAGTATTTAATGGTGCTGTTAGTGTGTTAATTTCGAAATTTTTTTATAAATATATCTTTTTATTTATGAAGCGGATTTTTATTCACTGTGGCAGTAGCAGCAGCAGCAGATGACGAGGACATGTCGTCGCGCTGTATATGTATTTATGAGTGTGTGTGTGTAGAACAGCCTCCTGGCCTGCCAAAATACCTACAGAACTTGACGAAACGAAATGTTTTCACTTAACGAAGCACGCACGCACACAAAAAGCACATACACAGAGAGAGAGAGAGCGAGAGAGAGCAGGAATCACTGAGAGCAGCAGCAGCAGCAGCAGCAGCCGCCGCAGCAGCAGCAGCAGTGAACTAAGCAGCAGAGAGAAAAAGCAGCGCAGATGAGCTTCGAATTACAGCGACAGCCGAAAATTGCCTGCGCTGTTGTTGTTGCTGCTGTTGTTGCTGCTACTGCTGCTGTTGTTGTTGTCGTGTTGGTGTTGTACAACTTATATATTTTAATTTCGATTTCTTTCTTGCTTTTTCGTCGCTCGCTTGTTCGTCGTTATCCTTTATTTTGTATGCCTCCGCTCTCCATACCATGCACATATACACATGCATACATACATATATATATACATATATATATATATATATATATATATATATATATATTTATATGTATGTGTATGTGTATGTGTGTATGTACTTGGCTTATAGAGGTATGTGCAGTCGCTGCTCTCCTCCCCCTCCTCACCCCCCTGGCTTGTGTGTGTCTGTCGCCGATCTGTGCTCGTGTGCGTGTGGCTAAAAAGTTGCATAAATCACCACACCTTAATTTACTTTTTAAATGTCGATATTAGTACACGTTCCAAGCACAAATCCTTAAGCACCTTTTTCTAAGCCGTCTAAAAAATTCCTTTGTGCTCTGCCTAAAAGCACGCTACACTTTTTTCACACGCTTTGCTTTCGCTGCTGTTGTTGATTTTTCGCTTACTTTTCTAGTCCATTTTTTTATTTAAGCATGTGTGTGTGTGTGGCTGTTTTGTAAGTGTGTATGTGTGTGTGTATGTCTGATGTGTGTTGTTTGTGTTTGTGTGTTGGTGTATTTATTATTTATATATATGTAGAGATATTTCAAGTGTTAAAAGCGTTTTGTGAATTGCTTCTGGAAGCAGCACCGGGGAGCCAAGCAGCGCGAGCCACACAACCGTCGACTTCGAATTTCGCTTTGACTTTGCCGAGCAGAGGCGCAAGCGAAAAGCAGACGCAGCTTCAGCTGGCAGAGGGATCTCTGCTCGAGCAGCGGCGACGCGTCGCTGTCCACGTCAGCATCGCTGCAACTGTTGGAATGTGTGCCATATATTTACTTTTTTTGGGGTGGCTGCTGCTGCTGTCGCTGCTTTTGACTATGGGCTTTTGTTGTTTTTGTGTATGTGTGTGTGTGTGGATGCTGCTGCTATTTCTGCTTCTTCTTCAGCTGTTCTGTTCTTCTGTTTCTGTTTCGTGTTTGAACGCATTTTGTTACATTTATTTTACATGTCGCGTGCTGTTGTTGTTGCTGTTATTCTTGTTGCTGTTAGGACGTCAAATGAAAGTTTTTGCCATTCTGTTTTCGTTTTAATGTCTCCCCGATGCATGTGTGTGTGTGTGTATGTGTGTATGTGTGAGCATGCACGTTTGTGTTCGTTAATGTAATATTAATGTTATAATTTGCTAGGCGTGCGAGGCTCTCAACCCGCTCACATGCACAAATGCCTGCATGTGTGTGTGTCTCTATGTCTCCGTGTGTACATATATATGAACACACACACACACACACACACACGCACACACATACGTGCCAAGATTTTTTTTTGCATTAGCAGTGGGCTCATAAATAATGCAGAGTGTTGACAGGTGAATTGTGACTTAGTCAATGGTGGGGGGAGGGGTGGGATGTGCTGTGTGCAGGTGGACTTTGGTCAACAACAACAGGCTTGAACATGCAACAACAACAACATTTTTATGACCCGAAACGAGAAAAATGTTGCAAGTGTTACAAGTAACCAAAAATAACAACAGATGATTGTCATGGGACTTTTGTGACTTGCTCAACACTGACAGACACACACACACACACACTGTCACACACACACACCCGCCCACACACACATACACACTGAGTTTGGCTGAAGACTGAAAGGCACGTTTTAACAAACACAAAGTAAAAGTGAAAAGTAATATCAAAATTAATAAGTAGAAAGGATGCTGAGTGCTCTGCGGCCAACACGCCAGCAGCGACGTCGACTGCGCCGCCAGCAGATCCACAACATACACAACACAAACACAAACACAAAAACAAAAAGCACCAAAAAACCCAAAGTGCAAGCCAGACAGAGAGCGAGAGAGGGAGAGAGAGAAAGAGTGCTGCTTGTGTGCGTCGGCGTGCTTTCAATATTTAACGAAAGTCTTCGTCAAGTCGTAGATTAAGCTGACAATTGCTGAGTGCTGTGGATGCTGCATCAATAATAATATTACTGCCACTGTCACGCTGCATTCACCATTTACCCAAATAAATATTACACAGACATTACATATCCCAACTAGCCTTAGACCGGGCCGAAAAAAAAACTCACAGACGAAGAGCAAGAGAGAGAGAGAGAGAGAGGGCAAGGCAGAATGCAGCTGCAGCTGGGGAGCGGCCAAAAAGGAAAACAACACAAATAACACACACAGAGACATACTTGCAAAACGGGATGCGCCAGACTTACTGACGTCAGAGCTACGCACGCACACACACACACACACACACACATGCAAACACCCCACGCACAGCGACTGGCTTTGCTACTGCTATGCTTCCGTTATCTCTTCAAGAAAACGTCATTAGAAACTGCAGCGAGCTGCAAAAAAGGCGCGCCAGCGAAAAAATTCAAGCAACAAAAATGCAACGTTTGCTTGGCTTGTAAAATGTCAAAGTTCCTGTTACCGCCGCAGCTGTTGTTGTTGTTGCTGTTCTTGCTTTTATTGTAGTTGCAATAATTTGCCGATGTGTGTGGCTTTTTTGTTGTTGCGTAAGGTTTTTAGGGCAATCGGAGGGTGTGGTTCACCGGGGAGCCAATGTAATATGTATGCGATTGTGTGTGTGTTAAAAGCGATTGACACAGTTTTCTGGCTGTTTTTGGGCATCTGCGCAAAGCTTTGTGGCAATGCTGAACGCGTCCTTTGCCGTCGCCTGCGTTTTTATGAATGAAAAACGCGCCAGCAACAGCAATAACAGTATTAGAGCTTTTGCGACGAGTGTCGAGCTGTTTTAATTTGCATTTGCCGCACGTGTGCTCAACTTAACTCAATCCTTTTACGTGTATTGTGCATTTTATTTTCAGCTAATAGAATTTTATTTTTTTGTGTTTCTTAAACGAATTTCGCGCGCTGTGTGCGGAAAAATGTACTAAAATTGGACGTGCAACTATCGATAGTGCGTGCGCCTATCGATGTTTTGCAGTGCTGAGCAGCGCCAGCCGTTGTGCGCTACTGCCAAGCACTAGACCAAACAAGCTGTATGCAAAACAACAACAACTTGTGGCATGTTAAGTCAAATGGCGACGGCGCATTTTTTTCGAATTTGCAATTGAAATTAAAAATTGAAACACAACTGCTACGCAATGTGCGACGCCAAAGCCACGGAAAATGAACTGCGCGAACTGACCAGTGTGCAGCTGGGACCCGAAACGAAAGGTGAGTGGTCAAAAATGTTGAAAAATTACCGAGGCGAAAATTAATTTTTTTCATTTTTGCTGCAGAATACAATTTACTTCGTGCGGACGAAGAGTATCAGAATGGCAACGTGCCGCACTCGATTTACCACCAGGTGCGAGCACTGTTTCAGTGCGCCGACTTGCGGCTTGTCACCGAGGCCCAGCAACTGGAAAATCAACAACCAAACACAACTGAGATTTTAGCGGAAGCCAGCAGCCAAGAGAAATTGGACTACAAAAAGTGTGTTTTTCTGAATATAGAAAAATGGCAATTAACAAAACAACTGTCTTTAATCCCGGTCCATTTCATGCAGCAACAAATTTCTGCAAAACATTTTGAAATACCACCAGAAACTGGAGCAGCGCAAGGTGAAGCAGAAGCCACAAAAACCGCCGGAGCATCTTGATTTCTTACAAGATTTACCGGATGCGGAGTCGGGCTTTGCGCGCATCTCGCACATATGCCAGGAGTTGCCACGCGAGTGGTGCGTGCTGCAGCTGTGCAAGAGCTTTAATCCGGCCACAACATATTCCACATTCTGTGACATCGCTGCTGCCAAAGGCGACATCTATTTATCCCTGCTGCTCCACTGCCGCAGTCCCCAATTGCCGGCGACTTGTCTGCGCTTCAGCTGCGATGCTTTGGCGGACCTGTTCAGGGAGTACGCCACGCTGGTGGAGCGTTTCAGGCGCGTTGTCACCGTCGATCCGCTGGCGGTGAAAACGCAGGAGGCCAAAGCCAAATACTGGAAAGAACTGAATGCCTTCGAGGCCTACCTGAAAGTGTGTAACTTGACCAAATAGTTGAATAGTAGAGAGTAAAGAGGTTACATTAGCCACATTAAGTATATTTATCTCTATCCCCACTAAAAATCTCATTTTGGGGCCGGTATAAAACTTCGTTTTGCCATTAATTTGTCAATTGTGATAAGATTTTAAAAAATGTATGATTCTTAACCATGAATTGACCTCTAACTTAATTCTTCATTTTGTAGGGACTAGACTTAAAAAACATGCTTTCTAAGCATGAGCTCTAGATTAATACAAGATTTAAAGTTGAAAATAAATGAATTTCCCATCATTAATTATCAGCTGAATGTAGGGCATCTTTCAGTCCGCCAATTTATGCTCATTATATTTGTTTGCATTTGCAGAAACTGATTTCGGATCTTACCAGCCTTTTTACACCCTACTGCTCTCTGTTTCTGGGCAAGCGCTACGATTGTGATGCAGTGCAGCAGCAAACCAAAATGGTTTATGCGCGCGTGGATGAGTTGTGTGTGGAGCACAGTTGGAGTGATCATCAGCGGATCTTACTGTCGCAGGCGGCACTGCATGCGAATCGCTTGCCACAATCCCAGATGAAGCAGTTGGGCCATGAGCTGGCTGACAACGACAATGAGACTGAAGCGCTGCTCGTCTACGAGCTGCTCAAGAGCTGTGCCGACGAGTGGCAGCAGTTGGAGCAACGCCAATCGCTGGCCATGAAGCGTTACCCCCTCATACTGGTGGTGGATGAGGTAAGTGCAAGTTACAATGCTACCTGGCTTTGCACTATTTCGGATTATAAATATTTTTAGCGCCTGGATCACCTGCACTGGGAGCAGCTGGCACCGATGCAGGAGTGCACGCGAATCAAGTCGCTGCACAACTTGTGGCGCCTGTTCAAGTGCCACAAGTCACAGATTCAACATGGCTACTACACGGTCAACATACGCAGTGGCATCACGCTCGTCAATCCCGATGCTGATTTGCAAAAATCTGGGCGCAGATGGCGCAGCTTCCTCGAGTATTGGCTGACCCACTGGCCGCACATGTTCGAAACGGTGCCCAGCGAGCAGTTTATGCTCGAACAGGCCTTCAAAGCCGATTGTTTTGTGTGCGTTAAACAATCCTCACTTTGAGCTCACTGTTGATATCGTCTTATTTTTATTTTAGCTATGCGGGTCACGGCTCGAGTCTGCAGTATGTTTCTGGTCGTCTGATTTACCGGAATCGCATCAAGGGCGTCGTCTTTCTATTTGGCTGTGATTCGACGCGAGTGTTAAGCAGCGGACTCTATAGCGCTCTTTATGGTGCACAGGACTATTTTCACGGTGCCCTGTGTCCCACTGTCGTGGGCACTCTGATGCCCGCCCTCGATGCCAACATCGATAATGTGTCCGCCCATCTGCTCAGTCAGTGGATAACGCCTGCCAATCCAAAGATCATACCCTGGACGCACATTGATCGAGTCGCCTGGCTTAGCCAGGGCATTGTCCAAGGTAGAACTGAAGTTCTTCAACTGACCTCGAATTGTATCAATAATAACTGTATATTTGCTGCAGCAGCACAGTCAGGCGCCACTGAGACACTGGATCAGCAACCGGACTACCAAATGGGCAGCCTATGCGCAATTTTGGCCAATCTGCAAATGGGCAGAGTGGAGCCGAAAATCTACAATTGTTGCGTTTATGTTTGTCGCGGTTTGCCCGCCTGGAATCTGGCCGTGCAGAAATTGCCTTTCTAGCGGAAAACTAGTCTAGATTGGGTACGTCATGAGTCAGTTTGCGTTCACTTGTAAAATGTATGCTAGTAAATAACTACAACTAAGAAATACAACTTTTCCATTTACAGCACCAGCGATTTTTCCTTTGCGAGTATAAAGTGCATAAAATATTCAAGGTTCAAACAACATTTAGAGAATCACATAGGATATCAAATTACATTCAGATAGTTAAGTAAAAAGTGTGCCCATAAACTTACCTTTTTATTGGGGTGCAAATTGTGTGAAGATTAATTGGATTTGTTTTTGCTTAAATCTTTTATTTTGTAGTATTATTTATTAAATATTTTGTGTCGTTTGGCACTGCAACTGTTTTTGTTTTCTTGTGGTTTTTAGAGGCTGTTCTTTTTAGTTATTATTTTGTACAAATTGTAGTTTAGCTTATTGGAACATTGACCGTTTTAGTATTTTATTATTTAGTAATGTCATTTTTGAAACATGCCAGAGTCTTATATATATATCTATATATTTATGTATATCGCCTGTGCAGGATTTAAAGAATTTGTACATTAATTACGGTGAGTTGAAGTTTAAGAATTAAATGTTTGACATAAAAATGTGAAAAGTGAGGTGCGTTGACAGTTAGATAGAGACTAATTCAAATTTTAGAGAGAAATCAGACAAAACACAATTACATTCATAAAGTGAACAATTTCAAACGGGTTTTCAAAACATCGCCAATTTTCGTTTATTTAAAATATTACATGATTCATAAAATAACGAACAGATCTATAAAAATTACCCAATTTGCATTTAACTTTCATTGAGGATATTGTTTGAGCAATTTTCTGTGTAACCCAACGCTTAAAATATATATTCTTGCCATTTTATATACTATGCAAAAATAGTCTAAATTGTATTAAAATTTCATAAAGAATGCCTGACATATCTAAATATATATTTCTATATTTTTTGTATACTGCCACCCAAAAAAAAAAGAAAAGAAAAGTTCAGTTTCTCAGTTTATTTGTGGTCATTATCATCCTGTCACTACTCTATTTATTATCCAAGGCGCCTGACAGCTAATCCTGAAGAGAAAAAAAGGAAAAAATATATAAAAAAGGAAATGAGCTGCGCCCATTTAAAAGCTAATGTATTACTACTTAGCTCGACTTGGCTAGAAAACGCCCATCTATTTATTTACATCGTCGCATTTTGTTCGTTTCTATTTCGTGGATTGTCCCGGGAAAGGGGTGGGTAGAGAAGGGATGCGAACGGATGGGCAGGGCTGGGGTGGGGTGGGCTCGTGCTCTTTTGGCCAAGGGCTTTTCGATGCGAAAGAGTTTTTGGCCCGTCAACCTCAACATGGAATCCACTTGACCTACTAAATGCCTGTCGCATTATGACACACATTTCATTAATTAGGCGCTGGCACAGCCACAAAAAATATAGCTAATGCGAATAATATATAATATAAATGATATATATATATATATATATATTATATATATTTATATCGCTAGTCCTGTGTCCGACGACCTTCGGCCGATGCGTCGTATGCGTAATATTAGCATTTGCTCATCGAATTAGTGTCACATATTTGCATGCTTAACTCACTCACACACACATGCACACACAAGCACACACACACAAAATCAAAATCCACGCCCAACTAAAAATATCCAGGTGCAAATGTTGTTGGCTGTAGAAAGGATGGTCGCCCTTCGTGTTAATGTCTCAATGCCGTGCCCATGGAGCGTTTCCAAGTTTATAAATCATTTTAACAGCAACTGAGTTGCATGCCACGCCCCCACCTCACACAAACACACAATCACTCACACACACACACACACACACGAGCTCTCCACACACATGTCTTGCCCATTTGGTTGGCAGGACTTGTCAGGCGACAGCTTCAGAAACAGGATATTACATAACAGGCGCTGACTTAACAGAGAGCGACATGTAAATGTTAAGGGAGTGAGTATGTGTGTGTTTATGTGTGTGCGCGTGTGTGTGTGTGTGTGTGTAGTGTGTGTGTGTTTTTGTTATTATCGTTGTTGCAGTTGTTGTTGTTGTTGCTGTGCTTTTGTTACTGCTGTTATGAATTGAATTGAATTGCATTTGTTTTCCTTCTCTTTTTTTGCTAGTTTCCTTTTGACTTGGCTTCCGTTGTTGCCACATTTTGTTTGTTGTTTATGCCATGACACACACATACACTTACTCACACACACACACACACAGACAGTTCACTTACTTATTTCGACTGTTTCATTTGAATTGAAAATTTGCGTATATAAAAAAAAAATCAAAATACATTTTTGCAACCTTGAACTAATTTTTACTCGCTTTTTACATTTAATGTCTGTTTTCCTTTTTGTATTTCTTTTTCCCGTCGTTATATATATTAATAGAAAAGTGATTATTTTGCTTATTGTCTTATTTTTTTAATGTTATGTTTGATTTTTTTAGTTTTATGCAAAAAATCTGTTACAAATGTTGTTAGAATTTGTTGGTTGTTTTGGTTTTTGTTGCTGAAACGCTTTGTTAACTTTGGTAAAAATTCTTCTTGTTGTCTAGTTATTGTTTATTTTTTAATTATAATTGTAAATTATTTGATTTTTATCATAGTTTATTTTTGTTTTATTTTTATTTTTATTTTTTTTTGGTTTTGTTTTATTGTATTTTTGTTCATTTCATTGCTGTTTTATTGGTTGTTAAGTCCGCCGCGTTGCACACAACAATACTCTGGCAGAGATAAACTGAGACTGAGACTGAGACCTAGGACCGTGAGTCCTCGCGCCAAGGCAACTGCATTCATCTGGAGTCTGTTCTTGGAGAGCAAAATGTATTCGTGGCCACGCGCCAAAAGAGAAGCAAACAATGTTGCAAATGTGTGATGTTGCCCAACAACAACAACAACAACAGCAGCAGTAGCAGCAGCAATGACAATAATGAGAACAACAAGCGCAGTAGCAACGCAAAAATTTCAAATCCAAAAACCGCGACAAAAAAAAACCAACAACAACAACAACAGATATACAGTAAGCCGAAGGGATATTTGTATATTCGCCCTCGCCCCGAGAGAAAGAGAGAGAGAGAGAGAGAGAGAAGAGCGCAACTTTCACCTCTCGCGTGCGTGTCCTCGCACAATATGCTTATTGTTGTTGCTGCTGCCTGCCACAGCCACTGTTTCACTTTCACAGCTGCAGGAGGCGTTTGTCGTGCTTTTCAAATGTGTTACAATGATTCTGCGTTTTCATGGCAACATTCCTGTTGTATTCGCTGTTGTTGTTGTTGTTGTTGTTGCTGCCGCCAGCGCCAGCGCCGAAAGCTTCAATGTTGTTACTGTTTGCCCACCACACTCAGCACGTGACAGGCCAAAGCTTTCTTATCACAGCTCCCTCGGGGGGGTGCGTCCTCCTCATCGCTGTGTGTGCGTATTTGTGGCTGTAGCTGGGTCTGTTTGTGTGTGTGTGTCTGTGTACAACATTCTGAAATTGACTGTGCTTTTGACAGTGGTGAATTTCATGCTTCTAGCATAACAATTTTTTTCCCCAAATTCCTTACTTGCTTTTCATGCCTTTAAGTTCGCATAACTTTGCCAAAACTAAGCCAGTTTCCATAGACCAAGGCTTTTTAGTAGTGGTTTGACTTATAGTTTGATACTACAGTTCAAGTTTGAAACGATATTCAAAGTCGAAATTCGTCTTAAAATCATTAAACTTTCTCAAAAAATATCAAAAGTGCTTTCTAATTATGTTTCGACTTCTAGAATAATACGACATCTAAAGTAGGAAATGCGATTCTAAGTCGAAATTCATGCTAAAATACCCTCAAAAACTGCTGGTAAGGCTTATAATTTCCCATTATCATAAGCAGTGCTTTTCTATTTATGGTTTTAATTTCCTATTTACACATGATGTATTTTTTGAAGAAATAAAGAGTCTCAAAAATTGTGTACTTATATCAATTCATTAAATGGCCTTTAGTTTATTCTTTTGCATTTTACACAAAAATCTTATAGCTAACACTTAGAGAACTACTGCCAGTATCTAGTTTCGCATACGAAAAAGAACTGCACTTAAACATACGTAGTTGTGGGTTGTACGTGAGGTATTTCTTTGATTTCATGCGTTTTGTACGTTTTGTGTTGTTGGGTGTATTTTACAAGCTTTGAACTTCATAGATAGCTGTAACGCCGCGCTAGGGAGCTGCTGCTGTTGCTGCTACCTCTTCTGCTGCTGCTGCCTCTGCTGCTGCTGCTGTTGTTACAGAAGCTTCTTCTTGTGCCTCGTCGCTGGCAATGCTTTTGCTTCTGCCGCTGCTCTGTCTGGTTTGTGTCTGTGAAAATTGTAAGGTGAGCTTAGCGCTCTCTCTCTCTCTTTGTTGGTGTGGTGCTTTAGAGTTACTCACCACGGCTGCGCTGCGATGTGGGCAATCGGCATGCAAATGGTCCTCGCTATGGCAGCGATGGCAGCGCTTCGGCTGCGGTCCCAACGCACACTCCGAGGCAATGTGATTGGCGAATTCGCCGCAATTGTAGCAGCGCATGCGGCGAGATTTTCGATTGCTGCATCAGTAAAGGAATTTTGTATAAATGTGGTTAGGTTAGGTTGGGTGTTGGGTGTTGCAAATAGTGTGTAACACTTGACTTACATGCGTGGCCGATAGGTGCTGCCGTGACAATCATCGCCCTGCCGACCAGAGACACGTGTCGCCTCCAAGCCGCGCCCCGTGCGCTGGCACTCAAACTCCACCTCCTCCTGTTCGCCGAGCGAACGAAAGCCGGACATTTGTATGACACTCTGTATTGGTATTTGTGTTAGTTGCGTTTTTGGTTTGCTGCATGCAACTGTTTGTTGTTTACCCACCTGATGCACAAATACCTCCTGGCCGCCATCGTTAGGCGTTAGGAAGCCCCAGCCTTTGGCTACATTGAACCATTTGCATTTGCCCAGACGAACACAGCCGCACTCCTCGCCAGGTGTCACTGTGAGCATATGAATAAAATAAAAAGTAAATCGCTATATATCCGCAGTTATCCTTGAGTTATCCTCAATATCCTGCCATCGTTTGGCATGCAATTGTTGTTTGTTATTCAAATTAGATAGCAGCTGAACAACTTTCGAGTCCTTGTCCCATTTGCCGCAAGGCAAACGATCCAACAAAAAAACTCTAACACAGTTCATTTCAGTTCAGTAAAACAGGTTTCGTTTTTTTTAATTAGAGATATACACACATACATACACACATAAATACATACATATAAATTTTTTGTGAAGACGCTCAAGCGGAATAAGGCGATTGGATTGGATTGGATTGAATTGAGTTGCTGTTTGGGAGCTGTTGCTGTCCCAAATATTTGTGTGTCTAACTATTCGTTTCTTTATCTGTGACATGCGTGAATTTCATATAAACACACACATACACATGAGCTCGCATACACACACACACACACACACACACACACACACTCTCATTTTTCATTCATTTGATGTGTTCATTCATAATTTCTGTTTTCGGTTGTGTTCCATTTTCGGCCGCCTATCTTTTTTTGATTTCGTTTGCTTAGTAGTATCTCACAGATACACAGCGCACTGCACTGCACTCTTGCTGATAGCTCTTATCTGAAAACCTTATGTACACACACACTCACACACACACGCACACACACATATATAGAAACGTAAGAGTGAGTTTTTCTTGAGGGTTGTTTGCTGTCTTATTGAAACATTTGTTGCTTCATGGAAAACAATTTTGAAGAAGATTCCAGATAATTATTATTAATTACTTTAATATATATATATATATATATATATATATATATGTGTAATCCCATTTATAATGGATGTTTTTTTTTATAGAAGATTCTTATAAAATCTCTTATTACTCTTAAGGCGTTCAATTATTGTATTGGAACTTCTCCAATTTATCTTAAAATATGTTATGATTGTTATCTATATTTAGCGCATATTTCTTTAATTTAGAACTGAGTCTACAAATTACTTTACAAATTGTTATGGGCAACATCTGTGGCTAACACTTTCACCTTCCAACCTTTCCAGTTGTAAAATCTGTCAATTAGTTTATAAATACGTTGAAGATCTTCAGCTGAAAACTACCACCACATGCCTGAGTGACTTCTGCCAGGGAAACTCGTCTATTTCTCTATTTATTGCTCAATTCCCTACACAATTCAGTGGAGTATACAAAAACGATGCGCCCAATTTGCTTACAAAAATATGTAAGACAAAAACGTGTTTTGTAATATTACAAAAAAAATGGTTCAAGGTGTAAATTGGCAGAAGAACAAATTTTCAGATTCAGTCAAGCAAAATGACTGAAAAATATTGATGAAAAGTGTGTAGAAAATATTGGTCAAAACTTTTTTGGGTAAGAGGGCGGTTTTATGCCCAAGCAGCTAAGTGCAGTGGCTGCAGTTGAGGGGTGCATGTTGCAAGGTTCGGGGTGCGTGTTGCAAATTATGTTGGGGTGGGGAGTGATGGTGTTTCGATTTGCAAGCAATTTGAGGGTTGATAAACATTTGTCCATGTACCAAATGCAGGCCATATATATATATGTATATATGTGTAACAAAAAAAGACTCGCCAATAAAAAACTCGATTGCCAAGAGCAAAACAAAAATGCGGAAAACAAATATAAAGAACTGCGCAGTACATAGCAAAACAGAAAGCAAAACAAAAAACCCCAAAAGCAAAACAACTGAGCGATCGCTGCGACCAATCAGCGTTGAGTTTGATAAGATTTCGTTTCGTTCAGCTAAAAAAAAACTAGTTTTTTTTTACTTTTCTGTTTTGGATACGCGTTTTGTTTTGCTTGGGGGGGCAACATGAGCAGAGGGCGGGGCGGTGCGCCCATTCTTTGTATAAATTATAGTTCATACCTGGCGCTGTTGCTGTTGGCGAGGAGCTGTTCCCGCTGCCTCCAGCTGCATCCTCGCTACTAAAATTGATATTCTCCATGCTGATATTGGGTAGACTTGAGTGGAGTTGTGTTTTTAGGTTTTTTTTTGTTTGTTTTTTTGGGGGGCTATTGTCAGTATTGCTTGTGCTGCATGTTCTTGCACACTATTTATCAACTCTAAAACACAACTACACACAAACACACACACACACACATGCATGCATGCAGTTGCAGCTAAATATACACACACACACACACAGACACGCTCGAGACGAGGAGAGTTTTGTGTAGGAAACTCGGGGAGAACGAAAATCGATTGAAAAACGCTGCCGCTGCGCACGACGCACTTCGTCACACTGAACTGTGAGTTGCGTTTTACTATTTCTAGGAAGGCCACAGTGCCTGAAAACTCAAACACACACACACACACACATAGAGAGAGAGAGACGCGCACACATGCATAACTAACAGTCGACAGACAGGCCGAAATTGTAGTCGTATCTTCAAAAATAATATTCAAACACGGCCACGACGCACAAGATGAGCACTGTGTGTGCGACGGGGACAGCAATAGGCAAAGTGCGTGTGTGGAAAAACATTTCGAGTCGAGTTGTGCTGAGCACAAAACGTAACAGACGTAAGATACTTTACGTAGCGATCAAGCAGAGAGGCAGAGAGAGAGAGGGAGAGAGACTACGCTCAGAGAGACAGTCAGACAGACAGAGACAGACTGAGAGTTAGAGAGTGAGAACGTTGAATTGTGAAAAATTTATCTAGATTTGTAGATACAAATTTTCGGTACTGTACGCACTGTAAGCGTTAAATGTTTCTGTATCGGCAATATGTCATATTTCTGTTATACGACTGTTATACAACACTGAGTGCCATATATGCATGTCTGTTTTCTGATAGGTTAACCCACGATCGCTGAGGGTTTAAAAAACGAGCCAAACTGATTGGTGCCGCACAAAAAATTGCATAAAAAACTGCACAACAACCCGCACACACATTTACACAATTGGTTGGTTGCCACCCCAAAAAAAAACTATTGCAGATTGTGCACACAGAGTGCTAATGTCGCGTGGCATTCTTACCCTCGTGTGTGGCAAGCGCAACCCAAAGCATCGCATTGTGCAACATTTTGCGAATAGATATTCTCCAGGCCATGTATGCAATTTATCATGGCACGTGCCAGGCTGCTGCCTGGCTAGCCTGCCACGGCTATGTGACATGCCAAATCGTTGGCCAATGCCACCAAATGCACGATGACAGCCCAGCACGGCGAGATGCAGGGGCGGGTACACACTGTCAGAGGGTGAAATCTTGTAGCGTCGATTTACGCAGAGATGTGGCGCAAATCTAGAAAAATGGAATACTTATATATTCGAGTTGGAAATGTGGCTGAAATGCACTTCAAATTAAGTGGCTCAAATGCCACTTTCTTTAATTTTAAATAAGATGAATTGCATACAAGGCTTATATTAAACGATGCTACTTTGATTAACTTAAGGCAACAGTTTTAATTGGCTTGGAGATGTAAGTTAGGCAAGCTAAAAATAGATAGAAATTGCTTCGATATTGGATATTATGTCGAACTTACTCTACTTTGATGGGCCATGGGGAAAGGAATTTGATAGGGGTCTTAAGAGACATAAATAGAAAATGTTTAAAGCCGATGATATCTTAATTATTGGTAACTGGCCGACTGGTTTTGTTGGCTTTGACTTAGTTGAAGAACTTATTCTTTGTTTCAGATTTTGTTGGAATTTGGAATTAAGGAATTATATCTTACGTTAACTTTACTTTTATGATTGTAAACTTTGTAAAAACTGTATATAATGAAAAAATATAATATCGGACTTCCATCTTGTATAATAGAGATTTTTTATGAAATCAGAGCACGAGTCTGGTCTCAACTGGCTGGTGTGAGGTCAACCAAGGGTCAGTTCGATTTTTATCCTCAATAAATGCATACAAACAACAGCAACAACAACAAGCACACAGCACAAAATAAGAGTAGGAAAAAAGATGAAAAAAAAATAAATAATGTTGGCTCAAAGGGGCCCGTGAAATCAATATTTTGCCGACAGCACAATCCTATGGCTTGTGCTCGAGTTTTCGTATGTGTGCGTGTGAGAGTGTATGTCCAAAAGGCTGGACTCCTGCGGGCACAATGGCTGAAATGGAAAGTGCCCATTAGGGATACGAACCACTCACATGCGCATAATTGGAACTGGATTAACAAGGCAGCCGCACATCATGAATGCAATTGCAGCGGCCGATTCTATTGTCCGGCCGTTTTGGGTCCGCTTGATCGGACATGCATTTCCGGGCACACACACACACACACACACACAGACAGACAAAGAGCACGCGGATACAAAGGCCTGAAAAATAATCCGCTTTAAGTCTATAAAAACGTTGCCAAACAAATATGTATAAAATGTGAAAAATACTATGCAAAATCGTAATCAGAAAATGCTTGCAAGTTGCATGCAAAGTGGTTGCAACCATGGGGAGGCAGGGGTGTGCTGGTCCATTTGCCCTGATGCCCCGCTGTATTCCGTTTGACCCGGTCCGGCACCTCGAGTTGGCTACACTGTGTGATTATCGCCAATCTCTACTCTCATTTTTTCTGCCCTTTTTTTTCTGTTTTTGTTGCTATTGTTGGTGTCCTTTTTTTATGCCAGAGCGCACACAATTTGCATGTTCAGCAGGAGGCCTGATTATTATTACATAGTGCATATTAGGGTCCACAATAGCTATTCAAGTATCCCACTCACTCTCACTCTCTGATTGACATGTGATTGATGTTTCCATTTTGCAGTGACAGGCGCTTCGACCGACAGGATAACGGAAAAAAGACGGAAATGTCTCAGCCATAGTTGACACTTACATCTGGTAATGTATGCTTCTATTGATTATACAACTGTTTGCTCCAAAAGGATGCTGTATTAAAGCGAACTTTATAAACTAATTTAGGAATTGATATTAAGACGATTGTTGAATGCATGAATAAAAGTCTGCCTTTTGTTCCAGTTACTTATCAACAATTTAGAATTTGAAAAATTAAATTATTCTCTTCGATAAATAGAATATGTTTTAATTCTAAGTATAACTATCTAACTCAAATTCTCGTATAAGAAAATTAGTCGTAATTCGTAGGCATTTTATAAAAATGCTTGCT
Source organism: Drosophila planitibia (assembly GCA_035043785.1). Classification (NCBI taxonomy): domain Eukaryota; kingdom Metazoa; phylum Arthropoda; class Insecta; order Diptera; family Drosophilidae; genus Drosophila; species Drosophila planitibia. The sequence continues at coordinate 1,841,779 of JAWNMS010000023.1, forward strand.
CCTAAAAGTATACTTCTATTAAAAAAGGCAAAAGTTAGTAATTAATTTGGTCGACAATAAGAAAAAAAGGAATAACTTTATTTTGTGTCCAATCAATCACCATTGAACTAGAACCTACTCAAGTTATTAACCATTCAAACTACACATTTAAGAAATCAATTTTAATTGTTTTAGTATGAAATATTTTGTTTTTATTTATGTCTTTTCATCGTACTTGTATTAATTGTGGTTTTCATTTAGAGATATTTTTAGAGATATTTGTATATAATTAATAGGAATTTAAGTTGCGTTCAAATAATTTCATAATTTTCTTTAGATTTACGCATATATATGTATAAAGTCAATTATGGATTCATTTCAATATTTGTTTTTTGTTTGGTTTTTTTTTTGTTTTTTTGTTTTGGGTTTGTGTTGTTATTGTGGCATAAAAGGTGAATGACAGAGACATATCGCTAACATTTTAAAATGGATTCAACAAAATACGATCTCTAATTTAAGGTTTTAATTGCAATTTTTTGTTTGTTATTAATGATTGCAAATGAAATTCGCTGCGTTTTTAATTGTGTATGAGAACCAATTTTGTACATTTGTGGATACAAAAAACAATTTGCAATTAAATATATTTATATATATGTATATGTATGCATATTTATTATGTATATATATATATATATATACATATGAATAACAAAGGCTCTACATGCTCTATATAAGTAATTAGATAAATATACAGATACAGATACATATGGAAATATTGATTTGCAATAAAAGTTGACATATATATAAGTACTTATCGAATATATAATGCAATATATTTGGATTTGATTTCTATAATTGATTCTCATCATTGTTTTTTTTAAATATTTTTTGTTTTGTTTTGTGTGTGTTGACCTAAATCAGAGTCACTTATAACACTAAGAAGCAGTCATTTATTCTCCATTTAAATTTACGTGTTGTCGTCACTTTTTGTTTTTGTTTTGAATCCTGAAACAGATTTCAAAATTACTGTACAAGTTTCATCCTCACCATTAGGCATTGTTAGTATAGCTCTCTATAGCTCTCGCTCTGTGTCTCCATCTCTCTCTCTCTCTCTCTCTCTCTCTCTCTCTCTCTCTTTCTCTCCTGTCACGACTACAAACGTGTGCTATTACAAATATATAATAGTTTATATATATTTAAATATGTTTATGTATATGTTTTTATGTATAATAAGTATATTACAATGCTTGAATAAACTAAATGGATAGAAACTATTATGTTTTGTTCATTTGTAAAATATGTTTTAGCAAAAATTCTTGTTTGTAAATTATCGAAATGTGGCCAGGGCAAATCAATGTTGAAATGATTTGCATTGCTCGAGTTGTTCTTTTTTTTATATTGTATTTGCTGCCTTTTGTGGATTTCTAATGCGGCCACAAAAAGTACAAGTTAAGAGTACATATTGTATATAGTAATTCATTCAGTCTCAGTCTCACAAATAGGAAAGTATTATTATGTTGCATGTCGCTTGCTCTCATTATCTGCTATTTAATTTAGTAATTTAATAAGAAATCATATCAAACCAGAAATACAGAAAGTAATATTTTTTTTTTTTTGAGTATTGCACCATCAAGTGAAATCAAATGAATTCACAACCAACAACACATGCGCCGAAAAATAGAAAACAAAATCTTTGTGAATGCCAAAACACCAAAAACCAAAACAATAAAACAAAAAAGTTCGTCAATTAAAATAAACAAATTTCTGTGTTTTTTTTTATAATTTTGATTATCTTCTTTTATATTTTCCATGTATGTAGGTCTCCCACTCAATACTTGCATCATTATAGTTAGATTATGCGTATATATATATATATATGTATATATAAATATTGCATATGCTTATTAAACTTAGAAACTATAATTATAGCTAACTTCTTACAAATTGGCGTTCAACTGCTCTCTCATCGCGTCTTTTGCGTCTTTGTATCGAATACAAAAATACAAAATGAATTTTGCATAGTCTTAGTCTCAATTAGCGGGTCTAACACGCGCTGCTGCTTCCCACTTACCCAAAACCCGGTAAAGTCTACTTTACAAGACGAACGCACGGGCATTAAGCTATATATAAAATGCTCGTGTTGAGATTATTACGCATACGCCTCGTGCGCTCTCAGCGCGTGTACACAAAAATACTTAAAAGTTACCAATTGGTGTTGTTTCTTACAGTTACTTTTTTTAGCTATATAATGTACAGAGTTGGTGTTTGTTTCTTACAGTTATTTTTTAGCTATTTAATATACATTGTTGTTGGTACTAAGAGCTAGATTTAGATTAGACTTCTTAACGCTAGTCAGCCTCATTAATATTATAAGCTTATAGATATACGTTTTCATTATTTTTAATCAGACAATTAACTAAGTAATTTGCTTTACTTAACTTACACATAGAAAAAAACGAAGACTAATTGAGAGCGCTTTTTATAGTTGTTTCTTGTTTTTATATAATTTTGGTAAAGTTACGAATAATTTTGTTGGTTTTTGAAGGAGTTGGTAAAATTGTTTCTAAGGCGCAAAAAGTAATGTTTGAAAAGAGCTGAAGACTTGTAAAGAGAATGTTTATATGATATATAGTAAGTTGCTATATAACTAGGCTATGTACGTGTACTAATATTCATTAATTTACTTCTTTATATATATATATATATAATCTGTATATATATATACTATATGATTTATTTATGTTTATGATGTATTTAAGTGTATGATAATAATTATTGTGTTTCATAATACAAATACAATTCTAAATGTAAATGTGGACAAATGGAAACAGTCAAAAGCACCGATTTTCAGCTAAGTTTTTTTGTTGTTGTTTTTTTTTTTTGTTTATCTTGTTTTCTTTTTTTGATCATATTTTACTAATCATAATAATCATATAATCATAATGATAATCACTACTTGGTAGTAATTACTTACTACTTAAGTAATTAATAGCTAAACATTAGTGAATGAAGCGGTTCGAATTTAACAGACATTCAAAATAATGAATTAAATATGTATCTCAAATTAATGTTGTATGTTTTAGTATATCCTTTTATTTATGTACAATTTGCGTGTTTTTTCTTTTGCTTGTTGTAATAAAATACATACAAATATATAATAAATATGAATAAATATATATATATATATATATGCATATATTTATATATAAAATACGTATTTACGTTTCTCCTGCTCAAATTTCGAATTGTAAGCAAATATTTTTAAGTTTTCTGGTTTTTGTTATTTTTTCAGTGCTAACGAAATTCAAATAAGGCAACTTGAATCTAATTATATATTTGAATTATTATATATATGTATGTGTATGTACTTCAATTTACAGTTAATCGCGCCTCAAACTCAAAACAAATTTAAATGCATTTTTTCTCTTCGAATTTAAATTTTTTTACTTATTTATTTTCTTTACAAACATTGCTTTATGCTTTTACTCTTTTTAAAAGGTTTTTTTTCAACAACAGCTTGAAATAAATTTTCTTCTTTTTTGTTTTAATATAAAATATTTATCAAAAATAATATGCAGAGTTTTACATTTATTTTATGATTAGTTTATCAGTTTTTGCTGGGGACTGCCAATTATTGAGATCTTCTTTTCATAGCGCGAAATAATTTTTTTTTCTTATCAATTTTGAGTGGGTTGGTTTTAAGAGTGGGATTGGTGGAGGAGGGAATCGGGACCCGCCTGCCTATATGTACAATCTAATAATAATACCGTTATGTATGCTTGTTATGCTGCAGTTGGGTTGCGTCTGTCCGCTTCTGTTAGGAAGGAGGGGCTTGGGGAGAAGTAGGACTTTTTAATGCTTAACTTTTAAATTTTTGTTGTGTATTGCACTTTAATTTCAGTTAATGTTTCTATCTTGTTACTTTTTGAATGCTGCGCTCTACGTGCACTCAATGATCATTGGCTGGCTGGAGGACTCAATGACCGAGGGTCGATTCTCCTGCGCCTGGACATGCGGCCCATGCAGATAGCCAGTGTCCGGCAAAGGTTTCAGCGGCTTGGGTGAATGCTGCGCCAAATGATGAGCTGCACCCAAATGCTGTGCCGGCTGTTGCTGTCTGCCTGGTGAGACTTGTGGCAAAGGTTGTTGCTGCTGTTGTTGCTGCTGCTGTTGCTGCTGCTGTTGCTGCTGCATGTGATGTGGCGTTGTTGGTGGCGGTAACTGGTTGGCTGTGGTCAGCAGCATGGGTGGACCACCATGTGGTGAGTGCATTAAATGTCCTGGCGGCGCCGGATGTGAATGCTGTCGCATATGCATATGCGGCTGTCCATTGCTGCCCAGCGGAATGAGACGCGGCGGCGATTGTGTGCCAGCTAAATGACGCAAACTGGGATGCACGGGATGCATGTGCTGGTGCAGCTGCTCATATGCCTCACGCGAATCCGGCTCCGGTAGATCCTTGTCTGCAGACGAGATAACTTTGTTAATAAGAAATATTTTGGACGTTGTTCAAGTCTTGAACTTACCCAAACACTCGGAGGTCGCTGCTGCTGCCATGGCCAGTTCCTCCTCCAGATTGTTGGGCTTGCAGCTCGTCGTCTTCCAATGTGTGCGCAGTCCCGACGCACTGATATACTTCTTATCGCAGCCCTGGCACACATACGGTCGATCATTCGTATGCAGACGCTTGTGCAGCTTCAAATGCACGAATTGTGTAAATTTCTGTGGACAGAGATCGCAGGCGTAGGGCTTCTGGCCGCTGTGCAGCCGGAGATGCGTCTTCAGATTGGATGTGCTGGAGAAGCGCTTCTTGCAGATATCACACTGATGCGGCTTCTCACCCGTATGCACCAGATGATGCTTCTGCAGATGCGCCAACTGTGTGAAGCTCTTCGTGCACACATTGCACTTGAACGGACGCTCACCGGAATGGGTACGCAGATGCACTTTGAGATTGCTCAGTTGGCCGAATGTCTTGCAGCACACATTGCACTCGTAATGCATTTTGCCATCCTTCTTCTTCAGCGGATACGGAAGCGAACGATAGCCGCGAGAGGCCAACGAGTTGGGACTCAAGGGACCGCCGCTGCGTGGACAGGAGTTGCCATCGGGACTCAGACTGCTGGGTGGGGAGATGCGCAGCGGAGATAGACGCTGCAACGGCGTCAACGGTTGCATCAACGGATGATTCAACATTTGTGTGCTGCTCTGCAACAGATGCAAGTTGGAAGCGGAGCCACCGCCACTAGACGCATTCGACTGGCGATCGAAGGGGGAGTGCGAACTATGGGGTGGTGAGTGGAACGTTGAGGTTGCAGCATGCAGTGATTGTGCCCCGGGGTAGCCCGCATAACCGGTATAGCTGGGTGAATGGCTGCCCGGTTCGTAGCCACCGTGATGCGGCCTCGTCGGCGAATAGATCACATTGTGATGATGATGCGAGGATGGAGGTGGTGGCGAACATTCGCCTTTGATCAATGCACCACGACTCAGACTCAGTTCCTGCTCCTGCACCACATGTGCACTAGTGAGCTCCTGCGGCTGTCCCAGATTGGAGCTGGAATCGGGACTCACTGCATTGCCATAGCGATGTGATTTTTTATAGCTGTAGGCCATCTCTGTGGGCGATGTGGGCGGTGGTGTTGCAGCATTTGCCTGCCTACAGGCATTTGCTGCAGCGGCAGCTGCCTCCAAACGATGCTGGCTGGTAAGTATCGTCTCCAAGATGCTGGAGCTAGGCTGTGTGAAGCGCACATAGCGCTCCACGGGCGGATCGGCCTCGTAGTAGGGCTTACTCAGCGGCACAATGGTTCGCGTCTGTCCATTGGAGCTGTGCTCCAGCACAATCACTGTGGAGGAGGCTGGCTGTGGATTCGTTGGCTCCATCACATGCTGCAACTGATGGTGCTCCTCACCCAGCGTTGTTGTCGTGCTGGGCGGGCACAATGAATCATCGCAATGCGTCGTAGCTGCACCATGCATTTCGTGTAGATCCTCCTCCTCCAGCCCGACACCAACTGGCGGCAGTTGCTCATCCACTTCCTTTAGTGGTTCCGTTTTCACACAGCTCTTGTTCTTGAACTCATATTTCAGTGGCATTTTTACCTTGAACTTACGATACTCGTTCTTGTCCGCCTCACAACTGGGCGTGACAACGGCAGCGGTGGGCGTGATGGTGGCGCTGCTGTTGGTGGTGCTGTTGCTGGTGGTGCTGTTGCTATTGTTGACTACTGCTGGTGGTGATGATACACTGCTCGGCTTTTGCGCCTGCGCAATGACCGTCTCCTTGGGTGCAATTGCCTTCTTGGAGCAGTCGAGCACATAGTTATGCTCACTTTCACTATCACTGGAATCCTCGGGGGGTGTCAGTCCATCCTCTTGGCACTCGTTGCTGTGGTAACCTTCATCGGAGCGCACCGATCGCACGCTGCCATCCTGCGGCGTCAACTGATGCTCGTAGTGGGCATCCTTGCCACAGAGCGGGGAACCAGCCGTCTCCTTCTCACAGCTACTGTTTATGGGAGACCGATCCTGGCCAATGATTACCGAGGCATGCCGACTGTGCTGTATATGCGGATGAAGGGAATTGGAGTTCGTGTTGCTGCTGGTCGTGGTGCTGACATGGGCAGGTGGACTGCCGCGACGACAGCATTGGGCGGATGCTTGTGCTGGTGCTGCCGATGGAGCACCAGTTGTTCCAACTGATCCTGCGGGTGGTGGTGGTGGAGGTGGTGCACCGGGCAAATGCAATCCCATTACATAGGTAATGTGACTGACAGCTACCTCGGCGGGTATTTCGGGAGCGGGCATTGCATAGTGGGGTTTCTTGTGCGGCAGTTCATCGTCCTCTTCCTCATCCACATCCACATCCTGTTTGCAGGCACCGAAAATAGTGCGCTCCGGGTCCACATCGTAGCCGAGGCGGCTGGCAAAGTCCTTGCAGTACCAGACCATCAGCTCCTCGTTGGGCAAAATGTCGCGGGTGGTGTAGAAATAGATGTTGTCCTGATGCTGGCATGCCACTAAATTCATAACGGACAAACTATACGCCGAGGCAACATAGCGCATCCAATTGGATTCGGAGCGATCCGAGCCATCCAGATAATAATAATCATCATCCTTGAAGATCTACACAGATAGAAATAGATGGAAAAAAAGAAAACGGTACATTTGATTTGATCCGATAAGAAACAACAACAAATATGTATAACACAATAACACAGGAAGCAAGCTACAAAAGAGAGCAATCTGCGATAGTTTCAGAGAGAAAGGTGAAAAGGAGCGATAGAGAGTGCAGTTAGAGTGTTAAAGCTAAAAAAGTTAGTGAGAGAGCGAGATATAGATAGACAGAGAGAGAGAAGGAGAGTGCTTTTTTGGTAGTTAGAGTCACAAATAAAACAAAGCATAAAGTGGTACCTTAATAATCCCGTAGGTTATGTGGCGTGTTCCCTGCACCTGATTGTATATCAAACAATTCAAATTCAAATCCGCAACAAAATGCAAAATTGTAATTTAGAATTTTTGGTATGGTCGATTGATTGGTTGTTGGTTGGTTGGTATTGTTGGGTTATAATTGTATATATATATAGTAATTGGGTATTTATATGCACATGAAATTAAAAATTTAGAGAAACCAGTTGGTTAGTCGCAAAGTTTTCTTTGTTGTTTTTTGATATTTTTGTTTTCAATGATAGTAAAATGCAGCAAAATCAAAACGTCAACAAAATGTATACAAATAATACAAATTTAGAAACCAGATAAAGCCCAGTAAAATATATATAATATGATAATGCTTACCCGCCAGAAATATCGAGCCTTATTCTTATCATTTGGATAATTTGAGGTTGGAATGCCTTCGAACGGGCCAAAGCGAGTGCCACGCGGTATAACGCCGCTGCTCCAAACTCCTTCAGTCTGTAGAGAGGGAGAGGGAGAGGAGGGAGAGGGTGAGTAAATATAAGATACAAGTTCAGTTAGCTTTGGCACACTGGCAGTTTTTGCTTTTGCAAAGCTTTCGACACTCACCTTAACATTTGGCGTTGAGTAGACCATGGAGGACTTGAGCGTTAGGCTGCGCGGCAGCGTTTTATCCGCACGATTGGGCAACCCTCGCTCCGCTTGCACATCGGGCACCAAATATACCGCTAGACGCTCAAAGTCCTCCTCGCGCATCCGCGTCACATCGTAGTCCTGTGTCCCATCCGGCGTCGGACTGCGACTGCGACTGCGCGAGCGACGCAGCAGCTTTGCATGATGATGTGGGTGCGCATGTGGATGCTGCTGTGGATGCTGTTGTGGATGCTGTTGTGGATGCCGTTGTGGATGCTGTGCTGCTGCATGATGATGATGATGTGGATGCGTTTGCTGCTGCTGCTGCTGGTGCTGTTGCTGTATGGCTATGTGTTGTGTTTGTTGTTGCTGTTGCTGCAGCTGCTGCTGCTTCATTGCGGCTGGCATTTGTTGCACTTGTTGCTGCGGCTGCAGCGGTTGCTGCTGCTGCTGCTGCTGATGATGATGATGATGTCCATGCATTTTGATTTAACAGCTAACTGTTGTTTTGTATATCCTTCTTCTACCTCGTCTTCTTCTCCTTACTGCTAGGCTTAAGTGCGCTTCTGTGTTGTTGTATTGCTTAGGCTGCTAGCTGTTGTTGTATCTAAAGTTTCACTTGATCTGCAAGAAGAACGAAACAGAACAGGAGCGAAAGAGTGAACATTAATAGAGAGCTTTAAATTATGAATGCTTCTGTGTTGCTTTTCACTTTTCTTCCTTTTTTTTTGTCGTTTTTGCCAGTGCTATTAATAAATGCGTCACACACTCACACAAACACAACAAAAAGCTAGACAGAGAGACAGGCAAAGCTTCGCCCACTCACTCAGAACTACACTCAAAAATTGTGTGTGAGTCTGTGTGTGTGTGTGTGTGTGTGTGTGTGTGTGTGTGTGTGTGTGTGTGTGTGCTTGTGAGTTTGTGAGATTGCAGTGTTGCATTCGTATTTCAATGGCGTCGTCTTTGCTGTCGCTATCGGGAAAAATAGCGGCAAACAGCGTTAACGACTGACGAGCGCTGAGTGGCTCTCGAGCTTCGGTTCCTCATCGTCATCGTTGTCGTTGTCGATGTCGTTGTCGTTGTCGTTGTCGTTGTCATATGTGTGTGTGTGTTTGCATAGTTCAAGATTGCGGCCTTAATGGAGGTTACGCGTTCACGTTCAGGGGCATTTGTAGGCAAATCTCTTCCCCCTTCAGTCGAGCAAAAAAAAAAAACAAAAAAATTCATCTGACAACTTATTTAAATTTACTAAGCCGAGTCATAACTCACGTGAAACTGTTTCGATTTTTTTTTGGCCAACTTTCGTTTTTAATGCTCTTTGCGCCTATTAAAAACAGTTTTTGCATTATTAATCAATTAATATATTCCTGTTAATTGAGCGCATTTATTCTTTATATAAATTTGTTGTTATTCTTATTGCTGCTCGCACACTGAATAATTTTATTTAATTATTGCTTATTGTTATTTTGAACTATGGGACTATTCGTGCTGGCCAATTACGCATCACTTTCCGTTTCGTTGCTGGTTTCGTGCTCGATATATTACGCATACGCCGCGTAAGCCAGCCGAACGCCAGCCAGCAAAAAAAATTTCCATTAAATTTCAATAATAAATTGAAAAGAATTCGCCGCTCAATGTGTTGTTTTTCCTTAGTAACTTTTACTGTTATGCATTGTGAAGTTTGTGTATTAGCAGGACCGGCGGTGTGGAGAACACCATTAACGACAACAACCGACCGCACAGCATACTCAATTGCACTGAGGCGACATAGAAAATTTTTGTGTGTGTCTTCCCGTTGGATTCTCTGGTCCCGCTCGCAAATCAAATTGCGCTCACCAATGCAACTATGCGGAAATGTATACAGTTCTGTGGAGGGCAACGAACAACAGCAGCAAACAAATTTAAAACAAGAAATTAAAGAAAAACTAGAAAAATATTAAACTAATGTTGTGCAAAAGTTGTATTTGGAATGAACGCTGTGACGCGAACCGAATGTTCCTACTACTGACCCACATATACACAATATACATGCAACCGGCACAGGCGCCATACTCAAAGCTCATTCACACTCGCCCGCCCAGTCCAGTCCAGTCCCAGTGAGAGACCCGGCATTGCCAATTGAATGCACTCACTCACTCACTCACACACTCACACACTCACTCAGCTGCAGCTGGAAAGAAAAAACTACTTTTGAACGCTCAAAGTTTGCTGAAGGGTTGCGCTTTTGAGCGCCATGCATAAGAATAAAAGCTTTCGCTGTTGCACGGCGAATTCGAGCGCAATGCATTTCGCCGGGGTAGCTTTTGAGTACCGGTGGGGCTGCTGCTGATGTTGCTGTTGCTGTTCCTGTTGGTGTTGCCCACCCAATGGTGGTTGCAATCTAACATTACTTTCTGTCTCTTCTTTGTGTCGCTTGTTCTTGTTGTGCTCTTGCATTTGTTGCGCCGCAGCCGCAATCATAAATTTATTGTGCAAGGCTGGCAGTGTGATTGACAGAAGCAGAAACATTTCTATTGATGAGCCGCATATATTTCAGATGGGGCAAATACAACTGTCAACTTATTGCGACTAGCCTGTCAGCGGCAGACAATGCCACAAGTGTGATGCAAAGCCCCAATTATGATGCAAGTGTTTTGGGGCATGTCAATCAATTTTGCTAAATTGAATCGGTGTCTGATCTAACCACATCCTAGAAAGGAAGACTGATTGAGTAAGAGAATAAACGTAGGCAAAGGAAATTAAGAAGTTTCAATTTTCTCACAATGTTGGTGTTATATAGATCTCTGAAATGTTTCGGGATTAGTTATGTAAAGTGCTAAAATTCACATACGTTCCTAGCAAACCAACTATAAAGTGTTTGAAATAGGAAAAATTCAATTAATTACCCGACCCTGCTGGTTGAAACTTATCAATTTAATGCGGAACTTTTATTTTATGTGTACAATATTTATACTCTAATCAAATACAGCATTTTCGAGGCTTCTGATAATAGCTCACTATTGACGGAACACTTAAGAATTGCAATCATAAATATGTTAGTTATTAATAACTACAAGCACTTACCCAAAAAATGTTCAGTGCATTGCCATTTGGCTTAGTGGTAATTTACAATTTTTCGATTATTGTTTCCTACTCTGATTATTTTCTTTCGTTTTTTTTTTTTTCTTTTGGGTCTTTGCCGTAACTAAATCTGTGAGCTACACACGCACGTAGAATGCGAACTGCGGCGACGTGCAGCATAAATGAGAACTTTTTGCCCAGACTTTGGCAAATGGCAATGGCGGCAACAACACGGATGCAACCGACACAGATACAGCTACAGATACAGATACAGTATCTTTTGTGTGTGTATTTGTGTATGTCTGCCGCGTAGCTGCACTTGCACTTGCAATTGCAATTGCTATTTTGCACTTCGATTCTATTTTGATGAGTGCGGAAATGTGCGAATACTTTTGGCTAGCCGTAGATATCTGTGTGTGTTGTGTGTGCGGGTGTGCTTGTGGGTGTGTATGTCTGTGTATAGCTTAGCAATTGGCGCCAGCAAAAATGCAGACAGTTGATCACTTTTTTCTTAAATTTGATTTGTTATTTTTGATACTTTCGATTTTGCAGTGCCAAAAAAAAAAATAGAAAAAGAAAAGGGGTTTCTTTCTATAGCAAACTTTCGCTGAGTGCCAAACCAAAATTGGATAATACATTGCATCATAGAATTTGAACATAGAACAGATGCGTTGGTGCCCCTAGGAAGTCGGCGACATAAAAATAAACAACAAAATGACTATACTATAATTTTGTGTATGTGAATTGCAGATAGTGCGGCAAATAAGCTTTTCGCTATCGCTGTGAAAATGAAAATAAACAGCTGCACAAATACATGCCCATAACTATTTGCGTGTATTTGTATTTAACTATATATTTATAAAGAGTTGCCCGCATTAGAAACAAAAAGTAAAAAGCTCAACGCTTTGCGTTTCTAATCATCGCACAATTGCATTTGAAGGACACGAGACGCAAGCGTAGGGTGGAGAGGAGTGGTGGTTGGGGAGGGTGTTGGCGACTGAGAACTGAACGATAAATTAGCTGAGAGCAGCGCAGTATACTAAAAATAAATAAAAGCAACACATTTGTTCCCTTGCACACGAACACGACGAACGCATTGTGTGTTCCAATCACAATGGTTGCCAATCGCAGTGCTTATCAAATACCCTAGAGTTGAAAATAAAAAAGGAGGCGATTTAATAATTTTTTTTTTTTTTTTTTTATTTAGCAATTATATATAATAATTTAATAATAATTGTCAGACTTAAATATCTAGCATTTAAAAGGGTAAAGATAATTATATTCTTATTGGTTTATTCATTTACTTTAGCCATTTCATTCATACAGACTAAATCTATATACCCGCTTTGAGCAATTGAGCAGCTACTTTTGGAAAATTGTCAAGCCAAAACGACTCATAGCACGCTCGCAATGAGTTTAGCATTCAACTTGAACGCACTCGACCCGCTGACGTTGTCATCGTCATTCAGATCGTCTTCTAGTGCATTTGAATTTTGATAAGTATGGCACATTACGCATACGCCTTGCATTACGGCTGCTGACGTTGCGTTCGCTATTCGCCCGACTGTATGCATATGAATATATATATATATGGCAAATGTATATATTGCAAACATATATATATGTAAATATGTACATGTGTATGTATACCTAAGTATGCATGCAATGCTCATAATAATTTTGTTATTCTAGACTGTGAAAAACTTCCGCAACGTCGCTTCGCCGTTGGCTGCATCGATCTTTATCAAATTGCAATGGGGAAGCGTTGCGAAACGAAACGAAAAATGCAACAGCAACAATAATAATAAAACCAAATGGCGATATTTCGACTCAAGGACAAGTGCGCGATAGGCAACGCAAACTGTACTAACCGCAACCCATATACAACTCTATACTATCACTGATAACTGCTGCAATGAAGGCCACAAAATGCACCGCTATACATATTGTCGACGCGCTCGCCCCAACTGCTCAGCCCGTGCTCCCTGTGTGACCGGGCAAATAGTGTGCTATGTAGGAAATCTACGCATATCTGTTAAGTAGTCCCAATAAATAAACAAATTTAACGATGTATTTATAAGTGCTGTGTAAATATTGGTTTTCGACGGAGGTGGGGCTATGGGGTGCGATTCGATCATTTTGCAGTGCCCAAAATTATTTCTCTAGACTTCAGGCAAGCAAAAAATGCATGTTAATCGCAGCAGCGGTTAGGCAAATGACTATGAACAATTCAGCAAAGTAGCGCCAACGGAAGTTGACTAACTATAAGCAAGATATATTAAATGCAAGCTGGAAAGCAGGCACCTAACACCGGTTAGCACTGATTGTCACTTACAAGGGCAGCTCAGGTTGAAAATGAAAGAGAGGGAGAAAAAGAGACATTGAAATATTCCCGTAACCACTTACACTATGAAGTTCTAAGCTGATCATTTTTTCTAACTTCTTATTTTATTGCGAAAATTACTTATTTGTTCAAATTTTACAAATGATTTCTGTGTAATATTATGCTAAGATCTTAAATTGTTGACAATAATTTGGTCAATTAATGGCAAGTGCAGCACTTAAGTACAAAATATTACCTACAAACACATATTCTTCAAGATCTCAAAAACAACATGCAGTTTGTAATCAATTGTGTTGTGATACATAACCAAAACAAAATTTTTCTTCATTATAGCTCAGCAGCATTGATTAATAATATACATAAAAGTTATTTACATACAATATTTTAGACTACTTGCTGGTCTATTGTTAATTGCTGCATAAATTATGTTGTTTATGTATCTAGATACAGGTACAGCAGCAACAACAACATGAACAGAAAACAATTTGCAAATATCTACACAACAAAAAGCGCCTCAAAAATGTTCGCGGGTGTGCAACAACCCGGAAATGTAAATGCAAAAGCGCCTAGAGAACTAACAGCAACAAACGCGACAAATATCTGACAGAATTGTTGTAACATTCAGTACTAGCATTTATTTGATGTGCATGCAAAAACGAAACAAAAACGCGTCAAGCGAAGGGTCAGCAAGATGGGGAGGGTGGTTGTGAGCATTGGCTTGGGGCGGTGCATTCAGCTGATAAAATATATATTGTGTGCTTAGCTAGGTTGAGCATGAGTGAGTGTGTGTGTGTGTCTGTATATTTGTAATAATTGCCAGAGCTTTTTTGCACTAGGGGTTGCGAGCAGCGAGCGGAGTGATGATTGCAGTCAGTCAGTCAGTCAGTGAGCATCATCATCATCATAACCTTGAGTCACAAGTCGAGAATGTGCATGCGAATAGAATGTAAAAAATTGCAAACGACTCGCACGTCGAATTTCTACATACACACACACACACACACATACATGTGTAAAGTATCTCAAAGTGTGTATCTTTTGTGTGCGCGACGATGAGACTAGTTGCATAGCTGCACTCATTATCTAATAAAAGCAACAGCAAGCTTGAAATTAATATTTGCAATTCAAGGGCAGCAGCAAAAAATGAATTATTATTCAATTGATGCGAACTCAAATTGCTATCAAATATGTACAACAACAAAAAATGTATCTATGCTAAAAAGGCGACTACAGACAGCAACCAATATACACCCCAACCCCCACGCTGCAGCTGCCACCTGGGGTTGCATGTGCTGTGAAAAGTATTGTTGCGGTTTCGTTGCACTTTAACCTTGAAAATTTGTTGCTCAGCTTTAGCGCATGTGCAATAAGCACTGCAATCTCTCACTTTTAGACACCCTACCTCTCTCACTCGCTTTCTCTCTCTCTCTCTTCCTCCCTCTCTCTCTCTCTCTCTCTGTCTCTCTCTGTCTCACTCACTCTCTCTCCAAAATTGCCTTGTGTTTATCAATTGGCTGTTGCTTTCTGTCGGCGTTCGCATATTAATTAGTCGTTCATTTGCTACTGCCTCACTGTACCAGAGCCCAAGTCTCACAGTCAAGTTTTGCATTTGTATAAAAATTTCATTTTTTATTGCAATGACAAAAAAAATATAAAAGCGAAAGTATATTAAACCTTTTAAACAAATCTGTTTATAAGAATATAATTAAATAATTGTTCATATATATATCTCAATTTTTGTAGCGTGTCCGCGTCACTCGTTCTTTTGAGTCTGTTTGTTTTTGCATGTGCAAAATGCTTATAAATCAAACAGACCTTATACCGCATATCTGTAGATACATATGCATATATATATATATATAGGTTTATATTATATATAGTTATACAGTGTTTATTGATTTGCGTATTTAATTGGCTATTTCATTTAACGTAGGTCGTTTAGCAACGTAATCATAAGGTGAATGCAGTTTTTACAGCCTCGAATTCTTATCAGCTCATTTAGCTACGGTTATTTCTGCTGCTGCTTCTTCTTATTCTGCTGTGCACTTCGCCTTTCTTATCAGCTAATACAGCTATAGCAATTACTCTATTTTTTGTGTTTTCTTTGTTTTCCTTTTGATTTCAGACTTATTGCGCAGTGAAAGTTTTACATTTTGTGTTGTTGTTTTTGATAGTGTTAATTCAAGTGTTTGCTGTTTAGATTATTATACCCTGAACCGAATAAAAATGTCCGACCCCAAAAGTATATATATTCTTCACCAGCATAAACAGTCGAGTCGATATAGCCATTTCAGAGACTTCAGAAGCTAGAGACTTCAAATTTAAAATATAAGAGCTCGTATACCCCCCGGAGATCTACTCTACTCTGCTCACTATTCAGTATGTGTTGCACTATCACATCAAGCAAGCAATTTGATAGCTAATCGATAATTTGGGGCGTATAAAACGGGACATCAAACTAAAATACAAGCATAAATACCTGTGAAATACTTTGAATGTGCCAGGAAGTATGCTATGAAAGTGTGTAAAGAGCATAAAAATAACTAAGAACTTTACGAATAATAATGTTCAAACTACTTAGCATAAAACTAATTAAACAAACATATATTATAATTTCTTTATAGCTCATTAATACAGACTACTAGCTTTGTAGCTAATCAAAGAGCTGAGTCAACAATTAAATTCCTTTGTTAGTAAATGCCCATGATAACTGCAAAATTTACATCTCATAAATAAAAAACACATACATTTTAAAATTGCAATAATCTCAGATGCTTTCTGAGACCCTTACTTAACACCCAACTTGTTGTTTTAATAGAATTGCATCATCATCATCAACTCGCCGCGGTGGGGTCACTGAACTCAAAGGTCAACTGCAGTGCAGACAGTGGGGACAACTCCAGGATACTTTATGATGTCATGGCTACCAACCCATTTTAAATGATGCACATATCCCGCTGCCAAAAGGACAATTTCGCCACAGACAACAATAAATTGTGAACAACAATTAAGAGGAAGCAAAAAAACGGCCTCAAAACCGACGCAGCGATTAAGGAGATCGTCTACAAAAGCATATATGTATGTGCGTGTTTGTGTGTGTGTGTGTATATATATCCTCGCATATGCTTGCAATAATCCTGTGGACGACATTACCTTGACGACACAACAACAAACACGACCTACGACAAAGCGATTGAAAATGCGCATAAATTCGAGACATGGAACAGCTGAGAGGGGCTGGGGGAAAATGGGGTGAATGGCAGACAGGAGCAGACTGACTGGCTGCGAGGGTGGTCGGTGGGTTGAAGAGGGTGTGCTTGGAAAAAAGTCAAAGTAAAATTTCCCAGACAACAGAAAAGGCGAACGACCCTTTTCAGCGCCAGACGACGCCAGCTCTACAGAGTTTGTGGCAGTCACAGACGCCTTGCCAATGTTGCCACATTATGTTGGGGCAGGGCCCTGACGCAGCCAGTGCTGCTGTTGCTGCCGCTGCTGCCACTGCTGCCACTGCTGCTGCTGCTCATTATCCTTTTCGCTTTTCATACATAAATCGCTTGGCGCGTTCAATGAACTTTTGTGGCACGTACGTTGCACGGTCGTCGGCTTCTGCCGGCTGCCTATGTTATACACACCCAATACGGAAAGCGAAACACACAAACGACAGGACAACGACAGCAAAAGCTGTATACAATACACACAAGCAGACACTAGCAGCAGCAGCAGCAGCAGCAGCAGCAGACGAAGGTCCTGGTTCTGGTTCTGGTGCTGTTGCTGCTGCTGTTGCAAGTGCTGACTCCTGGGCTACGCTTTGGGTTGTGGTCTTGACAGTGTGCAGTATTTTGTGCTGCCCACTTTTGAACGCCGGCAGCGCAGCAACTGCGGCCAAGGACCCTGAATGCAGCGCCAAACGAATAGTATGCGAGGCTGGCGCAGGCGCCAGCATACAAAAATTTCACTTTTAATTTTTTGCACGCCAGACGAATGATTCGATTTCGATGCGTGCGAGCGAGACAACAAGAACAGCAGCAGCAGCAACAGCGGCAGCGACGTCTGCTGCTTCTTGTTGTTTGTGTCTGGCGTGGAGTCAGGACTCTGCTGCTGCTTCTGCCGCTGTTGCTGCTGCTGCCATTACTAGCTGCGTATTTGGGAAGGTTATTGAACTGTCAGAAGCAGCAGCAGCTAAGCGAAACTTTCACAGGACATGGGACAGGCGGTTTTTGGTGCGCTAGGACATGGTCAGAAACATGCACTGGACATGCGCTGGACATGTGCAGCGGCAGAAAAGCAAAAGTATCAAAATTCATACATCAAGTCATGTTTATATATGTATATGTATGTGTATATATATATAAATATAATATATATATATATATATATATGTATTTACCTTTTTCTTTCGATTTGATTGCACTAGAATTTTGTTATTAGCTCAGTCTCATTTTTGCTCAAGTTATATTGGCCAGAATGCATTTTAATCGCGATTTGAAGAAACTTATTATCGCAAAATTATCGCGGAAATAGATACGATGAAAGTATAGAGTTCTATGGCCTGATGAACACATTGCCACTATCTGTTTTCTCTGACTGGAATATATGTATATATATATATACTATATATACTAAATATATGGAGAGCCTTATACACTAGATTCTTACACTTAAACGGCACTAAATCGATTAAATTGCATCATTTGCTTGAACACATTTGTGGTATATCATTTGAATTTTTCTTTGTATAATATGCAAAACTATTATTTAAAACATTTTATTTTTGTGGTTTTATTTATTCGTTTTTTTTTGGTTTTATTTTTTTTTAATTTTTGTTGTTGTAATTTTTTGTTGGTCCACGCGACGCGGCTGCTACGCCTGCCAGACATGACCTGCCCAACGCGCTAACATCCCGAGTCAGGACTGAAGCGACTGCGAATTCAGCGTTTGCCACTTGGCCGGCCCGCTGTCGCTGTCTCAGTCACTGCAGCCGTCAGCGTCGGCAGCGACGCGTCGCCAAATGCAGCCAGAACGCAGCGCAGACAGTAAACAAGCAGCCAAAAGGCGAAGTGGGGGCTTTCGTGGGTTGGCCAAAGTGGGGTTGGCACTTGCACTTGGCATGAGCTGAACTCGCGCATTTCAACAATAACAACAATGAAGAAGACAGCGCTACAAGGGCGGCGTCCGTCGCCAGCGTCGAAGTCGAGCCTCGTCTGCAAGCCTCGGCAGCAGTGCAGGGTAGCTCTTTTCGCTAGGGGTTGCTGCCACGCTTTGGTACAGGTGTAGGTTCTATTGTGGTGTTGTGCAGCGCTGTGGTCTACTGTGATTTGCAGTGAGCTCGTTTTGGCAGGGTGCCCAAAGCAGTTATATTGGGCTAGGTCTGTCTTCAAAACGAAGCTGACAAGAGCTTTGAAAGGTTATTTTGGGAAAGTAGAAAAGTATGAAATCATAATGGGATTGGCTTTTTAAAAGCAGCAACTAATTGATTGAGCTAAGGCAAGCATTGTTGAGCTAGGTCTGTAAAAGATGTGCAAGATATTCCAATGCTGTAAAGTTACACTGAACAATAATGTGAGACATTTAAATAACTATTGCACTTGGCCAAAGTGCATACTACTTCTTTTCCATATGGGATACGTTGAGTAATCTCTTCTACCCCTGCAGTATTCGCTGATTAGATTAGAATTTAAAGCAAATATCATTATCTATAAGCATAACTATCACATCTAGTAAAGCTAGTCTTATCTGTCAAATCCAACTATCAAATAGTTAACAAAATAATTGTTTACTTTTGCGCTCAGCAAGGTCATGATGATTCAACGTTACAACCCTACGTTTCTTACAGTGCAACGAAATTGCATTGCAACTTAAAGCTCTCTCTCTCTCTCTCTCTCTCTTGTCGCTCTCAATTGGACTCTCTCGTTGCAGCGCAGATGCTTTGGTCAAAAGTTCGCATTGCGAATTGGGGTTGTTGCGAGTGCTGTGCGCTGTGACAGTTGATAATGAACTAGAAGAGTCAAAACCGGAAGTGTTCACATGAGCACATTATGCAAACCGCAGCCACTTAAAGCTTAGTCCAAAAAGCTTAACCCCAGCAGCAATAAGCGCTAACGTTTATTAATACAAATTTCAAGCACGTTTTAATGTTCAACTGTAAAACGCATAAATAAAAAGGCAAAACGAGTTGAAGTGGAGATGGAGAAGCAGAAAAAGAAGAAGAAAGAAGCTCATAAAATACCGTTACACAGGTTTTGTTTTTCAGCTGTGCTGATTATAAAAAAACAAAGTAATTTTGTCATAGTCAAATAACAATTACAGGCGCGCTGAGTTCGTGGGTCGCATAACGTAATGCCGCTTGAATATGTAATTACGTATGCATGGCGCGTAAATGAGCATAATTTAATTTGAACAATCGAGACAATAGAGACAGCGCCCAAAATATACAAAGATATACAAAGAGCCGCTCGCCCACTAAACTCGACTGATCGGCGGCGGGCTTTTTATCAGCCATGGCTCAGTCAATGTCACAGTCAATGCACAAAAGCAACAAAAGCAACAGCAACAACAATGCCTGCATTTACAGCTAACAGCAAACGCCACACGCGATAGTGTCGAAACAGCAGCAACAACAACAATAACAACATGACACAGAACCTGTCGCTGCAAAAGTTCAACAAAAGCAGCAAAGTCGCGTCAGCAGCAGCAGCAGCAGCAGCAGCAGAAGCAGCAGCGACGCATGCGCTTGCGCTCTGAGCACTCAAAACGGGCACACACAAAAGCGGCGTGCCGCTCTCCTCTCTATGTCTCTATGTCTCTCTGTCTCTCTCTCTCTCTCTCTGTGTGTTGTTGTGTGTGTTTGTTGCTTTGGTTATAACGCGCTTGAGTAGGTCGGTCATTGAACTGGCGAACTTGTTTTCTTTTCATGCCTCTTTTGCTGCTCTCTGTCGTGTCTTTCGTTTTGATTCTTTTGCATTGGCCATTGCACACGACTTTCTTCCTGTTTGCTCTCTTGAGCCAGCCACCTGTACGCATACTCTTAACTGTGCCACGCTCTCTCAAATTGTCTCTCTCTCTCTCTCTTAAGCTGCTGTGGCTGCTGCTTGGGCTGCTGCTGGTAGGCTGACTGTGATGATGACTTGCATGTCTTGCAGTTGCAATGCGTGGCAAGTGCATATCAGGGGGGCCACTCTCGGCGTATGTGAAGCTGGGCAATCAAGGCAACAATTCTAATTGCAGCCAAGGCAAAGAAAGCAAAAGGCAAAAGCCGGAGTCAGAGCCGGAGCCACAGGCAGGCACAGACAGAATGTCAATAACCTTATAGGCGTTGAGTGCGGCTGACCAAAAGAGTAAGAGTGATTTGATTCCCTTAGCCATGACGTAAAAGCAAGAAGGAAAAAAAAATGAAAATAAGTGCATCGACAGGCAGACTTGCATTTAAAGACTGCAACTGCATGCTGCAAGCTGCGAGCTGCGAGTGGCAAAGAACTCGTTGGCGTTGGCCCCGAAGTGCAAGAACCTCGAACACACGCCATGTGCCCATGTGCCCATGAGCATTTGCCAGTTGAACGCCCTTTTCACGGCAAATGATTCCCTGATGCTGATGCCAATGCCGATGCCGATGCTGCCTTGCCATGCCTTGCCATACCATGGCAGGCCATGCCAAGCCGTGGATTGCCTCGCAACCAGGCTGCCTGTACTGCCGCACAACCTGCCCCAACCTGAGGCCCACCGCCGCCGTCAGGATGGTTGTTACTATAAAAATTGAAGCGTTGAACTGGTTTGCTTCGCTCAAGCGGCAGATTCACTTTTTGTTTTGGTCGCGCCCTTGCCAACATCAATTCTAATGCCAGACTCCCCATATATATGCTTGCTATCTTGCTCTCGTGCTTGAGAAATGAAAATGAAAACCGTTGCCAGGCTAGATTGAGTTCGTTGCCTAAGTCTTTTGTTTGGTCGCGCAGTCATTGAACTCAGCGTTTGTCTATCTATGTGTATGTTTGCGTATATGTGTGTGGTAACTGTGTGAGTTGACATAACGCTATGCCCAAAATAAAGCTCTCTTAAATGGGTGCCAAATAGCAACCGTAACAGCAAACAGCCGCAAACAGCAATAATTTACGAGTAACTTTTGCTGCCATCTCATTTCAATTGCAAATAAAGAATTTGCTGTTTCTATTATACAAGTAGTGAGCTATATAGCCCTTAACTGATCTGTCATTCTATCGAATTGAACAGGTGGCAACTGCGTCTTCGGCCAGCTGCAGCTAATGACCTTGATATTGAAAATTGAGCTTTGCTATTGCTTTTGTGCTTTTGCTTTTGCTTTTGTGTTTTGCGTTTTGCGCTTGCAATTTGCTTTTAGCTTTTGCCTTTGCTTTTGCGTTTACTTTGTTCATTCATCTTGAAATGAAGCGTCAGCGTTCGCGCCACGTTTCGATTTCATTTCAAATTTGTTTTTGTTTAGACAATATATCACAACTTTTATTGTTGTTGTTTTTGCTGTTACGGCGCTGCGAGTCATTTAAAGTCAAAGTCAAGGTTTTTCTGCCTTACGTCGCCAATTATTTACGCGTCTCTCTCTCTCCCCAGCGCTTCATATACATAGTATATTAAGATACCAATTCTATATGTATTTAATATATACATATGTACATATATATTTGTATGTCTGTAAATTGTGTGTTTGCCCATTTGTTGTAGCTGTTTATTTGTTTAAGGCTTGAAACTGGTTTTTGTCTAATTATTTTTGTTGCTCACTTTGCTAGTTTTTTATTTTTATATTATTCAGTGATTATTATTAAAAATACAATATATAATTTTTCTAATGAAATGCTATCCACATTTGGCAGCTAATTCTTCATTTTTGGCTGAGTCAACGGAAAGTGACCAAGCTGTTGTTCTTTCCTTTTTGTTTCTTAACTATTTTAATTTCTCATAAACTCGCCTAAAGAGCTTTTACATCCATAGAAAACATTTTACTTGACAGACAGTAATTAATCACTTTTTGGGCTTTGTATAATTTTTTTCTTTTAGTGTTAGCCTGAAACTTGTTTTGCGCTGCCTGCGGTATGATTATATAATACCTTCTATTCGTTAGCATAACTCACACTAGAAAGTCTTCATCTTGATGGTATAATTTAACATCATGGTTAAAATTAAACACGCTTATGACCATTATTGTTCTTTTGCCATATTTTAAAGAGAGAGTCATAATTTGTTTTCAATTTACTGCAATGAAGAACTTGACACACAGGATTTTGAATAGAGTGTTAAAAAAGACAATTAGCGAATCTTACGACGGTCTTCAGTTTGATAAACTAGAATTCATAAATCAATTAAAGTGGATGCCAAATTGATTATGCAATTTGTTTATTAATGCTTACTGTCAATTCTGTAGGTACTTCTTTGTTGATGGCTCATTTGCATCATTTTGGTTATTATGTAATGCTTAAGAAGGACCAGGAAGTCAGCAAAATAATTAAACGTTGAGTTTATGTAAACAAATTGTCATTAATCAAATAATACAAGTCATTCCGTGATCAATTTAATATTCTATTGTTAAGCTTGTGATATTTTCAGACCAATAAGTATTTTTAATGATTAATTGAATCGTTATTAAGATGTAGACTACGTAAGTGATATACTAAGCTCTGTATAGGAATCTTTGATAAACATGCAATATTTATTGATATTATAGATATATTCTATGCAACTTGAAAAGAAGCCAACTCTGTCTGCAGAGATTGCTTCTGGTAAGTTCTGAGAGCCTCGACATGAAGTTTGGTAAGTTTTAGAAAAGCTTTCTCTGCAGATCTTTCGGGAATGGCTGAAAACTTCTAGTTAAGTTGAGGTTATGTTTGTAAGCAATGATATTACTAGAATCCTATAGATAATATATAATAACTATAAGACGATAGGAACTTTTCAGAACATTAATATTCAAAGTTGAAGAAAAAATATATATATATATTTATACTAAATATTAAAGTATGGCACTTACCATTTTCATTGTTTAAATGCATATCCGTATTGCGGTTTTTGTTGTTGTTTTTGTTGTTGTGCGCCTTTTGTTGATAATTTTAAATCCATTACGTAATAAATCCAAATGCTGAAATGCTGTTTGTTGTGTTGTTGTTTATTTTAACACTTGTTTGTTGTTGTTATTCTATGTATGCACATCTTCACCACTAAAGTGCTCACTACTTGGGATTGTGGGGAATATTTGAACTAATTGCCTAATTATATATGTACTATATACAATTTTGCGTATTAGGCTTTGATAACTTAACAGGCAGTCTTATCAATCAGTATGCAAACACTTGCTCTCAAATTCGTTAATTTTGTTGCACTTTTTTGTTTGTAGTTGTTGTTGTTGTTGTTAATGTTGCACAATGTTGCACAGAATTTGTTTTGCTTAGTTTTGGAACGTTTTGTTGTTGTTATTGTTGTTGTTGACGGTTTGCCGTAACGAGCAGTTATACATGATCTTCTTCTTCTCAAAAGCAATAAAAACGTAACGCGTGCTGCTTACGAAACCATGTCTCGATCGTTTTGTTGCTTACGGGAAACTGAACTACGGATGAGTCGCGGTGCGACTTCAATGTCGAACGACAGCAGCGGCGACGTCGTTAGAGGCTTCTGAAAGCAGCAGCAGCAGAAGCAGAGCCTAAGCAGCGCCGACGCAGACAGATAGACTTTTTTTCAGCATTTCATTACACGGCACGCACTCACACACGGACAGCCAACAGCTCTGCCCGCTGCTTTCTACAGCGACTCTTCTTTCTCTTTAACACACACACACACGCCCAGACAGCAATAGCAGCAGCTCAGGTGTCTCAGGTTCTTGATCACGCACACACAGTCACACACAAAGCCGCTGCCTCAGTCGCTGCCTCAGTCTCTGCTGCCGCTGCCTTCTTTTTACATTGAGCGCAACGCTTCGTCGTCGCGGTATCTCTTCGGGTTTCCGTGTGTCTGTATGTGTGTGTGGTGAGCGCAACAGGCCAGAACTTTCATTCAAGGTGAGTGCGTCGGCAGAGCTACGAGCAGCGGCATCTCTTTGGCATTGAGCATTGGTACTGTTGCTGCTGTGGTTGTTGTTATTGTCAGAGCAAGCGTCTCGCTCTTTACTCCATACATTTGTGCTTTTTTTGCAATAGTTCTAAACGCCTCTAACACATGCCAATCGAACGGAGAGCGACCGCAAATTGAGCATGCGAGCGTAAAATTACAACATGTTCAAGGCTTGTGGCTGTAGCTGTGGCAGCAGCAGCAGACGCAGCAGCATTGATCTTCACAATTGACGCTCGCGCTCATTTGTTGAACTCTTCTAACAATTTTAGAATCTGCGCAAGCCAAGCGCAACCGACCGCCACTTGTTCTCATTCTCTTAACCCGTTTCAAACACTCACTTACACAACACACACACACACACACACACACACACACATATACATACACACAGGGAGATATGCCGCTCTGCTGTTGCCTGTAATTGCACGCGCCGCTCTCTTTCGCCCACTCTCTGCCCAGGTGAATAACTATACTCAGCACTCGTACTCACAATTGCATGTAATTGGTCATCGTTGTTGTTGTTCCTATTGCTGTTTGTTCGTTTGTTTGTTTGTTTGTTTTAACGTATTAAATTTCATGATGCTATAATTGCATATTGTAATGGGCGACCGTCTTAACTGAGTCGTAGTTGTTGTTATTTTAACTGGTCGTCTGCCCAAAATGGAACTGGCAAGTTGCCACTTACTCATAGCTAGAATAAAATACATAAATTATAATTATATTAAGGAAACAAATACTTATAGAATAATTGGTTTATATTCGATAAATAATACAACAGCTTAAGAAATGTTCTAAATGATCTGATATATATTGATATGACAAATCCAAATTTGAAAGGGAAACTATATATATATTAATAGGTTAGTTGTTGCAGGTTGCTGAAAATTAAACTTATCCATATCATATTGAAATGACTAATTAATCTTTTTAGGAATCCAACGTTAAGTATTTAAATACTATTAACATTTTATATGGATTTGAAATTAAATAAAGTAAAATAAAAATCATAATCTAAACAGAATAAACCAGCTTAGCATTTAAAAGTATTCCTTTATACGAACTAAAACCATAAATTGCGTAATAAAAGCCTAAGACGTATGTATAGTTACATTTTTAAAGCTCGCTTCAAAGACTTCTGCTAGCCACTCAGTTGAAAGCAAATGTGATACAACAATAGATCTAATAAATGCCATATCATTATTTACATCAAAGATGTTAAAAAATGGCAACTAATTGAAACTGCCATTTACATAACTAAAATGTAATTAACAAAGGTGGCTGCTGTTCGATGAGCTGCGGGCATTGAAAAATACCAGCATCTAGTTGGTGCCAAGTTGCCAAGTTGCCATGTCGGCAACTTGGTAAGGTAATCAATATTTTTAGCATTAACTGAGCTAACTCAGCCTTGAACTCTACGCTACGAAGACCGACAAAAAAGCGCGCACAGAGGATTATGAAACGAATCAAAAGACACGCACAATAAATCAGTAGGTGGGATCAGAAGATCTCCATAAGTCGCAAGGCCTACAGAACTCTTTAGAACTATAGACGAGCCGCGCAAAAGTCATTAGCTTTGCAACACTTACTATCATTTTCTATAAATAACAATTAAGGCATACAAATGTTGGTTCGCTCAGAACTTTAGAGCTTCTAATGGACAATGGAACCAGCTAAAATACGAACGCACGGAAAAAATATACGAAAGAAAGACACGCTCAAGAAACTTGGGAATTGTGGTCATTAGAACCTACAGGTTCGGCCGCTGATCGTGAGGCACATAGAAAGCAAAAACGCTCCAGCATGGGGTCAATAAATTCTTAACAAAAATAAAAAATAAAAGAAGCAGCACAACAACACAAAAATATAAAAGCCCGCCCAAAAAGGCAACACAAGCATGAGCATGCGGACAATTATAATATTTAGTAAATAAATCATCATTATATTTGTCGGATTGGGTTGATGTGCTCGATGATGATGAAACGCAGTTTTTTTTTCTTTTAAATACTTTCGCATTATTGAAGAACCTTTCTGATTAACTCAAGTCAATAAAAGTGTTTTAACAATTTGCATAAAACTATTGCGTCTTAAGAAGTGGAAATAAAAATTTAGAAAAGAAAAATTCACTGAGCCAAAACAAGTTCGGTATTTAAGTTATTCGTTTCTTATTTTTGTTTTGTTTTTATGACTATCCATAATTGAAAGTAAAAGATAAATATGAAATGCCTATCGAAATAAACAAAAGCAGCCAGAACAAGTGCGTTTTAGGCCTACACGCATTTTGTATATATTATTTAACACCTATACACATACACACACACACCTGCAAACTGAGAGCGACAGATACAGCTGGCCAAGTCATGAGCATACGTTAACGTCGCGACGCTCGTTGATGGCTCTTTCGTTTACTTTTCGGCCTTTTTTCGGGGGCCCCAACAATCATTTCTTTTCATTTCATTTCGAGCCAAGTTTATTTCAAGCTCACGCACCCAGAGAACGATGTTAAGAGTCGGAGTCTTTTTTTTTCCTGGTAACAAGTTCAATGACTTCTTGAAGCCAAAAATTTCTTGTTGTGTCGTTTCGGTTTCTGTTTTGTGCGAGGGGCGCTGCTCATTTCTTTTTTGGTTCTTCTTCGCAGTTTTATTCTTATTGTTTTCGTTTTTTATACGTTCGTTTTCATTGCTCGAGTTCATTGGCCAACATCAGCAGCCACACTTCAATAAATAAATGATGGTATAAAAGCAGCAGCAGCAGCCCTAACAACAATAGGGACAAAGAGTACAACAGCTTAAAGTGCTGCCGAAATGGTCATAAATATGCTTTTTATTTATTACATTTAATATTTGCTGGTAGAACAATATATCTTTTTTACCTGTAAGTTTGTTGCCAGAGTCTTTTGTCTGCAACGTGTCGCTCTTGTTGATTGATTACTGAGATTAAGCAATAATTTTTATAAATTATTTTGCATGACAGCGCCGAAAATGAAGTTTTGCTTTACTTATGATTATTTATTAAAATTTAAGTTGCAAGGTCTGTTGAAGTTTGTTTCCTAAGTCATTTGCTTAGCGGAGCAGTAGAATTAAAAAAAAAGCATCAATTTGTATTAAGAATTACTTTTTAGGTTAATAAGAACTAAATTGATGAAATAAATAAAGTAAATTATGCAACTTTTGACAAAGCTTTGTATGTATGTCATGTTTTTTTCACAACAAAGTTCCTGGCCGTATTTGGCTAATCTTAAGTAGAAATACTATATTTACAGACAAAATTTCAGTACAATTCCTCATCTCAAGCGGTCATCAAAATCAACAAATAGAAAGGACCTCGTTGGCAGCTACCGCAGAACTAACTAAACCGCAAATCTTAACCCCAATCTTATAAGAATCTATTGCTGTCTCTGTGCTGATGCATTGCCAAATGTGGCCGTAAGTGTTTGTTTTTTGCGCTCATTGCGCATAATGGTCACTCATCAAATTACCAAGTCAGGCACCTCAAACGAGCTACCTGCCACTTGCAGCTATTGTTGTTGTTGTTGTCACTACGGATACCAATTACTTTGTTTCGCTGCCAACTGCAGTTTGGGCTGCACTTTTTGGCGTTGCTTAAGTGGATCAGAGCGAGAGACGCAGAAGTTGATTATGCAGCACAGTTGCAGCTGTGTCTATGATTGTTGTTTCTGCTGCCGCTGTTGCTGTTGCTGCTGCTGTTGACGCTGCTGTTGCCACTGCCAACTGCTCGACAGTTGGGGGCGCGAAAGGTGCTAAACACACGCGCCAATTTTGCGGTAAAAGCTCTCACCGCACACACACTCATACAATGTTAGATTGATAGTCTGTGGTGGTTCTAAGCGCGGTTCAGTCTCTGGAAGTCGCATCGTCTCCATCGTTGTTGTTGTTATCTATGTGCCAAACCTGATTTACTCCATGATTATGTTTGAAAAATTAGGTTAGGAGCAATGAACTTGCCTCGCACGTCAGCGATGCTGCAGACAAAGTGAATGTTTTGTTGCCATTTGCTGTGTTATTTGTTTGCCTTAGTAATAGGCACCTGTGCTGTTCAATTCGTGACGACGACGGATCTTAGAACAGTGCTGCTGCAGTCCATTTCAGAAAGTATTCGCAATCAATCTCTAAAAGCTGCTTGCAATCAGCAGCGAGCTGCAACGCAAACGTGTGGCACATTTGACTCGCAACTTGTGGCGACTGGCCAGCCACGAAGGAGGCATTGGAATTCACTCTTTTCCGCAACGAAATGAAAAATGTGTGCTAAGCCAATGACCGACAGAAGCAGCAAGCAGCAGCAACCAACAACCAGCAGCAAATACAACGCCAGCAACAACAAGGCAAACAACGGCGCAGCCAACGCACACAAAAGTAAAGTTAACTGTTTTCTGTTA
This sequence comes from Drosophila planitibia, assembly GCA_035043785.1. Taxonomy (NCBI): domain Eukaryota; kingdom Metazoa; phylum Arthropoda; class Insecta; order Diptera; family Drosophilidae; genus Drosophila; species Drosophila planitibia. The sequence continues at coordinate 1,870,665 of JAWNMS010000023.1, forward strand.
ACACACATATACACACACACACATACACAGAACCATACCATTGAGTATTCGCAACTCAAAAAGAGTGCGAGAGGCAAGAGGGAGAGAGCGAGCGAGAGAAAAGCGCCAAGTGCCTTGTCTTGAATCGTTGCTGCTGCTGCTGTTGTTGTTGTTGTTGTTGGTTGTCGTCGTCTTTGGTTTTCTGCCGCGTTCCCGTTCTACATGTCTTCGAGTGTTTGTCAATCCGCCAACAGCCAAAGAGCTAGCGACCTACGCCAAATACTTTAGCACCCTGCTCTCCTCCATCCTTCAGTACTTTACATTGTGTTTTGATTACTGCACTGCAGATTCTTCAAATGCTCTACATTTGCTTAAAGTCCAATTAAATTGCAAGAATCTAACGGCAAATGCTGGATAAGTTGTTGCCAAAGATGAAATGCTTATTATTCTGTTAGTTGCATTCTGTTACTACAAGTAGTTAGCGATGTGCAACATTTTGTGGAGCAACAGGGCAACACTTAATTCATATCGCAGAAGTTCTTCAAAGTAACAAGTACTAGTAACGGATTTTCTTAAGTACTTCTTTTGTATAACTTAAGCAAATACATTCCTTTAATAATTCTCATGAATATTTTGTGTGAGAACCGAACTTTAAATCTATACTTATGAGATTAGGCTGGTTGCGTATTTAGTTTTAGATAAGTTCTTATAAAGTTATAGCAGCTTTGCCTCAGAATTTTTACATTCACATTTTTGAACAGTAAACTCTTGCCAAATCTTTCATGTTAATTATACTATATCAAAACTCTTGCCTGAGTCATATAATCTAATTCGAAATCCACAGTGCTAGATTACCAAAAAACCCACTCAAAAATGTATTTATAAATATTTTAGAGCAGATTTATTTATTGTTGCAGGTTGATCGGCTATTTGGTTGTTTATTTGTTTATTTGATTATTGTTTTATTTTTTGTCTTTGTTTGTGTTGTTTTTTCATGCCGTAGCCTCCGGCATCACTTCATAATTGTAACAATGAACTCTTAAGCTGTTGTCGCTCTTGTTTTTCAGCTGTTTGCTCACGTCGCTGCAGAACAACTAGACTAATGCTGATTGATGAATCGAAACGCGGTGCGAAAATAACTGCAAATGTTGTCGACAAGAGCGACATACTGAAATCGGATATAAACACTCACATAAATATGTGTTATGTGTATGTGGGAGTCGCGCACTTGGAGTTGACAGCTACTTGCATAATTATGAACCGTTAGAGCCTTCGCGCATATCCTGTAAGCGAACGCTCCCACGATTCTAGCCTGGGGGTAATTACCAATGCGTCGCGTTAACTGTAAACGGGCAACAAAAGGATTTCGATTTCCAACCACCAGAAGCGGCGGCAGCAGGCAAAAGGAGCATATTCGTGGCACACCTGACGAAATCAAAAGCAAGCACAGTTATAAACGCGACGTTCTCTGCAACATGAGTTCCCTTTCAGATAATAATCGTTGAATCAATCTGCGCATCTGTCGGCGCTGTCTTTTTTCTTTTTCTTTTTCTTTGCGTTTTCCTTTTCCACTTTTGGGGTAGCTTCAATAGGGAATAAGCATTTTCCATTGCGCGCGAAAATTCTCAAGTTTTTTATGGGTTTTTTATTGTGTGTGTGCCGTGCAGCAACCGTCAAGGGTTCTATCATTTACCTTTAAAAAAAGGTAGCAACTAATAATTATGTAATTTTAGCCCTTAAGATTCGGGATAAAAAAGGAAGTGTCAGAGCCTTGTGGTTACTGATCACTGACTATTGCATGATGATGACTCAAGTGACCGAGTTCAGTTTAGAATAACAACGGAAATGACCTGGAAAAGCGCGTTCTACTTAGCTTAAGGAACTGCGACTTAACTAAACATAAAAGGCTGCGCAGGATGTGTGATCCGTTTAAGAGCGGAACCACTGACCTATTTTCAAATCTTCAACAAACTCCGCGGTATCTGAAGACCAGTACTGATAAAAACACAGATTATGCAGCAATTCGTCATATTGACTGCCTCAGTTTATGTCACAGAGTCAAAAATGTTGATAACTGCACACGCCCAGCTTGACAAATTTCCAACAAGGCTATACCATTTTTTATGACCTTTTTTCGCTGCCTGTCAAACACAAACTAATAAATACGATGAATAGTTAACAATGCAACGATTTCCAGGGATCACAGTTTGCCATAGTGACGCAACTTTGTGTCACGTTCGCAGGTCAGTTAGGAGCCTAAGACCTAAGAGTCGAGCCTGTTCCATTGTTTATCATGTTTGGACCTGGAATAAGGCGAACACACGAGCATCTTGCGGCATTGACAGGGATAAACAACACATAAAAACAGTTCAAGGACTTTGCAAACTCATAACATTCACCATTCTTCTTTTTTTTTTAAGAATGCTGCGGTCATATTTTGCAGGTAAATCTAATTTTGCACGAAAAATATATGAGTTTTTTGGGCTCAGCGGTTTGCAAATGACTGTAAAAACGTTGTGGCATGAGAATTTTAATTCCATATAAGTAGCTAGATTTGTATGTTAAAGTCTATAGAATTGTTGTTGAAAAGTCAAGAAAGGTAGAGAAAGCAAAATGACTAGAGTTCTAGCTAGAAGAGCAAGAGTTTATAAGATTAAAAAAGTATAGAACTATTTAATCTCTCTAGAACCTTATTACGTTCAGTTTTTAATCAACATGTTGCTGTCAAAACAGGCCCGCCTCTTATGAGTAATTCAAACCATAAATTTCCTGTTCCCATTGATTAGTCATTGATAAAATGCATCAGAATCAGAATCATCCCACACAAATCTAATTGATTTCCGCAACGTGATCTTATCGACAGCTTAAGTCCCCAAAAACCAAAGCACAAAAGAAAGCAACACCAATTGATAAACACACTCAACAATATAAGTATGAATAATATGTACATATACTTGTAAATATGATTTTTTTTGTTGTGCGTATGCTACCGGGAGAGAGACAGAGACACACCTACAAACATGTGCATGGCAGCAGCAGCAGCAGCAGCAGCCAGCGGCAAACGGAAATCTCCAGCTACAGCTTGAGCTTGAGACTGAGTTTGAGTTTGAGCTACAGCTTTACAGTTTATTGTGTCTCAGCATTTATATTGTATATTTTTTGGTAACAGGGCTCCGCAATTGTTTGCCCAATTCATTCGACATAATTCAAGAAATTGCGAATATAAATAATTTGTAGCCTCATTGCCCAGCGCTGGCGTCGTTCGACATGCGTTGCCCGGCAGCAGCTACTGTGCGTATATCGATGTGATTCACTTCACTTTTCAAAAACCAAGTCAAGAGCGCAAGGCGCCGAGAGAGTTAAAGCAGTAAAAAGGCACGCAACGAGAGTGTTTCACGACTACAACAAAACACATTATATGTGTGTATATAAATGTAAAGAACGTTGTGTGTGCGCTCTTTTCCATTTCATTTTAGTCTCTTGACCAAAAAACAAAAAAACAAGCATACCAAAAATTGAGTTGGCAGGTCAACAAACTCATCTCCAGCCACGTTGTCGTTGTGCTTTTTTTCGGCCAGTGCGTGAGGCAGCTTGAAGTGGGAGGGGTGGGGGATATATGTAAGAGAGGGAGTGATGGGATGGGAGGAGTGGTGGGGGGAAGGTGTAAGCAAGCGGCCAACTGACTGACTGATTGCTGGCGGGACGCAGTGAGCTGAGCTGCTGCTGCTGCTGCTGCTGTTTGCTGTTGTTGTTGCTGTGAGTTGGCGCTCGCTTATTACAGAGCATGCATTGTTGTTGTTGTCGCTGTTGTTGTTGGACTGTTTTATTATATATTTGAATTTTGTGCGTTCGTTGAACTCGAGTTTCAGCTCGTGCAAGTTGAGCAACAGTTTTTTCGTGGTGGCGCGTCTTCTTTAAGTTTACTTTTTTTTATGTAAAAACGAAAGACTTAAGCAACGAACTTGACCGGCAAGAGACGGAGCGAGAGTCTATGTCATGGGCTGCATGCGATTTCAGTGGAAAACGCATTTGCCTACCGTGCAAGGACAATGTGCATAAATTACCAGGAAGTGAAAGGCTGCACTAATTGCCAAAGATGGACGAACAGACGGACAAGCTCTTGAGCCCGGTGCAGGCTCAACCCTTTGGCGGCAAAACAGGACACTAGAAATTTATGGCTTTATGACTGCGTCCTTGCTTTAATTAAACCATTGTTCTAGAAGCAGAGGCTGCAAACACGCTGCTGCCATCATTTCCGCTGGGTAAATCCTTTACCGGCATTTCCTGCACCGTAAGCAACATATGTGCGCCGATGTTCCAAGTTGTGTAAACATTACGAGAGAAAATATCAATTTTCTTTCACATTTCACGCAATCAAATGGCATCGCCTCCACATGCCATAAAAATCTCACGTTGCTCCTCAATCAAGCCGAGAAATGGGAATTGGTTATCCCGCCATTCCCCTTTCCCTACCCGGCAATAACAGCACCTGACGCCTTGCCCGTATTGCGGTACCTGCTCGAGAGCCGCTCCTACTGCTGTTTGCTGCCACTCGTATTCAAATAAAGCAACTCATGTCCTGCGCAGGTAGCTGACTGCATGGCAGGGTTGCTTAATCCTTGCTCAATCAGTCAGCTTCTGGCAGCAGCAGAAATCTCATTTTCGTCAGAATGAAAATATACTTCTCAAGCGGATCAAAACGAAAGGATTACGGTAAAAATCCTGTTGCTGTTCTTGTTGTTGTTGCTGTCGGTCTTTCTCGCTATTGTTTGCGTGTTTATTGTTGCTCTATTGTTAAACTGTCTGCTGCTTGTTGTTGCTGGTGGTTGTTGTTGTCATAGCTACGTTGCCTGTTGAGCGTTTTTTTTGGTGGGCGGAACAGCACGTCGGTCTTTGGCGATTGCTTCATTTGAGGGAATTACGAGAAATTGAAAGGAGCAACAGCCACTGCCTACAACACAAAAACAGCAACAGCAACCATCGAGCAGCAACAACAAGCAACATCAACCGACGCAGCCAGCAACATAGCGGTTTTGCTTACTTTTTTTTTTTATTATTTTCTTATTTAAATTTTATTTCTTGACTGGTGACAGGAAACTCGTTTGTGTCGTTGTCGTGTTGTAGTGTGTTCAGTTGTTGCCTGGGCTACGGCTATTATGTCAAAGGATGTGGATGCATTGTGTTCTGTTGCATAACTGTAAATGCAAAACATATCTCTCTCAGTCGATGTGTGTCTGTGTGTGTGATAACAGTTGGCTCTGGAGTCTGTCGTATCTAATGTGGAAGAAAAATACTCGAGTCTCATACATGTATTCAGACTGTGTTGAGCGGAAATCAATTATGAATGGAGCATATTTTGAAAGCTGTCGGGCAGCTGACGCGTACAGACGGTGTTAAAGGATTGTGGCACCGTTAGGTCCTTGCCTGAGAAATGTGTAAGCATCTGATACCGACTTGAGTTAGCGGTAACTAATGGAGCAGCTGCTTGATGATTGAAGTACGAAAGAAAGAGATTCGATGTAGGTATATTTTGGAGTAATTGCATATCCGCAATTTCTGCTGCATGTTCTTTAGAGCAAACTTTTTTCGAACTTGCACATGCATCTGCAGTATCGCATCGAGTAAGAGAAATAACAAAGACAACTCAATAAAGGCAACAAATTTTTGTGTAGACGTATTCGAGTTCTTCATTTAACAAAACTTATATTTAAGCATACTATATTTCAAGCTAAATAGACATAAAGATCGTGACAAGCTACAAAATACAGGTTCATGAAATACTACTTCTACACGAAAAATCCAAATATTTATGGTACTAAAAATAGATAAATTCAGGAATGCATGAAAATTGCATAAATTAATTAAAGTATCCGACGCGTGCTGCTTGTCTTTGAATATTTGCCAGACACTGCCCCAGCCACTACAGGGAAATCCTCAACCCAAATAAATATATTTGAAAGCACAATTAATGAAACAGAAACTAGTTTTTCTACTTGCTGCTCAATAAATGGAAATTGAGTTTTTATTATTTAACCATATTGGCAAGCTCTTGAGAACCGAATCAGAATAGTGCTTAAGTTCTAAATGCTAATCGCATACATCGCCAACTTTACAAGCATTTCAAATTCCTATCTATGCTCGTTCGTGGCTAGCAAACATTTGATTAATGACATTGCCAATTTGAGACACTAATATTATGATGTGTTTTTGTGTATCGCATTTCCATAAATCTAAACACTAGCTCAAGGTATTCAAATTTATGCATGAATTCTCACAATAGACCCGAATGAGTTCTTTGAACTCTACACAGACTGCGAACTGCGACTATATCTATCTATTATGTCTTCATAAAATGGCTCAAAAAAAAAGCTGTGCTGCCAAAGAAAACGAAAAAATAACATGACATAAAAGCAAAGTAAAAAATAAAAAATAAGTATATTTTAAGAAAAGGAAGAAAAGTTCATTCGCCTCATGGCAGACAAATTAGAAAAATTAATACGCCGCTGACTTTTCAAAGCCCCACATAGACCCCCATATCTCCCAATGGAGGCACGCAGCGGACTGCGTCAAGTTTTTTTTTATGTAAGAGAATGTAACAAACGTTGAGGTCTGAACTTTTGGGTTTCTTTTCGGGCAGTTCATTGACCACAAACAAAAAACGAGCCAAGAACAACAGAAACTCCAGCAGCAACAACAACCAAAGCGCAGCCATCTTCTATGTGAACTTTAACACAATGTTTTTGGTTAGATTTTGAAAGAACTGGCAAGACGCAAAGAAGAAGAAGAAGCAAAAGAATACCTAGTCTTATTGCCGAAGAAAATTACTCAATTGCCATTTTGTCGTTGCTGCTCTCAGTTGGTTTGGGTCTCTGGGGTCTTGGGTCTGTGGTCTGGGCACTCGGTCATACTTTCAAATTGCAGTTGCAATCGCTGCAGCATTGCAAAAAGCTGGCCAGAAAGAAAGCCTTTCTTTTTAGCCTGGCCAAGAAACTGGTTGGCCGCCAGGCAACGGCAACGGCAACGGCCAAGAAGAGAAAGATTCGCATAAGCCAATGAAAGTATCTCGCGTTGGTTACACTCTTTTGGCTTAGTTGTTGTTGTTGTTATTGTTGTTGCTGTTCATTTGGTGTTTGGTTGTTGTTAGCTGTTTGTTGTTTGGCCATTTGGCCGCTGCTGCTTGTAGAATGTTTCTACATAGATTTTTCTTCAGTGGCGCTCTCGGCGCCGTTGCGGAAATGTTTATCTACATCTCTGCTTCAGTCATTTCTGCAGCAGTTCAAGCGAGTGCGTTGAACTTGCCATCGAGCCAGGCATACATATACAAGAACAAAGTGGAGTAGCAATACGCGAACACCAACATCAACATCAACACCAACACCAGCACAAAAGCCGAAGCCATCGGCCGACGTACCGAAAGAAATGAAAATAATTACGAGGCACCGATGCCGATATATGTATGTACAAATATATATTTATATATATATGTAACTACCCAACCAAGCCCCCAACTTGCCGAGTTCCCTGCTGCTCGACAAAGTCGAACCGCCATCACATTGTAACGCCACACACGCATGTGTGGAGCTCAGCTCAGCTCAATTCTGGAGCTGTCAGTTGAGGCCGTGCAGCAGGTTTTTGTTTTTGTTTTTATGTGGCTCTAAGTATTCTGAGGCCATTACATTTGTTACAGATTTCGGCTAAGCGATAAAAATGATCATCAAAAATGCTAGTACAATTGCATCTGCCGAGGATCACTTGGACCACTCAAGGCAATTGTAGGAGCAATTGTTTATTGTTATAAGTGCTCACATGCCATGCTGAGAATTCTAATATGCTAGCGACTATCTCATATGTAGGTCTTGGTATGCCAAAGAATTTCTTGCGGTTCTGTTCTTGGCAATCTTATGATAAAGATACGTGAGAGCAAGCACAAACAGCTTATTATTACATACGGGCTTAAGATATTGGCCAACTGATTACTACTTAGGTATCAGAGACCATCATATTACTACACAGATAATAATAATTAATGGCCTCTCGAAAATATTAATGGAAATTGATAGCTTGGAGAACCTTACAACTACAGAACTTTTTTTCGGTTTTTTCTTCGTTAATGTGAAGCACCAAAAAAAACCTGATCCATCTAAAAAAATATACGTTTTACAATTGAAACTGGTTTGAGTTTCAAAGACAGGATTATCATTTAAATTTGTTGACAAAATAATGATGTAAAGAACACAAATAAAAAGCACAATCTTTTATTCGCTTTTTCAAATTATTTTCCAATTAAAAAAACGCTTTTCATACAAAATAGTGGTATGTCGCACATTTAAATTTAATACCCATTGTAGAGCAAACTTGTTGGCCCATTTTAGAGTCTGACGAATTAAGAAGAATTCCCCCAACATAATTTGTTTACATTTTGTATGTTGTGTGGAGGTTCAGTCACATTTGGCCCTAATCAAAGCAGAACAGATTGCAGGTCGCTGACTCACAGACGACAGCAGACAGACAGAGAACAACCGAGGCTTTATGCGATGTCGTGTCATGGTCAAAGTTTCCATAATTTTAAGACTTGTTTGCGATTACACTTTCGTCACTGCAGCCTGAGCCGTTAGCCTAATTATACAATTCTCAATACCGATTCCAATGAAAAGAAACTCTGTCAAAAAAAGTTGCCGTTTTTTTTGGAATTTTTGCGTAAACAAGATGACTCAGTCATGGTTGCGTTTGGGCCAAAAAGAGTGCTGCCAGTTTGTTATCAAGCAGGCCTCCGAAGAAGTCGTTGACTCCGACGAGCTGTTTACACGCAAAATTATTACAGATGAAAAACGAAACGCTCTGGAGCTTCAAGAGAGGGGAGGAGAAGCGCTGTAAGAAGTGCTGGTTTACAGGTTCAACGACCGTTTTGGTTACAAGACAGAGACAAGAGCAGCAGCAAAGTGGTAGAACCTTTTGGCAAATAAGAACGCGAATATAACGCAACACAAAGCGGGCGACGAATGGCCAAGAAGACATTTTGGAGCTGAGCAACAACTTTCACCAATTTGTTTTGCTTTCGCAGTTCTTTCGCTGGCAAGCGACGAGACGACAACAATTGTCTTGCTGTCAATGCGCCAAAAGCGTCAATCCGATCAGCCATCAATATCGCTGAGCATATAGATATCTGTGTGTGTGTGTGGGTGAGCTGTCTTAGAACTCATTTGACTTTATGTCCGCCCAAATATGTACCATTAATAACTTTCCCATTAAAATCTAATAAAGCCGCTTGCAACTTCCGCTCAGACAAAATGCCGGAAAAGTCGCGCATTTGATTAGCAGCAATGCATATGCGTGTGCATCTGTGTGTGTGTGTGTGTGAGTGTGAGTGCGCTATGTGGCACAGCAGAACGTCACGTTCTAGCCATGCCGCACAGGTAAAAATATAAATAAAAAAACCCACCTCACACCCGCCTGCTTTTTGGGCCAACGCTCGCTAATCAAATGTGTCCCTCCCCGATCGTTCGCCTGCACGCTCCCTCTCTCCCACTGTCTCTCTCCCTCTTTCGTTCAGTGTTCTGGCGGCGTCTTCCAGAAGCCTCTGCTTCGTAGCAGTTAGCTTACGGTACTTTTCGTTTTCATTGCACGTCAGCGCGAGAATGTTTAGCCTAGATTCGAGCGCAGGTTCGTTGAACTGACTTGACAGCAAAACCGAGGTTCGACTTCGGCGCTTCGCTTTTGAGCTTCGGCTCCGCTTCGCCGATGCGTCGCCTCTCTTCGTTGTCTCTTCGTTCTGCTGTCGCTGTTCAAAGTTTTGGTGTCTGCATATTCTGGCAAGTTCGTTGCCTAAGTCTTTTGTTTGGGCGTTGCCAACAAGCACGGTTTAAAGCACTCCCCAATCAGATTTGCAATATTCGGCAGTTTATGATCAGGCATTAGCCAAAACAAGAAAAAAACCAACAAAATAATCCAGCTATAGAACAAAATAAAGTCGAAGCCATGTTTGCCAGAGAATCTAATGGCAAACATGGCCAAAATCGGTACAATGGCCGCAAGTCACCTCCAAGTGCAAGCAAGCACTCCAAGTTGCTGCAGCCAGTCACCAATGCAGCTGAAGAGGCAACAAACAGCAAGAGCAACAGCAAAAAGCAGTTAAAGCCAATGACCGCAAGTAACTTACATTTGAAAAATGTGTGCAAAAGCACAGCGAAAGGAGCTGGCACACACATACAACAGAGAGCTGCTCTCACAGCCACAGTTGCAAGCGAGTGGAGACGTGCCGATGCATTTTGCTGAATATAACAGTATCTCAACGGTAGCTGTGCTCGTCTGCGTCGCGGTTCTTTAGCCAGCCAGCCAGCCAGCCAACTGCAACAACAACAACAATGGCTACAACAATTCTGCAATTCTGTGTGCTGCTGCTGCTGCCAAAGATGAAACCGGTCTAAGAAATACTTCCAAGAAAATTATTGAGGGAAAGGCGCAATGCGCAAAGCTATGGCGAAAAATCAGTTTTGTTTGTTTGATGCTGCTGTTGTTGTTGTTGTTGTCGTGGTAGCTAAAGTTCTCATCAACATTCTCCTATTTCAACTTAATCATGACAAAAGGCATTTATAGCTGTTGAATGATTTTTTCTTAAAGTACATTTAATCTAACTGACAATTTAGTAAAGTTAGATATATTTAATTGGCCTTACGGTAGCGATAAAAAACCGAGCTTGCTATTAGATTATATAAGACAGCTTATTGCTTATATGACACTAGTATCTTCAGAAAAAAATGTTTATTATCATCTTAAGTAGTACTTAAAAGAAGTTGAAATGAATGTTGTCTAATTTTGCTGTTAAATATTTATAATAGACTCAATAAAACTGACGCAAGTTTTCTAAAATAACTATCGAGCTTGAAACATGATTCGCTGCTTTGTTTGGTTGGGATTCTTGAATGCCAGTAAATAATTTGCCTGCTTTTTTAATTTTATTGTGCATTTTCAAATTATTGCACTTTTTTCCATTACTGTAATTTCAAAAAGATATATATCAACTTGCTTGAATTGAAGCAGACACAGTTAAGCTAGAGCTTATGACTTAGTAGTCATATCAGCAACTTCTCAAGTTGCTGGCTGCTCATTCATATCGCATACAGATGGATCTTGACTGGCCTACCCAATTCGATTGGAACCACACACATTCCATACCCCAACAAATTGGCCACAAAATTTATGCTATGTTATTTTGATGCGATGTGAACTTGCAACTTCTGTGGAGATCTTTTTTTTTTTTTTTTTTTTGCCTTGCGGCCAGCAAAATTGTTTGCTGTGCAACAAATTGAAAATTAGCGTCAAATATTTTCATAGCAACTCAATGAGCGACTGCCGCCTGGGATCGTTGCACATTGCCAAACTCTGTGCCATTATAAACAAAAACAGTAGAAAACTCTAGCCACAAAACAACAATCAATACACAAGAACAACAACAACGGCAGAACTAAACAACGCTGCACAAAATGGGCAAAAGAACAAAAAAAAAAAAGAATTCCCAGTGACCTAATTCTGCACTCAGTTGCAGCAATCGCAGTTATTGTAGTAGTTGTAGTTGTTGTTGTTATTGTTGTTGCTATTGTTGTTGTTGCTGTCATCGCCATCGTAGCTGTTGTTAGAGTTAGTTGGCCTTTTTATACACTATCAGAAGGTACAACAACTTCAACTTTGTGTTTGTCATATATTTTGTTGGGCAAATATACTTTGTTTTATATAAGCAAAAGTTCAACAAGAAAAGAATATATTCTTATTGATGTATTTATAGAAGTGTCTATACAAATTTTTAATTACTATCTCATAGCTTTTATGGTGTGTAATAACCTTAAATTTCTATAGCTAAACTAACTTTATCAAGAATTCAAGATTTACTAAAAGTTTCTTGATTTCCCGATATATTGAGTTTTTGGATATATCGCAACCTATGGAAGCCATACTTTAAGTTGAAGAAAATAGAGTAGTTGATGTTTGCTGTAGTGAAGAACGTTTTTCATTCTTGTTTTCAGTTTGTTTTCCCGGAAGTTCTATGCGCATGCGCATAGAGCGAGTCGCAGCTAGTCGAGGAACTGAGCTGGCAAATAACTGAAATTATGTTTCTGCTTGCAGCATAAGAAAAGGCCACGGCTAAAAAGAAATTGGCGAGTACGGCGATCGCTGGGTTCGATTGCTGGCCAATGCATTACACCCCGGACGGAGAGAGAGAGATGAGGAGCGGGCATGGGGAAAGAAGGTGCAATTGGAACATTCGCCCAGCGGTCATTGGGCGATTGACCGACTCGGCACTTTTCTTTTGGCCAAAAACAAAAACCAATTTCCTTTCGGGCCAGATATGAAAATTACATATGATCGCTGGCAAGCACTCCCAGTGCTGCCATCGAGTCACCGAATCTACACCGCACTCGATTGTTGAATGCGTTTGCTTGACTGGCCGCTTTTGTATGCTGTAACAGGAGCGTAATAAACACTCTCCTAACGGTGATTTTTGCATGACCAGAGAGTGTGCAACACCAGCAGCAACAACGAGGCAACTAGAAAATCCAGAGAACTAACTATGCTCTAAGTGAAATGCTGAAGTGCATTATAACCGTACATTTAACTCACACACACACACACACAACGCAATTTTCCACTTTTTGCTTTTAACGTAGCTCGAATTTTGTTGAATTGATAGACAGCAAAATTTTAGGTCTACGCCAGGTGGCAAGCAATTGGCTATTGATTTAACTTGATTTCAAAATTTGTTTATTTAATGCTTTGAAAAATCAATTCAAATATCATGCAACACTCTTGAACCCAAATAATCGCAGCTTCTGAGAAAGATTTAATTGATGGAGAGCTGTGGAACTAAATAATACTTTATTTAGAGCAAAACATATTTGTTGCTAGTTTATTACATAAAACAAGTGAAGCTAAACTGCAAGATTTCTAAGTTTTGGAAGAAACCGTAATTACTTCTGATAATTATGTTTTCTGTGTTCTGTAAACTTTACAGAATATATCTTTATTATCTAGTCTGTTCCCAAATCAGATTCCTTAATATCTGATCATTTATTTTATTGTTCCCATAAAAATTACAAATTTATACTGTGCAATTCTCCTTACCGATAAACAAAGATGTTAATTTGTCATCCCACACAGCTTAGCAACTTGACAAAATGTATATTGAAAAGTTCTTTCTGGTTCTTGACAACTTTTGAAATGGCCTCTTCATTAGATGCTGCCACAATACTGCGAATAGACTCGTTGAATTTATTTTGGCCTCAAGAGAAAGCAGTTTTTTTTTCTATTGCAGCAACAACTGTAACTGCAATACACACACTCACACAAACAGAGAGAGACACACGATCGCTGCGCATGCGCAACTCTGTTTTGTCTTCTTCTTCTTCTATTTTTTGCAACAGCAGCAGCAGCGGCGTCTAGAATGCAATTTCTGTTTCTCTAGCGAAACGTTCGCCGTGCGCTTCTCACTGTCTATGTGTGTGCCTGTGTGTGTGTGTGTTTGAACTTTGAAAAGTGGGTGAATGTACAGTAATGTTTGTTGCATGCTGAATGCAACGCTAACACTGCTGCAGTTGCAGCAGTTGGTGCTGCTGCTGCTGTTGCCAATTGGCAAAAAAATACGTGGCAAATTCGTGATGCACAAAGCGCTGGCGGCCCGCAGAATTGGGCACCGGGCACTTTAGAATGCATTTGTTAAGGTCTTGTCGCCAGAATGCAGCTGAGCCCAAAAACTGCTGAAATATAAAATACAACTTGAAATAAGCTGAGGTTAAAGACTGATTTAATGCTTTTCAGCAACTCTTATCAGCTTATCAAGCTTGCAGCATTGAAGGCCACGCCGTTTCATAAATTGGCACACTTATGCAAAGTCAACGACTCACGCACACAAACACACATCACACACACACAGACATATATACATAAACAGCCGACTAGTCAAGTCGTTGCCTGAATGCAAGAGCTTAGCGCGAGGCCGAAGAAAAAACAGTTAACTTGTTTCGCGCGCTGAGCCGAAAGCAAAGCTACGCTCACCATACGGCTCGGCTCTGTGTGCCTGTCTCTGTATGTGTGTGTGTGTGTCTATGTGTGTGTTGCGTTGCATAACTTTCATGCCAACGCAGCCAGCGACGAGTCGCCTCAAAGTTCATTCGCCTCGTGCACTCCATTCGCCTGCGCTTATACTCTCTTTCTCTCTCTCTCTCTTTCGCTGTCTCTCTCTCTCTCTCTCTATCTCTTGTACACTCTTTGCTCCACACTATGCCTCTCAGCTGGCTCTCTGCGGCCAACAGCTTCTTAGGCTTTGGCTTTTTCTTTTTGGCTTATATGCTGTTGTTGTTGGTTTGATTGCTTTTCTCTTTTTTATTTTCAGAGCTTGGCTTTCGTTTGGGTTTCTTTGGCTCATCGCACTGACTGCAAACTTGGGTCTCTTGAAAAGGAATGTTTGCTGCTGTTGCTGTTGTTGCTGGCGACGTTTTTGGGTGAATGTGTATTTTTTTGTTTATCAGTTGGATACGTGTGCTTGAGAATGTTGTTGTTGTTGTTGTCACATCTCGGAAACAGAGACCCACAATATCTGTGCGTCGATCTGTGCAGCATTGTTTAAGGTCAGTTCTCTTACCTAACTTTGATTGCATTTTTCGTTTTGTTTTGTTGGTCAACCATTTTGGTTTTTTTTTTTGGTAAATAGTCGGCTTTTTTAATTAGTTACGTTTGGGTTCGGTGACCGAGAGTTGAGTACTTATGATGAAACTTAAAGTGCCATGTGAAATGGCTGACTGCACTTCAAGGTGAGAAGATCAAACAATACTCAAGTTTTAAAAAATTTTATCCCGACTCCATGAAAACAACTGCAACTAATGCATTAGTGGAATTTTCGACAAAAAGATTGACAGGTGAAGAACTAGGAAGTTAATAATATACTCAAATTTGATAGTCAACTAGAAACTCTGTACAGTACATACAAGGAAATATTTTGTGAGTTTTCTAATTAATGACAACATATGCTATAAATATGCTACAGTAAAGCAAAACGCTCCGCCCCAAGTCTAGGTGGGCCGCACACACCCCACATTGGCATTTGACATTGTTTTCCACAAAAAAAGGAAAAACTCAAAACTTGCATGTATTCAAATATTTATATGAATGTTTACATTACTCATTGTACAATTTAAAATTTCAATAAATTTGCAATGCCCACGCAAAGTTTTCTAAGCGAATGCACGCGAAAAAAAGAACAATAAAAACCTACAAAAGCTCAAAATTCTTAGAACAAAGTGCATGCATGTCTCACACACACACACAGAGACAAAAACAAACGCCAACAGCAACAACAACAACGTGCAGCAGTGCAAATTGTGACGCCCCAAACAAAGCACAGAGCGAGAGAGCGAGAGAGTGAGAGAGCGAGTGCTGCAGAGCCACACGCTGTGAGCTGTGAGCGATAGAGCAGCGATGGCCGCGACAACGACAACGACATTCAACTTGAACTTTTTGCGCACTCGCGCGCTCTCTCGTGTGTGTTCTCATTGGCTTCGGCTGCGCGCTGCATAGAAAATATAATCAAGATCAAGTTTCTTCCGGCATTTTTGCACAATAACAAAAATTAGAGCTTTTATTGTTGTTGTTGCTGTTGGCATACGAAGAGAGCGCAAGAGCGCAATTTAAGAGTGCGCAACACTGCAGTAGCTTTTGCATATTTTGAGTGTCGAAGCGAATGCATGCATGTATGTGTGTGTGTGTGTGTGTGTAAGTGTGCTTTATGGCAAGTGCATTTGTGTGTTTTTCAGTCAATCTGTTATGATGTCACTGCCAGCGACGCCTTTTTCCGTGCCTCCAAAACTTTTTCAGCTTTTGCATATGAACTTTGTATGAATTGCTATAGTATAGTTTTGTATTTTGGCATTTTACGATTTAACATGGCGATTTTGAAAAGTTTTCCATTTTTGCCAAAAACGCAACTCATTTTCACTCGCGTTGGAAAGCGCGTCTTCCACAAAATATGCATGCTACAATTGCACATGCACACACATACAGATGTGTGTGTGTGTTTGGATGTGTGCGCGATTCTTGGAATACGACGAAAACGTTGCAGCGCCAACAACAAGTTCCAGCAGCAGCAACAAAAACAAGTGCAACAGCAGCAGCGTCATCGTTGCAAGCAATGAACTCGATTTTGTTTTCATTGCCGCTGAATTTCTAAAACGCAGCTAATTAGTCGAGAGTGTTTGAGTTGGTTGGTTGTTGTTGCTGTTGTTGTTGGCTACGCAGTCGTCGCTTCTTTAGCTGTGTTCCACTTTTCTGGCAGTTTTCCACTTTTCCTTCAGTCACCGCAACAGATTTCACACGCGGCCATGCAATTCATCATAAAAATTATTGTTAACTGCAGTCAATTGGCCAGCCGAGCAAGCAGATGAGGGGTGTGGCAGTATAAGATGCAAGATGGTTGCCTAAAACAAAAAAAAAAACGCCAAATGAAAATAAGTTTTTCCAAGTCGCCAAGGCGCGCCTTGTGTGTGTTTGTTTAAATAAAATGAAAGTTTTTGCGCGCCAATCTTTGACACACATATAAGGCAGTCAGTCAGTCAATCAGTTAGTCAGTCAGTCATGTGGTCAATCAGTCAGTTAGGCAGTCAGTCAGTCAGACGTGGCGGCAGACTTTGCTTAGCGGCTTGCAGGCCTAACTGCAAAACTTTGCAACGGTCGTTGCCGTTTCATTTCTCGTTGTGATTTCATTTTCTAATGTTGTCGCCTTCTCGTATTCGTATTCGATATTGTTTTCTACTTACGCTGGATTAAGTTAGATTTTATTTTTATTTTTTTTTCTGCTTTGTCTGGGCCAAAGATGGTCGCATGAAAAGTAAGAAAAGCGCGCTCAAAAAATATAATCAAGCATACGCGGCTTATGACGAGACTCATCTGTTAAAAGTGAAATAGCCAAAGTTGCCCCTACAAATTGTGTGTCTGTGTGCGTGTGTGCGTGCGCGTGTGTGTGTGTGTGTGTGTGTGAGCAACGAAATGGTAAATGGTGAAAAGTAAAAGAGAGTCGCGCAGAGCAGCGAAAGGGAGCGCAACTCGAGAGTCGCTGAACAGTTGATGGCACCAAAGCGCTTCACTTTTTTTATTTTTGTCGACAGTTCAACAAACTTTTTGGGCAACAGCTTAGAAAAAACTGTGGGTCAATAAACTATACAAGCCACAATGATGATGATGATCTGCTGCTGCTGTTGCTGTTGTTGCTGATGATGATTATGATGATGATGGTAATGCTGCTGTGGCTTTTGTTTAAGATACACGCATATAAAATACCCGACGCAAGAGGTCAATGGCAGACGCACTCGAAATGCCTATGAATTTTAAGAAAGGCATTGTAATGAAATGGTTTGCCTAACAATAAGCTAAACAAGCAGATGAATTCCCCCAAGGCGGGGCTCCACTTGGCAATACAATAGACCCAAACATATTTGTTATGCATGTAAAGAAAAGTTCTTAGGGGATCATTGAATCAGAATTGATTAACTTCAGCTTTTATGTTCAGCATTTATTGATTTTAAGAATACCACTTTTGTTTACTTTCAAAAATAACGGTCACATTTCCAAACGAGCGCCACCTAGACTGCGTGCATGCAAACTATACCACCAACAAGCAGCGGCATTCAAGTATGGCAACTCCGCGTTTGTCGACCAACCGCCACAATGCAAGCAATTATCGATTTAGAATCGATGTCTAGAAGCACGCAGCCTCATCAAAGAATCGCCAGAAATAAACAAAACAAATAATTAATAATTTAAAATTATAAAAATATGAGTTCGCCAACAAGTAAAAATGTCAGTGAGACGAACAACAATAGCAACAAGCCAAAGAAGTCGACCAAAACCAACTCGAATGCCAAGGGCGGCACAATGGACACACGCGGTGAATTGGCGGACTTAATCAAGAAGAAGGCAGAAACATCGGTAAACAAACTAACAAACAAATGATAATTGCAATGTACATAATTTTATGATATATGTAACGTAGGAACAACTGGCCAATCTGGAGCGACAGATATACGCATTTGAGGGCTCCTACTTGGAGGACACACAGCTGTGCGGCAACATAATACGCGGCTGGGAACGCTATCTCACCTCGAACAAGGCAACAAATTCGAAAGCGGACAAACGCAATCGCAAATTCAAAGATGCGGAACGTTTGTTCTCTAAGTCCAGCATTACCTCCATGGCCATCTGTAATCGTGAGTAGTTCACAGTAATTGTAGCTCCCAACTCCACTCAACTGTTCTTTAATTGCAACACAGCTGAACGCGCCAGTGAATCGGATTCCATAACGAATGAGGACTCCAGCGACAACCAGATCTCAATTAATCAGAACACAACCACTGCACACGATGGTGCAACAACCATCAAGTCACAGGATGAAAAGGGTAAGGCGTTGCTCGTGGAATGGGACATCAGTGTAACAGATTGAAGATAATGACGATAATAATAAATCGGTGCTTTAATCAAATTGCAGCAACGAAAATTAAAGAAGTCAATATAAGTTTAAGTTAAATTAAGTAGTGATCGATAAGGTTTAGCATGTAATGTAAAAATCTCTGACTTAAATTAATGTCTCGTCTGCAACTTTTATAGATTCGCCGTCCCATCGCAGTGAGGAGCGTGCAAGTGCAGCTGGTGCCAGCAACAGCAACAAGGATCTGCCCAGCACACCAACCACGAACACAAAGAGCAAACTATCATCGAGCTCGAGTGCGACGGCCAAAAAGAGCGGACATATCAATAAGAAAATCAGACATCGATAATGTAATAATAAAGTACAAAAGTGTTTTAATCGTGTTTTTGCGCTGCACTTGTAAAATAAGATGAATAAATTACATTAATATACAAATATACATATAGAAATTCATCTTTTATTACAATTAATTTTCTAATACTACGCATTAAAGTTATTCGCTAATCGCATATTTATATTTATATGGAAGAAATTCAATCAATCAACTATATATTTAATACGGCAACAGAATTTGGAACGATTATTGTCTCATTTCTTCCCCTTTTCCGGCCGATTAAATATGCCCAATATTTTGCCCCGTGTCATTTCCGTGGACTCCCGCAGACCAAGCTGATAGATCTCGTCCTGCATCGATTTGATCTTTTCCAACAGTTGATCGGGTGTCAGCGTCATCAACTCTGAAATCGATTAGCTATCGTTAGAATCATTGGAACTTTAAGAGAATCTTGAGCTGATTTTACGATTCATTTTGTCCATGTCTTCTTTGGTCATGTTCGGTGTACGATCAACGTTTGGCGTGTGTATCGGTGTATGACTCATGGTCATGAAATCATTGATGCCCGGAATGCTTTCCGGCCACTGTTCCGGCGATTCGCGCAGCGTTTCCATCGAAATCAGCTCCTCCTCTTTGGCGCTCTGCGCCTTCTCCATGCTGGCGTAGCCCGTTGATTCTGCTCTTCCGATGTCCTCCGTATCCGACCTGAGAATTGTCTCCGGTGAGAATCTTTCAACACCGGGCTCTGTATTGCTCATAATGGCGTGGATTGGCTGGTCGTTTATTATATTCAGTTAAATGAATTGAATTATTTAGTTAAAAAGGCGTTTTTATTAATAACCCGTGCAATGTGACCGCATTTCTTCAACTAGCTGAGTTTTCTGTTAGATTGTAGTTCCAAAATAGATTCGTTCGAACTAGTTCCGAATGTATCTATCAATAAGGCCAAGCTTGAATGTTGTTGAATAGTTGACTCATTTACTTTGAATTATTCAGATTATATTACTAAAAGGTATATAGCAATTGAACATTTGAATGATGTCTAAACATATTAATAATTAAAAACATTTCCCTTATCGATATAGTTATCGATAAAGCATTACTAATACAAAAAAATGCTAATCAACACTACTCTAATCGAGGCTATCAAAAATATTTCGTTTTAATTCTTCCATTTCGTTGAACAATATAAATAAATACCTTGGAAAGGAGTGTCTATTGGCCAACAGCAGGCACAGCTAAAGATCGAGCACAAAACCAAGTTCAGCAATGGCCACGTCAAAGGCCTTACTAATTTGTTTATGTCTGTTCGTCAGTAGCTGCTACGTGTCGGTGTCGGCAGACGAGCACAATCATAAGGTATTTTTTTGTAATTGTGACAGCTGTCTCTGTCTGTATGCATGCTGATTTGTAACTTTAATGCACCCACACACATTGTTTGTATTTTTTTTAATATACAGTACAATGACCGTGAGGAGGTTGTCCTGTGGATGAACACAGTGGGTCCATATCACAATCGACAGGAGACCTATGCGTATTTCTCGCTGCCCTTCTGCATTGGTGCCAAGTCGGGCATCTCTCATTACCATGAGACGCTCAGCGAGGCGCTGCAAGGCGTTGAACTGGAGTTCAGCGGCTATGAGATGGAATTCAAAGTGGATGTGCAACGGACGGTCATCTGCATGGTGAAGCTGTCCGAGGAGAACGTAAAGGCGTTCAAATATGCTGTGATGAACGAGTATTGGTATCAGATGTATATCGATGGGTTGCCCATTTGGGGCAAGGTCGGTGAACGCGATGAGAATGATGGGAAGTACTATATACACACGCACAAGAAGTTCGACATTGGCTACAATGGCCAGCAAATTGTGGATATTACGCTGACAACAGAAATGCGCGAAGAACTGAAGACGGATGCCAAAATCAAGTTCTCCTACGAGGTCAACTGGAAGCCAAACAAAGTCGAGTTCAAGAATCGCTTCGACAAGTATCTGGATCCAAACTTCTTTCAGCACAGAGTAAGTCTAGCAATCTGATTTGATGTGGCTAGTTGTAACTTATTTATTGTCTTCCGTAGATACATTGGTTTAGCATCTTCAATAGCTTTATGATGGTCATATTCTTGGTGGGTCTGGTTTCCATGATATTGATGCGTACGCTGCGCAAGGATTATGCACGCTACAGCAAGGACGAGGAGGTGGATGACATGGAACGTGACTTGGGCGATGAGTACGGCTGGAAACAGGTACATGGCGATGTTTTTCGCACGCCACCCAGTTCGCTGATTTTCTCGGCGCTCGTTGGCGCTGGCTATCAGCTTATCTCAGTTGTGTTTTGTGTCATCATGTTTGCCATTGTCGGCGAACTGTATACGGAGTGAGTTAATATGTAAACTACTATGGAGACAGTCAATATATCGTTTGTCTTGTAGACGTGGCTCAATGTTATCTACGGCGATATTCGTTTATGCTGCCACATCACCTATCAATGGGTATTTCGGTGGATCGCTTTACGCTCGACTGGGCGGTCGCTTGTGGATACGACAGATGCTTGCTTCTGCTTTCGCGGTGCCTGCCGCTGTCTGTGGCACTGCGTTCTTTATCAACTTTATTGCCATTGGCTATCATGCATCGCGTGCCATTCCCTTTGGCACGATGGTTGCAGTGACCTGCATTTGCCTGTTTGTCATCTTGCCATTGACGCTCGTTGGCACCGTGGTCGGACGTAATTTGGATGGCCAGCCCGATTTCCCCTGCCGCGTTAATGCTGTACCCAGACCCATACCAGAGAAGAAATGGTATATGGAACCATTGATCATTGTGCTGCTGGGCGGCGTGCTTCCCTTTGGTTCCATTTTCATTGAAATGTATGATGAACTTGACGCAATTATCTATTGATTTTGATTTTTTAATAATTCTGTTTCCGTTTTTGCCTTACAGGTACTTTATCTTCACCTCGTTCTGGGCGTACAAAATCTATTATGTCTATGGATTCATGTTACTTGTGTTTACCATTTTGACTGTGGTCACCGTTTGTGTTACGATTGTGTGCACATATTTCCTACTGAATGCCGAGGATTATCGGTGGCAGTGGACGAGCTTCATGGCTGCCGGCTCCACTTCCATTTACGTATATGCATACTCCTTTTACTACTTCTTCTTTAAGACCAAGTATGTGAACGTTAGCTTAACTATTGCTTATTTGTTTTTTTATTTTTAATATTTTAATATGGCTTTATCTTGTTTTCGCAGAATGTTTGGTCTATTCCAAACGGCTTTCTATTTTGGCTACATGGCATTGTTCAGCGGCGCCTTGGGCATCATTTGCGGCACCGTCGGCTATGTTGGCACGAATCTGTTCGTGCGCAAAATCTATTCCAATGTGAAAATAGACTAAGATCGCGCGTTTGTTGAATACAAACCCTACTCCACTAACCATTTACAATTGTATTTATTGTGTAGTCTTTTAGTTAACTCCCTTTCTGTTTATATAATCCTTTTGTTCCATTGTCAATGCTCCCACAATTTTCTCATATCGGTGTGAATTAAAAAACAAAAATCAAAAACGAAAACTAACCAAGTCAAAGAGCTCGCGCCAATGATACCAAACAGCCGAAAAATCGCCCATCATCTGATATTTGTATATAAGTATAAATATATGGCACATATACTATGTATTTGTATGTATTTGTGTGCCCTGTATGTGTTTATGCGTGTGTGCAGCAGATTTATTGTAATATCATAAATGCCTAGAATCTTATCAAATCTATGCAATTGCAAATGTGACTCCAAATTGTTTGCGCCAATTAAGTTTATATACATTGCAGAAATGTGCTGATTAGCAATAGTCGATAATATTATATTAATAAAGTCAATATAAAAAACGAGTTTAATTCCTGCATTATTTTACGAAAAATGGAATCACCGAACAAAATTGGAAAACTTCAAATTTCTAACCAAAGCATAATGTTTACCTTGATTAGATTGTGGAACAACTATCAATTGTCAATTTGACATATTGTTATGTGTTCAAAGTTTATCAATGGGTAGTAAAATGTTCACTTATCAATTGTAATTACATTGACAGTCTAGCAATTGACAGCTCGCCAACTAAAGAAAAACTGTCTATTGACATCGTAAGAATCCTAATTTGGTGCATTAACATTGTCTTCTTTTATACTATAACCGAGGCAGTTGCCGCAACACAAGTGCCAATTCATAGGAAGGCATTTTATCAACTTTTAACAACTCAAAATTAAGTTTTGATTTGCGTTGCTAATTTATTTTTACTGTTATTTATATTGAATTGTAAATCATTACAAAAAATCATGTTTCTTTTGGTTAATGTGAACCAGAAAAAATTAAATTTGAGGCATGCTTTCCGGCAGTGGGCCAAATATGAATTCCATTTTTTTTCGTAAAATGTAGCTTATATTTGATGAACAAAAAGAATGAATGGGAAATACAATGCATAAAACGAAAATTTAAATCAGAAGGGTCTTAAACATAAGTACATAGAACAATAAGCATAAATTTTAAACTTTAAAAGTAACGGGCACATTAATACGTTCATTTTCCATGGACACCTCGATGAGGACTTGCATTTGTTTCTTAAGTACTTCACGCCTCGGTGTACGCAGTGGCCGCACCATAACATCCACTTGACCACCATCGGGCGCCACATAACATTCGCTGGGTGAGAACTGCAGCAAGTGCGACACATTGCAACTAATCTCGAAATATTGACGTGATCTGAAGCTGTTCCTGATGCAAAACTTTGTGCCATCTATTGCATTGAGGCTGCCGTTCGATAAATTCAATTCAATTGCTGCTGGCTTCACCGACCAGTTACGCTCCAGTTCCAGCGGCTGCTGCTCAATGGCCGATGTTGTGTCCGCCTCATGCAGTTCATCCACGGGCTCGAGCATGTTGCTCGGCGTCGGCGAATTGGCCGCGCAAACGGTGCGAAACAAGACGGTGTCCTCGGCATCCGGCAAACACAGCTGCGACGTGTCAGCGGATTCGTCAAAGTCCCGATTGAGTGTAAGGGCCACATCAATGATACGCACCACTGTCACCAGATCGAGTATAAACTCGGGCGGTTCATTCAGCATGGAAATGCTGCGTATCGGCTGCTCACCCGGAAAACCGCACAGAATGTTATCCAGCATGGAGGAGGTCAACTGCTCCCTTTGCTCGCCCGTCATGCGCTCGACGAGGGCACGCATTCGCTGTCGGTTGGGTTCGTCGCCGCAAAAGATGCGCATATTGGCCAGGGTCAGTACCTGGTATGTCTTCTTCAGTATGTTCTTGATATCCTCGCGATTCGGCCGGAACACAATTTGCACCACAGTCTCACTGTGGGGCGGCATGATGATCTTGCTGGGACGCACCTCGAAGGCGGCGTTGAGGCGCGGCTTGAGGAAAACCGTCGAGTCAACTGTGATGCCCGCAAACGCTGTCAACGGTCCCTTGTTGTAGAACTTGAAGTTGGCCGTCAGTGGACCCGAGGCCAAATCGCATACATTGCCAACGGTTAGGAAGCTGGCGCCGACCGGTCCCTTAAGCAGTCCCTGAATCGTTATAGATGCATTGCCACCAAACCCATAGAGTGGAATCTCCATCCCAGGCTGCTGACAGTTGTTGGCGCCAAAAGGCGCGTAGAATGAGAGCGATCCAATGGCACCACCGCTGACCGTCGGACAGAAATTGATGCCAATGGTGCGGCATTCCATGGACTGCAGCGTTAGACTGTTGGTATCACCGCTCACCAGCTGAAAGCCCGGTCCCTGTATGCTCAGACGCACCACAAGACGCTTGTCGCTGGTGTTCTTGATCTGCATGGATTTGCGGACATCTGTGCGCAACTTGGTGCTGCCCCAGCACAGACTGGTGTGGGTCACCTTCAGGGGCAGTAGTTTGCCGTCGCGGTGACTGAACTCGCTGGAGTTCGAACAGCGCGACATGCTACGCGGAGCCAACCCATTGGTGCCCTTGCGCAAGGCATTGCAGCCACTCGTTGAGCTGGCCTCGCTGGCTGCCGGGGATGTGTTGGCTCTGCGCGCCGCGCCAGAGCCGACGAGCAGCTGTCGTCGGTCCGAGCTAGTCGTGCTGTCCAGCAGCGGCGAGGACAGACAGCTGCGTGGTGATGTTAGAGGAGACACATGTCGCACACTGGCAACTGAAACGCCAGATTTGACCAGATGCGGTGAGATGCCAAAGTCACATTCGGTGGACGAAGGCACAGCATCACAGCCATCCAGGCGAGTGGAACAGAACGAATTGGGATTGTGCACAGTTTGCACTGTCAGGTTGCGCTTCTTGTTCACCGGTGTCTTGTCCTCATCCGCCTCCCTATCCGCATCCTCATCGGTACTGGGCAGCGGCTGCACACCGTCACTGCTCGTTGGGCTCGCGTTTCTCTGCGAGAGTGGAGATTTGCGTACACGCCTGCCCAGCGACTTCACCGGTGTCGATGGCCATTCATCAATATCTGCATCATTTTCCTCGCTGGCTGTCACTAGTATACTTGGCTGGCCTTGAATGTAGTCCGCCAGCGGACTCAGCGGCTGACGCTTAGATGTGGACGCTATGCTCTGTTGCATTCGCTTGAAGTCAGTCGAATTCAATACGGAATCGGTGAAGCTCATAGTGTCCGCTAAATTCGACTTGGATCGAGATTTGCACAGCGTATCATCTCCGGTCGCGTTCTCTTTGTCTTCATCGTCGTTCTCGTGGCCGTAATTGCCACGTACTCGTAACCTTTGGACTACATTGCCAACGGAGGTATCCGAATTCATGTCCAGATTGCCTGTTGTGAAGCCAAAAGTTATTTAAAGCTCTTGCATAGTTATGGATCCTAACTCACGTAAGGCTTCATCGATGGCCGACAAGCTGAGAAGCTCGGAGCTAGTTGGCGGCTTCTTTGCATCGGTCTGCAGAGCCTGGTTGAACTTCTCCTGATGCATCTTCTTCATGAGATTCCGCTCCAGCTTGGCGCTGGCTTCGATCTTTGTATAGGTTTTGTTATCGGCCAGTGGCGTTTTCTCGCCAATGCTGTTTGCAATTATCTGCTGGTCAACAGCAGGTTCACCTGGTTGCATCTGGGTAAAAAATTCTCTGCCTCCAATAAACGATATGTTCTCCGAGCGCAACTGGAAGTAGTTGCCCAACGAAAAATCAGGATCACCCGCAATGACAGAGCTGCAAGAGATTGGATTGTCATATTTGTTGCTTCATCCGGCGCATTATGCTACTTACTTGGACACTGAGGTCTCGATTTCGGGCGTTTGTGGCGGTGCAGCAATCTTTTGCAATGCCTGTTTGCTGAGCGTTGCCGCTGGCACAGCGGCAAATTCCTCCGCCCACGATATCTCACCCATCACCAGTTTGGACTGCATCAGTTCGGCGGGTGTGAAGCTCTCGTCAGAGCCCTGACCGACAACGGAACCGAAAGAAATGCCACCACCACCATTAAGGCTCATGTTGCTCATGTCCGCAGTGCGGGGTAAACTGCGCGAGCAACTGAAGGAATCGATTAGGCTGCTGTTGCTTGTGTGTTGACTGCCTAGAACTGGTACGTTCTCCAACCGCTTGGCATATTGCAAACGAGCTTTCTCCACGAATGAGGACTTCAGTATGTCGGCCACAGAGATTTGACTGCCATTCTTCGATGACAACGATTCATTTTTGTTACTTCGGCACAGTGTCGAGCGGCCCGTAATCTCACCCGGCTCGAAGAATACATGTGAGCCCGTTGGTGGAGCCGCTGGTGTTGCCATGAATGAGGAGGTACTGGAGTTTAGATCGATGGTCTCCTCAGTAATCAAATCAGATATGTTTGTGCCATTGGATGCAATACTTGACCGACTGGTGGCTACAGAAAAAGAATGCACACAATTTCATGTGTTGTCACACATAATGACCAATTATTCTCACTTACATCTGGGCTTGTCGCAGCCCCTCTCCAGCGATGTCATCACATGACTGGAACGTGGTCGTGGTTTCTCCAGAGTCTCCAATGCCTTTAATCTTCCCGCCTGAAATTTCAAAGCGCGCCTTTTTAAGGACCAACAAAATAATATACATATACATAAATGTATATGTGTATGTGCTCATACCTTAAGCCGTTCATGGACATTTGATATTTCTCTGCTGGAATTACTACCACTAGACAGATCTCCAAAAACTAAATACATATAAAGAAACATGAAATACATTCGAATATAGAGCAGCTGATCATAAACATATTACTTACCTTTGAGATTCTCCATGCTCAGAATGCCTAACGAATATTGGTCCTTCTGGCTGCTGTTGCTGTTACGGTTTTTAGCACTTTTATCCATTTTGCACAGTCCAAATAAAACAATTAACACATAAAACAATAATTGTTGCAAGAAATCAGAAAACGCGCGTCGTTGGCATTCAAAATGGTTCTCGTGACTCACGACGCGACTTTGCTTGCAACTGCCCACACTTCTTAATGTATTATCGATATTAACAATGTTTTTATCGAAAATGATAATCTAATTTTCGAAAATTTCATTTGCTTTACGAAGTAGGCGTTAAGTGTTAAATGTTTTGACTTAATATTATTTCATGTGTGAACACAGCACAGTTTTGTAACAATTTTGAATTAAATCAGATTTTTATTTATTGCAACCCTGTCGGTTTTCGAAACGTGGTTAACGTATTGTTATTCAGCCCTAGTGCAAAACACATTTTCGCAAATTCGCCAGAAGTCGTTCTGTGCGCTCGCGCTTCGGCGGCATATTAAATACTTACTCCTTGATTTTGCTGAAGTGGCCAATTGATTTAATAGAACACCATTAAGATGGAGCCTTTACTCGAGCAAATAATCAAAGGTCTGCTGTGCACGGACACTCAACGCATTCGCGAGGTAAGATTAACCGGCATTATACAGGTTTTGTCAACAAAAGTGGATCCTTTTACAAAGGCGACGCCTTTTTTGACGCTGTCAGTTCAAATTGTCTCCATTTTGCTTTTATTTCACATATCTCTTTGCCAATTCCAAATGGGAAGTTTTCATTATTTCCAAAGAGAATTTTAAACAAATAAGCAAAATGTGTGCATGAGTGTATGTAATTCTTATACATGCATAGTTATTCGCATAGACAAATTGCGATACATACAAACTTTTAAATGAGTACTTTTTTTTATAAGAATTGTCTCGTTAATTCAGAGCACGTTGTTGGCATACACACACACACGCACAGTTATACTTATACATATGTGTCAGCCGGCTATTAATTAATTCATGTGCAAACTCATCAAAATCATGTATATATATATATTATATTCTTGTTGCTAGGCCACCAATGAGCTAGCCAAGGCCCACGAAAATCCGGCCACGCTGCCTGCTCTGTGTCAGATTGTGGTGTCCAAGCGTGAGCCGCAAGTGCGCCAATTTGCCGCTGTGCTGCTGAACAAGCGGCTCCAGAAACTCCGCTACTGGCAGATGGTGCCGGCCGAGCAAAAGGAAAGGTGCGTGAATATGAAATACATTCTTGAGATGCAATTGTTGAGATTTCCAATTAATAAATTGCAGCATTAAGACGGGCATGCTCCAGGCAATGATAGCTGAGCAGGAAAAATCGGTAAAGAATGCAATTGCTCAGTTAATTGGGTCGCTGGTGCGGCACGAGGAGGAGAAGAAGGACTCATGGCTGGCCGAACTGTTGAACTTCACCTACAGCCATTGCAGTGTTGACGATCCCAAGGAGAGCGAGCTGGGCTCCTCGATCTTTGCCACACTGATCGATGCTGCACCCGATCAGTTTATCAGTCACATGGACTCCATTTGCCAAATGTGTGCCGCTGTGCTTGTAGCCGCCGAGGCAAAGGGTGACTTAGCCACGCCCACCGTCGTTAACATAACAACGGGCATGGTCTCGCTGATGCCCTTTGTGCCCGGCCACGCAAGCGCCGAGCAAACGGTGATAAAACTATTGCCACTAATTATCAAGACAGTTTCTGCGTTTGCCCAGAAAGGTGACGCACATGAGTTTTCGCTAGTTTTCGATGTCATCGACAACATTGCCGAATATGCACCGAAATTGCTTAATAATAATGTGAAGCAGTTGGTCGATTTCTGTCTGGAGACGGCCAACAATAAGCAGATTGATGATTCGATTCGTGTTCAGGTGCTCACATTTATTGGTCGTGTGGCACGCATCAAGAAGAAGGTGATTGTCAAACAGAAGCTGCTTGAGCCCATACTGGCCGTTATCTTTGAAATGATGTGCGTCGAAACTGATTTGGAAGATGGTAAGTGATGGTTTCTCCATTCTTCTTTAATTTTCTTCTACCTATGATAATTGAATATGTTGCCTTCAGATGAATATTTTTCGGAGAGCAATCATCCCGTGACATCGGCAACTCAAACACTTGATTTGCTGGCCATCAATATGTCGCCGGAAAAGCTCATACCCCCAATGCTGCAGTTGCTCGAGCCGGCCTTGCAGAATCCTGACCCATTGCGTCGTCGTGCCGCATTCCTGTGCATCGCTGTCATTGCCGAGGGCTGTGCAGAGGCTATTTGTAGCAAGTATTTGGAAGTAATGCTGAGCATCATCAAGAGCGGCATTGTCGACAGTGAGACACCGGTGCGCGCTGTCGCTTTCTATGCCCTGGGCCAGTTCTCCGAGCATCTGCAGCCAGAAATAACGAAGTTTGCATCCCAGATTCTGCCAGTACTATTTGATTTTCTACATCAGTTGGTTGTTGAGTTAAAGGTAACATTTTCCATCGCCATTGCAACGAGAAGAGGAACTTTCCCTTTCTCTCTATCTCTGTATCTGAATTTCTCTACATATTTATTATCTTATTTTATTTGTGCTGCGTCCAAAAAGGCTGAGCAAAACAGCAAAGGGAACGGCAACGGTCCGAAATCCTTACCGGGCAAAGATACCATTCAATATATAAATCAGCTGCAAATCAAACGCAAATCAGTTCTCACCAAATACAGGGTCCTCATATTTTCTCAATTCAAAATTTCGTAGTTCTAATCAAAACTATTTTACACATTTCACCTTACTGTAAATGTTTTGCCTGTGGGTTCGTTTTTTTTTACTTTTGTATGCCGTATTTTCCGCAACCTAGTTAAGATTCCTTCTATCCCAGATGCTTGGTATATATTCTTTGAATTCTCTGCCTAACGCTAAACTATATTTTAATGTGTTGTAAACCGAGTTTGGTTAGAATCCAATTGAGGAATCCTTGTTTTGAGGGACCAGTTACATACTCAGGGAATTGGGTATCCCTCTGCTTAAAAATATATAACTTGAGGTACTATTAATAGTAATATGAGATGAATCAATGGAAATCTATTAAGCATCAGGTATAAGGGAAAAGGACACAAGTAGTTACGGAGAGCACTTTTTTTGCAGCATGCGCACTTAACAATGGCACTCACATTTTTCTATCCATACTAAACCAATGTTAACTTGTTTATTAACTTGTACAGCTGGGCCACCCGGAACCGAAGCACACTCAACGTATGTTCTATGCTTTGGAGACGTACTGCCAGAATCTGGAGGAGGACATTGTTCCTCATTTGCCGATACTGATGGAATGGTAAGGAATATTATTTGATTTTATTCCCTCACTCAACACACATCTTATTATTTTTTTGCAGTCTATTCGAGACGCTGGATCCCACGTATTCGGCGCATTTGCGTGTGATGTCTCTGTCGGCCATCTCAGCGGTTGCTGTCGCCGCCAAGGAGCATTTGATGCCATATTTTCCCAAAATTGTTACCATACTACAGGTGTATTTGGTCAAGGAGTGCGCCGAGGATTTGATGGAGTTGCGCAACGAGGCAATCGATACACTAGCATCCATTTCACGTGTCGTGGGCAAAGAAAACTTTCTGCCCATCGCCAATGATACGATGGCCTATTGCCTGATGATGCTGGAGGAGGGGCCAAATGATCCAGATCTTAGGCGTGCCATTTACAATCTAACCGGTGCCCTGTCCATTGTGGTCAACGAGAGCATGTCGAGCGTGTTCCCCAAGATCATGGATCGCGTTATAGAAACGGTAATTTCTTCGGAGGACACAGTCCCACTTTTAAATGACGCTGTTCCGAAACACATTTTCTTCGATGAGAACGGAGACAGAAAGGATGTTGAGAATGACATTGACTTGGACAACACAGATGACGAAGATGACAATGACGACGATGAGTATCAGGTGGAAAATGATTATTTGTACGAAAAGGAGGAGGCCATTGTTGCCCTCAAAGATTTTGCCGCTAACACGGGCACCGCCTTTGTTCCCTATCTGCAAATGGCCTTTGAGAACGTGTACAAGGTGATCGATCATCCGCATGAGATCATACGCAAGGTTGCCATCGAGGCAATCTCTGCGTTCGTAATTGCTCTGCACAAAATGGGCGACGTCGATGGTGTGACACGCGCTTGCTCGGTTGTCATGCCCAAATTTGCACAGATCATGCGTGAAGATGAGGATCAAAGTGTCGTCATTCATTTGCTGGACGTACAAGGCGAACTATTCAATGCAGTGGGACGTCCAGCGGTGCCCACGCAGGTGATTGCCGATCAGATCTTTGCCTGCATCAGAGATGTGCTGAACACCAAAATGGCTTGCCAGTTCACTGAGCAAGGCGGTGGCGGTGACGAGGAAGACCCCGAGGACAGTGAGTCGGATGAAATGCTACTCGAGGGTGCCGGTAATCTGTTCCCGGCATTTGGCAAAGCGCTCACTCCGGAAATATTCTCCATGTACTTTGGACGTCTCTGTCAGTACTACTTGACCAAGCTGGTATGTCTGGTTATAACTTGACCAATCTAGAAAGCCAAACCAAATTTGTATTCCATTATAGAACAAGGCAAAGCGAAATGAAGCGTCCTCGCAGCGCAGTTTTGTGTATGGCGCACTAGCCGAATCCTTCGCCTCTCTGGGCAACTGTGTGGTCACATACTTTGATACGCTGTGCCCCGTCTTTATTGCCGGCATAACCGATCCCGATCCAATGGCTCGCCAGAACTGTTACTTTGGGCTGGGCGAGCTTGTTTTGTTTGCCGAGGAGAAGTCATTTGAGTAAGTCGCTAGCTGCAGATCGCAATGCATTAACATTAATTAATAACGAGTTCGCTTTCGCCCAGATCTTTCCAGGTTATTTTGCAAGCTCTTTCGAGTGCCATTGCCTCGGAGACACAAGCATCGGCCTTGGACAACATTTGCGGAGCAGTTGCCCGACTGATTGTTACCAATTACAATATGGTGCCGCTGGCGCAAGTTTTGCCAGTTTTTCTCTCGCATTTGCCACTTCGCGAAGATACGCCTGAGAACGATATGGTGAACAGAGCCTTCCGCGTTCTGTACATGCATGCCCGTGAATCCATTGTAGACCATCTCGAACAGATCCTCGCAATCACCATCGATGTATTATACAAGAAGCAAATGCCCGACGAAGAGAGCAAAGTCAACGCAATTGCCTTAGTCAAGGATATACGCGAGCAATATGCAGACAAGTTCAACAATGTGGCGAACTCAAATCCGGAAGTCTACGCCTTCCTCCAGACTCTGTAAGCCTCGCACGGCAACCAGTTAAGCATCATCTATTGGCCGTGACAATATAGTTATCCACACAATTATAAGTCGCACACACAATTTGATCGAGAAGATAACAAGCGCAGCTTGATGAATTCCAATGCATTCAAGAGAAAACAAAACCTAAAACCGAAATTACATATTTGAAATGGGTTTCCCAGTGAAGTCGAAATTTTCTAAAATTGTTATTGCCCCAAAAAAAGGAATGTATGAATAGCGAATAGTCTGAAATAAATATACGAAATATAAACGAATAGACATAAAATACGAGTCACGATATTTCAAATGTTTATTCCTATGCTCTATTTCTTTTTTTGTATACAAATTATATATTATAAGAAATTTTAAGGTAGTGGTAATCATCACAATTCTGTTTCCGAATTTAAAAGATAGTTAAAAAAGTATTTGAGTATTTCTACCAGTGCGCATTGCGCATAGCAACCACTTCCTGGACAATATCCGCATGATTGGCATGCAGTTTGAGGTTTGCATCGACATCGGTCCACCGGACGTTTGTGGCATCATCACCAGCTTCCAGTCGTAGCTGGCCAACTTT
Source organism: Drosophila planitibia (assembly GCA_035043785.1). NCBI lineage: Eukaryota > Metazoa > Arthropoda > Insecta > Diptera > Drosophilidae > Drosophila > Drosophila planitibia. Next base: position 1,903,591 of record JAWNMS010000023.1, read on the forward strand.
TGTGCCCTCCTCGTCATGGAAATTCAGTGCAGTTGTCTCCATCCAAGCATTGTCGGTATTACGAAAATCATCCACGTAACCACTGTACACATGGACGCCACCCTCTTTGAAGAACTGCTCCACCATGTTGCCCTTATCGGCGAAATTGAGCGCTTCCTCGGTGAACTCGCGCTTCAGCGTGACGCTCACATTCTCACCGGGATCGACCATGCCGCCTGGAATGGCCCACAATTTGTTATCAGAACGCTGTATGGCCACCATTTGGAGAATTTTTCTACGGAAATACAAAGCGCAGTATGAGATCTGTATTAAATACAGCATATTCAACTGCACTTACTTGCCGCTGGTTTTATGGAACACAAACTCAGCCTTATCATTGCGTTTCCAGCGTGTGACTATTGGATCCGCTGCATGATTGGGACCCCAGCGTCCCAGCAAGCCACGGCCACACAATCCAGTACGTCCAATTGGATTCTGTGGCAGACCATCCTTTATTTGATATTCGCCATGGAAAGAAACACGATTCACATTGTCGTCATTGTGATTCCAGTGGGGTTGGTTATTTTCGCTTGGCAACGGTTCATCCGCCCAGCTCTGTCCACCAATGTGTCCAGCTGTGTAACTCGGCGGGCTGTATCCCTCATAGTTGACTGTCCAAAAGACAAACTTATCCGGCACCGGGTAGCGCGTTACATTGCTACGTGGATAAACACTGTTGCGGCAAATAATGTGTCGAAATACTCCGGGTTTTACAAGTCCAGCAAGCATATTCTGAATGGCCTGGACGTGTGCAATTTGGAAAACAATCAACAGCAACACACTTGCAACTAAAGTACTGTTCATTGGTCAAAACGGTGAGTTCAATACGCAAATTCCAAAGGAACACAATAGTCGAAATCAGCTGATAACCAGGGCTGACACAGTTCTCCACAAAAATACAATTTAATTTTAAAAATTATTACACAAAACATATGTACTTCATTTGTATGTTCATTCATTAATATTTTTTTTTACAAACAAAACTTATCCTCTTATTGCCTGTTTGGATTTTTAGATGAGTCCATAATCCTTGAATGCAGTTCGATGGATTTGCTCATTGCTCGGCCTCGCAGTTATTTTCAACATTAAACTTTTTATATGTATTAGACCTGCATCAAAAGTTACAAATATGACAAGCAGAAAAAAATTGGAGAAATTCACGATTTAACATTTTTTTCTGAAGAAATTCAAATAAGAATATAATGCACATATAAAATACATATTAGTATTCATTTTATTTCAGTTTCGATAATATAAACTAAATGTTTCCCTCATTTATCTTGTAGATCTGTTTTATTTAAAAAGTTACAACAATTTCAAGTCGAACATAATCTGAATGTAAATTTAGTTATCCCTTTACCTTAAGTGTTTTTTAATCCTTGCGCAATTGCAGGGTCTTCTGCTCAATACCATCCTTTGTGATGATATTTATGAGCACTGAATCACCAGTGTAAATATCACGCTCAGCAGCCGAAATGAAAGTGTCGGAGGCGACAGAAACGGCTCGATCCTTGGTCAGTGGCGGTAACTGATCGGCCGGCAAGTTTTGATTCTTGTAACCAATCTGATTGTCCAGTACCGGTTGCAGCAAGGCTCCGGCAGTACCGCCAGCCCGATACGTGGCCCGTTCGCAATGACCAATTGGATCGTACGAATAGACGACACCCTTTCCATCCTTGTCCAAACCGGCCAAAATATTCGACACATAGTAGGGGAAAAAGCGACGATTGTACATGACAATGGAGAGCATCTGGGCGACAGCATCCGTTGTCATTGTCTTCATGTGTGTGTGCTCGTACATCTGCATGCGCACCTTCATCAGGCCAGTCAGCGACAGGGTGTCGCACCAGCAGCCCGTGGAGCCCAACACCGTGTGCGGTGACAGTTTGAAGAGTTTGCTCTGGTCGCGCGAATGGATGCTGTAGCCACTGCTCAGGCGTGTATCGGCGGCAATGACCACAAAGTCCTCACCAGCAATGGCAACAATCGAGCTGCAAGGTAAAATTAAGTGTTGTTCATCAATTTCTTGCAATATTCGACGTATTGTGTGCTTACCCGCCGTTGGACTCGTATGGCGAAAAGTCTACATGCTGCACTCCGGGTACTTTGTAGTCCGGAAATTGTTCAACGCCGAGAGCATTCATTCTTTTAGTTTATTTAATTTTTACAAGACAAAAAAAAGGCGACCTGAAATGATTTGCAAGTTTTCGTCTAGCGGCGTTTCACACACAATTAGAGATGTCACGAAGAAACAATTGCAGCTATCGATATTTCCACAGCAACTCGGTACGTTCCGATATATTATGAATGAAGGCAATAACATCGATAGTTTGCGATCAATTTAAATAAATAAAGAGCAATGGAACCGTTTATTTAAACAAAATTAACAATCTTTGGGGCGAAATTGATGTTGATGTACATTTAGTTTTAGGCCGCTGGATCCACTCCGACTATGCGCTCTCTACGCAGTTGGCCGCGGTTCTTTTGCACAACCTCCTTGACATCATAAAACCATTTTCCTACAAAAAGATACATTTTTGTTGAACAATCTTTGTGCATGTTTTAGCTGTAGTAAAAGTGGCGTTACCAATGTTTGTGTCCTGCAGGCAATCCTTAAATGTCTGACATCCTTCCATGCTGCTCAAGACGCCAAACACTGCAAGATCCGACAAACCTGGCTGCTTACCGCCCATGAATTTCGTGTTGCGTTTCTTGAGATCCTTCGTCCACCTGTTCAGTGCATCATACATGTGAGATCGGACATCGTCGGTGAGATTATGTCGTCGCTTCAGCATCTTGGCTATCAGCCACATGGCGGTCGCACCACAGTACACCATCAGGTTGCGCTCCCACTTGGGAAAGTAGACATCCCACTCGCCCTCCTTGGAGAACCATTTAAATGTCTCCAGCGACTCGGCGAGTGTCTGATAACAGTTCGGTGATATCAGATGCACCAGGTGGCTGTCAGCCCAGGTTCTCCACTTGCGTTCATTTCTGTAAAGAGGTGGAGTAGACTAAGTACATATTGTATATTGAAAGAAGAATATCGTTAATTTACTCCTCGATTTCCTTAGTCATGTTTTTGGGCGTCTGATCCTGGTACATGAGGAAGTACTTGTTCATTATGTCCAGTCGCTTCTTGCCGTCATCGTCAAAGTAGGATATCTGCGGATAGAACTGCGCCAATTCGCCAACATCGGCGCGCTTGTCATTCAGGACAGTGGCGACGAGCGAGATGATGGCACTAGAATCTGTCATCTGTACATATTGCCCATCCTGCTGTCGCATCAGCACCATGGGAACCTTCTTAACCGATGACCAACGGATATCCTGGCGCAGAACTGCGTCCACCTCGACCACGGAATACGATACACCCATGTAGTCGAGATAGGCACGAACCTTACAGCAGAACGGACACGTCTGGAACTGGAAAAGCACAATCTCCAAGCCGGACGTGTCCTTGGGATTAATGTAACGCTTCGTTATGCGCAAGCCGGCTGGCAAAGACCCGACGACATGTGGCGGTGTGCGCTCGTGCTCCTTGTGTGAATTCTGATCATTGAGTCGGGTGTAGATGGTGTAGGTAGAACCAGCGACGGCGCCAATGCACGCACCAAGCAGCGTCAACTTAAATGTGCCATTCGGTTTCTTTACTCTGCCGCCACTGCTGCTGCTTTCGAGCACCGCATTTGCGAATTGTCGGCGTGCCAACGAGAGATCCGGGGTTCTTTTGGCAAAGAGTCGCACGCTTTGATTGTTGACGGCATTGAGTGCAGTTGCCAAACGAAAGCACGACATATTTTCAATATTACTAATAAAAACGAATTATGCAAAGCCCGATTGCAGACAGGAAAATCCCTGCTTCTTCTTCTGTTTTTTTGCGAACAAAGTCAGCTGTTTTGTGCCCAGTTCACCCTGTGCGCTGCATACACAAAACTAATTGTACACAAACAAACATAGCTGTAAACATTTTCACAGCATACAGTTTTTCTGTGTAAAATAATAATAAAAATAAAAATGTCTGCTGATAAAATAGGCGTTGCAGCTTCATTGGATAAATACGGAGAGGAAGACTTGTTCAGTTTGCTAGTGCGTTATGGTCTCTTTATTGGGGCCATATTTCAGTTTGTTTGCATCTCGGCTGCCGTTTTGATGAGCGGCAACGAAACCGTCGACCCCATTGACGAAAGTTGTCTCATCGATGAGGCTGCACCGGGCACGGGAAATGCTGCACGCCGCCTGCACAAGATACGCAAGCTGGAGAAGAAGAAGCGACGTTAGATGGCACACCTTCATAACAAGATATCCATAATGTATTCAAGTATTTTCTAATTATTCTCTAAGTGTCTGTGTGTCTACTACTAGTCTTTATAATAAAACTATCTTATTTGGCTGCAAATATATCGGTTCCTTGTTGGGCAGCTGCAGCGGCGACTCCAACAGCAGGTCAATGTAAAGCTCCAGCTTAGAGTCTACTTTCACATTGCTGGCCATGCTTGAAGCAACTATAATGTTGAATATGGCTTTGGGCTCTGCCTCAGTTTGGACGCGGGCCATGTGGGTGCCAAAGGATGCGGACATTGCCAGCACACGGACTTGCTGGCCAGAACTGATGCCGAGACGCTGGTTATGCGCCAGACTCCGTCGATCCATGCGTTCCTTGAGTATCAGTTTCTTATACTCATGAACATAGCCGCCTTTTATGCAACGCTTCTTCCTCTTTTGGGTTAAGGCGACTTTTGTGGAACACCTTGGCGTCTTCTGTGTGTCAATCATTGTCTCCAGATTGGCCTCAATTGAGCAATCTAGTAGCGTGGACTGGTTGCTGCAGTTTGACATTGATGTCTGCAGCACTCCTCGTTGCTCCTGCTTCAGTGCTGCCATTGTTTTTCTAAAGCTGTTCCATGCACCTGGTGTGGACTTGGAACACTCAGCTGGCTCCAAAGCACAACCAGGCATTGGTGGAGTTTGAGACGGCGACTTGGCAGTCACTGACAGCGATAATGGCTGGAACTTGTTTTGTGGTATCAGTTGGAGCGGTTTTTGGTTGCTGCTGCAACGCTTAAGATTTTTCAGCCACATTTTGTTCTGCTGCTCCGCCAACTGTTCCTCATCGCTGCTCGAGCCGGAAATCTTCAGTTCGATATTGGTGGCTTCTCTTCGTCGCTTTCGCATATATTTCCTTTGCACAAAGGAGATGCTTGCACATGCATCAACGCTGCTGCTGCTGCTGTCCTCAAAAACCACATCTTCTGCAGTTTTATGAAATCTTTTGTGCATAATATCAAACACAATTATTAGTTGATTTCTCAGCGCCGTAATTCAAAGTCAGCTGTTCTGAACCAGGGCTACGGCAATAGTAAACCATGTTGACTTTCCGTTAGAATATCCTAGTATTTTGAGGAGATTGAAAACGGCATTTTCAAAAATATGTATTGGTTTTCTTAATGAAAATACGATATTTTTGTCTATTTTGATGAATGAATACAAAAAGGGATATTAATGTAGAAATGTTGAAATATTAAATCCTGTCGAATGTTAGTACATCAACTTAACATCAAATTTGCAAGTGTTTCTGCAGCCCTGCAGCTGGCACATGACTCAGGGAGCCTCAGACGTCTGCTGCGGAGGTGGCATGCACGTCTTAACAATTTGCCACACCGCAACAGCCGCGCCGCACCCACAATCCATAACCCTGTTTCCCAATCAGAATGACACATATTGGATGGAATTTTTGTTTGGCTGTTATCTTTAATTTTGGGAATAATATAAATTATAATAATCATATATTTATTATGCTGCTCGTAATGTTGTTGTTTTACTTCCCTTTTTGTTTACTATGTACGTATGGATGTGTTGTTTGTTTGGGAGTGTGTGTGTGTGTGTGAGTGTGTGGTGTGTGTGTTGAATGCTCTTCTCATTAATTATAACTATAGTTATTATGCAGTATTCTGAATGAAGTTTCTTTTTGATTTCGTTTTTTTCTTGTGTGTGAAATTACAATTGTTTTTTGTTTGTTTTTCTTTTCATACATAATTAATAATAATAATTTACCGTAATTGTTAATTTCGGAGCACATTTGAAATGTTTAATGTCTAAATTGTAAGTCAAAACTCATATTATCTTCATTGTCCTGGGGATAACCGTTTCAAAAACGCTCAATTTCAATACAACAACTATTTAAATACGCAATCGAAATACACAAACTCAAAAGAAAAAAAAGAAAAACCATTTACGAAAAATTGTATGTAGTAAGGTAGATGTAAATACATACATAGCTCTATCTCTATAAGCAAACGATCTCCAGACTGTGCAACCACAAAACAACAACAACAACAACAGCAGCAACAACAACAACAAACTCGGAACAAACTATGAACAATTTAAAAGCGAACTGTATACGGAAGCTGATTGAATCGAATATATCGAATATACAGATGCATACCTCCGGAAAGGAAGAAAATAAAGTTGTGTTTTCTTTTTGTGTGTGTGTGTGTATGTGTGTGGGAGTTTTTTTTAGTTAAATTCTGCATTATCTGTTTTTGCTCCTTATGCTATTACATACAATATATATATATGTATATATATAATATAATAATGTGTGTGTATTTCTTGTTGTTGTTACTACTTGTATGTATTTTTGCTTTATCGTTATTTATCGTTATCATTTTTGTTTTTGTTTTTCGCTTTTTTGTTTTTGTTGTTTGCTTTGTCTAAATTATTGTTTAGAGTTACTCACAAGTGCTGTCGTCATCGTCATCATCATCGTCATCGTCGTCGTCGTTCTAGTTTTCGTCTTGTGTCCCTACTAAATATTATGTGTAACGTGTATTGCAATTGCAATTGCGATTGCGATTGCTCAACACACACTGTATGCATATCCTTTGTCCGTCTTCGTCCTCGTCGTCGTCGTCCTGCTATCGTCATCATCATCATCATCCTGCCATAGAGCAGCAAAGGCATGCTACGTGTTCTCGTTCTTGCTTTCGTTCTCCTTCTCGATGTCGCCCGTTGTCCCCTGGCTGCCCACTAAGCCTCGGGCAGCGGTTTCAGCTCCCTTATCTGCTTGATCAGATAGGCCTTCTCGTCGTTGAACTGCTCATCCTCGGATCGATCCGTATGGAAGCTGGTTAGGAAGTCGACCAGTTTCGTTTGATTGCGCAGCAGGATGTCCAGTATGGGTTTCGGCTTATTCGGATTCGCGACAAAAACTTTGAAGACATGAAACGCCTCGAATTGAATGTTACGTGATCGCTCCTTGAGCATGTTCATCATCAGTTTCAGGTTCTCCGGCTCTGATATATAGCGTGTCATCACGGTGAAATTATGCCTGTCCAGCAGCAGTTCACCGAGCAGCTTTAAACTCTGGCGCCGTGTCACATAGTTCTCGGAGTTGAGGAGACGCTGGTAATGCTGCGAGAAGAACTTGTCGTAGTTGACGTCCAAGAATTCGGCACACAGTAGCTTGTGGCGTGTCAGCAGCTCCTTGAACGTTGAGAAGGCATCGGAGGCGATGTCAAACGTTGACACTTCCACATAACGGAAGAACTTGAAGAACTCATCCGAATGCAATTGAATTTTCGCCAACGCCTCATACCGAGCACACTCTCGCAACATTGTGCCCGAATTGAGGGCAATCTCCGGATGCGCATCCTCATAGCCGGCCATCAGTGTAAACAATATTTCCGGCTTCGTGCATATGTATTCCACTGTTGGGGATCGTGTGCCAATCTGTCGGCGCAGCACATTATTAAATATGAGCGCCACATGCTTCTTACCCTCGAAATCGATGCGATGCAGATTCTGTATGAGTAGCAACAGCAAATTACTGTTATACAGCTCCTGCGACAGCTGGGCAACAACATAATCCGCTGGCGGTTCCGCATCACTGCTCCCATACAGCATATTCTTGATGGACACCAGATTTTTGCTAACATCTTCCTGTGCCTTCTCCACCTTGCGATCCCCGGCCTCCAGTGCGTTTATCGCCTCCTTCAGCGACTTGACCAATTCGGCTGGCGTCTTCTGTGATTTACCAAAAAGTGGCATTTTAATGGTTGCTGCTTGCTTGCTTTGCTGACTTTCTTGATGTGGTTGTTGTTGTTGCTGGTGTTGCTGCTGCTGTTGTTGTTTTCACAATTTGTGTTTGCTGTCGTTGCGTTCTCGTTTACTGTTGATTCGTTTGCTCAATTACTGGTTTGCAGACACACAAACAATGCTTGGCTTTATATATCACAGTATAAATAATATTCTATTATTATATATTATTTCGTCTTTTTTCCTCTTTCTCTTCTTCTTTTCTTTATGAAAAAAAGAACGAATGCAAAACAGAAATGTTATTTAACATAACAGCGGCAATAACATTACCATTTGCTCAAATGTTACTCACGGCGAGCATTTATTAAGCCCTGGTAAAAGGGTGCATATCTTATTATCTTGTTAAGCGAAGACTCCACATATGCAATTTAATTTGCAGTTCTTATAAAGTTGAAATTTATATTTAAGAGGTCCCAATTTGAATTCAACAGCAGTATGGTTCTGCTACTGTATTTAAATGGATGGCAGCACAATTATCGTAGGGTTGCAAGAAATCAGTGCTGTACAATACAAATATCCAAAACAACAGTAAATATCGATATAAGCAAGGGATGTTAACGATAGTGAATATTTTGAATTTGAAATAGGGGTTTTTGAGACGTAGAGCAATTTAGAATAAAAAACGCTAATAATAAAGTACAGATTTGAAATTATTCTGATGCCCCAGAAGCAAATAACTGTTACTCATCATATTTTTCATTATTTATTTCTCGCTGTCAAAATACACAACTTGACGAGTTTAGTTTTAAATATCATTTTTATTTCTCCTTGAAGTATGTTTGATCCGTTTTCTTTTAAATAATATATTTATATATATATGCTCTAAGCGTATTCAAACGCACAGATGTTATAGAAGTTACAGAAATATAGTATTTATATATATAGAAATATATTTTGAATGCACATTGTCTTTTGTCTGTTATTTTTGTGGGTAGATATTTGGATAAATTTGAAATATATATATATTTTCATATATATATATATATATATATATGTGTGTATTTGTTATGCACATCCATACTTATATGTTTACATATGGCCCGCCCTAATGTCGACCCGCGTATATATGTATATGAAATGAATATTTATTTGGTTGTTTTTATTTCGAGTGAGTGTGAGTGAGTTGGTGTTGTGTGTATGTGTTTTACGTATAAAAGTAGTTTTTTAAAATCCATAAAATATCAGATAATAATTACAATTTGTTTGTGTATTTGTATATATGTATATGTCTAAAAAGCGTTTGCCACCAATTAATTTTCTGTTTCTTGTATTTTCAACATAAACTAAAGATTAAGTTGATTTAGTCTTTGCAACTAACATGCTATATATATATATATATATATATATATATAACTATATATAGTATATATCTGTCGAGTAGTCAGTTAATAATATCTTTGGGCTTTGCTACTGTTTATAATTTATGCCAAGTAGTACACACAGATCTTCGTTTCATTTTCTTTTTTCTTTTTTGTTTTTTTCATATTTTTTTAAATATTTATGTAGGTATTACGAGTACTAAAAACACGAAGAAAAGTCTAAACGTTGTAGATTGAGTTTTCAATTTGCATTTAACTCTTATCGTATTACATATATATATATATATATATATATAATGTTGTACGCACATATATAAATTATATGTCTTGTATAAGTATTGGGTATACTAAAACACTTTACCGACTAGTATATATGTATGTAAAATATATATATATATATATGTATGTATATATATATATATACATACATAAATATATATATATATATGTATATGTATATGCATGTGCAGTATAATTACTAATTTATTGAGATATTCTAATGAATATAATATATATATGTATATATATTCATGTGTATATATATATATATATATTCATCATTGCATGAAAGTCCTTTTACAACTTTCACATGCACTTGCTAGATTTGTCTTTCAAATGTACGTATTCCTTATACAACGAAGCTCTAATTTTTAAATGGAGAAAAATAGGGGTTCTGGTTTTATGTTTTCACAATTCAAAGAGCGAGATTAGAATCGAGAAATGCCTATAGAAATATTTTTGCTTTGCAACTCAGTTTGAAGCCTTTTCTTTTTGTTTTTTTTTTTGTTTGTGTTCGTCCCTCGATATATCAATAGCGGATGCATCAAATTTATATATGACTAGATGTATGTATAATCGCTACGGCTACTAAATACTACGATAGATATTTATATGTATGTGTGTGTGTATATAAGCATATACATATATATATAGTTAATAATAATTAATTATAGTTGTAGTTGGTTGTTGTTGTTCTTCTTATTCTTTTGTTGTTGTTGTTGTTGTTGTCTGTTCTTCGCTTCTTCGCTGGGCTTGAAGTCACGTTCATTATATTGATTCTCCTGCTGGTTTTTTGTCCTCAGTCTCAGCTGAGGAGCTGCATCTCTGCTCTGGTCGCCTGGTTGTGGGGCATGTGGCGGCGTCCAGTTTTGGGGGGATGGTGGGAGCGATGTGGATTTTGATAATATCACTGTGGTTGCGGCTGCTGCTTGCGCTTGATAAAATTGCCCTCGGCATCCAGCCAAATGGCTGTGCCGCTGTTGTCCGGTTCACCGCTCCGCTGTGCGTCCATCCCCGTTCTTATCATTTACCTGTGCAACGCATTCGAGATCTGTTTGAGCGACTGTCCGACCTCGCCCACCAGCCGCTCATTGTCCTGGACATTCTTGCTGCCAGCGCTGCGCAAATGCTGCGATTGCGTCTCCACCCGTGTCACCAGCTCCCGGAAATGGAATTTCGAGTGCGGCGGCATCGATTCATTCTCCGCAAACACCACACACGAGTTCTGCAGTATGTTCAACTTGTCGCTGAGCTGCAGCCACTGTGAAGCGGATATGGCATTCACCGGATGCTTGAGCGATCCCTCGAGCAGCGTCACCAGCTCCAGTATGCTCTCGCGTGAGATTTGCGTCGAATTGATATTGTCGGCTCCAACGCCGCCCACATTAATGCCCGCTATTTTGGAAATGGGTGTGGCATATATGGTCAATTTGGTGGGCTTGTGCGGCACAGCTGGTTTATTCTGGGTGTTGGAGCCGGAGCTGCTCAGCTGCTTGCTGCCGTTGGAATTGGCCGCATTGCCATATTGTAACTGCTCGCTGCTGTACAGCGATTGCGTCAGGAGTTCTGCCGTTGCCGTAGAAGCTGTAGTTGTGGTTGTGTTGGTGGTGTTGCCTCCTCCTCCACCTAATCCTCCCTCGGCCGGCTGCTGCTCCTCGTTGCTGCTGCTGTTGTTGCTGAGCTCGGCATCTGTGAAGAGTTGCGTTGAAAGAGATGTTTTTATTGTTGTGGTTGTGGATGAGGATGTGGTTGTTGTTGCTAGTTGCTTGGACTGTGCTGTTGTGCTTGCTGCTGCTGCTGCAGTGCTGCTAATTGGGGGCGGTGGTGGCGGTGCCGCTGGCGGCGGGTTATTGCCAAACAGTTTAGTGCTGACCGTGGTCAACGTTGGCTTTAGGCCATATTTGGGCGACAATTGTGCTGGTTGTGGTGCTGCTGTTGGCTGTTGGGCTTGAAGTGGGATTGTGGTGCTGGCATAATCACCGCCGGGCGGCTGCTGCTCCCACAGTTTCTTTAAACTATTAATACTACCTGTGCTGCGCCGCTTGCCGGCATCTGTGTGGCCAGTTTCGCCGCCGGATTCCGTTTCCGCATTGTTGGAGGAGGAATTGTTGCTCACATCGATTTTAATTTCAGTCTTTTGATTTGCGTTTGCTCCGGGGCTAAACTTTTTGCTATCCTCCTTGCGCGTGGTGTTGCAATTGGGCGAGGATTGTTGCTGTTGTTGTTGCTGCTGCTGCGGCGATGTTGGCTGCTGCTGCTGCTGTTGCGTTTGATCCTTGTCCACTTTGCGCAGATGCGCCTTAAAGTCAATTATATTCGTGGACTGCTCGGCCTTTGGAATGGGCGCATTCAGTTTCTTTGGCTCCACTTTCTTCAGTTGCGCCTTGAAGTTGTTGTTGTTGGAATTGCTAATGCTATTGCTATTGCTATTGCTGTTGCTGTTGCTATTGCCATTGGTTAGCTTGGTCTGCTTGGGCAGATTCATGCTCTCCGCCAGCTCGGTGAAGAGTTGAGCCACCGGATCGACAACGGGTGGCGGCGCTGTTGGCGGAGCAGCAGCACCATTGATGGACTCGGACGGCTTGCTGGCTGACTTGATCTCTGTGATGAGTTTCTCTTTGAGATTGAGACTCTTCTCGTTCACTGGCGTTGGCCCTGGTGCCGGTCCCGGTGCCGCATCGGGTGGCGTGCCCAGCGAGCTGCACGAGTCTGTGGAGGGTTCACGCTTGCGCAACGAGACACCGAAACGGGAGCTGGCTTCCTCGACGCTGGGCGCCGTATTGCTGACATCGTTGCTGCTGCTGTGCTGCGCATGCAGATGCTGCTGTATGGCCTGGACAGCGCTCTCGGGCGCTGGCGGCGGCGGTGGTGGCGGCAACGCCTCAAATTCCTCTAGTGGTGGCGGCGGAAACTCCAGATTGGCCAGTGCCGGCTGTGTGATGACGCCACGCTTTGGTGAATTGCTGTTGCCCGTGGCACGAAACGAGGAGAAGGTCATCATGGCGCCCTCTGTGGTGGTTGGATGACGCCGCAACTTTCCCAGACTGGCGGCAGCATTGTTCTGCATGGTCACGCCGCCGGACGAGTTGCTCCGTATCATTTGCTGGGGTGTTCCAGTCGTCGACGCTGCTGCTGCTGCCGACGGCGTCAGCGTTTTGCCGGTTGACGTGGGCACATTGGGCGGGGAGCACGTACTGGGGGCGTGGCATGTCCATTGGCAGCTGCCTCGCCACTGCTGCTGCTGCTGTCCTCCAAGCTGTCGAGAAAGGCGCCAATGCGCGCCACCTTGGGCAAAGTACCATAGCGATTGACGACCCGCTTCACATTCATCACCTCCAAAGCGCCCACAGTGATGGGATGAGCAGGCAGCACTGGTATCCCATTGCCATTGCCATTGGTAACATTAACATTGCCATTGCCTTGGTTGGGCTGCTCCCTATTTGGATGGTGCTGCGAACGTTTGCTCTGGCGCGTCTCCAAGCCGCGATTGCCCATCACCGGACGCTTGAAGGAGCTGTGATGCTGGGAAGAACGCGGCCCAATGCCCGACGAGATGCCGCCATGCAGCGAGTGCTGCATCTTGTTGGGCGGCGTGGCTGTCAAACTCTGCTCCAGACTATCTCCAGTGGCATCTGTGTCGGGATCAGCAGTCGGATCCGTTTCCGAATCATAGCGCTGCGTCAAATTGTTAATATCCCGTGTGAGACCTGCAAAAATGGAGATGCATCAAATGACTGGGCTGCAATTGGGATTAACATGCGCGTGCTGGGATTCGGGCGTAGCAGATTAGCGGGAGCTGAGAGTCTTAGTCGTGGCGACAAACCCATTTGGCTTAATATTTGTCAAAACCAAACAAAAGTTAAAGCACTACAAAACCAAAATGATGATATAAACAGAAAACATAAAATAACAATAATAGAATAGAACTATAAACTAGGAAATAAATTTGAACATAGAATATGGAAAACACCAAAAGCTAAATGAAATTATATAAAAATGATAAGTTCTATAGTATTTATTGTGGAATCTTTTGTTTTGGTTTATCTTTAAATTATTTACAAGATTCCACTTATAAATGCCGATAGCTTTGTAAAATTATAAAAATAATACCAAAAACACACAATTTAACATAAAATAATAGTGGTATTCATTCCAAAAACCATTTAAAAACTTAAATTTACATAGTTTTTATATAGGTTTTGAATGCAGAATACAAACACATTAAAAGCATAATAATAATAAATAAAAGATATTGAAATGTTGAATTTTTCCTTGTGCATCACAAACCAATAAAACGAAAACATAAATTGTAAATTGGAATTCTTACTCCATTGACAAATACCTCGAAATAGGATGTCGTAAAGGAAACTACTGCAGGAGGATGATTTCTTAATTGAATACGGTTGTTGTTGTTGTTGTTGTTGTACTGGTTGCAATAACTGTTGTTTCTGTTGTTGGATGAGTTGTTGTTGTTGTTGTGTACGTATTTGTGTCTGGGTTGGAATTTGGGTTTTAAAATTTCTACATAGGGTCTGGCTTAAAATGTTGTTGGAGTTGAAGTGGAAGTTTCTACAAGTAGTACTACCATTCGTGTTGAGCTCATCAATAAAGTTGCGTGCATCCTCCTCGCGATATGTGGAATCCCGGCTGCTGGAGAGCAAACTATGGAATAGAAGGAGAGCGAGCAGCATGAATAGATTATGATTGTAATGTATATCAGAGGCGGGTGGTTTACCTGGTGCGCTTGGGCGGAGCTGGTGCCTGTTTGCCCTGCTTGTTGGTGGTGCGTCGCATCTGCACATTGCCCTTGCCCTGGCTGGAGAAGGTGCTCAGCTTGGTGGATGTGGAGCCGGTCTCTGCGGGTATTTGAGATCAGCAATGATTCGCAGCAATTGAGCGCTGTTGTGCAAAACATTTCACTCACCTGACATGGGCGTGCTGGCCAATTGTTGTTGCTGCTGCTGCGGATCGAGACTGGGCAGACTTTTCTTGACCATTTGTGGCGTCAGGCTGAGCGAGGCGGATGCTGTCGATGATGAGGCACTGGCCGTGGCTGCTGCGGCTGCCGTCGCTGTTGCTATTCCCCCGCCCGTTGCTGACGTCGAACCGGAGCCGGCGCTGGCTGTGGCATTTAGCTGTTTCTCGACCGCTTCGGTGATGGACGATTCCTGCGGAGCGAAGAAGGAGAGACGTGCAGCACGTGGATCATTATTGCTATCACTACTGACGATTGCGAGACTTGAACATTGGGTGCGCTGGCATTCCATGAGCGATGGCGTGGCAGACGCCAATTGAAATCAAAGCTCAATGCCATTGTCGTCGTCATTGTCGTCATTGTCGCCATCGTAATCATCATCGATATCATCGACATCATCGTCCCACACCTCGAAATCGACACCGACACCGACACCGTCACCGTCACCCACCTGAAACATGTGCTCCAGCGCATGGTGTATGCTCTTGAATGTGGGCCGATCCGCCGCATCCCATTGCCAGCACTGTCGCATCAGATCGTACACCTCCGGCGGACAGCCGGGCGGCCGTTCCATGCGATAGCCCTTCTCGAGCTTATGGTACACATCGGTGAGATCAATGCCCGGATATGGCGACATCCCGTACGTCGCTATCTCCCACAGCAGCACCCCAAAGGCCCACACATCGGACTTGGTGCTGAACTTGTTGTACGCCAGTCCCTCGGGGGCGGTCCACTTGATGGGGAACTTGGCGCCCGCATGCGCCGTATATGTATCGTCGCGCATCAGACGCGCCAGCCCAAAATCAGCGACCTTGACCAGCTTGTTGTCACCCACCAAGCAGTTGCGCGCCGCCAGATCCCGATGGATATAGTTGCGAGACTCCAGATAGCTCATGCCCGACGCTATCTGTGTCGCCATATACAACAGGGCCACTGCGTCCAGTGTCTCTCTGCCGGCGGAGCGCAGAAAGTCAAGCAGATTGCCGTGCGACATGAACTCGGTGATGATATAGAAAGGCGGCTCACGGGTGCAGACACCTGAATGCGGGCGAAAGAGAAACGTAATTAGACCATGAGATTCACTGTTCTCCATTCAAAAACCAATTAGTAAATATCAATTTTCTCATCCACATAGCTAAAGGCAGAATTTCACTTAAAAAGAAAAGCTTATTCAATTTATGCCCGGGTCGAGTTGTAGATGAGAAAACGAAATTTGTGTTCAATGTTCCCACCGATAAGCTGTACAAGATTTGGATGCTTCATCTCTTTCATGATGGCCGCCTCTTCGAGGAAGTCCTTCAGTGCCATGGTGTCCTCTTTCAGTGTCTTGACAGCGACTGTGTTGCCATAGCGCTTCCATACGGCCTCATAGACCTCGCCATACTGTCCGCCGCCCAGTTTGTGCTTCATCATGATGTCCGTGCGGCAGATCTCCCACTCATCCGGTTCGGGACTGAGTGGAAAGACTGTGGGTTTGTTCTGTTTGGGCGCCGGATAGAGTAGTGGCGTAATCAGACCGTGACCCTCATGCGGCACACTATGATGATGCACTAGCTCGGCGAGCGTATTAAATTTGGCTTCGGGCGTCACAAAGACCTTGCCATCGGGATCCTCTGAGATGCGATAGTGATAGACGCGACCCTCGTATCTGAATGGGATTGGAGATTAGTTCTAATCGTAAAATACGCATAGAAATGTATGGGTTACCTCAAGCTGATGCTGCGCTGACCGGGCGAACTCTCGCTCTCGCGCACCAGGAAGCTGCCATTGATGCCGGAGCTGAGTAGATATTCGGCGGCATTGCGAGAGATGGGCCCGTGGTACCAGGAGTGCTTCTCCAGCGAATTCAGCGGTGTCACATAGTTGGAGGGCACCCAGCCCACATTGCCGGAATCGGAATGAGCCTCGCACCACTCACCGGATTTGTTGTAGCTCAGGATGCGCACTTGTTCGCCCTTCTTGAGGCTCAGCTGATTCTCGCCGCCCGCTTGGAAATCGTACAGGGCCACAAATAGCTGCGGGTCATCCTCTTCGGGGCCAGGCGCCAACAGATTCTCTTTGGAGGTCCAACGATGCGCCGACTCAAATACGGATGTCGCCGAACTGTGACCCAACGAGGCGAGCACATTGCCGGGTGAATCTTGGCCCTGCAGCTCGGCCGCATCGGCGAGCAGCGTGGCCGCTGTGCTCCCGGCCGGAATGTGTGGCAATGGACGCGATTGCAGCAGCGCCTCTGCAACGGTAGAGCAAGGGGTAAGTGAACGTTGTTGTTGTTGTTGTTAACACACAATCTGCCTGCCTGGTCACGAAACAATGCGCACTGAGCGATCGCATTGCTCTCATCAAGGTAAACCCGTTTCTCTCACACAGGAATGCGGGCAATTTGTGGAGCCCAACGGGGCAGACCCTCGCTTGAAACTCTCTTTCATTGAAAAAATAAATTATGCATAGAAAAAAATACAAAAAGAAAAATGGAAAAACAAAAAAACGGCATAAAATTACTGCAAACCAAGTTGCCCAGGAACAGAAACGACAAACGAATAGCTTCCCAGTTCGGGATTGATTGTGGGAAGTTCTAACAGATTTCAGTAACAAGCCTAACACTGTGTGTGTGTGTGTGTGTATCTGGTATCTGTGTTTGTATGTGTAACTGTCGGATGCGGCGACACCGCGCTGTGTGAGACACTTATTTACCCTTGCTGAAAGTATTTCAGCTTTGAAATAAACTCTGGAATTGTTCATTCATTTATCCAGCAATAGTACACTGCGAGAAATGTGCTGTTCTTAGCTCAAGTGTTAACGGGATAAAGATTCTATTCAGAATTAGTACTCTGTTATGCTTAAGTAAGCATAAATAATTCTTGACTTTCAAATTGAATCCGTAACTTTGAAATTCTTTGATCAATAGGCTGCCATAGGCATTTATTTAAGTGGGTGCAGATACTCTCAACTCGTGTATCCCCGATATATGTATATATTCATTATATAAGACATAATTGCAATAACGAACCCAATTTAAACCGTGACGAGTTTTGTTCACAGTTGTGTTGTCTAGAGTATTTCATCTTCAGAGTTTATCCGCAATGATCTTCTCCATTTGACGGCCTCACACACAAATAATTGAGAAATGCATATTTACAACGGTACTTTTTCATTTTTTTTTTTCATTAAGCAGCCACTTCCGTTGGCACTCAGATTCTGGGTGAGCGGACACCGCATCGCGTTGCCCCCACTGCCTTATGCCCCCAACCCACCACTTAGACTTGGGCACATGACGCTTTTCCCCACTTTTTCCATAGAGCAGCACATTTTCTGATTTGAGAGAGTCGCTTGAAATTAGTCTTTGAATGTGGGTGCGCTGCGATTTCGAAAGTCATAAAACCCAAATAATAAAGCATAATAAACATATTTGAGAAGGGTTCCCATTCCCAGTCCCAATTCCAATTCCAATCCCAATCACAATCCCATTCCCGTTCCCAGTTTGCCTGGCCGTTTCAATTGCCTGTCGCTCATCGCATATTGTTAATTTATGCGCGCGAGACAGGAAATATTAATAGCAATAGGTAGTTGGATAGATATATATGCAGATAGAGGGTGAGGCAGAGGAAGGGGAAGAGTGAGAGGGACAGAGAGAGAGAGAGAGAGAGAGAGCGGAAGCTTAGACCTCATCCTCCTCTAGGGTTGCCTAACATGGTGGTCGTCCAATGGTGGCCAATGCATTCGAGATTAACCTGCGACGACAGACCCGTGACCAGATGGTCAAATAATTATGCATGTACAATTCAAATGGGAACGATGACTCACAAGTACCACTCAAATGGATGTGGCTGGATGATGTGGCTTTGTTTCTGCATTGTTTTATATTTTGTATAATCAACGCACATTCAGCGTACTTTTGAATACCCGAATCTCTGACGTTGAGTCAGATTTGCATTTCGCAGAACCAGCAAGCATTTATAGGAATAACATTTCTTTTTCGCCTTAATGGGTGAGCATTTATTGAGTGAGCAGTATTGTAAACAAAATTAAAGTTAAGAATTGAGTTTTTATATAATGCAAGGTAGTAAAAATATTCTTGTCAAGTTTGCACCGCATTGAAGGAGACGTCTCCGAACTCACAAGCTATATATATTCTTGATCTAAGCCAAGTCGATATGGCCATGCCTGTCTGTCTGCTTCTATGCGAACTAGTCCCTCAAGTTCAAAGATGATATATTTGTATTTTAACTGCAGGGGGCACATATGTCGAAGCCAGCCAGATTATTCCACTACATCATATATCTGCCATAGGCACCACAATTGGGTTTTTAGAAATTATATTAAAAGCGTATGTAAAATTCGGCGTGGCTCAAATAAACGTTCTTTCTTGTTTTCAACTGAATCTGATTATTATTCTTTGATTTTAAATGGCGAAAATGTGATGGGGAGAACTTTTTTCTCTGCATTTCTTCTTCCACTAAAAAAGGCGACACAAAAAAAAACATAAAGAAAGAAAGAAAGAAAGAAAGAGAAGTTGACCACTGTGGTGATTATCATGCATTATATCAATAGATTCATTCTATAATTATTAACAATGACACTACGTTTAAATTGTTGTTACCTAAATTCATGTGATATTTGCCGGGATGGCCGCGAAAAGAGCTGTGCTTGGTACCTGTAGAAAGAGACGAGAGTGAGAAAAAGGCACGTACTGTGGTCACAAACTTTGCAAATCTTGCATCAAAATATGTTTGTTGAATATATTTGTATTTTTTTTTTTTTTTTAGACTTTTTTTACAATGACTTGGATGGATGATAATGATGGAGCCCCCTTAAAAAATAACTATATATATACAGTTTACAAGCAAGCTAAAAATATGTACATAAAATCTATTTACAGTTAGTTGAATGACATCAAAGCGGATTCTTCGCATAGAAATTAGAAATACTTAGTTACACAGACAGTCAAAGCCAAAGCAAAAGCCAAAGCCAGAGGCCAATTAGAGAGCCACAACATAACAAGCTGACAACAACAATAATAATAACAAAGTCATGTTAAATGCTGTAATCTTGAGTGGGGCATGAAAATAAAAAATTTATCTGAACGGAAGATGCCAGGCAATTTTTTAGAGCCAGCGATATTACATTGCCACGCCCCCTTTTGACAAAATAGTTGCTGCGGGTCGCCGGTCGCCCCGCCATCAAATGCGATTTAAAGTTGGCAGCTGGAATTGGGGCCAACGAACTTTGACGAGTTTCAAGTCTCCGGATCTTCGCCACTAAAGTCGGATACATGCGTCAAGCTACTTGTGGTAGGCACTGTGTGCGGGTTATTAGCGGGAATTGGAGCACAAGCCACAAGCTGAGATTTTGTGTTTAATGACGCACAGCTAATCATAGCAATGATAAAGCAGGAGATGCCAGTGCAGGGCTGAGTGCGGTGCAGCAGCAGCTTATCTGTCATCAAGCCTGGACAAGTAGTAAATATGCAAACTGCAGCGGAAAATTTAGCGCCGCCAATGGCTTGAGATACACACAGAGAAATAAAGTAGAATGGTGTCGTCGAGATAGCGTCACTAGTAAATACCCTGTAGCCAGGTGTTAAATACTTAAGATTTTTATGTAACAATTTAAGTTAACATTTTTTATTACGATTTATACTAGAGTTTTCATCAAAGATATATCAAATTCTTGACGCGAGTATGAAAAGTTTATTCACAAATTTCTATATATTCTTCAGTGTAGATCTAGTGGAAATTATGGGGTTGGTTACAAAACAAACTTGAATCGATAAGTGGCTAGCACACAAAACAATATGTACTATCTTATGTTATTATCTTATAAATCTTATGCAAACACTTAAGTTTTAGCTACTTTAAGTCACGTCTTTGTCTTTGTTTGGCTTTCGATTTGTCCTTCTTTGGCTTGCATTAAATTTGATGTATTTGCTATTTATTACAACCCATTCCCCCTCCATGCATCGATTTCTCTTTTGCTTCGCTGTCAACTTAAATGCGATTCGATGTGTGATTTATTGTAATGCAAGCGCAAAGAAAATGTCTTTAAACATCATTCACTCAATGCATTGCATTGAATTACGCTGCGTTTCATTCAATAATTCACTCAAGACAGGCACTCAAGTTAGTCCATTAGTCACATTGTCATTCATTCATTAGCTGCTTCACAGTTCATTCATTCGTTTGCATTTCTGGCCCTTTTATTTCTCTCCTTCATTTTGTTATTTTTTTTTTTTGTCTCAATTGCAGCTTTTGCATTTGAACACGTTTAGCTGCTTTAGTTTCCCAATGGTTTTCTACTTTTTTTTTCCTTTTATACGTTTTGCAATTGCAGCTTTTTCCGCCCCCGCACCCGCATTGCTAGCCCAAGGGCTTTCATGTCATGCCCCCATTGGGCCTGTGTTCGCTCTCAGGTCTGGGGTCTGGGTCTAGGCACTCGCCTTTGGCTGGCTTCGTCCAATTGCTTGTCCGATTTCATATCCCGCACAGTCAGCAGTTAACCAGGTAGTCAGGTGGTCAGGTAGTCAGTCACTCACTCATTCAGTTAGCCAGCCAGCAACACTCGTAAACTTTTACGGGTTACATTTAATTAGTCATTTCTCTGGCTTCCCGTTTTTGCAAATATGAAAAACAACCAACTAACCAACGAAGCGTTGGTCTGATTTAGTTCCCTGAGGTCAACTTTATTAAAGCCATGTCGTCAAATTGTTTGCAAACAAGCTGAACTTTATTTTGGTTACTGCATATTTCGTTCTCAACATCCGACAAACCAATTAGAGCTTTCAGCCGAGTGCTCGACCGGGAGAAGCAAGTTAAGTAGTTAGCTCAATATGAAAATACTGAATCAGATCTGATCTTAATAATATGTGTGGGTGAATTATATATCAGTTTCAAGACTATATCATTGTAATTATGTCCTTTATTGCTATCGAAAATCGATTTGTATCGATATTCGTGAAACGGAGGCAGTTATCGATGGGCTAAAATAAATTTTATCCATATATGGTATACGTGAACTTATTTTAATATTATAAGTATCTGTTATAGGTTCTGAGATTCATTTGTTCATAAAGATCAAGAACATATATCTTCTATGTGCTACCTTTCACCTTTCACATACTTTGCGCAACTTCAATATACCCTATTTACCATTTTTAATGGACTCAGGGCACAAACACAGAAAACCTTCCAACTATCTCAATTAATTTAATAGTCTCAGCAATTTATTCGTTTGGCAAGTATCCCTGGTTAGTTCCCAAGTACACGACAAAAAAAAGTAATGTATTTTGTACAGCGCAATTACATATATTAATGTGTATCCTTGGGTAAGGACCATATGGTTATCTAGTCAGCGTATCCAAGGCAAACATTAAACATATTGCTCAGCTTAGCTCATTATTTAGTTTGACATCGCATGCTTGAAGTAAACTGACACTTGGACATAATGTGTAGTATGTAAAAGAATTTAAGTTTGCCGGGCATTTACATATGTATTTTTTATGTATGTGTAGTTAAAGGTGCAACAAAGGGAACCTCCCGTGGATTCTTGACAGTTCTTTAGTTCCCGAGAGCGGCTGCCACAAAAACCAACAAAGTGCGAAAAAAAACTACAGCAAAGCGAGAAATGCGAAATACACGCAGAAAAAAGCATGCACTGAAATATGCTGGTTACGGAAAGAGAAGTAAAAATTGAAATAAACGCGAAAGAGAGAAGATGACAGAAACAATGGAAAGCATTTCAATGGCCAGGGACGAGGTAGCAGTCAGAGCATTGGCAATGGGAATGGGTATTTACAGGGTGAGGGGAGTTACAGCAAAAGTCTCGTATCCCTGCACTTGGTAAATCCACCCTTGGCAGACGCGACTCTTCTGTGACTCTGACTCCGAGTCGGCGACTTGGTGAGCCGCTGGCAATTTTTACCACTTTTGTAAGGATTCCACTCAAGGCTAGTACCGTTGCTGTTGCTGTTGCCGTTGCCTTTGCCGGTCCGTGTCCGTCTCGTCAAATACGCATATCATGGTCGATGGGAATGATGGGGGAAATGGTGACGTTTTTGCCCTGTGACGCAGCGCTGCAGGCGTGCGTCAAGCGATGCCACGCCTCCGCATCTAACTCCCAACCCCTTTTTTTTTCTTTACGTACACATATGTTGTGTACAGCAGATGAAAATCAAGTGAGTGCAATAAATACATGCATACGTACATATATTCAACAGCCAACGCACAAAATAAAATCAATAATGGGAAAGGCTCCACACTCAGAAAAAAAGCATATATATGCATGCTGTAGAATTTGGAAAATTATTTAATATTAAAATCATTTTGTTTAATTTCTTATAAAAAAAATAATAAAATAAAAATAATTTTTAAATTAATGTTACTCATTTGTATCAGGAAATAAATGAAAAATCATTTCTAAGTTTTTGCCATTTTTCTGTAAGACAAGCTAAAGCTAGCACATTTGTTTTTTCGAGTGCAGTCAGCGACTCCTATTCAGACTTAGTGTCGTGTACTTGGTTTGACAAAAGCAACGCCATTATTATTTATCTCATCATTTCGAGCAAATTAATTAAATGTCACCAGCACAGAAGCAGCAGCAGCAGCAGCAACCACAGCAGCACAAGAACTGAGGGCACTAGAAATTACATAGATGGGAGGTGGTTTTATCGATTGCTTTTTGGGCATTCATGCTGGTCGAGGTTGTTACTTTCCCGACTGCCACTTAAAATTGTGCAGCAGCAACAGCAACAACGACAAGCGTAGCTTTGCCAGCGTGTCCTTGCTGTCCTTGTTGGCGGCATTGAAATGGCAGCTGAATAGAGTTCACAATCTTCCTAATTACACTTTCATGCACTCGAAAAACCATTGATGCAGGTATGAAAAGAGAATACAGAATACAACATACATATACACATATATTTATATATACACATATTTATATATGCATATCTATGTACGTAGGCACCTATTCATATCAACTATCTAAGCTAGTTTAAAGGTCACTTTAGTGAGCACTGAATGCTATTGGATCGATACAACATAAAGGTTATTTTATCTGCTCTGGCTGAGCATTACTCTTATATATTAGTCTTTAATAAACCGTTTAAAAAATGTGGGATTGTTTTTTAATAAGTTATCTTAAAGTTAGATCTAAGTGTGTAGCCACACTTTTTTATAGTTCCCATTACACTCATGGCACACCTGTGTCGTGTTTACAAAAAGACTAAAAGGTGTCAAGGGACCCCCATCCTTTTACAAATGGTTGTCATATTTTGGCGCAGGTCAAGGTAATGGCCAAAGAGAGTAGCACAAGTATTTATCCCCCATCCCCATACCCATCATCATCCCCATTTCCACTGCCAACTGCTGCAGTCATCACGTGTGTGTCTGATGGTCAAAATACCACTTTGCCGTCCACATTTATTTGTGAATGAAATTGGCTTTTAATTGTTGACTTGGCAGACGGCCGTCAGCAGAACAAAAAAATACAAGAATGATGTTAAGAGAGCTTCACTGAAAGATACTCTGTGCCTAGAAGTTAAATACATAGCAGTCTTGCAGAAATTAGTTCGTTCAATATGAGAAAATGTTTTGCTATCGATATATTATTATTGTTTCTCTGTTGTGGCTAGATAGCCTCGTCTCTTAACCCTGATCAGAGGTGCTTCCTTCTGCCTTTTACATACTTTGCACAATTTCATCATACCCATTTAACACATTTTTAATTGATACAGGGTATTTCAAGCAATGCCATGCACATTTGTTTTTGAGCATTTCATAAGCGATTTTGTTATTGTCTGTTTCGCCTGGCTGCCAGGAAAAGTATGATTCAGAATATAGAAGAGAGAGAGAGAGAGAGAAAGAGAGATAACAACAAGTATACGTCGCGTTGCTCAAACATTACTCGTAGCTCTGCCAATTTGAATGAGTCAGTTCGCATATGTGCACAGTGGTGCTATAGCTAGGAGTATTGCTTATTATTTGCTCAACTATTCATTTATATAATACTATGATCCAATTTAATGAATGAGAATGTTAAGCACTGTTGTTGTTCCCTAAATCCAAAGATAAAATATTATTGCATTACCACATTTAGATTTCTTTGGGAAACATGCCTCGGCATTAATTTGCTACATTTCACGCATACTCACACCACGGTACATTCACACATTTGTTTCTATGTGGGGCCTCCCTGGTTCTCTGCCTGCCCCATGAAGCGTTCACGCTTGTTGTCTGTGGCTATTTTACTTGTTTTTCTTTGTCTGTCAGCCGGCGGGGTTTTGTTTATGTTTTATGACTTATTGTTTATGCAGGCAACGATTGCCTGGTATTTGTCAAGTATTTTTCAGTATTTTCAGTTTTTCTTATTGCTCAGTCATTTGCATTTGAGGTTGTTGTTGCTGTTGTGTCTGCTCTCGCAACATTCTGCTTTATGAATAAAACATTCATATTCACATTCACAGCCCCATTCCCATTCACAGCAATAATTTGCGTGGGTGTATTTTACAGATAATATATTTTAAGAGGAGATAAAAAGCATTTGACCATTAAATTCTTAGATAAGCGCAAATATGCAATGAAAAGCACATACGACAGACAGACCGACAGACTGACAGACCGACAGACTGACAGACCGACAGACTGACAGACCGTCATCAAATATCAGATGTGAACGTAGCAGAAGAAAAACTGAAGAATAAATAGCAATAGATACGAGTACAAAACAATAGCAGAGTATTTTTCTGGTTTTTTTTTTGGTTCCCTATTCAAAGTATGGGAAAAGATAACAAAACAAATCCGTGGGTTCTTTTTTGTCCACCAAAAAAAAAGAAGAAGAAGTTGGCATTAAGCTTCATTGTTGTGACTCTTGTTGTGGATTGTTGTGATGGTTTTTTGAGGTCAGTTTCTGAAATATTAATTCATACACATTTTTATGGTAAATTACGAGTGACGATTATGTGTGTGGGATAGATAAAGCTAACTTGTGGCTCTTTTGTTGTGTGTATTCATAAAGATACAGTGTCAGTATCACTCTGAAATCGTTTAATAATAACTAAGCCCTCTTATCATATTGTTATCATCTCGTTATAATCATAGCATGTCCATCATCTTATATATTA
This sequence comes from Drosophila planitibia, assembly GCA_035043785.1. Taxonomy (NCBI): domain Eukaryota; kingdom Metazoa; phylum Arthropoda; class Insecta; order Diptera; family Drosophilidae; genus Drosophila; species Drosophila planitibia. The sequence goes on from JAWNMS010000023.1 coordinate 1,929,416, forward strand.
AAAAAAAACCTTCACGTTTTTCATTCACCTGTGTTAAACAATCTCACTTTTTATAACCAACTGTCCATAAATCAAGTTCATTCAACTAGTTTTGTCTGTTCATAAATGTGTATAAACACAGCAGGTGCAAAACTGTGAAGATACAAAAATGTGCTAAACTTTCTCCTTGAACTGATTTCGTTTTTCACTATTTTTAAACAAAATTTCAACACACAACTCAATCAATCAGTCAGTCAATCGAATCGCACAATAAATTCATGTAGAAATCAAAAGTGGCCTTTTCAAGTGAAGACCATGTTGAGTTTTTTTTGTATTATTTATTTTGAACAGCTTTTCTTTTCGCCACGCTCGAGTGAAGTTGAAAGCCGAAAAAACGAAACTGAAAAGCGAAAGAGTCGAAAATAAAACAGGCGAATAATCGAAATGGGCAAAGCAAATGGCCAGATAATCACTTGCCGCGAAAATGAATAAATAATTCGAGAGAATAATGGAAAGACGGCAAAAGTGCGTAATTAGATAGCAAAAAAATGATTGCATAAGAGGGAAGCAGAGACCGACTTCCTCTGACGAGTTCTACACAATCCAAACGATGAACAATGGATGGAGTTGAGAGATATCTAGTTGAGCTAAGCTGGGAAGCCTTCAAAGCGTACCGAAGTTCTATCACCTCTTGGCTTGTTTAGTATACCCATTACGTGTAGTGAAAAGGGTATAATAAAGTTGTGCATATGTAAGAAGGAAGCAATTCTGAACCGATAAGGTATATATGCATTCTTGATCAGCAGCAACAGTCGAGACGATCCGTGTGTATGAGAAAGCTAATCTTAATAACTTTAGGAACAACTAGAATTCACATTTGGAATATAAGTTCTTGTAAACCATCTACCCTCAGTATACGCAAACTTTTCAGAGTTTTCTTTTGAATATCTAAGATAAGATATATCAAGTAGTTTGGCTAGGTATAGACTTTGGTTCAGGGTATCTGCGAGTCGAGCTCTCTACACGAGACCCGAGCATTCCTACTTGTTTTCTTCATATTTTTGAGCGGTTCGTCATTAGGCGCAATTAGTTGTATAAATGGTTGATAGATGCGACGAGGTGGAACTTGTCTATAGTTCCGGTATTTTTTTGTGATTGTTTTGTTTTGTTTCAAACGGTTTTCCAGGCAGCCGCGTAAGCCCGCCATCCAGTTTTGCGATTATGTAAAAAATTCATATAAAATGAAAAAAGCGCCATTGACAATGACACAACGACAAATCGTTGGAAAAGCGTATATATATATAATTATGGCAAATGGAGAAAAGCGGGGGAGGGGCAGGAGTCTGAAGTCATAAAAAAGCTTTTTGCCTGACAGTGTTCACAAGAGATAATCAAATTTGGTGGCATACACTTGCAATAATGGGAGCCACGTATATTTCCAAATATGATGCGAGTCCACAGATTAAATTGATTGTTAGGTGTATGTGTGTGTATACGAGTGTGTGCGTATATGTGCGAGTATGTAGATGATTGCGGCACTTTATGACGGTCTGTAATTACACGCTCGAGTAAAACGAATACATATGGGAAAACAGCACGCAAAGTGAAACTTTGATCTCTAAACTCAAACATGCAACTCTGAACTGGGCTGGGTGGAGGGGATGGGAAGTAGGGGGTTGTTTGGGGGTAGCGTCAATTTACGTTTATTGATATTACGAAATCATTTTTGTGACAGGCACCCAACTCAAACGGGGGAGTTAGAGTTAAATGGATGCTTTTTGAGTTATTAAATTGGCATGGTGGGGAAATAATTTAAACTAATGACGGTAAATTGTGAAATTTATAAAAGGCTGTGACGCATTTCAGCAACACTCTCTCTAGAATTAGGTATATATATAACTGTATCTGAATGAAATACACTTTTGAATAGTGAAGATAAGAAAGTTGACTTACAGAACTAATTAACGAAATATTTCTTATATTTTTATTTTCTCTATTCTATATTTCTATAAAAAATCAAGTAAGAACTGCTAACTTTTCCATGCTGAGGATTTCGTACTCTTGTAAACTGAATACCACCTGCTGCAATCTAAAGATCATTATAATACCCTCCTTAAGGCTATACGAAATCTATACCATATTTGAATTGTACAGATTACAATTAAATTATTTATTATTTCTCTTTGCTAGTTATTTCAAAGCGAAAAGAAAATTGTATCTTTTTATATCTTTGGTTTAGCAACTTTTCAGCAAAGTTGTCTCAGCAAAACTGCCAGTGCCAGACAAGGTGTGGCCGGGTTGACTTCAAAGCGCTGGCCTCTCCGTATCTACAATCTCGATTGCGGTTAGCGAGTGGTTAAAGAGAATACAGCACATAAAACCGACGCATAGAATATAAAATAAGGAAAAGTTGTGCTGGGTTTTTCCTTTATGTGTACTATTTGCAAGGGATGACTGGTAAATGCAAAAATAGCTGAAAATTGAAAACAGAACAGAAAATGCTGTGAAGCGAATGCAACAGGAATAAAATATTTAATGCTGTATCCATGTCGTTGTCTGATTTGTATATATGTATATACATACTTTTATATGTGAGTACAACAAACAGTTCAAGAAAAATATGGTCTTCATAATGCGTAATGCAGCATATTCTTTTGGTTTTGGTAATAGATAAAGACGTCGAATATTTTTTCTTGGGAATCCAAATCAATGACTACAATGGCTACAGATCAAAAGTTATTTGTCATTCATTGATCTGGCTTTCGATTAAGTGGTTTTTAATGTCAACCGAAGGATTTATGACGAAATTTAGATCTGAAGTATTTTCATGACATTCCATTCCTACAGACGAATAGAAAGGTAAGATGATAAGGGTAAGCTCAATGTTGTTGTCCAGTTGGAAAACCAACAATTCAGACATTTCATTATTTGCGTAAGTCAACACCACAATTTCCAATATTTCAGGACACAAAACTTGAAAGCAAGGGTCACACAACTAAGCCATTTGTTAAGCTAGTGCTATTTTTTTTAGTCAGTACTGTATATATATATATATGCAATACTTGATATCAACTCTTTGGTGATTCAACGTCGACTCTGTTGTGGCAGCTTAGCGATTCTGGGAAAACAAGTGCGCGGATAAGGAGAGTACAGACTACAACGGCCGACAGACGACGGAGACAGTACGGATGTGAATGTCGTTTAAATATTGCCAGACGGCGTAAAAATTGACAGACGTCGCAAAACAAAAAAAAAACAAAAAAAAAAGAAAAGAAAAACACAAATAAAACCGCACACACAAAAGACAAAAGTTCTGAATGGCCCCGGCAAAAATATAATGAAGGAAAAAAAAACAAAAGATGAGAGAAAAAAAACTGAAAGTGGCGACAACTTTAAATCCAACTCCATGTTGAACGGAGCCAACAGTTCAGTCATTAGGCGGCAATTAAATGAATTAAATTTCACATTAATTATTAAAAAAAAATATATATATATATAACAGAATACCATTCAGGCAAACAAAACACAAAAGAGCAGTTTACAAATTTGAAATTAACTGCGAGCAAAGCTGAATATTTTTTTATTTTTTTGGGATAATTTTCATTTCATGTCTTTACACTGAATGGTTAGTTCACTGACCACCACAGCGGACCGGACGCCGGTCAGCTGGCAGCAGAGAGAGAGAAGAGAGAGAAGTTACGCTCATCGATGTGTGCGCAGACATTTGGCTGTCACTGTATCGTGTATGTGTTGAGTAAACAGGTTTGCATCTTTTCAAGGCGCATTTGTTATGTTTTTTTTCAAGCTTTTTGTTGGAGCTTACTTTTTACAGTAAATACTTGCCAAATTTCTTGATTCAGTTTTTGTTTGTGTTTTGGCAAATCATTTGTTGCTATTTTTGATAAAGAATGTCCGTTTTTTTTGTGGAGAAATTCGAGTGAAACTTAAGTGATTTAAGTCTTTCTTGAAAGACTTTTGCCAATTTAATTGTGTCTATTTTTGGCAAATGCACAAGTGGTTGTTATTTAAAAAGTTACTTTCGATGTGTGAAAAGATTTAAGTGAGAAAAATATTGGAGAAAATCCAAGTAGATTTATTTAAAATATTGAGACACGAAATATTAAATTAGTTTAATAATATTTTATTTCTTCTAACGGAAACATTTGACAAACCGAACAGCTGCTTTATAATTGTGCAATAAGGCCAAGAAACACGTTTTGCTAGCGTAATTCTTTTTCTATGCTTGCTTGACTAAGTAAATATTAAAATATCCATTCCAATTTTGCTTTGTTGTTGCTTTCGTGAAGGTTTTACTAACTGAGTGAATGCTGCGAGTCTTCAGATTATCAAATATTGCGTTTTTAAGTGCCAAAGCTGCTACCAGATTCTTAACTATAAGACATTTGGCTTACAATTGTGTGGAAAATGCAGGAAATTAGTGCACAAATTATTTAGCCTCAAGGCACAATTAGTTAGATTGACCGGCACATTGGACAGTCAGATATATAAATGAATGTGCTGGCAAAGCCAAATGTAGTCCAAGTCAGAGTCGGGGCATCAACAATTCAATCAAAGCCTGACGGGCATTGTAGCTCGAGGTGTCCCCCTCATTCCAATTTTCATTCCCAGTTGATTGTGGCACATGTGAGAGGTGTTTTATATATATGTACAGACTCGTATCTATAGCGCAGTATCTATTCCACAACAGCAGCAGCAGCAGCAGTAGCTGCAGGTAACTTGTGGCTCAGATTCAGAGCTGAGCTGTACGTGCCGTGTGACGAGTGGCGAGAATTGAGAAAACTCAATTTTCTCATTACAGTTACAATTACGAACGTGATTTGTGCTGCTTTGTGTCTTATATCGACTCAGCAGCAGCAGCAGGTTGCCTCATTGATGGATTTCAACTGCTGCTGGCTCAAAATGCAGTTCTGTCCCCTCTCCCCCCGATCTCCTCTGCGCTGTTCTTCTACAACTTCAACTTCAAGAACAGGTTTCCCTGGTTCTGGTTGGATTGTCGTGAAAGCGATTCTGTTTGCTGCATTTGAAACGCTTTGCGGATTATTTATTTACTTATGTTTAATTTAAGCTCAAAGTGAACAAATGTACATATACATAAATAAATAAATATATATTATATAAACATATATATCAGTTATGTACCTAACCGTATAATTTTGTGTTTACTGTTGATTTTTGCACATGCTTAAATATGTTCGACCTTGTGGACTTGTTAACGCTCATCACTTTGCCGTGGTGGAGTGGTGGGTTAGGAAGGGGGGAGGTTGACTGCAGGGTGTGGGTTAAAACTTAATAGACACATCAATTGCACAAAAGAGTGCAGGAGGTGAATATAATAAATATATACAGAAGTTTTCCCCCTCAAATATATATATATATATATTTGTTGGAGGGGACCTGTTAAATAAAGTGCACATAAAAATATTGCTGTTAATTTCGTTCAAGTCGCCCCTTTCACCTAGCCATGTGTGTGTGTGTGTGTTTGAGTGTGCTCGAGTGTGAGTGTGTATAACCTATACAGCTGAAGCGAGTGTCAATCAATCAACTGGCGTCAAAATTTATGACCTCAAACATAATCACAACAGCAACAACCACATATATGTTAAATATATAAACTGGAAACGCTTATAATTAGTTGAGGCATTCCTCCAAACCAACGCCACTCCCCTCCCCGCCACACTGCCACTCTCCCTATATATACCCGCAAAGCGATGATAAACAAATATTCGATTCTCTTTTAGTTTTCTCTGCTGTTTACGAATTATGTTTGGCTTTCCTATTGGCTATCTATCTCTCTCACTCTATCGCTTTTCGTCAGCTAATTTATGCAAACAGTTTTCAATGAGGCGCCGCATTCTAAAAGGCTGCCCACATTCTGGGATGGGATGGGATAGCTGCTGAGTGGGCGGCGACTGCAACGTCTCCACTGGGAATGCAACGCAGCAAAAGCAAGGAAATAAAATGATTGGAAAATGGGCTAGAATAATACATAAATTTGAATGCATGGAGGAAATTGTCGACGACAAAGTTGAGCAAAACTTCTGATGTTGCAAAGATGATATATACATAGTGTATGATACATCTGCATACACTACGTATATAGGATAGGAAAACATGCATAAAAATGATATATTCATATACAGAAGAGCAGACAGATTTAGGTTGGAAATTCTTTCGGGTTTTGTCTTTTATAAAGTATATTATTATTTTTAAGACAGATTTGGGACACAACAAAATTATGTCGAATATTTAGTTCTGAGATTATTAGATTACGTAAAGATCATGTGGGAATTGATGTCAAGTTAAACGCTTAATTTTAATAATAATTATAATAAATTTGATGATTCTTTTGCATTAGTTTTAAGGGGCTTTCAAAATTATTGAAATGTAAGTCTCTTTAAAGAAAAGATTATAATAAAAAGTATTTACGACTTACAGTACAACACATTTACAATTTAGTATTACAGTAAGTTGCGCCCTTCGAGCGACTACTGTACAAACATTTATAAACACATGTAAATATGAGTAAAATATTTGTTCAGTTTCTTTGTCTCATTTTGATTCTCAGCAACTGAAGTATTCGTAATATTCTTTATTATTACTATAATCGACATTTCTTGTCTTGCATTTGCGGTTGTTGATTCAATTGTACAACGGTAAACGGGCTCAAGTGCAAACAAGACGCTTACTATCGAAATAATTACACATGTTCCATACCCCAATTAGACTTTGTACACACAGCTGTTGAATTAAGTTCTTGGCGTCTTATTGGAATGACGTAGGGCTAAAAAGTGAATGCATATAAAAAAAAGAGAGCAGGAACTTGCGACTGGTCTCTAAAAATAAAACTTCAAAGTGCATTGCAAGGCACGAAATGTGAGGCACGAAAGGATTTACGAGCTTGATCGAAAACAGCCCTTTGGCCCCAAAAAGCAAAACATGCAAACTAAAAAAAAACAACAACAGCAACAGAAACAACAACAATAATAATAATGACGATGAGTGGCACTTTGGAGCTGGCAAATGCCAGGAAACAGGCAACGTCGACTGCGACTCCAACTCGAACTAAAAGTTGAGAAAATTATAAAAAGCAACGACAAGAAGAAGACACATACGCAGCGGCTAATAATAGAATATATGTATATGTATATGAGTGTAAAGCAAAGGCATTGAGTACAACAAAATAAAGAACTAATACAAAATAAGAAAAGTGAAGATGACAACAACAACGCCTTCTTCAAACTTCTCGCTGTTCTCTCTCCATCTATGCTATGTTAAAGAGCTGTTAACTGGTTTTTGGTTATTTCGGCAAGTAACAGCTGTTAACGTAGCTATGGACTGTTAGCTGCTTAATTGTGGCAGTTATTGTTATTTCAACGAAGAAATAAACACGCTCTCTAAATTCATTATATATTGTTTCTTTCTTTCATTCTTTTGCTTCTGGCAAAGCAATCGTGTTTGTTAAAGGAATAATATTTCTATATATATTAACATATTTGTGTGGGAAAGCTGTTAGGTAAACACATACACACACTCACGTACACAAACATAAACACACACACACATCAGTTATTCCCACAACACACACGTCACCTGTTTGCAGAGTGTCCACAACATGGACACATGCTCCTAGTTGGATGGATGTGCGTGTGGCGTCCATTAGCCATGTGAAAAGTTCATTTGCCTCGTCGTCTCATAATTTGCCGCTAGCATGTTGGCAAACAGAGTCCGTCCGTCCAGGCAAAGGGGCTAAGGGAGTGAGGGGGACGCCAAGAGGCGGCGAGGCCATTGACGCCTCCCGCCTTTCAGACGTCCAGGCTACTCAGATTACACTTAAGAAAGTGTGTGTGAGATGGAGAGAGACACACAGACAGATAAATAGAAAGAGAGAGAGAGAGAGACGGACAAATACTTGACACTCTCTCAAGGAGTTCGCAACTCAACTCAACTCGACACGCCACACACAACATGGCTATTTTGAGACATTGCGACGCGTCGCCAAAGTCTGTGAATATATGGAAGAAGAAGAGACCTCCATCCAATTCCACTTGCATTTCCCATTTCCATTCCCATCTCTGACTGTCTATTTTTTTGCCTTACTGTTTGCAATTGACAGCTTCAGTGAAGCAGCAGCAGCAGCAACAAGCAGCAGTCAGCAGCTTTCCCAGCGCTATCCAATCCTATGGGCCACCAAACATATCTAATTACTTCGTGTAACGACTTGTAACTTTAGTCAAATTCCACTGTGCCCCATAGGCAACGCCTACAACAACTGCAAAGCAGACAGACGGCACATTGGTTAGAAATATATTTTTCAAATATGTAGTCTGCACTTGGGTGGTGTTCACTCTTTAAGTAGATAACTGTTATTCTCATCTGTGTATTATGTTAAGACTATTTTAAAGCTCTCTTCAAAATGATAAAGAGCTTGAAAAATCGTTCCAGACCCATAACTCTGTCAAAACAGATTATATTCAGAACATATTCAAAGTTCAAAACGCTATTTTTTATTTGAATTTATTTACACCTTTAACCTTTTGACTCCTAAGTTAAACTATCACCTTTGCCTCACTGTGCAGTATCGTCAATTGCAATTCATGTCAGTTATTTGCTTGTCGCCTGTCGCATTTGACTTGTGTGTGTGTGTGTGTGTATGTGTGTTGATTGTGATTTTAGTTAGAGTTCGCGGCGGCTGCCATTTGGTCTGTGTGGTGGCTGTGTCTGAGATTCAGATTCGACCTGGTCTGTGATCGCGACTGTTGTTTGTGTGACTTGCGATTGGTTTGGTGACTGGCTGACTGGTGACTGCGGTTGTCATCTGTACCCCAACCCAAGATTTACAATGTAATTTTGTAATTGAAATAACAACAACAACAAAACAACAACAAAGAGAATTGCATCTTCCGAGTCTCCGCTGCTGCAATGCGAATTTCTGTTTCGATTGCAATTTACCTTGGGATAATTTCGTGTGGGAAATTTGCACGAAAATCACAACAACAAAAAAATGTAGTTTTCGTTGAATTATTTTTTGTTGTTAGTTTATTTGTGGTTGAACTTTTCGTCCAATGGTCTGCTTAGTATGCTGCTCATGTCAAAAATGCTTTTTTAATTTGCTTACCAGCCACAGCTGTGAAACAAGCTGATAAAACTACTACAAACGTGATAAGCATTTTTTATATTTTTTCTGTTGACATTCGAGAATATCTTGGGTAATCGCAAACTTATCAAATATCGCAAGTATTCTCATATTTTTATTATTTATAATTTTTCTTTATGCTTGATAAACATTCGAATTGTTTCTCGGCAGCACAACAAAGCAAAATGAGCTGCATACTTGGCTCAGGGCCCGCAGCAGTCCGTAATTCAATCCCAGTGACTCAATATTTATTGGGATCTTATCAGTATATAGAGAGAGCTCATCATTAAAAATGATTTAATGCCTCAAATAAATAAGTCTATAATTGTGGACAAATTGCAGTGCAACAACAACTTCAAAAACCACATAGATTAAATTCAATCAGTTTTAATGGAAGCAAAAGCGAAATAAAATTAAAAGTGCTAGACTTGGGAATGCTGAACTAGGCGATACCCTGTAGCCAGGTGTACGAGTAGCCAAACTTAGAAGGTCATTGAAAGTGCAAGTTGAGAATAAATAAACAAGACTTTTAATGAGGTAAAGGGAGAAGGAGAGAGGGGAGTAGTGTGGAAAGAACGAGAGAGAAAGAGAGGGTCAACGCTTCGAGTAAGAGATAAGACAGAGGGAAGCTGTAATTGAAATAGTAAGATAGAACAAGACGAAGGAGAGGAAGAGAGAAAGTGGAGAGAGAGTTGTAATAGAAAGCTGATTAGAGTAAAGAGAAATATTTGAAAAAGATAGAGAGAGAGAGAGAGAGAGAGTTTGATTATAGAGAGTACAAAGCAACCGATTGCTAATTTATTAAATTACTCATTCTTACATAAAATTACAAATTGATTATAAGAATTCCTGAAAATTCCAAAGAAGTCGGCATTAATCACAAATGCAATTTTTATTTTTAATTTAATGCTGCATTAAAAGCCCCTTTAAGCCTTTCTTAAAGGGTGCAAAGTGGAATATGAAGTATGCTTAAGCAAGGAATAAGAAGAGCAAGAAGGGAACTCTCTTTCCATCTCTCTCTCCCACACATTCCAATTGGAAAACTGAATTCTATTTTGCGCAGCTCTCGAGACATTTAATGAGTTATGAGTAGATATGAGGAGGGGGAGAGGTGTAATGAGTAATGTGTAATTTGGCATTAGCTGATGATGCTTAAGCGCTGATTAGCTGGCTATAAATCTAAATGAAAAACACCTCGCACCCACCACCCCCGTCAATGGTTTCCATTCGTTGCGGTAGGGCGATGATAGGAACATAAAAAACCTATTAACCAAAATGGACAAGGGAGAAGAAAAAAATAGGAAAGGCTGTTATAGGAAATGTTGCAACTTGTCAAAAGGCAAACAAATAAATAATAGAAAATTGTGTATAGCAAAAAGCAGGCGCAAAAAAAGGATAGAAGGAAAATGCGTGTGAGGAAAAACGCAGGAAATGCCTGTCCTGATGAGATGGTGGGGTGGGGGATGGTGCTACAACAATTTCAACCACTGTTAAAAGAAGCTGAGGGTGCGGGTGTGGGTGCGGACGAGGGAGGGGGGAGCGCAGCAGCAGCAGCAGTTGAAACCGCCCTCCTAACAAAAATGAATTTAGCTGCACATTTACCGTTTTCATTTCATTTCTGCTCCTGCTGCCGCTTCTTCTTCTTCTGCTTCTGCGTCTATTGTAAACAAAAGCGAGACAACAACAACTACACAAGAAGTAAAACTATATGCCGGCAACAACAACAAGAAGAATAATGCGCATTCCGTTTCTATGTTAATCGGAAGCAATGAAAATCGAAAAATTGGCTCATTGAACAGCGTGTGTGCAGGAAGTGAGAGAGCGAGAGAGAGAGAGAGAGAAAACTGTCAAGCAAAAGTGCGTGCGTGTGTGTGTGTGTGTGTGTGAGTGTATACACACTGTACATGCATTTGTATGTTGCGGGTGGCACACACACACACATATATATATATATATATATAACAGCTGCGGTCAACATAATAGTAGTGAATAGAAAATGTTGAAGAGAAAATACTTAAAATATAACTACAAAATTATGACAATTTTATTTGAATGGAAGCAATCAATACTGAGCAATAAGTAAATATTTAAAGATGGCATAGCTATAAAAAAACTAACAAATAAAATTAAAGTCTTTCAATTAATCACAAATGACACAGATCCAAATAGTAGTAGTGCAATATAAGTGATTTTTCTTCTTAGCCTTTTCTAGATATAAAAATATATCTAAAAACTTGAAATGTTGTCTGGATTTATTATACATTTAGAAATAACCGACACACACCAAATTTTGGACTATTTCTAGAGCAACTGACGAGCAAGACCCATTCAAAGTCTTCCAAAGTGGAAATTTTACGTTGTAGAGTAAAATGATTGAAGGAATCGAAGGGATTATGTGGAAGGAGCTATGAAACTATTGAGTGCAATGAATGAAGCAGCGCTACTATTTTCTTGACCGCAACTGTATATGGAATAGATACATGTACAGAGTGCAGTTAGTTAATACTCACCATTGTGTTCGGTGAATATGTTGAGGCCAATGCTGGGCGGATTGCAGCGATTATCCTTGTGCGATGCATTCGATGAGTTGGCGCCGCGATGCGAGGAGTTGCCGCCGCTGGAGCCGATGCTGATGCCCGACGATGACTGATGCGATTTCATGCGTGAATTGCGCAAAGTGGAACCGGCAGCACTCAAAGCGTTGCCACCACCAATTGAGGAGCTGCTGATGCAGTGCGGCGAACCCGATGCAACGGGACTGCTGCTGCTGGAGACACCAATGCAGCTAACGGTGCTGCCACCGCCTCCTCCTCCGCCGCCTCCACTCGAATGCGAGCCGCGCTCCTTGCCCTGCTGTGCACCCATAATATATCCACTTCCACTTCCAATCACATGCAACAACAATTCCAAATACACTGCAAATATTTCTTTCGATTTTGCTTTACTTTTCTTTTTTGTTTTCAATTGCGATAATTTTGCATGCACTTTTTGTTATAATTTATCGCATTCGCATTTGCGATTTGCAATTTGCTTTTATTTTAATTCGCTTCTCTACACATTTTCTTCCGTTGTCTCGTTTCTTTCTTTTCGCGAGATACGCTCTTTTATTGCCCGTTCCGTTTCGTTCCGTGCTACTCCAATTGGTGCGAATTGAGAGTAGACAAAATTCAAGGATGTTGCGAAATTTGCCAATAAGATTTCGATTTCGATTTTTTACTACTTCTTTCGTTTTTTCTTTCTTTTACTATTAAATTGATTTGCTGTTTGGCTTTTTCATTTGTTGAGTGCCAATTGGTGAGTGAGGGTTGGGGGTGAAGTTGGAGCTGGAGGTGTAGGTGTAGGTGGAGGGGGGAGGGTCTGGCTGGCCACAAAAAAACACGCCCTAAAATGCACTTTGTCTTTTGCGCTGCGTCTGCGTCGCGTTCGCTGCGTTTCTCACATATTTCGCATTTGAGACTTGACTTCAAGATACTGAAAGCTATGAGAGTTGTGGCTGTGAGTGCAGCTTTTTTAACTTATCTATTTCTTTGCATTTTTTCAATTACACACACACACACACACATACAAGGAGAAAAATGAACAGCCGCGCACTACCGACTTTGTTAAAATTTTCAAGACGACTAGTGTGTGTGAGTGTGACTGCACACGACTCAAGTGAAAATAACTAAAGTGTCTGTTTGGGCGCAGCCAGCTTCATGCCGCTCACAATTGCGTGCAGCGCACTTCATGTGCGTGCGTGTAGCAGCCAACTTCAAGTGAGCGAAATTTAACGTTCGCGTTATCGAACTGGCTCCACACAGCAAACTAATATAATTCTTGTAGTCACACCGTTCAGATATTGATATAGATAGTTCTGGAATTCGTAGTTTTAATTACAAAATATAAAAATAGTCACATATATACTTACATTAAGTGAGCATAAGCACTAATAAAGCTACCAAAGTAAGTAGATGACAGATGACAGACATGTAAATCTAACTCCCACTCGCATTGCTACACATGCTTTGCTTGTTGTTTCATACATTTTCGCCACATTACCAATGAAAGATGTCGGACTGGGATACGGTAACCATTTTAAGAAAGAAGGCCCCAAAGAATAGCCAACTGAAGACCGAATCAGCTGTTAATAATGCACGCCGTCAAGGTGTTGCCGTCGATACGCAGCAGAAATGTGAGTAAAAATCGAACACCGTAATTTTGCTGATGAAGAAGAGTGTGTTTTAGCGGGGGGTGTGCGGGTCAAAATGCAGTGTAATCAATTCCAATGTATTGCGTGGCGTTTGTTGTTGTTTTCTGCGGCTTAATCGTAGCGACTAACTGTATGTGTATGCATATGCGTGTGTGTGTTTTGCGTTTATTTCGCACCACTACGAATTTCGAAAGCATTCCGGCAGCCATTTTGCTCTAGCAGGCTGACCTAAAAAGAAAAACAAATGTAGCTAGTGATTTTTGATTGATTTTATATTAAATTGGATATTGTAATATTTCGCAGATGGTGCTGGCACCAACAAGCAGCATGTGACCACTAAGAACACTGCCAAGCTGGATCGTGAGACTGAGGAGCTGCGCCACGACAAGATTCCCTTGGATGTCGGCAAAATAATTCAACAGGGTCGCCAGGGCAAAGGCATGAGCCAAAAGGAGCTGGCCACGGTAAGAAAATCAAACACCATTAAAACGATTAATCAAACTAAAATTGCTTTCTTTTTTTTAGAAAATCTGCGAGAAGCAGCAAGTGGTAACTGATTATGAGGCCGGACGGGGCATACCCAACAATTTGATATTGGGCAAAATGGAGCGTGTGCTTGGCATAAAATTACGTGGCAAGGAGCGCGGCCTTCCACTGGCGCCTCCCGGTAAAAAGTGAGATGATGCTGCTGCGTCCGCTGCCAACACGCCCAGAAATGCCAGACACCACCAACACCAGCAGCAGCAACACCAACACCAGCAGCAGCAACAGGAGTTTGGCTGGAGCACCGTGAGCAGCAGCAGACGCAAATAGACGCACCAACCGGGAGGCTGTGGAACCAAACAAAATCGGGTCGACTTAGCAGCTGAAACACACACTAAGATAAAAAATACCAGTAACAACACAAATGAATCACAACCAATGTAGGCAGGCAACAAAAATGAAACAATGCACCAACTATGAGCGCAATTTATCAATAATCAAAAACAAAAACAATAATTCCAATTCCTTTTTGCACATAAAAACATGTATTTTTTCTGATGAAAACCAAGCCAAACCTTGTAATCCACACAAACTGAACTGGGACAATGTGCAACGCACCAACAAACTAAACTAAACTTAAACTTAACTATTGATATTAAATTGAGACGTTGACGTGCTCAAATATGCAATTGAAAATGTGCTCATGGCTGGAACTAAATATTTTGCTTCATTTTTCTGGCATTTTCCTAAATTATTTGTTTTGTTATAAACCGCATTGAGTTGGTATTGTTTTTTTATGGAAACTTGATCTAATTTATGAATATAAAATGTATGCATTAAAAACAACGGCATTGAATACACAAAACCCACACACGGAAACTTTCTTTCAATTATGATCCTTAAAAGCACCCCATCATTGTCCTTACCCACTCATGGCTCATCTAGTGGTTGTTCTCATTTATCAAATACAATTAACATTCATTCATAAAACTAATGAAAAAATTAATATTAATACATAATATATATATATGTGTATGTGTACTATTTTAGAGCTTAGCCAGTTTTTTGTAATCTTATCATATATATATATATATATATATATGTTTATTGTAATAGGTTCTTGCAATGTGCGTTTAATTAGATACATATACACAAGAATATATTATACATATTATATATAAAAAAAACAAACACAAAAATATGCGAATGTAAGTATTTTAGCAACTTTTTCTAGTCTAGTATTACAAATTTTACGCGATATTTTTTCTATCGCATCCATTGGAGAATTAACTTCCTTGCGTATAATTTATGCAATCTAAACAATTCATTCATTAAAAAGAAAAACCAAAATCAAAATAATACACAACAGACAAAATGTATCTATGTTTATATGAATGTGTAGTAAAACATTTTCCAAAAGCCAACAAGAAAAAATAAATGTTTTTTCCCCCATCTATGATGTAAACGTAAATGACTTACAATTATTTATTTAATTATTTCAATCGAAGTAGGCAAGGCGAAAAAAAAACAGTTTCCTTTTGTCAAATTTATTTTAAGATCTACTCTTTATATGCTTAATCTCACGTTGAATTATGAGCAAAGCTTCCTTTTTTAAGATATACTTACAGTGACTTAACATAAAATGTGAGTTTTCACATATACTTACAGTGACTTAACATGTGCATGTTAAGGCTCTCAGGATATGCTGTTAACCGGAAATAGAAAGTAGAAACATCAATTTCTCGCATCAAAATGTATTATTCGAAATGAAAAGACACTTTCAACTCCTTTTCCTTTGTTACGTTTTATTTATCCGTTGTTTTTCTTGGCTTTTCATCATTTCTTTTATTTAAATTTAGCCGACAAAAAATTCAATTTGTTCGCTTACTTTTGAATTTAGTTACATATCTGACTGCCACGAAGGATACGAATGCGCACCCTTTTTTTGCATCAGCTTTCTTTTTCTCTCTCTCTTTGTCTGTTTTACACTTTCTGCGTCTCTCTCATTATTTTATTACTAAATTAACTTTTCAAGTAGGACTTCTTGCTTCAGTTTGTTTGTGTTTCTTCTTGGTTGCTTAGATATATAAATATTTATATATATGTATATATAAATTAAACATTTTCTTTGTTACGTTCGTTATCAAGGACTTAGGACTTGCTATCTATCTTTCCCTGCTTGCTCTTGCTTTTCTGTGTATAGAAACTTTGATCTCGACTAAAGTATAAAAAACGGAAACTAAATGCACACCCCTGCAAGATTACAAAATATTGGATATTGAATACAATTCTTGTTGATTTTTTCTTTTTCGTTTTGGTTTTTTGACACTTTACAATAACAATTTGCGCTTTGTCTTGAACAAGTTTTGGGGAGAAAACTAACCTATGGTTGCATTTAGGGTTTTGTATTGACTTTAATTATATGTATATATACTGAGACAATTCTGATCCAGTTAGATAAAAACCATCGCCAGAGTTTCAAAAAATCGAATGCTAATCGCAACACAATAGGTTACAGATATAAGACTTTTATATATTTATATATTTAGTTATAGCATAAGTATTATATGGATAACTGAGCGGCGGTCTAAACTCAATTTGAGAATGATTTTCTTTTATATTTGTTCTTTCTGAAGTACAGTAAGTAAACAAATGAAAACTATGTTAGTGTATATATCTGAGGCTGTCAACACTCTGCTACAAACTTTGGGCTTAAACGAAACAGTAAACACACTGTTCGAGGCTGATTTCATATATATATATATATATATATATATATTTATAAATAGTAGCCACTTTGGGGTAGCTGCATTCGAAAAACAAGCATACGAAAAGTTTGAATAATCCAATGCTAACTCTTTTTACAAAATACTTCTTGATTTGGATTTTATTATATACAATATGTATAAACATATATATAAATAATATATAATATATACATATATATAATATATATATATATATATACATGTATATATATATAAATATATATGTACAATATATATATTTGCTTGTTTTGTGGGTATTTGTAAGCCAGCCGCCTGGTAAAACTCTACGCTTATAATTACATTTCTTTCATCAAACGCCCCTCGTGTGTGTAGTGTGTGAATTTGTGTGTGTAGTGTGTGTGCTGGCGCCCAGTTAAAATTAAAAAACAACTTTTACACCGGTACTGCATAAATAAATGTCCTTAGCCTTTAGGTAGAGAGGAGGGGCGCCCACATCCAGCAGAAGGAGGGAGCCGAGGGATCCTACTGCGCCTTGGCCTTGCGCAGATAGGCAGCCTGGGCCTCGTCTCCGACATATTTGGAATGGGACTCAGCGTTTATCGGGCTAGAGAGCTTGGCGGTATTTTGGGCAGCCAGCGAGGCGGCCATGCGACGACTCTTGTGTCCGCCGGGCGACAGGTAAGCCTTGTAGAAGAAGCGCGCGAACAGCACAAAATAGCTGAAATACATCGCAATCGACAAATTGATGTTGCGCTGCGATATGTTGCACGACTGTGTGCCGTGCGTCTTCAGGAATCCATTTGCCCACACATTGATCGCACAACCAATGATCATCTGGGTCAGCTGCAGCGATGTGATGATCATCGAGATGAATCGTGGCGGATTGAAGCGGGCCGCTTTCAGTGCATAATAGCTGTACATCACCGAGTGCACACAGTAGTTCATCACAATGAACCAGCGTGCCGAACTGGTGTATTCGGTGTAGCTGAACCACGAGTAGATCAGCACCGTGATGTGATGATACCAGTGGAGAAAGATCAGCGGCTGTTTGCGCAACACTATGAATATCGTGTCGCCCAGCTCGGGCAATTTGCTCAGCACAAAGAGCCAGGTCCAGAAGCCGCACACCCGATCTTGTTCAATGTAGCTGCAATCGCGAAGAAGAAATCAGGTTTAATTATTGCTATTGCAATGCCATAACAACAAAAAGTCAACGAACTCACCTGGGCACACAGACGGAGTGGAAAAGTCCGTAGTGACGCAGCACGTGAAGCAGTTCCGGCGCCGTGCGAGCAGCACCCATTATGCTGAACATGGCCAGCAAAGTGTTCCAAATGATCAGCGGACCACGCAACTTGAAACTGAAAAATTTGAAAACACAAAAAGTTGAGATTAATTTCAATTAGCTGCAATTATTAAACTAAAGATAGGTTTACTGAAAAGGTGTTTTGTAGGAAATCGGAGCAGATGATATTTAAATTCTTCAGTTATATGCTCTCTGACTAAGGCTTATCTAAGATCGAAATAGAATCAATATATTATTCAACTATGATTGAATCGATCAATAAAAATTGCTCCTGTTTTAATAGATATCTTAAACTAAAACAACAAAATGATCATTTATGATATTTATTAGTAATTAAAGATCAGATTTAAAAAGAATATATTTATTGTGTAGCTGTCTTTGAAATGATTAGATTAGAAATATATATAGAACACCAAATTCATCATTTACTACAGTAACTAAACATCACATTCTAATTCACTTCCCATAGGATATTTAAAGTTCTTCTATTATAAATAAGCTCAAGTACAAATTTCAGCTAATGTTCTAAACGCATTTGCAGTTTCGACACACAGATTCTCAGCTCAGTTTGTAGTTTTTAGTTGTGGCTTTGACCGATGATCAGATGCAAATTTGCATTGTGTATGCATTGAAAAGATCAACAAAGTTTGAGGCTACTCTTCAGTTTAGTTAAGGGCGGTGCGGGCGGCTGACGTTAAAGCCTAAGTGCATTAGGCACACATATGGCAATAAATCCAAAAATACTCAGAAATCGCATTGAGAATCGATTGAGTGTTGTTTATCATTAACTCTGTTGACTCTTAGCTGACATAGTTCAAAACTAATTTACGCAATTTAAGTGTTACACTTCAGTGACACTTAATTTGTACAGAATATTCGATTAGAATATTCCAATTAGTAGGTATTGTTTTTTGATTAACCTTTTAGAAAGGACAAGCTGAGCGTACAAATGTTAAATTACATCACATATTTAAATAGATAAGTTATTTGTACGCCTTTACTGAAACACGCCTCAATAATTATATATAAAGCAATTGCATTATATTGATTTCGTCCTCAAATCCCTAGATGTAATATAGATATATAGCTAATTTTAGGTTAACTGCGTCAAGCTACCACAATTTCCCTTGCATAATAGGCACATTATTATTTCATTTTTTTAGAACATTTAATTTTGTTTCTTAACCCATAAAACTTGAACAATTCAAAGCTTGACTTGCATTCGAAATGAGCGTACAGTACTTAAAACACAATTATATTATGATATAATGTTTTTTTATTACAGAAAATGAATATGATTCAGACCCCGGAACAGAACATTAGTGAGTCAAATTAAGACTCTTGGGAATTAGTTAACCACTCAACACTCAGTTGATAATCTAAAATGAATCGCTCGTCTGACTATCAATCGGGCAGTATATACATATATATATTTTCTTTTAACAATAGCTTTGTAATTAGCTGAATACCTTATCTCGCCACTATTAGTCATATAAAAGAAATCAGGCAATAAACTTGGACTCGCAGATAAAGTGGTGAATTGAGAATCGTTTTTTATCGGCAACCGATGACGAACGATGTCCACGGAATGTGGCGTGTTTGGAATTTGTACACCGATATTCACATAACAATTTAGCAATGTTTAACTTGGTGTGTCGCGAATTGGCAAAGCCAATTAACGCACTTACTTTTTGTTATAGTAAATTTATGCATTATTAGACAAATATTAAAAAAAGCATTTCCGGGACGTAAGAAATCCATTGCTTTTTATAACTTACTGCATTTTTATGACTGCACTTTCTGTTTTATCGATAGAGCTAACGACCAATTGAAATAATCATCATTTATTTTATTTCAATCTAAAAAACGTCACTAGTCGAAATAGTTGCTGCTGTTTTTTCGCCGATTAATAGAACCATTAAAAGTTGCTGGGCAATAACAAGTTCAGCCAAAGTCTACATTAAATATATATATATATATATGTATATATAGTTATATATACGCATATATATATCACGGCGCTAAATTGTCACAGATAAGATACAGCGACAGACACGAGTGGACAATTAAGCTGCGTATGCTGATTTTACTTATTTTTTTTCCTTCTTTTTTGCTCAAGTGGAAACGTTTAATTTGGAAGCTACATGCCACATTAAATCGGACTTAATCTGCATTCTGGAACAAAAAAAATACATACTTTTATTAAACCAAATTAAGGCAAGGCGCAGCGCGTTCCACAAAAACAAATCGTTGCGCATATCATTCGCGCTGCGGTGAAACTTGTAATGCTGTGAAACAGCCCTTGGAATTCGCAAGCGGTTCAGGCAGCGCACACATGGCATGCAGCGAGTCAGCGCTGGGTAATTTGTGCCAAAACACAATGAGTAAGGAAAACCAATAGGCCTTGCTAATCGCTTGGCAGCTTGGCTTCTAGGCATGGGGACGCTGTTCCCTTGAAGCTCAATTTTTGCTAGGGCATAGGTCGTCCCCGTTCCGATGAACAGGTGGCGGATCCGGCGCCTACTTTGTGTCCGGTCTGCTGCCTGTCTCATTTTGGGTGTAGCGATCTGCCCGTTAATTGATGGATTGTATAATGCGAAGGGAAAATATGACATTACTTTCTTTTCAACAGCCTAAAATTTCACGTCAGTTTTCACTTTAGAGCAGCAAAAAAAAAATGTAAATAAATATGCGAAAATTGCATAAGCAACAAAAGCACTCGAATTGCAAGAGAGAGTGTCATGAGTTAAAACTCTCACTCTCTCTCTCTCTCGCCTTGAGCAGAGAGTTGGCAAGTGTAAACCTGATTTGGCAATGCTGGATTTGCTTTTTGAAAGAGATTATGCAAGTTCAGCTGACGGTAGACAATTGGAGCGGAGGGAGCGGAAGGAGAGGAGAAGCGAAGAAGAGAAGAGAAAGAAAGAGAGCGAGAAGCAACAACATATAAATGAAATCAAATGCTTGGGCCCAGACTTGATTACTGTTTGCTATCTGCCTCTGCTTTTTGGGCTTGATTTATGCAGCCCCAAAACACAGATATAAATATTTATACATCTGTGTTTGTGTTTGTATTTGTATTTGCAGCAGTTAGTTTGTTTTGTTTGCCTTTGGGTCACAAAAATACGCAACATTATCTCAATGCTGATTCGTTTCATTTATCGTAGTTAATTTGACCAACATTTTGTTGTTGTTATTATTTTTGATTGCAAAATTTGTGTGGTTTCCCACTTTTATTTACTGTCGTCGTTATTCATAAATGTTATGCCCGTTTTTTTATTTTTTTTGTTTACCAAAATTGCATATGCGACCTATTGACCAGTTTTTGTCTTTTGAGTTGCAAAATTTTTTTGTCATAATTAAAATTAAATGGCAGCTTAAATGGCTCAAGCTAAAATATTCAGCAAACAGGTAACACTTTAATTAGATGTCAATTAAAATAGTGTCTAGCAAGCAGCAGATTGTGAGACTAACTAACTATCAAAAGTTCTTAAGTGTAACTAAAACTAAACTAAGAAAAACTGTTGCGTTGCTGTATATTTTATGTTCTCTCTTTCTCTTTCTCTCTCTTTGACACAAAGAGAGTTCACATTTGGATATTTAGCCCAATTGTGTCGAAATTTAAAGGTCAGCAGCAAAGCGCTAAATTTGCGAAAAACATTAATGCGAGCAGGTGTTTGGAAGAAGCAGTAACAAGTGGTAAACATACTGGAAATGATGTCAACCAAAGTAAATGTGTAAATGTTGCATGATATACGATCGATAGAGGGGGAGAGAGAGAGAGAGAGAGGGAGAGACAGAGAGAGAGAGAGAGAGAGAGAGGGAGAGACAGAGAGAGAGAGCGAGTGCACGCTGTCAGCTGAGACTGAGCACAGTTTATGATGCAGATGCTGGTAAACAGAATTGAATTCCTGCTTTTATTGTCAATATTTGAGTGGCACACTTAAGCCACAAGAGTGATTCATCTCTCTCAATCTATCCCCATCTCGTTCCCTCTGAAATCTGTTGGAATTGTCAATGGTAACGGTTGTTTTTTTGTGTTAACAGCCCACTAAAAAAATAAATCAAACTCAAAGTCAAGTGAAGTAAAGTTTCACTTTTCAAAACATTTTAACGCCTATAAATTTAGTGTCTACATTTTGTTTTTCTTCTTCTTATTTTATTGCTGCACACATTAAAAAACGTATATTTAGCCGTTATTATTGCTGCCGTTGTCGTCTCTCGGAATTGCTGCCGAGTAGTTTAATGGTAATTATTTAGCTGACACGCCCACTCAACACGGAATTTCAATCATATGTATTTATCATATATATACATATATAATTTGTACACTTAGATGAGCTGGGCTAAGCATTAAATATTTACCTTATGTATATAGTATATACAGCAATCATTTGCAACAATTTTCAAACAATTTCAGGTCATCATTTCGCTGGGTTGCGTGCGACGCAAACATAAAGAGACATTTTTCATTGTTGGGTCGAGGACTCAGTTTTAAGGTGGGTGCTGTTTTTTTTTGTTTGCCTCATTTTATACGTTTCAGTCATTTTTAACCTACTCCTTTGACATTTTCGTACAAAGCCGTCAAGCAGCTGCTACATAAATAAAACAACTTTTGAACAGTGTTTTGTTTTTATTTTTTTTCCTTGCTCACAATCACTCAGTGCATGTTGAGGGCACAAAAGGAACGGGTTCCTAAAATGCAAATAGCCCGACTTTTATATATGAATCGGCGACTCGTATAGCCTGAATTTTTACCAAGGTCAATGCATTTTTGCAAGCTTCAAAGTTCAGCTTAGGTTCAGTGTGTTTGTGAAAACTATATGGTTTTTTTTTGTTGTTTTTGGATCGTATTTAATTATTAAATATTGTTTAATATCAATTTAAAGCATTTTAAAATTAATTTTACTGAAGAGTTTACAAAATTGACTTGCTGCTACTAAAGTGAAAGGTTCTGCTTTCTGCTTAGCGTTCGACGGCGTTACCAGCACAAAATGTTTTACAATAACAGCTAACTAGTGCGTTAATTGAGAGTGCCAAGAGTATATCAGTTTCTCTTAAGTAAATGGCCCACGCTTTGATGAGAAATGACTTCTGGTAATTAAGCTCTTTGTTAGCCAAGCAGAATTCACATAGTAAAGGTTTACTGGTTCCACGCGGCTTTAAAGTTGTCATCACTTATATATATATATATATAGATATATATATGCCAAGTTTTACTGGCCCCATATATGTAGAACTTACATATATGCATATCTTTGCGTGTGTGTGTTTCTGTGTATGACGCCTCTTCGCCCACACACTGAATGAGAAAGCTTTGTATGTAATATGCTGGTATATTCTGGAGGCTCACCTCCTCTCAACACCCCGAACTCTGAGAGAGAGAGAGAGAGAGAGACAGAGAGAGAGAAGCACACGCAACACGCGCCGAGGCCAAAGCACACACAACTACAAAATATTTGCACACATCTCTCATGAGTGTGTGTGCGTGTGAGTGTGTGTGTGTGTGCTTGGAGATTTTTGTTTTACACTTATGGCAATTACAATGTGTGCACAGCTATTTTCCTTGTGGCTGCTCGCTGCTGATGAGTCTCACACAATGCTAACTAGCATTTTATGTTGGCCAGTGTAAAAATGCCATATAATTGAATGTCCTGCAGAGTGCCTCCTCTCTACCCTCTCCACGCTCCGCTGTTTGCCTACCCATTCTGCTGCCAGGAGGACACACCCACTTCTGGCATGTTGTTGTGTCCACAATTGTGCTGTATTGAGTGCATTTGTTGGTCGGACATGCACAGACATGTGTGTGTTGCACACCACACACTGTTGCAACATTTGTTATTACGTATTTAAATGACTTGGCTTGAAAATACCGATTTTGCTTTGAATATTTAAGTGAAAGATTTTATAAACCATTAATGATGAATATGAAGTAAATTGCAGACCAATTATAGAGAATAATTAAAAAAAGTAAGCTTTAAATGTGCTTAAAATTCGTGAATCATTTTTAGTATTTATTTTAAATAGAGTTAATTTTGTAAACTCTTCAGTAAAATTCTTTTAACATTTCGTTGATTCTGCTTTATATTCATATTAGACAATACTTAATAATTAAGTTTACTTCTCGAGTAAGCACTGTGAATTTCGATTTTGTTTGTGCTGTTTGTTTATTTGTTTTTGAACTTTTGATCGAATTACTATAAAGTTTGCGGCCGTCATAATGAATCATAGTTAATGATATCATACACAATTACGACAGCTTGCCGGTGTTTCATTTTTTCTGTTCTATTTTTCATCTTTTTTGTTTTTGTTTGTCTGCCTCAGTTTTATATGGACAGTTGTATGTATAGACGACGAGTATTATGTTCAGTTCCACCGACCGATAAGAGTGCGTTCCACATGTTGACGACAACTAGTGGGACACAAGAGAGCACATGGTCTGGCTGATAACGAGCAGCGTGGATCGTTTATATTATACTTGGCTTGCTTATTGAAATAACGCCCAAAACACACAGCACCGACACCGACTCAAGGGCATTGGGGTGGTGAAAAGTTTGCAATTTAGTCCAACCAAAAGGTTCAACTAAAATGTGCAAATCATAAATCACTATTAACCTCAAGATGATCTCAGACTTGGTCTTGAAAACGCATGCGTTGATCAAATATACTCTGGCACCGTTGCATGAAGGGTATATTGGTTTTGTTAAGATCGATAAGCATAAGCCGATAAAACAATATATCTACACAATTTTTAAGACTAGTGATTAAATTTTAAGTATAGATTACTGATAACATAAATACCAGATCTCCCCCAATTTCGGGTCTAAAGTTACTAACGAACCTCCTCCTAAGATTGGTAAGAAAATATTTATATTTTGAGAGATATTGGACATTTTAGAGCTGGCGTTACCAAATGTTTGAGTTAGATTCTTAAAATTCCAGCCGAAAATTGGTAAAAATCCATACTTTGTAACAATTTTAGGGTTAGAGCAACCAAATTTTATAGATTCATTCATTAATATTCACCACACACACCCTTCCTCAACTGGTAACAGCGGAATCGGATACACTCCCCTGGAATGTTCTAGCTTATTTTATTTTAGTAGAGGGCTTTTTCTGACGCAAATCAGTGTTGCCTGGACTCTGTCTCGTAGTTTTCCATAGTTAACTCCGTTTCCTCTGTGCATCTTCAGCCCTCCCTTAAAGTCACACCTTTCTGTAAGTGCAAGTCTAATGTGGACAGGCTTGTGTTGCATGTGTGTAAATATTGAGACGGCATTTAAAGTGTAAAGAAACAACAACAAAAACAGTTTAGTATTACTATTTGCTTTTGGGTTGTGTTTTTTCTTTGTTGAAAAAGCCGAGGGCCAAGCCCCTGCTTATATTAAAGTGATAGGCAATCTTTGGATTGGCTTTGACAATTCCAGGAGGGTAGGTTGTCATCAGTCACAGTCTCAGTCTCAAACGTGTGGGCCCCGATTCGGCTACTCGCATGAATATTGCGATTATATAAGACATTTGATTAGTTTGTCAACATTTGTGAATCGATGACGATGATGATGAGAGAATGAGCAGCGTGTTCAAAAACAAATTCGTTATTTTCGTCGTCGTCGGCGACGTTTTTGCCTTGCCAAGTTTTATAGAGAACCATTGACAGCGATTGCGATAAGAAACTCAAGTTTAATGATCAACATTAAAATTGCAGTTGGGTTGTGACACCAACATGCGGAACCATTTTAAATAGATTACATTTCCATAGGGATTCAAACTGAACGGAGATAGAGAGAAATTATCTATACAAATAAATAATAGCTATGTGTGCTGTAGGTCTGAACTGACTGATAATCAAATACATTCCACCTGCATGTGTAGACAAAAATAGTTGGAAAACGATTTTGTTGGTTTAACGATTGATAGTTAAGTTAGCTTATGAGATATCTCTCAAAATAGATGCCATTCAATGATTGTGAAAATAACCTAAAATAAAGTTTTCATTCGATCGTGTTTTTTTTATATATGTATAATGAAGGTGTGCAAAAAATGTAGCCTTCCAAAGTGAATATTATTGAAATATTATTGATCAACTGTACAAAATTGATAAGGATCGGACAAGAAACACACATTTATTGAACAAACTATTATTACCAAGTCTATAAGGTATTTCACATATTTAACATACTTCTTCATATGAATTCAATATGCTGCCAAGCTTTTCTGCAGCTATTTGGAATCTTGAGGGCTCTCATCGAGCAAATGTTCCCTTAACATATCTCTTCATATGATTTCAATATGTTTCAAGTCAAATCTTAAAGATTTCGAAGAAACCTACGATAGTATTCAATAGACTTTTACACATTTTATGTGTGATATAAATCAATTGCAATCTATTTTCAGCCTATATCTGCTGTCGTAAAGATATAGCGTGAGACGACTATATAGATATATTTTTGGATATATAGTTTAGTCATATGTCACGTGCCAAATGTAGCTAGCTAAAATACAGCGCTATTTCACAATTAGATCGGTTGAATAACAACATAATCAACGCCACATGCGCAATCACAACAAATTTGGCACAATTTGGCATGCAATTTTTGTTTTTGGATTGTTTGCCATAAAAAAATAGAAAACAAAAAAAAAGAGTGCAATGATTGCCCTTGGTTGCATCCGTGACTCGGACGGACTCGAGTGTGATTGTGGCTGATTGGCCATAATTTTCCAGCATTAAGGGACGGGCCAGCTGGAAATTGTAATGACTGAGGGAGTAATGACACTTGGCGATTAGCTACCAACAGTTGCACGAGCTAAAAGCCTCCAAACCAATTAAAATAATGTATATAGTGTGTGCAACAACAGCTGCGTGGGATTCCATTGAAAATATATATATTAATACGTGTTGGGATGTGTAATAAATATCTTTACATGGAAAATTTGTTGATCTTTTGTTTATTTGATACTTTTGCAAATCTGGGTGGGTGGATATATAATTCCACAAATAATTGTTTATTAATTGAAGCTAAACAATCAAAAAGCTTCTGCATTATTGCTGCTCTTATAGCTATTGCTTGCTCGGAAGCGTAGGCGTTCAGATTGCACGCTTCAATAAGAGAGAAAATATTGTATTATTATAGAAGAAAGATAACAAGCTATTATTATATAAGAACTTGATTTCCTATTAGAAATTTGCTGACAGATTAATTATCATCAATAATGAAATTAATCCCCACGAAGTTTTATATACAAAACAGAGAGACTGCTATAAATACTCTCAACATGACTCGAACTCTAGACCTCTGACTCAGTATAGTTGTAAATAATGCCTCTGATTGATATACTGAAATATGAACATACAATTACAAACGACTAGGTATTAATATGAATAAATAAGTTTAGAAACCTAAGTTTTAGTTGGTTTAACTTCCTGTTTGAGCTCAGACAGCGTAAAAACCTGCTGAAGGATCTATGTATGTAATTTATCAACTTTTAAAAGTCCTGCTTTGGTTAAATTTTAGCTAAATCGATTTTTCAATATATAGATTTGGGTTATTTTTTTGTTGTTGTAGCTATTGTCAAACATAGCATTATTATTATTAAAAAGCAATTATTTTAATTGGATTTTTACATTATTCACAATAGTTGGACACGCCCCCTGCTAACAAAATATGGCTCTAATCTGCACACGCGCCAAAATGTTTGGCAAGAGCCAAAACATGAAAGAAGCATTCAGGCGAGGCAGAGGGAGGTGAGGAGAGAGAAGGGTAGGGTTCAAGGTCTGCAGAGTAGTCTCGACTGTTATGCTCTCGAACAGACAGACAGACAGACATTTGGCCAATGTCAGCTGCAGTTGAAAATCAACCAAAAAAGAAAGCGTACTTTTTATATGGAATATGGAAAGCGAGCAAGCAAATTATGCAATGCAGGCGAATTTCAAGTTGATTAAAGTAAACAGATGATTCTAAATACATAAATATATATTATATTGTATATATTTATATATATGTATATTTATCTGAACTTACCTCGCTCGATTTTGCATAAAGTGCTGACCACCAAATATGACCGCCATGTAAATGCCACAATAGTAGAACACCCAGGTCCAATTTTCCAGCATCCATTTGCGTGTGCGCTGATGTATGAAATCATTCTCGAAATCAAAGATATACGAATAGTTGGGCGTCACGCTAATGTCCATGTTGATCATTATGCAGCTGTCCCCACTTGCGTTTCGCTCAGTGTGCGTGTGCGTTGGGGTCTGAGTGAAGCTTTATGGAGTTTCTATACAAATGGATAAAATGTCAAGTATTTCATTAGTATTTGATTTGAACCTAGGGCCAATTTTAATTCTTATCGTATACGAAATTGGAACTTGTAGACATTTTTGAGCACTGTATTTTTGTCGTATTTACTCTGTTGATTAACTGTAAACTTATCAGTCTCTGTTCAGATAGAAAGCGCGGCTTTTCTTATATTTCGAGAGAGATGGAGAGTGTGACCTTCCCAATTGCATAGCCGCCAACAGACGCAGCCACATTGATTTTGCATAAGCACAACATAGAGGAAGCAGAGAGAGAGCGAGAGAGTTGCAATTGAGAGAGAGCAAGCTTATGCTCGCTCTTAACAGCCACCTACCAATCCACTCGCACAAAAATGCATCTCATTCATGAATGGCGGCGGTCTTCCGCTTTTCACACCTTTGCCTATTTCACAGCTTCATGCATACAAGTGACAAACTGGGGGAGTATATTTGTATTTATAAGCATTTTCTGTAATTATTTGAATGCCTAATTGCATGCCAGACACGCGACACACACACACACACACACCTGCTGACTCACGCACATACGCACAATCAAATAATTTGATTTCATTTCAAGCTTAGCTTTTGAGTGTAATATCCGGTTTTTTTTATTTATGCTTTTAAAAAATTTCTACAGAAATTTTTCGCTGATGCCGCTACCCGAAAAGTTTTCATATGCATACATATAAATATAAATGGATGCTGGAGAATTGGACCTGAGTGTTCTACTATTATTGTGGCATTTACATGGTGGTCATATTTGGTGGGCAGCACTTAATGCAAAATCGAGCGATTCTGCATAACGTGCTGACCACCAAGTACGACCGCCACTTAAATGCCGTAATAGTATAACACCCAGGTCCAATTCGCCAGCATCCAATTGCGTGTGCGCTGATGAATGAAATCATTCTCGAAATCAAAGATATACGAATAGTTGGGCATCACACTAGTTGGGCCATGGTGATCATTGTGCAGCTGTCGCCACTTTTGCTTAGCTCAGTGTGCGTGTGTGTTGGGGTCTGAGTGAAGCTTTATGGAGTTTCTATACAAATGGACAAAATGTCAAGTATTTCATTAATATTTGCTTTGAATCTAGAGCCACTTGTAGAAATTCGATTTGATATTCATTGTATTATTGATTTTAAATGATTTTAAAATGCATTAAGTTCGGTTTCATAATTTTTTAACACTGTATTTTTGTCGTATTTACTATTTTGATTAACTGTAAACTTGTCAGTCTCTCTTCAGATAGAAAGCGCGCCTTTTCTTATATTTCGAGAGAGAGAGATGGAGAGTCTGACCTTCCCAATTGCATAGCCGCTCACAGATGCAGACACATTGATTTTGCATAAGCACAACATAGAAGAAGAAGCAGAGACAGAGCGAGAGAGTGACAGAGTTGCATTGAGAGAGAGCAAGCTTATGCTCGCTCTTAACAGCCACCCACCAATACACGCGCAAAAAATGCAACTCATTCATGAATGGCGGCGTTTTCTTCCGCTTTTCACACCTTTGCCTATATCACAGCTTTATACATACAAGTGACAAACTGGAGGAGTAGAAGGAGAAAGAAAGAGGAAGAGTTAGGGCGCGAGGCAATCAGACGGCTGGCGACTACTTTATGTCATTTATTCAGTCCCACAGAAATAAAACAAGTGTGGCAAAGCGGAATGCGAAAAATAAAAACCATTACAAGAAAAAGCACCGGCGGGTGGTCGTTGGCAATATAGAAAATACATATGTGTATATATATTTATATTTATATTTATATGCATTTGCTGTACTTATTTGAATGCCTAATTGCATGCCAGACACGCGACAATCACACACACGCAAGCACACACATGCTGACACGAGCGCACACGCACAATCATATAATTTGATTTCATTTCAAGCTCAGCTTTTGAGTATAATATCCGGTTTTTTTTTATTTTTGCTTTCAAAAATTTCTAGAGAAATTTTTCGCTGCTTCTGCTGCTAACCGAAAAGTTTTCATATACATACATATAAATATATACATGACGATGTTTGCATGTATTTGTTTTATGTTGTCGACTGCGCTGCCCTGGCAAAAACGGTAGAAACAGAAAAAAAAACACGCGTTTTGCCTCTCACACATTCATCTTGTCGCCCATCTCTCATCTCCCTCATCTCTGCCTGTCTCCCTCCACTCCTTTTATGCTGAGCGCGCCGACGTAATCGATAAAGTACACGAAATACGATAAAACTACATGTGGCAAAAAATACAACAAAAAAACTGGCAAATTTCCTGGTCGCCGTCAGACAGTTGATGAGAACTCACCGAGACACGACACACTCTAATTTATTCAACAAATAGCGCACGGCGGTTATTGTTTAATGCATTTACTTATTGTTGCTGCCTTTTTAACGCACGCGCTAGGTTTTTCTTTTATTTTATTTCGTTTGATTTATCCGCAAATGGGAACTCTCTCTTTGAGCAGCCGGCGAACCACTGAGCGCCACAGACTCGCTGCCTGTGTATTTTGGCTTTTTATTTAAACAAATTATGCGAACGAGCACCAATACAATGATGAGCAGCTGCCGACTCTTTTGGTGGTTATTTTGCTTCTGTTAACCATAACATTTTGTTTTTATTTTAGCATTTCTTTGGTTTTGCAAATGTTAATGGTAAACGATAGTTGTTATCGATGTTCGTGCGATAGCATAACTGGCAGAGTGTGACCAGCCGGAGTGTGCTCTACTGATGCAGCCCTGCATTAAAGAACAAGTCGTTTGTTTTAAAATCTATCTGTATGTGTTGCAAAACACAAATACAGTGACGTGTGCCAGTCGTTACAATTTCAAACTTAGTAAAATATAATTATGTCGAGTTTTCATTTAAATATAATTTATTACAGAAATTACAAACAGTACATATAGCAAGCACAATGCAATAATTTGTTGTATAAACCTAGCTACTTAATTGATTAATATTACACCACATTGAATATGCTTATATATATATATGTATATCAAATACGCCTATATTTTCCACTACTAGCTAAGGCGTCTTATACTAAAATAAACACTGGCAGCTGCACAAACATTTTACACTCACCAGGCACCTCCCGCAATGCCCCCAAAAATCCGTCAGCATTAACATTTTAAATCAAAGCACTCTGTGATTCCAAATTCGCATTTGTGGCAACGATTGCAGCTGCCACAGAAATTTGCACAATCAAATAGAAAATAAATAATAATGAAAAATAATTGCAATGTTTGTTTTGTATGTTTGTTCTATATTTTTTTCATTTTGCATATTTTTGCATTTGTTGTTTTTGAAAATTGTGTCATAAAAAATGTTTTGAGCGGGCTTGTTTTATATTTATTTCTGCCTGTGTAAATGACTCTTCCCTCCCTGTTGCAAAAGTCCCCCCTCGGCCAACACTCTACTTTAGCTTTCATTATGAATTTTCATAAAAAAATGTTACAGCACTTTTAAATTTTTTGCATTGCGTAGCGTTAACCGTTACTACACCGTACACCGTTCGCACAGCCAATTAAGCAAATTAAACAGATTGTTATCCCGCCCAGACAGACAGACTGACGGGGGCAGTCCCTTCGTCCCTTCCTTCTGTCCAGATTAATTCAATCAACGTGACATAATTACTTAATTAGTTATACATACACATATACATATATACACATATATATATGTGTGTGTTTGCTTGCATTTGTGTAGCTGTGGCCTTTTGCCCATCTGGTCACACATTCAAATCGGCCATCATTTTGCGAAAGTCATTCAGTGATCCATACATCTCAAAGTCACCAGCCCCGCCAGCTCCGCCGCCTCCGCCACCGTTGCCATATTGCTGCTGTGCCTGTGCTCGCATGTGGGCGGGCCGTGGGAGAGTTAACGGTACGGGTAGCAACTCTGGCATAACGGAATGATGCGTTATCAGTGCTCGCAGCGAACTGAACTCCTTGGTGAAGCCCTGTTGATAATTTAGTAGAGGAAGTAGAAGAAGATGAGTTCTGTTAAGTTTTATGATTTTACAACACTCAAATGACAGTAGAATTGAAATGTATCTTAAAAGTAGATAAAGTTTTTTATTTGGTAAATGTTTTCTACAATTTTTGAATGCTTTTTAGGTTTTATAAGAAAAAGGCATATTTGGAATATAAGTTCTCGAATAACATACGCAGATCAAGTTTATATAAATTGATCGGTAATTATCGCAGATTCGTGAATATCGATAAAACTCGATTGCGATAGCAATAAGAGACACAATTATAAAGATCTAACTTTCTAAATGATATATAATATATCTAGACATGTTTATTTATCAACTGTAAAAATCATTCATTCATATCGGATGGGAAACACAGATTTTGCTAACCAAAACGTATTTTCATAAGGAACAAAATTTAACAGCTGGCTACAGGATATTTGCTAGTCGGACTCTCTTGACTCGGGCATTATTGTTTCTTTTTTGGTTCGGGTGACTTATTTCTTACTTAATTATATTTCTCTAATCTCTTACCTTAATCTTGTATCCCCTCGGGGTGCGCAGGATCAAATAGTGGGCGACTCGTGGCGAGGGGGGCGGCACACGCAAGGATAATGCAAAGCAGCCCGGTTTGGTGCTGCTCTGGCGCACCAGGAACGCGCCCGGACTCTGGCGTGAGAGCACCTCCAGTGAGATCTCACGTGGTATGCCCGCCTGATACCACGCGGCGCCCTTCAGCTCCTGCTGCTCCGCCAAACTGAGATTGTCCAATCGCAGTGATGAATTCGCCGCAAACAGCTTCGGACTGGAGTTGGCTTTAGTTAAATAATATTTCATATTAATGACAAACGTTCAAAATCGGATAAATACAGAGTATTGTAAGTTTGCAAGACTCACCACTGCAAGTTTCCCTTAGATATTTCTTGTTGCTGGGCAGCTCTGATTGCAGACGATGATTGGCCGTTTCGAGAGCCGTCAGAGATTGGCGACAGGAGTCACCGAATTTGCTGGCCACATATTTATCGGGCTCACAGATGGCTTCGTTCACATAGCCATCGGATATGGTCTGCGATGAGCCGGAGTTTAACGAGGACGAACAGTTGGTGTTGTGCACCAAGGGGCGGCTATCCTCGTTGCCACGTTGCAACAGCCCAATGCCCATGGTGAGGCGTTTCACCTGGAATGCGAAGAAGAAGAGAATGGGTTATATATATATATATATATAAAGATATATATATATGCAAGTTTTGCATGGCTTTGATTCGTGTTGGCTGCCAATTTGGCCAACAAAGTTTTTGACGCAATACAATAATTGCAATTTAGTTTTGGCCCTTAACAGTTGTGACGCCAGCTACATTGTTCTTGTTGTTGTTGTTGCTTTTGTTGTTGTTGTTCTCGCCACAAAGCCAGCTAACATCGAAAACACTTTAGTACAAAACACGAGCCACAACACAAAGTCGAGCTCCTGCTATCGATGTGTAACATTTCTGGTTGCCAATAAAATGTTAACTATGTTGTCTCAGTTATCACCTCTACTCCCCTTCTGCCCCTTCTCCACCCAAGACACACAAAATTTGGTCATGGTTTTTGGGCGGGGAGTGGCTTGCGGTAAATTACTTTGAAATGAGTTAAAGCCAAAAGTTTTGCCTGCTTTTTGGGGCTGCACTTAAAGCGTTTCCAATTAGCAAACAGTTTTGCTCAAGTGTTGACTGCCTGTCTTCCCCTTGCTCCTCGCCATTATTGCCTCCCTGCCCCCCTTATAAGCTATTTGCCTAATTTGTTATAATTATGTTGATTTTATGTAGTAGTCAAGCAGCGGTGTGGTGCAGGAGATATTCGCCTTTTGATGTGGCTGCCTTTCAATGGGCTTCCATTGCCTATTGAGCTCTGAGCCAAAAGGCATCTAAAGTCCAGTGCTATTCTAATTTCATAAATAGAATTATTGCTTTTAACTTTTAACTGGTGAATAGCACAATTTGTGGACCACAAATAGCAAACATTGATTATGCCAGCAACTCATTAATTATGATTTATGCATTGAAAAGTTATGCAAATGCTTGTTTAACGAGATTTACATTAAAGTCCCACAAATCAATAGGAGTGTTAAATATATATATATTACGACTTTTACTTCGTAGAAACTGAACCAATTTAGATGCATACTTAAATTTTATTCACGATTTTAATTTTATTTTGAATTTTAGCATATATATATATTGTATTGAGTTGAAAAGTCTAACTTGAAGAGAACGCTTTAATGGAGGCAGCTCGACTAGGAGTTATGCCTTTACCCAATTCCATTACAATCCTAGTTTCTAGCACATAAGTGAGATTTGTCTCTTCATTTACAGCATATCCTTAATACACGTCCAGATTTAAGGTGTTTTTGCTGCTAGGCATTATTTAGCACTTGCAGCTAATTGATTTGGCAGTCGGCACCCTTTCATCAAGCTTCTTCTCCTTCAGGTTCTCTCCCTCTAACTCTCTTTCTCTCCATCTCTTTCTATCTGTCTCTCGTTAAGTATGCAATCAGTGGCAGCAGCCATTCTGCCAACCTAATGCCCCCATTATGCTAATGACATTGGAAAAGACTCTCGCAAAGTATGCAGAAATCCAGAGCAAGACAATGCACTGCAAGTGGCACTCGGACCAGAAGACTATGCTCGACAAATCCGGCCGAGTACAACTGCTGCACGCGGCGTAAATATATGAAAAAGTGCAATGGAAGAGGGACAGCGGAGAAGAAATAGCAGAACACGAGGGGGATACGAGAAGGTGAGGAGAAGGACACGAGAACAGGTTAGGTAGGCACAATGGGAACAATGGGACAATTGGGCATGGGCGTGTCTAAGAGTTGAAAGCATTTGTAAAGTGCTCCTTTTCTTATTCCCTGTAGCCCAAAGTGGGCAAAGAAGGCATATTCCTAATGGTTTTACTTAATGAACAAAATATTTCGCTGTTTTTAAAAACTATTACTTAAGAATTATAAAAAAACATTATCCTCATGGGATATATAAACCATTTCATATGCATTATTCAATATTTTATATGGAGGAAAGTATAAGTTAGTCCAAGTCATGTATGTGGATAAAGCATAAGAGAAAATTGAGACAAGTTTCTTAAGAAAATGAGATTTATATCAAAATCATAATCCTTGTATGATCTTTGAATTATATTTAAATGTCCGTCGTCTATCTGTATATTTTTTTATAGGTAAAGCCACTAAATTTGATATGCAGATTGTATACATCTTTCTTCAATTATATCTATTTATTACAAATCTGCAAAAATCGAGAAATCAATTTGGATCATATTTTAAAAGTCTTTTACTTTACGTAGAAAAAAGTTGATAATTGGAAATTTAAAATATAGAGGATATCTGTTAGTCAATCAGTCTTTACTTGAACACTACTTTTTGTGCTTTATTTGATTTGCTCCTTTTTGCTATCTCCACCTTTTTTCAGTGTCTGCCTCGTTGGCAGCAAGGTTTTTTGCCCATTGACTGCATTTAGTTGTCGGCAGCTGCAATTGTCAGCTGTATAGGCCTATAGATGTATAGATGTGTATGTGTGTGTGTGTGTTGGTGTGTGTGTGTGTAGAGAACAGGACACGTGATGGCAGTCAGCATTGTTGCTGCGATTTATGTGTCATAAAGTCACTAAGTTAACGGCAGTTGGCTGCCATTTGCCTGCTGCATGTCTGCTGTAAGCTCTCCATCTCCCCCACACACACTCTCTTTCTCTTTCTCTCTACCTCTCCCACTCTCTCTCTGTCTTTCTCTCTCTCTCTCTCTTTCTACGGTTGCTGTTGCACTTCAGCTGTGTTGTTTTTGCCTGTGCAATTGCAGGCAGCGCGTGCCAAAGTGCCGTTAGCTGGAAATTTGCATTTTTGCAAATTAATTTAATGAACGCTTTTGGGTCTTGTTTAGTGGCAAACTATTTTTTATTTTTTTTTGTGCTTCTGGCTAAATTGCATTTGATTTTCAAGTGACGGCAATTTGTTTGCCAGAAATGCAAAAAAAAAGTCTTTAAATATAATTTAAAATGTTTAATTTCGATGCTGTTCTAATATACAAACGGTTAAGAATGTCATCCAAAAAAGAATCGACGAGTAAGCATAAAGAGAGAGAGAGAGAGAGAGAGAGATAAAAACAGATTGAACTTAGTTGATGCAATTACTGTGACTTGTCTGCCTATATAAAACTAATTTATATGAAGCTTAAACGGTTAAGAATGTGCTCCAAAGAAGAATTGAATGAGCAAAAAGAAAGAGACAAATAGATTTATTGAAGCGAGACGATGCAATCAACATTCAACCCATTCGAAAGCTGTCAAAATGTTTCAATGAGTAGCCGCTTTTAAATATAATTTCCACAGCAACGTTGACAGACAATTCGCAGAGCTCTCAGCTTATTGGCAAGGCTGCCAATATTAATGAAATATTTCTTAAAAGTTTCTTTTACTTTAAGCATTCATTTCATTCAGAAACTCCCGAGAATAGGCAACATATTTTCTGCTCAACAGTTTGCTCATTTTTAGAGCAGCTTGCAACTCAATTTGATAGATTTTTTGACTTGGCAATTGAATCCATTGCAGGTGGGCATCACCAACGAGAGCAGATTTATACACTATGGCCCAGTCCAAGAAGTGGTCAATAAGGGAAACAATAACAATATCTCGAACAATGAGGCCAAAATGCATTTGGCCAAAGTAATGGGTAATAATAAATGAAGGCTGTGTGGGCCTTGGACTCACCAGCGGTGGCTTATCAACCAGACGACGACAATTATTCATTTCGGTTGGGGAATTGTCCTCCTCGGAGCTGGGCGAGCGTGGCAATTGCTGTTGCTCCTGCTCCTCGTTCCCATCGTGGCTATGCTGGACGTGATGGCTGTGCACCAGCTGCAGCTGCTCCACCTGATGTCGGGGCGATGCTCGACGTTGAGCCGGATGCAAATGCGGATGCGAATGCGAGTGCGGATGCGGATGATGATGATGATGGTAATAATTCTGCTGTTGCTGCTGCTGCTGTGTGTTTGTTGTTCCTTGTTGTTGGTGTTGGCCAGCTGCTGCTGTTGTTGTTGGTGCGCTGTGGAGGGAAGGGGGAAGGATGTGGGGGTTCCTTACTTATTATACTCTTGTGGAAGGTATTTTAATATTGTGGTAACTTTTATTATTAATTTTAACTGGTTCAAAACAAAATCCTATTTGAACAACTTATTCGTTATTTAAGATCATAAACACTATTTCAAAAAGAAAATATACCAGATGGAAGATGCACATAATCAGTGTACGAAACACTGTTTTATATTTAAAGATATTTTAAATAAGTTCACAAGATATGAGCTGCAATAACCAAAAGCAAGTGAGAACTTAACTATTATTAAAATAAATAGTTATTCATTTAGCATTAGTCCCTAAATAAGATGATGAATTCTTGAAATCTTTGGTTACGAAACTATTATCTACTATGTCTATGTGCTTAAAGGGTATTCTATTTTCGGCGAGCAATAAATATTTGTATTTTGAGTCCAGGTGCGGCTTACCTGAAGCTTAGCTCGGGCAGCAGTTGTGCAAAGGACCGACTCCTGGGCGAGTCCTTCAACGAGCCAATCGTATCGCCAGTTTCAATGAGCGTTGTCTCCGCCGTCTCCGAAGTCGATGAGATGAGAGTTGTTGTTGTTTTTGTTGCTGTTGCTATTACTGGTGGCAAGTTGGAGAACGCTGCTGTATTGTGTTGCGGCTCGAGACGTAGTCGTATATCCTGCATGGCCATGAGTCCTTGTCACCTACTTACATCTGCATCTGCGAAGAGAGTCGAGACAAGTTTCTGAGCTTGTTAAAAAGTTGTTGCCAGCGCAAAACCCTTTCAACAGCTCTTAGGCGGCAACTTTTTACCGCACTGGTCACTTTAAGTTTATGCTAATGCTCATGATTTCTTGCCATACTTTACACCGTATATATATATATATATATATATATATATACATATATACATTTGGCCGAGACATATTTCGCCCTTTTGCGGTCTACTTACTTGCAAAACTTTTGCTTTAAGAGCTCTCTCTATCTTTCTATCTCTTTCTCCCTCTCTCATGTAGTTGGCTTAAAGACCGCCGACGGCTGCCAACTTTTTCCACAAGTTTTAGCTTATTGAATTTCGACACACACACACACACACGTGTGTGTGTATGTCTTTCGAGCACAGTTTGTGAAAAGTTTTAATGCAATTTTAAGCCATGCCTATTAGTTGCAAATCGTTTCCAGATTTTCACCATATTAATTTTAAAGCTTTTTGGCTCTTACGCTTTTTTTTCTTTTGTTGTTTAAAACGTTTTTTAATTGCCAGGGAAGCTGTTGCAAATTGGGCTAAGGTTGTGGCACAACCGCAGACTGCCAAATTTTTAGACACAAGCGACTGACTGACTCACTGACTGTCGTCTACCCTTATGTGGTTTCTCGTTGTCGTCCTTTGTGGCATTCACCTAGTTGCAACAGCAGGCGGTTGCAATGAAACACAAAGCGCTGCCAGTTGTGTGATAACAAAGAAATTGCAATATTCTAAGAGAAAACTGCAAAAGCCCTTGAGGTAACAGATTTAAGTAGTCTATGACTGCAAAATACCCAGTTTATCCAATTTAATGGAAAATATGGTTTAGCAGTACAATTAATTTTGGTTGCGGCAAGACTATAGTCAACTCGATTTTCTATTTGTCTTTCTACAGGGTATCCATGTAATCCGCCCAAAGCCACAGTCCATAAAAGTGAATGCGAGTCTGCTAGAAAAACTGCAGTTGTGGTTGGAATTTAAGAATTTCCAAGGCAAGTTAAGTTTAAGCTATGCAAATTAAGCAATTGCATTTGCTGTTGCTGCTGTGCATGTTGCTGCTGCTGGTGCTGTTGGTGATGATGTTGCTTTTGTGCATTTAACAAGTATACGCCATGTTGGCTGTGCATTAATTTAACAAACGACGATGACGACAATGAGACACAAATGTGCTGACATTTGGCACTTCATGTAAAAGTTGCCTTTGCATAAGTTGCAAAATGTCAGCCAGTCACAACGGAAGTGATAACAGCAACAATAACAACTGCATTTTCAAGCATTATAATTCTCTTGCATTTCTCCAACAACTCAGCCACGCCCAACATGTTATGTAACTTGTCATACACGAATGCATTAAAACAACAATAACAACAACAACAACATTTTTGAAGCGTGACAAATTTCATAGCATGCTTTTGTGCGTCTTTTGTGCTGTGAAAACTTTCTGTATGGCAAAATATGTCGCACAGATTTCTGCTCCGTTTGTTCCTGCCAGAAATCAACTTAAAGTTTAGTTCGATCAATTTTTTCGGTTGAAAACAAAACTTATTTTTATTGCACTTCTTGTTCTGGCCATTGTTGGCCAGCAAACTTTTTAGCACTACGTGGCAAATGGCAGTGCCTAAAACTGATGTGCCACAACAACCACAACAGAAAATAAAATAAGAACAAGAAAAGCAACTTTGCGAATTGCAATTGCAATACAAAATAATACAAATATTGAAAACAAGATAAAAACAAATTGTTTTGATGAGTTTGCTTTGTTATTGTTTGGCTTTTCTTTTGTGGCAACTGCAACTTGTTAGTGTATCTTTTTAATAAAAGCAAATTTGAGCGAAAATCCAGATATATTTGAACAATGCAAAAACTGTTTTTTTTTATTGTTTGTTGTTTATTTATAATTAATAAGCTAAAGCCTGGCAGCTTTATACTTTCAGCTTATCAGCTTGTCGATAATATCAAATCAAAAGTCCAATTTAAATATATTTTGTGCAAACTATTAAATTTGTTTTCTTTCTTTTTCTTTTCAGCATAATACTTTTCACTACAAGTTTATCTTTTTTTTTTACCAATTTCCATTTATTTAAGCAATAACAAGCTATAAAGCCTATCTTCGTTTCCCAAATTGCTATATATACGAATATATGTTCTCGTATACCATACGCAGATCAACTCTATTTAGTTTTATCGATAAAATTTGTTATTGTTTTTGCATCTCCTTCTGAATTGTACTTCCCCCTTTTGCTTATTGTTACCGTCCGTGTTGTGTTCAGTGTCTTATCCCGTACAATTGAAATTTACCTTTATATGCTGTCTGTTTCAGTTACTTCACTTCCATCCCTGCCTGAGGACAACCTCCCAGACGGTGAACATATGACTGGCTCTCAACAGCAAGTGTTCAGCTAGTATCGTTATATATGCTCACTATAAGTTCTTATAAAGCCACCCCCAACCTCTCCCCCCACACACACACGCACACACACACACGCACACACAAATACGCAGACACACATTTGCTTGTTAGTATATTGAAATTGATATTATGTCAGAGTTTGCCGTCAAGTTAACTCTATAACGACAGTCTTGTCTGTCTGTCTGTCTGTCTGTCTACCTGCCTGCCTGTCTGTCTGGCCATGTTTGTCTTTTGTGGCTGCTTTTATATCTATTTTCATAGAGATTTTCTTATGAAATTCATTGGTAAATCGCTTGGAAACGTATTTTTGGATTGACTCTGCTGAAGACGCTGCCTTTAGCTGCTTTGATTGCCATGTGAAAGTGTTTCATTGTACTGCTTTGATTTTTCTTTTTTCTATCGCTTAAGCTCATATTTTCTTTGACTTTTATGTGCACTTACTGAGTGAAATTCAATCGGTGATTGGCCACCAGCTGCTCAATCAGCAGTGCAGTTGTATGCAACGTTGCAACAGGCACAAAATGTCAACAGTCTTTGAACTTTTGTTTGGGATTCGAACTTGGCCACCCGGGTGGCCAAGCACTCACATTGGGCTTGTAATAAAATACGGAGACCATCAAGCTAACAACTGTGCCGAGTGATAACTAACGGTTCCCATTGGCAAGCGACCAGTCGGTTTCGGGATTTGTCGGTTGTTACGTGACAATCCGCCAGCCCCAGTTTCAGTGTGCCGACATGCGGCATGCAGCAAGTCAGTCTGTATATATATGTATGTATGTGGTAAGCTATAAGTAGGCGCGCCCTGGCCACCAACAGCAACAACAACAACAACAATGGCATCAACAACAACAACAATAAAAGTCACAATGAGACTTAAAATGTGAACCGCATTTGGCTTGACATCAGGCAAAGACGACAACGCTGAGAATAAACAGACCAAGACATGACCAACAATGAGACAACGACAACAACAGCAACAACAAAAACCACAGCAACACCAACTACTCTAGAGTCAGGCTTAGACTCTTTCTGTGCTTGACTTCGATTTGAACTTAATTTATGAACGCCGATAGCTTTCGACGTGGCTACTTGAATCTTTGAAATGTATCTATGGGTTGGCAAAAACTGTTGCATTGATGAGTAATCTGAGTGGTCTAAATGGCCTAAATGACTGGAAACTGGTCAAGAACGGCTTGGAATTTCAACGAATAGTTATAAGTTATATTTCTCATACATTTTAAGAAAGTTGTTTTACATTTCTATTATTTAATTTTAATTTTTAACTTTTTTTAAAGAAAATTCTCCCTTTGCACTTTCAAATGAATTTTACTATATTACAAAAAAAACTTATACTCAACTTAAAAAAATTGTTTCACACTGCATGATTATCAATGTTTAAGCATTGCAAAGTATGACATTAATATTATTGCCAATCAATTCATGCTTAAATATTTCTTAAGAATTCTATAAATATCATTTAACACTGGGCATTTTTTCTTGGCAACATCTGAAGACGGAAAATACAATAAATTATAAGAAGCACATTCAGTCACATTGTCGTGTGTCTCTTTGAAATTTATGTAGCCTTCACGCAGGCAGCAGCGAATGCAATTCAATTATGAATTATGCCAACAATTTACTTTGGCTTGCTTGCTGTAGGTCTCGGTTTAGTTGCTGATGTTGCTGTTGTTCCTTATACTCCTGCCTCATGCCTCATGACATCTGCCTCTTGTCTAGTGCCTCCTGTCTTGGCTTCAGCTCCTGCTGTTGATGTCACTAATTAAATGCAATGCTCTTCGCTCGATTTGTTGTGCTAATGCTGCGTAATTACGGAATGTGGCAAAGACAATGACAACAATTACAACAACAACACCAACAACAACGGTTACAACAATGAGTGCGGCGGCATTCCAAGACGTTACTCATACGTCGCGTGTGTCAATAGAACAGCGAGAAATGCTTTTGAAACCGCAGTCTCTGCTGCTTTGTGGATGAGCGGCAGCAGCGAGGACTACACTCAGGATAAAATGTGATATAGAATTCAGATTTTCCCAGAATGCCTTAATTAGCCAAATAACGAATCATTTCATTAGGTTAAAAAGATTAACTCAAATTAGGATATTTATTTCTGCTCCTTGGGTAACCAAATTCTGAATCTAAATAATAAGCAATTTAGATAATTAAAAACTTAATTAAAATAATTGGAAGACTTAACCAAAATATATTTTAGAATTTAGAAACATTATTTTGAAAGCTTACTTAAACGAAGCTGATAATAAACTATAAATAATAAATCTGGGGATTTATAGAAGGACTAAAGCATGCGACTTAGAGAATTACTTTCAAACAATTAATGCCATTCTACTTTATCTGTTTTTTGCTGAGTGTATCACCATTAAGAGGCGCTGAAGGTGAGTGCAAGGGCGAGGGCCAACATTGTGAGGCGGCTGCTTGGCGTCGTATCCGCATTTGGCATGCCACAAAACCGAAACAAAAAACAGAAACAGCCACAATCGCGTCTTTGTTTTGCCAACTCCTTGTTGCAGCAGTTATTGTTGCTGCTGCTACTGTTGTTGTTGTTGTTATTGTTGTTGCAGCAATTGTACATTGACACCTCATGGTTGCTCCTACGGAGCGCTTTTTTTTTTAGCTGTTGTTGTTGTTCCCGTGTACATGAAATTTATGTCGCCTAAAGTGCAACGTTGACAATGTGCGCGTGTAATTTGTTGTTGTTGTTGCTGTTGTAGTTGTCAGCACTTGGCCATGGCTATTTAATGATTGTGTCGTGCAAATGCCAAAGCAAAACTTGCAACCAACTTTGGTGAAAGAGACCAAAATAGCGCAAGCACTTTTCACGCCCCGCGGCCAACGTCAGCTGTTGCACTTTCAACAAGTTGCAAGCGGGACGTGGAGGGAGGTGTTTGGCATTGCATGCAAATGTCACATGCAATCATAAATGCATATCGCTTTTGGCCGATGGGTGCAATGGGGCCAAACTAGTCAAATACTCCCCAAGGCGCCAAAACGCATGCGACTGTAATAATTTATACAAATGTCTGCGGCTTTTGACTTGCCACTTGTCACCTCTCGTGGCAGCCCTCCCCCTCGACAGTTCAATAAAAGTTATGCGGCAAACACCAGCGGATGACACAGTTTGTGGCAAGGGGATTGGCATGTAAGAAGAAGGTTTTCGGTGAAAGGATGTGGCAATCGTGGCTGGGTGGGCCAGGTAAGAGCTGCGTCTCTGCGAGATTGAAAAACTTTTGCCTCGCTGATGCTGAAAATGAAATATGTTTGAGCGTATCACTTTTTTACCTAAGTTTTTTTTTGTGTGATTTGAGGAGATGCAAAGTGCAACGGGGTGTGCAATTTTGAGGAAGGTGCTGGAATCGATAAGCACCTTGGAGACAACTGAGAGGTGCACAACTGAGAAATGGGGCTTCACTTTCAGTCGCATGACTTTGGTGCGAGTCGAGTATCTTAAGTTACTTTTGATGTCAACAGATGATGCGAACGCGTTACACAGCCCAGCCTTGTGTCTCATGAAAAGTTTTGCCGTCTGTTGCAACAAGTACAACAAGTCGTGGCAACAGCGGAAATTGCGTATCCTTCGCTGCCGATTGTATGAGTGTGTTTCAACTTTAACAGATTTTAAAAGTTTTATTGGTAATTTGTTTCAGTTTTAGATTACTTGCTGGTGTTGGATTGGAATGCAATTCTCATATGTAGCAGCTACACGAAAGTGTTACTCGTCGCTTTGGGAGATAGGTGAGATAATCAAGATATATTTTTGCACCTAAACTTAAAAGTTATGCTTTCGATAAAATAAAAATTCCAAGTTATCATCTTAATATAACTTTGCTATAATATTCTTCCCTTCCAAGCTATACCAGCATTGTAAAGATATACACATTTAAATTTGTTTATATAAAGACTGCTATATTTATCAATGGTTGTTATTGCCCGAGGCACAGCTCCTTAATAACAAAAGATAACTTTAATAATCACCTTTAGCATTTACTAATTTCAATATTAATGATCAGAACTGGTTACCTGGCCAAGATGAAACGCATGGAGCCCGCTAATCTTACGAGGCGAAGAGTGCGATGAGCATGACACATGCCGCATGCTACATGCCGCATGCCACCTGCATTTCATCAATTAACAATTAGT
Organism: Drosophila planitibia; assembly: GCA_035043785.1. NCBI lineage: Eukaryota > Metazoa > Arthropoda > Insecta > Diptera > Drosophilidae > Drosophila > Drosophila planitibia. The sequence continues at coordinate 1,973,933 of JAWNMS010000023.1, forward strand.
GTGCCATCAAAGGCGCGGCCGCAACAACAAAATGCGCACAATGCATGAAATACTCACAGCTTGGGGCAGGGTAAAAGGAAGGGAGAATGGTTTTAATTTTTTTGATTTGATTTGATGTGCGCATCGCTTTCCGGTGCATCAATTTCAAAGTTGAGCTGGCGACAGGATACGGTAGCGATTGTGAGCACACTCGGATGATAATGATGCAGCAACGCCTGTCTAAAGAGCAACAGCAACAGCAACTGCACCAAACATTGACCGTTAATACACGGAACAGAGATTACAAAGAGAGACAGACAGAGAGAGAGGGAGGGAGATAGACAGAGGAGAGATCTGTCTGAGATTTGTGAGTGATGTCAAAAGATGACAGCGATGACGATGATGTTGCTGCCTGCTGCATGCCTCACTGATGACTTGTGTAATAAGTGGAAAGAATCTTGTCTATGGCAGCAACAATAACTTGTTGCCTTTCGTTGAACTTGAATTTCTGTGTTGCATGTTGCATGCAACTGCAACAACAACAGCAACAACAACAACAGCGACATTGAGTTAATGATGGCCTCTCTCTTTCTCTCTCTTTAGCTAGCTGCAGATCTGGCTCTCTGCTTGGCTGCTTAACTGGCTAGCTGTTGTTTTAGCTAGCTGATGGCGCTGTGCGCCTGTTAACTTGGCCATGAAACATTCGATGCTTCGGCAAATTTCACAACCGGCATCGAAAAATTGTGGAAAAAAGTGAGTTGAGAGACACACAGATGATACACACACACACACACACACACACATACACAGAGTGGCAGCCACAGCCGGCTACGTGTTTTTCTTGTTTTCTTTCTGCTGCATCGCATCTACGCGATCTTGAGCTCGATTCTTGGTCCCAGATCCCGGATCCCAGCTCTACACCATCCACAAAACAGTATTCAGTGTCTGGAACTTGTTTCGTTTGCCATATTTGTGCGTGGCGTCGGCGTCGGTGTCAGCGTCTTAACCGCAAATCCTTTCGGATATGAATTGAATTCATATATTATTTATGATCTGTTTATTTTTATTGTACATGCCACAGTTGATGTTCATAATGATGATAATGATCGTAATGATCATGTTGCTGGCAATTGTTGCCATTACTGATCGCTGCCGTTTGGGCTTTTGCCATGGCAAATATTATGCTTGTCAGAAATGAGAGAAACTTCTAATTGGAATTGCTAATCAAGTTCAGGCAATTTCGGGTGATTCTGCCCCAAAGGTAGAAATGTTGCCTTGGCTGTGGCACGAACCTGATGGATTGTTGTAAGACCAGGTGGGGTTAAACGAGTAGTAATGTTTTATTGCAATAGTAAATTATAATGAGAGGAGCTTAAGTAAAAGGTATGTAACAGGAGTAAATATAGATCAAGGTGGATATTTGATCGTAGAAGCATTTTAAAAGTAAAAACAGATCGAAATAGAAAGTGAGTAAGATAAAATTTTGGGTTTCCTATTAGTTAAATTTGAGTTAATCGGAAGTAAATAAGACTAAGACAGACAGTGCTAGGATACTTGTAAGAGATTTTATATGTACAGTTTATTGTAATAGTAAAGAATGATAAAAATATATGGATTCAAAGACTCCATATTATCTTCGATATAGATCTAGAATTAAATTAAAGATTAAACACCGGATACAGAAAGAAAATTAATTGTAGTAAATTAATAAATAGAATAGTATAGAATCAATGGAAAGATACCTGATTCTGATCTTTCTTGCAGCCTCGCTACTAACAAGTATCTCTGTATGAAACTTCGCAGTGTTTCCCAAAGGAACAACAATCTGGCAACCTTGCTTTGCACAATAAACAGACATTGGGGTCAACTGAGGCTACTTTTGCCATGCAATATATATTTTTATTACTTCTCTCATGCACTGGCCAACAATTTTTGTCTGCACCTATATCATTCTAAGTTGAACGGCGCCCCACAAACAATCTGGCAACGTTGTGCCCCATCGCATTACAAACATTGCGTCCTTTGGCCAGCATTGTGGGACTCTAGACAGCGACTAGCTCTATTCTTAGCGGCCAATATCCAGTTCATCCGCGAACAACAATAACAAGTAACACGACTATTACGACGACGGACGGGTCGCCCCACACGACGATTCTCAAAGTAAATCGTTGGCAGACACTATGCTACAGAGAGAGAGAGAGAGAAAGAGACACAGGGAGGGAGATATATATATAGAGAGTGAGAAGGAGAGCTTTGATTGCCCCACAACGTTGGCTGTCAAGCTGAACCTGCTCTCGGCGCCAGCTCCTCTGGGCAGCACATGGTCTTAATAGTTTTGATATGTGGTATGTATATCACATACACACACAAAATACATACCTATCTAAATAGGAGTGGGAACATGGGTGCTCTGCTGGTTATTACGATTATTATTGTTGTTGACAGGGACACAATTTAGTGGCTGTGGCGCGTTTCCTGCAATGTTCGCCAGTTTAAATATTATTCCCACAATGCAGCAATGCACAATGGTTAGACAGAGGCGCCTACTTAGCTAACTCTAACCCAATCCATTTTTCAATCCATTTTGAGTGGCGAAGACTCTTTCTTCAAGTGGCTGCCATGAGCATGGAGACCAGCAGCTGACGCTGGGAGTCAAAAATTCAAAGCAATTAGACCGCCAACTGATCGCATCTCACATCACAAGACTTATCTCAACATCTTTAAGCGGAGGCCAGCACTTGTCTTTTGACGTTTGCTCAAGTGCAGCTTTTACACTTGTCTGCCGTGCTGAGGGCAATTGGAAAACTGCTTTCTAATGGCGTTACATTATGTTCAGAGCTAAGAGCTTTTCCGGCTCAATTCATAAATGCAGTACAAGAACAGCAGCAATTTACGTGTAAAACAGATTTGATAGACGAAGGCACAACAAGTAATAACTAGTGAGAATCTTGGACAGCATCTTTGAATCTTGAATCTGTTAAGTGCAGAATCAAACGAGAGAACAAGCCCTGCTTAAAATAGCATGCAATTTGGAAATCGGTTTAGAATGGCCATAGTTATAATGTTTGAACAGCCTTAACTATGAATTTTCATTCTTCATATCCAAACTGTAATATGTAATTATTTATTTACCATCCTTTGTATAACATGACAGCATATTCATTTAATCAAAATAGACCTGTCAAGTAATTTGGCCAAAATAGTTGAGTAGCAAGCATTTATCAGCGTTTAAAAAACGCTTGCCAAAAATATTTTGATTTGGAAAACAAGCGTAAAATAAACCATGTTGAGATACTCTATGCTCATGTGTGTGTGTGTGTGTGTGTAGGTGTGTGTGTGGATGTGCGCGTGTGTGTGTTAGTATTATGGGAAATGCAATTAAAATGCGCGCTGGGCTGGATAACGTTGGCGATATATACTTATATGTGCTTATGCTATCTGGCACATGCGAGCAGTTTGCATGCAAAAGAGGCAAAATAAAAAAAGAGAAAGGAGGGACGCGGGACGCGGGACGTGGAATCAAAACGGAAGCGGAAAAAGAAGAGTTTAACAGTTTAGCAACGCTTGCCGCGCGCGGCTTTAATGATAATGAAGATTATGCCGCTGCATTGGAGCGCCAGGGATGATGACGACATCGGCAACGAGAGCGAGAACGAGAACGAGGAATGGGAGGATGAGAATGCGATTGAGGATGTGGATGGTGATGGGGATGTGAATGTGGATATGGATGTGGATACTGATGGTGTGTTGAATGTTAGCTGAATTTGCTTTTGTTCTTGTTGTTGCTGCTTCTGCTGCTGCATGTTGAATGAAATTGAAGCTGCAAAGCTGCTTGCGGCTCTGCTGGGGCTGTCCCAGTCCTCAGTTCCTATATGCTTGCCCCTCGTCGGCTCTGGCCCATTTTGTGCTCACATGTTGCGTGGAGATGGAGCGCTTCAACTTCAACTTCGAGTGCCTCTTAACGGGAAACCGTTTCCCATTGCATGGCTGGCATTTTAGCATATTACAGGCAGCAGTAAAAAATGATGTAAACAAATTTCAAAGAAAACAATTTGGATAATTACATTATTTTGATGAAGAGCTACAGTTGCATGCGCATAAATAAGCTGCTGGAATCGGTTCCATCCACCAGAAGGAGGAGCACCAGCATTTGGAGCCAAGCAAAGTAATCATTTTACTGTGTGGTCGCTCATTCCATTCCAGGACGGATAATTCAACTGTGGCACTTCAGTTAACATATTTTAAAGGTGATTAGTTAAATCGAAACAGAAGTTACTGCTAGAAAGCAAAAAATTTCAGTTTATATAAAATACAAAAGTTTTAAGAGAATTTATAACTTATTTATATACTGAAAATCGCATCATTTTTTGCAAAATTATGGAATGCTTTGACAAACCAATTTGAGTTTTTGAGCAAATACATTTAACATCAATTTCTAACCAGAACCGCGATTTCAAATTTGAATGCAGTATTGTTCAAAAATCTGATCACATTTAACAAGATCTGCGGATTCTTCTCGACTATAACTTTTAAGTGATTTCAAGCCAACTATTTTGACAAATATTTTGAATACATTTCGAGTACTGCATAAAAAAATAAGTCACAAATTGGCAACATCTTTTTCATTGGCTTCTTTTGCGCTTGAAGCTTTTGTCTTGATTTTCAGCGCCAGCTAAAAGCCATGCTATACTCAATAATAGCCAACCAACAACTTCGGGGCTTTAAGTGCAGCAACATCAACAATAAGAACCGTTCATAAAATTTGATTTTGTGGCAAATTTCCACTTGGCCAGCTTTTTGCCTGCCACAAGTTACACCTGCCTCTGCCACCGCCTCCGAATCTGATTGGGATACGGCTGCTGATGTTGCTGTTGCTGCAGGTTGCTCAATTCAATTGCAAAATAGTCAAAATGTTGCCTAGCGGCGTTAATGTATTCAATTATTATTATAAGCCTTCTGCTGCTGGCTACTGGCTGCTGACTCCGGCCACGCCCTTTGGCCGCATCTCACTCTCTCTGTCTTTCTCTCTCTCTCTGTCTCTGTCTCTGTCTCCAGGGGCGTTTTTTGGAGCAGGTTTAGTGTTGTTCCAGCTGCGTTGCATTGTGATGAACTCTTTGGCTGCTGCAGCTGCATCCGCAGCTTTTGACTGTCTTTTAATTAAGCGACATGCGCAAAATACAATAAAAATTCTCCAAAACTGGTTTGCTCATCGCTCCTGAATCTTTTGCTTTGGATTTTCCCTACTATTGCCCTGGCTGCCTTGGCACTATTTTTTAGTTCCACACTTTTGACAACAGTTTTACCTGCTTGTCAGTCAGTCAGTCAGTCAGCCAGTTCCTTTGCTTTATGCCTGTCAAATTCGCTGCTTATCAGCGCTTCACTTATCGCTCTCTCTCCTTCTCTCTCTCTCTCTCTCTCCCTCTTTACCTGTCGTTCTTCTGTCAACACCATCCATTCCAGGGACGAAATTCTTTCTATTGCATTTGATGGCATATCTAGTTGCCGTATCTTATTGGAGCAAACAAAACGTGACGCTCTGAGGGTGTACCTTAATTGAATGCTGACGTTTGATAATCCAGATAACAGTTGATAAAAAGTTAGTTGGACTTGGCTCAATTGAGTTGTTGGATATTTAATGACAAGTTTGTTTTTAAGTTTAATTATAAGCTTATCTCCATTCTTCATAAAAAAGTATGCCCTTACAACTGGAATATATATATGATAAGTTAGATTGGGCGCAATTATAATTATATATATGAAAATATATATAAAAGTCTATTTTGAAAGCAATATTGGGCAGCCTTAGAAGACTATTATGCAGTTTTGTAAATGTCTATAAAATACAGAAGGAAACACTTAAAAATATACATGATCAGCATTGAAAGTGCATAAATCAAATGCAATGAAATGTATATTTATTTAGTTTCAGATTTTAAATGTATTTGTCTCTTTTTCTCAGGTCTCCATGCATAAACACAGGTACATATATAAATTTACATGTGCAGCTTTAAATCGTGGGAAGCTTATCGGTCGCTGTATTGTGAAGTTAACATTGTCACGCGCAAAAACAAAGGTCGAATTGTGTTAGTTTAATGTACTGATAGAGTCGTCATGTTATTGCTTATAAAGTGTGTTCTGCGCAAGTGTAAAGTTTGAGGTTGCTTTGCTAGGCCATAAATAAGCAAAAGAGAGAATTTAGACATTGGTTGTTGGACGCGTTTTAATAAATATAAAAATATATGTATTGACTGAGTAAAGGGTATCTCTTAAACGGCCACTCTCAGTGTGCTTGTTTTTATATTCTTCATCAGTTTACTTAAAGAGAAACCCAAACAAAAAATGTATTGTGAGCCTACACAAAAATTCCCTCTGTTTCCCAAGGGTTCTTTCTACTCATGAAATGGTTCCTCATGTTCCACACAAGCACACACACACACACATTCACACAGTCACACACAACACTCGAGTCACGCTGTTGACATAACTTCAGCTCATTTCTATGACACGACAAGTTTACAACTTGGTCTATGTACTTGGAGTCATTTGGCTTAATTCGTCTGTCCAAATTGCTATTTATATGCATCGCCCTCGCTTTTAATTTGTGCTGCAAATCACGAGTCCCCTTTGGCTTCAAGTCTAGCCAAGAGCTGCAGCCGACGCTGGAGCTGGAGCTGGAGTCGGTGCCCGTCCCATCTTGGCCAATCTGCAAACAAAATCAACAGGTGGCGCGCATATTTCAACATGAAGCTGCCAGGCAAACCGACCGAAATATCAATAAAAATGCCATTTGTTGCGATTGCGCCGTGCCACGAAACGAATGTGAACTGAGAACTGCCAGCCACATAGATAATTTCCTTTTATGCCGCACACTCTGTGGCTGCATGCCTCAGTTTCCATATATATATATATGCATTTATATATTGCATATAATATATATTATGTATATATATAATTATATATATAGTGTATGTCTGTAGCAGAGCAGCAGAGTTTAAATAAATCGTTTATGACGTTTACTTTACTCATTTAATCACAGTAAAAGAGAGAGAGAGAGAGAGAGAGAGAGAGAGAGAGAGTTTATAATGAAACCGAGTGATAGCTTCAATTTGTATAATATACATTTTAATAAACGATAAATAATTTGTAAAATATTTAATTTTAAATATTTCTTGTTTATGTTATGCTTACATTATAAATGATCATTTGTATAGTGGAAAACTCGCTTGTTAGCTAATTATTTTTTATTAATTTAAGAAATTCAACAGTCAATGAAGACTCTTGAATAGTGTATATTAGCTTCGGTTTGTTTGGGCATATTTGTTCCTGATTCGTTTCAGATTTTTTTTGTCGCTGTTTGCATTGCATTTAATTTATTGGCAACACTTTGCTCGGCTGCTGCTGCATTTAAACGACAAGTGTTGCAAATAAAAAGGCAATATTAAAGCGGTGCAAATTAGAGAAAAAACCGCCAACCGCTGGCGACGACAACGCCGGAGGAGCTCAAAGGGGCACCAGCAGCAAAAAAAAAACCCGTTTGCAGCAAAAAAAAAAGTACTATTAAAAAAGCGCTGCTATTGCAGGCCACGCTTTGTGGCTGTTGCTGTTGCTGTTGCAGCAAGTGACTTTGGTTTTCGTCGTCGCTTAATAAAGGCAAGCAGCGAAGGACGGGGGAGGGGCGAGGGGGGAGGGAAGGCAGGGACAGCGGTCGGGGAGTGTGGAGTTTCTGGTGGGGTTAGCTTGAACGCCAAAGGCCAAAAGTGTTGGCAACACAAACAAACACACAAAGCGTTGCTGTTGTGCTCCTGCTTCAACTGTTGCTGCTGCTGTTGCTGTTGCTCGTGCACAGCATCAACATGTGTAGCTGTTGCTGTTTGCCATGTGCAAAAAGCCCAAAATGAAGACATGAGCTGCAACAACAACGTTGACGACCTTCTTTTGTAAGCGCGCTACATAATTGCAACATCCAAAGCAGCAACAAAGCTAACGAGTTCGTTGCAAGCTGTGGCTGTTGCTGTTGCTGTTGCAGGCTACAATTGCCTCTTTGCCACTGACAGCTTGAGAAATTAGAACGGTTTCAAATCACATGCACGTGCGTCCAGTTGAATTCTGTGTATAATTGGCAGCTGCTGCAGGTGTCGAGGTAAAGAGAGTGTTGTTGCTGCTGCTGTTTGCAGTTGTTGCCGTTGCCGTTGTTGCTGCTATTGTCTAAGGTCAGTACTACGTGCAATCAGTTGTATCTGTTGTTGGCCAAGTGACAAGCCAAGGTAATCATCAACCAGCCCTGTCAAGGTGTGTTTAATCATGCCACATCGACCCTTTTGCTGCACCTCTCCTGCAGCTATCGCTTTCATGTTGCTCATGTCGCAAACATTAATGTCGGCCCATTTGCACAAATCGTTGTCGTTGCTGTCTGGTTTGTTGTTGTTATTGTTGCTGTTGTTTGCTGCTCTTGGCCAGCCCTAAAAGTCTTGTGCTTTGTTTCTTGGACTGCGTAGGTGGACACATATATTGTTGCTGTTGTTTTTGTTGCCTCTGCGTGATTGCAGTTGTTGCTGTTGTTGATTATTGCCTCTCGGTCGACGCATATAAATCGCCACGCTTAAGTCCCAGGTTAAACTTGTAAATTAAAACCTTAATGAGTCTGTTCGATTTGACTTTTGGTTTCTGCTTGCAACATGCTGTGCCACACCAACACCAACACGCATTGGGCTGTCTGTAATTTATGTTACTCACTCTCTTTCTCTTCCTCTCTCTCTGTCTTGCTGGCAATTTTAATTTAATTTTAAAATGGAAATTGTTTTAAGACCGCAGCTGCGTTCCGGCTTGGAAAGAATGCATTAAATTATGAACCAAAAAGTTATAAAAATAATTTAAATCTACTCTACTACATTATTGGATGCAAATCAAAGTTATAGAAAAGTTGAAATTCCATTAAAAAAAACTTTACTATTTCTATAAAAATTTGTGTATTCCTTGCGGTATGTGGCAGCAGCAGCAGCAAATGTTGCCGCTTGCAATCCGTTGCAGCTGCCGACGAGAAACATAGCGTGTCAGCTGACACGTTTTTAATTTCCAAGCAATTAGTTTTTTTGCTGCTATCCAATTGGCATCGCAAACCAAAACGAAGCTCACATGCGAAACAAATACCTGTGTGCTAAGGGGGAACTCTCGGGAAGAGTAAGCCCAGGCAATGGCGGGTATTGGAGTATTGGTATTGGGTATAGCTACCCGCATTGTCGATTACTTTAAAATGATTTCTTTGCTAATTAAGGCGCTGTGAATTTTCTCACGCTCGGCCAAAGGCAGAGCCTAAATAACAAGTTACAAAGCTCCAGACGAGAGAGCTCGACTAAGAGATACCCTGAATCAAACCCTGAAATAAAATGAATCAAAATGAAAATACGTTTTGACTAACAAAATGAAATAAAATTGTACAGTTGATCAATCATATGTCAATTGGAAGGCAATACCTTGACAATTGTGTCTTTTACTTCTATCGGAAATGGATTTGTTTCCAAATTCTCAAAACGGAGCTGTTGTCCATAAAATCCAGAATACTAGATGATACTTAGATGATTCCTTGTGCCCTGCACATACTTTGGCAGAGCTTCATCATACCCCTTTTCTCATTTTAAATGTAAAAAACTTGTTCCTCTTCTGCTGCTGGCCAGCAAAGTGTAACAGTTTTTATTCTCGACTTCTTCGACTTCCTCAATATAATTTGCATATTTAGCTGGTTAGTTGGTTGGTTAGTTGTGTGTAGTACGTCAAGTTGATTAATTTAAATGTCTTGTTCGAGAACTGCACACGCGATTCGAATTATTTAATTCTTACAAACCTTTGAGAACTGCTCTATTTCTTAAGTATATCCGCTTTCCGCTATAGCTTCAGCTCTGTCTGCAACAGGTTTCGCTCTCTCAACTTTAATCGTTGATTCCAAAATGTTAATTAGTTAACGCTTTTTGTTTAAGCTTTTAAGAATGCCTGATTTTACGTTAGTTTACCACTTTTGTATTTCAATTTATCAACTTGACTTCTTACACTTTACACTTTGTGGATTTTAATAAATGATTATTAATTTATTGCGAAATGAATGTGTAGGCTCTGAAAACCAGCTATTCAGCAGCTGCACCTACGTCTAAGCACATCGGCAATGCACAGAAACAAAGATGATACTGACGAGCAACACAACACTTGACGACAAACAAACATAGCACACACATAACACACACAGCACACACAACACGGTTTCATTCGAATCCAATTTCGATTCCGATTCTGACTGCGACTCCGATTCCGATTGCGACGTTCGCTTCCGCTGGCTAAGCGTAAACGACTAAAAGCGGCCACATAAATTTCAATAGGCCAGGCAGTCAGGCAGCCAGGCAGCCAGGCAGTCAAGCAGGCAGCATGCAGGGAGCGACTGCTCGCTCAACAGTCACACACAGCCAGCAGCTGACGTCGATGCCGCACAGTGGGCCAACCATTATAGTTTGACTGTTAGAAAATGTTCTTTGTTTGTTTGCTGCATATAGTAAAAGGGACTGTAAACGGTGGAAGCTACTATGATAATATATTAATAATATACTGGTTTTATTTTACTTCTCTTACTTTTTACAAATAATTATCAACATCGGACTATATCATTTAGCTGCCATAGTACTCTTAGTAGGAAAATCCTTTTTGTTTACTAAGATATATAGACAAAATTCACGAGTTATGCGTGTTAGCATGTTCCTCGCAATGCGACCAAAAATTATCAACAATCGGTTAAACTGCATATACAATATAAATATATGTAACTATACAAAATACTTACTATAAATCTAGTAAAATGAGTTAAATCTCAGTTAAAGTACAACCTTTATTTAAGCCAGCTAAAATTGGTAATGTTTCCATGGTGCAACTAACAACCAGTTTCCTTCCATTCACACGGACATTGTTTGTGGAACGTAAGTCAAATTTTGCTCACTGTTGTTCGCGGGTGTTTCGTGTCTGTGTGTGCCTGCCTGTCGCTGTGTGTGTGTGTTCGTGTGTGTATGTGTGAGGATCCTAAAGAGGGCCATGTAACACAAACTGGGTCTTCCAGCATCCACAGCAGTGGCAACAACAACGCTCATTCAAAGCCTACGCCGGCTAAGTGGTATGCAGCTATGTGTGCTAAGTATGGAGTTGAGCCGCTGGTTATCTACAATGATAACAAGTCATTTTGTGTTATCAAACATGCAAGTTTCATAAACTTTAAGTAGCACTTGGTGGCTTAAGTCAAACCGGCAATAATTAATTGATAATTCCGCATGCACTTTGAATGTCTAATGGCTCTATTAAAGTCTGAACAGCTGTTTGTTAGTTATAGGTGTGTTTACTGTAGCTATCGTAAAATGTTAAGTTCTGGCCATTTAACGAGCGTAACTGTTTTATGTGGTTTGAGGTTAGTTCTCCACCAATTGAGTAGGTGGCTAGTGGCAAGTGGCTAACTTAAGTTGAAAGTGAATTCTTAAAGTCATATGAAAAGATTGTGTAAAATTTAATGTTTGTGGTTCTAAAACTTTCTGTGAAAAAGTTAAGTCATAATTTCATTGGACTTTAATAGTTCAGTTTGTTTGACCTTTTTTATTGAATAATAAAAAGTGAAATTTGTGGCATTTTTCGAAGAGAAGAGCTCGACGAGCTGATTGCATTTGACTTGAGTATTTGGTTCATGTTTCAGTTTCTTCAAAATTAATTAAAAATGCATTAAAAGTGTTTCCCCGACCGTCCACTTGGCATCCCACTTCACAGCCAGCAGCCAAGTCTGAGACGCACACAGCAAATTCTCTCGCAAATACCAAATAGCAACAACCAACACACACATACAACAGCAACACACAGCACCAGCAACAGCAACAGAAAAAAGAACAACAACAACAACTTTAAACAGCTGCGACAGCAAATCTTTTTCCACTTTTGCACAACTCCAAAGTATTTACAAGCATCGTTCGCAGTCGCATCTAAAAATGTTTGGCATTTGGCAACACGCACCAATGAATAAATAGCAGCGAAAAGCTGACAGTGGGGCGGGGAGAGCTGAAAAGTGGTGGGTGGGGCAGGGGCAGGGGAAGGAGTGTGGTATTAGAGGAAGAGTCAGCTGAAATGTTTGGATTTCAAACGAATTCATTTTTTGCGTGCGTGGCTGCATTTCACAATGATTTGCAATGCGATGGATGAGATGGCTGTTGTGCAGTGGGTGAAGTGGGGCAAGCAGGCTGCCGGGCTGGCTGTGTGGCAGGAAATGCAAGGCGGTTTTAGTTAAGTTTGGCTGAACTGAGGCAGGCAAGCGTAACATGTCGGAGACCGCAGACGGCGTGACTCTGGCCCTGCATTGAGGGATGAGTTATCGAGGCGACCATGTGTGAGTTTTACCTCCAATTCTCAAAACTGAATTGGAGAAAGTTCTGGTTGTGTGTGTGTGTTTGTGTGTAGGTGTATGTGCAGCACTTATGCTGTTCAGCAGGCAATATTTGGTCGTAATTTATGACGAGACACAAAAGCGTTGACTGATAAGCGAACGGCGTTTAAAAAGCAAAGTCAGAGCGAGCAAAACTTGGCTGCCCAAATGCAATGCACGAATCTTTGCTGCACATTTCCCAGCAGCAACATTATAAGCGAGCGTGCAACAGCCGCTGCATGAGCAACGTGAACAACATGAGCAACATCTTCAGCTTCAGCTGCGACTAGCTCAACGAAGAGCAGACAGAAGCCGAACTTGCTCATACGAAGCACAGTTTTGTTGTTGCTGCCACGCGGTTTTGCGTGCCACACGTTGCTAGCTGCCACAGTTGATGCTACTCTTGCGACTTCTTCTACTGCTACTGCTGCTGACATCCACGTGCAGACAACTGCTGTGCGCCGCATAAGATGGCAGCGTGTTTTTTTGTCGCCGCGTCGACGCCAGCAGCAGCGGGCGACATGGCAACATTATTTCAGTTTGTTTTGGCTGCTGCATGCCCCACACAGCTGGAATAGCAATCGCAATGTTGCCAAGGGGCAAATGTTGCTAAGCTGTCACTGCAAACTAGAACGACTGCTTAGATCGGGCGCATAAGAAAGAGAGAGGAACAGATTAAGCTGGGAACAGTTAACTAGTTGCGAGTTGCACAGACAGAATAGTTTTTAACGAGTATCTACTTATTTCTAGAAAAAGTTTAGTTTAGCTTAGATTCCACTTGTTATACATATACGTATCCATAATTGAGGTTTTAGTTTTTTCTATACTAAATAAGGATTGTTATAATAATATTTAGTTAAAATTAGCATAATGATCCATTTAGATTTTATCTCTTTCGTTGCCTCTAAGTTGACCTATATCTTATTTTGTTTCTCACTTACTGCCGCATTGTGTGTTATTTGGGGCTTCTCTGGCACTCTCTTTATATATAGGTATATATATTTCTGAGTCGATCTGGCTGTTACTATGTATGTTACTATGTTCATCCCAAATGCTACTTGAGTTTATCTGAGATCAAAACCAATTCCATTACTCAAACTATCAAAATATCACTTTTCCAATCTATCTTTCATATAAGTTTTCATAAAAACCAAGAATCATTCTATGGTATCTGTCTGTCCAGCAATGTGCAATATATCTTTTTCCTATTAGTTTTGCAATTATTCTTCAACTTTGACTACACTCATCCTTTTATCTGTCAAAATGCTTATTTTTGAAATGGAATTCATTTGAAGTCGTTGTCAAAATTAATGATCTCTTGCTAATGAGGTCCGTTTCGACAGACTCAACTCTCGAAATCATTAACAGATGCAACTCAAAATGATGATAGACGTGCAACAAACAAACAACAAACAAGCAAAGAGACAGGCAGACACACAAACAGACAGCAAACTTAATGCTTTCTAGTGGCTTAAGTAGCTGCTGTGTGGCAAATTGCATTTATAGTTGGCTTTCATGCCACATGGCGAATCATTAGGCTCCGGGGCAGTGTTGGCCGGCGGCTAATTGCAGGCTGAAAATTGGCAAAAAGGACGGTGGCCCAAAAGGGGGGCGTGGCACGTGTGCAGCTTGAAAGCGATAATAACTGCGCCCTTAAATGGCACTTGCATCCTGAGCTTTGAGGTGTGTGGTGGCATAAATTAATGTCCCACAAAATAAATTATGATTGAGGCACATAAAGTGAAATTTCAATTAATCAACGCAGGGCAAGCGACGAGGAGGGAGGGGGTAAGTCAGCCAAAGAAGGTTGAAAGGAGTCGATGCATTCAGTTTCACTTAACACTTTGCCAGATGGCCGCGATAAGATCAAAGATCAGGCAGCAAGTTCAACTTTTGGTAACGCTCTTTCCACAATTCGTGTTGCCATTGTTTGTTTGTTGTCGTTGTTGTTGCTGATGTTGTTGCTGCTGCTGTTTCTGTTGTTGTTGTTGTTGTGGCACGCGCTCTGCGCCGGCGGAGGTCAAAAGCGTGCAACTTACAAACGGTAGCCATCCAGAAATTGAATCATTCATCCATGATAAATGTGCGCTCATAGAATGTGTTGTTGAATGTGGTCGTTGCTGTTGCTATTGCACCATCAATGGTTGAAATTGCAGCCTTTGAGTTTATGTTGACAATTTAGCAGTTGCTTGTCATGTTATTAAGAATTTGCGACGCTTTCATGCAACATTTGCGAGCGCAATTAGTTGCATTTATAATTGAGGGACGTGCTCTTAAAATGATTTGCTTGTCTTCGGATTTTTTTTTATTTTTTGGTGTTTCGTGCCACATAATTTTTGGGGAGGCTGCTACATGTTCGAACGCTATAAATCAATTTGGCGGAAGAGCCGTCCAAAAGGCAGCATGCAAAATCGGAGTAAGAATATTCGGCTAAAGAGAACTTAAAGAGCGCTGCAGTTGGATTCTGTTTATATAAAAAAACCTGCACAATATTGCAATGCATTTAATAACCCAAAAATTTTGCTAAACTATTTATGCGATTTTAAGCTCAAGCTGTGATTTATTTTAATTTATAGATTTATCATTAAAATTTCAATTAATTTCAAGTTTGGTGGTTACTGTGGCAAACAGAACAGATATGCCAACAAAAATACAATTGGCTATGTGAATTAAAATTTTATCGGCAACAATTTTGCGGTCGGAAAGCAATAAAAATTGTTACGCTGATGAACGACATGACACCAGCAGCAGCAGCAGCAGCAACAGCAGCAACAGCAGTGGCAGCAACAACAACCGCCGATCGACCGCAGCAACAAGCTACAAAAACAACAACATGCAACATGCAACAATAACAACAACAGACATTTGTCGTTCTTGTTGCCAGTGGACCGCATCGCGAAATTCTTTCTTTCTTTTTTCTGTTTGTTACCTTTTTGGCCGTTTCTTTTTTGGGGCAGACTTTTTCGTTGTAGTTGTTCTTGTTGTTGTTGGCAGCTAAACTCAAAATGAGAAATTGCTGCCGCTGGTGCAATTTTCATGGTTGACCTCATTTTGTTGACGCTCGCTGTTGACTTTGTGGAATATTTTGTGGCAGCAACGCATCAGTCAGCCACTCAGTCAGTCAGCCAGTCAGTTGGTGAGTCGTGTTGAGGCTGCAACGACGATAACATGAGCCGGTCACGTCATCGCCTGTGACAATTTGTCGCTAAACAATTTAAGCCGCCCGACAAAAGTTGTTGCTGCATATTGCTGTTACTGTTGCTGTCTCATGCGAGAATTCAATAAATAACATATAAGAATGCTGTAGTCGAGTGATCGACTCAACGACAATATACCCTGAGCCCAGCTGCTAAATATTTTCTAGTTTTATTCGCAATTTTACCTTAAAAAAGTTTTGCGAGTGGCGACAGATGCATTCATATACATACATAATATATACATGCATTTACATATTTATGCATACAGAAAATGTTTGCGGCTGCTGATAAAAATGAGATCAATATGAGAATATATTTTGGCCCATAACTTAGGTGTTTCTTCGCCGATCTTGCTCTTGATTTTGCAACTTGGGCAGTTGATCAATCGTATTGAGATGCTTATTATGTATTGATTAAAAGCACCTGCCTATAAAAGATGGCATTTATTGCTATTGGAAATCGATATGTATCGATATTCGAGAAACGAAGGCAGGTATAGATAAAATAAAGCACACTCCGCGTCGGGTATTCGAGAACCTATATTCTTAATTTGAAGTCTATAGCTCTGATAGTCTCTGAGATTCGCGGGTTCGTACAGACGGACAGATGGACATGGCTATATCGTCTCGGCTGTTGATCCTGATCAAGAATATGTACACTTTATGGGTTCGGAGATGCTTCTTCTATCTGTTACATACATTTGCACAAAACCATAATACCCTTCTTACCCATTTTTAGTGGGTTCAGGGTATAAAAATTTAATTACGTGAGTTGCCAACACTGCGGCAAGTTGATGGATGGCTTACATGCCGTTAACTATTAGCTCTTAACAATGCCCTGAAACGTGCACTTTAAGCAATTTGTATTTGCCGTTAATGTGCTGTACCAATATTGGCCAAACGCTTCGACATCAAAGAGCAATACGCTTACAGATGTATGTTTAGTATCCTGCTGGTATTTGCCACCTGGCTTGGGTCAATAGCAGCAAAAAGAACATGCACAACAACTACACTTGCACAGGAAGCATAGACCAATCTCGCACTACGCATTTATAGATGCTCAAATGCTCTTATGTAACAAATCGTTTCGTTCCTGAACCTTTTATAAACAAGCTAGACTTCTCCAGACGAGCGAACTCGACTAGGAAATACCCTGAACACACGTGGTAGAGAATCTTGCTGATAGTAGCTTGTTCAATATACAAATACTCTTAGTTTCAGTTGATTAATAATACGTTTGGATGTGTAATACATCAATTAGTAGTCTATATCCTTTAAATGTTATACTTTATTGTTATCGGAAATCGATTTGATACTTATCGATTTGGTACTTATATTCCAAATTTGAAGTCTCTAGTTCTTATAGTCTTTGAGATCGGCTTTTTCATACAGACAGCCAGATGAATATGCCTAAATCAATGTGGCTCAAGAATATATATACTTTATGGGCCGGACATACATCCTTCTGCCTGTTACACACATGTGCACAACTTCACCATACTCCTTTCGCCGATTTTTCATGGATTCATGGTATAAAAAAAGAATGAGAGATAGCAGAGCTGTTGCGGCACAAAGTAGCCATCATTGGTGGAGAAAAATGTTGCACACTCTCTAAACGTTTTGTTTACACCATTCGCCGCTGTCCATGTCGATGATTGCTGCAACGTAGGAGCCACAGCTAGACTGGGAGTTGGAGCTGGAGCTGGAGCTGGAGTTGGAGTTGCAGTTGGCTGCCAGCATTCATTCATCCTTCGATGTGTGTGCCAATGTGTGTTGGGATACATGGGACTACGTGTTTTGCTATGCCTGCTGAACATTTGCAGCATGTTTAGTGATGCGATCTTTGTTTGTGTCTCGTGCTTTGCTTTCCCCAGCAACAGCAACAATTACAACCCAGCATTGAATCGATGACAAACACAACGACAGCAACAGCAACAGCAACAACAGCAGCAATAACAATTGCTACATTCCTCACTCACTTTCTCGCTGTGCTGGTAAAATGCTTGGAAAATGTGCACAATTTTCACATCCGGTGTCACATTCGATTCAATTGAGATTTACCTGAACGTGACTAAAATACGCAAATTAAAAATGCTTCTCTCGTCTCTCGTGTGTGTGTGTGTTTAGTGTATGTTGTATGCCTCTGAGCATTGTTAACAGTGTTTCTAGCTGTCGACCCTTATTTCAGCTTGTTTTCCTTTGGGTTAGTTATATTAGATTTAAATCACTGTGTCATCTCAAGCATATGATATAATAATACCATACTCAATGTGTGTTAAGCATCGAGTACCGTTTTTGAGTACCCTAGTATCTTTAGAAACTTATTTTTTGCTGATTTCAGTTATAAGCTCTAAAAAGAAATGTTGCATTAAAGCTGTTTTTATAGTGAAATACATTTCTTTTCTTGTATTTCTTTTAACTTTAGTGTCCTTTTGCTTATATTTGTGCAGGATATGAATTTTATATTTTTATTTTATTATTTATTCCTAGTGATTTTGCTTGGGTAATAGCCATGACAAAAATCATTAGTCCTTACCCTCTAGATGGATTTCGCAGTTCAAAATTTAATTTATTTGCTAATATTAAATATTTCCAACTATATTTTACACACTCAAACTCCTGTTTCTGCATTAGTTTATTAGCCAGATTAATAACATGAAATTGAACTCTCTACAATCAAATTAAAAAGGCTAATTGAAATATTTGTGCATGGAATTTAATTAGCGACCGCGGAAATAAAATTGCATCAAGTGGTTAACTAAAATAGCTGCTAAATAAAGTGGGCAACTTTAAACAGAAATTGATGGAGCGCAATGGACTGGATGTAAAACGAAAAGTCAACGATAGAGGGCGCCATAAATCAATTTATCAATTAATGTCAAATTGTTATGTAAATAAACTGCTCAACCGAAGTTTCGGACAGATTTTAGCTGACAGCCAACACTATGCAACTGGATAAACTTTTAATGTCTAAAAAAAATTGTGTATATTTTATATTTTATGAAAATATTTTGCTGGCGAATTTAGACAGCTTAATCCAATAAGCTGATTTGAAAGAACTTTTTAAAAAATGTATATTTATCGAATACTGTTGGGCAGTGTAATAATGGGCAACGTTAAATCTCCGTCTCTACAAATACATTTGCTATTTAAAAAGCTGAACATTTTAAGCGCAATCCTCAAAAGAGGATTGGCTTTTGTTTAATGGGTCCATTGGGGAATTTGCGACGCGTCGAGTGTTGAATAATAGCAAAATCGACTAAAGTACTCGGATAAATACATTTAAGGGATTAATGCATCCGAATTTGCTACAAATTAAACTTTGTGGTAGTCATAAAGCTTTGACTTGAGCGAGAATTTAATGGCGCCAACTTCAAAGTGCCAATAATTTGGCCATTAAGATGCTGGTGGGTGAGGATATAGCTGAACCAACGTCTCCAAGTGTCTGGGCCATTAAATGGATTGACATTTAATTGTTGTCGCGTTCATTTGCCAACTTTTAAATGTCTCTCTTCAGTTTAGGGTAAATTCCTGGACCCCTACCACTACCAATTGAAGCCATTGCCAATTGTCATAATGGTCGAGACGACGCCAATGTTGCAATTATGAGTTAAGAAGAATCACTCGACGAATCGAGGGCCTTTAAAAGAGACGCATACTAAGCCAAGGCGGACATAAAATTAGTTGTTGCCCGAAAAGTGCATCCCGGTTGCCTCGGGGCTCCAGTGAATGTGCGGCTGCCACAGAAATTGCTGCACATCGTCCGTCTCATCGTAAATGGAATGGGTTGCGTAAATGCAGCAATGAGACAGCATCGCCACGCCCACTCTCTCTCTCGATGCTGTCCCCATAAAAAGAAAGACGGCATATATATAGAGAAAGAGAGAGAGAGAGAGAGAGAGGAGGAGTGCGGCATTTGTCATGAGAGTAATGCATGATTTGCAATTGGTTTTAAGTGCAGCTTTAAAAGGCTCTCTCAATCTGTGCCAAATAATGATGGTCATATATCCAGGCGTTTAACTGCCAGGCATTTAACTGCAAGCTCAAATTTTAGTAAAATTGTAGAGCGCAAAGTTGTTGAATAACAATCAAATCAGAGGAATGAGCTGAGTTAAAAATAGGGGCGAAGATGGACAAGAATATGTAATTGGTGTGGATGTCTATTAGAGACACAGCAAATTAGTAGTTTGGCAGAGTACAGACAAAATAAAAACTTCAAAGGCAAAATTAAATCAGATTGAATTGATTGATAATGATTATAAGACTGGCTATTACTGCTCAAAAGATTTCTGTTTTTGAATTTGTTGAGTAAAATGAAATCATTATTTAAGTAACAAGAATCCTCTAGTCGAGGGAGTTCTATTAGGCGATACCCTCAACCCAGCTATTAAATATATATACTTGATGAGAGTAATTTGGATAGTCGGTCGTGGCTACATCGACTATTTTTGGGATCAAAGATGCTTCCTTCTACTTGTTACATGCATTTGCATTATACCATAGAAAAATCTATTACTTTTTTTACATTTCCATAAAAATATAGTTTATTGTACTTCCCAGTTCCTAAAAATGTGAAAAATATAATACTAGCTAAAACTTTTTAGAATTATTCATACAGTTCCAGCCACAGAATAAGCTACTGCAACTTACTTAATTAAATTTTCGAAGCTACAACTCTGATACTATCCAAGCACTTCCCTCCAACATTTTTTCATGTATACTTCATTTCAATTTGGTGTTTCGAGTGTTGTTCAAAAATGTTCTAAAGCGAACTGCTGCTTGAAATTATTGGTTGCCGTTTTGTGCGCTCTTTTCAGCCAAATTTGCATATTTCGTTGGCTGACTGGGAACGACGCCTTGGCCGTTTTGCATATTGCATGTTTTTGGATAACGGTCAAAAACTTTGTGAGTTTTCGGTTGTACTTAGAGTTTCGAATGCCTGTCAACCGAAACATGACAGTTTTGTGTGGCTGGTATGTGCTTGGCATGCTGTATGAATAATGTTGCCACAAAGGAGTGCAACACTTTTCAAAATGTTCGGCTTCTGAACCTTCCAGAGGACATCTGGCAGACGCGTTGTACATGCACTTTGCATACACATATTGTTGAAACTAGAGATCAAATTTGCTTGCTTTTGACATGGCCCTGAATATGCAACATCTGCTCTTTCAATCATTGTAGCTACGTCTGCAAATCATATTTCAATTCCAATTAAAAGCCAGCCGGGCAACAATAACAACAACAATGAGAGAAAAACAGGCAGCGTGTAATAATCAACAGAAATCCGAATACAGGCCAAATTGAAGAGTCAACCTGCATTGCAGCTTTGTAGGGGTACAAATCAGTTCAAAGCAGACGGACAACAATTTTCTCCATTGGATTTCTGCAAATTTGTTTGTACATTTTGGCCGTAATTGTTGCCAAAACTACAAATTGCTGTGCAATGCAAAAGATTTGAAATAAACGCTTGCTAATTTGCACAATTTGCAATTGAGAATTGCTTTGCAAATTGAATGCTTGCGATAGTTGTGATTTGTTTAGGTATCGAAGGATTTAAGCGACAGCTTTAACAGCAGCTTCAAATCAATTCCAACCGTTTCCCAAAGATTGTTACATTCATTTCGCTCGCCCGCTTGTTCTTTCTGTCTCTCTACCCACTGAAATCACAAATTCCAATCTATTGACATAATGACAAGCCAAACAACATGCATATTGAAAAATTGCAGACCTGCAATCCACCCGCACCTGTGTATAAAATAGAATGCTCCCTTTCCAATTGGTGTTTTTTTTACAATTCGTGTCATGTTTGTCAAATGGCGCCACCTGTCGACCGCGTCCGCCACCTAGCGCCCGATAGCCACGCGCGCACTCCTCTCACCATGTGACAGGTTAATTTCGCATGCAAATAATGTCACGTTATGGTTGTCGCCGTTGAATGAACTTGATTAAAATTCAATGTGACGTTAATTAAATTCTGCCAATGCAATTTACACAGGCCTTTTTTAATTCAACCAGCCAACAGCAGTTGGCTACCCATAATCAAACCTCAGCTTAAAGTCCGGCTTAAAGTTGTCGCATTGGGTGTGAATGATAATGCCCAGTAGATGGCGCTGCATACGATATGCAGAATAAGAAATCTGTTAACATTTGCGTAGTTTGGTCAGTAATTATACGATTTCAATATGTTTTGCAGTGTTTTCTAAATGCTAAGGGTTACGGCTTTTATTAGGTCTCACGATATTGAATAGTGCGCTCGAAATTGTAATCAACGTTTTTTTATTAAAATAATGTTTACGATTATTTCTTAAATGATGTGTGTTTTAGACAAGTGGCAATTGATAAATACGACTAATACAGTGCTCGAGCACTATCAAAAAACTTTACCTGTATGCACGCTAAGCTACGTTTAGTCTTCCCTTAGCGACTGGCACACGTGGTGTATGAGCAATCAGCACATAAATTACCAAACAAACATTGTACTAAGGTTTCTCCTAGGTCTGGCGTCGCGGAATTCCGGTGCATTGTGCGCGCCATGAAGTCTAGACAATGCAATCATAAATAATTTCTGCATAAAGACATAATAATTTGCTGTCAGTTCTCTCTCTCTCTCTCTCTGTCGTTTTCTCTGTTTCTTGCTAAGCTTCTAACTGGGACTATTCTACTGTCCAAATATTTTGTTATTAAATGAAATTGCAATGTTTGCTGTTGACCAGTACCACAAATCTCCCTTTCTCTCTATCCGCCGCAAAGATAGACTCTCAGCTCTTCCTCATTATGAGTGCATAGTCTGGGGTCTTTGGTCCACTGCGCTCTGCGCTCCTGTTTATGTGTCTGGGAATTTCAGTTGAACAAGGTTAGCCGGGGGTTTGGAGGTTGCCTTTTCACTGGCTTTCAACGCTGATATGAATTTGTTTTGCGGTTGTTTTTTGCCGTTCTGGTTGCTATTTTTGTTGTTGTTTATGGTTGCCACTTGTTGGAAAAACTAGCTATTGTCATATTTGCGTGTAAATGTTGGCTTCTATAACTCAATGTTGATGTTTGTCACATGAGCCAGATCATGGTGTAATTTCTCTTTGTTGACATAGAATATATAATACTTTTATTTTTTATGAAATTAGTGTAGAATTTAGTTATTTATTTGTTAACTGGCAATAGATATATAAATATAACTAGCTGTAGATATAGGTATATTTATAGAGAAAGATATGGATATAGATATACTTTTATATATAGGAATAGACATTGGAAAGATTGCGATGTAGACTTAGATGGTGGTATAAATAAAGATGGGAAAAGATATGATATAGACATATCTATGATAGAGATATAAATAAGGGTACACATGTATATTAAAACACAATAAGACAATTATAAATACAAAGCAATCTATACATTCATACATATTAAACATGAGCTTATATGCAGATTTGAAAATAAATTGTTTATATATAACTTTTAGATAAATTATATGTATAATAGTAAAGTTCAACATTTTCAATACACTCGCTGGCAAGTGTATTCACATAACAGTAAGCTGCCATCTGCAAGGATCATTAGTTTGGTTTAGTTTTGGTTTGAGACAGAAGCGTGTTTCTCATTTTTAGTCTAGTCAGTTGGTTGCTTTGAACAGCGCGGCCATGTAATGAAATTTTCTGAATTTTTGTGTCGTAATAATGAAATGCTTATGGTTTGTAGGGAAAGGCAGAGTCCGAAGATTGTTGAGCTTGTTTGCGTTAAAGCTGTTGCTACACGCAAGATAAAGAAGAAGAGGAAGCCTGCAGTTTGGGGGAGCAGCTACTCGCTGAGGCAACGCTGCGTATGATTGTCAACAACTTCATTTTGTGTTTGCCTGTTGTTTTCCTGCAACTGTTTGCCGAGCATTTGATGTAAAACGAAGCGACAAAACTGCAGCGCCTAGGTGCAAACATTTGCAGTTTATAGTCGAGTCGAGAACTCGTTAAAAGTTGCTCAGTGCCAAAAAGTAACCAGACACTAAGTTATGCCCCCGCCTCACCCACACCACCCCCAAAACGTAACACGCCCATCAATCCAAAGAGTTGCTAAAAGTTTGCAATAAATAATGCGCGTTTCAATATTAACAAGCGACGACTAAAACTTTTGTGTACACTTCAATAAACGAAGTGCCACTCACCCACAGAACCCACCAACCACAAGCAACCACCCACCACCTGGCACCCCCCATCAACTCCATTACCACCTTGTTAGAGTGTTTTGGTTGTTACTTTCAAGTTGTCAACAGTTTATTGATGTTGGCTTCTTGGCATTTTCGAAAATATTTTGCGGCAATACCAAATGCCAAAATAATTTCAACTGAAAAGCCCCGAAGATATTATTACTACTGCGGTTGTTCAACTGGATGTTGTTGACGGTTGTTCTTGTTGTTGTTTGTTGTTGGTTGTTATGTTTGAAGCCATGTCGCCGCAGGTAGTCGTCTTTCATATCCGGTTCAGAGCTTCCGGGCACCAAGAGGAAATTGATTTCGGAGTAGGTTGGAGAATATATTGTCGAATAATTCATAGTCTTCTTTCTTATCGTATACGCAATATTAATTAAATGCTAGTTTAAAGCAGGCAGAGAGCTCTCCTAGCTTGCCAAATGAAATAAGAAGCTTAAGCAGGCATCTCATTAAATTTTGTTATAAACAGGCTCAAGGACGAGTTCCACTAACCTGAAATGATAGAGTCTCGCTCAGTGGATGAATGTTCATATTATATGCACCCATCCACACACACACATACACACATACACACACGCACATATACAATTTGACTAGCTGAGTTCATTAACTAGGCAAACACACATGTGGATGCCACTCCTCTTATCTCTGAAAGTGTCATAATGATGTACGAAAATATGCAAAGATTTTCTATGGCAGCAGGCCTCTTTTCATGATGGCTAATGAGGCACCATCTCTAGATAGCTGTGGCATAAGTAAGCCACATTTTATATCATATTACGTGAGTTGGGGGTCTGTTTTAAAGTGTTGCTTAAAGTCGTAAACTCACCCACTTGCTTGAGCTCTTGCTCTGCGCCTCCTTCAAATCGAAGCTATAAAAGTAATTAAGATAACGACTTTTGTGCTGTTCACTTTATTTTGCTCTTGTTGTTGTTTGCCTGTTTGTCTGTTGCCCGCCGATATCTGTATCGTGTGTATTTACTTTATAGCCAGAGAGTTTTACAATATTTTCTCATTTCTTGCTCATCCCGTGCGCCGATTTGTCGGGCTTCCTGTTGTTTGTGCAATTTTCTTGAAATTTCATTTCTTAACTTTTGCCGACGGCCTTTTGAGAATCGTCGTTCCGTGTATTCGAGACGGTAAATCATATGAGAGTGCTTCAACTTGGGGCAATGGGGGCATGTGTGGCAGATGCTGCAGGTTGTTTTTTTTTTAGTTGTTGTTGTTCCTATTGCTGTTCTTACTTCATTTATTGTTGTTCTCGTTGCCTTGAGGGGCCAGTCGGTTGCCATTGTTGCTGTGGCAAACTTTATGGCAGCTACGGTTTTCTAATTGCTAGCCAGACAGACAAACAGACACACAGAGAGACAGACAGACAGTGAGACAGACAATGAGACGACTTTGAGGTTTTGGAATGGGGCATATCGATTCATTAACGACATTAAAAGCTAAAAGTTTTTAAAGCAACAAGCAGCTCAACTCCAACCCCCAAAGTCGTCGCATGTGATGCTTGGTTTTTTTGATTTATTCGTTTGTTTTTTCCTCTCAAACTTTGGATTGAGACAGGAAGCGGATAATTAATATGCAAGGGTTTATTTTGGGAGAGAAATATGAGTTGAAGCAGATGATGAAAGGGGCTGAAATGAATTCAGTTTAGCTTTGCAACATATGAATAACAACACTTATTTAACAGGAATCGGATAATTAATGTGCAAGTGATTATTTTTTGAGGGTGAAATACGAAAACCAGTCGAAGAAATGGCCCTTGTGTTAGAGTGGATGAAAATATATGGATAACTACTTCTAATTACTGAGATACCGAAAACTATTCATTAATATGCAAGGAAACGCTTTGAGAAACATGAGGAAGTAATTAGAAGAAATTCATTCAGATTAGATATAAAAGTCAATTCCCAATGAGACTAGTATATTTTATGAATTTTGCTTATAGGCTACTACGTAGAATTGTTATTTGAATATATATGTATATCAACTGAAATACAATTAATTTCATCATGGTAAAGTGAACATGGTTGATAATTTAATATTTCAATTTAACCACTTAATGGGATCATATTTTGTAGCTGAGGTCCAATGCAAATAAAGCTTTTAAGAATAGTTTCACTTGCGAATGGATGAGGCGAACAAATCCCCGTTGCATTTAACTGACTTTTATCAATTCCCCGTTTGCTGGGATCCTTCCGCTACGGTGACCCACTTGGGAAAAGGCTTTGATTGTCAGGATATTTTGCATTTAATATGCGCTCTGGCTAAATGCCAACTGATTCTCTGTATATTCCATAGATTGCCATGGGCTATAGTCAGGCCTTATTGTCTTTATATATATGTACTGCGTACGTAACGGTACACTTTGAGAAAAATTAAAATTGTTTTAAGCAATATTAAGAGAGATTAAAGTCATACATTTTACTAATTAACAATATTTTTACGTGTGCTTTTGTTGAGCAAAACAAAATGTCCGTAATACTAGCTTCACTTTTGCTTAATTTGCATCCATGTGCTTTTCTCTGAGTGTAGCTGCCTCTCAATGCAACTTGTGCTGAAAACAATTGAGTGCACGTTGCGCTTGCTGCTTGTTGCATACTTTCAGGCGATGATGTTGCAGCTGCTGCTGCTGCTGCTGCTGCTGCAGATGCAATCGTGCTCAACCGCTGAGGTCAAAACATGCTGCCTTGCCTTTAAAACGGCCAAGGAACAAGCGGCCAAGGGTTAAGTGAATGAGTGAGTGGCTTACTCAGTCAGTTAGTCAGTCAGTCAGGCAGTCGGTTGGATGCTTCCCTTTGGGCCTTGGGGTTGTCCTTGTGCGTGTGCTGTTGATCAGCTTAATAAGTTGGCAGCTGCAGCCGCTGACACAATTTCTCGCCACTCTGCACTGGACACTTTCGTCTTGTTCTTTTTCTTTGTGGCGAGTAGTCTTACATCATACTTGGAGTGTGGTGTGCAAAGAGCTCGTCTCTTCACGCCTTGTTGCGCGTTCGAGTGCCACATAATTTCCGGCACACTGCAACGATATTTTCCCTTTGCTTTCTTTCCGTTTTTTGTGTTGTTTTTGATATATATTCCTGATTGCATTACTGCCTGGTCGCAGCTGAGGTCGTAACTCTGTCTCGCTCTCTAATTGAATTGATTGAATCTTCATGCAACGCTCAATTGAGTTGCAACAACAAATGTTTTTCCAGCAGCTTTAAGCGACCACTTTTTGCGGCTTATGTGTCTAATTATGCACAGCAGATAATCGAGAGGATGTGCACCGTCGTGCTAATTAAAAGGCACAACACTTATGCAATTGCCCGGCTGCACTTCAGGCACACACACACACTGAACAGACACAAAGCCAACGGCGGCCGTCATGACAACCAGCAGTTATTTCCACAAGTTTTCAAGCCGAGCATCACTTTACTCCCACTTCATAATCCTTCTCCCTCTCTCTCTATACGTCGCAAATAAATCGCATATAAACAGCAGATAATCCGGGCAACAGCATTGCAAACGTCATTCATACCAATGCTCCTGGTTGCAGCTACTCCTTCTCCTCCTCATCCCCAATCGACTGCTACCTGGTTTCCCCGTTGCCGGCCAAGAGTCATGTTTATTGATTTTACTGCTTCGTTTGGGGGTGGCTGCAGTGGGCGTAGCCACCTGATGTGTATGTGTGTATGAGAAGTATGTTTTGTAGGCTATTTTTGGAGCTCATTCAATTAGAAAATATAATTAGTCCAAAATGAAACCAAATTCGTTTCGCATTTGTTCAAACTGTGCATGCGACATTTACAACATCAATTTAAGCTAACAACAGTTTGTCGTAGTGTCAAATCAAGTAGATTGTTTTCCCATATCATGTTTTTGATATAAAGTACACAATTTAAAGACTTGTAGAAATGTTTGCCATTCATATTTACTCACATTCGAAAATCAATGTGGTCTAGTATTTTTCGACATATTAATGGATTATTGCTTAATGCAATTAGTGAAAACTAGTGAATTTATGACATTATCTTTTAATTACGAGTGCATATTAAATATGAATGTTGAGACTAAGCTGCCTGCAACTGCAATTGCAATTAAATGTGCAACGTTTTCATAATTAGTGAGCTATAAGCAAATGAAAATGAAACTGCATGCGTCCTTGCAACTTCACATTTACAGACCAATACAGAGGGAATCCCTCATCCCCAACCCATACTCTTTGGTCATTTTGAAAGGCTAAACAAGCAGGCCCATTGCAGCCGCACTCTGTGGCTGTGTGTGAATGCTGCATGGACATAAAGTAAATACTGCAGCTAAATGCAGTTCATTAGTGTGCTAGCCTGTTCTGAATGGTTTGACTCGTTTTGGTCGTTAACTGATTTATTTTTCAATTTCGCAAACATTTGAGTTTGAATTATACGACTCAACAGTTGACCAAAATGTCATAGCAAGTATTTAATTATGGCAAATTTCAATAATGAGACTGTGGTTCATTAAACTGAAAGCCATATAATGCTTGCGGGGCAACCAGCTTTCAATTGGGACAATCTTTCAAATGTTCGTTTGGCTTATTTGTCCTCTGTATATTTATTGCAATAATCATAACTTTTTTGGGCTATTTGAAAATATTGCATTCAATTGGATGAATTTATTAATGATGATTGCTCAACAAATTTTGTCAGTGATTTTTATTATGTATTATTTTATTGCAAACGTTTTAGTTTTCTATATTTATTTATGGTCGTTATCTTAATGGCCTTTTAACGTTAATCGGCAGATGTCAATATGATTATTTGCAGAGTAAATTTATCTATTTAGTAACCTAACCCAGAATGAAAGATATGCATATTATTTTTAATTTATGCCAATTTGAAATATTTCCAATTCATTTAACAGATATTTTGAATTTTAGTCTAGTTAAATTTACCGAGCACTCCAACACTGAGAATTCACTCTTGCTAAAGCATATCTTTCGGCTGGACAGGGTTTTTTCTTTTGATATTGTGAATTTAATTTTTTCATAGCATACTTATATGCGGGCTAATTTAAAGATTTTCTAGAACACTTCAAGAGTATGCTATCTTTTAAAATCCTAGTGCTCCGGTAACTTACCAGTTTGTGTGTAAGCAGCTGTCAAATGTTCAGCCAGAGAAATCTGGCGAAGCCTCTTGCCAGTGGATGCCAGAGTTTATTCGGTAATGTGTGTTAGCCCGGCTGTAGTCAAATACTCACTGTGAATTTAAAATGTTCATATCAAATCTTGCTTGATACACTCTTTAAAAAAAATGTAGTTTGTACAATCAACCCGGAGACCTCTGCAGCTAATAATTTAATAATCGGATCAGATTTATCAAATTTATTTCAGTCTATGTGTATATTGCAACCCATTTTTTTAACTTAAAGTTAAAACCTTGAAGCTGCTATCTTTTACTTTCTATAGTTCTATAATTTTCGTTTCGAGATCAAAATACTTGAAAGTTTACATGTCTCAAGCAAATGTTGATATGAACATGTTGCTAGCGCTGTTAGCAACATGTTGATGAGCGCGTTGAGTGAAGAACCGCACTTGAAAAATTAATGAGAGGCACTTGAAGCGCTAATCACATGTAAGTGAAGTACAATCAACCAGGTTTACCCTCGAGGACATACACACACACTTACACACACAGATGCATACAAATGTTACTCAAGGGGCTGAGAAATTGCGCTGTATTTGCTCTAAATGAATTGGGAGGCGGAACGAGGGGCAGGAAACATGCTTATTGTTGGGGCGTGTTTTGCAGCTCGAATAAGGACAAACTGTTGAGGGTTGCATTTGCAGGATTGCATTGTTGAATTTTTATTGTATAACTCTCATCATTTACCATACAATAGAAACTTAAGCATAAACACACAATTCAATACAATTAGTTTGGTTCCTTCTACGATGTACACAGACTTATAAACTATAACTTATATGAGTATATGCCTCGGTCGGTCGAATCGATCGTAAACTATATCACAAGGCCTTGGCCAAAAGCATACATACATAGATACATACATACATACAAACATACATACATACATACATACAAACTTAGCATACTAATTTTTCACCTATCGTTCCCTTTGCAGTTCGATAAATCCTCTCGCTTCTTAAATACTAATCCACAACTCGAGCTTTTCATGCCTCAAAGTTCTTGGCTTGCAGACTCTTGAGGATGCCCTGCAGTTGCAGTGATTCCAGTGGCTCAAAGTCATCCGCATAGCGCACGGCTGATGTCTTGGCCAAGTCCCGTTCCCTGGGCATGTCCAGCGTCAAGGGCAATTGCTCCGCCATCACCGAATGATGTGTGATGAGTGCCTTGAGCGTGCTAAACTGCTTCTTGGCACCCTTGAGGCTAAACATCTCGTTGCGGCTGCACTGCACTGCATACGACTTTACCTTGTGCTCCTGCCGCAGGCAGAGCTCAAAGGTGCGCGGCGTGCTACGACGCAACAGAAAGCTGCCTGGAGTCGCCTGCTGCAGGTGCTCCTGCGCCGCCTTAGCGGTGATGCGTGGCTGATACCAGGCACACTGCAATAGCTCCGGTTCCTCATCCTCATCGTCGGTGTTGATGTTGTAGCGTTGTTTTGTGGCTCGTTTCCTGGGTGTACTGCGTCGCTTGGCGTTGCTGTTGCTGCTCTCGTTCAGCAGCTGACAGCAGTCGGAGATGCCCGCATCCGAATCCTCCTCGTTCTGGTCGGGTAGCGCCTCCTCGCTGCAGCTGGAGTCACTGTGCTGACTGCTCTGCCAGCAGTTCAGCGACAGCAGCGATTTTTGTGGCGACTTGTTGCTGGGAGCTCGTTTGGGCGTGGCACTGCTGGAGCTGCAGCTGCAGTCCGCCAAGAGATCATCGTCATCTTCCTCCGCGTCCGCATGATACGAGGAGTCCAGCAGATCTTGCTGTAGTGAGAATAAATATTTTTGGATTAAAAAGGTTTTAATTTTGATTTATTTTTAACGAAATTCTTAAACTTTTTTTTGTTAGTTTTTGAGAAAACTGGTTTCTAGTCACTTTGACTCTTGGTTTTAATTTACTCACCTCATCATAGTCGCTGGTTGGCTCCTCGCATTGTAAGCGCTCCTTGTGCGAGGGTTGAGCGAACAGTTTGCGCTGCAGAAAATTCTTCATGCTGTCGTAGACTTTGTGTGTGCGACTCTGAGCGGGTTCCTCAGCTGTGATTGCAGCTGATGTCGTCGGTGGCTGCAACTTCAGCTTGCTGCTCCATTGTTGGCACTTACTGAAGGCCAAGTCAAGATTTGTGCCAGCATTCGAGCCTTTGTAATCGTCATATATATCCGAATAAGTCGGACAGTGGATGGCATTGCGTAACTGTGCAGAAAAGAATAGAAGAAAGGAAACACTATGATTAGTTTTGGTCAAGTCGGTAAATTTGTCAAGCATTGTCTCAGTTAGCCACAATAGTTCCCTTTCTCTAGGACTTCTATGTTCTGATACCTGTTAAAACAAAACCACTCTCTTATTTCATACGAAATGCGCTCGCTTATGTAAGAGCTCTAGACAAAAGGATCCCTTTTATACTGATGGCCTGATAACACACACACACACACACACACATACACACACACAATGCGCAGTTTTATTTCACAGTCAGTCGCATTGTGCTCTCGTTTTCTCTATTGTTGCCGACTGCTAAGTGTGCTAATGCCTTTGGGTCAGCGGTGCTGCTGCTGCTGCTGTGATATCCCTGCTGTTATATACGTGCTGTGATATCCTTGTAATGCGCTTGTTTCAGTTGTTCATTGTTATGTAATTTGCCTGTGTATTATTTGCTTTTCATTCGCCTGATAAAATATGCATACGTGACATCCCCTTAGGGCAGGTCCTTCATCTTGCCCTGCTTTTGTGTCATCTGGTCATTATCAAAATTGATTATTATTTGTTTTTACTTAAGTGAGATTCTGCCTTAAAGGAATTTCAACAAACAGTGCAATCAACTCATTTGACAATCCCGAAGATTACTCCATATTGCAACACCCCACACACACTCCAACACCAACACACGCAGACACCCCTTTTTGGCACTTGGCGAACAATGCGAAATCATTCACCTATGCCAGAGTATTCAATATATGCTCAAAAAGTGCGTTCGAGTGTGCACAGCACTCAACGAGAGCATACAATGACACTTCAGCACGCACACACACACATACACACACACACTTACACATGCTCATATGAGTGGTAAAATAATGAGCATTCAATAGCATTGAACTCGGCAGGACAATAGCAAACCAGGTAGCTCAGAAGCATAGAAAAAAACCAAATGTGTTAAGCCAAATTGAATTTGATTGAATTGAATATGGAATGGAAGATTGCCTAGCTATAAGCGGGCACTTCTGATATATGATCATAAATATATACGCTTTTCTTCGAGCTTCCTGCTGGCAGTTTTCCAAGTTTTCGTATAGGAAGTGAAGACGTCTGCTAATTGCCAGCGTTTCCGGCCTTGCATCAATTTGCATGCTACAATTGAATTTCAGTTCGTGTATGTGTTGGGTGTTGAATGAAATCGAATCGGCCAGCGAGTTTGGGGGCCATTAATTGAAAGCCAAACAAGCCGTGGCCAACAACTGTTTGATGTCTTGGCCACGCACAGCACATAAATAAATCTGTTGAAAGCTGGCTGCCAAGTAAGCGGTGTGTAAGAAGCGTTAAAGTCTTGCCTTTTATCGGCTTAAATCAAACACAATACTCAATGGAAAATGCATGGAAAACAGGCGTTTAATGCCTCTAATAAAAAAGAATTTTGAAAAAAAAAACGAAAGAAAAACCAGAAAAAAAGAGAAAAAAACTGAAATACATGATTTTTAATTTATGCAAGACAAGCAACAAAAAAAAAATTGATAATAGAGCAGAAGAAAAAGAACCCGGAGCCAGCATACAGTAGTAGCCAAAAGGTGTTTGGGCCCTTTTATTTTTGTATTTCATAGTGTGCGTGCTAATGCAATAATGATGGGTTTGGATTGAGAAGCGTCTTAGATGATCCTGGCCTGCGGAAAGGTAACTCTAATTGATGATGAAGCAACGGGCCATTATTGTTGTTTGGGCCAGCGAGGTGTTAGCATATTTTCGTAATCAAATTGTATTATAATAAAACCGAAATTCAGGTAACAGAACCTTGATCTACCAGCTGACAACAACAATAACAACAAAAGGAGCCAAGCTACCCCAGGTCACCTTTTCTTCTCAGTACTGCTCTCCGACAAAAAAAAAACGCAGTTGTTAGTTTTCCATTTATTGTGCATTTAGAGATGGATCGGGGTGAGGGTTAGAAATTAGTTGAAGTGGACACGGCA
The DNA here is from genome assembly GCA_035043785.1 of Drosophila planitibia. NCBI lineage: Eukaryota > Metazoa > Arthropoda > Insecta > Diptera > Drosophilidae > Drosophila > Drosophila planitibia. Next base: position 2,007,063 of record JAWNMS010000023.1, read on the forward strand.
TGAGTTGATGAATTTATTGAAATGTACAGAATGTTGCCTTTTGTGAAGGCTCCTTCGAGAAACCCACTTGAAACCCGGCATATGCACAAAATTTCATGCTGGGAAATCAAACAGCTGCTGAAGTGGCTCAGTTTAGAACGCTTATAAAAACCAACCCCGCTCTAAACCAAGAGCAATCCACACGCAATGCCAATCAGCGATTATTGCAAGAAAACCGCAAAACCAAACGGAACTACAAGTAATACATAAGTAGAACATATACACATATATATATATGTATCTGTATCGGTATCTGTGGCATGTCAGCTATGTTCAGATACAGCTGTAAATTAGTAATATGCTACAAAACTTGGCTATTAGAATACTTGAATGGCATTTCGTTGAGTTTCGCTTTGAGCTAATTTGACAGTTTTATGCCACACCGAAAAGTTCAACACACACATAAAACTAACACACACACACACATACACACAGACACACACACTGACAAAGATACACACGTGTCTGAGGGCTTTCAAAATGTCATATAGATAGAACTGCGACTTGTTTATGACATTTTGGAACACGCGTCTATCAGCCCCGCTGCGCATTTGAAAATTTATGAACTCAGTTCTTCGGGCATACTACTTAGTATATGTATATATATATATGTTTATAAATATGTATATGTGTGCCCCAAATATCATAAAATGATTTTAACATGTTTTTTTTCCTCGACTAATTTCGTTTTATGCTTTGAGGTAAAAATGTAAAATGTTTATAGTTTATAGTTTCTGGTTGGGTTAGCTTTTTGATATCTTGTGCTGCAATTAGCGTCGCATTCGCTGGAAAATCCTTTGTTTTTTGTTTGGACACATGTGGCATGTGGCATTGTGTGTTCTTTATAGTTGGTTTTTTAACGCCGTTCAACACGTTATTTTGTTGGCTTTTTTTTCTTGTTTTTATAGGTGTAAAAATGGGGTCATATCAAACGCTTTTGGAATTGAGCCGTTTCGTTCTTTGTTGGTTCTGTTATGGGAATTTAAAAACTGACATTTTGATGAGTTTATTAAATGCAAATTAAAATTGTTGAAATTTTAATTGTATTTTATGGGCATTTCTTATGTGGGCAGCAGGCATGCCATGGGAATAAACATATATTCATGCATTTATGCTTGAAGAGATGATTCTTTGTTCGTACTCAAGTGGCAGATGTAGATATGTAAATGGTGCATTGAACTTGGGAAACTGTTGTGGAATCAACATCTTTTCTGGAGTAAGCAGTTAAAAAAAGTGTTTGAAAATATTTGTTTGTAAAAAGTTAGTTCTACATTTGGAGTTGAGCAACTTTGTGCAGTTCAACTAGAAGTTGTTTAGCATTTAAGAAAATAAAAAAAAAACTGTGTCTAGCCACTTTTGTTTTGTGGCCAATATGTTGTTTTTCTTCTCTCTAATGCACACAAATCCTTGTGGAAGCCATATATGAAACCCAAACAGCTCAACGGACACGGCTCAGCCGCATGACGAGCTGATGATAACGATGATGTTGCCTGTTGTTGTCGTTGCAACTTGTTGTTGTTGTTGCAAGTCTGACGTTGATGGCCAGACGAAAGTGAAGTAAAGCACAGACCCCATCTAAACTATTTGTTGATTAGGAGCGGTGGCTTATTGCCGTTGAAAGCTTTTTTGCATATTTGCATTACATTTTTCTGGCGTGGCATGTGGCAATCACAACAACAACTAAAAGAGTGGGACAGCAAGAAAAAAAAATAAAATAAAAGCGAAAATTTATATTGAGTCGAGCGTAAAAATAACAATGCAGACGGGCAGACGGCATGAAAATAAGTGAAATTGTTGTTTACTCAAAACGACGGGGCAGTCGCCAGTCAAGCAGTCAACAGAGTAGGAGGAGGAGGGGGGCAGTGTGGGGCAGACAGTAGGGGTAGGCCGGTGCAATATGGTGCATAAATAACAACAATGCATGCAATGCGCCGCCGCCAATGTGGCCGTCGCCAGCCATTTAATTATGCTCATCAATTTGCAGTTGCTGCTTCTGTTGCAGTCAGAGATGCCGTTGCCTTTGCGGTTGCAGTTGCAGTTGCATTTGCCCATAAATCTTAACGAGGCCTGCACTTCAGATCACATTGCTTTCGGTTTTATGATAATTTTCAAATTAAATGCACTTAAAAGCGCCGCAATTAATTTTAACTTTCCAAGCAGGCCTACTTAGAAAATCAAAATCCAAAAATTGTTGTACATAACTAGACATGTGTTTGTAGGCGAGCATTTTGAAAATTATTTATAAACCATATGCTTCTACATTAATCATTGCCCTTGAAAGACAGCAGCTAAGTATGTGAGTGCATTAAAATGCCTTTGAATTTAAATGCTCAGCTCATTGCTGCTAATCGTTGCACGAAGATATTTTCCAATGTTAAATTTAGAATAGAGCTCATCGAAAATTATGAGCACTGGTGGCAGCCACTTAGGGACGAGTGTCGAAGCGTCTTCTTCAGACTACACACGAACGGGCAAAAAACAAGTTAGAATGATCTAGTCGAGAGAGCTCGACTACGAAATACCCCGAAGGCTTGCAGAAGGCTTGTGTTTCCTATTCGATCTCAGTGAAATTTTTACAGTTGATGAATGTTTTGATGAATATGTTTGTCAGCGTATATTATATATCAAATCGAAATTGAGGTCGGACATGGTTCCTTCTGTCTGTCACATACTTTTGCACAATTTCATTATGCCCTCTCTCCACTTTTTAATGGGTTCAGGGTATACATCAAATGAAACTGCATTAGTTCCACTTAAAGTCAGAGCTCTTTGTTGTCTTTTGCGCTTTTTTTTCCTGTTTCGCTAACAAATGAAATTTTCTTTGGCTGAGATGATGAGGGAGAAAACGAGAAAAAGTGTTTATCTTTGCTTAATTGTTTTAGATTTGAATCTGGCAATATGTTCGCAGGCGACATATGTTTGAGTTTTGGGTTCTCGGTTTGCTAACATTTTTGTATGACAACTTTATTAGATTTGTGTTGCTGTGTGTGTGTGTGTGTGTGTGTGTGCACTTTGTCTGCAGTCTGTGTTGCCTTATCGTTTGACCCGCGATGCGCGTCGCCTTTTTTTCGCTTCAAGTGAAACTCGAACTAATTGAAAACCGTTTGTCAGCGACTGTAAACACAAATGCTCGCCGTCTCCGTCTGTGTGTCTATCTGTCTGTCAGTCTGTCTGTCCGTCTGTCTGCCTTTGACGTTGTGTTGCCAATAAATATTTTGTGTCTAGCATTTTTCGGGTCCGCTCGCTGATAACGGATGCAATGACGACGACGGCATCGTCGTTGGCGGCATGGGGAAATCATGTCTTGAGGTGACGAACGATTTATGCCGAATAGGCGTGCCTATATACGAAATAGCGGTTTTGTGCTTTTTGAAAAGATCTAAGGGATTTTCGTAATGCGCTTAAGCGCTACAAGGGGGCTAGAAATAGACCCCCATTAGGTATTCAGTAGATGAAAAGGTATTAAATTGATTGTGGTATGTCTATGCAAGAGAGCAAGAATGGAGTAAATCTGCTGATGGTTTAGAAACAAATTTTGAAACGATTTTTATGTACTCGAGTAACAAATTTGTAAAATAAATAAGAACTCAGTCCAAATAGTATATGAGTATATATCTTTCAAAATATGATAACCAAAAAGAGTTGTCTCTCAGAAAGCAAGAATTGTTGCTTCAAAGCTTTGAAACTCTGCAAAAAGTAAACAGAAATTCTTTGCCTTTGTCTACAGTTTCCATAGAATATGTTATATTTATTGTTGTCGCGCTCAACAATCAAGCTGATCTGTTATATTGAAAAACTACTTGTCAAAGATTGTTCGCCTAGGGCTTCCAGTAAACTGAATTCCCGCAGCGCAAGTACGGAAAGCAGACACACCCAGAAACAGCAGCAGAAGCAGCAGCAGCAGCAGCAGCTAAACAATCCTTTTGGGAGGAGTTTCAAATAACACCTACTACAAAAATATTTTCATAGATGAAAAGAAAACTGAATAAAAAAAAATTTAAATAAAATGCGAGCCCACAACCACGCTGGCGAAAACAATGAGCATGAGATAAAGTGCCGTGACCAGGGACGGGTGTCAATTCCCGTGAAAAATGACAAGAGCAACAACAATAAATATGATGATGATGATGGAAATGTTGTTGATAAATGCACAGCATAGCAAAGAGCAGAGTGAGAGATAAAAGTATAAGATGGCAGAAGCCAAAACACAAACTGTCATTCAGTTTGAAATTACAAACTTCTTTTATTTGTTTTGTCAAAGTCAAGCTGGAGATTAGAGAGTGTGTATAGGATTTGGTCAGCTACTTGCAGAGATTTAAGCTGGGAATTCAGGTAGCTGCTCGGGGCTTAATTAAGGCATTTGACTAATCAGCTTTGGCATCGCTTTTGTTGACGTAGGCGAGCCCATTTTATAGCTTGGCTCCAACAAACAACGGCACCCAGACGTCGCCATTTGGCTGATAATGGCTAGTTAGTGCTTATCACAGATCAAACACCAGCATACAAATACCATATACAAATTACATATGTGTATAAATATGCTCGAATGCATTTAGTCCAATCAATCACTATCTTTATGAGCCGCAACATATGTTTCTCTCATGTTTACTCTCTCACTCTCTATCGATAGATGTGAAAACTCGACGCATTTTCGCTGTGATATTTACGATTTGTCAAAATCTCTGCATTTCAGTTGCAGTTTGTGTATTTCCCTTGATTATGGCTTTGTTTGTTGGCTTAACGCTCTAGCCGGAGTTCAGTTTGATTTAGTTTTTATGCAAATCATATTTATTTGATTATATGTGATTTACTGTTGCGTCTGATTTACGCCGACAGTCGAGTTTATTATGTTTTGCTGTTGTTTTTGTTGTCTCTCCTATCTGTGACACTAAATCATTTTAATTGTTGTCGTTCGTGTTTTCTGAATTCTCGTTGCAGTCGCCCCAAACTGCCCCACCCCCCTTCCAGTTCCCCAACCTTATCCCTCCATGTGTTTTCATTTGAAATGTGTGGCTTTAAGTTTTGGGTGCGTGTTGTTTTTCGGTACGTGGGATTTGTGGCGATTACCGATGTGTGTGTGTGTGTGTTGTGGGTGGAATTTGTGATGTCTATTACCTCTGCACATGTCAAAAGAATATGAAGAGGGGACCAATTGTTATCTATACAAAAAGGTGTGCAAGTGTGTGAATATTTTTGGGAAGCTCACTATCCGATGGGAAATGGTGAAAAATATTGCAGGAGTTTGAGGTTTTTAATTGTTTTTGATTGTATATTGATGATGTTTATGTAGATTGTAAGATTTATATAATATATAATAATATAATATATCCCAACTTATATAGCCATATTGGACTTACCATCTTCGTCTTTTCGTGAGTATTTTCCTGCGTATCCTTTTTGCGTTTATTAACACTTTCCATGGCGCCAAAGCGATTGTATTGAAACAGACGACCCATTTTTCACGCTTCTTCTGTGTTTACAATTTCAATAAACAAAGTTGTTGAGTTCGCTGTTGTGGCTGTTGTTCTTGTGTTTTTCACAATATCGCGTCACTCGCACACAATATGCAAAAGTTTTTTGAGAAAAACACACGCCTGCTCGTTTTATCGTCAAACTTATTGCGTTCTTTCAAGTGTTCAATAACGTTGTGTAAAACGAGACGCGTCGATTCGAGTCGGGTTGAATTGGAAATATTTGAAATTGAATGCCGGAATACCGGGAGCGTACTGGCTAGCTAGCGATCAGCGCGACGTGCGCAGAGGGAATGATGGGCCACAACTGAATGCATTCGAAAAAATACAACGGAAAATGAGCACGACTGAAAGAGCGCGCGACAGCAGCAGAGGCACGGACAGAGGCACAGGCAGAGGCACAGGCAGAGGCACAGGCAGCGTCAAAGCAACAGCCAGCAATACCAAACAGCAACAACAGCAACAGCAACAGCAAATACTCAGCTAGAAGGGAGGCAAAGCAGCAACAGCGGCAGAGATACAAATTTCATGTAAGGGCAACGGGCAACGGCGACGTCAATGCTCAACCGGCGTTGTTCATGCAACGCTGCCGCTGTTGCTGCCACAGCATTTACCGCTAGCTCACTTTGAGAGTATATCTGTGTGTGTGTGTGTGTCGGTTGTGCTCAAAACAGGAACAGCTAGAACTAAAGAAACACTCACACACACACTCACACACACAAAGAACTCAAACGACGGGGCTGAAAAATAGAAAAGGAAAAACCACTCAACAAAAAGCGAAATGAGAAAAATTTTACTACGACGGTACGTACTACACTTCAAAAAAAAAAAGGCGGAATAAAAAAATCCAAAGTGAACTGACAAACTTCTGTTTTGGGCAGGCGAGAAATGAAATGAAATGAGAACTCGAGTGCTGCAAAAAGTCGGACTCCGATTCTGAATCTGATTCTGACTCCGAGTAACTGACGTACTGAAGGGTAGTTGCGAGCAGCCACGTCAACAAGTTGAGTGGGTGGTCGTTGGTTGCTAGTTTCGGAGGAGGGGCTAGTTGTGGATGTGGGTGTTACTCACTGACACTGCAAGTCGTCGCTTCGGAGGCTCATTCAACATGGAATAGTGCGCATTTGTTGGAGTCGTCCGCGTTTCGCATTCGTTTGACCAAAAGCAGAGGCTGCACTGACTTTTCATTTTCAGCTGCAAGAGTTACGACTATTGACGTCTGTTTACATGTCGGCAGCTGTCTCGCTCTTCATCAATATATCTATCTCTATCTGAATTGCTATCGCTGTTGCTTTCTGGCTCTGTGTGTGCTCCACATTTTGAGCTTATTCATTTGCCTGCTGCACATTTCATTTGCTCCTTTGCCTATTTGCTTAACGTACTCGCTTGTTGTTGTTGCTGTGCTACTTGTTGGTACCCCCTCTCCAACACCCCCTCCCCTCATATGCATCCCCTCGTATTTCCTCTGCCACCCACATGGATACGCTGTATCATCGTATCTCCTTTTTTTTCCGTAGTTCTTTTCGGAAACTTTTCTTTTATTTTTGTTATTTTTGTTTTTGTGCCAGAGCATAAAATAAACACAAAAACTTTGCAGCCTCATTCAGGAGAGAGACTGCTTTTGGAACACATTCCCCACTCCCTCTGTCAACTTCAGCATTTCATTTGTTAGTGCATGCCCCCCGTCCATCCCCGCCTGTGGAGATGTGTCCGTAATTATCGTTATCCTTTGCTGCTCGTTTTGTGCTTTTCATTTCGCTGTTTATGCGGCCAACTATGCCACTTTAATTGAAGTCAATTTTTTCTACTTTCAGGCTGCTTGTGGCGAATGCCGCCAGCTTCAGCTTCGGGAACAGCTATTTTTCCACATTTTGGTGCAAGTCCTGTGCGGCATTTTCATTGAAAATAATTCCTGCAACTTATTAGCACCTCCGGAAATTATGAGTTTCGGTTTGGCATTCAAAGTTCTTGTGGCATATTTACGAGCTCGCTGCTTTTATAATTGAGTTGGCCATTCGACTTAAGGCTGAGTAGGTTCCCCCTCGAATGAGCGGGGTTTTAGCTGTGGGTTGGCTTGTGGTTCACCATTGCTTGCTTTTGTTGCTTAATTAGTTCAACGAAACGGTTAAGGATATGGACAGCACTTCACGATGCCGCTGGCAAAGAGTGTGAGAGAGAGAGAGAGATGGGAAAGTCAAACTTTGTGGTTTGATGTTGCAACAGGATGTCCTTAATTGAAACAGTTTGGATTTACTGTGGATTAAAACAAAGATACTATGGGTATTCAATTTACAGAAAAAACATTTATAAATGTATAAAATAAATGTTTTGCTGGTAGTTGAGCCGGTAGCAAAATTTGTACAGTCATAACTTTGTCAAAACTGAACCGATTTTCAGAAATAATTTTGATAATGGTTCGATCTCTAGAACAATACTCAAAGTCGAAAACGCTTTATATTTATATTTTACTGTTACATTTATAAAACCTATTAAGTCCTTGTTGACCATTTTATTTTGCAGCGCTTTCACTTAGTTCTAGCAGCTGTTGCAATAAAAAATCACTTTAAGCACATAATACGCAGGTCCTATTCCATAATACCCTAAACTAACTGAGCTTATTATTAATCCATTACTTTGTTGCAGTTCAGCTGTTGCCAGCAGAACGGAACAAAAAATAAAAATACAAATTGGGGTGAGTGATTTTATACACCCAAAATATTATTGTTATGTTTTGCACCCTCTATCGTTTTTTTTATGGTCGCAACGCCCTCTGCCACAAAAGTCGCTTGGCAAGGGCCAAACAAAGGGAAATAATCAATGCTAACACGCATTTAACGAAATATGCTACCAAATCGGAGCGCAAAACCTCTGCTTATAATTAGATTATGAAATTAATAAGTCGCTTTAACAAATGTCCAAATTTATCACCCTCCCAGAAACCCAAGCAGATTCTCGTTTTTTTTTTTTCGATATTTGACAGTTGCAAAAATTGAATTTTGTGCAGCGTTTAATATATTGCAGCTATCAATGGGAAAGCATTTTCACGACACTCAAGTGCCACTCATAAATCAAGTTGCAACCCCTTACAGCTAAACTGCAGACAAAGCAGCTCAACTAAAAAGAGTACTTGGATGTACTTACCTCATATGGCAAATTCAATTTCATTACACAAAAAGCTTTTCATTTTCTATTGCCTTTGCCCGATGCCTTTTTGTGCTTTGTCTACTTTTACGTTGATTTGTCAAATTGTTTGCCAGACAACTGCATAAATTCCAAATACATTTTGCTTCTCAATCTCTCGATTTTTGGTACAGCTGGCCAAAAACGCCCACGCACAACTAAAGTGCTCTTAATGTTTGTCAATTATTTGCAGTAATTTGCAATATTTCTAAACGCTTTCTGCTGGGATTTTCATTCCTAAATTGTTTTTAATGGCTATTTGCACGTACATGACTGTTGACTGCAGAAATACTCGGCATCAGCATCAGTTTCAGTTCCCAGTGTTCAGTTCTTAGTTCTCCATTTGCCGACACCCCCTCTCGTTGCTTTTAATGGCTTCATCATCAGTTCTTAGCAATAAATAAATAAATGGCCTACAAGCACACATCAACGTGTTGTGGTTTATTTAATTTATGGCCGAAAATAAATGTTATTTATTTGCCCTTTAAAAATCGACACAGCTAAACAAATACGACTTAAGTCAGCGTATAGCTTGTAACCCGAGAACTTTTGGGGGGCGACATTTTAGTTTGAAATCGAGTTCCCATTGTGGAAACTCATTAAGCACCTCGCTGGGGGTGCTGCAAGTGTTAAAAATGTAGTTAAGGCTGTGCTCCAACAACAATTTGTCTAATGAAATCGCATAAAACTAGCCACAGGCAGCGCACATAACTCACAGACCACTAAAAATAATGCTCCAAGTCCAAATCCAAAAACTCAACTCATTTCTCAGTTCTCATTCATTCATGTAAAATAACCCGCGGTGTCTTTTTGTGTGGCGTTTTTATTTATCAAAGCCCAATTCCCTTTTTTATCTCAAGTGACTCCAGCAATTATGTTTATAAATTATTTGTTAGGGTGGTCTTCTGCTGTTCGTGGTTCGTTCTCGTAAAGTGTTTCGCATTGTTCGATAATCCTTCATTTCAATGGCAATAAATAGCTAAAGAATTATGTGTGAACCCATTAAAAATTGTACTTGAATTTCTGTCAAACACTTTGGGGCATAGTTTTTTATAATGTTTATGTATGTGTCCATATATATGCAGCCATTCATATTATGGAGTCATTGTACAGCCGGGAGCGACATTGGCTTTTCATTTGGTATTTTAGTTTATGGCTGGCGGCGAGTTCAACAGATTTTTAATTGCAGCGGTTCGCTTCGTTTATGCTTTCCAATGTTTTCTGTTTTCATACACTGTACCTATTTACAGTGTGCAAGAGGGGTATGAAGCATCTCAATATCCATAAGGTGCGTACATGCCTGATCAAGATCAACAGCCGAGTCGATCTAATCATGTCTGTCCGTCTATATAAGCTAGAAGAGCTGGACACTTCCAAAAAGCACAGAGGGTACTTATCGAAAAGTATTTTAATATTGAAGAAACTACTCTCAGAGAGCTGAGGGTATCTTCTAGTCGAGCTCTTGCGAATGGAGAATACTTACTTGTTTATTTTTTATGTGTTGGTGCCCTTAAGCACCGCCTTGTTCCATAAATCATTTTGGATACTACAGTTATGCCCATATGGGCGTGCATATTTTAAACAATTTTCATCGTTTTGCTTTGATTTATTTCATTCCTTTCTGATGTTTTTCCAAAAAGTTATTGGTTTTTTAAACATATTCCAAAAGAGGGCTTTTAAATAGTTCAATGTACTTATCGTTTGTGGCATTAACTTGTCTGTTCATAATTCTATTTGACTTGCCACCACAAATTCCATCATGTTGAAGACTTTCGATCATTTCCCTTCAGACATTTTCACTATCTATAAGTCATGTATCAACAGACAAGCGACAGCGACTTAGGCAACCTTCATAACAAACTTTAGTTAAAGCAATAATATTTTTTCGACATTTTCCCATCAACTTGTTTAGTGTGTGTTTTTTGTGGGTTCGCCCCATTTCTGGAGCTTCAGTTGCATTTGAATTTCTCACACGTTGCGTTACATATCAAATAGTTAAGTTCCCCGCCCGACCAGTTTCTTGTTTTCGATAACGCCCCCATTAACAAGAATATTCGATTCGAATTCAACAACAACAGAAATAAAAACGATTTTCCAGCAGCACAAACAAACAATTATATGACGCATAAATTACGCACAGCCCCGACTGGAATAACTAATTTCCTGTACGGCAATTACCAAAAAGAAAAAAAAAACGAATAAACTAAGTAACTACAAAACATGTATGGAAATTAGATGGACATCGCTATCCGGCGCACGAAGTTCTCCATTTAATTCGAGGCAGACGCTGAATGCACTGCAAATGAGTCTGGTTTGAGTTTTTGGGTTGCTGTTCATGTTAATGGCCATGCATGATACATTTAATCGCTGGAAAAACGGAAAAACCACCATAAAAAAACGTGACAAAATGTGTGCTCTGTCAAAGCAACGATATCAAAGTGTGACCCTATTTTCTTCACATAGACCAAACCACAAAGCGAGAAGTGCTTCTCGATAAGGTGATCGTTTCCAGGGATCATTGGGATGCATTGGGGTGGGGCAGGGATTCAATATTGTTGTTATTGCTCTTGCTGGAATTTTTATTTACGTTCGTACTTCAAAAAGACAAATAAATCGTAATTGGCGTGCAAGGGGTTTGCTTTTTATATTATATATTGTATGTGCGTTAGAGCGCCGCATCGTGTCGTATGTTTTTCATGCTCATTAAATGGAAAACCAAAAAAAAAAGAAACCCCGAAATAAAAACTCGTAGCATGGCTAACAAAAAAAGAGAAAAAACGCATAGCGTGAAAAACACATGGCTGGAAAATCAACGCGCTATCGTTTTGCGGTTGCTCTTTGTTTTCCAGCCGACCTTTGTCGGAAGTGCGATGGGTTATCAAAACTGAACAATCTATCGAGCTGATAACGTCTCGGATGTGCTGCTGAAGGTGCTAGTTCTCTCTTTTGTTCAGTTGAGATCTGCTGCGATAGAGCAGCTGCAAAAAAATCTGTCGAGGGTTTTCAGCCTGACGAATTTTTTGCGATAAGCGTGAAAAGATCTTGTGTGACTGTAAATTAAATGATAAATGTAAATGTGCTGAGAGAAACATATATTTATTATATAAATGTCAAACAAGATGCGGGCTATTGTCTATTCGACTATCCGACTATCTGACTTGAGTGCTGTCCTGTTAGCTGCTGTTCACTTCCTTCACACTATTAATGAGCTCAGAGAGTGTCTACAAAATGGCAGTCTCCTTGGTGCCTTGCTGACCCATTTGTTGGGCTAAGACGCCTCAAGATAAATGAACTACAAAACATGCACACAAATCATATGTAATCGCTGCGAGGCTTTTTGAAGTGGAGTCTGGAACAAATGTGTGACAATTTCTCAAAAGGATGCAAGGAGGGCAACGCCTCAAATAACCTGCTTCTAGGTGTCACGGCCATGTGCGAAGAATGTCACACATACAAGAAAAAAGACAAAAACAAAACATATGCCTGCTAGAGACTCCTGTTCGCGCATCCTGTGCCCCTCAAGGTGCTGCACATGACTCGACGCCACAGAGCGTCGTGTCTGCTACGTGTGTGTCTGCCGCAGATACACAAGTAATCAGAATGAAGACATGTGCAGTGGAGAGGCTGCCAGGCTCGTTATCCCTTTACGGCGAAGAACAGAACTCGGAGAACAGACAGTTCGTATTAATGGCCGCGGAAAGTAGCCCGAGCAGGACGCGACCAGCTGCCTGGCTGCATTTAAATATTGTTTGGGTAATTTGATATTTTTCTCGTAGACACAAGCATTACAGTTTGGCGGAGAGGAAGTAATTTTCGATATGGGCGCCGGTCGCCGTTAACGTCCTCGTATTTGTTTGGAATTAATGAAATTTAGACATAAAAATTCTGTTGAACAAGCAAATAGAGTGCGCTACATGTGTCCTGTGTGTCCTGTGTTTGATGTTGCCCATAAGGGTAATCAGCGGAAATTGAGTTATCCTAAACGAGATTATAGCATATGCCGTTTTGTAGGATCAACTTTTTGTAGGGGTGACTCTTTAGTAACACAAACTTAATGTCCCTTCAGTTTTTTTTTGTGCGTTTGCATATGAGTTGAGTTTTACAAAAATAAAGATGATAAATCCTTTTTGAGTGAAGTTGAAATTCTTGGGAACTATTTGTACACACGCCCGCCTCCCGTTGAGCTTATATGCTTAACAATGATCTAATGTCCTGGCGACTGTCACATGCAGTTGTATCCTTAAGTCTACCAAGCCATCAACTCCCGCATCTAAAATCGCATTGCCGAAGCAACAATGTCATGGCAAGAAAGTAAATCTGATGGATGAAGATGCGGCCAAACAAAGGCGCCAAAGAACACGGCTGTAAATCCGCTTAATGCGATTTTCAAGTGGAAAGCAGTAGGAGCATGTCCTTGTCCAATGCATACCTTTCACCAGCAACTATACTTTTGTGGATATATAGATTGCTTTTTCTAAAATTTTCAAGGCTGTGCCAGTTTAAAAAAAAAAGCGAAACAATGCCAAAAACTAGCACAAAGAATACGAAAAAAAAAACAGCATGATGGGAAAACAAAGCCAAATGCCTGACTGTCTGGACGGCAAAAACCATTGTGCGCGTTGAAGTGTCCTGCATAGAAACAGAGATTCAGACTCAAAGTGCCAGACCCAGACCTAGAAATGGATATGGATGGGACGGGACGGGACGGGAGTTACGCTTCAGCGACAAATGAGTTTTTGGCAAGCGAACTGGGTAGAAAGTAAAAATGTATAGTGCATCGGGCAGTTAATGACGTTGCAATTGAAAACAAACGAGAAATAATGAGTTTTTCCCTGGTGCGCCTTGAGGAGCGTTGCCAAAGGACGCGCCATGTTGTCTATCAACCGCAACATGCAACATGCAGCAGCAGTACGAATCAAAGTCAGGCCAAAGTCAATTACAATGTGGCAGCTGCAGAAGTGTTCGCTCCTCGCTACCTGTGCCCAATATCCTCGGCACAATGGCACAATTTAAATGGTGCTGTCAGCAGGCAGTCCTTTAGTATTAGTTGTAATACAATAGGACCAGCAAATTAAAAGAAAATACAAATGCCATTTCATATACTGAAGTCGATGTCTAATGAACTGCCCCCCTCAGTCAGTCAGTCAGTCATAATTTTTATATTTTGTTTGGAGAACACAAGAAAACTTTTAGGCAGCCCGACAGCTGTCATAAGCAGTGAACGACAGAGTTGTCAGCTAGTGTGGAGTATCTTTCAGATACAAAGCAGACCAATTAAGCCCATAGTGTGTGTGTGTGTGTGTGAGTGTGTTGCCCGTTTATCGCTTGACTGCCTGAAAGTATTTTGGTATTTGTGTTTATTTTGGTAATTCAACGCATCAATTTAACCCTTTTCGCGTTGATGTATTTTAAATGTGAGCGCTGCTTATGTAAATATTTTCGTTTGCCTTGCCCTTCAATCCCTCACTCATTTACTCACTCACTCACCCAGTTAGCCAGTCAGCCAGTCAGCCCTTGTGCTGGTAACTGTATATTGTATCTGGTAAATGTATCTGCTGCCTGCCTGACTGACTGCCTGTTCTATTTGCATCTAGCGCAGCAGCCCTGGGCTCAAGCATTTGGCAACCCTTGCGTGGCACTTTTCCGTTTGTTTGCTTAGCTTCGGCGCCAGTCTCAATTACTTTATTGACATCGCTCGCGTCTTTGCCATACCTGCAGTGTATCCATGCCATAATTGTCATTGCATAAGAACTCAATTTCAATTTTCAATCATTTCTGCACATTGCAGTTCGGTTCGCAAGTCTGATTGATGGCTGGCAGTTCAATTGTCAACGGCACGTAATCAAATTGGCTTATGTAAACAATGAATGCAGTTGAAGATTTTTGTCAATTGAAGCCGAGTTGAAATGTCAAGAGAAATATGATTTACGAGAGTCAGTGCAAGACAATGGGAATTTATGAAGAAGCAATTGATTCTATGGGTGAACTGTCTTCAATCCCCGTCAAATGCTCATTAGTTGATGAATGCAATTAAAGCTGAAGCCAAACTTTGGTTAGTTTTTCTCTCGTTAGAAGCACATTCATAAAAACATTATAGCATCTAGATCGAATCGCATCTGAATACAAATACAAAAAGTAAAAAAGTACATAAATCAAAGCCAAAGGCGAAAAGACCAGCAAAAAGCGATGCCTAAGCAATGTATATAAATTATGATTAGGACTATTATCAGGGCATCAGTGAAGTTACATAAACACAAAAGCCGTCGAGTCAAGCAAACGACATGAAAAATTGTCATTAGGCAAGCGACAATAGGCAGCCAGAAAGTAGCCAAAAAAAGTTAAGACCAAGTCAACGGCATGCCAAAAAGCCAAAAGTTGGCTGCGGCTTTTCATTTGTGGTTGGCTGAGTTGGCAGAAGAAAAAAAAACTGGCGATACACACACACGCAAACAACTACACACATGTGTGTGTGTGAGATATAGTGTGTAGAGAGTGTGTGCTTGGCGTGGGTGCCAAGGCGAGCACATAAATCATATCCTAGTGTGCCGACTACGCACTTGGCATAAGGACAAATGTTGATGATGACAAAGCGCCATTAAAGGCACATTTACACAGATCCTGAAATGGGAATGGCAGGGAGCAAATGCTCACCACTGGCACCTACTTCAAAAGGCGTCAATTGCCATAAATCAAACGCGACATTTTGCTTATTATTTGCCGATTTTCCGGCCAGCATTCCGATAAAGTTTCAAATTGTTTGTGTGGAAGAGATTTGTGCGAAACGAGAAAAAGTTTGACAATGCCAATTGATTGGAAAAGTCGCAATCAAATGAAAAAAACAAATATATATAGAAACATTCCGGCAGTGTAAGATGTGTCTGGGTTTGTTTCTATGTGAGTATCGTAAGGACCCCAATATCGTGCAAGGAAATTGAAAAATAAAGTATATCTATAATATAGAATCCAAGCCAAAATTCGAGACGTTCACATTAAATTCTTAGCTCAGTCGTGTTATTTCAAAGACTTTGTTTAATTATTCCAACTGTTAACTAATTATAACACTTATTTATAATTTTGATCTCATTAAATTTTCTTCTGCTAAGGTTTTATTTTTGTTCATCAACTCAACACAAATTAAAATTAAATGAATAAGTTCTTATCTGTGTGTGTGTCCTTGCTATAGCAAGCTATTGTGTGGCCATCAAAGGACCCGCTCAGTACTCGGAAAAGTAATCGCCTGATCGACCAATTAGGAATGCTATTAGCAACCAAACGCCCCCCATTTAGAAGCGTCTGCACCTCCAACAGGTAACAGATAAGCGAAGGTTTACTTTTTTCTCCTCTCTCTTAAATGAGCAAAAATACGCTCGTTGCTGTTGACCTAAGAGTTTTCTTTATTTTATTATTTTTTTTTGTTTCGTGTACGCTTCAATTACGTTTTTCATAATTTCCCACGTCGTAAAATTTATTGGTTTTGATGGCTGGCAGTTTAGCAGTTTAGGTCGGCAGGTCTACAACGGCATCATCGACTTCCGCTCCATCGGCTCAGCTGCTGGCGGCTGGATTGGGTCCAAAGAGAGTCCTGTGGGCGTTGTTGCCGCTGCCTTAAGCCAGTGTCCTGCTGTGCTTAGGCTGTGGTCCATGCTCGCTGTTCCATTAATTTAATGACATTTAGCTTGAATTATTAAATTGATTTTTATTCATTTTTAATGCTTCGTCCAGACAGCTGACGGTTTTTATGTTTTTTTTTTTGCTTAACTAACTTCTGAAAATCGAGACTTTAATGGCTTTCCATTTAAAGCTTAGGCTTTAAGCTGAATTCCCCAGGGAGCCCACAAGCTGTCAGTCCTTGCCAGCTGCTACTAAGCTTTGCCATTAGCCAACTGACGTTTTGGTAGTGGGGAATTTTAAAGTTGTTTTGGCCACACACACTCACTTTTACACTCAGACATATGCCACTCAAATGAGTCATCAATCAGGTCTATTAGCTAACCACCGAAAACTTGACATTGTCCTTTCCTTTATGTTGCATGCAACCCTTATGCTAGCTCTCTATTCTGCATTATTGTGCAATTTTGCGCTTGGCCACACACAGACACACATACACACACACACACACACAAACACACAGATACACTCACACAATTAAATTGTATCTGAGCACACGCAGCAATAACAATTCAACGGTTCTTATTGTTAGACGTTCTTTTGCATGACAGGACAACATTTCATTTCGTGCCGCTTCGTCTCAGCTGCAAACTGCAAATTAAACTAAACATAAACATAATTTCTCAGCACTTAAACAGAAATAGAATTATGATTATGAAAAACGCAGAGGACAAAGCACTAGCGGCGACTTTCACACCAAAAAGTAAAAACTTTTGCGGACCAACCCTCGAGCAACCCTCGGTGAGGGGGCGGGGGCGGGGGCGGGCTAGAGACGCGTGCCGAAATGAAAACGTCATGTTTTCGAATGAAAATTTTGAATTATGATGTTTGCTGTTGACGCTGTGACGCCATGTCCGCGTGACGTCATGAACCATCATTTGTGCCCAGGCTTGCCCATCCTTGCGCGGGCATTAAATTAATACAAAACGCTGCCGGGGCACGCGCGCTGCAAACCTTTTGTCTGATTGCCAAAATATCAGAAAAGAAACGACAAACTGATGCAAGCCCGATAGCAGACCCAAAATGTGTGTGTAAAGGTAGCAGAAGCCCTCATAATCAGAGGGGGTGTGGACACATTGTCAGAGTCCTTGGGGATCCTTGCGGCTTAGGGCAGCAGATACTTACTTTCTACTGTCGCATGTATTTTCACTTGCTTTCAATATCGTATTTATTATTATTGTTGCAAATACCTCGTAATTGAACTGAAAATAAGGTATATAAGGCTTATTTTTTGTGTGGAGCGTGGCAAGTTCAAAATATGAAGCTCGTGGGCGTGTTTCTTTTTGTTGGAATCCATCTAAGTTATACCTGAAGCACTTTCTCTTTTGTTGGTTAATAAGGATGATATCATCTTTTAGCAAGCAAACGGCATTTGTAACAACGAGAGTCCGGTGTTGTGTTGTAAGTTGAATACACCTCAAAAATGTAATTTTCCTGAAATTGAAATTGTTAATTTTCTTATATTAAGCTCGAAAAAACCTGTGGAACTAAAGCGTTTTACTTTTTGATGGTATTTTATGCTTGCACCCCATATGCATTATTTTATTGACGTTGTCCAAGTATTTTTTTATTAAGGTATATACAGTGAAGCGACTGACTGTATTGTGGCCACTTAGCATTTTAAATAATATTTGCTTGCCATGGCGCATTAATGGCAGTCAAAGAAGCGTGTCTCTAACCCCCCGCCAGACAACTGCTCTCCACTCCCCTCCCCCAGCAGCTAAAGACTATCTCCCACTCCATGCGTGCATTTGTCGTTTACAAATTGGTTTTCGTGTTCAACTCACATCTATTTTGCCTTGCTGCATAATCACAGGCTATTCTATAGAATGGGAGGGGACGAGGGTGGTGGCAGAGTGGAGTTTCTGGGCACTCGACGTGATCTCAGTGTGGTCTATTTTTATAAGCATGTGTATATGTATATATATATATATATATAGTAGTATGTCCAAAGTTTGTCCGTTGCTTGTTTACTTATGCTGATAAGGCACGTGGCCTCATTTATCAAACGCGTCTCGCGACTAGTTGCAACAAGCGGCATGCAACTAAGTATAGATTCCCAATGCCAAATTGCTGCCGAGTAGTCGATTTACTTACCTCCTGGGTCAAAGGGGTTGCTTTTCGTTCCCCTCTAGAGTGTATATGAGTGTTGGGGGTGTCCTGTACTTGGGCCATAAATTCTACAGAAGGAAACACGTAAGTTTTCCCTAACCGCTGCCCTTTCCCCCTGTTGCTGTCGTTGTTATTCGACGCGTAATTACAGTTATTATAATTTGTGTTGAGTGCCGGGCTGCAATTTGGCATGCACTCTATGTATATATATATATATATATATGTATATATAGATTCTCTGTATGGTTATAGTTTCCCTGCCTTGTGCTGCTGTGTTGCTCTACGTGCGGCTGCTGTTCACGTGTGTCTGCTTATTTTTCAGTTGACTGATTGGCAACCCTGTTGCCAGTTGGCAAATGCCAGCTACCAGGTTGTCATAGCTGCAAATCTGCTCGGCTCTGCACGAGTCTTGTTATGAAAATGATACCTTCACGATGATTTTTATCTCAGGGTCTGTTCCATCAAAGATTATGTCATTGCCTAGGTAATGCCGCTGAGAGCCAATTTACCAAGCTTATTTCGCTCCAATTGCTGGAACTGAGAGCTCTAATCAGCTTTGTGGACCCCGCCATCATTCGACTTGGCAGCCACTTGAACTGCACCTAATTAATCATCATCTAGCATTTAGAATCAAACGCCCACCAAGTAGAGCTCCAAGCAAACAACTACTCGCAGAGCAAAGAAATTGTGTTAAGCGCACTTGAAAAATATGCTTAAATAAATTCACAATTTGTCTCAAGTGCGTTTTTGTCATTTTCATGCCACCGAGCGACAGACAGACAATTGAATTGACTGTCAGACAGACAATTGAACATTCAAGAAGGCCGCAGTCAGCAGTCTGCAGTCGGTCATCATTGGAATGCAACAACAATGAGATCAGTAGTCATGATTGCAGCTGACTCCCCCATATAGGAATAGTAGCTGCTTCCGCGCATAATGCAGCCTCAAGTGTGGTCCGTCGGCATTCAGTGGGAGGTCGCTCGGTCACATGGGTGTGGATGCCATCATAGAGTTGCCAATTTAGCTCTTTTTTATTATTACATTCTAGATTTATTGAAAGTGTGATTGCGAGAAAGATATGAAAATATACGATTCGCTGTCCATGTTGTGTTTCTATTCTTTTAAGTACTGACTTCTGAGTACTAAAAATGATATATATAACGCAATATAATATTTTGGCATGAGCTAATGGAAACTTAGCTATAGTTATTAAATGTCGAAATCTTGGAAACTGTCAAATAATATGGAAGCAATACTGTTGAACTAAACAGAAGAAAACGTGATATCTACACCAGATAAATTTCGGGCGACTTTTCAAGCTTCAGTAATATTAACTTCTTATGATGTTTCAGTTTTCAGACTATTTGTAATTTTAGCTATTTTGTTGTCATCCAATCATCATCAGCTCTGAAGCGGGAGCCTCTTGAATATCTCTGTTTCTACTTGCATTTCAACTGCATTATGCACTTTTCATCATACTCAATATGGGCGCTGATTGATAAGCACTCGTTTCGGCTTTGGCTGAGGATTGCCACTGCAGTTGAGAATGTGCTCACATACACATCAATCCCAATCCCCTGCTCGTATGTGCATTTTGCATAATGCATAATGCCCATGTCGAAATACAACCCCTTGGAAAACGGTTCCAACTGGGTAGCCCGCTAATCCTCTGCGCCTGTCATAAACATTGACATTGATGTTGATGTTCGCTACTGCTGCTGCTACTGCTGCTTCTACTGTTATTGTTGTTGCTTTTGAATGGCAATGACAAGTGGGCGTGCCGGCCAACTACCCGACTAACCCCGTTGCCGTTGTTATCCCTGGCCGCCGTTACGCTCCACAAAACCGTACTCATTCCGGCGTATGCCCTTTAACGAGTGTATTCGTCATTCGAGCAGACAGTTGACATTCATTTGAAACGTTTGTGCGCTTCATGAACCCGCTCCCGCTCCCGTTCCCGTTCTCGCTCTCGCTGCCAGACCCAACCCATAACCAGAAACCCACACCGAACCCACACTGAGCTCTTGCTCTGGATCTGAATGTGGCTATGTGGCTTGCTCTTTGCCTGTGTCCGCTGAGTCGTAACCACAGCGGCAACTGCGGCGCATGTCAATCATTAAACTGTCATTTTCAGTCGATTTAACTAGCATTAAAAATCGCACACAATTGCCAGGATTTATGCGATGTGCGCAAACTGTCATAAATTTGCCTGAGTGCTCCCAGTTGGGCTTCTGCTGATGTTGCTGCTGCTGCTGCTGCTGCTGCTGTCACTTCTACGCCCAGCTCTACTCCTGAGCTTAAGCTGCCCTAATTTTTTATGGGCTGCAAACTAATTTTTATTAATTTGGTTCACTTGCATTCAGCTCTATGCCAGCGACTAAGCGCACTAATTTATTTTAATACATAAGGAAAGGAGAAATATCTAAAATTAGAAATGACCTTAGCAGTAATAAACCGCAGCTTAAATACCCTTAGAGAGAGGAGTTCATAAGTTTTGATAAGGAATATCTTCTCAACTAAGAGTAACTCTCAAAACTTTAACGGTCATATTAAAAATTATTATTAAAATATGTAAAAATCAATATTATATGTTGTCAATTGATCATTTTTTATTTTGGGATGGCAAAAATGCTGTTACATTTAATTCAACACTTTCACGTATTTATTACTATTAATTGCGGACATTTATCTTATTGCAAGACTTGAATAAAAATGTTTGGATACCCTCGGCAAGGCCACTAAGAAAATATGCCATCTATTTGCCATAAAATCTTTAATTTTCATCTTTGGCAATCTCAGCTTGCTGTCTTGAACACGCATTCAAAATGATTGCAGGGAGCGCCGGAAATATTGCTGACAGCCAAAATGATGTTGGGATGTGCGATTCCTTGCGGGGCTGTTGGGCTGTTTGGCTGTCATGCTTTCGGGCTATATCCTGGCCTGCGCCTAGTTCCGGTCTTTGGAGCGCGTGTGCTTTATTATTTGCCTAGCAGGCAAGATTTTTTCCACTGCTCGAAAATTATGGAAATTTATTAATCACATAAATTTAAAGCGTAATGTCCTGGCTAGGCCGCGGGTCGTTAGTCCTCCCGCTCTGGCGCTAATGTGTCCCATGTTGAAATTGTCCTCGACGTTGAGAATGCATAAAAATTGCGTTAGGGGCTAAAAGTTTTCGTCTTTTTTCTTACTTGCCACGTTGTTGTCCTGTTGAAACCTAGCGGGGAATGAGACGCCCTAAATAAACTTTGCGGTCCTTTTGATTTTACAAGCAAGGAACAATTTTGGACACTGTTGACTCGCAGACAAATATTTTTGTTCAAATTGTTTAAAAGTGATTTTTTTTTCCTGAGATAGGGAGGGGACAAAATTATTTACAGGTGTCAGTGTGGGACATGCTAAATTGCCATATTTTTTTATCTTCATGGGTATTTGTGGCTTCGAATTTGTAAAGTTTGTGTTAAACAATTGACAATTGAGAAGGAATTTATAATTTCTGACGTAATAATTTTAAAAAATATTCAGAAAATCGAAACAGAAAAGTTACATAAGTATTATACAAATAATTTTGTTTAAAACACTTCTTATCTCTGTTGTCACATTCTTTCACAACTTTTATCTCATCTCCATTTGTAGGAATTTTAGCCAATTTACATTACTTCTACTTGCTGTCACCTCAAGCACAAAAAAAATGCTCACCAAAACCAGCGCTGAAATCGCCGCATGTGCGTCGAAATCCCAACAAAGTGCCAACATGTGTTGCACTTAACCGGTAAAGGGGCAAGGGAGGAACACGCCAAGCCAAACGGGGCAGGGAAGCTGCTGCTGTTGCACACGCGCTGGCTAAGCCTTTGAGCAACGGCATTTCGGGTGGCGAGATTGGGGAAGGCCCCTAAGGCAACCAAAAAATTGGCGAGCACGTGCTCGGGTAGCCAAAGAAAAAAAGAACTGACTGTGTGCTGACATTTAAAGTAGCTGCCAGGCAGTTGAAGTGACAAAACTAAAGATAAGACTCAATCACGTGTAGCTGCCACTGACAATCACTGACACACAAGAAAAAAAAATGAAAGAAGAAAAAAAATAAAATAAAACAGGAATCCGCAGCAAAATAGAAAATCAATTTCCACGTTTTTCACACTGGTTCTGGCCAGGGGTTGGGGGTCAGGAGCGATAGACATGCAAGCAGTTGCTTTGAATTTCATGTGACGACGAGCAGACTACGAGCAGAGGGGTTGGGGCTGTGGACACATTGAATGAAGAGTGACATGCAGACAGGCAGACGGACGACAAACATGGGGGACAAAGAAGGTGTCACTAACAGGATAAATGTGCAAAACAGCGACGGGAAAAAGAGCTACCAGGCAGCAGCAACAGCAGTAGCAGGAGGCGGAGGAGCAGCAGGAGGGGGAGTAGTGGATGGGTGGCATTAGCAAAAAGCTCTCTGCGGCTGAACAAGCTTCAGTGACGAACTGAAGGATTTTTAGCTTGTTTATCGTGTCACAGGATTGGCAGCATAATGCAGCCTTGTCATTTGTACAGCAAAAATAAATAAAGCGCAACAGCAGCTAAAGCAGCAGGAGCAACAGCAGCAGCAACAACTATTGCTACAGCAACTGTTGCAACGGAGATGTTATCACGGAAAATACAACAACAAAGTAGCAGTAGCCAAGCTGTCGACCCAACTTCCCTGTACACTTAACGACTTTATTTGTTCAACTTGTGCATAGGTAAACGCTGCAGCAGCAATAGCAGCAGCGGCAGCCAGCCGCTTGCCACAAAACCAAACAGATAAATAAACCCCCGACAAAACGACAAACGAAAACAACAAACTGAAACCAACCACAAAAAGATCTTACAGTTTGTCCCGATAAGCGGAGAGACAGCTCTACAAAAAGTGGAGAAGCTTCAACTTGCAACATGCTGCATGCTGATGGCAAACATCTCGTGTGCATGCGTGTGTGTGTGTGTGCAGGTGTAACTGTGTCTATGTTGTCACTGCAAAAACAATGCTTTACTTAAAAGCATCAACATGCATAAAATACATTTTCATTCACATTTTGCTTTACACAAAAGTCAACAAAGCGGTTGCACCTTAAGTCTGCATCTGTGTATGTGTGTGCATTAGTATGTGTGTTTATTTTACTTGTGTGTATGTATGTGTGTCTGTGTGTAAGCCGGATATGTCCGCGGATATCAAAAGTTTTTCCTGGTAGTCGCTCTCTCTCTCTCTCTCTCTCTGTGTACGTAAAAGTCATAAAACTGATACTGTTCTTAAAATGACAGCAGCTGGAAATTAAGTTCTTGACTTTTATGGGCACCGCAGTTGGGAATTATTGATATGAGCTCCGGCTTGGAATTGAATTGGATAGCCATAAAGGACACTGCAAATAGCTGGTGTCCTGTGTCTGTGTGTGGGTGTGAAAGTATTATAGGTAATACGAGAATTTAACAAGGTGGCAGCAATTTAAAAGTCTTTCGATTCCACTTCTTCCATTGTTCAATTGATTTTTCTTCTTTTCTTCACAAAAAGTTTAAATGCGATAAAGGGGAAAACAATGCTGATAATCCAGCTTAGCTAACTGCTTGATGGTCAGAGTAACAGTGGGCTAAAGGCGTTTTATTATTTTCAAATAACAACTTATAGACATACAATAAAATGATATAACTAATAAAGGTTTATCCAAAATATTAATATATTCTCTCAATCAACAATTTCTCAATTATTATCAACGGTTTGGTTGACATCTTCGTACGCTTATAACATCTTGTTCCCATTGTGTTTGTCCCCCTTTCAGTTTCAGTGTACAGTTTACAAGTCCATCAACAGCTTTTGGCATATAATTGGCTTTGTATCCGCTTACAGTTTGCACCACATAATGCTGGCATAATGGTGCTATATCTATCCGTTTTGTAATCTGCCCTGTCAGCCAGCAGCACATTCAACGCATTCGAAATGAGTTTTGACTCGAGTCGAACAGCTCGTAATCATATTGAGAGAATGTCACACTTCAATTACTGTCAGCGTCAGTATTTTGTTATTAATTTTAAACCATTTGTTGCTCGCTCGTCTCATCTCATCTCGGCCTGGGACAGCTGCCAGACACATGCGAACGTGTGCAAGTGTCTACCATATACATACAACCCATCTCACCCCACTCCCGCCTTACTGACATCCAAAGTCACCACACGTTTTGCATTAGAAATGCCGGCGACTTGCATTGGGAAAATTGGTAAAAGTCAGCATGTGGTTTGCGTCAGTGTGTCTGGCATGACGACCAACTGGCGTCTTAGGAGTCAAGCTGCGCGCCTGCGCATTTGCGAGTAGGGAGTAATGGGCGAGCGACCTAATTCAGATGCGAGTTATGTGACACACATGGGTCCAGAATAGCAGACAGGCAGGCAGTGAGGCAGGCGGTACCTGGTACCCGGGATCAGCAGGCGGGCGTCACTTGCAAACGCCCTCGGCTGACACTCTCGAGAGGAAAAGGAGAACCGTTTGTGACGGTCGCGTGAATTCTGGGTAATTACAGTTTGCTGCTCTGGTTATTGAAGTGGCACCCGCAGAGCGTGTTTGGATTGCTTTTGAATTGAAACTCGATTGCGAAACAATGCGAACACAAAGGTCCACAAAAACCAACACATAAAACCCTTGAGTTTGCCTTTGTGTTCTAGTTGCCTTCCACGAAGCAATAACTAAATGTTTTTTTCTCGTGGAGTTTCCACCTTGCCACTCAGACACAGCGTCTGGCTTTCAGTTTTTCTTCGTTTTTTTTTATTTATTTATTTTTTTTGGGCAGTCCTGCTTCCCACCATCAACTGCTTGCTTCGCTTCAGTTAATCAAAATCCCCTTCTCTGCCCAGTTACATCATGCGGGCATTTGTCTATAATGCACAAATATAAGCTGCACAAAAACAATTAAAAGAATAAAAACTTGGCACTGTGTTTCAGAATTTGCTATGCATTCATCTGGCGGCGTTATGCTTCAGTAAACCCCCAAATAATAAAAGAAGGCGCATATAATAAATGAAATGCTGGGAAAATGCATGCCAAACAACGACTCAATTAAGTTGCCTTCGCGGCTGCCAAGCGAAAAACTTAATTTAATGCTTAATTGTAGCATAAACAGCAGACGTGGGGGAGCCCAACAGGGTGGTTGCCCCTATGTTGTCAGTTTCAATTTAGACACCGTTTGATCCTTGGAGCATATGCCAGCCAATTGATAAGCAATTTTCCAATTCGCCAACAATTTCCATTTTAATAGAAAACATCCACACAAAAGAACACACAAATAAAATGGGAAAATATGGCAGCTGTAGAGAAATGGAGGCGTGTCTGCCCATGTAAGGCCCAATATTGAATAAAAAAATTCAAATCATTCAATTATCTGCGGCTCAGCACCGTTGTAGGTTGCTGAAGGGATGGGGCGGATCGGTGTGTGGGTGTAGGTGTTGGAGGGACGTGCAAAAAGGCAAAAAGTTGAATCAATTTGGCAATTGAATTTTACAACAAAGTCCAAGTAGGAAGAAACGATGCCAGGAAATATGCGACTTAAATAAGTAAAATAAATGGCGCTTATCAGAAACAAATCAAATTTCCGGCTGCAACTGGGAGAAATGAAGCAATTCGAAACTGTTTTCTTTTGATAAAATGCTTTTTTTTGTATCGAATTAAGGTGTAGCATGTTTAAAAGAATTAATGGAAAACATAAAATTCCTTAAATATGCTTTATTTATTGAATACAAACGTAAACTTGCTTTAATATTTTAAGCATTGCACAGCCAAATTACCCACTGAAAAGTTCCCAAAATTCAATGTCAACATCAGCAGCCAGTTCTATCAAAATAGTCATTTCATTTGTTGCATCTGCTCTGAAATCTTTTTCAAAACATTTTTCGGCAATTTCGCGAACAAAAAATCATTTCAATTTACAGCCATTAAATCAGAGCGCAACCTACGACAAGAACAGCAACGAAATCCATGGAAATGTTCGTCGTCAAACAATGCGCTAAATAAACAATAAAATGTATTGCAAATAAAAGAAAATTGCACTCGCGACGCCAAACAAAATCCTGGGAACAAAAAATGCTTTTATTAGCTTTTTATGTGTATTTGCGCACGTACTAAAGTACGTATCTATGAGATACGATATCAATTTGGTAGCTGAGCATTGAGTTACACACAGTTACACACATGACTGACAGGTAAACGCTACCTGTCATCTATTGTGTTTGTTTTGTGTATGTGTGTGTGTGTCCTGTGTGGGCGTAATGATCTATTCGTGAGGCAACAAAGCCGCAGCCTTGCTGCAAATATCTTTGGCATTTTGCGCTTCGTTGACTCTGGTTGAATTCAGTTAGCAGCTGGGTAATGCTGGCAAACTGGGCTTAAAGATGCCGACACTCGAGTATCTTGCGGCTTGGGCCTATCTATTAATGCACTAAGCAGCCGGCCACAGTTGCAGACTCAGTCACAGGCCCATCATTCTGCTCAAGCCAAAGAGGCAGCAACAGTTCGCCGGCGTTTCTGTGGGTGTGATGAGGGTGCGGTTGTTGCAGTAGCTGCTGCGTAACTGTTTGTTTAGGTAGTGTATCTGCATGTTGGGCCATCAGTGTGGGACGGCTGTGTGTCTTAGTTTAATGCGCTTGCATAAACAATACGCCATATATCTGTAAATGTATATGTTGGTGTATCTGTAGCTAAGCGGATTTTGCCGTAATGCCATTCAGTTTACCAACTCGACCCAACTCAGATTTTGCTCAGCTCAAAAGTATGCAATGCTGGCATAATTAGATAAACGCTCTGAGTGGGGCATTAATGGCAGTGAGACGTACGCAGTTCAAAGGTTGCCATTGGCAGTTGGAAATCAAAATACAATTTCATTACAACTTAAAGCAATTTGAAATGCGAAACCTCTGGGGGTCGAGCCAAATTACAAAGAAATCAAGTTGTCACGACAACAACAGCGCAGCCAAGCAAACCGAGCCAAGCCAAGTCCCAAAGTCAAAGCCGTCACATATGGCTGCCCATGGGATTCTGGGCAAAGGACTCGCAATGAATCGCTAGGACTCGCCTGTTGGCTGTCTGGCTGACAACCACCAGTTGCTTTGGCCAAGTAAACAACTGCCCGACTGGAAGTTGACTGGCAATCCAGCGCATGCGTTCTAGTGGATGCCAAGTTTCGTTGCCAAGTTTCGTGTGTCAAGTCCAAAAAATGCCAGAACACAAATCGCAGGATAAACAGTTCCTTGCGCGCTTTCAACTGAAAAGGTTGGCCCTCCGACAGCCTCTTCCATAAAAAGTATTTCAAACGTACGTAAATGTAGCGCAATATTCAAGTAGGCAGTGTCATAAGAGACGAAGTAAATATAAGAGATCTGGCCAATATTTTGGCACAAAGGGGACAGGCCAGAATTGCTGAACTTTTAATGTGGCGAGCTGGGCTAATTTTATGGCCAGTCTGCGACTGATAACAGCGATAAGAAAGTGGCAAATCAAAGAAAGCAGCTCGTAAAACGCGACGCCAAGTGTTGAAATTTATGCGCCATCGCAATCGCAATCGTAATTGAATTTTATGCGTAAAGTTGGCGGCTTTTTTGCTCTGTATCAAAATCGGTTGCGTTTTGTGGTCCCGATAACGGCCAACACTTGCCCAGAATTGCCGGGCAACTAAGCTCAGCCCAAGAGAAAGTTGCGCTGAAAGCCAAAGGAAAAAACTGAAGTTTATGCCAGGTAAAATATCCAGTGATATTTATTTAATACATGCCAAAAAATTTGTGTTTTATTCTTTTCTGAAGTGTGAAATCAGTTGAAAAAGATGCTATCAATAAGCATATTCTCTGTTTGACCCTTTGTATGCCCTATGCATACAGTTCACTGACATTGACTACGTCAAAAGGCTGTTTATACTCAACTGCTGTATCTTATTATGCAAACACGCCAACTCATCCACAGTTGCTGTAATTCTTCGTACTACCCTTCGCAGCAGCTTCATCAAGAACGTTGTCGTCACCTTAGTTGACACTTTGGTTGACATTTAGCGCTGCACTTGTAGCATGTTAAAATGCATCGAAATGCATCGCAAAGTTTTGCAGATGTGATGAAGAAACTCGGGAAAACTGTTCCAGTTGTTGCATAAAGTTCACATCTCCGCCTTTGGAGACTAGGTTAGTTGTTGTTGTCGAGTTGGGGGACGAAAAGGATTCTTGTTAAGCTGTCAACGTGTTTTGAGTAAACTATTATAGTTTGCCATCATTGTTAAATACTTGTACCTTGTTTTATATGCAGCTGGCAGGATGGGAAGAGCTAAAACCTACAATAGACGGATTTGCCAGTAGGGACGAAAAAATTGTTTACTATTTTACATGTTACAAGCAAAGGGCTTAAGAGCTTAATTTGGGCCATGACTGATGCATGTCAATAGTGAAAACCGCGTATATATACAGGGAATTAGCTTAGTTAAAGCCAAAATAAAATATTGATATTGTTTGCAGATATCTAAATGTAGATTGCATAACTATTTAATCAACTTGAATATTCAGAAAATGTAGTTTAAAATAAATAAAAATGTGTTTGACCTCATTTTGAGTTTACTACAGTTTTGCATTTCACAGCTTACATGTTTAAACATTTATTATTATTATTTTCATAGGAGGTTTTAAGACATCTATCAGTTAAGCAAAATTGTAATATTTATTTCTGATTTGGATATTTATACTGAGAATCCGTTAGTAAGTTTCTTGTTCCTCATTCATCAGCTAATATTACGACTATCGTATAATTTAGTGAAGCTTGTTCAATTGTCTGAATATGTTCACAATTGTTAGTTGCCATCGTTAGATAAAAATCTTCCGTCTATTATATTCACTATTTTCCAATTACAGTCAAAATTTCGCTTCGCTCAAAGCATTTTCACATTTATTATTTTAACTTGCAAGTTGCAGTTCCGAGAATCGTACATGATATTTTGAGACGTGAGGTAACCACATCAGCTGGATGAGGCGGGCTGTGGGGTTGGGAGGTCGGTTTGGTAACCGTCGTCAAGGCAAACGTCAGCGGTGAGCAAAAGGAAATGTCAACGTGGTTTGGCAGCCGCAGTTTCGCCTCGGAAGTCAGAGTGAGAGAGAGAGTGGTAGAGAACGGCGACAGGTGTTGTCTGTCAGCTGCATGAAAAAGCTAGGATGCCAGATTGCCAGAATGCCATATTCCCTCAGGTCTCCCCCTTTCGCCAAACGGTGTCAAGTTAATCAGCGCGCCACAGCTTGTTTTTTTACTTCCATGTGGCTTGTGCAGCTTTTTAGCTATTGTAATGTAAAAATGTTCACGCCTGCCACACGGGCAAAACTTTACCATAGAAACCGTTAATAAGGTGTACAAAAAATAAAATAAATAGAAAAGGAAAGGAAAGGGAAGTAACAAACAGTGAAAAGAAAAACAAAAGCGCACCATAAAAATGGCGGCTGTTTGTTTATCTCTGCTTCTGCTGCAGCATCCTTTTTTCTCATTTGCCCAACACTTTTATTTGCCAAGGTTTTTGCTTTTGCTGCTGCTGCTGCTGCTCTTGGCCCTGACTTTGAGCCGAGTGGCCAACGACAGCGACAACACCAACAACAACAGATAGCAACTCATACAACGAAATTTTGTTTTATTTTTGTTGCTTTTTGCAGCTCAAATGAAATCTCAAATGAAGCTTTTAAGTAAGAGGCTTCAGTTTCGCCCCCCGCAATTATTCACACTCCTAGAAGCATTGGCAACAGCGAAACGCTTTTAAGCATTGACTGTTTTTTCCACGTTTTTTAACACCGGCAACACGCCCACCTGCTGCGACCGCCCCCGAGGCTTAAACTGCTGCTGCTGCTGCTGCTTCTGCCACACTGTGGCTGTTGCTGCTCCAGCAACGTTGACATTTTCATTCATCGTCTTGGCAACCGTAATTAAAATCGTTTTAATTTACTTTTGCTGCACAAACACATACACACACATGCACGCACCCGTTATTCACACACACGCCCGCACACATATGTAGGTAGTAACTCACCCACACACACACACACTCACACACACGGGTATACGCACCTACTTGCTTGCTTAGCTTGAAGTGTAGCATACTTATCTGGGCCTGCTCCTGCTTTATGTTTATCGACTTTTGCTTGTCGTTGTTGTTGTTGTTGTTAATACTTCAGTCTTTGTCTGGCGGCGCCCAGCCCTACCCCTTGCCCTACGCCCTGCTCATTATGTGGGCGTGCAAATTGCTGCATATTCATTTACCGTTATCTAGCAGTCGTCAAGTGAAACATACACAATTCACAGCAACAGTAACAACAGCTGCTGCTGCTGCCACAGCCCCATTCACATTTTCTAACTGTATCATAGCAACACACACCTGCCCTCAACTCCCCAGCCTTCGTATCCTCTGCTTAATAACATAAACTTCTTTTCTCTCAACGCCCAAGTTGAGTTAATGAAGAATTTCCATGACGATGTCGCTGTTGCCTCCAGAGTCTCCAGAGTCCTATGCCAAGTATCCTTTCTGATAAGGCAACCTCTCTCTGCCCATCTGCCTCGACTACAGCTCATTATGTTATCCTTACTGCGGCTGTTCTTGTTGTTGCTGTTGTTGTCGTACGAAATGTGTACAAATTTGCAAGGTTGCCTCACCGTGCTGTGAAGTGCGCATAAAATGATTGCCGATAAGATTTGATCTTTGTTTGCTCGTCGCTCCTTTTGAATGGCATTTGAGACATTGGCTGGCTGCTCATTCGCTGCTGCTTCTGTTGCTGCTACCAAGGATTCACCTCTGGCATTTTAATGAAAATTTCAGCTCAGCCAGCGAGACTCTAAGCGGCTTAAAATTGTCAGCCTGTCCCTCTCATATAAGCAAAAGTATCTGTATCTGTAGCTTCACCCAAGCAAGACTTATTTGGCAACAATTCATGTTGCTGGCAACATTTATAGCCTATACACACACACACGCATACACAAATGCGTTGTGTTTTCGCATCTGTGTGTGTTTGTGTGTATGTGTGTTACACCCACACACACAACATAATTCGCACCAGGCGCACAGCAGCCTTCAAGCAACGCGGCCCAGCGACAAAGGCGCGTCAGACACACACAAAACTAAAGTACGCACAAATACACAGATACAAACAGAAGCACACATAGAAGTACACACCACACACTGACAGCTAGCTGTACACACAAACATACACACACAAAAAGAACGGAACAGGCACACAAAATCATGCTGCAAGCAACCCAAAAAAGAGACACACGAAATAAGGCACTTTTTTATGGGGGAGAGGAAAACAGCGCACGATGCCAAAAGAGGACACAACAAAAACGAGATAAACAAGGTGAAGCACACACATACACACACACACACACACACACACACACACACACACACACACACACACACACACAAACACACTCAAATACACACATAGTCAGACACACAGAGGCGGACATTGAAACAGTTTTGCTTTTGGTTTCAGCTTTTGTTATGCGTTGCCTGCACTTGCCACACACAGAAGAAGAGTAAAAGTGGGAGCGAGGGGGAGGGCGAATAGAGGGTGTCGAGGTTATTATGAGAGTTGTCTGTTAATTTTGCAACTTTTTGGCGCGAATAATAAAGTTGATATGGCGAGACACTTTGAATATTTTTCTGTGTATGCGCAAAATAAATAAATAAGTAAACCCAAAAAGTGGGCAACGAGTCTGCTTTACAGCAACGCAATTATGTTGTGTGAGAGAGTGTGTGATAAATGAGTTTATGTGTGTGTATGTGTGTGTATGTGCGAGTATGTTACAACATCAGCTCCCCATTTCTCAGCCGACAATGTAATGAATGCGTCAGGCAGCAAGAAGCAGTCTGGCCTGTATTCTTTTTTTTTGTGGGTGTTTTCAGCTTGAAAAGCGTGTCAAATAAGTGGAGCAGGGGTGCTCAAAATGAGGACGGGATGGAGCTCATATGCCTGCCTAAGCGCTGCCATAAAACAAATGAGCTTTCAACATGAGTTTGTCATTTGTTGCCACAATGCTGGCAATGCTAACCTAAAACTTAATATTTTTAAAGCCAGCAAGCAGTTAAAAAAAACTTCAACGAGCCAGTTGAAGGCATTGAGGAGCCACAGTGATGCACCAAAATTTCGTTGATTACAATGAAAACAATGCATAAGAGCGACAGAGCGACGTGATAAAGATGGGGCTGGTTGGTTGGGTGTGAGGTGAGAACAATAGTCGACGAGCCATAAAATGCAAAGTGTAACACAAAGTAAAAGGTCTAAAAAGGACCTGCGAAGGACTCGCTTTTGGTAGTTGTGGCTCTTACTGGTGCTGCACTCTGCAATTTGCAGGTTGCCTTCTGCTGGCCGAGACGCTTTTTATGGTCACAGTAATTAATGCATACCTCAAGGCTATTAAGGACAGTCTGCACAGGACGACGACGACAAAAAAAAACGAGACGAATAGAGACAATAAAACCAGTAGCCAGAAACAATATAGATAAAACACAGGGAATGGGCTACGGCTTAACTTAACTTGAATAGGGCGAATAGAGAAATGGCGTTTTTATAGAGACGCAAATCAAAGTGACGCACAGCAAGCCGAGTGTAAATAAAAGGGGTTAAATCCATGTATATATAATGCTGTCCAATGCTTTTTTCAGCTCAAAGCAATTTTCAATTTTAGCTTAAAGAGTTTTGCACAAAAATTAAAACAATAAAAATGTTACGCAGTTTGGGCAAAACGCCTTTTGCTTAGCACAAAAAAGTTGTCCTTTATTTCAATGGCAAATCCCTAAAAGCTAACTTGGTCTTTAAGGTTTGAAAAGTCTCCGCTGGTACTTCATCCACACTAGACTAACAAACAACTTTTGGACTATTTGTATTCGTATTCGTTTGCCTCATGGACTGACTTATGCACTTTGAATGCAGTTGAGTTGCCAACTATGTATCTCTATATATATATACACCTCTCTCTCTCTCTGTCCTCCCTCCTTAGTCTCTCGCATCAGCTCAGTGCAGAAAAACAAATGTTACAACAAATTTAAGTCACATTTTTGTTGTGGCTACGACACTGACATGCGAGAGGCATACGCTGCACAATATGCTACAGTTTTGCATTACTCTACGCAGAACGGCAGAAGAGAGTGTATTTGATTTGTGTAATCTTTTATCTGACGCATCAAAAATTACATTACTTCTTTTTCATTTATTGCTTGCGACTCTTAAATGAGCTTATATATGTTTATTAATCCTTGTTTGCAGTAGCATATATATTACAAAATATATATATTACAAAATAAAATATGATTTCTTAAGCTGCTGAAAATTAGTTTCCTTGGTTTTTTCTCTATCTTGTATTGAAGAAGCCTAATGTCTCTGTTGTTTTTAGGTTGCGTATATCAGAACTAACTCCAAAAATGCTGATCGGAAAGATTAACTCAAAAATACTTTTGAACTTTCACTATCGCCCTCGTTATCAAAAGACCTCTTCCCCACTTGCCTTCAGATATTTTTACACTACAAACAGAGTATTTTGGAGTCAAGAATCTCCAAGGCTAACTTTGCTATCAGTTTTTTCATGCTTTGGTCGTCCTTTTTTGTTGACCTTTTACGCCTCGTTGCTACGTTCTGAACTTTTGTTACAACTGACACAGCACAGTTCTCTTTGCTGCTATCAGTTGCTATTTTTGTTATTGTTGTGTGTGTGTTTTTGACGAGCTCAACCACAGTGGCTTGGCCGCAGCGTAAAGTTCTTCATAATACTCTCTACTGCGTGCGCATTAATCTATGCTCCAACTTTGGGCCACACACACACACACACACTTAAACACCTGATGGGATTCGTTTCTCATTTCATTGCCGTTTCACTCACACAGTTCGGCATTCATACGGCTCGTCGCGCTGGCACTTAAGTCATTTTAACTTGGCAAACAAAACATACACACATACAGCACACGCACAACAAATGTCAAAGTAGTTGTTAACATTTCAGTTTGTTGTTCGCCACTTTTATTTTGCAGCAAGTTCAGCTCAGCTCAGTTTTGGTCTCGTTTTGTTGCGGGTGCTGAGCAGCAACAAACGAAAACTTTGCCCGGCCAAATTGTACGCCACAAGAAGAAATGCAGTCAAGCAAAGCTGGCTAAAGTTGCCATCCCACTACGCTTGACACTTTTAAATTACTGACTTAATTATAAAACATGAAAGCACATAGAGTAAACGAGAGAAAGAGAAACAGTAGCTGGAGTAATTCTCGTTGCTCTGGTCGCGCTGCCACTCCGCCAGTTGCAGTTGCAAGTAATTTACATGAATAACTTGGGGGAATGCGCATTAACATGAAGGTTACAAATCGCCACAGTCATAAAGTACTTAAACGCCATTTAAGCGCTTGAATTCAGCTAAAAAAAAAAACAGGTCAAATACAGTCAACAGCTGAATGCTGCCACAGCATTTAGCCACAACTTTTAGCAGTAAAATGCATAGTTCGACTTGAAGGGCAGAAATATAGTCATGATAAATAGTTAAGTTAATAGGTCAAACTGGTTTTTATCTGCAAATTGAGAATAAGTTTTAGATAATAAAGAAAAGTTCCGTAAATAGCAAAATAAATAATGAAAAATTACAAAATTCTTTCTAGAAAATATGTTAAATAAGTCGTATAAATTAAATTTCAAATAAAATAAGAAAGATGTTCAGATTGAAATTAAAGCGAACAACACATCAAATTGCTAAGCACAAACTTGAAGAAATTTCTTAAATAAAAAATACTTTCAAAATTTGATATATCTTTAAAATTATAGCACATATTCTACGTGAACACTTATATTTAATATTTGTGAGATTCGCCTTGTGTTCCACAGCTCTTCAACTTCCACCTTAATTTTAAGGGGCAGGTTTTGGAGGTTGCCTCGCTCAAATCTGTTGCTTGGCTAGCACTACAAGTTTTTGACTTGCTGTCAGTGCATTTCGACAAGTGCAACAGCCGCTAGCTGCAAGTTGAAACGTTAACCAACCCCGCTCCCAAACGTACCACCCCAACCCACTGCGGTTGCTCATTGGTGTCAGAATACTTTTCACATTCACAACGTCCACAGGCGTTCGTGTTTTGACTTCTGCTACTCCTGCTGCTGCTGGTGCTGCTGTTGAGACTCTTGAGGTTCTGTGCTCCATGTGCAGCTGACATTTTTCAAAATGTATATATATATATATATATATATGTATATAGTTGACTCGTCGTACTACAGAAGCTAGAGCATCTTTTGACTGCGAATGCTTGCAGCTGAGCAATGCCAAAACATTGACTTTGACTTGTGTTGTGTTAATATTCAAGTTACTCGCTTGCCAGCTGCGTATCCTGCTCGCTTCCATTTCGCACAACCAACTATACTCAACTCACTTTAATAGTTAACTCAGCCAACTCAGCATGCCCTGCAGTTGTTTAAATTCTTGCGTAAATCGGATTCAGTCAACTTCATTTAGCATAAAGCTTTACAAAAAATTAGAGCCCATTTTAAATATTTGACCAAGTCAAGCATTCTTAATGCGTTTATAAATATGCCGGTTAGCCTATCTGTTTATTAACTTGCCTCCATTCAACTACTATTTTAAGCTCGAGCGGAGTAAATTCTGTTCACCCGTTTGTCCTTTTGATGCGCACCAAATTGACCCTTTGGCCCCTTAAGTTGTGGCTGGCTGCCTATCTCCATGTACTCGTGTATGTGCGGGTGTGTGTGCTTTGTGTGTATACGCTTGGGTGTGTGTGTGTGCTTGGGCAGTGTGAGGATTTGCTATGAGCTGTTGGACTTTGTTGCTGTTCAATTTGTCGCCACTTTTGCCTGGGACTAAACATTAGCCTGTGGGCTGCCGAAAGTGAATATTAATGCCACATCCTGAAGCGGTTTTGATATTGAAATTAGAGTGTGCCGCCTTAGATAAGGCGTGTCGTAGTTTTTGGCTTCTAATGAATCCGTTGACATGCATCCTTGTCGCTGGCATATTTACATAAGCGATTTAAGTGCAAAGTGTCAATGGCAAATATTTGAATTATGGGCGGCATAATTGTTCTTTGATGGATGTGTTCGTATAAAGGGTTGTTTTCCCTAAACCTAAGACATTTGTGTGTGTGTGTGTGTGTGTCCATTCTTTAAATTGTTTTTCTTGCTTTTGCCACTTTAATGCCATGCCAGCCACATCGATGACAGATCATCAACAACATTGCTGTTAGCCACATCCAATCAGCATAACAAACCCCCCTTACAATCGCCTTACGTCTCCCCACCCACCCCACCTCCCACCCTCAGACCATCAGAAACACAAAAGCTTCCAAGGGGGCGCATTTTCAATTTGATGCCTAAGCCCAAGCTTAGTTGTAGCGGTGGGTGGGTGGCAAAAAGGAGACGGCCCGATATTAGTTTGCTTTGTCATTTTATTGAAGCACAACATAAATGATAATTTTCGTCAATACAATGTCCTGCAGGGCCCCAGTTATCCTGCTCAAATATACAGCCATGTAAGGAAACGAGCGAGCAACAATGGAAACCCACACAAATTCATTGAATGCGCATGAATTTCAATTTCGATGGCTGACAGGATTTGCACTCGCTACCAGTTAATGATGAAACGCATTCAGTAAGGATTTGCCGGGACTACACACACAATGTAAATATGCGCCTGTGGCTATAGCATGCTCTCGTTCCCTTTCCCTTCCACCATTGAGCTACTGATACTTTGTGATTGCCTTTGGTTATTTAACTTTAACGTAGACATGTGATATCCTTTCTATGTGCGTTTTGCCTTTTTTTGGCTCGTTGTCGTCCATTAGCGCTCAGGCGCCATGCCACGCCCACCACGCCCACCTTCAGCTCTGAAGCTTGTTTGCCATTGTTGAGTAATTGGATTAGATTACTTTGGCTACCTGCCGTGTCCTGTCCTGTACTGTTTGCTCCTGCCACGTTGCCTGTCTGCGTTGTTGATAAATTTCGTGGTTGCCACGCCCCCCACCTCTCGATCAGGACCAGGCTGTCATGCGTGATTGATGGCAGGATGTCAATATGCTCTTGGCTCCCTTTTTTATTTTCTAGCACTCTTGTCAGCTGCGTGTTTTTCACATCTCTAAGTCTGAGCATTCTTTTTCTCCTATGATTAAATTTACTTTTAATGGCCAGCCGCCAAAATGTATCCCAACGTATTGAAATTTTCTACGATGCTCGTATTCTATGGCTATAATAATTTTCTGCATCGTATCTGCAAGGCTATTAAATTCGCATAAAAATTCGTGTTCTGCTCCCAAACATTTTCCCACGCAATTTTATCCTTGGCCCCCTGCTAGAAGCTGCAACCAATGGAAAATCATAAAAATTTATGACTGCTTCTGTTTCGGCTGCCATTAAATTGACACGAAGTTATGAAATGAAAGCGGACGTTGCCATCCAATATATGTATACATTTTTTGGTTCTTGACAAACGGCAACAATATAACATGCGCTTTAAAAGAGCGCATAACATTGCGTATGCGCAACCTTCACACTGCACATTATTTTAATGATGCTCTTGGCTGATTGACAGAATGAATTCTTCAAATGATTATGGCAAAATCGATAAAGCTACCGCTACAAAAATGAAACAAATGGCCAACAAGCGACAACAATTTCAAAGTTGTGAAATTTCAAGTGCGCTTGCCTGAAAGTAAAAGCCAAAGCATATAAAGCGTCTGATAAGAGATTTAGGCAATGCTTTGTTCTTGTTGTTGCTACTGTTGGACTATCTACGTTGTCCGATCTGTGGTCGCGTTATCGGACCCAAGCCTAATTTACTTGCCACGCTGACAGCAGCTGTAGCAGCAGTGAACGGGAAACAATGCCTTTTACATTGGCCCAGTTCCAGGACCGAGCATAAGTAGTTCTAGTTTAGAATGGCCATTTATCTTTCCATGAGTGTGTGCGTCTCACACTCAAAGAGAGTGTGTGTGTATGTGTGTGGTTAGCATCATAATGAGAGCCTTACACGCCATGTGCCAGGCGGGCCCCAACTTTTTTGTCTAAATGGCAAGCAGCTCTCAACGCTTGGCGCATCGCCTGCGTCGAACGCATAAATTTCAAGGACGCGAGCAGCAGACCGTGTGCCAAGCCGTGACTGGAGCGGTGTATTCTCACTGCTGCTGTTGTTGTTGTTGTTGCTGTTGCTTTTATTGTTGCTGCTGTTGTGCATGAGAAGCGCGACCAAGGAATCAGCATAAACAAAAACCAGCAGGCAAAATGTGCCGAGCGCGAAAAATAAATTGACAGCCCGAAGGTATGCAACGCTTTTTGTGCTGGCAGTTTGACCTACATGTGAAATGGTGGGTGGGTGGTAGACTATGATGAAGTGGTTGGTGAGAGAGAGGGAGAAAGAGAGTGAGGGAGAGATGCAGTGTTTGTTAACGAACTGTAAAAGCAACTGCTAAATGATTCAATGCAGACTTTTGAACAACTTTGAGTGTAGGACTCAACTAAAAATAAGTATTAAGCTATAGTCATACTCATATCATGGAGTTGAAAAAATAAATACAGTAATTTGGCGTCAATTAAGCTAATTTTAAAGTCTTCTAACTAAATATTAAATGCCGTTATTAATTGTTCTTCAATTTGCGTTCATAATTGATGATAATTCATTAGCAATCCCAGGTCTGAAATATATATATCAGTTTGCACTTTGCACATTTGCACAAATATCATTAATTGCACATGCATGAATCTTTGATGCACTCGAATGCAAAAATCAATTAAACATGAAATGTATAAAATACACATTGCGCTCGCCAGTTCAACAGAAATAACAACAGCATCAGCAACTATGCAAAAAAAAAAATACTTATGTATTTTTTAATTTTTATATATTTAACAAGGCAATGAGTTCAGCTGAACGCGCAATTTGTTAATGCACCGTGGCATTAAAATTAATATTTATTTTAAGCCAGCAAACAGACAATTTTTGAATGTGCGAAACGGGTGCTCAGTGCGGATGGGTTGTGATTCGTTTTTATTTTGCAGAAGCAAAGAGTTTTACTTGTTTACACAAGTTTACCTAAAAATACTTAACTTTAATGTATTTTTAACGAGTACTGACTTTAAAGTTCTTTCAATACTAACTCCATTAAAATTAAGATACATAACTTTTAGTCAGTATTCAGGCTAAAGATCGATCCCAAAGAATCTAATTTTTTCACTAAATTTCAATATATATTTAGTAACTTAAAAGCCTCCCTTCAGTTCTTATGATTTGTAGTCTGACAAAAAACAAAAACTAAAACAAAACTCTGATATGAAAATAGTTGTTGGCCAGCGACGTGTGTGCAATTTCCGTTGCGGAAAAGTCGTCTCGCTGCAAGAGCGGATGGGATAGGGAGGGTTCAGCAACTGTGCCGAGGTCATTCATCCTGCAAAGTGGCGACACGCCAAAGCGGTGCCCTGGCCAAATGACTAATGGCCCAAAGGAAGAGGAGAATGTGGCAGGACGAGTGAGCAAAAGTGCTGCAAGGGGTGCTCAACGGCTACTGGCAATATGCAAAATTCGCAATTTGCCATGCCAGACAACGGTCCAGGACGAAAAGACGACAGGACAACAACAGCCCAGGGGCAGTTGCTTGCTGGGCGGCTTTGCCTGGGTGACAAGCGATCTCTCCTTGCCATCTCCTTGCCATCTTCTTGCCATCTCCTTGTCCCGGCATTCATTCGATTCGACGTTCGACTATTTTTATGACCGAATTGCGTTTTATTGCTTCTCGACAATGTCGATTTCTTGTTTCGAATGTGGGACAAGCGACTGCTTCAAGTGCTTCGGACCACACTGCGTATGGACAGCTTCTCCTATTTCTTGTTTCTTCCTGCTTGTCAACTCGAAGCAGGCTGCAGTTCTATTTGACATTCAAAATTAGTTGACATTTGTCGTTGGGGTTTTCTGTTTCATTCTCAGCATCCCTTATCGATTTTGGTTTTTGCGCATATCAAATCGCTGCCTTAAGCTGCCCAGGAATCTACTTATTCGTGCATTCGATTTATATCCCCACATTCCCCTCATGCGGCAAGGTGTGAGGCTTTGGCAAAACGCTTCAATTGATTTGAACATTTATTGCTTGGGGTAATATCACAGCCGGCTTGGGAGCTGCCCCAGACATTCGATCCCCTTCGGCTTCATTCTGTCTGCCCAGTCCCAATTTAATAGTCGAAAGGTAGTCACATTATTTTGTTGCTCTAGTCGCATATAAAATAGTTTTACTTTGTGCCCAGTCGTTTTAAATTTGGCCAGCCAAAAAAAATCTATGGGAAGTATTCTTCGTTTATTGAGTCTTTG
Organism: Drosophila planitibia; assembly: GCA_035043785.1. Classification (NCBI taxonomy): domain Eukaryota; kingdom Metazoa; phylum Arthropoda; class Insecta; order Diptera; family Drosophilidae; genus Drosophila; species Drosophila planitibia. The sequence continues at coordinate 2,047,859 of JAWNMS010000023.1, forward strand.
AGCTACCCAGTCCTTTCTGCTGTTTGCTTTTGCTCCATTTTTGACTGAGACAAATTTTATGGCTCCATAAAATTGCACAACTTTTAATCAATAGTTTGCATGTTTGGTAAAAATACACACACACACATATATATATATTTCTGTTGTACTTTGTTGCTTGTCGAAAAGCACTGTAGAAATTTAACTTGTTAAAGTAAGAGTTCCTGTTTGACTTTTACAGTTGTTGTTAATTTTAAGCAACAACTACATTTTCTTGAATGTCGAATAGATTTCAAATCACAAATTGGCATTTCTATGCAAATAGTTCCATAAACGTTAGAAAACAATCCTGAAATTCCATTGAAATTCATTTATGGAAATGATTTCATTGCTATCTGCATTCACTTTCAGATTGTTCCTTTTGGTCTTTGCTTGACATTTAGACTTACTTTACATATTAATGCCTCTTGAATTTTATTTATCCAATTTCTTCTAAATTTTGTTGCATTTGTTTGACATTAATAATCAACAAATTCTCTTAAAATAAATAGCTTTTGGAATTTTATTTGAATCTTTGATACAAACTCTTTCTTCGAAAGCTGTTTGTATTTAAAACTTCAAGCTTGCTAAATGCGAAAAATAAATTATTATTTTTGTTTATTATTGACAAACAAGAATCGCAGCAAAATTTGCATATTAACACAAAGTGAAAAACTAATTAAAATTCTTTTCTTTTTTTAATTTTTCTTTCTTTCCTGCGATGTTTGCAATCGAAAAAAATAACAAATGCGCATATTTCAACCATTTAAAACAAGAGCTGGCAATTTTTTGTAATTTTGCTCAACACCTTTTCTGGGGGTGGTTTAGAAAAAAAAAAAACGAGTAGGGGTGAAAAAAGAAAAATAAAGAAGCACCCTCCTCTGTCTTCGCATCGACGTGCTGGCATTTTTACTGTTACCGTTCGCCCTGCAGCCAAAGAATTTTCAAAACAAAACTCACATAATGAACTGAAAGCGGCGGGGGTGTGAGAAATTTTTGGGAGGAAGGGACGCGTCGAAAAGTGTTGGGTCTGACGATAAGAGCTCAAAATACAAGGGGGAAAAAAAACTGCAGCCTGTGAAATGGCCTAAAAATCGCATGCCAGTTGGCAGTTTTGTTTGCCACTAAGCGAAAATAATTATTTGCCGTGAGAAGTGCACATTATTCACTCGGGCTTCTAGCGAAAGGCGTAACAGCAACAACAACAACAATAAATATGTTAAATAACTGAGTAAAAGGCGCAGTCGAAAACGCGCTTGTAAAAGCAAAAAAAAACATTTTTTTTTGTTCGTCCCTGGAGGAGCTACTACTCCTTAAAATACAACAAACCTTGTTCTTTCTTCATTATTATTTTTAATGTTTGTCATTTGGAGCCGCTTTGTTTCCGTTGTTGGTGATTTAGTTGCGTATCGTGCTCGTTTTGCATGTAAATTTGTTGCCTAATTTTGGGCGCATTGCGATTTATGTTTCTCTGCCACACTTCGCTTATCTCTCTCACTCACTACGTGAAGTCTCTGTAATTTATGTAAGTCGCTGGCATCATCAACATGCACTCACGTCTCCCCACTCCAAACGCCAACTTCTCATTGACATTATGAATGCTTTTCAATTTTATTTATGGCATAAATTGTTAATAAATGCACCATTTTATCCGCTCTCCAACGGTCTCTCTCTCTCTCGCTCTCTCTCTCTCTTTCTCAGTTTGCTACGTGACGCCATTTTCGTCTTTGGTGTGTATGATTTATGCCTTTCATAAGCGAATTGCATTTTAAATAAATTATGACGCATACGCCGCGATGTCGGCAGCTGCTAATGAAGCTGCTGGCTATTTTTCCGCTTTCCCGCTGCCTAAGACACAACAGACTCCGAGCCCGAAAAGGGATAACAAGCCACGCTGCTCAGCTGGCGCTAAAAAGTATGCTATGTGGTACTGTTGTCGGGCTTGATTAAAATTTCATTAACAAAAAGTTGCGGCATACTTTAAAGCATGTGTGAGAAATCTGCGGTGGCTGTGGCGTTGAGCTGTTCACACACACTTCCTACACACACACACACACACACATATGCCTTAGTACATAAAACGTTTTTGTTGTTTCTGGCCTGCACGCTTTTCTTGCCTTTTCCTCGTTTTTCCTTTCTGGATATACATATATATATACATATATTTTTTTTGCTTTGCTTTTTGCGCTTGAACGCTTCGTTTGTTTGCCAACTGCCTGACGCCTGTTAAAGAATCTGCCGCCTCAGCCTGTATCGCTGCCTTTTATCGCTGTATGCGTGTATGTGTGTGTGTGTGTGTATGTTTGTGTGTGAGTGCTTGTTAAATTGCTTGTTTATTTTTGCCCGCCAACAGGCCTTGCAGCAAATTTTCAGTCGCGGCCGCGGCAATCACTTGAAAATGCTCATGTGATTTTGATTTGTTTTAATTTGGCGGGCAAAATACACATTTCACTCCTCCCCTTTGTTTACCTCATCTGCAACAGCAGCAGCAACCGAACAAAGCAAGCAGAGATTTTTGTGTTTCACCTTATGCAGACAAATGTTTTTGTTAATGTTTTTGCTTAGGCTGTTGATTTTATTACACAATTATTTGCTTTCACCGTTCACTCACTTACCCAAATGAGAAATATTTAATATTTGATGATTTTTTTATTATAGGCAAACGAATTAGGCGACGTTCGCAAATAATTGCGTTTAATCTTTGGAGATGCTCTGCAACATTCTGGTACACAGGTCCCGGGAAGAAAGGCACTAACTCAGCCAAATCCTTATTTAATTTCGAAGGACATAGTTTCGTTAGAGTCGCAATTTCATCTTCTATTAAAGTGCATGCAATAGTTATGGGGTCTCCTAAGAACCCACTTGTACAAACTTAATTCGCAGGAAAAAGAGAATATTAATCGAAAGAAAAAAATTGTATTTTAATAGGCACATCACTGAATACTGTCAATTTATTTATATAAAGGATACAATTAAATCACAATCAAATTCCCAGGATACAACGCCAAAGAGCTTGCCACCTTCAGCGGTATAGAATCGCAGTCACCCGGGCAGGACCTGACCTGCAAAACAGTAAAAGTGAACAAGGTTTTAGTTACAGATGATAATTTAAGTAATCTTAATTGATAGTTTGTTAGTGATTAAACCAAAACTTAAGTAGTCTCAACCTACTAGCAACTAGAAAGTTAACTCAAATATCAAACCTTTCATAACTTGATATTCTACTAATTTTGAGCATCATAATTTTTTACTTTTACAACGAATTAAATTTTATTATTAACATTTTGATACCTTTTTTTATATCTTGCTCTCGCTGGCAACTTTTAACTTATCAAGCTGTCGCGTACAGTAGCAGAAAGAGTAGCAGAGAAGTATCAGGAATTTGAGCAGGAATCGCCTTAACTACATGCCATAATTATAATGCCAACATCAGCGTTAATTTACCTCAAACCCCGATCCCCAATCCGCTTCTGTTGGCGCTAATCCACTTCAGCCAGCGACTCATACCCAAAGGCATGTCAAGCATTTAATTACTGGCCATCACAGCAGCTTAAAAAACCTCGCACTACGCTTCCCAAGCCCGACCACCAACTGCTGTTGCTGCTTCCCCTTTGTCGTCCTGGCAAATCCACTTCGTTAAAATAATATTAAGCCAGAGAAAGGATGCAAGCCAAAGCGGGAATTCATCAACGCTCTACGCTGCCTTTTGCTGTTCGAAATGCTACGCAAAATATTTTCATTAAAATGTCAAAAATATCTGCAAATATTTTGCGCAGACACGCAAAACTCAACAACAGCAGCAGAAAAAAATACAGAAGCAAATAAATAAAATGAAAAAAAAAACTGGAAAGGCAAGCAAAATGGCAAATGGAAAAAGGTTTCTATTTGCTTAAGCGCTCAACGGTGTACGGCCAGAGTTTTTGGTCAGGAGCTAAGCCCGCCCAGCGAATCGTCGAGAGAGTCGTTAAATTGTTTTCATTATCCTTGTAAGCCTCGCTGCGGCAGAGAATTTCATCCTTTCGCCCTTTCTCATTTTCGGCTTGTTCGGGGTTGGCTGGCAATTAAAACCGCAATGCAAATGAGCTGTGCTTAATGTGTCCGTGTTTGTGTGTGTGTGTATTACATTATACACATATGTGTGTGTGTAAATACACTGTCCTAATAGTCTGCGGTGCAAGCATAGAAAAATTTAAATTGCGCTGCCGGGACGCATTTTTTGAAAAGCGCTTATCCCGAGCCGTCAAGTGCGTCGGTTTGCCCAGTTGCCCAATCCCCAGACTGCGCAAAATTATGCTTAAATTTGACATGCATACGTTAGCAAACACATACACACACACACACTCCCACACACTCACACAAAACGGTTCTATTTTGGGGGTTCGTTTTGCTCGTCGTGTTTCCGTTTCATTTGTAATTAATTAAATTACTTCCGCTTAAAGAGCGCTGCCAACATGGCGCTGTGGTCCATGCTGAGACGACGACGACGGCTGCCCAATCCAACAGTATTCCAATTCCAATGCGCCATCCGCACAAAACGAATCCCAGACCATCGACTTCTCAATTACGTCGCTGCAGTCAAGTCAAGCCAAGCCAGCGCTGCTCCCTCGGCGCCATGCCTTTCATCTGCTGCTGCTACTTCTGCTGCTGCTGCTGCTTTTTCTCTGTTCATAGCGAAGTAATTAAGAAGACATTTCACCCGGGCATCCTTTAATCTGTGCGTTTTATTTGCAGGGCCTTCTTCTACTACCGACTGGATACGGTGGTTTGTTGTTCTTTACTCAGCTTGGCCCCCAAACGCACGACTGCACCCGGGCTGTAGTTTGTATATGATCTTCTTCTTCTTCTTCTTCTGCTGGCTGGTGTTGATGATTTGCTTTGGTTGAAGTCCTTGCTCCTTTAATCTGTGGCTATGCGGCGCTGTGTGGGCTCTGTGTCTGCTGGCCTGAACTGGTTGTTATTTCTTGCCCAGGCACACGCTTGATTAGTCGCCTAATGAGGTGTTGACTATGGCCCTCTAATGATTGCCTTCCACACTCACACACCCACACATACATACATACACGCAATGATACAGCTTGTGCCCCCTTTAAAGTTAATTTTTAATTAAATTTTTCCAATAAATTGTTTTACTCTCTTTCTAGCTTCAATTTCATACGTGGCCCACTAACAAAAACTCAATGAAAAGTTTGGTTGCCATCGAAGCAACGTGAGTAAACAAATATCCACACACACACGGACACTCAGTTATACACACACACACACACATACATATAATAAAAAAAATATTGCATCTGTAGTGATTTATTTGCGATTTGCCTTTCACTTTCATTTAGCTCCCTGAAAAGTATGCTATGAAAATTGCCAAAGGCAAATCCTTTTGCGTATTTAATTCGCTTTTGCCAAAGCGTTCAATCGAATTAAATAATCAAAAGTTGCAAAAAAAAAAAGCTACAACATAGCAAATGTTTTCGTAAAAATCAATCAAAAAAATGAGCTATATTAACAACAAAATAAAACACATACTACATATCTCTTTTCCTTCCCACTCTTTATTTGCATGGAAATTTTGGACTGCACACAATTAAAATTCAACTACAACTGAACTGAAATCAAACTGAAATTGGCAAAAATAAAATACAACAACAAACGGCAACTAATTGGCAAAAATGTTCAACTGTGAAATTGGCAAAATAACAACAACAAATAAAACAACTTTTCACAACGAAACTTACAACCAAATTTCCAAATGTACAACAAAAAAATTTAACAACAACCATCCACAAAAACATAACAACACCATACAAATAAACAAAACAATCAACATCATCATCATCATCGTCATGAACACCCTGCAAAAATCCTGCTATTTATGCGCTTTACAAATGTGACGTCACTGATGCGACCCCTGACCAAAAACAATACATCCTCCTCCGCTCCCAATACTACACCCTATTCATTTATTGTCGCTGCTATTTATGTGCATTTTTGTGGCTTCTCCCCAAACAATATTTTCATATGCGTTTTCATTTTCGCTTTCTATTTGGCGTTTTTATGCCCCCTCCATTCCCAACTCCAACTCCCCCGCCCAGCTCATTTTTGTTTATGCTTCACGCTTTCGATTTTGTTTTTGCTTTTGGCTGTTTTTTTTTTGCCTTTCGTTGCCAATTTCCGCTTGAATTAATTCTGTGTTTAAATCTGCGTCGTTGTCCTCGTCGCCTGCAGTTTACACTGAAGTAGCAAACGCGACCCCTGCGGTTACTGCCACAGCCCCTTGCCCCCTCAACCTCCTGACAGGCGCCCCGCCAGCCCAAGTGGACAGAATTTAATAAAGGCCGCGCAACTACGCAACGGCGTCTCCCCTAACCCCACATTTAATTTTGTGGGTGTGCGGGTGGTTGTGTGTGTGTGTGCTGCGCCCCCTGTCGTTCTGGCGGGGATCACACGCTGAGAGTGAGTGAGTGCGAGAAAAGCCGCCCGCAGCGTTTTTATATGCGTGCATAATTCAAAAACAGTGCAAAAAGTTAATGCCCAAAAGCGACGACACAATGATAACCAACAATAATTTGGATTATGAGAAGAGCTGCGAGCAGGCTGCGACGACGACAGTGGCGACAGCAGCAGACACAGCGCCAACCATTGCCAGCGGCAACAGCAAAATCAGCAGCAACAGCAATGGCAGTACCAGCAGCAGCAACAACTCATCGCCGACTGCTGACAATTTGAACAACAGCAACTTGAATTCGATTACGCACACGAATTCGAATATGAATACGAATTCAAATTCGAATTCGAATAGCGGCACGAGCTCATATTTTAATCGTTTTGACAATCGCATTGCGGCCAATCTGGCAGCCGTCATCACCGGGGCACGTTTTCGTTCCTCCTCCTGCAACAGTCGCAGCAGCAGCAGCAGCAGGCAGCAGCAGCAGCAGCAGCAACAGCAGCTGCAACAACAACAAACACTGGGCAAGTTACACGATAATGCCAGAAATGGCAGACCCTCATATCACTATTTGAATGCGGCGCGGGGCAGGACAACATTAACAACAGCCACGCCCCCATCGCCAGCTAGTCGTCGACGACCCTTGCAACTGTTCTCCCAGGCGAATCTCAAGTGAGTAAACACCAACTAGATATCACTTTAGCTGCGAAATTATTATCCCAAAAAATGCTTAAGTCATGTTCATCAGATACACTATCCAAAACACACTCTAAAGTTAATAATTAAACACCCAAATAAGATCATTTGTTAATTGATATTTTGACTGCTTTTACATTTAGCTGCAATGACAACGAGAAGGTGGCGCAAACGCCCAGTTCCGATGAGGATAACTCACCCACAGAGCTAAACAATTGCAAGCGTCTAACGGACAAGCCGCCACTGGTGAGTAAACAAAAGGGATTACCCCAACTAACCCCGATAAACCCCAAGTGAAACCCCAAAGAAACCTCAAAAATTCAAACCCAACTGTGCTTTTCTTTTTGGTTACCCACTCGCCTTAAGTTTTCGACCAGATCAAAGCTGTAGTCAAACTCAATCCGCCCCAAAAACAAAAGAGATGGAGGTAGCCCTCAATCATTGCATATTTGATATGTTTTTGCTTTGACTTTGACAAGGGTGGCCATTTATTGCTTTTTGTCATCGGCAATATTTTTCAAAATTTATGAATTTTTGGTTTCCTGTTTGTGCTTTGTTTATTCTGCTGCATTTGCTGCTTCTTATGAATTATTGGCAGAATAAAGTGTTCGCTTGCAAAGGACATCAAAAGCTTTTGGCTAAGCTAGACTAAACCTTTCGGGTTGGCTCCTTCCACATACCAACTTTTCTAGAATAGAAGAAAAAAGTTGAAACAACTTTAGACGCGTCCTAAAAATAAATTGCTAGGCCAGACCCAACACCCAAGACAAGACACAGACCATTTGATGCCATTTGTATGCTCTTCTAAGAGTTGTCGAGCTTGATAACTATCAGGTGGCGTATGCTTAGTCTCCTAGCTATACATTTTAGCTCTAAGGAAGCCAAAAATATGCAAAGTATATTATTCGGGAACCCATGCCGTATAACTATTAGATATTTAGAAAAGTAGTAGAAGAAATATAGTCTTTATTTTTGACTCTTTAAAATCCAACAACAAAAATTGTTGTCTATTCAATCAAATATATTGAATTAAGAATGAGTTCTAATATAGTACAAAGTAATGTAATTTCCATATATTTTGATTCGAAATATAAAATAAAAAATTCAAGCCTTATAAAGACAAAAAAGCGCTTTGATAGCCAAATTGCTTTATTGAAGAGAAAGAACAATAAAGAGTATTTGAACTTGGCAGTGTAACAGGAAAATAACATTGTCTGATTGTTCTTCTATGGCTATTGTCATAACACGTAGATAGATAAAGAAAGGGAGAGACAGAGAGGAAGAGAGCGGAAAAGAAGGAGAGGGGCAGCCGTCGAACTGCTCCACATGTGCAATGTTTATCAAATGTTTTGTCATTTTTTGTCACGTGGCGCCCGCACAGGTCGCAGGACGCAGGACGCAAAACTTTGCATTGCACAACTTTTTGCTTTAGTTGATGCTGATGCCGTCTTCGACTTTGAGTTGAGTAGAGTTGAGGCACGTTGTTTTCATAAATTTTACGCCTTAAATATTCATATAGACGTCCACACATAGCCACATACATAGATATCGCCATGTATAGTAAGACTACATACATATACACATGTATGGAAGTAGAGAGGCAGCTGTGCGCAGTCGAGCATAGTCTATGCGATAAGTACGTGCGAGTTTATTCATATGAGAAACTCTCGCAGCTCTTGTGCTATGTGCTTTGCGCTTTGTGCACACGGCGTATGCGTAATGTATTTGTCTTATTTATGACCGGTTTGCTACTGGGGCGCATTATGATGATTACATTTTGAGCTAATGGCCCTTAAATGGAGCAAAAGTGCAGCCACAAAAAATAAGTTAACAACAACAACAAAAACAGCAACTTTAAAAACCAGAGCAACCAATTCCAAGGCCATGTGACTCTTGAAGCAATCGAAAGAGAGAGAAAAAACACTCGGTAAAATTGAAATTCTGCAGCGCTAAAATCGAAAGCGAAAACCAATCAGTTGTCTCTAATGGCAAGCCATAAATATTGTCAGCATGCCACGCAGTCGCCCAACCAGCCAATGTAAATACAAAACGCCTGCCAAGAGCACCAAACTGAAAACAAAAAAACCCAACTCTCACATATGTTGAACAAATATAAAAGGGTTCAGCGCTGCTTTGCTATTTTTATACACTTGCAAAAGGGCATTATTATTTTGTTACGAAATGTGTAACGCACTGAAGTTAACATAATATATATATATATTCATTCATATATATATATATATTGATTAGTCTTTATATCACTATATCATTTAGCAGCCATCGGAACAATCGTTCGAAATCTGAGCTTTTGCAAAATTCATAAGTTACGAGTGTTAATTATCCTTCTAAAAGTTTATCAAATATAATATAAGATTTGACTACTGTACGCCACTGCACCCATAGCAACAATAAATCAGTTATAGAGCATACTGTCTTCAGCTTGATAGCTATGCCTTCTTTTCCACATTCATTTTTGTGTGCCTGCCGGTTGCTGTTTTGTCAATAAATCAATTTTGTTATAAACATAACACGCATACGCCACGTGGCAGCAGGCAGTCAAAGCCATAGACCGCCTCTGCTGTTATCCTTTCGTCTCTGCTTTACATAGTTTTTCAATATGCCTGCCGCCTGGTTGCCTGTCAATAACATGATTTTGTGGCAGGGTGCGGCTGCAGCGCGATAAGCAAATTAATATCCCCTCTCCACCAATGCAGTAGGAGAGAGTCAGCTACCCTAATTGTGCCCGACGGCAAAAGTTGCCATCGTCGTCGTCTGCTTGGCTGCCTGATTCAATTTCAGATAAGCAAAATAAAGCAGCAGCAGGCAAGTTGCACATGCGACCAGTCAAAAACCGAATGGAAAGCAAAGACAAATGCGATGGCATAATATGCACTTCACCCGCATAACAAGACACACCAACACACACACACACACACACACATATACTGCCACACACTCACACAGCGGAAATGACGTGATGGGTCTGATGCTGCCTCTGGCCCTGTTGCTGGCGTTGATGCATCGATGCTGTTGACTCTCGTTGCCGCTAAATGTTTGTTTAGCAACTGCAACGACAACGACAACGACAACAACCAGCGAGCTCAGCCAAAATTTATCGTCCTTCTCATTCTATGCTTCCCTGTCTGCCCCAGGCCCATCGCCATTCCCACTTCCTGACTGACATTGAGCGACAGCCAGCAGCCACATGTGACCGGTTCTTTAGTCACGCCTTCTCGTGTATCATGTGGAGGGCCAAAATAATATTTTCGGCTCGAATGTCATAAATAATATTTTGTGGCCAGCACACAGCCACGCCTCTTTTGGGCCACAATCTACCAATCTGTTGCCTGATTTAAACGTGGCTGACTTTTACCAATTTGATTGTGCGATGGGCCAACCCGCCGCACCCGTCTCAGTCCAGGGCGCAGCAAGTTTATTAAATTTGCATAAATGCTCGAGTGGAAAATGTTGCTCGTTCCGGTTGCACGTGCCACCTATTTGGCCAACTCTCTGCTGGGTAGCAGCTGATGGCAATGTCCTTTGGCCCGCAAGCCAGTTCATTAAGCCAACAGGGCAATTAGTCCCGTCACACACTTTCTTTATGGCCAGCAATTGTAAAATGTTGTGCAGCATAGCGAAAAACAAAAAGCCAAATTCAATTTGACATGCCAGCTAAATATCAAAGACAAACAGTCAAGGCACAAAGCAAGCCCAACAGAAAACAAACACACAACAAGCCAGAAAACAAATAGACAAAGGAGTCTTTTAAAAAATATAGGAAGAATGAATACTGAAAAGTAGATTACGCTCTGCAAATACCTGAGCTTTCAGCTTCGCTACCTTTGAGTTTATTTAACTGCTTAAACTACGAGATGTTTTATAGCTAAAATATAAAGCAACTGCTGTTGGCATATATACAATAATTTCGGTTGATAAACAGTCAGTCTCGAATTGTCAGCTATAAATTTAATGGGAAGTGCATCTATCACACTAATTAAAGAAAACCAATTCGTATCATTAAAAATGCAGTATATACTGATTTTAATAAACTATATGTAGTATATAGCTCATAAATTATGTATATGTATGCTTATGTGGATATATGCAGTATCACTTTTAAGCCCAGACAAAATATACAAACACAATCACTGCATTTATCGCATTTGCATATATGGATATCATGCGGAGGATGGTAAAAATTCTCAATGTAGAGATAGATATCCGATTCGTGGTTTACAAACTTCTGGCAGATACCACTTAGTTTGTGATGTGCGAAAATAAAGGTCATATATTTAATCATAGATATATGCCAATACACATGAAAACATTCTTTAAACATTCTTTAGCTAACTATTTGTGTATACATTTCGAACACTCAGAGCATTTTAAGACTTTACTAACTTGGTGGGCAAAGGCTTTTCATTTTGTTTAAGAACCAACTCATAAGCACAAATATGAATATGTAATATGTGATAACAGCCAAGGCATGCTCGTCGCATAACATTTGTAAGCTCGGCATACCTTTTGCTTTTGTATGCCACACACATAATACAGGGTAAAGTGTGCGAGAGAAATCAGTGTGCAATGCGCCGTGAAATATGCAAACAATGTTTGCTTAAGCAGCCTAAAAGTATGCAGCGCGCGCTTGTTAAATTATGCAGCAATGAGCAAACAATTGCTGTCAGGCTCGCCCAGCTAAGGTAAACCACACCGAATCCGATACCAACAAAACGCAGCCAACCAGCCACCTTCAACGTCTCATTGTCAATGTCGCCTTAAATTATGCCACAAGCACACACACACACACGTACACATGGACTTGGCACAACTGTAGTCTAGTTTCAGACTAGTATTGTGAACAGCCAGACAGACTTTTCAAAGCCACTGACCTCAAAAAAAAAAAAGAAGAAATGAGAGAAATAAGCCAGAAATAGAAAAGAAGGCACGGCGAACACGATCTCAACATGCGCGCACAAGTGCTGCTGAATTATCGCCGCCTGTTCTCAGTTTCCTTTATGCCCACATAGTTCTCCATTATTATTTTTTTTTTTTGTGTGTGCCACTGCTTGCCCTGCGGCACATTTCCGCTTAGCACGCCACTTCCGCATCCGTCGCATCCGACGCCTTGCAACATTTTTAGCGTCCGTCGCGTGCAATGCGATTCGACGTCAGAGTCTGCGTCTGCTGCTGCTGCTGGCCTCCAATTTATGCGGCTTTTATGGCCAGCCCTTTTCTTTGGGGCCACTTGGCGCTGCTGTAATTCCTAGTCCAAGCATCCGCTTCCTGTTTAAGTGCAGGCGCAAAACTTTTTTCAACTGTGCGCTTTTCCGTGCTTTTTGTCTAGTTGCGGTTTTCGGTAATAAATTCTTTCATTTTTTATTTTCTCCTATTCTTTTTTTTTTTTCGTTTTGGCCCGTCTGTGACTACAGGGCTACACGCCCACGCCCCCGATTGGCTTGGCTTACAAGGTGTTTAAATTGTAGTTAATTTTGTTGCCACTTGAACGCGCCACTGCCTGATCCTTAATCCTTTGAGCTCACCGTGCCAGACAACTGTTAAATCTTAAAGCTTGTTCGCTGCCACATCCACATCTTGCCTTTCGCAGGTTAAGCGTCTGACCATGGGTCTGCTGCGCCACAATGAGGAGTCACGCCCCCTGGTGAGCAATGTGACGCCCCTGAGTGCAGCTGCATTGAAATGCGACGATAGCCAGCCCATCTACTCCAATGGCTACATCAACGAGGACTCCTACATCGATAGCAAATTTGGCGACTCGTGTCGCCAATCTCTCACAGCCATTCCCATGCTGGACAATGTGAATCTCAACGACAACAGCGAGTTCAATCTCAAGAAGCGTTATCTACGCGAAACCAGCAGCGGTAAGAGTCAAATTAAAGTCAGTTAATACTTAGAGACTAGAATCGCTAACTTTAATTTAATACCTTGTGGTTTTAAGTTTATACATTTTTATTTAAATGAAATCACATTAATTTAAAAATGATTTATATTTAATGGATTGTTGAAATTGATTTAAATTATTTTATGAGCAACAGTTCCGACCTTCAATCAAACAAGAATCCCACAGCTTAACTCTAATTTCATTCCATGGTAATCAATTTCAACCAATCTTGTCTACCATTTGATTTATTGGCTGCATCTCTCAAACTCGTTCAACAGCAAACTCTAGTCCCAAGATCTTTGCCAATCGACTGCGGATGAACAATGCATCAGCAGCTGTTGCGGCCAGTCTAGTGGCTAATCAAAGGAGCAGCAGCTTAGCCAATACCCTTACCAGCGATGAGGAGTCGGATGTGGAGCTTAAGGATGCGTGCTGGTATCAGGCGGGCATTTCGCGCGACATTGCCGTCGAGGTACTGCAGAACAAGAGTCCTGGCGCCTTTCTCGTCCGCAAAAGCAGCTCCAAGCCAGGCTGTTATGCGTTGACCCTACGCGTTCCCTCGCCACCCGGTCCCAAGATAGCAAATTATATTATACTACGCTCTCCGCGTGGCTACAAAATTAAGGTAAGCCCAAAAGCTGTTAAGGCCTGTTCTTCGTTCTAAGCTTCGATTATTGTTTAGGGCTTTCGCAAGGAGTTCTCTAGCTTGAAGGCGCTGATAACCCACCATTCCGTAATGCCGGAACTGCTGCCCGTGCCCCTGGCTATGCCCCGGCCGGCAAATATGTCGTCGTCACGACGTAATCTGGATGACTTTGATACCTATGATTCGCTACAGATGCTGCTGAAGTATCTGCGCGCCAAGAATCTGGAAACGGAGCAGTAGCATAAGATATACAATATATCATCAACGATCTCTTACTATAATTATAGCACAAGATTGCATTTCAGTTGTCATGAGGCAAAATAATTTTGCTTGAATATTCTATACCAAAAATGTGATACTCTATAAAAAAGAACACACTCACACAAACACACACAAATACACACAAGCACACACACTCTCAGAAGATACACTAATTAACACGGAAACTGCAAATGAAACGCCTAGCTGATAAATGGTGAAAATAATTCTAGTTTAGTTTTGGGTTTTTTTGGCAATAAAATAAACCAATAACACACAATGCAAAATATGCCGACGGGTGAGCAGTGAGAAAATGTGAAAGTCACTTTAAATTATAATTCAGATGAAGTTTAACTTTTAGCCTATTCATTCTCAAATTAGTTCACGCATTTTCTATTGCAAAAACCTGGCAAATAAAATGAAACAAAATCAAATTATAATAAATAAATAATGAATTAAATATTATATATTATACGTATTTCAAATTATATGTTAAATGTTGTTGCTGCTTCAATTGTTAAGCGTAAATAAATGTACTAAGCAAAAATTGCATATTGTAAATGAAGACAAACAAATGCATAAACCTAAATATATGTATATAATTCACCGTAACATAATTGAGTAAATAAAGTTATTTAATTTATATACAAAAACACAAATAATAATAATCAATTTGGCATTATGCAAATTTTATGTACGCCAGTTGTGCAGCCGAATACATTTTCGCACGTTAATTATGTTGGCCTTTTGAACGCGACACAATTTCAGTTTAATTTTAATAACCGTGTTGCAATGACCTTAAAATGGCTGACAGTGCACGCGATATCTTTCATGATATATGCAGTAAAATGAAACTTCATTTTTTTTTAGCATAAATTAAATCACTCCCCATAAATTGTCAACTACCATGTGCAATTTTATCTCCATGGAACATACTTCTCTTTATACTAACTATCGTAAATTCATCCTCTATTCAAAAGTTTTTTTCAACTACTTTAGATATTTATATATAGAGGTAATTTTTTTAAGCTCTCAACTTCAGGAACAATAGGCATCTGTCAGCTGTGCTTACAAACGTAGAAAAGGATTTTTTATTATTTTTTTTTTGTTTTGCCGGCTTGGCAATTGGTGCTGAGCAATTTCCAGTCTGTTGTTGGCCTAATCACCGTCATTATACAATTTTAATTTGCTCAACTTTTAATCGAAACGCAAAAGGAGCAACAGTCCGGGGAAAAATCAAAGTCTAGCCCGGCCACGTAATCCCTTTTTTAATTGCAACCTCGTCCGGTCAAAGACTTTTTGCTCAGACGGCGCCGTTGTCGCAAAAGTTGTGGCAAATCTTTTCGATGGCAACATGGCAAAAGTTTTTAGCCAGCAGCGATTTCATCGTATTTTTTCTTTTTATGTTTCATTCGTTCTTCTTTTGTTCCTTTGGCTACCCATTTTTGCTTTCTGCTGCTGCTTGTTGGTGTCAAAGTGTTGTCTACTTTTCTGCTTTTTTTGGTTTTCTTTCATGTTCTGTTAAAAGTTGTGCTTTGTTGCAATTATCGGCCTGGCTACACACGAATGCGTGCGTAAATAAAATGTGAAAAACATCCGGAGCAAGGAAAACATTTAAATAATTGGCAAATTGACAGACGGACAGTTGAAATTGCCCTACTAAGCAGCCTAAAGTATTCATGACCAAAACTTTTCGCCTTCTATTCACTTTGTTTATCAATCAGGAATACTGAAGGGGAGCAGCGGGGGTACCTGTCAATCATTTTGCTGTTTCTGACAACTTACCATTAAATATTTAATAAGCCAAAGTGGCCCAAATTAAACAAGTATCACAACAACATAAGCAACATCAAAACCGATAGATGTAAATGTTGGAAATCAATTATGATCCATTGCCTACTGCCTGAAGATGGAAGGGAGTGCTATGTCCTCATAATTCTAAAGTGGCTCATTCATATCCTTCACATTCAATGGGAAATGAAAAGTTTTTTAATTGAACATTTTGTAACGTGCCGTCGCCATTTGCGTAATGAGTCCTATTTGTTTTCAGGGACGACGATTGGTCCAAGCACAAAGGCAAATAAAAAAAGCCGGCCAAACCGAAAACTCTCAGCTTCAATCTGTTTGTGTGTTTGAGGTGGAGTAGAGTGGACGCGAGCAGAGTGGAGCGTATCGTCGAGATTGTCTCTGCTCAGTTGCACTGATGTCTTTCATATTTGTATTATTTACCAACATTCTTTGCGCATCTCCTTTTCTACCCATTTCAGTCGCATTTCTTTGTTTGTGCCTCAGCTTGCTGCATGCACCCTCTGCTGCAGCAAACAATGGCGAAAATTATTGCTCGCTTATTTGCGCTGCGTTTTCCTCATTTGTCAGCAGTCATTGCCTTTTGTTGTAGCATCCACAGCAGCGGCAGCAGCTCTGAAAATTACAATATTTTTGTTGTATATTTTTTTGTATTCTTACATTTGAACTTTTTCATTAGGCTAATTAAAAATGTTTGGCTGTTGGTTGAGTTTTTTTTATGCCACTGTCACTGTCTTGAAAGTTTTTTCCTTTTTTCGGGGTAACACATGGCGTATGAGCGTTGAGTGTTTTATGACTGCGAGGCAAAGGCAAACACAGACAACAACTTTTATAACTTTTATTTAAATGGATCTAAATGCCCCAAGCTGCGCGTTGTGGGCTAAAACTGAAATAGGGGGCGACTGAATAGTATTCAAATGGAATCATACGAGTATGTTTCTAAATTTAATACGATATCATTAACATTATGAAGAATTACTCATATTAAATTTGTTTTAATGATGATGAAACTTCTGATGTTCAAAAATATGATAACAACTAAAAATGCAGAATAACTCACAATTATAGCGTAAAACCCATACAAAATGTCAGTCTTTCTAGCGGACAAGGCAAAATAAACTAATCAGAGCATGCAACTGAACTGTTTTTGAACAATTTCGGAGCTGTCACAACTTTTTGGCCCATAAGTTTGGCAATGCAACTAACGCGTTTTGAGTTCGTAACAGGCTTAAATTCAACTAAAAGCCGCAGATCTGTCCAAAAACATTTTTCCACTTTTGTGTCGCTTAACTTTGCGCGGCGCATTAAAACAAAAACTTTTTGCCAGCCCATCAAATAAGGCGAAAAAATGTTGCATTCATTGAGGCGCCGCGACGCCTTCACTGACATTAAGGCGACAATTTCGAGTCTTGCCCCTTTTTTTGGAAGCTGTCATTAAAACTACAACCAAGTAAGAAAAAAGAAAAGTATATGACAGCAAGAAACAATCAAAGGCAAGAGCCATGTAAAGGAAGTTTTTTGGCAAGGATATGCTTAAGTGGCAGTAACAGTTTTCATGCAAATATTGTCTGGGAAAGTGTTGGACTGCCAGCCAAGGGAAATGCAGCGGATAATGCTAATCTTGTCTGGCGTTTGTCTGACTCGTTTGCCTAAAGTGCCAACTGGTAAAAGCGAAGTCCTTAAAGCCAATGCCAAAAACCGTTTGCCAATCTGGCCAAATTGCTGACTGGCTGGCAGTTTTGCATATTCCCAGCTGACAACGCTCAATTACAACTGCAACGGGACATGTGACTGCATCGGGCTTTGATTATGCCTGGATGGCCACGAGGACACCTCATTAATTTGCCAGGCGGCAGCAGCGGCAATAATAATAACAGCTATTTGGCTATTTGAACATTCGGCTCATTGACTGCCTGATTTTATGGCTCTGGCACTGCGGCAGCCAGACAAACGCCATCACCATCGCCATCGCCATCGCCAATATCATCTCCATCTCGTCTCACGTCCGAAAATCAACATCAACATTTACCCTGCAGCTGCAGTTTTGCGGTGTATTGGTAGATTTTCCGCCAGCCACTATGGCTTGGCCAAATATGCTTTTGAGCCAATTGGCCGAGTTCGCCAATATGCCCGGGGCTAATCGAATGCAGTAGACAAAGATGTGAATGCGGACATCTCCATCTCTGATTATGGCGCAATGTTTGCCAGGCTCGAACTGGCCTCGAATCGTGCCACCGCTCTTGACTTGATTGCTTAACCCAAATTGCATGGCTATTGACCAAAAAGTTCAACAAATTTAAAGTTATATGGCATCAGCAGTTGGCGCCGCATTCGCATTTTGCATTAACTTTTCCACTTCGATGACACTTGAGAGTTTTGCCAAACACATTTATACTATACACCCCGACTCGCCTAGCCTCTCCAGTTCGATCAACTATAAGTAGCGCCAAAGGGAATTCTAAAGAAAAGCAAAACAATGCAAAATGGAACAACACACTTTTGTCACAAGATCCAAAAGTCAGATGATGGTGGGAAGTGGAGAAACTTTGGAGTAAAGTGAACTGCAGAATTGGGACAGCAAACTAATTGAAATACACATTTCAAGTTTGACTGCAATGGAATACTTTGCTAACCAACTACTATATTTATGTTACTTTAATGAGAAATTAGGAAAAATACGAAATATGCGAGTGTATGAAATACCTTTCACACTGCCCGGAATATATAATTGGAAAGTTTACTTTAGCTATAATTGCAAGACAATTTGTTTTTTTTAAGCAAAAAAAAAAACAAGCTGCACAAAAAAACACATAGATAACATTTAATTAATATTCAAAAGCACTCTCAGAATACCTATTTAGACAACACCAAGTTATAGCTCATAAACAATGAATATCTATAAGATTCTTGTGCAACTAATTGAAAACTGCAGAACTTCAGTCCATATAAGAGGGCTAGCGAGTTGACAAACATATTTGTAAACATGAAGTTATTTCTAGCTATTCTGTTCATGGCTGTGGCCTTCTCGAGCTCATTTAAATTTCATTTGCCGTTTGGGATTAAGAACCTGCCGAGGATCGAGAACAAGATCGAAGGTCGTATTGTCAACGGCTACACGGCGGAAAAAGGACAAATTCCGTTCATTGTTGGTTTGAGTTTCAATTCAGATGAAGGCGACTGGTGGTGCGGTGATAGCATTGTTGACAACGCATGGGTTCTGACTGCTGCCCACTGCACACTTGGTGCAAAATCTGTGAAAATCTACTACGGCACAACGAAACTCGATTATGGTGAGCCAACCCATAATGTTAACAACGACGACTTCGTCGAACATCCGGAATATGATGACGATACCATTGATAATGATGTCGCCCTGATTAGGACGCCCTCTGTGTCCTATACGGACCTGATCAAAAGTGTGACATTGCCTGACAGCAGAGATAATAGATACGAGGACTCGTGGAGCACCAGCTGCGGCTGGGGACGCACTTCAAATGGTAGTCCAATGGCAAAGAAACTAAAGTGTGGCGACTTTCAGATAATTAGCAATGACCAGTGCTCCGAGGAGATTGGGGATGTTGATGACAATATTCTCTGTGTCTCCACTTCAGAAGGCGTATCCACATGCGAGGGCGACTCTGGTGGCCCATTGCTCTCCAAAGATGACGTGCTCATCGGTATCAACTCCTTTGTGATCGAAGACTGCGAGAGTGGCTTCCCCGCTGGTTTCACTCGAGTTAGTGATCATCTTGACTGGATACACGAACAAATTGGTTAATGAATACCAAATTGGTTATGGATCGCCAACCAAACTATAGCAAGCAAATGAATGCGTATATTTATACATATTTGCAAAATCTTATAACGTATTTTACGTTTCTCATTACTAAGCGATTAAAGCTTAGCAATTTTTGTGATTCTGATATTATCCAAGACTCCACAAACATTATAATACAGTCTGGAACATTTTAAATTTTAATACCCGCAGGTTTATTTAATATATATTTTATTTTCATTTAATTAATAATTGTTAATTTAATTTCTCCCTTTTCATTTTAAATATTTAAATTCGTCACTTTAATCTAAAGTTGATATTTATTAAGAACTGTGTGTTTTTTAGATTACATTAAATAAATAAATAAAACCTAATAATAATAATAAGTATTTTTTTAATGACTTATCATCCAGATTTGATGGCATTTCGACTTGATCAAATTTGTAAGCCGAAAAAATCGAATATGTGAACTTAATATATGCTCTATAATTCCATCTTCCATTGATACCATCAATATTTTTGCACTTATCGGCAGATGGTATCTATCGCGGTATTATTTACAACAAGCGCTGAACTACATTCATATATGATGCGAACACAGCGCACAACAAGCATGTGGCATTAATGCACTCTGCTCGCTAATGCAACAACAATGGCAACAAAAACAACAAAGCGATGCCGACGACACCCATCAACAACGAATGCAGCTGAAGAGTTGCAAAGAGGGCAGGGGTGCCTAACAAAAGCCAGTTAAAGCAACAGTAGCTGCCTTCTTAGCAGTCACATATTCGCATAAACACACACACACACACACACACACAATCACACACACTGGCATATATTCATATAGAAAAATACACACACACACACATTCATTTTAGTTCTCTTCCATTGTTGCAGCTGCTCATGGCATGGCTCATTGTTACTAATGCCGTTGTTGTTGTTGCTTTCCTTTCTAGTTGTTGTTGTTGTGTCAACACACACACACCGACATACACACATATACTTAAACACTAGCATATATGTTGCTAGCCTGGCTTTTTGCTTAATTCGGTCCTCTATTGTTCACAGGCAAGAACTTTAGTCCACGGCTTTGGCAACATTGTTCAATGTGTTGCCATCTCTATGCAGTCTCTCTCTCTATCTCCCTCTCTCTGTATCTCTCTTTCTCGCTCTCTGTTCGTTTTATTTTCTTTTCATATGCCATGCAGATTTTGCATTTGCAAAGCACAGAAGTTGAAAGCGAGGACATTATTGAATATGCGTTGCCGTTGTCCTATTGTTGACACACCACACACACACACCACACACACACACACAAGACACACATACTCACACATAGTATACTAGGGCGCTAGGCACTCGACACAAAGGTGCAGCTTAGCGCGAACATTTTGACCATTGAAATTTATACGCCGCTTTCACGCATTTCTGAGCCCTGCATTAAAGCCAAATTGCCAAAGGGACATACACAGACAGAGTGCTTATGCGCGTGTGTGTATGTGTGGTGTGTGTGTGTGCTTGAGGGCTGCCAACTTGTCTCAATTTCAAAGAACGTTGAGGTCAGACTGCCAACTGCTTTGAGTTGCAGCTCAGCTCAGACTCTCTCTCCCTCTCTCTCTCTCTCTCTCTGGCATACTGCAGCCTTCCGCTTATTTATATCTTGCTGGCGTTTTGCTTGCCGCTCTGGCTAATAAATTAGCAGCTTTACCTTTGGCCGCCACATACGTAGAACAGCAGCAGCAACATCAGCAAGCCAATAGCAATTTATCGCAATACCAAAGAAAGGCACGTACCGGCTAACTGGCTATACTGGAGCGAGGTGTAAGGAGTAAGGGGTAAGGGGTAAGAGGGCTTGGGAAGAGGGCTTTCCAAATGTGCACACCTTATCGCCGGGGCTTAAGCGACACGCACCAGAGGGAAGGGCTAGTGGGAGTTTAGTCGGTTTAGTCGGAGCGACAGTCGAGGATTTGGCAATAGTCGCATTGCCAACCGAATCCCTGACTAACGAGGCGACAATAAAAATGGCTCCGGCAATTGGCACATTGCGGTGGTAGTTAAAGGGATTTGCCATTTTAAATAATGGCATCTCATATGCTAGAGGCGCATCACACAAAAGAATAGCCAGTAGCACATGCTTGAATTATAATTGTGGAATTCCATTTAATTGAAAATTCGATCATAAATACCGAACAAATATAAAATATTTAATAGAGACTATTACTATTATATATATTGGTGATAGCCTAGACTCTAATGATTTACTTCCTTATTAAAATTTTCATTTCAGTTTGTTTTCAAAATTGATCGACTTCTCATTTTACATGTTTGTCAGATATCTTAATAAGCATTCACCTCATTCATGAGGCTGAACAAAGTAAAGTCAAGTCAATCTGTAACTTCGCGACGCCTCCTCTAACCTTTAATTAACACTCAGCCTTTTAAGTTTTGTCTTGAGAGCCACTGGCAAAGTTTCGTAATCATGCTGCTAATTTTAAGGCCTACAGTTAACTAAAGCCCAAAACCCACAACCATTCCATTGTCTGATTTAATGTGCACCAGCTTAAACTGGAGCGCGGTGAATCAAATTGAAAGCATAGAAAGCAGGACAACACGCTCCGGTGTAAGCAACAAGAAGTTCAAGTAAAAGATGTATTTCAATAGCGTGCAACTTGAGATTGTCGAGACTCCGATTGTGGGCAACGGAAACGCTAGCCGAGATTTATCGTGCGTCCATTACAAGCGGAAATTAAGCGCGGCAGGTCGCCAGGACTCGACGCGACTCGACGCTTCAAGGCGAGCGTGCGTGAAAGCGTTTTCCCGACACCCCTACCTGCCACACCACTACATATCTATACCCCTACACCCCACACCCGTCAGCAACAGACGGCGGACAAAGGAACCCGAATTCCAACTGCCCAAAGCAAAGCTATTGTTTCTCTCTCGCTCTCTTGTCTATTCTAGTCACGTGGCACGCAACAACAACTTGGGATTTGTTAAGTGGCGCCGCGTTTTGATGTGCGGAATGTTTAGCATCAACGTCCTACACACTCTCAACTCCTCCAAATATATATATATATATATATAAATATATTTATGCACGGCAAAACATAGATATTTTTATTTTCCTTTTTCTTTATTTTATTCATACTGTGTACACCTTTCATGGCTAAAATAAGCCATAAGCTGTGTATCTTAAAGGTGTTGCAGATAACTAACATATATGTTATACCCAAAATAAGACATTCCCCGATATTAAAGGCATATATTTGTTTGATTAACAGTAGAGTTATGTTTTAATTATTTTTATTTTTAATTATTATTATTATTATAAGAAAATGTATTTTTGGTGTAGTAGAATATCTAAAAAGATTTTACAGGGTACCCTCAGGTCGAGCCCTAGTTCCTTGTCATATTCTGCTTACTCGCGTTTGATTTTTCTTAAAAAAGCAATTCTGTTTTCCGCCGTCACGTGTTCCGAACATTTTGCACATAACTTGTTTTAACATTTATTGCCAACTTCCCTTTTGCATATTTTGGCTTTTGGTTATGTTGTTTTAGTAACAGGAGCAGCAGCAGCAGCAGCAGCAGCAGTCACCTTGCGGTTAACGGCATACTCGGGTTAAGAACGGATGCTTGCCTTAGCCATTACAAGCACATCAGTCAGCTGTGGCTGATTCGATTTTGTTCGATGTGTACCTTTGCTTTTAGTGATTGAAATCGCACAGTTTTAAGTGAAAAAGCGCACACAAAAGTGCACTCAATCACTCGTCACGTGATTCGCAGCCAACGAGCACAAATGCTGATGGGGCAAGGGGAGGCAGGCATTGTGAGGGATGGGAAGAGGTGGGCTGGCAAGTGCTGCTCGAAATGCTTTCTGCTGCTTGGACAGCAGCAGCAACAGCAGCAAGTGAAAAGTGTTGGAGCGCTGCTGTGTTTATATAAAAGATTACGTCATTGTCAGCGGGGAAAGCAGTGGAAAAACAACGACAGCATCCGCATTCGCAGTCGGAGTCAGCACCAATGGAAATGAAAATGGAATCGCAGCAAGGGCATATCGCCGGCTTTGTAAGCGATGCGATAATGGCACGTAAATGTTGTGAATGGGAAATCAATAGGAAAACAGCTTTAAACCAAATGGTAGCCAAAACAACAGGAAAAAAAAACAAAATTCAAAGAAAATCCGCTAGCAATAAAAATTTAAAACCAATAGCAAACAACATTTTGCCTTGGAACTTTTCTAATTTTCGCATTATGAAAATTATCTCCATTGCATACTAGTAGCTACCCAAAAATTTCAGAAGTAATTTCAAGGGCTGGCCATTTTAGGTTGGGTCCTCGTTCTCACTGAGCCTACACGCAGGCGACAAATGCCACAAAGAGGAACGGCCCCAAAACGGAAAAGAAAAAAAAATTGAATGTGGCAACAAGGGACAACGAGTAAACCCGTGAAAACTTTTCCATTAAGAAAATTAACTGAGATTAAGTGTGGCGCATGTTTTAACTGAGTGAAACTTTTTTTGCTCTATTGTTGTTGTTGTTTGGGGTTCTTTTGGAAATTACAACAATTTCAAGGCACTTAAGCATTTGTCACACACAGACAATTTCTCAGGCTCTGGCTGCGATGATTTTGCAAGCCGCAGGCCGGATGTGAACCCATCTCCGACCCACTATAACGGATGTAGATGCTCCAAGTAGCTCCCACGCACATCCAACACACACACGCACACACACACACACACACTGATAGGGGGCTGAGTCGGTGGGGGTTATTTGTTGCCTGCCTGACTGCTTGACACACTTTGGTTGTTTGCCGCCGTCGATACTAATCTAATTTTATTGATATTGACACAATTTCTGCAGATTTCCGCATAAACATAAAAACAGAGGCGTTGCGAGTGAAGAAAAGCTAAGCTACAAATAGCAAAAGTACACACACAATACCATCAACAACAACAACAACAACAGCAATGCTGGGCTTTGCTGGCAAGCAGATGAAAACAAATAAAATTGACTATATACAGCAGCAAGGGAAAAATAAGTTCATTGAAGTCGCCAGCATTGTGATGAAGTTCAACAATTTTCAAATAGCAATCGATTTTATTGGTTTTCAAAAAATTACAAAACAAAAATAACCCTTATGAATACTTCTTATTGAAGTCGTACGAGCATGGAATAGAATCTGAATCTTGTTTTTATGCTAATTAATGGTAGGACTAAAAATATAAGATGTCGATTTCTTGGACTATTACTCAAGAACTACCAAACCAAAAGGGCCAACGGCCTAGCTTTAGAGCTTTAAATGAAAAGCGTAGGTATTCCTATTAGGCCATTATTATTTTTTAATATAAAACCACACTATTCGGTAAAAATAGTAGTAGGAAGGTCGCCGTTTCCAAATCATCAGAAATTACAGCTATTCCAAATTCAGAAGATGGGTACAGAAAATATGAATACAAATGAATACAGCGAATACATATATACTCAGATATTAGAATATATTTTAAGTATTACATATTTTTCAAAAATAAGCTTCTGCAATCTTAACAATATCAATAACTGAAGTAAGTCATGTCAAATGTTAGAGAAATAAAGGCAGAACAGACCGGTCAAAAGTGCCCTAAGCCCATTGATAAGTTCGCAACTTGCATTGTCATTGAATAAATAGAAATGAACTAATATGTTGTATAATTCATTTATGATTGCAATAATTTTTAGGTCTTTCGAGTCTTATTGCTATAACTGAATGTCTGGTTGTATAAATTGTAAATTAAATAAACAATAAACAAAGCACTGATAAATGCTGCTGAAACCCACCACAACGAAATGCGGGCAACACTTGAGTAGTACAACATGCAATTGAAGGCTGCCTCAATGAGTGGAACGCAATTAAGCCAAATGCAACCAAGAAAGGTTATAATCGTTAGAGGGGAGGGGGCAGAGATGCTGTTTCTGATGCCATTGATGCCCATTTGCTGAGGGTTGCTGTAGTTAAAGACGAAGGCCTAAGCAACATAATCGCCAAAACGTGTGGCAATTACATGAAACTGAGCAAAATGGAATGCCAACCAGCTGCTGGTTTCTCTTTATGTGTGCAAATTCAATTAACAGAGCCACAGACACGTGCCCGGCTATATAAAACAACAAACTACTCGAGTGAAGAACCCACTTCGCCAGTTCCAAGTGGAGACGATAGATGGGTTACTTAAAGCTCTGTCTATGCTTTGTTATTTTATTTAGCCGGACGCAGGCGCGGAATACTCAGCACGACGATACAGATGAGAGAGATGAGGACCAAATAACTATCGGCTGGCAACTTGGCTATGAGAAATGGCAGCGACAATGCGAGAAATATGAGTTGCCTGCCACCCAACAGGAAGCAGCGATCAGCACACGAATAGCTAATGGAGAACTGGCGCAGCAGGATATGTTTCCCTACCAGGCGGGACTACTACTGCAGCTGAGTCAGGGTAAATATCGGCAATGTGGTGGCTCCTTGATCACTTTGCAGTTTGTGCTGACGGCAGCGCATTGTTTAATTGATGCAACGAGAGCCAAGATCTATTTGGGCAGCAACCAATATGCAAATGCAACTGATGCCCAGAATGTATTTCAAGTGGAGAGGCAGAACTTTAATGTTTATCCCGGCTATTTGGGCTTCGGGGGCTATAATGATCTGGCACTGTTGCGCCTGCCACGCCCCGCAACGCCCACCTCCAGCATACAGACCATTCCACTGGCTCGTCCTTTCATGCAGCAGTCCCTGCTGGAGGGTCAGTTAGTTACCACCTCAGGCTGGGGCGCATTGGGCGATAACTTGAATGTGACCAAGGAGCTGGAACTGGAGGAAGATCTGCTACACTATGTGACTGTGCGGGTGTTGAAGCAACAGCTATGCATCTGTTATTTTCTACCCGGCTTGGTCACCTCGAGGCGGCATATTTGCAGCGATGGTCGTGAGGGGCGTGGCGGGTGTCAGGGGGATTCGGGTGGTCCACTGGTCTATCGGTGGCACAATGTCAACTATTTGATTGGACTAACCACATTTGGCAGCGCCAAAGGCTGTGAACTGGACGCTCCCACAGTCTACACTCGGATAACGGCCTATTTGGACTGGATTGCGAGCAAAACGAACATGGAGAGCTGAACGGCAGCCAGGCAACCGGGTTACCGGACATCCAGGCAGTCAACAGTCAACTAAATGCAATTAACGCCTAATTGTTGGCCATTAATTGCTTAACAATATAGCCAGGGCCATGGCATGTCCTGTCCATGACAATAAAACCAATTAGTTTAACACTAACAATGAAATCGAGTCGGGTCTGAAACGAGTTTTACTTTGCTGGTTTGCCATTGGGTGTCATTTTATGGACCCTTGCTACGTAAATGGAAATTGTTGACTATAAATAACAATAAACATTGCAACAAAACACAAACAGAATAACAGTTGCCATAAAAATTGGCAAATACATAAAACCAAACAATCATCGATCGAACTTAATTCTGATGAATCGCAGTTAAAGTTACAATTTTCATTTTCTGTTATTTTAATATACATTTTTTTGCTGTCTGCACGTTTGCTAATCGCCTTTAATTGACCATTTTTGAATTGCCAATTAACCGCAGATCTGCGGCCGTTCGTTTTTGTGTGAGCTCCAATGCCCAGAGACCAAACCAACCAACCCAAACCCAAGCCGCTAACCACTTTAAGCAACCCCTTCAAAAATCCACTCAAAGAGTCAGCGGACGCAATCACGCGACTGAGGATTGATAAATACACAAAATGACCAAACAACTTTTGTGGTCAGCTTAGCAGGGCTGAGGGGTAGTTAAGTGTATATTGCATAATTTTTATCACAAACTCTTCTCTTCTCTTGAGTCGGTTTACCAAATGGCAAAATTACCCAGTCCGACTGCGACTCTGATTAAATTGACTTTCTGCCCTCCACTGCACGTGCAACATGCACGTCTATATTTGATATTATTTTATTGATCATATATATTTCATCAATCATATTTAATCATCATAAATACATTAATGCAGGACAGATCAATTGCTAGTCGCTATGTAAGGCTGTAAATGGCAAAAGGGTTCTTAGACAATTCAGGTTTAGAATCAAAGTTATTATTAATTATAAATTATATTGATAGTTTATTACCAAAAACCAAATAAGAAGTTTGAAAAAAATACAGCATCAGAGTTTAAAGCTCAGTTTGTTCAAAATATGTCACTATTTCCAGGAAATGTTTACCAAAAGTGCCCAATTATAATTTGAACCGTTCTCGATCATTAAACTCAAGTCTTTGCTCTCATATTTGTATCAACCAGCCAAATATCTTGATATGTATTATAGTTGAGCATAATAATGGTTTCGTATTATATAACTGATACCCAAAAGTTATAAAAGTTTCAGCAAGGAAAATGTATACTGCAAGATAAAAAGAAACTCAAGTCACATGTCAAAATGAATACAGTGAATACTCAAGAAGAAAATAAATGATACTTATTATTTTTTGTTTTCATTATCTAATCGAATTAGTTGAATTGAAGTAGTAGCTGTCTAACTTGACCCGAAGGGACTACAACTGCGTTGCGCTCGACAAACAAATAGAAAAACCCAATCGATGAGATCGCAGATTAGTTATTAATAATATAATTTAAGTATTAAAATAATTGAAAACCAGATGGGCAGCAGCTGCGTGCCAATACCCGATATCGTCTAAGCTAATCAGCTAGGCCAAAAATGAAATGATCCAAAAATTGTTTGGCCCGTGTTTAGATAAGACTACGCCAAAAAACGTCGTCATACATACTATCTTATCGAGGGGGCAGCTTAATACCTTAGACGCAACTATCCAATCTTGACTGGCACGCTTTGTTTTGCTATATAAATGGCAGTGTGGTGGGTAGACAAACAGTTGAGTTCTAAACTAAGACTAAACATGAAGTTCCTGATCATTCTTGCTCTGGCGGTGGCCGCTTCGGCTTTCCCCGAGGCACAGCTGGTGCCTCGCAATCGCGAGATGCCCGTGCAGGACAACATTGAAGGTCGCATCACCGGAGGACAGAAAGCGTCTGTTGGCCAGTTCCCCTACCAGGTCGGTCTATCCCTGAGGCTGAGCGCTATAAGCAGTGCATGGTGCGGTGGCTCTCTGATTGGCAACAAATGGGTTCTGACCGCTGCTCACTGTACCGAAGGGTAAGTTCTTCGTAACCTGTTTGACAGCAAGGAGTTCCTCTTGTGACTCTTTATATGACTTATTTTGCAGTGTTTCGTCTGTCACCGTTTATCTGGGCGCCACCGAACGTACTTCGGCCGAGGTTACTCACGTCGTCCAAAAATCCGGCATCATCATTCACTCCGACTGGAATACCAATACCTTGAAAAACGACATCTCCCTGATCCAGATCCCAGCTGTCGCTTTCACCAGCAGAATCAAGGTTGTCGCTCTGCCAGCTCAATCCAGCTCCTACTCAACCTATGAGAACTCTGAGGTCGTTGCTTCCGGCTGGGGTCGCACCAGCGATTCCGCTTCCGCTGTTTCCAGCAGTCTTATGTACGTCTATCTGAAGGTTATTGCCAACAGCGTGTGCGCTAAGACCTATGGCACCAGCATCGTTACCGCAAGCAACATCTGCGTTGCCACCCCCAGTGGAAAGTCAACCTGCCAGGGTGACTCTGGCGGCCCATTGGTCCTCACCAGCAACAAAGCCCAGGTTGGTCTGACCTCCTTCGGAGCTGCTGCCGGCTGCGAGAAGGGCTACCCAGCAGCCTTCACCCGTGTTACCAGCTACTTGCCCTGGATCCAGTCCCACACTGGCATCTCCTATTAAACATCAGGATCTTCCAATTTGCACAAATAAAAAGAAAGCATTGATATATTGATTGTTTCTTATTACTCCTTCCTAAAACTCATCAGTAAGCAACTAAGCTTTCATCAAGCTTTCTCAATCATTAATTAATATTCGACAGAAAAGCAAAGAATTCTGCTCTATTATCTTTCAGAAAGTATAGCAAGCCTTTAGAACGTAGATCTACTTTTCAAGTTTTAAAGTATGATCTCTTGTAATTGTGATATATTTTAACGGATGCTCTCTAGTTGAGAAGATACGCCATTGTTTTCAGACTTATCTAAGATACACTCTACAATACTGAAGTTCGCATCTTTAGCTGGACTGAATATAAGTCCCACACCTACTGATCATCACAAACTTTCACAAATAAACAATAAAAGTTTCTAAACAACATTTCGCTTATTTGTTGTACCCCCTAACACATACACACTCAAGCAAATTAATTCCAATGGGCAACAAAATGGCGATGCTTGCATCAAAAGTTTAAATTGACATTAAGCGACAATTGCAAGTGGTTGGGGCATGCAAATGTGGCGACGGGGGGCGTGGCAGCAGCTGCTACAAGCGAGGCGCACATAAGTTTTCATTAAAATTCATTAAATTTACGCGGCGACACAATAAAAGAAAAAAAGAACGCAAGAAAAACAACAATAATAATAACAAGCACGAAAAGTTTGTAGCAAGTGAAAGTGGGCGCTGTCGGGTGGGCGTGGCTGGCTGACAATATGTCAACATTTAAATTATTACAACGCATTTAAATAATGGCAAAAGTTTTATTCTTTTTTTTTTTTTTTTTTGCTGTGTTTTCTTTTATGACTGTTTTATTTTTTCAACATTTTGTACGCAAAGTTTTCCCATTGAGCTGGAAAATTGCAGAGCAAATTTGAAAGAAGAGCTCGGAAGTTAGATATACTTGTGCCGTAAAGGACGCGTAATAAAAAAAATTAAATTTAAACCATTTCGTTCACATATGCATGGCACATGAATCTTTGCATATTCACTGCCCAACAATGAAGTGGCCCAAAATGCACTCGCATACACACTCACAAACACACACACGCTTACCCTCAGAAGCCTCCACATATGCTTTAGAGCAACACTTGGAAATGGGTTTTGCACTTAGATCAGATGAGTACTCAACAATGTCCAAAAGTAAACATTTTATTTCGAGCTTGGTCGTGTTGAGAAAACGCGGTAATATGATGAATAAATAATCACAAGTGTTTTCGATATTTTGGTTAAGAATATATATATATATATACATATATTAACATATATATAGAGTGCACATTTAATTTAATTTTAGAACTAAACTCTTATCTAGTAGCACCACACATAAATTATAGAATATATATAATATATATATATAGTTTATTATTAGAAAATTATCACATGATTAAAATTTTGCATTGAGATTCGTATTTGTTTTGTTTGTTTCGTATCGACTTTTAAATTGGCCACGCTAGTCCAAATCATTAAGGAATTGCAGGAGCTGCTTAGTTTGCGAGCACGGAAAACTGGATGAAAACTAGTAGAGTTGGGGAAATGGTTTTAAATATCAAGTGCTGGAGTGTTTGCTAGAGTACTGCTGCTAACTAGCTGCGGGTCCAGTCATGCTGACAAATGTTTGCATTGCGCAAATTTATGACAGCAGCAAAAAGTTGCTTTCATATTTTTGTGGCTTAGATATGACAAAATATCGCCCACTTGCCCAAAAAAGTTACAATATGCATAGCGTCGTTTTTTTCTGTAAAAAGTATATATATACATATATATACATATAAAGTTAGTTAGAATGTCAAAGCCAAGTTTATATGACAATCTGAATTGGTTGCACATACGTCGTGTGAGCTGCGAGCGTTTATTGCTAAAGTTTTTAGTTTAAATTCCAATTCGCAGACACAGTCGCAAATTTAGTTGCAAATTTTACCATTTTCTTTTGGATTTCATCTTGGCCCACAAAACTTGGCTGTCGCTCCACTGAATAAGATTCATATCGAATTTCTCCTGACAGCTTCATTGGCTATTTTGGTCAGATCAAGTTTGCCTTGCACATAATATTTTAGCCTGGTTTTACGGTCTTTGGACAGCGCATCCAAAATTGAATTTATCTATGCAGTGGCATGTTAGGCCGTGTCACCTGAGTATTAGGGTCAACACTTTGACCTATAAAATCGAACTGTAAAATTGTTGTCAACTTTCGAATCGAATCAACTATTTAGTTATTTTGCTAGCCAGCTAATAAAACCAATTTGGCTTCGTTATAAAGTTGTTTCCCACACAGCAAAATCAATTAACAAAGAAGCAGCTCATCAATTATACCCAGTCACACACACACACACACATACACACTCCCACACACATATGAAAACTTTTTGACTGAGGAGTCAATGCAATGTGGGCTAATAAATCGCAGACGATTCAAAGCAATCAAGTTAATTAACGATTTTTGGTTGGCCAACTAGTCGGCTACATAATTAATTAAGTTGAGCACCAGCCAAAAAGAAAGGAAGCTTTTTGCTTCATATGTGTATGTGTGTGTGGGAGCGAGATGTAATTTGAAAGGACAGCACATTTTAGCACACATACACACACGCACACCTTTCACATACAAGTGAGCACTGATAATCGGCCGCAGTGGCAGGTTAAATATGGATTTGCTTTAACTTATTTTGAAAAGATCAAAAATGCATGCAGTGAACATTATTTAACTAACTTGTGTACTCCTAAGCTAGCCTTGCCTTTAAATTCAAGTAATTTTGTAAAGTTAGCTTACTCATCGACATTGAGGAATTGATTGCCTATGCGAAATAACCCCCTTTAGCCACGCCTCTACCGCACTGTCTACTCTTCAGTCCTTATGTGAATTTTCATAATGATTATGATAATGATAGTGGTACTGAGACAGCATAAATGGCAACTTTAGCTGAGACAACAACACTCACATATTATCATAAAGCAATTCGGCTCGATGATTAATCAATGACTTTGACAATGACTAAGTGAAACGACTCACAGCAACTATTGAGAGGCTGACCAAAACTAGTAAGTTTATCTGTCGCTTAATCTGAACTAGAAAATCTGCACACAATCTGCATGACTTTTTGTCTGTGACACATTGAGTGATGTTCGGATAATTAACTACCACACAATTACGAGCATAAAAAGAAACTAACAGTGCGAGCGAGAGGAAATGAGTGTGTAGGGTGAGCGAGAGAGAGAGAGAGAGAGCGAGAGAGGGAGAGCCACACTTAGGCAAGAGCACTTACCCACAAGTTGTGTGTAGGATATTTAATGCTCTGTCACTTGCGCTGACAGCCAACACAGAAAGTGTTTCTAACAAAGTCCTTAGCCTGGCATACACACACACACATGCACTCTCACACTCACACTCACACGCTTAGCGTATCGCACACTTAATTCATTTAACTCAAACATTTTCATTTATTTATCGCATTATTCTGACTTCGAGCCACCATTCCCATTGCACAGTGTGTATATATTTTTTTTTTTGGGGCTAATGACTTCCTGTTTTTGCCAACAACGCGCCAAGCTTCCGGCAATGCCACACACACACATGTGTGTGTGTGACACCCACATAGCGGTGAGGCATCTGGCACATAGGGCGCTCACATTGAATGTTTCTGGCATGTTGCCCGGCTCGACACCATTATTTCTGGTAACAAGATAATTGTATAATGAAATCCAAACAACACTTTGGCTTGACTTGTCTGCGGCCGGGGTGGATGCCTGGCAGCCACTGTCATGCTTCCCCCTACTCACCACATCTCTCCCTGCGCTCATGTCCATGCTGTGAACCACTTCAACTTCTACAACAATGACTTGACGGCAAAGTTCGCTGCAAAGACAAAGACTTTTGTTGTTGCTTTTGGTCGTTGTGTTGTGCCTGATTGAGTGGTAATACTTTTTGGTCTTTTTGGATATTTGGCTTTTGCCTTTTGCTTTGCCCCACAGGCAAAGACAACAATTGCTGCGCTAGCAGTTAATTAAAGGCGAGAATCCTTACCATTTTTAGGAACATTATTTTTAGTCTTAGTCTGCGTCCTTAAAACAAACATAGAGCATTTCGTAGTCTACTATCTAAAACTCAACTCTCGCAGTTAATTCATCTCTCATTGCCATTGCTTCTACTTGTTTTTGTTTGTGATTTTTTTAGCTTTGGCCCAAAGTCTCGTCATGTTCTGCTTCCTTGCTTTTTGTTTTGTGTTTGTTGTTGGCAGTGACAATTGATTGACAGCTAAAGTGAATGTACTAAGGACCTCAATGATAAGCCAAATGTTAATACATAAACTTGCTGCTTATATTAAATCTGGCAAAACTTGTCCAATAATTGAAACATTTTCGATGGCCATATTCAAAAATTGCCACTTAACAGCGAGTGTGTATAAAGTTGAAGGCACACAAATAGCATATACGCAGGCATCCATATGCAAAGCCGCTCAACAAACACACACTCTCACACTCATATGCAATACCATTACCCAGTTGAATGGCAGTCATCATTCAACAACAACAAAAAAGAAAAAAAAACAACAGAAACAAGTAACAAAGTACAGCGAGGAATATTAAATACACTATGGAAGCTGTGCCATATTACAATATTTAATAAAGAGGTGTATGGAACAAAAACAAGTCAAATACATAAAAGATCGCAAGATTTTCGAAACAATAAATCTAACAACTTGTTAAGCGATCTTTGAAATATATATATATGTAAGTAATGCAAATTATTTCAGGTTAAGTTTCCATAGCAAAAGAAACTTATAGTTCGTTAAAAATCTTACTTAATCTAATGTACAGCCCGAGTGCTATGTTTCTTATCATACTTATAAAGAAATATCTTTTCCTTTTCTGCTTCCGAATATGTTACACGTTTCCAAAAAAAAAAATGGAATACCCTTTTGGACAGGGTATAACAATAATACATGTTCGCTCTCGACTCTTCTGGCCTGGCACAAAATAAAGACATAAAGCAAACAAATGCCTTGCAAAGCAAAACTGGAGATGAAAACGGAAGCGAAGGATGTAAGTCGGGGGCGGGGAGTAGGATAAAGTAGGTATGCAAGGTACTGTTTGGTTGACTGGCACTCGAGTAGCTTTTAGTGCGTTCAAGCAGAAAAATATATAGAAAACAATAAACCGAAATTACAACAAAAGCAAACTCACAACAAGCCAGAGAAATATTGCCAAACAAAAAATGTTCATAAGCCATAAAGCATTTTAGCCCTGACGCAGCTGCCAAACTGTGTATGTTTGCATATTTACATTCGCATGCTAAAATTTGATGAGTAGTTATAGCAGCCTTTACTCGTAATATTAAAAAAAAAATACATGACTTTTGTGCATAATAAATGCAGTCGCTTAATAAAGTCATACTATGTGTTTTGTATATGTATAAAAATAGGAAGAACAAATATTTAATATTAACTATTTGCACGGCAGTCTGATAGCATTCGAAAGCACAAAAGGAAAGGAAATCAGACTAGACAGCAAAAAAATGCAGTTTTAATATTTGGCCAAAAAGAAAGAAGCCGAAAGCTGGCAGCAAAAGCACAATCGGAGCCATTGATACGCTCCGCCGGCGCAATCATTTTGCATGCGCCAATAAACTGAGCAGTGTCTCAGACAGGGACACGTATTTGTCTTGCTATTTCGCCTGGAAATCGATGCCAGCAGATCCTTCAATATTCCATTGCTATACGGCGCAAGGCGCTTCCGAAAATCCAATTGTCGCGTAGACAAAAAGCCCCAGCACAATAAAATAAATACAAAAAAGAAAAAACAACCAGAACCAAAAAGGAAAGGAAAAACGACAGCCAAAAGGGATTTGTTTGAATGCCTGAAATTTATATATATATATATATATATACATTTATATATGTACATATATTTATATTTATATTTATACGACGAGAACTTTTTCATATGCAAAGAGTCAGCTTATTGATACCGAATGAAAAGGCTAAAAATGAAATTGCCGTTTGTCGTGAGTTCTCTCAAATATTTGCTCTGCAAAAGGCACAGCTAGTGCATATATATGGAATATTACATAGTTTGATCCCTGCCCATAAAATATAATGCCAGCTTGTATATGTCGTCTCTGTGCAGCGGATTTGTGTCAAAATATTGGCAGCTATTCGGAGGCACTTTATTGCACACCAGCAGAGCGATAACTGAAAGAATGTATGTGTAACTTGGCAAGGTCCAAATTGCACAGAGAAGAATTGAGTGAGGCAGAGCGAGAAATCAATGTTTGCGAGATGTTTGCAAAGTACAAGAAATGCTATACTTAAGCGTAGTTAGAAGTGAAGCGAGAAGTGAGAAAAAAGAGAACAAAAGTGAAGAGAGAAGAACAAATTTCAGCAGTGGCTTGTCTCTTCAGCAGAGAGAAAGCAAGAAGGATGCCTAGTTAAGATAAGAAAAGCTAGATAAGAAAGTAGAAAATGAGTAAAGAGAGATTAAAAGAAAGTAAAAAGCGAAGAGAGATGCATCTCGCTACCTTGTCTTCGATTGGGATTCCTTCAATCTCCTCTAGATTGTAAAATTTGAGAATCAATGACATTAGCTATAAAATCCAAACCACTCTGAGATTTCGTTGCAAGGAAATAAGAAGCTTATGACTGAGATGCACCCTGTGTTCAAATTTATTGACAACATCAACTATTGATAGAAATGGAGCTCAAGTAATCGCGTAGAGCCAAAACAGCTGTGCCAATAAAACTTTTTCAATAAGGGGAAGCGGCGCATTAAAAACCGAGTTGAGAATCGCAAGCAACACAAACTTTGACCAGTTGCACAAGCTCAGGGACAAGTGCATACATGCACAATTCGTGTTTGTCTGTGTGTGTGTGTGGGTGTGTGTAAGTAGTTGTGAATATGTTTGCGAGACAACAAATTGCTGTTGAAAAGTTTTAAAAATGCATTTGCGCCCAGTTACAAGATGGGCAATCGCCTGAGGCAACGTCAGCTACTCATGTAGGTTGACAAATGCATTACTCATACGACCCGAAGTACGCACACGTAATGATTAATGAGGTGGAGC
The DNA here is from genome assembly GCA_035043785.1 of Drosophila planitibia. Classification (NCBI taxonomy): domain Eukaryota; kingdom Metazoa; phylum Arthropoda; class Insecta; order Diptera; family Drosophilidae; genus Drosophila; species Drosophila planitibia. The sequence continues at coordinate 2,084,318 of JAWNMS010000023.1, forward strand.
TGCCGTTGACAAGCTGAAGAAGGCGTCTCACAATTTTGAATTATAGCCGGAAATGGAAATGGAATCTAGCCATTCAAGTGGCGGACATTGTGATAAGTCATCAACGAATACCGGACGGGTCAGCTGCGCCAGACAGTTGTCATTAATTTTGGACCAACAAGGCAGCCGGCAGCTGCCTGACCACAATTTCATGACAATTTAACGCAACTGTGCAAAGTTTTCTATAATCTGCCAGCAACAACAATAACAACAACAACAATGGCCTCGGCAAATAAATGTAATGAAAAAGCAGCCAAAAAAACATCGCCAGCAAGCACACTCAGACAGTTAGCCCTGGGAATGTTCTGTCCTGGGTAGCAGCGGCGTAATCGATGCGACTCGCATAGATGCCTGCTTTTGTTGTTGTTGTTGTTGTTGTTGTTGTTACTACTTGGGGCAGGCAGCAGCGCTTGGAGTGCGCCTTTGACTTGGAGCTTGGACTCTCTCGGACTGCTTTTTATCGTGTGCTGCTTCGTTTATCATTTGTTGTTCACTTGTCGAAATTTTATTGCTGCAATCTTGTTTGTCGTCGTCAAAGGAGCTCGGCTGGGGGACACTTCTCAAATGCCGGCTGGGAGTACAACATACACACAGATACTCCTACATATATCAAATACTACGATGGCAAGGATACTTGAGCTGCGGACTGAGCATTGTTGTAAGAGAGCTGCAGGATATGCGTCTAATAAGCGTGTGTGTCTGTGCCTGTGTGTGTGTGTGCCTGAGTGAGTGTGTAAGTAGTAAGCGCATTACGTATACGTAATATAACAAATGCTCAACGGGCAATTTAAAGTGACGCTCAGCAATTGATGGGCCACTGGCTTTCTTTAAGCTACCAGCCATAATAAAGGCAAATATTTTAACGAAAATTAGTTTCTTTTGTTCCGCAAACAAAGCGTAAGAAAGGACAGCATCATAAACAACAACAACAAAAATCAAGCTCTACTCTGCTATCAGACAGCAATAAAAAAAACAGTCATAAAAAGCGCTAAATATAAATGCAAGCAAAGTGCGTTAAATTTTAACTCAAAAACGCACACAATAATGAGCCTAATAAGCCAAAATACCGGCAGTTAAGCTTAAGAAAGTTGGGAAAGAGCGCGACAGAGTCTGTAAGCCAATCTGTGGCGCTGTTGACCCAAACAAATACACGACACAAGTGTCGCATGGCCGTAAACTATTTGAATTTAGGCAACTCACGCACACGTCCAGTGCCGAGTGTCCAGTGGCCTGTGTGTGCTCAGCATTTATGACCCAGACAGATATTCTACAACTACATGTGTCAGCAGCACAGGCAATGAATTCTTTTTATGTGCTAATGTTCAGCTTGCCAGCTTCTCAAGCATCTTCCCCGTCTCCCAGTTGATTTGTTTGCATGCTTAGCACGTAAAGCGATTTGATTTCAATTTTTCAGATTCAAAATGCACAGCGCCCAGGCGTCTACTTTTCTAGAATAAGTTGGCAACATTTTTTGTGACAACAGAGCGTGATTGAGCTAATCGCAGGGCAAATCCCGCACTTGACATCATATTTAAGGCTAACACAATCAGTTAAAGTTTAATCAATAAAAATAATTAAATTCTTATTTATGTTTTATTGTTATTTTAAGCACCTTTCAAGCACATCATATCGAGCAGACAGCAAAAGTTCAAGAGCTAGGGAAAATCCCTTTGTGTTTATTTCTATGAAGTCATTTTATTTATCAATGATAACAAAAGCTGATAAGAATATTTGCTGATGGAGTTTCAAAATTTTAATCAAAAATAATCCAAAAAATTAGTGGTATCATTTTTGTTAACACTTTCAAGGTAGATAAGAGAATGATACATAAGAATAATAATAATATTTGACATTTCTTTTATTCATTTAATCAATACAAATTATTAAACTATTATTTATTTTGTATTGTTACGTATTTATTTAGAATTTTTTTCAAACACCTGATTTTTGAATATTCAGCTAAAAATATCAAATCAGATCTAGCTGGCAGCTGAAATTCAAGAGATAGGGAAATCCAACCCAAGAATTCATTCGATCTTCTTAACATTTCTTCCTTAATAAATTATATTATATATTATAAAAATAATATTTATCAAACCATTTATCATCGAATTTATTTTTAAACGCAGTTTAACGGTAAACAAAAATTAAATAAAATCAAAGATAATTAAAATATTTATCAACCATTTAATTCGATTTTTAATTATTTGTATGGCAAATTATCTCATGGCTATAATAATAGCCTATCTTTCGTAGTGATATGTGCAACTTTTCATCGAGCTGATATAAATCTCTAAGTCCAATTGCCGTCATACATAGAAATCAGTTTGAAACACTTCAGAGTCGTGCGCTCGCAGTCACATCTTCAATTGTGCTTAATAATCTCGAAATTGTTATTGAAAACACAACAACAAATAAAACAAATAAAAATATGGATAGGTACCAAATTTTTTGTCAAATGACTATTAATACTTTTTAAAATGAGTGTAATCATTGGAATATCTATAATCTCTCACTCTTAAAACTATAATCGTAAAAGCTTCCACTGATAACAGAAGTTTTCGATGGTCGATAAGGATGGGAAAACATATAAAATGGAGCTGTGATCAGTGCAAAATCGTTCGTTACTCAACAAACAATAAACATGAAAGTGCTCGTAGTTCTCGCCCTGGCAATTGCCACCGTCTCCGCTGGCACAATGCCACAGGATGTCGTAGTGCATCCCCGTGACATGCCCGCTGAATCAACAATTGATGGTCGCATCACCAATGGCAGGACTGCCTATGAGGGTCAGTTCCCCTACCAGTTGGGACTTAGCTTCTCCAGCAGCAGCGGTAGCTGGTGGTGCGGTGGCTCCCTCATTGACAATTCCTGGGTGCTGACCGCGGCACACTGCACCAGCGGGTAAGCAATAAATCCACAACTTTCCTCATAATCCATTGCAAATTGAAAGAGTTCCTTTGCAGTGCCTCCTCTGTGAAAATCTACTATGGGGCTCTTCAGCGCACCAACGCCAAGCTTATCCAGACCGTGTCCAGCTCAAACTTTAAACAGCACACTGGCTATAACTCTGTCACCCTGAAAAACGATATCTCACTGATCAAGACTCCAGCAGTTACCTTCAGCTCGTACGTCAACAAGATTATGCTACCCCCAATTGCCAGCAGCTACTCCACCTATGATGGCCAGAGGGCAACCGCCTCCGGCTGGGGCAAGATCTCTGACAAAGCTTCGGGTGTTACCAATGTTCTGCAGTACCAGATCTTCGATATCGTGTCCGTTGCCACTTGCCAGAGCTACTATGGCTCTCAAACTGCCTCCGCCACTGTTATCTGCATTGCCACCCCCAATAAGTCCTCCACCTGCAGTGGTGATTCCGGCGGCCCATTGGTCCTTGACAGCACTGGCAGGCTGGTTGGTGTTACCTCCTTCGTTGCCGCGGTTGGTTGCGAGGCTGGTAAACCATCTGGATTCACCCGTGTGACCAGCTACTTGAACTGGATTCGTGACAACTCCGGTGTATCCTACTAAATGCACTTTCAACCGAACATACTCTAAAATGTAGAGTTTAAATAAACAGAACTTTATATAAAAATATGTAACATTTTCTCTGCATTTGAGTACTTGGGGATACGTACTTGGGGATGTATCAATATTATATAAAGATGATCAAGAAATCCTAGGCTAAAGATTCTGGTCACTTTTTACTAAATCTTTGATCGGGAAAGTTTTGACCGTAACTTTTTGGGGGTCTAATTGTAAAATAATGGCCATGGCTCTCGGGACTTCATGGCAGTCAATTAGCCTTGATCAGAATTGTCAAACTAAGCCTTAACAATTCAGCAGAGGAAGTCATCTAGAAGCTGTCGAGAATTATAAATAAGCAAATAAGCAATAACATCAACACATTTGAGACTCTGCACAAATTTGGTATGAATTTCGAGCTAGGATCGCACTTCCAACTTTGAATGTAGTGCTTATGTAGAGGTGAGACCATGATTAAGTTTATAAAAATCGGTCCAGTCCTGACACAATAATCATATTTGCTGCGAAAGTTTAGTAGTAGCCCACACCAGAGTTGTTCCAAATCAAATCCAATGGCTTAATTGGATTGCAATAGGCTGCGGCCGCAGGAAACAGACAGACAGACAGAGCATGACGGACAATGTACAAATCCCAAATACTCTTCTGCCTTCGTTATCAGAGTATAATAAAATGATAAGGATAGATACAGAAGTTAATTTTAGCCAACTAATCAATGAAGAGCCCCATAGACCACTGACTCTTAAAAGAATAATCGTAAAAGCGTCCACAGATAACAGAAAAGTCTTCACTCGCTGATAAGGATGGGAGCAATCGAGTAAGTATATAAACCGCAGCTATTGTCACTGCAAAATAATTCGTTACTCAACAAACGATCAACATGAAAGTGCTCGTAGTTCTCGCCCTGGCAATTGCCACCGTCTCCGCTGGTACTATGCCACGGGATGTCCCAGTGCATCCCCGTGACATGCCCGTTGAGTCGACAATTGATGGTCGCATCACCAATGGTAGGACTGCCTCTGAGGGTCAGTTCCCCTACCAGTTGGGACTTAGCTTCTCCAGCAGCAGCGGTAGCTGGTGGTGCGGTGGCTCCCTCATTGACAACTCCTGGGTGCTGACCGCAGCTCACTGCACCAGCGGGTAAGAAATGAATTCACATCTCAAAATCATCTTTCATTGCTCATCGTTTGCAGTGCCTCCTCTGTGAAAATCTACTATGGTGCTCTTAAGCGCACCAACGCCAAGCTTATCCAGACCGTGTCCAGCTCAGACTTCAAACAGCACACCGGCTATAACTCCGTTTTGCTGAGAAACGATATCTCACTGATCAAGACTCCAGCAGTTACCTTCAGCTCGTACGTCAACAAGATTATGCTACCCCCAATTGCCAGCAGCTACTCCACCTATGCAGGCCAGAGGGCAACCGCCTCCGGCTGGGGCAAGATCTCTGACAGCGCTTCGGGTGTGACTAACGCCCTGCAGTACCAGATCTTCGATATTGTGTCCGTTGACGCTTGCCAGGACTACTATGGCTCCCTGACTGTCACCTCAAAGGTCATCTGCATTGCCACCCCCAATAAGTCCTCCACCTGCAATGGTGATTCCGGCGGCCCATTGGTCCTTGACAGCACTGGCAGGCTGGTTGGTGTTACCTCCTTCGTTGCCGCGGTTGGTTGCGAGTCTGGTAATCCAGCTGGATTCACCCGTGTGACCAGCTACTTGGACTGGATCCGTGACAACTCCGGCGTTTCCTACTAAATGCACTTTCAATATAAACTACAACATACTCTAATAAAACTGCACTAAAAAACTTTTATGATAGAATTTTCAGTTTTCAAGAAATTTATAGAAAGCAGCTGAATTATTGACAATTGTTCTATTATTTAGTTGATAACAAATATAGAAAATTGGCCAAAAAGAAAAAAATCCAGAAAAATAAAGCAATATAAAAAATATCCGAGTTTGATATGAAGAACTAATCTATATAGAAGATAAGCTACGGAAATCGATTCAGTTTTAAGAAAGTTTTGGAAATGAAACAGATTTTGTGCAGTAAAACTTTAGCATCCAAATCAATCAAATTTTAATATAATATAAATCTGGAGGACCACGTTCAAGCAAATGTAATCGAACTGCAAAGTCGATTCAACATAAGCAAAGTTGATAGATCTTCAATTCATATTGTCAGCCTCTTAAGCAAAATTGTTCAGTTTATGACTGCAATTTTCCTGTATTTAATAATAATAACAAGTATATGAAAAGACAGCCAAAGCATTACCTTAAAATATTCTTTTACATTTTAAATTGAGTAGGTTGCTTGAGCCTACTGCTAAAAAGTATGCTTCAAAATATAAAACTCCACAACTTTTAGCCATCAATAAATCCCAAAAATATACTCAAAATTTGACATGAACATCAATATCATCAAATGAATTAAGTGCTGGAAATTTGATTACTTTCCGCTTGAGATCAGTTTAGATGATACACCTTTGATTAAAAGGAGTACGGAAATTTATATATTCTGCATGAAATTTATTTGAATTTTTAAAACATGGTCAATTTGTGGCTCAGTAGTATGCGATGCCAGTGTGGTGCTGAATCCAGTCCAAGTGATAGGTGACACGCTGGAATCCAGATGGATGACCTGATTGGCAGCCGGCACTTGACACCCAGTTGGTAACACCGACCAGTTTCTTGCCTTCGTGTATAACCAGTGGGCCACCAGAGTCACCGCTGCACGTGGACTTGCCTTCGGGTGTCCTCACACAGAGGATGTTCTCGCCGACAGTACCCGAACCGTAAGTCTGTGCGCACTCGGAGTTGTGCATGACCTGGAGATCGACGCACTGCATCCAGTCGGGCAGGCCACTGTTGTCATGAAGTTTTCCCCAGCCACAGGCAAAGGTCCAATAGCCATTGTAATCATTATAGCGCTCGTTGAATCTGGGCAGCTCCACCTTGTTGACCTGGTGCCAGAAGTCCACATAGGGGATGCGGATCAGAGAGATGTCGGCGGCATGGTGATTGATGATATCGTTCCGGGTAACCCAGTGGGTGAACACGGAGTTGGTGCGCCAGGTAGCTCCAAAATGAACAGTGATGGATTCGGCACTACCAGTGCAGTGCTCGGCAGTCAGGACCCAGTTGTGTCCAATGATGGAACCACCGCAAAACGTGGTGCCACCAGGCACATTGATGCTCAGACCTACAGTCCAGGGTGCTTGACCCTCATACGCGCCAACTCCGTTGGTAATTCGGCCCTCGATCTGGTTGCTGCTCTTTGGCAGATCCATGGGATGCACAATGGATGCACTAGGAGCTGCTGAGGTGGCAGCAATGGCCAAGGCCAAACAAGCAATGAACAGTTTCATGTTTTGAGCACTTCTTAATTTTTCAATCATTTCGAATGGCCTTTTATACGCTTCAGCTTCAACAGTAGTATTTCAAGAGCAGCTCGTAAATATTCCTTAAAAAAAACTGAATCGATGATAGGCATGATAAGGCTGATGAGAATAAAAATAACTTTTCCCTCGCCTTATTACTACTAGAAAATCAAATAACACTGAATGAATTGGGATTTATTTATAAAATTATTGATAAAGACTGTTGTGAAAGTATTTTATTTTTGGCAGAAAATAGCAATCCGATTGGGATCTAATAATGGAATACTGCGCTTATCTAAGATCACTTACATAATAAAAGTAAACAAATAATAAAAAATAATAAATAAAGGAATATTGCTTAATAATAAATTCAAATAGTATATATATATTTATAAAATCTCTTATTTAAACAATCTTAAGAATTGCAAGTGCTCGAAAGATCAAAGACCAATGTGCAGCACTAGAAAATTGACGGTAATAAATAAAGAAACAGTAAACAAACAGCTTATGGAATAAATGATAAAGTCAGAACAACATTTAAATATAGTGCATAATTGTAAATTCCATTGAGAATTATTGTTGATAAATAAAGCCATTTATTAATATGAACTGGTCAACTAAATGGCTCTGATAAGGCCTACTTTAAATACACTTGTATATTAAAATGTGCTGAACATGATTGGGTCCTAAATAACAAGTATCTCCAAGAGTTTTATGGAACTGAAGGAATATTTATGATCCTTCAACTAGACGATAAGACTTGGCCAAATCGCAATTTCGCAAGTATATAAAATTGGCTCGAAACTTAGTGGAGCACAAGTTGTATCTGCAACATGAAAGTGTTCCTAACGATTCTAGCTCTGGCTGTTGCCTCCGCCTCGGCATTCGAGGACGTCGTGCATCCCAAGGATGTGAAGACGAGCAAGATCGAGGGTCGCATCACGAATGGCTATCCAGCCTATGAGGGCAAGGCACCTTACACCGTGGGCCTGAGCATAAATAATGCCTGGTGGTGTGGTGGTTCCATCATTGGACACACCTGGATCCTGACTGCCGAGCACTGCACGGGAAGTGCTGAGTTTGCGACTATTTACTTTGGGGCCACCTGGCGTACCAATGCCGTGTTCACCCACTGGGTACACCGGAACGATATAATCAATCACCATGCCGCCGACATCTCTCTGATCCGCATTCCACATGTAGACTTCTGGCAGCAAGTCAACAAGGTGGAGTTGCCCAGCTTCAATGATCGCTACAATGACTACAACGGACACTGGGCCGTTGCCTGCGGCTGGGGTGGCACCTATGATGGCTCCCCACTGCCCGACTGGCTGCAGTGCGTCGATCTCCAGGTCATGCACAACTCCGAGTGCGTGCAGACTTACGGTTCGGGTACTGTCGGCGAGAACATCCTCTGTGTGAGAACTCCCGATGGCAAGTCCACCTGCGGTGGAGACTCTGGTGGCCCCCTGGTTACACATAACAGCAACAAATTGATTGGCGTTACCAACTGGGTGTCTGCTGCCGGCTGCCAATCAGGTCATCCATCTGGATTCCAACGTGTCACCTACCACTTGGACTGGATCCGCCAACACACTGGCATCGCTTACTAATAAACTGTCCCATCTTATATCTAGCAAAATAAACATTGTATACATATGTGCAAGTGAATCCATTATGTCTGTTATGCCTTAGGGGTGTCTCAGTTTGGCAACAGGAACTTCGGGAAATTTTAAAATAAACTCTTAAGGGATACACATAAAGAAAAGGAGTTTGAATTCTTGAAAGTGTACATCATAATTAAGACAGAGCTATCTTTCAGTGTACTTGTTTGCTATTACTGATTACTTATTATTTTTAAATAAGCAAATTGCAACAACCTTAATCTTATTTCACCCATTACCGCCGTCTGTATGTCTGTCTGTCCGCCCGTCTGTTTGAATGCACCTAGTTTAGAGACCATTCAAGCCAGAGTCTTGAAACTTCGAATATGTATATAGTTTGGTTGGAGGGTGTTGGCGATGTCCTTACCCCTTACCCCTTCTGTGGCACCTGTTATCAGATGGTATGGCTTATTGGTATCAGCGTATTTAGCAGTCGGTTTCGCCCGGTTCTTATTATCACAAAATTGACAGAAGTCGCTACTGATTACACCAAGTTTAGTTAGATAACTTCTTAGTCTACAATGTCCTGTCAAGAATTATAACTTGCTGAAATCCATTTTATTTTAGTCGTCAGCATCATATCCGTTGATACCCAGCAGTGTCATAGGTTACCTTGACTGAATTTTGGGCAAGACTAGCATCTCCCAGGAGACAGACTAACAAACCGATAATATATCTAGCACCTTACAATATTATCATTCTAGAGCAAGAAGTAAATCAATTAAACTACAGCACTAATCACAAAGTATTTCTTATTTGTTACTTGAGTAGGCTTTAGAAAATATTGTACTTGAATTGCCTGCCTTATTGGTTTCTTTGATAACAGTTAATAAATCAGTAAATGTAATCTATAATGTAGTCCACTCAAGGGTTAAACCCTTCATGTGCACGTTTTAAAGCTGTTTATGGCAGTAAAAATATCAAATGTATGCTATAAATTAAATTTTAATATTTAACATATTATATGTTCTTTTAAGTATTTTTAGTATGTGTCAACCAGGCAATGTATACCTACTCTCCTTACACGATTTAGGTGAAGAATTTTAATATGGAATTCGATACTAGGTTAACTACATATATAGTTCTTGTTTTGATTTTTATAACCACTTCTTACCGCATTATCTAATCAAGCAAGATGATCGAGTACTTAAAAGTTCAATTCACTTGAGTTAACAATCTTATCGATACATGCACAAATTTTGATAGCGCTAAACGCAGACTTACCACAAATAAATGTAATTTTTACGCACTCTAAACATACAGCTCAACTCATTCATTAAAATACAGGGTAAACCAGTCGAATCAAAGCAGACCAAGTTCAGACAGAAATAACTGCTGAACTGATAACCAATTCGTATGTCTGATACTGACCAGACCAAAACACACCTGATTGCTATCATATTTGAGTAACTAATACTAAATGCTATTGTCATGCAGTTTATATATATTTATTCTGTCAAAGCTGAATTATCTTTGGATTGACATATTTATACCCAATTTCCGTCAATTGTCAATTTGCAGCAGTCAAGTGCAATACATCCGTTGACCACCCTCCAAACTTAAGAGTCTTAACAATGCAAGCATGTGTTGCATTATCTCAACAATGTTATAAGACAACTTAAACAATTTAAGGACCGATACCGAATTTGTTCTTTTTTTGTGAATCACAATTAAAGCTATTAAATAATAGTGCAATTTCTAGACTTCCTTTGAATAATGGTACTTGAAAGTATAATTGCTTACACTGATAACGGAAATGTTTTTGTTAAATGATAAGGATGGAAGGAGTATAAAAATGTATCAGAAATCAATGTAAATTCATTCCTTACTCAACAACCGATCAACATGAAAGTGCTCGTAGTTCTCGCCCTGGCAATTGCCACCGTCTCCGCTGGCACTATGCCACAGGATGTCCCAGTGCATCCCCGTGACATGCCCGCTGAATCTGCAATTGATGGTCGCATTACCAATGGCAGGACTGCCTATGCGGGTCAGTTCCCCTACCAGTTGGGACTTAGCTTCTCCAGCAGCAGCGGTAGCTGGTGGTGCGGTGGCTCCCTCATTGACAATTCCTGGGTGCTGACCGCGGCACACTGCACCAGCGGGTAAGCAATAAATCCACAACTTTCCTCATAATCCATTGCAAATCGAAAGAGCTCCTTTGCAGTGCCTCCTCTGTGAAAATCTACTATGGTGCTCTTCAGCGCACCAACGCACAGATTATCCAGACCGTGTCCAGCTCAAACTTCAAACAGCACACTGGCTATAACTCTGTTACCCTGAAAAACGATATCTCACTGATCAAGACTCCAGCAGTTTCCTTCAGCTCGTACGTCAACAAGATTAGGCTACCCCCAATTGCCAGCAGCTACTCCACCTATGCAGGCCAGAGGGCAACCGCCTCCGGCTGGGGCAAGACCTCTGACAGCGCTTCGGGTGTTACCAATGTTCTGCAGTACCAGATCTTCGATATCGTGTCCGTTGCCACTTGCCAGAACTACTATGGCTCTCAAACTGCCTCCGCCACTGTTATCTGCATTGCCACCCCCAATAGGTCCTCCACCTGCAATGGTGATTCCGGCGGCCCATTGGTCCTTGACAGCACTGGCAGGCTGGTTGGTGTTACCTCCTTCGTTGCCGCGGTTGGTTGCGAGGCTGGTAAACCATCTGGATTCACCCGTGTGACCAGCTACTTGAACTGGATTCGTGACAACTCCGGTGTATCCTATTAAATGCCTTTTGAACCGAACATTCTCTAAAATGTAGAGTTTAAATAGACTGCATTATATTAAATATGATCAATTTGTTCTTCAATACTTGGGGATACATCGTATATATTTCAATTGAAATTTCGGTTGTATTAAAATTATATAAAGCTGATCAAGAAACTGTGCTATGGAGCTTATTGAACTTTGGACGTAGATTTATGGTGGTGGTCTAATAATGATGATGAAATAATAAAATAAGTAAGACTACGAGATATCCTGGACCCAGCCATTAAATATATTAATTTAAAGGTAAGCACTATGAGAATATGTTTTGGACTTTAACTTTGGAATTTCTTATCAGAACCTATTGAAATTATCTTTTAGAAATTGGAAATTTTTTTCTATCGGAAATCTATGTCTATCGAGTTATAGCTAAACTGAAATAAACTTGATCTGCATACAGACATACATGGCTCTATTAACTCGACTGTTGGTCAAAAATATATAGCTAATGGGGTCGAAGACGCTTCCTCCTGCCTGTTACATACTTGGCACAAGACCATTAAACAATTTTTACCCATTTTTAATGCGTTCAGGGTATAAGAACTCTATATTTTGAAAATCGATTCAGTTTTAACGAAGGATAATTTTATTTATTGTGAAAGCTTAGTAGTAAGCAACACCAGAGTTGTCGCGAATCCAGTCCAGCTGATTGGTGACGCGAGTGAAGCCAGCTGGGGCGCCAGACTGGCAGCCGGCAGCGCTACCGAAAGAGGTGACACCAACCAGACGATTAGTATCATGGAGCACCAATGGACCGCCTGAGTCTCCGCCACAAGTCGACTTGCCATTGGGAGTAGAGACGCACAGAATACCATCGGGTTGATGGCCATAAGTCTGGGAGCACTGTCCATTGCTGATGATCTGCAGATCGACGCACTGCATCCAGTCTGGGAGCGGGCTACCATCGTAGGTGCCACCCCAGCCGCAGGCAACGGCCCACCAACCATCGTACATATTATAGCGATCATTGAAGCTGGGCAGCTCCACCTTGTTAACCATGCTCCAGAAGTCCACGTGGGGTGTGTGGATCAGAGCGATATCATTTCCATTCTGGTTGGGCCAGTTGGGGTTCTGTCTGAACTCGCCTCTTCCCACAGTGTGGGTGAACTGGGCGTTAGTGCGCCATGTGGCACCATAAAAGATAGTCACAGTATCACCTCCATTGGTGCAGTGAGCAGCAGTCAAGATCCAGTCATGAGCAATGATGGAACCACCACACCACCAGGCATTATTGAAGCTCAGGCCTACGGTGTAGGGTGCCTTGCCCTCGTAGGCTGGATAGCCATTCGTGATGCGTCCCTCGACTTTAGAGGTCTTGCCAAAGTCCTTGGGGTGCTCCATTTCCAATATCTCCGCAGAGACGGCGGCAAGCGCCAAAGCCAATAAAATGAACACCTTCATGTCAAGCAATCAATTAAATTCGTTCAATTCGAGTAACAGCTTTTATAGCAAAATCACATCGAGCATATTCCACATGTTTAAATACACATACCTATAAATAAATATATATATATATATATATGTTTATTTTCTTCGATTGAATATCGTATCTTTTAATTTTGCACCCACTTAATAAACAATCGACAACAAGATTTGCTGCCAATCTAAGTCAAGTAAAAGCAATACATTCAAATATGAAAGTACAAAAAGTTTCTATTAATTCTTTGTTTATTATGCAATATTTATCTTATAAATATTCAATTTATCCTATGATATTTTAAACCTTTAAAGTGTAATAAAAATAAAGAAACATTAAATTATTATTTTATATTTTTGGTGCAAAATCTCAAAACGATCGTGGCAAAACTTGCGTTCTGTCACGTACCACCAAATCGACAGATTCTGTCTAGATAATATTGTTATTTATTATATATGAAATTATTCTTATATATTCAACTTGAGGACCAACTTATCATAAAGGTTCGCAATTTATAAGCTGCGATTACTCAAACAAACAAATATAAAGACAGTGGTCAAGACATGGTATAAAAACATCGAAAGAGCTGGCAATACACCAGAGTAAACATTCGAAAATGAAAGTGTTTGTATTTCTGAGTCTAGCTGTGATCGCAGCCAACGCTGTGCCCACGAGCGAGAAGAAACCGCTGAAGGTAATGGATATGCCTAAGCAGAGCATTGAGGGACGCATTACCAATGGCTATCCGGCGTACGAGGGCAAGGTGCCCTACATTGTGGGCCTGAGTTTCGATGGCGGTTGGTGGTGTGGTGGTTCCATCATTGGCCACAATTGGGTCATAACTGCTGCCCACTGCATTAAGGATGGTTCGGGTGTAACCATTTATTATGGCGCCAGTTTCCGGCACGAGGCACAGTTCACCCATTGGGTGGGTGGCAATGATCAGATCCGTCATCCGCACTTAAACGATCAGTTGAACAATGATATTGCTCTGATCCGCACACCGCACGTGGACTTCTGGCACTTGGTTAACAAGGTGGAGTTGCCCAGCTTCAATGATCGCTACAACAGCTACAATGGCTGGTGGGCCGTCGCCTCCGGCTGGGGCCACACCTCCAACGAGAGTGGCATGCACAACTATCTCAACTGTATCGATGTACAGATCATTAGCAATGACGACTGTCGCAACATCTACGGCGGTGCCTATATCACCGACAATACTATCTGCATTAACACATCCGGCGCCAAGTCAACCTGCAACGGTGACTCCGGTGGCCCACTGGTAACACACGATGGCAGCCGACTCGTCGGCATCACATCCTTTGGCCACTGGGATGGCTGCACTGTTGGACAGCCGGCGGGCTTTACCCGAGTCTCTGGCTACCTGGACTGGATTCGGGACAACACTGGCATCTCCTACTAATCGATGAATTACTCAATAATAAATATATATACTAAAGCAAGCAATTGAAATGTTTTATTTATTTATTATAGCCTGAACCCTGTGAAAATGGGTTCCCTCGCTCTCTCAATCGATAAATCCGTCTATCTCCCACAATTTTAATGTTGATAGACATGTTTCCTGAGGTCAGCTCAAATTCATTCCTTATTCAACATGCATTTCGAGGCAAAAGTATTGTCAGTATGATTAAAAATTCCTTGCTTTTGAAAATCGACTTACTTTTGACAAAGTTAAGGCTCTGGAAAGTATTAGCCCATCAGATTGACTTTTTGAGGACTACTTTTATAATGAATTTCGTGCTAGAATTGCGTTTTTGCTTACATAAAAAGCATGAATAAATTAGTGCACAAATTGTTAACGTAGCTTTAATTTAACAATAACCGTTTAACTACTGCATTCAAATTTAAAATAAAGCTACCGTTAAGAACGCCATCTGTTGGAAACTAATGCATTTATGTGGCGTTTTCAAATACTGAAAGCAACAGTAAGCGATATATCGTTGTACAGTGAAATCGGGTCAGCTTAGCAGCGAAATAACAGCTGATATGAAGTTTGTGCTGATACGATACCTATCGACAGCTTAGCATGTTAAGTAACATTTCGCTTGGCACAGCATTCTTCCTCTTGAGAAAGTAAAAAAAAAGTAAATAAATCAGGGCGATAAAAGAAAACCTAATAAAACATTGAAAACGCACAGAATGTTACAGATTGAATAATGGAAAACATTGTGCACAAGTTCGCAACGATTAGTTTTCAGCCAAAAGAGGTAGTTTTGACGGAGAATCGGTAAGTGAGCGAAAACAAAGAGAAAAAACGGCGCCCAACTAAAACCAAAAAAAATAAAACAAAAATCTTTGCAGCGCTGCATCAACATTTTCTGCGGCAGGCAAGTTCACCTGGAATCTGAAGCCAATGACTGCAAATGCAAGTGCAACAGCATCCACATCCATGTCTAACGAGATGCTGGATTCAGACAGCGCCGATTCCATTCAATCGGATGGCATTGAATCACAGCAAAGCCGAGGCGAGGACAACGATGAAAGCGACAGCCACAGCAGCAGCAACAGTAGCAGTAGCTATCGAATTGGGCGTCGCGGTGGCGTCTCGCGACGTCGCATGCCTGCCCGCGTCTCCAAGGATAACTTCAATCGCATGAGCAGCGCCATCGCCCGCACCGAGGTAAAAAAGAGACGCAAAGAGCTGAAGACCAACGAACAAATGCTGAAGAGCATCGAGAAATTATACACCAGCAAGCGGATGAAGAAATTTACGCCCGCCAATCTGGAAACCATATTCGAGGAGCCAAGCGATGAAAATGCCGCCGATGCCGAGGACGATAGCGAGGAGTGTGCCATCAGCAGCCAGGTGCGCGTCGTCAAGTTCGGATCACGGAAATTGCGACGAGCAATTTCCTTCAATGATGGCCTCAACAAGAACAAGAATCTGATCAAAAAGCGCCGCTTGAAGGTGAAGAAAACGTTTGGCAAGCGATTTTCAGTCAAAAAGATCTCAATGATGGAGTTTCATGATCGCCTCAACAAGAGTCTCGACAGCGCCATGTGCGAGGGCGACGAAGATGCCACCGATGCAGATGTCGCTGAATCCTCGCTAGCTGCTCCCAAACAAATTGGCATCGCATTCACGGACGACATGCAGATGCTGCAGATGCTGCCGCAACAATCAGCTGCATTTGAGTAGTGTTGGGGGAAGAGACTGAAATACTGGACAACAAAAGGTGTAGCTGGAACTGGATGAATATCCTAACTATGGATGAGGAGTGTCACTTTTTGTTGTTGTACTGATAACTGATACCAATTATGCAGTCTTATATAAGATTTATTTGTATTTAGATATATGTATATGTAGAGTGCAGGAAGTGGCGTCGAGCGTGAAAATAATTTAATCATTTTGGTGCGCACACAAAAAGAAACTAAATATTATATTTATGTTTAGATGAGTGTATGTAGTTAAATGAAAACTAAAACTAAGTAAGAATTCAATTCTGAGCAGGCAATAAGGAACTGCAGACGCTAATATCACTGCCGCTAACTAAAACCATAAAGACCATTAAAATAAATAAATAAATAGAAGAAAACGCACATACAGCCATTAAGTTTATATTGCGCATGTAGTAAATGGAAAACGAGAAAAACAAAGAGACAGAAATAACCATATTACTTAAAATATTAATCATTTGGTAAATAGTAGCGCGATCGTGGTGCTAAATTGAATAACAGCAAATGCATTAGCAAGTGCAATCAAATAAAAGTATGTGCTTATTATTATTAAATATTTACACTCACACACAGACAGCAAACATGCAAGAGCTGCAATCATAATTCGCGATTATGCATTAAAAAAAATATCGACGCACAGCTCAGCACGAAACTTAAATGCAGTGTAGAGAAACAAATCAAGAAAAGAAATTATTTTGCTCTACAGCCCAGCGAATGGGAAATACTCTTCCCATTTCTCATCAAGATGTTGATAGGTGTAAAATTGTATAATTGGAGATCACGTTTAATGTAGAATTGTCTTCTAAAGCTGAAGTGTTGGTGAAGAAATACTTCATACTTCAAACCCTATAGGGTTTATTGGGGTTAATATCGAATGTCGAATCATCAAGCTGTGTTTTATAGGTACAGTGGTCTCCTGCAAAATAAAAATTAATTTCCAAAGTTGTTTCGACTGCGCTTAAAATCCGTAAATCTCAAATTTCTATTTTTTCGGAGCAAACATCTGTATGTTTTATATTTATAATAAGATTGGACGCTAGTTTAAATTTAATGCTCTCAAAATGTAAGATGCGAATTAAATGCAGTAAAGTACACTTTTTATTTTAAAAGAATGGCTCAAATATATGGACTATCTACTTTGTAATAATCCCAAGTCGAAATCCATAGCAATATGTGAACTTCTTCCGTAAGGGTATCAACAACAAACGCAAACCACAAAAAGCTGGCCAAAACATTTGCATAATCGACGCCAGTCTCTGCTGCTGCTGCAACTGTTTTTGTTGTTGCCGTTGGTGCTGGCGCTCATTATATTATAAGTTGCTGTTGTTGTTGTTGTTGTTGTTGTTGTTGCCTCATTACATTCGAACATATCACCGATCGCGAGACGATTTGATTTATTTGCTTCGCTAGGCAGGCAAAGTGAGCCGCCACATTTCCTAAATAGGCACACCAAAAAAATAAAAATACAATGCGAGAAATGCTTTATTAAATTAGATTTCATTATAAATACATGCAACAAGTTAACAGAGTTGCGCATTTGATTTCCTGCTAAGAAATTCTTCAGCTCGCCTTGCCACATGCAACAAATTCCACAACAACAAAAAATGCAACATTGCTTTTAATTTTCCTATGACTGCCAAGTGCCCTGGCAATAACCTTGGCCATATGGAAAAACCAACAAAAATGCGACAGGCATGGGAAGATGTTTCTGCACAGTGGGCAAAAAATTGACTACAAATTTTTCAGGACCTACACTTTTTAAGTTGGAGACAGTGAAGAAAACGCTGCCCACTGTCTTCTCATAATATATATGTATTTATATTTATATATGTATATATATATATATATATATATATATGTAATGTGTAGAGAAGGGCGAAGAATGGGATAAGACAAAATGTATCGTGTAATATTTTTGTTTCACTTAACAAAGCCGACAACAGCAAAACCAACAACAACAACTACAACTTCAACACAATTTTTCTCAATGAAAGCATTTTGCCGCATGCTGCGCATTACATTACACACACACACACACACCTGTCGGCACACGCGTGATGTAATCGCACCAAAGCAAGCGAGGGGATAAGTAACTCGAGTTACAACTTTACTTACTTTTCAAATATTTAAATGGTAAAAGCAACAATAGCAAATCGAGCAACAGAGCAGCAGCTCTGCAGCAACGACGACGTCGACGCGAACGCTTGTTAAGATTTGCACAGAAAATATGAAGAAGAAACATAAAGAAGCACAACCGGCATCAAAGGGCGCCTAAATTTGAAATCAGAGCCAAAGAGCGAGAGAGAGAGAGAGAGAGTGTGTGTTGTGAGTGGGTGGCTGAAGAGCTAGCTACAAGGGAGAGAGAGGGAGAGAGAGCACGCGACGAACATGCAAATTGAAAGAGGCAAAAACGTTAAATGAAATGAATGCAATTGTCGATGCCGACGTCAACGTCAACGGCGACAGCGACGTCAAATTAATGCAGCAAAATAGACGAAATAATTAAAGTGGTTGTTGGTTTCAAAGAAATGGTAGCAAGAGAGTTTATAAAAATGCTTGCAACATGCGCGCGCCGCAACAGTTGCAAACGAGACGTTGATCGACCGTACCGCGTCCCAAGACCAAAGAAAGTAAATGAATTTTACGCGCTCGCCGCTGGCCGTCGTCAAGTACGTAACGGCTTTTCAAAAATAGAAACGGGAAATTGCATTCAAAGAAGCTGTGCTGTGTGCGTGTGTGTGTGCGTGTGCCGTGTGTCTGTGTGTGAGTCTGAATTAAGTTTGAAGTTCAAATTAAATGCGTGCGTCAGCAACAGCGAGCAGCAACGAAAAAAATCAGCGCAAATGTTTTTACAATCGGCGATTATTTCAATTATTGCCACATTAACAACGCAAAGGCTGCTGCTACTCGCCAGCGTTGCCAGCTGCTTTGCCCTGCTGCTAAATGTTGGCGGCGTCGCAGCGGCGTTGGACTGGCAACAGGTTAAGCCAATGTATTTGGTGTCCATGTATCCGGGACCGTTCGGCATGGCCTTGTCCCAGCCAACCACCTCTCTGTCCGCCGAACTGGACGCGGAAATGAGCGCCACAAACGATGACAGTCGCATTAGCAGCGACGCCGACAGCAGCAGCGATGTCAGCGGTCTTCCTACGGACGACGTCGAACCGGAACCATTGGTATTGAATTTGGAGACAACACCGCTTCTGGACAGCATGCTGCCCGACGGTGCTATGGCCATGGATCGGATCTTTGGCGGTGATGTTGGCAATCCACATTGCTTTCCCTATCAGGTGGGCATGCTCCTGCAGCGTCCCAAGGGCCTCTACTGGTGCGGCGGCTCGCTAATCTCCGATCAGCATGTGCTAACAGCCGCCCATTGTGTGGATATGTAGGCTAATCTTCCATCCATCATAAACATTCACTTTTTTAATATGAATTATTTCTGGTGCACAGGGCCAAACGTGCGTTGGTCTTCTTGGGCGCCAATGAGATCAAGAATGCCAAGGAGTCGGGTCAGGTGCGTCTGATGGTGCCAAGCAGCAATTTTCACATTTATCCCACTTGGAATCCCAAGCGCCTCAAAGATGATATTGCTCTGATTAAATTACCACATCCCGTTAGCTTTAATGGTAAGCCTTGAATGCACCAAAATATTTTTTAATATTTATATGTTTATTCTTATAAAGCCAGTAATCTTTTGAGATCAATGTGACTTAAACAATATCTAAAGAAGAAATATAATTTTTAGCCTATTACCCATTTTAAAGTGGTTCTTTTAGCAAAGTCGCGTTACAAATTATCTGCTTAAGACATTATTCAAAAATATTTCTAAAATTGATTTGCTTACTTCATGTCATTGTAAAAAAATGTATTTCATTCACATTATTGGCTCTATCAGATCTTGTAGAATTTTGCCAACATTTTTAAAAGAAACATAGGCTAGGTTTTCAAGCTAACTCAAACTACCTTTAGATCAGCTAGTTAATCCTTATCCCCGTGTCTATATTCCAGAACGCATTCATCCGATACAGCTGCCTAAACGACACTATGAGTACCGCAACTTCAAGAACAAGTTGGGCATTGCATCGGGCTGGGGTCGCTATGCGACTGGAGTGCATGCGATCAGTAATGTGCTGCGCTATGTGCAGCTCCAGATCATCGATGGACGCACCTGTAAACGCAATTTCCCGCTCTCGTTTCGGGGCACGAACATCTGCACGAGCGGACGCAATGCGCGCTCCACGTGCAACGGGGATTCGGGTGGACCGCTGGTGTTGCAGCGTCGTCACTCAAAGAAAAGGGTGCTGGTGGGCATCACCTCATTCGGCAGCATCTATGGCTGCGATCGCGGCTATCCGGCGGCTTTCACAAAGGTGGCCTCATACCTTGACTGGATTAGTGATGAGACGGGTGTGCATTCACATCAGGACACCACGAAGGCCATTTTCTTTGACCAGTACATAAAGAACTATGGGAAAAAGCACCACAATCGCAAGCTCGAAATGGATGATGTGCCCGACGAACTGGACGTCCATCATACATTGCCCCAGTCCGATGAGAACGATACGTCCGACACGGTTAGCCTACGGTCACATTACAAGCCCAAGTCCGAAAATGATTTCTATTTCTTGTAGCTTTCAATAAACATTTATTTTAAGTCAATCAAGCGCTCATTTAAGGACCATTGTTGACCACACCGGAGTGCTGCTCAATCCAGTCTACAAACGAGGTGATGCGGGTGAATACACCTGGCCAGCCCTTCTCGCAGCCGAGAGCAATTCCAAAGGAAGTAGCGCCAATCAGAGTGTTGCTGCCATCAGCCAGCACCAGAGGACCGCCAGAGTCGCCGTTGCAGGTGGAAATGCCACCAGTGGTCTTGATACAAATTTGGTTAGAGTTAACAATACCACCGTACCATGGAGAGCAGCCCGTGTTCGTCATGATGGGCGAGGTAATCCATTGCAGAATGTCGGTGGCGCCCTTTTCAGCTGCAAGAAACAAAGGATAGCATCATTCAAAAGAGAATTCCTTGGGGGGTCTAAATAAAAGAAATACTTACAGTCGGCAGTTTTGCCCCAGCCGGAAGCGATCGCGTTCTCACCGGAATAAGTGGCGTACTTGCCGGACTTCTGGGGTAGGTTGGCTGGCTGAATGAATTCATTAAATTCAATTGGAACGGGTAGCTTGATCAAGGAGATGTCATTGACAATTGCAGTAGGGTCCCAATGCTCGTGGACAACCACATTCTTCGCTTGCACAAAGATGATCTGTTGGCCAGCTTCCTTTTTGTCAGTACGATCCCAGGCACCGAGATAGACATCCACACCGGTGGTTAGAGCATCCGTGCAGTGAGCAGCCGTGACAACGTAGCGATCACTGATCAAAGTGCCGCCGCACCAGGCTGCTCCTCCGTTAACGTAAAGCATGAGTCCGGCCTGGTAGGGAAACTGATTGCGGCCAGCCGTCTGGCCCTTGGTAATGCGGCCACCAGGTGCATTGCTATGACGAATCGTCGGCACCTTGGGCTCAATCTCCAGCGACTTCAAGGACTGCCAGTCGACGGCATTGGCGCCGATAATGGCAACGAGGAGCAATACTGTTGCACAAACGAACTTCATTTTGTTGGGTTCCAACTAAAGTTTGTTTGACAATTGACTACGCATTTATAGCCGCAGAACCTAATCACATTCGACCATATATCTTGTGTTATCTCTTATCACCTATCTGAGTAGTAGATTTATGATTTACGATTGTGAACTGATTGCGGCTATTCGTTTCGCTACCGATCAGAGACGTGTGCTGACACGCCTTCAGTTGGGCTTTTCCCTTATATGAGCCTTAATCTTGGCCATATAACGTTAAGGTCTTACGTTTAAGTCAGATATTTGTGGGGAAAATCACACAGGCAAATAAATGTTATTTATAAATAGCCTCTAATTAGCGTCATGTTTGGACATTTCATAAAACCCATTTTCAATGAGCTAACGAACTTGATATATTTAACAGCCGATCCATCGAAGGCTATTTCTTACAATTCCATTGAAAAGAATTGATAAAGAAAATAGAATTAAATTCAAGTTAATCGGGGCCTTATCGCTTTCAAAGATATGCATACATATTCAAGATTTTTTTTATTTATTTATAAATTAATCCGTACATCCATGTTTAGTAGCAATGCGGAGCTTATCAGAGTTTGCCTATTGAGACATTACGATATTATTAATGATGATAACTATGCGCACTTTCAGATACACTCACTTCCTCACACAAATAATTCCAATGGCTACTTAATTAAATGCCTTTTACGTTCAAACAACTGTTTAACTCATTAAATCTTTTATCTGTTGTTACGCTCGCTTATAAAACAAAAATAATAATAATAAGCTTTAACAACAAAGCTAAGAATTTAAACGGAAGTGGAATTTAATGCTATAATATTTATGTATTCAATTGAAGGTTACATTAATCTAAGTACACAGAAATAAAGATTGACATTCAGTTAGAAGAATGACGGCTTCTGTGTGCTCTATAAGTGAATTGCTACTCAAATTAAATGAGATTTGAAATATCTTATTTACAGTTCATTTATTCACAACGATTTTTGGATATAAAATCAAAGCACATACTTCAGTAAAATATACCCTTTGTTGTGCTAATCATAAATACTTTGTCGTAAGACAGTTTACCGCTAAATACAATTCAATTAAATATTAATGAAATCTAAAATTAATTGCATGTTACAAATATTATTCACTGTTTAGCATTACTGCAATTAGTATCGATTTATTCATTTATTTTAAAAGATTACTGTTTGAAAAGAAAAACGATTAAGAAAAAGATAATATTTGTTGTTGTAAAAGACACCTCATACACATATTAAATCTTAAAATACAGTCACTTCAACCATAAAATGTGTCAGTTTGAAAAGAAGAACGATTAAGTGGAAAAAATATTTGTTGTAGTAAAAGTCACTTGAAACATATATTAAATATTAACATACAATCACAATCACTTTAACCATAAAGAGTTTGTCAGTTTTGCACTTAGTATCGATGCATTCACTTTAAAAGATTTTTGTTTGAAACGAAAAATCATTAAGTCAAAAATAATATTTGTTGAAGTAAAAGACACTTCATAAACATATTAAATCTTAAAATATAATCACAATCAGTGATTTTTATGGTTAAATATACTAAAATTTTTGGCCATTAATATCGATTTATTCATTTGAAAAGAAGAACGAATAAGCAAAAAAATAATATTCGGTGAGTTAAAAGAAACTTGATAAATATTTAATATATCTGAAAAAACAACCAGAATCACTTTAACCATAAAAAGTAAAAAGCTACAGATATGCCTAAAAGGGAATCCCGTATTAATTTCCCATTTAGTGTCAGTTCTTTGTCGCAACTTTAGAACGGTCTTCCTGGACAACAATTAGCTGTCTCATATTTAACCGCGTAATTAACAGAATAATTGCCAGTTCGGGCAAGAAATAAAGTGTGTTATAAACTTTCTAAAAAAATGAGCTTAAGGCAAAAAAAATGACACCTGCCACCAAGTTAAACATGCACACAAAATTAAATCAAATTAACCATTCAGTGTTGATTTATATCTCAATTCTGAATCTAATTTCAATTCCAATCTCTAGCTTAAGCTCAATATCGGCATCTATTCAAGTGCGGGGTGCTATGAACTCATTTGAGTCCTTGAGCTAGCCACAAATAGCGCTAATTAAAACATTTAATGCGTAGCAAACAAGCCAATTGTAACTGCAGCTAGAAACAAGCTCAAACTGGACAGCGTTTAACAACTTTCGCACGAGTAAAAAAATAAACAAACAAATCACGCTTAAAACATGTTCTGTTACACAAATATAAACTCAACAGATACTTTACTAATTATGCACAACTCTGTATCTCAACACAGTTGTCCAACTGGAGGCGTGTGCAAGTAATCTTAAAATGTTTGGGGTTTTTGACTTCTGAGTCAGATCGACTATGCCACCTGCCAAGGTCTTTTTTTTTGGTGGGGGGATGGTTATTCCCCCAAATTGGAAAGATGACGTTTTTTATCTCGAAATGTATGTAAATTTGTTCATTGTTTATGCATGAATCACGTGAGTGCGCCTCCCTCTTAACAGCTGGGCACCGTCCATCATTTCGGGCAGACTTAAAAATAATCAATGAAAAATAAAATACAAATTTCGAAGAGCTGATCAAGATCATAACGCTTAGAAGCGAACCGGACCGGTTTGCCAGCTGTGCGGGCAAACAGCTGTTTCAACTTTCGCTGCCGGTATTGCCAATTTCTTGTTCTTAACATTCAAGTGCAGCTAACGAAGCTCGGCTTGAAAAGCCGTTGAGCACGGATTTTGCTTCGGGTTTGGGCTTTGTGGATTTCGAGGCATTTGCCTCTGATATAAAAACACCATCCGGCGCGCGTGCTCAGCTCAGTTGAAGAACATTAACGGAAACGCGCGCGTGCGCCGTCAGCTCTACGAATAAACTATTTTGTGTTGTGCCGTGCGTCGTGTGTTGTGTGTGTGTATATTGTATTTATGATTTTGGCTTTGATTAAGCCAAGTGAATTTCTTTTGTAACTGCAAGCAATACTACAAGCTTACAAGCTCACAAGTGACATAGATACAGCAAGGTCGAAGCAGCAGCAAAAACAACAACAACAATTGCTACTGCTATAATAATGGAAGGTCAGGCCAAGCAAGCATACTTCGTCAATGAAGCATATAATCACGAAGAGCAGCCCCATGGGACGGGCGGTGGGGGTATGGACAATTTACCCCGTCGTCGCAGTGGTGGCAACAACAAGGAACTGCAATTGGATGTGACCGGCAAGAAGGGTCAAGAGTTGCCAGTGACACCCACCATCGATTTTGATGACATTCTGCCAATGATTGGAGAATTTGGTCGATATCAGAAGATCTTGTTCCTCTGCATGATACCATTCTCGTTTTTTGTGGCCTTCGTGTACTTCTCGCAGATCTTTCTCACACTCATACCGGAGCAGCATTGGTGCCATGTGCCCGAACTGGATGGACTGGACGTTGAAGCCAGGTGAGCATTTTAAAACTGGGTCTTGAATTTTTCCCCTGCCATAACTAAGCCGATTTTTGAATGTGTTTTACGCTGGCTCCAGGTCAAGTGATTTTTTTATTTTTAATATACTCTGGTATATTTCGAGTCGCATCGGGAATCTCGACAGAAAAACACTTGTCGTGCAGTCAGCAAAAACATATTTAAATTATATTAAAGTGGTCAACACACAATCAATAATAAGCCGATATATGTAAAAACTTAGTATTTTTGTGTATGGTTTAACCGTGAGATTAATATTGCGTTTGAATCGAGAAAATTGATGTTCAGAACTGAGCCGTTTTTACAAAGTAATAACCTTATGGCTGTGGCAAAACCAAATCGATTTTCATAAAGAACAACTTTGGCTTTAATGCTGACTCATTGGACATTTGCTGCGGGTTTTCCCGCCAAGGCACATTTTTGTTATTTACAAAGACAAGTTAACGTCACAATTGTGGCCAAATCTGAGGCAGCCTCTCAGCTTGGCAAAATCACATGAATAAACATATATGTATATAAATATATATGTACTCAATATAACTTAATATCTGGTTGGTATTTTAATTACTTATCACTCAAGCTGCAACCGTCAATTAGTCTGGCGCATAAATTGATTTGATATATGAGAATCTGAATATTTATTTTACTTTATGGTTTTTTTATGTTAATCAGTACTTATCGGTATATATTAAAGATAAATATATAAATTATGTACAGTAGCGTTATACTGTCAAATAGAATTTAAAATTCAGCATTTACTATATTTAAGTTGAGCAAAAGTAAGATTATGATTATTATTTTTAAATATGAAGATATCAAAATGACCTTGAATATATGCATATAGAACAAAAGATTGAGTCAAGGGCAGTTCAAAAATTTCCTGTATATTTTACATCACAAAAGAATATTTCAAGTTTTTGGAAGTGTTGAGAAGTTTTATAGTTAATATTTGCAATGGAATACAATAAATCAAATCATTTAAAATAGCTTTACTATTAACATTAGATAACATTGCCTGACTTATTTAACATGTTCATTTTAATAACATTTACTTTCTAACTTATGCCTTATTATCACGGCATATTATATTATATTACTTCCAAATATATCAATTTAATTTGCGGTCCATTCCCTCCCCTTTTTCTATGTGATTCTCAAGCCGGAAATAGTTGCGAATTTGAGTTATGCGGTTCCGCAAATACACTTTCACAAAGGCAATTTGGATCGAATTTGAAACGCCTTGGAATTAACAGGTTTGCTCCTAAATGAGACGTGTCAGACTTATGAATCAAATCAAAAACAACAAAATTAGAATTCTATGTTGTTCTTTTCAAAGAGGCTTAATTATAATAACGTGTTTTACAGCGCCCAAACACAATTATCGATTCAAATCGAAATCGACACTAAATGGAAAATGGAAAACGTTCAAAATTCGTGTATTCTGACCAAAGTCATTAACTCGTCCAAGTGCTGCGGCTTAGAATGCCGATTAACCTTGCGCCATGATTGATTCTTAGTCATTCTGACCGGTGGCTTAATAAGGCAAAGAACCTTACAAGCGGGCATCTGATCGCAGGGGGACAGCGCGAGGGGGTAGAGCTTTAAGCGAAGGCAAATTTAAATTCAGTGGCAGTGGCAGTGGCAGTTAGATAAGCAGCCAGCCAGCCAGCAACTCAGACAGACCGACAGGCAGACAGTTAGCCAAGTCAGGTGCGCAGCGGCAAGGGGCTTTTCATTAGCAGCGCTTGTTGCGACAGAGGCAGCAGCAACAGCAACAGCAAAAACAACAACAACGGCGACGCACAAGTGAAATAATAGTGGTAGCAGCAACAACAATTTTAAATAAAAAATAAGTGCTACTAACTAAGCAACTAACTAATGTTGTGTGGCGACGCCAAGCACGAGCCAAAAAAAATCTCCAAAGAGAGAGAGAGAGAGAGAAATTACAGAGACAATGCCTTAAGCGAAGCTTGAATACTCTCCAATCAGTTGAATAAATACGATAGTAAAAAGCTACTTAAAGCCAAGATTTATGACTTTCATTTTACACGAGTTTTATAGACACAAAAAAAAATCTTTAAGTCAAAGACTGATTTTACAGTTTTTTAACAAGCATGTAAAGACGTTGAGTCTTATATAGGAAATAATGTGTTCATTAATAATATTCAATTAAGTATTCGCTTAAGAACTGAAACTTCCATAAATTATACGTATATAGAAATAATAAGCTGAAACTTCCATAAGTTATACGAATCTAGCAGTTACATTTATTATATCCAATTAATTGATTCAAAAAATTTACAAAGGCATTCATAAATTAGAAGTAAAATCTCAGTATAATGTATAGTATAATATATATAATATAAATAATATAAGTAAGTAATATAATATAAGCATAATAATGTAATTCTTTGGGAATGCAAATTTAGCTACAAATAAAAACCACATCTCAGAAACCTCAACGTTGCCATTAGATAGCGCTCACTGTATTTGTATTAGACATAACAAAGTTATGAAAATATTTGGCGATATATTTACATAAATAATATTAGGTGTTAAGTGACTTGTTTATTTAGCAACTGGGCAAGCAAACAAAACTGAGGCTTGTCATTCGTCACATCACAATTTCTTGAACTCAACTATAAATGGAAATATACTAAGTACATGAATACATGTACACAATATATATATGGAATATATATATGAATATATTCGATTTCTTTCTCCATATGCCCGACATTAGTGCAGCTGTCCAGCAAATTGTTGCTATGCTGATTTTCTGCTAGAGTAAATCTATAAAAAAATGATTTAACATTCATAAAAATTGGCAATTAAACAAGTACCTTTGAGCTTGAATTAAATTCAGCACCTCTCCACCCTTTCCATTCATTCCGCCAGCAATCAATCTTGCATGGCTATAATTTTAGACATATGTACATAGCTGAATACACGATTCAAGATCATGAGAGATAATTATGTTGTCTGTGCTCTTTTCAAGGGGGGTGGCAGGGAGGCGAAACTGGGGTGTGACTGAGAACGCAGACAATGCGCTGTTAACCCTGAAGGGGGTTCATGACACCACCGAATTGAGAAACTCACCCAAAATTTTTCTTTATATTTTTTTTTAGACTCGCTCTATCGATACCGATGATGAATGGGGAGTACAATAATTGCTTCATGTACGATGTCAACTATACGGAAGTGCTCGCCCAGGGCACGGTTATGGCGGATCCCAAGTGGCCGAGAGTCAAGTGCCGCAATGGCTGGTCATACAATTTCACAGAGATACCATACTCGACGATAGCCACCGAGCAGAATTGGGTCTGCGATGATGCCGCGTTGCCCACCTATGCCCAGTCCATCTTTTTCCTTGGTGCCATTGTCGGTGGTTTGCTGTTTGGCTGGGTGGCGGATCGTTTTGGACGCGTTCCAGCGCTGATCTGTTGCAATCTGATGGGTCTGATTGCTGGCGTGGCAACCGCATTTGCCAACAACTTCTGGCAGTTTGCCACAATGCGTTTCTTTGTGGGCTTTGCATTTGACAACTGCTTCACCATGATGTACATATTGGGTAAGTGAAGGTCGAGTTGGAGAATTAAAGCCGAAGTTCTCTTTATTGGTATAAAGAGACGAACACGAATTCTAATCACGAAGTGTTGAACACTTTAACAATATTTTTTAGCTTTTGATTTAATAATAATAACTACTGACTACTCTGCCCATTTAAAGTAGACAGACAATTAAGGTGTATATTCTATAAACAATGTCTGTTTAAAAATAATTTGATATCTTGACTCTTATCTTGAATATTATCAAGTTCGTCTGCTAAGTCGTGTTCAATCGTGCTTGCTCGTGACACGACATCTCCCATCTCCATTTAACCTCACCCATTACTCACTTGGAATCTCAACAAACTCACTTTTTTCTTTCCATTTGCAGTGCTGGAGTATGTGGGTCCAAAATATCGAACCTTTGTTGCCAACATGTCAATTGCCATATTCTTTACGGCCGCCGCCTGTTTGCTGCCCTGGATTGCATACTTTGTGGCAGACTGGAAACTGTTGACGATTATTACATCGGCGCCGCTGTTGCTGGTCGTGCTGACCCCATTTATTGTGCCGGAGTCGGCACGCTGGCTAGTCTCCCAGGGTCAAGTGGAGAAGGCGATCTCTATACTCAAGAAGCTACAGCGTCGCAATGGTCGTCTGGTATCGGAGCAGACATACCAGCACTTTAGCGACAGCTGCCGTCGCCTGCGGGATCAGGAGCAGGAACAAAATGCCAGCTACTCTGTGCTGGATCTGTTTAAGTCGCCACGTTTGCGTCGCACCACTCTGCTGCTAATTGTCATCTGGATGGCCATCTCACTAGTCTTCGATGGTCATGTGCGTAATGTGGGCTCCCTGGGTCTCGATATCTTCTTCACGTTTACGGTGGCTTGTTTCACGGAGCTGCCAGCGGATACGCTGCTTACGGTCACATTGGATCGCTTTGGACGACGTTGGTTGGCCTGTGGCTCGATGATGGCCAGTGGCATCTTCAGTCTGCTGGCCACTGTGGTGCCCGTGGGCGTCTATTCGGCCACGTTGGCCATTATGGGTCGCTTCTTTGTCAACATTAGCTACAACATTGGACTGCAGTATGCGGCCGAGATTCTGCCCACTGTGGTGCGTGCCCAGGGCGTGGCCTTCATTCACATTATGGGCTATGTGGCCAGCATTATTGCTCCATTTGTTGTGTATCTGGCTAATATATCGACGGCACTGCCGCTCATCATTTTGGGTCTGCTGGGCATCATTGGTGGTATGCTGTCGCTGCTATTGCCGGAGACACTGCATCACGATCTGCCACAGACTCTAAGCGATGGCGAGGAATTTGGACGTGGTCAGAGCATTTGGGATTTCCCCTGTCTAGCCAAGAAGCTAGACGAGGAGAAGACCGATGTGGAGGAGGTGCGTTCGAAAGCTTTTGTGCGTGGCACTCAAACGGGGGCATCTTTGAGGGCATCCACGCGCGGTGAACTACGCTCCAGCATTTTACGTCGATCTGTGCAATCGCGTAACAATACCAAATTGTAGATACAATCGTTAACATAATTGCAATGTTGCATTTTCGCCTAATCGTATTGTTTCAGCCTTGTGATATTAATTCTAAGTTAATTTGTTGCCATTTGGCCTAAATAAAATTAAAAACAAACTAAATTTTGAGTTTCGTTGAATGAACATGACAACGCCATCTATGGTTGTAAAGTTAATCGAAACTGGCCGTTGAGCAAGAGTGCCTAGCTCAGGCGACAGATGACGCCACTTTGTTGACTTTTGAAATTGGGCTACATTTTTATAGTAGTTGCAAATTTAGATTACTTCATTACAAACAAAGAAATTACAATGAAATGCCCATGCAAATATCCGATTGAACTACAAATAAAAAACCGCCCGTATTTGGGCAATATAAGAAGAAGGTTGTCTGGGATCGCAAGCAGTAACAATGGCATTCTCAGCTTATCTGGTGCTCTTTCTGGCCCTGCCCTTAAAGCATGGACTTGGATTTTTTACCAACAACAACAGCAGCAACAGCAGTAACAACAGTAAACTCCTGGCCATACTGAATGCAACTGCTCCATCAGTCGACTTATTGGTCCACATCGATGTGATGACTGGAGAAAATGCGTCCCTTACAACAACTGAGACTCCTCTTAGTCTGGAGTCCATTATACGAGCGGAGATCAACAGGGATTGGGAGCGTGTCAGGCTGGTGTTGCACCTGGGGAGTGAGGCACGTACCGTGCAGCTGAAACATGCCATATATGAGGCTCTGTGGCTGGAGTTGCAGCAAATGCAGCAGATATACAATCCTCTCAAGCTTCACGATTTCTACGCAGAGCTGGAGCAGCTAAATGATGTACCGCCTCCACTGCTAGATAAGGTATATCAGGCGCTGGTCCAGAGCAGTGCTCAACTGCTCTCGGCACCCTTTCACACAAGCAGCCAGAGTGCGATCTTTCCACTAGTCACACAATTGCTCCAGAGGCTCACCCTGAGCACCCTGGACTATCTGCGGGACATACTGAATGCGCTCTTTAACTCCATACTCGCACTGGAGTCCAATTTGAGTGTGGTCCAACGTCTGGGCAACTTTAGTGGCAACCTCGCCCAATTAACCCAGGCCAATCTCCAACTGCAGCAGCGCCCAGAACTTCAGCTGGATGAGGAGGCTCAAAGAGCTTTGTTGCAGAATCTGCGCACGCTGCTGGAACAGCCCACATTTATCAGGGATGTGGAATACGCGTTGCAACAACAGGTCTATGCCCAGTTACCCGAAGTTGAGCGCATCCTGTACACCGCCCAGAAGGTCTGTTTGCGCAACGTGACCGATGCGTATGCTTACATCTACGAGTGTCCCCTGACCTATCTGCTCTGCACCAATGCGCACGATCCTAGGAAGGCCTCCTACAATTTGCAGCGTGGCTATGGTGGACTAAACAATAGCCTGCAATTTGCCTTTTATAGCTCCTACTGGCGCAATCGTTACATCTTCCTGGAGCCGAGCAATCGTACGGCTCCCAATGCCATAATAAAGAACATTTACAGTCGGAAGCCCTCAACTGGTGGTATGCCGTCATCCAAGAGGATGGTTCCGGAGTGGCTCTATTCGATGCAGCCACAAACCGTTCGGTTTTGTGTGGCGGAGATCCGCAATATTGCGAAAACGGGGAGGATTATGTTTATACCCGGACAGCTGAGGAGTTTGTCAACTATCGCAGGGAGTGCGTCTGGAAGATCGAAGATTGCAGCTATGTTGATAAGTAAATATCAGCAGCAAATCGAGCTTATCTATATAATCGATATATTTGGAGAAAATTGCATAATAAAATAATTTGCAAATGAGAACATTTTAAATGGTGTTGTTTTTATCAGCGCAGAGCAAAGAAGAAGTAACAAGAAAATGATAACGCACCCAAGCCTAGTCATATATATGTAGATGTATTTATCTACATAGGTGTACTTAACTTATGAAAATTCTTAGAAAATGTATAAGGCTTTTTTCCGGCTGAAGGCAACTTATCTATCCGACTTTTGATAGTCATGATTATTTACTCATGCTAAACAAGAATAACCCAAACGGGATTAAAGATATCGCATTCAATTGTTACACATTAGCTAATATTTGTTATACCCTGTACATGTTTATAAGACTAGTAATATTGGCAAGCACAAACATGAACAATTTAATTAACAGTGGTTTCTATAAATATGACAATAATTAATTACTAATTTTATTATGCGTATTGTCATTGACAGTAAGGCACATACGAGGAGAGACGAATGAATTGACTCTACTTCTGCATAAAATCCCAGGGTATGCAAGCGATGCCATCGGTGAGCACAGAGTAGTAATGGGATATATGCAACTTGATGTGCTCGAAATGCTGCGGCTGACACAGACGCAAATCACTTAAAGCTGTTATCATCTTGTCGGGCGTAACGGCATCGTCCTTGGTGAGGGACTGCAGCCTGAGCCGCTGAATGCATTCCTCGATCAGTTGCTCTTCGATGTGCTTATCCTTGTCATATTTGTGCATGCGTTCGCGTGCCTGCTGCATGTGCTGGTTGATGAAGTCGACGAGAATGGAGCCGGGACAGGTGGCTGGCGTAATGAACTGACCCGTTGGACTGACCATCAGTGGTCCCGCCTCCGATTCGACAACGATGGTAAACTCTTCGAGCGTTGACGGCCAACTAGCCGGATAGTGTTGTTTGCTAAGATAATCGCTGAGGGATGTCGTCACCTTGCTGAGGTAGTTGGTATATCCACGTGCCTGCTGCTTGGGCATAAATTTACGCCTGCCAATCTGTATGCCACGCAACACCTGGGAGAGCGTCACTTCGTAGACGGGCACCACTTTCAGGTAGACATCGTGCTGTGGAATGTTCTTGATGAAATCAATCCAATTGTTTTGCACATCGCCGGTGAAGAGCATCACTTGACCCTCCAGGCTGATGCCCGTGAACAATGCAAAGACCACAATACGATTCCTCAACGTTTCCAGCGTCTTTGCGTGCGTTTGGCTAAGTCGCTGCAGCGATTTCAAGCAGCCCCGATAATGCTCAATATTCCAACCGCATTCGTAGCGCACATCCTGCAATTGTAGATCCCGCACCAGGACATTCTTCAACTTATCTATCTCGGCTACAAGATCGGCCGTCTCCTTGGCACGCTGTCTCGCCTTATCCGCATTCTCTGCGAGCCAAGTGGACAACTCGGGACGCCTGCTGCTCGCTTCCTGTGGAAGAATATTGTTCATTATATATAAAGGAATAAGATGTGACTCCTTACACTGCGAAATTGTGCCTCGAACTCGGCAAACTCCGTGTTGTAATGGTAATCCTGACTGGGCTTGTTGGCCATGCTTTCCTGCGGTTTCGCTTGCATCGTTGGCTTCACCGTTTTGATGTAGTCCGTGGATAGATTACAGGATTCGAGCAGACCCTGTATGAACTGTTTGGGATCCCTTGTGCTGCGATCCATGCGTATCTGCACCAGCCGAAAGTTGTCCCGTTTCTCGGCATCCGCACTTTGGCGCACATAGAACTTGAGCACCTTCGCATCCTCATTGGGATAGTTCCGTTCGTAGAGCGCCTGCAGATGAGCGCTGAGCAGTTTTAGTGAATTCTCGTTGGTCTGTCGCTGCTCTGGATGCTGACCAAACAGATCCGGGTGCACAGCAAAATAGAAGGGACGCAGAGCCGATGCCAACTCGGTGCTGAGATTGCGATGCAGTCGCAGTCCCAATTTGTGCGTCTGGAGGAGAGGCAGGCAACGTAGGGCTGCTGCCATTATGTAACCCACTAGAGCAGCACCGTGCTCCACTGCTCAGCTGTCGCACACATCCGAATACGGAATGCGGATACCAACGGCCCGGTTGTTATTTACTCGAAATTTGATTAACAACTTTAATTTGTGTTACGCATTTGCAGCTCAGCTGCTGATATTTAAAACGTACGTGCAAACGTAATAGTCTTACGTCTTTTTGAGGCATGTATGCTGTTCGCTTACTGGAAAAATACCGGCTGCTAACAGTGACTACACAACTTACCATTTAAAAAGTGCTTAAAGTGTAGCAGTTGGCAACATTAAAAGTGAGAATATGATATATGAAAAGATTTAAAACCAACCATTTCATATTTTATATAATATTTCAGATGGCATTGAAAGTGATAGTATAATAAATTATATAATTCAATCATTAAGATATAAATATTAATATATTATTGCAGATGGCAACATGAAAAGTGAGAGTGTGATAAATTAAATGATTCAATCACCATTTTTTCTGCAGCTAATGAGCTGCATACTGACTTGATTTTCTTTGCGCCAGGTGGCAACGATTTGTTGGCAAACACGTCGTAAAGCAGCTGTTCTCAAAAATTATTGCATTCTTGCAGTTGTTTATTTCATTTATTATTAATCAAATCTAAAATGTCCACCTATTACTTTGTAATTGTTGGCCACAACGACAATCCCATCTTCGAGAAGGAGTTTAGCACCGTAAACAAAGAGCAGCGCGTAAATATATAGACTATCTATTTATAAAATCCACCCACTTGAAGATGACCATTTGCCATTTGCAGAAGGAGGATCATCGGCATCTGAGTCAGTTTATAGCACATGCAGCGCTGGATTTGGTCGACGAGCATAAATGGAAAACGGCGAATATGCAGCTGAAGTCAATCGATCGATTTAATCAGTGGTTTGTGAGCGCTTTCATCACCGCCTCCCAGATACGCTTCATCATAGTGCACGATAACAAAAACGACGAAGGCATTAAGAATTTCTTCCATGAGATTTACGACACTTACATCAAGCATTCCATGAACGCATTCTACAAAATCGACACGCCCATTAAGTCGCCCATGTTTGAGAAGAAATCGGAGATATTCGGGCGCAAATATTTGTTATCCTAATTAATTATTATTAGTCTATATAAAAGTATGTTGTAAATTTGATTTTAATTTATTTAGAAAACCAGTCTAATGACACAAAAATAGCTTAACTTTGATAACTGCAATGCGTCTTCGAATCAAATCTAAAACGATTTAACGCTTTTTGACTTCCTCAACATATATATATATATACAATTCCAATGGGATCTGTACTCTCTAAACTACATAAATGTGAGTGTGTTTGTTGTGTGTTTGTGGATGAACTCGTGGAACGATTGAAATTGTACGGAATTGTGGTTGTTGGCTGCTGTAAAGGAATCTCATCAAAAAGTGGCTGTTCCAAGGACACACACGCTGAATGTTGGCTTAATGCTTCTTGTTCTTGCCATGACGCTCGTATTTGCTCTTCGACGAGTGCCACAGGATGAGGGGAATGGCCAGAGAAGGCAGCGTCATAATGGCGAATGCCACCCAATCGAAGAAGTGTGAGGAGAAACGCTTGTTGTACTCATTCAGATTGACAATGCCACCCTCTCCCGGCTCCGAGCTGATGGCCAATTGCAGCTGCAGAATTAATAACAATTAGCATCAATACAACAATAATTAATTGAGTGAGAATTTTACCGTCTCAGCTTCCTCGACAGGCTTGTAGGAGACCTCGGCGGCAGTGAAGTTGAAGTAACCCGATGACTTGGGACGCACCACCAGCACATGGGTGAAATTCGTCTGTGGAGCGATGCGTTCCACAGTAGCTGTGGGCTGGCCACCGACGACCTCGAAGACCTCGGGATGGAAACCGTTGTCCACCAGCTGCACGCTTGTGGCAGCTCCGTTGCCCACATTGAAGATTGTGTAGCGGACGAGGAGATCGCTCTTCTCCACCAGATATTTGTTGAGGATCTGCTTGGACACGAGCAGGCGAGCACGAGTCTCATCGTCCGACAGACAAACGCTGAGCACAGCGAACAGGACACACAAAGCCAATGTTTTCCTAAACATGCTGCAAGAAAACATACAAAAATAATTGAAACGTTTCTCTTTTTTTTGTTGACGTGGAAAGAAAGACGTAAAAAGAAAGCGGCACAATTTTTCTGAAACACTTTTGCCAAGTTATAACACAAGAGCAACAGGCAAACAATTTGAAAATACTTTAGACACCTTTAGGATAATTTTTGAGTGACCTACATGAAATGCACTTATTTAATTTGCGGCTTGTTGAGTTAAACTAAAAGCGCTGGCGACAAATCTGGTTGCGTTTCTCGTGGCTGCTTCGTGACGTGTAAACTGTCGGCTGTCAAACTTCGGACGAGTAGATTTCCCAACGATACCAGCATCGATAGCGACATCGATATCGATAAATAACTGTAAGCTTTGTCAGCGACAGCCCTGAAGAGAACAGCTGATCGACAACAAAACAATAACAAACCAAACAATACAAATTTATGCTTACGCGCTTTGCTTAATAATAATTATTTACAGCTTTCGTTAAAGATGGCAGTTGTAATAATTGTATTTAAAGGGGTCTGCAGCACATCAGCAATGTGGATGTGGGTGGAAGTGTGTGCCGGCACCAGTGAATGCCCTTGAATGACATTGACACCCTACAGACAAATGGTGCCATCTTTCCATTCCTCTCAGCATGCAATTAAGAAATGCTTGCAACTATTGTAAGAATTTAATAATAATTACATTTCAGAGTTGTTGAGCATAATAATGACACTATATCGTCAGTAATCGAAGAAGCGATAATGATTGGGCTTGAATTTCGTCACTGTCAGCATGATAGCGCTTATCTAAGTCGTCATAGCCGACTCAAAACGCTTATCAACAGCAGCTGCAAGGAGCTCGTCGTGTGCCGCCGCCAAGAGTTGCTCGCAGTCAGAATTTAGCCAGCAGCTGGAAAACACTTCCCCCGCTAAAAAATAAAAATAAAATAAAAATGTCTCAAGGCGGAAAAGTGGAAATTGTGCAAACAACCCCCTACGAGGGTCAGAAACCAGGCACCAGCGGATTACGCAAAAAAGTCAGTTACAAAAAAAATAAAGTTATTCTCTTGATGCAGTTGATCAGCATCATCTAAATTCCAGGTTAAAGTTTTCACGCAGCCCAATTACACAGAGAACTTTGTGCAATGCACCCTGGATGCAAATGGTGCTGCTCTAGTTGGTTCCACTCTTGTTGTCGGCGGGGATGGTCGATTCTATTGTAAGGAAGCCGCCGAGCTTATCGTTCGCATCGCATCCGCAAATGGCGTTTCCAAGCTGCTCGTCGGACAAAATGGAATACTGTCCACGCCCGCCGTCTCCAGCCTAATAAGGCACAACAAAGCGCTGGGTAGGTGCCCCTATTTAATCATCCAAATTACAATCATATATACGCCTGGCTGTAACTGATAATGAAAACAGATTTAAATGCTTAGACTAACATGCTTAGTATATTTACTAATATGTATGTATATAATTATTGTAGCGAGAGTCTTTGCTCGCTTTCAAGGTCAAGAAAAGTATTTGGATACAACAAATGTTAAATTGGTTTTAATTAATATGATTTCTTTAATATTCGTCATTTCATATTTAAATAAGTTCATGTAAAATGGGCGTCTTTCTTTTCGAAAATAATTTAATTATTTTTAAGTTTATTCTTATATTTTATTTTATAATAATTTTTTGTTTTCTTATTACTTTTATTCTTGAAATTACTGTTATTGTAATTGTAATTATTATTATTCTTATTGTTATTACTATTATTACTATTAAGAATCCCCTTAATTATTATCTAATGAACTAAATTGATCCGTAGGTGGCATTGTGTTGACTGCTTCCCATAATCCTGGCGGTCCGGAGAATGATTTTGGCATCAAGTTCAACTGCGAGAATGGCGGTCCGGCACCAGATGCATTCACCAACCACATTCACAAGCTGACGACGGAGATTAAGAGCTATAAACTGGTGCGTGGCCTGCAGATTGACATCGGCAAGGTGGGCGAGACCAGCTACACTGTGGATGGCAAGCCATTCGTTGTGGAGGTCATCGATTCGGTGGCGAACTATGTGCATCACATGGAGCAGATTTTTGACTTTGGCAAGTTGCGCGATTTCGTCAGTGGCAAGTCGAACGGGAAGCCCCTCAAGATGCGCATTGACTCCATGAATGGTGTGACCGGCGCCTATGTGCGTGAGATCTTTTTGAATCGTTTGGGCGCCGCGGAGGCATCGGTGGTGCATACAACTCCACTGCCCGACTTTGGTGGCCTGCATCCCGATCCGAATCTGACGTATGCCAAGGATCTGGTCGATACTGTGGCCAAGGGGGATTACGATATTGGCGCCGCCTTCGATGGTGACGGCGATCGCAACATGATCATCGGCAGCAAGGCGTTCTTTGTGACGCCCAGCGATTCGTTGGCCGTGATTGCCCACTACCTGGAGGTCATACCCTATTTCCAGAAGAACGGCGTCCATGGCTTTGCACGCAGTATGCCCACGGCCTCCGCCGTGGATCTGGTGGGCAAGAAGCTGGGCAAGGAGGTTTTCGAGGTGCCCACCGGCTGGAAATACTTTGGCAATCTGATGGACGTCGGCCGGCTGTGCTTGTGTGGTGAGGAGAGCTTCGGCACCGGTTCCGATCACATACGCGAAAAGGACGGCATATGGGCAGATGCTTGCGTGGATCTCCGTCATGCAGCACACGGGCAAGAGCATTGAGGATATATTAAAGCAGCATTGGTCTGTCTATGGACGCAACTATTTTACCCGTTATGATTACGAGGAGTGCGATCTGGAGCCCTGCAACGAGATGATGGCTACCATGGAGAAGACCATCACAGCTGCTGATTTTGCTGGCAAGAGCTTTGCCAGCGGCGGCAAAACTGTGCAAGGTGAAACAGGCGGACAACTTTAGCTACACTGATCCCGTGGACAAATCGGTGGCCACCAAACGGGGATTGCGCATTGTCTTCGAGGATGGCAGCCGCATTGTGATGCGCCTCAGCGGCACTGGCAGCTCCGGCGCCACAATTGCGGTAAGTATTAAATGATAAATAGTATTTTCAAATGTTCAATTTTAAACTGATTTCCATTGCTTGCAGCTTGTACATCGATTCCTATGAGAAGGAGAATGTGCTTGGACAGGCTAGCGTCATGTTGAAGCCTCTGATTGATATCGCTTTGGAAATCTCACAGCTGCCCAAGTTCACCGGACGCACTGCACCCACCGTTATCACATAAGCAAATAGAGACAGTGTCTCCATGAGCTTAACTTGTTCAACTGCCATTTTGGTGTAGTTTTTGTTGTTGTTGTTGTTGCTCGAAGTACCCAGTTTAATTTGCATCCCGTTTCAAAATTATTCAACCAAAGATTGGCAAATTAAATAATTGAAATTACAAAATATATAAAAATTCTACATATATATATATATATCTATATATATACGAGTGTGTTCAAAAAGTATCGCGAATTTTGTGTTTTTCAGATATTATTTATTTATTCATGAATATCTATTTTGCCCCCTTCAAGTAATCCCCATGAGATATTATACACTTGTGCCAACGGTTTTTCCAATCTTCGAAGCACTTCAAAAAATCATTTTTTTTTATCTTGTTCAGCTCCTCCTTCGATCCCGTCTTTATCTCGTCAAGCGTAGCGTAACGTCGTCCTTTCATGGGCCTCTTCAGTTTAGGGAACAAGAAAAAGTCACAGGGGGCCAGATCTGGGGAATACGGTGGCTGCGGCATCATTAGTGTGTTGTTTTTGGCCAAAAAGTCGCGCACAAGCGATGCAGTTTTTGGTCGCAATTGAGCAATTTTGGTACGAATTTCGCGGCGACCCGTCTCATGCCCAAATCATTGATAAAAATCGAATGGCATGAGCCAATCGATATGTCTAGCTCCTCAGCAACTTCTCTAACGGTGATTCGACGATTGGCCAATACCATTTTCTCCACTCCATTAATTTTTTCGTCTGTTGTTGAAGTGCTCGGGCGTCCGGTACGCTCTTCGTCGTTCACATCTTCTCGGCCTTCTGAGAACATTTTGTACCACCGATAAACGTTGCTTCGGTCCAAGGTAGCTTCTCCGTATGCCACAATCAACATTCGGAATGCATCCGCACACTTAATTTCGTTTTTCACACAAAATTTGATACAGGTTCTTTGATCCATTTTTTGAATAGGTAAAAATCGAAGACGATCCAAAATACGTGCAAGCAAAGCAGCTGTCAACAATTAAGTGA
The DNA here is from genome assembly GCA_035043785.1 of Drosophila planitibia. Lineage (NCBI taxonomy): Eukaryota > Metazoa > Arthropoda > Insecta > Diptera > Drosophilidae > Drosophila > Drosophila planitibia. The sequence continues at coordinate 2,124,601 of JAWNMS010000023.1, forward strand.
ACATTCAAAATGGCCGAGCTTGTCGGCATAAGTGAGAGACATGAGTACCAACATAACGCTACAAAAAAATCGAAATTCGAATATACGTAACCCGCGAAAATTCAAAATTCGCGATACTTTTTGAACACACCTCGTATATGTAACAAGAATCTTCACACATTTGGCAAACTAATTCATATAACTTTTTGAAATGCATGACCCAAAATTCATTTGGAAAAATGTTAATTTTTGCGTGTGTTATTTTTGATTTTTAAATCAATTATTTAATAGGTTATATTTATTAATTAGATTACTTGACAGGCGTGGCAAGATAATCAAATTCGCTTAGTATTATATTAGGTATGCGCTGCTCCAGAACACTGAGCGGCAAACGGGCCAAGCGTATAAAGGTCTGCAGAAAGTGTAGCGTCGTTACCACCTCCGCACCCAGCATCTCCTTGTCCCTAAACCGAAAACGAACAATTAGGTAAGCCCCGAACTGGAAAGATCCTTAATACTCACAGTAGTTGCGCCTCGGCCACTGTCACCACATACTGGCACATGTAGGAGATGTAGAGCATTTTGACATTCTTGTGGAATTGCTGCAGCACGCTGGAGTAGACCCATAATCAACGGCACACAATCGATGACATCTTTGGCGGACTTGGGCAGCAGACAATCGGTGTTTGTGGAATACTGCAGGCGACCCACATGCGCAATGGTGAAGAGGAACAGAAAGAGGGACATGCTGTGCGTGTTTTTGGTGACGACAAAGATCTGCTCTAGTGGCTCATAGTTGCCCGTATACTGGAGTATCTCCTGCAGCTCCGTCAACATGCCCACGCCCTGCTCGTCACACAATTTCGTGCTGCTCGAGAGTTCCAGCAGTAGAGCGCTGTAATAATCAATGATTAAATATATATGTATATATATAATATATATGCCACATACCGATTCAATGTTTCCGTCGTGTTCTCCAGCAGCTTGGCATCGCATTTGCTGCTAAAACTTAGCTCGCTGGCGATTTGCTGGCGCAGCAGCTGCTTCTGACCCAGAGCGAGCATCCAATCCAGCAGAGTGGGCCACACTTTCAGCCAGCGTTGCGTGTAGTTCGAATAATACTTGAGCGGCTGCTTGGCCACTTCGCCGGGAAAGTCACGTGACTCCAGTTCTTTGGTCATGCTGCTCAGTGCATCGCACCACATGCGATCCGAAGTTAGATTCTTTTGCATCTTGTCCAGCGTTCTCTTGAGCTCGTCGGCCATCATGTGAGCATATATGCGTTCCAGTCCCACCATACCAGCCGGCGCCATTGCCTCGCGCAGCACACTAAAGAAACCAGAGCCGGCAAGCAGTTCTTGGTGTGGAGCACGTTTCTCGTACCAGGTGCACTTCAGATCCAAATAGATCGTTTGTCGTGACTCCGTGCAACGTAGGATTTCGTGTGCAAGACGTCCAATGAAATTATTCGATTTGCTGAGATCACCGTGCAGCGGTTGAAAGTTGGGTATGGGTATGGTTGGGGACTGGAAGCGGGATTGCCATTCCTGGACTTTGTTGCGCAAAAAGCAATTGCATTCCTTCTCTACATTATAGTTGATGATGCGCTGCGATTCCTCCAGCAGAATGCGTAGTCCCTGCACCCGCAAATAGTCCTCGATATATTCGAAAGATCGACGATAACCCTCGATGGTTTTGGCCAGCGCTTGAAGTTTCTCCTGCAGCAGCTGCACACAGCTTTTGCCCTTTTCTGGTGTAAAGATCAGGCCCAAATTGTACGCATTGGCCAAGTGATTGACCAGCTCCTTGCGTATGCCATCCTCGAGCAACTGTTTCGGATCCAGTTCGATGACGCCGACCAGCGTCTTCTTCATCATGAGAATGCCCTTAGTGAAGACAGCTATGGAATTGGTCAATTGCGCCACCTTGGCGCGCTCCTCGAACTGTGCATACTCGCGCAGCTTATCCTTATCGAGCCGTGTGGGGAACTCCTTGATAACATTGGTAAGCAGCTGTATAATACGGGCCAGTATGTTGAACATTGTCTCCGGCACAATTTGCAGCACGCGCCGCAGAAAGTTGGCCAGCTCCGTGCTGTAGTAGTTGGACACAGACACCAGATCCTCGCTCTTTGCCTGATTGATGCGCATCAGCGGCACCTCCAGTGTGCTGGCCAGCTTCAGGAACACCGCTCGTATGCCAATAACAGCATTTGGCTGCCTCTTAATGTGGTCCTGCATGATAGCTGTGAAATCTCGCTGGAGCAGCTGCCAAGCATAGCTAAAATCAGTGATCATCTGAATGTGGATTTCAATGTCCTCTTTTAGGTTGATTAACTAAAAAATATTACAATTTAGTTGAAGAATTAAGCACTCTTAAAAAAAGTACAGACTAATCTTCTAACCTGAGCCATGCGATTCAGTAGATCTCGGGTCTCTTGCAGCTGCTGCTTGACTAACATATTGGCATGTAGATTGTGATACTCTTGGACTTCGTCGAGTGCCTGCATCACCTGTATGATGAGTCTGCCCGACTTTTGCGGCTTGGCCAGCTCCAGTTTGTGCAGACGCTGCGCCACCTGACCAAACCATTGCTGCAGCTGCGAATTAGCTTCGATCTTCGTCAGCGGACGTGTGCCGGCAAAGGCTTCGCTCAGCTCCCGCAAATATTGCATGGCCTCCTCGCGACTTTGTGTCCAGCGCTGCTCACGATCCTTTTGCAGCTCAGCAAGCAACTCCCTAACAGTCAGCTCCAGTTGACCACAGTTGAGCAGCAGTTGGTAGAGTGTGTTCTGCTCGAACTTTAGCTCCTGCAGCACCATTTGATGCACTTGTGCCGATGTTACCGACTGTCCGGACATAATCAGCACGGCTGGACTGGTGTGCAGGCAATGCCAGCGGAGCAGCACATTCGCCTGTCGCATCAGCACAATTATGTTATTGGCATGCTCCAGCACGAAGCCGTCGTCGAGGACACCCTCACGCACAATCTCCTGCGTTTTCTGCAGCGTTTTCTGCATCTGTTCGCGCTGCTGTTGGCAGAGCGTCTTAATCGCTACAGGAGTCACAATATTGCAGATGGCACCGCTGGCTGCCTTGAAGCAGCCCCAGGCATCTATCAGATTAACGGTGATGCCCATGTAAATGGACAGCGTCCAATTGTCACAGTAGAACTTGTCCACAATCTCGCGCATCTGGGCGCCTTGCGAGTGCAGCAACTGGGGCGCAAAGTACAGGCAAACATAGAGCATGACGGCCTGCGTGGAGAGCGCTGTACTCCGATGCGAGGGATGCGGATAGATGGCCAATTGATTGTAGATATCATCGCAGCGCAGACGCGCTACAACCAAATCAATGAAGTTCTGATCAAACTGATATCGCGCAAAGTATGCTTCCGGGTATTTGGGCACAGGCACAGCCGTAGTTTTGTTCAGCGGTTGATTTCGTGCCGCCTGCTGTACAAAGCCAGTGGAGCGCAGCAGCAGACAAACATCGTGTATGTTGCTCTCATCACCGCTGGGCGTCGCATCGCCGCCACTATAACGATAGTAGGCAATGAGCAGACGCTCCCGCACATCGCCGGGTATATGAAAGTCAAGGACGAGCAAAATAACGCCATATAAATAGAGCGATTCGCACTGCAAGCAAAAACAGTGGGGAATATTTCCAAATAGTAATAGTGATCTTATTATATATATAATATCTGTCACCTACTAGCAACTGCTTGCCCTCCTCATCCTGCAACACCGTCTCCAGCGTTTGCTGGATGTAGTAGCCAGTGTTCAGTTCCTCGATATACTGTTTCAAATCGCTGGCATAATGATGAACGCTCTGAAAGGCCAAATAGAAGCGTGTAATCAGCTGCAGATGATTTGTTCGCGTTTCCAAATCCAAATCGCTTAAGTCCTGTGAAAACATGCAAATTCAATCAAACGCGTTATATTTATGCCAACTACACTCACTGGGCTGTCTTCGATCTTTTTTTCATGCGCCTCGGCAACTTTAAAGTAGCTAAAATCCAATATAATTTCGGCATATTTTTGCCTATCAGCTGTCGTTTCCAACCTGTGGATGAATCCAATAAGAAAATTGTACGCCTGTTTGTCTTTGATTGCGGCTTACCGGTAAATGCTGGGCACGTATTCTTTTAAGCGGAGTATTTCAGCAATTATGGAATTGCCCACAGACACAATGTTGAGTAGATTTTGTCCGCACGCATTATTTTCCGACAGAAATTCACTCATTTTTGCAAAAACAACATTAGAAAATGTATCACGCATCAGCTGCTTATTATTTACGCCCTTTAGCTAGAGATGGGCATAAGTCGTACGTGACTCGTGACTACAAATAAATGAGCGTGATTAAGAGTAAAATATCTAAATGAAATACGATTCACATATATTATATACATACTCTTGAAACATTATATTACATGTACTAGCGTATATTCAAACTGATTTATGTTTTGTAATCATTTTTTAAACGCATCATTCTGGCATTGTAGAGCACTGTTCTCACACACCGATTTCGGTAATTCGATTGCGAATCTCGATAGCTTTGTGTTTTACGCTTACTTGTGAATGTCCACGCGTCGGCCGCCGCGCATTTTTTTGCAAAACGTTCGTCTGGCGGAATTTGGCAATATAAATGTGTTAAATTATTTAATAAGGCGAGCAATTATTTGAACAACACATTAAGTTTTAGTTGACATCATGTCGAGCTTTGTGCTGGATAAAGAATCATTTGTGCGTCGAATAAAACGCCTCTACACAGAATGGAAGGTAAGTCTGATCATCTCCGCCCGCCGGGAACAGTAGTCTCGGAAACGCATTTTTCCTGCAAAGATTCCCAGTTCCACGTTGTTTTGTCAACCGGCATAAAATATATGATTCAGTTAGTTTACAATTGCCAAATGGGGTGAAATTGCTAATAAAGAAAAATGGCATAGAAATAACAAAAACAAATCGAATCGCAAGTTAGGTTAGAACACATGAGTTTTTTTGCGGCTTTTTGTTTTGATGCAAACAATTTGTACAATTTATTGAACAGGCGCCGAGCACTGACCATGATGATGCGCTGAGTAATCTGGACTGCATAATGAGCGTGGTGGGCGTGGACGAGGATGTTATCTACTCCAAATCTATGGCACTCCAGCTCTGGCTCCTTGGCTACGAGTTGACGGACACAATTTCGGTGTTTGCCTCGGATGCCATCTATTTTTTGACCAGCAAGAAGAAAATCGAGTTCCTCAAACAAGCTCAAAACATCAGCGAGGAGGGTGTACCCGAAATAAAGCTACTCGTCCGGGATCGTGTAAGTATTTATTCCTAATCCCCCCAGAAATTCGCATTGACTTGTTAATAAAAATGTGACCTTTAACAGAATGATAAAGATCAGGCAAACTTTGAGAAGCTCATCAAGACCATACAGGACTCGAGGAAGGGCAAACGCCTGGGCGTCTTTACCAAGGATGCCTTTCCGGGTGAATTTAGTGAATCCTGGAAAAAGATGCTCACGGCCGGCAAGTTTGAAAATGTGGACATCAGCACGATTATTGCGTATCTGATGTGTCCCAAGGATGAGTCAGAGATAAACAATATACGTAAAGCTTCGTTGGTTTCCATGGACATATTCAACAAGTATCTAAAGGATGAAATCATGGACATCATCGATTCGGATAAGGCAGGCTATTATTAATATTATTTTTAGAGACCAAATCAAAATTAGTAATGTGATGAAATTCATTTTATGCAGAAAGTTAAACACACCAAGCTGTCGGATGGCTGTGAATCAGCTATTGGAGAGAAGAAATACACCAGCGGACTGGATCCCCGATTACTGGACATGGCCTATCCGCCCATTATTCAGTCGGGCGGTGCTTACAGCTTGAAGTTCTCTGCGGCTGCTGACAAAAATCATTTGCATTTCGGTGTGATTGTGTGCTCGCTGGGCGCGCGCTATAAATCCTACTGTTCCAATATATCGCGCACATTTCTGGTGAATCCCACGGAGGCAATGCAGGACAATTACACGTTTCTGGTAAATGTGCAAGAGGAAATACTCAAACTGCTTGTCCCAAGCGCCAAACTGTGCGAAGTGTATGAGAAAACGCTGGCCTATGTGAAAAAGGAGAAGCCAAGCATGGTGGAGAATCTAACGAAGAGCTTTGGCTTTGCCATGGGTCTGGAATTTCGAGAGAATTCCATTGTCATAGGGCCCAAGTGCAAGGCGCTCATTAAGAAGAATATGGTCTTCAATTTGCACGTGGGCATTTCGAATTTAACCAATCCCGATGCGGCCGACAAGGAGGGCAAAAACTATGCTCTGTTTATTGGGGACACTGTGTTAGTTGGCGACCAGGCGCCGGCCAGTGTAATGACACCATCCAAGAAGAAGATCAAAAACGTTGGCATCTTTATCAAAGACGACGACGACGAGGAGGAGGATGTGGATGACAAGAAGGCAACCAAGTCAGATCATAGCACTGAAATACTCGGTCGCAGCAAGCGCAACGCTGTCCTAGATTCCAAGCTGCGCAACGAGATCAACACCGAGGAGAAGCGCAAGGAGCATCAGCGTGAGCTTGCCCAGCAGCTCAATGAGCGCGCCAAGGAGCGTCTGGCCAAGCAGGGCAACTCCAAGGAGGTGGAAAAGGTGCGCAAAAATACCGTCTCCTACAAATCCATGAGTCAAATACCACGAGAGCCTGAGGTCAAGGAGCTGAAGTTATATGTGGACAAGAAGTATGAGACGGTCATAATGCCCGTCTTTGGCATACAGGTGCCGTTCCACATATCCACCATTAAGAACATTTCGCAATCCGTCGAAGGCGAATACACCTATCTGCGCATCAACTTCTTTCACCCAGGTGCCACCATGGGACGCAACGAGGGCGGACTCTATCCCCAACCGGAGGCGACCTTTGTAAAGGAAGTGTAAGTAAATCTTTCCGTTTCCTTAAACCCTTTCTAACCTAATTTTTACAATTACAGCACCTATCGCAGCTCAAACGTGAAGGAGCACGGTGCCGTAGCTGCTCCGTCTGCCAATCTAAACAATGCGTTCCGTCTCATTAAAGAGGTGCAGAAGCGATTCAAGACCCGCGAGGCCGAGGAGCGTGAAAAGGAGGATCTTGTGAAGCAGGATACGCTCATATTGTCACAGAACAAGGGCAATCCCAAGCTAAAGGATCTGTACATACGCCCAAATATTGTGACGAAGCGCATGACTGGCAGCCTGGAGGCGCACACCAATGGATTCCGTTACATCTCTGTGCGCGGCGACAAAGTGGACATTCTGTACAACAACATCAAGAGCGCATTCTTTCAGCCCTGTGATGGTGAAATGCTTATCCTGTTGCACTTTCATCTCAAATATGCGATTATGTTTGGCAAGAAGAAGCATTTGGATGTACAGTTCTACACGGAGGTGGGCGAGATCACCACAGATCTGGGCAAGCATCAGCATATGCACGATCGCGACGATTTGGCCGCCGAGCAGGCGGAACGTGAACTGCGCCACAAGCTGAAGACGGCATTCAAGAGTTTCTGTGAGAAGGTCGAAGCGATGACCAAGGCGCAGGTTGAATTCGATACGCCGTTCCGTGAACTGGGTTTCCCGGGTGCTCCATTCCGCAGTACGGTCACACTCCAGCCGACGTCCGGCTCGTTGGTCAATCTCACAGAGTGGCCGCCATTTGTCATCACGCTGGACGATGTAGAGCTGGTGCATTTCGAGCGCGTTCAGTTCCATCTACGCAACTTTGACATGATCTTCGTGTTCAAAGAGTACATCAGGAAGGTGGCAATGGTTAATGCCATACCTATGAACATGCTCGATCACGTCAAGGAGTGGCTGAAGTGAGTCCCGCAGCTAATCATTATTTACAATCTTTCAACTGCCATTTGTTTTTGCAGTTCCTGCGACATTCGATATTCGGAGGGTGTCCAATCGCTCAACTGGCAAAAGATTATGAAGACCATCACCGATGATCCCGAAGGCTTCTTTGAGCAGGGCGGCTGGACGTTTTTGGACCCGGAATCGGGCAGCGAAGATGATCACGAATCCGCCGAGTCTGAGGAGGATGAGGCTTACAATCCCACAGATGCCGAGTCCGACGATGAGACCGATGAAGATGATTCCGAATACTCTGAGGCTTCCGAAGACGAAAGCGATGATAGCGATGGTTTGTGCAACTTCACTTTAAAACTATGCAGTACTTTCACTAACTCTCTCCATTTTGCTGTAGATCTGGGCAGCGATGAGGAATCTGGCAAGGATTGGTCGGATCTGGAGCGTGAAGCCGCCGAAGAGGATCGCAACAACGATTACAATGTGGATGATAAGCGAAACGGCAAATTTGAAACGAAGAAGCACAGCAAGAGCTCAAAGCACAGGTATGCAAAATGATGAAGTCCGAACACACCAGCTCGTGTGTGTCCTGTTAATCCTTCAGAGCGTATTCAATACAAATCCTCTCTTCTCTATTTATTTATTCAATAACTAATCTTCCGCATCACGCACACACACAGTCGTCGCGAGCGTGAGGAGCAGCGATCGTCGCACAGTAAAAAGCATAAGTCGAATTCCTCCTCTTCTTCACATTTAAAATCCTCCAGCTCCAAACATGGCAGCTCATCTAGGTTTGTTACCGTATTCACCACACACACAACATACATATACATACACCCAAACACTCACTCAATGTCATATCTAACAATTTGGTCTTCAAAAACACAAAACGTTTCGAAGATCCCAACATTAACAAATCATATTGATCCGAAATTTAATTATGAAATTTATTTATGAAGTAATGAATGAGAGGGGCTTAAGGGCTTTAACTAACCAAAAGTTTGGAATTATGTAATTAAGTTCCTTTGAGAAAAGAAAAAAAATATATGGGGAAATATTTTATGTTTTTCTGTTTAGTTATATGTTTTAAAATGATAATAATTTTACAACTAAGGATTTGTTTTATACATATTTTTCTGGTGTGTGGGAATAATTCCAAACTGTTGTGGGATTAAACTTTTAACTAAAGGTAGATTTATACTTCCAAATTATTTTTTTACAAATGGAATTTTTTAAATTACTTTTTAGAAAATGGCTAACTTAATTCAGGATATGGTCCCTATTTTCGTCTTCCTAGATATAAACTTGTAAATCAATTTTGATGTGTGAAAGTATCTTTTAAAATATTTAATTTTGAACTATTAAATTACGGCCGGAATGAATGTTTAAATATTTTGAAATCAGGAAATTGACAAAATACTTCATAAATTATATTCTGCTCAAAATTTTCCTATTAATACATATTCCTCAACTGTTTGCTTACTGCAAAAGTTTTGCATTCTCGCAAAATGTTTTGAATTTACAGATTAAAATTTAAAAAATATGTTTTCTTTTCAAGCCCATCGAAATCGTCGTCGAAGGCTTATCATAATCGCGACAAGCATCATTCCTCCTCATCGTCGGGACACAAAAGCAGCAGCAAGGATAAGGATCGCAAGCGTTCGCGCGAGGACAGTCGGGACAATGGCCACAAATCGAAGAAGTCTCGACGTTAAGGATACACACACACACACACACACAACTAGCAGTAGTACTGGAACACACACACTAAACACACACACACACAATATACCATAACCCTAGGTTAATAGCTGTCTATTATGCATACATCCTGTACATTTCGATCGATATACACACTCACGCACACACACAACACATACCATATATAAACAGCAAGAATCCGTTTCTACTTTCTAAATGTATTTTCACTGTTAAAAACCTTCGTCACCTTTCAATCGCTTTTATCGTCTGTTTCAATCGCGTCATTATGAAAGTTGTATTACAAATTAAATAATTATAAAACGATTATATATATAGATATATATATGTATTTGTGTGTGTAATAAACTAACGTTCTAAGAGATCATTGCTTGTTGTGGCTACTTATTCCAGCTGCCCAACAAATGGCGATACGCGTGCACCTCATGGCTATCCCGCCGTCTCGAGCTAGAACGGTGATGATGATTCTGCTGCTGATGCTGCTGTTCTTGGTCAGGATTGGGACTGTTGGCGGCAGCAACACTTGCCCGCCTTCGGGACGCATCGAACATGTTGCGCGTCTTGTTGATGGGATAGCGCATCTTGTTCTTCAGCCAGGTGGTGAATGCTCGCTCATTATCCTGCATCTTCCTCATCTCTTGCTCGTTGCGATTCAGCGTCTGTTCCATGGAGTAGTTATGCTTGCGGCGCAGCTGCTGTTCCCGTTGCTGCAACTGTCGAGCACTCAGCCCGTACTCGGACATGTAGCCGGTATATCGGGGCAGTTTGTCCTGCAGCGCATGCCGATGCTCGCAGCAGATCTTGTAGTTCATTTTGATATCCGGCTCGGATTGGACGGGCGCACTAGGAGTGGGTCGAGCGCGTCGCCGAAAGCTAAAGCGGCGGGCATTAAAGAAAGTCTTGGTGCTGGTGCAGTTGCTGCTCCCAGTAATGCTGTTGTTGTTGTTGTTGCCGTTGGGTGAGGCCCTCTGCTTCTGCTCCTCGGCCACATCCTTTTTGTAATAAATGCTGCGCTCATCCAGCTCAAAGTCATCGGGTATATAGCTAGCCACAATGATGGACAAGTCATCCTCTTCAGCTTCGTCCTGACCATTTTGGCTATCGGTTGCAGTTAGTCTATTAATCTGCGCCTGACCATTGGCATCCAATGTTTTATATAGACTCTTGTAGGCCTGCCGCAATTTGAGCCTTGCTTCATTCACGGCTCGTTCGTCCTCCTCACAGTCGGATTCGGTGAGCAAGTTGGTGAGACTCCTCTGATCCGATTCACCCTCCAGCTGCACGTTGTTCAGATCGAAGGTGTTCTGGCGAGCAATGCGACGCTGTTGAGTGGCAGTCGCCATCGTTTCACTCGCCGCCGTGAGATCATCCTCATCCACACCGGAGAAATCATCATCCTCATCATAATCCATGCTTCCGGGTAGAGTGGCTGCTTCAATTGCTGGTTGCAGCTCTTTCCTGATTTCCACTTCGCTCAGATCTAAGATCTCCTCGCATATATCCTCCTCCTCCTCCATAACCAATTCCTTACTCAACTCCTCCATTGGCTCCTCTTCTGCTTTCTGTAGCTCTTTGGCGGGTTCCTCGGCAATTGGTTTGAGCTTTAACTGTGCCAACTGCAGCAGCAACTCTTCTGGCGGACTTAGTGGTTCCTCCTCCTCGCGCTGCTGTTCCAATTTGAGTTGCTGTGCTGTCGGCTCGTAATCCTCCAGATTGAGTGCAAAGGTCACCTTGCGATTGCTGCCATTTGGATTATCACTGGACTCCACACCATCGCCGTCACCCTTATCCTGCTCGTCGTCCAGCGCAAAGAGCTGCTTGTTAGCCTCCTTAATCTTGTCCACAATGTTGTACTCGTTGACTGGTTTCAGGACTGCGTAATAATCCAACATAAGCGGCATGTTAATGCCAATTAAATTCCATTAACTGCGTAGATGCACAATACTCACAGTAAACTTCACAATCCTCGTCCGACTCCGCCTCGGGCTCGTACATCTCTGGTAATACGCAAATTTTGCTGTGATTATTTTTAGACTTTGGCTTTGGCTAAAATGGATTTATGTGCGCTGTGCTTGCAAAACTTTCCATTTCGTGCCAGCCCCTGGCTAGCGGCAGACCAAAAAACCCATTGCCAGCTTGGAGCAGCACTTCGAGCAGGAAGCGTGCCCATCAAAGTCTAATGAACTTGGGATATATGCACTACAACAGCAACAATAACAATACCAAGAACTAAATGCGCCTCACCTCCTCCTGTTGCGGTTATGGTTATGGTTATCCTGTCTCTATTTCATTGGCACCGTTGCCAGGCCCACACCCCATCTACTGTTTAGACCAGGGATTTTGTGTGTTTGATCGATGCCTGGTGACAATTTATCTTTAACAACAAAAGAGCAACAATATTGAAGTTTAGACACACTTTCCAGAGGGAGTTCGACGGCTCACATTTAAATTTAATTAATGGTTAGTTTGGTCATGATTTAAACAATTGTAAAAAAAATCAGTTATTTTTGTATACAAAAACTCATGTCTCGTCAGATAGTTCCTATGGCAGTTATTTGTTATAGGCACCCAATGTTGAATTATTATGACACTGCTGAATTTAGTAAATATGTCTTGATAAATCACATAGGTTTTTCAATAAAAGATTCATTTTTCAATTCGATTCGGCTAAATATATATACATTATGATGTCAAAGACTTCTTTCTTCAATGTAAATCACGCTTCACCGCAAAATTAGAATACCCTCTGCAAGTGTATATGAATATTGAATAGCAAACAGCAAGTAGTAGATTTGTATTTGAATTTTATGCACTTTATTTCATTCTTTGGCTTACTTGTCTAACCACATTTAAAGCTTAAACATTAATCGTTAGTCATCAAAGTCGAGAATCGAGCAACGTTTAATACAAAACATAAACTACATAAAATACTCACAATATCAATATAATTGGTACACATCATATATGTACCACAAACATATATACCACATATAGAAATAAGAGCCTTTTACTTTTCCAGTGTATTGAGCAACATATGCGAGCCAATCCATTTGATTTGTCATTATCCTTTCCAAATTATTATTATATATTCCAAATCATTCTATTCAACAGAGTGCCTAAAGAGTGCGATCCATGAGCGATTTCGTGAATGAATTATGGGGAATGTCATAAGTCGCAGAAGATACCATAAATCTATATGATACTAAATAACTCAAGAGATATGTACAGCAAATTATAATCAGCATGACCATTGATAAAATACTTCATTTAATTTCTCTTATCATCTGCGCGTGCGAAAATAAATATGATTTTTAAAGCCCAAGCATTATCACATGTAGTTTAAAAATAATACAAACCATGAAATGAAAGGAAAAAGCATAAGATATACAACTTTATTATATTTTAGCTAGGTTTATATCAAAGTCTTTTAAAGATAAACTTTGCATGTGAAAACTTTGCAAAAAATTGCCAAATTTATAAGCATATAATATATAGCAGTAGTCCAATTGATGCGTCGTTGTTCTGATCTAGAATAAAAAACAATCAAAAATCACTTAACTCAATAAATACCGAAATCAAAATAAATCAAATGCAGAAAATTTTGAAAAAATGATTTAATTTGCATAAAAGAACCAACAATAAATGAAAGTAATACATACAAAAGTCAAAGCAGAAGCTCAAGTAAATTTTAATATACAAATTAATTTCGTGTACAGCATAAAAGAGAAGAGTCCTTGCTGCCTTAGAAATGTGCCTAATTTCGAAGTTATATGGTACATCCAATTTGTTTATTTTTAGATTTTAACATACAACCATTTTTAGCATACTTAAAAAAATAGAGCATTAATAACTAAACGGCGGAATTAAAAAATATATATGTTTTCCATTTATGTGATGCGGCGACTAAAGTCGGTTGAGTTTGTGTGTTTTGTGTTAATGACTGTGCGAGTTGAGTGTGTAATTTCATTAGAGGACGGGTAGAATTTGTTTTTGGATTAGAAAATTATTAGCGCATTAACTTTATAGCTATATAAAACATACATATTGCAATATCAGCGCTTTGACTTATATACCTAAAATATTTCTTTTGGTTTTATTTTGTTTTTTTAAATGTTTTTTGTTTTTTGAGTTGTCTCGTTACAATTTGTTAAATATTAGTATTTATCAATTTACTGCTGCTACATATTTATGTATATATATAAACTATGTATTTTAAGGCGCGTCCTTGGCAGACGCCTACTAATCATATACATACACATATGTACTTTAATATATAGATTCGTGATCGAAAATCGTAAAACATTTCGTTTGCTTTTGCGCATGCGCAGCTTACTGTTTTTCTATCCCATTTTTTTTTTCATTCTTTTTGGTGCAATTAAATTTCAATAAATTACAGTTTACATATTGTTTTTAAAACTAACGCGCGCTCAACATTTAGCATCATATACAAAGTCTTTCGTTTTTTTTTGTTTTTGTGTTGTTATTGTTATTATGTTAAATAAATTTCGAATGTGTGTTTGTGAGTGCTTGAGTTTTTATTATACGTATCTTTTGCACTTGAGAGGGTATACCGAACGTTTTTTTTTTTGAGTATATGTAGATAACAAAATATCCTTTTTAAAAAATACATACATAAATTAATGCTAGGATTCGAATTTGTTTTGGGTTTACTTTTCTTTTTTTTTGTCTATTGAAATTCATTTAGAGGAGGACACACGTAAAAGTATATGTTGCGCTACATAAAACGAGAGTCCAAATTAAATTACCATACATAGAAAATAAATTGTATAATATATATATATATATACATATATATATAAATATATGTATATAGAGAGGGGGCTTGCGCTGGATTCAATTGGATTGGATCAATTGGATCAACCAATGCGATGACGACGAATATTCATTTACACCACACAATACCACACACATCTATGTAAACAAAGGCAAGTGATAGAAGTCAAACCCTCGATATCCCTTGGCCGCCAGCCAAATGTAGACGACATGATAGGCGCCCGGTATAAAGCAAATGAGTCCAGCAACAAAAAATACAACACCCTGTGATGTATTGTGTGGATCGGCGATGGCAAATGTGCCCATCACAAATAGACCAGTGCCAACGATCAGCAGCGTGAACGCAGCAAGGACAGTGCGCCAATTCTCCCGCACTTTGGGATGCCGCCAGCAATATGTGTTTGTCTCCTCCGTTGGCAGATTGCCGTATTCCTGTATTAGGGAGTCACTGTCACGCGACGTTGTATCTTCGGCATATTTGTTGTAGCCCCTGCGACAAGATTAAACAAACGTCAGATTTAACAAATCACATTGGAGCGCTTTATAAAGCGCAAGACTAGCCATATATTATGTATGTCTCTGTTTTTGTATATACATATATATATTACTCAATTGCAATGAAAGCCACACAAGTGCGGCCGCATGTGAAGGCCAGTCAATGTTGCTGTTGTTGTTGCTGCTGCTGCTGGTGTTGAGTGTCATGCAAAATTCTTCAAGGAATGACGAAATTTATGCGCAATGATGCGCAATTGGAAGCCAAATTATGGAGAAGGAGTGGGGAGGAAGGGGTTCTGCTATAAGCTGGATGCATTTGGTCTGACACAGACGGCGGCGACGATGTCTGCCTAAATCGCCATAATTAGCTGTTGCTGTTGTAGCGTGTGCCTCGAAGCGCGACTTGAATGCATAATGGAATGCGAATGGCGAACACAATGGGAGCCGAAAGAAATTGTAAATATTATGTGAATGAATATAATAAGCGGCAGGCACGCGCTTTTTGGGCGTCCATTTAGTGGAAGAGTGCCAACGTGAAAATTTATGCAAATGTGTCTGTGAAGCGTTTCCGGCAAGGAAGCGGGAAATAAGACACAAAAGGTAAAGGGTGCTAAACATTTCCATAGTCAACAACAGACAGCTGGAATGCATTGGCTCAAATTGCAATTGTTATTTGATGATTGTATTTATTTATATTAAGCCGGTTCAGGTTTAAGCGCAGCTTTAAATTCTGACTCATTTCAGCAATGATGAAATGTGCCATGAGCGAAGTACAGTGGACACTCGCTTATTAGAAACAGTAGTGACTAGACGCAGGTTTATTTTTAAGTCAAATATTATATGATGCCAATTAAAAATGATTATTTCGCTTCTTTATAGTAGTGTTCACTGTACCAGCTGGTTCAAACCGGTTTAAGACTGAGTTGATGCGGGCTTCAGCCCTAAATTGAGCTCGTTTGCAAAATGGTTCAACACCATAAGAAAAATAAAACAATAATGACATTCCAGTTTCCATTTTCAATTCAAGATCGCAGCACATAAAATATTCTTGCGTTTCCTTGTTGTGAATCACAAAGCTCTCAGCTCCAAAATGGTGTCAACAACAACTGTCAACCAGCTGCTGCCCACGCAGGCTGCTTGGCAGGCAGGCGAGCAAGAACAGAGAACCAGTCAATGTTCAACTTGTTTTTTTGTTGGACTTACTTTGGATCCTGTATGCGTATGGATACATCTTCGGTGGAGCGACCTTGTTTGGCACTGCCGCTAACGCCACCTCGCATTGGCGTTGAAATCACTGTAGAGCCATAGACGCGTATCGCCTCCTCTTCTTCCTCCTCGAATGCGTCGTGTATGGAGAAGCCCCGTGCGCCGTTGTTGTACATACTGTTTATTGTTGTTGCTGTTTTTTTTGTTGTTGGCCTGCTGCTGTTCTGTTTTCTTTAGTTGCTGTTGTTTTTGTTGTTGTGGTCAATGTAAATGTAAGTAGGTTGCATACGTTTAATTCACAAAACGCGAAGTGCACCGAGCGCTTAGTGCTGCGACGGCTGCATTATCTGCCACATTGAACTGTGGTGTTATTAACCTTTTTTGTATTTTCGGTTGCTTCGTAACGATTTTCACAGTGTTTTTCTTAATATTTTACGCGACACAAAAGATAATGTCAGGGAGGAGAAGAGTGGGCAGTCTAGTGATGTGCAAAACGCTCATCAATCAATTAATCGCGTCACGCCTCACGCACTATCGCATTGGCGATGGCAAATAAGTGACAATAACAGTAAAAATGTATTCATACCTGTTATTAGTTACTTGTTGTTACGATATTCTGACTTAAGTTTTAAAAGCCGTATGGATTTAATTTACTTCAAATAATGCGTTTCACGACATAGCCCAACCCATCACTAGTAGTGTAACTATTGAATGTGTCACGAACATCCCATGAATATTATCGTATGGTCAGCCTGCTTAAGTAAAACCATCTGGCAACGCTTTTTAGTGTCAAGTGCTTTCATTTGTCTGCAACTGAATGAAATTCTATTTTGCTTTTCCTTTCCAATAATTGTGAAATATAATTGAGAAGCAAGAGTGACTGTAAAATATTGCCAAGATGTCGCGTCACCGAATAGTACGCGGAATGGACTACAACGACGAATACGATGGCTACACAGATGTCTATGGCCATTCTGTCGACGACGATTGCGTCTCTCCCACAGATCAGCAATGGATGTATGACCGGGCTCGTGGCCAGCACAGTATGTCGGCGTTCATCAAGAAGAACAAGGACATTCAGGAGGAGGCCGAAGATGGCGCTGACAACGAAGATGACGAGGATGAGGCGTATCGCAAAGCTCGACGCGATTCGGAAAGTTTCCAAATGCCGCAACTGGATGAGATGGCACAGGCCAAGCTGAGCTCGTGTGTGGATGAGGTGCGCAGTGTGGTCGGCGATGCCGTTTCCGAGCGTCGAATTGTGGAGACATCCATGCGCTTTGACTACGACATCCAGAAGATACTCGACGAGATTCTCAACGAGGAGACCAATCAAAAGGAGAAGGAGAAACAACGTCCAGCCAAGCTGAAAGTAAGCACAACAGCGACGACAGCAACAAGCAAATCGAACACAACGCCCAAGCCAACGCCCACCAAAATTACGCTGGCAGCTGTAAAGGAAGCGAAACGTGGCTTCGAGATTGCCTCGCCGAAGGCACCCGCCTCGCCAGTTGTCTCTGGACGGAATACACCGGTGGACACTGGCGTGGGTGGCGATGAGGCTGGGCGCGGTGCAATGGCCATTTTTAAGGTATCCAAGGATCAGGCAAATCGCAATACACAACAGCTTTATCAGTTGGAGCGCTCCGCACAAAAGAGTCACATTCACATGATTGTCATTGGTCACGTGGATGCCGGAAAGAGCACACTGATGGGTCATATGCTCTACGACACAGGCAACGTGTCCCAACGGGTGATGCACAAGCATGAGCAGGAATCCAAGAAGCTGGGCAAACAGAGCTTTATGTACGCCTGGGTGCTGGACGAGACTGGCGAGGAACGGGCACGCGGCATCACCATGGACGTGGGTCAGTCTCGCATCGAGACGAAATCCAAAATAGTCACACTGCTCGATGCACCGGGGCACAAGGACTTTATACCCAACATGATATCAGGCGCAACGCAGGCAGATGTGGCGCTTCTCGTCGTGGATGCGACACGTGGCGAATTCGAGTCCGGCTTCGAGTTGGGCGGACAGACGCGGGAACATGCGATACTTGTGCGCTCGCTAGGCGTCAACCAACTGGGAGTCGTCATCAATAAGCTGGACACAGTGGGTTGGTCGCAGGAGCGCTTCAAGGAGATTGTCCACAAACTCAAATCGTTCCTCAAGCAGGCTGGATTCAAGGAGTCGGATGTCAGCTTCACGCCCTGCTCGGGCCTCACCGGCGAGAATCTCACCAAAGTGGCACAAGAACCATCACTAAAAGCCTGGTACGATGGACCCCATCTGCTGGACGTAATCGAGCACTTTAAGGTGCCTGAACGCTCCATCGATCGGCCGCTGAGAATGTCCGTGTCGGATATATATAAAGGAACCGGTTCCGGTTTTTGCATTTCAGGTCGCATCGAGACGGGTGTGATGTGTCTCAATGACAAGGTCCTGGTGGGCGCTAGTCGCGAGCAGGCACAGGTGAAATCCCTCGTCATGGACGAGCTAACACAGACCAGTGTCTTTGCTGGTGATCAGATCTCGGTGACGCTCGCCGGTGTCGATATAAGCAATGTGACCGTGGGCTGCATCATCTGTGATCCACAGATGCCCATACCGGTGACGACACGCTTTCAGTGCCGCATCATTGTCTTCAATGTGAAGGTGCCCATCACGATGGGTTATCCGGTACTTTTGCATCACCAGTCGCTCATCGAGCCGGCTGTCGTCTGTAAACTGACCGCCTCCATACACAAGAGCACCGGCGAGGTGGTGAAGAAGAAGCCCCGCTGCCTGGGCAACAACTCCTGCGCCCTCGTCGAAGTGGAAACATCACGTCCGATCTGCATTGAGCGCTATGCCGACTTCAAGGAACTGGGGCGCATCATGTTGCGCGTCGCTGGCGTTACGATTGCCGCAGGGATGGTGACGAAAATTCGCTAGAGTGCTGTAAAAATACTTCGTACGAAATTTTAGTTAGCTTTTAGTTTTTTTCTATTATAAATAAAAGCTAAGTTGGTAATGCTCTATCAACTGCTAATTCAGTTCTTACAGAAGTTTTTAAACTCTCAGAAATATCAAAAAAATCATAAAAACAATAGTTTCAATGAAATCAAAAATTCGTTAATGTTGCCACTCTTCAAACATTTATCGATAACTGCTTGCGTTGCTTCATTTACGGTATCGCCTATCGCCACGAATGACACAGCGCTAGGTGTGGCAACACTGAAAATGAATCACTTTGGGAGCGTGTGAGCGAGGTAGCAAGAACAAGCGCCTAAGCCGAAAAAAAGTTATCTGTTTGCCTTAGAATTAAATATTGTTATCAATACATAAAAAAAAAATTGCACATTTCGCGAGCCGTGGCATTTTATCTTGCACACGCATACAACGCATACCGACGCAAAACGCGCAAATCGTCGGAAATCTGCACAGACAGCAACAACAGTTTTTTTTGTGCGCAGCAACACAAGGTAAAAACTCCGAATAGAGTTGCCGTGTGCGTGACATGCGGGTGATGCCCCTTCCCCCTCTTCAACTGCACATAATAAAGTTTGGGACTTAATTTAACATAACGCATAATTAGTGAGCGCATTTGTATGCAACTGTTTTAGCAAAATGAAGTGATTTTCATTGAACAAAGGACTCGGTGAATTGGTTTGCATGCTACAAGTGTTCGCATTGTTTGCTGTTTGCTTGCGCTCAACAGTGCAACCGACCGCTGCTCGACAACTCTAAAAATGAATCATAAAAATGTTGAGGGTAGAGCGAAATTGTGCTGAGTGAGCGAGTGAGCGAGCGAGCGAACGAGCGAGAATACTTTGAGTTCATTACAAAAAAAATAAAAGAAAAAAGAGTGCAGTAAATTCCTAAAAGCAGTGCCAGCACCAGCAAACCAACCACAGAACGAAACAAAACGAATTTATATAGTGAAAATAATCTATTTTAAAAATATAAAATACAACCATTTGCTTTCTTTACATTCCACAGTGCTCAAGCTCACTTAGTCCTCAGCCAGCAGCAACAGCAGATAGCGCAATTTGCTGTTGTAAAACGGAAGTTGTTGTCGTAGTCAGCCAGAGAGAGAGAGACGACAGACAGACGAAGCGGCAGAGGCGGCAAGGGCTACAGTGTGTGTGTGTGTGTGTGTGTGTGCTACAATAATTCTATTTAACGCCCCTCATCCCACCACACTACCACTTGAAAAGCAACAATTTGACGGCAAACCAAAAACGCTCGCAACTTTACTACCTGAGCGGAGATAGACAGACAGAGAGAGCAAGAGAGTGAGAGTGGTGTGTGCAACAGAAAGAGAGAGACACACACAGATGCACGCATACAGCTAAAGTTGTTTGTTGGCACAAAGGTTATCATCAATAACAAAGAACAACAGCAGCAACAACAAGAGCAACAGCAACAACAACAACAGCAATAGCAACCACAAAAAGCTTTCTGCAAGAACTGCAACTGCAACCCAAAAGCAATCGCCGAACAACGCCTAAAACTAGTGATTTTTTTTATTCTAAAGAGAGAGAGACGAGGAGAAGAACCATCGAGTGAGAGAACGAGCAACTGAGAGAGAGTTTTAAATAAACATTTGCACAACAGCAATAACAACAATAACAGCAACAGCAACAAACCACCTCGTCACCCCGCCTACAACAGTAACTACCTGCGCCTGGTTTTAAAATAAACCTACATACATAACACATATATATATATATATATATATCTATATATATATATATATAGTATATATACGACATAAATTGTCGCCCACAAAAGATGCGTGAATATAAAATTGTTGTTTTGGGCAGCGGAGGTGTCGGCAAATCGGCACTAACTGTGCAATTTGTGCAATGCATTTTTGTGGAGAAATATGATCCGACCATCGAGGACAGTTATCGCAAACAGGTGGAAGTGGATGGACAGCAATGCATGCTGGAGATTTTAGATACCGCCGGCACGGAACAGTTTACAGCGATGCGAGATCTCTACATGAAAAATGGACAGGGATTTGTGCTTGTCTATTCGATAACGGCGCAATCCACATTCAATGATCTGCAGGATCTGCGAGAGCAAATATTGAGGGTAAAGGATACGGACGATGTGCCCATGGTGCTGGTTGGCAACAAATGCGATCTGGAGGATGAGCGCGTCGTTGGCAAGGAGCTGGGCAAGAGTTTGGCCAATCAGTTCAATTGCGCCTTCATGGAGACCTCAGCCAAAGCCAAAGTGAATGTGAATGATATTTTCTACGATTTGGTCAGGCAGATCAACAAGAAGTCACCCGAAAAGAAACAAAAGAAACCGAAAAAGTCCCTATGTGTTCTGCTATAAGACTTCCAAAAAACAAAAAAAAAACAAACAAAAAAAAACAAAACAAAAAAAATCAAAAACAAAAAAGAACATAAAAGAAGTAAAGTAACAAGTAAAAAGTAACAAAGCATACAAAGCCCACAAAACTTAAAGATTGTCAAAATTGCAATAACCAAGAAAAAACCACATATAAAAACGAAAACAAAAATAAATTTAACTGACAATGTTTTTAACTGTGCAAAGATTTTTGTAATTATTACTACATACTATTACTACTACTACTATTATTACTATGCTATTTTTGCTGATTAACAATTAATTATTATATAAAAATTATATTTGTCGTTCGTTTCTGAGCCGTTTTTTAAAAAATTATGCAATACACGCAACAAACACAAAATGCAAAACATTCGTAACTAAAAACATTCGTATTTATTTTTTTTTTTTGATTTTGTTTACATTCATTTCGATTATGCTACATACATTAATATACACAACATACACTACAATAAATATACAAAATTTATCTATACAATACATATACATATACATACATAGATGAAGCATTTAAATAATAAACAAACTCGTTGCTCTTCAAACACAATAAAAAGAAAGAAGATGGTTAAAGAAAATCAAATTAAGCTAAAACGTAAATCTAAAATTCAATTGTATGCCTAAAAATCACTAAATGAAATCTTGAAAGAAACAAAGAAAAACAAACAAAAAAAAAAATCACATATTTTATAAAAATATTGTATGCAAATGAGATGTCAAAATGTTGCAAACAACCAGAAAATCCATTTTTAGTAATTAGTTTAAAACAAATTTACAAATAATTGTTTAAAAATGATCAATTTCTGTGTAAGTAAAAGTAACAAAAATAATAATTAAAATATGAAACAAAAAAAAACCACATAAATTGCGCACATCAACTATACATACACCCGCATAGCCACACGCACACCCATACACTCACACACACATACACATGACACTCCGGCATGCTCAGAGAGCATGCAACATTTATAATTAAACAATAACCACTGAGAGAAAGATATGCAGTTCATGGAAAGGAATTCATTCAGTAGAGCTAATGCAAAAGTTGAATTTTGATTGCAATTTGCAATTGTTGCATGTAAAACGATTTAAATCCTGTTAATTAAACGTAACAACAAATCCCAACAAATTTGTGTCACGTGTCAATCCAAAACGAAGTAAATTTACAAAAAAAATATATAAAAAAAGCAAAAATATGCAAAAAATATACAATTTATGATAGCAGTAACAGGTAACAAGTAACCAATATGCCCTTAAATCAAAGTCAAACACAGACATAAGATTCAAACCAACGTGTATCCATAATAAATGTATTATGTTTATAAAAAATAAAAAAACAAAAAAATTTAAAAGCAAAAACAAAATAAAAATTAAATAAATTCATGTAAGAATCAATATGTTTTTCTTTCTCACGAAAGCATTCCAGTTTATATATTCGCTCCTTACCCGTATCCGTAAACGTTTAACTGACTGGAATAGAAACATCGTTTCCGAATTAAAAACAAAAACACATCGTGTGGAATTTTCAAATATTTTGCTGTATTTGATACTTGGAATATGAATATAATAGTATTTCAAATATGGTTTATAATACAATTACAATCAAATAGTTGCATATGTTTAGCATAGCCAACAAAAAACTATGGATGCTATATGTCCATATTACGTATGGTATCTGTAATATCAACAGTTCGATATGGACATTTATTTATATTTCTGCGTTTCTTTTTATGGAGTATGAGAGAGTAGAAGCCAACTAAGCGCAGGCGATTATTATATGTTCGTATAATGCTGTTTTTAAAAAAAAGTTTCGAGTGGTTGGGATTTCGGTTGGGCGAAGAAATGGGGAGTAGTTGTGTGGGTATTTAGCTTGATTACTGTACATAAATCGCGTTGTTTTTTTTTTTTTTTTTTTTTGTAATGACTAGCTTTGAGTTTTAGCAAGTGCTCTAGTTGTAAATACACATTCATTTTAGTTTCTGCGATGCTTTCAATTTTTAATTAACACATTTAGAGAATCAGTCCAACTTGATGTCCTTGTGACACAGCCACAGGAGCTGTCTTTTACAAATGATCAATAAAACTTAATTAACGCTAATTTGGCAACAACGAAAATTGAATACAAGAAATAAGGAATATATATGATTTAAACAATAAGTATCTAATATATTTGATAATTGTAAAATATATATTGCACTGGGTTTTTTTTTAATGTGTAGGGTAAAAATTGCACTTTAGGTTATAAGACAAACAATTAAAACTAGGAATCATAATAAGTATATATGCATCGTTTGTAGCGAGATTTGTTTAGTTTCGGGTTTGAGATTACTACATGATTACGGGGAAGATTACGAGTACTAGCGCTAGGGTTTACTTATGCATGAAGTAAACACTTGACCTTGACGTACGCTTATGGCCCAATGAGATATAATATAATATAAGAATAAGGATAAGATAACAAACAATGGGTTTCTACACATCAATCGTCTACTTGCGCAGCTGCAATTGACCTTGGTGCTGCTGCGATTGTTGTTGGACCTGGCTCTGCTGCTGCGAATGATTTGATGACTGTTGTTGTTGCTGTTGCTGCTGATGTTGGTGCTGATGATGATGATGATCCTCATCGTCGCTGGGCTCCTCACGCAATGGCAGCGAGTCAATCTGCTTGGCGGTGGTCACCTTCTTGTTGCGCTGCCAGGTGAAAACGCGCGCCATTTGTAGGAATTTCTTGCGCGACATTTTGCCCATATTCTTGAGCCGCTCTTGAAACGGTGCATCATCCTCGCCCTTGGTCTTGCCATTCTGCTCCTTTTCCAGTGCGTTCATAAAGTCCTGATTCCATCGCAACTGATTCATAAACTCCTCGTTCTGCAGCATCAGAGCGAACTGCTCGTCGGGCAGCTCAAAGTCCTGTTGCCCGGCCACGGGTGCGATGCGCAGAAATCCCGCTGGTAGCGCACCCAATATTGGTGGATTCCAGCGACGAGACGGGTTGCTGTTGGACAATGCAACGGTGTTACTGCGCTTGGTGGGCGTATTTCCAGCGCTGTTGATTTTATTCGAAGCGCCCAACGGACGCTGCTTGGGCGAGGCGCCCGTATTGTGATGATGATTGGGCGAAGCGCTCGCAGTGCTCAGCAATGCGGATGCAGCTGCAGCGGCAGCAGCAGCAGCGCCCTCGGTGCGTTCACTGCTGGTGCCATCTGTGGTATCGATGAGTTGATTGCGTCTCAGCTCTCTGTCCGTATCGCTGAGATTGATGAGACTCTGTTGTGGTGAGACATTAGCATCCAGTTCATTGCGCAGTTTTTCGTTCTAATCACATGCGTTAGTTAGTTTTTGGTTAGTGTTAGTTAGCTTGTTTAGCCTGTTAGTATACACAAACAAAACATACACACACACACACAGAGATATGTACCTGGTTGTCAGTTGACATAGCGAGCAGTTGGTCGATGGTCTGATCCACGGCACCCAGATTAGCGCGCAGCACAGCCTCAATTACTTCACGATCAATGTCGGGGAACATCTTCTTGAAATCGGCCATGGCTTGTGAAAATTCTAGCTGCAGCGTTGATGTAGCCATGATGATTTTCTTATTTTTAATTTTCGCCCCCCCCCTCTCGATTTCTTTATTGTAATGCCCACAGCTGAACAGCAGAGTGTAGAGCTGTATGTGCGATAATTCATGTACCGGCTACTTGTCACAAGTATCTTAAAGTAGTGAGACGTTATTGGCAAAATCCCTGTGTATGTCAGTAGAAACGCTATCTATTTCAAATGAAAATGCTTGTACATTTACAATTTTTAATACAAGCCATTCGAAATTGTTGTAAAAACAACATAATCAATGTTTTCAGTCTGTTATTTCTTTGCAAAAGTCACAGTTTCCGTCACTGTTGCGGTTTTATTATATTGCCATCGCTAGAAAACTATCGCTTCTGCCTCAGGTGCAAACAGTGTTGGTAAAGTACCTCAAGTGGGGCGACCGTTAAGTGCGGTTATTTAAATGTAAATATGATAACAGATAAGCAGTGCAACAAAACCACATTTTCACAGATTCTTTTTATATTTACTTTATATATTATAGCTTAGACAGAATCTTGTATCAGTGACAATATATAATAAACAATACAATGATTCATTGCGAGCAGTGCAGGCTGCAGGTTGCGGATGTCTCGTGATTTTGTGATGGCTGCTGATAATAAATGGGTCGGCATAAGCAACACGTGTCTACAATTGTTCCGGCTCCGAGGAAATGTCAATGGCTGTGTCTCGTTGCTGCTGTTCATTTTAATAAATGCCAATTAGCGCTGATATGTTTTAATGTTTGATTTGCATGTCAAGAGGGGCTCGCTATGTGCTTATCGCACCAAACTGATGAGATACCCACGAATATAGCTAATTACATTTTTCTGGGGGCTGATGTAACCATAAAAATTAATTTAATAACAAATAAATATGATGCGTGGGCGGTATTATCAGCCCAAGGTTCAAATGTTGCGCCACAAATTATAAAATAAAAATTAAATTGCTGTGTCAGCTTTTAATTAAATCTGAAGACAGTCTGAAGATGTCTAGAAGAGATTAGGCGTATTACCGATTATTATAAAATATTCTATCTTTGTGATGTAATACTTTCAACATATTTCAACATTTTTTAACAGATGCTTAAAATATCTATGCTAATTTTTGTTGAATAGCATAAGAAATAGCAATTGTTGATTATCTTTATCTACTCCCATTGTTTTACTTTTCTTTTCTATTTTTTTAAATAGGATTTATGCTACGCCAATTAATTTTCGTTTGGTTAACATAATTTTTAAATATACTGAGATTTTATTTGGGCAATTTATTTAAATAAAATATACTATCACTCTTCTTGATAGATCTCTCTAGAGCAATAATTTCAATTATTTCAACATCCGTTCTTAATAATTTGATGATGCTTCGACATTGACCCATTTAACTTTCACAATTTTCTAGCTATATCATTGCGAGTTTAATGACTTATACATGAATTGTTGGGGTGATTTATATTTTAATCTAGTGGTCAGGTTATTAGATGGTCAAAAGTACCTTGAAAATTTGCTAGCCAATGGCCGATGAACCCATCGGGGGATTATTTATGATGGCATCGAACTTTTTTTTTTTGTTAATGAAATACTTAACTCAATATTAACAGCTCCCCCTTTCATCTATAATTGTATAGATGTATAATAATATGTCATCATTTAGTTTAAGGCCACATATTTTGATAGAAATAATCTCCAGGTCGTTTTGACTCAAACAGTTAATATTCATCAATATGTGTAGCTCAATAATACAACATTTTGTTAATCCTCGGCTGACATATAGAAAATGCCATAAATCTCAGCTTTATCGGCCGATTTGTCAAAAAGCGTGGTACGGCAAACGTTTGGCATAGGTCTGAGACCGAGATCGAGAGATCGAAATTGAGCATTGAGTGAGAGCAGAAAACAATCGGTGAAAAGCTCAAGTTCGCGAATGTCGATTTTAGTTTGCAAACGCACGAGAAAGCGTTAAGAACGTCTAAGAAATTGTCTCCTTCTATCTTTGAGAGCTCTCTAAATCATACTACAAATTTTTTTTTAAACTGTGGCTGAGTGTTAATTGATTGCTCTCGCATTAACCATAAAAAAGAGTGACAGAACTTTTTAAGTGTTCGCGCGTGTAGAACTGCAACTGAGCAGAGTCATTTCCACCCACTCGCCGACGCTCACCGCCCACCGTCCAACGAAGCCACAACAGTCGTCGTCGGTGTCCGCCTCTTCCTCACTCACGTTGTGACAGTGTGTGTGTGTGTCTGTGTGTGTGTGTTTACTGTACCTGTTGATTTACCCTTTTTTGCGTCGCTTTTTCAAGCTCTCAGCGCCTATAAAACCAAATACGCTCAACGGATTTACGTTTATTCTGTGGTGTCCAACCTAACAGTTAAGTTTTAGACAAGCGCAAAAAATTAAAAATAAATATATATATATATACAATTTGTGAAAATTCATAAAAATTATAAAAGAAAATTACAATTTGGTGTGTGTTGTCAAAAAGTGAAAAAATTTACAGCGAATTGAAGCTACGTATTTAATATATTAATTTTTGAAGGTAAGTTAAAATGAATATAAGAAAACATAATTTTTATAAATTTCATTTTGACATTTAATTTTTTAAATTCTTCATATATATATAATAAATAAAAACACAATCGCATTTTGAGCAAAATTGTATTCATTTGTCACTCATCCAACTACTCACTCAGTCACACAGTAATTCATTCAATCTTGGGTCATATTTGAGTGGCGCTTGCATAAAATTATAATGCCCATTGATAATGCTTGAAATAAATTTATATTTATTTATAAGCACATCAATTTTTTTATGAGCTCTCAAATGTGATTATCAGCTTTAATTCAAAAATTGTCATTTTGCAATGCGATTTGAATTTATTTATATTTACTACATTTGAGTTTTATATATATTTATAATCGCTTTTAAAATTAATATAGTCGCCTTATCAGCGCACTAACAAAAAAGGGAAAGTGATTTTTAAAGACTACTGGTTGTTTTGCCAATCAATTAATCCCTAACTGATAATACAACATTTAGAGATTGATGGCTTGGCAAAACTGATTAAAGTCTCGTGATCTTAAATTAGGGGCACCAAATAAAATTGCGTCAATTTTGTTTAGCGATAACTTATGACTGGAGGTTAGTTCCGCAAAATCTCCAAAATACATATTTAGAATCTATTTATTTACACATCTGTGCATAAAAGAGGGCGCGTCATATAGATGCGACGTATTTCTTGATAAGACTAGTTTTTCGGAATATTCTGATTTATATTTACAAACGATGATGACGCACTTAGTAAAAAACAATAAGTTTGCAATTTATGAGTGAAGAGTCGACATTAGTATACCCATTATGAAGAATATTAATGTGTCAAGGTTTTTTAACTTCGTTAAAATATTCAGCTCTCTATCTGTAAAGTAATAATTTTATTGTAGATGTTAATTATTACATTATTCTGCTTCAGATCTACTCAATATAATCGTTACAGTATTCATAAAATATAATAAATAGAGTTTTAAGATTAAGCCTTGTATTTTTTACTTATCAACTATTGAACATTTTAAATGCGACTTATTATATATATATGATGTTACATAGTTTTTGATACAATCGAATATGCCAAAGGTACCCTATGATATTTAAAATCATATTATGTCGTACATAATATTTGTATGTTGATATTATGTGTTTTTTTTTGTTAATAGATTATGTGTGAGGAATGTTCTGGATCGCAATAAAAATAAGGCCCCCACTTGGGAAAGATCATTCGACAGATCTTTAAGTATATAATATATTTATTTGTCTTTCTATTTTTTTTAATGGAATTTTTGACAATTTCAGTAAATTTGGGAAATTTACTTGGAAAAATGTTTGGTCATCATACTTGTTATAGAGAGTCATAGTCAGAGGGATATTGATATTGATCTTACATTTCTATCATTAAAGGAATGTAAAACTGATAGAAAAGCAGCTGCTACAAGCCTTTGAATACCAGCTTTTGACAGATACTTGAAAGCTTAGATTTTTGATTTTAATTAAAACTACTAAATCTAAAAACTCTAACGTTTTGAACTAGCAGCAAGATATTTTCTCTGGAAATACGAGATTTCATCATGCTGTAGAATACTTAGTCTCAATATAAACCTGATGGTTTGCAGTTCAACATCAACATTTCTTATCAACCATAACCATCGAAAGGGCAACAGATAAATTTGCAATAGCTTCAATATCGCCTGTCAAATAAATTGGACAGATGTATCTAGTAGTTGTCTGTAATTTTGTTGTAATGGGAGAAACGCTTATCCATTGGCCGAGAGTTTATTACAGGGCGTGGTTTCCAACCTAAGTTGCTGAGTGTGAGAGTTCAATGAAACTTGTACGCGCTAGACCTTGACTTGGATTTTTTAATGTTTTTTTTTTTTAAATGAATCTAAAAATGCTGTGCAATCTACAAAACGTACTTATTTGTATTTATTTTTAAGTATACATCGTGTGTGTGCTAGGCGCCAAAAATTAGCCACGGCATCATCGCATTATCAGCTCTGTGGAGGCAGAAAAATGCGTTTGCTAAGATTACGTTAAACGCTTCTTACGAGTCGCATCCGAGCCATTAATGATTAATTAATATTAATCACAGTGAACAAAACGCCGAGCGTGTAAGTCAATGCAAATGTCACCAAAAGTTTATCGCCTGCATTTCAGTGAATTAAAAAAATTTAAAAAAATATTAAAAAGGTATAATTATTTTGTCATCTGATATTTGGGGAGACTGTTATATTTCGGTAGAGGATTTTATATTTAAAAGTGAGCCCATAATTTGTATGCCTGCTTGGGCTGAATACAAATATATATTCTACACTGGTTGATAATAGTTTACTTGTAGCGTTACAATATCCATTTGATAAAGTTCTATGACTTTACTGACTCATAAAAGTATTTAATCAAAGTATAATGAAATAGAAATATTCAGGAAATGTTTTTAATTGAAATTTGTATTATGAATGTATGTAATTCAAGAAAATGTAGTTAATCTGAACTTTTGGAAGTCACAGTACATAGAGATATATATGTATATAACTGCTAACTAAATGGCACCGTGTTATTTATCTTGCTTCGTTCTTAATCGTCACAGTTGCCCATAATTCATCATCCATTAACTTTGCGCCGTTTTTCATGTGAACTTCACAGGCAAAACATCTCTTACCAAGTGCCACATTCCTCAATGTCGTTTTGGCTCTTGATAAATAAATGTCAAGGCATTTATTCAATGTGGTCATTCTATCCACAGTGAAAGGACCTTTGAACTTTGCGAGGGTTAGCGTCAGCGCTGAGCATAATTAGGCATTAATATTTCATAAAACGGCAATTAGGGCAGCAATCGCAACAGACCGCGTCACGGGTCACAGGAATCGCGCACAGAAAATACCATTGACCCACAGCCTGGCATGTGTAGACTTCAAAGTGATCAAACAAAGAGCGAGTTAAATCTTAAGTGGCACGCTTCGGATTTTGCGAATGCAACGTGACTGTTTGAAATACCAAACACCTTGAGACGAAACCCGTGTAAAGTAATATAAAGTAATCGTAACTTAAAATTCCAGGGCAACAAAAACAAAAATGAAGCGAAAAATAAAAAGAGTGGAAACATTTGCGCATATTTTTGTACTTGACAACTTTGTTAGGCTTCGACACAAAGTGTAATAGGAAACCCTATTTGCGTAAGCGTTTACTTTCGAGTGTGGCTTTTGTGGAGGGGTGTAATGAAACTGGGGTGGTTGTGGGTGGGCTGGGCTCTGCTTAATTGTTAGTTGAAAATAAACTCTCTCTCTTTCATCCTCTCACTCTCCCGTATAAATTCTAACACACATGCTGTTATATTGGGCAACCCTATTGAATAACTTTTTCAATTTGCTATTTCGCAGTTGGCAAACAAAAATAACAACGTGATGGCTTCAACGTCAGCAGCAACATGCGGCTTTGCTATCGGTCATCAGTTGGCCATTTCCATTGTGTTGCTGTCAATTGCGCTGTTGTCGCCAGGACATGCAATGCCACGCCCCTCAGTGGGCGCAATGCCGGCGCAGTTGGTCTTCAATGAACTGCTCGAAACCGGACCGGTTAATGAGGACAAAACCTACTACAACGAGCAGCAACTGGTGAGTGTGTGTGTATGTGTGACGTAAATGTAGATTAGAGGATTTTTAATTTTCGCTTTAGAGATACTTTGAAGAAAAAAGCTGGAATCATATACAAGACGTTGTTGATTATTTTTAGGAAACTTTATTCAACAGTTGATTAGATAAGGAGTCAGGTTAAAAAAATATGAGGTACCTCGTAGATCTTGGTTTTTTTCTAATATATATACAATTTTTATTAGGAATCATATCCAAATTTTGTATTTAATATTTGCATATGTCCATGTTTTATCAAATCAATGCTTTACAACCATCCAATAGGTCAGCCAGTTTTCTAAATATAAATGTTAAAAAAAAAACGTAATAATAATAAAAAATATTTCTCCACCAACTATTGCTCCACAGAAGTATCCACAAGAACAGCAACAATTTCCGGCGCCCAACTACTTTGTCAATAAATGGCCGTCGCTACGCGATTTGCTCCTAACTGCCGACTATGACGATTCCTCATCTGTGGAGAGTGGTGATCGTGAACGTTATCCACTGGGCTCTAGATTACTGGAACGTCTGCATCAACTGGGCGACAATGGGGAAGGTTTTGTTAATACTCTGGATGATTTGACTGCTGTGAAAAGCAAGAAGCATAACAAGGTGCAAAGCAACTCCAAACAACACAACATCAAGAAAAATGTGCAATGTGAGTAAAAAATTAATTACAAATTAGGTTCATAGTAGTTTAGATTAAAACTCTATGTTGCATGAAATGGTTGCATATCTTAAAAATGTGAATTCTCTTTTATTTCATGTTTTCATTTCTTGTAACTCACCCAAACAAATAGTTCGTAAAAATTGTAAGTGTTGCATGAGACTTAACAATCCAAATTTTGACAAACTTACTAAAGTTAACCATATATTTATTTTATATAGATATGTCGCCATGCCACTTCAAAATCTGTAACATGGGTCGCAAGCGCAATTCGGGCTCCTACTTGCCATACTAATGCGGAACTTTACGAGAGTATCTAATAGAACAATGCCGAAAGTAATATAAAAGCATATTCACAATGAAAAAGTAAGAAAAACAAAAGAAAAAAACGAATACAAATATGCCAGTCAAGTATTGTTTACTGTTTAAAATAGTTAAATAGCAAAAGAGTTCTCCAGTTTTGAACTCATATTAAATGATGTTAACAAAGTACTTACCTATAAATATCCATATATATATATATATATTTATCTATATCTCCTCTTGTGGCGTGTGTTGTTTCCTTTTACGATTGCAAACTGCTTGTACAGCAACAAATTATAAAAATACAAAAGCCAAAATATGCAACATTATATTTATATATACGAAAAGTATTTCATGTTACTTGTAACTATAGCTATTATTCATTATTCCACTAGTATTTAGTTTTAAATGACGTTCGCTAAATGTTGTTATTTATTAAGTGCTTAAACGTTATTAAAAAACATATTCACTGACAAATACACAAAATAAAATAAAGATTTTAGACTATTTATTTAATTGGACTATAAGCGAACATTTACACAATAAACTTCAATGGCCATACACTTTACATTTAAGATATTTTGCCTTTTTACTTTTATTTTTTGAAGCCTAAAAGTATTCCTGGCTTCCAAATGTGTCTTATACTATAGAAAACAGTGCTCGCTTTTGGGCTTTTATGGAACATACTTTGACTACTTTTAAATAATAATATGTGCACATTTTTAAATGCTTGCTTATTTTATTATTTTATTTTTTTACACTTAAAAATTTGATATATTTTTTCTTTAATTTTATAAAATAAAATGCAAAATTCTTAGTGTCATGAATAGTAGAATGTATGTAAGCTTAAATTGTGGAGTAGACTGCATTTAAGATAAAAGTATGGTCTTAATTTCAGCACGAGTTTACTCCAAATACTGAATTAGTTCTGCCTTTGTTTGGCGTTTCTCAGCCCAATAAGTTACAGCTCACACACTCCCCCAACTCGAGTTGTGACAATTACAATCTTAACGAACATGCAGCACGTTCGAGTGGTGTTGCTGGTGGGTTCTGGTGGTGTTGGCGTAAAGGCCAAGTGCCACTGCAATTTGTTCGAGACAAGATTTGGTGGGCGTTTTGAGAGCGTTATTATAGCCACTGTTTTGCGGAACCAAAACTACAGGATATGAAATATTGATATCGATCGCCACAATCGCTTATACCGTATAAAGTCGCGCCGGCGCCGTTAGTCATAAATAAGACTGCCAGTCAGCCGGTCAGACATTCAGAAATGAAACACGCTCAGAACTTAACACTCAATAGTAAATATGCTCAGTCACAAATGCATTAACAACGCCCAAACGCGACTGTAAAGTTGGCTGTGGGAAAATCGAAATGGCTAAAACGATTGCTGGCCGGGCTTAGAACACTCGGCCCCGCCTGTCAGCTGCTGACGCAGTTGACCGATCGTTGCTGCTGCTTGGCTTTTGACCTTCGCCTGTGCTCTGCTAACGCGCTAACACGAATGCATTTTGGCCAATAGTTCGTCAAAAAAGCTGTAAGCCGCAATTAAACAAAAGCAGAACCACAGAGTGACAGTCAACGCTTTTGAGAAGCAAAACGGATTTCCATTCTCAAGTGATTCATGCCGCATTCTAAAAGTATAAATATATCTTGGCTGGTTTGTTAGAATGCAAATTGGTAATTAAATCTGATCAGATTTTTTGCAGTTGCTGTGGTTATTGCTTGCATTGCGACAAATTGTGTGTAAACTTGACTTTGATAGCCACAGCTGTCGGAGCTTGTGAATTATGGAATTATGATACAAACATGTCAATTTGTTGAGTGTAGAGTTTCTGTGAGTTTCTCACGATTATTGCTTTGCTCCAAATTAGATTGATTAATTAGTTATTATGTGGTTATTGTTTAATTTCATGAGATATACTGGCAAAACAATTAGCAATTAATTTGACATTTGTTGTGCAACTTGAAACGAGAACGAATTTACATTCTAATCAAATTTAACCCTATTTCAACCTGCATAGTTCCAAATGTTGTTTGAACTATTAATCTTTAAAAGTGAACTTGTCCAAACGATCTTGAAGTGACGGCTCTAAATAAATTACAAATGAGAATCTGAAAAAAACAACTATTTTACATGCTTGCATAGCTGGGGCGCATAAAGTAATTTCATTTAAGTTAATTAACCATAAAGTGTTTACTACCAAAACGTAAACTCAATAATCATCAGCCCATCGTCAGAGCCTAGAGTATTGGCCCAGAGCCAAGGTCAGCTCAACACGTTCGCAGACAATTAATTAACCAGATCTGACGAAAGTAAAAGCAAACAAATCAAATAGTTAAATATACACGAATCTGAGTCAGCTAATTCAGTTGTTAAAGTCACCCGCTAATAGCACTTTCAAAAAGTTGGCGATTATAAATAAACTGACTAACAAATCGTTAAGAATTAATTCATATTTTCCTTGTTCGAAATAACTTGAAGTCTTAAAGTTGCACTTAACACAATTGCGCAGGCTTTGCTGAGTGGAGGTGGAGCAAGTTGCCATTTCTCACCAGTGGCAACGGCTCCAATCCTTAGCCATATTCTCATGCCACACAATGGTGGCGCAGCGTTACATGCAACAGTATAACAAAAAACAACAACAACAATTGCAATTGTTTTTTATTGTTTTTTTTGCTGCTGCACCAAATATGCGCGATGTTTATTGTCTTGCAAAGGTGTTCGTTGTTATTGTGGTTGTTGTTGCTGGGATTGTGAATTCTCAAGGCATGCAACGGCATTGACAAGGCCATTAGTGTACTCACTTGTGTGGAATATGTGGAGTGTGTTTGTGGTGTGTTGTGTGATTGCCACTTGATGTCTTTCTTTTGGCTGCTTGTGCATTTTTGTCTTAAATCGTATAATTTTATGCTCTTAGGTGATTTTGCATCACCTCATAAGCCAAAATGAGCATAAATCATATACAATTAACATTAATGGTGGGCATATATCATTGTTTCTTACTATGAGCCCATGCGAGTTGGCTTAAACGAAATAAGTACAGCTGGCTTTTAAAGAAAATAATATGTATACGTGCTGGAAAATACTTTTGCTTAATATAAAATGATGGTTAAATTATGAATAATGCTTAATAAGCGATAACAGATATGACATTAGCTAGAATATCAGGTATATAATAAAAGTAGCCACTTTATTCCAAGAGTTCTAGTTTCCCTATGCAAATACCTATTTATAGAGCTTGAGTAGAAAGTAAAAGTTGTAATTACCCAGATTATGAGCTGTTATAAAACTATTTGCTTCATTTCCTGGAAATATGTTATGAAAAATAAAACATAACATGTAAGGCATTATTTCACAGCTGAGAGCCATTTACAAGTGATAAATTTATGTATATAATTGCGATCAACTTGAACTAAGCACATGACTTTTTTACACACAATTTCAGCATGTTGCAGTGGCCGGTTAACCCAGACACACACACACACATACACATACAAATCAGCAGAGACCGGGGCCAGCCAATGACAAAAATGCGGCAACAAAAAGCAGCAACTTTGCACTCCACATTTCATTCATAACGGAACCGTGCGTAAGCGTGCGTAACTTGTTTCGTTTGGCTGAAAATGTCAACGGGCCTTGGCAATGCAGCGCAGCCGGCCAAACAACTTACAAGTAAGATGGAAATAACACGAGAAATACATAAAAAGTAATTACTTGCCATGCTAAAAGTGTACCCTTACCTATTTGTGTCAAACATGTTTGAGTTGTTTGTTTTTGAAAGGGCATTAACTTCACAGCGCCATAACTTCGTCAAATCTTAACCGATTTTAAAATACTCTAGCAGAAAACTACATTTAAAGTTGAAAGCGCGATTCTAACTGGAAATTCGTGTAAAATAATTTCCCAAAAAATCGACTTGGGGATGGTCCCAAACTTCCCACCCCCATAACTTCAAAAATGCTCCGAACTTAAAAAAGGAGGACTTTCTGATCACGGTTTGACCTGTAAATTAATACTGCACTTTTGGTTCTGGTTCAATACGAACTGGATGCCCTAGCTAATAGGCCCATTTTATGGGGTATTGAGAAGTGAATAATTGCTTGTAGTGCGTGCTGGCTATATATTCATATATGGACATGTCAATTCTATTGGCTGGCCGAAACAAGTTCGTTGCTTAAGTCATTTGTATGTGATGCGATTTGAAGGCAAAGTGTGCAAAATGCCAACTAAAATGCCAACAAGTCAGATGACCTTGACCCAATTAACGTCTATCATTTTCACACCATGTTTTTTCACAGCGGGAGCAAATCAACATGTTGTTTAATGTACGTAGCTTTTAGTTGTAATTGTTGTTTTTGTTGAGCAAATGAGCTAATTATGAGGAGAGCAATTGCAAAAGTGACACAGCTTTAATATTACAACATTATTGTGCCAATTAATACGCTTCTTTGCGTCTGCTCCAGCTTGTGGATTGAGCCATAAGTTACGGTGGGCCCACACAAACATTTAAATCATAGCCGGCTCATTAATCATGCAGCAGTCAATGCTAAGAAAAAAAAATAGTTTCTTCAACTTTGCAAAGTTTCTCACAAAGCACTCTGGAAATCAAAAAATTAATTTCATTTTAATATTAAAACTGAAAGTGTTGCCTAAATTATAAGCTTAGAACTGCAGCTCAGCACGGAATCAGATTTGTCTTCGGGCATTTTTGGCCAACGCCTTGAAAACGTGCATTAAAAATTGGAATACAATTACTTGAGGTGTGTGTGAAGTAGCTTTTGTTTAATGTAATTAATGATACATTAGGCGCTAGAATTTGGTGGAAAAAAAACCAATTTGAGTTAGTCTTCAGATCAAAGCAACTTCACTTCCTCATTCAGTTTAAAAACTCATTAATTTTTTGTGTTAAGATACGCATAAATTTGTTAAAAAACTTAATAAATATAAATATTAAGCACACACACTCAAATAGTTACATATTTTTCACATGAAAGTATGTTTGCTTGCAAGCAAACAAAATTCACGTTTATTGGCCAAGTCTTTTGTTTACCCAGACGGCACAAACACATTGCCACTTAAAAAAAAACAACACAGCCACAATATATAGCTGCAACGTGTACTATTGTCGTATACATTGTAAAACGCACACTTGGCTGAAAAGCACATTCACCCACTAACCCACAATTGCATTGGATAATAGTGAGCTCTTGTGTGCTCAACTTGCTTGCCCAGTTTTCCATTTTCATTCACTCATTTTCCGAGTCACTGTTTGCCCCAGCCACACCCAATTTGAACTAGTTACCACAGGCAAATGCAGGGAATAAAAAACGAAAATCATTTACGATTGTCTTTCTTATATACGCTATACGCAGTCTTGATGCGAGGAGTGTTTTAATTTTGTTATACGTTTTGTTAGTCGTTTGTTTAATGCTCATATTTCTTATTTTATATATCTTAAAAAGTAAACGTATGAATTAAAACCTTTTATCTTTAACCATATACATTGTCAAAGTGTTGATCATGACGGTAAGAGTATTCAAAGTTCGTGCTCATCACTTCCCATTTTTTATTTTGAACTCCTCAATTTTATGGCCTAACTATTGCATGCACTGACAAATTGATGCATTGGCCAGGCTTTGGTTTTGTTTTTAAGCCTGGCCAGAGGCGCAAACGTGGTAAAAACTCGTGAGCGCCCTGGAAAATGTGCATAAATTGTAGATTGTCCGTTTGGATTATTTATTTTTAAATATTTAATGACTTTTTTTAGTCGCTGCAACTGGCAACACCCTCGCAATTGTGTGCGACAAGATTTTGTCTGTCTGTTATGCAAGTTATTTCTATTCAAATATATTTATATGTATATAAATATTACTATACATGCAACATTCTGCGATCGATCCCTCTTTCTCTTTTGCCTTCTCCTGTACAGCTCCAGTACTTTCGAAAGTGGCTGCCCCAGTTGTTGCTATGGCAGCTGCAGCCAGCATCGGCATCCAGCATCAGCAATGCTGCAAACCGTCAGTTTTAGTCGCTAGGCTGCTCTGCATGACACAAATTGTTAACTAGATTGTTATGTAAGGCTTCTATCTCTCTCTCTCTCTCTCTCTCTCTGTCTCACTCTCTCTCTCACTCTCTGACTCAGTTTAATCAAAAGGCAAGCCGGCTCCAGCTACAAATACAGCTCCAATTTCCAGCTGCATGCAAAAATAACAATTAGCCATCATTTTGCAGTCGGTAACAAGCTGTGGCCAAAAGACACACAATCACACGCATACACATACTCAAAGGTAGTAATTAAAACTTTGGAAATCTTGACGCAAATTTGAATTGACATTATGTGTGCGAGATTAAAATTGATGATAATTCAGCTTATAAATTGCCCACTTGGCATATACTAAAATTGGGAGCTTCGTTTCGGAAAAAAGTGAATAATAATTGTAATGGCATAAATAAGCATAATATTGACATGTAAATTGCCCAAAAAATTATCAAATTTGACTTGAAAGTAACTCATGCCATTTCATATATCAGCTTATATTTTATTTTCGCAGTCTGCTCTTCAGCTAGTTTCCATTAAATACATACGTTTACAGTTTAACATGAAAAGCGCGTTTGCAGAACACATGTCAAAGAGGCCAACACTCCCCGAAGACGGGTCTAAAGATGTCCAAGTCCAAGTCGCATGTGGAACCACCTCAATTGTGTAGTTGGCTGATAACCGAAGGAGATTTATGTACTGGACATGTTGTTATTATTGTTGTTGGAAAATTGAATTTACTTAGTTTTAATGCGGCTGCAGTTATTGTTGTTGTTGATTATGGTGTTGAGGGACACCCACGCTGCCACATTGCCACGCAGCGAGGCGTTCCAAAGTGTTGGCAAAGTAAAGTACACGACGAGCACACAGCGAAAGAGCCCTCAATCTTTGATTACGGCAGTATATAGCCACCACATACACCCGTCTGTTGTGTAATTCCGCCAAGCGATTGGCAACAATTGCGCTGCGGTTAACGATAGACACCGTTGAGAAACGAGGACGCAGTGGGCGTGGTGGCGTGGTGCACTGATAAATTACTGGCTGGGGTGTCACAGATCATAAGAAGCGGCATGCGCCCAAAAAAAAAAAAAAACAGTTGTTGAGACATCATTACCATATATTGCTGATGTTGCTTTTGTGGTCGCTGCTCATATATATATCATATATAATTGACTTAATTTACAACTCTTCGAAATATCCCATGCTTGTAGGAGAAGAAACACATCTGGCTGGATATTGCCGAAGAAATAGTTTTAAATTAGAATTATATAATATAAAAACATTTTAAAAAGAACATGTTCGCATTTGGAATTGTCTAAAATCATGGGGAATAATTTTAGATAAAACGATTATAAGCCGGATATGGAAAAATGTATGCAAATCCAGAACCAATGCGATAGGCAGGCAAGAGTGCTATCGTCATGCTGTATTATTGTGTGCAGCAGGTCTAACAATGGGCAACAGACCAAATACCAGACCCTAGACAGACCCAGGCCATTATCGAGAAACAATAAATCAACAAACTAAGCCACAAAAAAAAAAAATAATAATAAAACAAAAGAAAAGAAAATCAACCAGAACAATGCGCAACAACAAAAACAACAATCAAAATAGAGACAACAACAATGGCAATGCCAACAATTACAAAACCATATAAAAGCGAATTCGATACGAAAATCTAAAGCGGAAATTTTGTAAAGCTGCTTATGCTGCAGCTGCCACGCCCACTCGGGGAGTCTAGTGAATGCATTGCGAAAAGACCAAATTCAAATTGTAAGTCAAAATGGGCGGCTCTAGCTGGAATCCGCTTTGGCTCTGGCTCTGACTCTGGTCATGGCAAATTGCCCTGTTGTTTCACCACCAGCTGCCCTGCTCTCCCTCTCTAGTCGTTTGTTGTCGCGCATTCTAAGTGCCACCCAAGGCCGCTGCGGAGCTCCCGAAATACAAACAACGGAGAGCTCGTGATCTACTATGTAAATTTCGAGCGACATAATTGTGCAGATTATGTTGTATGTTGAATGTTGTAGTTGTTGGGATTTTCCTCATGTAATTGGACAGCTGATAAGCAGCAACGCCCACAGTCGAGTGGCGACTTTGACATTAAGCTGTCAGACCACAAACCCACAAAAACCAATTTGAATTAAACTATCAGAAATGAAAAATACTTCAAATTTTGGGAATTTAAGGCTTCCAGCAACAATGAAATTCAATCAACATTGAATAATAATTTGACCTTGTGGCAAGTGGGTGCACTTTGAGTTTTGGGTCTGAATGCGGGTCGGTTTGATGTTGACTGACGTGGTGCAGTTAATGAAATTGGTTAATAGAGTGCTTCGGACTTGCCGGATCTTATCAGGAAATCAGAAAAAAAAAGTATAACTCGATTCGAAAACTGGAAAAAACTAACTTATACTCGAAAGAGCAGTTTACACAGTTTAAAGATACACATTTTTTAATTTTATATTCTGAAACTGGTGTGCCGTCATTGAAATTAATCATAATATCAGATTTGAATAAAAAAAAATTTTATAATTTGTGTGCCTCTCGGAATTATTTTGTATATCATCAAGTCTGCGCTTAATGCGTTCGGGAGTAATAAGATTGAAGGACTCTGTCTTGGCAAATTATTATTTATTGCATACTTTTCGGTTATTTTGCTATATCAACTCGTAATAGATATATTATATGTGGTCGGAGAAGTCTCCCTTAGCGCGTTACAAACTTGAAGACTTATTGATGATACTCTTTGGAAGGGTACAGAAAAGCTATGTGGCCAAACTATTTGGTATTTTAATTCAACGATGATTTCTGTTTGTATCCATGTTTCAAGGTCAGCTCAATAGAAATTGATCAATTTAAATGCAGTTATTTTTTCCAAGCAGATGAAATAATGTTAGTAGCAATTTTGATTCGGTTTTCTTTATTATTTGAAGTTTTATTATTGTTGCCGTGAAGGCAAAGAAATATGCGCCCCAATGAGATGCAAATTATCACTTATGTATAATTAATTTAAATTATAACTTAGTGTCCGCTGGTTTAATTAAATTGGTAACAGACAGACTGATCCATTTAATTCAATTGCGCAAAAAAAACCCACACATACAAATACAAATATTTTTCTGGCAGAACGAAAGACTCAGGCAACGAACTTGTTTGGCCGTTGCATACATTACAAAACAAAAAATTTGCCACTCAATCAACAGCAGCGACAACAGAGACGGCAACGCACACAAATTGCTTTAATTGCAACAAATTTTGCGAGCACTCCGATATCAACTTGAGAGGCTCGTGGACTTCGCATGTGGGCAAGCAAATGGAGATTGATGCCGAGGCTCGCCAACTGCCAACTGCCAACTGCAATTGCGCGAAATACGTCAACAATTGTTAAGCTCAAGCACCCGCAACTAGAAATATGTATGCCTCAGCCTCAAAACTCCAACATCAATTCCAAGTCCAACTTTAACTCCAATTCCGACCGGGACTCCGACTCTATTTTAAGTTTACCGAGAGACGATTATGTTGATGTTTTGCGCTGGGGCGTTTCTGTGAATCCGGTTGAGGCAACTGAGGTGGTCCAGTAGCAACTTCTAGCCCTGGTCATAAAGTTCCTCCCATTGCACTTATAGACCGGATCTAATGCGAAACGAGTGCGCAACTGCTGCACGGGTCTGAATAATTAAATGAAAAGGAAACCAACAATATGGCAAAACTGTAATAATAGAAACAATCTGACAACAGCAGCAAGAGCCACGTTGTCGACTAAACGACAAAAGTTTGCACAAATTTGTAATTGTCATCGCTGTCTGGCAAAACCAACTACTATCACAAGACACTGACCAGCACAAGGCACAGTGGTTGAAAAGTCACGTATGTGAATGTGTAATAAGACTGACAAGTTGAAAAAGCTTGAGTGAATACACATTACACTAAAAGGTTTATTATGAAATATACATAATCTAATCTAATCTAATATATTCAATTAGTTTTGAATAAGTCCATCTTCATTCTTTTTTCAATGTTAAAAGCTCAGCTTAGATATACGCTTGAATATTAAAAACCACATGATTAAATGTTGTTAAGACGCAAGTCTACCAATTTATATTCGAAATTAAAGCATTTGGATTTAAATGTTCGAAACACGTATTATCTTAGATCTGATAAAAATTGACCATATTCCAATTTAATGATTCGTTACCCACTCAGCAAGTTTTTTCTTTGCTATTGTTTTTTTTTTTTTTTTTGGTAACAACATATTAACGGAGACCTACCCATTTACACAATCATCAATCATAAGCAAGTAACAGATTATCAAAGTGAATTTTCCATGGCTGACTAAAATTCAATTAATTGGGCACAGTGTGCGTCATTTTTGGTAAACAAAGCCGTAATCAGATCGTGCTCTAATTCAGGCAGCATTGCAGTTATCGTTGTTGTTGATTTGGTTGTTGTTGTTGTGGTAACTCTGAAAATTCAATGAGATTTGCAGCTGTTGCAGCCATCACAGTAAGCAGTTGCCTCTTGTTGTAGTTGTTGTTTTTGTCGCAACTGTTACTGATCCGTTACACGTTTCTGTTGCTGCCGTCACTGTCGTGATAACCTTGAGATGATTACTTAAATTGTTGTACAAGTACTCCGCACTCTGGCCAGCCAAGCATAGTCGACACCCTCCCCGCAAGCCCAGTCCTTATGCCCAAGTTGAAGCTACTAATTCGAGACAATTTATTAAATGAGCCAAATCGGGGCAAGTACAAAGATATTCCGACAGTAACAAAATATTTATGACATAAAACAATGACAAACGACAAAATGACGCCTGGTAATGTTTATGGTAATCATAATAATGTGGCGCCACATAACGATCCACCTCACCCTCCATTTCTGTCCTTCAACCTGCAGCTTTATAGCTCATTTGCGCAAGCGCCTTTTTTGGTAATAAGCAAAACGGCCTACATGATAATTAAAAATATAGGTATGCCACATGAAAATTAAATGAATCATGTGATGCGGAGAGGTAGAGGTGCGCTTGCAGGTGGCGCCCAACTGGGGGCACAAGAACACAAAGATTGCACTGCCAGTAGACAAGCAACAACAAAAACAACAACAAGCGCATGCAATCTGTGCAACATTATGAGAGGCACTACATCCGCCCACAAAAATGGGCTTAGATGCCATTGTTTTCATATATTTAAATTTATTATATATATATATATATATTTATATATATGTATATACGATATTGCTAATTTCTTATTTATTAAGCGAGGGAGCAGCATTCTGAGAGGTCATACCAATTAAATCGTGATGTCAGATGAAAAATCAAAAACTTCTGACTTTTTTTCATAGATTGAAATTATAAATTCATAAAATGAATTTGTATTGCTTTTATGCGCTATTCAGTGTAAAAATATATTTGATTGGTGATTTAATAATTGACATATAATTAAATACATTTATTTCCATTGTTATTGAGAAAACTTATATACATTTTTGCTTTTAGTTTATTCTTTTT
The DNA here is from genome assembly GCA_035043785.1 of Drosophila planitibia. Lineage (NCBI taxonomy): Eukaryota > Metazoa > Arthropoda > Insecta > Diptera > Drosophilidae > Drosophila > Drosophila planitibia. The sequence goes on from JAWNMS010000023.1 coordinate 2,168,293, forward strand.
AATATATTCTATGATTTGGAAGTCAAGCCTTTCAAATATATGATTCAATCGCAAAATTATAATTGAGCTCGAATTAACTTGAATATATTATGAATGAATATACAATATATGCTTCAGCTTTTAGTGTCAAGACTTTTATTATATATTAAATATATTTTAATAAATATATTATTATCCCACAAATGACCATGACTATTATTTCGTGGCATATTATGTATACTTTAATAAATATATGCAAAATAAGATTTGTACACAAAATAAATAGTTTTGTAAATTTTTCAATTCGTGAGTTAATATTTTATGGTAATCAATACCTAAACACTTTAATGTTTTCGTATTAAAATGTTGTGTTACTAAATACTAGAAGAGTACATTTTTGAAATGAACGAAAATCACAGATTATATTGAACATAAATCGATTTAGTCCACGAACATGAGAAATTTCAGTTAATATTCGAGCCAAGACACAAACCGCAGCAACTGTAGCAATAACAACTGTGGCAACAACAATGCCTCACTCCACTTACTTAAATCTAACTGAACTTCACTCTCGTTTTCAACAAAAAGGCATAAAATAATTGCTAGCCACAGTCAGCGTCGGCAACGTCGCGACGTCGACGTCAACGTCGACTTTACTTTGATGTTTGCTGTTGATGTTGTTGTTGTTTCTGTTGGTGCGGCAACTTCTTGGGCTTCACTTGCAAATGGCAATTGTTGTTGTTGCTGCTGCGGCTGCTGTTGACCGCTTGCTCGTTAACTTGGCTCGTTCGTTTGGTAATCGTGGCTCGGCAGCTACTCGGGCGTTGTCTTTGTATATAAAAGCGGCTTCCTTCTTGGTTCTAGTTATCAGTTGAATTCAGCTCAACGTATCGCATACACGCGTCTAAACAAATCCACATCCAAGCAAACAAAAACAAACTCTAAAACCTAAAATGGCTTTCTTCAAAGTGAGTGTTGTAAACAGCAAGTTGTAAACCAAGTGTCTGTAAAATTAACTTTGTGCTCTATTTTCTTGTGACAGTCCCTGATCTGTTTGGCTGTCCTGAGCGTTGCCTCCGCCGGTGTCCTGCACGGTGGTCCTGCGCTCTACGCTTCTGGTCCCGCTCTCGCCTACGGCGGCCATGGACATGGACATCAAGACGAGGGTCTGGACTATCATGTAAGTATGCCAGTTTTGTTTAGGCCAGGGTTGAGATGCTTTGTGTGCATTTGACATTTGGAATTTTCTCACGACTGTCGACGCTGTCCATTAGCATATTGGCCAATTTGTTGGCGTGATTCTGACTGCAAGTGTTATTGTTGTTGTTGTTAATTTCATTGGCAGGCCTATCCCAAGTATCAGTACAACTATGGTGTTGCCGACTCCCACACCGGTGATGTGAAGTCGCAGCATGAGGTGCGCGATGGCGATGTTGTCAAGGGCTCCTACTCTCTGGTGGAGCCTGATGGTTCGGTGCGCACTGTGGAGTACACCGCCGATGATCACAATGGCTTCAACGCTGTGGTGCACAAGACTGCACCCACTATCCACCATGCTGCACCAGCTATCCATGCTGCTCCTCTGGCCGTACACGCTTCTCCCTTGATTTCCCACGGCCCGTCCATTGCTCATCATGTGGCTGCCGCCCCAGCTGTGCCATATCATGGATCCCATGCTGCTGCTGTGCCCGCCTACGGTTATGCCACCCACAATGCTCACGCGCATGTTGCCCACTACTAAGGAACCCTAAGGAACTACAACAGGATCAACACTAGCCACCCACACAACCACAACCACAATCAATCACACACGTATTTTTTCATATTTATTAAGCACATGACGACCTCACCAATTGCTCCTGTCTGAAGCTGAAGCCTGCTCAATACTCAAGTCATTCACTTTGTAAATATCCGAATATGCAGCCGCTCATTCCCTCTTGCTCGTGCATGAGCTGTCTCTGTCTCACACTCACGCATACACGCACTCACACCACTACCAGCTTTCGTGCAATTCTCTATGTTATTTAAAAAATAACTCATATTTTGTATATACTGCAAATGCCCACGAAAATCTATGAAACCACGAAAACATGTCATTGCATAAACGAAGAAAGAAGATGATGATCAAGATGCTGATCGAGATGATGATGATGATCAAGATGAATCTAACAAGGATTACAGCATGGAATATACACATACATAAATATAAATTTGGGAATTTATATTTAGTAAACATGTCTCCCTAATATCTGCCTAATTTAAGTTAATTGAAAACTGCGACAAATGCTATAAATATAAAATGTAGTAAATTACAAAAATCCAAATTCCCACGACTACCTTTATTCTCCAAACAGATCTATAGATACCACAGCATATAATTATCAGCTGCCATTGACGTCAGCGCTTTCAATTTATGCAATTTTAATTGTTAATCATTTACAATAATGGTTACATCTGAAATCGAACTAAGTTATGCTAATTTTAATGCTTATGAGTAATGAAATACTGTTATAGTATCGACAATTATGGGTTAGCTGCTAATATATATGTGAACATTGAAAGGTGAAGGTAGAACCACATATAAAATACACAATTGAAAGTATGACTGCATATTTATGCACAAACCGATTGTGGTCTGAATTATTATTAGTAAATTCATTAAGATTCTGGACATAAACAAGTTAAGCTAGACTTGCATTTTGCTATATTTGCTTCTTGTTTCAAAACTTCTTTTGAGGTTGTTAATATTAATTTAAAATATCTTATGTTCCAAATAGATATGGATATCCAATTCTGTAAGCTGAATCGGTCACTTCTTTCTAGCCATGTGCTTACTGATTTCTGTCTAGACTTAATATTATTTTCATAGCTACAATTTTCGTTAATTTTCGCAAGCACAAGCCAAAACAATGTTATTATTTTGCCTTAAGCTCTTGCGATTCATAATTGAATGCTGATAAACTTTTTTCCAAAATGCAAAGCTTTCATTTAAAACAAATATTTAACGCTTTTAAAAAGCGTTAGATGGCGTTTGCCACTTAAAGCTTGTATACTTTTGGGCTAACAAGCTTTAAGTATTTTTAAACATATACTTTCAAGCTAAAGGTAAAAAATGTTCATATGTATGTGCACATCTCATACAATATTGTTCATACAAATTCGACAGTTGATTAGAAATTCAATAACATAAAAACATCCCAAACTCTTATATTTTTTAAAAGATCAAAATAAGGAGTTTTAATTGTAGCACCCAAATGAATTAAAAATTTATAACTTGAAGTCCAGTTGAGCTGCAAGTTCATATTTAAGTCTTGGCTTCCATTTCCCAATTACCACAGCCTATCATCTTTCATATCATAGACATCATTGACTTATTCCCTGGCAGCCACAAAAAATCGGAAGCTTGCTTCAGTGGTTGTCCTCTTGCCAGCCGCAATGTGGTCACAAGCTTTTGGGGGCGTGCTTCATGTAAATAATAACTTAATAAACATTTAAAGCAAAGACGATAAAGTTGTTTGCTTCCGCCTGCAACAAATCTTCGCATTTCCGTCACTTTTATATGTGAACTGCCATAACAACAACATTAACAAAAACGACAAGAAAGCGAAATATTGATCTCTTAATAGGCACCTCATGGAAATATTTGGACAAATGTGTGCCACTAAAAATGCAAAATCTGGCTCAAAAATACTCTTGAGAGACTAATTTATCATTGCCCGAAAATCAAAAATCAGCGAAGCGTTTAAGTGTGCTCTAAAGTAAAACAATACAAATACGAAAAACCCAAAGCGAAAACTAACAAAAACTAATTCAAATTTTACGTGCACTCCATTAATTAGATCGAGCACATAGTGAGAATCTTAGCAGCTGCCCTGTGGCCGGATTCTTTAACATTTAAGGTCATCTTTTTACTTAAATGACTTTTCTATTATACTACAATACTATGTGCTAGGAAATGCCGGAAGGAAGTTCCGCTAACTGGCAAAATTCAAACGCCCCAGCGTTACGTGCTTGCCCCAAAAACTCACGTAAAGCCAGCTCAATGTATTCGCAGTGACGGGCAAAAATATAAATAAATATAAAAAAAGAAGAAGAAAAATAATTAGAAACGAGTAGTTGCTGCTCCAATAACCTTTTAGCATCCACTTAACAATTAAAGCAGAAATATCAAAGCAGAATACACAAGGTATGCAATCTTCTTCATCAATAAATGACAGTTACTAACGACTTTTTGTTGCACTTGGCCAATTGATTCAAGCAGTTGACATTCAAGTAAGTAGCTTTAGCCATCAACTGCCTTAGTAAACTGCCACTAACACGTGCTCCTCTCTCACTCGACTGGCTATCGAGTTGGATTGAATTGGATTTGTTTCGGTTGCAGTGTGTCAGCTAACATTAAGATACAAGTTGCAGATATGCATCGCTACTCGTAGTTGTTGATACAATTTATAGATAATCAAATACAGCGCCGTCTTCTGAGACTGATGCGGCGTTGGTAATATAAATACTAACAGTGGGATATTGGTATAAAATTGGTTTAAAAAAATACATTTATATCGGAGTATATGTATACAATTTTGAAACTATTCTTCAGCCACACTAAGGTAAATGTCCCAATTATTTTGTACAGTGTTGCATTATTGATGTATCGTAAAAATAAATCGATAATAAGATTTTCAACACATTACTCCTAAAAATACATATGAAATCTCTTACTTGCCATTCCATTAGTTTTTTTCCACTATGCATAGTAAATGTCGCCGCCTGTCTGCGTAATTGAAAAATGCCATTAATATGCTATATAACTAATGCAATACGACTACAACATCTGAACAACTAAAGCAACTAAGCTGACTGGGCAGACATAATTGGAGGTATAAGCGATTTGTAGTTTTGCTGCGCATAAATAAACAACATTTCAACAGCATGATCTGTACATGTGGGTATATTTATTCACTGGAGACTAGCGATGAGATATGTATCTGATGCTTTTGGCATAATCATCCCAGTAGTTATGCATGCCGCTTGTCAGTATTAATTATATAACAAAAAGTTAACTAGATTATTTGAGGGTTAATTTGATGCATGGCAGGTAGTAGCAGCAACTAAAAGCAACAACAACAGCAACATTTCAGCATTCAGCAACAAATTGGCTAAAAAGGTGCAAGAATTCATTTCCATCTCTTTCTCATTCGCTAACTACTGAAAATTTATAGTATCTCCTCGGGTCTGGAAGCCATTAATTTGCATTTTATTACAGCGCATCGCATTTGCCACGGGTCATTTTCATGGCGCGTTACAAGCGCTTGTTAACAATGGTCACTCAATTGGCCCCGGACACAGATGCGGCAGTTGCGGACGCACTGAAGCATGCCCAACTAAGCGACAACAATGATGCCCACCACCCACACAACCCACACCCCAAACGCGAATCACTTTCTGCGCTCTCTTTGTCTCTTCCTCTCCCTCTCTTTCTCTCTCTCTCTCTCTCCGATGTCTTGCAACATTCGCACCTTGAAGCCATCTTCATGTTGCAAGACACCGTGTAGTAGTACCATAGTAATGCTCATTGCCCATTGTCAAATTAGTCTGTGTAAACAAGCAGAAATTAGGTGACCAACAGACAGTGCCAAAAAAAAAAAAAGTAAACCAAGTCAAAGTCGCCATCATCGTCATCGTTACTCAAATAGCTGCCTTGGTCAGACCTCTTCCCTACCTCCCGCCTTTCCCTCTCCCTTGCTCGCTTTTTATTTGAATGTGCGTCTTCATGGGAGTTGGCACATATTGAATTGCATTTGACTCCAGCTTGTGCCAAATGGGCTTGCAAATTAGCGCCTTTCAGGGCACCCTTTTGACTGCAATTGTTCGGCTTGATATTTATGATAGCAACCACGAATCTGAAATATATAAATAAATAAAATAATAGTGGTAACCATACATATATAGCAAAGTTACAAACAGTTTAAATTTACAACAAATTTCATGAAGGAACTTTATTTATGATACGAGTATATGATAAAACTTCATTAACAACTTTATTGCACATTGTTTAAGAACTGTGGGGCAAGTTAGCTTGAAAACTGACTGAGATCACAGTCTAGTTACATATAGATATTTACCGAACTTGTAACCCAAAAAAGATAGATTGAGTATTCACACCCACATAGAAATATAATAATTTACAACTTTATGATCTGTAGTTATGCATAATGCTTTAAATTCTACTCTATTATGTTCTTTTAAATTCAGATCTTAAAGTTATACTTTATTAGTTATTTCTTTTTCTGAAAAAAATATCATTTTATTATATTTTTTCTGCAATGATTCATATTTTTACGATCTACTTAATTATAATGCCTAAAGTTAAGTTAAATTTATGTTCTGCTTTTATTTTCGCAAAATATAAGAATATACACCAAAATTCCGCTCCCACATGCCACGCTTGCATCGTTAACATGAAGCCAAACTGCACGCTACATTTAACATAAACCTATTTGTATTTTGTGTTCTTCAGTTTAGCGTGCACGTTAGTTTTTATTCTGGTAGTTTGTTATATTTATTGTTGGCTAATTGCCAGCATTTGTTAGGGAGAGACAATGCAATGTTGAAGCCACGCACATGTGTCATGTGGCTGCTGCTGTTGTTGCTGATATTTGGTTGCCTAAAAATCTGTCAAGCTGCATATGGAAAACCTTCGGAAAATGCCGACAATCATTTGCTGATTTTCCCAGCCGCATACGAAGACTCGAGAGTCTTGAGAGTCTCGAGTCTTGGGCATCGAGTTATCATGTCTGCGTAGCAAATGCTTTGGCGGCGGGCGCAAACATGCAAATTGACTTAATCTAGTATTTAGTTGCTGCCGACAAACCGCAGCCCAAAATCGTTTTCGAAATCCAAGTCTCAGTTAGCAATAGAAAAAAAGAGTAGCCAAAGTAGGGGGCGGAGATGCGGAGACAATTGTATGTATGCAACTGCTGAAGGTTGTTCGCCATCTTTTTTGGGCAAGCAGCGAAAAACAATTTTCGGTTGCTTTTCGCGCACTCCTCGCAATCTAATTAGAGTCTTTAGTACGCCCCTCGTTTTTAATTATGTGAAAATACTGACCTGGGCATAAACTAGCGCATATTATTAACTTGAGCAAAAGGTCCACACAAATTGTTTTAGTTGTTGTTTCGGTTTTTTCAACGACTCTTGCGGTTTGTCAATATTTCTAATAATTTTGTGTGCTGCCAACCTCAATTGGCACGTTCTCAACTTGGTTCAAGGATGAGCAAAACTTTGTTTTACACTAAAACTGAAATTGTTTCAGCTTATAGCCATTTACTTGCTTTGTGGCGCTCCGTAATAATAAATCACTTACTTATAGCCATATGTATTCTTTAGTACTTGACTTATTGTTAGAACAATTTTTTTTATACCTTTTAAAGAGTCATTTAAATTTCTGTTACGTTTTCAGATCAGATGTATAAATTCTATTAAGTATATAGCTATTTTATTCTTTGTAAGATTTTTATTAAAACGGCATGTTTAAATTGGCATTTGTTAATCTTTAATTAAGATAAATATATTATGTATATTGCCCGTGGGAAGAATCACCATAAAATAACACCCAAAACTAAAAGTTTAATTACGAATCCTGCAAAACAAAGTCTGTAAAAAAGTAAAAGTTGTGATAATTGTATTCTACAAAAAATTGTATAATTGTTATAGTCTATTTGTCTTTATTGCGTGTTATTTTAAATATGGAAATTGCTCTTAATTAATCATTGATTGTTGAGCAGACTGAGAATAACCACTCAGCAATATTATGGATATAAATTAGTTCAAATTGCTCTGGTGTCATATCTTTTCACGTTATAATGCTTTTGCGACTGCCAGCAGCTTTTGCTTTCATCCGCTGACTAGAATGGAACTGAGTTTGAACTTTGCTTGCCGCGCTTGACCTTCAGCACTGATGCTAAGACAGAAAAAAATCCAAGCACAGCAAGAACAACTTATGTTGGACTTTTAGTTGTCTTGATTTTTTTTTTTATTCAAGTAGATCACTGAGAATTTCGCATGTGCCAAATAACTAGGGCTTTTTTGTGTTTATGCAATAACAATTTGCAATTGTTTTGGCTGCAACTTGACCCTATTTTGGTTTTGGAAGTCAAGACATATTTTATTGTCAGCGATTTGGTTTTAGAATTAAGTTGTTAAATAAATTGCTTTTTATTGCTATACTATTTGTTATGGTCGAGGGCAATAATTATTGTCGCATTCGGCTGCAGTTCGTTGCCTAAGTCGTTCGTTTGAACCAAAAGGAAATTAATGATTAAGCTATGATTAATATCATAATTCTGAACCGACCTGAAAAAAAAGTGACTGCCTCGTCGGATGACTTCATTATGTGGGATAAATGGATACAGAGATACACAATGCAGTATCTGTCGCCAATTTGCACTGCTTACATACGTAGACCCCATTCAACCGGGTTAGTGTAGCAACATCCCACTTTGTCCATGCTGCAACTTCATTAACATGGCCCCCTGACTAACTAGCGCCATATTCACCACGCCGCCGAGATACTGACTTCGCGACGTTACGACGTCGACGTCGACGTCGACCGCCACAGTTGAGTGAGTGAGAAACTGAAAAGAGTCTTAAAGCCGCGACTGCGCAGTTGCGTCGCTGCTTTCGCACAATTTGCGCTTATTTAAATGGAAAGCCGCTTCTAGAATAGCCACAGTATTCCGGTGAACTTGGCGTTGTTTGTATCTGTTGCCGTTGCAGTATTGAAAGTAAATCCACATAGTTTTTAACTAAGGATCTGTGCAAAACTGTGTGTGAACTAAATTAATTTTGTGTGGTTTGGTTTTTTTATTTTTAGCAAATTATAAAATCCAAAAATCCCTTGAAAAATACTACAAAAAAATCTTTAAAGAAAATGGCAAATTTCATGTGCTTCGTTATCCTCTCGTTGGCTTTGTTCGCCACTGTGGCCGTAGCGCGACCAGGATATGCTGTGGATTATTATGTGAGTGAGGATTGCCGAGATGGAGTGTGCCAAATATGCATGCATATCAAAAATCAAAATAAAACTATTCTCAAAAAAAGCTGTAATAAAGAAGGACCGAATATTTAGTTTTAAATTGAAGATTGAAAGAATTAAATATGAAGTTTTACTAAATTTGATGGAGACGCAGACAAAAGCATGTTTATTTAGCATTTTTTCAATTTTAACATAAACCTGTATATTCAAATAAGAATATTCTTAAAGCAATTATTTATCCGGATCATGAAAAACATTATTTTTTAAGTAGAGTAAATATTGAATATTGAACTGATAAAAAAACGTTGTCAACACAATATAACTAAAGCGATCTTATTTTAAAAGTTTTAAAAGTCCTTTAAAAAATCATATATATTTTTTTTATATTTAGAAATCCTAACATAAATCTATATACCTTTATTTATCAGGATCATCCCAAATATGCCTTTAACTATGGCGTGGCAGATCACACGACCGGCGATGTTAAGTCCCAGCATGAAACCCGCGATGGAGATGTTGTCAAGGGTATTTCAAATTCTAAACACACCTCCGGCAAAACACTCATGAATATCTTAACCCATTGCAATTTCCTTGTCTACTTCCTCATTCTTTTCTCCATACAGGTCAATACTCGCTGGTCGAGCCCGATGGTTCCATTCGCACTGTTGACTATACTGCAGATTCCATTCATGGTTTCAACGCGGTTGTTACCAAATCCGGACCCACTGTGCACGCTCAAGCGTTGGTCACGAAGCCCATTGTTGCCCACAAGCCCTATCTGACCCACTATGAGCCGCAGCATGTGGCTCCTGTGGCTGCTCCTGTTGTGGTGGCCGCCTCACCGGCGCCCTATGGTGAGTTAAGAGTTTTTTTTTTATAATGGTTCTTTTATGAACTGGGTTTGAAGTTTATGGAAAAGCGCACTCACTCTCTTTAGCAGCCCTCACCAAATACACAGACGCACTACCAGCTAGTTATTGTTGTTGTTGTTGTTGTGGTTTAGTTTAGAGATTCCACAAGGTGTCTGCAAACTGATGTGCTTGCCTCTTGCTCTTCTAGGCATGAACACGTATCGCATGTTAAAGCTGTTCAGGCGTCACGCCAACTTTTTTAACAATCAATATCGCAAATTGCGCCCAGACGAATACGAATATGATGATGACAACTTTGATGCATCTACTCAACTTAATATAGTCAGACAGACAACAGCGGCGGATGCAGATATCGATGATTACTATGCAACCTACTGATTCAGTAGCAATATCTTTAACAGCATCAATTCTCCATGTTAATCAGAGTACATATACGCATATCATTACCATATTTCTATAATAATACATAATCGTTTGGGTTGCTGTAATACCTGTTGCATTGCAATTAGTTATAGAGTGGTGTGCAGTGGGGCGACTAAACTGAATCATCGCATCGTGAAACGTATAACACATTTCATAAGCACTTGCATTTGTTGACTAATGCACCAGTTTTGCTACGCCCACGCGTTTGTTCATTATGTCATGAGTTAGTTTTCCGCCCCTCACATTGATCGGAAAGATTAGCTCCGATGTTTTTTGCTCATGTTTTGTTTGCACTTTGCATTCGCTCTCATATTTTCCATAATTTTCCCACACTAATTATGTTATGCAGCATTAGCAGCATCTTCATTATCATCATCAACAGTATCATCATTTCCAGTGGTAGACAGTAGTGCTGTACGGAAAATTGTGTTGCCCATTTCCATTTTCAAGCCAAAGCCAACATCTTTTCTCAATGTCGCAATGTTGTGGATGTACATGGGAATTGAAGTTGTTGTTGTGACTGCATGTGAAAATTATTTTGATTGTGACTGCTATTTTTTTCAAATAATAATTAAGAATCGCAAAGAGCGCGCGCACAAAACACAAAACGCACCCCGCACAAAACAAAAGACTTAGGCAACGAACTTCGTCGGCGATTTACATGCAAAACAAGCCCAAAAGGAAATTACAGCAACTAGCGAAAATAATACAACACCTGTGACCAATTGACTTTGGTTGGCTGCAAAATTCGTGACAAGCAAAGAAATGCATTGAAAATTATTTCGTCAGCATTGAAATCTTTGTAAAACTAAACTAGTTTACAAACAATAATCACAACAACAAAAATCACAACAGGCAGCTGTTGAATTTACATTTTTTTGTTGACTCATACTTACACACAAATTGTTGGAATTTTAGCTTAATAATATATATTTTCAATCCGTTTGTTTGTTTTTTCCAGTGTCCAAACATTATGCGACTGCTGCTGCGCCCATTCACTACGACTACGATGATGGCTACTACAGCAACAACTACAACCAGGCTCAGTATGAGTATGTGCCGCAGTACGATGCAGGACACTATGGTCACTATGCGAGTCCCTATGCGACACACTATTAAGGACCTACGAGAAACCCTTGCGATTTAGTACTCTAAGCGAATTTAGTTTGTATATTTTCGATAAAACTCGAACCGGTTGCAGTTGTGTGTGGTTTGCAAAACGCTCGTTTTGAGATCCACATGCTGTTAACTTATTATTCCACATATGACATTGAAGCTGAGTAAGATAATAATGATATGGATGCTAGTTTAAGTTGTGAATTTCGCTGTAAAAATAAAGTTTCAACAATATAAGGGAAAATTATACAAAATATTTCGATGTTTTTATTTGGGAAGTTATTAAACGAATAATACTGGTAGGATGTCCGCTCTGGAGAAAATTTAGAAGTTCCTCTTAGTCTAATAATAATTAATATATTTTATAGATTCCATATTTGCTTTTATTGATTTCACACTTCTATTCCGAACATGCAATATTTGTAGTGGGTGGAAAAATTATTTAACTTGTAATGAATTGATCGCTTGCATGTGAATTGATTTTCATTTAGTTCACATGCCATTTTTAACTTGTAGGTCAATAAACATTATTTTCATTACTCATAATTATCGAAGGCAGTTGAAAACGCAACAAGTGTCTCGTAAGTCAACAATCAGTTGCATGTGGGCTCTTTCTTGATACAACAATAGTTGCATCCATTGAAAGCATGTATCCCACCTTTTAGCTTAACATTCAATGTTGGCGTTACAATTTGCACCATTTGCTATTAATTAAACTGAATATACTTTTATGCATATTTTTAATTGCTATAATTTATGGCCAATTGAGCGTCTCGATATATAAGTGGTTACATTCGGTCTGAACATTGAATTCAACGACAACAGTTCGACATTTCCGCTCTCTTACCGATAGATACCGTATTTTCATCCAACAAAAAACTAAACTTTTCACGGTCTGCAAATTTGCAAATGTTTTCTTATATAAGTGAATTTTTTTTGGTAAGTTGCCAATTTGGTCCATTTGCGTATTTTAATTGGCACCCGAAAGCTTAATGCATCCGTTGACCATTATTTAAAAAAACTGGAGTTGAAAAGCTTTAAGTGCGTGGCTTGTAAAAGCTTCTCTGGGTTAGCTTAAAGCTTTTTATTGAGGTTTGCTACCGCATTGAAACTTACATCTTACATAGATTGAAAATATTGCATATATTAAGGCATTGGATTTTGATTAAGGCCACAGTATACTTTTTGGCGCCATGTTTCCAAATTGAAAATAGTTTATTTTAAACTAACGTAAATCAAACGTGGTGTATTGGTTCCAAGTTTAAATTTTAAATGGTAGCAGATCATAAATTTTATAATAGCAATAAAAGTTAGTTTTTAAAAGTAATCTTGTTAGTTTAACATTTGCTTTCAAAACACATGTTATTCAAGTTAGTACATATTAAAGTGGCAATAGATTTTGTCACCTGCGTGCTCAACCAATTGGAATAGGAGATATCACCAAACTGTGCAGATTGTGCAAACATTGCATTCAATTACCTAACGAATCAAGTAAATTTGAATTCGACGAGTACCAACCGATTATTTATAATACAACCGGTCGCAATGAAAAGAACAAGTTGGATCAAAAAAGGCTCCAGTCATTCAGCTAATCCGCTGATATGGCTGCAATGCTCAATACTAACAGATTACTGTAAAATCGGCCAAGAAGATGGTGAGCTGAAGGCCGTCTTGGCTTGGATCTGGTCCCATCTGTTAATAATTAAGACTCGATTCTAACTAGGCATTGCCTAAAAATGTAGCTTAACTGCTTTTAAATGGGATCCAAAGTGATTGCAGTTGCAACATCAACAACAACACCTATAAAATACACTTTTTAGCTTATGGCTTACAACATTTACACTCTCGTTGCGCTTACGGCGGTCCAGAGTGTCTATCTTGCACAATTCCCAACTCATTTGAGCGCATTATTTTTGTATTAAAATTTTTGAAATTTCGCCCCGTAACCGAAAAAAGCAACGAAAGTGACAATTAAAATATTTTAACTCTTGACTAGCCGCCGTCGTTGCTTGCATTTCCTTTAGAGAGCGCGAACAGATACTAACAGACCCCCAGGCCCAGGCCATGCGCGGGCCACATTGGATCGGGCTGGGCCGTGTCAGTGCCGCGAAACCTCAATTACAGCAAACGCCGGCAGCCAAATCATCTACTTTATGTATATGTATATATATATATTTTAGACAGTACGTGTGTATGTACTTGCACACCAGCGTATATGGTGCCGGCACAGGTTGCCAAAGTGGACAATTTAATGTGGCTGTCATGTTAAATGCCAGGCCAATAATTTAAGACTCATTTTCTTCTTTGGCTGTGAAATGGTTGATGGGTGGTATGTGGTCTATTGAGCTCACACATGTGAGGTTAAGAAAATTATTGACCATTTTAAACGATTAGTTAAGTAGAACGGAGAACCGAGGTAAAAATATCCCATTTTTAGATCTGTCAATTGTGTTGTAAATTCTTTTGGTTAGTCTGCCTAAATGGTATCGACTTGGCATTTTGATTGATTTTCGCCTTGTCCTACGATTCTTTATCTATGAATTTATTCAATTAAACTAATTTTTCAATTGAATCGCACAGATACCGATGATTATATAGTGATCAACTATGGATTTAACAACAGTACACGAAAATCAAAGATAATCTAATTAATGTTTTTAATGATATGCTTTTGGACTTTAGTCCATAATTTGTAATAATTGCGAGCACTTCCGTTATCATAAAACAAATTAGCCACGTATTGGTCTTAAAATTGAACACAAATCGTGTCAATTCCTCAGATTTGTGCGAAAGATGGAAAAAAAAAACAAGAAACAACAAACGTTTTCGTAAACCACAGATAAATCGCGTTTTTCATTAGCCGAAACTCTCTTGAACACCATTTGCGGTTTGCAAATATATAAATACAAATAATAACTTAATGATTTTGTTTAGTTATTTAATGAAACTATTGTGCGCTTGAAATAGTTAATACCCATCAATGAACCTAAATGATGCAAAAAATTACGCGGTTAAGCTCGAAAAACTCTTTGAAATTCATTTTTTGATGGCTCTATCTGTATTATTGTTTATTCGTTGAAGTATTTATTCGAATGCTTCTCGGCGTATTTGGCTTGCGGATTGCGCAAACATCATTTGCGATTCTTGAGATGCTCGTATCCATGAGATACAATTGAAACAGGCACACACACGACCCTTTTAAAGAGATTGTCTCAATAGAATCACGTTTTGCATATTGCAAAATGAGTTATAATCATTGTATTTTTGTATTGGTGCGCCATTGACTCATGACACAGCAAACAATAATAACAACAACAACAACATCAACAGCATATACAACAACAATTGAGCTTCCCATATGATGCGTCACTTTTACTATCAGCCATGAAAAATCTTGCACAGCAACAACAACAACAACAACAACTGAGAGCGCACCTCGTCAGCCGATTTTCCATCTAATGTTGGACGAGCTTTGCTGATGATTGCAATGGATTTTCATTTTCAAAAATGTTGCAAGCCTTGTTGTTGCACTTGGTTGCCGTTGCAGTTTTTGTTGCCAGCTTTTTATGGTGTTCAAACTAATTTGCGGTTACAAGCACCTGATGGCCTGTTTTTTATTTTGCTCGTGTAACAAACTGCGGCATCATGCCCTTTTGTTGTAAGGTGGGTGCTTATTGAATAGGAGCAGTGGCTGCCACATGAGTGTGAGTGTGAGTATGAGTGCACCATTTCAAATTACTGGCTGAACAAAAGTGGAAATTGACTAACATGCAGATTGAAAAAATCGAATTATGGCTGATCTGATTCGCCAGGTAAGCATCGACATTATATGCATATTGATTCAATATACACGATCTATCTTTATAATGTCACATTTTTCGTGTTGTTAACTTAAATTAGAATCTATGCAGCAGTCAGGTAACTTTCGAACCATCTTTTTGAATGAGTAAATAAACTAAGGTGCTCTCAAACACACACTTCAGAGCAAGTGTGGCAGTTAAACAAAACGGTTCATTTCAAGTGTTTGTCATTGATACATGTACAAGTGTACACTACACTACACAATAGCAGCACCAGCTTTGCAAGTTAGTATAGGAGGAAAACTCTTGGCACAGGTTGTTTGCATTTGTGTTTGTTGCCTTTCATTTGCTGGCTAGCCAAAATTATGAAAAATATAAAGCACTTGCAATTACCAAAAAAAAGAAACTGAACTGCTAACTGTAAGTTAAGATTTGCATGCAACAAAGTTCAATAACATAAATTGCAACAGACTCACAGACTCTAGACTCATATTCGATTTTAACTTTAGCCTTAGTAGCTGCAGTTCCCCTTCATTTGGACTGGGCAACTTTCATGAAATTGATTTTCCATGAACTTCAATTTGCATGTCTCGTTTTCGGTTCGTGCTTTTATGGCTTTTGTTTTTTTTTTTCTCGTATTAGTTTTTGACTACTTTAGCCTTTTTCCGCAGTTTTCGCATTCAATTGTCATTGTCATTGCTTTTGTTGTTTATGCTGTTGACCTGTCTGAAGATTTATATTTGCCTGCTGCCCATTTGGAGCATATTATGTAAAATATGCATTGAAAACTGGTTCGCGATTTCAATTTCGTTCACTTTACCGTCCGAAACTAAGTGATTTTTTTTTTTTGATTTTTTTAGTGTCGGATTCGAATCGCATTTTTCTCTTGTTTTTGTTTTTTGTCGGATATGTCCTAGTCGCCGTTTAATTGGCTAGTGCATTCACACACTGAACGCTATTTCTTTATAGCAGAAATACTGCTGAAACCCGTCCGCTTGAGAGTCAAGGTGGGTAGGTAGGCAACCTGAAAACATATATAAAATAAATATGTAAATCAGAGAGAGAAGGAAGATCTTAATTTTAAATGAAATTTCGATTTCGCATATTTCACAAGAGAATCATATCAGCATATTTCATTTTGTAAATTTTAAATTTTAAAGCGATGCACTTTTTAATATATGTGAACTATGAGTGGCACCCATATCGAAAGTAGCTAATATATTTTGTTGTATAGTTTGGCTCAGTCACAAATGAAATTGCTGAAATATTTTGTTGTTTTTATTATCGATTATAAACTTAGATTTTATATTTTTTCGAAATTAGTTCTTTTGCAATTGAGTTTGCTTTAATGCTCATATAATTTCGTTGTGCACCCATCGTTAACTTTAATTTTGCTCAGTGGAATTAGTAGTATTCGTAACTTCCACATTAACAACTTAACGGTAGCGCCACGACATTGCGAGGCAACAAAAACAATAACAACAACAACTACAGCAACAATAACGACGATAACCACAACAACAATAAAAACATTGAATAAGGTTAGCATCGCATGACACGATTGCAACTCTCTCGCTCTCTCTCTCGTTCTCTCTCGCACTCGCCCTCACTCTCTTCCCCCTTTCCCTATAGCTATGTAACGAGTTGAGCATGTGAGATAAGCACCCGCATAGCTGTGCAAAACTTTATGACAACGTGGTCCGCAAACGGGCCAAGCCAAGCAGCGAGGCCATTTCATTATGTAAACACACACAGCGTGCAAGGAAAACAAGAAAACTGGCAACAAATCAATAGAAAATACAAAATATTTTCATTTTATTTTTTCTTTCATTGATGTAGCGTCTGGTCTGGAATCGGCAATGGGACTGCAAAGGAGACTACAACTGAGACTACGACCGTAACTGGGGCGGTTGTCCGACTAACTGACTGACTGACTAAATGGCCAGCCAGCCTGGCTGCATCGTCGGGGATCTGCTGTAAGTGGTGCAATCGCATCTGTTTGCCTCGCATCGGGTCCAGTTGCGTGTGCGGCTATTATGAATAAACATGGGGCACATGAAAGCTGTTGCTGTCTCTAGCGTATTTTGTTAACATTAGCACTAAGCATATTGGTCAGCTTATGAAATGCCACAGTGGTGAAAATGAAAAGAGAGAAAAGTGTTGGTTTTGTGCATTTTGCAATTAGCCAAAGGAAGCACGCTCCACGCAACAAAACTCGTATTTCCTTGCCCAGTATCTGACAGTTGTGACAGCCTGTGTCCGTCTCTCTCTCTATCTCTCTCTTTCTCTCTCTTCTCCCTTGCAGCTTAACTCCCTGTCAAACAGCTGCCATTTGTGGCCAAAAAAAAAAAAAATATATGAAAACAAAAAGAGATGCTTCGTGATGGCAGATTGGTCCCATCGTTGCCCCGAGATTTGACATTAAATTCATGCTAATAACTTAAAGCCTAAACTTTGTGCCTGGCAAATTTTCGCTTGGTTTTCTAGTCGGCTGGTTGCGCAATTTGTTCAACATTTTCGGTGATAAAATATGCAGCTCCGACGAATTGTGTAATGAGGCGCAAAAAGGAAAACATCTAGATTTGTATCTTAGCCACAACAACGGGGCGTATGCGTAATAACGCCCAATGGCCAATTGAAAGGCGCACAAAAATACAGGCTTAATTAGACAATTTCTCTATTATGGGGCTGTGGCATCAAGTGCCTTTCACAACGAGCAATAAACTTTTAAAAAAAACAACACAAAAACAGAAAAGCATTCAACGCTCAATTACAGCTGTGGCTAATCAAAAGGGCATTGATTTTTATGAACTGCGAACATCCAAGAGGCGAAGTCGGGGCCCGGCTAATAAATAGATGGTGGTGGGCAAGACCTGGACTGGCTCTTTGGGATTGTTTGCCCTGGTGATGGCGATGGCGTCACTTGTACAAATCTTTGCGTTTAAGCCAAAAACGTGCTGCAGCAAAAAGCTATAAAAAAATCCATCTTTAACATCATGATGCAAGACCGCACTGGACACCAGAAAGAAAGTTGAAAGCAAGCAGGCAAAAAAAAAGGGCTCGGATTTGAGTTCGAGTTCGGGGTCCGGGTTCGGCTTCGGCTGTGGGTCGGGGACTCTCTGATGACGGGTCAGGCCTGTGCGGAGTGCGGCCTCGAGAAACTTGGCCATAATGTGCATAATGCAGTTGTTTTTATCGCTTCTCGGTTTTGACAATAAATTGCCTTGGCGGTGGCTTTGCCCGCGTTACCTTTAACGAAGTGTGAAAGATGTCGGCTCTGATTCGATTCGATTGCGCCACTGTGGCATGCACCGGCACCACAGCTACAGCACACGCTACAAGGTTTTTCCATATTATTTCTTTTTTTGAATGTTGCTCTCGGCACCCTGAAGATGTAGTAGTTAACAACGTGACTATGTAATCAGCATCACTACTAGTAGCGGCTATGCTAGGAAGTCGCCCAATCTCTAAGCGGCAGCTGCTGCTTTATTAGCCACCGCTGCAAAAGCAGCAAATGATTTTGTGCCAGACTCGTTTTTTGTTACGTTTCTAATCAAATTAATTTCGCCAGCTGCACATGGACCGCACTGAGCACACGTCTTGGGTTCAAAAAAATGAGACACAAATTGGGATTGGAATTGGGCCTGGCTTTGCTAATTTGCTTGCACATTGCACATACGCAGAGTGCGCCGGTAGAATATATTGACTTGTACATCGACAATGCACACAATCATGGTTGAACGGTTCTGAAAAATATATAATAAAATATTTAAAATAATAATATGTAATAATTTGTATAGC
The DNA here is from genome assembly GCA_035043785.1 of Drosophila planitibia. Lineage (NCBI taxonomy): Eukaryota > Metazoa > Arthropoda > Insecta > Diptera > Drosophilidae > Drosophila > Drosophila planitibia. Next base: position 2,187,315 of record JAWNMS010000023.1, read on the forward strand.
CTGATTTACTTTCGGAATATTTTTTTTCACTGTAAAATAGTGTGTTCAACTTTAAGTGCAGAATTAATTTAGATGTCAAATCCTGACCAAGTTATTGCTTTCGAAAATCGATTCGGCTTTGACTAAGGTATTTTTAATCAACTCCAAGTTGATTTTTTTGAATCAAAGAGATCAAACAATGAGTTATGAGACCTGTTTTTGAAAATCTGAGCATTTTCGACGAAGTTATGGCTGTGGGAAATTTCGAACAATCCACAAATTTCCTTCTTGGGATATTTTTTTTACATGCATTTCGCGGGAAAATCGCGTTTCCAACTTGAAGTGCAATATAAATCTGTATGATAAACCATGAAAATCGGTTGATTTTTTACCAAGTTATATGTGTCGAGAGTTTGGGATATCAGTTTTGAACACTACCCGCTTATATTATTATCTGAATCTCGATCGATATCGAAATTGATAATGCATAATAAATGGTAATCCCTTCTTTAATTTAGCTACGCTACACCTATCGCTACTCCATTTCGAGTTTGGGCAGTCGTGTGCACATTTTGCATCGGTAGCTGTGTGAGGGGAATCATGTTTGTGGCAGCTACAGCCACCTGGAGCCGAATGGTGAAGTGCGCAGCGTTCACTACGAGGTGAGAGGAGCCCAAGGCTATCGGGCTGTCATTGCTCAACGGACGGCGCACAGTCGGGCGCATCAGACTTTACAGTCGCCGCTGGCTGATCCAGTAGCCTTTGTGGTTTAGTTGCCTTGGCGTGTCATGTTATCAACACATTTAATTGTTTTTTTCACAGCTATAATCAGTTGACGCACTCAGCGCTATATAAATCACACACAAGCAGCATTACAAAAATCAATTAGGCATTTGTACAAAGGGTTGTTCAGAAAAACAAACACATGTTCAGATAAGAGATAATTTCGATGAAATTGTTTTGTATTTATTTTAATACTGAACAATATTATTGAAATATGATGCAGAAGTGTGTATTTTGTGCTCCCATTTAAATTTTACAATCGTTTGGTTTCACATTTATTTATTATTTTCAATTGAATAATTGAATTGCAAATATTTGATTTTATGTACATATTTTGGAATGTGAATAAACTCTGGACCTTTTAATATGTTTACGTTAAATGCTAATCAAATATATTCATAAGAAGTGAAAACACACCTAACCGAATATTTGATACTCTTGTCATATGGCACATAATTTCCAATATTATTCCAATACATTAAAAACATTTCAGAATTTAAATCAAATATTGCCTCCACAAGTTGTCCTGACCAATGCCAAATTTTTAATTAGTTTGATATTGCATCATTTGTATTTCAACTTTCATGACAAGGTGTGGACTATGAAATTTGCATTAAAAAAAAATATTAATAAAATGCTTAATAAATGTACTTTCAGTTATCAGTAATAAACTCGTCCATTTAATTGGCATTAAAGCTATGCACTTAAAATCAAATAAAAATGAAAATAATTGTAATTAAATATTCAACTTGTGTCTAATGTAGAACAATTTGCCGGAACACCCCTAACATTTCAATTAAAATCTTTCCCACACGCTACGAGGCAACTCGGGTGAATATTAACCGCCTCAAGTAAATTGTGTCAATTTGAAATACTTGTATTTAATTAAAGAATTTTGTGTAATACAAGCAAAAGTTGTTGCCTTAAATATATACACTCAATTATCATTAATGTTGTTGCCGATTTGGCTGTGTAAAGCGCGCACAATTAAAAACTATACTAAAAATAAAAATCGAGAGTCACACAAGTATCCAGAAACCAAAAATCAAAACCCGTTGACAATGCGACGGAAATCGGCGCCGGTTAATGACTCCAGCATTAAAAACAAACGAAAATAACATATATATATATGTATACTTATATATATATATATATATATAAATATATATATATAATAGTTGCTACTGTTGTTGCTGGTGTTCTGGTTTCGCTGCGCTTACGGCTGCTAATGATGTCGTTGTCGTTGCCGCCGATGTGTTGCATGTGGCAGCGGTCAGGGTCGTCAGTGTATGCGCTGCTCTGTGATCAATGTTCCGCACCGTCATTTAAATGATGGACCCCCAGAAGCCACAGTTACTTATTACTAATTCATCGGGCTAATTGCGTTTGCCTGCCGGCTATGAAAAGCCGTTCAAGAAAGTACCAATCATGGTTTCAGTTAACATAACGTGGCCGCTATTTGTTTGACAGCTTAACCGCTAAAATATGAGTGTTTACCCTTTTGCCATGCAGTGTGCAATTAAGGCTCAATTTAACACCGCTGCCGCTATACGCAAGTTTTAAGTTGTTGTTGCCGGAGTCTTTTGATTTTTTGCTGTAAGTGCCCCTTGCAGTATATTTTTCGTTTGGCCAAGAGGTCAAATTAATGCCAGTTTTTTTTTAATGTATTTTGTTTTATTCGATTTCTTATTATGTATTTACAAATTTTGGGGCAAGTCTTAACGTTAAAAATTCGCGTATGCTGTTGCGTGGATTTTTCATCTTTCAATTTTTCGTTGCTTGTTTGTGCAACGCTCAACTTGAGTTTGCCACCACATGCGACGCGTTGTTGTTGTTGTTGTTGTGATTGTTGTTTTGAGTCTGCATCTTCTCGAGCAGCTTCTTTAGCTTGTCGTGCTTCTTCAAATAGGAGCTCTTCTCATGTGCCAGCTTGTAATTGGCAACCGTTGCCGCTGTTGCTGTTGTTGTTGTTGTTGCTTGCGTTGTTGCTGTTGATTTAACCGTTGGGCTGCTGCTGCTGCTGCTGCTGCTGGGCGACACTGTCGTTGAGGAGCCAAGAAGTGGCTCGTTGGGCAACTCGGTGAGCGTCTTGTGCCTGTCCAGCGCCTCCTCTTCTTCCACCTCCTCCAGCGGCAGCAGCTGCAACTGCAAAGAGATGATGCACGTGATTATGACATGGACATGGACATGGACATGAATATGGGGACATGCTGTATACATGAAAGCAAATGCGATTTCGAATGGTGGCGAGTGGTGGTGAATAGTAGGCGTTTGTCTGTCTATTTGTCTGTCTGTCTGTGTGTGTGTGTGTGGGTGTACTCGGTACAGCGATTGTGCAAAAGTTATTTACAAAAAAATGTCAAAAGCATTTTTGTTGTTGTGGTTTAAAATTTTCTTTCTTTTTTTTTTTTTTGGCTTTAATTTGTTGTTGTATACGCAATTTACAAAACGACAACTTGTCTCCTTATAAGTATGCATATCAGTAGCGTTGATAAAACTTGCGATTATCATATTGTCTTACATAGTTCCATGGCGCATATTTATTTGCCTTCTCGTAGGCCTTGTATTTTTTAGTCTTCGCATTGTATTTGCCCTGCAGCTTGTTGGGCACAATTGCCGTATACTTAATGCCCACACCAGGCACATACTGAGCAGCCAATGCCGGCACACTCACTGTGCCAGTTCCAGCCCCAGCGGTGTTGTATGTAGGCGAAAGTTGGCCAAAATTGCGCTTCGGCGGCAGATTGTTGTAGTTGGGCGGCGCATAGGGGCCAGCGGGTATGATCCAAGTGCGCGGTCGAGATGGCGGTGGCAGTACATAACTGAAGGTATAAAAGAAGTACATATTAAATTGGTTAGAAAGGGTAACTTAAGACTGCCAAAGATTTGGAAAGGATTTTCCTGATTGTAATACATTTAATTAATCATTTTGCAATTTAGTATGGTGTCCGTATCTTGATCATTATTTGCCAAACTGTTAAGTGATTATTAACGCTTATAACTGGTGAGTTTGGTTACGATAGGGAAAAAAGCTGTTTCTAAACGAACCCAATTGTCAATTATTCTACCCATATAGAGGTTCATGATGTAGTTTCTTTATCTTTAGCTTAGCTTACACATTTCATGACAAGGTTAGTCTCCCATGTATGCAATATAATCTTTCTCTCTCTCCCTGATTAGCCGATTAATGCAAACTTACACAAATGGTTTCGGGTTGGGCACATCGTCGCTTTGATCCTCCCAAACTGGGGCCGGCTCGCGATATGGCTGTCGTGGTGGTGTGGGCGTGGTTCGTGGTGGCGGTGGCGCAATGGGACCCGTATTGGTGCCCCAGTCGACGCGTATTGCTTGGCTATATGGCAGCCAGCTGGTAGCGAGGCAGATGACTAGCAGCAGGCAAATTGAGTGCTGCAAGGAAAGAGAAGATAAAATAAAAATAAAATATGTGGCAATAATTTGCCGTGTTCCACAGCTTGCTACGATTTGGCATTGCCTTGAGAACAAGCACCCCCATAAATTGTATTCGTATGTATGTGGCACAAATTGTGCAAGTTGCTGATGCTGTTTTGAGACTCACTTAGCCTTTAAGACTTGAGCTTATGCAACAGCAAAATAAATTGATTTGCAATTCCTAATCCAATTCGTAATTAACGCACCACTCTACCAATTAATTGCGCTTTATATAGTTGATAGATGCTACCAATTTCAAATGGCACAATTAATTTTGTGTTCTTGAACTCGATTATAGTTTTCTAATAATTGCTCGTCTTACAACAATGTCAAGTGTACACAAATATTTATTATCAACACAAATTGTTGTATGCTTTGTTCTCATTGTTTGTTGTTTTTCTGTTGCTGGTGTTGTTGTTACATGTGAAAATTTCTCAACATACTAACACTATTTAAGCATAATAATGTATAGAAATTGTTGACATTGTTGAAAAGTTCAAAGTCATTGTCTTCCACGTAGCTTTTGATTTATTTGATTTGATAAATATTTATACATGTATTTATATGGTTATGGATAGTGTTAGCTTCGATAATTGAATTGGTTTGTTAAATAATTGATTTATATATTGATTAATTAGGCTGCATTCATTCCTTTAAAAGCGTAACACTTTTTATCTACTCAAACAGTCTTATTGTCATGCATTATTTTTATAATGCTACAAATAAATATGTATGGCTAGCTAAGCATTGCTGATTTTATGAGCGCTTATTATTTATTTATTCATTGTTAAAATTGTCGTCGGTTTTCAAGTGCTTTTGCAGCTAATGATCAATTACGGCCCGTTAAACGTGTAAGTGAGCTTTCAAAACGCAACAAAAACGCTGCGATTTAAAATACCAATCAATCGAAAGGTGCTAAATGCAAATGACAAAGGGAGCAACTAAAGGGGGCAGCATACCATACTTAATATACCATACAATTGCAACACGGCAAAACGCAGACGGCAACAGCAACAACAGCAGCGCTCTCCTTGGCCAATTTTTGTATGTTGCCAATTTGTCAATCTGCGGTACTTTTGACAATTTGCACAAAAGATATCGATACCAGTGATTTATCGATGCCACCTGCAACACACACTGCATATCGAAGCGGTATCGTTTGCTGTGCATGTGGGAGTGAGTTATTGCATATTCTGCTCGTCTTTATTTCTGCAGTTCTCTTTTTATGTGCAAAGATGAGAATTGCACGTTGCCTGCAAACTGAATATGTTAATTTAAACTATTTGCCATGCACATGTTAACTTCATTGTATGCAATACTTTATGTGTCAGTCACAAGAAATAAAGTTGGCAACTCTTGTGCATTTAAATAATGCGAATAAAGCATTTTTTATTGCAGTCATGCAGAATTCCTGTTTTTCTTAATCCCATAAATCAGTTAATTAATTCTTTTGAATACCTATTCAAATAGGTCAATTTGCTTTGCATGGAAATTTTATATACAGTGTAATTGTCTCAACGGCGATATTCTAGTTATTTCGAGGTAAAAATAATCAAAATTCCAAATCCAGCAATGACGGCATTGTGTTGTGCATGGTAAACTGGAATTTTGTGTATTCAAGTATCGTTGTGATCGATTAACAAAATTTGCAACGCAAAAATATGCAAGTAATGTTTACTTTACAGTTATTTTTGATATCTATAAATTCGTAAAGAGCGGATGCTGACTCCATTAAAATTGTGAAATCTCTGATTATGCTTAGATTATTTTGATAACTGTCCAACGATGTTGGAATTCCAACTAAATTGTATGATTATGATATATCAGATCTACAATATAATTATTTTTAAGCTGCATATCGAAATTGAGTGGATTAACGCTTTATCCTATAATTCAATAAAATATCAAAATCAATAGACGAATACTCGAATAGGCCAACGAGTTTGTACGTCCAAGATAATTTTTATGGCGCAGCTACAGTTTGTCAAGACTTGTTGTCGTTGTCAGCCATGAGTAGTAGCATGACGGCATCAAAATTATTGTGCAACAATGGACACTCCATTTTGATCATAGCTTTAGCATGTCTGTGTCTGGGCTCTTGTCACTTCCTAGACATAATTACAATGACCATGAACTTGAAATTCACTTAAATTCGAAGAAATGTACACTCAACCAAATTTGTTAATCCTATTACTGAAAACGGTTGAAATTTAAATGAGCTCTTGAGAGTGGTGGCTTAACTACACATGGAACTTAATTGGTAATTGGTTGACATTGAAATAAGTGGTACTTATAAACACTCCTGTATAGTTTTCCAAAACGTTTCCAGATGTATCATTTAAATGGTTATATAAGATTATACTTCACAAGAGGCTTTTAGTTATTAGCAAATATTTTTTGTATATTTTTCGTTTTTTTTTTGTCAAAGTGTATAATTTAATTTACCCGGCCCATGAACCTTATTCACATAGTTTTCTTTATCAACTCTCGCGGCTTTTAATTAAAAGTGGTGAGCACACAATGGGCTTAGAACTGACTTTGGGATTTGGCGTCTGGGAATTTACTGTGCGCTTGCTTAGCGGCTCAGTCAAAGTTCGAAAACTGCGCCGCAATGAACATATGTATTTTTAAGTACAGGGCAGTTGAATGACCTCCAAAATCGTGCACATTTCGTTGGTGGATTTGTATTAATTGGACGGCACTCCTTCTTTGATATCGTCGCCGCCTCATTTGGTGTCTCACTGGCGTAATGAGCAGGAAGGCGCGCAATCTGGCGATATGCGCGACGGAGGTGGGTCGGCATCAATTCTAACCACACGACAATAGCCGACTAATTAAAAACAATCAATAAAGTAAAAACCGAGAGCACACAGCATAACAACTACACTGTGCGCATTACACGGGCATTATCATTATCTTTGATTAACGCAGTTTAGCACGAAAATAATCATTTATTATCAAATGACTTGCTCGGCATGGCGAGTTTGCTTACTACTACAGTTTCTCAGCAACAACTTCAAATTAAGTGCTTAGTCAAAGAAACAAAACAAAAAAATAAGAAAAAACCAAAATCTGAAAAAAAAAAGATTTTGCGAAATTTTGTGCAGCTAAAAAAACGTTTAAGTACAAGTAGTATTGCATTTTTTGGGTCAAGCTTAGATTTAATTTAATAGTCAAAGTGTGCAAGGCGGGGGCGCCAGCTGTCCGGTGTGGTCCAGTGTTAGTCGGGCAATCTTTTATCTGGCATCGAGTGCTTGGTAACAACACCAACAACCGTTATGCTCATTGTCTTTTATTACACAACAGTATTATAAACAGAAAATAAAGATTAAAAAACAATTCGGTGCCGGTATATTTTTAAACGAGTGCATTTAGCGCGTTCGCTCTTAAAAATTGTAATACGATAATAAGTATGCCATAATCATTTTTCAAACGCCCTAATTGAAATCATTTATTTTTCTACCATGAGGGTAATGACTAGACAAGGCACCTTATAAATATTGAGTGCAGATTTCTTTTTTTCTTTTTTTTTATCGTGGCATGCGGGCTAGCTTAAATTGCAGTTTAAATATAGATATGGATAACCAACATTCATTGGGGAATTTTTGGCTGCATGACTTAACTTTGCAAATAAATATCATTTATGCATTGTTAAGCTTTTGCACGCGAACAATGCGGGTCAGCATTGCATAATGATATATGAATAAACAAATATTTCTTAGGCATTATGCCATGTGGGAGAGGAAAGTAAGTCAAAGTCAAAAATATCATAGTTCAACAATGACCAACATAATTATGAAAGTTGTAAGGGTTCGATTGTTGGTAAGCAAGGAAAAAAAATCAATTCATTAATCAAATCACTTTCATCATGCTCTGCCACAAAACAATTAAATTGAAAATGAGGCGCCGAATTTCATTTTTCTTTGTGCTCTTAAGTGTTATTTCATTCATCGGTTATTGATCAGGGGTATTTGAAACATGATTTATAGCTCACGGCATTTTTAATTATTTTTTCTACTATTGAAAGGGGTATACTTCAGTTATTTAAATCAGTGATCCCATATATAAAAAAATTATAAAAAATAGTTTGTGTTTTAATGTATTAATGTATGCTGATTTGTAAGTATTTAAAATTCAGTGTGCTGATTACATATTTCCATCTTTGATTACATTCGTCTTGTCTATTCGGTGTCTTATCTCTTTTCTATTAAGGAAATGTAATCATCATATAATCATACTACCATACTACCATAAATGTTGCTTAGTCACATCCATTATTATATCCAGTGTAAGTTGGGCTTACAATGACAAAACAGGAAACGTCAGCATACATACAAATTTTCATTTATTCATATGCTTTCTATGCAAAATGTATTAGACAACTATATCTAAGGTAGGCGTGCTGTGAATGTGTCAAAATTAATATAAAAAAAGCTATAAATAATGCGTTCTACATGGTAACCTTATGGTAGTACATAGTCATTAAAATTTACATCTAAATAGCTTTTTCAACTTAAAGCTGAATGAGCTAAAGAGCAAACGGTCAAAGAAGACATCCGGCAGATCACTGAATGGTCAGATAGACGTGTTCTTCGTGCACTGACTGGCTCGACAGACTGACTAGCTGACTGACTAACTGTCTGGCTGGCCTTCAGCTTGTGACTTGAGGCTGACGCTTACTTTACACATCAGTCGAGAATCGCACATTGTACATCGCCCATAAATATAGGGTTTCGAGGCAACAATAAAATGACTTCATCTGCCAAGCAAACAGTCGAAGCGTGTCAGGTAATTAGTTACTTTATGATATTACAGCGTTGCTGGTAATGTGTCTCATTTGCATATAAAAAACCATTGACTGTCATGACCTAGCCTAGTCTCTCAGCTGAAAGTCTATTGCAGTTGCTTCTTCAGCTGAGAAGTTCAAGGCTTGGCAAATTGTCGCTCATTGCCTAGCATCCATCAATTAGCCAACAGCAATAGCAACGACCTTGATGGGGCCAGAACAAACAAAAAAACAACTAACTTAATACATCGCCCCCACCAGCAGCCGTCCGCTCACAGCGGGAGGCGGAATGGTTGGGGAGCAGTCAAATTGTGCTGTGCAAGTTAGCGTTAAATTCTGACATGGCTTTTTAACGCCAAATACATTTTGATAGCTGTTCGCTGGTAGTTGGTTACATTTTCTCAACTGAGCTCATTTGTCACAGCTTATTGTTGGCCAATTGAAGGCGCAACATGAAAAGGCAAAAACAAGAGCGAAGCATTCAAACTAGTTTCATGTAGCTGAGGCAGCTAAAGCATTTGTACAATTTGTTTGGCATTAGGTCGCCTTTGGGTTTAGTCATTGATCGGTTTTTTTTTAGTTTTTGGTATTGTTTGCGGCTGGCTGCATTGCTCGCATTTGTACTACATTAGACACAATACATAGATAGTTCAATTTGGCAGCGGCTTCCTCGTCAGCATTTGCTGTTTGCCATACAATATACAAGTAACTCCCCAACAGCAACCTTGTGTGGCACGTTTTTGAATGTTGTCGGTTGTTGGTATTTTAATTTTTTTTTTTTTTTTTTGTTGGTTGGTTTTTAGATCAGAAATGATTGAGATGATCGGTGTCGATGTCGTGTATCTCACACTTGTAGAAAATGCTTGAGCGCTGATAGTTGATTGGCGTCCAATTTAGTCTGGTTTTAATGCATGTACAATCTATAGGGTTGCCTCGAGCTTTCTAATCCACATTTAGAATGTCAGCTGAAGTGAGTTGATCTTTTCAGACAACTCATCTTTAAAGTTTAGCATTGAGCTTAGGCTGTCTGTTAAAATCAATTTTAAACTATTCGACTTTCACTTTTGTTTATAAATTGAGCTATACTTTCCACGCAATACGAAGCCAGAAACCAAACAATATAAATTCTTCAATAAATAGCTGCCAAAACTATTTGTGACTATGCACTTTGATTAATTGCCATCAAGTTCCCATGCTATTTAAAATGCGCAACAAAAGAATAATCAATACAATTTTTATATAGTATATATTTAAACGCAAATTATTGATGCACAAAGATGATTTGAGATGTTAAAAGTCAAACCTAAGCAAAAAACTCAAATACGTGGGAGTCAATCAGCCAAAAAATCAAACAAGCGAAATTTTATAATATGCAAAAATAAGAGGATAAATAAATAGACATCATATTGTTTTGAATTACACACATATATATAAATATATTTGCGAATCCAATCAATGGGGTTAATGAAATTGCAAATCCATTGAAAACGCAGACAGCTCAATGCCTGTTGTAGGTGTATGTGTGATTGACTCTGCAAATGTATGTGTATATGATTTGCAAAAAAATTAATTCCCAGGCAGATGTAAACTTGACCTCTATGATGATTCCTTTTTTGTCGAGAGAAACACGCAAATGGCGTGCCAATAAATTAATTAAACAAAATAAAAACTGCACTTTTTTGTTTTTGTATATTCTTCTGAGATGCCAATTGCAAAGCAGCATCATCGAGGTAATAAATTGCAACATATTTTTCGCTGTTATATGCTTTATGCAGTTGCAGGTCTGATTGGTCAGCTCGATATCAGCGCGGCTCATTGAATTTGTGGCATTTGGGGGCGTAACCGTTGTTTCGCAAAAAAATATAAGAAAAAAATAGGAAAACCTTCAAAGCATAATAACTTGCATTTTGAGTAGGGCAGTCGTTGCGTCTTTTGGTGGTACTGCTGCTGTTGCTGAGCTGTGTTGCTCAGAGGCTAACGGGGCGCTAATCATAAATCTGCAACGCAACTGCAACGACAACAACAGCAAAAATAACAGCAAAACTTCAACTGCTAATCAACGGTTACAGGCCCAAAAGTTAATGCCTGTCAGGCACTTAGCTGTTTGAACTTTTCGACGTCTGTCTGGAATTTGTGTTGTGAAAATGAGGAAAAAAAACAAAATAAATAAATAAATCGAACTGCTTTCAGGCTGGTCAACAACACAATACAATGGTTCCAGTAAGTAGCGTGGCCAAGAGGTCAATGAGCTACCGTTATTGTTAACTAAATTGGCTGCTGGGCCATACAAAATGCTGCATTTGATTTGGGAGTTTTATTGATTCCAGCTGCGCTTACATATTGTTTACAAATACAAAACAAACAAACTCCGCTGATTATTTGCATAATTTACGTTGCAAATGTTTGCATAAAATATACATTTGGACCGAAATAGTAAACGATTCACTTAATCATTTGTATAATTTTATATGCACATAAAATTTGAAGACAAGATCTAAGTCAAAGTCTAATCATTTATTATTAGAAATTATCACAGCAACAACCAATCGAATGTAACCATTATATTTTCAAATGGAAGAAACTAAAATTAACATAACAATGAAAAAGATGATGATAATGGATTTTGACTCGTTTTCCCATAACTTAATCGCCTGACAAATTATGTTCAATGTGGTAAGAAATATTTAATGGCATTTAGATAAGAGCGTGAAGCGCTTCATCAATTAAATTCCATTGAGAAATTAACTGGGCATCTGTATAACAAATTGCTTAATCTAACTATGAATATTATTTCTGTTCAGGAAGTGATTTCGTTTTTGTTATTAAATTGCATATTTGTACGTTATGTATATAAATGCTGCGGGTTTTGCTGCCAAATTGCCAAAAATAAACTAAACAACATTAAATAAAAAAAGCAATCATAGAAGAAAAGGTCCGCTAATTACAAAAATGATGTTGCACAATTAAGTATTTTTCTTATATACATACTTATTTGTTGTGCATTTTGACAATTAATTACGCTGATTTCACCAAGAGCACACAAAAAAAACACGTTTCCGGTGCGCATCTGCAAAAGGTGCAAAACAAAAGACTTATGACAGAAACTGGCTAATGCACATTGACGAAAGCTGAGCTGCTAATAAATCGCATTGTTTAACGGCATATCACAAATGTAAACATAGCGCAAGAATATTATACACAAAAATCAACAACAACAGTTTTAGGTCATTGCCTTTATGTCAATAATTTTTATTTTTACTTTTTGTGAGAGAATAAACAAGTACTTGAAAAAGTTTAAGTACCCTTGTGGAGCTGCTGCTAATAAGAATATATAGATGTGAAGTGCGATGGGTAACTCATTACCAAAGTACAAACAAAAATTTGCAACCACAATTTTTGTATTCTAAGGCATTGTTAAATCTGCTCGCCTTCTCATCCATGATTAATGTAGTCGACGTGCTTGTGTGACATTTTTTGTGTGGTTACGTTCGCTGATTAAATCAGATCGTGCGGCATATTAAATATTTTATTTTCGTATAAGAGTGTGAGAAATTACGTACACACAATTAAGAAATATGCACTTATATATTGGTATCCAGTTTGCTTTGGAGACAGCAGTCAATGAATTTTAAGCGTAAATCGAATTCCAGAATAATAATGATATGCAGGATCTTTATGGGTTTGATTTAAACTACTAAATTTAAATTACATTTTTTTTTCGATTTACTTACCATTTTGTAATTTAAAACTTTTAATGTAAATTAAAACTTCAAAGCCGATTAGCTGGAAATATTTGAAATGAATTTGTTTGTTGTTATTAAATATTTAATTTTGTTAATTGTACGCATTATAAAAACGTATATCAATTGTGAGGGTCGTTGCCGTTTGACATTTGATATAAGATTTAGTTGAACACACACATAGACGTAGACACATGTAATTGTTTTGTTGCTGTCCTCTATTTTAGATGTTTATAATGATTGTTATTAGTTTGTAGTCGAGTTTCACACTGCACAGCTGTTGCTGTTGCTGTTGCTGTCAGAGTTAAAGTTATGAAAACATTCCCATTGACAGAGACTTCGACTTCGACTCGGACTTGGAGTCGCTCGTAATCATCGGTAATTGTAGACGCGCGGCATTGTTCGCATATTGAATGACGGTGACGATGACGATGACGCGTACAGACCGCTCAATGCGACAATATCAAATCAGATTTGAAGCAATATCAAATGAACTGTCTGCTCATTATGCAATCAGCTTTTCAGACTGGACCCTGCTGGCACAGTAAATGTTGTTGCGATGAGATTGTTCCGATTGTTTGTTTGCATTGGATTGGTGACGCTGACAACTTGCAGTCTCAATTGCAAACACTCGTGCAAATAGATCTCCATTAAAATGACAACTGATAATAAGCCCACAACCCGTTCAAAAAAATGCTTTCAAATTGACCTAGTCAAACTTTTTGCTCTGGTCTGTCGCCTCGCTGTCGACGTCGGCGTCAACGTCAACGTCTGTCGCGCATGCGTAAATAACAATTTAAATGACAATTTTTTTCTGTTTGAGGTTGCTTTAAATTTAAAAGTGCGAGTAATTTTAAATTGGTTGTGGTTAACAGTTTTTTGTTGGTCTTTCAGTGTCGCAAATTCAGCCAAAAGTGAGCACATGCCACGCATTTTAAATTTTAAGTGGCCGGTCTCCGTCTTTGTCTCTGTCTCGTAAATATCAAAGAGTCTTTAAAACACACAAAAAAACAGAAGAATTATTGTGTGCTGACCATGTGTGTATGTGTTGTGCCGGCCATGTCATGGTTGCAGCTCAAACGTGACTATGTCGGAAACCTGCCTTTTTGACCAATATATCGCATGCGAATTTTATAGAGCGGGCGTTCGATGCGACTGAGAAACATCCCTGACTCAATTTTATTATGGCTCAATAAAGTTTGTATTTTTATACGTGTCTTAGGTGCAAAGTAAGAGATGCAATAGTATCGAGAACTTAATTCAATTACGTTTTGTTTTCTATACATATTTGAGAAACAAGTTTGTTTGAGATGAGTTAATGTTTTTTCTTATTAATGTGTAACTTGTTTTCAGCTTAAATTAGCTGCACAACTTGCAAATAACTAGAACTAGTACTAATTAAAACTATAAATCTATTAGATTTGCATTCTAGTTCTTGTACGATTTATTCCTTTTTTGTGCTACTTCTTAGCCCACTTGACAAACACTAACTTTTCATTCTCAATTCACTAATTTGTAAAATATATAATCTACCTGTAAATATTTTTTTGAATTTGTTTTTGCATTCATAACTAAGTGCACGCAATTATCTACAAGAGTTTCCGGCATAATAACAGCATAACTACACTATAAGTAAGTGGCTACTTATGCACCCAAAAAGGCCTTTAAAAACTCATTTCAATGTTGTTGCTATTAAAAATCGGTTTTTAACTTCACATAATATAAGGTTTATGTTGTTTTAGTTTCAATTATTGTGCCGAAGTTTCCCTTCATTTTTGGTTGTCTCCGCTCTCCGAAGAAAAAAGAGAAACACACACACATTGACGACTTTTGATTTATGCGGCCTTAAAAACTGCAGCTAGCCAACGTTCGAGGCGGTTTCTTAAATTATTATTTGATAATTTTTTTCTTTATTTCCTAACAACATTTTTGCTAGTCAAATGAAATGTGCGTGCAACAAGAGTCACAGCAACAGCGACAGCGACAACAACGCCTCCTTTTCAGGCTCTATCTGGCTTTGATTTATTTATTTGCATAAATTTAACACGGCTCTGACAGCAGTTGAGTGTTTGTCTTTTATTATTTTTTTCTTGGGCTGTAGCTGTTGCCTGCCTACAGGCGATGGTGCATTGGCACACGCAAGTTCGTTGCCTAAGTCTTTTGTTATATGCCTTGTGCAAGGAATTTTTATGGGCTGGTTGCATATTGCTTAAAAGCGTAGAACACAGTGTTTTTCTGCATGTTTGTGGGTCTGTCTGCTTGTCATAATTAACACCATTTCATGCAACTTAATTGGTTTTTATTTAAATTTGTTGATTTCTTTGCTTTTTGCAATTTACAATTTGCATCATCAGTTGACACTGCACATACGTTGTTTGTTTGGTTGTAACTGCTGCTTGCTGAGTGTTTTTGATGTTTTTTTTTTTTTTTTGTTACTTGTGATTGTGTTTACCGAGGGCAGCACTTAAAGCGTGACAAAACACATTGGTGACACGGGCCACACTGAAAGCAGCAAATGTGGTAGCATCAGCATAAAGTCTCAGGTCTTGGGTCTCCCGACTGCGACGCTGTTCATCAGCTGAGTTGCCGAGACGAACAAGCACGAGTCATTTGCCGACAGCCAGTTCGGCAGTGTTTTTGATTTTGTTTTTGTTTTGATTTTTCATTGTTGCCAGAGCGGGTTTTTCATACATGTGCCTGACTCCCTGTCTGACTGCCTGCCTACCTGACTGCCTACCGCCGCCTGCTTCTGCTGTTGCAGTTAAAATGTTGCTAGGGCAGCTTCCGGCTGGATATATTGCTGGCGATTTTAGACATGTTGCTTGCCGTTGCCTCATTTACATTAAATGAAGCTTGTCGACGTGTGATCACATTAATTGTATTTATTTTTACATATTGTATTATTTAATCAGAACATTGAATTTTTATTGCAATATAAAGAGAGCTGCAATCAAAATCCAAATGCGTTATGTTAATGTTGGTTATAAGCGTGCCTGGTAGGATACCAAGTTATTGGTTATTGCTCCGTTTGCGTATATTTAAAAATATAAATTAAGTGTGCGACACGTGATGCCCTGATCTGAAAAAGCCTACGTTTTAGACGCATTTACATTATGTGAGCGACATTGAAAAATGAAATATACGCATTAAACGAAGGTTAACGTATTTAAATTTCTACCAGTTGCCGTTTGCGGCAATCTTGTCAACGTCTTTTCGGACCTTAAGTGTAACTAATGATATCATCAAACATTTTAAGAGTCGTAAAAATAATGCTATAATCTGCCAGCAATCCGAAATTCAATTGGTAATTTGTATATTTTGGTAAATTATTCACAATTAAATTGTATGAGTTTGCAAGAGAATACAAATAATGTTATTGTTCTTATGAGCATCGTGAGATTTATGTTCAAATCTGATTTCCTCATTCAAATGGCTGAAATCATTTTGGAAACGATTCGTTGCGCACTTTGTGGGCGTGGAGACATACATATAATGTATCTTGTGTATGTAGTTCAGGTTCAGGGCACTTAACAGGCCATTATTAAAAAATGTAAATATAATTAAAAAGCCATATCAATCAAGCGGACGACCGATTAGCATACACAAGTTTTTGCAATTATGTTTTTGTACCAATAGTAAATCAACAGAAATGTCTGCTTAAAACGCTTTGGCCTGACAAGTTGATTTTATGGCTGTGCTCGGTCTTGGACAAAACTGGTCTTACAAAAGATCTCTATCACATTTATGGTCTTTTTATCTTTTTTATTTTACAGCTTTGCTTTTTTTGTCATTAATGTTGTTGTTACACGAATGTGCTTATGATTGATCTGATGATTTTGTGGACCGTACAAGTGGCAACTACTGCTTACAGCAGTTTATTTTCTTATTTTATTTTTTTTTTCAATATTTTTTAGAGAGTGTGGGAGAATTTTTGAGGCGAAATAATCTGATGGTAATTTTTGTAAACTGTCGAAAGTGACAGGCGTACAAATTTACGATATTATCAACAATTTTAAGATTGGGCAAGGCTTGCCAAATGTTTGCCACTGAATCACACAGATATTCATTATGCATTAGATACATTGCTTCGAATGTGATTAAACATATTAAACGCCGTAAATTTCTGAAATCTAATAAGTATTTCTATTGATAGATAACATATATGTATATACCGAGACAAAATATACTGTTGCCATTGGGTCTGGGATCGCCTAAAAGTCTGTCCTTTGAAGATAAGATGCAAATATATTCGAACAGCAGATCATTAAACATTTCCAAGTACTTTGTGCTCGATATAGAGTTACACATCATGTTTTATGCATGAGGCACTTGAGTGCTACTAGTACTCACATTTACCATTTTTTTAAACGCAGTTGTCATAATTTATAAATACACTGCCACCCAGTGTTGAGGCTGTCAACTCGCACGGCCTACAAATAGAGAGTTGTTCGGTCGTATGCTAATAATACGAGTACACTGAAAATATTATTGATCTTGAACGCATGACTGAGTGCTACATATATGCAATGGACAGACATGATCATTATAGTCACAGCCACAGCCAGATCTGAGTCAATGGGAGAGTAGAGAACGAATACCGCAAATCAATATGCAAGCCAATAACCCAACTCAATGCCTTTGGAACATTCTTTAATGAGCGCACATTCATCTATCTTTATTAGTAATGGCAATTGACTGAGATAAGAGACAGATCGACGGACGGACGTACGGACATACAGACGGTCTCTTGGACAGCTGAGCAGTTTACGAGTCATTTTGCAATATCTTTGTTAAAACTGTAATACGCTCATTTAAGTTATTAATTTATGTAACACATTTCTATTATTTCTAAACACGATTTGTAGATTGTTTGCTGCACTTTACCTTTTTGCGCAATATTAAATGCAATTTCTTACGTACAATCTGGATAAAATAAATTGCAATTTGCATTAAATAAATGTAATCAGAAGTCACAAAAATATCAACAGACAAGACAGTCGAGGACAAAAATAAAAAAATAATAAGCCTGGCATTATAAAAGATGACATTTGTATGTAATTTGTATATAAGCACTTAAGATGATGTATGATGATCATGTGTGTATTTATGCAAGTGTCGTACTAGACCGATAAGACACAGAGTTCTCTGTGTAGCGCCGAAAGTCGACAGCATCGAGCGTATCGGATTTGATTGAACAGTTAATTAATGATCACCGGATTAGTTTCGAACAGCAGCCAGAGCGAAACTGGCTATATTGCAGCTCTCGTGCGACAAGTACCCACAGATTGGATGCTGTATGCCGCAGGCAGCAAATTAATCAACGCATAAGAAGTTGTACACGGCATGGCAGCAGCGTAGGTGTCTAGATCTCAATTCATATATTTCCAGATAGGGAAGTACATATGCACCTACATTTGTTGTACTTCAACAAGCAAGCAATCTATCTTATGAAATCGAAAGGAGTTTGTCAACTATAAATTTTAGATAATCCATTTGCAGTGTAACACTCTAAGTTCAAGGTAAAATCCTGCCAAGACCTTGCTTTTTATATTAACTGCATTCGCGAGAGCAGTTAGAAAGTAGAAATTGCATTCCCTTTAAGATTTTGTGTTTAATTCCGGACAGTTATCTCATCTTCAATGAAAGTTCAACTAAGCAACACTCTTCTTGCTTTTGATTTAATTTTCACATTATAAGCTCAAGTGCCTCACTCAAAGATTAGGATTGCTCTTGATGTTTTCAATCAATATTTATATATAATAGCATAACAAAGAAGAAAAGAAGGAAAATGCATTTCCAGCTATATAAAATACACAGAATTAACGTGAAACAAAAATAATATATATAGAAAACCATCGCTTAAGAACTATTAAAATGGCAATTTGCGAGAGCGCCTTCAGTTTAGCCGGCCCGATTAAGACCGGCTGGCTTTTAGTCCTGATGCGTCGTGCTCTCCTCCAGATTACAGAACACATTGCGCATTTTATCTAGATCCGGCGGCGCCGTATCCGGATTGCGTATCCACATAATGTACGCCTGTTTGTCGGTGCGTGTGAGCGGCTTAAAGTTACGCGGATTCTGTGCCTCATCATCCTGCAGCTTGGAGTTGTAGCGTGCATACAGGAAGATGCGATAGCGCCAATTGTCAAATGTCTGCTTCCACTCGGTCACATGCTTCGCAGCCCCCTGCGGCACAGCATTCAGAAGATTTGCCAGCTTCAGCCAGTAGGGATCCAGCACGGGATCATTGCGTCTATGAGCATTAATGAACTGATGCTGCTGCAGAAAATGAACGTACAGCTCCTTTTGACGCTTCGACATACGCTCCTTGCGTTCTGTAAATACAAGTTCAAGAAATGCATTTAATTTGTGAAATGTTGAAAGGTAATACGAATAATCTAGAGCAGAGTGGACAAGTAGGAGTTACTCTGTCTGGGGTTGGAGATCTCTTCTTTGGATTTTTCACACACTATAACCATTAATATGAATTATTTGATTTTCAGATTACTTTCCAATATTGCACACTATTTTTATTTTTTCGTGAATTGAAGATTTTGAACTTACGTCGAATATTGTTTGTGCCCGTTGTGGCAATAGCCATGTTAACTACTTGTTGCTGTTGCTGCTGTTGTTGTTGCTGCTGTTGTTGTTGTTGCTGCTGCTGCTGTTGCTCCTGTTGCTGCAGCAGAGCCAGATGTTGTTGTTGCTGTAAATGCTGATGCTGCTGTTGCTGCTGCAGCATGAACTCATGCTGTATGCGCTCCTGCAGTAGCTGCTGCTGCTCCTCCTCATGCTGATGGTGGTGCGGATGATGTGTCGGTGGCGGTGGCAAAGGCAACGAGGGTGGTGGCGCCTGTTGCTGCAACTGCTGTTGCTGCTGATGATGCTGCGAATGCGGCGAGTCC
The DNA here is from genome assembly GCA_035043785.1 of Drosophila planitibia. NCBI lineage: Eukaryota > Metazoa > Arthropoda > Insecta > Diptera > Drosophilidae > Drosophila > Drosophila planitibia. The sequence continues at coordinate 2,206,958 of JAWNMS010000023.1, forward strand.
GGCAGCTCATCCTGCGTATCATAGTCCATTTTGGGCGTGCACGGATCGTAGGCGGGCATGGCCAGTTCCACAGATGCAGCTCCACTGCTGGCCTTATCGATGCGATACTTCATGCTCTCCTGCTCATCGTCATCGCAGTTGGGCAGCGTCAGCACTGTGGCTGAAGAGGGCGCTGCATCTATAACACTGCTGCTCTGGCACAAATTGGTGGGCTCATCCGGCGTAGGTGACTCGCTTAATAGCTTCTGGCCACCACAGCGGCAATGCGGATGATCCACATAGCTCTCCAGAGCACCATCGTACACTGAAAACAGTAAAACAAGAATTAGATAAAAGTATTAAATTAAAGATCTTAAATCTAAAGTTCGATGGAAAAGTAGATTCTGTTCGATTTCTGTTTGCTTAAACATAATGTATTTAGCGCTTAGCATTAGTTAAAGTACACATCATCATCAACATCGTTCTGATTATCATTAACATTTTGCACTGGTTCCGAATTGCCGTTTCGACTCTCAGTAGTCGTAGCTATTGGTTGCCGTTGTGCTCTCATCCAACGGCACAAACATGTCCATTTTATCGTAGTCCGGCGGCGCAATGTGTTTGTGACTGGTCCACATAGCGTAGGCCTTCTGATCGGTGGCCGTCAGTGGCTTAAAGTTCTTGGGATCGCTCGTCTCCGACATGCTCAGCTTGGAGTTGTAGCGTGTATACATGAATATGCGATAGCGCCACGCATCGAACGTCTGCTTCCAATCCTCCACATTCTTGACAGCTCCCTGCGGCACACTATTTAGCATATGCGCCAGCTTGGCCCACAGCGGCTCGGTGAGTCCATCGTGGCGGCGATGATTCGACAGCATGCATGGATTGTCCTCGAAAAACTTGACATACAACTCCTTTTGGTCCTTGGACATGCGCTCGCCGCGTTCTGCAAGTAAAACAAGACAACCATTTTTGAATTCAAGATTTCCTCACTTTCATCTCACTTGCGACTTACTTCTAAATCGACTCATTAGTCCGGGTGTATAAGGGGACTGTTGTGACGTATTTGGAGCCGTCATCGTCGGTAGACTGTGCGTATAATTTGCGAAGAATTGCTGGGTGGGCAGCGCATGCTGCAGTGCCTGTTGTTGTTGTTGTTGCTGCTGTTGGTTTTGCTGCTCGTGTTGCTGTTGCTGCTGGGCGCGAGCTTGATAGCGTGCCGCACGCGCCGCCCGCTCCGCTTCGGATTCAGACTCTGCTTTGGGTATTATGTCCATGGGATCTATGGACTGTGTTAGCGATTCGGGCGTTCGCTCCGCATAGGTCTGAGTGATTCGCAGCTTTTGTGCTGCATCCGCATGATCCGAATTGGAGTTGTTGGCATGATCCAGCGGCGAATCGCCTGGCTCATTGCAAACTCCCAGAGCCGGTGAATTGGGCTGTGAGCTGGATAACGCTGACGCACTAGCCACATAGTCGTGGGCATGGCTTGCACTTTCATTCGAACGCTGCGGCAGTGGTACATGGTGTTGATGCTGATGCGGATGTGGATGATTGTGTTGATGTTGGAGCTGCTGCTGCTGTTGCTGCTGTTGTTGCTGTTGCTGCTGTTGCTGCTGCTTGAGCGCAGCCATCGAGCAGGATGGCTCGTAGGAGAGCAGCTCCTTGGCATGGCCATCGTCTAGGGCTGCAAGAGGGAGCATTTTCAATGTGGATTTTATTACAAATGCAATTCGCAGAGACTTACAAGCAAAGCACTGTTTACGGTTGCCGCGTCTATATACACAGATCAATATATATACATGTACTGCATGTATACATATATAAAGGTTTATCGGCATACATATTTAAGTATATGCATGCTTTGGTCCATGTTGTGTTAAATGGCTTAAACGCTAGTGAAAACTAAAACGCGATCTAAACTTATTTGCGTATGTTTTGTTATTTACCTTGACTGATTTCTATAACGAAATTTGTGAGGTCGTGACGTTGAGCCAAATAATGCAGCAGCAGGTCATCGGGTATGTTGAAGCCAATCTTTTTGTTGCGAAACTCAAAATTATAGATCCCAAATGCGGCGCGAACTGCAAACGGAAAAAAACGTATGCGAAAAGAAAAAAACACACAAATTCACTCAGTTCCAATGTTCAAATACAGATTTTATGTATTTTATTTGCTTTCATGCATAGGCATATACAAAATATCGGGTGTTGCTCTCGATACACACATATTAATGTCAGTCAAGTTTAACGACCTGTCCTGTGCCTTTGCCTTTGGCTGTGCCTGGGAAGGCCAGGCCCCAAAATCGACAGCAGCAGCATTAGCAGAAGCAGCAGCAGCGTGCGCAATAGGGCCCCTGTGCCTGCCCCTGCGCTCGCCCCTGCGCTCAACCCTACGCCCGCCCCTGGTTCGTTTGCAAAGAGGCTTACCAACATTCTTCAAGTCCCATATGTTCAGATTCCGATTCTCTTCGGGCACGCCAATCATGAGCAGCTTCTTAGTATCGCGAAATTGAAAAGGAATTATAATTCCCGATCTTAGCACCATTTTCAATGCGCCACCACACAATTTTCACACTTTTTCATAAATTTTCCACGTTTCGCTTTGCGGCTATCTTCGTAATTGTTTTGGTCTCTGTCCCTTCCTTGCCATTTGCATGTTTTACTTGTTCGTAAACAGCACAGATCAATCGATGGTTATCGATTAGTGTGGCATCGATGCTTTGTGCGCACACCGCAATAGCAGCATACATCGATACCAAAATGTTGGTGTTTATTTATTGCTAAAAATTGGTTGCATTTATTTGCCATATGCCTTATTTAATAGAAATATAAATATATATTTATGTATTCATTAGTAGGTAACTTACATTTAAAATGTTATCGCTATGTTATTGCATAGGTGAATATGGAGGTAATGAGTAATTGCATGCAGCCCTAAATAAATCAGCTGTGAAATAAAAAAAAAACAAATTTCACTTTCAAAGCGAATTCATTCACAATTCCAAAAAAAAATCAAAGATATGCTTGAGAACTGCCAAAGGCACCACATGGTCTTGGGACTGGCCGCCCTTACCCTGTTGACCATTCTGGTGCTCATAATCGAATCCCGCTACGCAGCCGAGGGCGGCTCGTCACGCCATCGCAGCCAACAGTTTGTGATTGAGAACAATGCGACGTGCTGGAAACATGAGACGTATACAGTGGTCCAGGAGTGTCATCCCTGCTCCGAGTTCGACATTGTCAGTCGCAGTCTGGGCGTCTGTATACACACTCACTTCAAGGAGGTGCTGCGCTGTAAGAGTGGCGAGATTGTGACCAAAAGTTGCGATCGCGTCGCCCTCATCGATCAGCGAAATTTCATCAAATTCGAGGCGATTGCATTTCTGATTGGGGTGATCAGTTATTTGGTCAGCTATGCCAGGGATCGCTTCTTGTCCCGGCGAAACTATCAACGCATCGAACGTCAGCTGAATCGGGTGCAATAGCAGTGGCAGGTGCAAGAGCAACAACAGGAGATTCCCCCTTCGAAGGATACTCAAATGTACATTATTATTTGTAAACGATTTTGCATAATTTATTTAGCTTTAAGTACATTAAATTCACATACACACTAATACTACGGGAGGAATGTAAAATATTGCGTATATTGGGAATGCAGCTGTCCGGAATGAAGACAAGACTGGTCAACACATTGTGGTGCTTCTACAAAAAAAAAAACAAAAAAAATTAAAATAGAAACGGATAACAAACTATTTGCATGCCAATCCTTATGTAAATATAATAACAGAAATATATTTCGACGGTTAATTGCGCCAGTCGGGTATCAAATCGGGCTCAGCGCCTTTGGCCGCGGTCGGTGGAGCTGCGGTGGCGGGCAGCGCTGGCGGTGATTGCTGGGCATCAAGGGTGTCCTCGCTGGTGGTGCTCGTATTGCTGCATGCCTTCAGCGAATTATCCGTCATGGGCAGCGGCTTAGCCACACCAATGCGAACAACGCCCTTGGGTGCACCCTTCAACGCCTGCACCGCCTGATCCAGCGAAGCGTTCTCCAAATTGATCGAGTTGACGAAGAGCAGACGATCGCCGGGTATCAACCTGCCATCCAGTTGGGCAACGCCACCGGGCACCAAGGAGCGTATGACAATTAGCGTATCGTTCGAGTCCAACGGATCCTGATAGTCGAGTATGGAGAAGCCCAGGCCTCGATCGCCCTTCAGCAGCTCAATGATCTGGGGCTGCGATGACCACATGGCCAGGCCGGTGAGCGGCTCCAGTGATCGAGATTTCAGTTTATTGAACGAATTGGCAGCAACGGCCACCGAATCCGCATCGGCGACCGAACCGGCTGTGGCCAAGCTGCCATCGGATTTGGCCTTCACCAGTCGATCGGTGGCCGGCAGTAGATTCTCAAAGTTGTTGCTGCTCAGCTTCTTGAGCGTATCGTCGGAGAAGGGCAGCAGTGAGGTGACCTTGCTGCGTCCGCACACCATGCGCACATCTAGTGGCAGCTCCTTCAATATGGCCACCACTTCCAAATGATTCATGCCCAGCAAGCGTTCCCCGTTCACCTCGAGAAGCTCATCCCCGGACCGGAGAACACCATTGACGCCAACGGGGCCATCGGGTAGAATGGAGCGTATATAGTGATGTGGACGCACCTCGCGTCCGCCCTCCACATCGACGGTGCCCTCGAGCGAGATGCCCAAACCGCCGACGGCAAACTTCTTGATCTGGGCCACAATCACCTCCATGTCGGCGCCAACAATCTTTTGCCACTTGCGCACAATCTCCAACTCGATCTCCTCACTCAGCTCCGGCTCCGTGTAGTACTTGTGGCGTGTAATCAAACCGGCATTCTTCGCCTGCAATGGAATGTTGAATGATGCGATCAACAGGAATAAAAGGGATTACATACCTCTTGTTTATCGGCCAGCTGCATTACCACATCTGTGGGTATGATCGTGGGTGTTCCTTCTAGTGCATCCCTGACCGCAACCAGTTGTTTGCCGGCGCCAAAGCTGCTCAGCGTTGTCGTCGTTGCCAAAGAGCTCGACGGTGGTGTGGTCATCATAAAAGGCTCCGGTACAGGTAGTGTTTCGTCCAGCTCCAGTTCCCTGGTGGTCGTGGCAGTCGAAGTGCTTGCCGCTGACGTTGACGCCGGGGGCGTGGGAAGGGGTGCGCGCGACGGAGTGCCTGGTGTGCTGGTGGGCGGCTGCGGCGGCTTCTCGTTGGCATTGGCGGCAATCGCCTGCTGCAGCTGTTCATATTTGGGTCCGCGCAAGTAGCGCTCGAGACGCAGATTGACCACCTGGCCGGACTTCTTGAGCAGCTCGACAGCCTGATGATTGGAGTAGCCCTGCAGCGACTGGCCATCGACTTCGATAATGCGATCGTTGACACGAATCCGTCCACTCAAATCAGCAGCGGAACCGGGCGAAACACTCTTCACAAAAATGCCAGAGAGTTCCTCCTTTTCGCAGACATAGCCGGCAATGGTGATGCCCAGTCCGTTGGCATCCTTCTTGAGCTCCACCTGAAGCTTCTCGGTCTCGGGCAGCGCCAGTAGCTCCTCCAAATCAATGCTGGGATCGATAAGCAGCGAAGTCTCGCCGCGATAAATGAAACGATCATCCTCCGTGGTCGTTTGTGGCGTCGATGCCGTTGAGCTCTCGCCAAAGATCTCCGGATAGCCGGTGGAGATGAGATACCGTTCCAGCTCGGCAGGATCAACGAGAACACGCGTGGGTACCACAGCGCTGCCCGGCTCCAGGGCATACTGTGGCGTCGGCAGACTCTGCTCGATGGGTCGCACCACGACGAGCCGGACATGGGTGCCCGATTGCCTGAGAACTGCGGCCACCTGCTCGGACACCATCTCGTGCAGATTAACATCGCCGATCTGCAAAATGTGATCGCCGGAACGCAGCCGTCCATCACGATCCGCCACGCCACCCTGCAAGATGGTCTTCACAATGACGCCCGAGTTGCGTGCCCCAATAATGCCAAAGCCCAAACCAGTGCCATCGTTGACCAGCTCAATGGCCTGGATTTGAGCGTAATCCGTTGCATATAAATCGGCGGCAGCCGACTTGGAGTTCTGGCTCTGTGGACGCTGCTCTACCTCACCCGTGGACGTGGACTTGTCGGGACTGGCGGGAGCCGACGAATCATACATTACATCGCCACCATTTAGGCTAAGCACCAGATTCCCAGAAACATCGATGTCAAAGTCATTGGGCAGCATGGACGGATGTTGGCCGAGCTGAATGCCCAGCTCATAGAGCGACTCCTGCACATGGGCAATTGTGCGAAAGACCGGATCCGTTAATATGCTCAGTATCGTATTCAGACTGTCGGCCGTTTGCATTTGCAGCTTGGCATCCTCCGACTCATCGATGCCCTTCTTCACGGCCTCGATTTGCTGCAACGCACTCGACAGATCCGCACTCAAATGCATTTTCAACGCTGTTCAACTTGCTGGCTTGGTGGGTGCAGTAGCCTCCACAGAAGGCACTTATGCGTATCGCTCGTATTTCCGGGTCAGAATCGAGTGGAGAGTGGTGAGTGGGGGGGCGTATTGCACAGTTGTCAGCTTGTCTGTTTGTCCCTGTAATTGAATTATGTAGCTTTCTCTGTATGTGAGCTGATTGTTGGATACAGCTTCACGGATTTAGTTTTGATTGAGATTGAACACAATTGCGTTTGCTGTAATTAAATATATATTTAATTTGTGTTGCACAAAATTATTATTCTTTGTTGTTTTTCTTGCTAGTTTTTAATTATGCTGTGCTTTACCTGTCCGTAGCAATGAACACATATCGATATATCGATATACAATTGAGCAATTCGTCATCGAGAAGCCTATTAACAGAATGCTGTTAACAAATGCTATCAACGAATGTGTACTTTTGAAGTACAACATTCAACATTTAATTTTTATTTGCACAATTAATTATATTAGTTACAGCCATTTACTGCATTTGTTTCTTCTCCTCCCGCTCCAATTCCATCTCCGACTTGCGGAGTTCGCCGAAGAACTCACGTGTCATGGCTTTCATGACTGGGGTCAGATACTTTGGGAGTATATCTGTAAACAAAACTTGATTAGTCAATGAAATGCAATCCCTGGTTTTTTTTGGGTAATCCATTTTACAATTAAACTCAATAATTAGATCGCCAAACTCATCGAATTTCTTTTTGGTTGGCTTGAGGGCAGCCACTGCATCTAAATTGCGGCACTTGGGCAATCCTTCGAGGGGCAAAATCTTTTGGTAGCCCGGCTGCACCACATCCGTAATGACAATCTTCAGCTGACGCTTGTCCAAGGTGTGCACATAGAAGATGAAACCGGTCAAAGCCTGGCAGATGTTGATATTATAACGATAGACCAAATCGTGCATATTGCGTCGCTCGAACTGAGGATGCGGCTTGTCGGCGACAATGAAAATGATGTCACCCGGAATGGTGGTGGGATAACGATCTCCCTCCTCCTTGAAGCAATAGCGTGTGCCGGCCGTGGTACCTGGCTGTATGATCAGCTTGAGTGTGTGCTTGCGCTTCTCTAGGCGCGACTCCTTCGCATCGACAATCTCCTGACGCCAGACATGCATCAGCTTCACACAGCCCGTGCGCACCTCCTCCAGCGGCAAATGAATAATGCGCTCCGTGCTGGCATCTTTGTGGCGCACACCAATCCCATGCTCCCTGGTCGCATACAAACTGGGCGGATTGGTGACGGCATCAATGACATTCGCATACGGCGAGTAGCTGGAGAAGACTTGCTCGTAGATCTTCATGTGATCGCCATGATATTGATAGGGCGGAAAGTAACCATTTGGCAGCATGACACCCTCAAAGAGTCCAGCCTCCCCGTAGCGATCGTAGATGGCCCGGTAGAGCTCATTGCCCAGCACATCGAATGCCATATTTATGTACGCCCACTGTTTCGCCTCACCCATTGGCGACAAATGCGTCAGTTTGCCCTCCTGGGCGAGTGGCACAAAGTCCTGCTCATATCTCCGATCCCGATGCGGACAGAGACGCACTGCGAGCCGACGATAGGCGAGCGAGAGTTGCTCCTTGGTGGCAGAGCGTGGCATGTCCAGCACAGCATAGTAGTCCAATTCGGGACGATTCATTGTGTTCACAAGTAAAATATACAAACCAAATAAAAACTATTTTCGATTAGCAGAGTAAGTGCACGTGATTTGCTTGATATTTATTTAAAATGTTCCCGAGCAGCTTACTGAGTGCTAAGAATTTAATTGGGAATTTTGGTTACTCAAATTATATATACAAAATTAAGAGGTGATTTAAAATGCTTGGATGAATCTGCCCATTTACCACTCAACAAACTAAATGGATGCAGACTGTGAGTAAGATAAATCTTATTGCGTAAAAGTATAAGATGCAATCAATCATGGAGGATCGATCAGTCAATGTCCTCGGTGCTAACGCCAGCATAAATGGGTTCTTTTTCCTTCTTCGGCTCCTCTTTCTCCTTCTTCTTTGGCGCATTGACTTCGCTGGATTTCTCTGGCGATGCTGATGAATCAGACTTCTCTTTATCATCGCTCTTGTCCTCGGGCTCATCGGTGCAGAGATCGACATCAGCGGCATTTGGCACCCACAGACCCGAGTCTACGCATCGTTTCATGTGATACTTGGCCTGATCCACCGGCATCGTGGCAATTGTCTTCTGCAACAGCTCAATATCCCGCGACTCGAAGCAAGATTTTAGTTCCTGTTCCAAAATATACATCTTAGTTTTATACACGTTTAAATGTACCTACAATTCCACTCACATCAGGTAGGGATTCAAAGACATCGGCGGGATCTAAGCCACCTGGACCCATACGAGCTTCCCGCTCCTCAGCCTCCGCTTGTGCGACGGCCTCCTCTAACTTCTCCTGTGCCCGCTTCTCAATGCGTCCTTTGAAGGCCTCGATTTCGCTCTCGAATTGCTGACGATACTCTGGCACGCATTGCTGAATTTTCGTGAAGAATGAACTGACGCAGGAGCGTGGATCCATATCTAGCTGCTTGGCCAGCTCCAGGATGTACTGCATACAGATGCATTGATGCGCCACGTGAGCCATCAGTTCGTGCTTTTCCTCCATTTCCAAATTGATCGACCAGATGACCAAATAGTTGGCCGTCTTCTCGCCTACCAGATCCGGGTGATCCTGTAGGAAACGCTTGGAGTCATCATATTTACGCAACATGCCATACTTCTTGCACAGTGACTCGTTCTCTTTGACAAACTGTTTCATGAGCTGTTCACGCTCCTCTTCGGTTAGATTCTCCTCCGATTGGCGCGGCGCCTTCTTGTTAATTACGGTCTTTTCGAAGCCCGGCTTGCTTATTGTGTCCACATTCCACGGTGTCTTCTTCTCCTTCTTCTTAATATCATTTTCCAATCGATCAAGTTCTTTGCCATCATTTTCGATTTTAGTCAGCTCAATCTGAAATTATCAATAGATAATGAGTCACTCAGATAATAACTTGTTGGCTGATGCCTTAACGTACCTTAAGTGTCGCTTCATCGCCATCTTTTTTGCTGATACGCTCCTTAACATCCATGAGGCGAGCCTGGTAGCTTTGTCGCTTGCGCTTCAGGTCCTCTTTCTCCTTTTTGTATTCTTCCATGCGTTCAAGTCGCGACTGGTGTCGCCACCGGAACAGCGAAGCTTTGTCAATGTTTGGATGTGTGTCGTCCTCATCGTCCGAAATCTGCAAGCAAACGAAACTCAATTGGATTTTTTATGGACTTATATTAATATTTATTCACCTCAATGTTTTTCCATTTGCTATAATCGACCATTTTGATAATGTATAATTTTTCCTCTTATGACTTTTGGCAAAATCTAGAAATTTAGTGATGTGCAAGTATCAATTATCGGTATAAAGTTTGGTAGCTTGATATCGGCGTCTGGCACAAAAATCTAAAGTATCGATGCTTGGGTAATCACATACACATATGGCACTCCTTGTCGATAACATTATCAATAGCGATAGCTTTGATAACCATATTGTGAAGGTTCAGGCAATTGCGCGCCATTGACACCAATTTGAAATTTGGGACATACGGTTAAGGTTAATGTATGCAGAAGACAAACAAACGAAATCAACAGGAAACTGACATTGTTCTTGCAATGCAAACAACCAAGAAGCAAATAAAGGGCGAGGTTAAATGCATTTTTAATGGCAATGTCTGAGACCAAGGCAATGTCTGGGACTAAGGACTAGAAGACACTCACAGTTCATGAACAATGGCCAGCTATTATAGACGCAAAAAGCCGGACACGGTATTTCTGAATGCCAATCCCATCAACAGCAGCAATGCGCAGGCCTATCTCCAAGGTGTGCGGAAATATTCGATTGGACTTGCCGAACGCTTGGACAGTGGCTATCAGCAACCATCAAATGATAGGAAACGCAGCTCCGTGACCACAGTGGATTCGCAAAGTCTCGGCACTTTTACGCCCGTAAGTGAAGTCAGTTCTGCTTAATGGAACTATAAGTAATATAGGTGTTGTTGTTTTCAGAGTGTTTTCTATCGCAATATTGCGCCTGTGAATTGGTTTCTGCGGATCATTGGTGTCCTGCCCATTGTACGAAGTGGTCCATCCCGGGCCAAATTTGCTTTAAATACGGCTCCTTTTCTCTACTCAGTAGTTTTCTTCACTCTGCTGGCGGTAAGTGATTTTCTTTTTTTTCAGAATAGAGAAATATTTTGTTAATCATTCTCATAAATCATTCAGTGCTATGTGGGCTATGTGGCTAATAATCGTATTCACATTGTCCGCTCTCTCAGCGGCCCCTTCGAGGAGGCAGTCATTGCCTACTTGTTTCTGGTCAACATCCTTCCAGTTATCGTCATACCCATTCTCTGGTGGGAGGCAAGGAAGATAGCGCGTCTGTTCAATGACTGGGATGACTTTGAAGTGCTCTACTATCAAATTTCGGGACACAGCTTGCCGCTAAATCTGCGCCAGAAAGCGATCTACATTGCCATCGGGTTGCCGATTATCTCTGTGCTGTCGGTGGTCATCATACATATGACCATGTCAGTTTGAATCTGAATCAAGTGGTGCCCTACTGCATACTGGACAATTTGACAGCGATGCTCGGAGCCTGGTGGTTCATAATCTGTGAGGCAATTAGCACAACTGCTTATCTTCTGGCCGAACGATTTCAGAAGGCTCTCAAGCACATTGGTCCCGCTGCCATGGTGGCCGATTATCGTGTCCTGTGGCTACGTCTGAGCAAACTGACTCGCGACACTGGGAATGCGTTGTGTTATACTTTTGTTTTTATGAGTCTCTATCTGTTTTTTATCATTACACTGTCAATTTATGGACTGATGTCGCAACTGTCGGAGGGATTCGGCATCAAGGATATTGGCCTAACCATAACGGCACTATGGAACATTGGATTACTTTTCTACATCTGCGATCAAGCCCATTACGCGTCGGTGAATGTGCGCACGAATTTCCAGAAGAAACTCTTAATGGTCGAACTAAATTGGATGAATATGGATGCTCAGACGGAGATTAATATGTTTTTGCGAGCAACCGAAATGAACCCATCGAATATCAATTGTGGCGGCTTCTTTGATGTGGATCGTTCGCTCTTCAAGGGCCTGTTGACCACAATGGTCACCTACTTGGTGGTGCTGCTGCAGTTCCAGATTAGCATTCCAACGGACAAGGGCGACGGCGACGGAGATGGCAATGCAAATATGACCGTCATCGATTTATTGATGGATAGTATGAATAACGACATGCCCATGGTTGGACACTCAAGCACCACCCCCGGCACCACCGCAGCACTCACGACAACCACAAATACCACAACAACACCAACACCAGCAATCCGTTCTGGGGGGCGTGGCCGAAAGGGCTGAAATGGGTCAAGGTAAAGGCTATATTAAAAGATAGAAAACAAATAAAACGTGCACCGCAAAACTATAGAAAATAGATTTAATTTAGAGCTACATAGAATAGTTAAAAGCGTCGAACGTCTTTAAAAATTAAAGCACTAAATATTTTGTATAATTTATGATACCAATTAAAAGGCATAATAAAAGTTATGAACTAAACATAAAACTATAAAATGTTAGCATTTGTTTTAATCATTGCAAATAGATTTGTATTTGAATTCAACGGTCGAATTTAACTGGCCAATGGCAAGGTTCCAATTCAAAGTGTAAACGCGTGCAAAAGAGATAACTATACAAATAAATAATAGCAAACATTATCTGGCCTGTACACACTTGATCTCATTTGGCGAACACTGTGCCGCTTGTCGGACTTGCGCGTTGCGTAGCGTGTCGAACTGTAGATCAGAAGATCGTGGTTCAAACCCCGAGGGAAAATCAAAAGAAGATTGTAATCATTGACCGACTTGACTGGTTTTTTCTTTGCTTTATTTAAGTTAAGTGAAATATTTCACAATTACTAAACGACTAGTGTTCTAAAGTTTAATGTGTTAAGGGAAGATTTAAAGCACTACATTGAAAATAGTTTTGTGAATATCTAGCGTAGTAGATATTGATATTGCTAGTGTTGGGCGTTATGTATATGCTTATGTATTTTTGTGTATATATTGCCATAAGAATATAACGTCTACGTTCATACTTTTTAATCCATTTTCTATCTAAAATAGTTATCTGTGGTTATATATTTATTTCTTTTCCATATCACACACGTTCCAAAAAACGCCAACAAATAATGATAAGCAATGATACAAAATACTAATCGAAATTGAAAGAGAATTTAAGACACTTGATGCTGGAAGTTCGATGTCAGGGGTAGGGTTAGGAGAGAGGAGATGATAGTTTAATAGTCGCAAGTGCTTTTAAATCTAACACTGTCCATCCGGCGATTCAGTTAGAATGTGCTTGTACCCATTGCTGCCCAAATACATGTGCTCCCTGCGGAACTGATATGGAATCTGGAAAGAAAGTATTTCAATCAGCTCTAATATTAAGAAGTAAAATTGTTCCACTTACAGCTCCTGGTGCTGGACAGGGTATAGCCACGGTGGCAATCTCTCGCAATTTATTCATTGTGCGTAGACTCTGATAGAAATTGTGCATCACATACCACTTGAAGCCATCCATCAAAAGAAGCGAGTAGCAGATGATAACTGAGTAGAATAAAAACCAATGATCTTATGTCTGAACATAACCTTAAAATACAATTTTGTGTACTCACAATACAAACACTGTCCGCCAAATAGCATTGGCAATTTCGTATCCTTTAGCATGAAGATAACGACGCCAACGGCAATTACGCCCAAAAACTCGATTACCAGCCAGGGTATTATTAGACCGGGTTTATTCTTGTATACGCCAAAGAATAGAGTTATTGCACTCAGTGCATAAATAGATGTAATACCCGCCAGGACATAGAGTGCATTTTCGGTGGCATCTGCCAGTTGGGCAGCCGTCTTGAGTCGCATATCATTGTGGAAGGGTGACATATTATAGAAACCACTATCCTTCTGATCCAGTATATCCAAATCGAGCAGATGACGCATTTGCTCCGCATGCGCCAGGCACAGCAACACCACAAACAGAATCGAATGAGCAATGAGCTGTGCGGAATTGAGATTGAGTATGAGGATTAGCATGGAGTTTACGAGTTGGAGTAGTTTCTGATCCATCACAGTGCTGATCTTTAGCATGGCAGCCAGAGTATCAAGTAAGCATTTTCTTCTTTCCCGCTAATAATTCACAACTGGTTTTAGCACAGCGCTGACCAATACGCACATTGTTCTCTGCTCGCACTTAAAAAGGGCGCTCGTCCTGGCATGTTCCCGTATTAGGAACTTAAATGCAGACGCATTGCGTCATTGGCCCAATCCTACGCTCCTTGTATGGGGCGGGGGCGTGCGCTCAATTGCCGCCTTTGTTGGGCTCCAATGCGCCCAGTGGGGTATGGCTTTGCATATCCAGTGCGTAATTTTTGTATTTCGGGGCAGGCGGCAGCACGCTTTCTGAGCAGCTGGATGGCAGATGCTTCTGCGTGCCAGCAGCTCGTGCGCTGCGCCCCACCTATTTAATACATTGCGTAATAGGATTGTCTGAACTTACCAGTTGGTAGATGCTTGTCAGCAGTGCTGTGGTGCGCAAATTGCGCGGCGATATCGGGGACATCAACATCTCCCACATGTGGTGGCAGCAGCTGCTCCACTTGCCACCCGTTTGCACCTTGGGCAGCAACATTTTCCAAGCGAAAGGGTTTTTCCTAATACTCTGCCTGTGTTTACTTTATGCAATCAATTTATGGATTTTTCATTCGCGTCTCAACTTTAGTTCGTGACTACTGTTTCGTCATCCACTTGCCAATGAAGCTCAAGGGATGAGGCTTCATTTGCGGCTCCCACGTATATCAGCCAAAAAGAAAAACAGCAAAAAAACAAACTTGGCAAAGCTTTCGCGGCCGAGGCGACACTGCAGAGAGTCACTACAAAACAGTCAATCCAGCAGTCCCAAGGTCTGTTTTGATACTTGAAAAGCTTTTTAGATGTTTATTTTTCTCTGCCTTGTGACACATACCCTTTTATTGAGTCGCTATCTTTGTTTGTTTGTACCATACAAATTATGGCATGTTTCCAAAAACTGATCTGATATTTTATTTAACCTTTTACTTTCTTAAGTAAGAACTTAGCATTGAACACTTTCTATTAATTACAGAATTATTGATATATGTTTGTATATTTTTTGAATAAATGAACTATCTCAATGATTTATGGAGATTTTTACACAGCTCGTAAATTTTGTTGTATATATACTTTATTTAAAAAAAGCTTCTATTCACATGAAAAGTAAGTGTATTTCAGATTCACTAACCCTAAACGACAGTTGTTATACATTTAAGGGTTGGTTTCGTGCTCGAAAGCGAGCAGAAATGTTTATCGCGCTTTTGAGCTTTTGTGGACGCAAGCTTCTTTCGCGTGGCGTTGCCAGATCTTGGCGGCATATCCGAAAATAAAGCAATTAAAGTGTTTCCTACCGACAACTGAGAGCCGGAGCTGGAGCCGGAGCCGTTTGCTATGATAAATTTTACATTTTAAAAGTCAATTTACTCTGAACTATAAAAATGTAACATAAATTTTAGTAAAACAGGCCATAAAACGCCAGCCGGCCACAGGGGAATGCGAATCAGAGTCAGCATTGGACTTACAGTTGAAGACAGAATTGGAGTTGCAGTTGAAGTTAAAGTTGGCGTTGTATTTTGGCCAGTTTGGCATTGCCATTGGCAACTGGCGCTCCTCCTGTGTCAGCTACTTGCACGCTTAATTGATTGTTTTTCTACGAGCGCGCTGGTGAGGATGATGCCGGCCAAGAAGAACTCACAATGTTTGCGCCGCGACGACGACGACGACGACGACGACGACGACGATGATGATGCAGCTGATGAAGACCTGAGGGGCAAAATATGTGCTGTTTGTTGCTGCTATTGCTGTGGTTTTGCGGCTTGTTATCATTGGGCGTGTTTTATTAACTTTTAAGCTGCATACACGCGAGGGGCCATAAAAAGTGCAACTGGCGGTGGCGCAAATCCAAAAGTCAATTAAAAATTTTTTACATTTGTTTGCACACAACAACAGAGCTGAGAACACACACTCGTTGTCTGTTCTCCCTGTTCTCAATGCGTGTTAAGCTTGAAGCTGGAGTTGGAGTTGGAGTTGGAGTTGGACTGGAGACCTGGCGCGATAATCATAACTGCAAAAAAGTAAGCAACTACTTCGCGCAGGCGTCGCCCGCTAATAATTTATGGCCGCGGTCTCTGAGGTTCGTGCTTCAAGTATTGAAATATCATCTTCCAGCTATTTGGCGTTCAATTTGCGTTCGCAACGCTTTTTTGATTGGTTTTTCGCCTCCCCCACCCCCTGTCCCGACATCTACAGAAGAACATATACTGCCTGCTTTGTCTTCGTCTGTCGATCCCAGCTGCTTGGCTACAAATTGATTGCCTTAAAGTAACTTGTAAAGTGCTTCTAAGCGCGGTACGAGCCAACTTCTTTGGCCAGTTGGCCTTCTCGCCACTTTAAACGGCTAAAAACAGAAGCAACATTACAAATGTGTGGCGTTATTGCCACGGGGGAGGAGCTGCAGCAGCAACAGTTTCAGTTGGTAGAAGGAGTAGCAGCTTTGCTCCGTCTTTGATTAAAAATAAGAAAAGAAAAACATTCGACGAGTGGGAGCCGATGGAAAAGCAATCGCTGTTGTTAACAAGCATTTCAGCGCATGACAATTGGCATGCACACCTCCAGGCCATTAATATGCTCCCGACACGAGACTCCACTCCACTCATTCTGGTCGGAGTCGTAGTAATATCGGATTGGTTGCTCCTGTCATTTTACTATTTGTAATTCGATCTCTTGGGATCTTGTTTTGCTTGGTTATTTAATCACTGAAAATAGTCGAGGCATAAATAACATTTTCTCGACTTATTTGCACAATTTGTTTGCCTGTTTTGACAGTCTTGCTTAGAGGCACAAAATTTGATACAGATATGGTAGCCAGATAATCCAAAGTGGCCAAATCTAGTGCTGCATAAGCCAAAACAAAATTAGCTAAGGCTACAATTCAATATCAGTCAAAGAGTTTGCTAATTAATTGCTTGATATTGCCACAAAATAAATTCAAGCTAATTTTTTTAATATCTTACAAGAAATCAACTAAAAAACGTAATTATTTCCACTTAAATTAATCCACTAATTAGATAGTAGCTGCGGTTTTTAATATATAACATTAATAATATTTACCAAAGTTCGCTTGAGTGAAGATTTGCCAGGCTTCTTCTTTTTTGTTTATTGAAGCACAGATGTCAAACGGGTTTTTATTGCGTGAAAGGTATTAGAATAACTTCACTGTTTAAGTCGTTGTTTAAAATGTATCATATTTACTAACAATCTCATCATATATACACTTAAGAGTAATTGTGGCAATTAGGAATTGTGCCCACCGTCAGTCAAGTCAAGAAGGACGTGCGTGTAAATTTAGCATTAAGCATGTCACGTTGTGGATTCATATACACATATTTACCCAATATATCAATTGTTACACATACGTATTTGCATGGGCCAAACAATAAGCGAAACTGTCTTGGAATCCAATACGGTATTCGAATCGAAATTTTGTGATTTGTATTGTTGTTGATGTGAGGGTCGCGAGTTTTGGTTGTGACACTTGTCAGTTTTTCAACGTGGGCGCCATTACGCACAATGATGAAGATGTTAGCATTTCCGATTAAACGCAGCACTCCATCAACCCTAACACACAACCCACAACCCACAACCCCTACTCCCCTCCGCAATCTAGAGCGAGTGAGCAAAAACAACAACAAATAACAACAGGCAACGTTTTGGAAACTTCGAACGGCGTTTAGAGTAAATCTCAAGGGTGTGTTCAATTGTGTCAATTTAACGCCTTTTAGGGCACCGCGCCAACGAGCAGGCACGTCGTGCGGCGAATGAACACCACCCAACCACCCACCAAGCCAACCACTCACACACTTCAGGTTGGGCCAGGATCTGCAGCTCATGTTGGGCATATTAATTATTGCATTCGATGCTGCTGATGTTGCCCAGTGAGTGAAACGCTGCAAAGCAGCATTTGTGCAGTGTTTAACCCGCTCGATTTGCTCCATAGCACAGAGTGTTAATTACGCCCCAGGATCTGGCAGAAGGATAGCCAGGATACGCTAATATTTGCATATGTATGTAGTATTTGCAAAATGGATGATTGCTTTGCGTTTAACAAACGTGAATATTAGTAGTGGCCTGTCTAAATATTGGAAATTGATAACACACTATCATGAATGCATGCATGCCATTTATCCTTTTCAGATTAGACGCTGGAGTGGAGTCCTCGTTCTCGTTTGTCGTATCACCCACAAGTTGCACCCGGATAATAGACAGTTTGCAGTTTGCGATACTATGTGGGTGGATGAGCAGCAAATTGCTATTTGTACTTTCAAGTTTTGAATATATATAACAATTTATATAACATATCCACTATAGATTATATTAATTACACTCACTTTAAGACATAGATGTGACACGCCAATATCAGCTTCATCTAACCTATTTTATGCCCAGTTATCCAATAAATCTAATCAATTTCTATGCAATTGTAACTAAAATGGAACTAAGTCTATAGGCATTATATTAAAGAGACGCCGTCATTGGGTTTTATTCCCGAGCGGCTCAGGAGGCGGCACAGAGTGCAGCTCTGGCAAATATCCTTGATATCATTTAGTCAACTGGAAAAAATTCAATCAGCATACTTGGCAAATATTCAACAGTGCTCGCAGCAGCGATTGTTTGAGTGAACAGCGGGCGGAGGGTGGTTGGGTGGTTGGGTGCAGCTGGCAAGAGACACGTTTAAATAGGGGCAGGGGAGGGGCAGGCGTAGCGAGGGCACATTGCATAAATCAACAGCAAATAAAATGCTGATACGCTGAAAGTTCGTCGAGTCTTCGATGCTGAAACAAAACATGCGAAGCGGAATCGGATTTGGAATCGGGCAAAAATTCGCATTCACGATAATTGAATTTTCTGTGTGCTGGAGCAGGAATAGAAAATGCTGAAAAAAAGTATACGAGATAGAAAAGGACAGGGAGGGATAGAGAAAGCGACTCTGTGGAGGTAGCCAGCCAGCAGAAGCAGCAGCGTGTCCAGCGATGCATGCGTCGCACGTAGCCGGAGGAGCAGTCGAAAAAGTATGGAGACGACAAGGATGAGCTGCTGCTGCTGCTGCTCTGCGCCCATATTATGTGCACAATAAATAGACGTGATCAGCATGCCCAAGGAGCAGACAGGCAGTCATCCAGCCATCCAGCCAGCCAGCCAGCCAGCAGCTAAGTCGTTCTCATCGTCGTTGTCGTCATTGCGCTTGACTGCGCGGCCACATCGCTGGCTGCATGCTGAGAAGGAGACGCACCACGAGTGAGGAAGCACTTGAGAGGATGCTGCTTCTTCCCGGGACTGTTTCCGGCTTTTGTTCCCCAAAAGTGCTCGACAAAACCTTTTGTGTCCGTACAATCCTCCCTTTTGTTGTCTGTGTGTGTGTGCGTGCGCTTGTGGGGGTAGCTAAGTATGCCAAATCCCCCAAAAATGGGCGCTCCAAAATGTGGCAAACTTGGGAAAAAACAAGGCGAAGGCGTCGAACTTTTTATGTTAACTTACTTTGTAGTTTCTTCTTATTTGCAACTTTGATTTTTGTTTATTTTTGCTGGCAGCAAACCCCCGAAAATCGCATGACACGCAAGGGCAGCAGAGCGGCAGGAGACGCACCATCAACACCACCCACCACCCACACCCTAGGGGTGCAAGAGAGACGGCAAGCAAAAAATGGCGACGGGCGCCAAGTTTGCACAAAGTAAAAGGAAAAATTTCAGCGCTGTTTAGCATAGGAAATTTTCATGCTGAGGCTCTTGAGTTTTTCTTTGGGGCTCTGCGCTTTAAAATGCGCCATTTTGTTGTTTGCTCAGCTCTGACACCCACTCCCCTCGCTCTCCAGGACTTTATGCAAACTGACCCATCTAAGACACGCCCACGAGCGCCCCCAATCTGACCAAGCGGAAGTTTTATGAATTTTCTACAAAGCAGAAAAGTTTTCTCTGTCCTTTGGGTCTTCAGCTTTTTCTGCCTGCTGCTTTTTTCTATTTTACATGAATGTATTTTATATGTGTGTGTGTGTGTGTGTGTGTGTGTGTGTATCTTGTATCTTTTGTGAAATCACTGCAGTGTACATAATGCCAAAAAAAAGAAGCAAAATGAGAAATGGAAAACTCGTCCGGAAATATTCATAAAAATCAGCATCAAAACTTTGTGTGTCACAGTTGAGAAAATTTCACTGCATTTGCACATTGCCAAGAAAGATGCTCCATAGATTATTGCCCCAACCCGAGGCAGCCTAATTCTTAAGTTTCTAGGGGTTAGTTCCTATGCGGGTTATTAAGCAAATAGTTTTTAGGCGCTTGCCAACTCTGGCAATAAAAATTATGTCAACCCTTCTGCAGCATATAGTTGACAACACCTAATGAAGCTATTACAGTCGTCAATGAACGTCAACAAATTGACATTTAATGAAGTGCACAACCCGCACAATGACCATTTAATTGTCAAGGCGAAAGTGTAACCACAAAAAACAACACGTAAAAATTAACTTTAATCACTTTGGGTTGATTGTCTAGTCACATATGTAACAATAATTATGATGTTGCTGCCAATTGACACACAGATGAGGAGTGCAACGAAGCAAGAAGCGTGAAGCGTTAAGCAACGTTTGTTTTGGATCTATGATACCCAGAAAGAAAGGTAGAAAATAACGGATAAAATTGTTGCTGTAAGGCAAATAGAAAAGGGGCAACTTCCTTGACAGCAAGTCCAGGAACCAGGTATCTACATTAACGTATAACGAACACAAAGTAGTTGCGGACACCAAACACTTTTTAAGAAATATTCAAAAAGAAATTGCAGTGTATATTTGAGTATAAAGTTTAATTAATTTAAATGTTGGTTACTTCTATTTCAACATAGATGTTGGGAGTGCCCTGAGGATTAATCCATCAACTAAGATTTTTATTATAAACTTCCTCATTAGAGTATGTATATTTATAATATTTTTGCTCTTGTAAGTTTTTCCCAAGCAAGTTTATTTTCTTGCTAAGATTTATGTATATTTTTACAAATAATACAACCTTTATTTTAAAGAGGCCTTCAGCTCATTTAACATTTTTATAAGAACCTGACAGCTCAATTTGCATTTCATATTTATTTCTTGATGCCGCTAATGCTCATTAGCTGGCTGACTTGGTTGCAAGTGCACACGCAGACACACAAACACACACACATATATAGACACGTTTATATATCTGCATATGCATTTGTATTTGTTGCAGAAAAGTTGCTTAGCTGCTGTTGCCGTTGCTTTTGCTGTTACCGTTGCTGTTGTTGGCTTTCTCAGGCAAAAATTAACATAAATTATGCACGCCCACTTGCAAATGCAGCTCGTGCGTGCCTCTGAGGCACGGCTGTTTGGGTGCTGTTGCACGTGCTGTGCAGCCACCCCAACAGGTGCGTGGACGCACAATTAACACGGCAAGTGGCAACTGCGTGGCGGTGTTGCAGCTATTAAATTTTCATATTTTATGCGAGCAACTCGCACCTTAACTATGCAAACTGCGAACTTCATAAGCGAATTAGAATTAGCCAGCTTTAAGAGCAAAAGCCAGCAAGTAAAAATGTAAAAAGTCGCTTCACAATAGCGCCACCCTGTGGCGTAAACCCCGCCCCCAATTTTTGGGGGTTGGCCACTGCTCGCATAATCGAATTTATTTGTCTGGTTTGCTTTGGTTGCTGTTGAGCAAAAGTTTCACAGCGCTTTGGGTGTTCCAGTTCAACTGCCTCAACCCCGAAAAAAAAGACTTCAAACTGAGATGCTTTTGACTCCGACTTTGCCCTAACCACATTGCCACACGCTCGTCCACACACGCACACACACACACACACACACACACACACGAGATTTGATTTTATTTTTCTCTTCTAGTCCAAACTGATGCTGTAAAATTAGCAGCATAAGATTGGATTATCTTTATGTGCCGCATTCGCATGTTTGCTGCCCTTTTTTTCCACTGCGACCCTTTTGCCTCTTCACTCTATTTTTGTTGTGTTTTTTTTTTGTATTTTGTATTTGTTGTCAGAGCCCTGTGATTATGTATGTCGCGGCACGTGCCACGATTAGGCGAATACAGCAGCGTCCAGGCGTGAGCGGCGTCGGAGTCACAGTCGGATTTGGATTCAGATCGTAGCAAGCAACACTTTTGTGGCATTGTTGCTAATTTGCTTAAAGGCTGTCGCTGTTGAGTGACGCCGTTTCCAATATTAGGCCACATTTCGGGTGAACCGTGTTCAGAATTGGTTTAGTTTAGTTTCTGGTTGCCTGCAGCAGCAGTGGGTTGAGTAGTTTGAGCTTTAGCGGAAGTAATATATGTTTCAATTTCGATTTCAGTAATGTTCAGTTTTAGTTATGGGAGTTTGAAGATTATGAAAAATATACCACAACTTTTAAAATGACATTAAGTCAAATCATATTTTCTAATTTATATGCAGAAACCCTATTTCAAATAGTAAGTTACTTTAAAATCGATTAATTTTTGGTTTTGAGTGTATTAATAATTATTTTTATAAGATTGTAATCTTTCGCTGAGACTTTTAGAGAACGCACTTGCAGCTGCATTTGAAGATCAGGCCGTACGCTAATTGGAGACCCATGGTTTTGCCCCGACTATGATATAGGGCCAAGGCGATTTCAATTCTGAGTGGCAACCTGCCGGTTAGTCAATTAATCGCCGAAAGTGCGCGGTAATAACTCAACAGTCAAAGAGCCAAAGACCAGGGACCAGAAACCGCGACAACCGCCAAAAGCGGCGTCAAAGTCAACGGGGGCATAGGCAACCTTCCGACCATCAACCATCAACCGTGAACCATCAAACCCAAACTAACCAACATAACCAACTTCGAGACGTCTCAACTAGCCGCAATAAATTGCTGGAATGGGTGATGGGCAGGAGATGGGGGAATGGGGCACTCGGCCCTTGTCCGCGACGGAATCTCTCTTTCTTCCACATACTCTCTCTCTCTCTCTCTCTCTCTATGTCTCGGCGTTTCTCTTTCTCTGTTTATTTGTTTGTTGGCTTTGACTCGCGCCTTTTTGTTTGTTTTTGATGTTGATGAATGTTGCCACAGTTGTTGTTGTTCCTGCTGCTGCTCATGTTGTTTAGTTAAATTTTTTGGCTGTTGTTTTTAATGTTTTCATTTTGTGGCTTGGGTTTTCTTAGCCGTTGTTTTTCGCTGTTGCCCTTTGCGTGTCTCTTGATGCATGTTCCGTCACATTTCACAAGCTCTGCGAGATCCACTTAACCTCATGATTGATTTGTTGCAATAATTCTTATCAAACAATGCCTTCGCAGTGAAATATTGACCGCAGCGCCTTTCCCATAAATGGGATATGTGCCCATACATATAATATAAATATCTATATATATAACACATAAATGTTATAGCTTGATTTTATACACTTTCCGGCAAGACAGAGTAACTTTTAAAGTCTTAAGCTGTTTCCAAATTTTGAAATAGACTGAGCTTGATCTTATCTTAATCTTAAGCAACAAGACAATTGTCAGACTGAATCGATATAGCATGAAAAGACTTTATAGTTTATTAAAAACTTCTTAAAAAATTTATGAATAATTTTCTGAACATTTTATAGAGTATAGAAATATCGTTTTCAAATAAGCAGACAGTTTACTTTGTATTTCTTAATGATACCCCCAAAAAGCGCTTAAGCTTTGCACATTAGGTTACATTTGTTATTGTAGTTGTAGTTGTAGTTGTTGGAGAATGCAAAGCAATGATCGTGTGTATAATTCTCACTTTGTAAACAATATTAAGAAATATTAATTTTCATTTATCATTTTGATTGAGCGATCAAATAAAGAGCCAAAGAGCCCCAAAAGTTGTTCGGGTTTGTTTTCTCGTGTGATTTCTTTATTATGATAGCGAGATTCCGATTTTAATGATCTTTCTCGTGCCCCGTTGATTTATGATGGGTTAACCTAACCTGAGGCTGAAACTCGCGAGGCCCGCAAGGTGCCGAAACTGTAACTCTGCTTGGAACTGTGGGAAATGGAACAGCAGCAAAAAAAAAAGCAAACAAAAAAATAAAAAAAAAACAAAAAAATAAAAAAAAACAATAAAAAAGATGAATAAATGAAGAGGAAGAAGTACGGGGACTGCGTAAGCTGACTCTCAAGTGCATTCTCTCGACTTTTGCCTGTATCGTGTGCTTTGTGCTTGTTCTTTTGTTGGGCCCTAACTTAATTATGCCGCAAATAGGCATAAAAGTTGCGCAATTCTCAATGGGGCGGGAGTTGGGTTTGGGTTTGGGCTTGGGTATGGGTTCGCCGTTTCCTGTCTGCGTTGAGCACTTTGTAAGCCGCTTAGATCCCGAGGGGTTTATTTTGGGATTGAGTTTGAGTTTTCAATGCGAGTTCGAGGGGTGAGAATTGCCATCCTTACCACCTCAACCAGTTTGACTAACAAATGCTGCAAGCGTGCAAATTAAAATTCGGTTTCTGTGGTTGCCACTTGCATAACACCCAAACTGTAGCAACACCCAAACGGGTAAACAACCACACACACACACACACACACACACACACACACACACACTACGCATACTGGCACACACATGTGCTGTATATAATTTATTTTGACATGTTTGCCAACATTTCAATTGATTTTATTGTTGTTTCTGCTGGGGCAAAAAAAAAAGAAGAAATGCAGGAAAAAAATAACAGTGAATTGAAATGTATCACAATTGCATTTTTGTCGCTCGCAATTGAAACATGAGAACTTGCCACATAAATAATAACAACTTGTAACTGCACAAAATTAACAACCACTCTCTGGCTAACGCAACCACAAAGCAGACAGGCAGCAATCGTAATCTGCCCCCGCAGCCGTTACGCCCACCGTGGCAACACCCAACCCCGTTTGGTCAAATAGTTTTGCGGGTTTTGTAAATTAACAAATCGAATTTAACGCGCCGCTGCCCGCAGCATAATGCAAACCAGAATCCCAGCACAACCCTAAACCCAGAACCAGAACAGTGGCAAGGATTTTAGTTTTATTTTCAACTTTACGCCCTTTTGCACTTTCGGTTTTTCATAAATTTATCAATTTTTGCATATTTGTTTGCATCTGATAATCATCGCGGCAAATTGCGGCAATTGTTGTTCATGATTAGGCGATAAAAAATTTGCGTATTTACATGTATTTCCAAAAAGGATCAATGGCCTTTGATTGCGGTTACAGTTGCAGGTGGTCGGCTCCTAACTGCGGGGTGCTGTAATTATTTAAGTGGCATTGCCACGCCCCCACTGCCACTGGCTAAGGGTGGAAAAGCTGCCGAAAAGTCGACAACAACATGACAGCTAAACTGAATAAATATGTACACTGAAAACTTTTCTTCCAGTTGCGAGCATTGATTTTTTTTTGTTGTCATTTTATCATATTTATAAAAAGTGCTACAAAAAATTAAAAGAAAACTTTGTGCATATTTTAATGCAAACAATTTGCAAATGTAAATATATGCGAAAAGTTATTGCCATCTTTCTATCTTTCTCCATCATCGTGTGTGTTTGCCTTGGCATATGTGTGAGTATGTTTGATGTGTGTATTTGTGTGGGTGAGTGTGTATGTGTGTGTGTGTGCATTGTGATGCCTTCGCCAGTAAAAATATTCGACAATATTTTCCAACAAACAACTAAAAAACAAAGCAAACAACAGTATCTTAAAAATGCGAATTTGAAATGCTCTGCTTTTTGGGTTAAATTTGAAATCAATTTTGTTTTGAAATATACGAATAAATTATGAGAATTTTTCTAATTTGTTCTGTTCTATATATATGCTGAATGGCTTATAGTAGTCCTTCAGATCAGCAGCTTTAAATATATTTCCATATAAGAGAATCGTATCTTAGAGTTATACATTTGTATGGGTCTCCAATGGCATCTTCAATCGTTATAGCCACACTTCAGCCATCGTCTATAACAACGAAGTAAATATGCATTTTGTGAATTTTCCATTTGGATTTTGCGCATTTTTATGTTTGTTTATTTTTGGAAGCTTTTAAAAAACATCAGTATTTTTCATTTGCATATTCGCTTTGTGGAGGAGCTGCCGACAGTCAACTGGCAACTGTCTGCTATCTCCGGATTTTTGGCTCTGCTGCTGGCTGTGTATCCTTTGGAACGTTTCACTGTGTTCGTCTGCTGTGAAATTTGCATAAAATGCAAATGATGCCAACACAGAGAGGGAGGAAGCTGAACGGAAAGATGGGAAGGCATCGCTGGTGCCGTTGTGGCTTTTTTGGTCCTTTGCGATATCATATTTATTAAAAGGATTATTGGTGCTTCACTGCTATATCCTGTTAGTGTTGGCGAACACCAGTACTGGTGCAGTTCCTTCACTCCATCACTCCATCCCTACTCCGCTTCCCCGCCCCATCATGCAAATGAGCAACGGCTGCCTTTTGTTTCTGGCATCCAAATCCCTTAAATGTCGTGCCCACATCCGAATAAAAAATATGTTGAGTAACTTTTTTTCTACGGCGCCATATTTGATTTAAAATTTGACGCCAAATTGTTCAAAGCATCGTAAAATGCCTGAAAATTACAAATACAATTAAAGGGCGAGAGCTATTGGGCTATTTCACGGGAATCTTCTCGACCATTTTCACACCTTGCACTTAGCGCCTGCGCTGAATTTGAAAGGCGGCGCTACCTTTTGACTTGGCGCTTTGTTAGGAATCTCAATATTTGATTTGGCTATTCTCACCTTTGAACTCGGCCAACTTCTAATGAAGTCTGAGTTTATAACTGACTTTATAACGGTTGCCCTTCATTGGCCTAGTGTCGATTGATCAAGTGTAGCGCCTCTGATTACTCTAGAGGGCATTGTGAGAAAGGATCTGAGAAAATGATATAAAAAGCATGTGTTAATATTTCTAGGAAATTCAATTGGCTTGTGCTGGGAATCAAGCGTTATTGCCTAAAGGTAACTTTGGAAGAATTTTACAAATCGACAGATTTTATTTTATAAATGTATACGTCTTACAAATATATAGAAAATATTTTCCATAATACCATAATTTTGCTAAAAAACAAAAATATAACAGAAATAAAAAATGTAATTTAATTACCATCAAAATGTACGAATCGTATTTAAACAAATACTCAACCCAAAGCTAAAAAACAACACAAACATCATCAAGTTAATTTCCCTACACGCACTTAGAATTCCCAATCGATTTCTCGGTCATCAGCGTCACCTGTGCAAAATGTTCGCACATTTTAAAGTTGCCTCAAAGCCCTTTACTATGTCAATTAAAGGGTCGCAGATACAACTTGAAATTGCTCATACGCCGCGTGCAACATTTATGCCACACAACTCGGAAAATGGGCACCATTTTCCTGCTGCTGCTGTTGCTGGGCCGGGTTTTGTCTGCTCCCCTTCGCTCCACTTGAAGATTCACCACATGGAAAACACCCACATATGCACTAACACCGCCAATTTGAGTCCATCTTTGTGTGTGTGTAGCTTTCGGCACGTGCATGTGTGTGTGTGAGTGTAAGTGTGTGTGCATCTCTCTCTCTGCCAGTCGGCTGCCATTTTACGAAAATGTTAAAGTATCAAAATCATTGGAATTGCGTTGAGAATGTTTGACAGTTCATAAATGCTCGGCGCTTGACTTGCATAAATATTTTCTACGGCATCTGCACAGGACGCTAGAGAGATGCCAGCGAGAGAGAGAGAGAGAGAAAGGGGGGTTAGTGGAGAATATGTATATACAAACATACATTTTGAAGTGAGCATGTGTGTGTGCGGAGCAGGCACTTCAAAAGTTGAAGCTGTCGAACATCAAAATGCGAAAAGTTAAATAAACGTCCGCCATTGGCGACAGCGACGTCGACGGCGGCAGCGACGTACGCGTCAACATCGCAGCTTTTACAGCAGCATATCGGACACATAGCTCAACATTTTGCTTTCTGTGTTTAGCCTTAGCTTTAGTTGTTGTTGTTGTTGTTGTGCTCATGGCTCATGGTTGCCATTTTGTTTTGAAACCCATAAAAAAGAACATCGCTTGTTGCCGTTGCTACTGCTGCTCTTGTTGTTGTTGTTGTTGTTGTTTTTGCTTCTTTTATGACCAGCAACGTGCGCCAGTCTTTTTTTTTGTTTTATTTCTTTGTTTTTCTGCTCTGCGTCTGCGCGCTGTAAATTCACACTCACAAAAACACGACTCAAAAGAAAGAGAGCGCAGCGCCGCAGAAAACTCACTCAAAAAGGGGGCGTTGCCTAAATGCCAGCCACGCGTCACGCTTGCCTGACTCTCAGCGTGTGAGTGTGTGTGTGTGTTGTGTGTGTGCCTTACAGGGTGTTTCTGTGCATTCAATTTCAGCTGCTGCTCAGTAAGCCAAAAGAAAAAAAAAAAAACAGCTGTTGGCTGCCGCTTGCCGTTTTGAGTTATGAGTTTTGCTGTTCTCATTTTGTACTCTGTACGGCTTTGGCCTGTGCCGGAATTTCTCGGAATTTCAGCTAGCCGGAAGGCAAGGCAATTTTTGAAATTGTACAATGAGGATTGCAAATACGAATTTAGGCGCCGGCAAAACCGTTCTTAGTTAACTTGAGTTAACTGTGTAACACACTTAATATAAATGCTAATATTTAAACTGTCCTAAAATGTGATTTCATCTTAAATCTAAAATCAAATATAGAATTTTCTGTTTTTTTTTTAAAGAAACATGTAAACAATGTTTCAACCTATTTATTTAATAGTAAATTAGTCTAGCTCAAACTATGGCTTAAATATATAATTTATATGGCATTAAAAGTATGACGAAATTAGAATCTAGTTCATTAACCAAAGCTTTCTATATCTCAAGCAATTACTTGGTAATTTTTTCAATTGTGGTTAAAACAAATATAGAATGCCTAGCGTAGAACTCGAGCACGGATATTATATCTCAGGATGTCCCAAGTACTCCATTCCGATACAAAGAAAGTTCCTTTCAAATGCCATATTAGACATAATTTGTATTTGTTACATTCTCCAACTTTTCACTCGTGTTTCCTGTGCTCAACGCTTGGTGCCCAGCTGTAACAATACTCACTGGTAAATGACTCCATCTTAAAGAGCTGCAGCAATGCTGTGCTTGAGATTCCATAGACTTCCCTACTTCGCCGATTGCAGCTTCTGTTGGCCTTTTCGCACATCTTTCAGTTGAACCATTCTGGCCATTTATCTTGAGCTTAGTAGAAGGCGCCTAACAATTCACTTCCGCGTCTACAGCCATTTCCGTTACACTAGTCAACCAAATAGCGTTGAAACGTGCGTACAAAACGTAAAACAAACATAAATAATACGAACAACAAATAGCAGCGGCCCACAGAAAGAAGGTGAAAAATAAAGGTATATATGCCGAGCTTTTGACATAAGGAAAGGGCCCGATGCAAAAAAGGTAAGAGCGTCGCTGTTGCTAACAATAATATTGATGGGACTCGCACACGGAACACAGCCAAGTGAGGAGGTAAAAAATATGACGCGATTAGAATCTGTAATTAGTTTTCGTGTATCTGCAATTGTTGTTGATGAAGTTGTTGTAGCTGCTGCTGCTGCTGCTGCTGTTGCTGGTGCTGTTGTTTTTGCTGGTGAGAATTGCACTTGTTTGGCGGTAAAACTTAAAAAGGCGTTAAAATGTGCGCCGGGCTCTCAACACGCGATGTGTGCGGAAGCCGCCAACTGCGGCAGAATGGGGCGGAGGATGGTCGTATGATGAATGGGATGGATGGGATGGATGGAGTATATGTAGCTGTAGCTGTAGCTGTAGCTGTAGCTGTGCCTCATAAAAAGGCAAAAGCCAACTGCTGTTGCAGCAAAAGGTAGCCAAAGT
This sequence comes from Drosophila planitibia, assembly GCA_035043785.1. NCBI lineage: Eukaryota > Metazoa > Arthropoda > Insecta > Diptera > Drosophilidae > Drosophila > Drosophila planitibia. The sequence goes on from JAWNMS010000023.1 coordinate 2,236,482, forward strand.
TGACGGTTGACTTTGGCCAAACAGTTTTTCTTTTTCCTTTGCGAAACGTAAACAGACGCGCTGGCAATGGGCGGGCATGTTGCGAGGGGCAAAGGGCAAGGCGCAAGTGGCAAGGGGCAAGGTGCAAGGGGCATTGGCGTCGACCCTCGGTTGGAGCTTCATTGCAAACTGTGCGCTTCCGTTTCTCTGGTTTTGGCATCGCTTAAATTATATCGATTTCGTATCATAATCAAATGTTTGCTGGCTTGTCGTTGGCGGTGCCGGCAATAACAACTACAATAACAACCGACCAACCGACAGACAGCAACGGCAACGGTAACGGCAACGATAACAACAATAATCAACGCACGACAACAATAACAGCAACAAGAGGAGCAGCAGCAACAGCAACAACAACAACAATGGCAAACAGTAGTGGCAACAAACAGGCTCATTTGCATATTTACCAAACACACAGATGTGACACACACACGCACACACTTACACACGAACACACATGCACACACGCGCATGCCAAAATATACGATATCGTGTGCTCATAATAAGTATCTGATAAGTAATGATATACAAACACACACAGATACTCACATAGACAGAGAGCATGTCGAGTTAAATACAGGCACAAAATGGCTGCATACCACAGCGCCAACACATGAGTGTGTGTGTGTGTGTGTGAGCCATTATGCAAAGTGCAATGGCTGCAGTTTGCTGTTGTTGTTGTTGCTGTTGCTGTTGCTGCTGTTGCACTTTGCATTGGCGCTTGCAACTGCTTTCGTTTGGCTTTGCGGCGCATTTTTGGTGTAACACAAAGTGAAACAAACATACACACACAGGCCTACACACACACACACATAGAGAGACGCACACAAAATGGACAAAAACAAAAGTCAACGCCAGCAATAGCTACAACAGCAACAAGCACAAGAGCAACACCCACATCAGGAACAGCAACAACAACACTGGCAACAGTTGTAGGCGTTTAAAAACTACAGCAAAAAACGAAATTTAAACAATTTGTTAAAGACTAGTTTAAGATGATTAGCTTATGCATATGTACATATTTGTAATAAGGCGATTTGGCCAAAACTCCATGATTTATAGTTGAACTATGTAAATTTATTTCATTTATCTTTCGCTGCGCTTAAATTATTATTTTGTTTTTCATATTTGACTTAAATGGCTTACATTAACTAATTCAAACATTAATTTTATAAAAGCTGTAAAAAACTAAGAAATTAACTTTAATTATGAAACGGTTTTAAACGGAAATATATATAGATATATATATATATATATATGCATATATTATTAAATCTAACGCGATTTAGTGAAAAAATCGAACAGAGTATATATATTGAAATTTCCTGTATCTAATTTCTACAGCTTTCTCTCTCTCTCTCTCTCTCTCTCTCTCTCAGCTTCCCAAATTGTTAAATACAAGAGAGAGTAATTAGCTTTAATTATTTATTTGTTTAATTAAATTAAATTTTCCTTAAGTGTTGTTTTTTACCGTCGGTTAGTCAATTAGTCATGTTAACTATGCTCAAGAAGCCACATTTGTGGAACGTGCTACATAAACATAAAAACCAACAACAACAAAAACAAAATTTTAGCTAGTCAACCACTTAAAACCACTTGACACTTTGGTCGATCTTTATGACTTGTTTTCCAAATGCTCTCCAAAAAAATGATTTCATGCATAAATTGTAGCGTTTCTTTTTTAGAGCCATTATTTTCCAGCACATTAAAGACGCATAAAACTTGTTCAGCTCCACTTTTAATGTCTAACAAAAATATGTCTGAAATGCGTTCAGCGAGTTTCGCTTATCCTCTCCCCCCAGATCATTTCAACACTTCCCGCTTTACTATTGGAAATCAATTAAAAAACTATTTGAGCCGTCTGTTAAATCAATTAAAAAATGAAATTCCAAAGAATAAAGCAATTTTATGTGTTTCAGGTGTATAAACTCTTATCGCACGACTCGAATTATAGATTTTATAGGCACTCCATAAGCTTTATCTATTGATTTTTAGTGACTCTATTTTTTTGTTTGTTGTTTTTTTAAGGCTTGTTTGCGACTTGAAATATATTGTATCTTGAGGCAGCGCTTAATGTCTAGACGCAGTCATAAAACTGGAGCAGCAACAAATTGGAGAGCCACCAAAACACAAAACACACTTCGAAAAGGCGTGAAAACCATATTGTGTATGGAGGTACAACAAAAATTCCATGCTTTGTCTAGAGTATGCAAAATACTGCGTAGAATTGTCAAGTTCAATTATTTTCATATAAAAAACTCGACTATTTTTACGACTTACCCCAAGGTATCTTTTTAAAGTGCAACATATTTTATGCAATTACTTTAACACGCCGCTAAAATACCCTGTCAAACGGATAGGGTGGGGGTATGATAAGTCTGAACGTTACGTTTTCAAGTACCCTCTGGCGATTTCTAGTTGACTTTGACGAAACGTGCAAGGCGAATCGTGTTGTCACATAATTGCACAATGAATGAGCTTGAGTCCAGTTTCAGTTCGGTTCAGTTCCAGTTCGATTCCTCGCTCGGGGTGCTTCCCACAGTAGGGTATATGACGGGTGGGAGGCTTTGTGAGTTCGTTGCTCATTGTTAACTTGTTAATTTCATTTGATTGATTTTTAATGTGTGCGCGACAACATCGACAAATTGTATTCGGATTTGAGCGCCGCAGATAGCGCATAGTTATGATTAAATCAGAAGAACTGTTGCCAGCTTGTTAACATAGTCTGCTCATGGACTCGCACGCGGCTTATGCATTCAAACAAAGGATAGCAAAATGGAACGCCAAGTGCACCGGGGGCGTCAAGTCAATGGGAAGTCAACGGCACGTGTCCTTAATCCGGTAATTACGACGCTACCTACCCCATCCCAGCTTCCACAACTAGATCAATGTGTGTATGTTTTTAGTTGGATTTCTGGCCCCGGATTGTGGTCTGTTACAAAGAACCAAATTCTATGCTTGAAAATAGATAAAGGCGCGATACGCAGCCAGATAGGCATCAATTGATTTTTCCCATGAGCGGCACAACAAGTTAATTTATGCCCACGATGATGATGACGCTGGCCAGATAAAACAACCCTTTTCCAGCCACAGTTATGGGAAAGTCGCTGGATCAGGTAACGAAATAGCCAACCTGTTGACAGACCACAAAATTCAAATAAATTATCCAGGTCGCACACACTGGCCAACAAAAAGAATACTTCTAATCGCATTTATCTAGACAACTGAGCTGAACCTGAGCCCAACCAAAACGCAACCAAAATGATAAACGCTTGTAAATCGCTGCTAGTCGCTACTAAAAATGTCCCCTCCATTTATTGTTGTTGTTGTTGTTGCTGTTATTGTTATTGTCGCTGTGGGCTACGCATAATAGAGTTATAAGAATCCCCTCCCCCCAACACGTATACACTGAGCGAGCGACAAGTTTGATTAATTGTTGCTGTTTAAACTTCGTTCGCGCTCATAATTTCCCTTCATCGTCTTTCACAAATACAATTATAATTTTGTGGCTTTTGCGTTAAACCAAAATTTCTATTGTGTTTTATTGTTTTACACAATTTACCATAGCCCCATACAAACATATACACATATATATTTATGGTATATTGCATATTATTAATTTTGGATACCCCTATCACAGCGCTGAGACAATGCGGTCCCCGTCAACAAAGTTAAATCGATTTTTTATGAAAATCTCTTATGGGCTTTTAAATGCTTAATCGCTTATGAATTTTGATATCGCCGCGTTTGAACAACTAAAATGAGTTTTGTACTGCGGCAGGAAAAGCAGATGGCATCTTGAATATTAATAATATATAATATTGAATATTAAAATTATATTCATATTTCCTTTTGATATGTCTATATATTAAATTAAAACAAATTATTATTTTGTTGTGTTTTTTTTTTTAAATTAATCTAAAAGTCAAATATAATTTATAATACGTTTATTTTCAATACTTTATATTTATTTGCAATTTCAACTAAGATAGTTTTCTGTCAAGATTGATGGCAAGAAAGACTCTATTTTGCATATAAATAATTATTATTTATTGGCTCCACACTGAAAGAAAAAAGTTTTGTGCCTTGTCCAATCGTGTTTTGACTATATTAATGTCGTGTGGTGCTCAAATAAACTGACACGTGCCACAAGTCTGCCAGTAAGTTATTGCCAAGTAAATGGAAACTGAATTTATAGGATAGTCGAATCAATTGACATGGCTACTAAAAGTGGACAGCGTAATAATTTGGAGACAAATATATGATATATAGATGATATATGTTTAAGGCACTTAAATAAACATTTTTATTGTTGTATAATTATGTTCATTTAAATTGATTATGACAATCGCACACTATTTTGTAAACTGTGGAACTCTTCGTGGAGATATTTCTATGGAAATGTTTTAAAAGTCAAAAAGTTATCTTACTTTATTATGTTTCTTTAAAATATATGAATAAACATTTGTTACACATGTGTGTGTAGCAATCTTATATAAACAAATACATGTTAAAGACTAAAGAAGAAATGCATTAAAAATGTTCAGTTGCAACTTTTCGTCTCCGCCTTATTTATAACCAGCAATTAGAAATACAATACCGCTTAGCATCAGTCTAAGCAATGAGCAAAAAGCTGTCCAATAATTGAATGTTTTATGAGTCGTGTTTTTGGCAATTGGCACCCGCGTTAAGTGGACGCATGCAAATCTGAAAAGACCGCTTAAGTTCTGGAAGTGTGGCAACAATGTGTGGCAACAACAGTCATTTGCCAATTTAATGACCACACTTTGCAAACGCAATTTTCCAGGAGTCATGCGGCGTCTCTGGGCCAACCAATAGACGGCACCTTTCGAATGCCGTTAAAACAGCCCCCCCACACAAATTCGAAGTCCGGAGCGTGTTATCAGCTATATGGCATCATGGTACCTCGTAATAGACTCTTCACAGTGCACATTTTACGATGCTTACAAGCATTTCAACAAGTTTTACAGCTTTTCCGCTAAAAGGCAGCCCCCAACTTGTCGACACACAAATGAATCGCTAGGAAGTCCAAAAATCGAAAATCTTTTCTATCTTGGCCATATGCAAGCAAAAGAAATCAGCCCGAAATGAGCCATTAAATGCTGCTTAACGCACGTGCATTTTCCACCGTTTCCACCGTTTCCATCGATTCCATTTGCTTCCACAGTAGTTGGCCGACGGCATCGCTCCGGACAGTCATAAATTTCCGACAAAAGAATGTAACCCGATGCCCGTCCAGCGCCCAGATAGTCAGTCCCCGTCGTAGTTCATAGTCTCCATCTTTTGGTTGGCAGGTTTTTCAGTTTCCCGTTCGATTGCAGCAGCCAGATTTCTTCTGAATAAATTAAAACTGAAATCGACAGCCGCCGCCACCGCTGAAAACGTGGGAAATGTATTCATCACCAATAGTTTGAATCTTCTTCTTGTTGTCTCTGGCACCATGGCGCATGATATTTTTTGTTATTCCTATTTTATGACCACTTAAAAGCCGAATAATCTTTAGCAAGTGATATAAAAATAATGGAATAGGGAAAACTACATCGGAATGCAAAAGAAGAACCAATTTTTAAATGACATTTTCTCAAACATATTTCGAATAATGACAATTTTTAGTGGCAACATCAATCCCTACAAAAAATACGCCTAGAAAATAGATTCAGTTCTGGTAAAGTTGTGGATGGCTTGAAATTTTTTAAGGTCCTTTATAGCATTCTGTGGAGTTTTTATCTCAATATTCTCAGACCAACTTCCATAACAATAGTAGTCCTTATCGATGGCATTTCCTGTTTACTATACCTCATGAAGTTTAGTATAATCTTATTATTTCGACGAATTAAACAATATTTATGAATCAATTCCATTGCAATTATGGCCCTCTTCATGTTGCTCACCCGCTCTTTTGCTATCTCTCGGTGCATCATGTAAATTGTCACAGCTCAACAGCCACTAGCTCAATGTAATCGTCTGGCCAAGCCTGAAGCAGCAGTAAGCAGCCAGCAGTCAGCTAGTCCTGCAGCTACCTTGGCTACCAGATCGACAGCGTTGTGCGTTCGTTATCTAAAATTCCAGTTAAATGCCCAATGGTCGATAAGATTTTCCGCTTACATCAAGCCAAGCGCCCGAGTGCTGAGTGCTCGAGAGTTCTCGGTTCTCAGACATCCAGAGTACGAACCTAAATGCGATCTGTGCATCTGTTGCTCACATTTGACATTTGAAGTGCGCATATCTCTCTCAAGTCGAATGCCGCACGGGACCGCCAAATTGGTATTAAATTACTCACTTTGGTGATAATCGAAATGGACACGACACGATTACAACAACAGCGGCACGCAGCCGCCAGACGTAAGAGATCCAATCCACTTGGTGCGCGCAACTGTTTGGGCCCCAACCAACAGCCAACAAGCAACAGCCAACCAACAACCAACCACCAACTGTGAACCAGTTCTTCGACTATTGCGTTGCCATAAAGAAAGTAAAAATATTAAGACGCAGACAAGTTGAAAATGCCACCACATCACATTTTGAGCGTTTTCAAAACGATCAATTTTATAGATAAGACTACGATTCAACCAGGCAACTGCACTCGGAAAAATGTAAGGAACAAAATCAAGAAAAATCTACATGGTTTTGCCTCAAAATTAGAGTATCCTAAAATCAGGATTCGAATTTATACAGTTATAATTAATAGTTTCCAGGGTCCTTAATACTCCGATGTTAAATCTAGTTGCCTTAAAACATTAGATCAGATCAATTATCTCAATTCTATGCCACATATTTCTCTGAGTGTGTTAACAGGCAACAGACTTCAGCAGTTCCTGCCGTGGATCGCTGGCCAGATCGCTTGCAGGTAACAGAGGAAGCCGCAATAACAGCAACAGCAGCAACAACAGCAACAACAGCAACAACAACAACAGCAACAGCAAACCGCAGCAACAACAACGACTATATTAAGAGTTTGTCGAATGGTTGGCGTTGGGATCTGTGTATCGGGCGATACTTAGTCGGGAGGCAATCGGCAATCTCAACATATGTCAAATTGGGCAACTAACTGGCTAATCAGTTGGACAAACAGACGGCCAGGTTGGTGGAACAAGTGTTATTATTTTTACTGGCGTGACAAAACAATTCAACTGTCAAATGAAAAATCTCAGACACAAACAAAAAACGGGAAATCCTATTTGCATTTACAAACAGAAACGGCGACCCACCGACTATTAAAAACAAATATTTGCGGCCAAAAAAGGATCAGAACTCAAAGTGAACATATGTATGTGTATATGTGCAGGAAACGGGATCAGGAATCCAAAGGGGCACCCCTTTCTATCCTCGTCACCTCTAATCCAGTCGCAGCCCGTAGCACGCTGGACAGCTCGCTCGCTGAACTACTGAACTGTTGAACTGTTGGAACTATCCCTGGCAGCGTTTCCGCCTTGACAATTTGTACAATTGTCGCTCAATTTATTGTGGATGGAAGAACGGTTGGGCGGGGGTGAGGCAGGCAGGCAGGCAGGCAGGCAGCGCGCTGCAAACGAACAACTTCCGATTACAACTTCATTTGTAAATGTTTCCTTCGCATCGCTCGCATAAATACAAAAATCCATTCGCACAATGCTTCTCACAGCACACGTTTATACCCCCAGCCCTTGGTTGTGTTTTGGTTTGGGTTTTGTTGTTGTTGTTGTTGTTGTTGTCGGGGGTGCGAATTGCAGGACTCCGGGCCCACACCTCGACCAGCCCACATCTGTCAACTTCAATGAAGTGTCGAATGCGAAGTTCATCACCCATCCAAATAGTTGCCGTCATGATTTTCTTGCTTTGCTGCTGCTGCTGCTGCTGCTGCCTTTTTTATTTGTTTCTGTTTCTGTAACTGTTTTTATTGCCGGCTGCTATGCGAGGATTTAGCTGTGGGTGTGTTTTCCAAGGGGCCGGAGTGGGGTATTCAGTTCAGTCATTTGATAAAGCCTCTGGTGTATTTCAACTCGCCCCCTTCCCCGTACCGCACCGGATTCCGTCAAGCTGCGTCAAGGCTTTCGCTCTTTGAAGGCTGCTAATCACTTTAACATACATTTGCATTGCATTTACACGCGTTTTGACCCTCATTATATTCCAGCCCAGTCGGCTCAAGGGATTGGCCCTTTTTTTGTTGGCCACGCTGAGCAAGGGTCCAAATCTCAATTGTCGTATCATTTGGAAAGTAATGCCATATTTACCCAACACCTTGACGAGCAATTAAGAATCTTATGTTTATATTGCGAACAGTTGGCAGCGTAAGTTGAGACTTTATTACTGATCATCATGCCAATTTAAATTTAATACATATATTTGACAATAAAAATTATAAATTATTTACCCAAGGGACAAATTGAATAATGAATATTTTTTAATATTTAAGTTTATTTCAGAGTTATAAATATAATTTTTATAGCTTGTTAAAATATTATCTATTTAATAATAATATTTATGTTAATTGTCAAGTCGTAAGGAAAATAATTTTAAAAATGTATTTATTTTGAAATTAGCAGCTTTTTGATTTATGTCGACGATTTACCTAATCGCAGCAGTAATGGAATGCCACAATATTGCAATAATATTGTATATTATTCTGAAGAAAAAGTCATCAAACTCAAAGTAAGTGTCTTATGGAGTGTAAACATAATCATATATTTTTAAGGCACTTTTATTTAAAGATAAGGAGTAATATAAGTTAGGCTGGTAAAATATGTAGTTTTAAAGATCTTTCAATTTTTAATATATAAGATATTCCATTTTAGCATTCTTTCAGCAAGCCTTTTTAATCTGAACGTCTTAGTTTTTTACTTATTACCCATTTGCCTCCTTGCTGTTTGCAATTCTCCGTGCAATCTACATCAAATCTGGAAGTAAATATCAACTCTTGATTGAATGTATTGAATTGGATATTACACCTTAACACTTTCTCTTTTTCCATGTGCGCTAAACTTAACACCCACTCCCCACAAATTTGACAGGTTTTGTTAACTTTGGTGTTCAGTTTGTAATGGACTTGTCAAAATTCGCGCGTTGCCCGCTTAAGCAAAATGAAAATGTTTGGGAATTGTTTTCGCACCCACAACACATCACTTTTCCTCAACTAACGTCGTTTTCTTTGTCACATTTTGCCACGGGTTCTGCCCAGGCAGCTGCTACTTGGATGCGGGCTTAGTTTGCTACCGCTGCGATTTGTAGCATTTGTATCCCGTGTTGCAACTTTGCTGAATTTTATACTTCAATTGTTTTTTTGTTTTTTTTTGCGCCAGAAGACATTTGTTTACATGGCAAATAGTAGGGCTTCAGATTGCCCGAGAGTGCCACGCCCACTCACATAGGCCGACGCCTTCCCCAGTTGTCTGTTTTAGTTTTAGCTGCCACGCCCATAGCCACGGCCGCCCTCAGCAGCTCGTACTTAGTGCTTGTCGAAAGTTTCTGGTTGCATCAAAAGTTTTTGTTATGCTTCGCTGTCGTTTTTTACACAGTTGAATTCACAAAATTTGTCACGTTTGTTATTTTTGCGACGAGTTCGAGTCGAATCGAGTTGAGTTGATTTGAGTGGAGTGGATTGAAGTTGAGTTTGGTTTGGTGTGGTTTGGTTTATTTACTCAACTGATTTTGATAACATTCGTGTACATGCAACGATTTTGAAATCGCAATTAATTGAAGCCATACGTCCAAACGAAACATTGTGAAAGGATCGAGGGGTGGGGGAGGGGCAGTGAGTCGTGCCACGCCCACGCTTCAATGCCCGTCGAGCATAAATTCAGTCATGAGCATTTTGTCCTTTATAAAGTCTAATCCGCATTTATTTTATGCGCGGCTACAAATCGTCGCTTTAATAGTGTCACCATGAGTTATTGGAGCACCCCAGATGCCGGCATCTGCCAACTGTAGCAATGTTCTGGCCCCACTGTGGATCGCAAACAAAAAAGAAAGAGTAAAAATGTATATATAAATGCATGCATTAGTTAATGTCCAGTCGTTGTCCCGGCACAGAGGCAGCTCCGTTCGCGAGTGCGCCCAGCAGGATGCACTTTATAAGCGAGCCGAATCGCTGCCAGAACACTCGACAGACGAACTGAACCGGCGGTCGCCGATCGACGGTGGCAGTGGCAGTGGCTGTGGCTGTGGCAGTGGCAGTGTTGGCAGCAGCAGCAGCGGCGGCGGCGGCGGCATCGCTTAAGCCAATTCAAAGTGGCGGCCAAAACGGTGGCCGCTGATCGGAGCAGCCTGAGCTGCCGCACAGACAAGCGGACAGCTGGACAACGCGACAACTGGACTCCTGGTCTGGACTCAACTAAACTCAAACTCAAGTCATGCTAAGCTGAACTGGACTGGACGTTGCTCGCGTATTACATTTCGCGCTCGATAAATCTCCGCTGCCTGCCGACCGACACATATTTCATATCAACGCAGATAGTCAGCAGCACAGTGTGGCAAAAACGATTCGAGCTTGTTTTGATAATACAAATAGCTTATAATATGAACAATACAATAATGTGTTTATATCTTTTTGAAATAACAAATGGAAGATGATATACATATATGCTAATTGTGATGTTTTATTCTTTAAAAACAAAAATGTGGTAAGCAGTAATTTGCCTAAGACTTTACAAATTTCCATATTCAAACGCAATAAAAAGTCAGAATATTTAAAAAACTAGTAAATATCAATGTCATACAATGTCTTACAAAAAACTAAGCAACTTTAAATAGAAACTCTACCATCCTTGCCCACTTCTCAAAATAAATAAATGAAAACAATAAATCAACGCTTAATTTTGCGGCTTCTAATCACATCCTTGCAAGTCACATTTAATTTTAGTATATGGAATGGTATATTTTGTATGTTACCTAATATGTCCATATGCTATGACATTTTTAACTCAGTTAATTTATGAACCTTTCTCTTATTCATATTGGCGAGCGAAATATAAAACATTTTAATATTTGATGGCCTTTGAACAAAATGCAATAAATCCAAAACCCATTAAAAACTCGCCCATAAATTTTGCCTAGCGTGAAACAGGTCCATTTATAATATCTTAAAAGCAGCTTTAGAGCTGGCAATTTTTTTTGGCAAAACTAAGTTCATAACTAGATAAGCAAAACAATTATTTGAAGACTTTTCCAGTGAATTGAATTTGCAATATTCGCAATTTCCAGAAAATTTCGTAACACTGTGCGTAGGAACGTCGCCCGGTTGCGCATCATAAAGCAAATTTCATTTTGAATTATTTTCGTATATATTGTGTTGCAATTGTTGTTGTTGCTTTTGGCTTGGCAGTCGAATGTTGTTGGGGCGTATTGTTGCTGCTGCCGCTATGCCGCTCTCTGTGCGGCAAAAGGTGTTAATGATTATCATCATTATCGTCATCATCTGGCGATGTGTGTTGTTGTCCACTCGGGTTGTTGCTATTGTTGCTGTTGCTCTGCTTGTTGTTGCATTGCGGCAATGGCAGCCGCCCATTGATGGCGTTGAACGCACATGTTCTTAAGTAAAATTTAGGAGCTTTTTGCGCAGTTGTTGCCCTGTCTCGAGTTATAGCTGTGCAGCACTTTAAGTTGATTTGCTGTGGCGAGCATAATTCATTTATGCAGCTCTCAAGCGGGGACAGCACTGTGAATAGTCAGGCGATAACTTAGGGATTTCAATGATCAACGTCAGCGAGGCAGCACAAAAAAAAAAGAAAAAAATGAAGAAATTGCCATAATTTATGAAATTAAACCATGAAAATATTTACTCTACCACAGTTTGGCATATATGCACTGCAAGCATACAAGTTTTAGCACGAGTTCAGAGACTCATTAAAGCAAAAGTGAAACAAAGCACAAGTTCATGTTGCTGCTGCTGCTGCTGTGTGGCATGTTGCTGGCGGATATGCAGCCACCACCCGAAAGTGGCTAATAAAGCAAATCTTGTTGACAACGCTCGAGGCGACAACGACCGCAGTGTTTTGCTTCTTTTTGGTTAGGCTCTACACGGAAATTTCGCCAATTAACACCTTTTAGCATGTTGCGCAAAAAAGACGACAACAACATCAGCAGAAAAGGCAGCAAGCAGGCGACAACAGTCGCAACAGCAGCAACAGCAGCAACAACAAGAGCGACGAATGCGTTAATTAAAATTATAAAAAGCGGCGGCAGCTGCTATGTGAATGAGAAATGAGGGAACATATCGACAACATTCGCAGTTCTTCATTTATATTGTTGTCAGTTGTTATTTTTGTTGTTGTTGTTGCTGCTGCTGCTGCTTCGCTATTAATATAAAACTGCAAATATACGATTAGCCAGCAAATGTTTTTAAACAGCAAAAACTGTCTTGGCAACATGTTGCTCATGCGGCGCATAGTAAATATGGATAACAACCGAGCAACAACAGCAGCCACTGCAACTGGCAACAGCAGCAGCAACAGCAGCAACATCGCAACAGCAGCAACGGCAGCAACATGAATATCGCACCTTGTAAACTCATTTGCGCGTACGTGTTGAAACAAATGTTTGCGGGGGGTAACACGGCCAATGGGTAAGCGGCAACAACCAGCAACAGCAACTGGCAACAAATGTTGCATTGGCAATTGCCATAAGTCAGCATCTCAGCTCGGTAGCAATAGCAACATGACCACGCCACAGGAGCGCTGCCCAGTTGCATGCAGTTTATGTGCGGCCTAATGGGGTTGTTGTTGCTGCTGCTGCTGCTTCTGATGACGCAGTTGCTGCCGCTGTAGCTGTTGATGTGAAGCCACCAGCAATACGTCCATCTTCATCATGGTTGCTGCTTTAGCTGCTGTTACTGCTGCTGCTGCTGCTGCTGTTTGCCATGCTGTGCACTTTGCGTTTGTCTGGTCTTCTGCTTCTTTTTTTGGCACCATGACACCAGCAGAGCAACGGTGAAGCCTCCAATTCCTCTTCAGTCAGATGGCCTCCCTCAGTTGCTGCTGCTTTATGCAAATGCTTCTCGGCTGCTGTTGCTGCTCTTGTTGCTGCTGCTGTTGCTGCGTGTCAATGCAAACTTTGCTGACTTGCATGCGAATGTTGCTTGCACAAACATTGAGGCGAACTGCAAAAGTTGTCGTCGTCGTCAGTCGTTGTTGTTGTTGTTGTTGCTGTTGTTGTTCTTGTTGTTGTTGTCTTGTCTGTTGCAACACAAACACCACCAACAGCAGCAGCAACCGCTTGGCTTGTTGGCTTGTGCGACCACAGTTGGGTGTCCTGTGCGCGCCCAGTTAAGCAAACTTTGAGGGATGGTGCCGGAGAACTGCGCCACAACTTTCGACAACGGCAAATACCGGGCAGTGTTGCTGCTGCCCACCAGCAATGTGGCTAAATATCCTGCTAGTGACTTGCCTAAAAAGTGAAAGTGTGGTGCAATATTTTTAATATTTTAAATGTACTGAAAATGTATTTACAATTTTGTTTATAGTTAGGATTAAAAAGTCACAAAAAAAAGACACAAAATGCTTGTTAGTTTCTTAAATCTTTTAAAAAACTTTCTAAAAATCTTCTATATATGTTAATTACCAGGTCTTACTAATCTGACTCCTAAGAGTCGGCCTCCACTGGCAACTTAAAAGCTTAAAGTTTTGTAATATTTTCTCCAATTATGGAACTCCAACGTCTTCTTAAAATTCTTAAGCAACTTGAGAAAGAGCAGGAACGCAAAGATATTTACTCATTTAAGAGATGTTGCAAATCCATGACGCAACGATTTATTCGATTTATTATTATAAATTAATTCACTTCAACACCCATAAAGACTACAGCTAATTGTTGGCCATAAAATAGCTAAATAGACAGCCCTGCTGCGTAAGTTGCCCGTCCCGCTGTTGGTGTTACATTTTTACGTGCTCCAACGCTCAATGATGGCACGCACACACACACCGTGGCATAATCAAACACGCATACACACACACACACACACTCATGCACACACACACACATACACAGACGGAGACTTAACTCGGTGGTCAACGGACAAAACTCCTACGCAGTCAAAGAGCCCGGGAGTCGCGGCAACATGATAAATGTCCAATCTCTGGCTCAACCTAGAGTTGCAGCTGAAGCTGAAGCTGAAAAGCTGTGTGTACGTGCCTGGCAGGAGCAGGACGTGTGCCAGTGAGTTATGCGGCATTTGGCACCAGGCACTGCAACGAAAGCAACAACAACAGCCAGCTAAGATTATTCGGACAAAATCAATTAAAATGCCAGGCGGCATGACTCACACGCACAGAGGGACCCCAAACATTTGATGGAGGTCTGCGGCACCAAGACCGATTCACATCAAGCACTGAGGTTGGTCCTCAAAAAGTGTTGAAAGCTTGTCTTTTGTTTGTGTTAAGGGAAGGGGGATGCTGCGGTGCTGCGATGCGTTGATGGACCCAATAGCCAGAAATTACAATGCTTATGCATGCAGACGGCGAAAGAGTATAGTATGAATTTGCATACCCAATCATCATCATCACCTTTGGTACCACAGTCGTCTCTCACACTTGACCCCGTTTTCGATGAGGAGCTGGAGGAGAAGAAGTAGGCCCGGTTCTGTAATCGATCATCAATGCCAAAAAGTGGCCGCATGTCAGCGGCTCATCCGCATCAACAAAAGTGCAGACATTGTGGCGTTTCACGATTGCAGGCGTGCATGACCAGCAACAGCAACAATAATAACAACAACAACAGCAACAGCAATAACAATACGCATACCACGGATATCAATTAATTTCAGCGACGTGAAAAGGCCAACAAATCGTAATAAGTCAATGCCTGAGAGTTGTGGGGACTCGAATCTTCGGCATGAATCTATTGATAAACACAAATAAGTTTGTTGCTGTGATTGTGAGTGTGAGTGTGAGTGTCGAGTGTAAGTATGAGTGTTGAGTGCAAGAGTGGCAGGATGAATGTCCATATGTCGATCTTTCGATATGGCGGTATGTCGCTGTGTAGAGATTCTCGGCACACAGCATCGAGCCAAAGTCACAATCATCATCAATCGGTTAAGAAAATATTTAACAAGTGTTTGAATGATTTTGAAAAATGATGTGCAGCCTGTGCAGCAGTCACAACCACAGGGAATTGGACTTCAATTCCATTTCCAGTCTACACTTGAAAAAATAAAATTAAAATGCAGCATGACATAGACCAAGTAAAGTATTTTAAAAAAATCTTGAAATTTAACATCTGAATCATAATATAATCCCGTAATGTATATTAAAAAAATATTAAAGTACACTTTCTAATTTTAATAGACTGTTTTAAATATTTTTAATATAGTCGATTTGGGGAACGAGATTTCACTTTCAGGAAGGTATCTTCAGAATTCTAGGTCATCATTTATTATCAGTGCAGTATTCTGTGCATCTCGACCAAGTCCAACAGCTCTACAAATTATTGCACGCGATCGCTCATTTCCAGCAGAAATAACACAAACACGGCAGCACCAACAACGACAACAACAACAACAAAGCAACAACAACAGCAACAAGAACAACAAAGATTCGATCATAAACCAGCCAGCCAGCGAGGCAACCCGTTTCATGCATTCAGTACCCAGTACGCATTGCTTTACCCATTCCCGTGTGTGCCCGTAACCGTAACCGTATCCGAATGCGATGTAGAGAGATATAGCAAATAAGATATGGCTGGGGCATGTCATGCGCCCGCGACTGTGAAAACATCTCAATGGCAAAAGTATCACATCATTCATAATTTCATTGCCGGGCAAGTGGGAATTGGGAATTGAGAATGAAGTATAGAGTATGGAGAATGGGTAGCGGTAAGGAGTATGGGGCAAGGGGTATGTGGAATGGGAATTGAGTTGTTGTTGCTTGCCACGAAAATCTCTTCTTGGCCTCAAGTGTTGAATGTTTGCTCAAATAACAACAACAGCAACAACATCTGATCTGAAGATCTTGAGCTCTCGATCGTTGTTGTCGATCTCAGAGGCGCGGTGAAATTTGACAAATGAACCACCAAAAAAAGACCATAAAAAAATAACTGATAGCAAGCCTTGCGTGTGTGTACATGTGTGTGTACATGTGTGTGTGTGTGTAGCCTGAAGTGATCATTATTAATGATGACGATTTGTTGATATTTTTGTAACGTGTTATAGTAAAGGCAAACGTATGTCTGTGTTGCGTTCCGTTCCGAAATTATTACAAACAAGTGCAGTCCTGGCTAAATGCCAAGTCACGCACCACAACAACGAGCACCACCCGCCACAGATGATGATCCACACAAATTGCCAGCTGCTGCTCCGAATGATGATGATGATGATGCTGCTGCTGATTCTGCTGCTGCTGCTGCTGCTGCTGATGGCCGGAAATCTTTGCATAATCTAGGCTTATAATTCAATTAATACGATGGCTTGTGCACTTAACGCCCGAGCCTGAAGTGCAACACTAGAGTAGAATGCTGCCACATGACTGGCAACTTGAGAGTGTCGAGAGACGGCCGAACAGATAGCCCTTCTATCTGCTCCTCCCCCCCTACGCATTGGCATCTGCATCGTCGTCACACTGTCTGCTGCAGATGCTTCAAGCTCTCAGCTTCGGTTACAAATGCGTTCTGTGCATCTGATCTGTGCACAGGTGATGATGTTGCACCGGAAATCGATGTCAAGTGTTGCCAAAGATCAGTTGGCATTAGCAAGTGACACATTAGCGTTCAATTGCTGCTAATAGTCACTTGCCTTCTACTTTGTTGGATACGATCCTTACAAGCCATCTAATGCAAATATTTGATCTATTAATGAGTGGATAACAGCGTGATAACTGCCTTACCTGGCTTACCAATAAATAGATTGTACTATAAAATTGCAGAATTAAGATCGTCAACAAAGAAAGTTTTAAATTTACTATCCCAATTGTAAAATAATTCTTACTAAAACTTTCCTAAAAGGATACTGAATCAAGTTCGGAATAATACCTCTAAACGAATATCATTACCTATATGTCTGTCAGAAAATCTTTTACGAAATATCTGCACAATTAGTATATGCCTATCGTTAGTTGTACCTCCCCCATTTAATAATCTGGCTTTAATAGTTTTTATAATCCTTCAAAAATTAAAAATAACTTTCCCATGAAACTCTCCAATTTACTTTCCCTTCTAAATTTATAACACATTTATGGATTGTTTTTAAAAAGTATTGTTTTTTTTTGCATTTTAATTGATTTCGATTCATTATTAATTGTAGTTGTTTATAATTTGTGTTAACTAAATGTTTACTTTCATTTAATCAATTTTGCTTTTGCTTATCAATTTCGGCTATTATAACTATATACAAAATGCCTGGCCAATTACATATGTATATCATATATAAGTGTATATATGTAGGTTTTCTTTTATATCATTTAAAAAACAATGAAAATAAACAATAACAACATTTCTCATGATACGATAGGCATATAAATATATTTTACAAAAGCCTTGGCAAGCAGCTGCAGTTTTACTCGTTTTTTTACCTAACAACTAAATCAAAGGTTGAAGCGAACGAGAGATGGAGATAGAGATAGTTAAATAGAGATATACATACGTAGATGCAAAAACACTTAACAATTAGGCATTAAACTAAATTAAATTTAAATTTCATTTAAATTAAATTAACTAAACTATGCTTAGGTTTTTATAGGCTATGCAGGAATGTATGTATGTGTTTGTGTGAGTGTCTATATATATATATATTCTGAGATGTGTGTATGAGTGTGTGTGTGTTGGAATGTTGCCGACTCTATTTTGGACTGGGTTTGAGTTTTCCCGATGCTCATAGCATCTGTAGCTGTAGTAAGTAGTTGATGGACTTTGATTATGCTTCAAATACTCGTTATAGTACTTTAACGACTTTTTCACTGTACTCCAGTTTTGCTTCTTGTTTTTGTTTTAGTTTTATGTTTTTCATTTCATATGAGCCTTGCGCTTTACATAAAATTTTGACTAGGAAAGGACGTTTTTCTTTTGCATTTTTTGTGTGTGTTTTGTTTTTATGTTTTTTTTTTTTTTTTGTTTGTTGCTCATTTTGCAGCCCCCAAGCTGCCAGCGATCGGCTTCAATGCTATACAGATGATCATTAATGATCAGCGATGAGCATGCGCTGGCGAGGACTGCTGCAGTCACACCTCGCTGGGCATACAGTGAACACTCGAGTCTTGCGACAGCTCATCCATCGAGGATTCTAGAAAAAACAAAAATAATGAATGGAAATATTTTGATTAGTTCAAGTTCATATTAGATATATATATAGATTTTTTTTGGGCTCACCATGCGTTGGATATAGAGCACCTTTGGTGCCATTCATATGCATGGGATTCTGTGCGTTATTCTGAAATGAGTACGTTAACTGCAGGTTAATATGACGCGCAAATGAGCTTCCTTCCGGTTCGCGTACTGCAATCAGAAATCGTTTGTCGAAAGAGAACAGAGCATCGAACAAAATAAAACTTGATTAGCATCATGGTATACATATATGTATATATATATATGAATATATATGTATAAGTACTTATAAGTAGAACTACTTAGAATACGTCTACACAGATACAAGATATACTTGAGTCTACGTTTTGGGGCAAGGGGCATGCTGCACTAATCCACTACTTACTTTTATTCTTACCAGCATGTATGTGTTTTTTCTGTCGCGCCCGCGAATTCTGAAACCAAACTTGCGTCACACGCTTGCTCAGACCGGTCACCGATGCAATCCGCTCCAAATCCTGGCCATCCGGATTACTGTCAATCTGAAAGTTGGCCTGCAGCACTTGCAATTGCTCCTCTGTGAATGTGGTGCGCACGCGTTTCGTTTTACTCTTGTGATAACCATCACCATCACAGCCATCTACAGATATACATATGGATAAATCGAAATACTTGAGGTAACTGAATGCAACACGGGCATACACACACACACACACACACGCACACACACACACAATCTTTCTACAATACTACATGTACAATGAAGAACGTGCCTAAGCCGGCGTCTAAAAGCATTTTGACAGTGCACCAAATTGAAAATGTCAAAAGTGTTTATAGTTTATGGCCGGTGTGGCTTTATTGCTCACAGAGCTACTTCTTCTTGGTGGGTCCACTGCACAGTAGGGTAACCAGCCAAACAACAACAATAACAACGACAGCGACATTCTGAAGCCGATCACGTCGTCTGGCTGCAGACTCTCTGTTATGCCTCAGTTGTGACACGATTTCATCAGGTTGGCGCAGCCAGAAGGAGCTGCCAATCTTGGCCAGTGGCGACTACCTGACGCTCAGTTCCTCCCCCCAAAGCAGCGTTCCAAATTGCCAACCGTTTCGCTTGCCCCCAAAGCGTGCAACATGTTTTCAACTTGTCGCCAATGTAAATACTTATTTACTTTTGCTTCGCTTGGACTTTTTTGTTTGGTTTGTTTTCTTTTTAATTCATTGTATTATTATGCTCTAATCCAGAAACGAAAGAAGAGTTTATTGGATTCTGTTGTAAGCTTCTCTTTGATGTAAATCTGTGTCAGACAAAGTGCCACGGTTTTTTTTAAGAACCACATTTCCATGTCATCAAATATTAAATAAAATTGGTAGCTAAATTATTTAAAGAACGGTAAAAATTATTCCTAACAATAGTTTTTGAGCTAGAGTTATACAATTTAAAGGATCAACCCAAAAATATTCTTGCCAATCGCAAGAACGAAGAAGCTAACAGTTTTGAGTCTCACTATAAATTTGCCCACCTGTATTGTATTACAGTGTATTGCGCAGTCGGTTACAGCCGAGAGCAACGTTCTTTTCTTGTTATTTAATTTTGGTTCCGCTTACCGTCTTGATGTGGTGCCACCCTCGACCGTTTCAAGATAATGAGCCTTGCAGAGCACACGGTCATCCATGAGCGCAAACTGTTCGCCAGTGGACAACTGGCGTCCACACTGATCGCAGGCAAAGCACGCCAAATGGAAGACCAAATCGCGGGCTCGTCTCACCCAGTCGGAGGCGGAGATGCTGCGACAGCATTTTGAGCACTTGGCGCCAAAACTTCTGCAATAAAAATAAAAGCAAGAAAACAGAACGGAAATTGTAGTTAATGATTGGATATGGAGGCAAAGTGCAACAGGAATAAAATGTATTTAGCATAACGAGACTTAAATATTGAGCGCGTTTCGCTGGTGTTTCACTGGCGATTCGCTGGCGTTTCACTGGCGGTTCACTGGCGTTTTACTTCCACGTTTTGTGCGCGTTTTTTGGTTGCACGTTTTCTAAGCGGAAGTTGTTGCTGCTCGTTGCCGCTGCGTTTTTCCAAATGAGTTGGCAACTTTTGACGGCTTATTGTTGGCTTTTAAGCTTATTTTTACAAGCACAACATTGTACACTCATATTGGTAGGGATGACTGGACCTCAACAGACCCGGAGACTATGACTGGTACTGTTGCTGGGTTGTGGTTGATGTCTCCATCTAAAGCTCCAAACTGGGCCCAGCGCCCAATGCACACTTAAAATTCTTAACTTGAAAAATAAATATTTTTACAGCATCTCACGGCGCGTTTGTTTGTTTATTTTCATTTCGTTGGCCGTCGACACCGTTTTCCGCCTGTGTGGACAGCAACAACCCAACTACGAGTGTATCCACATGTGCCTGTGTGAGTATCTGAGTGTGGTGTGTGTGCTTGTATCTGTAAGATACTTTGCTTGCAACTTGCATTCAAAAGGCTGCCTCTGAATGTCTCTCGCTTTCGTAGCGTTTTTGGTTCCATCTCGCTCTGTTTATCTTAGGGATTAAGTCGCAAACGTTGTCGAATTGTTACAATTAACCTTAGACTTTATTTATATCGTGTACATCGCCTCAGAGTCGTGTGGGAAAATATGTTGGAAACACTTGTGCACACACACACACACACACAGACACATATATACACACGCAAACAACAATATAAATGTTGGAAAATGCATTGGAAATCGAACAATGATCACATCGATTTCGACATGGGAAGATCTGATGGCGAGAAAGTCCCCAATAAAACATCAAATTAATGCTCCAAAATGAATGCATATAAAATGGCAATTGCTTTAGAGTATATAATATATATGCAAAAGGTTAAGCTGGTTTGCATAAAACGCACATAAACAAATGCTTGCGTCGAATTGTTTAATGATTTTCAAATGCGATAAATTCTTTGATTTGTTTTTTATTTTTGCTTTTGGTTTTAGTTTTGGATAAGATACTTACTTGCTGTAATCGGCCTTGCAGTAGACCTGCCGTTCTCGGATGAAGCACGACTGTTGGCGATCCAGCGGGCACATGCACATGCAACATCGGAGGCAATGGGCGTGCCACGAGCAGCCGCCAACCTCGAGAAAAAATCGATCCGAGATTGGTTCGCCGCACGCTGCGCAGGAACGCAGCTCAGTCTGCAAAATATGAAAGATCCAAATGGTCATATAATCTATATATATTATGTAGTCATCTCATATTTAATGTACACCGTGTCTCTCTAAATATTCTCTCTAAACTATTCTAAAGAATCGACTGAGTATAGTGAATTCAATAACCGAAATTGATTTGCTCGTTTTATGTGTGCTCAAAGCCGGAACCGGTTAATCTTGGTTTGGATTGGTACACTGATATTTACTTTTATCGAAGCGTCGGAGTAAGGGGCATCGTTTGTTATGCTTTCCGTTGAAATCGCTCAATAAATCTGTCGAATCTGCCGTCGGCTTCTGTTTTATTTCTTTGCCTGCAGCATTTAACTTACTAATGTATATTAAAATTCCCAAAAAGCCAACAGCAAAACAATATCAATAGCAACAACAACACTAGGAAACGCCATCGGGTATTCAAGTAGACCCAGACGAGTTTTTATTGTTTTCAAAATCAAAATCCAAACATAAATTTAAAAAAGGTTATGCTAATTGTTACCATTTTCAATGTAGCTGAAACTGCTTTACCAATCTCACACTCACAGTCTAAAGTCGCAGTCACAATCACAGTTTGTTCCACTGTGTTTTGGCCAAAAAAACAAAACAAAAAAAGTAGCATATTCATTTAATTTATAGACCATCGATCGTTTGACGACTAATGAATATTCATTTTGGACTGCATGTTACGCCGTTTTAAAAGTGTTTCAAACTAATTTTATCGCATTTCATATACTACTTGGTACAAATACGCGTTTGTTTGTTTATTTAAAATATCACTTCCAACAAATACCTCAACTACTATCATAATTTAATTACATTTTTCAGAATGTTCTCATTAACTAAGCTAAATTTTTTTGCTGAATCTGATTGTTAAATATGACTTTTCTGAAAATTAATTGACTATAGTTCTATAGAAATATTCATTTTTTACCCCTTCTCCTTCAACACTTACTATCGTCTCGTGTAAATTAATAACGCTCAATTAAATGGTTTCATAGTTTATTATCTGACAAGTTTCTAACTTTGAATTCAATTAAATTTCCGTTCTGTCTACTTTTAAACATTTCAATTTCTCTTGTTGATCAATTTAATATATAGTATACAATACAGTGCTGGACATTAAGGCATTAAATTAATGGCTAGCGTTTTGCATATTTTCAAGTCGTTAAGAAAAAAGAAAAAAAATTGTCAATGGAAAAAACAACACAAAAAAAGATAACATCAACACAACCACAACGGCAATGACGTCGACTTCAAAAATTGTTTTTCCATTAATCAAAGCGGCAGTGAAAATAAATTTAACGTTTTTACCAAATTAATTGCTGGCGTTGGCGATGAGCTTTTGTTGCTGTTGGTGTTGTTGTTGATGCTGCTGTTGCTGCTGTTTTAGCACAACAATTGTTGGTACAACTGATTGTTGTCGTTTTTGCAGCAGCAGCAGCAGCCTGTTATTAACTTTGGGCTGACAAGTTCTGTTAAAAGCGACCGCCGACGAAAAAGGTTGCCTTTGACAAAAAAATATACAAAATAAATACAAATAGCGCGACACATTAACAACAGCAACAACAATAAGAATAACACACAACAGCAGCAAATACACATAATACAAAATAAATACATATATTTAAACAAAAAGTCGGCCGTGACTAGGCAGGCCATATCGGCACAAGATCAAAGTGGGTCTGTGTAGCGACTAGTATACCAATTAATAAACAATAAAAATAAGTATATACTACGCGTAAAGTCTAAGCGACTTCGACGCGTCTCAGAAGCTAAACAACTGTGACGCAGTTGAGGAAAAACCGCAGCCGAAAACAACAGCAGCAGCAGCAACAGCAACAACAACAATAACAACGAACAAACAAATATCTCGCACATATTCCGCAAATTATTCATGACAATTTGTAGATACAAGCTGCCAGCTATGAGATACATTTAGGAGGGTAAGCCGTCAGGGGGTTTGTGCCTGGGAAATGCCTTCGAAATTGAAATGAAATAGCCGAAAAATGCAATATGGCCACCATCACAAAAACAGACACACACACACACACAAGCACATGAGCAACATGTAGCTGCGTCTCGGGCCATGTATCTCACAGATACACATATGTATATCAGTGTGTGTGTGTGTGTGTGTGTGTAGCTATAACTACATGCTAACATGGTGGCTGCTGCTCATTTTGGCTGCTGCCATTTAACTTTTCAACCGCGTCGCTTCGTGTGACACGTTTAATCGCGCCCTCCCCTCAACCCCTGCTCAGCTCCTGCAACGAGCCTGCGCGTTGACTGCCCCGGCCTGCCCGTCTGCCCGCCAACCCGCCAACCCGCCTGCCTGCCTGCCAGCCTGTCACTTTCGTTTAACTTTTCACATTGCTCGAGCGAACGAACGACCAGGAACCCAAAAACCAAAAACCCAGTAGCTGCCAGCGAAGGGGTCTCAGGGTGTTTTTTGTTTTTTTTTTGGGCAATTTGTTTTCCCGACGCCAGTTATGACACAGACACACACACACACACACACTCATATGTGTAGCCAAGGACAGACTCTGACTTGACTGGCGGTCTGCACGTCATATATATATGCAGTTATTGCTGTTGTTGTTATTGTTGTCATGTCTATGCCCACTTTTCCAAAATATGTATGCCCGTTGTCAGAGTTGAGGCCTGAAGTGGCATTTTGGCTAGGATGTCATTTGACTCTAATTTACTCATGAATGTTGAGGTTTTCTCTATGAACTGCATAAATCAGGCCAAGCTTTGAATTTCAATAAGTATCTGTAACTCAACGTTTACTTGGAATCGTTGGCGATAATTTGTATCTTTATAGCGATTATAGAGACCTAATTCTTCAACTATTATATCTTTATTTCTCATCATATCGCAACTATGTATTTAAATATTTCTCCACTCGTATAGCATTATTTAAACAAATCATTTACTAAAATAGGCAATTTGTTTGTTGAATTATCTCGGATTGAATGCTAAAGCGAACGATACAAAATTCAAAGATCTGCACATTAAGATATGTATGAACAAAAGATATTATTAACAAATTTTATGACATTTTACAGATGCGATGATATCGAAACCGACAAGACTCTGCTGCTGAGAAACGGAGCTAACCCAATTCACTGCCTTTCTGATTAGGAGGAACTAGATAAGGCGGGCAATTCGTATCTATATATATATTTTTCAGATCTCTGCAAGCTACCCCAGCCAGTTTTCTTTGCTAGAAATATGGCAGTATTGTATACTATAAGCAATGGCACTTGAGTCTTTGGGACCGCTGTCTACGCTATCATAAAAATTCCATACACAAAACTTGCACCTTGCAACTTTTGCTTAAATGTCATAAATAACCGCCTCGAACGCCATATAAAACGTAAAGAGCGATACAAAAGGCCAGATAGAACTATAAAAAGATACAAAGGCCGAGATACAGACGCTGAAGAGTATGCAATAAAATTTACAAGCTGCCATTTAATTACCCCCCCAAAAGAGAAAGAGAGAAGTGTGAAGTCGAGTTTGATAAAAGGTAGATATACAAATATTATACATATATATATATATAAATATAGAAATACATAAATATAACTAAGTATACACATTTGAATATAAGCAACTTGCTTGAAACTAATCAATTGATCTGCTTAACCATTCATATATTTCCCTTTGAGTACCAACAGTAGCCGCTGTGGTGCAAACAAAAGCCACAAAAAATGACAATAGAAAAGAACTATATCATCTACTACTCCTACAGTGGCTGCTGCACGCCTAGAAGATCGATTACCCAAAACGATTCACCTCACAAATTTTCACGTCATTGCGCAAATTGAGCGATCATCAATGGGAGCAGTTTCAGTCCCTCGATCGATTGATGGTCCCAAGAAAAGAGAAAAAATGTGACAAAAGCCCAGGGCTGAGATACACTTTTTAGTCATCTGACTTGTCATCTTGTCTATGATGCTTTTTTGGCTGAGGGACAAATCAGCTCGGCAATCCAAATAATGAAAATCAACAAATGTAAACAGCGTGAGAATGTTGCAGGCTTCACTGACAAAAGCCGCTAACAACAATCGAAGCAGTACAATAATATAAATATACAATATACTATATACTATATGTATAGATATGTATGTATATATTTACCTATACCTGTGACCACTTGTCGTAGAGGCATTTTGGCAAATGTTTTCTTACGGCCTTTGGGCTATATTTAAGGCGCTTTAAAAATTGACATCAACAGTAATAATAATAATAAAATAATAATAACAACCAATGCAGGTTTAAGCGCCAGTTAACAATGAAGGCTGTGCCAAAACATACATCGACTTATACATAAATAAATTCACATATACATTTGTACATACAGTTAAATATCTTAAAGGGCTTGCTTTGATTTATAAACCATGGAAATTATCAAGAGGCGTCTGTCAAATAAATATTTATTTTTCTTTTCTTTATATACAATATATTTATGTATTTTTGTTCAGTTTCGTTGTTCAAAGACTTTCGAAATAAAAAATCAGCTCGCTTTTAATTAGAGCTACTTTTTTGTTGTTGTATTTAGTGTTGTCGCCGCTGCGTGGGATACTGTTTAAAAAATATTTAAAAATATTATGCCAATTTGCACGTCGGCGTTTGTTTGGCGTTAAGATCAACGTCGTAGCTGATTGTTATTTAATGACTACTCTTTATGAATGAAAACGAATAAGGGGCGCCCACGCGTTGCCCATCTTCAACGTATTTTACACATTTAGTATACAATACTCGTACACTCGCAGGCACCATCAATTGGTTAAATGCTTACAAATATTTCACGATGCGATCGAACTGCCTTATGAGTGTGTGTGTGTGTGTACAAGTGTCAGAGTGAGTGTATAAGCGTATGTCCCACCATTGTCTGTGTCTACGAGTATAGCTATAGCTATAGATAAAGCTATAGCTGTTGTCGCTCCCATTGATCCAATCAAATTAATGGCCGCTATAACACAACAAACAAAAGCATACAGAACTCAGCAACGTAAAGAAACGAAAGCTTTTCCATGGGATTACAGTAAATACCGGCTACAAGGAAGTGAAAGAAGTCAATCAGAGCAGTAGGATTTTCCAGCATTATCATAGCAACTGAGCACTTACATGCCTTATAGATGCTTATATCACAATATATGTATCAATACCTTCGCAAAACATCTAAAAAATGTAATGAAGTCATGATCCTAAGCCTCTTATTTCAATTAGGTGGCTACAAATTCAGATAGATGCACTCATTACGGATTTAAATACTGCTTAAAAGCCTTCTGAAGTGTATTATGGATAAGCATGTAAGTTCCAATATGTTCGGTGTTTACTGTATTTTTGCATGTGCAGCACTTTGCATCGTTGGGTCCATCGTTGACGTTGTCCTGCTGCGAGTCAGCAAACTTAATTACCGCTTTATGTCAATGGCCCAACATGTTTTTGCTAAATTTATCAGCGTTATTAAATTTTATCACTGGCGACAAAATGTGCATATGCCATTCAATTTTCATAACATATTCACACATCACACGCACCCAAACTCACACACACACACACACACACACACATATATACATACAGAGTCGCATAGATACATTTACAGTTCGCGGCTTCATCTCCCGTTGAAGCTCAATTTTGCGGCTTGGACACAGACGAAGCGCGCTTTTTGGCCTAGGCAAATATTATGATGCCAACCCATTCACAGTGGGGAAAGGAGGTAGTTAAATAAATAGAGAGTGAGCGAGATAGAGAGCGATAGAGAGAGAGGGAACATTGGAGCGAGCAAGATGATACGCACATGGCGGATTAGCTGGATGTGGTTTTTTGTTTTTTTTTGTTAGCGTAACATCGTTAAATATTTTACGTCCAATAGGCCCAGCGAGCTGCCAACGTTTTTATAGCCAAAATACTTTTCTGATCTTCAGCTGCCAGCTCATTGTGTGTGTCTCTGTTGTATTTTCCCTTATTGCAAACATCACTGCTAAGCAGAGTTTCAATAATTAATTTCAAATGCATTTCCATTTTAAATAGAAAATAACGTTACGCGGATTTTTGAGCGTTGTCTTTAAAACAAAATGTTATTCATCATAATAAAAATGTAAAAAAAACAAAAAAAAACCACAAGAATGTATACATATATGTATATATAATATATATAAATTGTTTTGGGACTTCTCGGCGATGACGAAGACGCGCTCACACTTTTTTTTTAATGGTTATATTTTGTTGGGGCCGGTGTTGACAAGTTATTACCCCGATCAGCCGACGACTTAAAATGTCGCACTTTATTACACTACAAAACACAAAACTCAACTCAACTCAATTCCAAAAGGCAGCATCAACTCGAAGATCTCAGCGATCTTTGTTCTGTGTGGAGCGGGAAACTGGCAAACAGGGACCCAAAGACCGTTGACTGCTTGTGTTTTACAGCCGCCATAAGCAATAGTGTTCTTGTTGTTGTTTGTTTGTTGCTGTTGCTGTTGTTGTTGCTGTTGCTGTTGTTGTTGTTGTTGTTGTTGGCAAACATTGGGCTTTGTGTGTGCGCTCCCAGACGCGTTTTATTATAACTGTGGCTCGCCCATACGAAATAAATTTCATTTTAATACTTTCTTCGTTTTAGTTTTCGTATATTTTATTGGACTACGAGCCGGGAACGTTCCAAAACTCTTGAAAGTGATTTGCATACACGATCGTTCTCACGTTTTTCCCACCAAGATAATCCACACACACTCGCACATATAGCCACAATATCCGTGTAACTAAAAAAAACTAAAAACCCAAAAAGAGAAGCCACTTGATAGATCGTTCGTTGAAATGGATCGTATCGGATCGGATCTGTTGCAGCCAATACCGTTTTTTTTTTTTGGGTAGCTGCTGCTGCTGTTGGCTGGGGATGCTGCCATTTCCATTGACCATAAACATAAACAGGTGGCAATATTCATTTGCATAGACAACGTTCTCATATTAAATTTCAAAGCGTTCGACGGCCCGACGACATTCCGTTTGCCCCTCTCCTCCTCTCCATCGCCCCCGCCGCACGCCACGAATTCGACGCGCGGTGGCAGACTGAAAATTGGTATTCGATTTTGACCATGTCTATGTTGATGTTGTTGTAGCCCACTTAAAGGTAGCCCTAGTTTTTACGTTTTTAGTCACTTCAGCTCGGACTGAAGAACTTGTTTTGATCATTTGCGGCAGCTGCCGGATTGAATGTTCCCAACAACAACAAAAAAAAAGAAAGAATTTTGTGAGCTTATAAATCGATAAGCTAAATTTTATGTTTATGTTTTACTTTTTGTTTTTGTCTTGGGGTTCGAAAGTCCCATAACTAAAGCTAAAGCGCGGGTTAAACTTTAAGTAAGCAATAATCAGATAGAAAACGTTTTCCACTAAAATCATGTTTTATAAAAAAGATTCAATTTTTCGTATTGTTAAATATGCATAAGTGACAGTTCATACGAAAATAATGTTATTTCACATTTAATTATAGTTATAATTTAAACGATTGCAATACTTTTTATATTGCCCTGTAGCTGTATAATTTGTAAAGTTGTATTTCACGAAACTCGCATAAATTATTGGGCATTTATTATTCAAAATGCAAATGAATAATATCTGTATTTCTCTCTATCTCTCTCTCACTCTCTCTCTCACTCTCTCTCTTTCTCTCCCTCTCTTGTTATCGGTCATTTTATGATCAATTTCATTGAAATACTCAGCTGCACGGCTAACCTTTAAAATGCCATTTTTTTACGGTCTCTCATTACTTATTTTTTGCTTATATTGAGCAAACTTCAAACGGCAGTTGTGCAAATAAAATTATTTAAGAGAGGGAAAAACAGGCAGAGATAAAGAGAATAGCATTCAAGACCGGGTACCGGTATAAGCCTGTTGATGCTAATCTGTCAGCCAGCACATTCTCTAATAAATAGCTTATAAATCGCCCGCAAGTATCTAACACATTCGACACGCGTTTTGCTGAGTTCCTATCTATACCCTTTCGCAAGGTATAATGAGTTAATGACTGAAGTTCGGCTTGTAAAGAGACTGGAACCAGAATCTCCAATGTTTATCCATTAACTAATTTTCTTAAACGTACCCCGAGGAAATATTGAGTAACTGGAATCGATAACTCGCTGGAGGGAATTTCAAAGTCAAGCAATGAAATCATAATTCCAATCGTAATTTTCTTACACTTTCAGTAAAAACTTGTTTTTTTCGCTTGTGTTTTTGACGCTTATCCTTAAATGATTTAATTAGAATTAACACGCAAATTTAAATGGAATTTGGTTTCGTATTCGGTGCACCTCGTAAAAATGTTTATAAATCTATTCCAAACAGTTTTAGAGTAAATTCGCTTCGGTTTAATAAATATTCCGGTTTTTGCACATAACATTTTCGTTTATGATTATCGAATTTTTCAGGCATTCATCATACGTGCTGCTTTGCAGATGAGTCGATGGCTGAAGCCACAACACAATCTCTGAATACCTTTTGTCTTTTCGTCAACATGTCACAGCGACACTAAACATCAATAAGTCGACGTCAGCAGAGATTTGGACGTTTTTGTATCTGCTTTTTTTACAGCAGCGGCGCTCGCATCTTTTACGATTTGCATTGTGTAAAGTTGATTTTTTTATCCTCTTTGTATTTTTTATTGGGCATTGACTACAATTAATTAGTTAAATCTGCATTTTGCATAAATTAATATTAATATTTTAATATTTGCTTTCGGTTTGTCTGTCGTCATTTTGTTGTTCTTGTTGTTGTTGTTGTTGCTGTTCGGCACACAAAAATCGCGTCTTTTATTTTGAATGCAAATTTCGATCAGCTATGTTTATGTTTAAACAATAAATCAAGTTTGAAGTTCGGCTCGAATTTATGCTCCTCAGCTCTGTATGTTTAATTTATTTAGAACCTGGCTAAAGCGACTTTGAAATATATCGGCGGCATTTTTCAAAAAACTTAATCGAGTTCAATTTCTTATCGGGCTACTGTGCTAGATATACAGGTAAAGATAAGATACGTTAGGCAATGACCCAATCATTTGTTCAGAGCTCTCCAGAAGCTTTTTGCCAATTGCCTAACAATTAAATAACAATATTTTCACGAGCACACACACAAACACAAACACACACAAACACGGACAGAATGAATAATGGAAAATTGTTGCTGCTGGAAAAACTAATGTGAAAATCGACAAAAAGACAAGAGGCAAACATTTATTTTGCCAAACGATGAAAGTTTGTGGAAAATGTAAACTCAAAATCGAATGGTTTGTCGTTACGGATTGTTAGCCAGAATCAAGGAGGGAGGGTGCCAGGGGCTGGGGGTAAGTATACATATGTATTCGTGTACGTATGCAGGCTGACAACGATTTAGGGGCGGGTTTTCTTCTTTTTTTTTCGTTTTTTTTTTTTTGTCGAGTACCCATTGACAGGACACAATGCACATACATACATAGTATAGATAGGAGTTGCAATGATTTGTGGCATTTTACAATTTTATTTGCCGCCGTTGGGCGTCGAGCCCCTTTTTTTTTTTTGGTTGGGCCCATGCATCATTTGTAAGCCAACTAAGCGTCCTTTAAGGACTATTTTGCGGATGCACTCGACGAACAATGAGCCACAGAGACCTCAAGCACGACACTTCGGGCGATTTTCAATTTCTTTTGTGCGGTTGCCTTTTGCCGGCTGTCGAACTGGCGTCTGCATTTGATTTTCATTTTGGGAATTTTCACATTTACCTGCTAAAAATGCTTGCTGCTGACTCTGACACGTTTCTCCCAGGAGACAGTGGAGTAGACAGAGTGCAATACAAATTGCAGAGGCGCATGCGCAACCCAAAGAAGGACTCTCCAAGCTGACCACTCGAATTGTTGTTTCGGTTTTTACCTTTGTCTACTATCTTTTGAGTCTGTGTTGTCTGCGCATAAACAAAGGTGTGATATTTGTTTGTCTTTCGTGCCTGATCGGGGCAATTGGCTCAAGTCAAGATGCATTTTCTTTCGGGGCTCTGTGCGAGATTTGTTTGACTATTGTCGGGTGTAGACTTCTTGTCAGCATTGTCACGCCACGCCGCAGTTGTCAATTAGGCATTTGGGATGTTGCCTCTTCAGCATCTTGTTGCCAATCCAATTACGAGCATGAAAATCTGCTTGACCAGGCAGCTGCTTTTTTGGCCTCGGCCAAAAGTTGTCATTCGAAACACGTTGCAATGTGGCACGCGTTGCCTTGTGGAACTAAACACCTTGTGTGGGTTTTCAGCTTGAGTTCTGCTGCACAAAATACATCTATTGTTTTCTTCAAGAGATGTTGCAATAAGCACATAATGCCTAAGCTGATAAAACTGTCGTACTCTGTCTTATCGGTGTAAGCAAGCAAATTCAATTTAAGTCTTAATCCATATAATCTCCATATAATCGAATTTCTTTGCATTACTTCAAAAAGTATAACATTTTAAAAGTTCGCATGTATAAAAAATATAAATAATATTTACATATTTACACATAGGTTATGGTGAAATCGGAAGTCACGGGATATGAATATTTACTTAATTTGATCAACATTTTTTAGAATACATGCTGCCAATTTCAGTGAATGGTTTTACAATGTCAATTATTAAACGCAGAATATATTTTTGCACATCCTAACTTTTTGTACATTCAAGAATATCAGGCTTATTAGCCCATGTCCAAAGCTTTATTCTTCATACTTTGATACAATCTTAAGATCATACAAAAGCACTCCATATAATTAGAATCATCAAATCATGTTTGCCCTCATTATTTTTGACCTATTGCCATTGTGGAACTT
The DNA here is from genome assembly GCA_035043785.1 of Drosophila planitibia. Taxonomy (NCBI): domain Eukaryota; kingdom Metazoa; phylum Arthropoda; class Insecta; order Diptera; family Drosophilidae; genus Drosophila; species Drosophila planitibia. Next base: position 2,268,770 of record JAWNMS010000023.1, read on the forward strand.
GAATTTGCCACAAGTTGAAAGCCTACGGTGACATATTGAACATATTGAAGACAAATTGTTAAATTCTAAGCTCGACTCACGATCATTCAGATGCCAAGCTAATTATAACTTATGGCAGAGTTCGCAATTAAAGATAACATGTCTGTTGTCTTGCTTGGGGTTGCTTTCTGGGAGGCGTTTACAGCTTTTCAGCCGAGCTTAGACATTGTATGTTGTAGCTTTTTTTATGTATTTTTGTATTTGTTGTGTGTGTGTGTGTGTGTTTTTTTAATTTTCTAGTGAATTATTAATGAAAATACGAGTATTGAAATATGTATATTTTATGGTTGCCTTGCACACATTCGACAGTTGAGCGCTTCAGTATTTATGCCTTTCCTATAGCTCTTACTTAGCTCGAAAATAAAAATCGAATAGGAGAAAGAGAAAAAATAAAATACATTTACTGAATATTCATAAGCTGCGCTTTGTGGCGTCATAGCTTTGGTCATTTTTGGTTGTTGTTGTTTTTGTTTTTTTGTTTTTTTTTTGGTTTGTTAGCGGCAGGGAGGGAGGGGAGGAGGCGGTTATCTACACAACTGGGGCGGGTCAAGATCGATGGTGTCAAGTAAGAAAAGGGTCTTAAGCCCGGATCTATTGTTGTCTAGTTGCGGCTTAGAACTGTTGACATTTGATTTGAAGCCGAAGTTGTAAAAAAATGCTGCTGCGGCTTTTTCTCTAAGATCTCCCGCTGTGCATATTGACAGTTATTAAAGACGCATTCAATAGAGCATATACATATACTATATATAGTCTGCATAGTATATTATTTATTAAGCATGCGATCATCTTTTTGAAATTGGTTTTACGTGGGCTCCTCATAGGCCTAGATCAATTATAGGCTAAGCTGAAATGTTCGTTGAAATTTATAACACATTTTGGCCTTTTATGTGCGGCCCAATAAGCGTCAGCACCTTGTCTAATTTGCTATGGTAATGAAAATTATGTTTATGGACAAAGCCAATGCAAAATATAAGACCGATGATGTAGAAACCGTCGAAGCATAAATCATGCAACAAACATATCTGCCGAAATCTCTATGTCTGTAAATGTAATCTGTATCTGAAAGAGCCAACTCATTGGCTGTCCAATGTCCAATGTCCAATATTTAACATTTTACAACATTGTAGTGCCCATGAATCCTGTGGGTGGCTCAGCACTTGCGTCAGACTTCACACAATGTGAACAGCGGGTGGCAGCCCGAAAAAAATAAAATACAAGACACAATACAATACTTAAATATATACCTGAGGTACGGCAAAAAATCTTAAACGTAAAAATCGATTAAACGCTTCGATGTTGTGGCCAAGTTTTGAATGAACATTTCAAATGAGCGTTGTCATGAGCCCAGGCTCCCTCCCCCCCAAAAAAAAGAAAAAACAAATATTCAGAAATTAAAAACGTTAACTAATGATAAACGCGCCTATGATTCGATTCCCCCCGACTGCAGCAATACATTGAAAAATCGAAAAGCAACAAATGCCCGTCTCTCATAATTCAACGTGTGGGTTTGACATGGTCGTCATTCAATCTGAATTCGAATCCGAATCCGTTGCCATAACCACAGACGATGTTGCACCCCCGTGGTGCGATTTGTGTGCTTTTAATATTCACCGACTCTCTGCCCTGTCGGTTCTCTGTTTTGAAAACTCTTCGTTTTCCAAAGTTAATAGTACGGTTTGTCGAAGAGAGTTTTTTTTTTTTTTTTTTTTGGTGGCTTTGAATTGCCCCCTCGTGCATTGTTTTAGATATTCATACCAGTGTTCCTCGCCAACTCCATACTCCAACGTTGCCAGAAAACTAACGCCGCCTGTTGCGTCCCAGCGGGTTTTTGGTTCAATATCTATTCGACACGTTTTGTAGGTCAACCCAAAAGATTTTTACATGTGCATCAATTAAAAACAAAATATCTAAGGGAAGACAGCATTTCAATCGATGCGTAGGTGTCGATAAAATATATAAGAAAAGCTACTCCCTTCCATTTGAAAATTTCAAAACAATATGATAACAAACAATTTGTACTATTTAGTTGAAGTAATTATGTTTTTTTGGTTGTCATATTTCATTATGTTCCTACAATTGGAATATATAGAATGAAACTCACCACTTATTTATACCCTCAAAAAACCTATTCCAATTCTTATCAAATAGAATTCAATCCTCTATCTCCAAACCTTAATATTGAGTGAAGCTTACCTTCATTTTAATTGCCTCCACAATTTTGGCGATTTTTAATCCAAGTCTTTTGCACAAAAATAATTATTTCGCCAGCTTTTTGGCGTCTTAGATGATCTATGAATTTAGATCACTAGTTTGCTGGACGACCGAAATGTTTTGACGACTTGATCAGTTTGTCAAGCGCCCAGCAAATAACACTAAATGCATGCAAATAAATTGCATAAAAGATTGCGCGAGCATCTGACTATAAATATGAGTATGATAATTTCAACACTTTTCTTTATTGATTAGCACATGCGAAATTTTGAAAATTGTTCACAGGTTACAAATTGAATTTTATTTCCTTCTTGCATTGATTATTTCTGTTAAATTTGTATTAATTTTTGTTTTGGTTTTTCTTTTTGCCGACGCTAAAAACTCGCAGGCGGTGCTGCTTATCAAAACGAACGGGGCGCGAACGCGTGGCGCGATAAGAGAGTCGGACGCCAGTTGTGATCCGGTTGCAAGACGGTTCTGATGGGGTCTCCAAATGTTGAGACAGCGACAGCGAGACAACGAGCGGCTGCGGCAGCTCACGAGCGTTGAGGCGAGCGACGTTGTTACAGCTACGAAGCCACTGCATAAACTGCCGGCGCTTTAGCCGCATGGATCAGCAACAGCAACAGCATGGATGGATGTGACGACGACCCGGTTTCGAGAGTGGTAGCAGCATAAAGCAAACACAACACAACACAAACACAAACACACACATACACACACACACACACACCCCTATACAAACGGAAACCCGCTCAACTGGTTTTTGGCTCACAGCTCGTTGTCATTGTCTCGGGGTTGTGTGTTGATTGGTGCCATGGCGGCCGCTCAAAATGGCAACGCCCCCCGCTCAGCACGAGCATTGGAACGAGTTTCAGTTAGCGTCCCCCATTTTGAGTGAATTCGCGTCAAGTAATCAGACCAATTGAGTGCGCCGGCGCGTGCCAGCTGTGCTGAGCGTTGAGTTGAGCCGAGTTGAATCCAAGTTGCCGCTTGAGCATCTTTGCGACTTGAGCCCGTGCGGTTGTGTGCCATTGGGTGGGTGTTGTTGATGCTGCCGTTTGCCACTGCGCCCACACGCTTCAGTGCCTCAGCCGCGGATGGAAAACCGAAAACAGTACGGAGAGAGCCGCAACAGCAGCGGAAACGATGAGAAACGGAGCGGTGCGGAGCGGAGCAGCGCACTTGACTTTTTTGGGGTCAAACCGCATGACGGGTCCCCAAAAAATGCTGCAAGCTGACACTTTTTCTCAACATATTTTCATTGGATGAACGACGCTGGCATGTTATCATGGATTTTAAGGCAGCACTCAGATGCTATATGTGCCGGAAGTGAATGAGTATGCGAGTAGACATTTCAATTTTAAAGCAACACTCATTTAAAGAAGTGCCTTTGATTGGAGGCATGTTTAAAGATATTTTTATGGGAAATGCAAGCTGCTATTGAATTTGTCTACAGGAAAATATCTTGGTTGATGTTGGAACGGCTAAAACTTGAAGATAAACGAAATCCAAAGACTTGCATTATTTGTGATTTCCAACAACATTTATCATAAGTTGTCCTTTATTAAGAAATTATGGTTTTGTTGAAATACAACTTATTCAAACCCAATTTATCTTATCAAAAAACATTTAACATTTTTTGTATATTTTTTCTGCTTAAGCAAACTATTTCGTTACAATGTTCAAGTTAAGTTAAATATCAGTTTATGTTTTGTGGGCTTGATAAAGATTGGCATCATTTGAATTGTGAACTTGATTGAAATGAGTGAGTTAAGCAAACGGCTTATTTATAGTTTATGAAGTCATCACATTACGAATTCTTATTGCATCTTTCGTAACCCATTAATACCCAAGAACTCGACACACGATGTTACTTGTTGAGCAAACATTACGCGCTCAATGTTTGCTTTAACTTCGCTTGAGGTTTTCTGCTGTTGGTATATTATTAATTATATATACTGTATTATCGATACCCAACAACTTACCCAACTCGCAAATACATAGTTCGTTAAACATTTGCCCAGCTCAGCTTTCAATTTAGCAGCGCCTGAAGCACTTCAATTGCCTTCACATTCTCCGTTCTTCTCTCAGCTTTTGACTATTTCTTTTCCGCTGTTCAACACTTAAAGCCGCTGGCATTCAATTGGCATTTGGCTGTCGCCATCATCAGCCTCTCCAGCCCTCTGCACCCTTCCTTCATGTTGCTCACGTTATTTAAGGATTATCATCATTTTCTGCTGCCTCGCAATGCCTTTTTGCAGGATTAAATGCTGCTTGCTGTCTGTTAGCAGACTCCAACACCCCTGGTCCGCCCAAAAAAAAAAACAGAACCACTTCCCCATGCTCTCTCTGCCTTTTTTATCTTACACTGGCAGCTCTTTTGAATTGATTGCATTGCACTTTTTACACTCTGATGCTGTAAAAGGAAAAGAGTATATTGGTGTTGTGCAATATCCAGCTGAAGCTAAAACTTGAACATACTTTCCTATACTTCCTATACTTTCTGAATATCTCTTATGAGCAAACCGCTTCAAGGATCGGCTTACAGTCACGCCCACATCCTCACATCATTTACAGTATTTACAGAGTATTCTGCAGTGGGTTGCATACAACTCCGAAGTGCTTTTTTTTGTGATGCTTCTGTTGTTGTTGCATAGTTTGCGCTGATGCGCCGCCTCCATGAAGCTGCCGCTACACCTCCGCAGCGGCCCCCCTTTTTGCCAAGACTACAAAGTGATTTTTATGGCTTTTCGCTGCATATGTGAATATGTGCGTGTGTATATTATATGCAAATGTTTGACTATGTGCATATATGTGTGTGTGTGTGTGTGTGTGTGCGTGTGTGTGCACTTTGATGTGTCCGCATTACCAAAGGCGGCACTTTAATGCTGCCCATATATCAAGAGCGCAAAGCTTGACAGCGATGTCAGCGAATGAAAGCTTTAACACGCATACGCCCCGTAGGGCCAAAGGTCTCTTCTATGAGATATGTGCGCATATATATGAATGCATTTATGCATGTATATATACTCAATCTAAATATGTATTGACTCAGCCGCTTATCGGGCATGTGGATCGCCTAACCTTTCACTTTGTGGCTTATCCTTTGGGCCATCTGCGCACGACCAGCACAAATAACTTCATCTAGGCACTAAATTGATTAACAGTAGCCCCCTCCCTCACCCCTACTTCCCGCACTCCGTAGATAAACCACAGCGCCGCTGGCTGTCAACGCTTCCCAGAATGCCTTCCATTTACATGCCATAATTTTTAAATGTCACCAGTTTACAAAAGCGTGGACCATTTGATTTTGGCCGCAGCAGCGGCAACAGCGGCAACAGCGGCAGCAGCAGCCGTCTTTTGGCCATTGTCTTCGGGAAAACAGGTTGTTAGTTAGTTGCTGCTGCTACCTGCTGCAATCGAACTCAGATGCGTTCGCTTGTCGTTGTACCCTAAATGAACTCATCCCTTTTTTGCGGCCGGCCCATAGACGACTATATAATATTTATTTAGCTCTTTATTGAGCTGCAACCTGTCGCTGTTTTGGGTTCTTAAGTTACTGACTGCTCCGGCCACTTGGCAGATTTATGGGTCGCCTCAGAATGTGGTCGTCTCCCAGATACGAATCGAGGCCACAACCGGCTGATTCCCTTAGTGGCTATCAACGAAATTTCAGGGTAATTTGTTGTACCGTTTTCCAAAAAAAAAAAAACAAAAAAAAATGAAAAAACTGTTGGTGGCATATTCGAGTTTTCATGCTGCCCTTTTTCACTCTCTTTTTTGATGGCTCATTCGCGTGTGTTATGAAGACGTCAAAAGTCCCAGCTACCCCTCGGACCCCATGTGTAATTATTGTGAGACAATGGAACCTGTAGGCTCAAACCTACATATGTATGTATATACTACTACTACTACAACTACTACTCATAAATTCCCCTACACTTGTAATTCTGTCAGGGTTATTAGGTCGCAACAATGTTTGCATACTCAATATAGTATCCCAATTTATCTCTTTTTTTCTTTTTTTTGACTGTATTTATTATTTGCTCGAACGGTTTTTATGGCGCCCAATGTTAACATGTGGCAAGTGGGCGCCATATATATGTCAGGACTCATAACCTTGAGGGAGTCCAATGCGTTTTCATCAGCAATAAATCATATGAAAAGTTCTCCTGTTTGCTCAGCTGTAATTTATATTTGATGTTGTATACCAAAAAAATACCCTAGTTTCTTGTCTGGCAGTGTATCCAAGCTGGGCTTAATTAATTCAGTTCCTATATTCTATAGAAAAAAATTATAAATCTTAGTAAATGCATAATATTCATAATCTTTCCCTCCCTTCAGTATGTATATTCTTTGGATTGTCGTGGTTAGCAAATAAAACTCGATAACTTGTTCTGTTTTTGCCTTATACATTATGTATATATATATTTGTAATAACTCTCTAGTGTATATATAAATTAAAATAAATAAATACATTTTATTTATTTTGTTTTTTGTTTTTTTATCATCATAATTATCGTTATCCTCGTCGGTAAAAACTCCGTTTGTCTTTATCTCATTTTTATCGTTATTACGAGTACTTTGCGTGCTATTTTGTTTTTCATGTTGTTGTTTTTGCTTTTGTCTTTTGTGTTTTTAGCATTTGTTGTTGTATAATTATAATTACGATGCATTTTACCATTAGATTAATCATGATGTAATAATAATATTGTATAACATAGTACCCACGAGGGTTTTCATATTTTTTGTTTTTTTTTTCGTTTCCCATATTCTATGCCTAATCTTTTTGGTATTCCGGCGCTCTCATCCATCTCTCTCTTTCGTTCACTCTCTCTCTGTCTCTTTGTCTCTGCGACTCTCTCTGTCTCCCGACCGGTATAACGACTACTTCAACATTACTCTCAACATTATTTTTTTCTTTTCATAACAAACAGAGCAACAAACAAAGAAATGCACAACAGGAGCAAATGTTCGATATTTGAGGATCATTTTGACATTGAATCCACTGCCGCTATATATACTTCCGATATACTCCCACTCCCCTTCCGCACTCTTCCTCTCTAGCTACCGCCTAACTGTCGTGTCTATCTATTCTGGTTTCGGGACTAGCCAACAAAGCGTTTCTGTGTTCTGTGGTACAATACTTTTGTGCTTATTATTCCTTCTTTTTTTTTTGTTGTTCATTTTGAGCAGTTTCACTAACTTATTTGGTACGTTTTGCTTTTATATCATATTGCCATTAGATATATGTATATATATACTATGTATAAGTACTATGTATGTATGTATATGTTACGTAAGCCGTTATAGCATTTATGTTTAGCGCACTTTTGAAAGCTATTCTTAAGTTAAGGTGTGTGGTGACTGAGTTCATAAGAATTGCAATGCTTCAAATGATAATAAACGATAACAACTTGGATAACTCTTCGAAATACTTTTACCCAAGGTATTTGCTGCTAATACTTGGCAATTTAATTAATTCTGCTCAGTGATGTGATAAATATTTGCAGCAAATCATTTGATCGTCTTAGTCTGCTCCAGCGTCCTTCTGTCCGGTCCTAACCTACTTATATTCTACAAGTTTAGTCGTGTTTAGATTTGTTTGTAAATTATTGTTATGTACATTTAGACATACAGTTTTTAAAAGTTGGAGTTCGAGTTGGCCAATAGTCTGTTTGTTTTTTTTTTCTTTTTGAGGATTCGTTGTATGAAAGCAGAAGAAAATAGAAATCATATTGGAATTAAGGGGCGCCATCTCAATTGGTCCGTTGCCACGACGAGAAACTAAAAAGCGAGAGAAAAGCACTCAAAAGCTTAGAAAAATAAAAATAAAAATACGAAACGCAACTTTAACTAATCTTTTTTTTATTATTTTGTTTTTCTTGTTGTTTTCAGTGGCCTATATATTAAATGGTACATATACATATGTAATTTATACGCTAAGCTACTTATTTTTTTTTAACAATAAATGTATAGCTGCTTGGCTCTTACGTACCGTCCATTTTTTCTTCTTCTTCTTCATCCTCAATTCTCAATTTCTCTTTACTATGTATATTTCAATATTACTCATCTTATGATTAACAACGAAAATTAAAGTGCAGCTTCTTTGCCGTAAGGAACAGAAATTAAAGAAAACATAATGAATTCTATATCGATATATAGATTGTTAAACATAATAAGGAAATAAAAATTAACGAATTTCACAAAATTATCATCATAGTATTTATAAAGTAATGTAGTAAATAATTAATAAATTTGACTTAAAATGAAAACTTGATTGATTTTATATGTTCGATTCTTTCCGAGAGTTTCCAAATTCGAGATTAACTTGATAAGCTGTACAAATAACAAATTTTGCAATACAAAATATGTATATATAGTACAAGCCACGCCCACACAACAGTCTCTCACTCTGTCCGTCTTCTAGCAGTGGGCCAGTGTCGGGTGTTGGTTTCAAAATAACTTGGAGTTTTGCTATACTTTTGGTTGAGATTTCTAACATAATTAAAACGCATTCAATTAAACACACCAAAGCAAGACAACATTAATCGATATAATACATTTGTTCCTTTCATTAATAGCAGCAAAAATTTTGGGGGTGACAGAAGCTATAAATCAGAGGCTAATAATATGTAATTCTTCAATCGGACATACATATATATATATATGTATATATATATATATATATCTGAGTGTAATATGGGTATATGGCTTTCTTCTACTGTTCCCCGTCAGTCTGTGAGCGTAGGCAACTCCTGCGCTCCGATTGTTCGCATACAGCAGAACTAAAGCCGCATATAGTTTAATATAATTCTTATAGTTTAGTTAACGATTTTGATGTGAGTTTTACTGTCCGGTTCTGTTCCGTTCCGTTCCGTTACGTTCCGGTTAGTTGCGATCCGTCCCGTCCTGTTTTGTCCTTTCCGGTTCTAGTCTAGTTCGCAGTCGTTGTGCTCAATTATTGCTTCTTCGGTACTCGTTTTGTATATGATTTGATTAAGACTATTTTTTAATGGCACAAAATATACAGCATTTCTTGTTGTTTTTGTTGTTGTTGTTGTTATATTTACTGGTTGTGGTTTTTGTTCTTGTTGCTGTTGTTGTTGTAGCTACAATTGATAAATCTTAACTACGGCTAGACGCTAAGTTGATTTTTCTCTGACTGTTTTTTATTTTTGTTTTTGTAGTGTTTTTTTTTTTGTTTTTGCGGAAGATTAACAATTGTTTCACACTTTGTTTGCCTAACGCGCCTGTTTAGCCTGCAGTCCCGTTAGCTGCCCCCATCCCGCTCAGTCTCCTCTGCTGCTGCTGCTGCTGCTGTTATATGCTTCTGCTTATCTGCTGCTACCATCAACGCCCAACAACTCTCTGCGGCTTTTATTTGCTTCTATGCTCTGTACTCGCTTCTCAGTTACCATCGTCTAATTCATTCTTCACTCTTATTTTCATCTTCATCTTCATATTTTTGTTTTTGTTTTTTTCTTTTGTCAACTACATTATGTTCCACTAGATTAGGTTGCTATTTATATTTATCTTAGGTATGCCGTTATGTGTATGTAGTTTTTTTTTATTTTATTTTTTTTTTGTTAGCTTTTTATTTATTTTTTTGTGTGAGCGTCCGTTCGCCAGTTGTTCGATGGGGCGGAAGATTTACCGCGGACGCGAACCCTTGTAGTTTGGATTTGGATGACGACTTGGATGACGTGGAGGTGCTGAAAGAGCGAGAAAGTTTATTAACATTAATAAAATAGAATAATAATATATGATTTCTGAGTAAATACACAAATAATCTTCGAACAACTATCGTATTCAGTACAAAAAGGTCTGGGATAGATTTGAGATTTGAAACCATTTTAGATACATTATAAACAATTTCGCAATACAAAAAGTTTGATATAGTTGGAGGAACCAGGATTCTAAATGTTGATTGAAGTTCGATTTTTTTTTCGTTCTTTTTTTTGGAATTTTGTTAGCACTGCTCACCTTGTATCATCATTGTGGCGGGATACATGCCGGCAACCTGTGCCATTTGCGGCCGGATATCGTTCGATGGCGAACGTCGACTGTTCGGCAAGGCCACCGATGGCTAAAGGCAATAAAGCAAACAATAAGTAAATATCGATCTTGCAGGGGATTCAAAAGTGTGGACTCACATGCGCAAAGTATGTCTGACCATACTTGATGAAGACACCGGGCGCAGCGTTGGGATTGTAGCCGCCGAGTGCAGCGACGCTGCTGAGCACCGCTGTCGCCTGTTGGCCACCAGCACCGGCTGCCGCTGCTGCTGCTGCTGCCGCCGCCGCCGCTGCAGCGCTGTGATGCAGCTGGGCTGGAATGTGCGAAGCACGCGGTCCACCACCGCTGCCGCCAGCATTGCTGCCACTGCTCAAGTAGAGAGATGGCGGCGAGGCGTTCATAGCGGCACCCGTCGAATGATCCAGCACAATGTACTGGGTACCCATGCCGGCAGCCGAAGCGCTGGCATTTGGCGTATTGGCGGCACTATTATTATTACTGCTGCCACCACCACCACCACCACCAGTACCACCGATGCCGCCTACAATACTGTTGGGCGAATTGTTGCTGCTCTCGTGGCTGCTGTTGCCGCTGCCATTGCCAGCTCCATTGGTGCTGGGCGAATTGCGTTGCGAGACACTGCGACGGAAGTCCGCACTGATCGACTTCTGGCTGCGGAAGCTGGCGGCGGCCGCATTCAGGCGCATTGGTGGCTTCGACTCATAGCCGGTGCCGGCACCGCCACCAGCCGGACTGCTGCTGGACGTGATATAGCTGGGCGGTGGCCCACTAATCAGCGGCAACTGTGTGGGCTTATTATCGCGCTTGCTCAGCGCATGCGGCGGTCCACGATGGGCAGCATTATGATGATAGCTCGAGGACGTCGACGGACCCAGTGTAATGCTGCTCGGTGAGGCACGTGGCGTGGGCTCGTTGTTGGAGTTCAACAGCGGCGTCTTGGCGCCGGACTGCATGCCACCCAGCGGCGCCGAGTGACGTGGATTGTAGCCACCGCCGGGATGATAGGGTTTGCGACCAGTGGGTGCACCACCACCACCGACGCTTGCATTGTTGCGCTTCTCGTAGGGCACATAGCCGCTCTCGTTGCTGCTCTGGCTGTGATAGTAGTGCGGCGTTGAACTATTGCTGTGATAGCCACCTCCGGATGCACCTATGCTGCTGTTGCCGCTCCCACCATTATTCGGAGCCGGGGGCGTGCTAAATAGTGGCGCCTGTCTTCCCGGCGCCGCTGGCGTTGTGGGCGCCGATTGTGACGCAGCCGCTGCCAAATCCATTGATCCACCACTGGCTGCCGGATAGAACGGTGCAGCCGTTATCAGAGCATGATGTGGCGCCGAATGCGCAGCTGGGGGCGGCTGTAGTTGCTGCTGCTGTTGCTGCGACTGTTGCTGGAGCAGGGCATTGTGCGGTCCCGCCTGCTGTGCACCCGGTTGACCCGCTGCGGCTGTGTACGGGAACAGGTTGGTCGGTATCAGCGCTGTCGCATGCTGAGCGGGCAGCGCATACACATGTGCACCGGCAGCGGCTGCAGCAGCAGCAGCGGCGGCTGCTGCATTGAGATCTGTGTTGGGCCCCGCACCGCCATGCGCCAATGTCAGCGTGGGCAACGCATGATATGTCGTTGTGCCGGCGCCGCTGGGTGCGCCAATTAGCTGGGCAGAGCCAGGTACGCCCGGATGATGGGCGGCAGTGGGATGTCCCGGCGCCGTTGACGGATAGCTGGGATTGTAGTGTATGGAGCCACCGCCAGGTGTACGCTTGACACGCGCACTACCCATATAGCCGCCGCCACCACCACCACCACCTACAGAACCGCCTCCGCCACTGTTGCTGTGGTTGCTAGTGACGAGATGTCCATTGCTGGACAGCTGCTGCTGCTGGCCAACGCCAGCTACCGTTGACGGACCAGCCGCCGAGGCAGTTGCGAGATTTAGCTGAGCGGCAGCCTGGGCCTGCGCCTGAGCCTGAGCCTGGGCCTGGGCCTGGGCATGTGACTGTGCTGGTCCAGTGGGCGGCTGACCGGAGGCTGTGGTGGTCACCATTGGGGCTGCGGTAACTGCTTGCTGCGGCACATAGTACGGTATGGGATAGTAATGATACGGATAGCTAATCGGATACGTGGCCATTGGCAGCTGTTGCAGCTGGGCGCCAGACGGATCGCCCGAGTAGATGAGCGGTCCCTGATAGATGGGCGCACCGTTGGGCGCGGCGGCAGCAAATTGCGCCGCCGGATAGGTGGCAGTGGCCATCGGCATTACAGCGGTGGCGGGTCCAGCCGACGTCTGGTAAATTGCCTGGGCGGGTATCAGGCCATCGCGCTGCTGCTGGGCCGGATCGAAGACAGGTATCATGTAGGTGCCGGGCATTTCGCTACCATCCTGCGAGGCGAATATCGTCTGCGTTGGCTGACTGCTGCCCGTCAGCTGGAAGAGCTGCTGTGACGGAGCGCTGCTAACGGTTGGCTGTGGATACGCCGCATACACCATGCCCTGCGGCACAGCATAAATGCTGCCATCAGGCTGTGAAAATTATTTCAAAAATAAGAAGAGCATTTCGTTTTTATTAGTTTCAAAAATTACCTCTCAATCCAAATTAGATCAGTTTTAGATTTTCTAATTTCTGATTAAGATAAACGGGAAAAAAGGTTTCTTTTGTGCTCAACTCACCCCCTGCTGATATGTGGTGGCGCAATATGGCGCCGCGCCATTGGGCGTGGTTGTTGTATGAAAGACGGTGGATCCATCCGGTGCCTGATAGCTTTGCGTATAGGCCCAGGTTGTCGTCTTGGGCTCCTCGGCAACGACCTGAGCTTGGCTCTGGCTAACTGTCTTCACCTCGCACTGGCTGTAGGGCGTGGTGCTGGGCGACAGCGTCAGCGATTGGGCATCACAATTCACGGGCACCGACGACGCGACCGGCAGTGGCGTTTGGCTGCTGGGCAACTCAGCTGGCGATGTTGCAATGTTGGCCACAACCAATGTTTCAGGCTCAATTTCCTGCAACTGTAGCTGTTGTTGCTGCTGCGTTGGCTGTTGTTGCTGCAATGGCTGCTGTTGCTGCTGAAGTTGAGCGACTGCCTCCAGTTCCTTGTCACCGGCACAGCAGGCGGGTATGTTGGGACTGGTTGCCTGATTCTTGTACTTTTGCACCTCGATGCGATCATAGTTCTTGGTTGACGTCGATGTCGTAATGCTCAGACAGGCCGTGGCACTGGACAGACTATCACATTCGTCGCCCTTGCTGCTGGAGCTGGCGCCGCCAGTTGCCTCCAAACTAAGCAGCGGCTGTTGCTGCTGCTGTGGCAGTTGTTGCATCGGTTGCTGTTGCTGTTCAGCATTGTAGCTATCGTAGCTGTCGGAGCAGTCCATGCCAGGCGACTGCACCTCCTCGGCATAGCTCTCCGTGGAGCTGCAGGATAACTCATTGCTGTATGCCAGTTGTTGTTGCTGCTGCTGCTGCTGCTGTTGCTGTTGCACCACCTGCTGTTGCTGTTGTTGCTGCTGCTGTTGCTGTGGTGGTGGCGGTGGTGGTGCCTGATGCGGCGAGGATTTGCGATAAGGCGCATAATTGCCAGAGTTGCCGCTCGTTTGATAGTTGTTGCCGCCATTGTTGCCCGCATGCTGTTGTTGCAGCGCCTGATTGGGCGGCAAGTTGGACGGGTCGTAGTGGTAAATGGAGCTGCAAAATGAGAAACACAAACTTAAATTAACTATTTTAAAAGGTTTTCTCGGATATTTAAAAGTGTTTTTCTTCTTTCTTTGGTTACTCGCTCATCGCATGCAATTGTGTTAAATAAAACCAAAATCAAAATAAGAAAGTACAGTTGTCAGGGTTGCCACAGTTTTGCATTTTTTGGAAAAAGTGCGCTGTGAGAGGCGACGGCAGCGACAGACATTTTCTGCTCTTGAACGATTATATTTACATATTTTTTGCATATTTGTATATAAAGTAATGGTAAAACAACAACAACAAATGCTTTTTGATACAAGAGAGATGCAATGCAATTAGAACGAACAACAATTAGACGACAACACTGGCAGGACGGCAACACTTATCTGATGGTAGCTTGCACACAGAGAGAGAGAGAGAAAGTGTCAAACGGCAGCAGGCGATCGATAAAACAAAAGCTGATTGAAACAGAATAATTAACTGAGGCGACATGTGACGCGGTAGACAGTTGACAGCGAGCGAGCGAGCGAGAGAGAGAGAGAGAGCAGGTGAGAGCGAAAGAGGTGTGTGTGAGTGAGTGAATGTGTGTGTGTGTGTGTGTGAGAGTGTGTTGATTGACGATTGTGGTGAGAGAGAGCGTGAGAGCGTAGGTGGGATGCTAAACTGAGAGCTGATTGCGAGAGCTGAGAGCTAAGCGCACACACAGAGACATATTCATAAACAGTTATCATATTTGAGAGAGCGAGCGAGCGAGCGAGCGATTGGTGTGGATTAATTTGATTGATTTTTAGGCAGATAATTTACAAAAACAACATCAACAATTTGATAGTAGCACATCGAAATGCCATTAATAATGTTTGTATAATTATATATTTTAAATATATATGCAAAAGAAAAAACAGAAACAATTTTCATAATTAATCGCGTAATATAAAGCATTTCAGTTGGAAACGGTATAAAAAAAAATTGAAAGCAAAGTTCGGCATGCCGAAGAGTGAATACCCTTTCGAACTAATTTGAGACTATATGATAAATTCATTATTAATTAAAATTGTTAAAAAATAGTGAAAAGTTACTTTAAGCACATATCATAGATTAGTTGGAATTAACAAAATGAAATATTAAGAATCAAGCAGACAGACATGATAATACCAAAGTTGATAGACATCTATATAACATATATATATAATCCACTGTATCAGCTGTTTGCAGTCGGATATATCAGATTTTACGCATTTTTGTATGTGCACAAATAACTTAATTTTCCATTTTTTCAATTTTAAACTGTTTTCTAACAAATTATTTTGGTAGTCTCAAATTATATGTTACAAATCAATTGGATATCGATTCTGTAGCCACATAAATATTTTTGATTTTATTAAAATTAGTTAGAATTAAAAAAAAAACTTGGCAGAAATTGAACAGAAACAGAATTGAAAAAAAAGCATTGCGTTAAAAATTTGTTTGGAGTACAACATAATTTTGGGTGACGATTGAATTTGATTTTGTTGTTGTTGGATTTTGGTGTGTTTTTGGTTTTTGTAAATTACCCGTCTGCATTGAGAATTGGTTGGAGGGTTTGCGGATCAATGAGGACGCTGCCAATTGGCACACTCGAAATGTCTGTGACGGCCCAGACGAGTCCCGAGGCTGATGCCGACTCTGGCGTGCTGGACGTTGTTGTTAACGGTGTCGATGTTGCTGTTGTTGCCGCATGCTGCATAAACGAGCCCATTCCCCGATTGGACTGAACCTGCGCCGACTGCGACGACGGCGGCGGCTGGCTGAACTCCGGCGTCTGCCTGTCGCTGCCGTAGCCCGTGGGCGACGGCGTTACCGAATCGGAGCGCACGGATTGGGTGCGTGTCTTGTAGCTGGATTGGTAAATGTTGTTGTTGGTTGGTTGTTGGTTTGTTGGTTGTTTTTGGGTGGCATACAAAAATGTTTTTGGCAATTTTAACAACAGTTTCAAAAATTTTTGGTTAACAGAGAGAAATAAAAGAGAGAGAGCGAGCGGATCGGATATGGCATATGTGTAGGGTCCACAAAAAATAAGAGCACTCTTTCTTTTCTTTTTTTTTGTTTTATTGTGGGTAACTCACCCGCTGCTCGAGGGCGACAGGCGCCAAGGTGTATTGGTGCTGCCAGTGGAATCCTGCTTGGTAAATCCACCACGTCCGCTCTTATTCGAGGTGGTTGAATCGCCACGCGGCAGCACAGAGCCCCCACCAGGTCCACCAGTGCTCGGCGGACCGCCATAGTTGCCAAAGTTGTGAGACTTGGGCACGGCGCCACCGGAACGCATGCTGCCGCCATCGCGAGACTCGGTTGACTGTTAAAAGTAAAACACCCAATTAGTTTAGAAGCCCATTTGCAATCGGAGACAACTAACATTTTGCATCTGCAGCATCTTGCCATTGGGCCGCTTGGGCCTGGGCGGTTGCTGTTGTTGCTGCTGCTGCTGCTGCTCGGCAGCATTGTGCCAATTGCCGCCGCCGCCGCCACCTCCTCCTCCTCCTCCTCCACCGCCATAGCAATCCTCTTCGTAAGCATCCTGCTGGGCGCTGCGATTGAAGATGCGACTGCGCGCTCGATCGTAGTCCTCCTCGCGCTCCTCAAAGCTCTTGGCCTTGCGATCGAGCATGACACGCTCCGGGCAGAGATACGGCGATTGGCGCACCTCATCAAAGCTGTGCGTATCCCGCTTCAAAATTGACTTGCGTGCATCCTCGCGATGATCAACGCGTACCAGCGATTTGAAGCGTATCTGTAAAAGCAGCAAAATTAGTATTATATATATATATATATATATATATATCATCACTCACCTCTGGTATGCGAGTGCCCTTGCTGACGGCCACAATGACGCACTGTTGCGTCTCCGAGTCCACGTTGTGCTCCATGCCAAAGAAGGCAGCAGTGCGGTGGATTAGCATTCGATTATACGAGGAAGTTGGCGGAAAGCGAAACTCACAGTCACGCCTATTATTGGCAAAGAAGAGCGAAGATATTAACATGAATTTGGGAAAAAAATATCGCAAAAATTACCCCTTCTCCTGAATGAAATCCATCAGATCCTTTTCAATTTTCATCAAGATATTTCGATCCTTGGGATTCTTATTGAGCGTATCGCGGAAGAAGGTCAACAGATCAGTGCCGCCATAGTCCGTGTACTGTTCGCTCGAGTTCTCTGATTGATGAAAGACTAGAATCAATGAATTGAGCCATGATGTGATGTATGGCTGACCAGCATCCTTGTGTCTCGCACCAAGGATGCTAGCACTTACCGCGCGATATGAATCCCGATGTGTTGTTGCTCGAGTTATTCGTTTGACCATTGCCACCGCCACCGCTGCAATTGTTCATTCCACCTCCTCCACCACCACCACCACCACTACCTCCACCACCGCCACCGCCGCCAGCACCAACACCTCCGTTGCCGCCATCAATGCTGCCGGATGAGCTGCCAGTTAAATTCTTCAAGCGCGGCTTCGAACCCTTCGAATTGGTGTTGGCACGATGCTTTTACCACCACCACCGCCACCGCCGCCGCCGCCTCCACCACCACCACCCCGCTCATAATGATACTGCTCCTCCTCGTGGTTGCTGTTGCTGAGATTGCTATTCTGGCTGGACATCTCATGGCGCTCGTGGCGTTCATGACGCTCCGCCGCCTTATAGTTCATGCCTGAATTGTAGAGCAGCGCACTGGAGTTGTTGTTGTTGTTGCTGTTGTTGTTGTTGTTATTGTGATGCTTATCGAGACCATTCGCCTTCAAGTCAACCACATACTTTTTGTTACTACTACTGTTGCTGCTGCTGTTGTTGTTATTATTGTTGTTGTTGCTATTATTGTTGTTGTATTCGATGCCTGAACTGCCATTGCTGTTGGTGCGATTGTGATGACCAGCTCCAGATTTCTTGGGCGGCGACAATTTGGGAAACTCGGCTTCATCTCGCAACGGTACATTTAATGGCTGTTGATGTTGGTGTTGGTTATGTTGTGGTTGTTGTTGTTGTTGTGGTTGTTGCTGCTGGTTTTGCTGCTGTTGCTGTTGCTGACTAGTAACAATCAGAGCGGGCGTTTCCATAAGCGGCGAATTGCCGCGTCCAGTTGATTGTGCTTTGCTATTGCTATTGTTATTGTTTAGTATGGCATTGTTGTTGTTGTGCTCATTGTAGGCATCGCTGGGGTGCTGCTGCTGCTGCTGATGTTGCTGCTGCTGCTGCTGCTGTAGGTGCTGCTCGGAGGCGCCTCGCGGCGTTGGCGTGCGTGGCGGCGATGTGGACTCGCGCATGGCATGACTGCGTGTGAGATGTTTGCCCTTCATATTTCCCTATAGGAGAAAGAGAGTGAAAGCCATTAATTTCGTATTAGTCGCCACTGCTAAGTGAATGCCAAAGTTGACAACTAACCAAAAAAAAAAAATATAAAAATAAGAAATATAAATAACAAGAAGCAGAAGCAGAAGGCAGCAGGTGCGATGACGTTGCCCCTGTGATGCAATTGTTGGCTCATTAAAATGTTAAACAATTGCCAACGCAAGCAAACGCCACGTTAACGATCCGGACACACTTGCTTCAGTTTCCCTTGACGGGGTCACGGGGTGAGGGGGGAAAACCGATGTTTGCCTTGTTGTTATACTTATTATAGTCGAAGTCACGTAAAAAAGAAGGGATATAAAAATGAAATGCGAATGTGACAGGCAATGGGAGCCTCTCTAGCTGCTCATATTACTCATCTTTGCTCGGCCAAAGTGTTTTCGTTCAAAATGCGAACTGCAGTTTTTCATTTTCATATCAATTTGTATTTCATAAAAAGTTTTCAAAATAAAAATAAAATAAAGCACAAGTCTGCCTGAGATTATGAGAACTAGAACCTTTACATATTTGTATTTGAATATTATATTAGTAAAATCTATATCCTTTTCATACAGGATATTTGTTAGTCATGCAGTCTTCACCGTTTTGACAGGCTTGCTTTTGTGCTTGCTGGTGTTGTCGTGCCAGCCACATAAGTCCCTACATTGCCTGCCTGGTTGCCTTTTGACATTTCAACAAAGGACGAAGGACAACACAAACAAATCAGTTAGTCAGCTAGCCAGTTAATGATATTTCTTTACTCTGTTGGTCAATCGGCCAATGATTAGTATGTCAGATAGTTAATCGGTTAATTCGTCAGTTAGTCTGGCGCTTTTACACTGGGTTTTCCATGGCGTTATTGGCTGTGGCTCCATTGATTTTTTTTGTTATGCACATAGGCCGCCTAAAAGTTAAAGCTATTGAACACCATTAATCAGCCGATTTTGTTGCGCTACTCGAACTCAGCTTAATAGTCCTCCAACTTTCAGACCAAGGATTGGCAACATGACGTGGCAAGAAAGTAAAGGCAATAAGGCAACTGCAAATGTCAAAGTCAAAGCCATTTGCCGAACCTTGAGCAACCACTTATAACCACCACCTTTGAGTAAATATGTTGTATACTATTTTAACCGTTACCAACGATGCCTAAAAGCAAATACTAAACAGCCCTTAAATTATCGCAAAATGTTGTACATAATATATTTAATTGTTTTGGCAAGCCTTTATATTTAGCACCACAATTAATTTTGCAATAATTATAAATACGCATTTCTGATTTCTAAAAATATTTATGCATGTATATGTTTTACATTGTTTCAACATTTATCATCGGTCTAATAATGTGTAGAGAATTATTTTAGAGCTTTGCAATAATATTGCAATTCTGTCACGATATTTATAACGATTCGAGGGAAGTGAACTAAGTCATTATAGCCAGAGCAGTCTGTATTTTTGCCTGTCGAGTGTTATAACCACTTCAGAAGTATTTCTTTTAGCCCTTTCAGAGTTCTTTTACGTTATTTATTCGCTGACAATACGCCTTAAAACAGTTCAATGCTCCATACACAAATTGCGCTCAGTTCCGGAATGTCTTGAACTTTTCCATTTGCAACAAAATTAAATAAGTGTCAAATGGCTTCACTTAAAGGTTACAAATTGTTCGATTTGTTGTTTTTTATTTTTAAATGGCCACATTTGAGTGTAATCACAGCGCAGACAACTTCGTGCTGGCCAACTTCCTCGAACGTCATCAGTTGGCCGGGGAAAAATCAATAAATCGACCTTGGCGGCAGCAGCAGCGCTGCTGTTCCGTTATTGCTTCGCTTGGTTTGTGTTGTTAAAAAGAAAAGCAGCGATTTAATAACAAACCGAAATTGAACTGTGTGCCACATGCCACACACAACTGGGGCGAAACACTTGCCACCCACTGCTGCAATTTGCTGGCTAGAGGAAAAACCTTGAACTCCATGGAAAACCCTTAGCCGTCTGGGGACCTTTGCGTAGCAACTGCAGCAGTGTTAGTAATCAAAAACACGTTTGCAATGCACTTCTTTGGGGGTCAATTGGGAATTTCCAGTAAATTGCGATTCCAATTCCTAGAAAACGCACACAGGAACCCAACCATCGCCGAGAGCCAGCCCCAAACTGACCTGACCCAGTTTATGCAGTTTTTGGGCGTGTATCTTTTGCACGGCGACAATTCCAGTTCATGGCTGCACTAAGGTATATATATATATATTTATATATATATATATGCACTTATCTGCAGAGAGTCAGCGACATTAACAGAGCGAGAGCGAGAGCGAGAATATATTTATGTGTGTGTGTGTCAGAGAATGAGAACACTCTCAGTAACTGCGTATTAAACTGACCTATTTGTGTTTATACAATATACAAAATACAATATATATGTAAAGCCCAGATTTTTAATTTTGGTTCAACTTACGCGTCTATTGCCAAAACTGTTTTGACGACCCAAATTTGAGGCGTTGTGTGTTGTTTCCTCGATGCTGTTGTTGCAGTTGTTGTTACTGTTACCGTTACCGTTGCTATTGTTGCTGTTGTTGTTGTTGTTGCCGCTGCTGCTGCTGCTGCTGCTGCTGCTGCTGCTGCTGACCACTGTTTGAGTTGTGGCTGCTGCTGCTGCTGGTGTTGTTGCTGCTGCTGCTGCTGCTGCTGCTGCTGCCGTAGATGGTGCTGCTCCTGTTGCTGATGACGTCGTTGAGTTGCTGTTGTTGCTGGCAACGGCGGCGACAACAACAACGGCGGTGGCCGCAGTGGAGGTGGCTGAGGCGGAGGCTAAGTTGGTTGGAATATTTGTAGCAAGGGCTACTTGAGATTTTGTGGAACTCATAATCACAGTTTATGTAAAATGTACTGCAAAATAAAGAAGACGTTGAAGAAACAACAAGAAATTAATTAGTTGTGTAAACTAAATAAATAAATAATAATAATTAAAAAAAAACAATTACAGCACGATGACTATTTTACTTCTATATTTAGCAAGGGGGGTGGTATGTACAAATAGTGGAAGTGTATTATATATTAATGTAATTGAAATATTTTATTCGCTTTTATTATCATTTTTTTGCTTGAATTAATTTACCTTTGCAAGTGAGCAGAACGATTGCATTTTGTTCAACGTTCCAACTTCGATTGTTTTGTCTTTTATTTTTGCGTATTTCATAAGAATCTTTGCGTACGATAAGAGTTTTTTGGTGTTTGTACGTATTTATTCTGGTTTTGGGCTTTTCTCGTTTAATGTTTAGAGTAAAATAATATCTTTCTTTTTTTGTCAAAAATATGCCGGCAGTGCAGTTGATAGAATATTTAAAAACAATCGTTACGCCTTTTCCAGCTGCTACTCCACGGGATTTCTTCTTTTTTTTTTTGTTTGTGCGACTTAATTTATTTTTGTATTTAAATTTATGCTCACTTATAGAGATAAGGCTTAGTTTAGTTTAGTTTTAGATTTATATGTGTATATAGTATAAGTATAGTTATTATTGTTGTTGATTTTTTAAATTTCCGTTAAAAAACTATGCGAAACGAAAAAACGTTGAATCGAAAACACAATTTGCTGAGACTTTTTGATGTAGTTATTGTTGTTGTTGTTTTGAAATTGCATTAAAACTTTTTTTTATCACATTTACACCATATCACCGAGAATCACAAGCTGCCTTTAGTGTTTTATTTTTTTATTTATTTGTTGGTCTCTGCACTTGCGAAGTTTCTCAACTATTATTAAAGCTTACAGCTAAATTTTGTATTACCAATTATTAGTGTATGTATAGTTGTATACTTTAAAAATATTTTAGTTAAAGCTTTTCGTTTGGTTTGTGACTCCCAACTTGATTTTATTACAATTATTATTATTGTTTTTCTTAATTCTCGTTTTTTTTTTTTTGCTTCCGTTGTTCTTCACTTTCTGTTGTCTATGGAGTAGTTCAGGTTATGTGAGAATTTCTTTGATTTGATTTTTTTCGTGGCACACATTTTGCTGCAAGTTGAGAAGCGATGAATAAGTTGAGCGTTTTGAAAACTTTCCAGAGAACACGAGAGGCACACGAGCGCGAACTTTTTTGTGTGTGTATCTGTGCACGCATTAAAACACACACAAGCACAGCAACACACACACACACACACACACACACACACACACCAACATGGAATGTGACCTTGTTTACGATTTATTTTGATATTCAAAACTGCACGAGCTTATAAACGAGATGAGAGCAGAGTAATTGAAATGCGTGCCGCAGGATAACAGCTAAGGCGCCGCATAGTTCGCCCAGGGGATGCTTTTTATACACACACACACACACACAACACGACTCTCTCGAGTCTTTGACCAGTTGTTGTTGTTCTAGTTATTGTTATTGTAGTGCTTCCTCTTTTGCGAGTTCGTTGTTCACTTTTCGACATAATTATGCTAATTTTTGATTGCTATAAGTTTTTATTGTTTCGTAGTGTTTCTTTGCAAGGTTTAGGTAGCAAACATTTCAAGGGCTTTGCAGGGGTTGTTGAACGATAAACGCGAAACGGTTAGATGTAAGAACCAAGATATGCATATCATTCTTAGGCATTCTTTGCTGTTTCATCGAGAGAACAACAGTAGTGACAAAAAAATAAATGTACAATCTTTAATCAGGTCACATTGAAACTGAACGAAAATTGAAGCATAAAATAATTGCAACTAAATTAATTTGATTATTTGATTTTCAATAATGTAACCATTATTCCATAATATTAAAATCGTCAGACGCTTACATCGCATTTAACCTTTGCCCTTTTGTTCTAGTGCTTGGCATTATGGGTCACATAATGGAATAATTAGCGAAACCCTGCAAAAATAAATCGAAATGTTTGCGTCTTAAGGCGAAAGTCCATCGATGGGCGATAAGAAAACAAACAAGCGAAACGCATGGACACTTCAAAAGCGAAAATAAACAATCAAGCATAAGAGCAAAATATGAAACAAGCCAAAGACAACAAAATGGATAAATGACTGCCCATTCAGTGTTTGCAACACCCCCTCCTCCCCCAGCACAAAAACCGTCTTTCATTCGATTTTATAGATTGTTTATATATTCTTGCTTGGGAAATACCCGCGAAACATGTGAAGAAACAAAATAACAAGCATCATGATTTCAAGGAGGAGGAGCAAGCGAGGAGGCAAGCACAGGTGATAGACGGATGAATGACGTAGTCGCCCGCAAAAAGAAACGCGCATACGACGCGTGACACACGACGACCAAGAAAATGAGCAAATGCCAAAAAAAATATATATAAAAAACAAGCATGAGTAAGTCCAAAGGCAAAGGCCACAGAATAATTTGGAACAAGACGTAAGCCAAATTGCAGTGCTGATTAAGAAGACGGCAAGGCAGGCAAACAGCAAAACTTTGCATGTGTTCAATGTTCAACACTGTTCCCTGTTCGGTCTGTTCCGTATTCTATGTTTCTCCCTCTCTCTCTCTCTCTCTCTGTCTGTCGTGCGTACCACAAACTGTGTGTTTACAGCAGCTGTCGCCGCCGTCGCTGCTGTCGAAACAGTTAAAAAGCTTCGGGACTTGTGGGCCACGCTGTACTCGAAAATTTGTTGCGGCTGTCAGAGTAGTCGTAGTTTTGTAAAGAGCGCAAGCTTTAAAACGCCTGCGCTTGCGTGGGCGACAGAGAGCGAGAGAGAGAGAAAGAGAGAGAGAGAAAGAGAGAGAGAGAAAGAGAGAGAGTGTGCCCAGAAAGAAGTCTGCCGCGTTGCATTCGCCTTGTAAGTTGACAGAGAGAGAGAGAGAGAAATTCTCGATTAATTTTGTACATTAACAGTTTGTTTATGCTAAGCGTGAAAAAAAAAACCAAAAGAAAATTGCACCATTTGCCAGGGCTGCGTCGTGCCTAAACTTTTACAGGGCTTCCTATGCCAACAACAACAATTTACAAGAACAACAAACAAACAATTGCACGGCGCTGCTCGGCTGTGTGGCGAGCATACGAAACGAATCGACGACGACGACGACGAACGCGACACGAAAATGAAAAACGAAACGAACGTAAAAAAAAAGAAGAACGAAACGAGTGTGTGTGGTGTGTGATTGTTGTGTGAAAAAACGTGTGTCGCTGTGTATGTATAAGTCACCGAAAAGGCAATACCAAAAAACAGCAAAGAAAAAATCTTAAAATTCTTATGAAAATTCCGCTAGCATTTTTCGTGCGACGAAAAGCGCCAAGCAACACAAATGAAATGAATAGAAAAACGTGAGGCGCTGAAAACAAAATATTTAATTTTCCGATTCCGATTCCGATTCCTTACACACTTTATATATTTATATACAGTGCGCCGGGCTGCTGCTTTTTCGACTTCCTTTTCCTGCATAAATATATACGTATAAATTTATATATATATATATATATATATATATACTATATACGATGAGTTCTTATCACACACACACACACACACACGCACAGAAATTCTTTAGTGTCTAATCCCCGTTCGTTTTTCTGCTGGTGTTTGCCGCTGCTGCTGCTGCTGCTGTTTCATTTACTGCTGCGCGCGTGCCATTTTACGAATTTTAGTGCGTGTGTATTTTCCACACGAGTTTTTTTACCAAAGTGTATTTATTGTATTTTTATTTATTTTTTTATTTGTTGGTATTCTTGGTATTTGGTTTGGTTGGTTTTGGTTTTCAGCTTCACAAACAGCGCAAATTAATTCATTTTGTCTTCTTGCCTTCGCCCGTTTGCTTCATTGTGAAAATGTATTTTTAAGCTGCTGCTGCTGCTGCTCCTCTGCTGCTGCTGTTGCTGCTGCTTCTGCTCCTACTACTACTACTACTGCTGCTGCTGCTGCTGATGATGACAATGACAACGTTGACGACGGCTGCGACGAATAGTGCGACGGCGACGAGCACTGCGCTCCGCTGGCAGACATTATGGGAACACGACCGAATGGATACTGGGCCACCGTCCGAAAAAAAAGCATAGCATAGCATCGCTCGCTGGCTGGGGCTTTTCGCTCTCTCTCATTCTTCTCTCCTGTGCGCTCTCTCCCTCTCTCGCTCTCTCTCTCTGTCTCTATGCTCTATTTGCGCTTTGCGTTTGCAAAACAAAAAAAGGGTGGCAAGGTGAGTGCAAGAGAGAGCGCACGCTAGCGAGTCAGAGTCCGAGTGCGTAAAAGCTTTGCGGAAAACAGGTTAAAGCATTTGTGGCCCCCGCGACCCCCTCGCTCATTAACTTACTCTCTCTCTCTCTCTCTCTGTCTCACCCTGTGTATCTCTTTCGCTTCCTTTACTGTATTTTGCCCCAGAGCCAAAATGCGCACGCCTTGCATTTTTTTTCCTTATTCTTTTTTTTGGGGTGGCATTTCTCATCGGTTTAGTTTCGTCCTTTCTGCGTGCGTGAGTAGTATTTGTTGTAGTTGTTGCTGGGCATCATCTCTGCCTCTGCCTATCTACACATCGTTTTGGCTTCCAAGCAGGCCATGACAAGACCTTGGAGTAGCCTCTATATACGTACGCTATATAGATCTATGTATGTATGTGTGTGTGATTGTGTGTGTGTGATTGTGTGTGTGTGTGTGTGTGTGTGTGTGTGTGCGTGCCAAACAGGAATTGCTTATGGCAAAAGTTTCTTGTTGCCTGCAATCAAGAAATTTAACGTTTTCCCAGCACAAAGGTCGCCAAGATTAAAAGGTAATTTTTAATCGAAAATCAAATCAAATCAAAAATTAATTAGCTTAATTGCATTTGATATTATAAACTTAACTAAACTAAACTTTAGGCTATGCAGGACTTGGATATAGTGAATCCATATCCACAATCATAACTTTGTCAAAAGTGCTCCGATTTTGGAAAACAAGCGCTTTTTAGCCATAGTTCGACCTCTATAATAATACTGAATTTAAAGTAGGAAACGTGTTTCTGATTCGAAGTTCACGCAAATTTATTATAAACTCAAAAATAGGTTAAGCTTAAACATAATTTTAGTCGAAATTGAAACTTGATTTACGCCCGAAATTCCTATCTACACAAATTGTAATGTGTTTTTCCCATCAATAATTTGTGCTTCTTCGAGGTGGGTTGCACTATGGATGGGTCAACAAGCCCGGTTCCGTAAGCAATGCCTTCCTGTTGCTCCTGGCATTTAAGTCCACAAACCTTCGAATTCAACTGAATTAAGAGTAGATTTTTGCTACCAGTTTCACATCAAATGCATTCTACAAATTTTAACGTCAGTTCATTCAGGCAAATAAATTTGATTATAAAGCATTTCACTCATACCAAAAACAAAAAAAAGGTCAAAAATAATAATAGTTGCCCAAGTTTTGAGTGGAATTCAATTACAAACGGACCAACTCGGTTGGGTTGAAAAATACGAATTCCAATGGACGGCTGTCAATTATGAATCTCAAATTGCATTTAGCCTCGATTGAGGAATATTGTATGCGATTTTTCAATCAATTGATGGAATTTCAACAGCCGTGCAAAGTGGCCAATAAAAAACCTTTTACGAATCTACATTTATGTAAGCTGTAAAACTAAAAGTGATTCAATGTTAGCTCCTGAGGTGAGGCGCTGAGAAGAGGAACAAGAACTGTCAGTTAGCCATCATCTGTGTATAATATATAGGTGGTGTGTGTGTGTAAGGATTTCAGTGTCAGTCGCCGTGACTATATGAAAACCGCAATATATGCCATGATTGAGTAGTTAAACGATTCGCAATGAGCACACCGTGTCCTAGATTCAATAAACCCACACACAGAGACAGCCAGTAGATAGAGACATACAAAGAGAGCGAGAGGGCGAGCGAGAGAGAGAGAGAGGGAGAGAGCGGCTGTTGCAGCCTCAAAGTATGCAACAGAGCGTGGCATAAACAATGCAATCAGAGAATGCCAGTTAAGCGATTAACTTCATCACAAGCATTAACGCATCACTAAATATTTAGACAAGCCAAGATTACGCAGCATTTGCAACTAACTTACAGGCGTGGTGGCAGGTGGGTGGGGTGGGGTGGGGTGGTGCGGTTTCGGGGGAGGGGGTTTTGCAAATGCGTCGCAGTAAATAAGTTATGCATCAGGCTGGCAGCGGAACGGAATGACAATGAAACGCCGACAACGACGCCACTTTAAAGCCAGTCAGCTTTGATTCCCTTCGCTCTTATTGTTTACATTAAAGAGAGTGCAATAGAGAGAGAGAGAGAGGCAGAGAGAGAGAAAGACAGAGAGAGAGATGTACTTAATAAAAGATGGCAACTTTGGTGAGACTGTTGCTCTCAGCTCTCATCTCGGCACATAGAAACATGAACGTAATTGCACACGTCGCATCAGATACTATGTGAATGTGTCGCCCCTTGTTGCAATTACAACATCTTATTTGGGTCACACAGAGAGACAGAGTCGTGCTGAGAGAGAGAGAGAGAGTAAGTTGACAAGTGCCTGTCGCACGTGTGTGAGCTTAAAAGCGCAATGCGTTTCGAGGCCAAGTGACAGGCGAGTAGAAAAGCAAGGATGCTGCTGCTGCTGCTGCTTCGAAACAACTTCTGCTGCTAATGCTGTAGTGGAGAGCAAGGTGGGCGTGGACCCGTGCCAAGCCAAGAAAATTGGCTTTAACTTTGCTATAGGTAGGTGACACACCCCCGACAACCACCCCCCGCAAAGACCCTTTAAACTAGGCAACTCTAATCTCGTCTAATAAGGCGACAAATGCCAAAGGGTGGTTTTGGCAGCGCTTTTGTTTTTATGACGCAATTAAAATGCTAAATGCTTTACGACATCGCCCGTGGGGCCTCTTTAATTAATTTGTCGGCCGTGAAAGGTGTCAACGAGGCGGCAGTGAAAACAAGGACAACAATCAAGAGGTACTCGTTTCATGTGGTTCTTGCTGTTGTTGTTGTTGTTGTTGCTTCTTTCACTTTAACGCTTGACCCAGACAAGAGACACGGCACACAAAAAAACAGACAAGCGACAAGAGAAGCATTTAACCCTCCGCCGAAAGCAACACAGCCACTCCTCACCCACCCCTCCTCCTCCGCCTCCTCACAATTCGCAGCTAGATTATGCAGCTAATATGCGAGAGCAGAGCGTGTGGCTTCTGCTTCATCCTGGCGCAGGCAGTCATCTTGTAATCATGCTGCCTTGTTTTTTAGCTGACACAAGGAGAAACACAGCGAGCAGGCTCACGACACGAGGAAAAGCCCCAGCCGGCTGAGGGGTAAAGGAGAGGTCCGTGTCAGGCTCTCAAAGAGCATAAAACGCCAGCTAAGCACATCAGACAAGCGTATAAATTGAAGACTCTGCCTCGACCACTACCCAGATGACTCACAAGATGTCTTGCAACGATTGCAATGCCAAGCAGAATAAAAAAAATAAAAAAACAAAAACTTAAAGCTGGTCTTTAACACGTTTTGCGGTAGCTGTGTGGAAGCTGAATATTATAGACTTTTTCAAGTTGAACTTAAATTCTTAAATTCAATTGTTAAATGCTTAGAATTGCTTCACTTGGTTTTCAACTACAACTTGGCATCGTTGTAAATTTAACACAATGAATTTGCAGCTAAGCTGCTGATAATAAGATATGTTAGATATTAAATAATAATTGTGTGTCTAGTCGCAAACAGTAAGCATATATTAAATTACACTTTTACTCTTCATTGCTGTATTGTTCAACCTTTCCGTGTTTGGACAAACTTACGCCCCAAATAATCCCAAGATGCCGCTTCTCTCCAGCATTTCAATAATTGCGGGTCGAAAAAAATCGTGTTGCATACAAAAAGGGGCTCATGAGGTTGCCTTTGATTGCTGCCTTATTTGTGGACCCGTCGCTACCCATCCACCAGCAACACACAGCTGCTACAGCTACTGGCAACACCTGCGGGATTTATGAATTATGCAAATAGGCAGCTGTTCCAAACCAGCCTTGGGGCATGTCAAAATAGAAAACGCAGACGTGTGTGTGTATTGTGTCCGCCTTGAGAACTGCGCCAAATCACAAAATCTTATCACAGATTCATTAAGTTATGCATATACTTGGCTACAAGTACATATAATATATATAAATATATATGTGTTTCAGCTACAATGTACAAAAGTGTAACAAATGAAATAAAGACAGCGTGAAAAAGTCATAAATTAATTTACACACATTCTCAACATTTTCGGTGAGGCACAAGGGGCACAAGAGTATTCGTTTCTTTTGTCGTGTAGTAAAAATTGCAAAATTTTTGTAAACACAGAAAAACGAGGCAAACGATGCGAAACCGAGCGCAACAACAACTAACAAACAACTCGAGAATGAACCATAATATCTGAGATGACGACGAAAATGCATTTATAGCATCATCCCAAATAACAACAACAACAACCACAACAACAACAGCAACAAAAAAAGCGTGCAACGCGTGCTGTCTGTTTTAGTTAAGTTTAGCGTTAAATATCGGTTCGTATATACAAAGATTCGAATATAGAACATATAGCATAGATCTCTATGCATCGCATCTATGGGCTAGCTAAAAGTAATGCCATTGCTTTGCCCGGGTTACAAGAACAACAACAACAAGGAACCAAAGAAACACAGGCGACATGATCAGAACACAATGAATGCGAACTGACGGCCTCGTCCGTCTGTCCCTCTGCCTGCCTGCCTGGCTGCCAGTCTGTCTGTCTGTTCGTCGGTGAGTCGCTTGGTTGGTTGGTTGGTTGGTTGTTTGCTTCACAAAATAGATTCTCAATAAAAGCCCACTTGACACAACAGCAACAATGGCGAACAAAAACGCAACGCGATCCATTCCAAATCTATTTTCAACCCAAACAAAAACATTTATATGTATATATACTGTATAGCTGTTGCTGTAGCTAAGTGTACAACAACTTTAGCGTCAATTAAATGAAAGAAACAGCCAAATCTGAAGTCCACAAAGTGTACAAATAAAAACACAATCAAGTATTGCTGACAACCAATACAAATCAACACATTTTATGAAACACACAATGCATTACAAGAAAATCATGTTAACTTTATTCGAGAGTTGAGTGTGAAGCTAACGTCAAAAAAGAAAAACTGCAAGCTGGCAACGCCACATTATTTGGCAAAGCGCAAGTTACTTGATTTACTGTTACTGCAAGCTAGCTGGCAACGCCTCATATCTCATTAAAAATTACTCTTACGTTTGCCACCATTTGCATTGAGAATGTTTGTTTGTTTACAATAGATTCGAAGAGTGCCGCAAACAGTGTGGCCACCTGGTTAATATTTCAGCTGATTCCGGGTAAAAGGGCAAATTTAAGGGTATACATATTATACAAGCATTCGCTTTGACGAAACTATATATTTCCAAAAGTTCCGTTGGGTTTTGTACTACACAAAGCAATATATTTCAGTTATTGTGTTCCATGTCGAAATATTTTATGTTCTTTTGAAAACTTTTAAGTTTGTTTTCTGTTTTTTTTTTGTTGAGTTTCCACTTCTTCCGTTTTAATCCATTTTGGTGGTTAGCGTTTAATCTGGTCATAATTGAAATGTTTAGTAATTTACCACGAGGATCGTTTCTGGACGAGCACATTTGCAAGGACTATGGCATGGAGGTGCTGCTGTCCAATTGGCAGGAGCGTCGCAATGGCGATCAGAAATCTGATTGCATAACGCCGGCCATCAAGCGAGTTGATTGCTGCGCAAGCCATTTGACGGAGAGCCAGGATACGTATGTAGCACCATGGAACAGTGACGAGGCCAGCGATGCCACACGACATTTTCGAGTCGCACGCATCGAATCGTTCAACAATTTTAAACGCAATCACGAGACGCAAGTACACTTCCCGGTCACCGCCAGGATGAGCAACAATTTCACCACCACCTACACCCTTATGTATGAGATTGTGCCGAAGGAGTTTCGTGGCCGGCCGCATGAATTGGATTTGCTGCACAGCTATGGCAATCGGAGTTCGACGAGCAAACGCTGCCAGAGATGGGCTGATTTGCATTTAGAAAAAGCGCAAAGATTGCAAACAAATTATGCGGCGGATTTTGTGGACCGTTCGACGGTTCAAAACTCAGCCGGCAATTAACAAAAAATCGTAGCAACACATAAAATCAAATTAATGTATAATCTATATATATATACCTGCAAGCTAGCCATGGCGACTGAATGTGCTTATGATATTGGCTTTTACTTATTCGAAGTTTTAACATGACACTGAAAAAGTACTCACCATTTTCAGTTCTGCTGCCCATTGGAAATGCTAGAAAAAGCGATTTGCACACTGGCATTTTGTGTTGATTTTTTTTCCTTGGACTTTTTGGGGGCTGTTAAGTGGGCTGCGAAGTGTCTGTTTATTTGATAGCGCTTGCGCTGCGTTTGTTAGTTATTGTTGCAGCTGGTGCTGCTTGTTCATACGCGTCTTTTCTATTTGATTCACGGGACACACGAAATGTTACCGTAAATTGCACAAAGAAATTTTTCTTTTACGCTTGCCGTGCAAGTGTTGCAAAATTCTGCTAGGCCTGGTAAGGAAACAGCTGGGGTAGAGCTGCAATCTTAAACGATAGTATCGATAGCGAAATGCACTGTTCGCAATCTACTCATTCCATAACAGAAATACTCCCCCTGTTAACAGATGTGCTCCGCATTATAGAAATGATCATCACAACATAATTTCGCATTATTCAAAATTTATGCGCTTTCGAATGGTTTTTTGTATGAATTTTTTATGTTTTCAACATTTATTTCGAGCTTAAACGTTTGGTTTGCAACTAATTTTTGTAAAGCTTATTTAAAATTAGGCATAACGATTTGTTTGGTGCCCTTAAAGTGAGTGGAACGACATAATTTGAGATTTTGGTGCGCGGTGCTGAGTTTTTGAACGTTTTCAAAATATATAACTAAGTATATATTATATATTGGTGGTTCGGCAGTCACTTAAACTAGCTTCTTTTTTATGGAATACATCATTTAGTTTGTTCAGATCGTTTCTCGTTCACAATAGCGAATAACTTTCACAATAATTTATTTAGGATTTCGACATAATTCATTTAGGTTCTCTTTTCACTCTTTACTTAATCATTTAGTAATCTTTCTTGCATCGCATACAATTATTATTCATTTGAGTCGTACTTGTGGTATTAACTCGACAGTGTCGCGGTCTTCTTCTTCTTCTTCAATTGGATTGGATTGGATTGAATTCTAATCTAAACTAACTCCAGGCGCGTCATCTCCTTGAACAGCTCATCACCCATTTTGGCAGGACTTCTGGTCACGATGACGCCGGCCTTCTCCAGTGCGGCAATCTTATCGTTGGCACCGCCCTTGCCACCCGAGATGATGGCACCGGCGTGACCCATGCGACGACCAGGTGGCGCCGAAACGCCAGCAATAAACGACACCACAGGCTTGGCCTTGATGCCCTGCAATCGGAAGATAAAATATCATTAGCATTGGAATTGGTGAAATGGATATAATCATCATCAGCATCTGCTTCGTCTTCAATTACCGTATTGAACTCAGTCAAGTAGTCGGCAGCTTTCTCCTCAGCGACACCACCGATCTCACCAATCAGAATGATGCCCTTGGTTTCGGGATCCTTGAGGAACACCTCCAGACAATCGATGAAATCTGTGCCGTTGAACGGATCACCACCAATGCCCACGCACAGCGTCTGGCCCAGGCCCACCTCGGTGGTCTGGTGCACCGCCTCATAGGTGAGGGTGCCCGATCGGGACACGACTCCAATCTTGCCCCTCTTGTGTATATGGCCGGGCATAATGCCGATTTTGCACTGCAAACAATAACAAATAAACGTTGATAAAAAATGCCGATACTAATTTAAAAACCGGTTCATGCGTCACATTGGCCAAAAGATAAGCGTCAAATAAACAAAGCCGGCAGAAACAGTAATCCATCGATTTAGTGAACTCATTTAACACTTGAATACCATTTGACTATCAATATGAGTGCAAATATAGAAATTGTCTGGCAAAGCACTGAATATTTAATCAAATCTTCAATCAGCGTTCACCTTACCGAGAGTGCACTGTTGATAGTGTCGAAGAAACAGCCATAAAGCTGGAAAAATATATAAAAACAGAACCGTTCGATTGACTTTACCGGTCACGGAATGAACTTTGCACCCATTGCTTATCTTTGGCACCGAAGCTGTGTGCAGCCATCAGAGCGAATATGAATATATAATATTATTTGTGCTTTAGCTGGGATTGTTACGAACCTGTTCGGGTGCAATGATGCCGGGGCAATTGGGACCGACGAGACGCGATTTGTCCTGGGAGATTAGGGCATGCTTCACCTTGACCATATCGTGCTGGGGCACACCCTCCGTAATGCACACAATCAATGGAATTTCGGCATCCAATGCCTCCATAATGGCAGCAGCGGCACCGGGCGGTGGCACATAGATAACAGTGGCATGAGGATCCGTTGCCTTCTTTGCATCGGCCACAGAGGCAAAAACGGGCAGACCCAAATGCTGAGTGCCGCCCTTCTTGGGTGAAATGCCGCCGACCAGTTTGGTGCCATACTCCAACGCCTGCTGGCTGTGGAACGTGCCCTGTTTGCCGGTGAAGCCCTGACAGATCACACGGGAATCACCAGTCAGCTTCAGGTTTCCACGCGTCTTGTTGTACTGCGAGCCACAGCGAACGCCCGTAACGAAGCCATCTAAAAAGGGGAAATTAATCAAAACATTTTTCTCCACTGTTTATTTTTTCCTCCATTTCCCGCCCCCTCTCCCTCCTCTCTATCTGTCTCTCTCGCTCTCGTTCGGGTCACATGCGTGTGCAACCTTGAACATGGCCCACTACCCCAGGCAAGCTCTGCTTCTTCCCCCCGACACGTCGTTTTGCTGGTGAATCTGTGCTTAATTTTTCCAATTAATGCTAAGTAAATGATAAAACAGCTGCCACTTGTTGCGGCATTTGTGTTTTGCTGTATGCCAAAAATTGTGCGTAAGTTATATAATTTCAGAATTCTCGTTGCCGAATGTTTCGCAATAGTTTTTCCATATTCCTTTTTCTTTCACTTACCTCGCACTTTGAGTAACGCTCTCATTGAAGCGGCCATTTTAATGTGTATTGCTGTTGTTGCTTGCGCTTGTGCGAGAACCTGTGCAATTGCCCTGACTGAACGACTGGCTTATTGTTTAAAACGCGTTTAATTAATGCAGACGACACGGTGACGACACGGCGACGACACGGCTCCCAACACGATATATCGCGCGTTTAACAGCGATATATCGATCAATATAATATTTATCGATACTCAAATAGTATCGTAAATGGTAATTTTTATTGCTGTGTCAATCAAAAACTATTTTCCTTTATGAATACAATTTTCAATGTAAAGTTCAACAGAAAATTAATGTTTTTTTCTGCTAATTTATCAAAAATGATTTTTTTTCGCTGGAATATCCCAAATATTGGCATCGATAGTTTCTCGATTTTCCAAAATTTAAATTGAATTACAAACTTTACTTTTAATCACTGAACCTTTATTTGCAAGACTAAAGGACAGAAAACATTAGATTAATTTCTTACATATATTGCCTCACTTTAGACACTTTCGCCTAACACAAATGTATCGAATTTAAAATGAATTATTAACTACCACAAAGTACAAAACGAAAACGCGTTCACTGACTACAAACTGGTTTCGAAAACGTTTTAAAAACTGTTCTAAGGCTTGGCATTAATTAATACCCACGTAATGTTAATAATTTCAATAGTTTTCTGCTTGCATTTGAACGGAGGACTAAGTTTTGCATCAAGTCTTTTTTTTTTTAGTACAAAATATAAAAGAAAATTAGCCTTACAAAATTTTAAACTTTTGACTGCTTCTCAACTTCGCATAAACATGCCATTTAAGTACACTTAATTGAACTGATTTTGGCTGGGCAGCGCCTCAGGCTCAACGATTGTGTCTTGAGCCTGGAACTCGTCGCGATTAAATGTATTCTCTTCACCGGACTGCAGACGCTGATAGACGAGAATTCTGTTGCCGGTGCGCGACTGCAGGTGCTGCAAGAGAGAGGCTATGTTAGGCAGCTTCGCTCCCAACGCCTTTGCCGACCAATCGTCGAGCAATGCCTGCGAGTTGATCAGTTTGTTTACCTCGGCATGCTCAATGCTATGCAGCAGCTTATAGTTAGTCAGAAATTCGCTAATCCTCTCTCCCAGCGTGTCAAAGAGCACCACGTGCGAGGGCAGCGCAGTGCGCGGATGCACTGGAATATGAGAGTGTATCCAGTGTATGGGTGCATCAAAGAAGCGATCGGCCTCATCCTTAAAATTATCCCGCTGCTCTAGATTGGGCTCGCAGGTCAGGAAGCGCATTGTGACATTCTCATGAATGTGGCTAAAAAGCGTAAATTCTTAATCCATATTAATCCATGATTAATGCCAAAGGGGCTTCAACTCACCTGTAATAAGGCGTCGAGTGGCAGGGCATCAGGAAGAGTATATTGGCGCGATGCTCGCGTTCATCGCGATAATCGTGGGCAATGTCTCGCAGCTTGGGCATCAGTTCAATGGGTCCCTTCTGGTGCACAGTGCTCAGGTACCAAGCGGGCACAACGTTGCCCATCAGTATGATCAAAGCAGCTGCCCACAGTTGTGTGCGAGATGCACGATAGCTCCAGCGGGAGAGTGCCTCCGCCGAGACATACAGACACAACGGCAGCAGTGACGAGACGAAACGGAACTCCTTGTGCTCCACGGTGCTCAGGACCAGCAAGGTGACCAGTATGCTAATCAGCAACTGTTTGCTAACCGGGAACCTATCGCTTTTGCGCACGATTTGCATGATGCCAAAGATAAACGGCAGCGTATTGATGCCCAGCACTGTGGGCAGACCAACAGTGAAGTACCAATACCATGGATGCGAGCCATAAAAGCTGCCAATGTTGTGCAGCACATTGTACTTGAGGAACTCCCACGGCGTCACAATCAGTTGACCATGCCAATAGGTGTCTATGGCAATGCCAACACCAGCCACCAGTAAACTGAGCAGAGGTACAGAAAAAGTTGTTAGGATTAAGTAGAAATACAAGTGAAAGCTATAATCAAGTCCAGATCCAAATACCTTCAGAGGTTCTGATGTGGAAATGAATACCCACTCACCCAATGGCAACGAAACGCTTGAGGATTAGCTCCACGGCAGACAAGCGACTGTTGCGCAGATGATAGAGTGCCAATGGCAGCCAAATAACAGCTGCTGTGGGACGCAGGAAGCAGCAGATAGCCGCCGGCCACAAATAGGCGCTGCCCTCGCCAAACCAGGGAAAATAGCTAAGAGCAATCGTGGTCAAGGAAGCCTCCAGCGTGTTGGCCAGCGTGCGCGAGCCCGTATAGAACCAGAACCAGGGCACCAGGATCAGAAACAGGGCCCACTTACGTTTGCCCGTCCACACATAGAAACGATAATCCGAATAGGCGGATAACGTCGCCTGGAGTAGGCGTGGCAGCAGCACCAACAACTGAGCACTGTCCAACTGGAGCAGGGCCAACACTTTATAGATGGCTGCGATGATCAGGGGATACACATAGCTGCGGATGCCTCTTACCCATTCCCAGGTCAGGTAGCCATAGCTGAGGAGGGGGAAATGTTGTTATTATCAGTTGATATGTAGAATCGCCTCTCGCTGCGCCTTACCCAAATGTCAGTTTGTGAGCCACCTCGAGACTCTGCCAGTATTCGTCCGGCACATAATAGGTTTTGACCACAAAAACCGACGCCAGCCGCACGGCCAGTATCAATGCGAAGACATATAAAAGCCTCATTACGGCCACGCCTCGCTTATTTGTATACACTGGAATAAATTAACACTTTAATTAGCTGCTGCTGTCACTTTTTAATTTATGCTTGTAAATTTATGGGTTTTATCATCTTTTTGTTTGTGGCGAACGTGTCTAACCTTAAATTTGTTGGTAGCGCTGTGTGTGGATTTTGTTTTATAAGTGTAAAGTGCGTGTTTTGATAAAATTTCGAGTCTATTTTAGACAGAAAAGCATTTGGCGCGCTGGCGGTGAAAAATTTCTATTTGGCGGCCTAAAAATAACGCGAACCAAAGAGCAAAGCAAAAGAGGCAAAGTGACGCCGACGTTTGCCAGGGCTGCACAAACAACTATCAGGAACGGCAATCGATTGTCAATAGATATCGATAGATCGCGATTAAGCTGAGGCTGCATGCTCCCAAGCTTGAAATTATATTCAAATCACCTAACCATTTTTGCACTTTTGTCAAAAAAAATTGCTTTTCTTATATGAAACATCAACCAAGATCAAAGCTGTTTTCGAATTTCTAATGGCTGTTTCTAGGTTCGAACCGAGAAGAGGATTTGAAAAGCAACCGTTTCAACTCTTGTAATTGCTCTCTCTCTTCTTTCTCTTTGCCATTATCCTGTTAACAGGGCGCTGCCACTTAGTCGGCTATTGGCATCTCCAATTATCGATAGGCAAGAATCCCATCGCCTTCCACACTTCAACTGACCCTTTCCGATATGTCAAACTAATAAGCAAAACAAACAAAATGAGTAAAAAAAACTTAATGTAGTCAAAGTGTGATAGTCATATTTTTTAAATTTTATTTTATTGCCACAAAAGAGTAATGTTTGTGGTGGCTCGGCGAGTCGTCGTGTGGCAGCACAGCAGTCGCCTTTCCACCCACCTTCCACGCACCTTTGCCTCACTAACCAAAAATCGAATCGTGCTCAAGTCTGATGTAATCGAAGCTGTAAGAAGGCATGCACATGGAAAGGGTGAGGCCAGCAATGATTTTGGATTCATGCCGTGGCGCTGGTCCAAGCAGTTGTGGGGCAAAATGTTTGGCAAATATCTGTTGCTTACAAACGTCCTCGGCTCTGGTGTCCTGATGGCCGTTGGTGATTTCATCGCCCAGGATTACGAATATCGTCGTGGACTGAAGCATCAGGATCAGGATCGCTGGGATGGCGATCGTTTGTATCGCATGTTTGTCGCGGGCGCACTTCAGGGTCCACTGCATCACTTCGTGTACAACTGGATGGATCGCGTGATGCCTCATCGAACATTTCGAAATATTGTGAAAAAGATTCTCATCGATCAACTATTTATGTCACCCGCATGCATCCTCATATTTTTCTATACGGTATGCTATCTGGAGCGGCAAACGTTACAGGCTACGCATCAGGAGCTGATTGCCAAGTTTCCCTACATATATCTGCTGGATTGGATGACTTGGCCGGCAGCACAATATATCAACTTTCGCTATCTGGACACCAAGTATCGAGTGGCCTTTGTCAATGTGTGCACGGCGGCCTACAATGTTCTCATATCCTACATGAAGCACGACTTCAACGTCCCTCTCTCCTTGGAGCCCTCTATTTCAAGGAACAGCTGGCTATGGCAGCTGGAAAAGCGAATGAAACTGAAACCAAAAACTCTGCTGAGAAATTAATCAAAGTTTCTGCTGAGAAAACAGATGAAGCTGGAAGGGAAAAAGTAACAGTTGATTTATCTGCAGCAGACAAGACATAATTATAAGCTTTTTACAAAATTGATGTGATAAACCTAAGTAAATAAATAGACACAATTTGTTAGTGATAGCATATATCTCATTGAAAAGAGGCTTCTATTCAAATTATACAATCTATATATATGTTATATGGACGCACCAAAGAAACCAAAGTGCAAAATTCAAAACAATTTGACATTATTATTAATAATTGTTATTCATTCTAAGTAAATACAATTTCTCAATGTACAATTTTTTATTTTAGTCGAGTTATTTTCAATAAATGTATCTGGTAAAATCCTATAAATCTATAGTCGCCCTAATATGGAGTCTATATATGTACATATGTAAGTATATCGGAAAAAGTTGCAGAAATCTGCTTATCGAATTCTTATATGGCTAAATTGTATCTAGATACACAAAGCAAAATATTTATATATTAATTAATTTTATTATTAAGTATAATTTATTGATATCTGATAGTTATAGGGCACAGATAGTTGAGATACTCAATAGAATTGCTATGATCTATATAATAAATAACATGATGGAAGCAGATCTCAGTTGTTCAAAAATTATAATCGGCATTAAATCTAATAAATATATGATTTACATCATTTTTCTTTATATTTTTTTAAATTTTAAGTTTTGTACTTAACATTTTAGATGCGCTTCAGAAACTGAAGAGTTCAATTAGCTTTTCTATATACATCAAATATTATAGTTTATAATTAATGTTACTATATTTAAATATCCTTCAGGAGTTGAGAAACTTTGACCCACATTATGTTTGTCGATTCTGAATGGCCATCGATCACTTGATGACAATTGTTTCCACTGGCGGCGCAATGCCAAAGATGTGCTGCGCCAGCGTCAGATGCTCCTGGCTGATGAAATTGGCGACCAGCGTGGGCACATTTTCATTGCAGCGCGCAATTTGCTGACGAATCAGCGATTTGAACTCATCACGTGCCCCTTTGTCGGCGCCCCGGGTGCCAATGCGACGTGGTTGGGCTGTGCCAGCGGTGCCAGTAGTGCCGTTAGCACCACCAACGCCACCGCCATTGGTGGGTGAGCCTGTCAGCTCAAAATTGGCATCATCCTGTTGCTGAGAGTTCCAGATAAATGCCAGCTCCTCAATGATATCCGTGGCAATAATGTAATTGGATAGAATGTGCAAATTAAAAGATTTGCGTTGTGTGATCAAATTGAAGATGTGCTGCTTGAGCAGCATATCCTTGTCGGAGTTCAGTTGCAGCAGGGCAAGCAGATCGCCCAACAGTCGATCCGAGCAGTTCGGTTCGAAGAGCATTCGGCTGAGGCGACTGGTGATGGCACGTGTGCAATACTGGATGAGGGCAATTTTGGTCAGTGGCAAGAAGATCATGTGCCGATGACTCTTCAGGCTAATGTTATCCAGCAACTGACCACTGGTGGCCGGCAGCTCAGCGAGTATTTTCAGAATGCACTGAAAGCCCTGAAGCTGTAAGAAAAATAGACTGAATGAGATAATGTTCAGATCTCTTGGGGATGATTCACCCACCGTCATGCTACCCTGCATTAGATTGAGGCTGAGGATTTGCAGGCTCTGCACCAGGGTGCTCTGAGCTGTCATGTCCGCCATCAGTTTGTTGGCCTCGTCGCGGTGTCCAAAGTATATGGCCAGATCGAAGAGGAAGCGGGAGATCCAAGGAGCCAGCGGCAGTGCCAGCATCAGTTGACTAAAATCACGCTGGAACTGTTCCGTATTGAGCAGCTGCCAGCAGCGAGCGGCATGGAGAAATGCCTCGGATAGCTCCTGACTAATGGCCGTCGTTGCTGAGAACTTAGGCAGTTCCATGCTCTGCACTTCGCCGCCATCCGATGTCCAATCCATGCTCTGCACCTCGCCACCCTCCGGCGACCAGTCGATGAAGCCCTCAACCAGCACATGACTGACATCAGCATCCTCGATGCGCAGTTTGCGTATATAGCTGTGCAGGGAGTAGATAAACAGTGTTGTGGCATAGAATAGCACCTGGGAGCTGCCAGCTGGACTCCCGCTCAGAATCTTGACCAACTTATCCCAGTAGACGTTCTGATTGACGTACTTGCTGAACGGCAGAAAGGGCTCCCAGCCCATCATCTGGCCGCAGAGCATCAACACCTTGAATATGTTCTTCCACGCCTCGGTTGTGTCGCACTTGTCATCGTCCATGATCTGACGCAGATAATATTCCAGGGAGTTTGTGTATAATCGACATGCCAGCAGCGGCGATAGCTCTGGCGGCTTATTCTGTATCATCGGCAGCACCTCCTCGACCAGCATGCGCTGATAGAGATCCGGATCCGCTTTCATGCCTTCCGCCAGCATCTCCAGCAAACGGGGTGCTTGCGTTGCCGCCGTTTTGGGGAACTTGTTGAACATGAGGATATAGCTGTGAATGCATTGCTGCAGATTATCGCCGCTGTTGTTGATCGTGTGCACAAATATGCTGTGCTGCACCTCCGGCGTCAAATGCTTGTACATCTTCACATAGAACTCCTGCTCCGGCGTGCTTTCGGTCTCATTGCGCAGCGCATTTGTCAGAGCATTCACCTCCTGCCAAAGCTCCGCGTGTTGATTGGTAAAGTTGCTGGCGCTGTTATGGGCAGGGTATTATATTAAGTATATTTCGTTTTCCTTTGAGACGCCACTTACATGACACTGAAGCATTTGGCGGCCTCCTCGTAGTTTTTGGCATCGCGCTCCAGCAGGTAGGCCTCGTATTGCACGTTGAAGGCATTTGGATAGAGCGTCTTGGCGGTGAGGATCCATGCCTTGGCCGAACTGGGATCGCTTTTGCGCACGCTTTCCGCCTGCTTTACCATATAAATCTCATTTTCATCGATGGAAGTCATTGCTGCAACCGAAATTAATTGATGCCGGCAATTAGAGATGAGCGAAATACTAATGTGCAACAATTTTCATAGGACGGTACGCTGCTACACGATAAAATCTCCTACGATACTTAAAGCTGCTTGCGTGGTTGAAATATATATATTTTTATGAATATAATCCGAAATTACAAAAAACTTGTGTGTTTTTTCGTTAAGGTGCAAATTGCATTAAATATTTTCCTCTCGTTTCAGTTACATTTGCAGTAGCGATACTTATGAAAATACTATCGATAGTATCGATAGCGGATTCATTAAAACAGGTGGTTTTTGCAAGCATTTGTTTTTTTCCGTGTATTGCGTTGCAACTTTTAAACAAAAGCCTTTAACATGACAAACTATCAGTCGCTAATAAGAAAATACGTAAAGTAATCGCTGAACTAAATTACGCGCAACTAAAGAGCAACTGAAGTGCACGGTGTTAATGTGTGTGGAAACGCAGAATGCGTTCAAGTCCTAATCAAATGTTTAATGTTTCACTTTAACTTGTGAAGGCATGTGTTTAAATTTAACGTAATGCACAACAAGAAATTAGAACATACATAACGCAAATCATGTCTGATACCACAAAAAGAAACACAGACCCCGGTGCCGACAGCGCGGAGGCGACCGCCCCTTGTCCGCCCCTGCTCGCAGTTGGTTCTGCTGCTGCTGCTGCAGCCGCCGCTGAATTGGATACAGCAGGTTAGTAAAACTACTGATATGGGCATTAAAAGACATGCATATGTATGTGTTTGTAATAAATTCGTTATAATATTGTATGTACATATCGATTATGTGAGATTTGAATCATTCATTTGTTGCATATGATCGATTTAGTTTATGTTTATTGTTGGGTGACTAACTTGGCGATTAGTGATGGGCGCGTGTCGGCACGAAACATCGGAACATCGACACGAGCCTGCACGATTCTTGTACATTCGAGTTTTTGATGTTTTATGATTTTTAATAAATATGTAATTAACTTTGGTCATTGTTTTTTGTAATTGTGTTTTTAGTTGTTGTTTTTTTTTTCTGCTGTATGTTCGCTTTTTTTAATACAGTGATCGTTCGTTATATTTTCGCATTCAACAAAATAAAGTTCGATTTTAATTTTTGAAAATAACTGTAATCGTTTTGGGTCGTGTTTTGTTTCTTCGTTTATTTTTATCGCGAACACGACGACGTCGTGTTGTTTCGCTCGTGTTCGTGTTCCCAGCGATCTGCAGTAATTTTTTAGTAATTTTCAAGTTTTGTGTTAATTTGTAGTGTATAAATAATCCATCCATAAAAATAAAATGCAATTAGTTAAATGCACGTAGACACACATTTGGTATTCCGCATGACACAAACGCACACAGGTTAGTTTTTTTGTTTTTAATTTACATTTTTATATTCATGTTTCGTAAAACTCTTTAACTAATCTCTGTGATTCTCATAGACTCAACGCATCCTTCTAACCCAAATAAAACCACACACACACAACACCGATGCAACAGCAACAACAACAACAACCACAACATCATCCACAACAACAACCACCACATGCTGTTCTCATTGCCAAACCTTGCCTCATTACAGCGACAGCTCAAATGGAGGAGCCACTGTGCCTAGAATATGCCACGGCGCAGTCAGTGCCACTGCATCTGCGACAGATATTGAGCCAGCTAAAGGGGAAGATTAGCGACGCAGAGCTGCTGATGGTACTCATCTATGTGGTGGCATTGGAGTCGGGATTTGTGGAGGATCAAACCTATGCGGAGCATGGTCATATATTGAAACCGGTGCCGGCAGTTGGCTGCTTTCACATCTACAATGTGCGTCTGCTTAGCCAGCTGCCGTTACGCTTTAGTCGGGAATTCGAGGATTCTGCTTTTCGCATGCTTCTGCACACCATGCGGGACGAGAAGAGCGCAACGGAGGCCGCTGAAGTGTCCGTATTAAAGTCTCGCCTCATGGCCGTTGTGCTGGGGGATCTACTAATGGTCACACTTAGTCCCGTGACGCCGTCAAAGGAGCGGGGTTACAGCGTCTGCCTATCGATTGGACGTTTTGTGCTCAACATGAAGCTGGAGACGATTTATCAACGCTTTCGCCAGCTGGATGAACTCTCCCTGCAGCTGCGTCAGCAGCTCTTTCAACCGATGCGTGCCCAGCAGCTGCTCGCCATCAATCTCCATTTGCATCCATCGCTGATGGGACTGCCAATAGAGGTGTATTCTCAAATCTTTCAACATTTGAGTAAAAATCAACTGAATATTGTGGCAAATGTCAACTGGCAGCTCTGCGACCACATCAAACAGTTTAAGGAACATTCTGAACATGAAACTCAAACATAGTTATAAATATTGCTTGTGAATTGTATGTGAAAATAGATTCTAATTAGAAAGTAAATATATATAGAAGCTAGTGCTATATGGAAGTGGATTTGTCATGTGTCTTATTTCTGGAACAGTTTCTTGGGCGTTTTCACAACTTTGGCATTTATTATTTCTTTTCTTTTTTTTTGTTTGTTTTTGGTTAACCTTCTTTCCCTTCCCAGTGGAGGTGCCCACAACGCCCGGCGCCATTTCCTGTGAATCGTACAACATATTCGAGCCAACGCCATTGGACTGCATCAGCATTAAGAGCAGTGCCAGCAGCTACCTCCAAGATCGTGATGCATACGGTAAGTGCAACCGCCAAAACTCTTTGGAACGCCCCTAAAGCAATCGATTCTCAACCACAGCACTGCAGAATTTGTAACAAGTGACACAAGCCACACAAACAACACTCTGCAGTTTGCTGTATACCCTGTACTTATTTCAAATGTCTAAAAGGGGTTTGCTTGGCTTGCTCAAGCCTTGTGCGACCTTTAAAGCTCTATTATCGAATATATATTCTTCTATATAACCTTAAATTTAATATATCTTACTCAAATATTAATGTTAAACAGGCCAAGTAAATTAAGTTACTACGACTTTTCAGGTTTTTCGACAGAAATCGATTAATATCGATAGTTAAAAGAGCAAAGCAAAGACTTAAATTCTCGTCAAGCAATCACAATATTGAAGCAAATCGATGCTTGCCACAGAATATTTGGCAGTCGAGCACTCTCGTCTCTCTCTCTCTCTCTCTGTCTCTCTTTCTCTCTCTCGCTTGTTGTTCTTTTTTATGCGCATGCAAAGCAAACAACCCACGCAGTAAACATCAGCCT
Source organism: Drosophila planitibia (assembly GCA_035043785.1). NCBI lineage: Eukaryota > Metazoa > Arthropoda > Insecta > Diptera > Drosophilidae > Drosophila > Drosophila planitibia. The sequence continues at coordinate 2,313,673 of JAWNMS010000023.1, forward strand.
CCCAGCAGCAGCAGGAGGCAGAGCTACTCCGCTCCAATAGCACCCATCCTGATATGGCTAACATCCCAATTTGTGCTGTGCTTTGCTGTGCTGTGCTGTGGCTGCTGCTTGCTGCTGTGCATTGTTGAGCGCCTGTTCCGTGTTTGTATTATGATATCGACTTTCTTGGCGTCCTTATCAAGGGGGGGTGGGTGGCTGTCGGTACCTGCTGTACCCTGTTTTGGTCGCCCGTGCGCTGGGTGCGTCCTGTGGGTACCATTTGAAATTGTCTTGCAACAACTTTATCAAAAGACCCACTGACAAATACATAAATAAATTACGACGTCAACTTCGTGTATTTCGTATATGCATACGTAAAAAAAACACGTCCTGAACAGGATTCCGTTTGGTGTGTTACTCTTTTGTCCTCTCATCCCACGTCAGTTGGGGTTTTGTGTGTCTGTTTTCAAGAAATATTTGGCTGTGCAACGCGCTCAGAAGCTTTTTGGAGAGCTTTGCAGCTGCTCTTGAAATCTGTTTTTCGGTCCTGGCCCCAGCAGCAGCTGTTTGACTGGGCACACCACTTCGGGGGTGTGTGCGCCTTAGTTTGGGTGAATGAACCCAACGCCAAACCAGCATGTTGTGTTTTGTGCCTCACTGGGTCGACTGGATGGCCCCCAAAATGCAGCCACCAATCACTAAAAACTATGCAAATCATACAATTTTAAATGCGGTTTCCATTGCTGGAAATCGTTTCAGTTTTCCGGAATTTAAGACAGCTTGCAGTTTATGTATAGCATTTGCGATAAGTGTCCATTATTAATAACAAGACTTTTATAATAAATTTAAAAAAAGGTATTATTCAAATTGATTGATGATAACACTTGTCTACAACTCGGAAATGGGTTAAGTTTTGCTGTATTTATGGCATTTGTTTACTATAAGCAACGCTTCTAAAAAATATAACTGTTGAATTATTATTTTAATTAATTTAGACAACAAACACTGCTTTAAATTGTGTACAACTTGGCAATGGTTGCAGTTTTGCCCGTTTGTGCATGATAAGTGTTTAATTAGGTTCGCAGTATTTTTGCCAGTTTATTAATTAGTATTTTTGCCCCACTGTGGCAACGGCTCGCTTGCTGTCGTTTTGTCGGCTGTTTCACGTTTCTTCTTGTAAACAAAGTGGAAGAGTTGGCCAAACATACGCTCGCTGCATGCAAAAGAACTTTCAGGAGCCCAACGTGTCACCCTTACCCAGTCCAGAGCCACACAGTCCTCAGGGGCACCACCATGCTCCTCGTACTGGTCCAGTTCTGGTGCTTTTTCCAATGATTCCGCTCTCGCAGGCTCTCTCGCTGCTGCAGCAGCTTCGCGCTCTCTTTTTATCTCTGTCTCTGACTCTGACTCTGTCTCTGTCTCTGTCTCGGCTTGCTGTGCTTTTGACAGCAGCGTTAGCTTTTTCATAGGATAACAAAGCTTCGCACAATCAGTCGTTGTACTTAAACCCAACGGTTCTGGTCGAATTCTCGGTTCCACGTTCGACAGCCAAACGCGTCCTGTGTCTCCTTGATAGAGAGTGTATATGTGTGTGTGTGTGTCACAGATGCTCGCGTATGCTCTTGTTGAAAGTTTGCAAGTAGGTCCTGTTGTGTGACCGACATACAACTATTTACACACACACACACACACACACACACACATGGTCCATAAATAAGTGTGAATTGTGCATCAGCTGTTTCCGTTAGCGTTTTAAATGTTGCCCCATTTTTTGGCATCGCGTCGTGCGGCGCCTTAATTAGTGGATCAAAGGATACGCATACGGGGCATACAACTTTCAAGCTGGATTACAGCGGCGACAGCAACGGACCCTGGGAGAAGCAAAAGCAGACCCAATCCCAATCCCAGTCCCACTCCCAGTCCCAGTCCCAATCGCAATCCCAATCGAATGACAAGAGCAATGAGCAACTGCAGCATGATTTACTGCAGCAGCTGCAGCAGCAATTCCAAATGGCCGCCGTGCAACAGCAGCAGCAGCAGCAGCAACAACGCCAGCAGCTGCTGCAGCATCAGCACTCGCATCCCCCCTTCCTACAGCAGCTGCAGCAGCAGCAGCAGCAACAACAACCTGCCCCAACGCATCCTCAATATGCGCCAGCGCATTCCCATTCCTCGCGTCCCCATCCGCCGTTGCAACATCATTTGTCGCTAGGCGGCGCACCTGCCTATCAGCAGCAGGTCACGCCCCCAAGCACAGCGAACGCCGCCCATCATTGTCAATACTCAACGCCGCAGCATCATTATCGTGCCACAACAGCAACGACAACAACAATGGCAGCGGCCACCATTCGACGTCGCACCTTGAGCCATGTGGCACGCTCCTATTCCGTCTGTGCCACCATGACGCCAGCCAAATCGGTCGTTGCATCCCAAACGAAGGCGGCCAAACCGCTGCCAGTGAATGCGGCAGCATCGAGCGCCGCTGCAGCCAGCAGCCATCAGGTGGCGCCAACTCAACTGACCGTCGCGGGGCAACACAAGACAGGCATCCTGGTTGCCGCCTCACGTTGCCGTTCACCCATTATGCTGTGTCACAGTCACAGCGATGGCGAGTTCCCCATGTATCGAGGTGAGTGTGCACAACAGCCACGACATGACACGCCAATTAAGGATTAAGGTCATGCGGAATGGCATTGCCAATACAGCGAGTACTTCACGACTCAGTTTGTTGCACAGAAGTCCTCGTGAATTGTAGCTAGATATGTGAAAATATCTTATATAGACACATCAGCTTTGAGAATACTTAAACATTTATTAAGATATTTGCATAATTACAATTTTCTTGAGAACGTTTATGATTAAAATGAGGAAAATGAGAATCCTGCAAATCCATTCTTGGATATATTCTTAATCCTTAAACTTCTAAAATGTTTTGCTGCTGTAGTTGAATGTTGTTCGGGAGAGTCTATGAATATATATAAATAAGATAAGATTCTAGTCTACAAAATTATTCTAATAAACATGCAATTCACAAGTTGCTTATTAAATCCTTTTTAAAGTCCTTTTTTACATCAATGCACAACATTTTCCTTAAATTCTTCTCACAAAAATTCCAGTTTCTGCTTATTTTGTGACAATAAAAATAATAGTTCTTCTATATATAATTAAAGACTTCGCTTGGTATTCACTTCGAGTGCCTTTGCTTAATTTGAATAGATATGAATGCTTTCTGCTGCGCAGTTAGTAGTTGTTCCAACTAATTGTAAACTTGAAAAAATATAATTTTCCATCTTTTTGTATTGTTTTAGAAATTTGCATAATCATTTTGTTTCATGCAGTTAGCTTAGCTGGTTCAGTGCTAGGATTAAGCGTCCATTTATTCATAACCATTATGAATGCCACCTTAAACATAAGCCGGCCAAATGGGTGCTGTGCAAATTTGCCAACTACTCGAGTTGGCCAATTACACTTTTCAGCATTTCACACTAAAGACACAAATAAAGTTCAACATTAAAATGCATTTGAGTCTCATTTGCACAGAGTGGGTCTGTCTGTCTGTCTGCCTGTCTGCTCTCTCCAACCACTCGCCAACGCTGACGCCAAACAACTCATTAAGCGTAGCCAGGCAAATGCAACAGCAAACAGCAGTGAATGTCCTTTGTCCTTTGTCCTTTGTCCCATTCGCGCGTCTCCTCCCTTGGCGCCGTCTAGTGAATCTGATTTTTTGTTTTTTGCCATTACTTTTTATGTGTGTGTGTCGCCATTTGCTGGGGCTCTTAATTAAATTACAGTTTCACGCAGTACCCACAAACACACTCCCGACACCAACGCTGACACACTTGCCACCCAGCTGCCAACTGCCACCTGCCACCTAACCACTCCCCGTGTTCTACGATATCGAGAGACAGGTCGTAAAGTATCTCATATCTTTTGAAATGCTCCCTTCGATTTGCAACATTTGCACTATCTTCCTTTTAATGAGGTTGCAGCTGTTGTGGAAGTTGCAAATGTGGCATGCGTAAACACTTTTTTATATGCCCAAGCAAAATTCGTGCAAAGCGCTGTAAAATAAAGTGAATTGAACTCAATATTCTTTTTCCATTTTTATATTACAATTCTGTCTCCGACCTCATAAATGATATATATGTATTTGGTCATAATTACTAGAGTCACATCGGTTTATGACTTTGCAAACTGGTCCCTCAGCTCTCCACTCCAGTTGGGGTAACAATCATTTTAGTGCTCTATTTTACACACATGTTTAATGGCACTTTACGGCCGACATAATTAAGTATTAACTTCTTCTAATATTTATATGTTAATCGTGGTTTTCTATTCCTCTGCCGCGTTCATGTCTGCCAGCCATGTTAGACGGCTTAGATAGTGCTCGAATATGTTGGGCAGCGTATTGATATAGTCCGTAAACATTTCCACACTGATCTCTGCAACCCGCTCATCGACCAGCTGTAAATAGGGGCATTCCGGATCGCGGATGTAGGCGCGACTGCGCAAGGGGTCCTTAGACATTGGCGAATTGTTGGAGCGCACCTGACCAATGACAACGGCCAGATGCAGTAGAAAGAACATCAGATCCGCAGTCTCCGGCATCATCTCGTGCAGTCGATCGCCAAAATTGAGCAGCACCAGCGGCGGCATCTGCTCCAAGCGCAGCGATTTGAGCACACGACGCATATGAATCTTGCGCTGCTCATAGTTCGATAGAATCCAAACGACTGCCGCATAGAAAACCTCCACCTCCGAGTGGACGGCCAACCAATCGCAGTTCAGCAAATTGCAGAGTTCCACCAAGCCCAGGTCACGATACTCTTCCGTGGCGACCAGCGAGAGAAAGGATTTGCCAACGTTTATCAGCATCAGGCTGGCGACATCATTAATATTCTTTGTGGTTGCCTCCGCATAGCAGCTCAGTGCACCCACATGGGAGAAGTAGCGCTCATCGCTGAGTGCTGTCAAAACGTTGAACTGCAGCTGCGGTGCCTGCAAGTATTGTGCGGCCAACAATAGATCCAATAGCTTACTCCGGGGACAATAGCAACCGTTGCTGCTCATCCAGGTGTAGGCAACGATGAAGGCATCGGCACTTACACCCTCCTTGGGCAGATTGAAGACAGTAATGCCTCGTCGTATCGCATCTTTGAAGAGCTCACAAAATGTGTTCAGCAAACGACTGTGACACTCGAACACCCACTGACCGATCGTGATCTTTACATCCTTAAACGGAGTATTCACTTGCAAACCGGAGACATTCTCCTTTCCCGGCATTAACCCATAATTGCTGTCCACAATTTTCATTCCATTCAGTTTATTTTCATCTACAGCAGAAGGAAGAGCGTCTTCCTCACTGTCACTTGTGCATTTGGGCGCATACATGATTCTCAAAAATCTATAGAATAAAAAGGTGTCTTTTATCGGAACAATTTGGAATTTTACTTTCGTAAACTCACTTGAACTGACTATCACACTTATATTATATATAAATATAGCTTGAGCTTATTCAAAACGTTTTAAGAAAGTGAAAATAAATATTTATTTAAATTTAATTCTCTTCGATTTATTATACGTGCACACAACTCGAGCTCAGCCAGAAGACTGAGATATCTGCACATAATTAGAGCTGGCACATTTTATTCAGATTACATAAAACGCCTGCTGTGATTATATAAAACATTCCATTTTCATTTTGTTAAAGAGTTTATAATAAGTGACTGTCGATAAATGTACAATCGATAACACTTTTAGAGGTATTACTTAATGTATTCATCTAATTTTTGTTAATACATAAATACTTTCTTTGAAATTCGTCAATCAATCTATCTGACTATCGATAAATGTAGCAATCGATAGTATTACTTAAGGTATTCATCGAATTTTGGTTAATACCTAAATACTTTCTTTAAAATTCGTCAATCATTCTATCTGACCATCGATAAATGGACAATCGATAACACTTTTAGAGGTATTACTTAATGTATTCATCTAATTTTGGTTAATACATAAATACTTTCTTTTAAATTCGTCAATCAATCTTTGTTAATATGCAAAAGTTTAACAATCTTAGATCCCTTGCAGATTAGCATACAAAAATGGGTAGAAAAAGTTGAAAAAGCAGTTGGCACATTTGCATAAGGCCAACGAAATATTTAAGCCCATCAAATTAAGATAAAGTTACAAGGTCAAAGGAAAATGGGGAAATGGGAAAAGAATGCAGACCACAAAAATGTGTCTAATAAAATGCAATTACCGTTTTCGTTTCTGCTTAAAAATAGCATAAAGTGAAAACAATTAGCAATAAGGATTGTATCCTTGCCTCATTCCGCAAGCAATCAGTTTGTGGCTTTGCTGCTGCTGCTGCTTATTATTGCTGTCTATATGGCGCCATTTATGACAAGCTTGCGCACAGCAAACGCCATTTATGCTGGTAATCGGAAAAGCACACACACTCACACACACACACACACTCGCACACACACACATGCTGTGGCACATCATTGGGTCACATCTTGAGTGTCTTTTGGCGAGTGATGGCTAATGAGTCCATGGCGTGTCCTTAGCGGCTCAAGTTAATGTTGAAGCGTATTGATTTCGCTTCATTTTTTTTTCTTCTGTTTGTTTGCAACTGGCGCACGCTTTCACTTGCCGTTTGGCAGCGCACATAATTGGCTCAAGTTGGCAGCTAGCCAGGCACAGGCAGTCGGCACTGCAGCATCCATTGTTGGGGCAACACAATTAAGGGGCTTGTGGGATGGGCCTGGGCCTGGGCCTGTGTCGTGATAATGTTAACAAATGCCCCCTGGTTACGTGCATGAAATGTAAATTAAATTTTGCAACTTGTGCCAAAAATTGGTGCTTCTTGCCACATAAGTTTTACTTTGTTTTCCGACTATTGATTATGGAACGAACGCTAAACGTTGACGTCATTAGCCCAAAAATACCCGCACTGCGAGTGGGTGGCAACTGGAAATAGATGAGTGGGTGGCTTTTGGGTGGCAAATGGGCAAAGTTTTCAATAATGCATAAATAGATATAATCAAATGCTTGGCGCTGCCAAACATATTTCATTTCAATATATCAGTCGAGGAATGCGTGGATTGTCTCTCGCGCCTTGATATTTGAGACTGTAATAACTTAAGATATCAATTTGTTTATTTTGTATTAAAAAGTAGAGCTTCTTATGTTCAAGTGCAGAATAAACGATAATATTTGAATGGCAAAATGGCTGTTTAAGCACTCGAAAGCTTTTGCACTTGAGTACCTTTAGTCTGCAGCAGATTTATATGTTGGATAAATGCGTTTTATAGACACGCTCAAGTTGCATATGAAAACTTCAGTTTGTAGCCAAAGATTTCTTTAAATTATGTGTTTATTGAGTTGGATGAGGCGGGTGCTTGCCGTGATCTGGCATTGAATTGGGCCATGCCAATGCCAATGCCTGAAACTTGTTGTATGCCACACAACCTCAAGTGGCAATTCATGTTTGCCTTTGTGCGGCTAGGTTTGCCTATTTGGCTTTCTTCTGCTGCTGTCACCCGGCACCAACAACGAGGCGAATTACCATAAAAATGCGCAACGGAAGGCGATGGAGGAGCATGGATTGGGTGGGGTAGGCAAAGATAATCTTTATTTGTGCACACGCACACGGGGAAGCCAACTCAAGTGCCGAGTCCTTGGAACCTTAAGGACATTTATGTGCGCTCATCCAGGCAGCCAACCAAAAGCACAACAATCATCGACAGCTTTGACTGCAAGGGGCGATGGGGGCGTGGTGCTTGGGCTGAGGCGGGGTTTTAGATTAAATAGTCTCTTTGAAAATGTAAGGCTCAATCACAAATTGCATTCAGTTTACTTATCGGATTTTTCTTATTATTATGTAATGCAAATATGCAAATTTATTTTTTGATACTGCCTCTCTCTCTCTCTCGCTCTCGCTTATTTATTGATGCTGGCCTACTTACCTTGGCTGCATGTCTGCTGCTGCAACTACTTTATCAGCATGCTACTCATGTGCTGCACATAATTGCATTCAAAGCCACCACAAAATCCTCCCGTTGAGTGCCACTCTGAATCCCTCTCATCTTTCTGCTCCTCCTCTCTCTCTCTCTCTCTCTCTCTCTCTTCCCCTCTCTCTCTCGCTCTGGCTCGAAGTCCAAGTCACTTGAACTGCTGATGAGCTTGTTGGCTGTGTGTGCATGTGGCCGACATTGTTGACCAGGCCAAGTCACATACCTCCCCTTCACCTACCCCTTTCCATAGCCTACACTCAGAAAAAAAATATTCTTCTGGATTTTAGCAGATTAAAATTGACTTTACAATTATTTTTGAAATGCATTTATGGCTCGTAGAAACTCTTTCCTTTCTGAACGAAAATTTCATTTATTTACTTATCAAAAGTAGAAAAGATTCTACAGGACTTTTTATAGCAAAAATAAGACAGTTAGAACCATTCTTTTTATGGATTTAATATACGTATTTAACAGCTGATATTCCCTTGTTGACTAACCAATTCTCAAATTGAATTTACAAAAAAATTCAGCTTGTTTGGAAATTTTTAAGCTGGAAATAAAAGCAACATTTTAGAATACTATCAATATTATATTCCAACCATTTCAGGTCAACTTGCTTTTGTTTTTCTAAGTGTACTGCAAGCGCTCTCTTGTCGCGTTTGAGTGCCGCGGCAAATGACAATAAAAGTGGTTACTTATACGCCATGTTGCACGCTGCCAGGCGGGGCACACACGGGGGAGACTGCAAACTGTGCCTGCCATTATGCATTTCCCATTGAACTGTCACATGGATGTCATTGGTCGGCTTTGTTGTTATTACGGAAAGTTTGCAGTTCGCATTTATTCACCAATTTCACTGTAATTAAATCCATTAAGCAAAAAGTTGCATCTGCAGATTGATGGGTTATGTTCGCAAAGAGTAAATACAAAAATGGTGTTCAGAGATTTAAAATTGGTTGATTTAAAGTTGGAATTCGTTTTGATTTTGATTTAATATGCAAGCAAGCTTGTAAATTGAAGCTGTCAATTGCCTGTGGCTGACAACTCATGTATTTCTCTCGCCTTTATTGTTAGTCATTCAGAAAATGAAGTCACCAAATATTTGCTGTACATTTTAGCCAATAATTACACTGCTGGACGACTTAACAAGCTGGTAACAAAAGCATACTCAAGCCACAAATATTATTGATTTTAAATATTGTAAAGATGAATATTTTATTTATTTTTAATTGGAAAACCTACTGCTTCTTTGTGCTTAAGAATAACAGCTTAAAGACTGATTATTTTCAAAGCTGTTCTCTAAATTAATAACGCTCTTTGTTTACGGTGTATGTCTAAATGAATGCATTATTATTATAATTATATTCATTGTTAAAGCTTTTCGCACGACTGCTTATTACTCATTTTCCTTGTCGGCGCTTTTCTTAGTTTTGTGTTTATATACACTGAACCCATTAAAAATGAGCAAACGGGTATAATGAAACTCTGCAAAAGCATGTAACAGGCAGAAGGCAACATCCACGAATCCCATAAAGCATATATATTCTTGACATTGATAATAAATTAAGATCAATAATCTTGCAGCGTATATAAGATGGGATTCAGTGTCATCTGCTAGTCGGGCTTACCCAGCTGGAGAACTCTTTCTGGCCTTTTTAAGACCTTTGTTCTACGCTCGTTTTCTGTGGCTTAATTTTACTCACATTTTGATATGGCATGCACATTGCTAGAGTCTATTATTGATTTAAGTGCTCTTATGTTTTGTTAACGACCTTCGCGGCCACTTTGCGAGCGTTGACCAGCAACATGTTAAATAGAACAACAACCCAAAAAAAAGAGAGAAAAAGAGAAGAAAAGCAAAGAAAACTAATTCGCTGACAGGTATTTGCAATTGATTTGAGTTAGTTTTGTTATAAACGTGATGTGGCCAACGTGTCGGCTGAGCAATTTTTCGACAAATACCCGTTTTGGCATAAATAAAAATCGATTATACGCCACGTTGAGCGCTGTGAAAAGCAGTCAACAATAAAGGGAAAGCAAAAGTGGTGTGAAAGCTGCCCTATTCGAGGAGATTTCAATTTAATGCCAGACTCGAATGAGTGTGTGTGTGTCTCTCTCTGTGTGTGTGTGTAGGTGTGTGCGAATTGGCAATCAAGTTTGAGCTGTTGGCAAAAGTCAGGAGTCAGAGCTGAGCTGCGAGGATGGCACCTTGATTTGTGTGTGTCGCTAATAGGCCAAACAATTTATCACAATGTTGCGCAATCGGCGGCAACAACAGCAACAATTGAGGCTGAAACGGTCGTCGGGCGAGCGGAAACGGAAATTGTTGCTCTGCATTTTTAACAGAGGTCGGACGCCATTTTCATTTCAACGCACATCCTTCCCTTACACACACCTCACCTCACCTCACAAACACACACACACACACACACATTTACATTCCGCATTGTTTTGCACCGTTTTTGTGCAACTCGTCGCTGAATTAAGCAATGAATTTTTAATGAATAGGCGCCAGTAAACGTCCCGCTCCACCCACTTGGCCACCCAACCTGTTACAATTATGAGCTTTAAATAAATGAGCAGCAAATGCCGGACAACAAATGGGGCCAGCAGTGGCTTGCTGTGCGAACGCTGCTTAAAAACGTGTTCGAGTCTTGAATTTATGTAATTGAAGACCGCATTTGAAGAGTGCTCCGATCTAGAAAGCCAACCTGTTGCCACTTGTTGGTTTTAATCAGCTGAGTATTGGTTTGGGGCCCAGCATCGAGATTGGCCAGCCCCTCAAGTTGAGACCCTTCTTGTTGTCTCCTTGTTGACACAACGCAGCCCTTTTTTTTTGCTCCTGAGCATCTTGAATATCGCATCCTTGAACTGGGCTGTGCGGGGCAATTAATTAGATTTTAAGTGGAGGGAGTTGGTCGGTGGTTCAGCGTTTAGCACAAATTAATCAGGCGAAATTTGATAATTGTAATTATTTGAAAAACAAACTGATTTATGCATGCTATCAGCCAAAAGAGAGGCATTATTTTTGAGAGCTGTTCAAACTGTTTGCTCAAGCACGTCCTTAAATTAATTAAAATGATGCGAAAATTGCCATACGATTTTGCGGAATTCAGCTCATTTCACTCTAATGAATAACGAATTAATTAAGTGAATGCTGTGAAGGGTTCAATCGGTTATAAATAAACGCGACTTGGGCGCGAAGCGGCCTAAATACTTTCAACTATTTAGATGGAAATACTTGTGCCAATTAACCAAAGCGTTCAAGGATAACACTTGAAACAGTATTGCTAAAATTAAATGTCTTGGAATGAATAAAAATATGTTACACTTGTGTGTGATAAGATTGAGAAAAAACATTGAGAAATACGGTTTGGAAGAGGTAGAAATATACAGATGCAGGCCTAGAAATACAGAGCGGGCTAAAATCTGTTTTCCATTTTATTACATTCAAATTTGATTGACATCATACGAATTATGCTTATTTTAAAGAGCCAACAGAGTGTTAAATAATCCTAGATGACATCTGGCTGAATTTTAGAATTCCCAAGCGGCTTAAGCCTTGAAATACACCTCTTAAAACTGGAGTCTGTAAGCCAGAGTTTTGTAATTCATATCGTTGAATGATATATGATATTCCCTAGATGATTATAGGCTTGAATCCTTTACACACGAATGCCTATTGATATTGAAAATATAAGAATTTCATTTCATGCTTCCTGTCTGGGGCATTCCTACTGCATCCTTATAGGTATTTCCACATTGTTTAACCAATCAGACATCAATTTTGATTTGATTCAAACTGGCTTTATTACACTTGATATGCGATATACGGCATTTACTTAGCCTGATTGCCAAACAATGCCAAGCAGCACACATTGTATATATATATATATATATATGTATTTAACATGTTTGTATGGGGTTGTCAGGCGGATTAAAAGACAAGCTGAAATCAACATTTATTATATTTATGTGCATACCCTTTCCATACAAAAAGAAACGTGATTTAATATTCTGTTGGCTGATTTGGTTTTTGAATTAAGCAAATTAATTAAACATCAACAAACATCTTCTGGAGATTATACTTTAAATAAAGAGTCCTTTGGAGCTTTGTTGAAAATGTGAATAAATTCCCAACAATTTGCTGCTGAAGATTTAAAGTTCAAACAATTTTACACTTGTCTTTGTTGAAAATGTGCCTAAGGATATCTCATATAATATTACTATTAACTAATATTATCAGTATCAGTTAGTTAAAAAAACTAATTAGATCTTTTTGCTATAAAAATACTGATGCAAAACTGATGAAGTCATTGTCTTTCCACATACATATTATATTTTAAATACAGAATCGAAGGGAAGCCTCCTTTTGAGCTCTGTTGCAACTGTCAACATTCTCATCGAAGATGATTGCTGCTTTATAGAGTATTCAGTGTGCAGATGTGACCCAATTTCAATCATATTTCATATTTACACGCATCTTTCGAACACTTAACTTTATTTAACTTGCCTTTCTCTGCTCAATCTCTCACGTGCTTCAATCTTTCTCTTTGTCTCTTTGTCTCTTGCAGGTAAGTCTGACATTGATGGACGACATTCCCCGAGGATGATAATGAACCGTTAACTCCTCAGCCCTAGAAACGGCTGCTGTTTGTTAAGGGAATATTTGGTGACATTGTGACAACTAGGCGCATGAGTTGTAATGCTGTGTCTCAAGGTATGCCATGTCCTTTGGGCATATCATTTTGCCGCCCACACATTTTTGCTCAGCTCTCGTCACACTGTGCGTGGGCGACACAAGCCTTAACCGATTGCTGACGCGTAGGCTTTTCATTTCGCTTCCATTTTCTTTTTATTTATATTTTTTTTTCTTTGGTTTTTGGGGCGAGCTTATTACAAATTAGATTTAGTTTTGCTTCAGTCTTAAATTCATTGTGGGTGCGAAGTTTTGAGCTTGAGCGCAACACACCTGGGAGAAATGTTGCACTCCGTGTCTCGTTGCTCGACCTTTTCAAAGTTGCCACAAAATGTCGCGTTTGTGGAGGCGAAATTATCATAAGATGCCAACTAAAAGCCACCGTGGTTAAACTCACACCCAAAATGGGGAAGTCAAACTTTAAGAGAAGTTTATCTTGTGTGAAAAGTTTTGTTGTTTCAAACTTGGCATATCACTTAAAGTAAGAGTTTTTTAAAAGGTTCTGGGCGAAAACAACTGGTAAAAACTATTTGATAACTAGCTTAACTGAAAGTATTCGTCAACAAATCACATTCCCAACTGGCAATAGCAAAAGCCTAAACGACCAAATAGAACATTCCTCCTTGTTTCCTTTATTTACAACTCATAACTTCAAAATGCTGGGTTGATGGAGCTGAGCAAATAAATGTTTCCCCAGAAGATTAACCTCAGACTTATACCATATACGTAATGTATTTATCTTTATTTAAATAATTGGCCATTTTAATTAATTTAATTTAAATAATTTCCATTTTAAAGGCACAACTATGCATGGAAAGCCTTAGTTCATAAACATAGCAATTAAATACGTTGTTTTTTTTACCCCGAACCCATAAAAATATAGTATATAGTATAAAGCATATAGTATCTATATATATCATATAGTACATATATATCAGAGACTATAACAGCTAGATACTTCAAATTGGGAATATCATTTCATTTTAATGACAATTGCAGCTGTTTCGTAAATATCGATACAAATCGATAACCGAAAGTTAGGCAATTGTAAAGATATCGCCTGCCAGTTGATATATACCATATCCATTATGTTATTAATCAAGTGTACAACTTTCATTCAGCTCAAATAAGCAACACAAAATTGTATTAACCAAAACGTATTTTCAAATTGAAAGCTTTCTGGGAGCTCCGTCGACTGTCGCATTCCAATTTGTCTTTAATTTCTTTCTCCAACTTTTGATTGGAAACTTTGTACATTTTGTGGGTATTCAAAAAGAATTTTGCACTGCTGATAAATCGAACTGATTTGATTTTATGGCAAACAATGTTTCCACTGAAATCCTCAACTCGATTTACTGTTATCTCTTTTATCTATAACTATTACGATCTAGTTTCTTAGTCTGAAATGAGATGCAGCTGCTAAGCTGTTCAAATTTTTGTTTGTTTTGAGACCACTGTGCACAATGCGCCTGAAAGCATGCTACACAAAATATGCAAATTACAACTGCCAATGAAAGAGGGAGAAAGAGACAGAGAGAGAGAGAGAGAGGAAGTGCGTGTGTGGGTGAGTCTCTGTTTGTGACTGTTTGCTCATGTGTGTGTGTGTGTGTGTGTGTGTGTGTGTGTGTGTGTGTGTGTGTGTGTGTGTGTGTGTGTGTGTGTCGTGTGTGTGTGTGTTCGCCTTCGCCTTGTGCGTGGTGCATGCGTGTTTGGGGCAACATCAAGCAACTTAGTTGCCATAATTTGCACATTTTAGAAACCAACGCATGCAGACGACAGCAGACAAGCCTCGACCCGCTAACCACCTCCACCCACCCCCTCCTGTCCACACTTTGAGCCCCTTTATGATGATATATGAGGCAGTGGGGCGCATGCATTTGATGGCAGCCACTGCAATTTGCACTAAATATGCACATCAAAAACAGCAACTGCCAAATGCGTAAATATTTCAAAATGTTGCAGCTGCTGCCACATTTTGTGTAACCATTAAAAGCTAAAAGCAGCAGACAAATCAAAAAGGTATTTTTTTTGTTTTCCTTGTCGTTTTATTTGTTCAACGTCGGTCGTCAGCAAGGTGGCAGTAGTTACTCCATTTTGAAGGGGCGCGTACGCAGCTCATCCTTAGCGTCTCAGGTAGACGGAGCTGTAAGGATAGGCGCTGTAGGCGTAGGGCGAGGCATAAACGCCGCTGGTGTAGGCAGCCGAATAGGGTGAGGCATACACGCCGCTGGTGTAGGCCGATGCGTAGGGGCTGGCAGCCACATAGGGCGTGGCAGCACTGTAGGTGGCCAGGAACTGAGGCTTGGCGGCAGCCAGAGCAACAACGGCGAACAGGCACAGAGCGAACTGTTAAAAGAAAGAGAGGCGAAGAGAGAGAGAGACAGAGTTATTAATGGTTTCTTTAGAGCAGCAGTCAGTGAAACGTTTACGAAGGCAATACCAAAGCCAAAAGATCAAAAAGCAGCAGCTAATTCTTTGCAGTTATATTTATGAGAGAATCCTAATTTCGAAGAGACTAAATATTCTTGAAAGACTTCTGATTGTTTCCGAGAATCGAGTTGCTTCCTATTTTGTTCAAGCATTGTTTTTAAGCTCCGCTGCGAATCAGTTAATCTAAAAAACTAGCAACTAGTGATAATCTTAATTCGATTTAGAAACATGTTCTAACAATTTGGAAAGTTTTACCAGTCGTTGAATACTAGTAAAATTGAAAGAATTACTTTTATTTATTTTTTTTTAACTTTGAAGAGTGTTTCTCAATTCCGCTTCCAAATGACGAGATCATCTTCTGTAACAATTGACCACTTTTAATTTAATTTTAATTTGACTCAGTTGAAGTCGAATAGGATTAAAAAAACAGTTCCTTGTTAGCCCAATCGAGTCTAGTTATTCACACTAAACAGCTTCAGTTGAGTATTTCTATTGTTTTATGTTGATTGCTTTTTGTTTATTTGTTTTTTGCTGGCTACTTACAAACTTGAACATCTTGGTAGGTTTTGGATTGTTGTTGTTGCTTGCAGATAACAAACTGATATGATTTATAAGTCCGAATAGTTGTCGCTTTTATAGCAAAGTTTTCGGACGTCAGAAATCCACAAACAGAACATTTGACCGTGGCACGTTTTGTGTGTGTTTTTTTTTTGTTTTTGTTTTTTTTTTTGTTTTTTTTTTTTATTTTCATTTACGTATGTTTTGTTTGTTGTAATTGTGCTTTGGCCCCAAAGTCTCGGCTCTTTATGTGCGTCTTGGGGCGTGCGCTGCATTTCTAATGGGAGGCATGCGTTTAATTTTGTTTACCTTGCCGCTGGCCTGTCGATGTGCCACCCCCTCCTCCTCCCCCGGCGACAGTTCCGACACCAAAATCGGAAGTAATCAAAATATCCGAATACTTCATTTGGACCTTAGGCAATGTTAATTGGTTTGTGCCTTGAACAATTATCACTCATTGTTGCTAGGCTAATCTGTAAGGCTCTGCTCGAAGGTCCTTTGCCCAGCGAGAAGATTATACACTCAAGAAAAATAACTTACTTCGACTTTAAGGAGTTTTATATCTTTATCAATTTTACAAAGTTGTCAACGCGATTGTGGCTCAAAAATCACGTTAAAATTATACCCCAAAAAAGTTATGCAAACGGGTCAAAACTTTCCAATCTCAATTGCCAAAAACCAAGTTTTTTTAATCATTTTTTAATCCCCAGAATAATACTGCATTCACAGTTGGAAACACAATTAAAATTCTATTTTCTGAAGGTTCCTTTAAGGATCGATCAAAACTTTCCAGAGCCACAACTTTGTCTTAGCTTTTCCGATATTCAAAAACCAGGTCTTTTTGAAAATCGCTCGACTTCTAGATAAATACTACATTCACAGTGGGAAACATGATTAAAACTCTATTTTCTAAGGGTTCCTTTAAGGATCGATTAAAACTTTACAGAGCCATAACTTTGTCTAAGCTTTTCCGATATTCAAAAACCAGGTCTTTTTGAAAATCGCTCGACTTTTAGATAAATACTACATTCAAAGTTTAAAATGCGATTCTAGCTCAATAAAATGATGTTGAAAATCTTGCAGCGTATACATTTTAGTCCTTTGTTTAGCTGCTGCATTTTCTCTATTTGCCTTGGAAAGAGAAAATATTCAATTTGTCAAGTTGTTAAATTAATGCAGCTTGACAGCTGCGTCTCCACCGAATTCCTTTGGGATCCCTTTGGCTCCTTTGTCTTATCGGTTGGAAACTGCTGCTGCTGCTGAGTATTTTTGCATTTTAAATGCGACATAAATTAAGTTGGCAGCCCTGGCAATTGAGGCAGCCATTTGACATTCAGCTGATATCTCAATGTCCGCAGAATGAATGGTGGCCCTTAATCAAGATTTTCCTGTTCATTTCCTAAGAGTTGAATATGGAATTGGGTTCTTTTTACGTTGACAGCATAATTATGGGCTAAAGTCTTAGTTTAAAGCTATAAATATAAGTTATATATAAATCCAAAACGATGGCAATTGACTACATATGTAAATCTCCTTTATTTCAACAGCTCTTTTCTCTTCAAGTTTGCATTAATTCGTATAAATTTCACGTGCCGTCTCAAAGCTGACAGCATTTTATAAATTAACCATGCGAAATTCCTTTGCACATTTTGCTTGCCATTTATAATTCATTATTCACTTCATTTTTAAACAGCTTCAAACACAGTTTTGCAGCCATTGCGTGTGCAATAAATCGCATGCTATAAAAAAAACGACAAACGCTACACAGCGCCGCTCAAACTGTGGCAGCGTGACTCTGCAACTGTTGTTATTACGTGTTCCCAGTCACTCGCTCTCTCTCTTCTCGCTCACAGCGCCTGCGCTGCGACACTTACCGGCATTTTTACCCAAACAATTCCTGGACAGACCCCCTCCCCCTGCCCCCATCATGATGTTGATGCTTCCGTTTCCTGTGCTACATATGTATACTATATAAATATATATATATATATCTGTGTGGAACTCTCAATGTTGTCGAAAATTAAGAGAAAAAACAAAAACAGAAAATAAACACAATATTTGTATTTGTGCTTGTGTCTAAAAATAGAATTGGACAAAAATAATGGAATTCCAACTTATCCCGAATAGTTTTTTGTTTTCGAAAACAAGGTAAAATACTACTGAAGTGGAATGGAAAAACAACAAAATCAACATATCATTTTTGATTGCTTCATTTGCTTGGGAAATACTCAAAAGTGGCCTTTTTGTGGGTGGCAGTTGGGCTGGACTGGGAATGGGATGAGAAATACGCACATAAATATTTACAAATACATACAAGCATATCGTATGCTATTGTGTGTGTGCGTGTGTGTGTGGGCGAAAGAGATGGAGATAGTTTTATGGAGCCTTACGCATTTTAAGTGGATTGTAAATAGCTTTGGAATGGGATTTCTTGGGGCAGAAAATTTCCACATTTTATTTGTTTTGCTTAGCTGAAATTGGCAATTACTACTACTAATAAAAAAGTGTATAAGTTGCACAAAGAGCAAAATAGTGCCATAAATCATTGCCTAAGCATCAAAAGTGATTCGATTAGTTAAAATAAAAATTAAAGTTCTGTTAACATTTCAAAATCAATAGGCATAAAAGCATAATTCTTTCTCATTTTATAAATATTTTTGTTTGTCTGTCGGCTAATTAACTTCCCTTTCCATAATTTTCAATTGTCTTGCTTGTATATTTGTTTTTATTTTTTTTATTTTGATTTGTGGGAATTATGTTATTCACATGCCAGTCGCATGCTATAAATTTTATACACGCGCGCTCTCTCTCCCTCTGTCTCTCTCGCGCTCTTTATTTGTTTATTGCCACGCTCAGGTGGCAGCGTTGCCAGACGGCACAACTGTCGCTTGCTAAATTTGATAAATATTGAAATAATTGAGTCACTTGTAAATATAAACTTGAAAGTATTTAATAAATCGCAAATATTTCTAATATTAAAGATACTCATTCTATATATTAAGTTCAACAATCGTTGTGTTTATTAAATGTATGCTTACAAAGTTAACATACGCTGAGCATAATGCTGTTAACTTAACAGACAGACACCGATTCAAGCGGACGAGCGTGAGAGTAATTTTGTATTGAAAACAGCAACAAAGCAGATGGTAAACACTAACACATACACACGATGCCCTAGAGATGAGCAGCGCTCTGAAGTGACTGCTACTTCACAATAAATGGTGACAAGAACTGTGATTGTAATGGTAATAATATATTCAATCAATTATGATAAATCATACTCGAAATATCGAAACGAATTATATTCAGTAATTCATTAGTCATGATGACGATATCACTGTTAGTTTTCACATGTGACTTTAAATATTCGTGAGCAGTAACAGCTATGCTAGCAATGCTCACCTCTGCTGTTGATGTGTGCCTCTCCCGGCCGATTGTTCGCCAAGTGAGTCGAAAAAAACCGTTGGACGAGTTGGACGTGGTCTGCGGTTAATACATACACAACAAAAAACAACAAACGCATTCGGACGACAAAAAAATATTGTTACAAATTAATTCAACAAACTAACAAATAGTTGGACGAAATTTGTATATGTTTTAGTCGCTATTCGTTTTTTCTTCGCTGTTTCGTCGCGTCGCGTTGCGGCTGTCAGTGTGTCGTGTGTTTGTGTATTTTTGTCAGTGTATTGTGAATTATTAAATTATTAGTCAATCATTAGTAAAGTTGAAAAGTAAACACGCAAATACTTGCGAAAATTATTAACGCCAGCTGCAGGCAAGTGTAAGTGAGAGAAAAAATGTGAGTAGTGTGCGAGAGCAAGAGGAAGAAGAAGAGAAAGACGCCGCAACGGCGGGTAAACAAATGGCAGCGTTCTTTGGAATGCGAAGGCAAAGCAGAAGCAGAATCAGAAGAAGAAGACGCTGAAGTCGAAGAGTGACCGCTGTGCGAGCGAATAAAATAAAATAAAATACAGAAAAGAGAAAAACTTGTGTACTATCAAAAATAGGTTTTTCATTTCAATCTGAATCAGAAAAAAATAAAATAATGTGCAAAGTCAACAACAACAACTACGGGGCACCCAAAAAGAAAATCCGGTTTTACAACTTCTGATGCCGATGCCGCTGTCAACGTCAACGTCGACGTCGTCGCATTCTGTGCGCTGCTATTTTGTCTCTCTCGCATTTTGTTGCATACATTTTGTGAGGAATTCCAATAAATTTGTACAAATTTGTATTACTGCTGTTGCCGTTGTGTATGTGAATGTGTGTGTAGCGTTTGAAAAGTGCAGGTGTGAATTAAACTTTCAATGAGCCAAACAAAATGAAATGTAAAGAAAAAACAACAACAGCATCAGCAGCTGCGAAACGTTAGCGTTGACGTCGACAACAGCGTCGCACAGGTGCCAACTACAGCAGCAACAATAACAGCAGCAAGCGCAGTCTGAATTTCAGTTTTTCTATTTCTGTTATACACAAGCAACAACAACAACGAGCAGCGGCAGAACATCAACATCAACGTCGACGTCGACGTTAGCGTCGACAGCTGCAATTTGTGTATAAAACTCATTAAATATTTATGGAAAAAAGTGAAATCAATAACAAAACAAAACACACAAAAAAAGTGAAAAAGAAACAACATCAAATTAAATAAACTATTATTATAATCAGAAAATACAAAACCAAATTTCATCTCTCTCTCTCTCTCTCTTTCTCTCTCCTATCTTCTGCAGTCAGTTTTTTATTTTTCGTGTTCCGCTGCTGTGGCAAAATTGAATTTGAGCATGAAAGCAACGGTTGTTCGAGTTTCGTGCTTATCTTATCCGCAAGCGATATAGTAATTTTTCACCTCCCCACAGCCACTGAGTGCAGTTACTTCCTTATCGGAAATTCCTATGGTTTGCAACACTGCAGCATAATTTTCAACAATATTTCTCCTTTTCCATATTTTTGTGTAATTTCTTTTTGGGCGTTTTGGAAAATATATTTTTATCTACTTACAAGTCTAGACAGTTTTTTCTTCTAGTTGTTGTTATTGTTGTTGCTATTATTGAAATACACAAGCGTACACAGTGTGTGTGTGTGTGTGTGTGCGAGGGAGATGGTAGATGCATAGTGGGGAATTCTTTTTATCAGATTTGTCTATCTGTGTGCCTCGCACAGCTTGAGTCTGCTGCGATTTTTACTACTTTTTGTTGTTGTTGTTGTGCTTTTTCATCTGAAGGAAAACACAACCCCCAAAAAGTCAGCATCCAGCAACCCCCATAAAACGCATTTACAGCCCCTTTGCCTACAACACCCCACATCCCGCATTCCGTTCTTGGCTGGATGTTTTTTTCTTGTGGGCAAATTTAAATTATGCGAATATTTCAACGCACTAACTGCGACGGTTTGTCGCCCTCGCCATACACACCCTCGCCCATCCCCATCCCCCCCGTTCCAGCAAAAACTTTTGCAGCTTTGGACTTTGACACCGACGGCGACGTCGCAGTCGACGCCAGCAGCGGCGTCAGTTTTGCTCTCAGTTTTGCTTTGGTTTTTTGTCTGGCATTCAATGGTATTTGCTGTCTGATTCTCTTTTGTTGTTGTTCAGTTGTTCAGTTCTTTAGTTGTTCTTGCATGCAGACAAAGACAGACGGGGCGACGACGATGAGACTGTTGCCTACAAATGCCTCCATTTGCAGCAGCCGCCCTGTGAATTGTATTCCATTAGCAACAACCCCACAGACGAATAAATGTGTGTGTGTGTGTGTCTGTGTGTGAAAGTATGTGCAGTAGCACAGTGGCACAGTGGGTCTGGGTTATTGAACTTTGTGCATAGACAAATTGAACTGGGCTGAGGGTGATTAGCATTTTTATGGAATCGGATGTATACATTGTTTTTTGTAAATATTTATATATGCTGTATTAATATTTAATAAATTAAATTGCAATTGCTGTTATTATTGTAGACTTATAGCACAGTTTATCTCTATTTGTATTGCAACATTACCAAATGAGCATAATTAACAGCTGCGTGCCACTGTGCAGGCAAAGCCTGGGCGACAGCTGGTTGGTCAGAGAGCATTTTCGGTCGGTGGCCGCTGTTGTTGTTGTTGTTGCTGTTAGTGTTTGCTTCTACTGCGGCTGCTGTTACTGTTACGAATGTTTTTAATGTTGTTGTTGTTACTGCGGCTGCTGAGTTTGAGCTGCGGCTGCTTTGGCTATGTTGTTTGTTTTTTGCTTTTGCTTCTGTGTTTCTGTTCCGAGTCGCGTGTGCTGCAAGCTGTTTGTTGCTCTTGTTGTTGTTGCTGTTGTTGTTACTCAGTTTACATATGGCGCAAAACGTGCTCGAGTAATGGAACAAAGTTCTGCTCCCCTCGCTCTTCCGTTACTTTTGCACTCTTTTGCTGTTAATTGGATTTGATTGGATTTTGGCGCTGCAGGCGCCATCAGCTCATAAACACAAATATACATTAACATATATACATGTGTTAGAGCAGTGGAGCAACAATAACAGCATTTGAATCTCAGCGTTGCTCTGATATTAATCGATGCCAGCCCATCTCCGCCTCCTAACCACGCCTTCTCCTTTTGTTATCGTTGTTGCACAACGCTTTCCTTTCTGTTTCATTTGCCGATCTTTTTCGGAGCATTGTTGTTGATTGTTTGTTGCTGTTGACTTTTTGTTTTTGGCTTTCCCAAAAGTTTTGCAAAGCAACAAAAAAAAAAATAAACATTTTATGCTGTGTGCCACAGTGGCATAAAAATCGCTAAACTACTGAACTGTAAAGGTTCACTGAACCTGCCACAGCGCCACAAGAGACCCACAGTCGGAGTCCATTGTGCTGCTGCTGCTGCTGCTTCTGTTGCTGTTGTTGTTGCCACTGCCTGCCTGCGCTTTTGTTGTATTTGCTTTTCACACACAGACAAATGCTTTAAGCTTCTTTTTTTCTCTTTTTGTATTCCTTTTATGCATATTTAATATGCACCGCTGATGTTGCAAGTTACAAGTTGCCAGCGTCATCGCTTTTCCGTTTTCACATATGTGCAATATGCCGCCGCCACCACCAAAGGCCCACCCGTTCCCCCTTGCCCCGGGGCGCGACTGTGGATGACGACGCACTTGCTAATTTAATCATGTCTTCTCGTGCATACCCTATAATTAAATCTAACCGGAGTCATATCGACTTTTCTTGCTTGATTTATTAACGGGCAGACACAGAACTGCAATAAACTCAAATTTAACATTGCCATAAACTGTAACACTAAACTGTAAACATAAACAAAAAACAGTCATATTTAACATTTTATATAAATAAGAAGACAACAGAATGCAGCAGTGTCAATTAACATAAAATCAGCGCTCTTAACAGAGTATGTTTGTAGTCCCCAATGGCTGAGCTGTGTAATTGTGTCTCGGTTGCATGCATCTCAGATAAATAGCGCTATCTCGCTCACACAACTGGACACTCGTTAAAGTAAATATTGTGGCCATTTTCTCTGCCATAAAACGCTTCATATTGTAATTGTTGCTGATGCTGAGCTCTTGATTTGTATGCCTATTATATTTGTTGTTTATTGTTGTTGTTGTTGTTGATTTGTTGTTGCGCCAACTGCTCCACATTTGAACAAATTCTCAGATTCTTTGGCATGGCCGAGTTTTTATTTTTAATACGCTTTGGCAGCGGCGCGCGCCAAATAGCCCCAAACTAACGAGCCAAAAACTCAGCGCACTGGAACAACACCAACTGGAACGAACTGTAACAGTAACAGTAACCAAACAAACAGTGGCAGTGGCAACAATCTCTGCCACAGTTAGCCAACTTTCTGCTCCATTCTTTTCTCCTTTTAGTTACGCACAGAACAAAATTAAAGTTGCGTGTTTGATTTTGGAAACAAAATAATAAATTAAATATACATTGCATTTTTCACTTGATACCCTGTGTCTAGGAGCGAAAACGCGGCTTGAATATTAAATTCTCTGCTGCGTAGCCAGCCCGCCCTTTGTCTGCAGTTCACAGAACTTGTCGGCACACGTATCATAACTTTTTTTTATGTATATCTTTTTTTATTATTATTATTTTTGTGTGTATCCTGCTGCCAACATCATCTTTAACCTTATTCTCTCATTTCGTTTACCTGTGCGCTGCTGCCTCTGCCCCGCCCTTTGCATCTCTGTTGATGTATCGGTATCTGAACTCAAGCAACGTTGAAATCTACCTGACCTGTTATCCACTCTTTCTCTCTCTCTCTCTCTCTCTCTTTCTCTCTGTCTGTTTGCCCCTCCTTTCTGCTGTTGAGTGTAGTTTAATAAGATTTGTCTGGCAAGGAGCTGGCAACTGGTTTGTAAAAGGATTGCCTCTGTCTGTGCCACAACGCAAAAGGAAGGCTGTGGTAAAAAAAAAAAAAATAAAAATAAAAACGATTTTATTTTTAAGAATGTTTTCTTTGTGTGTGTTTTCTTAAAGGTAATCGGATTGCATGAAATGCTTTCGTTTGCTCTGCTCCCGTTTGAACTGTAAATGTCTTTTTCATTGCATTTCACACAACGTTTCACAAATTTACTAAAGCTTGTCCTGTTTTTACCTGTTTTTACCTGTTTTCTTTTACCAGCCTTTTGATAATCAAAAATATTTGTAAAATGATTACAAAAAAATAAAGAGACAAGTTTTTTACATAGCAATCATCTTGATTTGATTGATATTCTGAGAAATTTTAATGTAAATTTAAAGTCGGAGAATTCTTTAAACTGAATTAAAGAGAAGTTTTTTACGCAGCAATCATCTTGATTTGATGGATATTTTTCTGATATTCTGAGAAATCTTAATGTAAATTTAAAATCGGACAATTCCTTAAACTGAACTTTAAAGCGAACTCTTTGCTGCTCTTCATGCTTTGACTGTGGCACTCAACATCCTGCCAGGCATTTAATAAGGTACCTGAAGGGTAATTTATAAATAATAGAATGTTGACATAACATTTGTCGATTGTTTGAAGCAGTCCTTGCTGGCTACTCTGCAGCTTCTTCCTT
Organism: Drosophila planitibia; assembly: GCA_035043785.1. NCBI lineage: Eukaryota > Metazoa > Arthropoda > Insecta > Diptera > Drosophilidae > Drosophila > Drosophila planitibia. The sequence goes on from JAWNMS010000023.1 coordinate 2,338,370, forward strand.
TTCCCCTTTCTGTTTGAATACTCTTTCCTTCTCCGTCTCCTTTCCCTGCAGATGTGTGTTGCAGCTACACCTTCTGTTCAGTTGCTTGTTGCATTTCCACCATTTGACGGATTTGTCGCAATTTGTTTCATTTCGTTTCGCTTTGTTTCAGTCAAGTGTTCCCCTCAGGCAATGCATACAACTCTGCTTGCCACTTCAAGCTCCTCGCTCCTGCGATTCCCCCCAAACTCTGTCTGCAACTCAACACAGAACTCTTCAATTCTCAGCTCCATTTCCATTTGCTTGATGATGTTGAAAAGTGGTTGTGTGATTGTTGTTGCCTCCTCCTCTTCTGCTGCCTCGGCACCAGTTGCAAGTGCATTCGCCTTTTAGGTTAATCCTCGTCAAATTAAAAGTCATTTTTCTCAACTGCTCTTCACACAGAGTTTCTTCTCTTCTCTCTCATTCTCACTCTCCTCAATTCTTGATATATTTACTAAAGTTAACAATGCATAAATAATAGTCGTATTAAAGAAAGAAAAATACAAAATAATTAATATCTTTTATGATGAGGTAAAAGTAAAATGCTTCCAAAATGCATATAGAAATGCTACAAAAATAAAAGAAAAAAAAGAAAAAAAAAGAAAAAACTCTTCAAGGGTTTAAAAAATTCTTTTATGATTGTTTGTTAGTTGTTGTTGTTGTCATTTTGTCGTTTTGGGGCACTGTTAAATATAAATGTGTATTTTAATTGCTTGATTGCAGCAATTAAAAGTAAAAGTGAAACCACAAAGCAGGCGCAGAAAGTGAGACAAACTGTGACAAACTAAATGAGCAACCCACGCGCCAGTTGCGAGGGTCGCGTGAGTGCAACTAATTACAATCCAAACGAAAACAAACACGAAAATCAACAATCAACTAAAACAACAATCAACAAAATGTGGACAACTGCGGAACGCAACGGAATATTCTCATTCTGAGGTGGGAAAATGTCGCTGCGCAGCAACAAGTTGCAACAACAAGCGAGCAATAACAGCAGCAGCAACATGGCCTATCAGCAGCAGCAGCAACAGTTGCTCGCACAGCTGCAACAACAGCATAAATTTCAGGCACAGCAGCAGCAACAACAGCAGCAACAGCAGCAACAGCATCAGCAGCAGCAGCAGCTCTCTAATGGTGGCAAGTACAACAACAACAGTGCCACAAGTCGCAACAATCTGGCCTCATTGGTGGCAGCCATAAACGGGCACGATCAGACCGATGGGGGGCAACAGGGCGGCAGCAGCGGCTATCAATTATCTCCAGCGGCTGCCTCACGTGTGGCACATGCCCCCACCCTTGGTCCACCCTCCTACAGTGCTGCCACAGCGCAGCCAGCATTCGCCTTCTTCACGCAGCAGCAGCAGCAACATATCGCCTATCAGCAGCAGCAGCAACAGCAGCAGCAACAGCAACAGCAACAGCAGCAGCAGCAACAACAACAAGCGTTGCCACCGCCTGATCTCACCGATGGCATTGATCATCATCCAGCCGGAATATATCCGCCCGACTCACCGAAGGCCGTCGTCACCGAGCTGGAGCTGGAGCAGCAGCTGTGCGTTGTGGCCAACATGCAGAAATCGGTGACGATCACAGTCACGCCACAGCGCAGCAACTCAATGGATTTTCTCAACTTTGAGGAGAAGCGTCAGCTGATTGCGTCCTCGTTGTCCCTGTCCGATATACTGCAGAGCAACAATGGCAACAATGCCAAGGAATCGAATGCAATCAATGCGACGAACACTGGTGGTAAGTTTGCTGGCCGGAAAATTTGCATTTTTTATTGAAAATCAACTGCGGAGCTGAACTTGCCACACAGCTGGTTTGGTTGTCTGCTCACCAAGATACTTCAATTTAATACTGCATTTCTATTTTCTCTGGGAATATGTCAGCTCAAATACCCAAATCCTGGCCACATCCTTATTTGCATAACATATTGTTCATATCTAAAACAGCAAACAAAAATCTTTGCAATGCAAGTTTTGGCTAAACTTCCGTTTTGGTTAATTTGGAATCTCAACGTTCTCAGGGGTAAATCCGATACAAATATAAATATGTATTTATATTCACTTTATGCCCAGCACAATTGGGAAGATAATCCCCTGAATCATTTCACAATATTGTGTTTTTCATAATCAATTCCATGAGTCTCAATGAAATGTTAGCAATTTAATTCAAAGTCCACTTCGATTTGATTGTTCGCATTAATCGCTTCGATTGCTTGACAACGGATTTGAAGTTAAATGGAATAAAATGAAATTACTTTAACAACATTTTTGTATTGTTTTCAATTTGTTCGTCCCCCCCAAACTTTTATACTTTTATTGATTGTTGTCTGTTGGCCGCTCAACAAAACAAAAACAAACCAAACAAAAAAGAATAAAAACCTTTTTTGTTTTGGGTTTTTTTTTTTACACATCTGCCGCAGAACGGAAATGTTTTTGTTCTTTTCTGGCCGAGCGACGTGCCCCAAAATGGTTCACTGCACTTGAATGTGACGCATAAAAAAGCGAGCGAGAGAGGGAACTGCGGGAGGGGGGGAACTGTTAAAAAATGGGGCTTGGCTTTAGGGTTTGTATTTATACGGAATTGGGCATCGAGTGCACAGACAACAAACGGACAGATTGAGGAGTTTTCCAACGCTTTGTCTATGCGCTGCAGCAAACAATGCCAAAGGGGATTAGTCTGTTTTTTGGGCGGCACAAGTGGATTACGTGCTGCGATTGTTGTGGCTGCCACACACAGGTGCAGCTCTCTGTTGAAATTGTATGTTAAATACAACTAATTCCAGATATGTATCTTTGAATTCAAATTCAGACATCCAAACAAAAAAAAAAACCCATTTAACAAATCATTTGCATATTTGCCATTTGGCATACTTCATTTTGATTTTCACACCTAAACAGTGGAAGCCGCTCGCCCGCCCACCTCCCTCCCTCCCTCTACTCTCCACACTTTTTGTGATGGCCTCACTCAAGCATCGCCCACTCTTTGATGATATTCGCAACTGACTGACTGAGTCATAATCACCATCATCAATCAAATTCAACAAGAAATTGGTGTTGACGAGCGCATGTCATATCTGATGAGAGCGACAGAGAGAGAGAGCGAGAGAGAGAGATCGTCAGTGAGAGCGAGCAAGGGTTATTTACAGCAATGCTGATCAGCAGCAGTTTTGATTTGCCTGCTCTTCTTGCACTCTCTTCTCTCTTGGAGTCACAGTTAGCCTGACTGCAAACAGCTAGAAGAAAAAGAACAAGAGAGGGAGAGTGAGACAGAGAGGGGAAGTGGAGGGGGGGTCCATTGAATGTCTATTTTTAGAACTTGGCATCGTCTGCATGTCTCTTGCTGTTTATTGGCATTTAAATTTGTTTGCAATTAAAATGCTCGTATTTCAAGTTCAAATGAGAGAAGGAGAGAGAGAGCGCGCACGTGCGGTAGAGCTGTCGCCTGACCATGATAGAGAGGGAAAGACAAATAGAGAGGATAATTAATTCAGCAGTGTGTCAAAGTGAGTCGATGAATCATTTCATTTGTTTTCGCTGTCGCTTTTGCTGTCTTCGTCGACGTCTCAGTCAACCTATCAGATAGCTGTGCTGCTACTGCTGCTGCTGCTGTTGTTGTTGTTGTTGTGCGCTTGCTTTTGTTAACCGCATTCCGCGCATTTTTGTTTTGTTGCAATAATTTGCGAAATTGCAGCGCGTATTCGAAGCTAAAACAAGATTTGAACAAACGGCAAAACGAGAATGTGTTTTTTCTCAATTATCCGCGTTGAAGCCCTGTCACAACATTGTAAGCAACAACCTGTTGAATTTGTTAGTTGTTGATGGGTGTGTTAACAACTCAGCGGATATTCCATATACGTTGCAAGTTCATCCCACTCGTATTGGGCAAGATTTGTGTGTGTTGAAAGCACTTTAAATATCAAGCAGATCGTTGAATTGGAAGTTCATTGCCTTGCCAAATTGAGAGCTTGGCAGCGTAGTCGAAACGTTTACGAACATGTGGCACACAGAAAACATGAAAATCGATTGTAAAATCATTTTCTTTGTTTGTTGATTATCGATTGATTGTCAAGATCTACATTTTTCTATTGCAACCCATAATTTTGCATTTATCGCTTCCGCTGCGAGTTGCTGATTTATTGCGTTGAGAAACTTTTCCCACCTCTTCCTCAACCTGAGAAAAATAACCAATTGTTCTTATTTCCGCTTATAAATAAAATAGAGAAGTTAGCCTTCAACTTTGTTCCCATGACTATGCTGAAATCAAACGAATGCGAAATTTATATCAATAAAAAACAATTTCACATCTGGCAATTATTTTGCAACGAAAACTAAACGAGAAAATTGCTTTCAATAAAACATAAATCGATCTGACTGCTGTCTCTGTCTTTATCTTCCATATATCTTCCTCTCTCTCTCTCTCTCGCTCTCTTTCTATTTATCGCTTTTAGCCTCCATTTCCGTCACTGCCTACAAACGTTTTTCAATTTCGATTCAATTGCAATCATCAAACGGTTTTTTTTGTTCATTCGATTTACTGTCCTCTCTTCCCCTACCCTTCCACTCCCCCCTGAGCCACTTACTATCTTGCACTTAACTTCAAACGTTTTTTTTTGTTGTTTTTTGTATCCAGCTGTGAAATCGATAATTTTTTTTTTACTTGGTCTATCGATAAATTGCTGCATAAGACGCTCAATTTCAGCACCGCCCCATTTGCCATCCACTTAAATTACATTTGATGAGAACGTGGAGCGAATTGGCGCTTTGCTTCTTCCATTCTTTCAATTTGCACGCCAATTTCGCTGTCGGCAGTTCTGTCAGTTCCTCACTTCTGTAAAAATACGGTAGCTATCAAATCACAGCAAAGCGGAAGACGCAAAGGAAGAGGAGGAGCAGTAGATAGAGGAGTTGGGGTCCAGTCATAAAGCCAGATAGGCAACCAAAAACACTCGCGAGGTGTTTTTTTTATATTTTGTTTTGTTGTCTTTTTCTTCCTTTTAACGGTAGCCCGCACTAAAAACGAATCGCGCTACAAAAATATGGAATGCAATAAAAACAAAAACAACAACAACAACAACAACAACAAAAACAATATTAATCATGGTGATGATGATGATGACAACAACAATTTTGCATTTAAAACTGGGATGTGCGGATGTTGGTGGAGTGGGGCTGGCAGCGTTCAGGTAAAGACAGTTCTTGTTGTTGTTGTTGTTGTTTGTGGCGACACAAAAGGCTTGCCAAAGCATAATTTTGTGGGTGGGGCTTGGTTTATTTATATCTATACAACAACAACAACAGCAGCAACAGCAAAATAAGGCTGCGTAGCCAGAAGGCTTTGCAAACAAAACACGAGAGAAGCCTGTCGATTTGGCTGCCTTCCTTCCTGCCACAGCAACAGCAACAACAACAACAGCTATTTGGCGACTCTTCGAGCAGCTCTGGCGCCTAAAATATAATTTCATTCGTATAACCTGTAAATTGGCTCGAAGAAAGGGTATGCTGCTGATGGGCTACCAACTTTAACTGTCAGAGTTGCCTACATTTACATCATTTTGACAAATAATATAATTTTTATAAATAATATTTTTCGATTTGTTTTCTTAAATTTGAACAGTTGGCAATTTCATGATACGTTTAAGGCTACTTCCACTTGAGGTAAATAAAAAAGTTTCTTTACAGGGTGTTTCCAATTTGAACACTTTAGCTGCATTGTTTACACAGACACTTGAAAGAGCTGCCCTGTGCTGACGGTTTCGACGTTGGCGCCATCAATGAAAACAAATTTGGACACGTTTCCTTCCCTTGGCCCTTTTCCAACCCGCCCAACGCAATTACGAGTCTATTCAGTCAATATTTTTTATGGCTACGCTAATCGAAGGGTATTAATCAATAAATTGACGTCGAGTGTTTGCTGATTAACTTTGGTTATTTTTGTTTGCGTCTTGCTTCAATACGAATCGCCTCACCCACTTCCCCCACTCCCGCACCACCCCTTTTCCGTTCTTTCCTGTGCCAGTTGGCAACTTGTTAACATTTTCATTTTGTTTACAATAATTTGACTGTGCCTCAATTGGAAGAAGTTGAGTGGGCGAGCCGAGCGCCGTCTGAGGTGTTAATGCGGCATCAACTGTAGCTAAACCACATCTATTATTATGATGATAATAATCAGCCACGTTTTTGTTGTTGTTGATGTTGTTATTTGTTCACATCATTCACTTAAATGACAAGTTGTATAAGTAATTTCTTTGCAGTCACGATTTAAAAATAACTGCAGCGAAGCTTTGCTTTTGGGTTACGCTTGAAAATGCTTATATATATATATATATGTAGGCTTGAAAATACTTAAAATACTATATATATATATATATATATTTTTTTTATTTGTTGTAAGGTGGGTTTTTTTTAGTTTACTACGCCTCTAATCTTAGACAAAAGCAACTATTTGTCATCGATGCGCATTTCATAATTTTATATGCAGATAAGGCAAATGTTTGCATAAAAACTGAGTAAATCATCAGGTTGATAAGCTCAGCGCGTTGCCAACTGTTAAAAGTGTTGCCAGCTTGCTCAAATGTGAATAGAAGCTTTAAAGCTGTGGCATCTGAGCGATGTAAAATGATGTCAATTCGTATTTTTAGTGATGAAGTTTGTAAAAAGTATTTTTGAGTTGCCAATTTGTTTGCTGGCATTTCCTATAAGTTGACGGGAGTTGCCACACTTTCAAAATGCCCAAATATGTTTAAAAACATATTGTTAAAGTATTTAAACACTTTTAAAAGCACATTTTGAGTACATATCAATATAAGAAATACACGATTATTAGTTTCGAATACCACAAAAGAGTTCCAAGTTCAAGTTGAAATCGTGTACACTGCATAGTTCATCGTGACCCTCTGGCGAACAAATTGCCACTTAAAATGGAGTTAAACTACAATTAACCAGCTCGCAAAGTGCTTAAGCATATTTAGCCTGAGGCAACCAACAAAAAAAAAAAAAAATGAGACAGAAAAACAAAACATGCCATAAAATACAACCAGAGCCATAAGTCAAAGCCATGATGACCCCATCGACAATCGAAGCCTTTCCAATCTGTGTGATTAATGCGACACGCTGCTCCTAATGACCCTCGGCAGACAGCTCACTCTCATTTAACTAACTCTTTTAACTATGGCAATAAACATGTCACAAACTGATCGACGGATCGATCAAAATGCCGCACCCTTCAGGCTACACTCAAAGAAAAAAGAAATAAAAGAAAACGAAAGACAAGCTAAACAAGCAGCAACTTAACATTTGAAAGAAAGTGTTAATGACTTCACGAGTTGCTCAAAATGGAGGCCAAGATATATATATATATATATATATGTGTATATATCAAAATACAACCAAGAAATTACCTTTCAAAACTGAATCCAAACAAATTAGTTATCAGACTTTATTCTATTGATTTATACAACAACTAAAACTGAAAGTGCCAAGTTTAACTGATTTACTAGGCAAATTCAAGCTGATCTTTGCAAAACTTTCAAGAGTCTGTAAACAACTCAAATTGCAAATACTAAATTAATTCGATTCGCAAACGAAAATCACAACAAAAGTTGTGACAACTTAAGTTGGCAAGTCCAAGTTATGAGTCCATTCCGTTTGTACTTTTTTTTAGACTATGCAAATCTCAACAGTCGTTAAATGATGAGACGAATTCTTGACTTTGACTGGTCGTCGCCGATGATCTCATGGCTGAGTAGTCAGTCGCATGTTGTGGCACGTGGCCAGCGCCAGCTTCAGTAAAAATGCTTTTATTTTTGCAGTTAATGAAGAAATATATATATATATCTCTCTCTCTCTCTCTCTCTCTCTATGTATCTTTCTTTCGATCTGTATCTTTTGCAGCTGCACTTTTGCAGCCCGTTTTCATTTATCTTAATTACAGCGGCAGAGTAAAAATGAGAGAAAAGCTGGTTACTGCTTGCATTGCGGGTCAAGAGTTTGCCGCAATCCATTTGTCATTCATATCAATTCCAGACGTGTCAGCCGATTGCTGTACAGTCTGCCACAAAATGTCTGCCAATCAGTTTTTGCTTTTTCTTTTTTTTTTTTTTTTTAGATAAAATCATTGCAAAACTATGTCCATTATCTATCAGACGTCGCCGGTTTGCCATTGTCAGCACTTCAGGTGTTTGCCTTGCCTCGTTCCCCGTCCAGCATTCAACTTGGCTCGCTGCCAATTTCTAGAGTTGAAAGTCCTGCATTTTTTTTGTTTTTTTTTGTTTTTGCCAGCTGTTTGCGAAAGTTTTGGTGCGGCAAATGCATTAACTGTACTTAAAGCTTAGCCAGCAAGCTGAATGCAAACTACTTGCACACAAAGGACTTAACTTAAGCCCACAACTGTTGTCTACTTCTAACTATATTTATCTATGGGATTTGGCTTGGCTTCCAGTCTACTTAAAATGTGTTTGTCGAAAGGATTCTCCATTCAAGTTGCCACTGTTTCAAAATCAATTTGTAGGCAAACTGGCAAACAATTTGGTTAAATATTTGCCTCAATAATTATTCAACAATTTGTGCAAATAGTCAAATGAAATACAATGTTTGCGCGACTAGAAGATACTCCTTAGGCTTGATATTGTTTAGCTAAGTATCTCTTTAGAAATAAGGCTATTGAACCGAACCACATTTACGTTCCGGTTGCGGTTTTTAAAGTGCAAAGTTTTAAAGTTTTTGGCTTTCTATTTTTGTTTTCCAAGTGAAACATTTTACAGAACTTCTGCCAAAAAACAGCCAAAAATTCATGCCGAAACTTGTGAAAATGCTGCTCAAATTTACGCTGCATATTTCGATTTTTTTTTGTGTTTTGAAGCCAATTACAAACAGACAACATTTTAATAATAACAAATCCACAAATTTTTTGCGTCTGCTTCGCTTTAAAGCCTAGCAATTTAGCAGCTTTTAATTGCCGCCAGTCAAATTCAGAGTTCATTGAAATGTTTTTAATTAGTTTGGCGCACATTTCTCTGTGTATCCAGCTCCATCTCTTGCTCTGCAAGTGTATCTCTCAGATACATATGCAAATTAATGTATTTACAGTGGCCAGTGGCCCACATATGCTGTTAGTTATAAAATGCAAATGGTTTGTTTGTGATTTACACGCGTTTTATGCTAATTGAAAATGAAATTTTATTTGTTTTCCTTTTTTTATTCGTTTTTTTTTTGCCAATATTTGGGCAACTGAATTGTTTGCCCGCGTTTTTTAGGCTGTATTTTTATCTCTGGTTTTTTGTTACTTCGCTGTTTTATTTTGTTTGCTGCCAATAAACTTAATTTGCCCACAGCTCGCACAGAACAATGTTGTAAATATTCAGCATGCCACCAGGCCAGCCCAAAAACCACAGGCTGAAGAGCCACAGCACAGCACCGCACCACCGCACCACCTCACAGCTGAAATCAAATTAACCAAAAAAAATAACGAAACAAAAATGTTGTTGCTCGTTGAGTAATTTGAGCTGCCGGCGTGGCAGAGACAACACGCTTCAATTCAACTTGTTTACACCCTGTCAAAAGGCATTGTGATTCCGCTGAAGAGCTTGCGACGCACTGAACAAGATGTCTACGGCTTCATAGAGTATATATATTCCGGATCGATATAGGACTGTCTATCTATCTGTTGCTGTGAGAAGTAGTTGCTCTGTTTTGAATTGAATATTACTATAAAAAACTGGCATAGATTCGTATCGTTGCTGCAGGCAGTGCATATGTTCGAGCACAACTCACTCGGTACTATTATAATGCTTCTTATATCATTAACATCGGCTGCCCTAAACAGACTTTGTAGCTTTACACTGAAATGTAGATTTGAAAGAGTGTTCAATGTTCGGCGTTGCTAGCCTAAGTCTGTCTTACATTTTATTTTATTGTATACCCTTGAAGAGTATTATTATTTAGTCACGCATTAAAGGAGATGTGACTCGAATAGGTAAATATATATAGATGTATATATATATAAGTAAATACACCTTGATTCGTCTGTCTGCTCTGGGCAAACAAGTATTTTAATTTGAAGTTGAACTTGATGAAACTTAACTGTTTGCAAGTAGGGTATCTAAGAGTTCGTCATGCCGAGCCTAACCTTTCTCTGCTGCTCTTTATGGCCATCACTTTATTACATCGCTGCCACCTTTAACCGTTGCTGCCCCCCTTGCGACACTCGAGAGTGGCGCTTGAAGCGCTTTCTATTTGATACTGAAACTGAATGCATCCCATTCCAGTGCTATTTTTAGCCATAATTCAGTTGATTGAATGCCAACGATGAACATGTCAGATGTCATGCAATGTAAATGCAATTAGTTGCGAGCTAAGCTGCAACAGCGAGTCTCTTAATGTGGCACACAACACGTGCCGCAGCAACAACAATAACAACCGACAACACAAATATTACAACCAACAACAGCTGTGTAATCTATAATCTACGATATATATATATATATATATACATGCGTGTTGTTTATCATTTGATATCTCTGCATTGTCCCATGATTCATGGCTATTTGTTATTCATTGCTTTCGCTCATAAATCTTTCCATTTCGATTGCTCTCCCTCTCTCTCTCTCTCTCTATATATATATATATATATATATCTGGTTGCTTATCGTCACATTTATTTTGGACAATTGAGAGAGTTATGAGTTTGCCACATAATACACGTAATCGCCACAATTGTCTATCGCAATTGACTCTGACTTTGACGTACGCGTGCAAGCCGTCAAATGTTTGTAGATGGAAGAGGGGTTTACGGGCGTAAAAGGGGGCGCCTCAGTTTGTGGATGGGCTTGGGTGGGTAACATGAGGTTGCGGCACAAAATATTGCCCGTTTTGCATAATAGCTCATTTGAAATGTTGTACATATACATGTACATATAATTGTGAATAATGCAGCTAAAATAAATAAGTGAATAAATACTGAAGACTAAGCAATGGTTGGGCACTTCCACGAGCATTGTGAGAATTATTTCCAACAATGAAAGCTGTGCCTGGCCGTGAATAATACAGCAAAATCGATTTTTATACAAGTACCTATTATATAAAGTCCCGTTTTTGGAGAATTTAACCTAATAGTAAGGCACAGCTGTCAGTGAAATGTTCACAAAAGCAGTTAAAAGAATAATAAATGCAGTGCAGCCAGTGAAACGTTTATTAAAGCAATTGAAAGAATGATAAATGGAAAGCACACAATAAATCGTTAAGGAAAGCGGCTCATTGAACAATTTACGAAAAGCAATTAAAAGTAATAACTGCAATGCAGCCAGTAAAACGTTTACGAAAGCAATTCAAAGAGTAATAAATGGAGAATATCTAAGAAATTCATTTCCTTGATTTTACTTTGAGTAGCTAGAAATATTTTCGAAAGAAGCTGCAAGATATGCAACATGCAACCTCAATCAACTATTTCAAACTGTGAAGTGAGCTAAGATCTTAAAACAGTTTTAGCTAATGCAAAATTCATTTTGTCTCTCAGATATTTTGCAAAGTTGCGTCAAGTTTAAGTTTCTTGACAACTTTTAAACTATTTTTTTCTTTTTTTTTTTGCCATAGTTTTGTAAGTTTTATGAGTGCACATCATCATGCCAAAGTCAACAACTATCGATAGCAAAGTCATAAGCAGCTGCGCTTGTCTGATAGTCCCCTCGAAACTTTCCCCTCAACTCACTTGTTTTACGTATATTTGTTTTTGTACTTTTTTGACATTGGCTATGGATATGCTGCGCTTCGGTGGCGCAACTGTCATTCACACACACACACACTTTAAGCCCACACACTCACTGATCTAATATTCCAGTGGTAACTGCTTGCCCCTGGCCCCTGGCCCCTCCTTGAGCTGTCAATGTATGATTCGTGCACGTTTTGTATTGCCCGATCAACGTTGCGTATACGTAATGTGATTTGAATTTTGTGCAGCGTGCATGCTGAACGCTTTGTTGCGCTTTTTGCAATTGTGCCGTGCGACAAAACACAAAACACAAAACACAATAAAAAAAAAATACATTCGCGAGAGTTTCCATTTTCATTTTCGCATTTTCCTCGAAAAAAGTGCCGTTGTCAAGATACGTGACAGCCACAGCCCAAACGTAAATTGACTGTGCCTTTTATCTGCCCCTCAATTGGCTGGCGTGTTGAATCCTCCACACATTGCCGGCATTTTTATCTGTGTAATTACAATTAATTTCGGGTTTCATACACCGCAATCAAAATTTGGCTGAGAGGCACGGCAAATTAGCTCAGTAATCGCACAGTTGATTTTCGTGCTATTAGGCACCAATTACCGGCGCTTGCAACCTTCAAATATGATTTCAGTCTATTTTTGAAAGCGCACCGAAACCAATACCAAAAAAAAAAACGATAGCAAAAAATCCGACATTTTTTATAGAGCACATTTTATAATATTCATTTTTGTTTTGTTTTTCGCTTTCTTTGTCATGTGTTGCACTTGGCAGACATTTAAATTTGTGGCTTGGCTTGGTTTTCCTCGCTTTTTGGCCATAATTAATTTTTCTTCGTTATGCATTTTAATTTGATTTTTCTCTGACACTCTGTCAAGCCGTCGACATTATTTTCAACGCATTAGAAATGTTAACTAAGACAACTATTTTGTATTATTATTTATTGTACATTATTTCTGTGTCACGTTTTGCAAATATAAATTGTTGTTGCTGACTGTCAATTTGCGTGGCTTAGTTATCAGCAATGCTATATCTATGTAAATATGTGTCTATATATATATATATATGTGTGTGTATAACAACATATGTGCACTTGACTGTGCTTTAAGTGGAACACGGCAATTGTCAATTTACATAAGCTGCTATAGATAAGTACATACATATACCTATACATATATATGTGTATATATCAATATATATTGTAGTGGGGCATGTAATTGATTTTAGACATGCAACCGGGAGCTATGATAAAGTTAAAGCTGATAGCAGCACTGATTGGAATAAAAGCTGATGAAAGAGGAAGAGCATTCAAAAAAGTGCCCATTAATTATAAAGTACATATTTTGAGTGCAAAAAAGAGTAAAATGAAATTGTGCTTATTTAATTTATAGTGAAACTAAGTCGGCAGATTGCCTCCGGTCTGTGGAAGGGTATTTAATTCTGCGACGTGTCTAAAATGGCAATTCCTTCTCTTCTGCCATATCTTTTTTTAATTGATGATTTCAACTTTAAATAAACGCTCTGTGAATTCATATCTAAATCGAATACACTTTTAAATGAATAGCAAATAATTCTGTATATTTTCCTTGTGCAAACAATGAAATTTATGTGAATAATTAAAAAGAAATATTCGCACACATAAAAAAAGAAGCACAAATCATCGTTTAGACGATAATATATAGTTATTCATAATGTATATTTGCCATGTTATATGCCACATGTGTGTTTGCATAAAATTATACTCATTTTTCTAGCAACATTTCCCCCCTTCAATCGAGCAACTTTCCATTTTGATGTTGTTTTTTACACATTATTTGCTATCTAATATTAGTTTTAAAATTCAGCATTTGTCAGCTGAATTTGCTGTTTTGTCTGAGGGTATTCAAGCGAGAATAACAACACTTTGGAGTCACAGCAACAGCAACAACAACAACAACAACAACCACAACAACAACAAATGAAAACAATGGGACCCACAAGCAACTTTCGCGAAAACTCGTTTTCCACGCGTTCGCATACAAAATATTACAAGCATTGTTGTTGTTGTTGTTGTTGCCGCCCTTGTCGCTTTTTTTTGTTTTTTTTTTGTTTTTTTTTTCTTTTTTTTTTAAGCCAAATCTTTAGAGCATGCTGCATCCATTCAAACGTGGAGCAGCAGCAGCAGCAGCAGCGGCAGCAGCAGCTGTGCCTCCGAAAATCCAAAACCGGTTTCTCGCTCACAATATGTAAAAATAAATAACCATTTTATATATGTATGCTGGGAGCCGATGTCGACGTCGACGTCAACGTCGCCAGCGACGCTGACTGAGCTGTGTTTTATTTATATATTTTTGCATATTTTTTGCGTTTGTGGAAATTCGTTGCTTTAATAAAGTTTTTCTTTAATCTCATGCTGTGTTTTTTCGCCCAAGTTTTGTCGGCTTGTTCTTTTTGTTTTTTGTTTTTACTTTATTTTTTTTTGCTTTTACATTTTCCATGGCGCCATTTAAATGAGGCATCATTTCCGTTGCGGTTGTCGCCTTCGGGCTGTGTTGCATGTCATTCACGTGCAACAGCAAGAGCAACTTCTCAGTGGTGTTACTACTTCTATGTTGTATCCCCTCCCTCCCCCTCCTATGCTTGACACACATTTTGTTTTTGCAGCGCGCTCTTTAAGTCGCTGGGGCTCCCTTATCTCTGGCCTGTGTCGTCTCCCCGTTATGCAACGCAAATCAAGCATGAAAAGCTGCTTCAGCAATTGACCACAATTGGGACAGAACTTTGACACACACACACACACACACGCAGTCCGACTGTGCCACAAACAGAAGCTGAAGGGCCACGCGTCCCACTCAGCGAGAAAGAGAGAGAGAGAGAGGGAGAGAGAGAGATAGAGAGATGTGTGGGGCGGGGGGTGTGTTGGAGCGGGCTGTGGTTAAGGAAGCCAAATAGTTGTTGGCCCATTTGCCACAGTTTGCGGTATTTATAAATACACTGTAAGAGTGCGGCTTAAAAGACTTTCAAACGTTGCCTGCCAACTTTTGATCTCATTTCGAGTTAATAGAAGTGCTGCTCTGAGCCACGCTATTTTTCAACACTAATTAAAGTGTTGTGTTGCACTTAAAACTAAAGTGAACTTGAAAGGTTTCGCTTTAAAGCAGTTGGAGCACAGCCTGAGTGTTATTTGATTTAATTAATTATATTCGATTAGTCAGCTTTATTTATTTATTCAACTTTATATAGCCTGTGCATCCATTAGAAATAGGAAAAAGCATGTAACTGGCAGTGGGATATATATATATATATATATTCTTGATCAGCAGCAGCTGGTCTTGCATAAACATGCCCATCTCAGAGTCTATAATACTCTCAATTTCTTTCATTCCAAATCTTTTCCAGATTTTATGGCGATATATGCTTAAATTGATTGTGTTAGCGTAGCTGAACTTCGTTGAGTGCTTGTTGATTTTGTCATTTGTTGTTTTTCATGACATTCTTTTTTGCCTCCGTTTGGATTGGTTTTGGAATTCTCCTCCAGCTATTTGTAGGTAGCCTAATTTCAACGCTTGAATTGCTGTGTGTGTGTGTGGGTGTGTGTGTGTATGTTTAGGTATGTGTGTGTGTGCCCAGCTTATCGGAGGCAGCATCTCAGAGTCCACAGCAACAACAACAAACTAGTCACAGCTGCCACAGCAGCAACATCACTCGAATGGGGCAACTTTGTGATGGAATGTTTTGCTTTGTTTTGTTTGGTTTTTTTCCTTTTTCCTATTTTTCGTTTGTATCTTTTGCTAACTGTCTCTTCCATCTATCCATCTATGACATACAGCCGGGTGCTCGCCCCACTCCCATTGCATATGTGATTTTGTTACCCAATTGGCAATGCAAACTAATCAAAAACGAAGCACAAATATCAAAGACTAAAAATTGTTAAAGTGGGTGAAGGGAAAGGGGATGGGAGCTGGGGGCTGGGCGAGGTTTAACCTCCTCCCTGTTGGGGGTATATTTGTGCTGCGCCCATCTTGCCAGCTACTTGCTGGCCAACTACAGTTGGCTAGCTACGAAACTCAACTAGCTGGTTTATTTGTATGCAAGCTGGATTGCTGACAATTTTGCTTAGAATTCTTTGGCGCGCAGGCACTTAACTTTCTTGTTGTTGTTGTTGTTGTTGCTGTTGCAACAGAAACCTGTTTTGAATTCGCAATTGAATTGTCAAATGATGATGATGATGATGTTGTTATTGATAATGCTGTCGATGTTTGTTGATTATATAACAGCAACAACAGCAGCAGCAACAACAGGAACAGCAGCAAGCGCATTGCTTTGTTTTGTAATTTTCGCTTTTCAATTTTTGCTTTCGATGGGCAACAAACTGCAACTGCAATATTGCAATATTCCGCATGCCACCAAATATATGGGGTATGGGGTATGGGCGGTGGCATACAGGCCCCAATTTGGCGGCCTCTTTTCCGCTTCCGCGCACCGTTGCATATTCATAATGACGTTGACACAATTCGAGCTGCCAGCTAATTAATAATATGCCTCTAATGCGCTCTCGCTCACTCTAATCTCTCTCTCTCTGTCTCTCTCTCTCTCACATTCTCACACACTCTCTCTCTGTCTGTCTTTTTGCAGCCAAGAAACAAAATGGCGCTGCCATACGCACAAATAGTTTGGGCTCCGGCACCCGCACCCCACCCCTCGAGCGGAAAAGCAAATTGAGCGCTTTGGGACGATTCTTCAAGCCGTGGAAATGGCGCCGAAAAAAGAAGAGCGAAAAATTCGAAGCAGCCTCCAAATGTAAGTGGCACAACCATTTTAGCTACAACAATTTCAATGAATATTTCATAAATATGCACATTTTTTATGCTCCTCGTGTCATTTACAGCACTGGAGCGAAAGATTTCTGTACGTGCCAATCGCGATGAGTTAGTGCAAAAGGGCATTCTGCTGCCGGAGAGTCCGCTGGGCAACATACCAGAGCCGGGTAAGTGTGATGACGAAGAGGGGAAGAAGTGGCGATTGGCTCAACATAGCTCTCAGGTTTAAGATTTGTTCAGATTTGATTCTCAATTGAGTTAGCAAGTTATTTGGGAGTACATTTTAGATAAAGGACCTCAGAGTTCGTCAATATATTTATTAATTAATTAACTAATCGAATATATAATAGTTTGGTGTCAACAATAAACATAAATAGACGTTCTTTCTTTCACCAAAATTTAATTTAAAATTTAATTATTATGCAGAGACTTTCGTTTAGTTCATAAAGACTTAATTCTTCACTTATTAATCATTATTTTGTTGAGCTAGAATAGGTAAAGTAAAGTAATGGCCAAGAAAATCAAACATAAATTGAGTAAAAGTTGCTTAATTGCTGTTTTTCGAGTTGTTATTTGGTCAAGCATCAGCGGTCAGTGGCAGCAACAAAATAGTTTGTTGACAGCCAAAGTTTCAGCTGCCTCCGAAAATGCTTTCAAATTGATGCTTGTCATTCGTTTGACATTGCTTGTGCTGGATTATTTACACTCCTGTCTATAAGCCACATTCTACTTGCCAATGCAATTTGTTGACACAGGCAGCCAACGTTTTTTTCTCAGTTGGCAAACTGTTTGTGCAACTTCAGCTTTTGCCCGCAGGAGGGCGTGCACAGACTCAGATACAGACATATCTTTGATGGCTAACGATTGAGTCAACAGACGGAAATTGGCCATAATCCACGCACGATTTAGTCGTCGACGACTAAGTCAACCGTTGAGCTTAGCTCGAGAGTCACGCAGCTGATGTCAGGTTTAAGCATTCGCTGGCACTTTGCTAAATTGTTTGCCTCAATAACGGAGAAAGGCTGAAGAGTGGTCAAGCGCGGGGGAAGTACACTTGGTCTCTGTCTTCCTTCCGTGTCACCTGAGACGTGACGCGACGAGTCAGTTGGTGCTGACACAGCTGGAGAGTGGAGTAAACACTCTAAGCACTCAACGGGGCAATGTCGCGACACATGCAACATTCTCCGGTGATGGTAATTAATCAACGGCTAATTGTCAACGCGAGACGTCATCGAGCCGAAGCCTTTCTACGATAAATCGCACGTGAAATGCATTCAAAATCAATGAGAAGAGACAAAAGAGGCACGGGGAGAGAAGCAGAGAGAGAGAGAGAGAGAGAGAGAGAGATGTGGCGAGAGGCAGTGTAGCAGGGGGGTTGCAGGAACGAACCTACCTCAAGTTGGATTTGCTTGAGTCAGGCAAGTTGGGCAAAGCTTGGCGCTGCCACTGAACAACAGATGGCGCCAGCTGGCGGTGAAAGTTTTTTGTTTTTATTTTTGGTAAAAGCTTTAGACGAGAAAGTTGAATGAACGAAAGAATGAAAGAGCTGTGCTTAAAGCTTGCCACATTTTTATGAATGACTGAAAGTGGACACAGCAAAAAATAAAAGCGTTATTTTCAAATTTGAAGTAACTTTAAAATAAATAAATCCTTTTTAATAATTAATTTAGACCATCTTAATTTAATCTACATTTCGTACGAAAATTAATGCTTTCTATATTATTTATCGTGGCAGGCGAGGAGTCGTACTATAATACAAGCGGAGCTAATGCCAATGGCTCTCTGCACTCAGCCGTCCACAATAGTAATTCCATAAATCAAGCCAACAATTCCATAAATGCCACCACTTATGGCAGCGCCCAGCAGCAGTTGCAGCTGCAACAGTCGGGTGGCGTGCCCAGCTCCATATCCGTGCAACAGTTCAATGCAAATTCCATGCTCAACGGCGCCAGCCTCAATCAACAGAATTCCATGGCCAATGGCTGCCTCATTTCGGATGGCGCCTCCTCGGACACATCCTCGATGAGCGGCGGAGTTCCTCACTCGCAGTCGGCACCCCAGCAGCTGGGTGTGGGGCAACAGTCGCAGCAGCAGCAGCAACAGCAGCAGCAGCAGCAGTTGCAGCAGGGACAGCCCCCACCGCTCACCCCCTCGCTCAGCACCATCAGGCATTGGCTCAACAGTTGCAGCAGCGATTCGCCATCAGCAATAATAACGGTAAGTTTGAGAATTATTTAAATTAAAAGTGGGTTGGCAAAATGGGGGGTTTTTCACTTTGTGTACTTAAAATTTATTGCTTTCTGCAAATGGACCAACTATATATTCTCGGCCATTATATTTACTGTAAATTGAAATGTAACAATTGAAAGGGCAAGTTTTCTCCGTTACAAGGGAAGTTTCTCGAATTGAATTGGCTTGTCAACATCAATGGGAAGTTTCCCGGCTTTTGTTAACAATTTGTAAAGGCCAAATCGATGGGATTGCTTAAAGCAGTTGAATTTCATATTACAACGAAGAAAAACCAAACCTGCGATTCCAAAAAAGAAATTTGAAAATATTCTGCGACTTTATTGCGGTTGGAAAAGTTAAATTAAATACAAATAGAATAATATATAAATAAAAATAGAATGCCTCGAACAGTATTCCTTGACTTTGTCAGCAATCCCGATGGAGTGTTGTAAAATTCTTTTATTTGAACGCGTTTTACAAAATACTGTGCAGAACTACTCCCTTAACAAATATTATTTCTATTTGATAGATTTACACAAGTTTTCCATTCATTTATTTATTAGTTTATGTGTCCATCAAGACTACTTTTGTTTTCA
Source organism: Drosophila planitibia (assembly GCA_035043785.1). Taxonomy (NCBI): domain Eukaryota; kingdom Metazoa; phylum Arthropoda; class Insecta; order Diptera; family Drosophilidae; genus Drosophila; species Drosophila planitibia. The sequence goes on from JAWNMS010000023.1 coordinate 2,357,731, forward strand.
GTCCACTGATTTTGTTTTATAAAACTGATCACTTTAATTTTAACAAGTGTTCTATAAAATCAGCACAATTTGTCAAACACATTGCATACTTTGGGGCTGTGCCGCAAAGCGATAAATATCGTTGCCTACTTTTAAGTGTTTGGGCGGGCAAAACTCAATTATAAAAACATCAACAATAGTCGTAAATTAAACGCGCTTTAAGCCAATTTGAGGCCAGCTAACGCCCGGAAAACAGTTAGTCAGCTGCCTTGCTTCCTCACACACACACACACACACACACACAAATGTGTGTTTGTGTTTGCTTTGCTGTTGTTCGTGGCTGCCAAAAAAAAAAGAATGTCAGCATTTGCGGCAGCTTGCCAAATAGTCATATAAAATGTTAAACAAAACACAAACAAATTCTTAAATAGTTGTAGCGATAATAGGAGAGAGGGAGGGGGCGAGTCTGTGTTGCAGACATTGTTGGCTATTTGAACGGTAAACAAATAACGCTTCTGCTGGCATCACTCTCTCTCCCTCTCGCTCGCTCGCACGCTCTCGCATAATGAGCAGCTCGCATATTTGATGACTATGAAAATATTTAGTGTGCTTGAAGCTTTTCGCCATTGCGCCTCGTGTTTGTTTGCTTGTTTTTTTTTTTATTTTCATTTTTGTTTGTTTGATGATGCGACGATATTTGCAGCTTTAATAGCCGGCATGTGCTGCTTGCTGTTGCGCGCTGCTCTTTGCTCGTCTCCGTCGCCGCCGTTGTCAACGTTCTCGCGACGCGCACGTTTTGTGCTTTTGTTTATTTTGCACTTGTTTCGCCGAGCAAGGCGAGTCAGAGCAAAGAGAGAGAGAGCGAGAGACTGGGAGAGGGAGGAAGAGCGAGTGTATTCTCTCTCTCTCTGCTTGTGCTTACGCTCTTACTGTTACTTTTTATCATTGCTACTGCGTCGCTTTTGTTGTTGGCTTTTGAGTGAATTCGACTGGTCGCGTCGCATTTTTATGGCAAACGGTTTCTGCTGCCTGTCGGCTCTGTCATTTCCTATGTTCAGTTAACATTAAAACGCAGCCCGCTAGAGCAGCGCGTGTTTTTCTCGTCGCGTTAGAACAATACAAAAAAAAAAAACGAAATAAATAAATAATAATAATATTAATTACAAAAAAAAAGAAAACAAAAAAAATATATACACGGAAAATATGCGCAAATATTCGTAATTGTGTTTACTTTTACACGTTTTGTTTTGTTTTTATTTCTTTTATTTATTTTTTTGTTGTTTTTTTCCTGAAGTGTCGCCCTCTTGCTGTCTCGCCCCCCTCTCCCGCTCTCTTTGTCTGTCTCGCTGCCGCTCTTTCTGTCTCTCTCTCTCGCTCTCTCTCTCTCGCTCCCTCTCTTTCTAACCCGTGTGTGTCTGTGTGTGTGTTGAACAACAATTGTACACGTCAAAATATGTAATATTTGATAGCTGCAATTTTTATAAGTCATTTAGCCAGACGCCGCCTTGTGTTTGTGCATAAATTCAAGGTGAAGCTGCTTTGAAAGAGCCTTCAAATTGTTTGGCTCTAAATATTAGTACAGGTTTCTTTCTTCTTTCTGTTTTTAGTTTTTAGAATGGCATTTTGTTGATTTTTTGTAATCACTTCTTAGAAATCAGCTGAACAATTGTTTCTAATGCTTAAAATACATTTGCTTGCTCGATTTTTCTCCATAAAATATACCATTTTAAAACAAGCAGCCAGCATTTCACAGTAAGAAGGAAAAAAATAGCTGCAACGTCAGCGAAATTTCAACGAATGCAATTACAAATTGTGTTTTGCGGTTTTGTCAACAGCAACAAGAGTGCTTTGAGCCTAGCCAAACGAGCACCCCCTCACACCCCCGCCACTGCCAAAGCACTACAAAATAATAAAACGAAACAAAAACAAACCAGACGAGGACTAACGTCTAACGGTACATTTGAAATGCTTGCTTTCGACGAAAGGTGCACAAAGCGCAGCGCTAAAAAAAATATTTGTGTAAAAGGAATTTCTGTGTAAAAATGCAACAGCAAGAAAAGAGTGTGCGGAGGGGGGAGAGAGGGGAGAGGGAAAGGTTGGTTTGGGCTGTGGTGTGACGTATTCAAAATAGGCACGCAAAAGCATTTCTAATTTGCATGTGTGTGTGTGTGTGTGTGTGTAGAAGTAGTTGTTGCTGTGGTTTGCTTGGCTTTTTGGGTGGTTTCCGGTTGAGCGGCGTCTTAGTTTTTTATTTGTTTTTTATTTTTCGGGGTTTATTTGTTGTGCTGTGTGTGTGTGTGTGTGTGTGTGTGTGTGTTGCAGCGAGCAAGCAGGCGAGCGAGTGAATAACTTTAATTTTCCGTCATTCCATTTTTGGTTGGGTGTTCGCCGTCTGTGCTGTGCTTGGCTGTGCTTGGCTGTGCTGCGTTGCTCACACATTACGCATACGCAGCGTCGGCCAAGTGGCTTCTGTGGCAGAGGAAGCATCAAATTGTTGCCTACCATTGGGCGACGCTCTCCCTCTCTCTCCCTCTCTCTCTCTCTCTCTCTTTCGCTCGCTCTCTCTTAAGCGGTCGTTCTCTCATTAGTTGCCATATCCTTTTTTGCGCGCTGCCTTTTCACATTGTCATTCGTTGCGCTCTCTCGCTGCGTTTGCCTCTCTCTCTCTCGCTCTCTGCCTCTGGCTTTGTTTTGCTGCTACGGTAAAAAAGAAAAAAGAAACAGGGCCAAACTAATGGAGAAAAAATAGAAGCTCAGCAGACTGTGGCTAATTTTACGTTGAGTGCAAGTTAAACTTTGTGCATTAAACTGATAAATAATAATGAAAAGTGCATTGAATAGCTAAAAAACAAATTGTGGCCTAAACACTTGTTTATGGCCATCTATTTGAGCTTGTGCTTGTGTCGGTGTGTGTCTGTGTGTGTGTCGGTGTGTGTGTGTTTGTGTGTGTGTCTCGCTCTCGTTGACCGCATCTGCATCCTGAGGTCGTCCACCTTTTTTTTCCCTCTTTCGCTGCGCTTTCGTCAGAGATGCGACGCGAATTGAGTGCTGTCTGTGTGTGTGTGTATGTGTGTGTGTCTGTGTGTGTGTGTGTGTATTTCTATATGTGTTTGTGTATGTGTCTTCTGTTTTTTCTTTGCATTAGAATTAAATATATTTCACAAGTTGCTCAACTTATTTTTAATAGTATGCAATCAAATTGATGGCCCTTGTTGGCCCTCAGCTCAGCTTCTTTTGGTGTTGGGCTAGGTTAGCAAGCAGCAGTGTTGCAAAGTGCCACAAAAGCAAACATCCCTTGGCCAGCTGGAATCTCAAGGGACTCGCTTGATATTGATGAGTTTGCAGTTCACGGACTGGCAACCTTTTGGGAACTATTTTCTGAAAAGTTGTTCACCTTAAGTCTCTCGCTAGAACAATATGCTCATCTCCTCAATACTCGAATAATTTGTTTCATTTTTTATTTTACGTACTTTGATTTCCGCTGGTGCCGCATTCTAATCTAATAAGATATGCTATTTTTGTATTTGCCGTTTCTCCAGTAAAATCTTATTAACTCGCTCAGATAAATTGCTGCAAAGCACTGCCAGATAAGCACTCCTATGTATATATATATATATATATATATATATCCAGCCGTATATAATTGAGTCAGTGTGCGACGCCCACATTTGAGATAATGCAATTAGACAAGGCAGCCAACTGAAGTCGGTTGTTGTTATTCGAATTGAGAGGTGGAACGTGGCAAGGAGGCAACTGTTCCACAAGAGCACTCTATAAATTCGTGTAATCTGCGTGTGTGTGTATGAAGCAAGGCATTTAATAATCATAATACCCAATAATATGTTGTCAATAAGGGGTCTATTCAATTTCAATGGCAACTGAAATAGACAATAAAACACTCAGTTTTTACAGATTTTTCAATTGTGTCACAAATTTTAAAGTTTTCCATTTTTTTTTGCTCTTAATTTTGTTGAACTAATCTGGAGAAGTTGAAAAAGTTTCCTAGATACTGGTTTGGCAATTCACTGGGTATAAGATCAACACACTGCCCTGTCCTTCTGCTTGGGTTATCTCGTTGAGCTTAGTCATTGCTGCTAGCCAAGACAAACAAAACGTTTCCAACTTGGCAATTAGGGCAGCCACGAGCAAAAAAAAAAAATAAAGAAACTTCCAATCATTGATAAGTTTTGATTACCAAGCATTTGAGAATTCATTAGCCACATTTTTGCCTCAAAAGTTGCTTTAAAAGTGAGTTGAGCTTAACCATTTTTGGGTCTGCTTTGCTGTTTAGGCCATTTGTTTACCAAGTTTTTGGTATTTGGCTTAAATGATGAATGACCGTATTAGGCCAAATTGTTAGCCATCTTTGGGCAGCTAGTAGAAATGGTTATTGTTTTGTATCGATTCGTGGTGTGTGTGCTTGCCACCTGCGCATTTTGCATTTAATTTGCTAATTAAATTGTCACTGGGCGGATTAACCGCATGGCAAAATAGAGTCAATAGACGCTGCACTGCAAGAAAATGTGTGACTTCAAGTAGAAAAAACAATTTTATTTATTTATAAAAATGATGTATTAAATATTACTCAATTATGTGTTGTCCAATGCAAAATGTGAAATAATATTCAGGATATATGTAAATTAGATGTTAGATAATAACAATCAGCTAAACTTTATAAATTCTTTATGAATTTTATAATAATTATATATAATTTTTGTTAAGTGTATTAAGGACTGTGCTGCTGTAGTCCCCTGTGCTGGCTGGCCACTCCTCAAACCTTGCATGCCATTGGCTCGTTATCAACTTTGGCCCAAACACTCGTTTCGACCTCCGTTTCCAGCTCGTCCACTCGTCCGTGTGTCCTCCTTTCTGCCGCTATCCTGTACGCTTTGGTTCGCTTGTGTTTTGTTCTAGACGGTTTCCGTTTACGACACATGCAAATGAGTCAGTTTTGGCCAGTTGGCCAGTTGGCCAGTTAGCTAGTTTATGCGCTCCTCGCTTATTTCTCGTGTCTAATTTGTTTAACAAATGCTTTGCGCTCTTCGCACCCATCTTTTCCATTGCCTTTCTCCGCTTCCTTTCCGTTTTGCTCATTAATTAGCATTTTTACTCAGTGTTCGATTTATTGTTGTCCGGATTTTGTGTAAACACAGCACCCAAAAAAAAAAATTAACGAGCGCGTTCACAAAGTGTTTTTCATTTTTCATTAATAAATACTCTATGAAGGAATTTGGATATATTTCCATTGGATAATGCCACATTTTGTATGCTGTTATTTCATTTTCGATTCTTCTGGCAATTTGATGGAATCGTTTTCCACTTGAAAACTACTTTGACATTTAATCTCTCATAAACAGTTGGATCTCCAGCAATCAACTTGATAAGCCCGAGAACCACATCAATTCACTTGCTTGAACAATTTCACTATCAATTCAATTGTAAGCAGAAGGCCTGAAATGATTTCACACGCTGACCAACTCAATTAAGTCAAGCAACTCTCTGCTACCAATTATCTAACGAACCTCCAGTTCTGATCAGAAGCTGAAACTGATAACTGATAATGTTTATCTATTTTTTTTTTTAAGTTTTGAAAGCGTATTTGGTAGTCGCCCAGCAAATTCGTTGCTTTTTCAATTTAATGTTTCTCTCGCCTTGCACATTTCACGGCTCTCGTTTCTTGCTTGCCTCAATTAAAAACACTGCTGCTGCCCACATGGTTGTTGCTCATTTTTTTTTTATTATTTATTTATTTTTTTTTTTTATTGTTGTTGCTTGCTACCATATTTTCGAGATACATTTTAAGACGCCATAAAAGTCGAGAAATGACAATGTCAATGTCTCAACAGCTTCGCTGCGCTTGTGCCCCTTGCCGCAGCCTGTGCTACTGACCTCCAGCCGGGGCGAGAGAGAGACAGAGAGAGAGAGAGAGAGATTGAACTGTTGTGGGCGCCTTGCTTCGGTCATCAATTATAATTCCTTCGCTTTTACGGTGGCGTATACTTAATGCGAACAATGTCTCGCCAGACATTTTGTTTGTTCTTTTTAATTATGCACAATTGCCGCTAAATTTGTCGCGCTGCAGCTTCCGGTATTCAATTATTGCGCTCTCCATCTCTCTCTTTCTCTTTATCTCTCTCTCTCTCTGTGTGTGTATAATTGTGTTCAGTTTGCTTTGTTGTTGGCTCTGCTCGTTTGCGGCCCATCCCAATTGTGAATTCCAATTCCAATTCCGATTTCAATTTTCAATTGTACGCAATGAATTAAAATTTTCAATTGAATTTTCGCCTGCTTTTTTGTGTGTGAAGCTATCAATGCAACTCGTCATCCGTTGCCGTCTCTCCGCATATCCCATCCATAGACTATTATATCTCTGTGGAAGCTCTCGTTTTGGTACCACATCGTGCCTGGCGCGTCCACTTTTGGATTATAATCTTTATCAATTTGTTTCGGACAGCCAGCTACGTTCTCCACAAGTATCTTCGGCTGGTGTCATTTTTCTCGGCCTGTGCTCGACACATTTCACAATTGAGCTGATGCTCAAACAGTGATTTCAATCTGTATTTGTTGGTGTTGGTGCTGTGTGTGCCTCAATTGTGATCTGCCACAGTTTCTATTTCTGGCGCTTTTTAGATTGACTAAGTTCTAAGTGCATAATCACTGCTAAAGAGCCGGAAAGTCTTTGAAAAGTTCTGCATTATTGTGCATATTCTGACTTCAAATAAATTGTAATCAAATTCAAGCAGTCATCTACTGAGCTGATCCATAACCTAATCAATTCATTCAGCATTTGACTTTATTGTTACTTTTTTGGTGTGGTTAGACGAGCTTTTAATATTCTTATTCAACTTTAAGCATCATCAGCTGAAATGAAGCTGTTTTATAAGCTTTAATCTGCTTTCAGCTTTTAGTTCATTGAGCTTGTAACCTTAGCCTTACTTTTGTATTAACATCTTTATTAAAAGTCTAAGATTGCTATATGCTTAAAGGCTTCCCGTCAATCTTCAGTCAGCTTAAGGAAGTTTTCGCACACTTTTCTCGTGCCTGCTTTGAGTGTTGCTGCTATAAATGGACAACCTTTGGTCAACTGCTGTTTGATTTAGCCGTTTTTAATTGCTTGAAAATCGCTGATGCATTTCTGACTGAGACATGAGAAAATGTTGTGTTTTAATTGGCCTTTTCGTTTCGTGTCCAGTGATTCTTTTTGTGATATTGTAAATTACGTATATAATAATGAGAAATAACAAAAGCAAAAGAACAACAACAGCAACAACAGCAACAACAACAACAAACATCGCACAATCAAATTAATAAATTTAAAATACAAAACGACAAGTAAAATTAAACGCACAAATGAAACAACAACAACAACAACAGCAACAACAACAACAAATGCCGCAACGAGTGAAATCATCGAAGAGCATAAATTTGCCACAAACAACGCACAAATATTGTTTGTTCGTCTTTGAAGAATCTGCAGCAATAAGTGATAATCAATAATAATAAAAATCTATATGTATATATATATATATATATATGTGTGTATACAAATCGAAAAGTGAAATCAAATTGAAAATGCTTTATTAGCTGTGTAGACAAGTGGCTGAAGCAGCAGCAGCAACTAACAACTAGTAAATGTGATAAAAGTCAAGTGTAAATCAAAGTTTGTCATCACAATCAACAATGTATGCATAGAAATGCCATCTGCACAAATACACACATACATACATACATACGTACATACATATGTACATACATACACGCAAAGACACGCATATGTATTGCATAAAGCAGCGTTAAACCGTTAAGTGTGATAACGTAAGCGATAAAAGCAGATTGCGTGCTTAAAAATACATGAGACGAGGCCGGCAGCTAAGCAGAGAAAAAGAGAGCAAAAGAGAGAGAGAGACAGAGAGAGAGGTACTCTTTCGTCAATTCCCATAACTGCCATTAATTGATGCACCAAGTTGATGAATTCGACCAGACAACTACTAACTGTAAAGCGAACTTAAAGACACAAGCAACAACAACAACAGCAACAACAACAGCAGCAACAACAAGCAGCAGCTTAGAGGCGACATCAAAGCCACGCTGATGATGGGCTACATCATGGGTTGTGCTTGCTTCAAAGGTATGTATGAATATTACACACATGTGTGTGTGTACTTCTGTGTCTGTCTGTGTGTGTGTGTGCTTGTGCGAATTTGAAACGCGCATCGTTAGCATTTATGCCGCTCTCTTCTTCTTCCTCTCTCACTTTTCGTTCCCTCTCATTTGTCAACTCGGTGTCCCGATTCCTTCCGCCTCATCTTCGCACAAAACACAACACAACACAAAACAACAACAACAAGCAAACGTTGCAGCACCGTTACTTCTCCGGCCACTGCTTTGGTGCGTTTGTCTTGTTGCCTGTTTTGCTTTTACGCACTTTCGCATCTTCGCAACGTCATTGCCGAAGCGACGACGTCACAACGGCGTCGTATTGGTTGAGTGCATGCGCACGTGTTCAACCTATGTACTCCCTCTCTCGCCCCCCTCTCTCTCGTTCTCTCTTTTTATGGCACTGTTATTTAACAGTTTTATAGCAAGAGCGCAGCTTCGTTTCGTTGCGACCGGCGGCAGCGCCGCATTTTTTATTGCCCTGTAAAATCTGTGTGTGCTGCTTAAAGTGCAAGAGATTTGCCTTACCTTATTTTGCCCCCTTCTGTGTGTGTGTGTGTGTGTGTCTTCGTCTTTGCTGCTTGTCGTCGCTTTTTGCGTTAAAGGATTTGAGTGCATGTGTGTGTGTGTGTGTGTGTGTGTGTGTGTGGACAGCTTGTGAATTGCTCGACAGACTTTTGAGTGCAAAGTGATTTTTGTCGGTTTCTTGTTGTTGTTGATTGTGTTGTTGCCGTTTGCACTTTTTTCTAGTGATTTTTTATGCGAACTGCTTAATAAGCCGCCAGGCCACAGAGGCCCTTCACACTTATCTAGCAGCTAAGCTTTCAACCAACATTTTTGCATTTTTATAGTTTTGCAGTTGTGATTTAAGCTGGAAAGCAGCTTAAATATTTAATTTTAAGTTACCAATATATCGAAAGCTGGATATCATCTTAGTGAGATTTTTGAAAAATTATTTAATCTTAAATTTAAATTAAAAATGGCTGGAAAAGTTAGTTATATGCAATATTACAATATTAAAATATAAACATTGCATAACAACACAAAAAACACATGTTTTTTATATGCATAACATTTACTAAATTAATTATTGATGGAGTCTTGGTTGCAGCACGTCTCTAATAATCAGTTAATTATAGTTGTTTTGGTTAAATAAAAATTTCAATTAAAATTCATTAAACTTTTGTGTTTAGCTTTTAATTGATATTCATGCATGAATCTATAACTATTCTGGTTCCATGTATATTTTCAGGGCTTATATCACAGTTAAATTTGCACACTGTGCACCAAATGGTGGGCAGACACTTGACAGCAACCTGCCCCTGCAACGCTTGTGGCACGCATTGTGGCCCTTAACCTTTCACATTTGCGTGCCTTCTCGCTTCGCAGTTAGTTTGATTCAATTGCAATTTGCAGCCTCCAACTCGTGTCGCACTCAAATGTAGCTGCAACAGCAGCAGACATGGTTGCCACACAACTGGGCGGGCGTTGGTGGGTGAGTTGAGGGATGAGGCGTGGTTGCTGTTGGTGGGCACGACAAGTTCTGGCTAAGTTCTTGGCCCATTAAAGTATGCAATCATTTTGCGGTTAGCTAAGGAATCCTTTCCTTCTCTCTCTCTCTCTCTCTCTCGTTCTCTCTCTTTCTCTCTCTGTTTTTTTCTTTGACAACATTTTGCAAAAATTGTATTGCACTAATTTGTCGACCCAATTTTGACAATGTTTCTGCTTTAATCTTTCAATTATAAACAAATTAGTGGCTAGTTTTGCGCCCACATTTAAATCGAACACGCAACTGAAAATAGTCGCGTCGAATAGCGTCAGATACACATACGTATGTGGATGCCCCCCCTCCCACACAACCCCCCTGGGCTTGCCCCAACCGCCTGTGGCAGCATCATATAAATAAATAAATAAACAAGCGTTTAATTGAAGCGGAAATTAGGTTTTGTGTGGGAGTCGATTGGGTTTCCATTAGTTTGTCTGTCTGTGTGTGTGTGTGTGTGTGTGTGGCTGTGTGTGTGTGTGTGTGTGTTTCTTATTGGAATTTATAGTAGACTAGCCGCATTGTTGTTGCTGTTGCTGTTGCTGCTCGCTTTACGTTTTGGGGCTTCAACTCTGCAGCTGCTGCTGGAATGTGTGGCAAGGGTTGGTTATGAGGGGGCGGGGGTGTGGCTGGTTTATATCACACACTAGTTGGCGGCAAGCTCCACTTATTGACTATGCCCCTTTAACTTATAGTTATTTTAAAAATCGAATCAAACTGAATCAAATTGAGGTTAAGATTTTGCCAGTTGTAGTTGTAGATGAATGTCGAATTGGGGCATCGTTTCCGGTTTTCATTTAGTAATAAAAGCTAACAAGAATTACAGTTATGGTTAGTCAAAAAGCAAATTTGACAGAGATGGGAAAACTTGATGGAAAGTTGCCATAAATATATATTTATCAACAGCAGAACAGAACGGAACAGATCACTCAGAATCGATTAACTGCAATTAATAATAATATTAGCAAAATATATTAAATTGTTTTTGTTTATTTTTGTTGTCATTCATTGTCTGATTAAGATTGGTTTTTTATTGCTCCGATAACTTATCGTTCCGCAACAGCAAAATTATCTCTAACAATGCCATAAATTAATTAATTTGATTAATTTGATTTTCGCTGCAAAATATAGCTGTGCATATATACACAAATATATATATATATATATATATCAGATTCTGCAGTTTGTAGAGCATTCAGCAGTCTGCGTGGCAATTATAAAATTTGATTGCTCAGCTGGCATTTTCCATTAATATGCAACGAGTTTCTCGCTGTCTTTTCTCAATGGAGCAGCTCGTTAAATTGCATGTCTGCGAATCCATCTCTGTCTATATAACCCCCCTCTCTCTCTCACTCTCTCTGCCCTCTCTCTGCCCTCTCTCTTTAAGTGTGTTTGCATAAGAACTTGGTTGCGCCTCCTCTGCTGACTGGCTGCGCTCAAGTTTGAGTTTGCTTGGCTTGCATGTGCCGCTTGACTTGTCAAGACACAAAAAAGAATATATATATATATATATATATACATAGAACTTAATGTAGTCATTGCCTTAAACGGTCCGCCCACTTGTTGAACTAAATACAATTTAACGGAACACGCAATCTGACGAATTGCCCACAATCAAAACTGCCAAGTTGTCAAATGCTGAAATTATGTCAAGCGTCTTTTTTTTGCCCAGATATGCAAACAATTTAAAGCAGGGAATACAAGTGCTAAATTGCTGCACTTAAACTCATATTTAGCCATGATTTGGGCATTTGTATTACGAGTTTCCCTGGTTAGTTTAGAGCACAATATAACTAAGCGCTTTGATAACATTTTAATTATAAGCATAAAAATTATGATTTTTATTTTATTTTACATATAAATAAATATATTTTGGCAGCTGCAATATCATCAAGTATATATTATTTGTGTACAAATGCAAAGCGTTCTTTGCTGGGAAGTAGAACCTGTCTTTCTATAACATGGAGGATGTTCAGTCTGCCAATGGTAAATAACCAAGATGGATTCTTAACGAGAAGATATATAAGGTACTCCTGAGATAAGAGTTCTCCGAATTGAAAGGAGCACTGAGTCTAGACGCACTTGCAGCAGTACATATGTGCCTAGATAATACCCTAAGTAGGATCAGAATAATTGTATAACTTTTAATAACTTTTTTAAGACTGTTCGAATTAAGCTTTGACTTGTATTTTGGACATGTTTTCAGTTTTTGACAAATTTTAATTAACTAATTAATATTTTAGTAAAAACTAAAGTTTATTTTTCAAACATGAAACAAATTGGCATTTAAACATTTTGCATTTGTTTCTTTGTTTAAACTTTGTAGCACTTTAAAATATTTGGTAGACACTGTCTGAAATAAGCTGTGAGTCACTGTAGCTGTCAGATAATTCAGTAGTTATATAGAAGTCTATGTTCGATACTTAAACTTGCTCCTGGGATCACCTTTCAGTTGTACTTGTGCCTTGTAAATTATATAGAGGATATAGCCTAGTCTTGCACTTCCGACCCGATTATTATTGCTTGTTTGTTGTTTGTTCAGTTTTGACACATTAACATTTGGCTATTGTCCTTTGTCACTTGTCGTGCAGCAGCGTTAATTACGGCAATTAACGTGTTTATTCTGTGGACAATGTCCTGTTCATGTTTCTGCACATATGATAGGCTTCAACATGCGACACTTTCGGCCTTAATTGGATCTACTGGTTTCAGTTGAGGCTTAGATGTCGCGCCTGGAGAAAGCAGTTCGTGCCACGCTCGCTGAGTATTTCAGGAAGACGAGTCTCAATGGTTTTGGACTGCTGTATTTCATACGACGTCGCCGCTTTCAGCGCTTCTTTTGGTTTCTCTTCATTGCGGCGGGCATATTCTCTGCCAGTTATGTGGTATTTACCACGCTGCTGGAGTTCTTAACTCGTCCAACGGTGACGGCTTTGTCGGCCTTAAACTCTGCCCAGGATTCGGTGGCATTTCCCTCCATTCGCATTTGCAGTGCAAATAAATTGAGTCGCCTTAAAATGCAGTTGCTGGCAAGGAAGTTGTCCGACTCAAAGGGCAACGCGACAAGTTATTGGCTGAAGGAACTGCAATTGCTGGCGGGCTATTTTTATCCCTCGGCTGTGCCTGCTCGGGATGCTGCTGCGTTGCAAGCGGCTTTGGGCGAACTTTGGCCACAGGATGTTCGCGCACAGCTGCTGCAATTATCGCCCAGCTGCGAGTCCTTGTTGCTCGGCTGCATTTCCGATGACGTTGCCCACAATTGCTCGGACTTGTTTCAGCTGACGGCCAGCAGCGAGGGTTGCTGCTGTGTCCTGCAGCAGCCTGGCAATATAACTAACTCACTAACCATACGACTAAATGCCTCGCTGCAAGACGCCTTTCGCATGCCACAACTTGGCCTAACAGCTGGCTTTAGCCTCCACCTGCCCAAGTGGCTGGGCAGGCTGAGTTTGGCGCCCGGCGATTCGATGTACGTGCAACTGCAACCCATTCGAATGTTAGCTGATGAGGCACAAATGAGCACTTATCGCTTAGCTGAGCGCGGCTGCCATTTTGAGGGCGAAGATGTGCAGCAGCTGCACTGTCTGCCACTTTGTCGCCTGCGCAGCTCGCTTGCCACATGCAACTGTGCGCCTTTCTTCTACCACACATCTGAATTTAATCAGCTGAAATACGGCTACTGCAACCTGAACCACACGGCTTGTGTGCAGCAACTAGACGGTGAGTGGGGCAAGTAAAGCAAGCGCTGCTTGCTGCATAACCTGTGCAACAACAATCGATTACTTTAGATTGGTGTATTAACTGTCTGCCTGATTAATTATGAGCTGCACAGCAAAACAGTGATTCAATTGTAAGCAGCAGCAACTTGTACGTTTATCATTAAAACAAAAACGATTAAATTATTATATTTTTGATGTGACTTTTGAACAATTTAAGTGCTGGCTTTCCAGCACTTTTTGAGTACGTTTTTTCAATAATAATTCCAAGCTAGAATTGCATTTACAACTGTGAATCTAGTTTTATGCTAGGAATCAAGCTACGATCAATAATCGAATCACTTTTGACAAAGTTGCTGCACTTTAAAGTTGGGTTGCAAACAACTCCTTAACGCAGTGGTGCCCAAAAGGAAGCAGCAGTTGAAATTACTTTCAGTTTAGCAGCACAATTTGATATGCTTTGTACAAACAGCCAGCTGGTCGCCTTGGAGTTGTGCGGAGTGTTTGCCAGCGTGCAACGATTGGCGCTTTGAGCTGCGCAAGAGTTTGTTGGGTCGCCTGTCGGCCGGGGAGAGTACGGTCAGCATACGCTATGGTGGACAGCGTGTGCCGCTCTATCGCCAGGATGGCCTCTACAACTGGTACCAGATGTTGTGTGAGTTGCATGCAACACAGTTGCAACCCGCGCTGCATTACTAATTCATAATTCAATTCTCGTTTTTGGCAGCGACTGTTGGCGGCGTTTTGAGTGTTTGCATTGGCTGCTCGTTTATTAGCGGCTTTGAGTTGGTCTATTTTGTGGTGTTTCGACTGTGGCACAACTGGCGTCAATTAGGATTGTGATTATGCCACACAGACAGACACGCGCGCACACAGCCAAGTGGCAATCATTTGTATACCCATATTAAATATAAAGCATACGCCATGTGTGACAGCAAATGAAATTAGTTGTGATTTATTTGGTCAGTCCGTCAACAGCTTGTGTGCGGCACATGCGGCACTCAACGCTCAACATCTATCTTCAAGTCTGCCACGCCTACTTGGCTGAAGGCAGAGCATAAGAAGAAGCAGAGCAACAACTGTGCAACATCTACTTGATGACAAAATCAAAAACGAGCTTATCATTTACTTGAGTCTCAGTCTTTGATGGAATGTTGCAAAAAAATAAGAGATATGGTTGTAGATATTTATATGTATATATATATATATATATATATATATGTGTGTATATATATCTATATATAAGGCTTAAAGTGCTGATCATCAAGGTTAAGTTGTCTGTGGCTGCTCGGCAAAGGTCACTTGGCGACAAGTATGCGAATGTGTGTCAGATTGAGCACACACAGCCACACACACACACACACAGCCACACACAGCCACACACACACACACACACACAGCCACACACACAGCCACACACACACACACACTTATAAATCGATAGCTCCTTTTGTTCTCAGGTGGCTCATGACCCATGCATAGTTGATTTTTATGAGCCTTTTTTTTGTTGTTGTTGTGCTGTTGCCATTTGGGAATTTCAGTTGCGTTTTTTTTAAATACGTTTTGCGCTTTAAAGCTGCACAAAATAAGTAAACAAATTAAACCAAAAATAAGCTCCAATTATTCGATTAATTAGCGCTAAAAGAAAGAATGAATAATATGAAATAAAACACAATAAAATAAAATATATTTATTATATGAATATGAAATAAATCCGAGTTGTTTTATAGCACACTTATTTATACAAGCTTGTAGACCATTAATCTCAGTTCTATTACAAATTAAAAATATATGCATTATTTATGCTGCTGCTTTTAATAGTTGCAACATAAACAATATAAAACGCTCTTTATTTTTTTTATACTAATAATCATTAATCATTATACTAATATATGTTTTCCCCATTTTCTCATTGCAGGTGAGTTTTTGCACAGTGTACACGAATTTATTTATTCCCCGTGGCTGGGTAAGTTGAACGTTTGCAGATTTGAGTGCTTAACAGCAGCTGTTAGAGCGCTGTTAGCTAACAGCCGTGACAGCTTTTTACACTTGAGCTTTTCGCACAGGGTGCATCGCACGGCGCGCGCAAGCTGCCAAAGCTTTGTGCTGTGAAGCTTTTGATTGCGCGTATGCGTTTTCCTTAAATAGCTCTTTCAATATATCAAAAATGTGTGCAAAATCAATGTGCTATTAAATCCGTGTGTTCCTCCATGTATTACAGTCCCCCCACCCTTCGCTGAGTACTTAAGCCTGTCATATATATCATTTATAATGTGGCAACACATCAGTGCCAAATCATTGTGCCAGAGTGTTGCAACCTAAGCAGTACTTTTCATTTTAATGGCTAACTTTGACTCCTCCTCGCCCAGAGTCAGGCAGTCAGCTTAGCATCAACGATTTGAACAATGCCCCCAATATCTCCATTAATTTGAAACCGCCAACTTATCAGGCAGCGTCATCGTCCTAAGTGATTTCTTCGCCCTGATTTAGAGCTTTATTCTTATGAGAGTCTCGCGGCGAGGGCTGTTCCACAGATTGGAGGGTGTGTAACAAGTGCAACGCTGCACAATATTAGGCTAATTTCAAGTTTCCCTCAATTTGGCAAAGCTAAACCGATTTAAATATAAAAGCAAATAAATAACAAGTCTGCCTTATTTCTGCTTTTAAATTCCTTCCTCGTCAATCATCACTTGCCAGTCACATTTTTGAACTTTTTAATGCGCGGAAACATTTCGTTTACTGATTTAATCATTTTTTATGCTCTTAAGTTATTCCCACTTCAATTGCAACTTCCATTTTGTTGCCACATTCTTAAACGTTTTAATGGTCCTGTTAATTGTGGGCAGCCCTCGTTTTTTTGGGTACCCAACTTATTTATAACGATACTTGAACGCATTTTCTCATTTGTGGCGTGGCAAGGACATGTGGCTTGCATATATATTTATGTATACACATATATGACCTTCACCTTGCACACACACACACACACACACACACACATAAATAACATAGTTGGGTCCATCCTTTTGGCATGCCTTAAACAGCATTTTTGGTTTTGTGGCAGTGGCTTTAATCAAAGCCCTGCCAGCATATGTGACGACGATAGTCGGATTATGGCCACATTTAAAAACTTCAGCTTTGGGTACACATAGTATACATATATATATATATATATATATATGTATATATATATGTATGTATATATTTATTTATCAACACGTGCACAGGATGCGTTGCTGCGGCTCTTGTTGCTTGCCTGGAACCTTGCAACGCACTCGCAGTTGCTCTTTCTCCCTCTCTCTCTCTCTCCCTCTCTCTCTCTCTCTCTCTCTCTCTGTCTCTTTCTTGCTGACTTCTGCCTCATTTGCATAATTCAAATATGGCATTTTTCGTCGTCGAGCGTATAAACATGCCACATGCCACTGCCCACAGCTTGACATTGTAGTGTCCTCTTTTTTCTTTTTCTTCTTGTTGTTGTTGTTGTTGTTGTCTCTCTCGGCTTAGTCCTCCTGCTGCTGCTGCTGCTGTTTTCCTGGCCTGTCAACCTAAATTACGGCCATTTGATTTCGGCAATTACAACGCATTTCTGTGCAACAATTTGTGTGTGTGTGTTCTGTGTCTGTGTGCTTTGCTCAAATCACTGTGCCCCTCTCACTCTGTCTCTCTCTCTCTCTCCCTCTCTCTCTCTCTCTGTCTCTCTCTCTCTCTCTCTCTCTCTCGCACTATTTGTGCCTTTGCTTGATTTATGGCTGCCTTTTGTGGCATGCCCTTGCTGGGCATAATGTTCCTTTTGTGTTGATATGTGCCACAAGACACTGAAGCAGCTAATATTGGACACCAAATGCATTCACACAATATTTATCAATATATATTTATTTATTTATATTTATATATATTGATTTGTTTTTTATATTTAATCAAAAGTCATTTAAATGTGCCACTTGCTACACACAATTTCTATTAATATATATGTGCCTGATCAGCATGGATTTCTACTGCATTATTGTTAAACTAGTTTGCTGCCAAGTCTACCAACAGTAACTTTTCTATATATATAATTTATATTAATATATATGTGCCTGATCCGTCTGGATTTCTACTGCATTATTGTTCAACTAAATAGTTGCCAATAGTCGTTTATATGTGCCACTTGAAGTCCACAAGGAGTAACTACTTTCTACACACAATTTCTATTAATATATATGTGCCTGATCAGCCTGGATTTCTACTGCATTATTGTTCAACTAAATAGTGGCCAATAGTCGTTTATATATGCCATTTTAAGAGTAGCCACTCTTCGGACTGTTATCAATGGCTTTTCTTGACTGTTTCCATTTCTTTTTTTACTTTGTTGGTGCTCGAGAATTTCAATTTCAGCTTCAGTTTGAGCTGGCATATTGGCAACCGTTTTCAACTTAATTATTAGCTTGGCCTTGGCCAGCTGACAGACTGACAGACTGACAGATTGACAGACTGACAATTGCCTGCAGTGACAAATGATTTATAAATGTTGTGTCCATTCTTTGCCAGATCCGAGCATAAAATACATATGTTTGTTGGGCATGTCCTTTGTCGCATTTGTTTATTTGCAACTACGCAATTATCTATTGTTGGCACTGGCACATCGAGTCCAACTTTTGGCTGGTTACCTTTAGCCGGCATTGGTATTCATGCTTTGGCTTTTGGCTTTGTGGCATTGCAAAACTATGAATGGTATTCATTTGTTTTCGTTAGCTGCACGCTTGCCAAAATACGAGCGCAAAGCTAGCAATTCAATGTGCCCCAGCAGCCAGCAACCAGCAGCCAGCAACCACAGTTGTGGCAGGCAGCAGCTCATAAAAATGAATTACTTACAGCGTCTCTCGCAGATTGGGCCAACAGGGGAGCTGGGGGAGTTGGGGGTGTCAGTTCTCGGGAAGTCAGTTCGCTTTGGTTGGCTGGTTATGTAAAAATAAAGTCCTGATTTCAAGGTTGCCTAATTTGTTTATGGCGTGTAGAAGAACAGCATGCTTATTCTTTCTTTTTTTTGTGGCATGCAACTGAATACTTAATTTATAGACAGCTTTTATTACTGTTAAGCGCTGCTTCTTTTTGCACTTCGCATTGGCCAAGTGAATTAAATGATTTACGCTTTTTTTCGTTATTTTTTAGCACATTTGTTTTTAACAGAAATTTAGGATAATGCGTATTACAAATTTACAGCTTTTTTCTAGTGGTTTAATTTTGTTTAATCAACCCAGAGCAGTTTAAGATACTTGGCTAAAATTGAACATGGATATTCCTTTGCTGTTTTTTTGCAGCAGCCATTAAGAGGCGGGGCAGGCAGCAAAAGATATATTTGATCACTTTAAGATACTTTAGTTCATTTGAGTTAGGATATTCCTTTGCTGCTTACTGTTCTGAAGCGCATTCCCAAGTAAACTGCCATTTCAAAAAATATTACAAGATAATGTAAAGATTTGATAACTTAAACTTTACAGGATATCTGCTAGTCGGGCAGGCACTCTCAACGCCTTCGCATTCTCACGTGTTTTATTGGCGTAATTTTTATTCTAGTTGGGCAACAAATGTGGCTGCGACTGCGGCTGCGGCTGCCTGTGGTGACAGGCCATCATTTGCAGTTCAAATTGATCCATTTGATGTTTGCCCACCATTTTGGTGCTCCTTGGTCAGATTATGTCAGCTACACTTCAATTTAACTTGTCGTTTTGTGGAAAACTGCTCGTTATATTAAAATAACAGCATTTTTCTTCTTCATTTGGATAATATATTCAAATCGTGTTCTTATCCCTCATTTAATTCACTTCTATTCACTTCTTTGATTCTCTTGCAACATGTTGTTTCTTATTTGCATTAAAAGCCTTGACAAATTGTAATTAAATTTGAATTTCTTATGGCGCTGTTGGCTAATGCGATTTTAATATGTAAATCGAATGTGTTTGGATTTGGCTTAGGCCATTTTCCGCACTGGCTGCCACCTTGCCACCTTGCGGCGGGTGCATTAACTTTAGCGGATGTTTTTTCCAATTTTCTATTTACCATTTGGTAGGCTTCCCCTTTCTGCCAGTGTTGTTGTCCATTGTATAAGTCGGAGGACTTATGCAAATGCTGCTCAAGTCCTGGTAGTCAATCAAAGTTGGCGACGCCCTGCTGTTTGCCATTTCCCAGCAAAACATTGCCGGCAATGTCGTAATCATCGTTATCATCGTAATCATTGTAATCATCATCAACATTATCGTCATTGTCATTGTCGGCATTGTGTTTTAAAACGGTTTTATTTATGCAACGACATGTTTCAAGTGAGCTCCTCAAGCTGTTTTCCTAACCAAATTTCTCATGCAAATTTGCACGTGGGCGAATTTCCCTCGCCACGATTTTCCTCAACTGACAAGGGTGCATCGGATTTCGTTTTTCCAGCTTGCTGTTGCTCTTGCTGCTCTTCCTTGTGTGCCTGCATTTAATTATTAAAATTTAATTTAGTCAATTTACTCTGAAGCTACTTGCTGCATACAATTCTTTTCATTGGCCAAGTTTCGGACTTGGCCTTATGAATATTGCGAATGCCCGCATTACCAGAAACTACTTTCAATTCAACTTTCTTTTTTTTTTTAGCTTTTTCATCTTGGGCAACACCCTGTTATTTGGAAAAGAAAAGCTTTGCATAATTTTTGGGGAATATTACAAAAAGCAATCTGTTTTTTTCTGGAAATCGGTTTTTTTTTTATAAATTTCTTTTGTAGCTTTAATATTTTTAAGTAATAATAATAATAATAGATTAAATACATTTCAGTTCTCTGAATTTTCTACTGCAATTTCACAGCGTATTTCAATTAGACTACTTTAATGAGCCTAAATATGATGTTGGGTTTCTGTTAGATTAGGTAGAGAACCATTTGTCGAACTCTTATAGCTATATTATTTACCTAACAATTGGTTAAAATATAAAGTGATTTATTTACTTATTTCTCAGTCTGAGAAGGATGTTTTATATATATTTCAGTTTGTCCATTTTATGTTATACATTTTCTAATATTATATATATTTTCTAATAGAATTGTAGCGCTTTAAAGGGTATCTCTCAGTTCAAAACTTTAAACTAGACAAATAATATCCAATTTGTACGCTTCTGCAAAGTTTTGTTTGTTGTTTTTGTGTTGCCGCATTTTAGGGGGCAACCTGTTAGCTGCATAAAAACCATTCAAGTTATAGCCCGATATTATCATCATGATGCCAAATAGTTTATCTTTGTTGTTGTTGTTGTTTGGTTGTTTGTTGTTCTGTTTTGTCCTTTGTTCTGGCTCATTTGTTGTTGCCGTTGCTGTTGCGCTCTCTTGCATTAAATTTTGATGACTTGCGTCACTCGCATTTTTAATGAAGCCCATCAAAAAACCGTTGCTCTCGTCCCGTCCCGTCCAACGGCGCCTTAAGAGAGTCGAAGAGCGAGCACTCAACGGAGTTGAAAGCTTTCAACACGTGCTCGTCACACAAACACGACGAAGTAAAGCGTACAGCGAGAGAGCAAGCGCTTATCTGTGTGTGTGTGTGTGTGAGAGAGAGCAAGAGAGCGAGTGAGAGAGCGTGCGCTTGTACATATTCAAGTTCAAGTAAAAACATTGAATAGCACAAGTTCAGCTTCAAGGCGCAGGCTGCTCACACGCACACACACACGCACACTTAAACACACACACACACATGCAAACACAAAGTTGTGAGACAAACACGTGCTGGCAATCTTTCTCTCGCTGACGCTCTCTTCCCAACATCCCTCTCCGCCCACGTCTCTTGCCTACTGCTTTTCTGTGATTATGTAAGCAAAGTTTCATTTTTTTTCGTTCCTGTTTTGTTCTTTTTTTACTTTTGCATTTTATCTTTGCTATTTGTCCTTCTTCTGTTGTTGTTGTTGCTGCTGCTGTTGTTGTTGGCTTTGCGCCGAAAATTTGTTCAATTGCATTGCAGCCATTTGATGTCTGTCCGTTTGCCGTTATTTTGTCGTCGATTTGTATCGTTGGAACTTGCTGGTATTTATTTTTCATTTGTCTTGGCATCTTTGAGGCCTGCGGATTGTTTTTTGTTTTTTTTTTATTATCTATTTATTTAGTTTTTTTGTGCTGTTGTCCTTGTTGTAGTTGTTGCTATCTCTGGTCTGTTGCTGTCCATTTGTTATTGTGCGGCGTGTTGCTATTGTTTTGCCATCGCTTTTGGCTTGTCAATGCCACAACGGCAACGGCAACAACAACAACGGCAGCAGTGTTGACAACAACGGACAGCGGAAGGACGCCATTCTTTCTCCTGCATTTTGGCTGGCTGGCCGCTCTCTCTCTCTCTATCTCTGTCTCTGTCGCACTCTAACGAGTGCTGTGCTTAAGGCAAACCTCATAAGCTATACGATGGTCCACACAAACAAATAATATTTGTATTTTTATTTTCATATATTTCTTTTCCTTTTCACATTGTGACTGCTGTTGTTGCTGTTGTTGTTGTTGTTGTTGCTGCTGCTGCTGCTCTTTCCTGGGGCAACGTGAACAATTTCATTTGACCCTGAAGGGGTCCTGCACGCGTTTCTCGATAATGTGCTCGCCATTATCTTAATTTTGATTAGCCTTGAGTTATTTGTTGTCCCGCTCGTCGTACATTTGGCATTCGCTCAGCGTAGCCAATAAAAGTGTGTCTGTTTGTACATCTGTATTTGACTCGAAGATATTCTGGAATTAGTTGCAGCTGCTCAGCAAGAAAAGTACATAGTCCTTGTGGAATGGGTTTTGCTGTATTTGTTTTCATATTCATCTGAGAAAGAAGGTAGAAATATATATCATAGACTGAAATATGATAACAATATTTCTTCTTGGGTATATGAAAACAAATACAGATAAGTTTATATTATAATTCGAAGATTCTCGGAAGTGGACGGATTTCGATTATATTACCTATTTTGGGATGAGAATATTTGACCATTATTATGGCAGTTATCATTTAACCAACCTTAATTATTTATTACTTCATTTTTATACCCGACCTAACCAATTTGAGATCAATCGACTCATTTACATTAGTTTATATGCATGAGCAAAAGTAATTTCGTATCTTTGACCACAAACTACCTTTGCTAATCAAAAAAAAGAAATAAAGAACTATATAAACATGCATAGTATGTGCGTCATGAATAAATTTAGGTGAGGTACTTAAATTTATGCACATATTTCCTTGGGTCGTGTCCTTTTGCGTGCCGGGATGCGACTACAATCATTGCCAGGGACATAATAAGTTCGGGGGCAATGTTATTTTTAGCTGCAACTGAAAGGACGACCTTCGGCCGATGTGCACACATCCTTTTCATATCCCTCCCCTCTCCTTGGTGTGCTCATAATACGGCAAGCTGATTGCAAAACTGAAAAACGTTTACCACACACACACACAGAGAGAGAGAGAGAGAAAGAGACACTGTGACAAAAACTGAAATGAAGTGTTGACAATGCGGCAGTTGGCATTGAAATACGTGGCACTACAGGGACACACAGGAAGTCACCATGGCAATGCCACAGACAGCGCGCCAAAAAAGGATGTGAAGTGATGCCAGGAGGAGGGCTCAAGTTATGACTTTTTGCTGTCACGGGGAAAGTTTTCTACTTTCCTCAAGTACATGAAGGTTCCAGACGACATTGAAGAGCATGATGCAGAGAGAGAGAGCGAGAGAGAGAGGGAGAGTGGTAGTTGTTGTGGGTGCAAAAAGGTATCAGATATAAGGAAAAGCAATTGTCTGCTTTTCTAGGCGTTTCTAATGAGGATTGCCCCCACACTGCTGCTGCTGCTAATTTATTGCTTTTCTTCTTAGGCGGCGCCTTTTCCTTTTCTCACGCATTTTCCTCGAGAGTCTCTCATTTCCTTTAGCCTGTTAATTATCTTTGCTTTTGCTATTTTCTAATTAAAGTTTATAACTAGTTTTTACTGTTTTTTTTGCCACACGCAGCTGTCATCAAAATGTTTTGCAAAATATGCAACAGGCAAAGAGACAAACACACAGAGAGAGGGAGACAGAGAGAGAGAGAGAGAGAGAGAGAGATGGAGACATACACAGATACAGATACAGATACAGATACAGATGAATAGTTGGCCCTGGCAATGACAATATTTCCTGCATTGACGCACATAATCCCGCCAAGCCACAGGTTCCCCTTCGCCACCAGTCCCTTCATCGCAATTCTTCCCGTTTTTGCCTGAATTCAATCAGACTGTATGCATAAACAGTAAAAGGACAACATTTTACTGTGTGTGTGTCTGTGTGTGTGTGTGTGTGTGCGTGGGAGAGAGAGTGCATTTTAATGTGTGTGTGTGTGTGTGTGTGTGTAGCCGGGACAACAAATAGGCCTAGCATAAACAAATCGCACACACACAGACAGCGAAAGCGAGAGAGATAGAGCGAGAGAGAGAGAAACAGAGAGAGAGAAACAGAGAGAGAAACGGAGAGAGAGGGAAACTGAGCCAGTTGAAAGCTCGCTCAGGCGCAAAGAGATTGGCAGAGCTTTTTGTGTGTTTTGTCACCTACTCTTTGAATAGCGGGCAACTTAAGTTAACCGTTAATCGTTGAAAATAGACTTTTGATAAGAATTACTTCTGAAAAACTATTAAAATTTTTAATAATATTCGAACTACAAACTTAAAAACTTACAACTTTTAAACAATACTCGATTTATTTTAAGAAATAGAATCAGTTCAGCGTGGAATTTGCAAAGAATTAAGTATTTTCTTTAAATAATCTCTTTAATTAACAAATTTATAAATAATTGTAGTTACTATTTGGGCATCAGTTCTTAATATATACTTATCATTTATTTATATAAATAGTATTCAGATAGTAGCCCTTCATTCTTGCCCCATAAGTTGATAGAATATGTTTTTTGCATCTACTTTTTTAGTTTTAATTTATTTGGAAAACTACACTAAGATTTAATTTCAATCTGATTTTTGGTCTTTAAAGCTAAATAATTGTTTCAGAAACCTCTTCATCTTTTAAAGTGTATTGTTTTCAGTTCAATGTTGGCGATTTTATTATTATTATTATTGGGAGCACTGAAAACTGTAGTTAAATGTAGGCTATTAAATAAAATATTGTGCTTATGATGAGCAATAATGTCTCAACGTACTCCCAAGAACGCAATTCTTAGTTGAAATACGTTTACAAAACAATATCTGGCTTTTAGTACTTAACTTTTCATGGCATAAATAATTAGTTAATGGCTTCATTGTATATGCCATTAAATTGTTTATGGTTCATAGTTTATAGTTGAGTTAAGTGGCCATTGTACGCGACTTATGCTGAGCTATGTCAAAGAGAGTGAGAGAGAGAGAGAGAGAGACGCTCGCTCTCTTCATGTTTGGGAAAAAGCTCTCTTGTGCTTATCAGTTGCTGCCACAGCGCCGCAGCCACAGACACAACCACTGGCTTTGGCACTGCCACTGGCACTGGCACTGGCACTGGCACTGAGGCACTGTGTCTCAGTTGGCGTCGCAGTCGCTGTTTGGTTGGCTGGCTGCTGTTGTGTTGTTTTTGAGTGGCCGAGTGTCATGAAAAGCATTTGGACGGCATCCGTTTCGCATCAGTTTGTTGGCAAATCTCAGACGCGTCGGCCGCAAAATTGCCGCAACAGCATTGGACTAAAACGTGTGCAGCTATCGAAAACTGGCTAAATCAAATCAAAAACAAAAAAAAAAAAAAAAAACCAAAAACAAAACAAGAAATTACCAATAAAATAAAACAGACAACAAATGCCCGTTAATGTTGATAAATTAAATAGCAACAGCAAAGAGAATAAATAATTTAATGTGATGTGATACAAAAGACAATTTGACGCGTTGTTCTTTTCGTTTTGATTCAGTTCCTTCCACCATTCATCCCGCAAATTGGTTAGATTTGATCGTATTTGTATTTTCTTTGATTAATTTCAAATAGATTTTTACGAGCTGTTAAACACAACGCGGCTGTGTTGTTTCTCTGTGTTTGTCTGTGTGTGCAATACTCATTTTGTATTTATGCTTTGGAATTGATGTGTCCAATGTTTATGATTTCTGTTGTCGTCCAATAACAACTAAATAGACGCCCACACCAAAAAAAACAGAAAGAACAAAATGTCTACAAAATATCTTGGCTCGAAAAGAACATTTCGCCATTGGCCGTGAATGAAAGCGAATTTTGTTCTTCGTCAACTGGCGGCAAAAACACATTTATTTGCTTCTTCATATTTTTTTTGTTTCTCTGCGAAGCACTCTCCACTGAGCAACATCATCAACAGCATCATCATCATCATCATCATGAAGTGCATTGACTGTGGCCACAGATTGTAAAGTGAACAAAACAGAGACAGCCACAAAGTCAAGGTGCCAACACACATTAGCGGGGAATTTATTGAATTCATATGACATGACTAATTCACACATAAATACACTCAGCGTATTTGCGGGTCATTTGGCTTGTGTGTATGGATTTAATTCATTTTTAGTGGGTTGCAACATGGTTTATGTTGCCAACTGCATGTGCAAAAATCAAAAATAATTTATAAACATAAATGCAATTTTATTTTGCTGTGCATGTAAAATGCAATTTGGAAATCATTTCAAGTTGTAAAGTCCATTTCAAATTAGTTAGCCACAAAACCAACTGGTTAAGGTTGTCTTTATAGATACCAAACATTTGACTACTTGTCCCAAATATTCTCATCTAAGCTGCTTGCATTGCAATCTAAATCCAATCCAAATTTGAGGATAAACTTGTCAGCATGTTGATTTAGCAGTACTTTGTTATGCTGCTGAAGATTATATAATTTCATTTGGGCACACAGCAAAATCCACAAATATCACAATCTAAACTAATTGGAGTACTTTTCAAATAGTGTCAAATTATGCATAAGCATCAAAGGCAACTTATTTCAATTTGTGGCACACACACACATACATATATACACACTACTTTGTTCGGCAATTGAAGTTGGTATTCAATTACAAGTTTTACTTTCCGCACAGTCAAAACAAATAGCCAAATCAGGCAAAAACTTGTCGGAGACTCTGCAAATTGACTGACATGAAACCTAAACTTTTACAATTAGTGAATCGACAGTTTTTGCCAACAATACACACACACACACACACACACACACACACACTCATTTGTACACACACTATGTAAAAGTAGTCGTATCTCAGGATTTGGGCATTTGTTAGGGCTATTACCTGCCATTATCCTGTGTCTATTTGGTCAATCTCTACCAGTCCCCCTCACAAAATAACGCCTAACGAGCAGCCATTAGGATGCTCCATTTTCCATCTCTCTTTCGCTCGACCCGTCCCTGTCTCCCCTTCCCCCTCATCCATCCCATCAACATGCTGAAAATTATTATTTACAGCCATGGCTCTTGAAGTAATGTTGCCGCTTTTCTCCCTTTCCCATTGGGTTGCTGCTTTTTTAAATACGCACCTGAGAGCGAAAAGAAAGTTTGCTGCTTTCTTTCTGTTTTCCACATAAATAATAAGTTGGGCTATGCTGGCAGGGCATCCAGCCAGCTGCCAGCACATCCTGTTGGCTCCTTGAGGCGGCACATGCACAGCTAAGTAGGCTTATTTCTCAGCTCCCCCCACCAACCTTTTTGATACACCCATCCTTGGGACTTACGTGACTTTTGTGGCATGCGTCGTTTATTGGATGCTTCAGTGTCTGTCTGTCTGTCTGTCTGTTCTTCATAATTCCTGCGCTGTCAGAGCGGTGGTCTGTTCGGCTCTCTGTTCGTGGCAAGGCAAAGGGGCATCATTGTGTTGCTCGGCGAGTGAAATTAATGAAGCAGTTCATCTGACACTGAATTGATTGGCTTATTTCGAACGCAACTTGATAGCTCTGAGCTCTCAGCGCTCTCAGTTCGCAGGTTTCGGGCAAATGGAATTCTTTTGCGCTGTCCTGCGCTAGATGCCAAGTGGATTGCTGCGCTGTCATGCGGCGATGACAAGCATGGTCATTTCTTTTTTACCCTGGAATCCAACGGGTTGCAGAGGATCTTATTGAGTTGCAGCTTGAGTTGGTGTATTGATTATATTTAAAAAATAATTAATTAGAAATGTTTCTAGCATAAGTCGAATGAAGAAAATGAAAGTGCATAAATAGAAAAGAAAATTGAATACGTTATTCAACAGTCGATTTACAGGGTATTCGCATATTTGTGTAATCACAATTGCTTTTTTTCGTTATTCGTTTCTCGATTTTATTCCGATTGACAAGTTATTGAAAATATGTTACGCAATTTCTGATTGGATGCCTCATTTGATGCCTCTTTTGATGAGCCATATGTGGCTTTTCCCCACTTGAGCTGGACATACACACATTAACGTCTGTATGTAGAGAAAAGTATTTATGTGTATCCTGGCGTAAACTCAATTTTTGGCCAGCAACAAAGCAAGGAAACATCAAAATTACATTACGCCCTCTAACATCGATCCTGTGGCCTGAGCCATTTGGCTTAATTATTCCACTTGGCACGCCCATTTCTCTTTTCGATTTTCATTTGGGTTTTTTCTTCTGTTATTTTTTTTTTGTTGATCTTTTTATGACTTGTTGTAAAATCAAATCGTATATTTTGGGCACGTTTCAATGCCATTAATAGGGAGGACCCGCCAATGTATCAATGCCTTGCCATCAATATAAACTTTGATCCGTTTCAGTGCGAGTTGAGCCCCAAGTTGTGAGCCTGCCTCAATGTGCTGTCAAGTCATTAATTTTATGAAAAATCAACATTTACATAATGATGAGCATTGCGGCATTTCTTTGATTAGCAATGCTAATACCAGAGGCGTGGCACAAGCACACACACAAACACACACACATATATCGAAACAGCTGCTCGAAAGTTTGTTTTTAGAGTGCCAAATTTGCATTCATGGCCTGCCAATAATATATTTGGCTGCCTAATTTATTGGCAGGCCATGAACAGAACTCAAGTTAATTAAAGGACACGCTCAATTTACAGGAGGCCAAAGAAAAGTCGTGTTAACATTTTCCATGCGAAAGACAAACAACAAAAAAAGAAAGTTACTAAGTTACTAAAAAGAAACCAACAACAAGAACAACAAAAAATTGTTTCCTGCTTCAAGTGAAATCTACAATACAACAAAAACAACAAAAACAAAAACAACAACAACAAACTACGATTTTAATGAATTTTAAATGAACAGCAACCAAAAAATTAGGCTCTACGCTTCGCTGGTGAATGATATAAGATAATTACTCAATAATATATACAGAAATATTATATATATATTTACATATATACATATACATATATTTATATACCATAATATATATAAAAGCTAACAAAAGACGTGCGTTAAAGAGGCTTTCAATACATTGATGTGAGTTGATTTTCAAATAGTTAATTAAAACGCAAATATTTATGCTACAATATACAACATACAACAAAAAACAAGTCGAATATATATATATATATAACTATAAAAAAATAAATAATTAACAAACGCTTCGAATTCATGTTGTCAATATATAAATATAACAAAACATATTTTTAATATATGCATATGCGAACTGATATATATATATAAATATGTATATATATATGTATATGTATAGCTCAACAATTATATGCAACTACAACTGAAAGTTATTGAATGTGCAACATCAACGCCAGATACATTTAAACCGATATAAATCGAAATTTAAATATTTAGTAATATTTGTTATGCAAAACGTGTGCAAATAATACACACAGCCAAATATCAAACTGTGCAAATATTTGTTAACAGCCATAAAGCCAAACAATAACTAAAGTGTGTGTGTGTGTGAGAGAGACAGAGAGAGCGAGAGAGAGAGACAGACAGTAGCAGCAGGAGAAACAGAGACAGCAACATTATACAAATACAAAGCAAACAAAGTTACAAACGCAGCAATTGAAAGCTTCCATTTTAATGCAAACTAATTAAACCCGAAAAAAATAAAAATAAATATATATATATATACACATATATAAAGTTACTATTTTCTATAAAATATACGATAGACATATTAATATTAATATATACATTATATAACTATACAAATCAAGTTGGAACTACATATATATATATATATATTTGAAAAATATATATATATAGATATATATTGATAAAAAGAAAATTGCCAAGATTCGGCTAATCAATGCTGCAATACGAAATCTACGTGCAGCCATAGTCATCAGCCACATCGCAAGCAATCCTATAAGGAGTATCTACAGCAACACCAATTACAAAAGCAACAACAACAACAACAACAACAGCAGCAGCAGCAGCAACAACAACAACAAGCGAAACCTGTACGCATTTTCCGGGTGCACTATATACGTATCAATTCGAAAGACGGCAGCAGCTCCAACTCGTCCTCGAGCCGATCGGCGGCCGGGATAGCCTCGTCGGCACATGGACCCAAAATGAAGACAATTGCGCCGAATATTCGACGGCGGCGTCGCTGCGACAAACATCATTTGGAGCTCTATTGCAATGAGAGCAGCAGCCAGCATAGCAGCGCCGCTGCCGCCGCCGCCCTGCCGCCGCCAGCGGTTCCAGTCAAACCACCATGACTCTAAAGCCAGGCGGTCTCAGGCTACGTGAATCGATAACGCGCGCCCAGCACAGCGGCCAGTTCGCCGGTGGATGAGCAGTTTTTATACCAGCTCCGCCGATAACACCGCCGCCCGCTTTCCTCACCGAGGGCTATAAGCGATCGAGCACATCGGTCTCCACATCGGCGCTGCCCAGTGCCACACGGAGCAGCAGCATCAGCAGCAACAGCAGCAACAGCAGCTGCTGCTCCCGCCCCCGCCGCAGCTGGCCAAACAGCAGAAGCAAATGGCGCCGCTGGCGCCAAACTAAAGCCAAAGACAACGGCAACAATTGCCGTCACTCTCAATAGCAGCAAGCCACGTGGCACAGTCAAGCGAAGTTTAGGTAAGCAAATGGGACAATGGGTGTGGGAGGGGGGGATGGGGAGGGGGCGGTGAGCAGGTTGATTGGATAATAAAGCAAGTTAATGAATTTTATGATTAAATTATTTCCGGCAAGCCCCAGGAGTTAAAAAGCTCTACTTAATTGCAATTTATTAGGATGAAAAGAATTGTTGACTTTGAGACTTGTCTATGAATATGTCTGTGTCTAAAGTGAATGTGTATCAAGTCTCGTAGACAGGCTTTGTTCAGTGGCTGTGAGCTATGAAAACTTGACAATTTTACTTCCGACTAATGCATTTTCATGATTTCTAAAATTGAACAAGGTGCAGAGTTTATCTTTATGGGAAACGTGTAGAAAAGTGGAAAAGTGAATTTGAAAATTGTTTGCGCAAAGCCAAGTGTATTTCAATAAAAATGATTAAATATGGTTGTCAATTGGGAAACTACGTTCTGTATAGATCCAGCAAGCACATCGACTTTTCTAAATATTTCTCGCATTTTGTGGCCAGCACAATTTCAGCCGGGTTTTATGGAACAGAATGTGTGAGTGAATTTTGTTGCTCTGCGTGCTGCATGGTTATTCGTGACTCCTAACTGAAGTTGTGTGTAGCACTTGAAATACCAACGCCTTGTGTCGGTTTTCTTTTTGTGTGCCGAAACTCGATGGAAAATTGGTCCCTGGCTGTTATATTTTGCTTGGCTTCAATATAAATTGCGTAAATGTTTTATGTTATGGGGTTTGGGAAAGGCTTGCCAGTCTTGGGGATGTGTGTGTGTGTGTGTCTGAGTGGTGTGTGTGTGTGTGTGTGTGTGGGTAGATCATCAAAATGTTGATTTGGGCCCCGTGACAAATTGGTGGTCTGGGGATTAAATTTAAGCCACACACACACACACGCTTGCAGCTTGCAACAAAATTGAAAATGTTGGTATACCTGCTGCTTGTGATGATGGAACAGTAGCTGCTTGTGATGGTGCAACAGCAGCTGCCACTGGTGTGTCAACATTGCGCTGTCTCCTGCTTACTTGTAAGCCCCATCCGCAAATCGATGTTTGACAAACGTACCAAACACAGTTGCTATACAAGTGTGATTTAGTGTGTGTCGACTGTTCAAATAGCATTGAGTGGAGGAGATGTTTGCACACTGCTCAGCAGCAAGGTCGACACACAAATGTTGCGGTGCTGGCCGGATAATGGAGACAGCATCCAAATGTCAATAGAAATACGTTTAAGCTGCAATCGCAATTGCAATTTCCACCTATTTTTCTCAATAGTCGATTTGCATTCGCAAATGCGCCATAAAAACCTAGCTGCATATTGAACCCAGCAATTTGAAGCAATAAAAAATGTGTGAAACAAATTGTGGGCGTTGAAAACGAGAAATCGAACGATTTGCGAGTACTTATTTTGTCCTGTGACTTAATCGAATCACTTTCAACTGCTGCAGCTTAATATTCCAAAAATGTAGGCACTATTGTGCAATACGTATTCCTATTGATTTATTCCATTTGCATAATAGAATATCAGTGCTTTGTGAGTGTGCCAACTCTTGGGCATATGGTAATCAAATAATGCAAACAGGCAGCACCCATGACTCAATAACAATAACAACAAAATCTACCTGCGTCATAGATGCATGTGAAATATTATGAAATATTTTTGCAAATAATAAACAAGTTGCTGGAACGATGCGGCAAGTCTGTCGGTAGGGATGAGCTCTACCTGCTACTCAGCTGGTCATTCAAATATTTGGACTGTTGAGTAGCTAGCAACCATATTTTGGCCAAATCATCTTTGCTTTCTAAGGCTTAATGGAAGCGATGACCATGGTAACTAATACACAATAAT
Organism: Drosophila planitibia; assembly: GCA_035043785.1. NCBI lineage: Eukaryota > Metazoa > Arthropoda > Insecta > Diptera > Drosophilidae > Drosophila > Drosophila planitibia. The sequence continues at coordinate 2,389,936 of JAWNMS010000023.1, forward strand.
GATTTGGACATCGCAGTCGAGTGCCTTGATTTGTCGACATGAGTAGTCAAATGAAAGAGGATTATTCCTTCAATGAGGGACATTGTGAAACGACAAGATTTCTATTGTTCAATTGAATTTCGTAAGTGTTATCGGCTGTGCAACTAACTGATATAGCTTGATTATTATTGAAAAGAAATATTCACAAAATCGATGGTGTTTGCTATGAAACTAATTGCTTGAAGTGTAACTTGAATATATATACCGAAACCATGTAAGTGCATTAAGTTTGACGTACATTCAAAGTTTGCCTCTTGCAACCATTCCAAATTCTATTCCCATTCGTCGCTTAGACAAATTTTCAATCAGTTTGCTGCACACAAAAGCCAACGAATTTTAATCTTATTGATGGGTTTTTTCGATTATTTTGTAAACGAATTTTGTTAGCTGACTGGCTGGCAACTTTCGTGGTTGTGTGTGTGTGTGTGGATGTACTAGAAGTTCAAATTAATTGGCAGTTAATTGAAAAGTTTGCGTTCAGTTTGACTAACTTTTAAGTGCAATTTCTGGTCCACGTGCCGCCAAAAAGAAGCAAGCCAAAGAAATATCCAATATTGCATTGGTTTAGGGAATTTGACTAAAGTTGCACTAAGGCGCTGTTGAGTAGCGGGCGGTGTGGATTGGAGGCGTTTGGGGGAGGTGGTAGCTCTTAGAAAGTATCGCTAAAGAAATTCTCGAGGCAATTGGCAATGTGGCATTGAAGTTCCCGCAAAAACGTTCGTTGACTCTCGTGGGGCAAGCTAAAAGCTGCAAGCCGCATTATATAATGAGGCCAGCCAAACACACATACACACCCACGTACACATACATACACACGCACACACACACACACACGCACACACGCACACTCACACAAAATGAAGTAACCATTTCGCACAGCGCAGCATTTAATAATTAAATGCAAATGGCAGTTCTTGTAATGGCAGCGACGGGGGGACTTTTGGGAGGAAGCTGGGAAGGTGGTTTGCGGCTTTCGCGTCATAATCCACAAAAATTAACGCACCAGTTTCGCGATAAGTCAGCTGGATTAAGGGGGCGGTTGGGAGGCAGGGTTACGAGGAATACGTATATGTAGAACAAGAACGGGGTTGCTTTTAATTAAATGCGTGACTTGTTGAAACTTTTTATGATTTGTTGCCGCCCGCTTAAGTTGTACCGCATTTAAGGCGTGTTGCTTAAGTCAGACTCCCACCTGCCAGTCAGTCACCTGCCATTAATTTTGCGGCTGTAAGTCGATTAATTTAAGTATCACGTGTCTGGGTGTCTTGCGACTTAAACGCTTAAAGGTTAGTTAAGTTCTGAATATCAATTATTATATTGAGTCTATGCTAATATCAATTACATAAATTGCATAGATTAACATTTAATGACTTAATTAAAAAAGTAAAAGTGCTACACATGAATTAAGTGCTTCATGAGGAAAGGGCAATTCAGCTAGACAGACTTAATTGGGAAAGGGGAAAATCAGCTATAGTATCTTATGTGAGCAGACAGGTATAATTTCTGTGTATCCCATATAATTGAATAAAAGTCACATAAAATAACAGCAATTATATTCTGCTGTATTATTATAATTATTATTAATTGAATGTGTCGAAATTCCACAGGCTCATTGATGATCAATTTTTTTATTTGTGTTTTATTTATATAAATATCTTCTTTTTTTTCATAATTGTCTTACCACACTTTCTCATTGAACCAAATATATCTTTTTATTTCCAGGTGAGTTTCATGCCAGCGAAAACTAACCAAGAGCAAATAAACTTCAGCTAAGTATAAGAATACAAAATATGCTTTGCTTGCAAAAGATTTTATCGATTGACTGGTATGCAACAAACAATTTGTATACTTTTGTGTGTGTGTGTGTGTGTGGAAGGCATTAATCAAAATGTTTCCAAAGTTAGATATGCGAACACATAATGGAAAGAGGGATGGGAAAGAGCATCTATTCAAGCTGCTGTAATCAATTACAGTATAGACAAGTTTTTCTGTTTTTTCTGCTTTTTTTTCTTGTAGTAAAGTTTCTGTTTTCTGCTTTGGCACTTCATAAATCGCCCTGACAAAACGAAAACTATTTGCAATTTGTGCCACTGAGATTACGTTGCTTCTCTCGAGTGAAGGTTGGAGTCGTCGGAGCTGTGTATGCTAGTAATGTAGTGGCAGCGAGCAATGCGCTTATTTACGAGGCAAGTTTATAACCTGGTCAACATCTTTGACAACCCCCTGCCCCGCCCAGAACAAGAGTTCCCGTGCCATTTCCGTCAGCTCCATTTTCTAGAAAACCCATTTTGACAGCGTCTGCTTATCTCGTTTGCTGTTGTTGTTCCAGCAATAAGAAGAGCTGATGGCATGGCAGCATTTTGGATAACAATTTAAATTGAATTTGCACAGACACACACACACACAAACACACACACACACACAAACACACACACACACACTCACACACACTTGCATGCTGCAATCAAATATGTGGTTCGTTTTTTCATAGCACACTTTTTTGGGCCGCATTTAAATTGCCATTTTTGATAGTTTGCATTGTTTTACATAACATTTCCAAGCATGTGTGACTGTGTGTGTGTGTGGCTGTGTATGTGTGTGTGTGTATATATTTTGGCGCTGAGCCAAATACAGTGAGCAAAAAATAAAAAGGCTGAACAAAAATGTGAACAAAAATTTGCAATGCAAAAAATGTGTAATTAAACAGCAGCCAGATAAAAAGCGGAAGAGAAAGAGAGAGAGGGAGGGGGAGAGGGAGAGGGAGAGGACAAGTGTGGTCGGAATAATCCTTGAGCCTGGCGGCAAAACTTTACGCACTTTTCAATGCATTTTTTACGCGGCGCGTGGACGCAGTCATGTGTCTCTGTGTGCGAGTCTATCAGCTTGCTGCGTCCTTGCACATGCACTGCTGCAAAAACCATGAAAATCAACATCCGGCAACTGCAGCAGCAGCAGCAGCAGCAAGTGGCAAGTCCAAGGTCAACTTTGTTGAAGGACATGCCAGCAGCAGCAGCAGAAAGAGCAACAGCATTCTGTTCTCATCACTTGCCACACCCCCACACACACACACACACACACACACACACACACACATACACACACACAAACACAATGTCCTCGTTGGCTTTGTTCAGTGGTACTCGTATTTGGTGTTTGCCGTTTGAGTGCCGCCATTTTGCTTGTTTGTCACATTACAATTCATTGCGTTTAGCATTTTGTGGTTCTGTGGCAACAAGTTGAGGTAACCGTTTTGTTGCATGCCCTCATGTAGTTGACAGCATTTCAATCAGCAAGCACAGGCTGCGCAAAATGCTGACGAGTAGTGTTTGTGTAGTAGCCATGTGTGAACAATTTGAGGAATATATATATATGGGGAACATAATATGCATTTTATATTTACAAGACGGACAACAAATTGTGGACATTTAAATTGCACTAAATTGTTACTATTAGAGCTGTCGGATATAGTTGCCCGATTAGGATGATTCTTGTGCGAAATATAATCAGATGCAAAAATGTTTTGCATACACACAGAAGAACATACGACTCAACTAGTGATGCTGATCAAGAAAATATATACCTTATGGAGACGTAGACATCTTTTCAATGCGTTAAGGGTATATAAAAAATTTACTTTCAACTTTGGGGCTTACCCAACAGCAAAAGAGATGCAAATGATTCACGTAGATGTTTTCGTCTGTTAACAAGACTGGCACAAGCGTTGCCTAGCTGCATCCTAGAAGCAGCTAAAGACAAGTTAACTTTAATGTTAAATATTAACTTATTGTTGAGTGCACATTATTGATTCTGAGTTCAAGGCACCAACAAGTGAGGTGCAAGAAACTCGGTAAGCAATGGGAACTAACTCGTTGCCAGTTTATCTATGCTCGCTTGTGCTTTGCATTCTCTCTCACCACATATCGTACTCTGCCCCACATCCATCCCACTCTGCCCCCACATCCACCCCACTATGCCACTGTGCGTCACTCAAAACTTTGCATAATTTTCTACGCCACATAATTCAAATTGTTTGCTCGCTTTGCTCGTTAAATAATTTAATGCTAATCTTTAAATTAAAATCAGCTCCATTAGTATAGTATATATATATGTATATGTATGTGTGTATTATATATATAAAAAGGCCGAACAGCAGCTGCGAGCTAAAATGTTTGCACTTCCTGTGTAAAAAGAAATTCTTCATTTTTATTTTATGTTGCTGTTGTAAAAGCGATATCGTTTTTTTGTTTTTGTTTGTTTTTTTTTTTTCTTTTCTTGTTGGCTGCATTGTTAAAGCCAAACATTTTATTTACTGACGCGTTACACGCTCCGTTTCTGTTGTTGTTGCATTTTTATTCAGTATAAATTGTGCGGGCAAAGCGACAAAATCCCAAAAACTTTGTCCCTCTTCTTCTGCGGCGGCTGCTGCCATCCCTCTTATAAAAGCTAGCTAGCTGCGCTGCTAAATTATTGCTGTCTCTTTCTGCATAAAATATGCGAGGCTGCTTTCAACACTTTGCGCTGAAAATTTGCACAATATTTTTCCAGCTACTGTGTGTTTAAGTGAGTGTGGGTGTGTGTGTGTGTGTGGGTGTGTGGGTGTGGGTGTGTATGCGTTGTGGGTATTGCTGTTTTATGTAATGCCAAGCAGAATATTCAGTCACTTAAATGGATGCCAGTGGCGTGTATAATTCAAGCAAAGCCCGTCATGTCAAACTGCAACCCATCCAACCATCCGACCACCCACAGCATCACGTGTCAAACTAATGCAGAAAGTGTCACAGACTAGAAATTAAAAATTCAAATTAGAATGCGACAAGCTTCGTCTCACAAATGAGGCGTTTCCGCCTACTGTCAGCCAGCCCAACTCACTCACCATCAGCTATCCCAGCATTTTTGGTCTATTTCTCAAGCTTTTTATCTGTTTTTGCTGTGTCACTGTGGGTAATTCATTTAAAGGCAACGCTTGCGGGACTTCTTGTGCCGGCTTGAGCATATTTTTGGGTTAAATTTTAATTTCCTGCAACTCAATGTCGACTTCCTGCCACCGGACTCGCATTGTGCGTTCTTCAGAGCGACGTGCTTCCCAGGAGCCATTTTGCCATTTTGCCATTCTGCTGGACTGGTTGGTAGGTCTGGTCTGCTTTTAGCTGATTGGGTTACTTGCTCTCGACACTCGTAAGGCGCTTATTGCAGCACAAAGTACCGACTAGTAGTGTACATATTGAAATAAATTCAAAACTCCTCGTTTCCTCAGGCTTTTCTGCTCAACTGATGTGTGTGTGCGTGTGTGTGTGTTTTTGTCTGTGCCAAAATACTTGAGAGTCTTAAAATGTACAAAACACAATTTTAATTAACCCTTTTCGTTTGAGAGCGGTGCTTTGATGGTCGGCCAAAAGGACACACAGCTGCGGCCTCAGCTGAAAATGTTGGCCCCCAGAAAGAAGTAAATCACTGCGCTTCCAACACAACCTTCAATATGTGTATTTTATTCTTTATGTACGACTATACTTTATATATATCTCTTTTTTATATACATATAGTAGATGTATAAGTTCGTTTATTTCAGTTTGGCCTTCCTTTTTCTTGTTCTTTTTATTATTTTCGGTGCTGGTTTGCCTTCGGTCGTTGCATAATTTCTTGGCCTGCGCTTTTTGTGCTCTTCACTTGTGCTTTAGTCTGTGTATCTGAGGGATTACAAAAGGGTATGCTTAGAAGGCCTTTGAGCCGTTTAAAGTATATAAATAAATATTTGTTATCTTTGTGTTCATCAAATATATATATAAAAGAAATGCGACCATCTCTTGAAATTAGCAGCCAGTTAAATATTATTGTATTCTATTCGTTGGACTCATATAAAATGCTCTTTCAACTATGCCCCCAGGTCAGCTCAGTTCTTTGCAGATTGTTTTGATTATACTTTGTGGCTTTTAACTTTTGAATTATTCATTGACGTCTTTGGTCAAGGCCAGCTCAGCTCCACTCGGCGGTTTCTGGCTGGCCATAAACTATGCAGCAAAATGCAGTCTACACCAGATTTGCACCCTTGATATTCCGCGTTGAACACCACAGGCACGACCTTGACTCTGGGTTTCACTTTTTCTCTGTCTGATGTCATTATTATGATGATGACGATGATGATGATGATAGTCATCTGCGTTGGCAGCTAAAAACATTTTTCATGTCTAATGACTGTCAAGCGTTGAAATTTTCACAGATTTGCCGAGTGAGGCATTGGAAAAAGTTTCGCTTACTCTTTTATCAAATTTAAAACTTTTTCCAGAGCCTGTCGCATATGTTTTCATCATCTTTATTCTGGCATAGTTGAGCACTATGTTGCTGTTAGTTTTACTGTGATTTATGCACTCAACCGAAGCTGTTGTGCGGCGCCAAAATACACGCTTATCATTTGTAAGCAGTCGGGCTTAATTACATTGTATCTGTTTGCGGCCGATTTGTGTGCGAAGAACAAACAATGCCATCAAAGTTGTTAAAACAAGAGCAAATGAACTCAATTCAATTAGTTGCCCCAAGCAAATTATTTTCATGAAGAGCAAGCATAAGATAAGTTCTAATTTGGCCATATAAGTTGTGTTGCCTTGATTGATTGCCTCTTAATTACCTTACGGCTAATTAGCCAAATGCTGAGCTCCATATTAATGGTACAACGATATGCGATGCGATGCGATGCGATTATGATAGATGGGACAGAAACACATGCCAAGAACCTGGACGGTGGCTTAGCGGGTTAATTAGTATTTATAAATAACGACTATTGTTGCGTAGTTTTTGATATTAGCACCACTTGTTCGTTATGGTAATTTTTAGTATGCTTGCTGAAATAAATAAGCGTTCAAGTTACACAAAAAGATAAAGAGAACAAACAACCTTTGCCAGGAATTCTTTAAATACCTAAAAATGGGTAGCTGGTTTAACAGAAACCTTACCTTACCAACAACCTATGCCTTTCTTACCCAACGCAACCTATTCTAACCAGAACTAGAACCTAACCCAACATCAAACAAATAACCATAGATACTTGCTAATCACAGCTGACTAGCGACTAGCCGAGTGTTTTGTGATAAATACATTTTCTTTGTTGGTCGTTCAATCATCAATTGGGCTAATCGCATCTCATCAACATGTGCTGGCAATCTGCAGTGTGACTGTGCTAATCCGGCATGTTTGTGAACGCATTTCCGCACACACATCTGCAACGTCAGCGTTCTCGAAGCAGCGACGTCATCGACCCACAAAAATCTGCCCCCAACTGCTGCCAAGATAAACAGAACAGAAACGAAGCCAACAAGACAGCCAGCAGCGAGCAGCGAATTTTCCAGGCAGCGGATCGCTAAATATGCTGACGATGTTGTTGGCCAAGAAAAAAAAATGAGCAAACGTAGCCAAGCGAATCATAAACTATACTCGCTTTTTGGTTATTTTTTTTGGCTTTTGGCAGACTGACCTTCACCCAATGGTTACGCTACGGTTCGCATTTGTTTTCGCTGTTCTGTTGGCTTTTGAGTGACGCGGAATTTTAATGAACTTCACCTTCAAAACACATTCTAATATTCTCTTGAGTCTTGCGTCTTGTGGACACTCTCTCTATCTTTACATGTTAATGAACTTGTGGGTATTGCGAGGATGTTGGCATGTCCAAAATAAGTATTTTTGGCTAGCATACTATTTATATATGCAGCGCGTCCAATTTATTTATAACATTTACTGTTTATTATATTTTATAATTATTACATTTTTTTTTTGCATGTGACACATTGACTCACTCAGCGAGCATTTCGAGCAATTTTTAAAATATTTTTAAATATTCGAATGGGACATGATTCATTTTGTGGGGCGCAACCAATGACAAATCCTTAAATAACAATATTTTCGCATTTGATTCTTTTCTTCTGGCGCTGTGACGTCAAAGTGAGCGAAACCTGTAGCAAAAATATATGTCCACCAGCGCATAAATCATTTGTTTTATTTCCATTGCTTGAATTCTTTGATTGCCAAATAAAAAAACGCAAGAAAAACATCAGAGCCACAATCTTGTACAAATATTTAAACGCAAACAACACTAGCAGCTCAAGCAAACAAATTGTTATTTTCGTATTTTTTTTGTAGTTTATTGCGTAGCTGTTATATCTCTTAACGACTTTGAATAAATAGTTTTATGAAAATGGCAAGGAATAAAATATATAAACAAATATATAAATCAGCGCAGTTGCTTTCTGGTGTTGAAATCATAAACGACGACAACTTGTTTGATTAGACAAAGACAAGTATTTATTGCCTGGGATTAGTCAGTGGGCGTATATATGCTCTATCGTTCAAAATTCTTTAATTTAAGAATTACTTGAACATTTTTATTGGCACTCTTTAAACGTGAATTGCCTGTCAGCTACAATTAATCAGCAATGCAAGAGCTTCATTAATCATCAGCTGATCAGTTGATGACATTCAGCTACAAGTCGCCAAACACAACTCGGTGTGTCTTGCCTCTTACATCGCACTGAGCTTTTGTTCTATTCGCCATGCATCATCAATCACAACCACCGGCAGCTTGAACTGGCGGATATGCTGGAATGCTTGGCCTTAATTTATGATTATTGCCGAGACACACACACACACACACACACAAGCATAAGTGAAAAAAATGTCATTAATAATATCATTTTCATTATGTCAATTTGTGGAGAACTACGCATTGCTTTTCAATTTGACACTTGTCAGCGAATTGGCTCCATTTATTTACACTCAACCAAGAGAGAGACACTATCTCTGGCCACAAATAAGCAGCGGGAGAACAACAGTTGTCAGCAAAAGTAGCCGCAGTAGCAGCAGCAGCAGCATCTTCATCATCATGGCCATCATCACACTGTGGCCGGCTGACCTTGACGACTTCCGCTGTTGCCAATAATATTATTGCCAATTTATCACCTCTCTTAAGACAACATTTCGGACCCAGCCGGGAATGTTTTGCTTTCGATGTTCGCTGCCACTTCCGCTGCCAATTCAAGAAATTTACAGCTTAGCCGAGACAAGCCTGCTGCTGTTAGACAGAGAGAGAGAGAGAGAGAGTATCTGTCCAATGCTACATAATTCAGTGAGCCTAAATTTATGTGGAAACTAATTGCTCGGATCTGCTCGGCTCTGCTCTGCTCTGCTCTGCTCTGCTCTGTTGTGCTCTGTGCCAGTAAAAACACATGGCGTATGATTAATATGCTCGAGCTTTTATCATTTCTGGTATTATGCTCTCGTTTTCTTTTTGTTTTCTTTTTTTGTTTTGATGTATTTATGTGTGTATTTTGGCTGCCTGCGACCTTCAGTTATTGATTGAAGTCACAGGAAACGCCCCAGCGATGTACGACAATAAGTATACACACAACTGATGAGGTGCTTAGTAATATGCAGTGCGTCAACGCACTTCATATGCTCTTCCCAGCCGATAAACTCTTGTAAACTGCATTGTAACTCAATCGATGACTATATGTGCTATCTAACTGAGCAGACCTGTGCGCATAAATCAATGTATAGCAAAAAAAAAGCGAATATTTATATCCATGTAAGCCTGAACGCTCGCTAGTCTAAAGGATAAAACAGCATCGAAACACGCCAGATTAACGCATATATCAAATGTACCCTTGAACAATAGGAAAAGAGCCAAATTCGGGTAGTAAGTTTATGGCGCAGCATGGCCAACATTCATATCGGCTTACGGGTAGACAAAACGATGTATGTATGTATGTATGCGTCTGGCTTAATGTTGCTTTTGGTTTCTGTGTGCCTCGCCTGGGCCAAATTGTAATCATAACTCGAGCGACGTGTTAAACATAACAAAAAATAGCTGCAAGCACGTAGCCAAACAACAAGTAACACAACTGGAAAGATACACACTTGGGTGTGCTGTGTCGGTGTGTGTGTGGGTGTGTGTGGGTGTGTGTGTGTGTGGGTGTGTGTGTGGGTGTGTGTGTGGGTGTGTGCGTGTCAATATGTATACATTGCTATATCTGTGTGCTTGTGTCTGTGGTGGAGTGCCTTTGTTATTTTTCAGCTGCCTCCGCTGTCAAAGTTTTATGGCTGAAAAGCATTTAACTCGCGAAGCTCGTCTACTTTTGCATTATTGTTGTTGTTGTTGTTGCTGTTGTTGTTGCTGTTGTTGTTGATGTTGTTGTGCTGTTCGCTGTTGTTTTTGTAACATGCGTGCGAAATATTGGGTGTGAAACGCACTTTTGCCCGTTTTAGCCTCGAGAGTGGCAGCGTTAAAGTGACGTTTACTGTTATTCGAGCACACCACGTGCCACCGTCCCAGCCGCCACGTGCCACCTTCCCAGCCTTCTCAGCCTCCCCCGTTAGCCACACAAGTGGGTTGTCGAAATGCTGAGATGCTTAAGCCTTTAGGCAGATTTGTATCCTTGCTCTCACACACACACCTAGGCACATTTTAGGCTTTGTTTCATTAAATTTAAACCTTAAATATGACAGCCGTGGCTCCTCCAGAAAAGCAGCTAAAACAAGTTGCCCAAATGAGCTCGGGGCGAGATTGAGAGAGCCTTGGGTGGCACAAGGTTTTGGCTGTGTGTTGCTTAGCAACAAATCCTCTTTGATAGGTTTTACCTTTTGTGTTCTCGCCAGGATGTCTAAGTATAATGTGCGTATTAGTTGAAAATCTGTAACTGTGATTTCTACATGTTGACTGTCAGCTTGTGCTGAGAGTTACTTAATTTATTAAACCTCAAAGCGAACTAAGCACTTTTCACGGCACCAAGTTCTAGCCAACTTTTCTATTAGCAAATAACTCTTGTTTCTGCATTTGCTATGCTATTCTGCAACAACAATGCCTTTGAAATATTCCTTGGATCTGTTTGCGAATATTTGTTGCAAGTAATTTTGAGAAACAACATTCGAATCTTTCTTTTGTTGTTTATTTATTGCACATATATTTCTCGAATATTTATGCCCTGGCATTTTACTCATTTTGTGCTGCCTACTTTTCAGCGACTATAAACTTGACACCTCCATGCCCGGACGTGTGTGCTCACTCTGTATATGTGTGTGTGTGTGTGTGTGTGTGTGTATTTGGTATTTGTTGTGCTGGGTGGGCAGCTCGTAAACTTTGTGCTATGCTTAAAATGCTGTTGTTATTTTTGTTTTTGTAAACATTTTGATTATGTTGGCAACCACAGCTCAAGTTCCATGGCAGCAAGTTACATTTGGGTGTTGCTGACTTTAGGCTAACTTTTTCTCTCACATTCTTTGACTTTCGCTCTCTCTCCCTCTCTCTCTCTCCATCTCTATCTACCTCTTCTCCTTTTCTCCATTTGTTCGTTTTCTGTTGTGCTCAATTTTATTTTCATGGCATTATTTTGTACTTTGAGCGGCGTTTTTTAAGCGGCTTTTTTACGCGGTCGAAACAGTTTTTCATCATTTTTTACATTTGGGTCCACGGTTCGCCTCGGCCGAAATGAAATGTTATTGGTTCAGCCTCGTTTCCTTACCAGATACGCCAATTTTTTGGCCATAAATCAGATAGAGCACGAGACTTTTCAAGATTTACGCACCTTTTACACACGACCTTTGTAAATAAAACGAAAAACCAAATTTGTTGAATGTTTGCCTTTCTCTTTCTATTTGTCTGAACTGCTCTGTTCTCGCCTATGGTTTTTTTTTGTATCTCTTTTGCTTTTTTGCGGGAACTGTGCATAACTTTGTGCTGATTTCATCTATCAAATTAAGAAAGTAAAAGCTAAAAATTTGCTCGACGCTCGCCGCTCGTAAATTTGTGGCGTCGCCAAAAAAATATGTCACCGAACATTTTTCGACTCGCAACATTTAATAATAATAATATTCCGAGTGGCTGCGCTGCTAAACAATGCTTCTAAATATTTTGCCGAATGTTTTTGGGAAAAGTAGTTGGATGGAGGAGAAGGAGGAGGAGGGTGGCGTTTGGGAGGTGGCTGACGCTTCGAAAGTGTCAACTGCCATTAAAATTTAATTTCGACGACCGTCTTTTGCGCAGTCAAAACACAAATTTGACGCTTTGTTGTCAAACAAACTCAATTAAGTAATTTGAAAAAGTATTTCATTGCCCAACATTTTATTTTCGACAGGTTTCTTAAGCGGTCTAATTGAGTGTTTAGCACCCGACACAAAGAAGCTTTAATAAGGGCTTTTCGCTTGTTTATTCTCGTAATTAGCGAACAATTGCGCAATTTGCCAATTGTAAGCTGTTTTGTTTTCTCGGTTGACGAAAACTCAGCCGACTTTTCATCTTGGCAAAGAGAACAATCAATAAAGCCATTGAAACAATGGTCTGGTACTCTAAACAAAGAGCGGCTTACCCTGCTTTCTTATACATAATTAAAAATAATGTATTCATTTTTCTGAGTTCGCTTTCCATCAAATTATCTGTTGTGTGTGCGTAAAAAAGTTTTACAATGCCATAAACATTAATGGTACATAAAAAAATTATTTTCTACTAAATACTTAATGGTAAAAGATATCAACTGATATAAATCAATCATCAACATTGTGATCATTTATGCATTTCAGACTAAGAGCTTTTCTTTTGTAACTTTTAGTTCGTTACACTCAAAGATGAAGTATACATTGCTCTCCATTTAAACGCATTTCCATTTTCATTAGATAATAATAGAAAAATGAGATAAATTATATGGATTATAATTTAAATGATTTAATTTACGTGTAGCTTTGCGTAATGGCTCTTAAAACACGACAGACACAAACAGATTGCAAGTCTATTTTCGAATTAAATTTGAACCATCAACATTTGAGAGCTATTCATTGAGCAAACAACATGAGATCGATTCTAAAATCAGCAAAACAAATGTTATTTATAAATGCAGACGCATTGCAGATCATCAACTAATATTTATATGCCAAACAAACTTGCAGCGATTCATTAATGAATAACAAGTATTTGCAAGGCATTTCACTAATTGACTTTGGCCAAATTGTATAACCGAAACTAGAATTTACACTTGAGAGGGTCAGAGAGAGAGAGGAGAGAGCTCCCACGCATTATATATACATATATATATACTTTATATACATAGAGTAGCATCTTGACAGGCGCGACGGGCAGTGTTGAAAATTAATTTAATTTCAATTTTTCACTTAACTGCGGCCACCGATCTGCCTGCCCCCGCTGTTTACCGCTGGGCATGCTGTGTGAGTCGCCAAGCAAAGAATTCATTGGGATTTGTTGTTTGCATTTGAATTCAGTTGCTAAGACGGCAACAAATCTCTAACTAATCGCATCAAAAATGCGGCAGTGGCAACGACACAAATATTTCAGCTCTATTTATAGCCACAGAAGTTTTGCTGCAGTGTAGTTGTGTGTGCTGGTGTGGGTTTGAGTAGATTGTATGGTCGAGTGAGTTTTGGCTTTGATGACTCTGTGCCATCCGGCCAGTCGGCTGACTAAATTCAACGACCTTCACCTTTATACACATTTGCTCTGCTCCAGACGCTAAGCTCAAATTATTTATTTATATGTTGGCTTTATGTTCATTTCTTTATCTTCCTCCTTTGTTGTTATTGCTGCTGCTCGTGCCGCTGTTAGATGTTTGCTGTTTGTTGTTAGAACAAATTGTGTACAAAACAAACTCAATTTATTTTTAATCGCCATTTAATTGGCTGCCCGCTGTTTCCCTTCTACTCGAAATGCCAGCATTAAAAAACTTGTAATTTCTGCTAAGGTATTTTGTTAGTCTGTTTGCCATGTTTGTTTGTGCTTTTGTCTGCACTGCCTGTTCTAAACTTATGTGGGTTTGTTTATTTTTTACGTTGCTCTCAACTCTCAAAATGCCAAACGCATTTGCGGCCCCCTTCCAAACGATTGTGGGCCAATTGTGTCGTCGACATTGCGCCTACGTCGAGAATAAAAATATATATTGAAAATAAGCCATGCAGCGAAAGGGCAAAGTTCAGGTTCTCGAAGTATAACCACCCAGTGTCTCTACACATATATAAACTGACAGCCGTAGGAGCGTGCACTCCCTCAACAGAAATGTGACGCTAAAGTGGCCTGACAGGTGCCTAAAGGAATGACAACTGCCTGTACCAGTAAAGCGATCTCACAAAAGAAAAATAATAAAAAAAGGGCAGTTGCCGAAATGCTCTGAAACTGAAGATATGTTAAATTATTTATGTGACAGGTGATTTAATCAAGCCTCAAACCAACAGAGCAACTGGGACAAGTCATATATATATATATATATATATATATATATACTTTGTAACAATATTTAACAAATCGATGCGTTTGTCATTGACTTAAGCAAAAGATAGTTATCAAGCAGTTGAGACAGATCTTATTGATTATTAATAAAAGCGAAATTTAAATAAACAAATATTAAAAAAAGATTGTTTGAAGGGGAAGTTAAATATGGACAAAGTTGTGGACGAAGAAATATTAAAAGAAGCTCAGAAAAAGAAGAGTTAACAAAATACATTAATGCTGAAAAAATACTGAAAACATTCAAACACTTGTTAAAAAAAAACAAAATAAAAAGAATTTGTAAACTTAACATACTTTTTTCTTGGAAACAAAGGTTTGGAAAAGCAACTCTTCACTTTTCGTTTTCTGCATTAAATTTACAAATAAGCTGTCTCAAGTTTCTAGTGGCCAACAACTGAAATTTATTTCGCTGGATAGCATTTTTAACTTCCACTTAACCCCAAGCAGACACACAATGCAAATGCGTATAACACAACTCTGGGGAAAACAATATGTTACATGTTTCGCTTAAAAGCAAATGACAGTTTCAACAGCTGTTTCAGCAGCTTACAGTGACGAAAAAAATGTCACAATTGTAGCTGCCAATCAATAAAAAATATATTTGCCAAACACACAGCTGGAAGCAAACTTCTAAGCACAAAAGCCAAAAAAAAAAAGAAAAAAACATAAGACACTTGCAGTTCCGCTCTACTCCGAGGTTTATCAATTGATGTGCCCTAAGTGAAAATCGAGTAACGTAAAAAATATGAAATCGCTTTGAAAGTAGAATAACTTTGAACATATGCAAATCGTTTGGGTTTCTAAGCGAGCTGGTGACAGCCCTTGATTGGATAAAGAAAACATAAATTCTATGCAATTCTATGACATTTGTGTAGTTTATATAAAAATAGACAATGTATGTTTTTGTACAGGTGTGTGCAGTCTATAATAGAAGGCGCATGAATCAGACGACATTTTTGCTACTTTTGCTGTTTTTGCCTAACGATATGCCATTAATTAAATTTAATGAATTATGTCGTTGTGTTGATTTTAGCGGCTGCAGCACAAATTTCAGGCTTCTTTCGGCAACTGCAATGCGCAACGTGGCGTATACGTGTTATATACGAAACTGAAGATTAAAATTGGCAGAGAACGTGGGCGTGGATAATGGCCGTTGCACTGGCCTGGTCACGTTGTGCCACTAGATCTTCGTCTACATCCACAGCACATGCTGCCAGACGATGTTGCATTTATTAAACAGCAGCGAACACCCATCCCCCCATTTGGGCTTGAAACACTGGCATTAGAGTAACGCAATAAATGTCAGGAGCAGCTCCTCCTGTACATAACACAGGCACATTTTGCGAGTGACGTCAGCAGCTGTCAGTTAATGTCCAAATTTGGCATGTTGTGTGTGTGTGTGTTTGCCGCATTCCCTCGAGATGGGAGCCATTGTGGAGGAAGTTTGGTCTTTTTCACACATGCCACAAATGAAAATTAGGCTATGAAAAGTATACGAATATTTGTGCTGTGGTTCGTCCCAGGAAACCCAAAATGCCTGAAATGCACAGCCTTACATTGTTTATTTATCAAATATCCACACTCTGTCGGAGCTAAAAATCCAGAGCTGCCAACGAGCGAGAACAAAGGCAAACGAGTACCCAGAGCACATGAAGTTTGGCAATAATTACTCAGGGACTATAAAATATCCTGTAAATGCAAAAATGTATTAGAAATTATTGATTTTTTTCCCTGAAAAGTGTGTAATGGATATTTAAATATCTTTCGATTTGGCACCTTTTTCATTTTTGAGAGAGCTAAGTATTATCAAATTTCATATTTAAATATTATTATTATTATTATTGTTACGCATATATTAGTATTGTGATTATTCCTTAGAGCCTTTATTTGCATATTTCAATCTCAGTTAAGAATCAGAATGCTCATTGTTCAGTTCGGATAAAATCAGCTGGGACTTCAGTACACTCATTGTTATCCCCAATGATTTCAGTACGGTGCCTCAAACTCTTCCCTATGTGGAATGGCTGTCACAGGGTATTTGAAACCGAATGTTAGTCGCTCGTTAGGCCACTCTTGTTAGCCTTGTTTGCTGTGCCCTGTGCTGTGTGGGTGTTGGTTGTGCAAACACATGCACAGCCACACAATTAATTTGTGGCTTGCTTACCGAATTCCGGTGCGCAGTTCTTTTTTCTTTTACGGCTCTCTTTGAATTATAAATAAATAGATCTGTGCATTTGACTCCATGGAATTGCAGGTCCCAATAACGTCACGTTACACAGCCAGGCAGTCAAGCAGGCCAGCCAGCCAGGCAGGCAGACCAGTCAGCAAAGCCAGGCAGAGTTCGCATATAATATTGCCTACTTATTGGCATGTCAGTTGAATGGGACTGTGTCAGGGACATGTATCAAGAGGTGGACCTGCGCCTGGACCTTGGCTCGCCTGCCTGATAATTGATTAAAGGCCAAATGGTGGACGCCATTATGCTTAGCCAGATGTTGCCCAGCTAATTAGACACTAAACTTTCTGCTTAATTAATATTGTCATTAGGGCGCAGATTGTGAGCCCAGAGAATGGCGAAATTGTGAGTGCGATAACAGGATACCAGACGCCATTGATAATAGTAATTGTATAAAGTGAGAATGGTTGGCTTCTCAAACGACGAACGCTTTATGCACTTCTTTCAGTGGCAAAAACTCTACATTGTAGAGTAGTCAACCAATTCAGTATTTTAGTAGGTATTTTACTTTACAACTTACAACTTCATTTTAAATCTAATCGAACCGGCCATAGAAACTATGAACATTTTATGCATTAAATTCGATCAAGATATACTTGACATCACTACATATTTGGAGACATAGATATTATGCCATTTGAAAGTGTATCAAAATGCAAATGAAATATTAGAGACTAATTGGGTATAACGAGGGAATTGATGAAACCGAAGAGATAACCAGAAGTTCGGTTGTATTTACACAAAGTTGAATTGAAACAAGATTTATTGCATACCCAAAACCAAAAAACCATGTTGCTTTGAATATCCATGCTCAATTTCAATTAAGTATAGAATTTGATTGAATTGCCCTGCCATTAAAGTCAGCTCGCATTTGGGAGTATTCGTTTGAATTAATCTTGACTCTGTTTTACTTATATGCGTTGAACCCAACTCAAAGTCATGAATTTGTTTATGTGGTCGCAGTTTTTCTTTATTTTTCCTGTGGCCTGTTGGCCTGTTTCGTGACGTTTGCGAACACTGTCAGCCCATAAATTCTAGGTAGAGCGGAGGGGGAGGGAGTGTGGGAGACAGCAACTTGCCAGTTAATACAAAAACATTTGTCGCTATAATTTGACAGGCACATAAATTCATTAAAATATTCTCTGCACTCGCAGTGCGTGCCGCTTTCTCTTCTAGCCAACTGCTTTTAGCCATGACCAGACCCTAGACTTTTGCCAACATCATGAACTTGATGCTTGAAAATATTTTCTTGGCTTTCAAATTTATTTCATTACTTCATCACTCGCATTGTTTTAGTATTTATACATAGTATGCAAACATATATATATATATATATATATGTTTAATGTTTTTATTATTTTCTAGAAAATATTTGTGCAAACACGTCAAGGCACCACCCCTCTCGCCCCCCTCCACCGCTGGCATACCCTTTGTATTTAGTCATTTGGGCTCTGCTTTTCGCACCAGCCTTTCTCTTTGGCTGCGGGCCAACGGAATTTGTATCTGTTTCAACTAGTTCGCTCAGCCCTGCCACGCCCGTCGCCCCATGCCCCTTTCGCTGCTTACCTCTGCTAATTTGTGTGTTGTTGTTATTTAAACGCGATTTGATATTTATTTACGTGTGATTAGCAACAATTGGTAAATGTTTTCACATTCGCCTTGCAGCATTCCTTGCAATTTAATATAATTTTTTTTGTTTTTTTTTTCGGCTATTCCGCATTTTCTGTAGCGCATAATTCACTTGTTGTTGGCTTTTTATGTACTCAATTTTTGCCATTAATTGGCAGCAAGCTGATTTTTTGTATCGTCTGCGAGAGATATATTCATCTGCTGAGACCATAAATATTCTTGTGTGTTGTGCGCAAATTTCAGGCCCCTCCTTTTGCCCCATCCACCCGGCTGTCTGTCAATTGTAACATTTTGTTCAATGACTGACTGAAGTATTTAAGCACTTGTTAGGAATTTCTCGCTTAATTGCTTTTTCGGCATATGGTAAATGGTAAACGATATCGTGACGGTTTGCTTGAACAGCAAAAAATCAGGAACAGCACATTATGTATATGTTTATATTTCTATTCTTACTTAGGTAATCAATAAAGTGGGTTATTGAGCAATTTCCGCTTGCTGAAGTTTTTGCAATTGAGCAGGAAACACTTAATGAATATATATAATTTTAGTCTCTATTCAGATTTTTCTGTTTAGCACCCTTTCTCTCTCTCTCTCATTTAATAGCACTTAATTTTTCAATTCTTCTTTGTGTCGCATTCGTTAACGTTCCCTTGGCAAACATTTGTTATCCTTGCTGAACACGGTCCCAATTGAAAATGCTGCATAAATAGAGATAAGCGTTTGCTCGAACAAATAATGAAACACAGCATTTTGCCATTTCCCAAATAAAGTGCTACTGCTCTTCTTTGCCATTTCTCATTATTAACGAGGATGCCCCACTTATTACACACTCCGAACATTTAGCATTCATTCACTCAGTTGTGCCCTCTGCTCTTGGCCATTATTTTTTTTTCTTTTTTTTTAAACAAGTCCCAGCACGACTGCCCAAATGTGGCCAGGGTCTGAAGAGACCCAACCGCTTAACCCTTTAACAACAATTAAAAATATTGCACTTGACCACGGGCAGGTCGAAACAAAAGGCGAACAACTGTGTGTGTGTGGAAGTATATATATATATATGTGTGTGTGTGTGTGTGTGTGTGAGTACTTTGTGGCCACTCGAGTGGCTGCTGCCCTGGCAGGCAATTTACAGTTGGCCCGAATAGTGCCACAGCTGCTGCCCGAAAGGAAAACCGAGAAAACCAAGCAAACCACCAGCCAGCATGACAATTAATGTAAGAGCCCATCAAGTGTTTGCTCAGCGGGCCCTCACATCCTGCTCCCTTCCCCTGCCACAGCTTGCTCTCAGTTAGGTAACATGCTAGTAAATTAGTTGGTTGCAGCTTGTTGCAACTTTTATGTGTGGTTTTTACTAATTCCTTTTTCCTCTTTCTCTCTTTCACTCATTTGCAGAACCAAGAAAAGACAAGACTGATGCACAGCAACACGGTGGCAATGGCACATTATCAACACCGAATATTGAGCAGCCCACATGCCAAGGCTCCATGCTGCCGCCACCTGGGGGCGGCAGTGGCGGTGGTGGTGGTGGTGGTGGCGGTGGCATGCACCACCAGCAACAACACAACCAGTCCGATTCCAATAACAAAGTGGAGCGACCCAACACCCTCGGTGGCAGCAACAAACTGTCGCGGCGAGGTGTCAACATTTGCTACCACAACGAGCACTGTAAGTGAACCAATAGCATTTTCTACTACTTACCAACTGCTAGATTGTGACAAGCAAACCCAAACCCAAACCAGAAGAGGAAACCTGCGAGGCAATAAATCGATGGACTAAACAATTTAAAGCCATAACTGAACCAATTTTCAAATGCAATAACATTTTGATCGTTGCTTGAATCCTAGAACAATGCTACATTCAAAGTAGGAAACGCGATTCGGGCTCGAAATGCATTCTAAAATTATTTCCTCCAAAAAATGGATGTGTCAAAAATTTACAGAGCCATAACAAAAGTGATCAGCTTTATTGATCACTGATCGACCTCTGTATTAAGACTACATTCAAATTCGTTCTTCAAAAACTACTTTCAGAGATGGATCCAAACTTTCCACAGCTATAACTTTGTTAAAAATTATCCGATTTTCAAACACCAAAGCTATTTATTCATGGTCTGACTTGTAGAAAGTTTTGAACGACCTTAGATACCAATTTGATTTGTGAAAGAGAGGAGGAATCCTCGATGCACATCCTAGCAGAATGTGTGGCCTTAACTAGAAGAAGACGCAGCATCCTAGGGATGCATGTTTTGAATTGCAAAGACATAGAAGACCTCAACCCAACAAAGATCCTCACGTTCGTACGGGAGTTGGGGCTGATGGAAGAGCTATAGGCTCAGAAGGGGGCACAATAGATCAAATAGGTCGCGGTGCAGTTTCCCCCCTCCAATAATAATAGATACCAATAAAATGAAATGCAAATTTAATCTGTCGCTCATCGATAAGTGCCAGGTTTCCTTTTAGTTGGTTTCAACCCCACACTTCTCACTCACAGTACACCAAACCACAACACACACACACATTTACATTTAAATCACTGGCTAGCAAATGAATCTCACACATTCACTCACTTTTTATGTCTTGCCTCTCTCTCTCTCTCCCAACTTTGTCCCCGATTATCGAATTGTAATCGTTGTCGTTTAGATGGCAGCGACGATGCTGGCAAAATGATGGGTGGACCGCCTGGTAGTACACCGCCGCCCTATGCAGGGGGTAAACTGCCGGCGGGCGTTATGCTCAGCGAGCTACCGGAGCCACCGATTCCGGTATCGGAGATTGGACCCATCCCACCGCCGCCGATGTTCTCCACGCCGAGCCCGACGCTCATCGCTGGACGACCGCACGGGCCCGGCGCCATGAACGATCAGGACTACCAGCAGGACTACGACTATGATGGTAAAGACAAGCCAAAAGAAAGAAAGAAATACTAACACCAACAAACAGCTAGCTTCAGCTCATTACAAATGCGCACTTCATAAACTATGCTAGTGCCCCAAAAATCCTGTAAAAACCCCTATGTGAAAATCAATAATAAACACAGCCACAGCTGCGACTCGTTTGATTAACTAAGTGTCTTCTTTTGCCCTACACAGATCACGATCCCGACCAGGATGAGCTCGACTCGGATGATGATTATGCGCCGTATGGCGGCATTCATGCTGCCGCTGGCAATCATGTTCGGGTTATGGATACGCAGCGTGTCGAGGAAATTCCAGCCAAAGAGCCAAAACCAAATGCAGTTCCTCTCAAATCGGCGCTGAAGAAGAAGGTCGGCATCTGCGGCCCCACCTCAAACTCATCCTCCCAACCAGTCACGCCCACACAGGAGCATCACAGTGCCGCCCAAGCGGCTGCCATTTCCAATAGCAATGGCGGCATCGGCTCCATGGCAGCAGCAGCCGCTGCTGCAGCTCAACAGTCGGCCAGCCAGCGTCCGTTGGTGGTGCGACAGGATGCGGCGGGCAATAACTATTCGCTCAAGTGAGTAACTGAACTGAACTGCCCTGCCCCCCAAAACAGTGGTCAAGTTTGCCACACAAGTTTTATTATATTTGTAGTTTCTTTTCGGTTTTGCGTTATATTTCTGTTTTGTTTGTAGTTGAAATTTGTTTTTACTTAACTCTCTCTCTTTCTCTCTCTCTCTCTCTCTCTCCCCCTCTTTTGTCTCTCTTTATATACTCTCATCACACTTCGCGCGGTTTTCCCCACATGTTTCGTTCTGCTGCCACCAAAATTTTGTATAAAATTAACCGATGCCCGGCCCCGTTGATACTCTGTTTTAATATAATACCTAACAATTCGTTTATAAATTTCGCTTTATTTTCCATTTGTTTTTGTTTGTTTCTCTTGCGTGTGCGTGAACAAAACACGTTCTTCTGCTATCCCACCCCCCAAAAAAAACCCCTCAACTACAATTATCTACAACAACAAACAAACTACAACAACAACCTCAACAATACCTCAATCTCTACTATACAATTCTCTACAATATATACGATCAACAACAACAAAAAAATAAAAAACAAACCCGAATCCGAATCCGTTATTGAATCGAAATCAGGCCTATACTACGACCACGGATTAGAATATGGTAAACATTTTATAGCTAATTTATTTGTTATGTGGAACGTATGCCAAAATGCTTATAGAGTACTTTATCTTTCTATATCCACTCCATTCTCACGCAATCTATCATCTTACACTTTCTCTGTTGTGACAAAACCCGCAAGAACTTTTATTTTTAAGTTCCCCATCCTCAAAAAATTCACTTCAAGGGCAATGCAAGTCAAAAATCGATATATAAATATAACAAAAATGACAAACATACTTATTTTTATATATTTGTGTTTTATTTGATTTTAAGACCTTGCATCGTTCTTGAATTGGTATCCAGCCTGCACCATTCCCTTTGCCGCATCTTGCTACCCCTGCACCTTTATATAAATCATATTTCGGTTATGTGTTTTGATTAAATTTTCAAACACTCACAAAAAAAAACAAAGAAAAAATATTAATAAGCGAAGTAATGAAATGAAGCAGAAAAAAGACAAAGAAGAAGCTGTATTAGCACGCTCAACAACAACAAATACGGGCACACTTTTATTTTCTTATTTTTGTTCTTCAGAATTAAATTACTAACTTTCGGCTGTTTGTCGTTAAGTTTAATTTTCTCATGTGCCTCCTTTCCACTATACTCCTGCCTCTATCCGGCCACTCAATGTTGTATGTACTGTGTGTAGATGTGCGTGTGTGTGTGTGTGTGTGTGTGTGTGTGTGTGTGTGTACTTATTTTTATATGATAAAAGTTTTCTTTTACGCTTGTGCTGTATTTGCTGTGCGCTGTCTTTTTCGCTGTTGCATGTTTCAAGGGGGGAAACAAGATTATATTCCACATAACACGGTCTTTCAATTTCCTTAGGAAAGCACAAATGATATAGCAAAGCATGTCTTAAATTACTATACACCGCTGCATGCCAGCATGTCAGCATTGTATTTTACATTGGGAATAATGTTGGAAAGTGACATTCATATTTCTAAGTGGTTGCGCATACAAATAAAAGTATAAATAAAGACAAAACAGACACATGACAGATGACAAGTGCCACGAGCACATATTGTGTAGCCAGCGATGCGGCTTAATCGAAACTCGATTGGTAGCAGCGGCAGCCCCAAACGGGCGTCCATTAGTTAAGCTCCAATGCCCGCAAAAGAGTTTTCCTTTAAGATGCAGGCAGTGGAAAAATGTATGCAAAGCAGCTGCAACAAAGCGTGAAGCGAGAAAAAGAAAATGCAAAACGCTTAACGTATTTAACATAAATTGTGCGCGAAAGTTTCCAGCGGGCAAACGTATTTCTGTTTACCAATGCGATAAACATTGTGGAGCAGCAATCATTTGATTAATATCCTTATTGCCAATCGCAAGCAGTTGGTCAAGTATCGATAGGGTCGAAACTATGAGCGGAAAAGCTGTTCTATTGAAAATCATGTGATATCAAACAATCCAAGTAACTTTTAATAAGAATTTTGTATGTTTCTAAAAAGTAATTGTTTTAAGAGATTGGTTTTAAATTGTCATTGTTGCAAAGAAAAACTAAAGTGGTTTCTTTGAAACTAACTTAGTCACTTTATTTCTTCAGACTGTCCTCTTTTGCTGAACATAAACTTGAACAGCTTCAATTGCATTAGAGAAGACACACTTCGCTCAGCTTCAATCACAGCTGCTTCCCAAAAAGAGACACCTTGAATGCTGACTCATAACATTTGCGAGTGTACTTCAAGATTGTCCACTTATTTCTGGTAGTTTAGATTAAAGATGACTTGCGAAAGGGTATTCAAAGTGTGGCACTTGTGCTGTTATGCAGCGTTTGAACTCGTTTCGCATGGTAATGTGCCAAGCATAGACTCGATACGACAACACACACACACACACACACACACACACACATGCATACATACACTCACACACACATTAACTATATATGCACACACTAAATGCGAAAGTGTTGCGGATGTGCCTGACAGGATATAGCATTCTGCTTTCGGTCTTTCACAGCCAGCGACAGCTTTAAGTATAAAGCCAAGCACACACACACACACACACACTCGCACACTTCCATACTCACACACGTGCGTGAGTGTGGCAAGTGTGTATGTGAATGAGTTGCCAGATGTGCGCACAGACGTGTCGTTAAAAAGTGTAGCACAAAAAAAAATGAAGAAAATACAAAACAAAAACAAATTGCCGCAAAAGCATTTTGGTAGCAAAAAAAAAAAAAAACTTTAAGGACTTTTGCCTGCGAGTAATGCAGGAAGATGAATAAATTAAATACCAGTGTGTGTGTGTGTGTGTGTGGGTGTGTGTCTGATTGCTCCTGCGAGATTGTACAGATGAAAGTGTCTTTTTTTAGGGCTTGCTGCATGTATCCTTTTGGTGTCTAGATAATATATGCGTATGTGTGTGTGCCGTGACATGGACTAATGATAATAATTAGTTGATGTGAATGTTAGCTAAGCTAAATTTAAAATAGCTCTTAACTAATGCACAATCTGTTGACCCCTTTCCACACCAGCAGGCAGCAAATGTTCAATATCCAATTGCCGTGCACCGTGGAGAACAAGGAGAATGCGAGACCGTTTGTGATACGCGAGAGCAGCAGCGATAGTGATGAGAGCGATGGCCAAATCGTCTATCGGGACGATGATAATGATAATACACGACTTGCCAAGCTGGCGCGCAAGGAGTCGCTATCGTTGAAGCTGCAGCTGCGACCAGATAAACAGGATCTGATCAATCGCAATATATTGCATCAGGTCAACGATAATGAGCTCAAGGAGTCCAAGGAGGCGATTGGGGCGCGCCTAATACGCAGGCTGTCAATGCGACCCACCGCCGAGGAGCTGGTGGAGCGCAATATACTAAAAAGTGAGCACAAATTAACAATAACAAATTACAATGTTTGCTCAAGAAACTTATCGGAATTCTTTTCGTTTAGCTCAATCACCCGCCGAGGAGAAGAAACAAAAGGAGGAGAAGAAATCGTATTTGCTGCGCAAGTTAAGCTTTCGGCCCACCGTCGAGGAGCTCAAGGAGAAGAAGATCATACGCTTCAATGACTACATTGAGGTAACGCAGGCTCATGATTACGATCGACGGGCGGACAAGCCATGGACAAGACTGACGCCAAAGGATAAGGCCGCCATACGCAAGGAGCTGAACGAGTTTAAGTCCTCCGAAATGGCAGTCCACGAGGGCAGTCGCCATCTGACGAGGTAATTAAACCCACAACCCAACCTAACACAACTCAAGCCACTAAATTGCACTGCTTTGTCCTTGGCCCCGCCAAACAAAATCAACGACTGGCCAGAAAAATTGCCAAATGCCCAATGCCCAATGCCCAATGAAGTGTCACGTGCAGTTTTACTGTACAACTGACCACAAAAAAAAAAAAAAGAAAGAAAGAAAAAAATGGATACCCATTCCAAATTCAGGCAGCTCCTCCTGTCCCACGCATTGTTCGTGCGCTAGGACATGCTTGCCACAAAGGACTTTGCTGTGGCAACTGCGTTTTGTCCGTTTTTCTCCCCATTTTAGTTAATGTTTTTTTTTGCGCTTTCGACATTTCTATTTCAATTTTTGGAGGAATGAGTGCAGAGTCAACTTTTATAATGGCTTTTGGATTCGGTGGGTGCATTCAAGTTGTGCTTAAATGTCCCCACACGCAAAGCTTTGACTTTAACTAACTGAGCGACCAGCAACTTGTGGGACCTTGGGGCCCAACAAATTAGACAAGGAATGCCAGCAAGCCAGCTGAATACAACTGGTCACAAATAAGCTGGCAAAGTTCCAGCACACCGAAAACGTTGCCACATAGTTGCAATGTGAAATTTGGTCTGGTATTTAAACATAGCTTGAACGAATGTAGTTTTAACAAGTCGTATCATATTAAAAAGTTGAAAGTAGCCTCAAGTTATCTTGTCCCATAATCACAAGTGCCTCTCAACCAACCTTAACAAGTATGAAATCCCAGCCGGACAACAACTGGCATTGTGTTGCACAAATTGCAATGTAACTTTTGCCGCAGAAACTGAAACTAATCGCAACTTTTGCAATTTCGAATTTTTCCCTTGCAGATTCCATAGGCCATGACGATTGCAATGGCAGCAACTTTCCAACAAATTACAACAGCAGCCCAAACAATTGTATTTTGTGCAGCATAAAATTGTCAACAAATATTTAAAAGTAAAACATTAAAAAACCAAACAAAAACACAAAAAAAAAATCAAAAAAAAAAGAAGAAAACGAAATAAAATAAAAATAAAATTGATCTAAACACAATAAGAAGTAAATGCAAATAACAAATTTTCAAATGGCAAAAAAAAGGTTAGAAAGAAGCAAATCAAATTGCAAAGTATAATTTTAAAGGTTTTCTGTTAATTGCGAATTCCGCTCGGTTTTCTAATTCTAAGTTCTTATTCTGTACGTAGTATTTGTGTTTTTTCTTAAATTTTTTTGTTGATTGTATGTAAATAAATTTTTTGGAAACCACCCAAGTTAGATTTTTAAATGGCAAATCAAAATATCAATTCGTCTTATGTCGTATTAGGATGTGTTAAATCGATTTGTTAATTATTCTTGAGTCAAGGCAATTATGTATTATATTATATTATATTATATAAACAGAGGATGGTAAATGAATTAACACATTTGATAAATGTTTAAACTAAAATATACATTTACATTAATAATTAAATTAAACAACAAACAAGTCAAGCAAAAACAATTGCAGAGAGAGAAATTCTTAAGGTTTAAGCATAAATTTACTTTTACTGCTGCTTTCCATACATTTTTAGATTTTTGAATTAAGCCAACTCTACAAATAAAACCGCAAATATTATTATAAATTATACAAAATGCGAAAAGTTCTGAATGCATACATATATTATATATTTTAAATTTATGATTATTGTATAAAGCTTAAACGTAAACAACACATTAAAAATAGAGCTAAAAACAAAAATAAACTAAACATTTTTTGAAAGACATTTGAGCAACAGATTTGTATTCTTTTTTTTTTATTTATTTCTTTATTTCAGTTTTTTCTTCTGTCATATTGATTTGTATACAACATGTACATACATACATATCGCCAAATTGCAAATAACTTGAACACTTATAGCGAAAGATAGGTAATGCCATAAAGAACAAGCCACAACTAATTTTCATGAACACGAATAAAGGCAAACTGCTCAATGATAAGTAGAAAAGTAAAATTTGTAAACCAAACGAAAAAAAAAAAAATTAATAGAATGATAAATTCTAATAAATAAATGGCAACAAAATATCAGGAATTACAAACTGAAGCAAGTTGGACCCAGTATGAAGTTTTTTAGAGAAAACAAACCGTAACAATTTAACGTAAGATTTTAGAGGCAGATGGAACCAAAACACGAAAACAGAAACAAAAACAAACATAAAAACAAAAACCAAAAACCAAACGACGTCAAATCAATGATGAAAATATCTATTTTGTAAAACAAGTTGCAAATAGTTACGAATGATTAACAAAGCGAAACTGAAACTTTTACTCCAGCATTCAAATAGTTATGAATAATCAATAAAATAAAATTAAATAAAAAATGAAAGTGAAATTCCTAATTGTAAAGAAAGAAAAAACCAAATATTAAATGCAAAATTTGAAATGCTCGCGCGTGCTCGTGAATAAGTATTTAAATATGATACTAAAATATATAAATAAAATATAAATTAAAGAACATAACAAAACAGTTTCAAAGAACATTTAATAAGTAACTAAATCATACAATTTGATGATTGATTAAGAATAAAAGCGAACTTAGTTTAATGATAAATTGGCGCTTCCTTTGCAAGTTTCATATTTCTAAAGCAAAACCAACACACACAATTTAATGTAAAATAGACAAAAGTAAAGTAAAAAAAACTTGTTTCAGGGCAGTCATCGTATTGGCGCCGATCAAAAGCTTTTGCTTGATTTCGCTGAAACCTTGAGGTCTACATCATGAATGTGGCCAAAAGTTAAGATCAATTGGATCTAAGTTGCTCAGCCACCAGTTTCTTAATCCGAATCTGAATCTGAATCTGAATTGGTAACTCTGTCTCTCTCACTCTCTGTATCTTGCTTCAAAGCGTTGCATTGTCAGAGTTAAGCAATATAAATTGCAAATATATATATATACATATATATATATATATATATATAAATATACATATACATCTAATATCTATACAAACTATATAGTATATATGTATACAACTATTTATATGTAAAGAAGCAGCTGAAGCAGATGAAGCTATATACATACAACTATCAATATGGGATAGCATAATTTACACTTTTTCTATGAATCGATTTATAGTGTACAATAAATACAAAACAACACTAACAACAAGAGGAGCCCCCGCGTTCATTGAGAGCCTACCTAACCGTAATTTGTGACGAGTTTAGTTCAATGCAAAATTGTGTACAGCATTTTCACACTGTCCTTTCGAGTTCTGTTTTCAATTTACCAAATTTGCAGTTGCCGTTGCAACAACAATAACAACAACAACAACAACAACATTGAAATGAAAACTGTAGCAATAATTAAGAACACCACAAATGAAAACAAAAATCAAACAACAACAACCAGCTGCAGCCAGTGTTGGACACCAACTTCTGAGCTTGCGGCTCGTTTAAAAAATTTGTAAAAGCCGTAAAATAGGCAGAAACCGCGAAAAAAAAACTTTGTAACAATTTGCAATTTGCAAACACGTTAAGTGAATTAGCCAACTAAGCTTAGACACGAAGAATGAAAGAAAAGACAGCATGAAATTGTATGAACAACAAATAAAAAAAAAAACAAAAAGACAAAAGAATATTGACTAATAATCACCGACAAATTGAGATTTAATAAAGATTTAATTACTTAAAAAATACGAAACGAATGAATTTTTTTGGGAGAACATTTAATTTTGATATAAATCGTTTAAAATAACTGCAATTGGTTTGAAGAACTGATTCATTGAATACGATTTGATTTTTTAGAGTGCTTCTTCTTCGACTGCGCCATAATGCATGAAATGCCAACGTTCCCTGATAGCTTCAATAGTGTTACACCCATTGATCACATCCGCCACATACTGAGTTCCTGTTTGTAAGAGAGCTTCAATACTTAGATAGTCGGCTGCGATGATCAGTTCAAATAGGACTGAATCGTTGGCATTCGCCTCGGTGAGGATCCGATGAAGTGTTTTACGTAACTGCAACTCATTCCTCTCATCCACATTGTTCTCCTGCGAGAGCTGCTCTTGACACCACTTCAGCACCAGTCGAAATATATGCGAGCGTACTCTGTCCAATGGCACTATATTGGCATCGGTAATATCGCTGCTGCTATTGCTCTCCCTGAGTCCATGTCGAAGCCAGCTTTCGGCCAATCCGATTTGCTGGGCGACTTCAAAGTTGACATCGAAAACGATGTCGTCACTGGTGCGTATTTGAAATAACTGTGGAGCGTGGCACATTTTAAATTTTCTGAAATATTTTGTATGTGGGGAGATTGCTGCTTCAATGACTGCTAGATGGGTGACATACATACGAATCAAGAGATGCTTCTTTGAAGCAGCCTAAAGGTATGCAGTGAAATATTTACTGCTGCACAGACCTAAAATGTGGCCTAACTTTTGGGTGGGCAGCATTAAAGCTACGCCGTTTTGAACCCTGTATGCCAAAAAACATTCATTGAGTTCATTCATAAATTCCTTTGCGTTCCGCAGCCGCCGCTTCACGTGCCAAACGGAGCAAGTGCGTCTTTGTATCTTTGCAAATGTATCTGCGTTCGGTTCAAGCGTCAAGCGTACGTGCCAGACTCTCAGCCAGTCTACCTGGGCTGCAGCCTCAGGTGAGGCGACAACAACAACAACAACAACAACGAAAAGAACAACAGCAACAATATCCACAACAACGACACCAATCACAATCATAATAAGAACGTCGCCATCGCAGTTGATTGTGATGAGCTCTTTCTGAGATGTTGTCGCTGTTGCTTACTGCTTGAAGTGTTTGCGCCGTCTCCGTCTGTTGTTGCTGTGGTTGTTGCTGCTTTCCTCCGCGAAAGTTTATCATCGCGGCAAGATTCTAACATTTTTGTGTGCATTCCACTTTGGTGCGTTCTCGGATTTCTCAAGAGTTTGCCTTTTGCACGCTCATAAAACGTACTCGAACTCATTAAAACGCGCACTCTGATAACCGAAATGGCCACGTTGGTCGACGGACTTCGGATGAGTTGGACGACGGCTTGGCGACGTGTTTTGCATGTGCGTTCCAGTCTCTGATTTATTTGATGGCCATATATGTTGTTGTTGTTGTTGTTGTGGATGACGAAGGCATGTTGCACGTTGCCTCTCAAGCGGCTGCGAAATAGGGTAAGTAGGCAAAAATTTAAAGACCTGCAAAATGTGGCCAGTTAATTAGTTTAGTTCATGTGGGAAAAGTTGGACAAGTGGCCAGCTCTCTGTCTGTCTCTCCAAAAAATTGCTTATAGATGCTGCTTAACAATGTAGAGACAACAGTTATATGTAGGTATCAGATCTATGTAAAGTGGTATTTACAGGGAAGAAGCTGTGCTTAAAGCCGTTCCCACAAGCACTTTTTCAGAGTAGCAGTAGAATAACGTTTCCAATTGTAATTGTAGTATTAATCTAGATCTCAATCCATTACCAAACAAGAATGGGTTATTGATAATCGATTCAGTTTTGAGGAAGTTTTCTGGGCATATAAGTGCTTCCAAATGGTAATTGCAGTGTTAATCTGGATACCACACCATCATCAATAAGTCTTTGCTTTTGCAAATCGTTTTAGTTTTTAGAATGTTATAACAATTGAATGTTTGGACCCTAAGGATATGAAGCCTCAGGATGATCAGTTGGCAGTAAAGTTTCAGGTGAATACAGTGCTGTCCGTTGCATTGGGTCATGTCCAGGCCTGGTCTGTGGAGTTTTCAGATCTGGGGTCTGGGGTCTGGGGTGGCAGCTAACAACAACAATTTGGTGTAAAATTTGCATTTGGCCCGATCGCAGTTCGCGACTTGTCGATGCTGGGGATTTCTTTATGACCCAAGCTGGCAGTGGTGCGGAGTTTTATTTCAGCTGTGGCCTTTGTTTGCCAGCAAGTTTATTTGATTCTATTTTCATTTTATTTGAATTGTGGTTCGCTTTTATGGCCTGTGCATGAGCCTGAATGCTGAATGCCTATCGCCTGTTGCCTGTTGTCTTTTTGTCTGCTGCTGAGATTTGTTTTGTGAAAGTTACAGCAGAGAGACGCTATCGATGAGCCCCAAGAAGTCGCAGTGTTTGTAACTTTAACCATAGTCGATGTTTTGGCCATTGCTGTTGGATTTCTTGTTGTTGTCGCTACTCAGTTGGTGATTGTAAAACAATAAAAGCAACACCTGACTGCCGTTTTGCCAGCAGAGCCTCACAATGGCGTTGATGGCGACGCGGATGCGGACATCGTTGTTGGTGGGCCTCCCCATTCCCGAGCCCAGTGCCAGCAGCAATAGTTGCTGGTGCAGCGGCTGCGGCTGCTGTTGCTGCTGCTGCTGCACGTAGATCTTATCAGTCGCGTTTGCTCTGGCCAAAAATGGCCAAGACAAAAACATGGTCATTGTTGTGTAGATTTTGGTGACGCGGTTTGAACATTTCAATTGCGTTTTGCGTTCTGTGCGTTCTGCAACAACAACAGTAACAGCAATAACAATGAGTAGAGTATAGAAACAAATTGCCAGCTGATTGTTGAAGAGCTGCCAGCTGCTAAGCGTGGGGCGGTGGGGTGGTTGCAAGACGGTCGCAATTTGAATCGAAATCTAAATCTAAATAAATAAAAATCGTGCGCTGTTGCTTTTCTGGTCTTAAGTGAAAGGCATCGGTGAGATCAGCGTATTGGCCAAAGTATCTCAGTGTGCTGCAAATTTAATCAATTGATGAGGCTCTTGCAACTTGCGACTTGCTGCCTGCCTGGCCGCCTAGATGCAGGTTGCTGTCTGTTTGCTGCACTTGTTGTCGTTGCTTTTATTGTTGTTGTTATTGCTGTGATGGCAATTTGGATTTTTGTGGCTAACACAAACCTGACCAAAAAGACATTTACATTCTACGGTTGCTGCTGCTGATGTTGCTGCTGTGCAAGTGTCGCAACAACAATAACAACAGCAACTTTACACGCTAGAAACCGTGACTTTAATTTTCTTCCTTTTTCCCCCACCTCCGTTCACTTATTTAGTTTTTGATTTGTTTTTCTCTTAGCGTCTTTTTTTGTTGTTTTTTTTATAATTTCAATTTTTTTTTGGCTTACAGTTGGATTTTTCATTAAATCGCCGCGCAATGTCGCCAATTTTTCGCGTTTTCCTCTTTTCCCATTTTACTGTCTGCTTTTAATTTGTAATTACTTGCACATTTTACTTTCGTTTGTGGCATTTGATTTATAGTCTAACAAACTGTGGTCGCCAAATGAAAATAGTGTTTTTTTTTTGGACAAAACGTGGTAAATGGCAATTGGAATCGTGAGTGTCAAGAATTAAGAAAGTCTTTAAATGAATGGGGTTGGCAGTAAATGGCGTTAATCTTATTACCATTTATATTAATACATATAATTTGCAGAAATATATTATTATCCTTATGTATTGCTATTAAATTTCGCTGTTAAAAGTTTGTTTTCGACAACATTCGAAATATTTGTTGAGTCGTATGTCAAAGCTAATTTTATTTTTATACTTGTCTTTTTATCTTTCTTTTTGCAATGTTCAGCATTATTGTATTACTTCCATTACATTAAGTTTTTGTAAGAAAATCGCATTTGATTTGTTGTGGACATCTGCTACGTGTTAACAGTTCAATCCTTTCTTTTCTCTCATTCATTTCCGATTTCGCATCCTGTTGTTTCCAGACTTCCTTTAAATGAGCTCATTAAGTTCATTGCAATGCTGCCATTGTCATCGTCGCTGCACTTGACACTTGCTGCTGGCATGTTTTTGTCATTGCACGCAATAACAGCTGCGGCAATAACAACCACAACAGCACAAGCCAAACACCCACTCACAATTGCAGTTGCTGTCGCCAATGTGCCACAATTTCAAATGGCTTCCACTTACAGCAACTGCTGCAGCAGCGTAGCAACAAGTTGCAGCAACTTGAGTGCAACAACAGCAGCAGCAGCAACATACCCATTGATTAGGTGACCCTTGTAGCGGTCCGAGGCTGTCAGCTTACCTCTCTCTCACTCTCTGTTCGTTGTCTCTGTTTGCCATTGCCTTTGGTTTCTTGTGTTGCCCCCAATTGTCATTGACTGCTGCTGCGGATGTTGTTGTTGTTTAAAGCTGTTGCACCTAGCTCAATTGATTGAATTACATACATGCTGTAGCCCCTTGGGCTGCCTTTACTGCTCTGGTGCTCAACACCCCCACATTTACTTGACTGACTCTTGCGACTCTTGGGCCACATTGGGCCATGTTGCCGTGAGTCAAACAAAGTCAGGCCAGTTAGGCAGTTAGCCAGTTAATTAGCAGAGAGCCAGCTGCTGTTGTTGCTTTCAGCTGTCCTTGTGCCAGTTGTGAGTAGGTTGCAGAAGTGTGGTTGCAAGTTTGGAAACGATGCCAGCTACAAGCTTATGTGGTTCAAGGATGTGTTCGACAGATGATCTTTGACTTGACTCTATTTGAGCTACGTGCTCAGCTTAAAATTGAGGCAAGCTTATAAATTATAAAACATAATTTTATGCGAATTTGAGAGCTGCTCGCTATATTTTCAAATCCTTCAAATATATCTAGGTAAAGTATCAAACTTTTATTTCTGGTTTTATTAGGGTTGTCAAGTCAAATTAAAATGAATAATTCCTCTTTAGATTATGCAATATAATACAAACTACACTTCTTGTCAAAAAATTCCAGTTCCAGAGTTAATTAAAGAACTCCATGCACAAGAAGCAAATATAATATGATTTGTGCATATAATTTACATGAAAATCTGTTAGAAACTTCTTTGACACCTCTGAGAGGTGTTCTGTTACCTGAGTGCTGATTAAATGAATAATAATAATCATCAAGTCTATTTGCCACAAAGACCAAAAATTATTGACATAAATACAAATGTGCCCTCAATCCACTAAATCAACAGCTTTTGCAGCTTGCGTGCAATCACTCAATGTCCAATTGCATGCGCCATCAAACATTTCCATGCAACGCACACTCGTGTATCTGCAACTTGCTCTCTTCCTCTTGCCACATGCCACGCATGCACGCCAGCAAACCACAGAGACAAATGCAAAACAAAGCAAAACAACAACAACAAAAAAAATAAACCAAGAAAATGCCGCTGCCGAACTTGTCCTTAAAATGTCAGCCAAAGTGTTCATTAATTTGTGTCTCCCCCTTGCTCTGATTGTAGTTGTAGTTGTAGTCCCAGTTGTTGTTATTGTCTGGTTGCACTATTATTGGAGTGTTGTTGCGGCCGCTTGTGGCGTGTGTGTGCACAGTCATTGATCATGAATTCCGAGCGCTTGGCACTCGCTGCCGCACATGCGTCATGCCAGCTTGACACTGCCTCCCCTACCATCTCCAGCATGAGCCCCTTCCACAATTGGCGACACAATTTTGCTGCCTTTGGCATGTGCGTCGGCCCCCAAACCCCTTAGCTCTCTGCTCGATGCAGCAGTGGCAGCCTACGCAAAAAATCTGTGTTGCCAGTAGTTTTGTAATTTTCATGTAAAAGTCGAGACAAATGCAAAATGGCCCTGCAAATGACGACGACAACAACAGTAAGAACAACTACAACTATGACAGCAACAACGGCAATAATAACAACTGTTATGCCACGCCCCCCCTTATGCGGCCCACAGTCAGAGACAGCCCTGAGCCTGTCCAGGCCAGCCATCAATCTCAATTGCTTCGCATTTTCATATGCAGCTCTTCGATCATTTTACAGCTTGACAAGCTCCAGCAGCAGCAACCAACACTCCAACAACAACAACAACAATAATAGCAGGTAATAAAAAATTGCAGATTTGTCACAGCAATTGTTGCTGCTGGCCTGATTCTTGTTGTTGTTGCCTACATACGTGCGCCTGGTAATTACTTTTTCATAATGTTGACTGTTTCTTTTTCTTTTTATTTTTCTGGTTTTTGATTTTGATTTTGTTTCTTTTCGTTTTCTCATTTCTTGTTGGGTTTTCAGCTATTTCTGGATTTATCTCGCCCAAATGTCTACGCGTGATTAAACGTTTAAGTTGCTGATATGATATAGCCAAAGTCTGTCGCCGTTTCTATGACTGACTGACATATTGATTTCCATTGTCACTGCTGCTGCTGCTGCTGCTGTTGAGCCTTGTCTTCTGGATTTTGAAAGTTTGCTGCTGTTTGCCCGTCGATGTTTGCTGTCTGTTTGCTGTTGTCTGTGTTCCATAAATCGTTTCAAGTGATATAATATATGATCTTGTAAATCTTGTCATACCCAAAGGTGTTGCGAGAGATTTCAAATCGAATATAATCTATGAGTCGTGTGCGAAAACCTTATTTAAATTATTTTTATAAACTAGACATTAATGTGCCAAGTGCTTAGATTCGTAAAGCTTAAGTAAATAATGTCAAAGTTGAACTTAAGGGAAAACACAGCAAATAAAAAGACAAGTGCTTTTTCGAGTATATTTGCATTTATTGACACATACTTATTGACTGATGATCTAATCGAGCATTAAATATTTAATAACAGTTGCAACACTAGCTTAAGTTATTACAAGCAATAACTGTTGAATGAGAAACTGCTAAACACACTCAGTTTAACTCAAACTATGGAAACCTACATTAAGAGTCAGTTGAGTGTCACCTTTTAAGCCGAAACTTCATGCTTAATTAGACGCGTGGAAAAATAACTTCATCTGTTGTCGAGTTAAGCAGAAACTGAGACTGAGACTGAGACGGAGACTGCGGGTTTAATATGGTTGGCACGACGGCGAGTTGTGTCAAGACAAAAATGGTCAAAACATGAAATCCTATTAGACAAATTGAAATTACAAATGAGACAACGCCGAAATTAATTTATTAATTAGTCACACTCCATTATAGCTGGACAAAGAGAGGCTGCAAACGGTAGCCGTCTTAGCCAGTCGACAACAACTGCACGAATACCAACACTTACAAAACAAGAACAACAACAACAATAACGATCTGCCCACATGCGGCGTTGAAGCGTCTCGAAACGGTTGACAGGCAGGTTGGCGTCGGTCCGAGCCATTTCCAGGCATTGTGGTGTGAAAATTGTAAAATCCAATTAGAAAACTCAACACGCAACGCATTTTTATATAACTGCGTGGGTTTCCTGTGGCACCCCCCGCTGAGACTGCCTGCTCCCCCTTTGGCAGGCATCTCTGCTCGACCAGCTGACATAATCAGTGATAAGTAATCGTTAATTAAATTGCATGAACAAAAATCTAAGCCCAATTTATTGGCATGTTCTCTGCACAGACAATGAATTGTAGCCATTCTGAAGGCTCATATCTGCTGCGATCTCTGGGCTCCATTTGGGCCAGCTGGCAGACAGGCGACACAGTACGACAGTGCAACAGTGTGCCGACAGGTTGTTTTACGGCAAATTGGCAAGACAATTGCTGAGTACAGTTATCATGGGAAACGGGCAACGGACAACGGACAACAACAGAAATAGAAACTGCCCCCGCGATATTCATTTCTAAATGGCCAGCGCCTTCATCATTATCAACTGGAGCTGAGCTGGACCTGGGAGCTGCGAAAGGAGCCTGATGCAGTAATATGGCCAACAAACAGCGCCCAGATAGCCTTAAATGGCAGCAGCAAAGTGAATGCCTGGCCATAAAGGCGTCTCATTACCTCAGGCTAAATGCGAGTCAGAAAGAAACTATAGCAAAAAAATAATAATAATAATAATAACGAAACGCGCTAATTAAGTGTTTATGGTGTCAACTGTACTTGACTCGCATAATTCATAAATATACATAACTTATTCATGGATACAGTTAGATCGGTCGATTGTTGTTTAGGCCCGATATTATGAATTATGCAATCAGTGTGTCTGGGAGAAAGTTTCTCGGTCTAAGAGTAGTATGTGGGATTTTTGTATTTTTAGCACCATTAATAAGCGTTTTTATTAATAGCGGCTCATTAACCTCGACTAATTAATTAGAAATGATTTTTTGTAAAATAACCAAACATTAAAACACACATACGTACATATTAAAATAAACACAACATGAGTGCGGTCTGAAGATATGTTTAAGCCTAATGTCGAAGCATCGACTGAAGCTGACTGATTGTCCGACTGACTGAACGACTGACTAAACTGTGGACTATGGTGATGAGTTTTCAAATGAAGCGTACCAAATTGTGTGTTTTTTTTTTGGAATTATGTGTTTTTTTTTTGTTTTATGAAACATTTATGAGCGCTCGTTAAATCATTCACAGTTGGAAATGTGTGTTAAATTGAACTTTGAAATAGTTTTTGAATACTCCACGAATCTAGCTTTCTTCAATTGCTTTTTAAAAAAGACAGTAACAAAAGTCAGGTTAATGTAAACCGATTTTCGTAACGAATATGTTATCGAAGATGAAAAACTTGAAAACTCTATGAAATTTAAAACTGGTAGACTAGTTGTATAGTATACAATATTTAAACTAAGTTCAAAGCATCGCAGACAGAATTAAAATTTATATATTTCAAGTCATTTCTTATAGTGAATGATAAACATGAGTTGTCTTCTCCATTGAACAGGCAGTCGTCATAAATTATGCAGTATTCTCTTTTAAGTTTTTCAATATAAATCTATAAACGCCCACGATATCAATTTTCGGTTGATGTCTGTTTCTGTTTCTGTGTCCCAGCGCGGCTAATTTGCGGTGAGTGGAATTTCTTTTATATTCCATTGTCTTACAAATAATAACAACAACAGTAAGCATTTGATGAGCTGCGGTGAAAAGCGTTTAATAAACGCTGCCATAAATTTTTAAACACTGCCTGGCGCTTAATCAACTACAAAGCTAGTCAAAGAAAACAATGGGCTACATTTTACAACTATGGGGCATGATGAAAAAAAAAATGAAACCAGAAAGAAGTTGCAACAAAACCAGAGAAAAATTGTGTACATATTTAGTTTGCGGCTGCGGCAACTTATAAAAAATTCATTGAGGCAATTGTCTGCGTTGCAGATTATCTGCAATATGTTCACTCCCACAGGTCAAGCGTGCACATCAATTACTTTGGCACAGGCCCAAAAGCCACAGACTGAGACGCAGTCAGACATGCAGACATTCAGGCAGGAAACACACACACACTAATACACACATACACAGACACACACACACACACAAAGTTGACCTCTCAATTTAGCGCGCATATTGCCAGGAAATGCCAACATCTACCCAAAGTGAGGATGAGGATGAGCATGAGGATGAAGCTCAGATTAGTCGTAGTCTGCTTGAAACTTGGCTCTTCAGTCTGAGTCTGAGTTGGAGCTTTGTCTATGGAAAGTCACTTGATCTTAGCGTCGATTGTGCGTTGATTGTTTTATTATGAAGATGTTGATAGAGCTGCCAGCGAATTGTCTAAACAATGAGTGTTGTTGCTGTCGTTGTTGTTGTTGTCATTGTTGTTGTTGTCGTTGTTGTTGTTGTTGCTGTTATAGCTATATTATTAAGGCAATCAAGTGCGTTAATTTGAAATTGATAATCAGTTTGTCAACTGTAAAGTGTTTAGCGAACTTTATGAACTTTCAACTCCCACTAGATATTCTCGTTTTGTTGGCAATGTGAAAGAGCAAACAATAAGTTTTCTGAGAAAGATCACATCTTAATTCTGACTTTTACTCTGCCTAGTATGTGCAGATTGTAAAGTGTGTGTTTGTATATCTAATTAGGTTGGCCATTTAAGTGGCTTATTAGAAACGCCTGCCAGCGACAATAGTTGGCCATTAAGCGACTGTCAATGCTTTTATTATAACTTTTTATAATTCTTGTTGCATTTTCCTAGACGGCTGTTATTGTTGTTGTTGTTGCTGCGGTGGCGGCGCTGCAACATTTCATTAATCGAGTCACGACATTAGACATTCAACAGCTCGGCAAGCAGCCTGGCAAAAGCTGGCAAAGCCAAAAAGCTGGCAACCTGGCTGACTGGCAAGCAACAACAAGCAACATTGCTATTCGTTGCCAGGCAGGCAGGCAGGCAGGCGTACATACAAAATTTTTAAAGCCAGCCAAAAATTGCTTTGACAACTTTATCGCTGCACAGCATCGACAAGGCAGCCAAAAAGAGCCAACAACAACAACAACAACAACAGCAACGACGACAGCAGAAAAAGGCGCAGAAAACATTTCCTAGGCCAGGCTAGATAAACTGTCAATGGGCCCTCAGAAGGAATCTAAATTAAATCAACTAATCGTATGACTGATTGCTTAAGCAAATTTCGCCCAAAAACAAAAGACTTAGGCAACGAACTTGCAACAACTAAATGCCACACATATCGCAAGCACTTGTGTATATTTGATTAAAACGAATGCTTTGCTACAAATATCTACATATGTATGCGAAGTTGCTTATTAATTGCCATATAAATGGCCGACTACGATTGCCAATTGTTGTCGATGTTGTTGCGATTGTTGTTGTGGTTGCTGTTGTCTTGCTGTTGTCTTTGTTGCTGCTGTTGCCACTGCTCGTTAGCGCTTGGCTTCGCTTTAAATGGTTAACATAATGGAAAATTATTTTCTGAAGCCATCGAAGTTCAGATACACTTGCAGATGCAAGCGGAGTGCACAAATAAGGGTATTTCAAAGCCTGCTGAAAGCTGCTCTAACTTTTTAGAATGAATTATTAAACTTATTACAAATGAGTTATGCTTAGAATCAAATTCTTTATATAAAAAATATATATTCAAAGGTAAGAATGAGAACAAAGTCTTTAATTGAGAGAAACTGACTAACAGCTACCCTGAATTTATTTTACCAGATATACAATATATTTCTTACACGGAACAAGGAAACGTCTTAAGAATTTAATCACAACTCCATGTTGAAAGAGTATTACAATAGAATTGTATTTTTCATGAACTGCTCCAGCTTATTAGTGGGCGTTGCAAATGAACTTTCCCACACAACGAACACATTAAATCAATTACCAGTTGTGTGTGTGAATGTGTGTTTGTGTATGGCAGTCGTTGCATGTTAGTTAACATTTAGTTTTGAGCAACTTTTGGCTTCCTGTTTGCTGCACTCGCATAATGGGTGCTTGGCTTTCAGCTGCTCGAGCCGAATGGTGTATGCTGGCCTCATATCATTAATATTAGAATTTTCGCACTTTAATTTATGCACCTGCAGCTGATTCGCCAGAAGCAGCAGGCGGCAACTCGAATAGAGTTGATTCGGCCAGTTGTTGGTTGGGGCTGGCTGTTGGCTGCTGGCTGCCGTTTGCCATTTGCCGTTTTTATGGCCTCCCCGGGCCACACCCACCCTGAACAACTAATCGATATTGTCTAGCGATTTACGACCAATAAATTTCACTTTCAGCTGCATTGTGTGTGCAGCCAAGTGGCGCTCCAGCTTTAGATTTGAGCCAGCAAAGTTGCCGAGTCTTGTGATTTTATTTAAATATTTGTCATAATTTATTTAATTTTGTAGGTTTTCTTCAAGTCGAGTTTGTGAGTATTAATCGGCACCGCCTCTTAGCTGCTGCTCAAAACTCGTTACACTTGGCATTTGTCGAGTAGTGCATTGATTTATAAGCTGCAGAGGATTAGTGGAAGCCGTACGCTGATTGGAGCTACGTATCTCGGATTTAACAGCTCAAGTAATTTTAAACTGGAGCAAGTCCAGCCACTTGTAGTCAATATGCGGTCGCAGCTAAAGATAATATGCGTAACGCTTTCATAAGATGTGGCTTGGACCAGAATTAAGAAATCTTTTAAGTATATTGAAATTAATTTAGATAAAAGTTGTGCAACTGTAGAAAAATAAGAATCAAAGTTCAAATTCTAAAAAAATGTGTGCATTACTTATGTGTAATTTTTGCCAAACTTACCAGCTTAATCATTTCTATAAAAGTATTTTATTTACACACAAACATGCTGTTTTGACCCGATTTTAGAACATACTCACAATTAGTTTTAATTGATCTGATTATATGGTCGCTAGATGTAGTATAATTGAAGGCGGTCTCAAGTTACCAATGCGAGACGAGATTCAATCGATGTTTCGCAGGCACCTGGTCAACATTGGTTGGCTGACCCAACCCAGGCCAACGTTTTGAACTTTGCAGCCACAACAAATATAACAACAACAAAAACAGCGAGTATCTAAAACGAATGCAACAATTGCAAATGGAAACCAAACAGCCCGCAGTTTATTTTTTGTTTTCAAATTATTTTTTTGGCTTTTTTTGTGTTGCGTTTTCATAACATGACAGCAATCGAGCCGCTGCAAACAACAACAACAATGCAGCAACAAATGTTCTGCTCATTTTTGGCTATCAGTATCAAAAAGCAAAGCAGCAACTGCGGCAAAAGGTCATAAAATGTGTTACTGCTTGTTGCTGGTCGTGTAAATTTTTACACGCTGGCCAAAAAGGCCGCCAATTGTTCGACTGTTGCAGCAAAGCTGCAACTGGCAACTTGGCAACTTGCAACTGTTGCACAGTTCGACGGCATCTGACATGCAACTCTCGACGAGCATTCAACTGTCAACAGTTACTACCGAAAGACAACAGCCCGTTAAATGCCGCCAAAATAACTCAGAGCAGGCAACAGCAGACAACAGCAGACAACAGCAACAACAACAACAAGAACAACAGTAAACATTTTGGCCAAAACTACAAATCACTTTTACTGGAAATCGGACAGAGAGTCTGAGGCTCTTAGCTCTAAGCTCAGCTGGCCGCCAAGCGCCATTCCCAATCCGCTACCTACCAGCCTCCCTCCCTTCCTCCCCCTCGCTTCCATAGTTTGGGGCCCGGCCAGTCAGTTACTGTCCCTGTCGGCTGTCAGGCAAATGCCGAGCTGCGGGCAATAGTGTAAAAATTATTTAAAGTATAAATAAAATTCTCTAAATATTTGCGAGGCGATTTTCCATTTAGCCGCGATCGTCGACGCCGACGTCGACGTCGTCGTGGCAATTAAGGTGCAATAATTTCGGATCATTAGGTTAAATTTGTCACGACCCGCTGCACGATTGCCAGCCCCCGACGATTGGCTGCCTCCGCCCCTAAGGCCAACTGTCCGGTAAAGGTAAAAGCGCACGCCAAGAACCTCAAACTGTCCATTTGCTCAATGATCGCGGTGATCGGTCTGGTAATCGGTGATTGCTTTGCTAGGCATAATTTCAGTATGTGCGCTAGGTGGCGCTGCCAACAAATTATGACACAATTCGCTGGCCAAATTTGGTAAGCAGTTGACATTTAGCCGTGTTTTTTTCATGTTGTCGACTTGGGCTATCATTAAACAGCGCTATCAACATGGCATGTTGACAACAAACGCCGAGCAACATGTTGCTCCAATCCCCAGGCCGTGGTCGACTGGGAAATCAATGTGCCCGTGCTGTCAGTCTGTCTGTCAGTTAGTCTGTCTGTCTGCTGTGTGTGTGTATGTGTGTGTGTATGCTTGTTGTTGTGCGTGGGTGTCACTCGCTTTATATAACTGACCGCTATTAGCGTCAAGTTGAAGCTGCCTCGCTCTTATCTCTTTGCCTCTCTGCCAGAGACAGCGACTTTTAACTCTGGTTGTGACTCTGAGTCTAGCTGTGGCTGTGACGCTGTGGCTTGCATTCCACAAATCGATTTCGCTGCGCACACGCACTGACCGCAATTTTGTGGTCTGGCCAATGAATCATCGACTCAAAAACCGCAAGACTCGCACGCGTCTCTCTTAGAGATGGCAACGTGATAAACAAGTTCTAAGCTTCAGTAAAAGTTGACAGTACTAATTGAATTTTTGTTTTTAGTTTTTGTTTGATTATGAAAATTTATTATTATTTATTTATTTATATTTTAAATTGCAAAGTCAATTGAATGATGAACTAAAGAAGAGCATGTCATAGTTTTCGCTATTCATTCGAAAGGAAACTATTGATAATCTCTAATCGCTTCTAGCTCTAATGGCTTGGCTTGGATTTTAAATATTTTATGCCTACAAATTTCAATAAACTGGATTTTTTAACGTTGCTTGCTAACTTTTACGTCTAAATCAAATAAAATTATAGTAATTTAAATAATTTTAAATTGAGTTTTACGCTTTAATTTACTGTAGATAAGTTTTTCTGAAAGTGTTTACCCTTCTCTAAATGTTTAGCTATTGCAATGAGCCCCTCCCCTCGTTACACGTTAGCCCGTTTGTCCGTGTGTGTGGCATTTCTGTCACTTGACGCTGAATTATTTTCACGCCTTTTTACAAATGTTTGCTGCTTGAAAAGCGCAACCAAAGCGGGGGCGACTCATAGCAGCGTGTTCCACTTACGGCTAACGCCATGGCCTCCATAGCGGCTCAGTTGCTCGGACACTCAGACTGGACGCGACTTGAGTCGAGTCGACTCGACTCGGTCAGCATGCAGATTTGCTCATAAATCTGACAAACTCAACGCTAATATTTGCAGACTTCGTTAGACACACTCAAATGAATTTGATATGCCTTAAACGGACTGACTGGCGCGCCGAGCTTCGGCTCAGTGGGTGAGTGGGCAGCAGCGGAGAGAGCGGGGGAGCGGGGAGGCGGTGACAAGTGTAAAAGTTGACAAGCAGCGCACCAAAAATGAAATGCAGCTAAACTTTATCTGATTATAGGCTGTTTAACTTGGCAACTGAATTGACCAAATGCCCAACTGGCCAACTGACCAGTTAAACGTAGAAATTTCTCATTGCTGCTCCTTCTTCTCTGTAGCTCAAACTCCTGTGGCGCCTTCAATTACCTGGGCTGAATAATGTGTCAACAGGTCCGGACTAGATACTACTAGCAGCAACGGCAGCAGTAGCAGTAGTGGGGGCCATCTAATTGTAAACGTTTGCTAACAAGGCCGACACAAAAACCGAAGAAGAAAAGAAGCGAGCGCAGATAACATAAATGTATTTCTATATTGGCGGCGCTTGTTCGCATGGAAATTGAGCAGATTGCCGACCAACAGCAACAGGAATAACCAACTTGCACCACTTGACCACTTAGTGGTGCAGTCTGTATAGTCAGCCGTTTGCTGGCAAACTGCTCATTTACTGGCAGAGTTTAAAAAGCAA
The DNA here is from genome assembly GCA_035043785.1 of Drosophila planitibia. Taxonomy (NCBI): domain Eukaryota; kingdom Metazoa; phylum Arthropoda; class Insecta; order Diptera; family Drosophilidae; genus Drosophila; species Drosophila planitibia. Next base: position 2,434,386 of record JAWNMS010000023.1, read on the forward strand.
TCAACACGTGATTATATTGATGCAACCATTGAGCGATCGAGCCCGAACTGACCAGCTGGCTGCCTGTCTTACACATAATTGGTCAGAAGTGAGCATCCACTTGGCCATCAAGTATGCGGCTCCTGCGGGTTTCTGTTGCGGCTGCTGTTTGGTAATAAGCGGCGTCGCATTCATTGCATTTTGTTGAGCTGCCTTCGTTGACAGTAATTTGCTTGGGCTGCAAACTCGTTTCGAATTGCACAGTTGATAATTTAATTTGCATAGTGCCAATTTATGCTCACTTGATGGACAACTGGACAGGTGGACAACCAGCAAGGCAGTCATGGGTTAAGCAGTAGTCGCCATCCCTCTGTGGCTGCTGCCCCGCATCTTATCTTCTGATTTGCATCTACACTCGTGTTTATTTCTGCACCATTTGTGTTCGACGATCGTTATCTGCATCCGTTTAAATCGTTGCGCTTTTAGTGGCTGCTCTTGTAAGACAATTTGTAGCAAGTGGTTTTCATGTTCATGGGAATAGATTTTTGCATACCAGCTTTATGCTGCTCGCAACTGTGCCGGCAACCGAGCAGGCATCCACCAGCTAACTATGTAACATGTGTTTGCTTTTGTTAGGCACTAAAAGTCGCCAATATGCTTGTCGCTTGCTTTAAAAATGCCACCCAGTGGGTTAACTTCCAAATGCTGCCCCGGCCTTAAAGTCTACGTTTTTATGCCAGCCTTTTGACACGCAAGTGGCACCAAACGTTCACAAAACGTGCCCTGTCCACACTTTGATGACACTTTTTTAATTAGTCGCAGTAGCAACAAACTGCAGCAGCAGCAGCAGCTGCAACAAATTGTTGGCTCTATGGATTTTTGTCAGACATGTGCAAGTGCAGCCAGCCATTTGTGCCAAACATCGCGTGCTGACGTCGCTGACATCGTTGGAAGCTGTGCAGTAATTAGTCATTATACAGAAGCCACAAAGCACTGTGGTAAAAGGCTTAACAAATTTCAAGGAAAGTTAGAAAATACCTGTAAGTGCTGTACTTGAAGGTGCCCAACTAGGGAATATCCTGTGCCCAGCTAGTAAATATATAAAATCAATCAACGTACAGTTTTTGCTTTTTTTGGGAAAATATTACCAGTAAAGGCATTACACACTCACAAGTAATAGATAGCCAGGAAAGCAACCTCCGTCGGTTGGTATCATAATGGAAAGCTCTATATTTCCAATATTTACATTTTCTTCCCAGGGTTTCATTTGCTTCACCGCACTTGTCGTTTTCATTGCGTGCAACTAATTAAAAACTGTAAACTGTCAAGAGCTTATAGCACTGGAGACGAGACGGTAACTAATAATTCATGCTGCGCTTTTGCGGTTATATTGGCTTTAAGGCAAATTGTTTGTTCAGCGCCAAGTTTGCTGACTAGGTCTTTTGTATTTTTCAGAATTTATTAAATGTGTAATGGCTTGTGACTTATTTATTTAATGTATATTTAATAAATTGCCAGTCAGCCAGTACAAACAAAAGTCAGTCAGTTTATTTACAATTTAATTGCGGCTACAATCTCGAGAGTATATAAAGAGTCCGGCTGCAAGTCGGGGTCGAGGGCCCTACAGTAAGGCAGCTAGCCAGCAACCGCGTTTAATAAATCATACAAATATTATGGCAATTGCAAATTGTGGTTATTCTAAGGAATTCACGGTCACGGCGCTTAGCTGGTCTGCTGGCTGCATTTTGTCGTCTCGAGATCGTGGCAAACGGCAGCTGCCACTGCTACTAAAACAATTGTTCTCTTGAGAACAGTTAAAACAACAACAGCAATTGGTAATTGTAATAGGCATTCATGTTCTGATTGTTCTTGTACGCTTTAATGTTGTACAACATTTGCATGGCACTTTGGCGCTGGCCTCTTTGCACTGTTTATTATATTTGTTCTTGTTTTTTCGATCGCCTTAAGTTACTGATGGATTTATGAGCTATGATTTGCGTTGCGCCTGCGCTTTGTAGAACGTAGCCTTCGGCCTGCATTTAAATAATTAAAATGTCCAACTCTCGAGTGCAGCAGCCACAGCATCACTGATAACTTCTCGAATAAGCAATAACAATCAAATCGGTGTTGATTGTGTTCATTTATTTATTTGCGGGCGAATAAAAAGCTCAGCGGGGAATTAATTAGTTGTTGTGGCAAATGAAAATTAAATTAGTTACTTGTACTATTATGAGTGCAACTGACAGCAAGCCGTTAGTGAGTGGATTAGTTGCTGCATGGTGCTTGAGAGGAGCGAATTCAACTTTGAGGTCATTAAAACCGTACCATAAATTACGAATATCATTAGAGTATTCAATTTGTGTAGTAATTAATAATATATTTGATTGTAGCTGTAAGGTGAAGCACTTAACGATTGGCTGCCGGTCCAATCTAGCACACTATGATGTTGCTAAAAACATCATCCCACACCTAAAAAAGGGAACAGAAACCTGTAAACTTTTACACTTGGCGGCAATCATTTGCAAAATATCTCAATTATCTGGCTATGAAAATGTCAGAGAAAACAAATGAGTGCCAGGCAGGCAATCAGCTAGCCCCACTCACGAGCCCTTCATATACCTACCTCTTTATATGGGGGCTTAACCAATATTCCAGCGCACAACGACAACAGCAACAAAAACAAGAAGAGCAGCCCACGCAGACAGATTGGGCAGTCAAATTATTTCACAAATATCGATGCCAAAGACAGCGACGGTAAAGTTCAAGATGTAGCCACCTTAAAGTTAATACCTACTTACTTATATGTATAAAATATATAAGTACAAACAATATATAAGCTGTGCATATAGAAATTATAATGAAGACATCAACTACAGCTACAACAAAAACAACAGCAACAACCACATTGCTGACAACAGAGCAAATCGCCAGCCAGCCCACTTTGATTTTTATGGCCAACACACGTGAAGATGGTAGATGGCAGCCAGAAGTAACGTAAGCGGACTGAGTGTATGGGAGAGACGACCTCGTACCGCTAGTGCAGAGCAGAGTGAAGTTGTAGGTGGTGCCCAAAACAAATTGCAGGCAATCGCAGAGCCGTAAGTATGCTAAATTATCAGGCGTCGTCTTCTTTGCGTGAATACCCTAACAAACATGCTGGGAAGTATGACAAATTATGGCATCCTCATACTTTCCGCAAATATTCCCACTGGTAAACATTAAAAAGATAATTAAAATTACACATGAGATTACAAAATGTTTTTACAAGATTTGAATAGATGAATTACAGAAATTCAACATTTATTCCTCAGCTTATGCGTCAGCTCCAGTCTGTTGTAGAGCCTCTAAGCTTCGCCTTTCTTTTGCTTGCATTCGATATGATTTCTTAAAGATTTTCCTAAGCTTTCCAATTTCTGCTAGAGGCCACAAAAGCAAAAGAGGAAGAAAAATAAACAAACTTTTTTCGGGCATTATTATTACGAGCTTTAACATTATTACTGGACGTTGAACAATTTCGGGCAATAAAAGGCACAAATTGCCGATAATAATGATGCCAGTCAGTGCCTGATGCTGCCCCGTTTTGTCCGTTTTGCAAGTTCGTTGTCTAAGTCTTTTGTTTGCATAGCCTGCCAAAACGTGGTAAGCTGCTGCCCAAATGTTGTCGCACTGCTGTGGTTTTGTGTGTGTCTCTTTGTTATTATTTTACATACTGTTTTTTTCTCTCGATTTTGTTTCTAGTGGCACGTTAGCTTCGGATAGTTTCATGCTTGTCATGTTCTGCGCTAAGAAATTGAACTTTTTTGTGGTCTCGGCTGCTGCCACTGCTGAATTTTTTTTTTGTCGCTGTGAAACATTTGTCATTTTTACCATTTTTAGCCAAGCGTGACAGGCGCTTGTTGTTGTAGTAGTTTTTGCTGGTTTCACCCACCGGCATGCAAATGCAACAACAGCAGCCAGAGACCAGCTCCACCACAAACAACAGCAACACCAATACAATGGCCAAAGGAATATGTGTATATGTATTTGTTTGTGTGTATGTGTGTGAAGTGCATTTCGATACACGATAAAGATCTCAAATATAGTTAAAACAAACAAGAAATTTATTGAATATGCAACGTATTTTGCATTCGTATTCGCATTTGTCTGGCCACTTGAACAACTCTGGCTTATTGTTTTATTTATTGTAGGTGAGAAGTCAAATATTTGTGGGTGGCTGCCACAACAGCAGAGCAACAGAAACAGCGATTCATAAATGGCACATCTCGCCATCTTGGCAGGTTTCTAGCCTCAGTCTATTTTACTGTCAAGTGAATATATGTTTTGCTTGTTCCTTGTGCAGTACATACTCGTATATGTGAGTCCATGGCGTATCACGGGGATATAATCGCATCCAAAAATTGCCATAGACCCGAGGTTAATTTCAACATTAAGCATTATACAATATGCAAAAAAGAGTATAGACCAAAAGACAAGCCCATCAATTGATTTTGGTTGCACAGATGGTGCTTCGATAAATTAAAAAGCAATATGAATATATATTTGCAGTAGATTTGAGCATGCAAGTATTATGATACTGATATGTCGAATATGTTAAAAAATTATACGAGTTTGCTGTTCATTTTATAGACCTTTTCATACTGAGTAAGCTCTTAGTAAAATATCTATATAATATCTTCAGATATCATCAAATGACTTAACCGCACTGAAAGGTATAAATGCATTGTAATTTAGGATTTGCTAACAATCAGAGAGTCGCATTTAATCGCAACAGATAACACCTTGAATTATCCAAAAAGTGGCAGCCCACGCACGAGTTCGTTCCTTTCGGTTTCCGGCCTTTCCGTAGCACTTGTCTCCATATAATTTGCCGCACTTATTTAACGGCCTACGCATCCTGGCCAAGACCAAGAACAACAGCAACAATGATACTGCAAAAAAAGCAAACACAGCAACAAGAAAAACATTAACAACAACAAGAACAGCATCTCTCACATGAGTCAGATAAATTAGCTGGGCTGCATTTTGGCTTTGGTTTAGGGGCTCAATTCGTATCGCCTTCAGGCCTTTCACACATTTTTGGACCTGGACGAGGTCAAGCGCTTGGGAGCATGGGAGTGCGAGCAAATTGCGCAACCAGCTCCGATTTGCACATAGTACGAGTATTTTGCGAATTGGTTAACAAAAAGTCAAAACAACAGCACCGCCACCTGTTTTTGGCCCCGTTGCCCGTTTTGCATATCATCAGCAGCACATCAATGAAAATGCGGCGTGTTATCGAGACTCATGAAACTGAAAAGTTGGGCACATCGACATCGAGAGACCGATAATCGTTGTCGTCGCTGTAGTCTTCTTCTAGCTGGTAGGCGTAACCCATGGAGCCGCAGAGCAGAGTTTCAGCGACGACATGAGGTTGAGGCACACCATTGTCTGGCGCAGATAATCTGTGATTCGTAAACTCCCACAGGTCAGCCGAGCACATCAATTACTTTGGCACAAGTCGCAGTCGCAGTTCACGTTTTGTTCTCTCTCTCTCTGTCTGCTGGGCCGAAGCGCCATCCACGTTGTTGTCGTCGTTGCTGTTGTTGGGGCAAGAATGACCTCTCAATTTATTGTGCAGCCTTTATCCTTTTGGCATATGCGATTTGTATCGACTTAAATATACAAACACTCGCAAACACTGCACTTCGTGTGGATATCGCCTGGGTTCTGTGTTTTGGCGAGTTAAATGCTTACGTTGATTGTTTTATTATGATGATGTTAAATTATTGTAATCCAAGCGGCGCAATCGCAATCGTTGTCGACATCATCATCATCATCTTTCGCATCGGCATCGGCATCGGCATCTGCGCATTTGCCATTACACTTCTTGCTCGCTCTCAATGTCTCTCCCTCTCTCTCTCTCTCTCTCTCTTCCTCTCTCGCCTTGAGTGGGCGTAGCTCGGCATATCCTTTGCGTACGCGCAAAAACAAATAAATGCTTGATATGGCTGCATGAGTCCATGGTTCGAGTCAATGGCATGCCACGGCGTCGGTTACGTGTGCCGCTGCAAACACTTACAGATTACGATCGAGTGGTGCCTGGTTTAGGCCTGGTCTACTCGGCTCTGGGTCTCTGCCAGGGCCTGGGACTGGGCCCGATGCCTTGATGCCTTGATGCCAGGTCCGTGATAATTTTGGGTTGCACGCTTATTTAATATGCGAATATTTACAGATAAATGGTGAGAAATAATTTGCGCTGCTTTCGCTCCTCTGCCTCCTTCCTTCATTGCCATTGCCATTGCAATTGCCATTTCCATGCAGCCGCTGGTGCGTGGGCGTGCGCTCTTTGATGGGGGCGTGGCCAGTTCCAGCCATATGTGCATATATATTCATATATATTTATTTGTATATGTGGTTCGTGTGTATGCGTATAATCACTTCATATCCGTTCGCATCACTGCAAAGATAATGCTCCAAATGAGCTAAAACAATAACGTGATCCTTTTGCAGATAGCTGCACAGAGATTTCAGAATAGCGATCGTTTGACGTCGACGAAGGTCTTTCTTTTCCAATGTTAATCTTTTACTTCAACAACTATAAATACTAGTACTCTCTTGCCGCTTTCAAAATAAAGCACTATTTGCTATTTACTCTACTCCATCCTTGTTTAACCTGTCTCTCGAGTGTCCCTAACACTTTTATCCCCTCAATCCCCTTAGCAGGTTTGTCGAGTTATCGCTGTACATTTGGCCGTCGACATCCAGCTGAGTTGGCCTTTGGCTTGAGAGTTGTTACATTTCCAGTTGGCTGCCCTGCCGCATTGACTGCTGCAACTGGCTACTGGTTTTTTGATTGAGTGCCCCTGCTCTCGGGCGCTTTCTGGCATTTGCGGTGACATTTATACGGGGCGACATCCAGTGGCAAAGTCAAAGCTGCTGAGCTACGCAACGCCCACACGCCACATCTCGGCGTCTCTCAGCTAATTTGAAGGCATTAGGCATGGACATGGCCTTGACAGTTGCCGCCACATTCCAAGCGATGGCTCTGACGACGGATCTGGAATGCTGCGACGAGGGGTGAGGGGCATTCAAATTGTGAGAACTTTGTGGCAGCCATGACCAAGTTTCCATTTTGGAGGCCAGCCAAATGTTTATTTGCTTATCAAAAGATTAGTTCGCTTCGCTGACTCTAAATGCGCAAAAAACCAAAAAAAAAAACAGTCACTGGCCGGCAATTCGTGGCATGCCGCATGCGCAAATGTTTTCATATTTATATACACATTTTGACCAGCGAGGCAGATGCAAGATAAGCGTTGCAGCAGCAGCAGCAGCAGCCGGTGAATTCGGCTCTTGACTTGGCGCCATTGCTTAGCCCGCTAAGAATCTTGCCACCCTACAGCCGACTGCGACGGCGACTTCAACTCCGAAGTCCAATCAAGATGCCGCCATCGACTGCCAGCTCGCAGCTCTCAACTGGCAAAAAGTTTTGGCCAGTATTTCTGAACTGTTTGGCCAGCTTGGCGATTATGCAAAGATCCGAACGGGCTTCATGTGTGTTTGTGTTTGTACATGTGTGTGTGTGTGTGTGTGTGTGTGTGGTTTGGCCAACGCTGCGGGGGCTGGCGTTTTCTTTATGCCCAAATAATAGCACATAAAACTATAATAGTAATTTTCAAATGGAGAAAGAGCGATGCAATCGGCCCCAAACCAGCTGTGCGGGCTTAGTCATAGAAAGGAATCACCTCCCCACCCGGAACCGCATAAGAGCCCCAAAACCATTTCGACCCGGCCCCGGCCTCGATGACCACACAGAGCGATGAGCTGAAATTGAAGCTGATGTTTTAGCTATAGCCGCGTGGCGTCCAGTTAAGAGCTGCGGCTAATTTATGGCCAGCCAATGCCACAAGCTGCACGGGGTATGCAAAATAAAAAACTAAGGAAACTAAGAAAAAAATACATTTAAAAAAAGCAACGCAAACACTTTCATTTTTCAAATGTGCCCCAGCGAGCGCTAAATAAAAACAAAACGCGAACAACGTTTCAATTTTTGCGGAACAGACCTCACCCCATGATGCTAATTTATATGCAGCCCCAACCCAGCCAAATGCTTAAGCCAAAATCCAAAAAACCAAAAACCGATGTCGATGTCAAGCCGAGTTCAGGTTCAAGTTCGGTTTTCGGTTTCGCGCTGATGCGACTCAGGTGTAAATTAAATACACTTGGGGTCCCCCAAGGCATATATGAGTGCAGGCGACAGATCAGACTTCATTAGGGAAGATATAGAGATGAGCATATTAAATCGCGATCGTGATTTACTCACGCTAGGGCTACGAAGCAATGATTATTTCTTATATTAATCATGGATTCATCAGATCAAATTGATATTATAAATAACCAAAGCTTTCCTCTTCGCCTTGGCTCAAAATCAAACAAGTTTAGAATTATCGATATTTACATTGCTGTTAGCTTTCTCAAAAATTGCTCTCACAATCTGCCCCATCTCTAACGAAAGGAGCAACCTTGGAATGTTGTATTATCCTCTGCCTCTTACGGTGCCCGCTGCCTGCTTTGTATCCTCGCGATCATTTAAATAGCTATAAATTAATAAGCATCCATTAATTTGGCGCGAGGGCGTTGCGCATAAATTTGGTGATTTTCGGATGTATTCAGTGTGAATGGGTTGACGGCGGGGCGGGTGCTTCAATGGTGTGAGGGGGGCTGCTGGTAGGGGTCAGAGTCAGACAAATTATGTGGTTTGCAACACACGCGCCATAAATTTGTCACTTATACATGTTTGGGGATGAGCTTCGAAGAGGCTGCTCACCTTCCTCAAGCATACTTAATATAATGAGGTGAGGGTATTACAAATTCTTAACAGACATAAGTTGATAATGCTTTGAAGCGTGCAGTGAATATGCAGAGAAAGGGAAGTCCTTCAGAGAAAACGTATAAGCCTATAAGTAAAGTTGAGTAATCGATATATAAAATGTAATACAGTGTAATATATATTTTGTAAACTGAAGTGTTCTTTTTTTTGTCAACCCACGACTATTTTTCAATGAATAATCTATATATTTATATGTGTGCTTGAATGCCTATCCTTGAACCAGTTGCGAATTACAATCCTTAAAGTCAGATTTTTATAAAGTCTAATTCATCAATAGCTTAACTGAACAAATCTCTGAGTGCCACTCAGGGGGCGCCTCGTCCCACAGCAGCAACTGGTGATATTTAAGAACCACAGACGACAACAGCGGGCCGTCCGAGCCTATAAGGCGACCACCTCCATTTAGTGACATAGACAAAGCCGCCTGGCGCCTGCAACTGCAGCAACAACAACTGCGACAATCTGCTCCGAGCAGCTGGGCAGGTGTCAAGCTGTGCGTGTGGCACCGAAACTTTGCAAAAACCAACACAAACAAACACTAGACCACAAGCCAAATAAATAATCTACAAAATACCGATTTTTGCAATGGTCTCATGCGTCTTGCTTTTATTCCCACAAGCAATTAAACAAAGTTTGTCCGAGCATGAAACAATCTGTGAGGCATGTAATTAGAACAATTAATTTGAAAACTTAACAAGCAATAACTGTTTTTATAACGGGGCTCTCTTTCCCTCTGTCTCACTCCCCTGGTCAGCTGATAGAGAAATGCCAGCGCCATTTCATCATAGCCAAGTGAACAAACGCTGAACGGGTCTGATCGGTCGTTGGTTTAGACTTGAACTTAATTTGCATAATTGCTGCGTAAATATTGATATTTGAATTTTGATATTGACCGGACCGCAGTAAGCGCTCAGCATACATTTGTGGCATATGTGTTGTATAGTCAGATAGCAGATACCAGCTGAAATGCGGGTAGCCCCCAACCTGAAGCCAAGCTCCGAGGGAACTCGAGTCTTGTGTCTCAGTTTGTCTCAATGTTTGACGTTTGCATTACCTAATCGACTGTCAATAATTTCACAAACATATTAAATATGAAATAAAACGAGGCATTTAATCAAATGGCGCAGCTGCGACTCCCAGACCGACTGATGTGATAGCGCTTTCAGTTCCCACGCTACGCTAATCAGCGACTGAATCACAAAGGTGCGTGAGGCTACTTCTCGCTTTCCGCTGCTCAATAGCGATATGAAGACATCAGTCAACATGCACACTACTGTACACACATGTATGTGTGTATGTGTAAAATGATCACAGGGGTTATACAGTTGACACTGACAAATAATGAAATAATGGCAAATACCAGCGTTACTGTGTCTTGAATAGATGCAAATTAACTGTGAATAATTAATTAGGAAACTAGATACGATTGGGCCTATGCGACAAGTTTGCCAGAAATGAATTGATTTTTAAGCTCGACAGTATTTTCAACATGGCTTGTCCCTTAGATTAATTTCACATCAATTTAGACATATTTTATAAAGAACATTTGAATTGAAATGCATATCAAATGTTTTCTTTGCTCAATCATTGCATATTGAATTAATAAAGATATTCCTAAAGCCAGCTCTTTTTGTTAATAAAGCAATCAGTTGCAGAAAACCATTAGTTGTTCAAGTAAACGTAGTTGCTTTTAATGGAATATTATGTGTATATTTGGAAGTACTTTTTACACGAATTCCGCATAAATTGTAGAAAAAACTCTTCGCTGAAGTGCAACAAAATTGTTCAAGTGGCTGCTAGTGGCACATGTCCAGCGCCTTGTTCATGGCAACCGAAAACACAACGTGTAAATTATGCCATAACACAATTAGCCACTTTAGAAGTTGGCTTTAGTCTCGCTGCCCCTTGTTGTTGCTAGCTTTTTTGGCATTTTTTTCTGTTTTTTTTGGCAAGCCATTTGCCACTTACATGCGACGCAAGCATTTTGCAACATGAAACTTTGCTAAAAATTTGTTGCGGTTGCCTAATTAAAAAAATGCGACTAAGGCTAAAACTAAAGCTGAACTCAGCTGAGAGCTGACAAACAGGATGCTACCGATGCCAGGGGGACAGTGCGGACGGGGACCTACCGCTCCGCTGCGGGGGCTGTTTAGTTGTCTCGTGAGCTGCTGACTAAAATTAAATCAAGCAAATTACTTTTATCGCCGGCACGCATCTCGAACGCAAGAGAGGCTAAGCCGCATTCAGGGACAGAGCTGACTGGATACAACAACAACAACAACAAAAAGTGGAAGGGTAAGAAGGGGAAGCAAGCCGCGTCCGGGGCCAAGTCTTGTGCCTCAAGCTGAGTGCATAAATTAAAGTCTATAAAGTCAACTGCCGGCAAAGTGGCGGGCTTCCATTAAGCTCGCTGAGCTGCCAACTGTGCAACTGATCGATAGCTGTCTATCTTTGGAGACCAATAGACTTGAGCAAAGCTGTGTGCGAGCTAAACGCAGTTGATCTGATCTGACTGCGTCTGTAACTGAAGCTGTGTATATGCCATAACGGCTGAGCAGATTGCGTCTTATATATATATATATATATATATGTGGGGACACTGTGGCCAGTGCATTAGCGTTTTGAGTTGCACAGAAGCAACCCAGGCGGGGCTAATTCCGAACGAAGTATAGATAAATCAATTAAAGACGGTAAATGTTTTGATTACATTTAAGACATCGAATAGTATTGATAAAATCTGAAAGTAAATGGCTATGATTTAAAATATATGTTCTGATTCAAAAATTGAAAGATTCTGGAGCAACTTGATTCATTGATTGATATAGTAAGTCAACTGCAATAAGTGGTTAAACTTAGTCAGCTCAAGAGCATTTTTTATTGCCACACATAAGAGTAAATGTTTGTGATAGTTTTGAGTAATCTATAACTAATTTAGTTTTTATGTGTCAGATATTATATTTTTTTTTGATTCTTTATAAATATTTATTAATATATACTCAAGAATATAACAAATAAAAATCACTTGACAAGAAGGCATCTTTTGATTCTTAATATTTTTAAGATATTACAATGATCTCGTATCTATTTATGTTAAGGTTCCTTTATTTACCTCTTAACAATGTTTGTTAAGCAACTTAAATTCCAATCTTAGCTTTTTCGTCACACTTTCAAACTGAATATTAATCTCTCTATGATGATTGTTTGATGTTCAACCTTTGTCATCACCTACAGCCCAGTGTGCCTCAGTACACTCCTTTCTCTGCAGTTTCATTGTTGTGTATCCATAGATACCTGAGACTATATATCCGCACATGGCACTTTGTCTGTTGATCGGACTCACAGTCGCAGTCGCATTCAGAGTCGGAGTCGGAGTCTGAGTCTGGTGATCGCGATTGCTCGCCCGCCTGTCAAATTAGCGGCGTGGCTATAAAAAGTGAAAAGCGTTTGCAGAGCCCAGCCAGTGGGCTAGTGATACGAGTGATATTTGCGACTAGTGCAAGCCGCTCTCCTTGCCGCATGTGTGTCTCATTGCCCCGCCCTCGCAAACGTAGCCCAACTGGCAAACAGGCAAACAGGCAAACTTGCAAAGATTCGTCACAGCTGTGCGGCGATGTCGACAATTTTGAAATTCATGCGATACTCGATGACGATGACGGGGCGATCGTTGATCGTTGATCGTCGATCGTCGACGTAATCGCATGCAGCAAACAAGTTTTAAGAATATATTTTTTATAATTTTTTTCCCAGTTCGCATACAAAAGTGTTGCAGCCGTAATAATGAAATATGTCTGCTTGCGCATGTGTGTGTGTGTAAGAGAGTGTCCGGGACAGAGAGTCTTTTGATTTGGATTTCGATTATGATTTTGTTGTTGCTTGTGTTACCGTTTTTGTTTTTATTATATATTTATGGCATATTGATTAAGTCATTAACATTTTATTAAAGCATTTATTTTCAGTTGCTGCTGTGTTGAAAATTACATAATTGATAAAAATCCAAATTGTTTGCATTGCATTTAGCAATGCCAAGAATTTCATTAATTAAACGCCGATTGTTGTTGTGCTAATTACAGACAATTCCTTTTACAATTGCTCATAACGGGTTTTACTTATTGTCAACACAAAGACTCTCTCGGATCCAGTCTCCGTGCATTTTTATTGCAATTTTATTAATTGTATTGGCAAGCAAAATTTTAATTTATGTTGTGTGTAAAATGTCAGGCATACTAAAAAGTGACAACAGAAATGTCAAATTGCTGCCGACAAGCTTCAAGTGAAACTTTTGCGGCACTGAAACAATGTACTCGAGTTCCCAGACACCTACAAAACTACAGATGTGTGTACGGGCAAATATATATATCATGTCTATGATCGCTAAAAAACAGTGCCAGCAAATTATATAAATCATTCGAAATGCCATGTTCTTAATAGGGCACAAGACACTTCGGACACTTTAGACGTTCGACATAGACACGGTCAACATGTCCACGAAGTTGAAAGACTCAACTCTACCATTCTGCAGCTGCTGCTGCGCTTACGCTCCTAATCAGGGGCAACGATTCATAAAAGGTTTATCTTGAAATTGTCAATCAATAAAATGCAGTTAAGTGATAGAAATTGGGAAAATAAACGTGAGTTGAATTATGCTGATTGAAATTGAATAATGATAGCGACTGTGTTCTAAAGTAAATGATATTTAAACTAGTAATGTATCGCTTTTGGACCAATTTAATCAGTTTTAAATATTTACACTCGAACCTATTAGAATTGAATGCATATTGCGTCAAGCATTCCCGGATTAAACTCATCCTCATCGCAACTCAATTTGCCCAACGGCGCCAGCAATGACATTTTAATATTGAGTCAACCCGCGTAACCCTCAAGAAATAATCGGCAGAAATAAAAAAACGCAAACCAAACCTAATTGGCCCGAAATCCAAAGCCAAACCTAATGAACTGAAAGTGAACAAACAGACAGCAATGCCGCCAACACCAACAAGCGACGCTATGTAAATCGATTTGTCGATTTGTCATACGAGCGCCACAAACTGAGCAAACTGAACAACTGAGCAACTGAAATACTGAGCCACTGAGCCACTGACAAACCCAAACAAGCGACGCCAAACTCTGACGCTTTGGCATCTTCAAATGAGTGTGAGCCACCACAACCACCAGCAGCAGAGCACCACATTACCACAGCACCACTTGAAGTGTACTTGGATCATTTTTGCAAGGGGGTTGCCGACACGCTTGTAGGTCGCCAAAGGTCCTGCCGTGAATTGTCATTGTCGTGAGTTGCATAATGCCGCATAAAATCGACATCGGCAACACACACACACACACACACACCAACAATATAACAAGCGGCCAATATAATCGCACAATAGCAACAAACGTACCAACAACAACACTTAAGAGTTTTTGGCCTGGGCCAATTCTTAACTTTGCCTCGTTCCTTATTTTTGCTTAGAGTTTTTTTTATGGTTGGCCAATTTGAAAGCAATTTCCAAGCATCAGTCGTAAATCAAATACAACTTCAACTTCAACGGCGGCGTCGCAAACATTTCAACACCTTCGCAAAGACCTTGACTTGTTGTTATTGTTGTTGAAGCTATTTCAACCAGTCAGCCAATTGTTGTTTTTGTATTTGTTGTTGTATAGAAATCGAAATCCAAATCCAAATCAGTAGCAGCCAAGTGAGTCTGCTAATTTGGCTCATTTTGTTTTTAAGTAATTTGTACTTCACTCCTTTTGTTTTGCCTTCTTTTCGTTGCTATTTGCTGCTGCTGTTTTTGTTTTTGTTGTTGTTGCTTTTGCTGCAGCATTAAAGTGCAAATTTTAATGGCCCTCACAAGATTCTATTTACCTGCCCAGGTATTCATTGTTGCTGCTGCTGCTGCCCAGTCTGCAATATAATTAAGTTTAGTGGCCACAGACCTTGGCTTGTGTGCGATTCTGATAAAATTGACCCGAAACCCAGAGGAGGGGAATAATACAATACGAAATAACAAAATAACAACAGCCAAAACAGCAACTGCCATTGACGGTAGCTGATTTTGTCAGTCAAGCTTTTGTCTGTCGGGGCAATGTCAGAAAAGCGAATTAAAATTCAAAACTCGTGACTTATTTAATTATAATGAGTTAAGATTAGAAACGTTTTAACGGGAGCAACGCCAACTGGCGGCAAATGGCACACAAAAGCGGCAAATGCCCCAAAAAACGGCCAAAAGCGGCTCTCTGGCCTCTTGAGATTTTCGATAGCTTGAGAAACTTTTCAACTTAGGCATTCGTATATGTCATATGTGCACTTAAATACCATTTAGAATGCTTAGAATGAATTCCCAAACAGTCACTGATTAAATCTTAACATTTTTTTAATGGAACTAAATAAATTCCTTACTGTATACAATTGTTTTCAGAATCTAAATGTTAACTTCTTAGTATTTATATCAACTTTAGTTCACTTTTTATGTGTTTTTGTAAATTGGATCTGTCTCTTCAAAATTCGAATGCAATACCCTTTATTCAGTATTCATATTCAACTGTCAATCAAAATTTCATTCAAATATTTAGTCACCCTTTCAATTACCTTGGCTATAACTGAATGGCCAGCTCCACTTTTGAGGAACTTTTGCGCAATCGTGACACCGTTTTATGTAGCAGTTTCTCATGTTCAGTCTCGAGGTCAGCTTGCATCATCTTCAATCAAACGAATAACAGCGGCGGCAGCAGCAGCGTCTGCTGCAACTGCAACACCTACGTGCCACAACAGTCACAACAGTTATGGCCAAAAACGACAAGCAACGACAAAAGTCATAAATCCAAATCCCATTTGTCAGCATTAGAAAATTATACAGCAAAAAAAAAAAAACGAACTATGGTACAAACAACTACCACAACAACAATAACAAACGAAGAGTTTAAGAGACCCAAAGTCTCTCCCCAAGGCCCCACTCGTCTCCCGCTTCCCCAGGAGACACAGAGTCAACTCAGTGCCAGCCTCGTTTGTTTATTTAAATTCATAAATTAAATTACACGACATGCACAATAATAAAAACGATTTGAGGCCCACACGCAAACAGCATTTTCTACTCGCAGGCTGTTGCTGCTGCCAGAGATTCATTAAAGATTTTGCCCACTAAAAAATACAACAAAAAAAAAACCAACAACGACAGCAACAACAGCAGTAAGCCAAATAAAGAACAAGGGGCATCGGTATATATAATATTTATTTGATTGTTGTAATCTCATAAGCAACATGCACAAAATGTTTTACTGACAGAGAGACTGCCAGACAGACAGCGGACAATATTCCAAATTCACAATTAAACAAAATAAATGATGATGATGATGCATCAACAACAATTTAACGCATGCGCGGGCGCCATCATCAACTGCCAAGGGGCATCAAGAAGTTGAAGCATGCAACAGCAGCCGCCATCGGTGCAGGCATCGTCAGAGCCATAGCTGCTGCTGCCATTGCCAAATTTGGTCAGACCTGGGCCAATGTGTGACAGCAATAAGCGGAAGCCAACAACAACAACAGCAACTGTAAAGTCAACTGCAGAAGTGTCATACGACAACGAAAACCAACAAAAAAAAAATAGAAAAAGAATCAACTCTTGAGAGGCAACGCTATGGGAATTTGTATCTGGCGAGTGGGTGCCAGATTTAGTCAATGGATAAGGTGTGTGGCGTGTGTACGAGTGTGCCAGTGTGTGTGTGAACAAAGTGTTCACATTTTAACTAGACAAACTGAATTATTGTGCGACTGCAATTGGTAATGTCAACTTAAGTTGAGTGAATTTATTTACTTTGAAGATTGAAACGCATTTACAAGATATTTCCAACATCAAATGTAATCAAGAGAAAAGTTCAGTTCAAAAAAAGTGTCTATAACTTGAAAATCAAAGTTAGAGTTAGAGCAGGTTAAGGTAATAAAGCTTTTGCCTACAGCGATGGAATTATTTGTAAAATTTACACTCAGCTTTAAGAAAATTAGAGAATCTATGTAATACATTGATCAGTAGAAAACTATTATTTGATAAGAAATTTAATATTTCGATTGCCCATAAAACTAATTTAATAAATTGCTTGAGGAACTAATTTAAATGTTAACATTAAATATTCATTAAGCAGTTAACTATTTGCTATTAACTATTATTTTTAATTCTTCCAAAACCTCTTTAAGAAATTTGCTAACCATCTATTATTATATATTTGTTTGGACTACCTTTACTGTTTTATTACTGCATACTCAGCATGACTTTTCCAAAAAAAAAGAAAAAAAATTCAATTATATGAATTAATTTTCAGTACTCACAGAAAAACAGAGAACAAAAAATCTGATTGATGTTGCCAAATCCATCAATGTCAGGAAATGATGGCAAGGTTATGACAATTATCAACGACTTGTGCGAAAACAAATGCGACAACATAATCATCATCAACATCAAATGCAACTGAAAAGACGTTAGTACAGTTGGTTGTTAATGTTGGTTGGTTTGCTTGTTTTTGGATGCCTAATGGCAAATGGAAGTTGCCCAAGTGTATTAATTATACGCCACGTTGACCCATAAAACTTACAGACTTCACAATTGTTGTGCACCGTTCTATGGTGGCTGTTGCTGTTGTTGCTCTTGTGGTTGCTCTGCAGCCCACAGTCGATCACATTGTGACTCATTGACCGCAACAGCAGCAACAACAACAGACGCGCTCCCCTTCCCTCCCCGCATACAATTGCCGCCCCCTTTTTGCATTGTGCGTTGCAGCTTTGCAATTTAGGTGCGTTTTTTTTAGAACTCGGCCTGGGCTCGCAGAGACTCTGCAACTGCAACTGTGGGACCGAATCCGGGCCTGGCTGCTGTTGCTGTTGCTGCTGCTGCAGTTGCTTATTGCCATACTGGCAAGCCATTTATTGCCTTCATGGCACTCAATTTGTTTGGCCGGCGGCTGCCGCCTCAATAATAAAATGTTTTTTATTATACAATTTAGTTGCTTTAACTTGCGTGTAAATCGCCTTTTTGCATATTGACACATAATCATTGTCTTTGCCAGTGCTGCACTCTGCCAACGGTGAGAACAACAACAAGCCAACAACTCTTTACAATAAGTACACCTAATTTGGGATACTCTAAGTTCATGTTCAAAATATTTATAGATTCAGTAAGAATATAATATATTTGAGAGCAAATTTAAATTTATTTTCGAGAGTTAAGTTAATTGATTATTCTACACAGTTCTAAAAGATATATAAAAGTGTTCCCTTTTTTCCAACATTTTTTTATAAAAGATACATTTTATATTATTGTAATAAGCTAATTTATTGTGTCATTAACTACAATTAGCATGCGAATAACTTTTTCATTACTCAGAATAGGAGACCAGTTTTTATATTGAGTAGTATTTCGAGTTCTTTGCAAACGGAATGACTTAGTGAAATCACTCAACATAAGGGTATATCAAAACTTATAATCCGGTGCGCTGAAAACCGTTGCAAACCTAATGAACATTTTCATTTTCGTAGCTGCAACGCGTGGGTGGACTGAGACTTAGTTGGCCAAGGAGATAGAGAGAGGCGAGATGGAGTAACTGGCTGTGGGTAAAACGGAAAATGCCTGCCATAATTTAACAGCTCTAATAAGCAAAGCGAAAAGTGGCCACTTTCTGATTGGCGCTAGAGTAGGCCAAAATTCTTGGCTAATGAGGGTAATCATGGCCAACTAAGCAGTCAAGTGACAGTGGCGACAACTTGGATAAAACGTTGCTCAACAGCCCGCTTGGCATTTCAATGGAGCAGCTAACAAGTTTTTTTTTAGACTTGTGAATAATGAAAATTTTTTAACAGAATCGAATGCATTAAATTAAAATGAGCGCAATTAGTTTGCCAAGAGGATTATATTACTTATGGTATATTGACTGACAGCGTATGTTTTCTGTAACCAATATCACGATCTCCTACCTTTTTTAAGTGACTCACCGCAATATATTTACACGCTAAATTTGCACACTAAGTATTCGATAGACAAGAAGCAACCTGCATATCTATTGTGCATCCGCTTCTCTGTGCTCCTACTCCTAGTCCTACTTCTCCCACATATATCAGCAGTGTTATCCCAAACTGTCTGCGCTGCTAACGTACTGTAAATTGGATGCTGACCTTATAAAGGTGAGCAACGTGCGTCGGCCAGAGACCTCTTGCAAAGACCCTGGTCTTCGACTCCCGGTTCCAGCTATCGATTGTGCAAGCAAGCTGCAATGTTGTTGTTGAACCGACTGCACGCCTCATAATAAAGCATGTCCAATACACAGCAGCAACGGGCAACAGGCAACTGGCAGCACATGATTGAATTACATCTTGCACAGCAGCAGCAGCAGCAGCAGCGAGGAACAACAACTGCAAACAGTCAACAGGCAGCAAGGAGCAGGGCAGAAGCCAAGCAACAAAAGGCAGCTACAATGTTGCCAACGGTAGCCGCAACAACAGACAACATTGTGTAGCTATTGCAGTTGCATGCCCCATGTTGCTGCTGGCTGAGAGCGTGAAGTATGCACGTGTGTAAGTTGCCAGTCAGTAGTTGGTTCGACTTCGACTTGGACTTCGGCATCGAGTCTCGACTTCTACATCTACTAATTAGACGTCATTGTCTGCTCTCTGGCATTTGTGGTCAGCTTCTGGCTGTTCCAGCTGGAAGCTGCAATTTTCAATAGTGCCATTGTTGCTATCTTGGCCAGCGCTAAAAGGGGTCTTTATGTCAAGGATTTCAGCTGTTTGCTTCCTGATGTTGGCGCTGACTCATAAGCTGCCAGCTACCAGTTTCAGTGTCATTCAGTTATTTTTGGCTACTGTTGCAATTTCAATTGCAATTGCTGCTTGCCAGCTGCAATTAAATCAATGACAAAATGACTGACAATTCAACTGACTGACTGTCAGTTGGCCAGTCGCTTTTGGATAATTGCTAATACCGCTAACGAGTCGATAGGATCAAATCTAAGCCAAGTAAGAGCTGCCACTGCTGCTGCTGTTGCTGTCCAGTGGGCGGCACATTAGCTTATTCAATCTCCATGTGAGGTGAGTGCTGAGTTAATGTGCGCAATGATTGCGTCTAATGATTGATTGCCGAAGATATGCGACTGATCTCTGCCAAAGAGCTCACGAGAATTCTCGAGAGCCATCGAGAGTAAATTGGCAAATGAAACTGAAATTGGTTCGGGGCCGAGACGAAATCAAAGGCAAAAGCAAAACCAAAGACAATATTTGCAACGACTGGCAACTGCCAACGTGCAACTGCAACTGGTTCCTTGCAGGCCGTGCATCGCGCGTGACGTTGCTGACCCACTGAACCCACTGGCGTTTGCCTGCAGTGGGTGGCTCAGTGGCTCAGTGGGTTGTCTGCCTTTAGTCTTGGGTGCAAACTGCATAAAAAAAATATTGAAATACGAGTAATGCGCATACATTAAACTTTATTGATTTCGATTGCATAATTATCTTAATTCGGTACATAAGTTTCGATTAACCGGGTGAATCAAAGTGCAAAAGCTACCCAAGAAAATTGTGTTTTAAATTTGTCTTGTTTCAGTTGCAGCTAAAGGGGAGTTAACATTTCGTAAATTGGACAAGATTGCATTATTTTTCCAAGCCAAAAAAAAACTACATTTATTTAAAATAAAGAAAAATTACATTGGTGTATTTCATTGATTGTAAAGCTATTTAGCGACCTTCTTCTGCAGGCTTACGATATGCTCCATAAAGAGTCCATAAATCGCAACTGGTACGACTGCCAAACAACTTCATAAATAGCTCCAAATAAAAAGCAACGTTCACGCCAACAGCTAACAACAAATTGCAATTTGGCCAAATTGCTGCGGCTAATTGGCACGCGTACAAAGTCACTACAGAAAACACCAATACAAATGAAGAGAATTCACTTAAAATGCAAATTTTTCTACCTTAGCATTTGCCGCACGTGTGCCCAGCAACAACAACTGCAACAGCAACAGCAACAACAAAAGCTACAACAAACATCTCGAGCAACAGCACAACTCCCAATTGAAGGTAGCACCGTTGGTATTGGCCTGTAATTTGTTGCCAACACAATTGGTCCGCAGCATGTTTACGCAGATGAAGACATAAAACTGACTCTAAGCACCCTGTTTTTGGCTCAGTTTGCCTGGCTTTTAAGTGCGTCTGCCTTGTTCTTGGCAAGTTAATGGCTTTTAGCTTTGTACAATGTGGCAAATTGAGACTGCCCACAAGCCTCGAACTCTGGCATAAGCCGAGCGAAAGCTTAGATGGGAAAACAGCAACAACATCCTTGGCGCACAGCACAAAACAAAACAAAACAAAACAAAATACTGTTGCCGCAAATGTTTATTAAACAATTACAATTTATGTTCACCACATGTAAATAAACCAAATTGGTCACGTTTTGGCCATTGAAATTAAGCACACACACACACACACACACTCGCACACATACGTGAGCACATCAATTTATGCCAACACATAAATAGTTGCAATTTATTTGGCAGCTCTGCTTTGCTTCTTGTTATTGTTGTTGTGCTGTTGCTGATGCTGTGTAGCCTTGTTGCATGCAATTTAGTTTTTATTGGCGCTGTCGAAGCGCAATGCACAAGATTTAATATAAAACAATTGACCGCTTGCCCCTTAGTACATCATAGCCACAGATATGACTTCATAAATTGAAGTAAATAAAATGGTTATGAATTTACGATTTGGAAATTGTCTTATGGAATGAATAAGTATTACAATTTGGTAGCTCAAAAATTAAAGAAGTACACGTTTGGAAGTATTTAAAATGTTCTTCAATTTCGTATTCATTTCATAAGTTTAGAAGTTTTCAGCTGCAATTTCTTGTTTACCCAGTCAGCAAACAAGCAGTCAGCTGACATCAAACAAATTCGATTTGAGCAACTAAAATTCGCTGGATTTTGAACGTGATTGCATTTATATGTTGTCCTGTTTTCCATTGGTTTTCAGTTTCGCAACACTGCTTGACGAGTGATCGGCAGGTAGTGTTGAGAGTTAACCTTCTCTTTATGCCAACAGACAGGCAAATAGTCAAACAACAAGAATACCAGCAACAATTGCTGATTGCCTACCAATACCAATTAGCCATTTTGTAGCAGCAACATTTTTGTCACTCAACATATGCAAAAGATGTGGTTGTTGTTTTTGTTGTTGCTCGTATTCACGTGCATGTGTAGCAACAATGTTTGTCAACACAATTGTTGATCAGCGTTAGTGTTGTTATTCTTGATGTTGATATTGTTGATGATGTTGTTGTTTTTGCTGTGTGTGCTGGCAACAATTGGAATTTATGCAAATGATTGCAAAGGCAATGCGTTGACAATATGTCACATGTCACTTAGCACGGCCAATGGGCCATACAATCGATAGATAGATAGATATATGGATACGAGTATATGCAGTTCTTGATTTTCATGTGGCCCGCACGCTCTGAACTCGAGCGTTTGACCTCAAAAAACATTGGCTCTGAAGCTGAAAATTTGTGCAGAGCATTTCATTGCCTGCCTGATTGCTGACTAATGCCCGGTTCGATCGATTGTTCATTTTATTCGATTGTTGGTGTTGGTGTTGTTGCTGCAATTGATTAATTGTCAAATTGCTGAAATGAGTGCAAAAACTTGTTCGCCTGTCGCCTCGCGTAGATCATTTTTCATCGGCCTCAAGTATTATTTTTATATCATATTATAGTTCGCAGTTCATATTTGCATCTCTGGCTGCAGCTCTAATGAAGTTGTTCAGCGACACGCTCTCTCTCCCTACCTCTCTCGCTCCTTCTCTCTCTCTCTCTTTCTCTCTCTCTCTCATTTCTCAATTGTAGTCCCCACCCCTTACTTCCTTGTGTTCGTTTGCATTACGCGCGTGCGTGCTGTCTGCTCGGATGATTGCAATCGACAAAATACCAGACTCACACTTACTCCCAAAACTGAGACGGCAACTTCGAGTCCAACTCCGACTTCAGCAACGATTTAGTTCTGCAAGCGAAACACTCACGGTTCCGATTCCGAGTGATTTATAGGCAACGCAATCAGTCGGTCGCGATATCGAGTACATAGTGTTAGATTTGATATATGTATGTTTTGGGGGCACGCGCAGGATGTTGTAGTTGTAGTTGCTGCTCTTGTTGTTTTGTGTTATAGTTGCTGTGTTTGGGGAGCTCCATGCCGACAATTAACGCATGCGTGCCAATACTTAGATTGCGATCAATGAGGCATGGTTAAAAATCGTTGACTAAACACCAAAGCAGCTCAAATTAAAGCTTTGCGTTTCTATTTAGGTCTAACATTGTAAATGAACCAAACCGGGACTTTTGTATTAAATATTTAAATGTGATAACATGTTTTGAAATTTAAATTACGTACCTAAAATGTTACATTTCTTTAGAAATAAATGTGAATATGGCTAAAATATTCCACTACCAAAAAAACCAATAATCCTTCATATTTATTTATAAAATAAAAGGTCTCCATTTACTAACATTCAAATATTGTTTTAAGCAGTTGTATTTTATGCGCCTATTTAAAATCTGTATTTTCAAGACAAAAGCTGTAGTCGTTTAACAACTTATTTGAAAGATGTTAACAAAGATCTATAAAATGTCACAAAAATATTTCAGGTTGATAAATAGCTGAAAGCTACAGAAATCAATTTTAATTTGCCATAGAACAGCCGAGAGCTATAAATTTGAGCAAGCAAGAGTTCCCATACGTATGTATATATGTAGGTATATATTATATGTAAGTTTTTACAGTGCTGCAATAGTTTGGTATCTATGCTAAGTAGAAACTTTGATCAGTATATTTTTTTCTCAGAGCTCAACTGACACTTGGGTATCTGTGCGGTTCTCTGTGAGTTATGTGTGTGCTAGTGTGTGTGTGTGTAGGTATTTGTGTTTGCTCTGGGCGAAACACTAACGAGTTCATTCATATAATTAACCGGCGAGCAAAAGCTCGCGCCATTATAACACAAATATTTGCTAACAATAACGGTAAGGCAACGCCATTAAAGCATTAAAGCTACACGAATTGGGGCTTTCGGTGGAGCTCTCGAACCCGAACCCGAACCCACACCCCAACCCAGAGCTAATGTTGAAGCTGATGCTGAAGTTTGGCAGCTGAACTCTAACCCTCATTTGCGATCAATTCGTGGCGATTTCGAGCCTCGTCGTCTGAATATTTTTGCTTTTTTGTATGTCGAACGTGCAGAAATCCAGTAAAATTTAGTTGCTCACTTTTATGTAATTTCCCTTTTCTTCGCAAGACAAAGCCAGTGAGCCAAGTGCCCAAACAGCCAAGGCAGTCAAAGCAGCCCAAACAGCCAAACACCCAAGTGGCCAAATGGACGCCTGCTGCTCTAAACGAGCATGAAAGTGATTGCCAATAATTGCATAATCTGGCAGGCAAGCAGGCAGCAGAGAATTGCTTTGAACAGGTTGCACTCGGGAGTTGCGCTCAGATGGCTCCCCCTTGCGCCAACACCCCTCGCGACTGTTGCGCCTGATTCGCAGGCAACAAAAGTGAAATTTGACATTGAGGCAGCAGACACGATCGATTGATCGAATGAACGTCGAGGCGAAGGCGTCAATGACCAGCTAAAGCTACAGCTAAAGTTGTTAAAAAGTAAAAACGAAGATTCCCTGCAACAAAGAACACATTCATACACTATGTGAGTACAAGCATATGGCGGGGAAAACATTCTCACACGAAAGACAAATAAAAGGCGAATTTATCACGCACCATGACTAATTCCCTTGCGAATTTATGACACTCTATATAGCTACAGTATACAAATGTATATAATATATATACATATGTATATCGATACTTGCAAAATGCGACACAAAAACAAAAAACCTTCCTGAGCTTCAAATGTAAAGTCCAGCACACTCTCACATATTTCCAAATCGCCAATCGAGTGTATTTGTTTTGCATTTTTTTGCTTCTTTTTTTGTTGTTGTCATATTTAAATTCAATAAATATTTTATATATTTTTATGAGCGGCGCAATTTTTGCTAAAATATTGCACAAGTCTCCAGTTTCGAGAAATTTATGTGGTGTTTGTTGGTTTGTTTTGTGAATAATGCAGATTGAGCATGCGAACAGGGAAAATCTGTTCTACAACAGTTTGAAGTCTTTGTAAAACATATATATATATATATATGAAATATGGCTGTTACTGCCATGTGGTTTGTGTGTGCTTCTCCTTGTGAGGTAAAAGTATAACAGAGATTAATATATGCTAATTTTCGATTACCTACTTACTTTACATACATGCTTATTAAATTTAGATTATGCAATGCCAGCATATAAATCATCAAAGCAATTTTCTTACACGAAATCGGGCAAAAACTAATTATGTACGAGTATCGAGGCAACAACAACGAATCCAATAATAAAACATGGCTTAAAAATATGGCCCAATGCAATTTTCAGCAGACAAAAAGAACAACTACAACAAGGAAAAAAATATATATAGCTCAAAATATCTGTTCAAATTGAACATGATAAATTCATAATTGTCCATTCAACGAACACGAACTATAATTCATGTTAGAATAATCGAATTGGACGCCATTCAGCCAGGCAATTGAGGACGGCGGCCAAAGCCCAACAGCAACAGCAAATGGCTAACATAGGTCAGGCGTAACGAGTCATTCATGTTGCAAATACTGTTGTTGTTGGTGTTGCAGTTGCAGTTCCAGTCGACGTTGTTGCAGTTGCAGTTGCCGCAATGAAGGTGACTCGCAACTGGTATAATTTTTAGCTGTTGTCCATTTCGTAGCACCCGCATAAGTCACACTCTCACGGAGGGGGGTGGTGTGTCACAGGGGGAACTGTAGCTTGTAATCCTCACAGCGATCTTGCGAACCTCTCCCTTCCTCCCTACCTTCTCTCTCTGTTTGATTATGCATGCAGATTCTAAATACGAATGCAAATCTCTGCCTTTGCCCACAATTACACAAAATGCAGCAGCAGCTTTCGGTTTCATTTGCCGCTGCCTGCAGGGGGGCTATCGGGTGGTTTTTGGTGGCGCCACTCGTTTTGCGTCACGTTCGCTACTGCTGCTGTGCCTGCTGTTACTGGCGATTAATACGCAAAACGCTTTGGCATCTTAAATATTGTGGCGTGCGCGGCATTTGTTGCCGAAGAGTGGTCAGAAGTGGGAATAGGTGAGCAGGGGAGCAGGGGAGCTGGGCAGATTAATGTGAGTATTGGCAATCAACATTTATATATGTTTGCTTGGCATTTTGTAAAGTTGTTATGGGGCACATGTGGGAAAAATAAATATGCCAGAAACCGAGATTAATGAGGAGTAGAAATCAATGATATATGCATATATGCCATGTGTGCCCGATGAATAGTTTATAAAATAATTAAGAATCGCTCTCATTGCTCAACTATTAGATACAATAAGAGATAGTGGCAAATAGAACGAGTTCCCACAATTGGAATCACATTTAATTATGAGCTGGCATATAATTACTTTAAATGGTTTATTAGCATTTGCGATAACTTGCGCGCCTCGCTAATAAATTAATATCAGCTTATCGTTATTAGCTCTTTTTTCCCATGGTGCAAGAAACTCGCTCGATTCTCGTCGAATGCTGAATTCTCAATTCTATCTGTTTCTCTGACTGTATCTCGTGTCTCTTGCATATTTATGAAGTCAACTCGAATGGAGTCTGCAGTCGAGTCAATTGCAGGCAACAAATTGTAATTGTTTAGCAGAATTTTTTTCTACAATTAGCGCGACTCGAGGCTCATAATTAGCCAGAGGCAAAGACAGATACACAGGGAGCGAGCGAGAGAGAGGAGAGAGAGCGAGAGAGAAAGAGACAATTTGAGATGGCATTTAATAAACATTCAATTGACTGCGATTTGTGGCTCATAATTTGAAGCTACTGTCAACGGCTTGAGATGTCAGCTTTTAGCTGAGCTGTCATTAGAGCCTTCCATAGAGTTGGAGTCAAAAGAGTCGCGTGGGCGTCGCTTAGTGGCTCAGTGGCATACTGACTGCCTGCCTGCCACATAAGCTGTCTTTGCCAAAATGTAAGCCCCCGCCAAATATGGCCATCGATTAAATGATTTTCATGTGCCATAAACGACGTGCGCCTTTAATAAGCCCGACTCAACTCTCTGACTTTATTTAACGAGTTGCCGCCGTAGCAACTGAAACTTAAATTGAAACCCGCCACGAAAATTGTCACAGACGTCGCCTCGTCTAGCACAAAACTTCCTCATACAGACAGACGACTCCGGCTTCATATCCATCCCCATCTCTCTCCTTTTCCCTCGCCTGCCTCAACTCAAGCTCCACCTCCATCTGCGATTCCATTTGTGATCGAAACATGCTTAGATATGCGTCCAAGTCGCTTAATTGCAAGTTTTATAGACAATTTTGCAGCCTGTCTGGTGATTTAGATGCAGTTTCTGTTTATGCTTTCAGAGCTCACAAAGCGTGATGAAGCATCAAATATTTTTATGGATATTTGATGGAGTTTAGATGGAGTTTTTCAAATGGATTCGGCTTTTGCTGCAAACAGCGTCATAAATACGCGAATTGCCCTAATGAACGATTGATTGAATAAAGGTCGGGTGAAAAGACAATAATATATACGATTTGCAGCAAATTGAATGCCATATAAAAACTTTTAATTAGCACTGATTAAGAGCGTGTGAAAAGTGTTGGGTGAAAGTAGTCTGAGTGTATTCTGGGGTGGATTTCATTAAAGAAATACCGACATTTTCTTGTCATTTTTTGTGTAGTTCGCTTAATCTGTTTGACAACACTTTATGAATTATTAGCTTACTTATAATATATATTGACTACATTTTTACACTTTGCTAACCAGCTTAATCTTTTTCTGGGTTTCCCATTAACGCTCAACATCTAAACACGATTAAGACTTGTGCTATACCATTGCACTCATAAATAATATAAACAAGCCAAGCCAAACAGAACGATAATAATTATTTATTATTTATGAAATATGCACGCAAACAATATTTTTAATTAAATTCGTACATGCAAACGGCTTCAGCCGGCTTCAGACTCGGAGTCGGACTTTGCGTCGGAGTTAAAGTCGGATTTGAAGTCGTAGTTGTTGCAGCTGATTTCTAGACCGGGTCAAATCGATAAAGCTCTGGTAAATAAATTCAAGACCAGAGCGGGACTTGAGGTGAAACTGAGTGGCGGCAGTCTTTGAGCTGCTGAATGCTGAATGTTTATTAATATTTTGTCATAATTTTGTGTTGCAACCGAAAAGATTACAGTATTATGTTTCAAACGTGAGAAATTATTGGCGCTGGGTTCGTAATCACGACAGCACCAGAGGTGCAAGTGTAGTGACAAGCGACAAGGCAAACATTGCCATTAACTGAAAATGAGCCCAGCTCTGATAAATCGCCAAGCGATTCAAGTGCACAAGGCCTAATTGAAAAGCAACAAAGTGTCTGACAGTGGCCACAGATCTCTGTTGCTATCAGCAACGCTTCGAGACTCGAGGCTCGAGCTTATCACAATGTAGCCACAACAACTGTGCCACGTTGCAAACACAAATACCATTAAAGCAATCGTTGTCAGAGAGCAATTGCCAATTTATTGACACACTCACGCATTATAATCATTTATGGTACGCATATCACATAGATACACACTCACACACAAGCAGTCGGACAGAGAGTTCGAGATATCGATAAACAGACCAGAGCTCTGAATTTATTAAAATGCAATTTTCACATTGCTGTCGCTCAGCTTTTTTTTTTTTTGTTGTTTAGTTGGGTGTGCGAGTGTTGCATGTTTGCCGCTTGTCTTCAGGATTTGATATTTTGTGTTTATCGGTTTGTTTTTTTACATGTTGCCATTTGCCAAAACGCTCGCTCAACAAGTGCCACGACCAAATTCGCTGTCTGGGCCTGGTCAGACCGAGCCGAGCCGGGCCTAGTTGCAACTGTTGTTGTTGCTGCTGCAGTTGTTTCTGCTGCGTGGCAATACAATCAATTTTTAATAAATTGTAAAATATCATTTTGGGTGTTGTTGTTGTTGTCTTTTTGCACCATGTTTGCGCGTGGTGTGGGCAAAGCGTTTTGCATTTTCATATGGATTTTATGTATTTTTTATTGCGTGGTATTATTTAATGACAGCTTGTAGAATTTACAACGTTTTTACACACTGTTCGGAAAGAATTGACGTCGATAAGGAAGCAATCGCAGTAATTGTCTCAAGTTGAGGCCCCACTGATCCAAACTCCCAATAGAATAAGCCCTCTAAGTAGTACTTAAAGAGTTGTGGTGGAGTGTCAGCTTAGTACATAAATCGGTTATTAAATTTACGACACGTCTCACGAAGAGTTTATAAAAATTGAAGCTGCATAAATGTTTTAAGACCTACTTGCGAATAAGGCAATTAATGTTATGACTACTATAAAATAAACATAATTTTTTAAGTAATTGTGCCAAGTCCGATTATTAATACTAAGTTTAGGCAGGATATTATAGCTGTAGATCATTAAAATCCACTCAATAATATTCTTAAACTCTACTTTTAAAAGTTTTGGTCGTAGTTAAACTATATAAATAACTTACTAAGCTAGTACATAAATTTAACAACTGCAGAGTTGTTTTGTCGTTCCGTTGACTGATCCAATAACTCACTGGAACCGTTGCTGCTGTTGCAGTTGCTACTTTTGGAGTTGGTTATCAAGTCATGAGATTTCAATGCATTTAATTAGCCATAAAGTGTCTTTTGCTATGCGACTATCGCAGTGCACTGCAAATAAAAATACCTACTTGTTCAATGTGGATGTCCGATTAATTATGAGCAGCTGAAAGCGCGCCATTAACATGAAAAGTCAAATCTATCTAAATATTTGCCATAGGCAACAACTTTGTCTGCCTCGTCCAACTCCAGCTACAAGTCCAATTTGATTTCTTCGGGCTGCCGTCTTCAATGCTTCAATGGCCGGTCTTGGTCTTGGCCAAATGTGCAAGTTGGCAAGTCATTTTTATCGCCCCGCAGTAATCTGAGCTGCACGAACAAACGGACGGACAGCGCGACGGACGAAATTGGACGGACGGATGAACCGTACAAAAATATATATAACATGGCATCATTTGCTACGAGGCGCGCGTTTGCTTGTTGTACAATACTCACTGTACCGCCTCCTTCACCACATCCACCTCGGTCTCTCTCTCCCTCTCTATCTGTCTATCTCTTTCTATGTGTTCCTCTCAGTCCCTCCAACGATGATGATGCAACTTTATGGGTCTCAGCTGAGCAAGTGCTAAAGCTATTGCTGACCCGACCAGTTTTCTGAGTTTTGTGTGCCGCATAGAACATGTTGCCAAACAAGTTGATCTCGGCACAGTCCTTTAACTGGGTCACTGTGGCAGGGGCTATTGCCAGCCAGCAGACAGCAGAGACACCTAATTAAAACAAAAGACTTAGGTAACAAACTTGAAATGCAATTCAACGAATGCTTCATGCTCTCTAGCCCATGCTGTTTAACTATGTAAAATTAAACAAGGATTAGAAAAAATGGCTTTAATTTCAACAACATTATAAATCATAGCATGATATTAATAAAAAGTAAAGTTGTTTTCTATAAAGTAATCTTTTCATTTACAGATAATATGATAAGATAAGATAAATTACAGACAGAGTCTTTGACCCATTTATCAAGCATGTAAATGTGATTTCAATTTAAATATTACTTATAGACTAACCCAAGTAAAGACTCGTTACTAAATTAATCTGCCCCCTGCTTGAGCATCTATATGTGGGGTTGAAGTATGAGTTTGATTGTCATTCGCCGGCGGCACATCCTGCTCGCCTGCCTGCTCGTCTGGCTAGCTGCCAGTTCTGGTCGGAGCCTGAGATTGGTGGTTGGAGCGGATTGGCTTGCAGCTTGTTGTCTTTATTAGCGCTGCGACCATAAATCAAAGAGCCAGCTCTCAGTGCCGTTGACGGCGTCTCACATGTGGCCCTGGCCAGTTGTCTGTCCATTCGTCTGCCCGCCCGTCCGTCCGTCCGTCCGTCCGTCCGTCTGTCCGTCTGCCGTCTCATTCAGTTACATGCGCATAGGCAACGTCGTCTGACCGGCAATATTTCAATATTAATCCAACTGCCAGCGATGACGAAGTGTGCAGCTAACTTTCCGCTCAAGTATTTGTCTAGTTTAGTCTCAGTTTCATTTTCAGTTGAAGTTTGGTTTTATTTTTTATTCGCCAGGCGCTGCAAATTGTTTACTTGCATGCAGCTTATAAGAAATAGAAAATAAAATAAATCAATTGGCCATGCTGTTGCTGTTGTTGTTGGGGTTGCTCTCAGTTAGCTGGGCTATTACTCAATTTTAGCCCGCGGTGCCATCTGTGCCACAGCGTTTTCGTGAGCAGCTAGTAAAAGCAGGAGAACGGGGAAGGGGAGGAGCATTAGGAGCTGCTTGGGTCTTTTGTGCCCAACTCCACTATCCTTATATGGCAAATGCCTACACATGTCGAGTGGATAAGCCGAGCAGAAAAATTAATTGTTAGACTAATGAAGCAGATGCCGTTGAGCTCTGTAATGATGTAACAATAAGATCGTTGATCTCTGATACTAAAAGGAGATGTCAAGATGTGTTGAGCTTTCAAGATAAATACAGAAAAATTGAACAAATATTTGAATGGATGGGTTTGTTATTAATAACTAGTACTGTATTGATGTTTAGATAAGAGGAAGCAATTCATAAGCTATGCTGAAAAAAGATATATAAGGTTAGATATGTTGACAAGATATGTTAAGAATAATATTGATAATATTGGTAACTTTCCCGTTTATATTTTCTTTTCTAGGTTTTATATTAGGAGAAACCCGAAACAGTCGCAAATAACTTTTTATATTGTAAACTTATTAAGACCAAAATTTGGACGGCTATCTCTACAGTCGTAACCTATGACTAAATCAATGGGAAAGGATTGATCTAGCATTGATTGCAATCATTAGATCGAATCAAAGCACGCTTAGTAGAGGCACCCAACTGCGTAGACATGTCAGTCTGCGCTTTATTGTAGCCATGTCTTTAGCAAGAAATACAAGAGAAAAAAAAACGTCTCAAGCTCAAGCTGGAAACTCAACTCGAAAAGTAAACGCACGTGCCGCACAAGTGAAACAACTTCATTTGATCATTTGGGCTCAGTCCTCAGCAGCGGTTGAGGCGGCCTCGTGTACCACAATTTTTGACATTTTTGTGGCGCCAACAACAACAACAATCACATTGACATGCGTCAAACAACAATCAAAATAGGTTCGATGTTGTTGTTCTTATTTGAAGGAGGGATGGGGTAAAGAGGTTGACTAGAAAAACGTGCGCTTGCCATGTTGGCCATTCATTATGAACTCGTTTTGGGGACCGAGAAGCGCCACTGAAATCATTGGGATGGTGGCTGCCAATTAACCGAAGCCGAACCGAACCAAAAAAAAAAAATATACGTTGAGACAACTCCATATGGCAATGTCGGTGTACGCAGTGGTTATCGCCAGCTGTATAAAAAAAGATCTCTCCCATTCGCTTATGAAATCCCAGAAATCATTAGCGCCCGCCGCCCGACAAACACACTACGTGACACTTTTGCCCGAGAGACCCCAGTCAGCTGATAAACAAAATTAAAAAAAAAATAAAATATACTGAGCCAACTGAAGAAACCAAGCGAATACGTTGTAGTTGTGATTGTTAATCTTTTGGGTCTGGCAACGCTTATGAATTATTGAGTTGTTTTTTGGTTTGCGAGCATGCGCCTCTGGCAACTCGCCAAAATGCCTTTGTAAATTAATTAAAACATTTTTGCATTAACTTCGACTCTCCACTCGACTCCACTCCACTCTCGACTGGTCTGCCCATTTTCGGAGGTTTTTGCGGCAAAGCCAAAGCAACACTCAAAGTGAAGCATTTAGCGAAATAATTTTCGAGTAATTTTCGCCAAGAGTCTTTTTGGATGAAATCAAACCGAATAACCGAAGCTTGAATGCAAAACAGGCAATTTCTGTGACTCGCGGTGCACTTTTTTGGGTAATAGTTTTAGTTTTTACTTAGTTGCCTTTTTGCTGTTGTTGTTTTTATTTTGATTTCAGTCGGCCAGGTTATTTGACTTTCAAATGAGCTCGAAGCGAGCTTCAGGCCTCAGCTTTTATGAGTTTTTCCGCAACATTTTTCTGGTGCTGTTGTTGTTGTTTTTGTTTTTGTAGCTTTTTCTGTCTGCTGCTGCTGCGATTTTTGTGGCAATTTGCAATGCAAAAATGCCAAACGAAACAAAGAAATGTTTGGCCTGCCAGCAGACGACAATAAAAACCGACAGTTGACTCGTGTTGCAAGATATATTGTGGCCAATGTTGTTGTTGCTGTTGTTGTTCTTGCTGGTGCTGCTGCTGCTGCTGCCTATTCTCTGACAATTTGATGTGGCACATAAAGCAGACCCAACTTGCGGCAAGCGGCTATTATGGCTGCTCTTTGTATGGACTCAGTGGGTCAACGCATCCCCAAACAAACCTACAAGCAAAGGTAAACCACAAGAAATATGAATAATTACGAGCACTCTCCGGTGCTGTATAATGGGGCAAGCTTGTAATATTTATGGTGGCCAAAATGAAGTTGTTTTGTTGCCGCCATCGCATCGGTAGCAGAAATATGCCTCGACAATTTAACAAACATATTACCACAACAATGTACTGAGCATTAACGGTGCTTTCCATATGCTACCACAAAGAGCCAAACAAATCGGCATCGAAAATGTTGCACACGTTTCACTCCTGCAAATGTTGTCAACATTGTTCGCTATACGAAATTCACATTTGCCGCGTCGCGCAACATGAAATATTTGTAACACATTAGCGCAAAACGTTTTCTAATGGTCGCCACATTTATTACCTCTTAGGGGATTTTTCCAGACACTTCAATATGTATATAAAAAAGCCATATCTCATTTTGGCTCGTTCACATTCGGTTGCCATAACTGAAATTACTATAGTTAATAGAGTCTTCATAACTGTATATGGCAAAAGTCGTGGGAGAGTTTAAATGTATTTTTAAATGCCGACAAAATAAACTCTCAACATGGAGTTTTATGGAGTTTTGAGGTATTTCAATTTAAAACTTTGTTAGGGGGTGTAACTACCATAAAATTCAAATTCAAACGAGTTTTATGGCTTAAACACTGAAGAATGCTTTTCATACACTTCAAACTCTAATAACTACCTATTTGGAAATTGTGTATTTTTTACGCAATGCTTGTTTAGAAGATTTTTTTTGCATTTAAATTGTAAAATTCCATTTTTATATGTTTTTCACGTTACAAAATATTTTATATGATGAGCTGGGATTTATTATAACGTATAGTCGTAACCTGATCGGTCTTAAACTAAATTAACCTATCAAATTATTTATTTGTTAATGATTTTTTCTTGGTTTTTTGAATATTTTTGTTTTAAGTAACTTTCCCAACATTAGCTGAATGTGTCTCCAATTTCGTTTGACTGCTCTGTGCACATTTCACATTCCATGAGCCTACTTTGAATGTGGCTTGCATAAATATGACCATAATTAAATAAATATTTACACACTTTACTTATGTAGTAACTAGCTGAGATTTGTGCTTAGCGTTTCTCGATGTGACACTTGTTTTCGTTTGCGGGCAAACTTGTTGACCAGCTCAACTCAGCTTAGCTAAGCTATTGACCAACTTGTCGAGGCTAACGAAGCCGATGCTGGCAGTGAAATATGAATGTGGGCTCCAAATAGATGCTTAAGAGCAGATCGCATTTATCTTTATGAATGCAGTGAAATTTTCAGTTCAAACTGAAAATCAATATGCCACCGAGGGAAACACAAACAAGACGCTTGTTTGCCGATAGTACAACGCTGGTAGTAAGCGAGTCAAATGTTTTCTACCAAAGTTTTGGAGTTTGGAGCGTGTGATTTTCCTTGCTTACCATTCATGTCATAGACTTCTTTTTATGTCTTTATGACAGCTTTTTATTGTTGTTTATTGTTTCAATTAAAGCGAAGCAGCGTTTTTTTCCGGAATTGTTTTCCAGTGACTGATCGCAGTCACTGCCGCAGTGGCAGTCGAAGTCGCAGTCACAAACGGAATCGGAATCACAATCACAGTCCCAATCACCGTCTTATTCATTATCAAAATTCCAGCACGCTTTATGACGTTTCTTTATTGTTGTTGTTGTTGTGGCTGCTGTACTGATTTTTATCAAGATTATTCATGGATTTCTTTGGGCTGATTTTAGTTGTTGTTGTTGTTGTTGTCTCTCTTTGGAAATCAGCTTTCAGTTGATTTTCATTATACAATTCTCGTTGGCTCTGTTTGTTATTTTTATGGCGCACGGCGCAAAAATATAAAAATTAATTTCATTTTTATTATTATTTTTATTTTGTATATGAAATCCTCATTGTAAGCTACCGTTCCAAGTGCTTGACATAATTTCAGTGACACAAATCGAGCGAGTCGCCAGTCGCCAGTCGCGGATTGAGAGTCCCCAGCAAGTAGATAAATTATGTGGCATGCTCGTTAATTTGTCAGTCAATAATAATTCGTGTGCGACTCTCTCGATTCTCTCTCGATGGTGGTGCCTTATAATTGCTGCATGTTAACTGCAGCCATCGATCAATCCAGCCCATAAATCTGTGTGCGCTAAACGAAGCAACAAGCATCGAGTTACGATCTGCGGTCAATCTGCTGCTGCTTAAAGACTGCTGTTTTTTTCCCCTGATTGCTAACTGAATTACGGTGACAGGGTGTTTGTATATCTCTCGGGTCTCCAAGATTTGCCATGTTCAGCACGATCTGCCGTTGCGGCCAGTTGTACAGTGTATCGCCATGCGAAACTTGCTGCCACAAATTGCAGCTAAGCGCATACTTTTCAAAGTAACTTTAACTAAAGTGTGCGTTTTAATTGTCGGCATTTGAAATTTATTCGTTTTTTATGCGCAACATCCTTTTTCATATAGCACCAATGGCCCCCTCAGATTAAGCTCCCCTCTTAATGGCATTTTTATTGGCACTGAGAATGTGTTTGCCTGGGGCTTGCGCATTGTTTGTGCCACTATTTATGTGTTGGCTTTTAAGGTTGAAATGGGACACAGTGCCAGCTGTGGATTAACCCCAGGTTTTATTGCACAATACCTATGCAAATGCAAGTGTTATTTATATGATTTAATGCAACAGTCGCTGCTTAGTAATTTGTGCTTAGGGGTAAGCTTCACTCTTCATATCACACATTACAATATAAATCCAATTTGTGGCAAAGAGAACACTTATTAACTTCTTCTGTTAATCTTTTAATTGTGTAATCAATTTAGCCTAATTACCATAATTTCCATTGATTAATTCCCGTTCTATATGTAACTGTTGTTGCGTCCTTATTTAGCAGAACCATCTCATATGACACTTAATGCACTATAACTGTTCCACCAACACATCTCAGGCAGGTACTACAATCTCTTTCAGTGAATCAATGTTACACTAATTGCCTCTGTTCTTGGCATGTTAAAAACCAATACTGACCCCTACTGCACATAACCTTAAGCGTGCGCTCCGATCACGAAATAACACGTTCCCCCTTCATCTCTTTAATACCGTTCCGTACTCGTTACCCAAAATCTCCACGTACTCATTGATCCAGTTACAATTTGTGCAGTTGCATTTTCGTTTAATATTTTAATTAAAAGTCAAACGTGGCGCTCCACATGCTGCCAGCACACAGCAACCGAACTACTTGGCTGCAGGTGTCGAAGGTTGTTTTCCCCCTTCCCTCCTCCACAACCACTGCTACCTTGTAACTCTTTACATGCCGTGTTAATCACCAATAATAATTGTTAAACGCAAATCGCAGGCCTCAACTCTTTGCTGGGGTGGCTACCAGCAATAGTTGGAGTTGGAGGCAAATTCGAAGTCGACGTAGAAGTCGGAGGCTTTTGGCGTTTCATGAATTATGAGGAACGAGCGGTAACTTTGTTGCTGTGTTGCCAGGTGAGCTAGGAGAGACTCTCTGCATGCCTGCTGGTCATTTTGGTTATGCGATGAAATAATTTAAATATTTGCCAGCCAGGCAGCAACAGCAGGAGCTTAAGCTGAAGCTATAGCTGAAGCTGGCAGCGAGTCACCCCCAAGCGAGTCTTATGCAATGTATGCCTGTTATTGGGCTGCCCATTGAGAGGCTACCCCCCAGCATCCCCTCCCTTGCTGCACACGTGAGCAAAGAGAAGCCAGTTGTAAGCTGCAAGCTGCAAGCTGCGATCTGAGCGCTGCTAGTTGACAGCCCACGCGTGGCTCTGCCTTATCCCATTTACCACATTTACCATTTTTGGCTATCGACATCGACGAGCGCTGGCGGCCAGCCTCCAGCCTCCAACCTCCAGCCGAGTCACACAACCGCTGAACCACTCCTGCTTCATCTTCTGCTCAAGCTCAAATCGGCTGATGTAGCAGCCCAGCTTAGGAGACGACCGCTCCGACGACGACGACGACTACGACGAAGTTGCGCAAGCGAAGCCAAACGTCATGAGAGATTCTCAGATATATTTCATTTTTATGATTGTGTCTATTACCAGCAACCACGCACGTTTGCCTTATTTTATATACCCTACAAGAGTGGGGACTTTAAAACCTTACAATTGCTTACTTTAATAATATAAAATTCTAAGACTTGTAAAAGACAAAAATGAAATATTTTACTAGTATCTAATAGAGATAAGTATCTTTTGAGAAAGATTTTTAGTGAACTTATTGTAAATATGCTTAAAAATAATTATTGTAAAAAAAATAAAATCAATATCTTAAAACTGTAGATGTCTTTACTCAGAATCGGAAAAATATAGTATCAGTTTTTATTTATTCTTGTTAAAGGCATAAAGCCTTTGATATATTTTAAATTATTTTCCAATCCTGTGGCCTTAAGGGTATTTAAGAATCGCTTAATTCTCAGCTTGTTGCACAGCGGTGATATTGTCGTTGTCGCTGTTAATGTTGCTGCTGTGTCTGCAGGGGCAACATTTATAGCAGCAACAGCTACAACGGCAACAACTTTTTGAGGTGTTGGTAATTGATTTTTGTAATATCTTAGCAGACACTCTTCTTTTGGTTTGTTTAGCTTTTCTCAAACAACAACAACATTAAAAGCATTGGCAAACTTCCGAGATGTGTCTGCGACATCCGCTGCCGCAGCAGCAACAGCAAAAGATGCAACAACAACAACAACACAGCTGGCAAAAAAAAGGCGCGCAAGCGTGCGAATTCAATTGCTCAATTGCAGAGCTGAGCTAGACGGCCTCCCCTCACACCTTCGCCACAGCTTCCACCCCCTCACTGCCACTGTGTCCGAGACGCCTGCGCAATGAGTTTGGGACTTGAATTGTTATTGCTGCTGTTGTTGTTGTTGAGTTGCTGCTGCTCCTTTTTATGCGCTGATTTTTATTGATTTCTGTGGTTTAGTTTCTGCATTATGTTTACAAAACAACACTTTAAAGTTTCAACTGTAGATATTTTCGGGGCTGCTCTCTTATAGCCGAATTGCTGAACATTTCTTACAAGTTATTGTCTTGAAAAATGACTCACACTTTGGAAGCCAGCTTGAAGCTTGAATCTTGAATTTGAATTTGGCAAGCGGCGTTTTATTCTGCAAATCGTGGGAAATCATTCGCAGTGTGAGTGTGGATAACTTTGACACACACCCGCACAACAAATGACGCCAACACTCGCAAAAAAAGAATCAACTGCAACTGCAGCTGAGCTCAGCTTTAAGCCAACTATGAGTTGGCCTGGCCAACCTTTCCAATTGTCATAATTGTAATCGCTGTCATTTGCTGCTCGTGTCGGGGCGCTATATTCTATTAGTTTACAGTTTACATTTAATATGCATTGAAATATGACATTTCAAGACATCCGAGCGTCTCGACTCAGTCTGTAAATGTATCCGTATCTGTATCTGTATCTGTATCTATATCAGTAACTGTTTGTGTGTTCGCATTGTGTGACATGTCAAAGTCGCAGTCACAATCACAGCGGTGGCTGTTGTCGCCCGCGTGATACTTTACACACACAATAAATCAAAGTGTGTTTTACAAAAAAAAAACCATTGCAATTTTTCAATAAGAGAACAATAGTTTATGAGCTTAGTGCATGAGAGAAAAAACTACATAGATGTACATATTATGGCTTATGGATGAGTGGCAAAGCAGTGATGGAGCTCAAAAATGCCTCATGATTGAGTTTAGTTTTTAATGTTATGCATATGAGCAGTGAGGAATATAAATACTTTAAGCAAGATATTATAATTCACAATTTATATATTGAACTTGCTATAAGAAAATTAAGAAAACACTCTTCGTCGGACTTAATCAAGTATAAATAGTAACAGTTTTCTTTTTTCTAGTTTTTTAATAGTTATATTATCATTTGTTCAACTCGAAAGTAATATTTTATGAGTTTTGACTTAATCGCTCGATTTAATTGATTTGCGTTCCAAGCTGATCAAGTTCAACGATTAGAGCTCTAACTTCAACCATAAGTGGTTTTATGAGCTGGCACCAATTTTGACACTCTCTCTAAGTTTACACGCAATATCAATGGCAGCAATCTGGGCTTAAACTTGGCCGACAAGTTGACAACAACTTGACGGCCAGTGAGACTCTTGGGCGCTATAGGGCATATACTATATCCATGAATAATGCAGTGATGTCAGCGTAGAAAAACAAACACAATCTATGTAAGATCGTATGGCAGAGATACATACATACATATATGCACACATATTTATATATATATATATATACATATATATATATACGTATGTCACCAGTTGGAGCCCTATCTAAATTTCAATCATAATTTCGCTGGATGCGGAAAACACTTGACATGGATATCGAAAATACACATACATGCATACATATGCTTGTTTAGCTATGAGGCGATTAAAGCCCACGCCGAAGAGAGCTTTTGTTTGCCCTTTGCAGGGGGAAGAAGTGGCTTCCATCTATGCCAAAGATTTCAATGTGCGCATTATGCAAATTAGTGGCCAGCAAGTTGAAAGAACTTGCCACAGTGATCGGCTATCGATTGTATCCGTCTCTCAGGCTGTTGTTTCCGAGCTTCGATCAATAAAAATTATGTTAATTAAATGCCATTTCATTGATGGAACATAAAAATCCACACGCCACGCATGTTCTCAAGCCAAAGACCCAAATACCCGACACGGAGAAACTCTTGAGTTCATTCACAAAAATATAAACGCTTTGATGTACACACGTATGTGTGTGTGTCTGTGTGTGTGTATTTGTATATTTTTTTGAGCTGTGTTTAGTTGCTGGTTTCGGGGCGCTCCTAAACATGCCCGTTAACAAATTCTTACGCAGCATAAAAATACTTTTAGAGGCTGCGGGGGCCTCCAGCTGCGCCTGAACTTGGCCAACTTTGTCAGTGACTCACTCTGGACACAGCCGCTATGCCAGGAGATGAGCCAAGTAAAAGTGTGCCAAGTGGCCAAGCAGCAAGGTGGCCAAGAGCCAGCAATAACAGCGACTTTGTTGCTCGCAACGGAAGTTTATTTGCCCGCATTTTTTTGGCCATATGAAGGTCACGTTTTTTGTGCACTTTTGCCAACCTCGATCAATCAGAGCCTAATGAGTCAACAGACAGTTGGAGAGAATGAGATAGAGAGAGAGAGAGAGAGTTAGTGGAACAGGGTTATAAGATGGAAGATCTGCTGCAATTCCAGCAGCTGAGAAACTTTTCAGCTGCAATTTCACTACGCTCAAGAAACACTGTGATTCTTTGCCTTTGAAGTGCTATTAAAATTTTGATTTATGTTTTATGAACTCTTATACATGATTAATAAATCATCTGAAGTGCAGAAACCGGTAGCCAGTTGTTTCTTGATGCCAACCATTGCGGATTAGTTAAGAAGTTACTACTTGACATTTATCTATACATATGTGATTGAACTGTCTATCTGTATACTGGAAATATTGAGCACAATATGGAAATATAGTTCCACAAGAATTTTCAAAAGATCATGATCAGAAAACTTAAATATATTTTACAGTTCGACTTGCTGATATACAAATAATATTAGAGTTGGGAATGGTTTCAGATTTAGCACTCATCAACTAATAGGATTACTCAAAGTTGTCCTTATTCATTTGGTGCCGTTGGCTACACCTAATGGCAAATTAAATGTGATTCGAAATAATACTTTCGTGTGCTTTTAGTATTATTTTATTATGCACTTCACTCTGAAGTTTAAACACTGCTTAATATAGTTAGTATCATGGTCTCTAATCAGTGTGTTATCTTACATTCGTTAGCTGTAAAAGATATTCTACTTTAGCAGCTGCAACAGATGTTTATCTCTAGCTGGGATCAGTTTTAGACTCACATCTTGCTCTCTTATGCGAGGCAGATTGTATAACAAAAGCGCGTCAAGGCAAAATAGCGACACTCACGTTGTCGTTGCCGGTGTCTCGAACTCGTTAATATGTCGCCTTTTAAATTGCCTCACATTGAAAAACAGAAAAAAAATTGAAAAAAAGTCGATGTTGGGCTAGTTTTCGCTTTAGCTTTTATCTGGCCATGTCAACGAGGCAAAGCGGACGGTAAGCGGCTCCTGTGGCAAGCAGCAGCAGCTAGCTGCTTCCAACAACGGGCAACAACCACTGGACAGCAGTTGCAGCCTGGTGTTGATCAAACGTAAATGTCAAACCGAATGACAGTTTGACAAATATTGACGACGCGTCGAGCGACGCACAACTGTAGACTAGAGACTCGAGACTAGAGAGTAGATTGTTGCCCGCAACTCACGACTTGGTTGAACTGGTAGCTCCTGCGGCGATAAGGCAGCAAGTGAGTGAGCTCCCCATAGGGTAATTAGTATTTAAGCTAAAGACTTGGCCTGCACTTGCCACCGGGAGCTGCTAAATATACTTGTGTATATCTCACAGATTTCTCAAGCGGCTTTGATCTGCACAGATAGCCGCCTGATCTGGTCATCTGGTCAACTGGCAACCTGGCAACCTGGCTAACAGGCAAACCTGGCAACCTGGCTATCAGGCTGTTAGCCTGCTTGGCTCTTTGCACTGAATTTAGTTGCGGTTGCCGCATCGTGGCCCACTTTGCTTGAGCGGCCGCTTTCTGATTTGTATCTGCGAGATACTCGTACTGACATGCTTTTAGCAGCATTATAAACATTTTGTCTCGCCGCTGTTTTCTTTACCTCTCCCCATCAAAAAAACAGATGGCGCAACATTTTTGCTACTATTTGTCATCAGAGCGCATTCCACGAATCAACAGCAACAACAACAACGATACAAAAAATAAAACTTAATAATAATCGTATAAAAATAACTCATTCTCGGTTTGCTCTTTAATTGCTTTTGATAAATCGCCGCATAATCCGCTTAAATATTTATGTGATCATCGTTTTTTCTCTTATTTAGTTGATTTTTTTCCATTTTTTTTTGACTAATTTTTCAGTGTACTAATTAAACAAAGGACACGCGGCAGCAAAAACATTTTAAGCTTTTTAAAAGTGACTTTTTTATGTATTTAAGACCTCGTATAAATTGGCATTTGTGCTTGGCAGCTGGGGGCCTTGCAGCGCCTAATTAGCGTGGGCGCTGGCCACGCCCTCATCATACGAGTACGAGCGAGTGTCTAAGTATTGACTAGGAGGGTCATCCATCATGAGGCAAATGAATCGTATCATCGAATTTCAACACCTTGCCGCACGCCGCATGCCACAACAAATTTTTCTATTAATTCGGCACTAAAAACCATTTTCAATTACAATTACAATTGCATTCAATTGAATTGAATCGCATTGAATTGAATTGGATGCGGACGCGAGCCTTGCGCCAGCTCGTTTATTGAACAATTTTTTGTATAAAAATTACAACGTTGACCATTAAATTATTAACTTGGCCAACGTTGGCGGCCAGGCCAGTGCAAACCTGCTGAGCCATGTGTGCCGTCTGTCCGTCTATCGATGCTAACTCATTAAAGCAGCTCAAACCCAAACTTCAATTCACAGCGATGCCGAAGTGGAACTCAGCGCCTCGTCGCGCCTCCTTAGTTCAATTATAAAGCAATTGAATTACTCTTTTTGAGTTGGCCAAGTGGCTTCTTTGGTCTCTGATTCACTTTGATCCCACTCGCCAATCCATCAATCAGCCACATCCAACTATTATGTAACTGAGGCTGCCAATTTTCACTATTTTTTTCTCTTTTTTTGCCAAATGCGTGAGTTTTAACTTTTTTTTTTGCTCGAGTTAATTATGTGAAGTGTGCGGCGTGATGTGCAAGTTTTGGGAATGGAGCCTTGTATGTAAATTAGGTTAATAGTTAATTGGGTTAAATTGAGTTGAAGGTGTAGCTGAAGTATTTGTTGGTGTGCTAGCACTACGAAGTGGATTATGAAATATATGTGAGAATTAAAACTCCGATTACAAAACTCTTAAGATAAATGGGAATTCTCGAATTCGTGACGCAAAGTATTAGGTTAAAACTGATTCTCGTTTCAGCCCTCTCAAAATCAGCTGCGAATTGTGGATCTGGAGCTAAATGCGTGCCGCTCATAATTATTTGGGTCTTCACAGTTTATAAGCGCGAAAACGAGGAATATTAACCCCTAGTTCAAGTATTGCGTGTCTCAGCTTTATAAAAAATAAAAAAAAACTCGCCCACCTTTCGTCCAACAATATCTATATATATATATATATATATATTTATATACTCAAATACATATCCGGCACGCGCGCTGTAAAAGAACATAAACTTCATTGTCGACAAAATGCGTAATTATATCGGGCTCTTCATGAGATAGTGAGTAGTATGTCGAGGCAAAAAGTCAGACGGTCATAAAAACAACCCCAGGCATTAACAATTTTGTGGCACAGTTTTAACACCTTTCTGGCCCGAAACACGCGCCAACTGCAAACAGTTTGCACAACTGGCCAACGTAACAAACCAACTGTCCAACTGGACTCGGAGCTTCTAAAATTTATGGGAAGAAAAGGGAATATAGCCGAGAAATGGGAACGAGTGGGAAACTCATAAGGAGAGTGGGCTGGGTGCAGATAAAATAGTAGAACGCTATGCATTTTTATTTTCATTTTCATTTGCTTCTTTTTTATATGTATTTTGACTCATCATTCGCCGACTGTTAACT
Source organism: Drosophila planitibia (assembly GCA_035043785.1). NCBI lineage: Eukaryota > Metazoa > Arthropoda > Insecta > Diptera > Drosophilidae > Drosophila > Drosophila planitibia. The sequence goes on from JAWNMS010000023.1 coordinate 2,478,476, forward strand.
GTGTAGGGGACACGCGACCAAGCGCATAATTTAATTTTCAAGGGTTCCCAGCTCAGCGAGGGTTACCCGAGGGTTGTTATTGCTGTTGTTGCTGCTGTTGTCCTGTAGGACATGCGTGTGACATATGGTTAATGAAAACGTTAACTGATGACCTGTGGAACTGACTAGCACTACCACTACTGCACTCGCCACATTCGCTACTGACATTATCATTAATTAGTGGGCATTAGGAGGCAGGGGAATCATCACCCACCCACCCACTCAGCTATTGCCCCGCTCTTGGTTTAGCAACGTTTAGTTTTGTGTTGGCATGCAACAGTCGCAATACCGCTTCCCATTCCAATTCAAGCCAACGTCCAACGTCCAACGCATCTCTATTTTGCCGTTTTTCTTCAATGTGAGTCAGCTTGGCATCGTGGGCTTTTTAATGCTGCTCGCTCGCCCATGTGCGGATTGGAACCATTGAGATTTGAGTTTGAGTTCGAGTTCTTCGACGAGACACTTGGTTGTAGTAATTGCTCTTTGTTTGCCATTTGATGTCATGTTCTTGGGTTCTGTCTCGGTCTGTGTAGGCCGGCAATTGCTGGCTTTGCCTCTCCTGCTCTCAATGATTGTGCAACACGCAATTGGCAATTGCTCACGTTGTTGTTGTTGCTGTTGCTGTAGCTGTTGTCGCTGCTTCTTTCATTTGCGCTGATTTGCCGCCACCATTTGCATGGAAATGTGCAGAAAATAACGCGTGCTCTTAGCTTTGTTTATTGCCACTTCTCAGCCAGGTCGAGTGGCCCAACACCAACACCGAATGTTGCGACGCTTTTGCGTTTATTTAAGTCATATTGCGGCAAATTATTGTGGTTCCTCTTGCCAATCCAACGGATGTGCGCAATTTAGACCAAGCCAACTGTTTGAAATTATCAACTCGCTTTATTTTTGCACCCAAAATTGCTGCTATTGCACAAATTTATGTTTAAGCCATGTCCGCTTTAGCTGTCAATAATATGTATTTGTTTTTGAAATTGGAATGTTTGAAATTTGCTTAACACATATTCTGAATATGTTATTAAGATTAATTTTGAAAGCAACTATGCAAATAAATATGGTAATCGTTTTAGTTCTTTGGGAATGTGCAAAGAAAAAAATATCTAAAATATTGATTGGCGTTAGGATTTGTTTTAAAACTCGTTTTTTGTTCTTCTGACTTTTGGATCCAGTTTTAACTAGAATAAATGCTTCAAATTCAAAAAGATCTAGAGATTTCTAAATCGGAGATATATATATCATATTTGAATACAAATTCCAAGTTATTGACAATGAAAGTGAAGAATTAAAAGGATTTCCAATCAAATTGCTTTGACTAACTTGCCGCTCATTGAGGTCTCAACTTTATTAATATATACACATACACATAAATAAATATATATATTTATTGATGCTGCGTTCAGTGGCAATCAATTTAATTGAGATTGATAGTGGGGCAACTTCCGTTTCATTACACATTACATTCCGAAGAAGAATTGTCTCGACTGGCGATAGTTGGCAGCTGATAGGCGTCTGCGTGGGCACAGGTTGCCAAATGACATACAGCATACAGCATACCGTATACAGTACACAGAATCGAGATCTGGCTACCCTGAAGATTTATGAGACGTGTAATTCTGAGTAACTCACACGATGCATCGCAGCAGCCGTTTGAGTGCCACTTGCAGCCTGGCAACCTCATCTCGCACATTTGCAGCGCATTGATTTTTGTCACTTGGGCCAGCCGATTGGCATCGCCATCGCGTGCCAGGCAATTAATCATGCAGAGGCGCAACCACAACTGCATCAGACAATCCAATCCGGTAATCCATATATGCGGCAGATGAGGAGCACAGAGCAAGAGTTCAATCAGCGTACAGGAAATGGGGGCGCCTGTCCCGCATTTATTACCACTACTTACATACATAATTTGCTTATGGAACATACAATATTATTAAAATGTACACAGATGACGAATAAAAAAAACTATTATTTTCCACAACTTGCGAAGATTTCGTTTAAAATGACGCCTGTGCGGCGGACACCGTGATAAAGACTTGGTCAAGTCATTGGGGAAAAAGGGAAACTTTATGAATGCTGATACGTCGATTTCGATGATGCTATTATCACTATTGCCGGAAAATGTTGTGGACGCCGTCTCCATCTGAAAATCCTCCACTTCAAGCAGTATCTGCAAACGCTGCCGACTGCGACGCCTCACACCCTCTGCCAACCGAGCGGGAACAGCGGGAACAGCGGGAACAGCGGGAACTGCAGCGGCTGCCTCTCGAATTTTGCGCAATCGGTCGCTGCGTCGGGGCGTCATTATTGGAATTATTCGATCTGTTGCATGTTGAGTCTGTAATGCGTTTACATATTCAACAGCGAGAACTGCAGAATTCCCGGATGTTGCCTCTCGAATTTTGCGCAAGCGCTCGCTGCGTCGGGGCGTCATTTTGTAATTATTCGATCTGCTGCATGTTGGGTCTGTAATGCGCTTACATATTTAACAAGCGATTGGCAAAGACTTACCTTTCTAGTAAAAACTTTCCAAGTTTTTGTCAATCAATATTCGCAGATTTGCTTCGATTGTGTCAATCGGAGTTACAGCCCTGAACAATTTAAGGCAGTGCTTACTTGTTTTATTATTAAGGAAATAATGAAACGAAAGCAAGAGTGTGTACACACCTAGTTCTGGTAGCTGGTTCCTAACAAAATTTCGAAATTTATGTTCCGATTCCGATTGTGAATTTCAATTGGTTTCCGATTCCGGTTTGACACCCTGATATAAGCTAATAATATAAACTAAATAATACGTGATGGGAAATTCATGGCGGATTTATGTATACATAAATTGTAGCTGTTTCACAAAAAAGGCTGTGAAAATATTTGTGTCTGTATAATTTTAAATTGTTATATACGAAATTCGTAATTCGAAGCTTGTTCCATGATGGAAGTCAGTTGTCAGAACCTTTTGTTGAGATATTGAGATTTGGCTGTAAGGCCATAAGTTTATGCATAAATGGTCATTATTTTGTCAGGCACGACTTAGCGCTTTTGACAAAGTAACTGTACATTTAGCTGGCCGGCAGCCAATTGGCCTATTGAGCCTTTTTTGCGCCTGATTATAATGCTTATTATTATGCCAACACAGCTGCGGACCATTTGTTTTCGCTCTTGTTGCTGTTGTTGTACATAGTTGTAGTTATTGTGGCTGTGACTGTTGTAGGTGTTCGGTTAAATATGCAAACTGCTTCAAATGTGTCTCGATTTGACCGAGTTCAAAGTCAAATTGGCAGCGCCAAGCTCGATTTTATTTATATCTACCTTTTAGCCCATGCATACATACATATATATATATACATAAATATTTCGATATCGAAAAGTTCATTGCCAAATGCAGCAGCAGCAGCAGTCGTCGCCACTGGGTCGCCAATCAACCGATCGTTCGGTCGATCAACTGCAGCTGGGTGAGTAGCATGCGCTTTGGGATTGAGTCACACGCCGGCCCCTGCCACCAACTGGCAAGCTGATCAGTTGTTGCTGAGTTGCAACAACCCCCAACCTCCAAATGCCGGCTGTTGTCGGGGCCTGGAAAACGATTCCAAGTCCAATTTGTGGGCGGCCACAGACCAAATGGGTTTTTTTTTCGTATACCCTTCTCAGCAGGTCTCTACAAATTTCATGTGGTAGTGGTTACATCATAAAGTAGTAAGCATTTCATATTTCATCTTACAGCTGTTTGAATACAATCAATCAGCAAATTTATTGATACAAATAAATTAATACATAATTGAACACTTGTTAAAAGGCATATTTACGTATGCTATGCAAGAAAAGAGTGTATTTTCACTTCGGTGCTCTTGCAGTAGTCTTGGCTTTTTGTTCTTTATTTTTATTTTATTCTCAACCTTTTTTTCGTTATAAATTCTAACCATATTGTTTTCATTTTATTTTTGATTTAATTTACGGTTCTCGAGTCGCTCGGACACCTTGAATAATGCTTGCCTATTTATAAATATGAATAACGAGTGTTTCTATGCAATGGATTAGAGGTGCAGGGGCCAGTCCATTGCATTTTTAATTGCTAATTAATTTCCCCGACACTCCAAAAACAATAATGCCAATAGATAAGCGACTTTTTTCAATTAGATAAGATTATACAGTCAAACAGCTGGCTCTACTCCAGTTTATTGCATGCATTTTTCATATTACAAGTATAATTAAATTAAACTTTAATGGACATACATTTGTGATATGCTTAGCAGTCACTGTCATTTGCGTGGGCGCTTGACAAATGCGAAAAACTATCGGTCCAAGGAGTTGACTCCGATTCCGCATCCGACTCCAAGTGAGACTCCGTCTTCGTCTCCGTGTCTGCCTGTCTCCGTGTCTACGTGGCTCACATTAAACAGCAATTAAGCTTAATTATAGTTGTCGCCGTTTTTAGTCAGCGTTGTTTATGTGCAGCGTGTATGCAAAGTAGTTGTTGCTGCAACACGCGTTGCCTTGCCTCGAGTCTACCTTCCCTGCCCCCTCACCTCCTCACCTCCTCACCCCCTCGCGTGCTGTCTGTCGCCCGTCTGGGGCAAGCATTGGGCCAGTTAGCATTTTACGAGAGGAGTTCCTGTTTTTGGTTTTCGGTTTCGGTTTTTGGTGGCAGGCCTCTGCGCCTGTGTCGTCGCCTGCGGCTGCGCCCCTCTGTCAGTCTGACAGGCAACAAATATACACAGACACACTGAGCATTGGCTACGAGACACGAGCAAAACACGACACGAGTGCGTCCCCCATTTGCTAATGGGCACTTTTGCATGTTTCAGCTGTTGGCCCAAAATGGATGAACCCGCTTGCTCTTGTTGCTGCTGCGGCATGTGGCATGTGGCATGCGGCATGTGTGGGTTAACCAATAGTGGGTGTCTCTTGTGCCACACAGCTGGACGCTGCCTGCATTGAAAGTAAAAGTTGTTGCGGAAGCTTCACATTTGAATTCATATTCACAAAGAAGATATTACAGCTGCTGAATAAAATAAACATTATTTTCTCTCTTATTCTAGCATTTTCTAACTACTACAATAACTAAACAAATTGACGAAACGGATTTGAAATGGTTAACGATGTTTAATGAAGTCATATTCAAGAAAGAGTAGAAAATATGAATGAATCTAATAGTCGAGGATGATCAATTATAGTATATTAATAATATATACAACATATCTGTATTAGTTTCAGTTCTATCCAATTTGTACATTTTCTATTAATAAAGCATAAAACACTCAATTAGCTTTCTTATTACACAACAAATAATTGAATTAAATGAAAGTCAGTGATGATTTTGATTGGCAAGCCAATTTAATCGTTATGTACCTAAATTCTTATTCATTGACTTCCTATGTATAAGAAAATGTAGTACGTACATATACATATATACATATGTGTTCCACGTTCCACTGACACATTTACCAGCTTGGTATAATAGCACCAATCCACCCACGCTGGCAATCAATTGAATGTAAGTATTTGTATGCACAATTAATCTCTTTGTGTATTAAATAAGCACAACAAAAGCGTACGAATTAATTGAAATAATAAGCGATATCAATCGCAGGCAGATAGGGACAGACAGAGAGACACACGCGATCTGACTGAAATCGCATCAATTTCGAATTTCAAATGAATCTCAGCTCGCTTTTGTTCCGACTCCGATTTTCAAGTGGGTGCACAGAGTGACTGCGTTTTGTGCATTTATCAATATGTGGGGTCCTCATAAATACCTACACGTACTCTGCATGCTCATCTGTTTACCATATATGTACTCGCATTTGTATCTGTATCTGTATCTGTGCCTGTGTCTTGTGTGTGTTTTTTATTGCGCTTATCTAGCAATCTTAAGCCAATTTAATAAGCAGCTTGCCCGCAAAGTTGAGCTGTCAGTGGTAACATGATTAATCAGCACAACGCACAACAATTGAAGATACTCGTACTTGACAAGCCAAGATACATAGAGTGAGACAGAGACAGAGAGAGAGAGAGAAAGAGAGAGAGAAAGAGAGAGAGAGAGAGATGGGCTGAGCTTGACGCCCACGTGGAGAGCTGAACTTAAAAAGTTTTGATGGATGCTGGGCAAAGTCATGTGGCAAGCGTTGAGTGGGCTCAGCTCAGCTAGCAAGCTAAATTCAAGGGTTAATATGAAAGATGATTTTGAGTATGCTTATGGGCAGCTCATCGTTTAATATCATCGCATCTAAATTAGTTGCTTAACACGTGTCCAAGAGTTTGACAAATGAACTGGTTTTTTTGTGCGTTTTGTTTCTTTGACGTTCATTCTTTCTATTTGAAACTCATAAATTAAATGAGTCTCATAAAAATCAAACGATTTATAATTTCGAAGCGGCACATACAACGGCAATAATTTTATCGTCACAATCAAAACAACATGACGAGTCAAAAAAAAGGAAAAAATATGCAGTCAACAATTGAAATTATTATTTTTATTTTTGAACAATTTTTAAAGCAGCAGCAGCAACAACAAAAATAACAACAACAAACGTATCACATTTGCTTGACATGTTTGTTTCGTGTACAAAATATTTTGATAATGATCACATGAATAACAACAAAAAGCAATTGAGTACCCAACTTCGACATGGGGTCACACTTATCGGCTTTGCATTCTCATCTAAATGAAATTATTGTCTCTTAGATATTTGTGGTTAATAAATTGTATATGTGTGTGTGTGTGACTGTTTAATAAAGCCATATGCATGTATTTTATTTGATTCTTTAATAACCTAACTGTTAACTGACGTGTGGAGTTTTCCTAAAGATCCCTCACGTCCCCCTAAAAAACAAATCGCCTGCCAAATTGTGTTAATCTATGGACAATTGCCAGAGAAACTTTCAATTCAAAAGAATTGCGTTGCCACTCACGTAACTGGGAAACGTTAATAATCGTATGTAATGCATATGCGACTGCAGTAAATATCAAATTCAGGAATGCCATTGCACATGTCTGACACTGGCAATGAATTTCTGATAGAGGCCTCTATCATCGACTTTAGCAATTTATGTGCGCCTCGTAGCCCCACGCGAAAAGAGCACACACACACAAAATAATATAAAATACAATCGATTTCTGAATGGAATATCCCAAAGAGAATTAGCGGTACTTTTCTGTTAGATATTTATTGGAATAAACAGAGACATTGGTTTTTCAAAAACATTTTATTATTTGATGATTTTGTGCCAGCACTTTTTGGTGTTTAGAAACGATATAGAGACACATAAGCTTACAAACATAATACGCTAGCTACGTAAGTAGTATCAACTACCATATACATACATACATAGTCATACATAGATTAAATTACAGACTAACATATATACTAACATTATATTATGGCTAAGGGAAACTATACAGAAACTAGGCGACAATAATGACACGTGGCGAATACGAGAATGTTGTCCTACAACTTATCATTGATTTAGATGAAGTATACAAGGATCAATATGAATATATACTACTATATGCACTTTAATACACGGGACTCTCACTAGACTAAAATGAGAGTTGAGGAGAATCGATTGGATTCTCTTGAAATTAAAAACTGAAACTGAACTAATTCATGATGTGGATATGTAAGTTATACGAGTTATCGTTAGTTAGGAGTGTGTGCTTAGAGTTAGATTTGCATTTAAATTAAGTTAAGCAGGTGGAAATTTCATTTACTTAATTTTACGCGCGATTTACATCGAGAGTTAGTGAGAGGGAGAATGCTGATAAACTTTTGAACTATAAATCGATGCTAGCTGAAATAGCTTTTGGGTTATAATTTGAGACAAAAAGCTTTACTTTCATGCCGCACACTCTCTGGATTTAGTGTAAGTGAAAGCTCTAGAATATTGTATATTGTATTGCATTATACTAATTAGTATTCAGGTTTTCAGGATACTATTATAATATAGTAGTAGTAGTAGTAGTAGTAATAGTAACCATTTACTAAACGAATTTCATTTGACGCTTAACTAAAGTCCTTTGGATTGTGATATAGTTGATTTTTGTAGCCACCGATCGTGATCGATCTCTCTCTCTCTGCTCACTTGTTTTTCGGTAGGTGGCGCTTCATGTGGAGTGCCAGGTGATCGCTCCTCGCAAAGCTCCTCTCACAGACGATGCACTTGAAGGGCTTGGCGCCGGTGTGTTTGCGATAATGTCGCGTCAGTTCATCGGAGCGAGCAAAGCGCCATTCGCACTCGGGCCATTGGCAGGTGTAGGGCTTTTCACCTGCAAGAGACACACAGACAAATGCAACGAAATCAGTAAGTCAGCATTTGACAAAATATATTTCAAGAGCTACACAAATTTTCAAATATTTTACAGCTTAAGTGGAGGCACTGGGAGTATGTCATCAAAGTGCTTCTTGTCTTGCGTTGACATATGCCAGTGCAAGTAGTGTTGTGTATGTACTTATGTATTCAGCTGCGGCCATGTATTCACAAATTAACATTTTCATTGAATTTTCATGTTAGGAGAACTAAAACAACACAACGACGACAACAACAACAGCGGCAACAACAACGACGACAACAAAACGGCAGCTGGAGCAAATGGTAAGTCAATTCGCAGTCCGAGTCACTCTCCGTCTCGTATTTTATGATTTGGATTTTTTATTTTGGCACACGACTTGCCGCTGACGATGGCCCATTACAAACAACAACGACAACAACAAGAAACAACACGACGACATTTGCAAGTAACTCTTGCCTCAGCTCATGAGTCGGGTTAGCTGGCCAAAAATGCGACCGGCCGGTGCCCAAAAACTTTGTCCGCTGCTCCATGACTAATTCCCTCCAACGGGGGACCGTTGGTTGCCAGCTATGTGGTTGTTGTTGTTGTTGTTGGCTACCTTAGCTATCAGAGTGCTTTGAGCATTACATTACGTACGCTACAGCATAAACATAAACATAAACATTCGTGTTCAAATTGAAATTGAATGAAATAATTATTGCGGACTTTTCGAATTTTTGTGAACTTGACATTTTATGGCATTATTCAGGCGTTATTGTCTTGCAATCGAATCAATTGAATTTTGTGTAGCGTATCGAATGTGCTTCCACAATTGGATTGTCGACCCAATCGAATTGGATGTGGATTGTGGAAATAATTAATTCTCCACATTTGGTTCTCAATAGATTCTGGGTCTACAGAATGCAAAAATAACTGAATAACATTATATTAATCCAAATTCTTGTGTCTTACAGTGAAGCGTAAGCAAATGTAACCTTGCAGAAAGCTTTGATGAGATCTTAGGCCAATATCTTCACACTTCGCATCATCTAAGCTCATCTAAGCCCTTTTCACAACATTATTTTAAGCAGCAATCATTATAATTGTTGTTGTTATTTGTTATTTTATATTTTACAGTGCGCATATACAAAGCCAGTTGGGTTTTTAGCCTGAAATGCCTCTTCAGACGAGTGCTTGAGTAGGGTGAGGATTGAGTGAATAGGGTGAGGGAGGGGTGTGCAACTTGAAGCTTGAAGTGGCACTCAGCTGACACTTTTGTAGGGATTTTCGAATAGAAACTCAATATGGGACGGACTCGTGGCATGACTTATTGGTTTATTTAGATCTCTTTTAATGAATTTAAGTGCCTCGAGATGACTGAACATAATCAAAAATTTACCTATCGACACTTGCGTTGCGTGCTTGTGTGTATCGGTGTGTATATGTGTGTAAGAAGCTTTTTTGTTTACAGCCCAAAAATACAACACATTGGTAAATGGCTTGTCTGATGTAGCTGATGGTGAGTCATAACACAAAAACTGCCCAAAAATCAACGGCAACAACAACAACAGCAATAATAATAACTCTAGATCTCGTGGGAATACCATTTGGCAATGGCAAAATTGAAATCGCTCGTAACTAAAATAAAGATCAGCATCGAACCCAAACTCGAGGCCTGGTCCGGGGCAACCAGTAAAATACAAGAAAACAACAAACAAAGTTATGTAAATGTAGTTTTGTAATGTGCGATGAACGCAATGCGATAAGAGTCGACGAAATTACTTCATAATTTGAACGTATAGCGCGATAACCGCAACATGCACTAACAATATAAATATACGTAAATAAATTAAAGCCCAAAGAGCGAACTCCAAAGCTAGCCAAGACTAGCCGCAGGCCATACTGTCCCGGACCAGACCGGACCTCCTCCAGTCGTTGCCGTTGGGGCCTATATAAAATTCAAACTAATTTATGGCAGCGCGAACATATTAGCAAACAAATCAGTACAATATAAGCCCAGCCGGTGGGCAATCTATGCTCCGTCAGTCGCCGTCTTCCCGTTCCAATCTTCCAATGGAGACACACATACACACACACACACACAGACAAACACATAGGGACAGCGATATGTACAATTTATGCGTTCGCTAGCAGCATAAAGATTAGTTACCAAGTGATTTTCTAATCGCTGCGACCAGAAAACAACAAAAAGCCCAAATAAAAAAGGCAAATTTACGACCGAGCAGGCGCAAGAAACAAAAGACTTAGGCAACAAACTGGAGACGCCAATCGTTGCAAATAGTATTACACATGTATTTATAGCTGAATAGCTCTACCAAGTGTCCGGCCCGGGAACTTGAGCTACCAGCGCCGCTAATCAGCAAAGACAACACTCAGTTGGCGACTGGCGCCACAAGATGCCACAGCATCATAATTGCATGAAAAATGTGTATTTGTTTTGGTTATTTGGCCTGCGCCTATAGGCGGGGCGAGTGACGACAACGTTAACCAAGTCGAAAGCCAAACAAATGGACAGCCATCAGACGGTAGCCACAAATGCTAGACTACCACTCGAAATAAAACTTTGAGCCAAATGCTCAAAGAAGTGGCTTTCGTGCTTGCCCACGGCGGGTGGAAGACAATTAAATCAACTAACTAGATACAGATATTTTGGCATGAAGTGCAGCCAAAATCAAGTGCAGCTAACAAAGGAAGAGAGACAGAGATACCCAATTAAAAAGTGAGGCAGTTTTAAGGCGTGAAATTGTTGGAGAATATGATTGTAAAATGTTGGAAGAACATAAGAAAATAGCTTAAAGAATTTTTTCCAAAATCATTAATATTTCAAATTGTAATATGGTCTTGAACTTTAATATTTAAAGTGTACCCTGAGAATTAATGAAATTGAATCGAGTCAAGAATTCACTTTCAACGACACAATGAGAATACCATTTCAATGTGGGTCAATATCCATTTTCGCTTCTAGACTATTCAAAAGGAGAGAGTGTTGGGTATTTCCCTATTCGGCATTTGGAACTTCACCTTGATCCAATCACTTGGGCTCGATCATATATTTTGTTTTCCTTGGCTGGGGCGTTAAGTTTATCAGTAAAGTCAAAATCAGCGTAATGTAAAAAGAAAAAATATCATAATAATAAAAATGTTTTTAGTGCAGCGTTTTAAGTTTGCGCATAAATCAGCTGGTCATGTGCGATTAATAAAACACTGAAGGAGAGCTGCTGCGACTGCTGCTGCTGCTGCGTTTCGTATTGGCATTCAGTTGAAGACTGAGTTTTGGGGCTGGGTCGAGAGTTGAAAGTCGCAAACTGCGAATCAGGGGGCATAAAACGTGTGGCCCATAAAGCGAAGACAGGTGATCAACATCCAACAACAGGCAGACTGGCTGGCAGGCAATGAACTGAGAGAAAGAGAGAACGAGAGACAGAGAGAGAGAGAGAGAGGGGGAGAGGGAGAGGGGAGAGGCGGAGAGAGAGGTATCAGGGCAGACAGCAAACAAAAATAACGTCAAGTGTAATCTGAGCAAGAAGCAAATGCAGGCCAAACGTGCGCCCAGCTGATGGCGTTGGCGATTGTTGATGTTGCTGTTGTAGATGCCTTATGTTGCAACTGACCACAAAAAGCCGCACACAACAACACAAGAAAAAAAAACAAACCGTAGAAATCACGATTTTTGTGGTTGCGCGCTGCACCGAAATTGAAAAAAAGCGCTTGGAGCTCTTGGCAAATTATGTGCTGGCAACTACAAATATGAGCGCGCGAATTAATCAAAAGCCTTTTTTTCCGCCGTTTCGGTTGCTCAACGCTCTCTCGACCGAAATAAGACAGCGCAGCTGTGCACCACTCAGTGGCTCATCGTCAGCAGTGGTGCTGTGGTAATAAGCCAAACCTACGCCTACATTGGCTACGGGGCCAGAGAGGCGGCCAGCAAAACTAATGTGTGTGACAGCGGACAAGCCCGGCGGCGCCTCATAACTACAACCAGTTGGGTGGTGGGTGGATCTGTGGATATTAATAATAAGAACTCACCCGTGTGTATCCTTTGATGCGCCTTCAAATGCGAACTCTTCGTATACACCTTGGAACAACCTGCAATTGCCAGACGAATACAAGAAAAAGAAAGTGGGCTTAGTGGATTAAAAATGTAGAAGGTTAGGAAGCTTATTTAGGTTAAGTGATTAATATTAATGTAGAGCGCTAAAATATATATGTATATATATACTGATAACACTTTAATTATCCCTGTATTTTCATATTAAATATTTGTCCTCAATCTAGACAGATTTTTAATTGAAAATCATTACGAAAAACTAAATGAGCATTGAAGCTGTCTATTAAGATATCAAACTTAATTCTCAGCTGTAATTGCTATTGAAGTTAAAGACTAAAAAGCAACGCCGAGTGTCGCTTTAATGATGAACTCTTCGTTTTTCTGTTTGTTAAAATATCATAAAAATAAAAATGGTAGTTTAACAATTTGAAGCAGTTCATATATGTTGGTAAGCTGAATCTCGTTGTCAGAGTGCCAAATTGAATGGGCAATTTATCTGAGCACCGAGCACCCAAATGCACAATCTTGATAAGATGACTATGAGAAAAGAGGCACACTGCAAAGTGCAGCTGTGCAGTTGTGGCAGCGACTCAACAGTGGGTCAGTGGGCGTCGTTGCGACGCCTTGCCACAATCGAGCCTTTAATTAAGCCCCGTGCAGCTGTAGTTGAATCTGTATCTGAAGCTGTGGTTGTTGCTGTTACTGTAGCTGGTGAAAGTTGCACAAGATTCACTTGCACAGCTTGAGACATTTATGTGGCACTTAAAAGGATGCTTAGAGATCCCAGCACGTACGCTCTAATTGAAAGCTGACTGCAACGTGCCTAGCATATAGAAAAGGCACAATGCCAAAAACTCAACTCGGCAGCTAAAAATACTCGGCAGTAAGCCACCGTAGACAAACATGGCCAAAGCGAATTGATAGCTAAAAAGCGAGTCAAGAATGTTGCGTCGACGCCAACAACAGACGACAACAGCAACAACAATAACAGCAACAATAGTGACAACAACAACGATGACAGTTAGACGCGTGATTGGCTCGGAGACTCTGTGGAGCTACTACGAGGATTGTTGATCACATGCTCTGCCAGAGTGAACTTCTGAGACATAACTCACTATGCAATATGCGAGACAGTCAGCAATCTCGAGTTGCAAGTCGCAAGTTGTAAGACTTTGACTGCGACTGCGATTCGAATGTGGAGGCAACATAGTCTGTGAGTCTGATGCGTGCGTTTATGGCATAATAACTTCATTTAGACAGCATTTTTGTAGCCTGCTTGCGAGCTTGGCTAAGCAATCCAATCCAACTCTAATATTTTGTGCGCTTTTTGTCTAAAAATGGCAACGCCAAACGTGTCAGACAATTGTCAATTATTTATTAGTGGCAACGCACGTAGCCAACAAAGACAGCGCAGACGACGACGACGACGGAGACGACGCCAGTGACGGACAGACGGACGGACGGACGTACGGACGGACCATCACTTGGCTAGACAACGTCGCATTTAATACTAGTTGCGGGTTAAGTGCTTTTCACTCCTCCCTTCTCCTCATCCCTGGAAATAGATTTGTGCCTACAGCTAATGGACTGAGCAACCGAATTTTGATTGAATGCCGATTCTCAATCTATGTTTTATTTTTGGCTTATATTCACTTAACTGTTTTGCTTTGTTCAAGAGATCTTTATTTGAATTGCTAATTGAAGCAATTCGTTGAAATACCTATTTACCTATCTTGAGCATTTATCCAGTCTTTTAAAAAAACTCTGTTTCCAATTTTTTTGTAATATTTAACTTCTTATGTATTATGTACGAAGATATGTACTAATCTTCAGTTGATATATATATATATTCTTCAATAATTTCAAATGTTCTTAGCTTACTGTTCTGCTCAAGATTCCCAGGCTGATATTGAAAATGCAACTGTAACAAATAAGCAAAAACACAACAACAAAAAGAAAGAGAGTCTCTTACATAAATATGGCACAGGCTAATTAGAATTACAAAAGAGGAAAAAGCGCCACATCAACTGTCAATAGGCAGAGCGGGCGACAGACGGACGGCAAGATAATAAATAAATGTATAGATAAATAGGTAATAAATAAATGGCGATTGGAAATACGCTGAACGCATTCGCAATGAGACTGCTCAAAATAGCCAGATATGTAAGTAGGGACGAGGGTGGGGGCTGGTGTAAGCTCGCAGAGCTAGTCTCTGTTATGAAAAAGTGTCGCAAAACGCGCGAAATGATAAACGATAGAGGCACATGGAGTGCATCCGAAAGCAGCTAGATGAAGTCGAGCTGAAGGTTAGCTGTTAGATAAATCGTCGGCACTCACCCACAAAATCACAGTGATGGATGCGACGCTTCTCCAGCTCCGGATTGTTGCGCCGATTGTAGCGGACAGTTCGCACGCTCATCAGACTCGCAATGTGCGCCGGTGTGCCCGGCTGATGATGCGCATGGCGACCACGTCGCCCGCTGCTCGGCGGCGGCGGTGGGGGTGGTGCCGGCTGCTGAACTGCAACTCCTGCTGCTGCTCCTGCTCCAGAGGCTGCTCCAGCGGACGTAAGCGTTGTGAGCGTTGAGGTGGGCGTGGCAGCGCCCAGTAGCTGCAGCGTCGGCGCCGGATTCACCAGACTGGGACAGAGGCCAACGAGCTGCTGATAGGGCGGCGGAGGTGTGCTGCGTCTCTGCGCCGCCTGGGCGACAGCAGCAGCAGCTGCCACCATGGAGGCGCCGGGACTGCCGGGATCTGAGCTGGGAGGGGTCAACGGTGGCACGAACATGTGACGCTGCGAATTAGAGCCCGTCGACGAGGAGGAGGAGCCCGATGTGGCGGAGGGGGTGCTTGGCGCGGCGGGCGGGCAAAGCTGCAACTGTTGCTGCTGCTGTTGTTGCTGCAACTGTTGCTGTTGTTGTTGTTGTTGTTGCTGCTGTTGGTGCTGCAGCAGGTGTTGAGCTGTGGGCGTGGCAGTGTTTGTTGTTGCAGATGGCGGGTGTATTTGGTATTTGGTGTGAAACGTCTACAAAGAGAAAGGGGAAGGGAGAGGGATAGAAATATAAAGTTGCTTATGCCGCAAAAACAACAATTGCTGCAGAGATTCTTACCTGACTGCTATGCCAGCTGTAGCCATAGCTGTTGTTGTTGGTGGTGCTGCTGCTGGTATTGCTACTGGTGACGACAACGGTGCTGCTGGTGCCTCCAGAAGATCCACTATTGCTGTTGCTGCTACTGTTTAAATATGCTGCGCCTGATCCGCTGTTCAGTTGAGATGCGTATTGTTGCTGATAGGAGGCAGAGTTGCTGCTGTTGTCGGCTGCTGGCTGTTTAGGACTGTTGCTGCCACTGTGATGATGCTGTCGCTGATGCTGCTGCTGCTGCTGCTGCTGTAGTTGCAGCTCGACAACTTCTGCAGCGGGTGGCAGCCCAGACAGTGAGAGGCTGGGATGATGCTGGTACAAGTGTTGCTGCTGTTGCTGATAATGTTGCTGATAGTGTTGCTGCTGCTGTTGTTGTTGCTGCTGCTGGTGGTATTGCTGCTGCTGCTGCTGATGTTGTCGTTGCTGCTGCTGCTGTTTTTCAGTTTTAATCTCCATGGGACTGAGCATTGGTGTCGAGAAAGTTTCGAGCAGAGTTTCATCGATTGCTTCCATTTTGACCTGTGGCAACAACTGTTGCTGCTGCTGCTGCTGTGTCGCCGCTGCTGCAGTTGTATTGTCGTTGCCATTCGCAGCTGTGCTGGTGCTCAGCATGAGCGCATTCTCTGGATCGATATTCTGTATTGAGGTGGCAATATCATCCCAGAGCGCGGGTCGCTGATATGGATCGTCCAATGGATCGCTGAAGAGAGCCTCTTTGTTTTTGGTTTCTGTTAAAGAAAATCGCTTTATAATGAAGCTGCTAATGTCTTATGCAAATCTACAACTGTATACGTTAAGGAATTAATAATGCAAACAATGAAATCTCGCATATGCATGAAATTTACTTATAAACAACCATCGATTTGTTTGACTATATTTAGATGCGACTTTTCGCCTGTCTGTTTGCCGTTGAAGATTATCAAAACTCTCACTTGCATAAGGTCTCAAATTAGTCAATTTGCATTGGAGGTTTCAATTTCGTTCTTGTCTCTGCTTTTCAAGCTGCCCAAATTGAAGTTTAAGTTCGTCTTTGAGATTTGAAACTTTGTCACCCGCGTGTCTGCTTGGGCTTAGGCTGATTTTCGATGGGTTTCAAATTTCACATTCGGCATAGAAACTATGATTCCAAAAAAAAAACAAAATTAACAAAAATACGAACACGTCGCGTCTCGCCTTTTTTTGCTTTTTGCCATTGACTTGCGAGATTTCACCAAGCGTGTAATTTTGTGTGCCCAGCTTCTCTCTCTCTTCCTCCCTCTCTATGTTTATCTCTCTCTCTCTCTCTCTCTCTCTTTACTACTTACCATACAAATACTCCTTCTCGCCGCTGCTGCCCGTTGTTGGATTCCCCACACCGTTGCTGGCACCCGCTCCATAGCCCAGTGCCACATCGTAGGGCGCTTCATCGTAGAGCGGGGCACATCCATAGGCAGAATTCGAATTGGAATTGGGTGAACCGGCGGGTTGTTGTTGCTGTTGCAGTTGTTGTTGTTGCTGCTGCTGCTGGGACTGATCGCCAGCATAGCTGGAAGCTGCGAGCGGCCAGGAATCCAAGTTGCCACCACTCTCGCCACTCTGCAGACTGTGGTGCAAGTGCTGATGATGATGTTGATGGTGGTGCGCATGCGTGTGCGAATGGTGGTGCGAATGCAGGTGGTGGTGGTGGAACTGATGATGATGATGCGGATGATGTGGTGCAGCTGAATTGTTGTTGCTATTGGTCGTTTGGCTACTGCTGTTGTTGTTGTTATTATTGGTGTTGCTGTTGTTGTTGTTGTTGTTGGCCGCAGCAGCAGCAGCAGCGAGCACTTCTAGCTCAACATCGGCCGGCTCGATCTTGTGCAGACGTCCCATCAGCTCGTGCCGATAATCCAGTTCCGGCGACTGCAAAGATATCAACAAGAAGATGAAGAAGATGAAGAAGAAGTGTTAGTAAATTGTGTGTTTTATATACATTTGTCCGACCTGGCAATCGGATTCGAGAGCCACAGTCAGAGTCAAGAGTCTTGTTCGCTGGCCCCATCATAAATTTTGATTATATTTTTATCGCTGGCCCCCAAACACTTTGAGCCGCATCTTTCTCTTGGCCACTTTTCGCTTATCTTTATTTGGCTGTTTTCTTTTCTTTATTTTTATGACGCGCATCACTTTTTGTGGAGCCGTTTTCAATTTAATTTTCGTCGTCGACCGTTTGTTTCGCATCGAAATTTGTGTGTAGATTTGTCGTCTGATACATTTTATACACCCCATTGTTTTTATTGATTCGCTCTTAATGCGCATGCGCTTTCTGATATGCAAGTTTGTTACCTAAGTCATTTGTGATGCTGACGCTGACGCTGACGTCGACGTCGATGCTGACTTTGTGCAAATGCGCTTCAAGCAATTAATTTATTCTACACGATGTAGAGTAGTGAACTAAGTCTGGAAACTCATTTGACATACATGTCGATCAGTTTTTATCCAATAGTTGAAGGAACTGTCAAATTCCAATTAGATCAATTACATATATTTACAATAAAACCAAAGCTCGTGGTAAGATTTTATCATAATGATTAGCAAAGCGTAATTCATATTCTATTCTTTGAAAAGTAGATTGTAAGTATCGCAATGAATGTTATTTAAAAATCTTGCACTATTTATAGAAAATAAGGTGGCGAGAATTACATGGCCACTTTACTTTTACTTACTTTTCACAATGACTTTATTATATTGCATACAACTTTCAGATTTATTAAGTTGATTGAGTTTCTTGAGCTGAGTTTTTGATTTTTCTTCCCATTTATGTGCGTTTTCATTCTGGTCACTTCTCAGATTAGTGTTTAGTTATGATTAAAACCATATTCACTCCATAGTTTCAATGTATTGTCGTCTTTGGCTATAAGAATTTATGGTTGGCTTTTTATAGGACCCAGACCGGCGACAAAACGACAAACGAAAACAAACATTGTCTACTAACTAATTTATGACAACACTTAACGTTGTTTAGGCATACATAATAATCATTTGGCAAATTAGAGAAACTTTTTTTCCTCAGCTTTTCACATGCAAATGATGCCTGCGTAGCAATAGCAATATATCAAAGAGTATAGAGTGTCGATCAGGGCCGCCATTGCCACAGACCACTAAAACCAAAAAGCCAAAAACATATCTGACTCAATTCGAGAAATGCTCAACACTGACTCACACACTCTCACACACACACACACACACACAGACACACACAAACTCGCATTTGAAACCCACCAACGTTGTTCGTTTAATTTTATGAGTTGAAAATTTACGAGCGTGGCAAATTATTTTGCCGCAATATTTTTGCCAGCATTTTTCATTTTATTGGCTGCGGTTTTTTGTGTGATTTTGTTTTCTTTTTTTTATATTTTTTTATTTTACTTTTATTTTTGAATGCCGACACATAAAACAGCAAGTACACGCGATAGTATTTGGAACGGTACTTGAAAAATGTTTGCTCACCTCTGAGGTCAACGTGTCGTGTGATAATTTTTGTGTATTATGCCTGTGGCACACGAGCATGAGCAATATTTGGCTTTTCCTAGCGCATTTCCACGAATCGAATTCGATTCGATTTTCCAGCCTGGTCAGCAAGCAGCACCTGCCTCTTGGGCCACTTGGGCCGCATTTAGTGCGCTTCACACGCAAATGACCTCATAAAAATGCGTAACGTGTCGCCTCGAAGCGTCGCGGAATCTTTAAGTGGTCGCCCAGTGGCATTAGTTCGCTTCGACTTGGACTTTGGAGACAGCCACAAGCAACTGGGAACTGCTGCACAACGGTAACTTGCGTTGCGAGCAACTAGAAGCGAGTACCTCAAGCTGTCTGCCACAGCCAGAGACTGACACATTGACAAACAGCAACAGCAACAGCAACAACAACCAGCAACAATAACAAATAACATGAATTTCAATTATGAACCTGTTCTTTTGGGCTTTCGCCTTAGCAAGTTCTTTTTGTAGCCATAGTGAAATTATGTACAGGTACAATTTTATTATATATTTTTTATATTCTTTTTAATACGCGCGTACGCTAAGTTATTTTTCAATTTTTTTGTTGTATATTTTATACAATATTGTTCAAGCATTAAAATGCCGTTGTTAGCAATCGCCGATAAATGGGTATTACCTACAACAATAGCAACGACAACAAAAGCCATTTGCATAATTTGAGCTATCGGAGGAAGCGAGGAATATAGCTGGGCTATCGCTTTATTCCTCGATACTTGTTTCTAAGCTAATGTTTTATTGATATTGATTTGGCCTATTTGCCATCGCAAAGAATTATTCACTCTGCAATAAAAATATTCATGAGTTATTATTTAATTGCTATTTTTTGTAAATTCTTCAAGTAATTCCTGATTGTAATTCTTACTAGAAACTTTGCAATGTGTACGATATATTTGAAAAGTTATTTATAGGTACACTTAACTTTTATTTGCCCTATAAATAGTACAAGTTTATTTTTTATTTATCAATTTCTATTGAGTGTGGGCGTCCATTTCTGTTATGTATTCAGTATTGACGATGTAAAGAATCTAGTCGATTAATTTATTATGTCCCGCAGTTTTGATACCTTTGCCATTGTTATTTTTCTCAGATCACTCCGGGTTTTTATGGGTTATTGCTTTGGTTTGCTTGGTTAAGTCTCTCTCGGATCGCGCATCGTCAGCTAGCCAAGTCTGACATTTATGAGCAACTTTATGCCCAGCTGTCAAAATTCGAAATCCAAATTTGAAAATGGTCAATTTTATGGCTCAATATCGTTGGAGCGCAGTTGTTGTCTATTGTCTATTATACCAGCAAAAATGAAGTAAAAATTATTAATGAAAAAAAAAACATTTGGCAATTTGACATCTATTTTTTATGAATTTTGTTATTTTTTGGCATATTGATGGCTGTTAATAGAGCCGCACGTTTTAAACAAATTGAAAAGAAATGACTGTCAAAGAGGAGAGAAGCTCTTTAAAATGCAAAGCGACAGCCACTGTTGTCTGAGGTGGTTGCGGGGCGACAAAGTAATAGCCACACAACAGCAACAACAACAACAATAATGGTACATTAAATTTATTAATTTTTATTGTCATTATTTTTATTGTGTTTGTTTCTCAATTCCAATAATTTTTTGGTCATTTTATGTTTCTGCATTTCTCAGCCAAGTGCCACATTTGGTTTGAGGTTCTTGACCACGCACGTGTGGCTCTAAATGTGCGCCCGTTGCTGTACGGGTGTGTGTGTGTGTATATTGTTGCTGTTGCCTTAGGTATTATTTTGCATATTTTGTTCGATTTTAAATGAAGTCACGTTGCAATCGTAAAGTCGATATTTATGTTTGTCATTATTTTTTATGCTCTGCTGCTTGTTGTTCCTCTTCTTCTTCTTCATATAAATATTCTTGCGTTGTTGTTGCTGATGTTTGTTGTTATTGCTGTTGTTGTTGTTGTTGTTGCCTGAGCATTAATATTGACAATGTTTTTTGCGCCGTCCTATTGCGCTTAACAATAGTAGTTAACAACTTTATTTCTATGTTTTTTATGACAAGCTGAAACGATTACAACAACAACACCAACTGACGCTCACGTTTCGTGAAATGCCAAAGCAACATGCAGCATGTAGCATGCAACCTGCTGCTGCTGCTGCTTTGAGTTGTTGCAAGTAATGAGGCAGCCACAAGTCATCCACAGCTGTCAACTCACATAAAAGTCAACAAAATGTCTATGAGAAATCAGCAAAGCGAATTCGCCAAAGAGCCGCAATATGCATTCCGCATCGGGCATGACAAATGGAAGCTATATAGTCAACCATATTCGAACTCTGCTCGCTTTGAAATAAACCGACATCGACTCCTAATTTTTAGATATATTTTTGTATAGCTGACTTCCAAGGTGGGGAAGTCCCTACGCTCTCGACCGCAGCACGTGCCGCATATCTGAACATAACTTGGCCATTTGTGAAAATACAAACAATAGCCATTTATAGAGACTTTGCTCATTTCACTGATAAGGCAACTCGCTAAAGGGGTGATATATTTGGGAGATAAGAGCAGGAGCCGAGAATCATTCAATGCCATGCGCCCAAAAACCAAAATCAAAATCAGAAATCAAGGAAAATGGACGGGGACGGGGGCAGGCAAGCAACCAGTAATAACTACATTTCTTTTCAGCTTTTGTGGTGGATAATCGCTTAATAATCCGCTGAATGTGGCTTATTGTTTGGCTGTTTCTGGTGGCGGCCCTGAGGCGCCCCGCAGTCGGCAATTGCGCCACGAAAGGCGCAAAAAACATATTTCCTAACATTTGTTAAATGAAATGACTGTTAATGTATCTGAGCACTTTTATATTGAGATGTTTAGTGAAAGTCTCGATTGAGGTGATAGGAAATATTTGACAGCTAACAAGCTAGCTAGTGACAGATGTGTGCGTGCGTGTGTGTGTGGGAAACAGTTCATTGCCTCAGTCTTTTGTTTGAACAGCCAGGCAAATGTCCAAAAGCTTAGACACTCTTTCCTCTCTTTTCCTCTCATCGACGCCAATTTGCTGACCCTCTCAACAACAAATACAGCAGTTAACTTTGACCAGCTCAACCACATAACAAAATGCTATAAGCAGAGGTCATAAAACAACGACAACAAAAGCTGGGATGCTGCTTGCGTAGATGGTCGTAAAAAATAGTTGAGCTTAAAATTAAAAGGAAAATATGCGCATGACTCATAACTACAACCACAGCAGCAGCGAAGAAACAATTTGCATAAAAAATCGCTGGCAATCATTTTATTGGGCCAAGCGCTCGTAAATCTGCGACAACAAGTTAGCCGAAACTTCAACTAGCATCAAGCAGCAGCCCAACAACAACAAGAACAGCAACTCTGACCACACAGTTAACAAAAGAAGAAAAAGAAAAAACCACATGCACATTTTCAGGCAGTCAAAAAAGCATATAAAAGTAAAAGAAGGCAAGCTGAAAACTATGCCAAATATGTTTTCCGCATTTTCTTCTTTTGCATACGCCCCAGGGACTCAGGCTGGCTATTTTCAGGCCACAGCCACAGCCAGAGTCGAGCTAAGCTGAGCGTAGCAGTGGCTCCAGTGCTGCCCAAATCAGCATAGCAAATCAAATTTGGAACAGTAGTTGGCCATAGACTTCGACTGATGCTCAAACTGGAGTCGGAATGAAGCCTGGACAAGTGCAGCGCATGCTGAACATGCGTCTGGCATCGTTTCGTTTTCACTACACACATACATCTACATATATACATTCTAGTTGGACATACTACATTCGCTCCACCAACCCCTCCCCGCCCGTCTGTCGGCCCACAACCCTTGCCCGGGTCCAGCATTTAAAATGTCAACCGGGCAAGAAACGAGGTAAACTTGCGGATTTGCAGTCAATTTTCTTGGAATTGAATTTTGTGTCCATTTGTGCCTAAGAGAGATTACATGCCCACTTTGCATGTGACCAGCTGGTGGAGAGCGGTGTATTGGGCAGTTGGTTTTGGTCTTTTTGTGTGGTAATATGGTTAGGCCTGGACGCTGTTTATGTGTGTGCGAGTGTGTGTGATTTTATCTTAAAAGCTGAATGTGAAATGCTCTATAATTGGATAGAAGCCCAGAATATTTTAGTCAAATGAGAGCATCTGAATTTATTGAAATTATTATAAGACAATAGCACATGTTAAACATGCTCAAATATGTTTAGAGAATAAGGTCAAAGTATTATCTTTAACATTCTTGCTTTCTAAAGATTATTTATTTTGGAATGCTGTTTTATTCAAACTATAAATAGACTACTTTAAAGGTTTCCCGAACAATATTAATCTATTATAACTTTGCTTATCTGTTTAATAAGTTATATTACTTTGCTTGAATGCAAATATAAATGCCAAAGCTGTGAAGTTTCTGCATTCAGTTTGATCATAAAACAGTTTCGTGTTTGCTGCAGATCTTGTCTCTGGTAGCATTGTATTAGGGTAGCCAGTGGGTCTATCACTCACATGCTCACATGCTCAAACACTTTCAGCTCACGTTGCTTCTGCTGCCATGTTCCCAGTTGCCACTTGCCACTTGCCACTAGCTGCTTGCCACATGCAGCTCAACGCGCTGCTGACTCTATTGCAGTCAGTATTTTTTTCGAGCAGGCGTGTAGGTATTGACAGGCCAGGCAGCTACCTGTTGCATCTATGCAACTGCAACTGCAGCACAGCGGTGCATGTTGCAACAATAAAAACAAGCCAGCAACCAGGCAGTCAAACAGACAGACAGGCTGAGAATTCGACATGTTGGGCGAGAATCATTTACACGCGAGCAGAGCAAAGAAGTGGGCTTATATGTAACTGGGATGGGGAGAGACTGGAGGGAAGGCTTGAAAATGCATGCGGCATTGGGTTGATTTTGGTTTATTTGCGCTTGTCGCCAGCTTCATTTGTCGGCACAGCTGGATGCGCCTTTGGCACCTGCAACACCAACATCAAAACCGAAAGAACAACAGCAACAACAACGACAATCATTCAATGCACAACAATTTGTAGCACGCCAAGTTGCCGTAGAACTTGCACCGATCCCCAGCTCACGCTATAACACCTGTGCTCGGCAAACTTAACTCATCAATTAGGCACACGGCGCACGCTCATAAATATTTAATGTGCAGCAAAAGGCAGACGCATTCCCATTTTACCCAACCAACAGCCAAGGTGTCAATTTGACATAAATGGCCCTTTTTGGTTGCTTGGCTGCTCGCTTTCGTGTCTCTAGGTTTACATAATTAAATGCCCCAACCGGCCTAGTAGACCTTCTTCCTCTGGCTGTGTGGCCCCATCTTTCTCTTTGCCCCTAATCAGCAGCGAGAGATCAGCGTTAGGTTGATTTTTTTTAAGGAGGCGCTAAGTGGCGGCGCAAACAGAAATAGAAACAGACAACAGAAAACAAATCGCACGCACAAATCTCTCGCAGAGGTGTTAAGAGAAAAGCATGAAGCGTTTATCTCTCGCTTTCTCGCCGACCCATTAAAAAAAGAGAAAAAATCCATGTAAAGGTGCTGACCATCATCATCATCATCATCATCAGTAGTGATTGGTAATCGTGGCAGGCAGCTGCAAAAATATGTTTTGTGCCACGTTTCCATATGCCACCAATTCATCAAATGGCGGAAAGGGCGCCTCAGACTCATAAATTAGTCGGCGGTGTCGCCGCCCCCGTCATGAACGTCCTCGTCCTTAAACCCAAGCCCCGAAGCACAGGCTTAACCTTTATGTTGTTCACGTGCCCAACTCTGACGTCATTCCCAGTGGTTGCTGTTGTTGCCCCCTGTCAGTGTCTCTTTCATTAGCGTTCGGGTTATTAACCAACTATTTTTATTTTCTGTTGCTTTTTGTTTATTGTCTGCCCTTCGCGCCTGTCCTTTCGTCGCGCCCTTTCCGACCGGCATTTTAACACCTTTTGTTTCGTCGACTGAGGCAGCGACTGCGACGGCAACAGCGACTGCGACGTCGACGTCGAGGTTGGCGTTGGCGTGTGCTGTCGTCGACGCGTGCGGCTCTTTAAGAGTCAAGCAGAATGTCAGTCAGTTCTCGTTTAGGGTTAACTAAAGACCCATTAACTGCAGCAAGGGATACACAACGAAGTTCAGCCACTATTAACTGTAGACTGCAATTGACTTTATATATATTCATATAACATCTAAAATGTATTAAGCCTGACGAATTTGCATTTCATATATACTATCTTTAAAAATTATTAGTTTTGTGTTAAACAGTGGATTGAATAAAAGAAGCCTGAGTAATAATTTTGATGGATGGAAAAAAAGTGATGAATTATTTTTGTAATTGAAAGCATTGAGCTTTATAGATTAACATTTCTATGAGAAATAAATATATTATTTTTCATTTGCTTATATGTATTCTTAAAGATGATAAAATAATTCTTATAATTGATTTTACGTTTTTTTTCTTCCATAACTCTATGCTTTTAAGAAACTTCGTCCATTAACCATTTATATATATAAATATATATATATGTATATATATGCCTATATATCGACAAGTTATATTACCTGTATTTAAAATATTCGATACTTAAGTGCGAATTTCTTGACTTTTCAGGCTCGTCTAGAAGATAATTTATTTGCTGTTATATTTAGCCATATAAGTACGACCATGTTAACTGTTTGTTTTGCCACATTCAATGGAACTTTTCAAGCGCCATTCATTATGCCACCAAGCGTATTAGCCGCAAATGTGTTGCCGCTCTCAAAGTGTCATTAAAATCCCCCAGCGACGGCATAAATCAATTGGCAACGGCAGCAGCCAAAAAGCCAACAATGGCAATAACAAAAATTGCCTAAGACAATAACAATGTAGAAAAAAAGTAAAACTGTGAAAAATGCGTTAATCAAAGTAGGAGCCAAAAGCAAACCAAGACATTCCCAAAATGGTCAAATTAAAGACCAGCCCAAAAGCAAAACAACAGCAGCAAAAAAAAAAAAAAACAAAAACCAAGTCCAAATCAAATAAAATGAAATAAATACTAAGAGACCTGCAACAGCGACTCGTGAGCGCCATAAATGGAACGGGCGGGCAGAGGTCGGCGGGCGCGGGTGGCAGAGCACTTGTTGAATATTTGACTTCCTCATTTAACAACAACAAAAAAAACATAAATAAATATATCGCTTAATATACATTTGCACAAAATGTGCCTGGTAGTTTTTTTATTTACTTTTTGCTAAGTGAATCTGAATCGTACTTCATTAAGATGCAAAATAAAGAGGCACAAATTTGTGTATTTGTTATAAAAATAAAAGCAGCGAAAAATAAATAATGAAAAAAAAATATAATCCTAAAATATTTGCGCTTTGTTAACGAGCTGAAAAGCTGAAAGCAACAACAACTGAAATTTTGCGTTAATGATGCACATTGTTCAATGAAAATGAAAGCAACAACGGAGGCGGCAGCGGCACTACCAACACCTGCATGGGGCAAGGCATGCAGTAAAACCAGGGCTGAAGAGTGATGAGAGGAAGACGTGGAAAAAAGTTAAGTTAAAATGATATGTTTCATTTTGCTATATTTAGAAAAGGTTACACAGCAAATACGTTTCCATACTGGAATCGTAACACTTTGAACGAGTACACCAAATTAAAGGCCTATATATAATTTCGATTGGGTTTTTCCAAAATATTTCCTTACAAAAAAAAAAACCGTTGTCATCTTGTAAGAGAATTTCCGCAGTTTAATTTTATAACTCTTATCCGCACTGCTGTAAAGTGGTTCAGCCCAAAACCGGTTCACTTTCGATTCGATGGGCTGATGCGCTAAGAACCGGTTCAGTGGGCGCGTTTGCCTGGGTGGAATCTTTACCAGCCCACTGACGTCAGTGACGGGCATCTCTTGCCCAACACAGGTGGGTGTCAATTGGAGCAGCTGCAGCAGCAACATCACCAACCAAAACAATAAGCAAATGATGATTCGCTTCCGGCTCGAGCTGTGTGTGTACCTGATTGTGTGTGTGTGTGTGTGTGTGTGCGTTTGCGTCTGTTGTCTGAGTTGAACTCGTTGCAGCCACGAATTATGCGCTAAGCGATTGTCATTACAATAAATTTCGCATATTGTGCGCATAAATTTCGCACAAGCTTCAAAGGAGTCGCAAGAACAACAACAACAATAACAAAAGCAACAAGCGGCTGCAATAAGAATGGTGCACAGCTGGGACATCCAAACGTGGAGGCACTGTGAGTCATGTCTTTTATGTATGTACTCCTAACTGGGTCAAAATTGTGCGGCATTTGTTTTCGTTGCGGCATAGAAAATCAGCGAGAGAGTCACTGAGGCAGACAATGAGTCAACGCGGCGTATACGCAATGTGGGCCAAGCAGTAACTTCTTCGTCGCGCCCAGCGGCATTCTTTTTTGGGGTGCAAGCAGCAGCTGGCTGCGGCAGTCGCATTGGGGCAGGCTATCAGTGCCTGTCCACATGTCAAAACTGTTGGCTTATCGACAATTCAATTAGCCTCCATTTTGAGCCCTGAGCAGCTGTCAGGCGACAACAACTGCTCGATACTACTGGAGCAACTGCTCGATTCACAACTCGATTCCTCGACTCTTTGCTAACGATACACGACTTGCGGCATAAATCGATAGTTGGACTGTCAAAATCTTTTGGCATCTATCTGTTTGGTGTCTTTTAGTTAACGGGTGCGCTTAGCTACGCTAAATATCACTAGGCATGTGGCGTGTAACAGGTGGCATGCCGCAGACTCGCACAGCTCTTTATTCATATGCAGATTGTGAGGCAGCCAGCTGAAATGCCAAACTCCTCCAGATGACAGAGACGTGCCAAGTTTCTCAAGTTTCAAGTTGCAAACTGTAGCTCGCCGTTGCAGTTGCATGTTGTTGTTGCATTTTGAGCTACTGTTCGGTTGGACTATTCAAAAGTCTATCGACTGTCCAATTAAAACGCTTTTAGCCTTTAATTAGTTTGATAAAATGTTCAATGCTTGACATTATTAAAAATGAGAACCTGAGAAATTTGCATCATGCCAAAAGTTTGTTTTATTTATATTTATTAAACGAATCTAAATTGAGTTAAATGCAGAGATTAACTTCTGAAACTTGTTTACCATCATAATTTGCTCGAACAAATTGATTTAACAGCTTCTAATCCCATTTTTTATGGCACACTATCTTTAGCTCTCTCGCTCGATCTGTTTATGGCTCATTTAACTAAATTAGTTAATTACCCAATATTAAGCAGATAGCAGACAGTTAAATAATTTCGAGTTGCGCATTCAATCTGACGATTTATTTAAATGAGCGACTCGAATGAGTTTAATTATTAAGCAAAGTGAATAATTTGGCGAGTGTTTAGTTGCATGAATGCTATTCGCTTGCAGTTTGTTTGTTTGTTTGTTTGTTTGTCAAGTATCGTGCTAAATGCATTTAATTTTGGCAGGTCCAGTGACATATTAATAAGTGGCTTGTCACAACCTTGAGCGTTTTAATTCTATGCAATTAACTGAATTACACACACATAAAATCAACAAAATGATCGACAGAGATAGACAGGGAGAGAGATAAAGAGTGAGAAAGATAGCAGCACAGGACAGCCTGCGGGCAAACATTCGTCGATCAGTTGAAGCAATTAATAAACAAAAAAAAAATTAAAATCACATCTAGTCGCGACATAAATTATAAGGCCAACATATGTCTGGCATCGATTTGGCGTGTTCAACGCCACCCCCTCCCCCTCCCCCTCCCCCTGGCCATTTCCTCGCACCCCTGCCATCCTCCTCGATTGGCTGCCAATTGCAATCACGACTGGCAAAAGTCTCGCGTATAAAGACTGTGTGTGTTGGTTGTGTTGTGTTAAAATCATAGCTCTCGGTGGACAAATGCGGCATGATGGCTCCAGGGGACAGCACAGCAATTACCTTGCAACTAACAACAAAAACTCGAGAGAGAGAGAGAGGGTGTGCGGGCTGCATGCAATTCATGTATTTGGTGTGCAAACCCATTCAATTGGAATTGGATAGACAGAGACAGATGCGTGTGGGCCACTGCAATGACTGACCCCCGGAACTCTGCCGTGATATATGTGACAGCTTTGACACCAGCTAACAAATAACCACAGCAGCACCAAAGCCTCTATTCCTCCTCTCCCTTCCCCTAAAGAAACAACGTGTGTACGACAAGATATTTTGCTTTGAATGTGAACAGGTTTCTGCTTTTCCTATTCCATCTGTCGATGGCCAAAGAGCTCTCTTCACAATATGTGCATGTGGGGCTGCCTAAAGATTATGCTAATGTCCGGTTTCATTGAGGAAGTTGAGGGCATTTCATTCAGGCCTCGCGGAGACATCGAAACGACCAGTTAACAGTTCAAACTGCGACATGTAAAACAAATCAGAAATATAGAATGCCCATAGATATGGATTAGAAACTCAATAAATCAACGAGAATTGGAAGAATAATCGGAATACGCCGCATGCGTGTGCATATATAAGGAATAATTTGCTTAAATTAGAAAATCCGTAACAAAAATCAATGATGCTGAAAATTTTCATAATAATAGCGTTAATGGGCATAATAACAACGGTGGCTCCGATACGACCAAATGATCAAACAATGCCCAGCATTGTGAACACAGCCATGCCTCACAGACTCAACTAATGACAAACAAATTGTTAAATGAAATTGATATACGTGCAAGTTGTTAGTTGGTTCTTTTTGTTCTTTGCCTTTAAACTAGTGAGCAGTGAAAATGAAAGAACAGAACAGATCAGCTACTCTTAGTAGCGACTGCTTAAAGCATGAAAATAATTATAAATGATGACAGGTAGTTTAACATGTGGAATGGAAATTCTGATACATTTTTGGAGATTTTCTTTTAATTTTTAGGATTATTATAATATCAAGCAACGTTTTGTAAGCTATACACAATTGAATGGAATACCAAATTAAGGCAACATTAATATTTTTGTAGTGTATTAAGAAAATTTTCTTCGCCTAAGTTATTATTAAATAGATTTTTTTGATCTGTTTTTAATGTCAACATTTTAATTTTCTTAAACATAATCCTTAAGCTACTTTTTGACATCCCGAAACGAAAAAGCTATTCAACATATTGTAGAGTTCTACTTGATATTTCACACAGACACACACGCAACTGCGAAAATGGCGCATCACAATTGAAATGAACCCAAGCTTTGTTTTTTTTTGTGCTCATTCTCAAAACTGTAGATCAGCTAAGTGTAATTGTCTTCCTATGTACAGTGTCCCCCACTTACACACATTAGTACTCAATTGTGTATATACAAATGTGTGTGTGTGTGTTTTTATCTATTTCGCTATCTTTGTCTCTCTCTCTCTCTCTATCTCTCTCTCTCTCTCTGTCGCTCTCATTGTGGCTGTGACATGCGCACTTCACGCAGCACTGGCCGCTCAGCTGAGCGCAGTTAAGCACCATTAAACAGTTGCCGTCGCAGCGACGCCATATTACCAGCCACCCACGCCCACCCTCTCCCCTCCTTACTTCCGTCAGCTCAACCCCCCCCAAACACAATTGTCGCCCAACCAGCGGGCAGCAGCAAAGCGATTTGCAAGCGCAGCAAATCAAAACACATTTCAGTGTTAGAAAACCACAGACACACAAATATATGCACACACACACATACATACATAGCTATATGCGTGTGTGTGTTTGTGTGTGTGAATGTGTGTGGAGTAAAAAAGACAAAAGTAGCTGTAGCTTTATTATTTTGTTGGTTTGTTTTCTGCCTCATCAGCCCCTCGATAGCAACAACAACAGCGACAACAACAACAACAAAAACAAAAGCATAGCAATAAAAGAGCTGCTGTTACTCTCTCTCTCTCTCTCTCTCTCTCTTTATTGTTGTTGTTGCGGTTGTTACTGTACATTTATGTACGTTTATTTGATGTTGCTTTTCGCTACTCTTACATAGTCTGAGCACTCTCCGCGCGCTCTCTCCACATTAACATCCACATAAGAAGTCGCCCTCAATTGCCAAGACGCCATTTGCTGAGAATTTGTTGCTGTTGCTGCTATTGTTGCGTCTACTCTCTGCCTCTCTGTCTCTTTCTCTCTCTCTCTCTCTCTATCTCTCTCTCTTTCTCTCTCTCTCTCTGCCCCTGTCGCTGCCCCAGCTTCTGCCGTTCTGCTCATGTGCGCATGACGAATGACCGCAATTTGCGACATTTTTTTTTGTTAACAATTTTTTTTAGCTTACATACATTTGACTGTTGTTATTGAGTATTTATTGATGTTGTTGTTGCTGTTGTCTGCCTATATACATACATATATAATATACACACATGTATTGTCATTATTGGCTGATTTTAAACGTTTTGTTGTTATTTATCATTCGATTTACTATGCTATGCCAACGATAGCTATTTAATTGAGTCTCAACCGAAAGCTGCTGTAGTTTTCCTAATGGCTATTTTGAGTGGAAATCACCTGGAACTGTCTGTTGTCTTAATTGTGCTCATGGCAGTGGCAATCGTTGGTGATTATTAATGCGATCGCATACGCAATAAGTCGTTTAATGACTTTATCTCACGTAGAAAGCCATAAAGTATTTCAAATTTATCCGTAATTCACATTAATCAGATTTGTTTATAGCTACAGGAAAAATCTTGCAGCGAATTGACTAATTAATCATACTATTTACAAGAGTGCAAAGTTAAATATTTTTAATCTGTCATTTTACATTCATTTATCGTGTTTTTATGCATACAAAAATAATCAGGGCAATTTCCTTGTTTTTGTTCTATAATTTATTTATTTTCTTTTTTTTATTCCTAACCCCAATTTGATTTGCATAAAAATCTTCGCACAGCTATTGCATTGCAGGCTCAGTATAGATATTGAATGTCACTTGCAGCTCAAAGACAAACAGAAAGCATAAAAAAATATAAAAGCATATTTTTTATGGCAAAGAAATGTTCGAAATGTTCTCACAATTTCACGCTGAGCAATCATAACGCAAAACACACAAACTATTTTTTAGGGTGTCCACTGAAGCTATTAAATGCCAATTCCCAATGCCTACGAGCGGGGGTGACAATGCAGATAGACAGACCGTCGGATAGACGGACGGATAGACAGACAGGAAATGTGAGCAGAGTATAAAAGTATTCAGGGCATTCTGGAAGCTAGGCATAAAACCAATTTCCGATCAAGCGCATAAGCGAAAGGGCAGCGATGCAGTGAAGCTTGACGAGCAAAGGGGGGAAAGAAGAAGGGGAAGCAAAAGGGGAAAGGGAATGGGGTGGGAGGTATTAGAGGGCCACGCATGCGCAACACGTTGCAGTTGCGGAGAACTCGCGAATGCGCAACGCTGATCAATAAAATTTAAAGTGAAAACTGTTGAATAATGCGACAACAAACGGTGGTCAGCGGGACGGAGGAAAGTGGAAGGAGGAGGAAGGAGGAAGGGGTACAGGATTTGCGGGCAATTAATTTGTGTGTAATACAAGCAACAGGAAATAAAATTCAAAACCTCGCCGTGAGGGAGGCAGAGAGTGCGGGGCATTCTGAAGTTCAACGGCCAACAGAATGAGTTAAGGCACTCAGCCAAGTTTGAAAACCAAGTCTGAAAGCCAAATCATACATGTTCGAGGCAGGCCAGCGTTCTTATTGACAGGGCCTATTAGTGGGTCAATTGGCAAAAAGATTTCGGCCAAGTGTTCGCGGTTTCGTTTCGTTTCGTTTTGAGCCCGGTTAACCGGCGCTTTAGCCGATGAAGGTTTACTTTTCATTTTTATTTTATTTACATGTTTTTCTTTATTATTATTTCCTTTTTTTGCATACTCTGGCAATTAGCGTAAATGATCGATCAAATATAGCTACGTTCATGGCAACAACTACAAAAGACGCTCATTAATTGGTGATAAAAGTTAAATAAGCAAATAATAAAACTCAAGTAATTTTAGGCCGACAAACAGCATATGTGTGTCACCGTCCATGTGAGTGTAAATGTGAGTGTAAATGTGAGTGTGGATGTGAGTGTGAATGTGAATATGGACGACGCGTGTTGTATCTCGTCTTGACTTTGAGTAGACCAAAATGTGTTATGGCATTTGTGAATGAATATTAAATTAGCATATAAGAAAGCTCAGTTGTATTACAACTTAATCTTTATGTAAGCAATGCTCTCTTCTAACTCAGAGAGTGCAGTTATCAAACGTTTAAGAATAAGCCACAAAGCATACGTAAAACGTAAATTACTCTCTCAAAAGTCAGAGCATTAAAATTGTCCAGCTACTTATTTAAAAACAAAAACACATTTAAATTTTAACATTTGCACTTCATAACTTTCAATCAAAGCGTTGCTGGAACTTTTTATGACTGCTCTCGAGACTTATAAAAAAATATACAATAAAATGCATAAAACTGTAATGAAAGCTGTGCAAATAAACTTAAATGGTGCTATTAAGTTAAATTTTAATTTAAATTTGCAACCTGAGTTTATTGCTGGCTTATTTGTTTAAACATTGGATTGGCTTTTATGGGACCGACGGCGACGTGAATACGAATGCTGAGGGCTTTATCAACGGCCCATGATCAACGCTAAATGTCGGCCGTTGTCATGGTTTTTCTCACCTTCGAGATTTGCGCTTTTTTTATATTTACGACAGGGTCGGTAATTTACAGCACTCGCCTTTGACATGATGGGGTCGCCATAAGCTGGTCAACTATTTGAAGATTTCATGCAGATTTGATTTCATAATCAAATAATTGATCTTAATGCGCCATCAAATGGAATCCGAGCAGTCGTCTCAGCTTTATACACAGAAATTGCTAGTTTTTAATTTGTTTTTTTTTTTTTTTTTGTTGAAAACTGAAAACGTGTCTGTCAGCTGGTCAAAGCTTTTGATCCAATCAAACTTGAAACGAATCGCGCGTCAATGCTGAG
Organism: Drosophila planitibia; assembly: GCA_035043785.1. NCBI lineage: Eukaryota > Metazoa > Arthropoda > Insecta > Diptera > Drosophilidae > Drosophila > Drosophila planitibia. The sequence goes on from JAWNMS010000023.1 coordinate 2,512,420, forward strand.
CTCAAAAACAAAAAAAATATAGAAGTTTAACAAAAGTAAGAAAAGGAAATATCCAAAATTGACAACGCTCTTTGAATGGGTATTATTATTATTATTTTTTTATTGTTGTTGTTGTTGCTTAATGTTGCGTTGTTTTAGCACCTCGGAGGGACTTTCATATTGGCAAACTAGTTTCCGTAATCATTCTACGAATTTGGTTCGTTTTTATTTTTTTTTTGTGCGGTTTTTTATTTTTGCACACAAACAATCCATCAAAAATTATGGAACTTCAAAATTTAGGGACTGTGAGCTGCAAAAATGCGGATTAGATGGGGACAGATAGCAAAGCAATAAAAAGTCAGCTAACACGTGCCATAAAAGCTGCACAGTGGTGGGGTGATTAAGAATTTCATGGGTTCTAACTTTACACACAGATATAACTTTGTCGAAACGTAACTAATTGTCAAATATCAGTGATTCATTATAAAGTTCATATCCCAAAAATCGACTTTAGAGTTATTCTAAACTTCCCGCTAGCCAAAAATACTCAGATTTTCAAATACATTTGCTTGGTAATCATGGTTATTCGATTTTTAAAAACAAGGCCTTTTTAGTCGGCCTTCAGAATAATACTAAATTCAAAGTTGAAAACACGATTCTGGCTCGAAATTCAGATTAAAATGTATGTATGTATGTTTGCTAAAAAATCGACTTTAGGATGGCCTCAAACGGATGACTTCCAAAAATCGCACTGGGGGTCATTTATGGAGTCATTTATTAAATAGATTCTAATAGGTTTATGGATTTATAAATTCTTTAGCAGCTTTAGCAGATGATCACAATTCAAGTTTGTTTGGCTTGCAACCACTGTGCCGCATTGCACATCCGCCACTTTATAGGAATTTTCAAAGAACTGCCACAGACTCTTGCCTCAGCCTCGGACTCCGACCACGGCTCCATCTCTGTCTCTTCTTTGGCCATCATCCTTCAGCCCGCTGTGCATTCAGTGAGTTGCGAGTGATTGATTTTCGTTAGCCATTTCTGCGTCTGCCCAAATACCGACGAGAATTGAGAAACGAGCGAAATAGCAAACTTGACCTCCAGCCTGTCTATGCGGCATATCAATCAAATGTGGCCAATGATTTTCAAGATTTGTACAACATTTTCAACTGTGCCGTGCGCCATTTGTTGTGCATTGCGCATTGCGCATTTTTGTGCCAGTTTTCGTTTTCATTTGCATGAATTGGCAAAAACAAAAAATCCAAAAAAGAAAAATGGAGAGACCCCTATATAATTTGGCAGTATGATTAGTTGAGGAAATCGACTATAGATTTGCATAGAATTGAAGCGATCGCGATTTAAGATCTCCCACTGTGCGCTGCGGCGATTTAATGAGATTTCTTTTTTAATACTCAACTGTTTTTGTTGTTGTTGCTGTTGCTGTTGGACATACGTTGTTGTTTTTATAGTTGTTGTTATAGTTTTTGGCCCACTTTACTTATTATTTAACATTGATCGCTTGGGCCGTTTGTAATTGGCATTTGGATTTGGTCTGGCGATTTGACCCACTCTTGAACTCGTTTCGCAACATTTGAAATGGAAAGTGTTTGGCCCAAAGCATCCCAATTGAAAGCGAATATAAATGCGAATACGACTACGACTACGACTACGACTATGACAACGAATACGAATACTCTCTGTATTCGATTGCCAAAACAATTTCACATTTTAATTATCTTATCTGAGCACTTTGGCCTGGCCTTTGTCTTTTCTGTTTTTATTTTATTTTTTTTTGCTACAGTTTTATTGGCCCAAATGATGTATCTATGTAGCTGCTTTGGGTATTGTGTCTGCAAAGACATCAAAAATGCAATTCTTGCTTAGCCGCTTTGAAGTCGGCCGCCTTTTAATTTTCGTATGTGTATGTGTGTGTGTGCAGATTCAAATACGTTTTATTGATAGCAATTATTGTATAGTCCAAACTCGAAGTCAAAACTCGAAATTCGAACGCGTATTTAGAGAATTGACAAATTGGCTTAGCTGAATCGCAAAAAGTTTTGTTGCGTTTTATGTTCAATTTACATAAATCGTTGGGTAGTCGTTGACAGCCACGCCCCACGCCCCAAGCCCCACGCCCCATGCCACACTCCTCGGCAAAACGGAACGATATCTAATGCGCGGTCAACATGACGTATGAGTAATCTGATTTTTATCTATATTTAATTATTTGCGCATATGTTCAGATGTATGTGATTGAAGCACAATGGCCAGGGTCATTAATCAGTGCACCCCAGCACCAGAGAACCACAAAGTCGAAGCCGAACTAAAAACCCCAAGCAAAAACTCCAAGCCAGGTGCCTACGTGCTTGATTAGCTCAATTTTTCATGCAGTTGAAGTCTCGTAAGTCATGATTCTCCATACTCCATGCTCCATGCTCAAATCCACATCCACATCCATAGCCTTAGCCATATCTATTAGCTGGCTAATTCCGTGTAAGAAATCATAAACCAATTTATATGTGTTAAACGCCATAAAAATATGAAAGTTTTCATCATAATCGACTCTGTCGTGGGAATTACCTTTTCGTAAATCAGTGAAAACGGAAGAAGAGCCCACTGCCGCCCCCCATACCACTTCTCCCCTCACACCACCCCAAGAGCGCCCCACACAATTCGTCTTTTCCTATCAGCCATGGAAGAGACGTCAACATCGCTTTGTACTTTTGCGGCCGTGTGTAAATATTTGACAACACATGCCTAATTAGTGCAGCTATTGATGGTGACAGCGGAACACCAACAACAACAGCAACACCAACAACAGCAACAAGAACACCAGCAACAACAACAGCAACACTTGCTGAAGAACGGGGTATGGAAACGGGACTGGAAGTGGATATGGAATGAAACGGAACGACGAAGTGCGAGCTCTTTTACGATGCCGTTTCCTGAGAAATGGCCTCAGTGACTGACTGACTGACTGACTGACTGACTGACTAGTTGAGCCTCTTATCTACCACTCAGCAGAATTGCCGAGTTGGGCTCTAGAGCAGGCTGTTTTCTTGTCTGCTGTTGGCTTTGTTTAGTAAGGCAAAACTTATCAATGGGTAATACTAGTAGTAGACTTGTGAGCAAGCTAATTGACAATGCTTCAATCGTGTAAAATAAATATGTGAATGAAACTTCAGATACGTAAAGAACTAGTAATTGAATGGGGTAAGAATGTCTAACTGCACAGAAACTGTCAAATGACAAAATGTCTTACTCTAAAGAATACGTGAAAGTTGCATTAAAAAGCATTTCAGACCTCAAGGAAGGATTAGTAAAATCGATTTAATAAAATATATTTAATGAGTTCCAATACACTCAAGTAAAACTACAACTAAAATAATATATGACAAGTGTTATTCATGCGCTTATTACGAGTACTTTCTTTGGCAGTAGAAAACAATCGTTCACGTATTATGAGATCATAGAACACATACATGGACTGATCATGAAGGTGTTTTGTTTAATATTTGTATAACGTTTGTCAACCAATTGTTGACTGCTCGGTTCAAGTCACAATGCAGGGCTACCCGAGAGCCTCATCTTATTAGTATGCCAAAGTTTAATGCCACCCAGTTGACGGTGGTGAAACCGACTCATTTACTCATCTATGACAATCACCCAAGAGAGCTAAGAACCAAGAAGCAGCAACAGCAACAACAGCAACAACAACACCAACAACACCAGCAACACCAACAACAATAGTGACAACAACAACACTTGGCGCATTGGCAAAGTGTTGTGTACAAATATTGACTCAGAGCTTCGCAAGTAAGCGCGATTTAAACAATGGACAAACACAGGGGTAGCAGGGGCAGCAGCAAGGCAACATCGACAACAGGAACTGGGCAACAGTCGGACAGAGGACAAACAATTTGTTGACAAGAGCCAGAAGAAAACACGCTACAATTTCCTTATTTTGGGAAGGGGGAATAGAGGAGTGCACGCGAGTCGAAAGTGCGACTCTTGACTTCAACCCGAACGCCGAGTTCAAAAGAGTTGACCGACTTGTTTAAGAACGGCTCAAAATGTTGCATGTCGCATTCAATTTGCCTTGTGACTGTGGCAAGTGATAACAAGATTTACAAATCGATTTGCCGACGGCGCTTTGACAAATATGCGAGTGTATAAATATATATTTACGAAAACACTCGTGAAATTCACTTTTGATGATCGCCAAGACACCTGAACAGCCAAACACCTGGACGCCGGAACACCTGAGACACCTGAGACCTGAGTATGGAGACCTGAAACTCCAGAGGTGTTAATCTGCCTGATTGTGGTCTCTGACTTTGAGTTTTGCTTTCTTCTGCCGTCTGCTGTTTATTATCATCAAAATGTATCCGCTCGATAATCAAGTTAATTTGTTTAAATACGATTACTGCGTGCGCTTTTTATTTATAAATCGCTGCATTCGTTGAAATCGAAATTAGTCGGGAAAAGACGTTAAAAAGAAAGATTTGCCTCTTTTTAATTTTTTGTTTGTTTTACTTTTTGGTTTGAGAAGCGGAAGCATTTTAATGTCTACGAATTAAAAACGCCATAAAATAAGAGAATTTAATTAGCACATTTGGCATGATTATGGATAGTAATTGCTTAACGGCAAATCTATTTTTACGAGCACTTTTGTTAACCAGCAATTTGGGAAAATGACTCAACGCTAATGCTAAGGGGGAAGTAATAAAGCGAAATGATTTAATATCGAAATTTCAGAAATTAACACGAATTCTGGCACTGATAAGCAATTGAAGCATTACTCATTTCGTAATGTAAATTTAATTTGTTGTATTCCTTAAATCGATTATCTCACCTGCATCACCCAATAGTTGTTGTTGGCGGCAAATTGATCACCAATTATAATATCCGTATGCATTTAAGCAGAATTTTTTGCATCAATGCCACACGATGAAAAACCGCAAACGATTTGCTAGCTCTTATTTTGTATATTTGCTGTTATTATTTAGCAGTTGTGCTTTATTTAATTTCTATGTATTGATTATTTTGAAAATATTATATTTATTTTTTTGGGTTTTTTTCTCTAGGTCACAAGTCACGACAAGTTCAAGGCACAATAATTAAGAACAATTTCAATTTATTTGCATGGCACTGGGAACTCTTCTTCTCCTTTCTTTCTTTTTTTTTTGGTGCAACAGAGAATCACTGCTGCCCTTGTAAATAATGATTTTTGTAAATTTTACAATATATTTCCTGAATATTTGCAAATTGATTCAATTCATTTGCAAGGGTATGCAAATTGTGAACACACACAAACACTACCACACTCACGCACACGCACACAACTGAGAGTGGAACAACAATTAAGAATCATTCGGCTGCTGTTTCAGATTTCACGGTTTTCGGTGCACATCCTTTGCCCAAATTGAGCAACCAAAAAACGCCGGCGGCTTTTCTCAACTTCCGCGTTTCTTTTGTTGTGTTTTTCTTTTTGCTTAGCGTCGCATTTTGTGACAGAACTGATAACAGATAGTTGGGAGCTGTCTCGACTTGTGCAATTGAACAAAATGTGGCTTCTCGAAGATCGCACGATTGCACTCGATAAACTCGATTAACTCGAAAAAGCTCAACACGCGACTGCAGTTTGAATTTCGAAAATATTGGAGACAATATCGAGCGCTCGTCGCTGTTTGTTGTCTCTTCGCTGGCGGGAACCGAGTTCGTACTGATTGGACGAGCGAAGGTTTCGCGCAGACGAACCTCGCCAGTCAGCTAGCGGGCCACACAAACACACACACACGCACATATACACAGACACACTTATACCTGGCCCGCTGGCTAACCAGACTCGGCGACTCTCTTCTCCCCCGCTCTGCCGCTGTGTCTGCTGCACACCTTTGCCTTTGCTGTTGCCGGAGCCGAGCCGACTCACCTCAACCTCTCTGCTCTCCTCCGCCCGCTCAACACTGCCAGCCTGCTGCTCAGTGACTTTATGGTTTGCTTGCTTAGCTGACTTAACGCTTGTTGTTTGTTGTTTTAACCACTTTTTGCTCACACTACGTATGCCTCGCAACCAGGTGTGCTCTCTGCTCTCTCTCTTTCTCGCTCTCGTCTGTGGATGATGTCGCACTCTTATACAACTCCAGTATTATCAGTCACTCTCGCACTCTCTCTGGCACAGCTGTGCGCCAAGCTGATCTTATTGGAGGTTTATAAGAGAGGGAAGGAGAGAGAGTTGCTTCTACTGAATGGTTTTGCTCAGATTCGCCATTTTAGTTTTGAGCTTCATTGATGTTGTTAAGACTGCATATAAAGCGAATCATTTGAGTTTAACACGTATTCAAATTATGCCATATGACAAATTATATGAATTTAAATTGTATATATTTACATTTTACAAGATGTGAACATGCCAGTTTAAAGCTCATAAAAAGAATGCATGAACTCAAACAGACCAAACTGTCTACATATTGTTTTGTTTACCCATAAATTGCCACCACATAAAGAGAAACAAGGTCTGAATAAATAAATGTTTTTTATGCTTTAAATATGCAAACTTAAACATCAAATATATAAATATAAAATGCAACTGAAAATATTGTAAATTCTGGTTAAAGAGACTATATAAATCAACTGATAGTCCTTTTGCTTATTTTTCTAATAGTTGCAAATCTTTAACTAAGCTATGTGACAAGAGTTAATAGTCGGCAATTTAATAGACCACACGCAGCTCTCGCAGCAAACATAATTAAATAAAATAAAATCATAAATTTACTACCTAATATCATTTAACTACATCACATAGAAGAACTTGATGTGTTGCCAACCGCAAAATCGATAAACTAACCATTAAACATGTTCCTTATATACACTTATATATCTAGATATATATCAGCTATCTTGTACCTATATATGTATATGTACATATAGTGGCTAGTGGCCATAAGCAATTCCTTGAATCCGTGGAGCCAGGCATAAAATTATCCCACCGCACGCCACAAACATAAAAGCCATTTTCATTTTGACAAAAACGGAACCGAATAGCAAAAACCACAACCCCCAATCCCACAACCCCAAACACCATCAACCCCCAACCCCCAACCCCCAACTCTGCCAGAGTCCATTACGAAAGCTGGTCGCTGGCTTTATGCTGGGCCAGAGGGTGCCATTTCGAGTTTTGGATTCGTGTTTGGATTGTGGTTCGAGTTCGGGCTCGGCTTCAGGTTCGTTTTCGGGTTGGGGGCGACACGCGACGTGACGCGAGGCGACGCGACGCGACGCGACGGTTGTCTAAACATGGGGCAGTCAATAGAGGTGTGGCCTCAATGGCAGCAGTTTGGCGGCGCAGTCGCCACCGGCCAGCCAATCAGCTGCTGCCGCCGACCGAGCCAAAGAGCAAAAGAGAGCAAGCGTGAGTGACAGCTCCAACGAGCGAGTGAGCGAGAGCGAGAGAGAGAGAGCGATGTGTAGCAAGCATTGCGGTTAGTTTTGCGTGTGCAGTGGCAACAACAACAGCAACAACAACAGCAAAGCACACAACAAAATGAAAATTGAAGTCAAGCGAAAAACACCAACAAAAACGAGCTGAAAACATGACACGCAGGTGAAGCAGCAGACGGCAGCAGATAGACTAGTTGCGATATAAAAATTCTACTACTGCCTCCCAGCCATACATGGCTTAAGAGCTGTACGCTAGTTAACTCACACACACACACATACATATGCACGCGTGTGTGTGTAGCTGCCTGTCTGTCTATTGATAATTGACTGCCGTTGCGGGCACTTCACTCACTCATTGTCTTTCTCTCTGTCTCTCTATCTGTCTGTATGCTTTTCCCGTATTTACCTCGTGCAAATTTGCCATTAATGCCACAGCAGACGTTACGAGTTACACACACTCACAAACAGCTACACACACGCACACACAAACGAATATACTCACATTTGAGATACAAATGTATCTGCCTTTGACAATGTCAGTTGCGTATTCTTCTCATTGTTGTTGTTGATTTTTCCACGTCCAAGTTGCTTTGTTTGGCACATCGCGCTGCCTGTCTTACACTCGTATGCCAAGTTGTCAGTCTTATCTGCCATCATATCGTAATTATATATCACTTGCTTACGGCAGATTGCCAAGAAATCATCTTGAATCAAAATATGCTATCTTCCTAGATACTAAAAAGTTTACCAGATTGCATAAAAGCATTTGGAGAAACCCAATCAGATTCTGATATAGAGTACTATTAAGAATTAATATATCTATCTCATTTATACTTAGTCACTTGGCCCTTATTAAACTTTTATTCTAAATGTATTTTAATTCAGAGTTAAAATTGTCTTTAACATTCAATTACAAGTTGCATTTAAGTCAGAAGTCCGCATTATACTCATAATAATAATACGCTTAATTAATAATTGGGAATTGTTCTTTTGTTAGTCGTTTTTCGTTGTGAAATGTATCAATATTGGCGCTTTTATGTCACAATTTTCGAAACTCACAATAAATATTGAAATTCCTTGTAATCCACACCCGCAATCCTCTTTCCAAATGTTGTTCATTGATTTTCTTCTCGCGATATCTGTGGGATTTATGGTTGCTACCCCTTCCCTGTACCACCCCGCTGCCCCACACGATGGCTCACAAAGTACCTGTTGTTTTTTGGTATTTATTTATTTGTTCTGGGCATTGCAGCTCTCGGTGCCCAATGTGACCTTATCGTTCAACTCACATGATTAATTACACGCTCAACTGTCCCGAGGCTCCTGTTGCCCTTTCCCTTCGCCTGCAGTTCCAAATTCGTTTCGGTTGAATCTGTGGCCAAAATATTGTCACGCTTCGAGACAGGGCAACAAACGCCGCCGAAACTCTCTGAGGAATACGGAATGTATCTCGAGTGAATCGGCTGGGTCACTTGCTTGATTGATTCCACTTGGCGGCACTTGTTGATAACAACTAAAGGACAACATGCAACGTATTCAAAATTGGTTTCAATTTATTTGTCGCCCCGGAGGCACTCGAAGATTACGCAGCAATTTGTTTTGTCTCTCGATTTTCACCAGAATTGCTTGTTTACTCGGATCTTCTATGGAAAGCGCTCGCATCAAATCGAATCGAATCATTTGTTTGCATAACGCATTTTAATTGAATTCTCAGCGGATTCGAGGCAGGCCACACTGAATATGAGTTCCAGCTAACTGCATAGATCTATAGAGATATAACTATAGAGACATTTACCTGGCAAATGAAACATTAACCCAAATCAGAGCTGTGACAAACAAATGCGAATTCTATGCAAATGTCAGTCAAGATGCAACTGCATCAAGTCAACTGCAACAATCAACAATCGCAATTTATGCGAATGCTAATCAAGTTAACACCACAAAGGCTAAGGCTACAAGCCACGATGTCTCAGTCTCGCGACAGCGTCTGACAATTTTTAAGTGCGTATCTGTGTCGCGGCAGCAGGCAGCAGGCAGCATGCTGCCAACCAAAACAACAACAACAGCAATACCAGCAACAACAATTATTAATGATTTTGCTAAATGTTACAGAAAATAATAACAGCAAACTGAGCAACTGAGCAACTGAACAGAGCCTTTTAACAATTACAAATGCACACAAAATGCTTCAAGCCGGCGTTCTCGCTGTTTTCAACACCTTGAAGGCCCCAATAGGCCCGGCTTACGGCTTTTGGCTTGAGGCTTGAGGCACGAGTACTGTGCCAAGTATTGCCGCCAGCGCCAGCCCACATTCTGTGCAATGCAATGAATGATTCGACATGTTCCAGTGGGCGGCAAGCCGCGGAGGGCGTGCCTGCCAGTGCCGCAGCTAGAGGATCACAGCTAGAGTCAAAGCGAGAGCAGCAGCAGCAACCAAAAATAAAAAATACATCAAACCCCCAATATAATAATAAAAAAAACTGTCCAAAACAACAGGCGGCCTTAGCTGTATTCCATACCCTAACCAAAGGTACCATTAACTTGGAACTCATACTAAAAAAAGGCATCAAAAATGTGAATATAAATGTCATATTTAGCTTTGACTTAGTGTCAAATAAATTTCTGTATTCCATACTTATTTCGTAGAAGTTAAGAATGAAGCCTAAGACTAGAAAAGTAAAAGGAAGAAAAAAACAACAGAAACTATAATAAGAGGATGATTTTGGAAATAAATTATATAGTAATATTCATAAATCAATAACCGATAAACAATATACATTCCTTTTTTTATTTATTAATATTAATATTATTAGTATTATTAACACTAAAAATAAAAGATATAATTATGAATATCAATATATACAAGAAATTTTGACACTAAGTCAAATATATATGTATACAAGTAAAGGCGACGAGGCCCGAAGCTGTAAGAAGAAAAGCAAGTGAAAGCATATGTCTAAAAAGTATGCAATCCAGGGGAACAAAATGAAAGTCAACAGCATAAATTAGAGATATAAATCGCATAAAGATGAATATAATAGTGAATTGGAACATGAAAGAGAATAATATAAAAGTACAATAAGTTTTGTGGACACTAACTTTTAGTGCAAACCGAAAACAAGCTAAAATAGATATCAATTATAAATCGATTAAGAGTCTTTAAAATTCGGTGTGCTATTATAAATGGCCCGTAGTTAATTTTTTATATTTTACAATTTTGACATTTAGCGCGTGCGCAAATGGAGAAAGAAAGAGTCATGATCATGGAGGCAGATCACAGATCAGTATGGATGTGTGTGTGTGTGTGTGTGTGATCGGGGCGATAGCTTGTAGGGGCCACTTCAGGTGTTGTTAGCATCGTGAACCGAAGACGATCCGACACACTTACGCGTTATGGTATATTTTTTGAAAACATCATTTCTATGATCGCGTTAATCACCTTCAAGCCCACTCAAATATGACACTCGAGTGGACGTGGCTGGAGCTCGCACTCGAGGATGCGGGGCAAGCTCGATCATTGCTTACTCAGCGGGTTTTTTTTATTGTCTTGAGATTCGGGCAGCGAGCAGCTGCTAATGATGCGCCTGCAAGAAGACGCACAATTGAAATGAAATTAATTTTTCTACATAATTAATTAAAGCCAACCCCAGTCAGCCAGTGTGGGCAGCAGTTTCATGGAGAAAGCCAACATGCCACCTACAACAACACCTCCAACTTACAACTGCTGCTCCTCTCCTACTCTTCCAACACCTACAGCACGTCCAACTTAGAGTAACACCCATGGCAATCAAAGCGCACTCGTATTATTAATTAGACTAACAACCCCCCATAAGGCTTTAACATCGTCTCCGTTTGCAGTTATGAAATCTGAGCTCCTACAATATGTTGCCTTGAATCTGCTAATAAAACTGAGAAATCATAAATGCGACGACGCACAAAATAATTGCACTACAAATCACATACAGATACATATGTATTCATAATAATATAATAAATTTTCGTGTAATTAAATCATAAAAATAGACACAAAAATAATAATTATAATGAAATCGGTTGCCAAACCCCAAAAAATCAACACAAACTGACGCAGACAACAACGCAACAATTGACACTGACATCAAAAGAGGAAAACAACTACAACAACAAAAGCAACAATAACTAAACAAATAAATAACAGCAAAGACAAATAGCAAAATTTCCATAAAATTGTATATCGATTTTATGGCTGCTTGGAAAACATTACCTATGATAAAGAAATGCGAGCGAAACGCTTGTGAAATTTTCGATTCGATTGAAATTTAAAATCTGATTAGATTTTTATAGGTAAAAAAACCAATGCAAGGAAGTGACGGTGTACTTGGGTATGATATGATGAAATTAATGACATTATAAGGCTAAAAAGTAATTTATAATTGCTTGAGCTTATCTGGAAGTCAGTAAGCTTCGTGGAGATCTAGATAGTGTTACATACAAAAAAGATTTTAAGTAGAAGTATTTCATATCCGTATCCATTTAAAAGAGATATGTTTCTATCCATAATAATGATTTCTGTCCTTAAGCCAAAACTGGCTTGCCAATTTAAATGCCAAGTTCTTTTACCAATGATATTCATAATTTTAAGTTACATTCTAAGGCTGATAAAAATGTTCGAAATTTGGGCATTAAGAGAATTGATCGAGTGGAATTTAAATGCAATCAAGAGCCGGGACAGCATTAAGGGTGCCTCAATCACGGCAAGTCAAATTGCTTTTCAGACCAAAACAAATGCATGGCCCAAAAATAGTTGACGAATTGTGTTGGCGATAAGAAAATATCAGAGGAGCATACATGGCACATATGGCTGGGCCACCAGCCAGCTTCAATTAAGTGACAGACAATGGGTCAAAAAGATATATGGAAACCGCATAGATAATGCCGCCAACGAACTCGTCAACCCGGCTACCGGTTGATCCAAACAAGAGCTACCAAAACAAATTCCAAATGCATTCAGCCAATCTTGTCGCCTGCAGCTCCAGCTACGGCTCAGTTTAATGAGCTTATCCATCATCGGAAGCCGATAGAGGCAACAGACTCCGACTACGATTCAGACTCAGATTCAGAGGTGAACTCCGACGCTGACGCAGTCTCTCATCTGTCACATGGCTAATAGGTTTCATTAGTCATTTGTCGGCAATCGGTCAGTCTGTGTGAGTTTATTTTAATTTTTTTTGTCGACTGCTCTTCGCTTTTTATCAGCTGCTCTTTTTTTGGTCATTTCTCAAAACCAAAATAAAAATTCCGAGCTGTGGCTGTGGCTGTGGCTGTGCTGTGTGGCTTATTGCCTGCTTGGCTTTGCAGTTTGCGTGTCGACAGCAATTTTCACTTTAATTATATTTGGGGTTTCTTGCAGCGAGGAAGGGCAAAGGGGGAAGGGGTCCTGATGTGCTATCCAGCACGCGCTAATGTTTAATATCCGCCAGGACAAAACGACGCCAGTCCACCAACGCAGACAGTTATGCAAATTTACAGTGTATTCTATTTGTGTGTGTGTTTATCCACGACAAGTCCTGGGCTGCGAGGGCAGTTCGAGCAAAGCGTGTCCTCGTAAATTATTGGAAGACACGCACACACACAGGCACACACATCTCATTGTTTGTCCATTTGGGCCAATGTCCTTTCATGTTCTGGCCACGTCTGCTTTTTGCCATGGCCTCTTTTCACTTTTTTGTTGTTGTTGTTGTATGTATGTAGCCTGCCTGCAGATTAGGCTGACTGCAGCATGGGGAAGGAGAAACTCCCCCGCCCGCTACCCTGTCTATGTTTGTCATCAATATTGGCTCTGTCTTAGTGCCAACTATATAAGTTGCTGTGCGACCCGAGCTGCCATAAAATGTTCAATTAGTTAATGAAAAATTTTCCAATTGGATATCAACATTGACTTCAACTAACGACCGCAACGAGGACGAGCACGGACTGTGCTTTGTGTTTATGGAGGGGTGGGGACAGGGACCAGGGGGGGAGGGTGTTTGAGGAACGCGTTGGTGTCGCTTCAAAATGTCCGTAGGTTGAATTTATGCATGTGATTTATGCACGACAGCGATTGCCAATTACAATATCATTTCTCTTCTTGTCTGCTTCACTTTGCCTCTGCATTTGTTCGTTTTGTACGCTTCTGCCATATATCTATCTGAGTGTGTGTGTGTGTGAGTGTGTGAGTGTGTGTGTGTGTGCGTGTGTGAAATGCCATTAAGAAATGTGTCAAAACAGTTGAGGAATTATATAATTTAAATGCAGGAAGCAGTGAAAAGGGAATTCACGACTGCAGGTAGAGAAATGTGTGAGTTTTTAAGAATGAACAGTTAAGCAAGATTGGAGACAATAATTATAGAAATTTCAATTGAATTGTTACCTCTATTTAAATTTTAATATTGATCACTATTCCTTGGCATTATTTTGCCCTTTTGCTATTCGAATTGGAGCGGAACAATTTGAAGGCCCCGCTGTGAGCCCAATTGATGCTAGAAAGTCAACAACTCTTTTTATCTGTCTGTATGTGTTTTCCTTTCTCAGCAAACAGAAATTAAAGCCAAGCAGCGACAGAAACTAAAACAAAAAGCAAAACCAACAGCAAACCGAAGAGCCAACGAGCGGGGAAAACCGACGCATGACACAAATTCACAAAAGGTGGAAAAACAAAGACAATACCAAAAAAAAACGTAGAACGACAAAAATTGTACATGGAAATGAAATCGAATGAAGGGAAATGGGGAAAATGAGAACGTATGCGATATGCTTAGAGCAAAAGCAACAACAACTCGCTGCTTGACCGAGCATAGCGCATCAGTTTACTTAATCAAGGGATGGGAGGGGCAGAGAAACAGCAGGGGAGGTAAGCGGTAGTTTTACGCATTTGTGTTTGCCGTGCCAGCGAATGATAGAATGAGAGCGTGCGGGCAGGGAAAACAAAAGAAAAGCGTAGAGCAAAGTGCGGGAGTTTCCTGTGCGCTATGTATGTGGCTCTAATGAAGCCTGAAATCGATTTGTGTTGTGTTGTGCTTGTGGAATCAGTTTAAACTACACTGCCTTACAATTGAGTCCAAGCTTTCGCTTACCAACTGTCCGGTTAGGCAATGAATTAGAACGCTTGGAGTCTAGAGTGAAGTCGTGGAAGTTATCTGCCACCCACACTCGCAGAGAGCAGAGCTGAGCAGAGCAGTGGAATGCCGTAGAAGCCGCCAGCTGTTGCCATCTCGAAATCCTCAAATTTACAACATGCTACCCTCTTCCCAATGCCCCATTCTGCCCCGACCTGCTGCCAAGAGCAGAACCAGCTTGGCTCGCATCTTTTTATTGTAAATTTACGATCGCTGCGTTTATTTGTTTCTTTCCCCATTTTCATTGTGCTCCGCTCTGATCTGAGCTATAAGGTGCCTCTGAGTTTGCCCCAGGTGCCAGCTCTCCTTACCTCACGCATTCTGGAGTCGCTGGGGTTGCCTGAAGGCTCGCCAAGGTGTCAAGTGTTTTGTGTTATCTGCTCTGCGGTTAGCTTCTTGGTTTCTCTTTTAGGCTAAGACGGAGGTCTGTGGACCGCAGCGACTGCCGCTGCGTGTGTTTCTCAAATTGCGTCAAAAATTATCGCCGTTAAATGTAGATGAGCGTTTTGTTCTTAAGTTATTGGCCCATAAATAACTTGCAGGTTGCTCGATTGTGCGCTCATTCAGAGGTCTAGGACCAGACACCTCTGCAACCAATGGCCTATATCGTAACTTTACTGAGAGGCATACGGTTGGTCGCCGATAGAAAATCGGAAATATATCTAAGACTTAATTTCAGATGAGCTTTCCAAAAACATAAGGAAACTTTTCATTAAAACTCTTAATGTACAAAACGTGTTCAACATTAAACAATAACGAATGGCTTTCTTAGCCGAAGAAAACATACGCTTGCACAACGGCGCTCGACTGCTCTCACATCTAAATTTTTAAGAAAATCACCCAATCGAATTTGATCTGTCTCTCTTATTAACTAATGATAAATAAAATACTCTTCGAAAAGCATATAGCAGACGATTGGACTTACAAATAAATTATTGATAATTACACAATCCTAAGCTATGCAAAGTTCGCTAAGAATATAGACAACTTAAGAAATTACACAAGTTGCTCAAGGACCACAAATCCATTTATAAATATATAAGCACTTTACCAATAACGGTGTTTTTCTTATTTCTAATGGGAAATATGTTAATTCAGAACTGTTTTCCTTACAGGCTGTCTAGAATAGCAAATGCACCCACCTACGGTACGAATTAGGTTTAAGTACAGGCTAAATTACCTTCACGCAAAAAATGTAGCGTACTCATAGGGGCACACATGCGATTAGTCTCAAATTCAGTCATTTACATGACATTATCTGTTGGAGTCAAGGACTATTTGTGGTCCAAAGTACATCCAGCTAGTCCTTGAAACGCTAGTTTCAATTTTGAACACGTGATTTTAGGTCGGAGTCCATGTTAATATTTATCCTAAGAAATGGGAAAAATTTCGAAATGCCATAAGTTTGTCAAAACTGTTCGGATTTTTAAAAGAAGCGCTTTTTGATCATGTTTTGGCCTCTATATCAATCCTACATTCACAGTTGCAAATGTGACTTCATGTTAATTTTATTTCATAAGCAATGGGTGTATGGTGATGGGTCGAATTTTCCAAATGCCATAACTTTGTTGAAACAGAACCGCATTAAAATTGCAAGTTCTCCCCCTATTGATCGGCATTTCCTTTTCTTTTCCTTTTTAATGGGCGCATCTAAGAACCATTCAACCAATGAGAAAAACACTTCGTTTAATGCTTTAAATTTTATTCATTTTTGTTTCATCATCGCCTTGATTAATTTCATTTATTTTTATAATATTTTAATACAAGAATACGCTCCATATGCCTTAAGTCAAATTAGTCTAAGCTAAGCTTTCTACATATCCAAATTTCTCACTTCAACACATTAGGCTTTTGCCAGCCAGCATTTGTTGGGTTTTGCTGTGAGCCAAAAGCTGCTTGATACATAATACTTGTACGCCATCTATTGCTAAATTATTTGTATGCTACTCCCGAGGTCTCATTTGTATGGCGTTTAGACAAACTTGGCGGTTATGCCTTGACCAAAAGGTGGCGCCGCATTCGTTTCCAAATAGTAATACGAGGTGGCGCTAGCAAAAATATTTTATTAAAATTTGAATTTTAGCTCTAACATATTTTACATACCTGTGTGTCACCTGCTCGCCCATATAAACCACATGGTCATCATTCATATTGGCAACGGACACGGACATTCCCTTCGAGCAGCTGCTTTTGCTTTTGATCGCCCTCCAACCGCAGCCAATAGCCGGAAAATTCTTTGGCATCCCAATGGACTCCGCATAGAAGAGCACAGCGCGATTGTGACTGCAGCTATCTACAAGATCGAGATGAGATTTACATCAGTTACGACTGAGCTTTGCTGCAGCACTTACAAGCCTCGAGAATGAGCTTACTGGCCACCAGCAGATCCACCTCCTCACAGCCAGGCTGGGGTGCGTGGCCAAAGTTGGCGTAGAAATCGACAGTTCCACGAGGCGTCAGATCGCCAAAGAGCGGATAATCCGTGTGGATGACATCCACAAAGCGAGCAGAATTCGGCAGCAACCCATCCCCGGAGCGGGGCGTAAAGAGAGGCAACGCTGGATCCAAACCCGTCACGCGACCCAAACTCCCATTAAAGTAGTTTCCAATGCGACCAGCGATGTGGGCGCCAAGACTATGGCCAATGATGTGAACCGCCTCGTGTGAGACGTTGTGCCGGGAGAGAAACTGCTCGAGCTTCTTGGCAAGCACCATAGCGACCGTGGCCACAGCACGACGAGAACTAGCATAATCCAAATTGGCAGCTGGCGACCAGTCAGCAATCAGAATATTCTCAAAGCCCTGCGCCATATAAGCTAGAAATAAATCAAATGCGATTGGAGATTACACAGAAAAACAACTGGAAGAGATCTGCCTTACCATTTCGTAGCGGCATTGTGGAGCTGTGACTGCGAGAGCCGAGAAACCCGTGCACAATTAGCTTGACGGAGTCTACACTTGTCAACTGCTCCACTTGCTCCAGGCCCATGTCCTCTTGCACGCCCTGATAAAAGATACTGCTCTGTTTGCTGAGTGCAGTCAGACTGAGTGCCTGCAGTTCCCAAATTTGGCAGAAGAGGATGGGCAGCCAACAGTAGAGCACCATTTTAGGCATTTTGCGAGAGGCGATTGAGCCAAAGTGCGACTGAGACTCGGCCTAAATAGTGCAACGATTGCATATTGCATATTGCATGTTGCGACAAGTGCGTTTCGCTAATCGATCGATTAGTCGATTAATCGTTTAGACCGTCTCAACTGACGCACAACTGGAAAGCGGGCACGAATATCAATGCACAGGAAAACATTTAAGATTCAAAGTTAGGAGAACGATTTGTTCAAGATTTCAAGTATAAGACTCTTGATCCGCGTAAATCGAATTCTGTTGAGTCATTGAACAGAATTTTAACAATGTAAAAGTCATTGACTTTACAAACCGGATTTAATAATTCAATTTTTATCAGTAACTTAACCACAGTCGAAAAAAAAGACACTCATATATTTTTCAAAAGTAAAGTGATTCATTTCAAAATTTCGTTTATAATAGTTTTGGATTTTTTTCTGAGTGTAGCGCAAAGAGCATGTTTATTAACTAAGGTATTAGATAATTTTCCATAAATACACAGTGCTGAGCAGAAGTAAGCGTACACGCAAGACGATTCGGAAGGAGATCTTAAAAGCTACAGTTAAAATGCAAAGCGAACGCACATCGAAGAGGCTTACACATACAATTTGTAGGTAATATTTATATATATACGCATGTATGTGAATATGGTTAGTTTTTTAGCGCATTATAGTTGCTTCCCTGACTTATGGCAGTTGGTGGACAAGGCGAGGTAAGTTCGTGCTTAGCGTTTGGACTCGTCCAGCGCCAATGGACGTATGAGCATTTTGACGCGACGCAACGAGTAATCCTTGCCCTGGAACGTGTCCCAGTAGATGCCCGTCTCACCGGCATACTCAGTACCGTTGTTGTGGTAGGCGCCCATCAGGTTGCTAGTGCCGCAGGAGTTGAACCAGCCGCCGCCCTTGTGCCGCAGCGCACAGTTGCACTCCACGCAGCCATCGTTATCATTATCGAACGTGCTGAACTTTGAGCCGGCGTGATACGAGAGAGAATCCCCAGCTGAGGGCTGCAAATGTGACTGGAACTTGCCCAGCAAGCTCAGCGCGTAGAGTTCCTTCTCCCCGCCTATAAGAAACGAGTCGTAGCCAGCGATGGCCACGTTCCCGTCGAAGTCCTGCAGCCAAATGCGCAGTTCGTGCAACGTGGATGTTGTCATCGCATGCAGCTTGTCCAGCCCAATAAAGAAGTCCCCGGCCAGATTGCCAAAGCCCTCCTTGTACGCCAGCCAGCCGCGCTCAAAGTTGATGTCATCCGCGGAGCGATTCATGATCAGCGTCCAGCCATCATCCTCGCAGGGCACATAGAATGGTTCGCTCTCCGCTGTCAGCTGCAACTTCAGAATGCCCTTGACTGCCAAATAGGATTGCTGGCAGCTAGTTGCATGCTCCTCGAAGGCGACTGAGGAACCAGCACCTCCTTTCTGCACCTGCACAGCCGATTGGGGCCTGTTCAGACTCGCGAGGCGACGTTTGATGTTGCTGTTAGAAGGAGTTAAGAATTTTGAGTAACATTTTCAAAAAAGCTTGCAGAGAAAGAAAAAAGATCACCTCTGATCCCACAAAGAGTATACATACTATGGATTAACATAAATTCGCAGAGCGAAGGCAAAGTTAGATCTCTGATAATATAAAGTATATGAAGACTATAAATTTAAACTTTTCATATTAGCCATTGGAAACTAAAATGTCTACCATGGAATGCAAGTTTCTCAAGTCCTCTTAAGTCACTCAACTCTCACTGGTTAAACGAATTCTTTCTTCACTTACTTGGTATTCTGCACCAGGCTGCCCAAACTCTCTTGTGTTTCGCGCACATTGTATGACAGAGAGACCAAGAAGGTGGCTAAGGCTTCGAGGCGAGTGGAGACATCAGTTTGAGTGTTATTGGAGGTTGTGTTTTGATGGGGTTGACTGGGCTGAAGATTGAATAGTGCGGCCACATTCTGGGCCACATTCTGGGTCACATGTTGGGGCTCCGCCGATCGCACCTGCCGTGACAAATCTATGGATTAGAACAAACAATTAATTGGGGGTTTCATCTCATCATTCAGCGGAATCAAAATCAACAAGCAAGAGGGACAACAATTAAGCAACAACATCAATTACTGACTAATTAAGTACCCAACAATTTGTCGCGGTTCTTTTGCTTGTTTCTCATCGGTCGGGCCCAACGTGATCCCAACTGTTTGTCTGTTTCACCTTTCATTTCATCCAAAGTGTTTCGAGACAATCGCTGGATGTGCTCGAAGGTATCCAAGCGATGCTGGAAATTCATCTGTTGCGCCTTCAGAGATTCCATGCGACCCGTATTGCTGTCCAGTAGCTGATCGATTCTGCGAAAAGTTTAATTTAAATTGAGAGAACATCAATCAAACATCAAAATAGTTTCGTGAGAATCCAACAAAAAGAGGAAAATTTATTTGCAGAACTTTTAGCATGATATCATCATTGCTTAGCAGATTATTAAGTCAATATTATGTGCATTTTTGAGTCAATATATGAATTCAAATATAAGTTAGTATTTTTACAAATATTTAGAACCGTCCCGAGCCCAAATCTTCTCCACTCAATCAGCTATATATTCCAGCTGCGTAATTTTATTTTGATTTAGTTAAATGGGATTATAATTAAGTATGCGTTCGCATTGTTTTTTTTGCACCCGCTTCCATACCATTTGCCGTTTAGTAAAAAACAATAATTTATTAGAAAACGTCAGCAGCCAAAAATAAAAAATAAAACCCAAATAGATAAGCACATTAAAAATGTGCGAAATGTTTGCCAATTGAGAGAAGTAAATAAATGAGATAGAAACAGACTAGACATAAATTATCTGTTGTGTATCATTGAGGTACTAAAAAACAATTGGGCGTTACTTGGCAGCTAATTACGAATTTTTTTGTCTGTTGCTCATCTTCAGCTAAACATACTGCTAAAACCAACCAAGAAACGTTGATTTTTGACTTATTTTACCGGTTTTTTTTCCATAGTACTTTGCTATGCGTGCAAAACCTGTTCCATAATATTGTACATATGTATAAAAGTCCCAAAAATGCCAAAAGTCCGATTGACAAGTTTTTAAATTGGAGGTTTAAGGTCTTTCCACTCACTTCTTATCGATGACTTCTAGGCGATGGCGCTGGTCCTCGTCCAAGGTCGCCAAGATGCCAACGCGATCGTGTAAATTGTTGATCAATTGCTTCATCTCCGAGTGCTGTGTGGCCGCTAAGTTTGGCGTGTTGCTAAAACCATGCTGCAAATTTGATAAATATTACTAATGAAAGCATTGAACTTGATTGAATTTGACCAGCTGCAATTCAAACAAAAAAAATAAATGCTCGCTTGTGCCATTATAATTAGCATATCAACTCGCAAGGTATTAGAGTAACTCATTCGTATACTTAACGCACTCGGAAGTTGCCGCGCGCAGGTGTCCGCCAGCGGGATGGCTGCTGGGTTCGGTTGAGAGAGGGGGAGGTCTCTTGTTGGAGGCTCTAGCGTAGCTGTGGCCATGTGAATCACACAGGTGAGCGCCAAGAACAGGCGCAATGAAGATGTGCCCATTGTGCAAACACAACTACAGCTTCAAAAACAAATACGAAACACACTCGACTCGCGATGTCTACAGCGACTAAGATCTTCAACACTTTCCAAAAGATGCGACTGTTCAACGCGAGATTCAGAAAGAAACTGAGCAAATACGAATCAACGCTGAGTGGAGGACGCTTGTCGAGCGAGCTTCGTGAGATAAAGACAGCGAGAGAGAGAAAGAATGACGCTGTTAATCTTGCATACACAATTCGTATTCCTATCGCTCTGTCTCTCTGCCTCTCTTTCTTTCGCTCTCTCTCTCTCTCTCTGTCTGTCTTAATGTTGTAGGTTCAGTCTTTTTTTGTTTATTCTATGGCTCGTTGCCTTGGCAATATTAAAAATTCCCCGGCTTTCAGTGGATCGGTGTTGTCAATAACCCACAAAAGTGATAAGCAAATATGTCTATAATTGGAAATCTAATTACACATGCTTTTCCCATAACTATTATACATATTATACATATATATATATATATATATATATATATATATTTAGGGTAAACTGCTTATTATTCTGTATAAGTCACAGCTGAGTAAGCAGGTTCCATATAAAATTGAGTCTGTCTTTAAATAAAAATAATAATATATATATATAAATATATTTTTATATATATATATATATATATATATATATATATAAATATTATTATTTTTATTTATTTTTATTTAAGGCCTGACTCAATTTTATAATATATATATATATATATATTTTTATATATATATATTATTATATATATTATTTTTTTTTATTTAACGCCTGACTCAATTTTATAATATATATATATATATTATTATTTTTATTTAAAGCCTGACTCAATTTTATAAGTAACCTTCTTACTCAGCTGTGCTTATACAGAATAATAAGCAGCTTACCATAAATGTTTGCCTATTCAAGTACCTACACGATTTTTATGCCATTCCCAAACAGTTCACGCTGCATGCCAACGATTTAAATTATTCACTTGCTTACTCGAAACCTGCCTCAACACTTGCGTCACATACCACTGATCTACTTACATGTGTATATACTATTTACTTACAACTACCTTCTACTACCTGTTTGTTTTTCCCTTGGGCCTTAACTTACTCGTGTTTGAAACGACTTCATTTCTCACTACTCTCTTATGCAGCTCAATTGTGTGTCTTGAACTATAATCCACCTAAAAGAGATCTTTGACACACTAGAAATATTTCTCAGTCAGGCTTACACATTTTAAAATATATTTCCCACTGTTGGGGCTTTTATAAATAACAATTACTTTTGGGTTCATATATTTTCTTCTCTTCTCACACATATGCAGCAAGATCAATGAAACAATGTATTTTGTAAGTGTATTTAATCTGCGGTTTTTCAAATATGACAGTTCTATCTTGGTTTTAATTATATATAATTAATGTTTCCATATTTATATTTAGTTTGTGCTGAATGTAGGTTACCTTTTGGATGATAATGCCTTGTAGATTTATGGTTTATACCATTTTTAGTTGCAGTTACAAATTACCCACACAAATTGTTGCTGTCTGTTACGGGTTTCTGAAGGTTTTTGTCGGTCATCGTGCTCTGTGGAAACCTTTTGCATATTTTGAGCTTTGCCAGCTGTGCGGAGTCGTGCGGAGATGCAGCAATTTAGATAATCCCTTTAGTATAAAGGCAGAGGAAACTCAGGTTTTGACTGCAGATTGTCATATCTTTCAATCCGTCATCGCCCCTCTCTCTCTCTCTCTCTCTCTTCCCGCTTCAACATGTAGTTGAATGAATGGCAAATCGATGACGTAACCCTAAAAGAAGCAAGAAATATATAGAAATAAGTTTGCGACTGTCATGTCTCGGGGCTATTGGCTATGTTTCATTGATTTGCTTAATTACCGCCATGTGCAGTAAAAAAAGAGGAATGTAGGAGTTTTTATATATATGCAAGATATTTTATACTCAGTCTCAGTGAAAGAAGCATTTCAATTGCCAGACCAAATCTGATGAGTTAATTATAAAGTATGCCAACTATTTGAATTTCTTGTCATCTAAAATTATTACTTTTTATTGTTATTTATGCGTTCTTATAAAAAATTCATCAAATTCGTCATCTGCGTCTGGCAGCCTTGAATTCCCAATTGTATCATCGGAGAGCAGCTGTATATATATAGATATATATATAATCTGTATATATCTATTAAAATGAATGAATAAAGTAGTCCAATGGCACATCTGCTCAATGGATATAAGAATGAAACGTGCATTTTCGATTTGAATTTTGTTTGGTTTTCTTGCATTTTATTTAATATTAAATTATTGTACATGTTGAACTTATTCAAATTGTATTTAGTTGCCATTCATTATTCAATTGTTATTAAATCATAAACATTCAGTTTTTGGGTTCTTTTACTCATCTTGTCATTTCCGCTTTTTCGCTACTTAGAAATCAACTACAGATATTTACAAAAATTTCGGTTTTAAGTTAATCTCATTATATCGCCAATCCCCCACTCCCTTTGCAGGGGCGTGGCAGGGGGCAGTGCGAGGTGAGTTTAACCCGATTGCCTTTTTAACTATACAAAAATGCTTACAGTGTTAACATAAAAACTACACGCTTCTACAACATTCTGCCGAGAGAACTCAAATATATATTTGTATTTATAATTTCTATCGACTTTTTGCTTACGTCTTGTGTGTTAATAGATTTATATTTATATATTTGTAATTTTTTTGTTTTGTTTTTAACAAAGGTACGTTAAATATTTACGACAAATTCAATGCATTAAAAATAATTTAGTTATTCTTCTTGCTCTTTCCACTTGCTTCGAGTTTGGAGTTTCGAGATTGTTTTTTTGGGTTTTTTTTTACCTTTCGTTCCTGCGGGTTCACAGCGGGAACCCTGACCGCTTAGCTACTATTGAATACAACTAGAGACACGTTCAGCTAAAAACATTCTTAGAGTATTACCATTTTTGGGATTACTTTAGTTTAATATAGTTTAGCTTAATGCTTTTAAAGTTATTCTTCATTCGAATTTGTGTGGTGCAATGAAAACAAGTTTTACATACATTAAGGTAGCAGTTAATACATTCATACAGACGTAAACACATACATATACATATAACTGATGCTCTTCGAGAACTCAATACTCAATAGTCAACGCAAAAATCATCATATGCTGATTGATCATTGCTCGATTGATCAATCAAGATCAAATTATTTGCTAAACGAAAGTAGCTCGCATCACTATTTTGTTTTTCTTTCGATTCGTTCGATTTGTTCATTGGCTCATTGGCTTATAAACTATGGACGTAACCTTGGGATGGGAAAAGTGCGAAAAGTGAATTGCAATTTTGCTCGTTACAGTTGCATCTTCATCTTCATCATCATGTTCTGCTTCTGCTTCTGCTTCGTTTAGTGTGTTTCCTGTTCGTGTTTACTTGAAAATCTTACTAAGTTTTTACTCAGTGTGAGCTCTCGTATAAATTAAAACAAATTCCAAACAATACGAAATGTTTATTCGAGTATGTGCTGAAAATCTTTGTTTGCAATTTTTTTGCATATCTTTTTTAAGTGCGTGCAATTTATTGGTTTTGGCTTCTAACCGTTTTTTGCTAGCAAATAATTCTAAACAATTTCGTTTTGGCTCAGCAGCTAATTTTGTTTGTTCTAAAGTGCTTAAATTTCGTGCTGTGGCTGTTTTTTCATTGTTTACTGCTTATTCTTTTGTGTATTTTGAATATATTCGTATGTTTAAATTGTTTAGGTTTTGCATACTTTTTTCATAAATCACAGAAAAAGTTTTCTCATTGAATTGTTTTTATTTTTTTGTTATTTAATTTAATGCTTTCATTTTCATTTAAATATTCAAGTTCACTTTTATTTCTACTATAAAATATAATGTTGTTATTTTTGTTTTTTTTTTTCTTGCGTTTTTAAAAACGTCGAACGCGTCGAACAGTGACTGCAAAAAGTTAATGCACACGCCTGCCTGCCAGTGTTGATAAGCCACTGCAGCGCTTTGGAGTGAGTCTGTGTATTTTTATAAATATTTTTTAGAATATTCATTTATTTGACACTGTCTTATATATTCATTCAAATTTATTCTAAACTCGATTAGTTTATGTTCTTGATATCATTTTCATCTTTTGGTTTTCATCATTAAAGTTTATGGCCGATGTGTTGCCTCAATTTTTCCACAAGTTTTGCATTGATTTAAGTAATTAATTTTGTAACATATTTTGTTCTAAGTTTATTTAGTTGCTTTCACTTCCACACGCCAATATATAGTTTTGATTCATTTACTTTGTTTTAAAACCATTTGAAGTGTCTTTGATTTCAGTTTGCACATTTTGTTAATTTTTTTCTCTCCTAGAACTCCTACTTCTCTCGAGTTGTGTCCTCTCATCTTTAGTGTTGCGTAACGTTTCATAAAACATGGAAATGGATTGATTGGATTTCATTTGACTACGACTCTATGTAAAATACTTGGTTAGGTTATTTTTAATGTTTAGTTTTAGTTGTTTGACTATTATTTATTTAGAATTTATTTGCTGCTGTTGCTAAAACGTTCTTACTACTTTTCAATTCTAATTTAATTGTTTAACTATTCGTTTCAAATTGCATCAAAAATTGTTGTTATTGTATTTGTATGAATTATTCTTTAAGTCTCTGGGTAGAGCTACCTCTCATCCTCTCCCCGGGTGGTTCCTTTTTTTTTGCTTTTTCTTCTTGAGTAACAAATTCAACAGCCTTCGGTGATTGAAATTATTATTACATACTCTGTTAGCAATTTGTTCGATTTCAAATAGTTGAGAGATTCGACAAAATCAACACTGAAATCATAAAACGGCTAAAAGCAATATAAAAATTATACGGAAATAAAAAACAAATGAAAATTATATGGTATAAATGATTTAAGTTTATTTGCTTTTTATTCTCTTTTAATTGGTTGCTTTATACATAAATTCAGTTATTATTTGTATTTTAATTAATAATAATTAAACATGTATCACTTAAACAGCGCGGCAAAGTTTTTATTTTTCTTTTTCTTCAAAACAAAGAAGTTTTGAAAATAATAATAAAGTAAATAAATGAAAAAATAATCAAAAGCTAGCCGTCGGCGTGCCGACGATTGAATGCCCTTGCAGACATATTCAACAAATATATCCAAATGATTTATAGTTGTTCTAAGCAAGAAATAAACATGTGCATAAATGTTTAATAGGATCCGATAATACGTACGTCAATTGTTTACATAAGTATGTCTAGACAGCATTTAAATACCCTATATTTATGTGTATTTATGCTGGGAACTTTGAACTTGTCTTATGCGCAGTTTGATGAAACAACTTAAACGTACAATTTATAATTTGAGAGAATACGAAAGAGAATCAAGTTGAGTTTAGTTAAATGTTTACTTTTGGAGAATCTTATTATTATAATATTCCCTAGTCAGTAGGTTCAATCCCTGGTTCATATTGATGAAAAAACAAAAGTTAGCTGGACACTCTGGCTTTCAATACACAAACAGACAGCACGCAATAACACAAAAATAGATCTTAAATTAGAAAAAGGAAAAATACTTGCACAAAAACAATTTCACATACACTCAGAAATTATTGCAAACTGTTTGATTTTAGCTTAAAGCCTAAATTTAAATGTATATATATATATATATATATATATATTAATATATGTATATAGAAAAAGTCTGTGCTTCGGTTTCGAACGAAATTTGACTAAACTGAGTATCCTTAATGACAAGGCTCTAAAGAAGACGATGACGTTGTATATATATATATATATATATATATATATATCGCCTAGGTAACTAATCACTAACTAATATGCCCAGGCACGAGTTTGACTGAAATGCTGCTGCTGCTGCTGCTTCTGCCGTACTTTCCCCTGTTGCCCTCCCTTCTACCAAATTCCTCATTTGAAATCGAACTATGAACTTTACGGAATATTCAATTTCGTACACTTTTCATTATGGCTGCGAATTTCTATTAGTTGTTGCTTTTGCTTTTGCAGAATTGTCTTGTGGTTTGTTTTAGTTTGCTGGATTGTTGCTGGGATGGGCTGATTTTGTGTAGATCGGTTGTCTTGGGTCTAACAATAGAAACGTACGCCATCCACTGAGAGAACCTGCTTTAATTTTCATTTATTCTGTCGATTCGGCTCCTGATACAGCTGCACGCCTTCCACCGTAAAAATTGAGGTTTCTGTGAATTGAAAACATATAATAGCATTTATTATTAGTATTATTATTATTATCATTATTGCGACGAGGGCGCATTGCAACATTTTTAATGAAAAACTTAAAATTATGACAAAAGTTTTGTTCAGGCCATAATTTAATTTACTACCAGCCAAGTCTGACAATTAAAATGTAATGCAAATTATATTTTGTAATGGCTGCCAACCACCAGCACCCATGCATCCTCACCCACTCAACCACAAAGCTCGCACGCTCCAAGTGCAGTGGTTTTTTTTTTTGCTCCGGCTGTGCATTGACCTTTTCCGGCTGTTTCATGCGGTTTTTCCCTCCATAATAAATGACGCGCATTAGTTGCATTTTAATTGATTTTGAGTTCAGCGCAAAATAGATAGATGTGTATACAAATAGGGACAGGGAGCAGCGCCAGTGCTGAATATACATGGAGCAAATAACAGCTGACAGAGAGAGGGAAAGGGAGGCGCAACACAGCCTAGGGTCTGCACCCTTAATGAGTCAACCTGTGAGCTCTAATTTCAATTTTGACCAAAATTAGCATATTTGCAAGTTTGTAAATAGTCCAAAACTGGATGTGTATACAAATCACCGTTAATCACATTTTAAGCTGACCAGCCATTAAATGGACATCATTTGGGGGCTTTGCTGCTGGCTCTAGAGGTTGGTGGCAGGGTTGGTGGCAGCAACCATTACGTTTCATTCATTACGTGCCAGTTGCACAACAGCAGCAGCAGCAGCAGCCTCGGGGGTCCTTTTGTGAACGATGCAATGAATGCACTTGGCAAATTGCAAAGTTCGATGCGGTTCGGTTCGGTTTTTGCAAACAGTTTTTGTCGACTTTGCAGCGAATGCTTCTTTTGGCTTAAATGTTTTCCATTTACAATTGCAAATCGCCAGCAGACATTCCTAAGTCTTAAATCTGATTTGAACTCTGGATTTAATCATTTGATTTGTGTGTGACGCACTTTAAATAATGGCTGATGATAAGCTCGTAAAAATATTAAGCTGGAGAATGGTGCATATAAAACCCATATCAGCAAAATATATTTGAACTTTAATCTCTTGCTCTGCCAGAGTCTAACTTTAAGGCATACAAAATATGAATTTGGTGTTATCTAAATAGATTTATAGCTGCATAAATGAAAGTTTATGGCTCTAGATTTGTGTTTAAGAAGTTGCCATTTTATTTTCCCTGCCCAAAAATATCTGCCATGATATGAGCTAAATAAACTTTTCATATCGTTGTTTCTTTTTGCTAACTGGATAAAACAAGAAGAATATTTTAGATGTATAACCAAAAGAAAGAAAGAAAGGAACCAACGCGACAGATGCGTTTTTTTTAGTTATACACTTCTCTCAACGCTTCTCTTTGCTGCTCTCTGCTCACCTTAGTCAATGATTTTTTTGGTTTATATTTTTGTGTGCGGCTTGGGAGAAATTAACTAGTTGCTCTACCGCTTGCTACACAATTACTTTGCGCAGTTGTTGGCAGCTGGGCAACTTGCGACTTGTTGCAACCAACTTTTTAGCCCTGTCCGGGCACACAAATTGAAACCAAGCGAAAGAAAAACTTTAATTACTGTTAACTGGTGAGGCAATGCAAACATTAGTCAAACAGACAAACAGACAAACAGACAACAGACAACAGGCGGCGTTGCCAAGTTTGTCACCAAACTTAAATGAGTTGTTTCAATTGTTGTTCTTTAATTGGAGGCCTAGAGACCGCCGCCATCCTTGCGAGCGAAGGACAAACATTTCGCATAGTTGCAGATTTAATTGGTTTTGTTTTATGTTGGCCAGACACACAATGCGGCAGACATTGCATACAAGTTTACCAAGTTTATAAATGTTTAATTTTGATAAGCGTGTGTGTGTGTGTGTATTTACCGTCTGGCAATTCGTAGAGTTTCTTTGGCAATTGCGCAAAGTAGGGATGATGCAGTGCATCATCGGCGCCGATGCGCTGCTCGGGATTTAGTTGCAGGAACGCGTTCGCTATCGTTTCGCCCTCGATGATGTCGTACAGCCGTGGAAAATTGTGACCCAGTTTGCGTGGTCGATAGAAACCTGCCAGAAACGTATTTGCCAAATTAGTTTTGCACAGTTACACAAATATAAACAGACAGACCAAAAATGCAGCTGACTGGACAAAATTACTCACCCAACTTGTGCGGTTTGTAGCCAGGGAAATGTGTGCAACCCGGCCACGTATCCTCGGTGGGCGTGCCGAGCAATTTGAATATCTTATCCAGCTGATCGTACGTATCACGTATGCCCGGGAATGTCGGCATACCGGTCACCATTTCAACAAATATACAACCCACTCCCCACATGTCCAGCGACGTTGAGTACTCCGTGCTGCCCAGCAGGACATCTGTGTAAACGGTAAATGGAATGAGAAGGTTGCTTCGTTAGGTAAATGCACTCTTTTTTCTATGAAAATAAATTGTAATTTTAAATAAATAAACAGAGATGTTTTGCCAGGATGCCAGGAAGCTATCCAGCTATCCAGCTAGCCACATGGAATGACAGCATGACACACTGACTGACTGACAGACTGACAGACTGACAGACAGACAGACAGATAGCCGTATGCAGGAGCCGTCTTAACGCTTTTTCAGTTGGCCCTTTAGAGCAGGCAGCGACTAACAAAGTTTTGTGTGTGCACACAGACAAAAAGCGTTGCAGCAATCCCCC
Organism: Drosophila planitibia; assembly: GCA_035043785.1. Taxonomy (NCBI): domain Eukaryota; kingdom Metazoa; phylum Arthropoda; class Insecta; order Diptera; family Drosophilidae; genus Drosophila; species Drosophila planitibia. The sequence goes on from JAWNMS010000023.1 coordinate 2,542,588, forward strand.
CACCAATCCACACACCAGCCTTACTTGGAACAGCAGCCACATCCGCTTCGGTTTTAGGTTGTGCTCCTCTCGTCACGCTGGTCAGCAGAGTTTTGCTCGTCTGCCAAGAAGTGCAGATTAAATTTGTTTAACATGCTTGGACTAGCCAGTTGGGGTCTGAGTTCAGGGACCAGGAGCACAACCTCCAGCAAGCAGGAGCAAGGAGCAAGGAGCTTAACCTGCCAGCTCGACTTCACACAAGCTTTTTGTATCGGGGGAATTGCATATTAAAAAAATTAACTTTGTTCTCTATTCACTGCTTTTTTTTCTCAATTTAACTCTGCAATTTGGTGAGGATTTTGTACAAGAATCGCTTACAAAAAGAGGAACAAAGCAAGACGAATGAACGCAAAGTGAATTGTTTACCCATTTGGGCACTGTCTACAAAGACGGGCTATTAAAATTAATCAGCTTTCAGCTCTCCAAACAATCTGATCATAATAAATGCATTTCATTATTCCCCTGGCTTACAGATTGAAATTTTGTGCACAAACATTTCTAGTTATTGCACTATTTTAATTAAGCAGCTTCTTTTTTTGAATGCTTGCTGAATTCTGGTTTTATTAAAGTTGTTAATGCGTTTGAAAATAAGTTAACAAAAGCGCTGCTAATAGCAAAGCTATAATTTCTATACTATTTGGTTGTCCAGGGCTGGTTATTTAGTAAACTAGTTAATAAAGTGTTGAAGTCACTTTTAGATCGCCGGTTTCTGTGAAAGCTCACCTGGTGGACGATACCATAACGTGACCACCTCGTGGGAATACGTATGGCTTGGTACACTTTTGGCACGGGCCAGTCCGAAATCGGCAAGCTTCAGTTCGCCGCAGTCGCTGATTAGCAGATTCTGTGGCTTCACATCGCGATGCAGGACGCGACGCTTGTGGCAGTAGGAGAGGCCGCGCAGGAGCTGGAAAAGGAACAGGCGCACATTGCGATGGTCCAGACCACCCGGATGCTTCTCCATATATTGCGATAGATCGGTATTCTGCGAGAAACACACAAAAAAGACAACCCGATATAAAAGATGATCTGTCGCTATCTCGTCCATTTGGATACTCACCACATATTCAAAGACAAAGGTCAGCGTCTCGCGGGTGTGCACAATGTCGTGCAGAGTCACAATGTTGCTGTGTTTCAGTTCTTTGAGCAGAGACGCCTCTCTTATGGCCGTAAACGGAGCGCCCTCCTCCTCCTGCAGCCGGATCTCCTTCAGTGCAACACGCTGGTAGGTTAATCTGTTGGCAAGAAATTAATATAATAAATACATACGCAAATACACACACACATGCACAAGCCAAGACAGTCAGCGCCAGACAGTCAGATAAACAAACCCCTCCCCTACACCCTGCAACCAAACAACCAACACGACATTAGGCAGTTAGGCAGTTAGGCAGCAGCCGCAGGCTTGTTGTCCTTGGCAGGTCTTGGGCAGGACATAACGAGCCAACAAAAATACGCACAGAAATGTGCCGCAAATGCTTAAATTAGGATAAGGCCCAGACACAGACTGTGTTTGTGTCTGTGTGAGCTACTCCTCCTTGAATGCCACCGCCTCCTTGCCGCACATTTGAAGTGTCAAATTAGGTTAAATTATTTGACACCGCGCCACAGACGCCCCAAATTTATGAGACGCTTTTCGCACAAGTAAATTCTAATTGGAACGCAGCTGCCTTCGCCTACGACTAAGTCTCCGACTAGGACTCCTACTTGGACTTGGACGCTGTCGGCTTAAATTCTCGACCATAAAGTAGTTGATTTAAGTATTCGTTTGCCAAAAGTGCTGGCAAAAATTGAGCAAAGTTTTTTTTATGACTCAAGTACCGGGGAAGAGGAATCTCTCAATGGATATGTCTCGGCCGCAGCACTTGAGCTGTGTCAAAGCGAAGCTGAGAGTTAATTCAGTTAACGCAAATGTCGCGATTTCAGCTAATTGGCAGCTAGCTTGAAAGTGCTTCCAGCTAACAGCAGTTGCCGCAGTTGGTTAATGATGATGACATACGTAATGAGCAGCCAGCTGCAAAAGAGTAATAGATAATGCCGTTAGGATGAACCCATCAAAATGACTGATAGATAATCAAAACTAACTTGAAGAGCAGTCTCACTTGACTGTTGTTCAGATTTGGGCAAGGTCGTGACAGCAAAACTTAGACAAGAATTACCTTAATTAATGCTTGGTTAATGCACTTAAAATGTTTGGGAGTTAATCAGAATTGAAAGCAACCAAAAGAGCAATTCGGTGTTTATTAAAAATATATATTACATATATATATTCAAGGTAGTTTAAGGAGGATATATATATATACATCAACATTTTAGACATTTTTTTGTCAGGCTTACAGATGTATGTGAGTATTATTTTGCTTATTCACAAATGATGCCACAATTTTGGATCCACTTTATTATAACATATACCGTTTTCATGGCAAATTAAGCATACTTAATGCTCTTGATACTTTTTGCTGATACAATTTTGGACTGGTTTTTACAACATCATCAAAACGTTGTGCATCTTGCGCTGCTAAACATTGATGAGCCTTGGGTACTTGTATCGCTCTCCAACTCTCCTTACTCCTACTTGGCTGGCTGTAAAAATGGAGCACATACAATATTCTATGCACGGCAGCCGCAACGTTATCAATTAAGCCCTTTATGTGATGGCAAATGTTGCAAAGCACGCGTTCTCTCTGTTTTATAACCTCCGTAAGGAGCTTATGTCTTTGCACATCCTGCGACAACATCCTTTTCAATGCGACATGCGAAACTTTCGTGTAACCAGCAGCTGTTGCGGGCGAGTGTCTCAGGCAAATTACACGATACCAACAACAACAACAACAAGAACGATAACAACAACGACGACAACAGCAACGACGACAACAGCAACAACAAGGACTCCAACACTATGTGGATGTGTTTTTGGGTGCCATGAAAAATGTATGAGATGCTGCACAAAGTGCCGCCAGCGTTTGATAATTTCGAACTGGGTCAGCAGTGAGTATATGGGCGTGTGCTGCAGGGGGGGCGTGGCAAGCATTCGATAGGGCCGCATACTTATGACAAGCGTGTCGAAAGATTTTCCCCAACTTAGTGTTGTTAATGCACAAATAATACCGATTTAGTTAAGCGTCCGGAGTCGAAAGTTTTGTCGTCAAAGCGCAAAACTTTGTGTCGCCAGATGGCGCCACACAGTTGACAGTTCACAGTTGACCCACTAAATGCTAATCAACCAAAGTTCAAGTGCTCCGGCTCCGGCTCCGGCTCCGGCCACATGCACTGAGCAGAGAAGACAAAGCAGCAACGAAACGAAAGTCAAATAGAAGTGAAATCATTCATGAAATCTTTAACAATTGACACGAAACGAGAGCAAGCCAAGCCAAGCCATGGCAAAAGTAAACGCAAACTTTTTGAAAGATGGCCCAAAACAAGCGTAGCGCATAAATCTTGGCCAAAAGCAAAGCACTGACCCAAATTTGCGTATGAAATGCTAATCAGCAGGCCAAACAGAGCGTAAGCAACAAGGAGCGAGGGGCAAGCAGTAAACAGCAAGGAGCAGCAAGGAGCGGCAAGGAGCAGCAAGGAGCAGCAAGTGAAAGCAGAAGCTTAAAAGTTGTCATGCATCGCCTTTTCATTTGCATTCCCATTTCTATTTCCATTTCGACTTTGCTTAGTTTCCATTTCACCTCGCATTTTCCTTTTGCTAAATAAATTGGAGCGAATTAATTGCATTCCGAATAAACAAAGCTAATTGGAACTCATTTCGCATGTGGCCCGCTCTGCATGCCTAATGAGCAAGCCGAATAATGAAAATGCTGCTGCTGTGCGGCCAAAAAAGAAAACCACTTTTCTTGCTTGTGCCACGTAATGCCCATTGTTGTAGAACGTTCCAAGTGGGAGGCGCTGTGGGGAGCGAGCTGTTGGCGTGGTCTGGGGAGCTGTGCAAATGATTGTCAAATAAATCACTGTGTAAAATGGGCAGCAAAAATAAGATTCGAAGGCGAGATGCAACTGACAGGAGCAGGCCTTAAGAATCCATCATAAACATAGCTGCCCCTGCCCCAGCCCCTGCCCCTATAAGTAGCCGTCTGTCAAAAAGGTGACGAGGCTTGTTGCTGTTGCTGTTTGTCGTGTTGGCTCCCAGCTCATTTGTCAAATCATAAGACGAAAGGCAGCCGGGCTCAAATCAAAGGCGAGGCGCAAATGAGGAGACATTTGTTAAAGCACCAAGTTGGGAACGACTGCCAACTCAATTGTGTCAAAGTGACCGAACACGAAAAGGGGTAAGTTCAACAACAATACAGACTTCTTAAAAAGTGCGCAAGAATCCAAAAAGCCAAACAAACAATTGAGAAGCCCCCAACAACAATACAATGCCAAAAGGTCTGCACGACATTGTGATACCCTAGCAAAAAGTATTCTAATTTTGGGCTGAAATACCTAAGGCATTTGAGGAGTTGTCCGTGAATCCATAAGGAATGTTTGTATATATATTCTTGATCAGCGTCAACATCCCAGTCGACCTAGCCATGTCTGCATCTGACTCGCTGATTTCAAATTTAACACATAGATAAAATCTCGTATACGACGGGTAGGCAAGGGCATGTCGTATTCAGTGAGACTATTTTTATTTGTATTCCTTGTTGTTTTTTTTTGCCTGCTGTGTTTTCACTGCCCATTGTTGTTGCACTGCTGCTGCTGCTGCTGCTGCCGCTGTGCCACTTTTAGCTCCCTTCTCGACTTGGCCAGCAGTTGATTGATAGCCGCATTTGCATGGTAACTGAAACTGAAACGGAGGCTGAAGTCTGCAACTGGGAAGTGGAAACTGGGTTTCGGGTCTGTGTAATGAGCCTGCCAGCAGCTCCATATAAATAGAATATACGTTTATATATGGGTTGGCATAGAGTGAAATATATGGGACGGACGCATGGCAAATGAGCACACAGCCGGCAAAGCGCCGGTTACAAATAACTGGGCGACAAAACGGATGCAGACGGCACACAGCAAAAATACAAAAATAAATAAGGCAGCAACAGGATATGGGGGAGGTGAACAGCATTTGTAAATAAATCAAGAGAAAAATGGCAAACGGCGGCGGCATTGTCACACATTTTGCTTAAAAGGGCATTTGATTTAGGCGACGCAACTCCAAAACTGACAAGCCTTTTCAGCTAACACGTCCGTCCGTCCGTTCGTCTGTCTGTTTGTCTATCTGTCATCGTGGGCTCGTCAAAATTCATGGGAGGCATCGCCCGCAAGTCGACAGCAATAATTTTGCTTAACCCACTGACATGGCAACCCAATTTAAGGAACACAATGCGGCCGCGTCGTTGATTTATTGCACTCAGTTGGGCACTTCCTTTTACATATAAATATATTTCTGGATACTCACTTGCTAAATCCTTTGTAGACTGTCGCATAGGAGCCTTCACCGAGCGGTTCCAGTTTGACATAGGCTTCCTGCTTGCCAAATGGTGAGTCGCCCTGCGAAAAATAGACAAAGTGTCGTAATTAGCCAAAGAGTTACCAACTGTAATGGTTATATATGAATAGAAGAAGTGTGTGTTGGCCTAAAGTGTTGCCCAAAAGTATGCACTAAATGTGTTTAAATCAAATTCATTAAAGGTATGCAACAGAAAATAGTATACTCAATGGACAGCTTATTCAGTTTTGTTCATAGTAGATTATAGAATTGCAAAAGCTTTATCTTAATAAATTAAATATAGCTAGAAATATAGATTAATGTTCCAAATTAAAATCATAAATTCATGGCAAACACACGGGAATAGAATAATTTGTGTATATAATATAATTCAATATGAATTGTGGGCGGGCATTAAAGGTTAGCTACTTCAAAGAGATGCAGCAAAAACTTAAGAAACGCAGACTTTTATTGCAAATGGATTTTGCATTGTTTAATTAGCAATTTATTTAAATTAAATGTATTTGTGTATTCGGAACACTCAAAGCCGTAGCAAAGGGTCCCACCAGGATAAATTACAAAGAGATTAAAATATTTTCAATAATTTACTCCTGCGCAACAGCTCTAAACTCATATTGAAATTGCTAAAACCGTTTGGGAATTGTAGGCGCACAAATATGCAACAAGGACGCACACAAGTATGCAACATTTTATGGGCCTTGTCGGGGCAGCAATGGCCACAATGAGGAACGCTAATTCTTCGTACTTTAGAAGGATTTGTGTTAATTTCGTTTTGTAAATTTGTATATTAATCAAATAGTTCATAAATAATAATACAATACATTGATGGCTAAAAACAAAATGAAATGCGTATTAAGTAATCCCAATACAATTATAATAATGCATATACAAAGTATTATTAATCCTTTGATAGAGATATATTCTGCTCTTAAGCCACGTATAACTTATATGTCTTTAGAAACAAATATATTCTGTGAATTTACCTTTAAAGTAAAGTCTTATTAAAGTTTTGCTCTTTCGCAATATAGTTTATAATCTATAAGCAATTAGGAATTCTTCTAGGAATTCTAAAAAAAGTTCTCAATTGTTTTAAGTATTTGGGACATCAAAAGTCGATGCAAAAGCCTTTGGGCATTGTAAATATGCCCAAAACAAGCAAACTTGATTTTAATATATCTGAAATAATTTAAGTGATTGATAAAAACTCATTTGAGAATTTGCGGTCAGCGCAAATGTGTAAAAATTGCGTACACAAATTGGTTATAATAGTGGCAAACACACACACAAATAAATAAACAACAATAAAGAACATTTAGGCAATGTGAGTGTGAAAATATATTGAAATTTATTTGGGTTTATGGCGGAAGGAGTAAGAAGAAAATACAAATTTATTGTTGTACTTACACCAAATGCACTGAAGCGTTTACGTCGCGGATGTGGATCCTGTTTGTTGAGGAACACCTCGGATTTGGGTCTGGGTGGCTTCTTGGGTCGCATGACGACATGCGAATGGTACTTCATCTCCTCCCTGATGTCCTCATCGAGCAGCTTGCTGTCCGACGAGACCGACAACTGTCGCTGTACGCGATCATGATGGTCGGTGCTGTCCGTGCTGCGCCAGTCTAAAAAGGTAGACCAGAAAAATGGGAACCGTGAGTCAAAGGGAATCGTATAAAAAAATGTGCAGCTTAATGAGTTGAGCAAGTGCCGCAGCGGCAGCCAACTGAGAGACGACTTAAAATCTAAATTAGTTGAAGCAAAACAAAACAAAAGGCAACAAATCGCCAACAAAAAAAAAAACCACCAGCAGCAGAAGGACCTTCAAGGACCCCGTGAAGTGCGGGCCAAACGGATTGTTGGCAATGCATAATGAGCGCAACCTCGACGACTTGTTAGCAAGTTTCCTCATTAAACAAAAATCGGGGGCGGTGCAAGAGGAGCAAAAGAGGCATCAGCATCAGCATCAGCTGCAGCGGCTGCATTCTCATCATCAATAGGGGGCAGAGCCATGAGCCTTGAAACTGGTGAATGCGACCAAACTCTGGGTAAAACTGAAAATGTGCCATGTTTACACGACACAGAAACAGAGCCAACGCCACAGAATTGCAGCCGCAAACCGAATCCGAGTCCGAATCCGTAACGGAATCGAATCCGTTGCGGACGAAGGGGATGCACTGAATAATACACAAGCAAATATAATAAAAATGTTTCAAAAGAATAACAGGCAGCAAGCTGGAAACAGTTGGCAGGTTGAAAGTTGGTCTAGGACAAAGTTTTTGCAGGTGCTGCAGCTGTGTAGCAGCAGCTGTAATTGAATGCCGACTTACCAAGCGCAGGTGGGCGTTGATAGTGGGCGTGGGCGTGGGCGTGGCCGCATGGTTGTTTACTGTGTGGTGTCCAGAGCGTTTGCGGCACTGGGTCACCTAGTAACCTGATGATGATGATGATGACGATATGTACATATATACATATTCATTGACTTGGGAGCGTCGTGGCGCGTCTCTGGCTTTCAATTGCTCTGGCAAATTTGTTTGCATTGCCACTGCCACGCCCATGCCCACCCACACAAACACACATACGCCCCCTTATACAGCACTCCCCTGCTCTTCAGTTGGCTTTGCTCTGTTTGTCTGGCTTTCTATTTGAGCACTAATTACATTTTAAATTATGTTTGCTTTTGGCATCGTCGTCGCTGCTGCTGCTGCTGCTGCAGCTGTGGATGCAGTTGCTCCCGTGACTGTTGCTGCGCCATGTGCCACCTGCGGGTATGTGTGTATGTGTGTGTGTGTGTGTGTATGTGCGCGTGTATCTATATGTGGCTTCATTGAAATATTTATACAATATAGTTGTAGCTGCTGGCGGCAGTTGGCAACAGTTCGGTTTGCAGTTGCACTTCTCGTAAATTGGTTTTGTTACAGCTTAAAAACTGAACAGGTGGCAGATGGGCGAGATGGGAAAGGGGTGTGTGGTTGTTGGAGGAGGCAGCGCATGATATTGTATTTTCATTGCTGGTTAGAGTTATGCACGCGCGTGCTGGAAAAACTCCAGTCGCAATTTAACTCAATTTATTGTGTAAATAGAAAACTGCAAATTATTATTTTAATTTTTTAAATCAAATATTTTGCTAGAGTTAATAGAAAGTTGGATTCAGTTGGCATTTTGTAATGCAAACGCTTCAATAATGTTCCACATATTTTGTTTACCATCCACATTTATTTGTTCACCTCGTTGTGCAATTTTGTAGCTTAAGCTTTTGGGCAACCCCTTCGGTATTGCATTGCAGCAGTTGGGGTTTTGTAACCCACTTTTGCAGCAGCATAGCTCACTGCAAACTGAAACCCCACTCAACACTCGGCACTCAACATGCTACTAATATATTTATATATGCACGTACATAAATGCCACAGTCAATGGCCTGACCATACGAAAAACTCCACTTACGAAACTCGCATCCAAGAATGTCTGCCAGCTACTATCTCCATCCGCCCGAGTTTCATTTGCTTTTCACGCCTCCCCAAATGTTGAAATGCGAATAAAACCGCTCAGATTGATTCTGATTGAGAGTTTTAGACTAGTAGTTACCCTGTATGCTTTCATAGCGTAGTTTTTTCCTTTGGCATCTTAATTTAATTTAATTAAGTGCAGTTTTTATGCATATATATTATAGAAATATTATTTTTACCATAGTTCTCCTTTCTTTATTTAAGTTTTTCAATAGTTTTATGATATCTGTCGGTATCTGTATAGAGTTTACTACCTTGTGAAATAAGTAATATGTGAACATTAAAAGTTGATGGTACTTTTTGTAGCATACATTGGCCTAACTTTACTATGCCCCCAATTCACATTTTATGGCCACAGGGTATACACACAAAATAACAAGGAAAACTAAATAAAACAAAAAATTTAATATGCGCGCACAAGATGTTTGCTGGCAAGGAGCAGCTTCCAGTTCGCCATTTCCACGTTGCGCCCGACACTCAAACAGAATGCTGAGAAATTACTAACATAAAAATTAAAAATTCAACAGCAGCTGATTGTGCGCGAACATGTCAGCCAACAAAAAAAAAATAATATAAAAAATGTTTGGGAAAACTTGTCTGGCTACAGGATATCAGGACAACAGTGTTGGACCGGGCTGCTATCTGCTATCTGTGTGAACGGACGCTTACTGAAAGCTAATCCTGTGATTCGCATGTGGCGCGCACAAACACACACACACACACACACACACACACAGAAGCTGGCATTTATTGGAAGGAGTGGCACATATAAGCACACATATATTCTATGCCCGTTACATGGCGAATGTTGACGACGATTAAATGCGCAATATGCGCCATAAATGAGCCAAATAAAAGAAAAACGAGCGAAGAGAGTTGAAATAAAAAATAAAATAAAAATAAAAAAAACTGAACCACTTCGTTTCTCTTATTTGTTGCTAGCCCTTCAAGCAGAATGGCGTAGTCAGCTTCGTTGTCCTGGCAGCCTGGCAGCCTGGCAGTCTTGGCTTCAGCTCAACAAAGAGGAAGAGCAACCGATGAAAACCATTTGATTTGCAAAAATTGACTGAGCATTGGCAAAGTGGCTGTAAATTGGAAAAAATGACTAGCAATGCAAAGCGAGAAGAGGCGACATTTCTTCAATATTTACATGGCTCGGCACTTATTTGGCATATTAGAAAGTTGGAAAAGTTCGGATACTCATGTGATAATACTGGCTGAGAGTGCCAACAATTCCAATAGCAATTCGAGACACTGAGAATGTCAGAAGCTCAGCGATAATCATTTGGCAATGGCAATTGCCAGCAAATAGCACAACTCGTAATGGGACAGTTGGCAACGCTGTCTGTGGGCGAAATGAGTATATAAGTACATGGCACATAAGTATTGAGTATTGATATTGATGGTGTGTGCAACTTAACTGTATGTAAACCAGGGCATCATGAATTGCGTTGAGTTAATGCCACACATAAGTACATATTGCAAATTAACTCTTGCCTAGCGGATTAATTATTGTAATTATCGTAGTTGTGCATAGTCGTTATGTAAACTTGTGGCTGAAGCTGTAGTAGATTATCGTTGTTAATGGACTTGTTGAGATGGATCTGGTGGAAAATTTGGAACCGATTCATACATTCACATAGTCTAGCTATAAAACCATGACCATGAAAATCGATTTAGCTCGGATGATATTGGCCAATCTGATATACACACATATAAACAACAGAATGGAAATGGAATGTTATCAGTAAGGATGGGAATGTTTCCAATGAGTACAGAATATACTACTATATGTAGAATGCCATTCATTACGGTATAAACACCTATGCATTGTGTATTGTAAATGCTGCCAATGATAAAAAAATGTTGAAATTATAGTCATGTTTCAATGTGTTAAATTCTTGTAAACTTGCTTTGCTTGAAACTATCGTGTTTGCATTTGAAAGCCGTAGGATACATTCTGATATTTTGTCTTCAGTTTTTAAGGCATTCATAAAGTTATATGGCCAGTGTCAGGGATGCACTCAAGCGCCCCCAAGCCCGCAGCAGCAGAACTCTCATAATACTCCTTTCCACACTTTTCTTCGAAACTCCTTTAACGCCTTTATGTTTCAGTTTTATTACTTTACACACTAAAAATCTCTCAAGCGAATAACTTGAAATGCAAACAGAAATCAGAACAGGAAACAGTCCACAAAACAAGAAACGAAATAAAATGATAAGGAAAAAAAAATACGAGTGCAGAAAATTCGCGTGTAAAATGAAAACAATGAAAATTATGCAAGCGCATTACGACATCCCAGAAAAAAATGAGAAATGAAAATGAAGAAAAAATAAAAATAAAAATAAATGGAAAAATGTGTCATACAAAAAACGGAAATGATAAAAATAGCGGGCGCTAGAGCAGCAGACTGTGAAGGATAGTGCCAGAGAGAGGGAGAGGGGTGGTTGGAAGCGAAGGGGCGCAGCACTGTCGCTGATGTGGCTGCCTCTTGCTGGTCATAGTTATGCAAATGCTATGCAAGGATGTCACGTCCTGCTGTGACTTTAAGCCCAGGCAAACAACTCACGCATACCCCTACTAGACACACGCTCACAGGAACGCAGGGAGCAGGGCTAGGTGATTGCGTGTGGAGCGGCTACTGCTACTGTTTATCCCCCGAGAGTCTTCAGCAACTGGGTGGCAACTCTCTTATGCATATACATACGTAGTATGTAGTAGTTGCCCATGGCAACATCGCAACTGCTGGCAGAATCTCACTACTGTTGGCCTTTTGCATTATTGCATATTATTCGCAATTTCTGTTTACTACTCGTATTTGGCTTTGGCTTTGTGGCATTATTTATGGCATGCGGGTGCGAGTGAGTGCATATCATCAAAAAACAATCACTGTACACTGCTGAGTGGGTCAGTACACCTCCCGCCCCGTCGTCCCTCTCCCCAGACCGAAACCATAGTGTGTCGCCTATAAAAGAAATGAGCTGGGCATAAAAACTTTTTACTTTTCATTTGCATAAGTATGAAACGGCCCTCGGATGAGCCACCCACTTTGTGCATGAATATTTATGCCTGTAGTATTGCACTATGAAACATTGTCTTTTTTTTTTAGTACTTGTTTGCACCCTGTACTCCATATGAAAATAGGTTCTGATAAGCTGACAAGTCGGAAGACCATCCATAATTAATTCAGTAAGAGTAGTTAGCATGAAAATCTAAAAATATTTGCTTAAAATAATACTTATTTATATCAGCGATTGTGGGTTTGTGGTGTTGGTCTGTTGGTCGAGTACTCTGCAGAAGCAATAATATTATTATTTCATTGTATCGATTAGCTAGGCTAGGCACTATGACTATTTGTTTTATTTGTTATTATTCCGATATTGTTAGTTTTCCGACTTAATATGTGTTTTACGTGGTATCTGCCCGGTCGGATACTCTCTGTATTAACGTATAGTTGATATTATTCATATGCGCGTGTCGCGCATTTGCGTAAAAATTTAATAAAGCAAAACATTTGAGGCAACGCGCTGGAACCGAGGTAGCAACAACTGCTGCTGCCTCCCAAGTCCCACCCCGCCCATTCAAAACAAATAAAATATGTATTTGTGTGTGCACTTATACAAAACGGGGAACCCGCCAAGGGGTGGCAGGAGTTTATGCTTCCTCTGTGCTCCTTGGCCGTACGTCAGAGCGCGGCAGGAAATACAATTTTGATAAATGCAATCGCATAAAGCGTTCGACGGCAAGGCATCGTTGACGATGGCCATCGACAACGCATTTCAAATTGGGCAACAAACCAACCGGAGGATATCACACCACGCCACCAAAAGTGTGGGGCATTTTATCTCTGGCGACATCAAGTGTCCTCCAGCTGAAACATTTTGCGCTGTTTTATTTGTTTGTGGACCCGGGCTTCCTTCGAACCGTTCGCTGTTATGTTCGTGATTTATTATTCAGGCCAGAAATTAAAATTTCTCTTTTTACTGCAGCCAACAACACATTCCACACTCACTGTTTGTTTTGGCAGCCCTTTTTAGTATTACACTCACCCAGTCCACCCCCCGTTTTGTACCTAAAATTTATTGTGTTGTTGCTGAATTCAATTACAAAGATGATAACCAACGTTCTGTTCTGAGCACAAAAAAAAGGCCAATACAAACGACGATGCCAAGGACTCCAGACACCAGACTAGAGTCTTTAGACTGTAGACTACAGACTACAGACTACAGACTACAGACAAGTGCAGCCAATGCCAAGGGGATTTTCAATATTGCATCCTTGAATGTTGAACCCACTTTTCTACCCTCCCATAAGCCTCTGACTTAAGGCCGTTTCGGGCTTCGTAAATGTCTCAATATGAAAATGATAACCCGCTGCGTTTTGTCATTACTTTTGGCTGTCGACTGCACTCGGAGCAAGACGATAAGGCCACAGGACTATAACGATGACTGTGATGACAATGACAAAGGCAACTTCTAATGCCAAACTACACAAACAGCAAACAAACAAACAACAGCTAAAAAGGGACGCAGGCATGGCATCTATTTTAATGACATTTTAAAGGCTTTGCGCATAAAATATGATCATTGGAATTGCTGTCAAAGCAAAAAAAACAAAATAAAATGAGCAAAATGGAAACTAATAAAAGTGTAAGCTATTTCCGGCAACAGCATGCAAACCATACATTCTTACACCACTAATATAAAGCTAGGAATTTTTGGATTGCATTACCTTGTGGTTTAGGTTTATTATTATCATTTTTCGCAGATTCTTGTGCTAAAAATAAAAGGTAGAAAAAATAGGCAAACATAAATTATAAATTCGATTTGAAAAAGCAAAGTTCAAGCTAAGCGTTTAGAGAAATGTAACTTAAGACTAGATGCGATATTAAATATATAATAAAATTGATATCAATTAAATATATTTGAGCAAGCGAATGCGAGGGCATTTATTGACTAAAGCTAAAGCAAAGCTGCATACAAAATGGCAAAAGATTAAAAAAAGTTTATATATAAGCATTTAATTGATATGTAGCTTAATTTAATGGAAATATACTTTTAGCACTTAGAATAAGATATAGGTTTTAGCAGTGTTTTTAACACTCAAAGTAAAATTGGAATATTCTGTTTAAATCTCCTATTGAAAGGAATATATTTCATATTATTTACATTTATATTGAAGAGTGAATGCAAGGAATATAAAATATTAATGTGTAGTCTATCTCTCTCTCTCTCTCTCTCTTTCACTCTCTCTATAATTACTTTTACTCTGTTCACACATATTATAAATATTCTTTCACATTAAAGATTGCATTCGAGTGCCCAACGCAGTTTGAGAGCTTAATGTGCACTTTATGTTGTTTACTGCAATTTCTGCAACTAAATCAAACAAAAATATATTAAAATATTGTGAACCTGTAACTAACACACACACACACAAACACACATTGGTTTATAAGGGATTTATAGCTGGTGTAACGGGAAATAATCCACTCAGAGTCAGCTTCAACGGTTATTTCACGCTTGTTGACCAACCAACGAGGAATACTTAAACTTTTGCCCCATTGCTTTATGCTTGGTTTTCGGCATGGCTGCTAACTTTGTTGACAAATAAAAGCATAAATCGCGCGTAATAATTGGCTAAAAAGCACATTAAATGGCGTATACTACACTACTAGGACTACACCGTCAAGGACGTGCACATGAAAAGCAAGGACAATGTGCTTGCTGCTACTGCTGCTGCTGCTGCTGCTTCTCCTGGCCAGCGCGTCGTTAAAAGATTTACTTCATGGTTATATTTTTCTTTTCGCACACACGAATACACTCGAAAAGGGGTTGGGGTGGGTGTGGGCGTGGTGCGCGGGTTGTTCAAATTTGGCTCGTATGTTGCCGTATTATTCAATAAGAAATTGACATTTGATTAGAGATTTGGACGCAATGTTAGTTCGCCTCTGCCTCTGCCTCTGAGGCTAGCTTCCTTGTGGTCCCTAGTCGGAGAGGAGCCTGTGGCTTGTATTCGACTGGGCAGCATATCCTTTCGTTCATCACTTCCAATTACCGTTTATTTATTGCTTCATTTTCACTGGCAGCTGTCGTTGTGGTTGGGGTAAATTGATTTGTGTGCGTGTGTTTGAGTTCGTGGGTCTGGTGTGTAATGTGTGTATTTGGATTAAGGCGACGAACGTCTGAGGATTTGTTGCTTCTACCATAGCCCACGAACTCTTTCCCGGCCATTATGTGCCCTATGGCGGTATTTATTAAGGACACGAGCGAAAAATGGAGTAAAACTTCGCAGTTGATTGTGTTTAATTACTCAAACTCAAAGGACAGCCATGTCGAACATTGATTTTCATTTGCGCTTTAATGAAAAGCGTTTCCAATTAGAAAACGGCAAAAGGGCTGAACTGTTGTGGCATGCTTTGTTCCCTTTATTTTGTTTGTTATTGTTGTTGTTATTGTTGTTCCTGTTGCTGTTGCTGGCGACTTACAAGACGAAAAACACGTACAAACAATTTGTGTGGCTGGTGCACAACGGGTGCCAAAAGAAAAAGAAAAAAAATATCAACAAAAAGTAAAAGGATTTTGGTTCAGTGCAAATTTGTAATTGCTGGCAGTCGAGTCTCGGGTCTGAGGCGATTTCTGATGGGTTTGTGGGTTTGTTGACACCAATTTGATTGGTCGCCAACACATAATTGCTCATGCCACATGTTCCACGCGACAAGGCGAGATAATTTGAAAACCATATTCAATCATGACTGTCTGCTGAACGTGTTTTTACTTTGGCATGTGCTACGAACTGTCGCCCGAGTCAACAAATTGTTGTAATTAAAATCAAGTAAAAATATTGCCAAGTTATGGTGTGGAAAATTTGAATTCGTCATGGGATTTTGAATTGAATGAAAAAATCGTGTTTTCAAATTTAAATGCATAATTACGCTAGACGCCAATCATTAAAAATCGTGTCTGTTATGGGATATTATAACCATGGGGATTTAGTCGCCATGCATTAATGTAATTTCTAAAGCTAGCGATTATTGATGCCATTAGCAATCAGAGCATATTCACTTCCCATTAATAAGACACAGATTGCCAAGTGCTGTAAAACTTGCTTGACAGCTGACGAAGCTGCACCCCAGCAGCTTAAAGCTTCGACAATAGCACTTTGATGTTTTCGTTTTCTAATTAACTGACAAGGCGTTGCTGAGCAGAGAGAGGATGCCGCAGAGTAGCCACAGCAGCAGCAGCAGCAGCAGTAAATCCATCAAGTTACTGCCACGTAGGCAAGGCGGACATACTTACATACGGTTATACTGTAATACCACTGCCACATCCTGACGAGACATCCAGGCAAACACAACGAAGGATATTACTTAACAAATTACATAAAATTACTTTTCTTGTACGAGCAGACAAACAAAAAAGGGCCGAGTGCCTGGCTGGAGGGGAGGGGAGGAGGCGGGACTGGGGAGGAGTACAAGAAATCGCTTAACGATTACAGAGTATACAAACAGAGTTTTCGCCAGAGACTGACAGGCAGCAGATATATCTGTGTGTGTGTTTATAGTGCTCTCCTGTCAAGACGAAAAATGTTTACTGCCGAACGGGTAGGCTTCGGCTGAGAGCGCTAAGCGTTCAGGGTTATGGTTGGGGCTGTGATGGTTGCGGGTGGTTTGGTTGCTATGCTTTTTGCCCACTTTTCCACTTTTTGAAATTTGCTGTTTGCACTGCACAAACGAAAACAAATGCAAAGCAAAAACCAAACAATTGGCGGCATCATTCATCGTGATCCGCACATATGACAGCATTTTTGATATACATATGCAAAAGCCTAATGCGTGTGTGTGTTTGTGTGTTTGTGTGTGTGTGTGTGTGTGTGTGTCGGAGTGTGTTTGCGCTGACATTTAAATTGAGCGTCCAAAACAAAACGATACGCAAACTGAGCGTAAATCAGAGGGCAGACAAATGACATTGATGCTAATTAAAAGCGGTGCCAGTTGCAAAAGCGAGACAGTTATGCATGAAGACAGGCGCCGATGGGGGTGTTGGTTAAGGGTGTTAGGGGTCAGGGGGTAGGGGTAGGGTATCAAGTGACTTCACACAAAGTAATGAGTATGCCGAAAAGTTGACTGAGCCTAGGGAATGGGAGACTGTTGTACGGCTTCCGGTTACATTTAATGAAATGCCACTAATGAAAGTAAGTGGCCCAAAAGGAAGGCAAATTGTAGAGAATGCAGGGAGGTCGGGGTTAAGGTGTGCCTAACAAAATGCAATTACTTGCTAACGGAAAATTAGTGCGAGCATTGTGCATAAATGTTGAGTTACAGACTCGAGCACACGTCGCGTATACTTTATTTCAGACTGCCCTTTTGTACGCGGCAGATTATTATGTGTAGCACACACACAACACACACTATAAAAGTGTGTGCGTGTGTGTGTGGCAAATTATGCTCATCATTGTGACACAATTAGCGGGACCAAGCCCCCGTACAACGTGGTAATGCAGGACGCAACTTAACCCTAATGGATGCATTCCCCAACACTGGCAGCTACTGCCGTTGTTGCTGCTGCTGACGGCCAGGCCACTCAGCAATTTTCTCATTTTTAGTTTCTATGAAAATCATTTCATGCATGCGAAATTAGTTTATGTGCGCAATTTCAAAGGAAGCGTAGCAGCAAAGAGCCAGCTGCAGAGATTTTCAGTCAAAGGCACATGGAAAACCGCTGAAAATTTCACACTAAACGTTGCCATTATGCAACATTGTTGCGGTCTGGTCTTTTATTTTTATTTTTTTTTTGGATATGGTAATGGGAACGGCAGCTAGGCGCCACATCCGTTAGCTTGCAGCAAGCTTGGCGTTTGTCTCCAGAGTGCCGAAGGGCTCTTTAGCTGAGACAGCAGCAATCTGGTGTCACATTCTGAGGGAGTGACTGCACTTGCCACAGGATATTTTGGCATATATAATGCTACATTTACGATAAAAACTTACTATCACATTACTTTAAGGGTCGACTTACTTTACAGCATTTTCAAACAATGTTTGGTTAGCTTATAAATGAAAGAACATTACTATTCTGTGATTTCTGTTACTAGGCATTTATTTATTAGCAAATGCCAATCACACATTGTTCGGTCCACTCGCATTTATCAACTTCAAAAGCATCAATCGCCAGCTGCAATTTGTCGTTTGACTATTTACTTTGTAGCCCAGCGGTTATTCGTTAGACGGAATCGGAAATTGCAAAATGGCCAACAAAATGAATTGATTTCTAATACGTATTGTTGAAACCACAATCATGCAGCACAGTACTACACAGGACGAGCTGAGCGGGTGACAAGGTGAGAAGGGCATCCAATTCAATTGCGGGAAGAGCAGGACAAAGATTTGAGCCAAAGCATAATAATGCTTAGTGTTGGAAAAAGGCAACAGAGAATTCAATTCACTTGCAACCGATGCGACTCTTGCAACTGCTTTCATAGCCAATAATAAAAACCCGTTGAAAGAATTTTAATAAGCTATAATATAAATCCATTTCCTGTTGACACAGCTTGCACATATAATATTAACCATAACATTTTTACAAGCGCTCGTTAAACAGCTAAAAAACACAAATCGTAATATAATACTCGGATAAAACTGGGTTTAAGTAATTGAAAATTATTCGCTCTGGGCTGCTGTATATTTTAATTAACTTCAAAAGGTTTGCTTTATAAACATTGCTTGGATATTGGCCACTGATTCGTGGCCATCGCAAACAAAGCCGAGGGGGGGATGTGGACGCATCGCAGCCACTGTTGCTCTCCACCAATATATATCATCAACCGAGGAGCGCGCAAAAAGTGGAAAAAACGCAGCACGCTTTCGTCAAGCGCTCGTCATAAAAGCAATCGTATGGTCAGCTCGAATTGTTTGCCCACCAGGCAATAACAGACACCAACGGGAGGGGACAGAGGCCGTACAGCTAGGTGGGTTGGCTCAAAGAAACAAAAGGCACGTAGACAATTCCGGGACAATAACAGCAGCACAGCGCCAATGGCAATAGAATGCCGCCAGGACGACCAACATCAACAGACAGGCCTGGAGCTGACCAGACCACTGCACGCACTCCAATGAGACATTCGTTTGGTCAATAGTCTGGAACTGCAGAGCACGGAGTATGCACAGTGGTCACAATGGAACGAGAAATGTTAAAAGCACCGAATGGGACAGCAGGATATATTCATATTAAGTGTTGGGCAGATTAATTGCATATTTCAATTCAATGACTTCAATTAATACATGTATTATATATATTTAAAAGAGCATGAGGAAACCAAATGTCTGTGAATTCTTCAAAATTAATGGCAGAAAGATAAATCCCACAGCAAATTGAATAAAATAATAAAAAAATTAAGGTGCAATTTAATATATTCATATAAATACATATAATTGAAGTTTATTGTAGGAGAATCACTACAGAAATTATCGTACATGGATTAAAAATCTTAATTTTAATGAAGCTATTGCTAACTGAGCATTTTCCTCGCATAATTATCGATAACAAATCGAAATAAATAGATCGTAAGGGACTAGATACAAGTTCTACCTATTAATTCAGTAATTTCAAGGAATTTCTAATTTATCGATAGGCCTTTCTGCAGTTGCTGATTGATTAATCCATCATTGACCGGTCTAAAAATAGAACACTCAACTTGTCTATCGTTTGCCCCCTTTGAAAGTCCAATCAGGCGCCTAAGTAGAGGCTGGACGCAGAGTGCTTTGTTCACATGTAAACGACAATCAACTTGAAAAGCAGCCCCCAAAAACGTAATGGGAATAATTTGCAGCAATTTCATTCAAAAAAGCCTCTTATACACACACACACACACACGCACACACACACACGCACACACACATCGAGGCGACCAGTCACGTAAATGACAATCAAAATTTGAAGTAGACAAAGTTGCACGAAGGAAGGAAGGAAGCGTTGGGCCTATGTTCCCCTTGGAATGTGCCACAGCAATGTGTCGAACTGACCAAATCAAATGCGTGCTCTGTGCTATCCGTGCCACACGCCCCCAAGGCTGTCACAGTTCACACACACACACACACACACACAGAGCCTTATCTGCAGTGACAGACAGCAGGACGCAGGACTCGATAGGACGCAGGAGGTGAAACGCAATCTCCCTATAGAGCAATACAAATACATGGAAGGCAACCGCAGCTGAAGCTGCTTATAATCTAGGCACACACGTGTGTGCATTACGTTCGACGAGTGTGTCTCTGTGTGCCTGTGTGTGTGTGTGGTAGTGTGTTGAATGTGTTACAAGGATACCCGCACACACACTTACATACACGCACACAGAACAAGCGTTAGTTACATGGCCCAACCATCACTTTGTCATATTATGAATCCTAATTCCGTCGGAGGCCGTGACCTGGGGCTCCTCCCACCCCCACCCACAACCCCTATTCCTCGTCACAGCCTTCTCCGCACCCCTATATTGTTTGAGCTCCTGATGACGTTATGGATACTTCAGCTGTCAGTCAGAATGTGTTCGCTGATTGCCAGTGACAAGAACTTAAAGATATTCACCGCACTTAAAGCGGTGGCAAACACAATTTGATTATGTCCTGTGGCTGTGTGGGCCATGTTTGAGAGCGGTCGGGCGGCGTTTTGTAAAGAATTTATAATGACAAGCGTGAATTTTCATATTGCGCTACTTGTCATTTAGACAGTTGACAGCAGGGGACGGGACGAGAGGCGTGCCACTGCCCAGGGGCATTCTTGGACAAGCCAGTTGCAATAAAATGTGCGTCAAATTGTCTTACTTGGTTCTCTTTTTTTGGGTAACTATTAAAAAGTTTACAACCCCCGCCGGCGAGCAGGAAATAAAATACATATAAAAAAAAAGGGCAACGATTTCTTCGTCTTTCAGTGTTTCTCAGCTTCTTATTCTGGGGCGTCTCAACATAATGAGCTTAGTATGCAAAACTGCGGCGAGTTGTCAAGAAAAAAATCCAAAAATTCATTTTTGGACAGTTTTACAATTTTCTGCTGGGCGCTGGAAAATCTTGGCGAAAAACATTGCCAGACAATGCTGAAAATTGGCTGCTGGCAAAAGCAACTTTAAAATTATGGGGCGTGTTGGAAGGATAAGAAGGAGCAGCTATTCTGAACTTTGCATTAGTTGCGTGTGGACAAAGTTTTCAAAGAGAATTGATTACATTGGCGCGGAGCGAGGGAAGCTGAGGAAAATGATCTCATTACTCATTATATATTGTGAGCTGAGCTTGTACAACATAGCATTATTCATATTTATCTACTATTCTTGTGACAGCTGTGTTGAATTTTCGTTGACAGCAGCTAGAAATCGCTAGCATGGCAATTACTTTGGCTCTAGTTTCTGGCAGTCTTTAAGAGTAATAATTGTTCAATTTGGAATACTACTAAAATTGGACTGATAACCTGAATGTAGAATAATGTCAATTAGCAATCTATCTGTGCAGATTTCTTTTGACTATGCTGTAATTTACATTAACTTTCCGCTTCTTAAACAATTAACAAAGTATTTTTGATCTCCTTCATAAAAAGCACCTTTATGCAAATGCTGCATGACAACCGTAAAAAAAACCCAAAAAGATGTTCGCAAAGAGCGACAAAAAATGAAAGCCGCAATTTTTCCATGTCAATGCATAAGTCGCTTCATTAGCCGGTCAAGCAAAAAGAAAAACAGAAAGGGGCATGTCTCACGCGAGGTGACATCTAACAAAAATCTGCACAGAAGCAAAGCAAACCCACACAAAAAAACCCCTTCCCTGGATTCAAATCATTAAAATGCGCCGCACAACATTTAAAAACAAAAAGACAACAACTCGAGGCGAAGGCGGAAGCGAACAAATGCGGAAAAGCGACATGTTTTTGCTTCGTTAATAAACTGCAGCAAATTTGATAGCGGCAGCTGTAAACCACAAGAAGAGCTGTCTAACCGCAAGGCGACGGCACTTCTTTAGCCCGAATAATGGTCGAAAGATACACGACAAAAACAAACCCCTCAAAAAAAAAACTGTCAAAGGGTTTTGCACAGATAGACATAGAATGCCACCCCCCCCCCCCAAAACACCAAGCACCCCCCAAAAACACCAAGCAACGAAACCAAGAAGAAAAAAAGCAGCAACCAAAAAAAAATCACTTAAAGTATTTTGCCAATAAATTTAAATCACAGACAGGCGGCAAGGGAGCAAAAGCGTTGCCCCAAAAAAAAAAAAAAAAAAACAATAGACAACCAGCGAGTTCTGGGAGGAGGCTCGGTTGACAAGAACCCCTGTGCGTGGAAGAAGTAAGGAAAAGATGCGATGAAGCTAAAAGTGAGGGAAAACAAAAGATGACAGCAAAACGACGAAGTTGAGATACTCTTGGGATAGAAAACTCGGATCTGAAACAGCAAAAGCTATGCATAGTTGGGAAAACTAGTTGGAAAAGTTAAAACAAACGATGCAAAACCTGAAAGTGAGGCAAAAAACGAAAGATGTCAATGGGATACTCTTGGCAAGCGTTAAAAAATGTCGAATCTTAATCTTAATTTTAATAGAACAGTAAACGACAAGTAGTCGAAGGAGACTGCTATTCTTGTCCTGATACTACTCTATACTCGACTTAACTCTTATCCTGAAAGGGTTACATAATTCACTAAATAGTCCAAATACCCTTTGCATGCGTATTACAAAAAGGAAATAAACAAAAGCTTGAGGAGAAGTCACGGTCGCATCAAAAGCCGAATAAAGCGTTAAAAGGATTTAGTCGCGCGTGCAAATAAACTTGCGGGAAATCGGAGGCAAATAACTGTGCGACCGCAAAAGGTGGCAGATGGGGGTAGCAGCAAGAAGCGATATTTTAGTGCCCAAATGTGGCACACAATATGCCACTAAGAGGCGAAAATTAAATACTCATAATTGCATGTGTCGCGCATAATTGTTAAACATGATTTACCATTTTTTATGGTGCCCCCGAAAATGTTGCTGCTGCGGCAGTTTGTCAAATGTGTAATGTGAATTTGCCAAATATGTTTTTTAAGCAATTTACAAGATTTTCGTTGTTTTGTTGTAGCGGGGCACAACTTTTGTAATGGCCTAATAAAAGGCAAAGACCTTTTAAAGCTACGATGCTGGGAGAATTGTTAAGGTTTTTGGCAACGCATAATTTGCGCATATAAACCATAATCTTTGTTAGGCTGCCGACTTTGAGAATAAATTGCGCGTATCCTGGCAAATGTCTGCCCTGCCACCCAGCCAATACCATGCCATGCCCTCTAATGGCGAACAGCGAACGAGCGTTGTCGAGTTGAAGATAACTTATAAATCATATAATCAGAACAGCTACAACAACAACAACAACAACAGCAACAACAAGCGAAGCAGAAGCAGCTCCAACGGAAGCAGCCACATGAAAAACTGAAATTGCTTTTGGTCGTGGAACTAAAAGTGGGTGGGGAGCTTATAGTCTAGTTGAGTGGGTGAATGTGCTTTCAAAGTGTGTAATTTATTGTGCGTTACATAACTTTATGATAACTGAACTGTTGTTGGGTAGCTTGAGAAAAGTTTATTGAACACAGCAGCACATAAGAGAAACGTATTATATTGAAGACTAAGCAGAACAAAACTATCAATCAAAAGTCAGGGAATGGGGAGAGAAGGAAAAATGATATTGAATTTAAATGTATAATGAGTTGAAGGGCATAGAAAGACCTTACATTATTATTTAAACGACGTTTACAATTGAAAAATGTTGTCTACGTCTAATGCAGTTTACTGCATTTTATAGAAATTTTGTTGTTTTAAAAGAGGGCAATGCCCATTTATATGGAGATTATAAAGAGAAGCAGTATTAGTCAACTTTAGCTTGACACGCAACAGACTCAATTTCATTCGCTGGCAAAAAGTTGTAGTCACATTCATTTACACCTCGGCAGGTAATCCCAGCAGCGCACCTCGCAAATGCAATAAGCAAACATGCCAGCTGGCGTCGAGAATAAGCCAAGAGTGATACATCGTTGGTGCAATACAACTTTGGGGCAGAGCCAGGACCTTGGCAATGCACGTAGCTCACGTGCCATGCAGTGGCATAGAATGGCATGGAGTGCAATGGAGACAGGGGCGAGGAGGTCAAAAAGACAATGGGCTCTATGAAGAATGCACAGAGTTTCCATTTAACTATGAATAATTCTCAGTTGATATTGCTGCTGCTGTTGTTCTTATTGTCCGTGGGGCGTTGCTGTTGATGATGTTGCTGTTGTTGCTGTTGTTGCTGTTGCTACTGCTGCTGCTGTTGTGCATTTGCTTGTTAATATTTTCATTTCCGTTGCTTTATGAGCCGATTCCGAAATGCCTAGATGCAAGCAGCGGCAAGGCGAGACAAACAGAGACACCGAACCATATAGCTAAAGATAAAGAAAGAGATGGTGAGATGGTGAGGACAGGAGCGACGACGAGGACGAGGACGAGGGCGAGGGCTACGGCAAGTTGAGTGCCCCGCTTTGCAAGGACAATGACAAGAGCAACAGCTTCAAGTACATGGAACAATTGAGGCAACAACAGCATCAGCAACAAATGAGGCTATTACAAGTACACACAGAAAGTCTTCGTCCTCCTCCTCATCATCATCATCATCATCATCATCATCATCATCTGCCTTATCGGTAATGTCAACGGGTCTAAAGTCTGTGCTAGACGACTCTGCATAAAGTCTCGAGAACTGCCATTGTTTGCATAAAATTGCAATTTACAATTATGACAATAAAATGAAGGATATAAAAGGAGCAACGCATTGGAATTGAAGCGGATTAACAACAGCGTTATGATCTGATAAGCAATTTAAGTACGCCTTTAAATGACAGAATTAAGCAGATAAACAAAAAACAGCAAACAACCCCAGGAAAATAAATATGCAGACAAATTGAGCGCCAAAGAGAAAAATTGTGAAACGCTGCTAAATGAGACAAAAATTTGATAAATTACGACAAAAAGAAAATATGGAGACGGACAGGAATAAATCGAGCAAGTGAAATGCTGAGCAGAATTGTTTATCTATGCCGCTGGGGGAGAGACAATGCCCTACCATAATTAGACACGCGGCTCTGCCCGACCAGATATTAGCTAAATACAGCAATAGCTACAGCAACAAGGATAACAACAACTTGCCAGGCATAAATTACGACAGTCTGTGGGGAGTAAAGCGCTCGAAAAACTCGTATCATTAAATTAGTTTTGTGGCAGGAGGCAGCCCTGCTCTCTTAAATGAGAGATTATTGCGAAAGCGAAGCAATAAATTGTGCAAATCTTTATGAATGAGTTCACTTAAGGTTCTGCCCTGCTAAAAAACAAAACATTTTTGGCAATCGCTTCCCTCGCGAACATATTTTGCCAAATTGCAAGCGACAGCTAAGAAATTATGCAATGTTTTTGGTGTGAAATAAGCTTAGCACAAAGAATGGAATTTCTCAAATCTAGCCAAGCGAAAATAGATAGCAAGATTAGTCACTTAAATATAATTAAAGCTAGGGCATTGTATAAATTGAATTTATGAAATTTAGGCAAAGGTATTTACAAAACATATGCGATATATTAAGTAGCAATTTGGTGAACTATTTAAACATTACTCGTATCAATTTTTAGTAGAGCTGTTAACTAACATAGCTAATAAGTCAAGTTCTTAGCTATAATATCCAAATTATGATTATTCATTTTGTGCTTAAAACTTACCGCCATATCTGCAATTTGTTTTGTCAGCGGGTATATTGCCATTGGGCTCGAGGCGATCCAGATACTCCTCCGAATTGTAGCCATTGAATGGAACTTTATTACCGTGATTATGATGGGCTCCACCGCCGCGATGATGATTATGATGATGGTGATGATGTGTGGAGTCATCGCCATCCTCGCGGGAAATGGCTGCAAAGATAAAACAACATTAAAACAATTAATATACTTTTGTTGGCCATCTTGTTATTACTTTTGCTAATTGGCTTCTATGCAAAATCAATTATCGTTCAGCACTTAAAACTTTCAAGCCCAAAATCGAGTTATTTTCATATGGCCAGCAACTTAATGTCAAGTGGCAAGAAGTCCCAAAGCAACTTGGCCACATTTCACTTTTGCGCTTGCAACGTGGTTGGGGTTTGTCGAAGGGGCATCATACCAATCAACGCCTTTGTGCTGTCGGGTTTTGTTTGTAGGCCAATATGCCAGAAACTGGGTGTGAGCCGCAAGGATGCGGTTGGGGCCCATTCACAAGTCAATTGATGGGGTTTTGTGAGCTGTTTGGGCTACAGACTTTGCCTGCTAATGGCTTCATTTGGACACCTCGAGGTGTCCAGTTGTGCACCCCACAAAAGTTAATGTCAATTTTAAAATTATTTTCCAAAAATGCTTAAAGGCTTAATGGGCTTCAATTCCCAAAGGGCAAAAAAGCACACAGCTGCGCCCCTGAAAATATAAAAAGAAACTTCATAGTCACAGCTCGTAAACGTAGCCGGCCAATTGCGAATGTGCCGAATATGCAAATAAGTTGAGCGGAAATAAAAATGTAGCTAAGCTTTTGTACAAATTTGAACAAACGTAACGCGGGGAGGACAACACAACAACAAAAAAAGGCGCGCCTTCTAATTTCCAAAACGGAAATACGAACGGCTCGAATATCGCCCCAGGACAGTCAAAAAGAGAAAAGAAAGAAGAAGAGTTGGCCATGTTACCTGGGTGCATATAAAAAAGCTGAAACGTGGCAGCCGCTAACGGAAATTGGCTGGGTATTAGCTTACAGTATATAAACACACACTCACTCAGCGTATATATCGCGCTTGTCCTTTTGGGCCCGCCTGGAGTTTTACTCCTTTTTTTTTGTATTTTGGACAGAACTGGGTTGCCTTTTTGAGCCTGCAATTTGCTAACGATATGCATACAGGACGAGGACTGGCTGAGAGGACTCTGACATACATGTGTATGGCTGGTGCTGTATGCAAATGGCAAGCGCAAAAAGGATTACACGTTTAGTGCCTGGGGCTTTAGAATAGGCAGTCAATAAACTGTAATCAAAAGACGAGCACCAATTGAAGAGAGAGAGAGAGGGAGAGAGAGAGAGAGAGCGAAAGAGAGAGACACATAAAGGGAGGTAGCTCAAGAGACGAAAGTTGCTTCCTGACTTTTATGAATTATGGCGAGGACAGCAAATGTGTATACAGCATATGTGAATGTTTAATTAATAGCCAAAAGGACGCCGCCCAGGGGAGGGCAACGGCAACAACCCTGAGTTCTCAGCACACAGAGCCACATAGCCACAGAGCCACAGATGATGTCAGCAGCCACATTTGCAGATGGTAGACCAAAGCACAAATCACAAAATTACCGCAAATTGTCGCTACAAATAAGCAATTTATTTGCTTATATAACTCATGTCATGTCCCACAGACACACACACACACACAGACACACACACACACACTGGCACTCATACACAATACAGACCACAGAAATGCAATTCCACTAAATGTGGCACTGCTGAACTTCAGCTTCGCTGCTGCGATTTGATTTTTTGGGGTTGCCAACGAACGAAAATCTCATAAACTTGTGCAAAAACACGCAGTTACAAAGGGCGGGGCGGTGCCTTAGTTGAGGATGCTGCAGAACTTGTGGGAGCAGAAAATGTAATCAATAAAATATGTTTGGCATGAACTAATACAACTCGTCTCGCTGGAATACAAAAAGCTGTGGGTTAATGGCATCAACCATCAAGTAATATTCTTATGCAATGACAACCCACAACTGTTTAGGAATGCAGTGCTTTAAGCTGAAATTGTGAATTCAATTTGGGTGAAGTGGCTAGAATTGGCTATAAAACTAGCTGTACGATAAGTAAGCTGTAGTAAAGTCAGATTGCCATGAACTTCATAGTAATAGGAAACTTTTCACTCACTGCAGTACGCGACAAGTCATTTTGAACTGAATTTGCAACAATAATTTTAAGTTTAGTATTCCATTTTCTTGTCAGTATTATTTAAACTTCCTGCATATGGTTTTATTATTTAATTGCAAGCAATTTATAAATAATCCACCCTCACTCAGTTTAAGTCAATGCCAATTGCAGGCTGTACTTTGGTCTCAGGCTGAAATGGTTGCCTACTTTTGTGCAGCAACAACAAATTTGTGCACACATTTTTTAAAGTCACAGCCTGCCCCTGAAGTGTGATTTATTTTGCTGATGAATGACGAGTGACGGAATACGCAGAGACAGCAGGAGCAAAGCCAATTGAACAAAGCTGCCAAATTGGGTGCAGACAATGGCTGGAGGGAATACTTTGTGCCCCACAATGACAAACAACCGACAGTAAAAGCAAAATTAAATCAAAGCAAAACCGCACAAAAGAACAACCAAAAATAGAAAACACAAAAACAGAAACTGACAAAACAAAGGGCAAATCATTGAGCAAGTGCAAGCTACGTATGTATGTATGTATGTATGCATGTATGTATGCATGTATGTATGTATGTATGTATGTAACTGGGGAGTGACCAATGTTCTCCAAAAAGAGACCATTCTCGTAAACAGTCAGTCGGCAGTTTTAATGCGCTTTAGTCGCTGGCTAAAGTTTTATTGTTCGCATTTTCATTCGGGATTCTCTTGGACTTAACGGGTAGTTAACGACAAACCCACAAAGTTGTGCAAATGCGAAAGAGACAAAGAGAGAGAGAGAGGGAGAGAGAGTATGTTGAGCAGCCATAATCCAGCGACACTTATATAGATAATGCAAAATGCTCTATAAAACTGAGTATCGAACAGATTGTCTATGCTTGGAAGTGGACAGCGAAGGGTTTTATGTGATTAGTCACCGACTTGGGGAGCAGTAGCAGTGTGATTGACGAACCTTTTAGTATATGATTTAAAACTAGCTGTGACTTGCATTGCGTAAAAGTTTTATGGACAACTCAGCTTAGGCAGATAATGGTAATGAATATAAATGTAAAGCTATCCATTTGAATTTGTATTAATGTCGGAATCTCAATTTTGCTTTTAAGAATCGCACAGGAACTAAGCCGTAAGATTGCAACATTTAAAGCACTTAGTATTTGTATCTAATCCCACAATAGATCGCCAAAAGCGCACATGCTCAGCTCAAACATATATATATATATATATATATATGTATATATGTCCTCTTAAGCTGTAACTGAAAAAGACAATGGCGAAATCAGTTGGTTTGCCAACAGCAACCCGCTGGCGATTGGGTTAAAAGTGTCGAGGGTTTGATTTGAGTCGATGGAGCAGGAGGAGGAGCTGGCTGTCCAGACAAAGCAATTCAATCGAATCGGATCACTGCAGGGCAATAGAGCAGAGAACAGAGAACAGAGGATTTAGAGCTGTGAACTGAGAGGTGATGTGAAATTTGCTGACAAATAAGTCGCATTAACGAGCATTTGACCAAAATGAAGGCGAACAAAGCAAATGCAATTTCCCACAAAATGAGAAGGCAACGAAAGGATACCAAAATTTAATCGGAAAACTCACGTTTTCTTCTTGCTACTGTCGCTGATGTCATGTGGCTGGCATTTCTGACGAAAGACAATGTCACATTGCCATGCAATTAAGCCATGCAATTTAATCAATTTATCAATTAAGCAACCGATGGGAGAACATTCACGGGGACTTTTGATGAAAGTCAGCCAGTCGTTGAAATTGTATTTTTATACATTCTCCAGCAATCCACTTTATAGCACACTCCACTCGATTCGTTTGGTTTTAAAAGCCAATTTCATTAGCATTTCAAAGTGCCGGCAAGTTGGTTGCGCCGGCTTCGTTTGGCTCATTGGCTGACTGGCTGAATGACTGACGGCTGGTCCGAGGAAGAGTCGAGAGTCAATAATGCTGTTAATTGACAGATAGGGGCGCACAATTGACATGGGCGTAACTGCTGTCGCCAGTGACTTACACGTGTAATACAACAATGTTCTGCCCGATGGCAATTAACATTTGTAAATATGCATAATTGTTGCGAGAAATGTGCAGGCAAAATATAAAAAAAACATGATATAAAAGCTTTATACAGCATGTCGACTATCAGACAACCTTGCAGACTAGCTGCTAAAGTGAATATAATTAATAGACTATAGCTTTTAACAACAAAAATTCGATTTTCGACAGATCGCTCATAGCATCCGATTGCCTAGCAAAAATATATAGAATATCAGGCATATTTCAAATACTTATAGCTTATGTTACACAACTGCAGCCTAAGCTAAATTACCCTCGTCAAGGGTATACAAAAACAACATCAACCGCAGGACAGTCTGGAAGCGGCGAGCAATGAACCGGTTTTAGCGGTGTGGAGATGTGGTTCAATTGAATCAATGGTTCAGACAGTGTTTTAACATGGTTACTTAATTGTTAAAAGCCATTTGCATAATTGCAAAGGCAATTTATAAAATACCAAGTGCATGTCAAAGTCCCCAGTGAATGTCAAACTGTGCAGAACTTCAATTGAATTTGACAATAAACTAGCCAGCAAGAGTCAACAATTATATAGAATATTACTAAAATCAACTCTACTAAAACTCACACAGCTTTTGCTTTTAATTTCACAATTGCTTGCGAACTGTGCGGGTTATTAGTGCTCTCAGAACTGTAATGGCTGCCGCATCGCATGATAATTTTGCATGTCTGCGCATAGTTTTAAGAACTCCTGAAGTTTTCCGGGGGGCCAACAACAACCATCGAAAATAATAACGATGACGACAACGACGATGATGGCAACTACGTTGAGGAGTTTGCTTGTGAACTTTTTAATTTAATTAATAGACGCCAACGATGCCGCAACAAGCACAAAACCCAGAGACAGCAACGGCATTGAATTACACAAAGTTCAGCAACTTGGATGGGTTCCAAATGAAATGAGCTGCACAAAAATGTGTGTGTGTGTGTCAGTCCGTGTGTGTGCTTCTTGAAACTTATGGTTAATTAAAAATATTCTTCGACAGCGGCACACAGCATGTGCGGCAAGTATTATAGAGGCTTCAGTCTGTATTCTTCAAGGCATTTCTCAGGATTTAAGAATAATGATGCACAACAACAGACCACAGAAGTACTGAAAAGGAATATGGCACGTGGCAGCCAGCAAATTGGCAAATTATAGTTGGCAAATTGTTGTTGTTGTTGGCGCCACAGAAATGTTGCCGCAAAATGGGGCCACAGCTTAAGCGTTGGTTGTCTCCACATTTGAAGACAGGTGCGAGGTCCTGCAGGAGGTGGGAGGGAGTCGTATCATTTGTCGCCTTGCGCTCACTTTCTGGGCAATTTTCATTGCTTGCAGGGCAAACAATTAACTTAAATGACTGTAAAAGAGCTGTGACAGTTGAAATTGTTGTGCGGCAGGGCAAAGTGGTTTTTCGGCACCGCCATCCACACTAACTGTCTGCACGGCTCTGCTCCTGCTCCTGCTCCTACCCCAAAGTGTCCTTGTCAAAGTGCTGTCGCACCTTCTGACAGAAATTGAGGAGTACAACAATTTAGTTGGCAGAGCGAAGACGCAGCTGCCACAGAAACCATTTCAACTAATGCCGCAAGCGATGCCTTGATTTTCTTCTTCTTCCCCTTTTGATGTTGCCCGTAGTGGTTGCATGAAAATCACTTCCAGAAAGCAACGCCAAGTGTAAATCAGTTGAGTCAGAGCCGATTTCTGCCTTTGTCAGTCAGCCCTGCGGCTTGGGGGGGGTGTGCAATGAAATACACATTCGACAGCTGTAAATCTTAGCCAACCGAGTTAACAACGCGCTGCAAGCGAAGGACTACAACAATCAGCAAGATACACAGGTTGACATCCAGCTAGACATAGACATATAGGCGACAGGACAGTCAATCAGACAAAGCTGCCAGGCATTTTTGGCAAACCCAGGACTTGACTGAACTCGAAAGCCCAAGTCGAAGGTTGAAGCTGTGAAGGAGATCGCAAAGAAGCTGGCAAATATTTGAAAGGGAAAATTGGAAATGCAAAGTGAGAGTTAGTTCCCAAAGGAGAGAGCACAGTGCTGGGGAAAAATACGTAATACTCGCTATAAATTAAATTAAATATATACTTTTATTTGTGATATAACTACAAAGATTTTCTGGATTTAAATTTCATATTTTACGTAGGTATTTCCAACATAAGCTAAAATTGGCAGTATTCTATATTGCCATCAAACAAAGTTTACTTCGAGAACATACTTGAAATTTTGCTAGATTCAGCTTAAGATTTCCTCAAGCTTTGCTTGTATTATTCAAACTTAAATACAACTAGAAACAGTTAATAAAATGCATTTCATAGCTGATGATGGCTTTATTCAAACTTCCAAATGCATTTGAAATCATCTTCATCTTCATCTGCGTTGTGTTCATTTCCCATAAAAGCAGTGGAACTTTTACACTATATTTAATAAATATTCAAGAAAACTAGTTGAAAACATTTCATGTGGTGCTCTTTGCGTTAAGCCCTGAGGTTGTTTGGGTTTTTTTTCGCCCACTCAAGAAAGGACAAGCGCCCCAATATGGGGCATAAAATATTTAAGGCAATATTGCGACAGGACAAACCTTGAATTGGTGTTCAAGTGAAGGCGGCTGGCTAAACAGCCACTAAAACGTTTTGCAAAATTATCAGGCCCAAAATCGTATCCTTTTTTGTTGTTGCACAGTATGAAATAGAGTATGAAACGAGTGTGCGTGGAGGGGGGAGGGGGAGGGGGGACGGGTATGTTGAAATAAGAAATCGATAAATATTTAAGGAGTCGCCCTGGAGACAGTTGAGATTCGCCTTCGGGCACTTGGCAGCTGCCAGAGGTGCCCGAAATCGCATTTAATTTAAAACTCATAAATACGAAATGCGCCGACAGATAATCATAATAAAATTTCAGAACACAATTTGCTCTTCTCTTCTGTTCACTCTTCTTCTTCTGGGATGAGCCAACAACGAAAATTACAAATGAGATTTTTACCCAGGCTATGAAAATGAAAATCGAATTGAAATTGTGTTTCCAATGATGACCGAGCCAAAAAAAAGAAAGGCTTTGCAACTTTTGAACCAAAAACTGTGCAGCTGCAAAAACAATTTGTATAATTGCATAAGGAAATAAATTGATATGTATGTATTCACTTCAAGTGTATTTTTAACTCGTTTTTCAACACATTTACAGTGTATCACTGACAGCCGTCGACTGTTTTTGACAGTTTTCCAAAACCGAAAACCGGCAGCCATCAAATGCAAACTGGGAAAATGCAAAAACTTATTGAAATTTTAAGTGCAATTGAGTGGCAAATGGATTTTGCACAGCCGCAGAATAAAGCCAGTAAAATTACGAACAAGCCAAAGTTGCACGGAGAGCGCCAACTGGAGCATGTTAAAGTGTTGTTCCATGAAGTCAAGTGAAATGAAGTGGATTTGCTTAGGGCAGCGCTTGAGTAGAGCCAGACAAAGGGCATGAGAGGTCCCCCTGTCTCTCTCTCTCTCTCTCTCTCTCTCTATTAAGTCTGCACAAGTTGTCAAAATAATTAAGAAAATGTTTACCATTTGCAGTGCATTTAGAAAGCCATAATGACAATCCAAATGGGAGACGAACAGTTCGCAAGATTTTGGGGGCATTTCGCTGACTTAGGCAAAACTTCACAGCAAACGATATTAAATACTCTAGATAAGCAGCTAAACTGGGTATATGATGTAATAGGTGTGCTATTGTTAGTTCATTGTCGACTTTTTAAAGCTTGAGAACATTAAATGCTTGCTTCTAAATCAAATACTCTCAGATATATACACAAAGTATCCACTCCTATATTCTTGCCAATATTCTCTGGAGAATTTAATTTAATAATTAAGTTGTAAGCTTAAGTGTTGCTTCCTCAAACGATTAACTGGCAAGTGCAAGTGCAAGTGTATATAAATAACTTAGATTTCATGATTTATTCATAGTCTTATTACAACTTTTGGTTATTTCAATATAAGCAGAAAATTGTTTTGTTCAAGTTGCGAATAGTTCTAGATTTTATAGGGTATTTTTAAGAGTGCTCTCTTTGCTGGCTGTAATCATTTTTTGTTGCCCGTTGACATTTACGAGACATTTTCACTGAATGGCATTTTGAAAGCTGCACACAAATGGGCAACAGCACGTAAAGAAAGAGACGGATAGAGAGGCAGTTGGATGTGTGTGTGAGAGAGAGAGAGCACTGCAGACACAAGTGGCTGAGGAATGACAAATTAATTGAGCCTAGGCAGCTTCTTAGCTGGCAGACACGTGCCTGTTGCAGGCAAAACTACTTGAGACACTATTTATATTGGGCTGGCAAGGGCAGAGTGTGTGCAAGAAGGGCAGTGTGGGGAGTGGTGGGGAGGGAGTCCAAATTATAACGCGTGATTTGCGCACAAAAGGGCAGACTTTAAAGATGCCTCCGCAAAGTCAATTTATGACGAGCGAGCGGCAAACAACTTGAGTCACTGAATTCAGCAAACAGCATGAAAACTTCTTCTAATTTATGCATATTTCAATGCACGCACAGAGAGAGAAGTGGAAGTGTGTGCTCTTCTCGAGTGCTGGAAAACATTTTGCAGCATTTAATTTTGGCAGTGGATTCGCTGGCTGCATGCATAATAATGAGCATTTGTGCTCATTATCATTAACCAGGCGACGACGCCGCCAACGACGGCTCGACAAGGCGCGCCTTGAAGTGGCCTCCAGGGTCTCGGCTAATGGCCCGCGGCGCCGTAAGTTTTCCTCCTCCCTCCCCCCCCCTTACCAATTTATATATTTTTTTCGTGTACTCCAAAAAGACTCGAGAGAACGAATTTAGTGCACTCGCCGCAACAGAAGCAACTCTGTGCCCAAATGGAAGTTTGTAAATATGAAGTTTGATAAGTAGGCAAAAGCAGTCGACAGCGGATTGGGGAGGGTACCCAAAAAGTAAAGCTGCCAACCAGTTGAACTCTTGACTTGCCACGGAAACGCAGACGTCGCCCAAAAAGTTTTGCAGGCCGCACTTTTTTATGAGGGCGCCAAAGTTCATATGATATGGGAGTTTAGTGCAGTACTCATCAACCAACAAAAAGAATAAAATAACGAAATGTAAAGAGAAAAAATACAAGTGCATTCCTTGGAGATTACTGCGCACAGTGTGCTGGAACGCTGAAGTCCACAATGACAATGAGAAGGGATACAGTTTTATATGGGACAATTGCTTTATGAAAACATTTCTGCAATTTAAATTATTGAATATTCTCTTTCAGGCATTTATTAATCTTGCGTCAGTTAGCTTTGTTGTCATAAAAATGTAATAATTAATAATAATTATTTATTAGTAGTTTTTGTTGTCTTTTTTAAAATATTTATTGCTATAATGTACTTGCACCACTGTACTTGCGCAGACACGCACATTTGGCGCAAGTCGCGGGACAAGGACTGGCAAAAGCACTTGTTCTTCGAAGATTCGGGGTGGCATAAGTTGGTGGTTCTTTGTTTATGTTCTACAAAAGTGGCAATCGCTGCCGCAAATGTTGTTACGTGCACAAGTTGCGCTTTTAAAATAATTACAAAACCCAAAGACGCCAAATAGACACACACACACACACACACACATACACTAGCACAAAGTTTTCTTAAATTTTTGTTTTGGCGACACAACGGCAAATAGAAAGGGGAAAAAATTGCGTTGCATGCTTTTGTGCGCTTCGCTTAATGGGTTTGAGAGCCACTGGCAGCTGTTACATAGCAGCCAGCATATTGTCAGTAAGTACGTACTTATGCAAGGCTGTCGTGACTCCCGTGTAACTTTGTGTGTGTCTGTGAGTGTGTGTGTGAATGTGTGTGTGTATTTATGCACAACATATAACGACTTCGGTTACCGGCTGATAAAACGTAGAGGACCCAAAAACGCAGGCAAGTGTGTCTAATGCTTGCTTTAAGTATACTCTATATATATAGAGATGCTTATATATATATATATATATCGGTTGCAGGACCTGCTGCTGTCAATAACTTTATACAAAAATTGCATATAAAGTGTCGCCGGGGGTCTGAGATCTTTGGACGGACAGACGGACGGACACGCCCACCAACCCACAAAAACAACAGCAACAAAGCCAACGAAATTTATTATGCACAGACGATAAAACGTTTTGTTTGTGTGCGTGTGCAAGACAGGAAAAAAAGAAAACAAAAAAAATGTAAAGGGTAAAAGGAGATGAGTAAAAAACAGGACACAAGCGGCAGCAAACAATAGACAAGCCCTGAGGGGGCAACGACGTGTTAAGGCTGCTGCCAGACCTGAGCTGGGCTGGTGGGTGGCATTAAAATGCCGCAAACGCAAGTTGACACTATTTCTTCAACAACTTGCACAGGAAACGAACACCAACAACTTGCAACAGCAACAGCCACAGCAACAGCAACAGCAGCAACAACAACTGCTCCGTAGAGCTTTGAGCTGCGTCATCAAGGAAGCAGAATTGCAGTTGGGGAGTTTTGGCATGCGAGGAGCGTTAATGGGTTAAAAGTGCGCTTACAGCGTGTATAGATTTTATAATGTGTTTGCCAAAGCTCAACGCTCAACGCTCAACACTTCTATCTCTCTCTTTCTCTCTCTCGCTATCTCTCTCTCTCTCTCTCACACGGCGTGACTTGCATTAACTGTCCGAAAAGAAAGGCGACACCTGCAAAAACGCCATTTTGCAAACATTCGACGCTTTCACTTCCGCCTGCTGAGTTGGCAACTTTTGAGCGTCATGTGTATGTGTGTGGCTTGATTACAAAATACAGTTTAATGTTGATTACACACATGCAGCAAACAGACTGGCAGCCCCAACAGCAGTCAATGCTCAGGCTGTTGCCATCGTTGTGGCTTATATAACAAAGGCTGCCCTGCCAACCCCGCCCTGCTCCACTGCCTGCCGTTCCAAAAGCATCCAACATCCAACATGCTCAGCTCGTCTCTCATTACGCATACAGTGTTGACACTAAAGCCAACTGCTAGTTGTCTGCCATTTGCAAAAACAAGCCAGGACAACGAGCTTAAAACTCTGTCTCTCCACCTCTCTCTGCGGCATGGCTTTAAAAGTTGTTAAACCGTTTTACAACAATTGGCCGAAAAGCGCAATTTAATTAAAAAGTGCAGAATTGTTTGCTAATTGCTCGTGCAGCATAAGTGCATACACCATTTTTGGTTGACATTCATGTAAAATTATATCCAAAAACCAGGAAAAACTTTGAAAGAGCAGCTGAACAGCTTAAGCTCTTATTTCCTGTCTGTATATTTATGATGTGCTTTAATTACAACAATGTGCTTTAGTAACAACTAAATTCTCATTTGCATTTAGTACATAATAACAGCTTTAGCCAACCAACGTGTGTTTCCTCATTACTTTGACAACAGCTCTGTCAAGCGTGGCTCTCAAACTGTAAACAAAGCAACGCAACGCTTCAATCAACTCACAAGTATGCAAATTTAATAATAAACAATTAAAGTTAGCTCGCCGGAGAACACATTACATTTGAAAACGGGGTGTTAATCATTTGATGACGTTTCAGCACGTCTAATGGCATTAGTACAATTTATTTGCGAGGCATTTTGTTTTTGCTTCTCCGCTTTTTTTTTTTGTCCCATTTCATTTGCGAAATTGAGTTCGCAGAAATTTGCTGTTGAGTCGCAAATTTGATTTACAAAGCGAGCGGCAATTGTCGTGACAATTTTCATCATCAACAACAACTACAGCAAAAAAGTGCTTGAAACGTGTTGGAGCATTCGAGTAACAGGCACAAACAATCATAATAATAATGACAACGATGACGCTGATGACGATGATGACGAACAATCAACGTTTTTGCATGTGCTAATAGCTAAATTATATTAAGTTTTAAGCGTTTTGCAATCAATTTAGTGCATTTAACACATTCGAAGACACACAAATCACGTGAAAAGCAAAAGCAATTTGAAAAGTGAATGTTTGCCAAACAGTATCGGATCAGCGTCGTCCAATGTTGCCATCCAATGTCCGAGTTGGGTGTCAAAAATTGTAATCTGAGATTTTGCGCGCAACAAACACGAGAAACTGTGTGAATTTGAAATAACATCAAAGCGCCATCGTATTCATTTACAAAAAATATATATATATATATATATATATATATATATATATGTAATATATATATGCTGTAACAGCAGAAAGTAAGACAACTTTCTAGGCAGCTGTCGGGAAGTGCAAACAAAAATTAGTTGTCTGTGCAGCCAGAGAAATCATGATAAATTCTCATGAAATGCTAGCTGGATATTTTAAAGAGCCTTTTAAAATTGAATTTAATTTCTCGTTCAACTCATGCAACCTGACAGCAGTTGTCTGCTCGTTGACACATTAAAGATTCTTTATACACCTTTCTCAACCGTTTTTTGTTCTCTTTTTTTTATTTACTGCGTTTTTTTTTCTTTCTGGTCTCTGCCTCATTGGCTGCTTCTCACGCATCGCTGACTGCATTTGAAGTGCAGTAGGTAAGCAGCAGCAGAAAAAAAATATATAAAATAAAAAAGGAATGGAAAGCAAAGCACACAAACGCCCAACACTCTCTTTAGCGTGTTGCCCTCAGGTGAAATGCAAGAATATTTTGTTACAAAAAATACCATTACAGCTTTGGCTTTTGGGCGAGGGTTGCTCCGTGCAATGCTCCTGCTCCTGTTTCTGTTTCTGGTCCTGTTGCGGCTGCTAATGGAGCCAGTGCTGCTGCTTCGTTTACGTTCAAAGTGCAGACACGTGCCACATTTCAACGACGACGACGACGACGACTCTCGATGTGCTTACAGTTCTGGGCAAAAATATTGCATACGGCTCAACGTTGTCGTCGCCGATGTGTATTTTGGCTGAGGTTTGGGGCGGGGTTCATTGTACGTTAACGCAGTGTGCCGAATTTGCATGACTGAAGTGAGAGCAGAAACAGTCAACAGGGCAACCGAAGCGAGCAAAGCAACCACGCAATCAACCACCCAAGCACCCAACCACCCCATCTCCTTGGGACTGGCAGCACCCAAGCCACGAGGCATACATCATTCAAAATATGCACACACAATCCACCCATTTGAGCTGTTTCTGGACTCGCTATCACAAGCTGCCACACGTTGGTATTGCAACATTTTCTAGCCATGTTATGTTGTTGCTGCCACTGCCGCTGCTGTTGCTGCTGTTGCTGTTGCTGCTGCTTATCAGTTGCCAGCCCCTTTTGGGGGTTGTTTAGCATTTTTAGGGGTTGGCCTGCAATCGATATGCGTCGCGCTATGCTTTCCAGCCCCCAAAACGCTGCCTTGGAGGTAGCACTTTTTTGCGGTAGGCTACAGTCTTTGACCAGTCAGTACCCCCTCTTCCACAGTTCCCCCCTCCGCCGTTGAGTTAAGCTCTTCCCCTATTTTTCAATTGTAAAGTCCGCTTCGAGTGCAGCGCTTAAAATACCCCCGAAGTTAAGCACTCGATAAGCGAGCTCGTGTTTATTTTTTATGATTTTGTTGCCCTTGACAGCCATTGATGTTATTGTTATTGTTGCTTCTCGTTTTATGTTTTTTTTTTGTCTCTTCCTCTTTCCGTCGAAATTGTCGCATAACAACATATTTTGTTTCACACTTTTTTTTTTTTGCTTTTGGATTTTGCGTTTGCGTTGCCGAGCCCATTTGCATTTGTTTATCGAGGGTGGCTCAGACAAATTTCTAATTTTAAACCAATTAAAGTTGTCAAAGTTGCAACTTTCCGGCTGACGAACTAATCCAGGGCCAGAGACCCGCAGCACATATTTATTTTCATTAAAGACGCCAAAGTTTTAAATTTCATTTGCACAGAAATTTGTGTGTTTTTCTTTACTTTGTGCGACTTTTGTTGTTGTTGCTGGAAATTCAATTTTCAGCTGCCCCGTGGGTGGTCTGATTTACTTGGCTCAGATTTAGCATACAGTCATATATAGAGAAAGTTTTCTTATCTGAATTTGTCAGCTAATCTATACGACGATAAGCGAGCACAGAACTCGGCATTTGGAGTACTTTGAAGTATTCATTTATCTCTTCTTCTTTTTGGTTTGTGTTTCAATTTACTTAATTAAATACATCTTTTTACATTTTGTTTTCAAAATAAATGCGGCTTTTAACTTTATTATTTATTCTAATTAGTTGAAGCTTGCATTAAACGTTTGCATAAAGCACTTTGTATTTATGTAATTGAATTAAATACTTGTTGTTAATAAATAATTATATTTTTAAGTCAAATGTCAATTCGAAATACATATTAATATAATAATCAATATTATTTATATTTTTCGTGTATATTAAGCTCACATTTTATGGCTACTTTCTGTTGTGTTGATTTAATTACAAATTTAATTAAATTAATTTCTTTACACAGCTTGTATTCTCTCTCAAGTTGTTCAACTTCCACGCTCCGCACTTTAATCATTCTCCTTCGATTTCAGCTTTAAGCTCGAAATTGTTTTCCGCCTGGAAACCTTTAACTTTTGTGATTGTCATTTAAAGTTCTGTCCTACATCGATCCAGTCAGAGTTCAATTACATTCCAAAAATTTCTCAGATATCTGTGCTTAAAGTGCTGCCATTGCCAGCCAGTGAGTTTTGCTGCTGGGGCATGTCTTCCGGTTGCGCCTCATTATTTTTTATAGTCGCGCCATTACTTCTACTACATATGCCCGCTGTTGTCGCGCCAGTTGCTCTCAAACTGTGAATTGCCATTTAACGCACATTGAAAGTGGCATTCAAGATTCGAGCAGGAATCGAGCAAAGCGACGGCATTTCGCAAAAAAACATTTAACCATCATTCTAAGCTGTATACTCAGTCGTGCTATTCCCCACACTCCCCAACCACCACCCCCCTCCCACTCTCTGTTCGCTCCCCCTTTGGAGTTAAAATTATACTTGCAATTTCTCTCTGTGTGTGTCACTTCCCCCCCCCAATCCGCGACAGTCTCAACAGATTTACATGAGATTTGCATAAATTGAGTGCTTCCTTTGAGGCTGTCGCTGCTTTCGAGTTCGCTTTCGAGCTTCCCCTGTTGCCCTCGGGCCGCTCAAATGAATTTAAATCTTTTATGCAACAGAAAAATTGCTGCCGTTTTTCAACAGTTAATGTTTCAATTAGACAAGGGCCGTGCAGGCAACGAAATCCCGAGTGAAGCGTCGCCTTGGCAATTAGTTAAATCGCATGCCAGCTAAGAATTCTTGCTGGCTTCATACAAGCCATTTATATGTGCCAACTAAAAAGATCAAAAATAACAACGGCAACATTTGGCGAGCAGGCACAGTTTCTTGTACCGCTGGGAGACTTTTGAAGTGCTTTTGATTTGAGAGGAAAGGGGTTGAAGGGGGCCAGGGATACATCCAGTGAAGGGTTAACAACATTTCGCATAGCTCAGCGCTTTTGGCAGGGTTGTCATTGAATTTGATTTGTCAGAGGACAGGCAACAAGCATTTTATTTGACATAATTGACGTAAAGTCAACCGGAAGCGATTACTTCCATCAGCCCGTGTGTCTGACCGTGCGTGTGTGTTGTGTGTGTGTGTGTGTGTGTGTATGTGCGGGTGCTTTCAAAAGCAATTGAATTTGTGTGTAGCATGCTTCTTTCTGGACTGAAGGCGTTTCGGGCAACGGTCAGCAACTAAAACTAAAATTGCCGCATTGCGTCAGCATTGTTTGACACGCAGCACAAAAAACAGCGGTGTCTGCCACACAACCCCCACCTCCTCCCCCATTCCTCGCAATTGACTTGCTGCAAGTTTTTTGCTTGTCTGCCTGCCTGCCTGCCTGCCTGCTGGTTTTTGCATTAAAAATGCATACTGGCAAATGTCTTTGGGAAAAGTTGTTTTGAAAGGTGCGTTCGGATTGGAGCAGAGGTTAAAAGCAGCTGCTGCCTGCCTTAAAGGCCAAGTCATTTTTGACAAAAGTTTGCCCCCCAAGTTGACAGTTAGAGCCCGCAGCTCCAATCGACAAGATGGTCAAGAGAACAAGCTGGCGCTTTCAAATCCAAGTCAAAGGAAAACTTTCTCACCAGACATGACAGCTAATCGATAAACTTACATATCGATACAA
This sequence comes from Drosophila planitibia, assembly GCA_035043785.1. Classification (NCBI taxonomy): domain Eukaryota; kingdom Metazoa; phylum Arthropoda; class Insecta; order Diptera; family Drosophilidae; genus Drosophila; species Drosophila planitibia. The sequence continues at coordinate 2,584,660 of JAWNMS010000023.1, forward strand.
TATATATATATATATATGGATAGAGACACATAAGAACAGCGTAAGCGACGGTAACCTTCACATGCAAAGTCAATTATAGAGTGCCGACGACACACGTGCCACACAAACTTGAAATTCCCACGATGCACTCTAAAGAAAAGTGCAAAGAAAATGCACACAGATAAAAGAAAAACATATACTCTGCATAGTTGATTAGTTTACGGAACTATGCCGCAAAAAATGATGTATATTAGATTACATAACAACGAGCAAACAAAAAATGGTAACATTTGCTGCGCCACAACGATAAGAGCAAAATGCAAAAGCTGCAAGGAAAATAGCACAAAAATTCGCTGGAAAATGTCAAGGGATTTCCAGCTGTTGACTGAAACGCTGACATTGTTGGCTTAAGACACAACTGTGAAAGACATACGCACACACACACACACACACACACACACACACACCCAGACATGGACAGAAAACCCCTTGGAAAATACAAATCACAGTTGTTGCATAACTGCTGCAAAAATGAGCTGCATACAAGTCCTGTTTGCTTTGCATTAGCAAGCCAAAAAAAAAAGAGAAGGAAAACAAGAAGAAAAATCGAAACAATGAAAAGCAAAACGAGTAAAGGAAAAGCAGGAAGACTATTTGCGCTTTGCACAATAAACTTGAAGCAATATAATACGAGTTTCACAGAATTTGCAAACAATTCTAATATTTATTATTTTACCAGGCTGCAGTTTTAATGCTTGTGTTGTAACAAAGTTGCACGAACTGGTTTATGAGCAAAGTTTGATATTCTTCTCCATTCTATTCAAGAAATCATAAGCAAAAACTTGGAGAATTCTTGGAAATTTATGCTCAAATTAAGGATCAAAAGATTTATTAAATTGTTCTCGTAATTATGATTCTGGATTCAAATTTAAGCTCTTCATTTAGTTATGTCAAGTTGATTGAATCTCCAAGTTTTTCCAGGTAATGCAATGCAAACTAGATGGCAGAGTGCATGTACTTTTTAAAGCACTCCCCAAATGGCAATAACAATGCATCAGACGAGCGTTAGTAATGTTGCACAATCAGCGAGGCGAGGCTAGGCAACATGAGTTCGGATTGGAGAGTCTGTGTGGCAGTGTAAAGGTTGAAGTGTGTTGCATATGCAACACAACATACGCTGACTGCATCCTTTTATACAAATTGTCTGGTCTAGCTAGCTGAACGAGAATAGTTGTTCCTGCCGCCCCTGCCCCCTCTATCGCTTCGTGGCATGCAACAAACTGTAAAGCTCAACTGAGCGTATGTGTAATGTTTGCGAATGACAATTTACGTTATGCAAACATAGAGACGACTCCCAGTCTCGCCCCCCCAAGCTCTTTCAATGTTTCTCCAGTAATTGGCAACTACTACACACAACTTGTCAAGTGCCCCGCGTTGCCCACTCTCCTGGACCCAGGACTAGCCTAGCTGGCCTTTTTTTGTTTGCCTTTAGTTATTTTTAAGTGGTATTGCCATAGCGGCAAAAGTCGACTACAAAATTTTTGGAAAACGCGTTTCTCTTTGCTTTTCATTATTAATGGCTAAGCAAACAGCGCCACAGCAGTGGCAACAACAATAACACCTCCAGCCATGAGTCATATGCTAATTTACAAAAATAACACTGCAACATTGTCAACTGTCACAAGAAACCACAACACAGCAACACACCTGACGTATTTCCCAGCGTCGATGGCCGGCATCGAAGGATAAATAAACACACACACACAGATCCACTCACACTCACACACACACACACACAGACTAGCCTAATAATGGTAGGGGACAACAGCTGTCAAAAGATTTGCTATGCCCATAACTACCCTGCCCTGCTCCTCAACCCGCATACTCTTTTCTCCCATTGCGGTCACAGTTTGATTGATGGTCGCCCACTTTTACCAGTATTTGTCTTCTGCTGTTACCTCCCCCACTCCTCCCCAGCAGCTTACATTCAAGGACATCGCGAATTCGACTTTCACATTTCTATTCTTGCGGCGTGCTGATTTTTTGTTTGTTGATATTTCGCTTTATTTTTGCGCAAATTACTAAAAGGAAAACAACGGAAAGCACTCAGGTAAATGAGTTGCGAGCCAATACCTAAGAAACATAGGTGAAATACTTGTCTTGCGGCTCTCGAACGTTGTCAGCCAAAAGTGACAATCAGTGTTTTGTTTTACGATTGCCTCTAATGATAAAGCGGCCTATAAAAAATGTATAAAGATTGCCGAGATATGCCATTGTTTCTAGCCAAGATTGTACTGCAAAAAGTGGAGCTCGTGAAACATAAATAAATATGTACAAATATATATTCAAATTACAATTGACTGGACGGATGCTCTCCAACAATCTCTACTTGAATTATAAAAAATGAGAAAAATATCAAATTTTTCTTTGCTGCCTTTATTTAATGTGCATATCTTCCAAAACTCATTGTAAACACTGAACTTAAAGCTTAAAAATAATGAGAATACAAAGTAATCTTTCATTAGTTATACTTTTCAGTTAATTCCGCATAATTAGTGACTTTTCGCACTTCACATCAAGTTGTTAGTTCAAGTTGTTTAGACTTCCCAATATGATCATACAGCAAACAGTTCGATAATCAACATAATTCATAGCAGTCAAGAGGCCTAAGGCCCAAAGTAAGCAACGCACTTGTAATGAGCTCATTTGGCAGCCCCAAACTTCAAACGCAAATGGGAAAAAAATAAGAACAAAAACAAAATCAGAAACAAAAACAAAAAACTTCCTGAAACTTTTCAGTTTGCGTAATTTAGAATTTATGACTTCATTGCAGGTTGCGATGAAGAAAATAAAAAAAAGGCACAAATCATGCAACTGCCGCAAAACCACAAAAAGTAAAAAACCAACAACAAAAACAAAAAAAAAAAACAAAAAAATCCAAATGAAATACATAAAAAGTCTTAAGAGTCAAATAAAATAGCTGGAGAGAATAAGCAAAGGGAGGCGCAGGTAAAATAAAAAGCAAAAACTTGTTTATGACTTGCAAATTTTGTGTAAATGCGAGTCGCGAGTCGCCAACCCACGAGAGATACAACAAAGATACAACAAAGCTACAACAAAGATACAAAAAGCCAAACCGAGGCAAAACTTGTCGAAACAGTCAGTGCTGCGAAATGAAGAAACAAATCACCAACTTGCCCAAGTGCGATAAAAGTAGGCGAACAAAAAACAGAGAACTGGGGAAGTTTCGCTTCTTCTTTTTTTCTCTATTTCAAGTAGAATATGAGAAGAGGAGAGACGCCGTGGCGGAGTTGACAAACGAACTAGAAATCCCGCACTTGAGTAAATAACACGGCACGGAAGTGTAACCACTGGCGAGGATGTTGGCTTATAACGAGAGAAAGAGAGTGGCAGTTGCAAGGGCTGGTGGTAAGTAAATGAACTTTAAAATGGATATCCCGCGGTTGCAACGTCAGTTGCCAACTAATGTAATCAAATCAAAATCACAGCCCGACGACCCCACAGGCAAACCCAGCAGCCCAGCAAACTAACCAAACTCAAACTCAAACTGAAACTGAAACTCAGTCGCCAACTGAGATTGGGAGGGGAGAGCAATGGACTCTTGTCGACTCGGAAAATATTGTGATTGGAATGCAATGCTCGTTGTTGTGCCAGGTACGCGTCCTGGGAACGCGCCAGTTCCTCACCTGACTATGCAAATTGGAGCCGCAATCGTAATAGTAATAATAATAATAATAATAATAATAATAATAATTCGCAACAAAAGTCAGTCAAGTGGTCTTGTGGTCGGCAGAATTGCAGAGTTTTGCTGCTGCTGCTGCTCCTGCTGCTTGTTGTCTTTGTCAATATTTGCCAGTGCCTTCAACGGACCCTCATCATTTGCCAACTCCAGTTGCCCATCAACTTGATGACTTGGCCTGAGGACAACAGCGATGACGCTGGCGACAAAACTCATCGATATGCAGCAGAGCAATCTCCGACCCAAATAATTTGTGTTTCACTTTGCCAACTGGGAATTGTCGGAGTCGGAGCTGTTGTTGTCTTGTGATGTTGTAGTGACTGCAATCTTTTGGCTACTCATTTGCATTCGCACATTCATTCAGTCAATCATTTGTTTATTCGCGTGCAAACAAAGTCCAGAACACGGCAAATGACTCGACACTGGGCTGACCAGGCGGACTCTCATCATTTATGGCAAACGGCAAGCGGCAAAGGCGCCTCTTCCTAGTAGCTGAGTCAGGAGTTTTACCAACAGGTACAAGAAAATAAAAATCATAAGCTTAAGCAGCTGAATCATCCGCTGAGCAGCAATTAGCGCCGGATTATAACATCATGTTCACAGCAGCTTAGGCGACTTTATTTTCTCAGTTTTTGAATGAGCAAAAGCATGCGAAAGAAAAATAAAAAATAACCAGAAAGTTTAACTTGATTGTGCAGCTGTTTTGGGGCACTTTTTACAACTCTGACGCTCAAATTTCATAGGAATTTTAAGCTTAGTAGTTGTCGAGTTTTGCCTTTATTAGAATTTTTTTATGTTCTGCACGGTAAATTAAAAAGTTGAAGCACTTGTTTCCAAATATTTACTAACTTAAGAAAAGCCGTTCAGTCTCAAGACGTACGAAATGCTCTAGTTAAATTTAACTAATATAATAAAATAAAATAAGCTTCAAGTTTGCCTAATGCCTAGAAAATTGCAATTCAAATTTGTGCAAAGCTTTGAAGCTTATATTTTCCAAATAACACTGTAAGCTCCTCCCAAAATGTATAGCACTTCAAAAATTAATAGGTCGACGCTAATGGGACTCTAGAAATGGTCTGGAAGGACTCCAAATATTTTTGAAATTCCATCAGTCCCTGCCAACGACCCATGCCAGAGAGAGGGCATTGAAAATGATGGCCAATCTAAATTCTTATGAACATTATTTCCACTTCCTTTCCTCAAAAACATGTTTGCCAAACATTTTCATAATTTTTGCGGACCCTTTGCGAGCAAAAAAAAACAAATACATTTTGAATATTGCCATAAGAACTAAATGGAAAATAATTTTCAATTTGCAGGTGAAAAACCATCTTCCCTTCGCCCGCCCCCGCCACAGCACCCACACCATGTTTTGACCGGTTGAAAAGTAGCCGCTTCCGACTACAAGTGAAAAATTCAGGAGTTTTCTCTTTTCCTTATTTTCTCTCGTATTTTAGTTGGCTTTCTCGGTTTTTGTTTGTGTTGTGTTCTGAGGCGAAGAAGCAGCCCTCGCTGCTGCAACTGAGAGTTGTATACAACGGGAATTGTAGACGCTTGCTTGGTATGCGCGTCTCGTGGTTTTATTATTGCCAACAGTCTGGCCGGCCCACAGTCTGTCCAACTGTCCAGCAGCCCATACTAAATGTGGGCGTGGCACTGCACATATTAAGCCCAAAGGCAGCCAAGCAAACATTTGCAGTACAGCGCCGAGGAAGATGCGCACAAACAACACACAGCAACAATGCAATACAACACAATCAAACACGGAGTAAAACAAGTTAGAGTTTGTCAGTGGCAGTGATGGACTATGAGATACTATATAGTGAAATAATACTCACTATGCTACTTAAGTATAAATGAGCATTTAAAAACAAAATAAATAAACAATTCATAATATATCGATAACTGATGACGATGATTTTTAGTTAATGTTTGTTAATAGTTTTAGAACTGATGATTTTCTAATGGAATAATATTTGTTGAACTTAAAAACTTTATATGATACCAAGTTAAAATAAATAAATATGTTTATAGATTGTAATATTGTTGTGATTACTTATAAATATACAGTTACATATATCGATAACTAATAACGAGGATATTTAGTTAATGTTTGTTAATATTTTTAGAACTGATGATTTTCAAATGGAATAATATTTGTTGAGCTTAAAAACTTTATGATATGATACCAAGTTACAATAAATAAATATGTGCAATATATAAATATGTTTATAGATTGTAATATTTTTGTGATTACTATTAAATATACAATTACATATATCGATAACTGATGACGATGATTTTTAGTTAATGTTTGTTAATATTTTTAGAACTGATGATTTTCTAATGGAATAATATTTGTTGAACTTAAAAACTTTATGATATCATACCAAGTTACAATAAATAAGTATGTGCAATATATAAATATGTTTATAGATTGTAATATTGTTGTGATTACTTATAAATATACAGTTACACATAATAATAAGGAGAAACGGTAGGTATCACAATATGGAAAGCCGTTACAAATTCATGGCACAACTTGATTATTCCCTGCAGTTATCGTAGTCTAAGATTACCGAGTAATATAAAATGCTGGTACCGACTCTAACAAGCAAGACAATAGCCGCAGGCTGTAAATTGTGGAAAAGGCTAAATAAAAGTAGCCACCACAGAGTAACGTGCAACGTGCCGCGTACAGCGTGCAATGTGAAATGTGAGATGCGGCTGACAATGCAGCAGCTGCAGCGTTTTAACACAATGGGTGCCTAGAACGCCACCAATGCCCGCAAAACTGTAATTAAAACTGTGCAGCTCAAACTGCACAGACTGGTCGACTGCAAAAAGGCGGCCCACCCAAGTGAAGAGTGTCAAGTGCAAAGACATGTGAAAGGAATTGTGCAAGTGAAATGCACTGAATGAATTGAGTGGGTGGCTGAGCAGTTAGAGAGTGGGCGGAGAAAGTGGGAGAGAGTGAGCAGGGGATCATGTGACGGAAATCATTTTACGCCATGACAGACAATGGCAAAAAAGTGGAGGAGGATGGATGAGCGGACGGAAGCCATTAGCAGGACAGCAGGCTGCAGCAGGTGCCTACCAACTATGTATATGCGTATGTATGTGTGTATATGTGTATATATATATATATATGTGTGTGTGTATATACATAGAAGAGTCTCACTTAGTTTGTGCTGCAAAGTCAACACCTTGAACCATTTAAGGAGGCTGCCAGCGCAAGAAGCCCAACAAGAAATAGAAGAATTCATCACAGCATCAACTCAAAATAATGAAGTGCCACAAGGGAGCGACGCAACAGGGAGGGTGGGGCAAGGAGGCAAGCTGGCGAGCAGGCAGGCAGGCAGGCAAGCAAAAGTCATTAGCGGAAGACGCCTTGCCAGGCACTTCACACACACACACACACACACACACACACACACACACACACACACACACACACACACACACACACACACACACACACACACACACACACACACACACACACACACACACACACACACACACATTTACAGACATTACTTCACATGTTGTTGGCTGTCAGGAAATGCAGCAGAGTTTTTTGCCTTTGGGGCCAAATTTGCGACTTTGTCGTTCTCGTTGTGCCCATGTCAAATATTTAACACTTGGTTTATTTTACATTTGTGTGCACTTTGCTTCGCCACACACACACACACACACACGCACATGGAAATTAAATGTTTACGCCTTTTGTGGCAGCAAGTGGGCGACACTTGCGTCTAGCAGCCGCCGCAGAGAGGCAACCAACTAAAATGGCAGACCAATTTGGCGACCCCCCACACACACAGGCCATCAAATGTCAGAGCTGCGCATAAATCCAGATATCCAGATATATATAAAAAGCCAAAACCAAGCCGATAGAAACACTCACAAATTCAGAATGCAATCAGCATTCATTCAAGCGCCAAATGCTGCTGCAAATCACGTAGTATAATATTTTGCTATTTACTCGCTGCTCGCATTGACAAGGCGGCAGCAGCCGGAAAAGCCGGAAAATGTTGTGGTTAAGGAAAACTCTGCACACATACACGCAATAAGCAAAATGTTTGTGTGTGTATTGAATACCATTTATGTTTGTATTGTTGCAATTTTCAAAGTCACGCGCTCAAATACACAGCACGGCACAAGAATAGACAATCGATGACAATGCTTCGGTTCCAGTTTGAAAAAAAGAGAGAAGATTCTGAGAAATCTGAGCAAGATGAAAAGTCTTTGCAATGAAGATATTCATATCGAAGTTGGCAATGCTCTTTTAATAGCATGAGCTAATAATATTATTAGTGTTAGTTGTTTGAGAGATACTTTCTGCAAACCGTATCATTTTTATGCACTAAAAATCTATCTTTGGCGCACTTACTCGAGGCTCAACTGTAGCCCCTTAAATATTTAGACAATATTTTATTCCCAGAATTGCATACGAATTGAAATATTAATTGTGGCATAAATCTGCTGCTCAAGCACATTCTGCTTGTGCAACTATTAACTAAACACGTAACATGTAGCAACAGCTTAATGGCTATAAATCATATGCATCTCAAACCTTTTAGCAATGCATAAATTAGTTGTGTCTTCATAAAATTCTTGGCAATGTGGGTTCATCAATACAATATATCATTTTGACAAATTGAGCAATAGTTTTGCAGTACTTTATTTGAGCACAAGAGTATAACAACAATAAGATTTCACTGCAGCTGGCGCGACATAAACAGATGGAGAGATTGAGAGAGGGGGAGAGAGCGGAGACGGGGAGAGACACTGCAACAAGACGAATCACATTTCTATTAAAATGCGAAAAGCCTTTTGCGGTTCTCGCTGTTTACACTCTTTGTTGGCTCGTCTGTCTCTCCCTCTCCACTCTCCCACTCCCTCTCCCCATCACAGTTCCACTTCCCACTCCCCCTTCCAACACACACTCATCACACAAGCTTCTTATCCGCCTCTGCAGTTGGTCTCCGGCTTTGCGCCTTGTTTATGCGCTGTTTCGTCTGCTGCTGCTGTTTATCGCATTCTTGTTGTTGTTGGCAATGCACTTTGCATGCAAAAAACATAATAATCGGCCACCGAGTGCGCGCAAGAGAAAGAGAGAGTGAGAGATCCCCTATTTACTACGCCTGCTGGCATGAGAGTGACGAGAGAGAGAGAGAAAGAATTGATCGACAAAGGCGCATAAGCCACCGAAAATAAACAATGCAAATGGAAAGAGACATAGATAAACAATAAATAAACAGCAGAAAAAGCAATTGAAAAAGAAGAAAAAAACTACAAAGTGTGAGAGAGACGGCATAGTAGTGGCAAGAGGAAGCAGATTTTGTGTTCGCCCGAAAGCGGAGCAGTGTCATTGAACGGCAGAATATGCCCGTCAAAGTGTTGGTGAGTGTGAGTGTGCCAGCGTGAGGATGGGGGGAGACAGGGGCACGGGGAGAGTATAAAATGCGAGACAGACTGGCGACGGCGGCAGACGATGACGCTGAAGTCTTCATCATTGTTGTTGCTCGACTCGCAGCTACTAATTGCGAAATTGCTCTCAAACTGTACGGGCGAAAGGGACACTCAAAGACAGCCGGCGAGAGAGAGACAGATGCGAGAATAATTCAATTTCTAAACGCGTTCCACTGCGGACTTGCACTTAAATGTATTTGTAAGTAGTTTTGTTGCAAGAAACACAAGAAATATTGCCGGCAAATACTACACACACAACAGGCAACAGACAACAGACAAAAAGCCAAAACGGCAAAGCAAAAAAAAAAAACAGAAAAACACACACAAATAACAGCAACAAGAAAAAATTTGAAAAACATTGAAAACAGAATTTTACGATTTACGCTCGGGCGGCAGTGAATTTCACTTAAAACGCTTTTATAATGGTGAGCTGCCAGCCCAGCCAGCAAATGTAAAAAGCCAAAGAGTTTGTGCGAGTGTGTGTGTGTGTGTGTGTGTGTGTGTGTGTGTGTGTGTGCGAGTGTGTGTGACGGTCTGTTAACTGCTCGCATTCAGAGCACGTTCCAGGCAAACGTTGACGCTTCGCTTGCCAAATGGGCGCGAGGAGCCGCAATAAAACTTTGTTTTTTACTCAAACACAAAAGAAAGTGTGGAAATATATATATAAATATATATATGTGTGTGTGTGTGTGTGTGTGTGTGTGATATACCCATAATAGTAGCTCAACAGCTTAACAACAACTACAACAGTGTATGCCATACACATTTGCCGTTTAAAAACAAATTATCGAACATGCAGCAGACCTGCCATTCACACTGAAATAATAAGTATACGACACGTGTGTGTGTGTGTGTGTATAAAGACAGTGCACGGCAAATATTTATAGACAACTCAATGATAGTGGGCTATACATATGTGTGTTGACATGCGCCATGGGATACAAAGCGATTGGTGGAAATAACACGCTACACTTAACACTAGAAATCAACAAATAAATAAAAAGTTTTCGCAAAAGTGACTAGTGATACAGCAACTGAATTCAAAACTGTCAATTGCAGTCACTGATAAGTCAAAAAAGGAACAGCAAATGGGAAACGACACATTGTAGCAAATGCAGTTAATCGAAGAAACACTTTTACGTGTGTAGACTGAGTTTAAAGTGAACCTGACGTGTCAAACACACCTGTCTAAGCCAAATGGCTTCACATCTGCTTGACTCTACACACCACACACACACACACACACACAGCAAGTACACACTTCAAAGTTCGCACCGAACCGAACTAAATTACTCAAATTTGTAATAAAAACATTTCTCACACCTCGCATTTATTTTCATAGCGTGAATAAAGCAAAAAAAAAAAAAAAAAAAAAATTGTTTTTGCTTTATGATTTTGGTGCTAAACATTTGAGTTTAATGATTTCCGACCATGAATCTAGTATACACAAGTACAAGGTTTTATTCATAGAGTGCATACATTTGTACATTTTTCGTATACCCGCCTTAGATACGTGAAAGGTCGAGCAAGTGTGTGTGTGTGTGTGTGTGTGTGTGATTACTCATACGTCATGTGAACAGAAGAGAGAAAGAGAAGAATTGACAGAGCGATAGATAAAAGAGCCTGGCTTTTTAGAGCTGCTTTCAATGGTTTAAGGAGGAGCAGGCCAGGCAGGAAGGCAGTGCTCATATCAATGGTGGAACATATTAAGGAGGATTTTGCTATATCTTCAAAAATAGCAACGGGGCAACAGAGATGGAGAAAGAGAATGAAAGAGAGAGAGAGAGAGAGAGACAGAGAGAGAGATAAGGTGGAAAGGGGCGCAGAGCAGTTGCTTTTTGCTCTTCACAAATCAGAGAACAAATACAATGAAGCCGACACATGCTGATGCTGATGCGAAGCGCGAATTGTGTGCGATGTGTGTGTGTGTGTGATGGGTGTGTGTGTGTGTGGGTGTGTGTGATGGGTGTGTGTTGATAGTGGCAACCTAAACGAAGCAAGTCACTTGAATGGACTCCTCCAATACTCTGGACACTCGACTACATACAAATGCGGGCAGTTTGTTTGCAGACAAAGACAGAGCAGGAGGCAGTGTGTATGAGAGAGAGAGAGAGAGAGAGAGAGAGAGAGAGCTAGTGAGCTGTAGGAGGCCATTAGCTGCTTATCGCGATTTGAGTAGCTACAGCAGGCAGGCAGGCAGGCGAAAGCAGCGGCCAGAGACGAGCGAGCAGGCTGGGAGCAGAGTGCGGCAGAGTGGGCGGAGGCGGTGCTCAAGTGTAAAGTTATCAAGTGGTGCCTGGGACAGCAGCGAGACATCAGCAGTCGACTTTCGATGTGGCCTCTGTCAAGGGTTAAAGTCATAGACAACGTCGAGTGTTTGTCTATGGCTTGTGACATCAAATGTTATCAAAAAGGATTATGACAAGCGCACAAATAAAAGTAGAGGGCCAAGCGGAGAGACAAGGGAGACAAGTGCAGCAGTGACAACAGTCGGTGGCAAAGTGTATCAGTGGCACAAAGAGCCGACAACGACGACGAGTACAATGATATCCAGGCAGAGATGACATCGTCGACAGTCCAGCAAAAAAGATGACGAAGAAAATAAAATGCAAGCATAAAATATTTACACAACTTATGAATAGAGCTCGGAAAGTGGCGAAAACATGAAGCACGACAACAACAGCAGGTTAATAATAATAACTCAAGAAAGATGGTGCTGGAGACTGGCATCAGTGTCAGATGGCTGTCGCATTTGCGTTAAATAAATTGCACATTTCAGATTTTGTATTACAAATGCTGGTTGCGTTTCACATTAAGCCAGCGCAGTTTAATAGAATTTCGCATACTTATGCCAAACAATCTGTACAAAACTCTCGGAAGAATGAAGCTGAAGAATGTGCCGGTATCATAAAGTGAATCAAATTAAAGACACAAGAAATAGCTACTATTTGCGATATGCTAATTATTAAATACCCTTCGAAGCTATTTATAATTATATAGGAAATTGTTAGAGGCATAATAAAAATCGTAGTGGATGAGAGGATTACAGTTCATCAAGAATATAGTTAACAATTTATGTGTTCGAAGAAGTCACCTTCAAAGCGTAGCACATTTAACCGCTTATTTGTAATACCCTTGGCAAGCTTATCAAAGGAAAACAGTCACAATTCAAGAAACCAGACGACCCACGTCAAAAGCCAGACATTCTCCGATCTCAGTTCTCAGTTCTCGTTCTGGGTTCAATTTCAGTTTCTAGAATCGTGAGCGACACTTGAGGCGCCCCAAGCAAGTGGACAGCACACTGAGCTTGACGCGGGGTGGGTCAGTGAGCAGAGCTCAGTTAAATGCAATTTACTTAATGCCCGGACAGGGCCCGGCCCGCCACAGCCTTCTCTCCACAACCTGCCTTAGCCTGTCTGCTTATTACTTCATAACTTTTTATTATGGCCAGCGAATGAAGCAGTTGCGCTTGTCGAGCTTGTACATAATTGGAAAGAAAACCCGTTGAAATTGAAGCAACAGTAGCTGCAACAACAACATCTCATGGCAATTAACGATAGTTAAACGCTGCAACAACAAGCTACAACTTACTACAAAAGTTCCAGAAGTAGCTTCTGTAATAGCCTTGACAGCAAATGAGGGAGAGAGATAGATGGCTAGATGGAAGAAGAGCGAAGCGAGGCAACTAGAATAAAAACTTGCCAAATGGAAGTTGTGTGACATTCTTTGCTTTGCTTTGCTTTTCTTTGCTTTTGCAGCAAGTGGCATCCACATCAGCAGCAGCAGCAGCTGTTGCTGCAACTATTCAATAATGCAATGAAAACATTTAACTTGCAGCAGCAAAACTTTGCGACTTGCTTGCAGTTTTATTTGAAGAAAAACAGTTTCTCAATTGCAAAATTTATGAGCTAAACTCACTGGCAAAATCGTGTGGAAAATAACAATGAAATTGCCAAAAAGCATCTCAAAAGAAAATACAAAAAAAAATATATATCTATTGCAGTTGCACTCGTCGAGAATTGTCGTGTGGCAAAGCAACGCAAAGAAATTGCAATTCCAATTTTCAGTATACATATTTGTTGGTTTTGCTGAGTGGCTGAGATGTGGAGAGGCTGAACAACATTTGGACCAACTTTGGCTGAGAGTGCTCCGAGTGAAACTTATGTATCCCTATAAATGTTGAATACAGGCATTTTGTCGTGAAATTTGCTGGAAAGTGAAACATGTCGGATGCTGCACAAATGAATCCTAAATTGAATGAGTGATTGAAGTAGTGATTGTGCCGTTCAATTCATTTCAAAGTGTGTTTTCTACGAAATGGGTTAGTATTGTATCTGAAAGTGTACAAGTAAAGACACTAAAACTGCTATCAGAATAGAAAAGTAGACAGCATAATTTAAACACTTAATTCCTGAAAAATGTCGCTACAAATTCACATAAGTAAAACGCTTACGAATGGAACAGTAAAAGAAAACAAATAAGCATAAATATTTACTCCAATTAATGTGTTTCCGCATAATTTATTATTAACATTTTGTGCTAGAAACCTTAAAAATGGCAATTATATTTGGGATATGAGCAAAGCTGCAAAAACAGAGCATAATTCATGAATTCAACGATAAACTCATTTAAAATTATAATATAATGCAATTATAGATATATTTAACTTTAGTACTATTGAGAAGAGGGCATCTTAATTTCGACTGGTTTCTTGATTGCCTCATTGTTAATCCAAAAAAAAAACCGAAAAACTTAAATTTGGTTCATGGCAGTGTGCACAAACACATATTTAATTTTGTTGTTTTTTTCTTTGGATTTTGGAGGGCAATCAATATCAATAACTATTCAGAAATTCACAATTTCATGCCACATATGGGCACATTGAACAAATCTAATGATACGAATACCACAACCGGCCATTAGCCAGACTCAGACACCGATGCGGACTACAAAAAAACACAGTCTGCTCTTTTATCTTGTGCCTTATATGGAGACGGGGGGCGGCGGGGGGTGGGGAAACAGCTGTTGGCTTGTTTGCCGCTGCTGTTTAGCGTTTCGCTAACATAATGCTCTGCACATAAAGCGGTTTGCTTTGGACAAAAGCAAAACTCGTTTTTAACAACAACAGCAACAACAACAACAACAACAATAGCGTAGCGATTGTGGGCGTTGAGAGACAATTAGCCGCATGCCGCAACCCAAAAACGGGTTTCTGGTGAGTCAACAACAACTATTCGCTATACGGCATCAGAGTGGCGCCCCAAACCAAACAAAACCAACCAGGCATGACAAAAACAACACACACAAAATCAACTATGGAATTTCAAAGCGAGCGAATTAAATGCAAAACTGCAGTTTGAGCCATGTTGCATATTGGCAAGCGTAGAGTTTTCCACTACTCTCTCTCTATATCTGTCTCCATATTTCTTTGTCTCAGTTGTAGACAGTTTCAGCTGCTGCATTCAATTGCCATGCTGCCTTCCAAATTGTTTGACCATTAAATGCTTTGACCAAAATGACTAAACATTGACACTTTGTTGATGCGAAGCAAACATTTGTGTTCGTTCTCCTCTTCTCTTGTTTATTTATTTATTTTTTTTGACATTTTTCTATTGCACTGAAACTGCAAGTTGTTTTTATATTGCTCACTATTTGGTTAGGGTGTCCCGCAGCTTTTTTTTTAAATAAAAAATGCTTTGGCGTCGCGTGTTTGAATGGTTTTTGACGCAGCGTTGGCACTTTTGACAGCTCGCCGAATAACTCTGGGCGAAATTCATTTCGAAACTTATTTTCAGTTTTTTTTCATTTTCTATTTGCTACCTGTCTGACAGCTGTGTGTGTCTCATATCATCTATTGGTTCTGTTGGGTTTATGTTGCGCTAGTGAGAGCTCTAATATTTCAGCCAATAAGTTTTCCAACGGGATTTGAATTTCACTGTTGAACACACAACTTTGTCATAACTTTTGAAGCGAGTTTATGGCTTGTCTGTGAAACTAATAAAGTTTTGTAAATTGCGTATAGTTTTAGACACTTTCTCATTTACGTTTAATTTCAGCTTTAAACAATGCTGCTGTGAAGTTTAAAGTAGTCTAAAAAACATTTATGATATCTTTGAGTTTTTACTTCTGCTCGTTCTGCACAAAGACCGCTGACGTGCAACGTTTATGATGAAAAATAAAAATATTTATAACTTTCTTATATGGTTCTTACATCTCGTATTCTAGTTCTACTAATTCGACGAACATTCTACACTCTTCTGAGAGTAAGAACAAGAGCGAGAGATTCTCGCAAAATAAGCCCAAGAATAGCTCAAACTGCAAAACAAGGAAATACTTTCTGAGTATTATTCAGCTTTGCATATATATAAGGTGAGGGAAATAATAAACAAGCGACTAGCTGCTAAGAGACTTTTAATGTACTTGGTGCCCAAGGTCTGCAATCTTTTGCATCTTATTTATTAGCTATTCTTCGGTTACACTCAAGTAATTGCAGTTTCTCAACTTTAACTCGAGAATTATTGCGAATGATTCATGCACAACATTTTCACATTGCTCAATGCAACGCCCCGCGACTCAATTCAATTTTATGGAGCCGCCGTAAAAAATTATATATATGCATGTTTATATACACATAAATCTATAGTACAGCGACTGCACCACACACACACACACACATATATATGCTGTGTGCTCTTGGCTTCTGTTGTCAGCTATTTGGTTTTTTCGTCGCCCATTTATGGTTAGCCTTTGTTGCTGATTTATTGTAGTTTGTCTTTTGTTTGTTTAGCATTCTTTTTTTCTGTTTGTTTGTCGCAGTTAGAAAAATCAATAAGTATTTTTTTTTAAGTTTGAAGTGCAGGAAAATCAATAAATATTTGTTAAACGATAAGCGGTACTCACTTAATCTGCCAAAGCTGTGCGACAGTCGCTTTTTGAGCTTCTGCAGGGCGCCGCCTTTCTTCTCCCGCATTGTGACGGCTGAAAATATGCAAAAGAGAAAAGCAAATTTAATTAAATTTTAATTGGAAATTAACCATAAATCAGTCAATTAACATTTATTTATTGCTCTATGTATAAGAGCATAATGTGTATTATGTAATGCTCTCTCTGCCACACAACAACATCAACAACATTAATAAACAAAACACAAACACCGGAATCCAGCTGAAAACTTTGAAAACACGAAGTTGACATAACAAATTAACATAAATCAGCGAAGCGTGGTGTCCCATAATAATATATAGATAAGTATAGAGGAGAGTGACCTCAAAAGGGGGGGTGGAGCTGTAGAAGACAGCATCACGCACATTTTCCCCAAATGAAAAGCCAATTGCCATCGTAAAATTCAAATGAGAAACTACTCCAAAATAGAAATGCACTCTTGTTGAAAGCTATATAGACTCTATATATATATATATATATGTGTAGTTTTCAAGCACCACTGTCTACCTTATTTATGTATACAGCAAGAAGCCCACAAACACATACAGATATATATATATATATATAAATCTATATCGATGCATTCGTAATTGAGTTGTATAATTTCGTTGTTATTTCATGCACCGCTTTTGTTGTCATTGTCGTTGTTGTTGTGGTTGTTGTTGTTGCCCATCATATAATAACATTTAACAAAGTTATTTCAGCGAGTCCACTGAGCCGTGCAAATTGTGCAAAACTATTTATGCCACATATTTAAAGGGTGCAGTTGTTGTAACAGCTGTATTTTGTCAATGTTATTGCTGTTGGCTCGTTGTTAGAGGCGTTTAGTTGCCTCGTTGATTGGCATAATGACTGGGTTAGCGCTGTGTAAATAGCTGGCTACGAACAAATGATTGTTAGTTTGCTAAAATGATTCAGTGTATTGTTTTCGCTATCAACTTGTAAAAAGTAAATCGATTTATCTAAAATAATCAAATGCTGGCCCAATGGGGAGGCAGACAGAGCAAAAAACTGCAAGGCAGCAATTATAGGAAATATATAGTGCCGATTGCCTGAATATGAGTAGAAACTATCTTTGACTATTAACAGATGGAGCCAGCATAAACACCACCTACCAATTCTGCCTTGACTCGCCAATATGCAGACTGAGACTCACTCATCTAGGCGCCTATAGCCTCAACACTCAAGAGAAAAGAGAACTCAGAGATCCCAGCACAGACTCCAACAATAATATTATTATTATTATTATTGGGGGGGAAGCTGCACCGCGACCTATTTGATCTATTGTGCCCCTTTCCTATAGCTCTTCCATCAGCCCCAACTCCCGTACGAACGTGAGGATCTTTGTTGGATTGAGGTCTTCTATGTCTTTGCAATTCAAAACATGCATCCCTGGGATGCTGCGTCTTCTTCTAGTTAAGGCGACACATTCTGCTAGGATGTGCATCGAGGATTCCTCCTCTCTCTCACAAAACCTGCAGAGATCGCTGCTATATATACCCAATTTAGTTAGGTGACTTCTTAGTCTATAGTGTCCTGTCAATAGACCGGTAAGTATCCTAAGGCTGTTCTTTCCCATGGTTATAATTTGTTTAAATCGTACAAGATTGTAACCACCTAGGAGACATCTGGCTTGTCGGAGTCCTACTGCCTCTGACCAGCTCTGCTGCCAACAATAATAATAAAGAGTAATTAAAACATACGCATAAATATACAGCTGAATTGATTATTAATTCATTTCACATCTTTGTTGCTTATCTTTTACTAAGAGCCACAATAGTTTCACAAACAGACTCTGACATTAATAATAAAGAATATTTATAATTATAATTATCAAATTGATAACACGAAAAGTACTCACTAAATTTACAAAATCTATTTAAATTTATTATTTTCGAATTGAATTTCAAATATTTCCAACAGCTCATTTATTGATCCAAGCACAGACTCAGAGTCTGTGTAATAATAATAATAATAATAAAGCTTATCTACATACTTTTAATGATGAAAGCACAAGTTTGAAGCAAACTGCTCATTAAATGTCTACAAATCTATTCAAGTTGATTATTTGTAAATTGAATTTTACATAATTGGTTTAGCTTTCACAACCGAATTGCTTAACATCAACGCTGGAATCTGGCTTTGATTACGTACACATTTTCCATTATCTATGTAACAATTTTGTGGCCATACCTATTAAACGTATTTAAGATACCCTCTCCAAACCAATTTAAACTGGTTTTCGCTTCTGGTGTGTGTGTTTTTGTGTTGCCTTCATTTGCATTCCGTACAAGGCTAGAGCCAAGGAAATTGGCACTTGAAAAGTCATTTATCAAACTCTTCCACTTAAAACATGACCAACGAAAAACCGACATTGATGAGAATGATGCATGAACATGATGTTGCATGCCCCCTGCCCTATGTCCCCTATCCCAGCACATACAACGACAGACGACTGGCACCTTGACTGTCCACCCAATGGAGCAAGCTATTAAAAATATAAATATATTTCTGTAGAATACATTTTTACAGTACTAAATCATTGGATAAGTGTCTTTTTCACTCTCTCGAGTGCCTCGCCATATCTAAAGCCCACTTCGCTTGCCGTTCTCATTCTTGTTGTTGCTGCTGCTTTGAAAAGCAATTTGGCTTAACAACAATGCAGACAAGTCGAGCAACGCAATTTACGGCAGGAATATATATATATATATATATGGATAAAAATATTTATATGCAAACACATAAAGCTTAACACCTTAAGTCAATTAAAGGCGCACTCTCATCAGCATATGCTGTGTGCCCATTTCCATTTTGATTGATTTTAAAACAACAGCAAATATTATAAATCACAAGCTTGGCAACAATTACAATAACGAACTGAATATGGCAACAATAAGAGCTAAAAGTGAATCACGTAAGTCAAGTCGATTCTAATGAACAGACAAATGTAAAGATACTTATTATAAGAGGTTTTTGAATGCTCTGAAAGAATAGTTTGAATGAAAAACAAAAACCATGTGAATTATTTATACAATTTCGATGCCAATCAATAGATGCATTTCAAATTGCTGAAACGTATTTGACTTCTATGCGGTTACTGCGAGTACTGTTTGATTAAGGCCATGTTCTAGTTGTTTGCCATGTTCATACATTTATTTTGTTGCCAGGGTGGAAAGCTGGCAGACTTTGAGTATCCTATTGATTTTGATGCTGCCCACAATTTTTCCCATTGAAAAGTCAGCGGATGTGGAATAGCTGTTGGCAGCACTTGGAATGCTCATCGATTGCATACGAATCGCAGTCAGTTGCAGTTGTTGCTTCGCTTCGCTTGCTTGGCTTGCACAAGTTGCAGGCAAAATGCAAATGGACGAAAATATCCAAAAGCGAATAGCGTCTGACAAATTGTTTAAAAACTCAGCCAAACTGCCAACAAAATGCATTTTGCTTTACAATAAATTAAACGAATTGAAATGGCTGCCAGTCTCTATTTGTAGTTGTTGGTTTTTAAAAGCCCATTAAAGTTGTTTGCCAGGCACGAGAGAAAAAAGTTTTTTGGCAAATGAAAGGCAAACAAGCAAAATGAGTTGCAACTAGCTGGCTCGTTGCCGCTGCCGCTGCTGCTGCTGCTGCTGCTGCAAGTGGAAGTTGCACAAAACTTATTTAATTAAGACTGTAAAAGGCGCTGCAAAAGTTTCGCAGCAGATGCTTCACTTGCAGTTGCCGTTGTTGCTGCTGCTGCTGCTGCTGCTGCCGCTTGTTGCATTAATGAGTTGCGCGTATTCAAATCATCAAATCAAACTTTGCAATCGTCTTCTGCATCAATGTCAAAAAGGCAGACACAAATTGCAAATGACATGTTTCGACAAGTTCAATAGCCTGCACACAGACAGACAGACAGACAGACAGACGGACAGACAGAGACGGATGTGTGTGACGAACAGTGAGCGACAGAATAATTCGACTCGCTTCTCACAGACAATTAGCGCCACACCAAAAACTCGCCAATTGGTCACTATTAAATGCACTGTAATTAAATGTGCAGCCAATGTTAATTTTCGCGAGTGAATCACAAGGAAATGAAAAACGGCTATCGAAGGCAAGCAGAAGATTAGATACCCTTGTGAACCGGCGTATATATATACATATATATATATATAGTTATAAATATATATTTATCAATGCTTTAAAATGATTATAAATCGTATGTGTATATATATATTATTAATATATATACGAATATTAATATATTCAAGATTGAAATTATTTTTTGCAAGCATAGGCAACTTGGAAGAATATATAAATATATATATATATATATATTTAGCAACAACTATATAAACTATATAGTAAACACAAACAATAGCATACCACTACCATAAAAATGATAATCACAATGTCTGCGCTTCTAGCCAAGAAATACCTGCCTCAGCTTGTAATTAGCACTTAAAAGATTTACACAAAATTAGAAACTATATTTCTTGAAATTGTGCTATGAGTTTAAGCTTGGTGAAGCCCGATAGCGCTGATAAGAATTAGAGAATTAGTGTTCTATATTAATTTGTAGACGTGAGTCAAATTGATAAAAGTGCAAAAAATACAATTTCACCAGCAATAATCAATACTTGCATGACTAACTCAAAGAATGAGTACTAGCAAAAAAAGTATAGTAATAATAATAAATGACTTTTCAATATGGGAAATAAAACGCGACTCAGATACAGGTATATATATTTATATGGCCGATTGTTGTGGTCTGAGTTCTCATGCCAGCCATGCATAATAATGCACATGTCAAAATTCATAGGAGAAGCCAAGTGGCTGTATTTGAGAATTGTTCAACGTAAGGCACAAGAAGTAAACAGCAGCCACACAATGATGATATGAAGAGCACTTTACGAAATTTTCTTGTTAATGACGCAATTACCACCACTCAGGCAATCTGATGAGTGGGGAGGGGTGGGGGAGGCAACTGGTGACATGCGTGCGGCGCAAATGTCGCGATGGCGTGCCACACGACGTATACGTGACATTTTGGCCATGCCTTGCACACATTCGCTCATTGCAGCAGACAAACGGAGACAGAAGACAGAAGGCAGAAGGCAGGCAGCAGGCAGCAGCCAAACCCACGTGCTAACCCCATGCCCCATTACGCCCCGCCCCCAACTACCTTAGTCAGAGATGCGTTTGTCATTTGTGGGCGCCTGGCCAAGTGTGAAAATCGCAAGGCAAAAGAAAATAGATTTGCTGTAGAAAATGTAAAGGCGAATTATTTTGACACTTGGCGACAGCAGCTAACTAATTGCGGAGCGAGACTGGAGAGAGAGAGAGAGTGAGAGAGAGAGAGAGAGAGAGAGAGAACAGTTGGCCAAAAAATGCGGACAGCTGACGGAACCGATGGCCCATGATTAAACGGCTTACAAATGACGTGAACAATTTACACGAAAGTGGGGACAACTTGTGGCCAAAAATAGCAAAGGTGACGCCAGGTCGCAGCAACAACAACAACGATGACCAGGCTGACACGTGTGGCAAGACCCGATACGTGGCATCAAGCGGCAGTTCAGACACTGTTGGTGTCTTTTTGGGGGCAGCCTTTTGGCCGGCGTTGAACTGTCAGTGAAATGTCACTGGACGCGCACAAGCGATGCTGCAGCATGCAACATGCAGCGTGCCGTATAATTGATAAGACTGCGGCGAACAGGCGATTGATGAACACAACTCACACACACACACACACACACACACACTCTGAACACAAAACATACAATAGACAATCGCATTAAATTTCAACAAAATACAATATTTAATTACAGACAAATTTGTTACTGGACATTTCCATAATCCTTGTGCCGCTGTTATATAACACAGATTAGCACACGGATCTAACGGGTTTTGTGTGTGTTATGCAACATTTATTGAAAATGCATTTAAATGCAATTAAATGAAAATAGGAAGTGCTGCAAATTCAATGGGAATAGGAAAAGGAAATACTTTTTATGAATTCCAATTCAGAGTTGTTGGTTCAAATAAACATTTGCAATAAGCCATTAAGAATAAGAATGCTTTAGTCGAGCGAGCTCGACTGGGAGATACGCTGGTCACACGACTATAGTCTCTAAAAATGATTTGTAAACACAGAAAAACAGACAAACAGATATACCCATTTTCAATGCGATCAGCGTATAGTAATCCAATAACCATACATAAAATGAGTCTGGATTATATTCAAAATCCGTTTGTAGCAATTCTAATTGCACACAGCTTAGTATGTGGTACATTAATAAATAATAGGATTAAAAATACAATTTCCATAAAATGCATTTTTTGCATATCGATTATAGTTGCAGTTAGAACAAGAGTTTTGTTTTAAGCCCAACTGGCATTGGCCTTAATTTATTTCAATATAAAACGTTGGCCTTTGACATAATCCTAAAATTTTGTTTATTGCTTACAAAAAGATATAGCAAGTAGTCAAATCATTTAGATAGCAACATGGGCTTAAAAAGTAATCTTATCAATCAACGCTGTCATTCACACACACCCTCTCCACACACTCCACACACCCACACACAGACACCCACATTTTTTTATTAGTCAGCCATAAAATTTAAAAACCATCATCAGGGAAATTAAGCAAAATAGATGGCAAAAGAACACACAACCAGCTAAACATATTTAAAAGAGCTGCGCGGCAGTTGGAGGAGGTGGAGCAGGATTTATGAATGCCACCTCATTTAACACATATGCTTGTGTGTGTGCGTGTGTGTGTGTGTGTGTCGATGATTTTTATGCAAAACACGTTTGGCAAAGTACAAGTTTTATTACCATATAGAACTATTTTTTATCGCCAACAAGAAATCGCATCAAATTATCGTCAGACGAGTGAGAAATGGCGTAAAGGGTGCTGGGCATAGGCAGCTGATGAATGAGGGCGGGGCAAAAGTTCTTCCTGGTCAGAACAATAAAAAAATAACATAAGAAATTAGTCAACCAGTTGCATGTAAGTCGCCACCCAAAAGCCGAACCCCCAACAAAATGGAGTCCAGCCCAGTCCAGCCCAGCCCAGCTTTTTTCTTGGATATTGCCCACCTGTTTTAATGGGCTTTGTGCACGAGCGCAGTTTTTTGGCCAAGTTGCGTGCCTCTTGGCCGTTTATCAAAGTGGCCAAATCGCCAGATGGGAAAACAAAAAAAAAAAAAAGAAAGAAAGAAGCCAAACCGAGTCAACCGAAACTTAATTAAAATTTTCAGAAAATATGTAACGACAGCCAAAGCTAGTCAATCTTAATTACTTTCGAGCCTTATTTAGCTGACTTTCTAATCGATTTAGCCATCAAATTATGACGAGCTTCATACAAATCTGACAAATTTCTATATCTCTCTCTCTCTCTCTCTTTCTCTCTATCTCGCTCGGTAGTTAATTACAGGCAGTTGACTTGTAATTAATTCAATATTGCAACTAGTTGGCTAAACAAACAAACTAAACAAGTTTCGGGATCGCACAATAAATCAAATGTGCCAAGTTCGCATTTGCGAGTGGCAAACAAAAAGTAAGCAGCAAAATTCAGAGGAAATTCAATTAGAGCTCGCTAAAAGCGCTGCCCGCAAAACGTTTACGAATTTAGAGAGAAACTGTATGGATAATATTTTAGCAAATATCATAAATCAGTTTGTGGTCAGAGTATATTTTGTTTGACAATTCCAAATTGCGTGGGAAAACTTATCAAATTTCTCAGTTTGGGGTAGATTAGAATACCAAAAAGGTGCTGTACACCTTTTAACTCACTTCATGACAGCATATCTAATAATAAGTAAATAGTTTCTGATAAACTTGTTGAGCGACCCGCGCACAGCTCCGTTTGGATAATTGTAATGAGTTCTGATTATAATGTTTGCTGTCTGACTGATAGCGGAAGTGTTCTTCGTGTTTATGCTGTAAATATGTGTTTGCGTGTGTGTGTGCGTGTGTGTGTGTGTGTGTGTGTACATTGCTTATCATCCGCATATAAAGCTGATTAAATAAGTGATTTAACAGCTGATTAGAGCTCGCCTATTTTGCATATCATTTCTTGCCCTGCTTTTCTCTCGTTCTGTTTGGCAGCCCTGGTTTAAGAGTTGCTGCTGACGTCGCTGCTGGGTCAATGTTCTAATAAAGAGTTCAATTCAACTTGAATTAATTTCAATTGCAAACACAGCAACAACAACAACAACAACAGCAATAATTAATATTGAGTGTCGAGTCAAAGTCTTTTGCGTGCTGCTTTAAGCCGGTTCCCTCAGCCGATCTAATTGGAAGCAGGGGATTCGTAACGATTGGAAATGAGAAACGTAGGGGATTCCAGGGGGATTACAATGCAAATACTCATATTCATATTGGTGCATTGTGCAACACTGGCTGCCCCACAGCAGCCACTCTTATTGCCAATTCGTGCTTAAAATATGCATTTCAAGTGATGCACAGCCTTGCAGAGTGCATTATAATTTTATCGAGAAGTTTGTAACACTTTGAATCCGAATAAAGAATATATATATTCTTGAACAGTCCGAGTTGATATAGCCGTGTATAAGTTATTATATGAACAACTGTTTTATTTAACAGGTTATCCAAAACAAACTTACAAAATATGAGTATTAACATGTTCTCAATATGTCAATATCAACTACATCATATAGCGTCCATAGAAATAATCGGTTGACAGATAAGTTCTTGTATACAAAACGATTTTGTTTAACAATTAATTCCAAAGTCAACATTTGTGCATGCTAAAATCTTTGAGATCTTATAGAATCACTAGTTTCTTAATTGATATCAAGTCGTATTTGTTGGCAGTTTGAATAGGGTATGCAATCTTCGGCTTAGGCCTGAATACTTCGACTGTTTTAATTAAATGCAAGTTTGGTTTCATTATATATCATTTTTGTTGCCGTTGCTGAAATATTAATCATTTTCGGTTGCATTTCGAACGTCGACGTGTCACAATATTTGCGCTTCATTTAAATAAAGTTTACTCTGATGCACACTCCCCGCTCCCCAACTCCCCGTCGCCGTGCTCTGCTCTCAGCCAGACAGGCTGTCGTGTTTCGGCAGCCATTTAATATTTGTTCAGCATTTTAAATAGACTTTAACGCATATTTTAAAATATTTATTTGGGCGCATACATTTTGTTTTTGCTATTTTCCACACAAAATATATTTCATGGTCTGTCGAACGCCGGGGTGAAAAAAAAACCTTTGAAGTTGTTGAATTTTCAGGCATTTTAAAGTTGATCAGTTAAGCCGATTAAAAGACTAAAAATCAAATAAATAACAAAACTAAAATGTATCAGCTAATGTAGAGTAATTAATTAAAGGCATGGAAGATCAACGTTGGTTTTCTGGCTGAGTAACTCAACAATTAACCAAATTTTACTATAACAACAAATCACTTATAAATAATCTCGGGAATTAGACAATTTTCCATTCATTAAATACACTCACAAACACACAGACACTTTTCTTGTCCCTTCAGTTGTTTATTGCTGCAGCAAAATTTGTTGATTTTAAGCATTATAAATGTTTCTAAAAATAAAAACAAACGTTTTGATGGATTCTATAAAGCCAACATTTAAAAATAAAAATATCAAATTATATGAATTGTAAATTTTGTTTAAACAATTTACTGCCAGGCCTGGCAAGCAATGAGTTTAATGATTGTTTACTTTTCACATTCCACTTATTTGCTTTTTTTTTTTCTTGTTTTATTATTTGTATGTATTTTCGTGGCTGTAAATCAAGCGTGAATATAATTATAGTAAGGCTAAACAAGCCGTTAAGGAGAGTGAGTGTTTCGTGAGTTCATCTCGAATTGGCGTTGATGATTATATTAATATTATTTAAATTGAGCTAAATGTTTAATGTTTAATGCATTTAGTTTATATACGCACCAGCGCCAAAATTGTTGTTGTTCAGCTTTGTGGGTTGATTGATTAATTCGGCAATTTTGAGGCCGTTTTCTGTGTAGCTGCTCACGTTGAAATTGTATTTGTTAGCGAGCAGTTATTTTAACTGCTATTTTTATTGTTTTTTTTTGTTTTTTTGTTTTTATTATTTAGTTAAACTGTTAAATCGACTGCAAAGCTTTTATTTATGGCAAACATTTTTGCTGTTCAAGTTGAGTATTTCACTTTATGGCACTTTTCTATATATCTCCATGCATTTCATAAGAACAGACT
This sequence comes from Drosophila planitibia, assembly GCA_035043785.1. NCBI lineage: Eukaryota > Metazoa > Arthropoda > Insecta > Diptera > Drosophilidae > Drosophila > Drosophila planitibia. The sequence continues at coordinate 2,611,029 of JAWNMS010000023.1, forward strand.
CGCTGTAAACGAGGTCAAATTTTTTTATCTGCAGACAGTACAACAATGATAAATATTGAGCTATGGCCACAGACAACAACAGAGAGCAAACAGACAACAACAAAAACGAAGCTTGGCCAAAAGGCAACCCCAAAAAGTATCTTTTTGTTTTTGGGGTGGTTCGGTTGTTGTCGCTGCTGCTGTTGTTGAGGGTGTTTTGCTGTTATAATCTTTTGATTTGCCTTAGCAGCTCATCAAAACACTTTAACAAACAACAACAGCAATCGGTTATTTATAATTTTGTTTACTTTAAAACTCATAAAGATAAACAAAAAAATCACACACGCAAACACACACGCAAGTTTAAAAGAGTTCGTTCAAACACTTTGACATTTAACCTGGCAACACTTTCAGACAAAATCAAAAAGACGACGTAGATAAAAGAATTTTTTATTTATTTTTATTTTTTTTTTTGCTACGAGTTACGAGCTTGTTTCGCTTTTGCGCGGGTGAGTGAAATGAAGAGAAGCGGAGCCGGTGCCGGAGCTTTGCACAACCTGCCGCGTTGAGTTTCGCACACGAAATGAGGTCAACGAGATACTACTACGTTACGTTACGTTACGCTTTAACGTGAATAGCAAGCAGCCCATGACACGAAAGTAGCGCAAGGGCGCCACCTGATTTGGGGGTGGGTGGTGAACACATTCTGCTGCACATTCGAAACGAGACTGAGACTGAGAGAGAGACAGCGAGAGAGAGACCGAAAAAGAGAGTGTGTGACAACGCGTAAGTGCGAATGCTCTCTTAAGTTCCACACAAGCCGGCTCGTGGTGAGTGCGTAACACAACTCAACTCAAGCACTCTCTTTACTTATGTGGCCTTTTCTCTCTTCTTTGTGGCTTGTGCGCCCGGGCAAGCGTAGCGTCTTTTGGCGGCCAGCTTCACTATTACGTACGTAACTTTATTACATCAATGAGGTGAATAGGTCGTGTTGTAGTTGCGGGTGGAGAGGAGTGGTGAGAGGGGGAGGGGTTAACTCTGAAATAATGTTGTTACTACTATACTACTGGGTCAAAGGCACGTTCTTCGCACGTCAACGAAAACAGAACTCAATTGATAAGCCATAAAACGTCAGCTCGTAACAGCTCTGTAAACAGTTTGACAGCCACTGCGCTCGCACTCGTGCGTCACAAGGGGCAAATAGCCAAAACATCCCAAGCAGTCAAACAGCTGCCGGCGGTGCATGCAAATTGCATTTGAGCCAACTTTCCCAGTCAGCTGACAACGAACGTTAGAACTTTTTTAATGTTAACTGGGTCAAAAGCATTGTTTGTACTGAACTTGAAACTGCAGAAATTTGAATATTTTTATTTTTAATTTAATTGTTCAACTAATTGGGAAGTTGTCAAACGGTTTTAAGAGTTTTCAAAAGCTTTATATTATATATATATATTAACTTTTGCTTCATTTCAGCTGTTAGTCTTAGAATTTCTGACAATTTGCTTTAATTATTATTATTTTTTTAATAATTGAACAAATAGCTCAACTTCTAAATATTGAAAACCTTTATTAATAACTTTGTATTCATTATAAATTTTCGGTTTGAAATATTTGGAATCTAAAACTTTGAATTTGACATATTTGTCACTAACAATACACAAGTTAAATATTTTTTATAAACAAATAATATTTATTTGATAATTAAAATCACTTTCGTGTGACAAAAAATCGAATTTAAGATTTATCTATATTTCTAGTATTTTAAAATTTTTTAAGCTTCCTTTTTCAGCTCTTTCTAGCTTAATTTGCTTTAAAAAGATTCAAGCCGCAAATATAACGAATTTCAACTTATTTATTTGGGTGTAGGTTTTAGAGCCTCTGTGCTTGCCATACACGTTTTTGGTTTCCAATTGGAAGCCTTTGACCGGCTGCACAAACAAACAAACACAAGCACAAGACACGCACACGAGAGAGTGAGAGAGAGAGAGAGAGAGAAGAAGAGCGCGTGCACAAAGGCAAATAAATTAAACAAATAAATAAATAATGCAACAACAAACAAAACACACACAGCACACACAACGAATAATGAACGAAATAGCGCACAAAATTGTTAAATATGATTGTTGCCCTTTGTTGTTGCTGTTGTTATTTAGTGTTGATTTATGATGCTGCGGCAAAACGCGAACGGAAGCGTTTCGCCGAAGCCAAAGTCAAAGCACGTAACAAAATATTATGACGTATGTACGTACAGTGGCGCAGGTTTTAGAGCCACTACTCAAAAGACACACAGACAGCGAGGGAGAGAGAGAGAGAGAGAGAAGGAGAGAGAGCGAGCAGCAAGCGGGCGAATGAGTTAACGTCACAGAGCTGAGAAGAGCGCGACGCGTCAGACACGGCTAGCGTTCAATTGTGAACTGAACAAAACTAAACAGCAGCCAACGTCGCGACGCCAACAACAGTTGCAGCGACGCGTTGCGGCGACGTCAGCAAAAATCCCATGCACTGGCTGCTGCTGCTGCTGCTGCGCGACAGCCTCTGCTGCTGTGGTGAGTTTTGAGCGTGTGATTCAAAAAGTATTTCATTCAATAAGCGCAGCCGGCAAACGTTTATTTTTTGTGCGTAGCGTGCATTTGTGTGTGTCTGTGTGTGTGCCATTTTAACAGCTGCACAGCTTACGTCACTACAGCGCTGTTAGCAGCGCAGTCAGCGGCAAAAAGTAAACAAATAAAAGCAAAGCAAAACAAAACAAATGCTGCTGCGGCTCTGCTGCTGCTGCTACGCTGTGAGGAAGTGTCGGAATAATAAATTATTTAAGTATTACAAAAACAAAAACAACAATAAGTTGCTGATGCAGCATCACCATCAAAAAGCATGAATCATCAACGCGTGGGTGGGGAAGAGGGTGACGGAGGGGGGCAAGCTGTCTGCGAAGGCATTCCACAAATGCACATGTGTATGTGTGTGTGTTTCTTTGCTAAAGGAATGCGCCCACAAATGCCAATGCAAAGAGGGCGAGCGCGAGAGAGAGAGAGAGCTGGGCTCTCTTTATTTTGGCATTGGCATCCACACACAGAGACGAGCGTCGAATTCACCACAACCACGCGCCACTGGGGCAAGAAGAAGAGCGCGCATATTTCTGCTCTATTTTAAATTATTAATGAGCGGCTTCTTCAGTTATTAAAAGCTTGGGAATATAAAAGCGCTAAAGCAACAACAAAATGGTTGCGAAACGTGCACAGTTTTCTCCCCCAGGTGTGAGAGTCTCTCTGTGTGTGTGTGTGTGAGAGAGTATAACTGCAAATGTGTGTGCTGTGTGGGGAAAAGGAATTGGAGTTTTTGGCGCTGCAGGAAGCGAATTCCGCAAATTTGATTAGGCGACCGACCACCCGCTGCTGGACTCTGCACATTTGATTGTTGGGGGTGGCTGGCGTAATAAAAAGATATGACCCCAAGTACCGTTAACCAGCCGGAACCGGGCCATATCGAGAGAGGTTAGGTATTACAGTTTATCGCAACGGTGAAGTGCAGCCCATAAAACGACTGTAAATGTAATGAGTGAATGAGAGGAATCACTGATGAACACGGAAAAATGCTAGCCCACAAAATCTTGAACTTTTGAACTGGTTAAGCTACAAATTTAAATCATTAATTGCTTGTCGTTTTTTAGCTGGTATAATTCAGATTTCCAAAGTTTTAGCAAAGTTTAAAGTGGAATAAAACAATGATTTAATTTAAAGAACTTCAAAAGTAGAGTTTATAACTACTGCGTGCTGTTTATTTTGAATTAGTTCCGGTAGTGCAAAAGTGGAACCTGTTCTTTGGCAACTTAAATTGATTTATTTAACAACTATTTTGACATTCAAATCTAAATCAGTTGTAGTTCAGAAGTTCAATGAGTTGCCCTACAAACATTGGTTGCACTATTTTACTAGTTTCTACAATTTGCTTAACTTTTTCATTCTTTTTTTTTTATCCCGCTCAAACTTGAATTGAATTTTAATATGAATACGCAATGAACTGAACTGGGAGAGAAGCCCAGTAGTTCTTTAAAGTCCACACACGGACGTGTTTGCGTTGCAGAAGTCATTAATCTTTGCGTCAGCAGCACTCTGAAAATTTCGACCCCCAAGGCGTCTAATCCGTGCCACTTATCGGCACCCTAATCACAGTCAGAGTCTCGAAAGTTTTCTTTCAATTATGCGACCTTTTTATAGACATATACACATATAAACATATACTTTTTGTTCTTTATATGTCTAAGCTATTTTGCATTTTAACGCCCCGCGGGCCCAACCGCTGGAACGCACCTGGGCAGGTTTTGGGTAGGGGCAGGCAGCACTGAATAATTGTATGGGGAGGGGGTAAACAAATACATTTTTGTAGTCATGCCTCGCCTGTTAAAACAAAGTGTTGCATTTGTTTAGGCAGCGCTGAGGTGAACTCGACTCGACTCTGTGACACGGCGACACGCACTCAGCTGAATAAGGGCCTGCTGCTCCTGGGAGCAACAGCAGCAACAACAACAACAACAATGCCACAGAAATTGCGTGCGAATTGGTTTTAACTTTTGCTTTTTATCTTCAATGTGCAACAGCACGAGAAACAACAAGGCAACAAATGGAAAGTAATATTGCCGAGTCCCTTTGGGTTACGCTCACATTACGCATACGCCTTGTGGTCCGCTGTCTGCTGTAGATATATATATATATATATATATATATATGAGGATATATATGCATGCGTGTGCGTGTCGAGACTCAGATCTCAAATCTCACTTGTGCGGTGGATTTTGGTTCTTGGCTGCATGAAAAACTTTTGCTCGACATTTTGCGTTTATCACGCCGGCAAATTTAATGGAAAACGACGTGTGTCGAGTTCCACAGCCACAGCCACAGCAGCCACGCCCACTGAGCAACCACAAAACTCCCAAAATAAAAGTGTTGCAGCTGTGGCATGCTAGACTGAGGCATGCCTCCCATTTAATAAAAATTTGAGCCAGCAGTTGTCAAATTTATTAGTCAACCTCTTAACTTTAATCCAGAGGAAAAAACTCTGTTCAAAATAGAATATTATTTTAATCTGTTTGGTTTTTTTTTGCGATTCATACAACAAAAGTTGGAAAACCCGTTTCTCAAACAACATTAAATAAGTGTTAATTTAAATTAAAATGATATATTAAACCAGAAAAAATTCCCACTTCAAATGATATGCAACTTTAAAGTCAGCTTTTCAAACATAACAAGTAAAATGATTCAAATAAAGTTTTTCTCACAAAAACAATTACATTTTCAAACTACCTTGTCAAGGAGTCTGCCTACAGGGTAACTAAACTTTTTGACTCTAATATTGAGCATAGAAAATGTGAATAAACAAAATGAATTTATTGCAAATCGAAATGGACTCAAGAAGTAACCGAACTCAAGTCGTGTAGAACTGACCAGAAGCTGAGGCGAAGGGTGAGGCGTTGAGGGTGTTTAGGGACATGTAGGCGTGGCTTGGAGTCAACTGAACCAAACACACACACACACACTCATCTATTGACACTTTGATGGTTTGAGGCGTCTCTGTGTGCGATGTTTCCTCTCTGCACTCCCAAAGCCGGACTTAATTGACTTTTGAAGTGATTGCCTCGGTCCACAAAGTTGCCCCAATTTTTGGCTTCAGACACACACGCACACACACATGCACACACACACATGCACATAAGAGCATTTAAATAATAAATGCGGCGAAAGTTTATTAAACTGGAAGGCCGTAATCAAAGTTGCCTACGAGCATAATGAAAACATTTACAAAATGTTTGCACATAAAATCAATAGATCCCAAATAACTGCAAATAGCTGAAATTCGAACAGGCACACACACACACACACACACACACATACGCAGATACAGATATATACAAGTGTATACATTTGCCCATATTTATAGTTAGATTAAGACAGCTGCTGCAATATTCAAGTAATTGGCTCACATTCCAAGCTTTGGCCACTGTGACACTAATGAAACCGCACTGCCTGATTCTGTGTAGTCTTTTGCACCACCCTGAACCACCGCACACACAACACACAACACATACACACACACACACACACCTGACTGCAGTTGTTCGCCTTTTATTTGTTTGCTAATGATGTGGCTTAAGTTAAGCGCTCAACTTCACATTAATTGTTCTGCTGGCCAAATCAAGTTAAATAAATGCCAAACCAAACATTTGGCTAACATTCGCATTGCCGGATTTTGGCTGATTCGGTTTATTTTGGCAAAAACACCACAGCACAAACCACACTCATAATTCATTCCCCTCCCCCTAAAAAATGTATGCTAAATGCTTGTTTAACGATTACTCTATATTTGTTTGAGTTTGAGTTATGTTTTTGGTGGTTTTCAATTGCAACTGATCGGTCTGTGGTTGTTTGCATTGCAGTTGCCCAGTTATTTTGCTGGGTTTATGTTGCCCGATTGGTTTTGGTGTGAATGAAACATTTAACAGGTTTAACCACAGGGAAATCGAACTGATTCCCAAATGTATACATACATTTATCAATAGACTACTCAATTAATAACATTTAAACATTTCTCAGCACTTGCCAACTTTTATTGCAAACCTTTTTTCAAGTCGTTTAATGTGCGCCATAAAAACAGACTCGTTTTGAGTTTCTAATAAAGCTGGCCGCAACTTAATCAACTCGAATATTTGTGCAAATCCAATCAAATAAATTCGAAGCAGCATTTTAAATTCAGGCAACAACAGCAACAAAGAACAACAAGTTCATTAATCAAGCAAACGACTGAAAGGCAACAAGAGGCGGATAAGGCAAACAAATTCGAAGAATTTCTTGTGTACACAATAAATTTTTAATGTGCAACACTTCCCTTTAAAGCTGAGAGAACTCAAGTGACTGACCCAGCAGCAGGCAGGCAAAGATAACTAACAACAACAACAACAACAACAACAACAGCAACAGCAACAACAACAACAACAACAACAACAACACGAGGAGCAAACAGCATTTGACGCTAATAAATTTCATAACTCCAAACTCACTGATATTTATTTTCCTGTACTTTTTGCCTGTGGCTCTAAAAAGTCTGGCAGCACTCGACTAGCAAATACTCTGTAATTCAAGTTGGACTTTGTGTTTGGAATGCATAGCAAGATAAGTAAAATTGGTTGATAAACACCATAAATATCATCTGCAAATTATTCAGCAGATTTTCGTTTGTGATTGTAAATAAATATTAAATAAAATACAAAATAAAAATAAAAGAAAAAAATAAATTATATTGATTTGTATGTCTAAATATAGTAAAACTAATTCTAGTTATTTTTTTTGTATTGCTACCAACATTTAATAATATCTACCAAGTATAATAATAATAGTTGGCTGCTTTCCCACGAAACAAAAAATATATTCACATTTCTCTCCAAATATTTTCGTAGCCAAAATATACTTTTCTTCACACACAACAAAATGCCAGCACATTTTGATAACACCCACTGATAGATGTGAACAAATTACAGGGTATATAACCAACTACAAGTAGCAGTACAAATAAACACAAAACCAAAGTTGCAACCTCAGTTCTAAAACAGTTTTGCCCCAAGATGCATTAAAAAGACTTGCGGCCTATTTGGCCTGGGCATGGCAAGGGGGGCGGACAAGTAGTTGTTGAAGGGTAAAGGGTACTATTTTTATGGGCAACAAAGATGCAGGCAGCCACAAAATCAACAAATGAAGAAATAAAGAGAGACCGAGAGAGAGAGAGAGAGAGAGAGAGAGAGAGAGAGAGAAATAGACTTGTAAGGGGGAGGACCGTGCTGCTTGCCTCGTTGGGCTGAGCTTGCAGCACAGTTTTGGCTAACCATTTGAGGCAAGAAGCACAACTCGAACTTGGCCAGGCTAATTGTCTAATTATGTAAAATAGAAGACCCAACGCCGCTGCTGGCTGTAGATCCTTACACATAACTTTGGGAGTTTTGCATGTTTATTGAGTTTGGCCAAGTCAAACACAAGTTGAGAGAGCTCAAAATGAGTTTTAAGCAAAATTACATTTTAGCCCAAGGCAATTAAAACACTTGAGACGGCTTTTCACACTTTTCACAGCGGATGCACTGTGGTTGACCGGTTCCCGTTCCCGTTCCCGTTTCCCGTTCCTTGTCCAGCATGCAAATGATTTCCGTTTTCGCTTTTTATGCAAATTGAAACTGAAATACAAATTCGCAAATTCACTCGCCCCCAGCTCGGACGAGAGTCACACATGTTGTGGATATGTAGATATATATATATATATATATATATATATATATATATTAGGGGGAACTGATTCCACCTCTCTACATCCACAAAACAGTTGTGCATTTGTTTTGTTTGCTTGCTGTTTGCCTCAGTGTTTCACAGTTCTCGTTTCTTGTGGCGCAACTCAAATTTGTTGATGGGAAACTTTTTTTTAGTTGAGAGCATTTTGCACTTTATATTCTGTGTTCTTTTTGTCCGTTTTATTTCGCCGTATTTCTATAAAGCGTAGCACAAATTCAAACTCAAACCGGAAGTGTTTGCTTAGGATTCTAAACGGTGATTGCAACTCCGGCAAAATGTGGCATGGAAATAGTTTTGAAGTGTAGCTCGCTAAATGCAGCTAATTAAATACTAAGTATTTAAGCAAGTATGTTTTTGTCATTGAGAGCTGATATTGAAGCTTTTAAAGATAGGCAAATTATTGTCGAAATCGATAAAAATCGATAATCGCAAGTCGATAAAGCCACATATCTCCCTCAATTTGAAGGCTACATTCACAAAATTTGGTTGACAGGCTGTTGGCGATGTCCTGCAAAGATCGACATATGCCACGCCCACACCGGATATGCAAATATCGGTATTTCTAGGCCACACCCACACTGTTCCTTGCTACACCTTGTCAGCTGGTATCACTGCAACGTTCTCACTTGTTTTTCTAATGATAACAATAATACGAAGAAAGTTCCACAAAATACTTGTCACGATTTGCAATATAAGAAAATAATTTTTCCAATAATACTAATTAGACTAAGGACTAGGAATGTAAGTGCATCAGCTGGTACATCTAAAATGAATATAGGATATGGTCTTGGAACAAATTAGACAATTTTCAAAATTGCCTTTGTTTCTGCGCAAACAAAGCTGTCAATTTAAGCTTTGCTTAACTTGAAAGTAGTTTGTATGAAATTTATTGACACAAGCGGATTGCGGGTAAAAGATAAAAGATCTCGTTGTTGCCACGCGGTGTCGGGAAAAGGGAGTAGTATCAGAATATGCTAACCTAAGTTCAAACATTTAAATGAGCAAGACTGCTTTTATAATCCTATCAACTTTGAGCGATATTAACAACAAACCTGTAAGCAAATGCCTCAGTTGTCTGCAGGCATTTGCAAATTTCGGCTTAATTAAATAGAATGGAATGTAAAACCGTTCGTTGTTCAACATTGAGCTGCTGTTATTCAAGTTGTTGTACATGCTGTCTGTTGCCACTCAGCAGTCTTATTACTTAGGTAGCCAGCTACCCCAACACCTGTCGAACAACCCGCTGCTTGCAGCACACCCACACAACACTTGTGTGTGTGCGTGTGTGTGTGTTGTGCAACAAGAACAACAGCAAGCAGCAAGCAGCTATAAGGATGCATGTGAAGTGGAAGTTAAGGGCCTGACGCTGCCATTTTCATTCTTGGCTTTACAGCAGAATAAGACGAAGACGACAAGGCAGAGGAAGATGTTGTTAAAGACGACGCCCGACTTATGTTTCACACATGAGCTGATTACGAGAGGCATGATACACACACCGCCCCGCCCCCTTACACCCCGCCCCCCTCTACACGCTACAAACTCTCAACAACAGCAAAACTTGCGCGGTCGTTTAACTTTTGAGTCGGCGATTAAATGCAGAATTCTTGGACTCTACATTTCTCTCTCTCACTCTTTCTCTCTCTCTCTCAGTCTCTGCTTCTTATCAGGTGATTACTGCACAAAAGAAATCAAAAAAATTCTTGCAGTAAGCGCATTAATTGAATTGTAATTGCCGACAATGCAGCGAGTGAAGTCTCAACTGGTTTTGTGTGTGGCATTACTTTAGCGTTGCGCGTTGCACGTTGCACGTCGCAAAGGACGTTGAAGGTGAACAACTCTAGTAATGCATGGGGATCGCAGTTGGGTTGTGGCTTGGCTTATCCAACTAGTAACTGGTTTTCCAGCCAACACACACACGCAGCACAGCACAATGTGGTTCTTCGAGCCAGTTGCCCACTCAAGAGGCAACTTCGCGTTCGACTTCGAGTTGATTAGAACGTGTGGCAAGTTGCGCTCGCCGACAGCAAACATAAATTCGCGTCATTCATACGCCACGTGGGCCGCATTGCCAACTGAGATTCAGTTTCTCTCTCTTCTGCTGCTGCTGCTTCATTTTTTCAGCAGTTTTTTTCAATTATTTTTGCATTGCATTTTCCCCAGATTGTTGCATTGTTCCCCGTTTCAGTGTTTGGCTGTGTGGCACAGTCAATTTATAGCGCGACCCACACCCCCATTCAACCTACTTGGTCATATAACTTACGACTTTTATTGGCCATTTGTCACGCCCCTTCGCAGCAGTATCGGCCCCTTATCGTTTAAACCATTTAACCCTTTTGTGTATTCTCTCGATAGCGTTGCCTTTTAATTTTCTTGCCGACTGGCGACTGTCGACTGATGCAGAAGCCACTAGGCCAGGCCATTTGCTACTCCTACTGTTCCCGCCCCCTCCACCCTACACCCTCCACCCCCCTCCCCACACCACACCTTCTCCTATTTGTGCTTGTTGCCACTGCGTTCCTCGGCTGCAGTATGTGCCATTTATGGCTACGGCTTGGCTCAGTAAATTTCTGGCATAATTGAGCTGTTGCAATTTGCAACGTCATGTGGCCTCAATTAGTGGGCGGCACTGGGACGGTCTCTGGCGGACATTTAATGAGTACGAGCAGTATTTAAAAGCAAATCATTTTGATAAAATCATGTAGGTCTCCCCATCAAAATCGTTTGTGTTTTACACAATGTAGGCAAAGTCTGAAAGTGTAGGTTGATGGGAATTTAGATACGTAAATAGTTAGTGTCGAAGTTATTATATAATGCTGGGTTTGGTCATATCGGACTATAACATTAATGTTAATTAATATAAATTCAGTTATAAATAATATTTTGGCAAGCTACAAATTGTTGTAGCTATATCTGTTTATTCTGTCAACGCATCCTTTCAATCCCTTCCTGCTCTGCTTATCTTTCTGGGGTAAAGTTATACAATTTGACAAATTATAAAGAATATGTATGACAGGATACAACATTGTAACTATATCTGTATTGCTATCCTGCTTTCACATCATTATCTTCCCCTGACAATTACATGTCTAATTAGCACCGAAATCATTTGTCAGTTATGACATCGAAAATCTGACAATAGTCAACTTTATGAAAGCAAACACAAAACACAGCTCACACACAAACCCCCCCACTCCAGCCCCCACACACCAAACTCCGCATCTTTGCTCAGCGCTCGTCACTCTCGTGTAACTGTAACTATATGAAAGAGTGACACAAAGCGCATGTAAACAGCAGCGCAAGCAGAGACAGAGAGAGAGAGAGAGAGAGAAGCTGTAAAGTTACACAATAAAACTAATAATAATTATCAACGCCATTGTCAAGGCAAAAAAAAAAAAAAAACAGAAATTGAAACCGAAAAGCGAAGAGTAGCGCAAGAGCCTGCGTGAGAGAGGGAGAGAGAGAGCGAGAGGGAGACTGTGTGAGCAGGAACAACAAGCAAGGCGACAAAAAACTTTGCCATTTTGTTATTGTTTTTCGTTTGTTTTGTTTTGGCTGCGCTGACTGACATGACTTCACACAGCCCGCTGCTGCTGCTGCTGCTGCTTCTGTTGTTGCTGTTGCTTTTGTTGCCCGTCCTCGCTTTCAGCTGTTTGCCAGTTGGCATCTGGCATTTCCCTACACACACACGCACGCACACACGCATACACATACGCATATAGACATGTGTCTGCTACTCAGTTGACAGCGACCGGCAAATGCGCGTTTGACATTGCGATGGTCGTTTGCGAGAGCGAGGGAGAAAGGGCGAGGAAGGTTGAGGGAGGCTAACGTTGGTCGGGAAAAGCAGCCATTTTCTATCCCACATAAAATAGCAGCAACAACAATAACAAAAGCAGCTTTTAGCACATGCAGCAGGCTAAAAATGTTCGCCAGGACAATAAAATGGCATAATGAAAGTTTTGCAGTCAGGCGTGGCAAGGTAATTTCCCCCTCAGCCCCCATTCGCATCATCCTCCAGCATCGGGCAAAGTTATAAATGGTGTTTAATGGGTTTGTTGACTGGTCGAATTGCTGGCTTGCTGTTGGTTTTGGGTTGTTGGCTGGTTGCTCGCTTTTGGTCATGCCTCGTTATGGGGCACACTTTATGACTGTGCTTCAAGCAGTTTGCCCACTCACCACTCACCACTTACCACCACAACCACTACAACCTCATGATAAATGCATGTCCTTGAAATTGCTCGACAATTGTCGGCAGTGCAAGCAACGACTTGCCACCATCTGGTTGATTGGATTGTCAGCGCAGTGGAATTGCTTTTAATTGAAACTCACCTGCAACAAGAAAAGAGAAGGAAAACAGATTAATTGAAAGAAGAGACGAGAAGGGAGAATTATAGTTCGAATTTGAAATAGAAGTTAGCTGTTAACTGAACCCTCTATGGATCTATGGATTCGATTTTTAGGAATTTGTATATCATAAATAAAATTGATTAAGTCAATGCATAAATCAAATTTTCATACTCTTCTAAAGAGCAAAGTTTCCCATTCGTTTTCTTATCTAATACAAATTTAGTTTTAAAAGTTAAGTTTATTCCTATTAAATGCTTCTAATAGCGAGAGAAGAATAAAATACGTGCTCCGAAAAGACTACAGATACAAAGACAAACTTAAACTGCGAAACAAAGAGGTAAGCAACTGTTCAAAATATTGGCGAAAATTAGATTATATTTATTACTTTTATCTGTAGCTCTTGGGATGGGATATGGGATAATAGTTGTGTTCTCTATCCAATTAGTGAACTCCAACTTTAAGGGATACAAACAATGGAAAAACAATTTCTTAAGTGCAATTTGTGCAAATCTGTGAAGCAGCTCGTTAAAATTTATGACTGGCATTGGCATTCAAATTATGGACAACAATAAGCAACCAGATGAAGACCAAGCACTCAAGCACTTTATCCCAAAGCCAATTAGTCTCATTTTACACTGCACATTGCACAATGTATATCAAATGCAATTCGATATCGTTTCCATTTTCTTTGGCCATTTACAATTTGATGTTGCAATTAGTGCCCAAAAAACTACAATTATTCCCCCAACAACACAAAGTTGCACACAAGCTGCAGAGTTGCAGAGCTGCAGTCATCAAATGTCCAAGAAATACGGTTTTTGGCCCAAGTGGCTTTCAATTATGCCCGGGAGATGTTGAAGACAACGCCCCTTACACATAAATTGGACATGCCACACACATATATATATCTATATATATATATAAACAGATGTACTCTGGTGCATCATCAGTATATCTTGCCAGCATCTCTCCCAGACAGTGAGAATAATAAATTGCAGCAACGAGGCCGTGCACACAATTTATCTACATTTATATAGATATATATGAATATCTTGCACGTTAATTTGCATATCATAATTGTGAATTGTTGGCCTATCCTCCATACATATATATATATATATAATGCAACCGCTTCTGCCTCTCACTCTCTCTTTCACACTATCTGTCTCTGTCTCAATCAGCTCGTTTGGCTGACGCTGACAGCTTTCAGCATGCCTCTTCTCGCTTTTATCATTGACATTTTATTTACGTGCCACAGCGTGCCGTGCACCTCGCAGTGAGTCAGTGAGCCACAGTCAGGTGAAGAGGGAGAGGGCGAAGCGGGGAACGAGAGACGCTTAGAGAAGATATGCCTCGTAACGCAGATGTTGGATGTTGGCTGTTGGCTTTTGTTTGGCCCTGCGGCAAGGCTAATGTCAAGGTTGATTCAGCTGTCGCAGCAGCAGCCTGTCGGCCGCTCGAGGCCTCCGGTCGAGTCAGCTTGGACGCTTGGACGGATTTGTGTTGCATTCCAAATGGATTATAATTGAGTTGAGCTGGCGTTACCAACCACCTTTAACCCACTAACGACAAATGCTTTATGCTTTATGTTACAAATATTTCATGGCAAATGAAGGAAACAATTCTCTTGCAAATTGTTCAGAATTTTAAGAAATTATTCGGAATAAGAGTAAGCTATTTGTGTGAAAAACGCATAACTTATTAAGTCACTTAAAATTATATTTAATCTACAATAAAATGTTGCTACATATTTTCAATAAGCTGAATTATATCTCTCTCATCTAAAAAGCCAGCGGCAATTAGTAATCAAAATATAAATTAAAATCTTTGGAATTCGATGAGAAACTGCCCAAAAAACAACCTAATAAATGGGTTAAGCTGAAAGAGTTGATTGAAAACACATTTAAAAAGCAATCAATAGCAGCCGGAAACTGAATTAAGGAATTTAAAATATGCATCAAATCATGCAGGCAGCAGACAAACATTTTTCAAACAAACAATTTGCCTTTTATTTTGAGCATGTTGAGATTGTCTACTTCATAAACTAAAATGTAAACATTCGGAGAGGGTTAAAAACAAAATTAGCTTGCGGCAGTTGCTGCCAAGGTCCAAATGCCAGAGTCTCCGAAGTCATCGTTGTATCATGTTGTGTTGGTAGTGCAATGTAGTGTTGTGCTGTGCTGTGTTGTGTTGTGCAGTGTAGGGCAGAGTGTAGTGGCGTCTTCATGCCTTGTTAACCTCAATTAGTATGCATTTGTGTTGGCAAGTTTTTATTTTTTTGGTTCGAAATACCGCACTGATTGAGAGAGTGTTGAAGCTGGAGCATAGCAAGTTGCAGCGTGCTGCAATTGCGCCCTTTTCATCTTTAGCCATGCCACATGTTAATTAAAAATTAAAAACCAACACACAACTCTTTATTTAAACTTTAGCTCAGTTTAAGTCTCAGGCCGAGCTGCTCATCTAACGTCAATTGCTGCGCTGCCTTTTCTTTCACTTCAATTAGTGGTTTCATGTTGTGCATGGCAGGCAGCTCTTGAGATTTATATCAGACTTATTTGGGGCGATCTACTTGCCCCATTGCCTCCCCTTAAATTGCATGTCTGCATGCTGGCTGCTGTTGAAGGATTACATTTTATGCCTTTCGAGCTTCATACACACACACACACACACACACACACACACACAGAGACAGTCAGCAATCGTTCATCAACGTCTGCTTCTTGTGCAACTCCAAGTTTGCAGCAAGAACAGCAGCGACTTATTTGTCTGCGGTTCTCTGGGTAAGCGCCTTTTGCAGCAGGTGCTACGTTTTCGGGTATAGATAAAGTGTCAAATGAGTAATGCAAAACACTTCAGGTGAGTTAAGAGTAGTGCAACAGCTACCATATGCACACAAGTTGTCAGTCTAACAAAAAGTAGAATGCGTTCAAAATGGAGTTGCTGGAGTTGAAACTTGTGCATTACCATTTTGGATACTCTGGAAGCATATCAAATGCTTATTGGGTATCACAATGTATGTGTCAGCCATATGCATCTAACAGGCAGATGGACATGTCTTCGATGGGTCACAGCCATAACTTTGTCAAAAATGCTCAGGTTTTCAAAACACAGGGCTTATCTTCAACACTCGATCTTTAGATTAAAGCTGCACTAAAAGCTTGAAATGCAATTCCGCTTTGAATATCATGCTATAATGGAAATCCCAAAATGTGCATGACTTTCTTCCATAACTTGGTCAATCCGAAGCCAGGTAACTGCTAGTTGTGCATTTTTCAACTAGTGGCATTCTTACTTGGTACTTTATTGTGACACGCAATTTGGGCGCCTCGCTGCTGTTGGTGTGCTCGGGCAAAAGGATATCGAGGCCGTTTTGCTGATTGCTGAGACAGGCTGAGTGGCTTCCTGAGTTGCGGCGGCTGCTTCTTCTGCTGCATGTTTGCTTGGTTAGTTAGTTAGTCAGTCAGCCGTTTGCTTTCCAGCTGTCATGCATATGAAAGTAGGTCGTAAATCTTCAGCACTCGTCTCTTGCGCAAGTGCAGTTCTTGTTGTTGTTGCTTGGGCTTCAGCTGTTGCATATTTGATGGACAGAAACTACAGAAACTGCATCTGAATAGTTAAAGCATGTTTGTTGCACACCGCTTTGATTAATAACTGCAAATTGCTGTAATAGATCGAGTGATTTGCATTGCAGTCTGAGTCTGCGAGGGGCGCTGATGAGACCAGTCATAACTCCGACACCTGCAATCATTTCAATTGTGTGTTCATCGGCCAGACTGTGGGTTTGTGTGTGTGTGTGTGTTGAGCTAATAATTTCTATCAAGCGGAGCTAATTGAGAAACTATGTGCAATGGCAAATGCAATTCAAATTTATGCAAGGAGCTGTAATTTTAAGTGGAATTTTAAAATTATTCCACATTCATGTCAGACATTTATTGACTGATAATGTGTACTTCTTTAGAAAGACAAATGTGCATTGAATATATTCATGAAAGATTTACATCATTTGTTGAGGACATTTAAGATTTGACGCCTTATACAGTTGTAACAATTATATTACGCATTTACAGCCATCCATAAAATGCTTTATTGATTTTTTAGTGCTATATAAAATCCTTTTAAGATAAAATTATTTATTAAATCAAAAACGTAATTAGCTTTCCTATATAAATATATTTTATTATATATTCTGTGCACGTTCTCTTAAAAATATTTAAAGACTAAAGCGTTAAGGCAATTCTGATATTCATACACTTATCCACATATATATTCTGTATACAGTTTATTACACTTCACTTTAATATTTAATATAACTAAAATGATGTCAGTTTTTGTGAGTAAACCCAATCGAGAGAACATCCTCTACCCTTAACCCTTTTCATAATTAGTTTTTGTTTTTGCAGCTGTCACACAATTTTGCCTTTTGGGCAACATTTACAACCGTTTACATGGTCAGGCCTCTTGTCCGCAATTCTAATTGAATAAAGTGCACTTTCGAGGTGCCCGCAGGCACCCCACAGCCTCCCATCCCCCTCGCCATGGTGTGAAACAACTTGTGACACTTTCATTGTGTAATGTCCTGCATTTAAAGTGTGGACCTGGTTTTTGGATGGCAGTCGAAAGTTGAAAGGGAAAGGGTCGAGTGGACAACCATTTGCTGGTCATAAAAGTGCGCCAATAACCCACTGCACTTTATAACCCGAAAAACAAAACATATATATATATATATATATATATATACCCAGACAAGTTATCCACTCTTCTTGTCTCTACATAAGACACATAAAATGGCAAGTATAGACTTATGTTGGGCAGCTTTTGGCCCCTGTTCCCATTCATTTTTGTTAATTTATAGCCAAGACAAGCTCGTGGGGTTAAAGGCCTACAGGGGGGTGGCAAGGAGCAGCGGAGATGGGAGGGGGGATGGGGGTTGAGGACGAACATTGCACGTAGCAAGTAGCGATGCTTAAAACTTTTTGCTACGTGACTCGACAAGTGCGCAATGGTGGGCGGCATTTAGCTCAATATATACGTGGCTCAATACCCACGCACGCACACACACCAAACACACACACACACACACACACACCAAACACACACACAGACACAGATTGTGTGGCTGGGCGTGATAGACACTCTGGCATATACTCTTCTCCTGTCTTTGGTGACTGCCTAATTTCTTACAGCATCTTCGAGCACACACACACACACACAACACACACACGTACATATATGCACACTCATACATCTACATAAAAATCAGGTCATGTTCGCTGCTCAAAGTAATGGAATTTGTAATGCGTTTCCACCCCATCCCCTCTGGCCCTAACAAAAAGTCTCCAGTTGGAGTTGCTCAACCCATCTAAAAGTTCTTTTGCCGCGGAATGTCGTTTTGTGTGCTCGTCTCTGTCTTGGTTACACACACAACCCCTCACCCACTTTGTCTCTCTCTCTCTCTCTCTCCTTAGCTCCCTTTCGTAGCCTGCAAATTAACTTCTTCGCGTGCCGGTCGCGTCTCCTTTGGTTTGAATCACTCTCTCCCCAAACCGGCAAAAGTTGGCTCTTGTCAATGGCCTGGCTCAAGTGCCAGGCATCGAAAACGAAAAACACAGAAGACAAAGACGTCGAGTTGGTCTTGGAAGCTGGGAGCTTGAAACTGAAGCTAGAGCTCGTTTCGCTTGTTTGCCCATTATTAACAATCTTTGTTAGCGCTTTTGTGAGCGCACCATGTGTTTCAGCCAGCTCCCTGTTGCCCTGGTTCCCTTGGTCCGAGAGCGAGCTGCTTTTGGTGCAAATGTATTCAATTAGTTAACTGAGAAAAATTATATCATTAGCTGAAAATGGGTAGATGGCAAGGGTAGAATTGCAGAGTGGTGGGAAGGCCCGAGCCAGGCGTTGCCTGTGGGCAGCTTCTTCCTACCCGACTGACACCATTCAAGTTTATTAAAATTAATAATTGCCTTGCCAAGTCGTTGGGTGTCCAGAATTGAGCACTGTGTGTGTGTGTGTGTGTGTGTGTAGGATGCGCCTCCAGGGATACTTTGTTCATATCGGGTGGGGTTACAAGTTACATGTCAAACGGGAGGCAGGTGGGCAGGTTGTGGAAGTCGAGGGGCAGTTTGTAATGATGATGGCAAGAAATGTGGATTAAAGTTGAGATAGAATTGCAAATGATTCAGCTTGAAAATTATGCCACATTATGAATTTTAAAAAAAGGGCGCAAATGTTACCTCTAATTTGGGATAAAGAACATTTCCACGGAGATTTTATTGTGATGACGTTGGGATTTGAAATTTATATTCTATTTTTAATTAAAAAATAAAAGAAGAGCAAAGATATGCGCTAATAAGAACAGAAACGGAGACGAATATAAAGTTAATCTCAGATTTAAATAAATCTGATTTAGAAATTGTATTTTATTTATAATATAAATTAGTAAATAAAAAACTTAAGCAAATCATGTTATCAAGAAAATAAACTAATCAAATAATAATAAACTAATAAAATGATCTAATTTTCGGTTTGTATAAAATTCGTTTGTTCATTGAAGTTTTCGTTATCGACTAACAATTAAACCACTTAATTACCTCTGCAATTTATTTTCAATTTAAATGCAAAAACAACTTCAATTAATTTCGGATCATCACGCAAAAGTTTTAGTTGGCCATTGAATTTTCATATCCTGACATCAGAATTTAATTTAATTGCGCGCCTATTAAAAGCTGCGCTTTCGCTTTAATCCGATTAAATTCAATTCAGCAATTCGCACAAGCAAGTTGCATATACATATTTATATATATATATACATACATATATTGGTCATATCAGATGCCGGTTTCAAAAACTTTTCCAAGTGCGTCGTTCTAATGGCGAAAGTTGCACGAGCTCAAAAACAAAAAACACTTGATTTGCCGATTGGCAACAAAAACTCCCAGAGACAGCCATAGCCACGCCCACTCGAAAAAACATCGATATTGCCACTGGACTTTTCACCTCGTGTCTTTTTACTGCCGCACTTCCCCATTCCATAGAGTGGCACATTCGAGTGCATGCCACAAATAGCGGCTATCAAAGTTTTCGGTTGGAGCAGTTCTCTTCAAAATGTTTAAAAATACAAAGTGCAAAATGCCAACAAACAAAACGAAATGAAAATGACAAAACCAAACAAAAAACTGCAAAAACAAGCAGCAGCAAAAAACAACAGCAACAGCAACAATAACAACAGCAACAACAACAACAACAACGAAAACCTGCGACACATCGAAAAGAACATGGCACATTCCAATGCTAAGCAAAATTTTCTATTTTCACACACTCGTTGGCCCAAATCCAAGAAATATAGTCAGCAAATATATAACCAACTATCTATACGACAAACCAACATATGTATCTTATAGAGCAGTGGAGAGGGGCGGTTGGCTAATGTGTGAAAGCAGAATGCGAGCAAAGTGGGGGAAATCCGCGGAAATAGCTGACTGAATAATAATAAAATAATAATAATAATATCATGCGGTCTGATTGCGTGTGTAAGTGGCAGTTGTAAACACACAAAAGAACGGCACACAATTGTGGCCAATTGGACACACACGGCGTATGAGTAACGCAATTGCAATGTGACCCAAAACGCGACAGGGGAGCTCGGAATATTCAACAAGGAATGCGGAATGCCAGAAACGAAAGCAAAAGTACATATATATTGCCAGAAATAGCTAAAAACAGCTGAATACTTATTAATTGGCATCAGTCATTATTGAAAGTAATCAAAAGTTAAAGAAAACAGAATAAAGATATGGCAACACCTATTTATGAGCATAAGTTTCAAAGTAAACCGTAACAATAACTAGATGGCAACGCTAATGGTTAAATACCTATAATTTATAGAGCAGTAGTCCAAGCACATTTGACAACCACTCAAGTTCAAACTCACAATAAAAACAGAAAAACATTTTTAAATGCTGAAGTCGTCACCCAAGTCCAAGTTCAAATTTTAGCTGTTGACTCTTCAGGCGGTCAAGTTTTATTTTGTTTTGTATTTTTTATGGCCATTGCTTAATAAACAATTGCGTAAAACATTAAACGTTGATGTCACACACACACACACACACACACAACATCCAATATAATAATAATCGTAAAATTGCTCATTTCACACAAGAAAACATTTGTTTGTCGGTTAATAAAAACACTTCCTTTCTGTTTTGTGGCAATTGTTTTGTCTGACAATGTGAGTAATTTTATTAAGCTGTAGCTTAGGAAATCTATTAAAAATAAATTATGGTTGTTTTTATGACCTTTTTATATTCTTTATAATTTTATACGTGCATTTTATCAAGGAAATAAGATAGAAACTATTTAACTAACTTATTAAAGACAACACTTCTGAGAGATTTACTGTGTCAAGTCACTCGCAATTTTTTAGTTATTTTTGTAGTTTAATCAAAACCATAATTAAATCACATATATCAGTAGTCAATCAAAGATAAACAATACTTGTGGCAAATCAATTTAAGACAACACAAATGTCAGAAGTTGAGCTCGAGGACACAGAAAGCTTAACCTGGCATAGATAACTTAAGTAGCTTAAGTCGCGTTGATCTCAAAGTAAGTTAAAAGTAAATCCAACATATCCAGACAAAGTACTTTTACACACACTCGCAGGGATTTGTAGCCAAAAGCATGTATGCCATAAAAATAGCTGAAACTGGCAACTACTAATTGATATAGCTGGTGAGTCTTCTACCCCGTTCCGACAGTGTTTGAACAAGGCGTCGAGTGTAGCACTTCAAAAGGATTTGCACGAAACTATTTAATAAATATAAAGAAGACTCAGCCAGACACCAGACAGCAGCAGCAGGAGCAGCAGCAGCAGCAGGATCAACTCACTGGCGAACCCTTTGACTTTTGCACTCCGGCAACACTCCGGTGGCAAGTGCGGCGATTTGTCGCATGTCGGACACCGTGGGGCGTCGTCCACGCTGTTGACACTGATGGACACGGCAAACTTTGTCCGGGCAGCCGCACCGAATGAAAACAAAAGCCAACTACAGTGAAGTGGGGGAGGATGGCCTGAAAATATCGGGCATAAGAACTGACAACGTATTCCGTGTTTTTCTTGTCTGCACTGTTTGCATAAAATATGTAATTCAATTTATATTTAACTTGTGTGGGTTTTTTCTTTTTTGGTTTTTTGGCTTGTGGCAGGCGACAATTAGAATTTGTGATAAGCTCCAACTTTAAGCGGCTGCCCGTCAATCGTCCGACAGCGCACACATGTCGCCTAGAACCCCTTCACACCACCCACCCAACAACCCACTTTCCCTTATCCTTTGGCCACTTTGTGTGTAGCCACCGCCATAAAGCAATCGTAAAGTCAGACCAAAAAAGTTCGAGTTGGTGTTTTGTCTGGAATTAGTGCAAACAGACGCATAAATAACACACACACACACACATGCTCACACACACAGTGGGTTACACATATAACACCTAAGACTTTGATGCCAAACCATAAATGAGAAAATGGGATTCACCAACCAGCACACCCTTCTCCACTCCAATACGGTGTGTGTGTGTGTGTTTGGGTGTCTGCTAATGTCTATGAAGTGGCTTTAAATGCAAATATATTTTACATTGATATGCTAAGCAGATGCGTCTCTGACTTCGTCTACCTTGGCGACTGTCGTCTGCCTGCTGATTTTGATCTTTTCGGGTAATTGCATATTGTATTTTAAACAGAAATCATATATTAATGCATGCACATTGAATTTATTGCAAAATCCACAGAAAATGGGGTGTAAAGCCGGATAAAATATCAACTTGAGATGAAATTAGAATTGCTCAGATGAATAAAATAAGTAAGAGTGGATATTTGAGGCACACCGAAGATTAAATACCCTTACAGAACGGAGTTAACCTGGCATTATACATTCCTAAGGCGGACAGATTGTTTCTGGGGTCGGAGACGTCGCCTTAAACGTGATACAAACTTCACGACGAAATTATAATACCCTGTAGAACATAGGAAATTATCAATATTTCTATAACAGGCATTTATCATGTTCAATAACTTCGACTCGCATTCATTTAAGAATGAGTTGAAATTAAATAGCAACATTTCGTTTTATTATTTCTTGCAAACAAAATCACACAATACTCTCCGTGGAAGATTTAATATTCGCCTATTTATGGCCAACCCACACATATTTTATAACATTTATACAATCTCAAGCCAGTTCAGAACAGAACCGTTAACAGTTCAATGACCAAAAAGTAAAGACTACAGTTTTGTTCTGCAACAAGTTCAGTTTTGTATTATTCAAAAATGTGTCATATGCACAGCTATTCACGCCATTCTCTTATCAGACTTTTGCCTTTCGCTCAGCCAAACATATCAAAAGAAAAGACAATGTTAAGCTGCATAAATAAATTATATTAAAAACCAAATCAAAAATGTCTGCAAAACAAACAAATCTAATCAAAGCAGAAAACAAACGTGAGCTGCTTGACAATCAAAAATTTGAATAACTGGCAAAGAACAATAATAAAATCAAATTAAAATAAAATGCGAAATGCCAAAACCAAATAAAAGAAAATAAAGTGTACACAAATTAAATAAAGTTGTTTCGCATATATTTTGCACAGAGCTCAACTAATTCAATTAACACAATGCAAATGGCACACAAAAGGAGCCCAAAGGGGACCAGTAGCCTTTGATTGCCGTTGCTAGCATTGACTCGCTCAGCTCCACGCCAAGACTGTCCTTTGTAGAGGTGTACGGCTTAAGGGCAAAGACGGCGGCGGTCCTTGCACTCTATTTCGCCTGGCGCCAGCTTGAAAGGAGTCAACGCGAAACAAAGCATAGCCAGCCCCCAAAAAGGAATCTAATGTGGAGCAGCTGCTGCTGAATCACTCCACTCCACTCCATTCACTGCTGCCACTGACACTGGACTCGAACCCGACTCGACTCGACTTTGACGCCGACTCTCCACTCTCTGCAAATTTGTACACAGGACACGCATCGTGAAGCGTGTGAAGCTATTCGCATGCCACAACGACACATGTGGGGCACAGCCAGACCCACAATGCCAGGAAACTGGCAAACCGGCAGGACGACGCCAAACCAACGACGACGTCGTCGACGAAGAGGATGACGCTCAAGGCTCAAGTGCACTAAATGCAAGCGGCAACATCCGTTTCATAAACGTAACGCCGCCATCAAATACACTCCAAGAAATTTAGATGTTCGAAATTAGGAGAGGGTGGTTTATAAACATAAATACTTGAAATGATTTCTGCTATATTTATCAAATTATAGCATCTTATATCGACTCAATTGTATTATATTAAATAGATTTATATTTTAATTACAAATTTAATAAAATCCCGAAATTTACCTCCAGCTAAATTCATTTTCACAGTGTTGTCAACTCCCCAACTTCTTTTCAAATTGAAACAGAACTGTGAAGTCTCTGAACTTTGCCATCCTGTGACAATTTCTATGGCAGGCGTCTACCTCAAAAACCCTAAGCCCCTCCCCACTCTGCCCTTTGCCTGGTCGCCACTCTTTGGTGAAGCCATTTTACGCTTTTACGCCACAATTGTTGTGGAAGTGCATTGAAAGGCGTTGCACATAAACTTGCTGCAAGCGTGACTTTAAAACTAAGCCACAATTGTGTAGCATTTTGTGTGCACAGTTTGACAATCACTGCTGGTAGCATGCTATTTTTTATTATTATTTTCTTTTTTTTGGCCGGAGTCAAATGTGCATTGTGCTCAGGTCACTGAAATGCCTTTTGGGCTGACTGCCAAAGTTCATTAGCTTTTTGAACTCCAATCAGTGGCACTCAAACTGTCGCCGCATATTTGCTAGACGCTCTGTGAAAAACTCATTAGCAAATTGCTTAAACTGTGTTGTGTGTGTGCTTAGAACATGACAGTCGACAATTTATGTGGCAATTGACGCTGTCAGACGCTGCTCCCCAAAGACCGATCCACCTGACCATGACGTAAATGAACTTGGACACCAAGTGCTACAAGCACACATAAAACGAAACCGAACCGAACCGAAACCGAACCAAAGCACACCAAAAACCGAAACCCAACGCTTGCTGCTGCTCATTCGCTCCGACTTGCTCCACATTTGTCTCATGCCGCATGTCACAAAGTTGCCACGTCACGACGACGCATAGTCGAGCAGATGTGGCAGAACGACAGGTGAAGCTAGTGGTGGCCCAAGCAACTGTAAAAGCCATTAATAACTAGGTTATGTAATCGAAAGAGTGCCAGATAGAGTCAAGCAGAAGGAGCACAAATAGAACTAGAAGGTGTAGCTCATAAATGAATGACTGCGTCGAATTTGTGAGGATGAGTAAAAAGCGTTGGGCAAATGAATTAGAATACACATTAAAATTATTATTTTCTGTTTAGTTTTGTGTATGGTTTGAGTGTGTAGGATAATAAATCAAACTAAAGGGCTAATCGCATTAGGCAACAACTCCACATTTTCAACTGACAGAACTCTGTCAAACCTGATTATGAAAAGCAACACATTTTTAATGCTGCATTTAAATTATGAATAAAATTACTAATTAAATATGTAGTTTCATTAACAAATCAGGACAGATTACTTTCTTCACAATTCCCATTCGATTTTTACTGCTCGAAACTCAAATTATCTGGCTCATATAGTCGCTGAGATCGGCTGATCAGGGATATACAAGCTTTGTGGCTTCACGTCATTTTGAACGACTTCACGGTTTACTTTGTTACCTCATCCACGCCGCAAAACACGTTTAATGCTGCACGTTTTAGTGGCATGATTTAAATTTAATTGGCATGCGATGGCAAGTGTCAGCAATTATCAAGTATACGCCACCTGCACACGGCCTGCGCCAATTGACGAGGAAATTAATTGAGCGCACTCATGAGACTGCTGCCAATTAGCAGGACAAAGCAAATTTATAGTCCCCCCAGCAACGTAAAATCAGCGAAAACGAAACGTAACGAATCAAATATAGAAAACCAAAGTGAAAATCAAATAAAATAGCTTATTTTAAGCTGCTGTCAATTTGTATATGAGGCGAGATGCGAACGCGTGTCCAGGCCATAAAAGCACGCTAATCAAATGTTTAAGTACCAAAAAAGATCTTCAAAAGTATTTTACGTATTTTCCGAGTGGCAACCAAAAGTCGAACATGAAAATAAATACACAGACACACAAGCTGATTATTGTCCAAGAAAAAATGTCAAAAATTAGCAACGAAAATAAATGAGCTAAATGTGAGAGACAGCTATAGAAAAAGAACGAGACACAGACAGGAAAAAGCGAGAGAGAGGCAACACTTTCTATAAAGTTTCTAGAAACAACAACAAATACTCTGATGCGAAAATCACAAAAAGTCTTCTTTTTTTGTTGCCCAAACTCTTCTCGGACTTTTGCTACTTTTCCGTGTATTTTCGATGCGGTCGAGTAATTTGCGCTTGACAAAAGGCAACCGCCACAACAACAACAACGACAATAATAACTTTTAACAAATGGGCATCATAATGTTGCAAAAGTAAAAACCGCATCCGCAACACAAAAAAAAATAAAATAAAAATGAGTAGCTCAAAAATAGAAAGAAAAGGCACATTGAAATATTAACGCTAATTTTGACGGCAATTTGCGAACATTGTTGTTGTTTTCGGGGAAACGTCAATGATGGCTAATTAAAAACCTCAACTGGCGAAGAAAAAAAGTCAAAAAATTATATCAGCTCGAGCGAGTCGCTGCCGATAAGCAGCAATTAAACATTTTGTCGTATCTGAAAGTTTGTTTGGAAAACAAAAGATACATTTGTGTGTGTGTGTTTATTCGAGGGGCTCTCTTTTAAAAATAGCTCAAGCAGCCAGCAATAATATCAAAAGTATCTTAAAGACGCTGTAGTGCATATTCCACTGACAGCGCCAAGTGCTTTTGTTGTTGTTCTTCCCTCGTCGGGACTAACGAACAAATGGAAATGCTCAAGCAGCCGCTGAAAGCAAAAGTTGGATGCCCACGCACAGATACAGATACAGCCAGAGATAAAGCGGCAGTGAA
This sequence comes from Drosophila planitibia, assembly GCA_035043785.1. Classification (NCBI taxonomy): domain Eukaryota; kingdom Metazoa; phylum Arthropoda; class Insecta; order Diptera; family Drosophilidae; genus Drosophila; species Drosophila planitibia. The sequence goes on from JAWNMS010000023.1 coordinate 2,637,747, forward strand.
TAGCAGACAGCGAGGGGGGCCAAAGTGGGGGAGCTGTGATGGGGGAGAGATGAAGGAGGAGGGCGCAAACAAATTACGGCAGCCTCCAAATGACAGCTGTAGACCAAGACTAGAACAATGACAACCACAAACAGAAACACAATAACACTTTGCCTATCGCATTTGGCATAACAAACAATACACTATACAAATGCACAAATCAACAAATTTCGACTGTTAAATACCACGTGCTCAAATCTTATAGAAAACAATGATTTATATTCGTTTTGAGCTTGTTATAAATATTCAAATTCCTTGTTGATTAAGAAACTTATTGGCAACAACTAATAAGCACGTTGTCTTCTACCAACATAATACTGGCTGATAACAGGTGGCAAGGAACAGGCTGGGCATGGCCAAGGAATTTTTGAACAATCTTTGAAGGAAGTTCCGCGTAATGTACAATCAAAGTTTGGTAACTTTAGCTCTTAAATTGCAACCGATACAAGCTTCTGGGATTTTTGGGGGCATCGTCCGAGACTCGCTTTATGCTTGGGTATTGCTTGTAACATATCATTCAAGCTTCGAGTTTTATTGATTTACAGGACCGTCGGGTATATTGGTTTTAGGGCGACTGAGTGGGCGTGGCCAGTCAATTTGTTATCGATCTTTAAAGGGAGTTATCGGTAGCGTACTTTAAAAATTTGTTGACTCTGGCTAAAATAAGCGAACATTCCAAATAATGATCAGCTTATGAACTTCAACAACAGGTAAGGCCAAATTAGAGGGTACATCATACACACACACACACACACATCCAGAGAGAGAAAAGCACACAGCTTGAGGGAACCGGCTTAGAATTTTGTTCGTCCTTGCGCAAAGAATGCTAAAAATAAACGAATCGAAATATGTTGGTAGACAACACAGCCTGAACAAACACACAAACACACAGCGCTTTATTAAAGCACCTCTTGCGTGTGGGTGTTTGGGTGTGTGTGTGTGTTTGGGTGTGTGTGTGTTAACGTGTGCTGTGGGCGTGGCTGAGAAGAGCGCAATCAAGCGTAGTTTCCCAATTTTCAACTACAAAAACGCATGCAAAAAACTACAAAACAGAAACAGAACCAGAACCAGCCGTCGAGAAGAAAAGGCAAACAGATGCCTAACATCAAAAATAAAAAAAAAGGTAAAAAATCATAAAACGCTTGAATGAAATGGGCGTGGCAGAGGGAGAACACAAATTGTAACAGACAACAAAAGCAACAGCAGCAGCAGCAGCAACGAACGGCAATACTCATAAAAATGTTTACGCACATTGAGCAAAGAAACCGGAAGGAAGCGCGTGTGTGCCAAAGGCGTCCAAAAAAAAGCAGCCCAAGCTTCCACCTGCTGCCCAAGGACGAGGACAGGACAGGACACAGCTGCTGTGGCAAGAAGTTGGCCCAACAACCAAAAAAATTGAAAAGCGAAACAAATTTCAGTATTACAATTTTTGCACTGCCAATAAAATTAAATGAAAATTGTTACGCATATGTAGAATATGCATAAAAACTCTGCAAGGGCCAGCAAAAAGAAATATGCAGAAGGTTAGACGGAGAGAGGGGGAGACAGCAAACACTTTGCATTTACATTTGCATTTAATTAATGTACTTTAAATATTTACACAATTGCCAATTGCAACCAAAATTAAAGTGGCAAGCGGTGTGGGGTGCAGCTGCAGCAACGAGAGACAACAGCGATAATTGTTTGCTCCACATATTTGAGTGAATAACTGGTGCGGAAAGGGGGGATGTCTCTCTCTCTCTCCTCTCTATCTCTCTATCTCTTACTCTCTATTTGTCTGTCTGTCTGTCAATTGCCCGGCATTAAATTTGGCTGGCAACGTGTAACTTTGTTTGAATTCGCTGCGGTTGCCACTTGAATAGCAATGGCATTTCCACACTCTAAGTGGCAAGGTGGCAACAACAGTGGACAGCAATTGAAAACTCATTTGAGAATATGAAATGTGTAAATAATTTGTATAATAAACTCAAACTCAACAAGTCCAGCTCAGAGACTAAAAGAGTTACGCACTTCAAATTAGGAATATAAGTTTTCGAACGTCAAACACAGATCGAGTTTAACTCGTGCTTATCTTTAACTGCCTTCGTTAAGCGAATACATACACATTTGTAAAGATCTACCATTCTAAGCCGTTCCGTGTTAAAAAGCTGTGTATCTTTTAGTCGAGTTCTCTCGACTAGAGCATTCCAACTAGTTTCCAAAGTTAAACTGAAGCTTTCGTTCCACAGTCACTGCAATTTGAATTTCAATAGCAACATGTCCAAAATGCCTCAAATGCAAGTTTAATTAGTTCCAGAGAGTTGCTCGTCCAACTAGACACGAATTTGGCAATTTTGGGAAATTGTTGCGGCTGTCGTTGACATGAAGACTGATTAAACCCAGTCAAGAACGGAACAGGTAATATCTCATGAATTTGATGTGTATTTGTGTTTATGCGACTGTCGATGCGTAACAATCGTTACTATATACAGAGTATATTGCATTTGGAGCTGAGCAAAGTCTTCCCGCACATTTGGCAGTTGTGCGTCAGTGCAACGCCTCCACACACGCAAAGCAGCATTCAACATTCTAAATGCAAAACTGTATATAGACAGCAATTGTGTATTGTAGCTCAACGCAGATGCAACGCAGACGCTCAATAAAAAAAATCGTTTCGCTGGAAGAACAACAACAACAAAAACAGGCTACAAAAGCACCGATAGCATTTTTCTTTTGGCTCTGTCCATCTGAGGTGCCAGTGAATTCTGATGACAGCAAAACGAGCGAAACGTCAATTAAAAATGGCAAGCAACTGAGAAGAAAAGAAAAAAACTTAATAACAATTTTGCATTCGAAAAAATTGTTTGGCGATTGCATCGCTGATGAATCCGCAATCGCCGCGATACGTCACAGAACATTCGAAGTTATTCGTGTGGAAATTGCGCTCTAATGAGCGCACCTCGAATGAAACCCACATCGAGTGGAGCAACTGCCTCAAGGAGCTGTCACAACTGGGCGAATTTCAATGAGACCACGCGAGCACTATTTGATTTATGCCAAGAGTCTGAAGGAGGCAGGTGGGCAGCTGAACTCCGCTCCTCTCCTTTGTTGGGTTCACCCATCTTCAGAGTTGGACAATATGATCAGAAATGCAAAAGCTGATATATATATATATATATATATATATAACTTACAGCCATTTCTTTTGAGCAATAAAAATTGTAATGAAGCGCACAACATAAAAACGGGTACGCCAGAGTGGACATTAAAGGCGAAACAGGATTGACTGAGGAACAGTGCGTGGGACAAGGGACGGGGACGGGGTGGGCGACGGGTGGCGGGCAAGCGTCAAAGAATTTTATGCGCGTAATTAGCACCAATTATCAAAAAGGGAGCAGCGACTGAAAAGAGATTGGCACGTTGGGTTGATTATATGGCGGCGTATATCCAACTTGGGCCAAGTCAGTGATTAAGTGTTAAAGCAGACTTAATATACTATTGGGTTTTTATTTGTATTTAATATGTTACATAAATATATATATTTAATATACATTCAATTGTAAAAAGAGATCACAAAACAATAAACAATTATATTTGGTAAAATAAAAAAGATCGTCTTCGGCATTTTGCAGCCATTTCTGCTGACTTTTATTAGCACACATAATTGTTAATTATTTTTAATTCATTAAAAAAGAGTATTCCAACATCGCCTAACATTAATTTTAATGGCTTTGTTGTTATTTTTTCTTCACACGCTGCAAATGCTGCTTGCTGAATGCAAATTAAGTTAAGCAAATTAGCGCAAGAGCGTCAAAAGAGCAAAAGACAAGATAAGACAGCAAACGGAACGGTAGAATGGCCAAGACACGGTGGCCAAGGGAAAGGTGGGGCGAGTGCAGGTGAAATATAAGACAAATTAGACTGCAGCAGTTAATGTAGAGTGTGGGAGTTGGCAGTTGGCAGCAGCTAGTTAGTAGCTTCTACTAAAGTTGAGTAAGCTTAAGCATGCAGTAATACTAACCGGAAGTAAAGTAAAGAAAATACTTAGAGCATGACTAAGAAATTGGCTGCTTGATGAAAGGCGTAAGAAGCTGACAAGCAATTTAAAATTAGATTAATTAGTAATTGAGAAAAATAATTTAAGGGATGTGTCACTGAATATTCAAGAGCATAATATTTCTAATACAATTTATTACAAAATATATAAAAAATAAATAATAATATGTTTTACTAAATAATACTAATTGATATTCAAGTACACAACATTTCTCAATATGTTATTTTGCTGTCTAGCTACTGTCAAGATATCAAGCTAAAATTAAATTACACAATGTGTTTTAAATTGCTCCCAACTCTAATAGTCTTTGCCAGTGGAAACCAGCCGGTTAACCAAATCAAATCGTAGTCGGCAATCAACACATTTGAAATTTAATTTAGTCAGTTGCCAGCTGCTGTCATTTTTATTTATTTTTGTTTTATTTTTGCCATTTTCTTTGCCTGCAAGCGACAGAATTTATAATAAAGCAATTCACAAGTGCAACAGTCGCCGCTCTCTCAGCACATTTGTTGTTGCACACAGAGCTGGCCACAAATCAAAAGAACTGAGCCCTGGGCTGACTGAATACCGGAAAAGCCCGACAAGCACCTGCCCGAAGTGGAGCATGGAGCTTTAGAGTTATTCAGTTCGAGTTCAAATTGGAGTGTTGGGTTGGACACGGGGAGATGACAAACTGCCGCCACTTGTGAGGCAAATGGCAGTGGCAAATGAAAAATGATGCCCAGCCGGTCTCGCAAAATGCATTTGCCGAATGAGCTTCGCACGTGAAGTAAAAACTCAAATGCAGTTTACCCAGTGGAAATGAAACAACCCAACTGCTACTGAAAAATATCAATATGTTATATAAAAAATGCACAACAATTCCCAAATGGATGCAGCATATTATTTTGCTTTAATTATTATAACATTTTTTTCTTTCAATATTTATTATTTTTGAATAAAAAATCAACAATGAGAGGGATACAGAGATAGGGTTGGGACTCGCATGAAAGTTCCCATCTTTTTTTATTTGCATATTTTTATTTTGTGTTCATTAAATATTGTGTGAACCTATCCGCGATTCAACGTTGCTAAAATGATATTATAAAATGTTTTTCTATAATTATTTGTTGTTGACTTTTTGCTGTTGGGCACTAATTGAAAACGGCAACAAGAAAAAATATTTGTGTGTTCGTTTATTAACCGTGTATTTGCCCCGGGCAAAGTTGCATTTGCTGATAAGCACTATTTCACAACTGATAAAAAATAAGATACAATAATAGTTGAATGTAAATACATATGAATGGCTGCCCCATGTACCTCATATTGCTGCTAATGGCTGATAAAACTCACAAGTTGCGCCAACAATTAGTTGCTGATAATTGTGAGAAACGACTAAAGTGTACAAATTTAAAAAAAAAATTGCAACAACAAACTTTTAAAATGCGTTAGACGAGTCAGCTCGACCTGGCGATACCCTGAACACAGCTATTAAATGCATTCATTTAATTTGTTCAATATAGAAAATCTTTTCTCGTTCTTTTAAAGTCTTAATGAAATTTCTACAGTTGATCAATAATATGGTGCCTGTTATTGCTGATCAAGGATATATAAATATACCTTATGAGATCGGAAAGACTTTCTTCTGCCTGTTACATACTTCTAGACAACTCCATACCATTTACCCATAAGATTCAGGGTATAATAAGTTTATTTAGACGGGAAAAGCCGCGATTGAAAGAATGCCAACGATATTTTATTATTAAATCAACTAAGCAGTTTTAACTGAGTTTAAGTCGCCATAATACAGCTATGCAACACATTGGAATTTCATCAAAAAAAAGAACTCATACCAAAATACCTTTGCCAATTACTATAAACATGATAAATGAGCGACAAAAAGTGAGCTTAATTAAAAAATTCCAAAACGAAACAATTTTCATTTTCATTGCAGAAATATTTTCAGTTCAGCCATATTTCAATATGATAGCATCAATTAAAGCTGGTTGATTATTTAGTTTCTAGCTTGCTTTTTATCGCAGGTGAGTATTTAGTAATTAATCATCTTTTAATTGATAGAAAACATAAAAACATGATTTGATTAATAATCAATTGCAACTAATCAATAAACAAAAATATATGTTGTATATTAGCTCGTGATTTAGCTAGTCTTTTTCTTATCAATATTATTGCTGATAAATACAACTGAAGTAAGTAAATAAAATAAAATGACGCTCACAACAAATTGCTTTCAAATTGTCAATAAATTGCCATTCGAAAGCTGTTATCTCACAGTATATTTAAAACTGTAATTGAATCAAACAAAAGTTAACTAAGCTAATTTTCCAACGATTAACAATAACCGTTAGCTAAGATTTAATTAAATAATTGTGTTTTATTGATTAATTAATGATTTTATACAATTTTGGCTTAGTTTCGATTTTTTCTTTTTTTTCCGCGTCTCTTTGACCATCGGTGAGATTTGCGCTTTTGCTGCTTCTGTGCTTCTTTCTTTTAACAACAAAGCAGGTTTTCCATTTGGCCTTTGGCATAAGCCAGCCAACGCAAAAGCCAAAGCCAAAGCCGGCCCAGAAAACAGCTCGCCGACTGCCCGGCAAAACCGCACAAAAGTCGCTCTGACGGCCAAACACAAGAAACGTACAACAACAACAACAACAGCAACAGAAACAGCAACAGCAAATGATAGTGTTAAACAAGTAGGAATGCAACAGAGGTGGCCAAGTTCGACTAACAGATGCCCTGTACTTTCTATCAGCAATTAGAACTTTAAATGTAAAAGTCGAATTTTTGTATACATTTATCTTCTTCTGTATCGCTTTACGTCTGAGAGTCTAACATATTCAAGTTGCAGCTTAGCATACCCGGCCAGCACAGTTTGCCAACAGGGTGCAGTGCAAACAAGCTCACATTTACATATACATATTGTACCTGTATATGTAGTGTATCTTTTGCTTTGTAATTGTTTTGTTGGTGTGCATATTCTGCGTGTAAAATCAATAAATGCGAGCGGGTTCAGAGGTGACGACAACATCGAAGTGCTTCTGACCTTCATCACAAGCCTTTCCAGCACTTCGGTGACCTTCTCCATAGCACAGCACAGCACAGCACAGCGCCGAACCTGCACCCGGCCCCGCCCCGCCTCGTTTGCACACTCTTAGCCAATTAAATTTTATAGCTGTGTGCGTATTTCTTTTTTATTTTTTTACTTAATTTTTGCACGCAAAAAATACTTAATTGTTATTGTCGTATTGTTGTTGCCGTATTTTGCCATTTTGCCATTTTGGCCTTTTTTCGCGCTGCCAGTTTTGATATGTATTTAGCTTTGCTTTTACTTCCCGGCCGGCTGTTGCTATTGCCGCTGCGGCAGCTGTTTGTTAGATCATTAATTTCATAGCCGATTTCTTTGGCTAATACAATGTTTGAAGTTGTTCGGCTTAATTAATAAACATTTTTATGCTACCTCTTAAATTTCACATACATGCGCTCAACAAGTTACGTCAGCGATGATAACTTTGTGCTTGGTTTTATATGAACTTTATTTTGTGTGTTTTGATTGATTAAAGAAAAGAGCATCTCAAATCGAGCCTGGCATAAGATCAAGCTTTAATCTAAACATGAACGCTAACCAACAAGGATATTGATATTGATTTAATACATATTGCATCATTTTGGTTAGGTGTCTGAAAACATCAATACCAAAGTGAAACTCAGGTGAATAGTTGTTCTCCACAGCTTTGCAGCCACTGGCCGCATGCAAAACTGTGTCGCGCTTGCCTTGAACTTTAAAGCGCCACAATCAACGCTGATTTTCTGTCTCGCTCTGCCTTTTTTTGGGCCACATGTAGTATTTTGTTTTTGTTTGTGGGTCAGCTATAAGTAAATTTAGTCTCTTCAACTTACCATCTTTAGCAGTTGTTGTTGTTGTTGTGGCCATTGTTGGTGTTGTGCTGGCTGAGGATGCGGACGCTGACGCCGCTGCCGACGCTGCGCTGAAGAATGTTGTTGTATCCGCAGCAGCTGAGAGGCTACGGGAGCAGTGCATTAGTCACGTTTCTTATTGTTGTAGTTGCCGATGTTATTGTTATTGTAGTTGTCGCTTGCAGTTGTTGTTGTTGTTGTTGTTGTTGTGGCTGTAGCAGCCAGCGAACTTGAACCCGTCGTTGGCGTTGTTGCTGATAAGAACTTGTCGCGAAATCGCTTCACAATAACACACACTGGTACACAAACACACTCACTCACACACACACACACTACTAACAAGCATAAATAAACACAAGGTGAGTGTGTGCGTTGTTTTTGTGTGTGCGTTGAAAAGAGAGAAACGGAAACAAAATGCACGCAAACAAAGGCAAAAAGGCAACAATAACAACAACAAAGCGCACAAACACACGCACACGGACACGCACACACAGAAGCAAACGAGCAGCAAGCAGATAATAATTTCTTTTACTTGTAGTTTATTTCATTTTCTTGGTTTTTATTCGTTGCAGACTCGTCGTAACCGAAACCGAAATCGAAACGAAAACACAAAATGCCCACACAAAAAGCAGCCCCACATCAATTAGGCCAACTCTTCTTTTTTTCTTCTTCTTTTTACTTTAATTTAATTGATTATTTGTATTTCATTTCTTATTTTCTTTTTTTATCATAACCATGCACAAATATTCAACGACTGCCACTGTGACGGCGACTTTGACTGCGACTGCGACGTCGATGTTAAATGCTCGCGATCCCGTTGATTGCAGGCCCAATTCTTTTGCTGTTGCTGCTGTCACACGCACGCTAACTTACACACACACACACAAGCCAAACAGCAGAACATTCTGTTGTTGTTGATGTTACTTTTGTTGTTGTTGTTGCTGCTGCTGTTGTGCGGGTGAATTTTGACAGCGAATAGCAGCCAGTAATTATTGTTGAGTAATTTTTTTTTTGGTTTTATAAGCGCCTAATTAAATAATATTATTATTGGCACTTGGTTGCTCTATCTCTCACTCGCTCTCACATTGGTCTTGCTGCTGTTGTTGTTGGTGTGGGCGCAAGCAGCGCTAGAAATTTGTTGTTGTTGGCTGGCTGCAGTTTTGTGTGTGTTGCGTGCCTTCATTCACTTGGCAGTTTGGCTTGACGTGCACACACTTTTTCACACATTGCACGTGCTCTTTGCATTTAATTTCATTTATTTAACAATAATATTAACGCGAACGCGCGGCACCAATGCCTATCGATAGTTTTGCGGCCTCTAACTAGAGAAGTGAACGGAGCCAACTGGCTGTTGTTATTATTTTTTGTTCGGTTTCGGTAGCTTGTCTGTTGGGTTCATGTTAATGCAAATGTAATGTTAAGCATGCTGTTACTTACCGTTATATCGATAGGTGGCTACGAATGCGATTGTTTAAGGGTGACCAGATGTCCGACAGATACACGTTTTGTTTGAAAACCGAATTTGTTTGCCGTTGAGATTTAAGTTTTTAATTTTATTTTGATAAATATTTATAACAACGACAATAAAATGTAAAAGCCATAAGTATAGCAAATACCTTAACACTTTAATTTATATTATTTATATTTAATATATCAATATTTAGATTATATTTCTTTTTAATAAGATCCGGTCATGTCTGTGTTTAATTTCTGAACTTTTATACACTGTTAATATATGGAATAGGTAGTTTGGCCCGTTGGACTATTTTAACGGTGCCCGTTTTTAACAGAGAAACAACGCTGTTAGTTAACAGTTGTGTTGACATTGGTATATTGGGCTTGAAAACCCAAGCCCATATTTGCAAAAATGAAATTCTAATTACATCTTATAAATATTTTATAATACAAAATAAACTTCGACTCTCGCTTAAAAATGAGAGACTGTTAACGGATACGAAAATGAAATCACTGTAAATTATCGTCGCGCTGTTACCTATTGTGAATGACTATACTGCACAGCTCTTGTCAGCTAGCTCTTAGGCAGTCGCTAACGCAACAAAGCTCGCTGCTACTGAGAGCAAGTTGCCGGCGCCATTTGAATTTTAATTTAAAAGTGAATTCAAATTTGTAGCTGTTTTGTTGGATGACTATAGTAAATTAAACAATCTGAACAAATGTATGAAACTTAACGCTTCTTCATATAATTTATCATGCGAGATTTGAGACACAGTCATAGCCTCTGAAAATATTCGTTGTAATTCCCAATTTGCGGCTTCTCAAATTCCTTCAAACTTAAATATTTTTTCTTTGTGCCACTTTTTGACACTCACAAAATGTGTTTATTTTTATCATTTTTTACGCACATTTTTGACCTTGACACAACTATAAGAATTATGACACAAATATTACGGCAACAAGAAAAATATCCAAATTATTTTTTTTTTCTTTTTGTTGGTGACGCGATCTGTTGACGCCTCCTCTTAAAAATTACCCACATTTATATTTGCAGTTGATGTTGTTGCTGTTGTTGTTGTCTGTTATTGTTTATATTGTTTATAATTCCGATTCCGCACGATTGTCAAGTGAAAGTTGCCACCGTTTGCACAGTGTTGCTGCTGCCACGCCCCAAATGTAAACGCCCACATAGTGGAGCGTGTGTGTTTTTTTATTTCGAGCGTAGGTATGTGAGCAAGGTGTTAATTTCAGTTGGCAATTATTTTGAAGTTGAGTCTTTAAGTATGCTAATACGTCAGAGAAAGAGACAATGTCTGAAAATTGATTTTGTGGCCCACAAACTGTTTTCTGTGTGATAACACACAACAAAAAAATTGCATAATCATTGTGCGATACATAAATATATATATATATATATATATATATGTGTGTATAAAGATATATATGTGCAGCTGAGGTGATGCCGCACAGCAATTAAAGTCACACAAAAACTTAATGACTAATACTAAATAACAAAAAATACGTTTGAGTGTCGAACTTGTTCTGCTCGTTGCGGAAATCAATTAAACAACGGCTCGGCCAAGCTAAAGTGCCAAGTTAAGCAGCCAGCCAGCCAAGCCAACAAGCCACGTCTATAAAAAATCAAAGTCGATGTCAATGTCCTTTTGCAGGCCGCCAACAACAACAGCAACAACAACAACAACTCTTGGCCAGTCTCTTAGCCTGTTTGCTTTAAAGGGCCAGCGACGAAACGAGTTCTTAGCCAACTGGCCAAAGTGGATATATACACATATATCTGTGGCCAGTTGTCTGCATTGGATTGGCCAGCAATTTGGCCAACAAAAATAGTGTCAAGTTCAGCAAAACAACAACAAGGAAAAATACGACTTTTTTGCTGAGAAGGAATCAAATGAAAATAAATAAAAAGTTGCCTGGCATTTTCAGTTTCATTTGCCATGCTCTTTGCCCCCTCCCCACCCCTGCCACCCCCGCCACATGCTGCAGTCTTCCTCGGATCGAACAATCGTTGACCCATTTAACCACATTTTTAACTGCCGGACCCATTTGCATAATCTATTGTCTGCTGGCCTGCTTAATTCTAACGCATTTATAATCGAGCATTATCAAGAAGCACCACAAAATGGGTGAAAATGCATCTTAAATGCAGTCCCCAACTCCAGTCCCAGTGCCAGTCCCAGACTCCAACTCCAACTCCAATCTCGATCTACAGTCGCCGCATCCAAAACTAATTGGCTCTAAAAATAGCCGCACTTCTGAGCTGGTTTTCTTTGGCAGCAACACACAAACTTGTTTCATGGGCCCAGGCAATCAAAGACGGCCCAAAGACCAAAGCCAAGCCCAAAGAAGACTTTCATGTAAGACACAAAATGTGGATGCTGGGCCAGCATCTGCTGCCCCGATCCCAGGAATGAGAGTGAAAAATCCAAAGACACAGCCAGAGGCGGCGGGCGGAGGTGGGTGGGTCTGCTGTTTAGCTGGTGGTGGTGGTGGTTGGGCTGGAAAATACGTTGAGATCGGCGGATCGATAAAATAAAAGACATAAGAAACCAGTTGCATAGTGGCACAAAATGCAAGTTGTTCAACATAAAAACAACAACAACAACCAAGGAGAGACTAAGCTGAATCTTCTGTAAACTTTAACGACCATCGTTAATGTAAGCAAGAACAAAATGAAGATTCTTTTGTATCTGATGTGCCGAAGTTCAAATGCTCTCCAGCTCCAATATGCATGAGGCAAATCCACTTTAAATTCCATTCGATATTTATTTATTTAATTAAGCACCGAATGCCAGCAAACTCAAACAAAACCCAACTAAATAAATTTATTAGCCACTCCTCAGTTTTTGCTTTATGATATTTAGCTTTAAAAATTATACATATACTTTTATCACAGTCTAAGTCTGATAATCTTAGATAATTTTTTTGATAATTATTTTCAGCTACAATTTCTCGGAAACCTTGGTTATTTAAACTACTATATTACTAAATCTGTCCAAGTTTGTTTAAACTTTAATGCCTATTGCTTCTTAGGAGACTATCTTATTTGGTTAAGTTATCATAAAAAACAATGCATAAAATCTATTTCAGCTAATTTTCCAATCAAAACTCCAACTTGGATTTACTTTGTAAGCAATTGTTTTGATTATTAAGATTAATGCTCTACGAAATTTGAACTACTCAGATATAATAATTATAATTTCCAACGTCTTAGATATCTAGAGTACAACAAGTTTATTTTATCCTTTATTTTAAGCTCTTTGCTATCGACCAATTCTGGAGAGCTCTTTAAAATTGCTCATTAGAAATTTATTTATTTATAAATTTACAGGCCAAGTTATTTTTGGTGTTTCTTATTTACTCCGATATGGTTTGGTCTTGTATATATATTAATATACATTTTCTGATTTAGCCCACATTAATTAAGAATTTAAATTTGCTTTCCTTAATGCCCAGCACATTTCTCAAGACATATCACATTAAGCCCCGTCAATAGTATCGACTAACTGATCTCTGGGCTAATTTATAAAAACAATTCCAATGGCATATCCAATGCATGATCTCTAATTTCAATCCCAAAATACGCTGCGCTCTAAAAGAAAAAAAAACCAACTTAACTTTAATCGTTTAAATAATTAATTCTACTTCTGCGCAACTATCTTTTAGAAAAGCAACAAAAAAATGTAGCCTTGATCAGTTCTATTTCGAGAAGTTGCTTGCTAGATGCTTAAATTGTTGGCTTAAATTGTCGCTCGACAAGACACAAGTGGCACTCTACAGCCTCCAGCCTCGAGCCGCTTCCCTTGGCCCTGTTGCACGTGCCGCACCACTGAATTGTCCAATTAAACACAGCGATTTCTTTGGCCTCTTTGGCTCTTTGGCCACAGATTGTGTGTGTGTTGTGCGTGTGTGCGTGTGTGTGTGTGTGTGTGTTGTGTGTGTGTGTGTGTGTGTGTGTGTGTGCGTAGAAGAAAACCCTTTTCGACTGCAAGCTTCACCTTCGCCTGCACCAGTTCAATGACATTCAGCACAAGAATTGGCCAAGCAGACGTCAGCAGCAGCAGCAGCAGCAGATCTTCGCTGCTATCTGCCGCGCAGTCGCTGCGTGCGTCGACGTCAACGTCGCCGTCGACTTCGCTGATGGGGCATATAAAAAGCGACGAGGCTAAAGAAATTTCAAACAGTTGAGGCCGTGAGGCGTTAAGTTAAACTTGAATCTCGTCGCGTGTTGTGTTTTTGTTTGGGCTTAAACATGAAGTTGGTTATTTTACTGCTGATCTGTCTGGCATTGGGCAGCCAGGGAAATGTGCTGCGGACGCCCAAGGATGCAATCGATGTACCCGTTCAGATTCAACTAGATCCCGAATATGTGGCAGTGTTGGAAACGAAGAAGCCAGAGAAGGAGGCCGAGGCGGAGGCGGAGACGCAGCAGAAGCCGGCGAAGGAGACGGAGCAGCAGGCGGAGAAGGAGACGGAGCAGAAGGTGGAGAAGAAGACGGGGAAGGAAGCGAAAGATGACGCACTCGATGCACCTACTGCGAGTCAAATAGATCCCGAATATCAGACAAAGTTGGAGGCGAAGCAGAAGCTGAAGAAGGAGACCGAGCAGGAGCCGGTGAAGCAGAAGGAGGCAGAGAAGGTTGCCAAGGAGTTGGCGAGAATCGGAGAGCAGGAAGAGAATGAGCTGACGACAGAGTCCAAGACACAAGCGCTTATGGTGGATATACGTGTACCCGATGAACAGCCTGCAATCAAACCAGCAGATCTGAAACCGGAAGCAACTGCAACAGAACCCAAAACAGAGCTGCCCAAAATCACCGAGGAGCAACCAACTGAGGCACTAGCCGAGCCCCAATCGGAGCCACAGACACTTTTAAAATCGCTGCCCGATGAGCAGACTGGCGCCGAAGTAGCAGCTGCGCCGGCTGTTCCAGCTGCACCCGTTGCAGAGGAACAGGATGCAGTGCAGCCGAACTTGCGCCAGGCGACACAAGCCACGCCCACCCAGCAAACATCGACGCAGCAGAACTTTGTGCAGCAACTGATCCAAAACTCGCCCATTGGTCAATTCCTCAATCAGTTCAATGGCAACCAACAGCAGCAGGCACAGCCCACGGCTGATCAGGCTGTGACGCCGGTGCCGACAGTGCCTGGTTTCCTGAATCCGAGCAATGCGATTACCTCCGTTCAGAATGCGGCACAGTCTGTGGTGAATACCACAACTCAGGCCTTCCAGGGTATTCAGCAGTTTGCCAGCAATCTAGGCACTCAATTCCAGAACACCCTGTCCGGCCTGACGGGACAACAGCAACAGCCGACAACACCACGTCCACCGGGTCCCATTCAATCCTTTGTGAACAATGTGTTCGGTGGTGGCAACAATAACAATAATGCCACAGCAGCTGCACAGCCACAGCAACAGGGACCGCTGCAGGGCATCATTAATTTCCTGGGCGGCAATCGGCCACAGAATCCAGCTCCAGCTGCCGCTGAAGCTCCACTTGTTACCGAAGCGCCTGCCAGGCAGCCAGATGTGGATGATAAGATTGAGCAGGCCGATGACTCCGTCGAGCAGACGGCGGACGCGGAGAACGAGGTGCGCAACAGCGGCGAGGCCATCGATGATTCCTTTGAGGAGGCGGTGCCCGTCAACGAGATCATTGTGGTCAACGATGATGCCTCCGCCGCCGATGTGACTGCCGCCGAGTCTGTCCAGGGCGTGGTCAACAATTCAGTGGAGCAAGAGTCGCAGCCAGCGGCTGAGCAGCCAGCGGCTGAGCAGCCAGCTGCTCTCTAAAAAAATAAACCATCCATTTTTGCATCTCAAACTTTACTATTTAGAAGCGGACACTGACTGAAGCCATTTTGTCGCCATTTTTCGAATGCTAAAACACAAGAGACGAAGATAGAGAGATAAAGAGATGAAGAGAACAGATACTTTCCCATAGTTGTTTAAGTGCATGCAAACAAATTATTTATTTCATTTTCGCAGGAATTTATATTTAATAAAAAAGAAAAAACACGATAAGATAATATATATAAAATGCTGAGTTTTTCTTAAGTTTTTCCTATATTTTTAGCATATCTCAGAGCAGCGAAGTTAATCGTTTCTAGAGCAAAATAATATGGGTATATATATATATATACATTTTAAGTTCAATGATGTAGAAGAATGTCAAAAAGTCTTTTGATTTTATGATATACCCAAATCAAGCATCCACTTTCCCCTTCCAACTCAAGTGAGAAAAAAAGAAACAATCTTTTCAAAAAATTATCTCATATTTATTTAATTAGTTTTTTTTTGGTTTTTTTTTTATTTAGTTGTTACACATTAAGGTGGTTCGATAGCTCAAAAATTGTTATATCTCAACCTAGGGGCAAAAATGTACACTCATATTTGTATAAGGCTAAGGGGGAAAAATGAAACTCAGCAAAAACTCTTAAAAACTATGTACTTCGATAGGTATTGCAGCTGTTGTTGTTGTTGGGAGGAAAAATCGTATGCCCAAATATTTGTTTATTCTTTTTTTTGTTGAAATTCCATTTCATTTTACATAGTTTTCGCTAATAATCGTAAATGTTACACTTAAGCTGCCTTTATAAAGTACTTTGAGCTCGAAAATTTATTTGAAATAAGTCTACTTAAACTTACATGCGTAGCTTAATGAGGTGACTGTGGAGGGGAGGAGTGAATTTGGGAGAGGGGGAGGGGGTGGGGCAGTGTTCGATTGCTTTCTTAAGGGATTTCCGTTATTATCCTTTGACTTACACAAGTTGGCGGCGAAGCGAATTTGGAAAATGTTTTTGAGCAGCGATTTAGGGTTAGCAAAGAGGTTACTTTTGGATAGATTTGAGTGAGTGATGTGCTTTGAGTATTTGTGATTTGATGTGAGTTCTGAATATGTTAGTTTTGATTGTGTTGTTTGGTTTGAGTGTCTTTCGAAGAACATTTTTAAGTCTTTTTTTTCTTTGTTACTCTTCTTCTTCTTTTCTTTCTTTTTCTTTTTTTTTTTTTTTTTTTTTGATTCACAAACTTAGCTGCATAGGTTTATAGTTAATAAGTTATTATAATGATAGGTGCACAGCTGATCAAAAGCCTTTTTATTTATTTGTTGGCTGATCTTAAGAATAGCTCCGATCAGGCTGATTTGTTAAGTATAGAGTAATAGATTTCGGTTTATATGAGAAATTTGTATCTAATTAAACGTTTAGAATTAGGCCAAACATAACAGTATTAAAGCGTTTCCATTTAGCATTTCGCTCAGTGTATACATGGTAAATGAATATATATGTAGATGTATGTATATATATCGAGATATATAGGTTTGTAAGTATGCATGTTATGTTTTTGTATGTTATGCTTGTAAATAGACGAGTAAATAGGCATTTTAATTTTGATTTTGATTTAGATACTGGGAGGGATTACGCATGTATATGTATATATATGTATATATATATATATAGAAAACGATCCGGTAGAGAATTTGAAGCCATTTTTATGTCGGTCGTGTATAATTAATGTGTGCTTGTGTCTGTGTGTATGTTTGTATATGAATATGTATGTGAATATGTCGGTTCAGATACGTTTATATATATAGCAATGCATACGCTAATTGAGCTGAAGATTACATTGTCTCTATATGATATACATATATAAATATGTGTGTGTGTGTGTGTATCGTATGTATCGAGTATATATGCTGTGGTATGAAGGTCATCTAATGGGCAGGAATGAGTACAGTTGCTGCAAAATTGTTACTAAGAAGGTACAGTACATCGTGTATATAGGTTAGTTATAGAGCGGGCTGCTATATCGCATAGAAGCTAACATTTAGGCAGGTTCTTGGCGGCTTTTGTTTTCCTTTTTTTTTTTGTTTTTGTTTTTTTTTGTTTTGAGTTTTCAACCGTGCGGAATTTCTTTCAACTTAATATAAAAACTATAGAATAGGGTTTTTTTTCTCGTGTTTGTTTTGTTTTGCTTGGGTTTTCATATGTTTTGGTCGCATTTTATAAAAATAAAAATTCGTTTCATTTTTTTTGTTGGTATTTTTTGTTTCTCGCTAATAACAAATATTGCACAATTGGAATCTAGAAAATATAATGCGCTTATCAAATACATATCAATCGATTTTTGTTATAGCATAATATCGTTATATAGCCTAGGCAGATATATATGTATGTATATATATATATATATATATATATATTAAATAGATTGATTAACATGCAGACACCAAAAGGTAATGCGAAATTTTGAATATCATATGGAATAATCATATGCATTGAAATATATATATATATATATATATATATGTTTGTATATATATGTTTGGACTAGCAATGGGATTTTGTGGCATTGAGAAGAGCTGAGAGAAAGCATAGGGAAGAGGAAGACATAAAAAGCTGTGAAATCATTTGATAAAGTTGGAAAAGTGATCTCTATATAGCTTTATACAGTTTATACAGATGCAGGAAGACTTGAGAAGTGTTTTTACTTTATTTATGAATTTCAAGAATTTAAAAGTATTTTCTTTACGCCATGTTTCCCATAAAGTAGCTGCATTGTTAGAAGCATCTTTGCTAGCTTAGAATGTAGTTATTTAGTATTATATTTATATATATATATATATATATATATATATATGTGTGTTTATCGTACATTAACTAGTTTATGTTTACTCCTTATAAGCATTCCCTTTCCCTTACTAAGCTTTTGCGCTAGACTAGAATACAATTTTGGTTTTAGACTCATGTGTTTTCTTTTCGGGGGATTCGCTTATAAATTCGTTTCAGTTCTGTGCGGTGCCAGAGAGCTGGGCGTGGCTGCCACAGCGCCTCCCGGCGTTGCCATGCGCACCCTCTCCCCCACCCCTGGTCCGAGGACACGCGTGTGTCGCAGGACTGTGCCGCCCGAGGCGGACTCGGATGCTCGCATGGACCATTCGTTCTGCTTGAGCAGAAACTGCTTCACATTGTACTCCATCTGGGCGATGTCCACATGCTGGGTGGTTGTATGCAGCTCCGCCTGCACGGATCGCGTCTTGTCCGTATCATTGGGATAGTATTTATAGTTGAGTATATCACACGTGGGCTGTTCGGGGCACTGCAGCGCCGGTGATCCCGATGAGGTGGAGCATCGCTGCGATTCCGAGCCGGGAGCTATCATTGTCGTCGTCGTGGTGGTGGTGGTGGTGTAGGCCACTGGCAAGCCGGACCGTGTGGTGCGTCTATAATAGGTGGTGCAGAGCTCTGCTTTTTGGTCACCACATTCGCTGCTGCCACAGCAGCGGCGCCCTTCTGGCTGGGCGTCGCCTCCGGCAGTGAGTTGCTTGTGATGTCCGTCTTGGGTGATAGCGAATCCTCCGTGGATTTGCCCGCATCCGCATACCCATTGGTCAGCTGTTGTGGCGTTGTCTTGTAGCCCGAATCCATGCTTAGTTTCTCAATGGATATGGAGTCCATGCGGTCGAGTGTGGAGTACGACGATTGACGCTCCGTGCCCGAATTGGAGTCCGTTGGCAGAGCAGGTGGCTGCAGCGCCCGCTGCTCCAACTGCTGTGTATTGTGCTGCACCCACTCCGCAACACGATTTAGTTGCTGTCGGCGGAGCATTACGCTCTCCTGGTAATCAATCGCATCGCTCATCGAACTCGAGTTGGCCGAGTGTTTTGGAGAGACGGCAACGGTGGCTGCTGCAGTTGGTACCGCTCCAGCAACCACTGCCACTGCTCCGACTTCAGCTTCCTCTGCCGCTGTCTTGTTGCTGTCATCCATTTGGACGCTCTTTTCAGTCTCTTTTGCCTCCACCTGTGGCTCCAGCACGGGCTGCAGTGCCACATTCTCCAGCGGCGTTGCCGGTCCCTGCCAGGCCTCAACGGCTGCCGCCGCATTGCTCTCCTTGGACGTGATGATGTCCTTGCCATCGTTTAGCTCCTCATCTAGCAGTCGCTCCCTTCGCTTATAGATCACCGGCACATGTGTCTCAATGGACTCCAGATTGTCCAGCAGTATGTTGCTCTGGCCATTCTGCTGGATGCGCATCGCACAGAGGCGTGGACCGCGATACTTGGGATTCTCCGCCTGCCAAAAGAGAGATTTGAGAGATTTGTTTTTACAAGTCATGCAAATACAGTGCTCGCTTGAGAATGGAAACGATAGAGAGGATTCTAGTTTCTAGTTTTAAATATAATTTTTTTAATTTATTTCCTCATATTGATAATCCTAAAGTTCCATTTAGCAAGTGAGCACTGTACAATCTGTTACCCACCTTAATGGTCTTGATGAGATTTCGGTTGAAGGTTTCAAACATTTTGGCGCCTTCGCAGCTGCTCGTCTTGTTGCTCCACAGACTCTGAACGCTGCCCGAGTTGGTTGACTTGAGCTGAGAGCCAGTTGTAGGTGCCACAGTGGGAGTGGCGGCAACTGTTGCAGTAGTTATCTTCCCTGGTTGCGGTTCACAGACATCCTCCGGCTTGGCGATCTGCATGCTTGGCTGCTGCTCCGTTTCCAGCAGATTGGCCTGCGATATGCCCGCTAGCAGTGGCTTACTGATCTCGTCCTCCAGCTCCAGATCGGTTGCAACTGTTGTTGCCTCAAATTTGTTGAGCAGCTGCAGCGCTGTGCCGCCTCCATCCACAAAGCGACGGTGCTGCGAAGCAGTTCCCTGCCGCAGCTGTCCCAGATTGCTTGTCTCCAGCAGATACTTCTCCGCACCATAGGCACCCAGATGTGTGGTCGGATACATCAGGGTGGAGGCCTGCCCCGTGGTTCTCTCGCACAGCCTGTGATGACCCAGTATGGGATTAACCATGAGATCATCCTTCTTGGGCGGCGTAAACAGTTTATCCATGTCATTCAGATCGGAGACGGAGCTCTTTGTCTCCGAGATGACAGAATCGCTCGACTTGACCAGCTTCATCATATAAGGACTATTCGTGCGTGACGGGGAGTTCAGATTGCTATTACATCGCAGACAGAGTTGCGTTAGTGGCTCGCTTGGCAGAGTTGAGCCGGCTCCGAGGGCATGCGGTGTTTGTGTCGCCACCGAATAGGAACGCGACACATCCGCCAAGACAGTCAGATCCTGTTTGGTGCACTGGCACGTATCGCAATGCTTTACATCGTTCACTTTGAGTTCATCCTCCAGAAACTTGGCCATTACCGTTGGAGATATCATATCAGGATCAGCGTTTGTCTTCGTTTGTTGTCCATTGAGCGACTGGCTTGAGTTGAATTTGTTGTTGCCATTGTTGTTGCTGTTGTTGTTGTTGTGGTTCTTGTTATTGTTGACCGCATCCTTGGTGCTGTTATTGCTGTTGCTGCTTGTGTTGTTGTTATTGTTGTTGCTATTATTATTGTTGTTGTTGTTGTTCGCCGGTGCTGTTTGTTGCTGTTGTGCATTGCTGGAATTGCCATTAGCGGCGTCTGTTTATTGCCAAATAAAGATAAAAGAACCTTAGTCAATAGCTTGAAATGAGAATTTTATTTTAATGTTTTTCTTTTTATGTATGCGAGGATGTGTTCTTTAAGTTTCATATATATATATTATTACTTCGTCGCTGAATTTGCAGGAATTCTTTTAATTTTTCTTTTCCATAGCAACTGCTAATAATATTTCAATTATAATTTAAATTTTTAGTTTGCTAATAGCGTTTAACTTTCTAATTGTATTGTCTTTTTAGTCCTCGCATTCAGTTTTGTTTGCAACATTGTTTCAATGACTACTAAATTAAATTCGGATATATTTATAGTGGCTGCAAGATCTTTGTTGATTAGACAAATTGATTGCATTTCAAAGTTCAATTATTCATCAATTATTTGAGAATTCCAAGCGTTCATTTATTGCACTAATTCCTAACCAAATATAACTTCAGCAATCATAAAATTTGAATATAAATAAATATTTTAAATCACAATCAGACAAAGCAGGCAACAAACAAAAAACACAAAGCATCAAACCAAATTATTTACAATAAATTTGAGCTGTAACTTAAACTACGACAAGTAAAATGAAAATGAAAGCAATTAAAGCGTACAAATTTGCACAAAAAGCTCATAAAATATGCATAAAAATAAAGAATATTAAATGCAAAAATGCTGCTGGGAAATATATGAATATATGTGATCTGAATGATGATTGAATTAAATGAAATATCTAAGGGAAAAATGTATATTTATATTCTCCACTCTCCACAGGAAACACGTTATGGACTATGAAATAAATATATAAAGAAATAAAATTCAATTGCCAAGCAAGGAAAATATGAAGTAAGCAAATTAAATAAACGAATCAAAAGCAAAATAATAAAATCAACATGGTCTACTGACACTTACCAAGTCCCCGCATCGAATATACCATGGCGGTTGGTGGAAAGGGGCAGGGCGCCGGCGGTGGCGAGTCCGAGACCGGAAGCACTTTATAGGAAGCCGTTGTGGCAATGCCAACACCACTATTGCTACACTCCGAATCCGAATGCGAATTGGTCTCCAAACGCATATAAGCCGACACTTTGGCCTGAATGTCAATTGGCAGCTAACACACATTAAGTGATGAAGATATATACATATAAATATACATATACATATACATATACAGTTGTTTATGTGTGTTAATAAATTTGGAAATGATGAATTGTTAAGGAGCGCTGACGCAACACTTACCGAGGACACCTTCTGTGGCACAAAGCTGTCCGGTTTGCACTGCAGCAATTGTATGGCAAGACTAATGTCGGCCTTGTAACGTTCCTACAAAAGACATAAACAGAGAGAGAAATAGTGAGAGAGAGTGAGAGAGAGTGTGTGTGAGTGTGTGTGTGAGAGAGAGTCAGAGTCAGAGAGATAGACAACAATACTATAAGATAAGAGCGTTACGGAAGTTGTGGTCTCATGTGTGTTAGTGTTTTAGTGTTTGTGCGCTCCCCTTTTGACACTTTTCGTATGCAAATGTCAAATATGTTTGCTGTCGCTTCTTAGCATCCCCCCCACCCCACCCCCTTCTGCCACCACATTCTGATTCGCTATCTCCCCGCCCTACGCAGACGTCCCTCTTTAGTTGCCTGGCATTTGCTGTTGTAACCATTTCTCAGCTTCTTTACACATTGTTAAACAAACTTTTTGCTGTTGGTTTTCTGTGTTTCTCTTTTTGGTGTCAGCGACAGCCTCAAAAGTTCCTTTCACTCCGATATGGTTTTGTTTTCGCAGACACACACAAACACACACACACACACACACACACTCACATATAAACACAAGCTTAGATGGCTTTTAAATTTTACAAATGCGCTGCACTCGAACTTGTTAAACAACAGCAACTGCAACTAAGCGTCAACAGTGCTCGACAATAAAATACTTGCAGTGTTCTTTAAGCCCAACTCAAAATAGCAAACTAACAAAATGGACTATAGAAAAACACTTTAGTTTCTTTTCCCAAAAAGTATCTGGCATTTTCTCCCAATAAAAGCAGCGCTCTGAATGTGATTAAGTGTTATTTAGCACGAGTGACGAACCTGTCATGCCTCATCACAGGGTATTACAGCAACAGAATCAGTTCTACTGCATTGCTGACCCACATACATATGCACAGACAGTGAAACAAAAAGCGTGGAGGCATTTTCCACCACACTTTCTTCCATTTTGTTGCTGCTTATTGCTTGTGTTCGGTTTCGTTTCGGTTTTCCTGTACATTTTCACGCCGCATCGCGGCGCAAAGCTGCCAAACGCTGCCGCTTGCATTTTATGCGCCTCTTTTTTTACTCCCCTTTTTTTCTCGTTTATTCTGGCAGTTTTTTAACAGACAAAAAATGGGTATAAAAAGTGCATGCAATGGAAATGAAACACACTCCAAACGGCAAAGTGCCAGTTGCCGTAATAGGATTGCATTCCATATATACATATATATATATATATATATATATCCCTTTGGAGAGCAGGGCAAAGTGGCCCGACAGCAGCGCGAGCATTAAATGCTTTTCAAATTAGCTGCGATAATTGAATGTAAACTGATTGACAGCACACGAAAGAGTTTCAAATTAAATCGAAGAGTTTTAATAATTTAATGAAATTTAATCGATTTAATTGGAGAAAAGCTGTCTTGATATGTTACGCACATAACTTTCAACAGTTGCAAGTCTTAAATGGGCGCATAAGTCTTGACATATATTTAATCCTTAGAAGAGATTAAATAAGTTGATGAATATAGATAAAATGTTTAAGCTTCAACCTCATTTTAATCTGATAATTGTACTTATTTATTGTAAAATGGAGTATAAACCCATACCCAAATCGATTATATGTTTAATTTGAATTCATTTACAATTGCTTTACTTGTGTGTTTCTTGCTGTTGTTGTTTGCCAACGGCTTGTAATTTAATGAGAATCTGCTTGAGCGCATTTTCGCCTTAATAAATTACATTAAAAGCGCAAAAATGATGACCGCATTTTATCATACACATTTATTGGCTGCACTGAAATTAATTGCAATTCAACGTGTCCAACGTGGTCGACTGTAAATATGCACGTGGCGAAATTTACTTTATGCAGCCAGTTCTAGTGGCAGGTGGGAGAAACTATGGTTGACGTGCCAATAGAGTGTTGCAATTTTTCGATAGAAATGTTGGCAACAAATGCTGCGTCGTTTTGATGGGCAAATCTTTGACCAAGCCAAAATATATCCGGATCTGCAGTGATGAAATTTACAGCATTGCTGCAGCGAATGTGGCAGGCACAAGGACAGCCGCAATCAATCGCCATTCAGGCTGAATAACGTGCAACGTACGCTCGGCGCACGATGCACATAAATTGTTCAACTTTACACTCTTTAATGAACTCGACCGTTGGGGCCTGCCACCCACTGGCAGGCAGCCGGCAAGCACTCTGCCGAGCCTGTATTGCAAAGTGCAAGTGCGCTAAATTTAAAACGTGCTGCGACTGGTTATCGATTCGAATCGGTTTTAATTAAGCCCAAGTGCTGGGATATATATATATATATATATATACATATAAATATATGTGTGTGTATATAAATATTTGAATAGTGTGATTGTGTTTGTGCAGTGTTTGCACAAGGCAAAGTAATAAGGATAATTGAATCATTAGCGAGACTTGTATTCATTTAATTTGAATACCAAAATTTGCTGCAGCTGCAGCAGCTGTTAAAGACAATCAACCAAATAGCCGTTTAAAATACTTGGCCTAATCAAACATCATCAGCACAGTAATTGGAAAAGCCTGCAGGATTCTGTCTGTGTGTGTGTGTGTTTTTTTGTGTCGAAAATGCATCTGGCATGCAAATAAAGCTAAAGGACGATGTGTTCGATTATGTGGTAGGGAATGAAAGTAGGGAAAGGGAATTCACATTCATAAGCCGCAAGTTTGATTGCCTTTTGCGGGCTGCTTGTTGCCCCAACACAATTTCTTTTTCCCCTCTCCATCACCCTCTCTCTCTCTCTCTCTCTCTCTCTCTCTTTATTGCAGTCCAACTCAACTGCTGTGCAATTTCACGCTTGTTTGCTGACCAAGGACCAACTGACCACAAGCAAAATAGGGAACCACACCAAGGTACATATGTTTTTTCTCTCTATACGAAATGAAAGGGTGCACACATGATGGGTGTGGAGTGTGGATGGGTTTGCGTTTTGTGTGTTGTCGTAGTTCGAGTTTTGCTAATAGAAACGTTGACATGCAAGTCGATGTTTATGCAGAGTGTAAATATTGTGATATTCTGGAATAGTTGAGTTTTAGTCACTGATTAACGCTCCGCCAATTGAAGGGGAAAATCAATAAGAACTCAGAAAAACACCTTGTTTTCTAGCAAAACAAAAAAAAGCCAAAGGAACACAGAAGCCACGCCACAAGCATTTTCCATGCTGTGTGCGCTTTGAATTCTCAAGCGGTTTCAGCGCACTCAGAAATTAGCTGTTGCCCTTGATTGCTTTTCAAAAGCAGCTGTTTGATTTGTTCCCGTCGAATTCTTTAGATTGCCACAAAGGGCACTTAATAATTGGTATTTTTCAGATGTTTAGAAATTATATAATTTGTTTCGACAGAAAATTTCACAGAAATTTTGCTATTGAATTTTCTTTTCATTCCTTTTGCTACAGTTGTCATGGAATGCATGGTTTTTATTAAGATATTTAATATTAAAAATCGGCAGTTGTTGCTGCTGTCAAGCTCTGTGTAATTCTGAAAAGCGCCACGCATAAACCCAGGTGAGTGTTAAACTGTAATTGGGGACACATTAAATTAACCTGACAGTGCTGAATTCATATATATGTATATATATATGGTAGTATTTTCCGCGACATGGCCCACATATTTCTATATACGCTTAAATGGCATTGCATGTGAGCGGTTCTCACAGATTTGCCACCCTTTCTATCCAGTGTATGGGCGTACATGACGTATGCATAATATAATGCGCTAATTAGGTCTTTTTCTGATGTCCATTCGACGACCTGTACTACAAAGTCCCTTTAAAGGCCACTCAACCGCAAAATCAAAACCACAAATGCCAACTAAATCATCAGAAGAAAATTAATTTTGCACAACGACAAAACAACATAATTGCATAGTAAATTAAGTTAAGCTACAGCAGGGGAATGCTGCCAGGTAGTTATGCGCATAGCAGCGGAAGGTGAATGAGAATGAGACTGAGACTGAGAGAGAGAGAGAGAGAGAGACAGAGAGAGAGAGAAGGTAGAGGCTCGAGGATAGGGGGAATGTATTCTGAATCTAATTAGTAGCTCAAAAGCTTTGCAAACGCAGCTGTCAGGCAAAATGTAAAGTGAATCTGCATGTAATTTATGTGCCTTGGACAGTTAGTTGCTCTTGGAGGATAGGCCATTAGCTGCGTTAATGCTTGCATTACTCTTAAACTGCTGCATTTGATATGCTGATGTATGTGACTAATCTACAAAAGGGATAGAGTGAGAGAGGGAGAGAGATCATACTGATCGCCATAATCCGATTGCCACACATCAAATTTGTTGCATTTTGCGGCTTAAGTTTTGCCAACAAGAATAACAATAATAATACAACAAAGACAACTTTGAGGAAGAATGCCAACATGGCAAATACACCAAAGCACCACTTTGATTTGCCCCAAAATTAGCATAAATGTAAACATTGGCCCAAGTCCATTTCACGTGTGTGCCTGTTGTTGTGTGTGTGTATCTGTGTGTGTATCTGTGTGTGTGTCTGTGCCAAGTTAAGCATTTGTCACTGCATTAAATACATAAAATGGCGCATATATTTGTATGAGTAACACAAACTAACCCCAAACTTGACACAAACAACACGGCTGTGTAGGGTTTTGGATATGGGGACGTGTTATCCGATCTACACACATATTCCAAAATTTGAAATGTTTCGACAGGCAGCACAAAAGTCATATTGACTGCAGAAGCCGAAATGCTCTGTAAGCTATCTCTCTCTCTCTCTCTCTCTCTCTCTCTCTCTCTCTCAGTGTGTATTCATGCAGGACACGCAATAAATATGTAGCGTGGCTGGTTGGGGAGCAGGGAGTCGGTGTGTTGTCTAATGCCAAAAGCAAATAAAAATGGTCGACCGACAGATGCGGATGGGTTCCAGAAAGGGGGGGAAACGGGTCTAATAATGTGCGCTTGTGCGTAGAAAATTTGGAATTTACATTTTTATTTCAAGCATAGCAGCAACAAATATGCGACACATGGCAATTGAGGCTATAAGTCAGAGCAACAAGAAAACAAAAACTAAAAAATAGAAAGCTTGCCAAAAAAAAATGAAAGGAAGGCCAGGCAGAAATTATAACAACTACAAATATCCTTGAGAATGGTTATTAGAATTTTAACATTGGGTATTTAAATTTAAAAGTATATTAAGTTTTTCATATCCAAAAATACTTTTATTTTCATTAAATTCAACTCAATATAAATGTTTTGTCATCATCCCACGATTGGCTTGAAGTGAAATTGTGATTCAAATATAGTTGACTTAAATCTGCAAATTTTGGATGCTTGTGTGTTTCATATGCTTCATGTTTATTAGTGCTGCTCGCAATAACAATTCTTACGCTTATTTAAAGCACATTATTATGAGTTGTGAATTGTAAGAGATTTGAAGAGAATTTATATTAGTATTACTGAATATTATGTATATGTTTGTGTGTAGATTATTTGACTTTATGTCACTGGCATTTCCATAATTTTCACAAACCAAAACCATTTGATGTGGGTGTGTGTGTGTGTGTGTGTGGGATAAGCAATGCATGGTCAAGCGAAACTAAGGCAAATCATTGAAACTTCCAAGGCGCATCATTTATTCATCACGCACATTCAGAATGAAAGCTGGGCAATACCCATATATTATAGTCCCACATCCATTCAAACACACAATCCCAACCCCAACCCCAACCCCAACCCCATATCCCATTGAAATTGTGTGTGCAAGTCGGTCAATCATGAAAATGGTCATAAATATACTTGTGAGTGTGCGTGTGTGTATGTGTGTGTGTGTATGTGTATGTGTGTGTGTGTGTGTTGGCGTTTGTTGTGTTCTGCCGCCTTATGAGGGCTGCTTTCAGTTTGATATCAAAGTTCAGACAATTTCAGACTAACTGTGCACTTGTCTAAAGTGCGGAAGTTTTCTACTTCTTCTTATTTTTTGTCCACACAAAAACACCCCATGAGCTACACATGTATGTGTGTGTATGTGTGTGTGTGTGTGCTCTGATTTATTTATTTTAGTTATTGAGGTTTAGCCACAAAATATCAAACTGAAATCCTTTGAATAGGACATTTGTATTGCCAACATGAATGCCGTTTGCAAATTTTGCATTCGTTTAATTATTTAAGAAGACTTTTGCAAATTGTTGTCTCAAGGTTCACGACAATCGATTGCTAAACGGCAAGCCAAAACAAATCGTCGTCTTCTAAACACTGCGCAACTAAATTGAAATCGGTAATTACTATTGTGATCGCAATTAAAACGTTTCCATTTTCGATTTACTCGTGTGTGGCACTTTGAATCGATTGCAGCTGCTGCTTTAAATGTCAAATTACAGTATTGAGGAAGTGCAAGAGAGGAAAGGAGTCTTCCTGTTTTTGCTGCCAATAAAAAACGTTGAAAAACGAATACCTATAGAAACGTTTGTTTATTCCGTTTACTAAAAGAACTCTAAAGTTCGATAACTAAATGGTGTATCTCATTTCAAATATACGGCAAGCACTATGGGGAAACAATTTGAGTCCTTTATTTGTTTGGCTTGCACGCTCTCGGCTTGTTTACAGCGTGTAAATAGAAAATAAATGGGCCAGCCATCTACATTTTATCGCGAACACAAAAATAAAAATACTCACAAAATAATAAGAGAAAGAGAAAAGGAAACTCAGTTCCAGTTTCTTCAGCTGTCAGCTTCGCTGCCTTTTCGCCATTTGGTATTTTCTTGGCCCAAAGCAGATGTAATTATTTTTAATGAGCACCTGCAGAAATTACACATCAAACATGTTCTGTGGCTGCCGGGGGAGGTGGCCAACTTGTTTACGGCTCGAATACGTGTGTGTATGTGTGTGTGTGTGTGTGTGTGTGTACTATGTGGGTCGAGGTAGTGTGGGTTCCTGCAGCAGGAGCAGCCACAAACTTTCTTAAAGCCAAGTAAATTGCAAATTTCAATGTGTTGACCAAAGAACAAGCAGAAAAATGTAAATGTCAAATGTCTCAAACAGAGAGCAAATATTGTGACAGCATCAGGAAAATGACTTTATGAAAAGGACCACATGAAAAACTAAAACTTAAGCAATTTAAAGGCAGCAATTTAATATATATATATAGAGTATCATGTACATGATTGTCGGTGTATGTGTGCTCACTAATTTAAGGCTTGTGTTTTAATTAAAAGCGGACAATATATTTGCATGAAAGCGCAGCTGACATCAGGTCATAAAGCAGCAGCACACAGGACAACCAGACAACCGACAAGAGCAACTGCAGACGTTGCCACAGGAAAGTGTAATAAACAGCAAAGAGCAATCATGGACACACACACACACACACACACACACACACATGTTTGTGGAAAATCACGAAAAATTAAAATGAACGGATCGATAAAAAAGAATAAAGCCGATTTTCATAAAAATGCGTTTCAATCAAAGGAGAACAACAGTGGCAGTGGGTGGTCACGTTGCGTAATCGAAACGTGCGACACATCGAAACAGCGACAGAGGACACAGGACGCCGGAGGCAGGAAGCAGGAGGCAATGAGTGGGGCACTGAAGGCTGATATGCTTGATAGCTGATGCCTGGCGATGAATCAACCAGCCAGTTGGCGCCAAATGCCAAAACAATGCAAGTCAACCAACCAGCAACAGCAATTTATGATTTACAGCAACAAACCAGGCAAGGCAGGCGAGTGTATGTAGAGAGGAGGGAGGGGGGAGGCACATACATACATGTTGGCTTGTTACGAAAATCGTGCGCTTACTTCGCAGTAATTACGAACCGAAGGCGTATACGCAATGTTACAAGTAAAACGCCACAAAAGCATGTTGGGCAACAATGGGGCGGGGGCGGGGTACATCATTTGATTTTTAGCTGGGGTAGAAATAAATTTATTTGCGTGTCAGACTCAAATGCGAAACATGGCAACAACAAAATGCCAAAACCAAAACAGTGAACGCAAATATATATGTGTGTGTGTATGTGTGTGTGTGTGTGTGTGTGTGTGTGTGTGTGCTGCAATTAGTATAAAGTGTTGTTGCTGGAAGTGATAAAAGGATGAGATTAGCTAATAACTTATGCAAATTGTAAATGCAGCAAGTGAAAGGTTGCCAATAAATCGAGTGGAAGATTGTGATTGCAACATGTACACAAATACATATTAAATAAATCAATGAATTAGGCAAAATACGCGACAGCACTTTAGGCCATGATTTAAAGTTAGTGATTTAAATATATGTGTTATTTGTAGCACTTCAACGGATTTAATTAAAGAGACAACACTCAACAGCTTAGACAGAGCAATAAATTAGCGATTTACTTCGCCTGTAAGTGTTAAAGTGCTTAAAGTCTCACTTTTCTTAAGGCAAGTAAGTCGCTGTCATTTTTAGAATGTAACGTTTTGGTCTCTAAATGCTCTTTGGTCCAGCTTATTTTATGTATATTTTAATATAAATGATCATTTATTAATTTGAAATTTATGGAGAACTTTCAAATGGGAGTAAAATGGAAATGATGAAGTTCGCTAGCTGTAAATTTGATAGCTTAATTTTTCACGCATTATATAGTTTCCAAAGACATTATAAACTCCCAACTTTGAAGCGAATCTTTCTATGTGGCACTTAAATTCTCATCCCTTTGCTGTCACCTTTTTTGCCTAATTTAATATATATTTCAATTTTAGTTAAATAAACGACGCGTCGCAACAATGTTGGCAGCACAAGCGACAACAACCACCACAAAGACGTAGGCAACAGCAACAGCAGCAACGCAAACAAAGCAACACCTACAACAACAACATTAACAACTGGCAACACTTGCGCCACTAAAAGCGATGCCAAAACCAAAAAATCACCAGCCCAAAACAAAAAAAAAAGGCCAACTTTTTTGGGGTGTCTTAGAAAAGTTGAAAGCCACCCGCAAAGGAAAATTGTTCGAGCTCCAGAGTTGCCAGCTGCTGCCAAGGGCTGCAAAAAAGGTTGGCCAAGGAGCATGGGTATTGTTAGGGACTGATAACTGTTTGTTGCTAAAAGGCCAACTAAAGGTGTTGCAAATGTGTGCTCCAAAGTACTTAAAGTGCAAGCAAAACTATTTCCCCAGAATTTTGTATATCAGCTGTTATATTTCGCTGTGGCTGAGAAGATCGAATAAAGTTGTTGGTTTAGTTTTTGTGGTTGTTGCTCACAAACTGCTCGGCAAAGTGATAATGTGCACAAAGTAAAAGTAGCGGCTGCAAACGAGAACAGTCATCCTGGTGCAAACAACAAACTTAAGTCCGGGCAACAACAGCAAACAGCAGGTGCAGCCCTGAGAAGTTTTATGAGTATAACAACAGTCAACGGTTCGCATCAAAATGTTGCACAATCCGCACGTGCAGCACGGCGTATGCACAATGTGAGGTATGGCAGATAAAAGCGGAAAGTGTAGAAAAATGTAAGTCGAGGTCAAATCCAGCTCCACTGTTCCCAGCAGGCTAATAAATTTGTATAACGACTAAGTGCAACAATGCAAAATAAAAATCCATGAATACCAAAGTGTATGTAATGGATTTGCTACGCATGATATACAAGGCTATAAGTGTAGATTACGCTCAAGGTATAGTTGAGAAATTAATACGAATTACACATTTACATACTTGTGTATTTTTTCAACATCAAAATATGTTTTACGCAGCAAAATGCTGTATATCTTAGCCGAACTTATTGAGGGTCTTACAGCATACTTTAAATAGTGGCTTTTATTGCTAACAGACATCTATTTATATCGATAAAACTTAAACTGAAAAGGCAAACGAACATGTCTAAATTGACTCGATTATATATATATATATATATATACATGTGAGTAAGTATTATCAACAATATTTCAATTATTTTAGCTGCATGATTAGTTTGTCCAAGTGCATTTTTGACATCGACATTTTTGTTTAATCAATACAAGAACTGCTCGTCTGCTCCATGCTGACATTTAATCTAACAAGTGCATTTGAATGATTTTTTTTTGGAGAACTTCCCTTTTGTAGGCAAGCTCTGCAATCTTTTATATACAAAATAAAATTCTACTTTGTGTCTCTATCGCTAATATTGTCAGGTGCATTTGATTTTACTCAGGTAGCAGCAAAAATCGCATTGAATTCAAGCCAAGGAATGATTGGTTAGCTGAATCACAAGTGAAAAATCAACTTTTGCTGCTTTTCTTCAAATGTCAACCAGTTCGCTTATTGCTAGGTATGATCTCACTTAAACGAGAAGCCCGAAATTTATTTTCTGAAGTTTCAAAGTCTTGAACTACTCTATGCCCATTTCAAAAAGTTATAATAAGTCAAAGAGCTGCAAGATTTGCGAGTGATAAAAGCATTTGCAACTTGTGCGTTACAAATGGCACTTAAGCCCCGAATGGTGTTTGTGCCCCCAGCACACAGCGTGGACACTCGAATATGGGGCACTCAGCATGGACACTGGGGCTGTGACTTAAGGTTTACTTTTTTTGCTGTTTCGAGTGCGGCGCCAGAGATTGATTTATGTAAATGATTTGCCATACTTTGTGTTGCATAATAAATACAAGAAGAAAGAGGGAACGGGATGAGGACGCGGATGTGGATATGGATGTGGTGGTGAATCGTGCCGAACAAGAAAGCAACCACTGCCAGGAAACTAATATAAAAGTATAAGACAACAAAAAATACGTTACGATAGAGAAACGATAAGACGAAACTCTGTTCACTAGGCTGCATTCGCCAGGCTGTTGCCTCCAGTTCTCTTCTGCCTGACTGACGTTGAGTTTTTGCATGCCACTTAATATCAGCCAGTTAGAAAGATGGAGGCGACTGGGGAGAAGACAAAGCGGAAGAGCTAGACAAATGATATATTGCTGAT
The DNA here is from genome assembly GCA_035043785.1 of Drosophila planitibia. Taxonomy (NCBI): domain Eukaryota; kingdom Metazoa; phylum Arthropoda; class Insecta; order Diptera; family Drosophilidae; genus Drosophila; species Drosophila planitibia. The sequence continues at coordinate 2,670,777 of JAWNMS010000023.1, forward strand.
TTGCGTGGCTGACGTGTAACTGTGTGGCACTTGAATGTGGATATATCAAGTTCAAAAAAAATACATATATGCTATATATGTATATTCGAACTAAAAGGTAGAATATGCAAAAAAATATAACGCATACGCCGCGTTAAGCATGACAAATGGCACAAACTTTAAACGGATGTGTGCTTCATTGTTCTTTTCCAAACTTCTCTTAGCACTCGATTTAAGAGAAAGAGAGAAACGGAAAGAGAGCAGGAGAGAGGGAGAGAACAAAGAAAAACAAAAAAGTGTTACGCATATTGCAAATTAAAAAAGCTGCCAGCTAATGGCGCGCACCATGAAACTCATTTCAACTCCCCAACTTGTCCTTAGTCCTTTTAAGCCACAACGGAAAACTTCAAAATGAAAATTGCATAACTGCAGCAGGAGGAGCATCAGCCACTCACACACACACACACACACACACACACACACACACCTATGCATATACGGAGTGCACTTGAGGGTCTGCAACTCTGAACATAACTCGACGCGACGGGCATATTAAAGTTTTATGTGGCTGCGTTATAAGCTGCACTAATGCCACACTCACACAACTGTAAAACTCATAGATACATATTTGTGTATATTTTTTTTCATTTTCGACATTTTGTATAGGTTTCAGCTTTCAGTAGAGCAAACAAAATCTAAAATTGTTCGCCAAACGCTGTACAATTTTGATGTTTGTATTTTGTGTGCATCAACTAAGAACACCAACAACAGCAGTAAAATTTGCGCTGATTGCTTTCAGGCTCTCGATTCGGCCGGCAGCCAGGTTCCTCTATTGGTTATGGAGGGGTAGAGTTGGGGCGGAGACAACATTACATCAAAAATGGAATGGACTCCAGTGGAGCTGAACTGTTGTCAATATCTTCTGTGGTCAGTGTTTCCTATTAATCGAATTCAAAATCTGTTAAAAATTCGAAGCTTAACTGTGTTTGCAATCTATGCGAATTTCCAAAAAAAAAATCGACAAATTTCAATGTGAAATGAATTTTTAATCAGGGCTTATGCTGTGGTTTTATTCAGCATTTCGGATGGCTCTATTTTAAAATTGGCTGTTAGATTAACCCTTCAGCTCTCTATAAATATTTATACTAGCTACTCCCTCGTTTTTATTACACGCGTTACATTGGTAAATACAAAGCACAATATTGGCTGCTTTTAAACTGAAATTGGCAACATTTATATTAAACGTGCTCCAATGTTTTCACTCTTGTCTGCCATTAATTTACCGCAGCCATCCCTTCTCAGACAACACTGTGCCGCTGTAAACTCTTCTGTTTTTGGCATGCAAAACATACAGTCAACCCACACTTGACCCCACTTAACAGTCCAAATCTCAGTGGGACCACAGTCTGCCTGCCGCAGCTTAAATGCTCCTTCAACTAAACACACACACACACACTGCATTTTGTGGAAGGAAGGTGGTTGGTGAGGTGCTCTGGGAGCTATCTATGCGAGCTGCGTCTAAAAATATACGTGCATATTAAGCTCAACAGTTTCGAGCAGCACTCTAAAAATAAGTGAAGTCGCCTTATTTTTGCTGTTGCTTTTATCATGATTGATACACTAAATTAAGGCTAATTGCAGAAAAATATGAGGTGCACATGTTTCCAGGCTTTGGGTGGTTATTTGGATCATTAGAGTATAGCACATGTATATATGTATATAGTATAGTATACAGCGAGTAAGGCGGACACGACTACGGATACGGAAACGGGCATGAGCATGGACATGTACATGAACACTCAACCCTGGTCCCAGTCAGGGTCTCTGTGCTGTGAAGCTGGCGCCAACATTTTGCGCTTGGCGCAGACATTAAAATGCTTAAAATATCGATTTGTTAGACTGAAATGAAATGCCGCCCATGTCCGTTTCCCCAACAAAGGAGCCAAAAAAGCAACAGTCTGCCACTTAAAAGGGAAAAAGGCATAAAAAGTGCACCGGTCGAAATGACACCAACGAATTGCGAATACTCTAACAACTTTTTCAAGTAGAAATATTATTTATTTATTTTATTTTTAGTTTGTTTTTTAAGGGTTACTGCAGATACTTTATATGTATTTTCTAAAACCCCCAATATAACCATATAGACACAATTTTTTTTCAAACGTGCGCGAGTTTTCAACTTTTTTTTGCAATTTCAAAATGCAGTGATGGTCAATAAAAAAGGTTACCGCACCAATAAAACGCAACCGAATCGAACTGGAAAGGTGAATGTTAAGCCATAGGACATCAAAGTCATTTTTCCCCAGGCGTTACATAGTAAATAACACAGTCATTATATCCTTTAAGAGCGTGTACAGACTGTAGCATAATAAAAAAAGTGGAGCCACAAAACAATGGCCGCTATCTATCTTTGTCTTTGTGTGTGTGTGTGTGTGTGTGTGTGTGTGTGTTTGCGATATGCAAATGTGTGCGCATAGGTAGACATTTATAGACCAGAACTTTGGTCGAATGTACATCAAGTTGTGTGTGTCTGCAAGTTTGTGTGTGTGTGTGTGTGTGAATGCCGCATGGTTGCCTTGGTTTTATTTACTTGAGCTGCTTTTTCGCTTTGCACCGTTTTTTCATTTCCTTCTCTTTTTTTTAAATTTTAAAATATTTTTTCCCTCTGATTGCCCAAAATTTTTTTATTTCACCAGCTGCAAAAGGCAAACAGGAAAATATGAACGATTCATATCGTGAAGCGAACATCAGCTCAGAGTTCCGATTTTCCGCACCGTTATTGCTGTAATATGAAACAATTGTTTTCTCTCTCTCGAATATTTCAACTTTGGCAGGGCTGAGTTTTGTTCTCTATTTTTTTGCGTGCATTTCGGCCACATATTTTCCGAGTCTGTTGTTGTTTTTCATCATTTGACATGCAACCGGAAAAATTTCAATGTTTGTGCAAGGAAATTAAAAACAAGGCGCATTCAGTGGGATAAGGTTAGCTGTTGTACATTTGTTTGCTTTGGTTTAATTGGGTTTTCGGCTTCGAGCGTCGACATTGTTCAGATTTTTGTGATAGCGAGTAGGTGAGAGGCTTTATAAACTTTGTGGGCAGTATATGGAGAACAGCGCTCGGGAAAATATTTGGGATTATATGGAATAAATATGAAATCTTCAAATAGTTTTCTATATATGATTGCAAGTAATATATTAAATGCTTATTTTTTGAATACTTCCGTTAACTGCAAGCAGATATTTTCAAATTTGAAGCCACAGAAAGAACAGTGCGTTTTATTTCAAATATAATCCACTCCATTGTTTGACTATTCTTAGATTGAGCTAATTCGACGCAAAAATGTTTGTCTAAAATAGCAATTGCCAGTCAGCTCTCAAATCCCCGGCCAACATCCTGTCAGCACTCTTAAACCATCAGTCAACAACAAGGCGGGGAGACACTGCCACACCCACATGCCCACAAGCGACAACTAAGCCTCCTTCGCTTAGTTGCAAAACCACATCAGGCAAATATGTAAATAACTTTTAAGAAATTAAGCACACAGGCCCAAAACAAGCAGCCAGAAGCAACAGCAGTGGCCTAAGCCTAGAGTAAACTTGAGGATTCGTCTCGAGTTGTGGCGAACCGAGCAGTTCTAGTATGCAATCACTTATACGCACCGATGCACAAGAGGTTCCAAAAGTTCTCGGCGAAAAACTCATTGAAGTAGAACTCACAATGGACCGAAAATGTCTTGAGTTGAGAAGTGAACAACGCGATTACTCAAAGCACCTGCCGCAGGTACGAAACATTAATTACACTCTTTTGGGCTAGAAAACAAAAAAACAAAAACAAAAGAATCCAACACCTTAAAAGCCCAAAGCCAGCTGGGAGTGAGTATAGCGATTGCCACGTGAACTGTGTATGCTCCGCTCCGCTTTGCATTTTATCTGCTCCAATTGCAGCGCTCGGGGAACCTGTGAATGTCGCATCATATTTACAATTACTCGGCATTTAATGCAAGTGGGAATTTCAATGGATGTCTCCCTGGCTACGGCATCTGCATCAAACTGTGGTGTGGCATGAACGGTTCAAATATTCGAACGAGCCAGAGAGAGGATGTGGCACAACAGCCAGTGAAACCATACCCAGTAGCTCAAGAGAGAGAAAGAGGAATGTACTCTTTTTGCAGTACGTGAAAGCTTCGAGTAAATAAATTTTGACTTAAATTTGAAATCTGTTTGGCCAGTTTTCCATTAGACTGTTTACTGTTTAATGAATTTTATTGCCAAATAGTTAAATATTATCTATCCACTAAGGTAGGCCAATAGTCTATTGGCATATTCTTATATTTTAACTAATTTAAGTTATACTTCCTCCAACAAGAATTATATTTCATTTATTATTTTTATCAATAAGTATTTAAGTCAGAAAATATAGGTATACCTTTTCCATTTGATATTACAAAAGAACACCCAACACAACGAAATCCAGGGTATTACACAGTCAAGTACTTGAGGACGCAATCGCTTTTGCATACAACGTTGGCAGTAAACAATAACAGCCGACAACAACAGTCAAGGATGGCAAACGATTACAGGACACAGACCCACAAACTACGGGCGACATACGACGGACTACCGAGTACGGACTACGGCATACGGCTAAGTGTTTTGCAACGGAAATGCCAAGCTATCATGCAAAAAGCCAGCGCCAGATTAACGAACCATGGCCAAGGCATGCCAAAGGTATACAGGATGCAGATAGCGAAAGCAGGATACCGTATACAACACAGAGAGCCAAAAAGAGATAGCTGGAAAGATACAGAGAGAGAGAGAGAAAGAGACAGAGAGAGCGAGAGAGAGAGAGAGAGAGAATTCGCTATGGCACGTGACGCAGCGACAGTCCATGACCAAGTGCTGATTTTTCATCCGGCCAAGTGGGTGGGAGGAAAGCGTGTAAGCGACAAAAGGTTATTGACATTGTCGCCAGTACCCCCCCAAGCTCACGAAACAGCGGGCAGACGTCAAAAACAACAATAAAAAGAAACAGAAAAAAAAAAGAAAACAAACCGAAAACCAACAGTAAAGCATAAACTGCAATCAGCGAAAATCCATACACGCTTGCCAAGAAACGAAATAAATCCTCGTCATTTAAGCTGCCCACAAGCTGTAGTCCATCGATTTGGTGAAGTCAAAGGGCAATAATACTATGCTCATATGGGCTATTACAGTAAGCACAATAAGTATGACAACAGCTGACATCATATGGTCCTGCACATGTGACAAAAATAAATATGACAGCTGACTGAGATGTAACAAAATAAGCGCACACATCGAGTAGATCCATTGTTTATTCAGGATACTGCTTAAAATACCCAATGCACTCGCAGCTGTTAAGCAAATGCAAAAGCTGAACAAAAAGTATAACGCTTTTCTCGCTTTAAGTATTACTTTTCGCAAATACTTTGGCCAAAGGACAATAGCAGAAGTTAGTAAATCCAACGCCATGGGTTTTTTTTTTGTTTTTTTGTTGCGATTGTGTGTCCCCATCTTTGTTTGCAACATTAAACGTTGACTTAACTTTCTCGATTCCCTTGGCTAACTAATTGTGGGCAACATGGCCGATAGCCTGGATGAAACACGTCGACAGTCAACCAGCTTAGATGCAGTAAAGTGCGTTAAAAGGCTTCCTAGAGTCCCCCAACCCATCGCCTCATGCATTCCCCTTGAAAGCTGGAGTGCATTTCGGCCCGATGGCATTTAACTGTTCGCCTTAATTGAAAACTTTTCGCGTAGATATTTAAAAAAAAAAAATGTATACAAAAGCTTGTTAAAGCAAATAAAAAAATAAAAATAATGCAGAAAACAAAGTGAATTGGAAAAGTTTCTAGTTTTTAACGCTTTGGCGCCTTGCATTTGTTTAGCTCTACTAAGCGACTTTCAGCGGCTTAAAGTTACAGCCAGCTACCAAAATGATGCAGCCCAAACCACCCCTAAAAGTTGGCTGCCAATTAGTTACTAGCCTTACGGGAGCTGAGCGTAAGCCAAACTCATGCCTCTTGTCGAAAAGTGTGTTACAATTCCATTCATTGTTCGCTTGCAGCTTTTTGTACACTGCACTAATTGACAAAGAATGAGAAATGCATCCTTACGGATACTGCTACACATTTATTTTCTACTTGAAACATAGGTAATGAGGGATAGAAACCAAATGGAAAAGCATTCCATCAAATATGCAAATCGGTGATTTCTAAAATCATTTTTCAGCTTTAACTTAAGATTTTTTTGTGGAATTCTATATATATAATTATGAAAATATAGTTTGAGGGGTTATCGACTAATTCATTAAGACTTCTTTTCAAAATCGAGTCAGTTTACATATATATATGTGAAACGTAGCTTGAAAGCACTTTGATTACTCATCGAACAATCGATTTAACACATAAAATTCCAAGCAACTTATAAATAGACTATACAAATTTAATCAGCTTTTAAGGCGCATTGAATTACTTAGTATCATTAAATATTTAAGAAAATGATATCTTGATGAATAAATATATATATAGTTTATTAAAGATTGTACTTACAATTTCCCTTTGCAGCTTGGCAATGTTGAAGTTGGCCTGGGCCAATCGAACGCTGAGAGTGGCCACATCACTGGTGAGCTGAGCCCGCTCGTTTGTGTTGCGATCGACGAGCTTGAGCATCTTATCCTCCAGGGTCTGATTGACTTTTTGGACACGCTTGTGCGACTCGTACAATCGATCGTACTTATCCTGCCACGCAATCACGCTATCCTCCAGCTCCAATTGGCGCTCCGATTCACGCAGACAGGCTGTCTCCAATGCGTACAATTGTGTTTGCTTGTCGAGCAGCGCCTGCTGCAGCTGTTCGATTTCTATGTTGGGTGTGGATGATGCTGCGGTTGCTGCTGTTCCTGTCACTGCTGATGCTGCTGCTGCTGCTGCTGCTGCTGTTACGGCTGCAACTGTTGCTGTTGCTGTTGCTGTTGTCGCGGTCGCTGTTGCTGTCAGGGCGCCCGCTGTGAGCGCTTCGGTGGCCGTCTGCAATTGAATTGTTGTCAGCATTAAATGAAAAAAAATCAGCAACAAACGAAATATGTGCATTTTGTAATTAATTTTATTTCCGCCAGCAAAGTCAGCGCATACCGGACGCAAGTGTCACACAGTCTCGACGGCAAAAATGCTACTAAACGCAGGGCAGAGCAACCGAGAGAGATAGATAGATAGAGAGAGAGAGAGAGAGAGAGACAGACAGACAGCATTCAATGCACGGCACTGGACTTATTAAAAGCGGTTCTTTTTTTATAAATAAAATGTAAAATGCTTGGCGCTGGTGGCTCCCTCTGTTTGAGCACATCATGAAAATGCACGTCATGCTCATAAATGCTACATATAGACAAGACAAAGAGAGAGAGAGAGAGAGAGAGTGGGAGACAGGGACAGGGAGAGGGTGAGCGAAGGTTAGGAGGAAGAGTTTGGTCTGATAAGCGTGCTTTGGCTGTGCTTAATTTTTCCAACTTTACCAAGAGCAGCATCTGGTTATATTGCCACAGATAACGCAGAAAGTAGCTAAGTTTGTTAAAGACACGACTGGGATATATGCTGTAGCAAGAGAAGAAAAATATTTAGCTAATCATTTGTGGGAGTCATATATAATTAGCTCTTAGTAATGTGTAGAAAAACCATTGTTTCTTTTGCCCGTTACACACACTTAAACTAACTCATTGCATGCCTACTACAGGGTATACGAATTTTTGCCCATGTAGTTAATGAGCTATTGCGGATGAGTAACTCTCTCCGCTCGTGGGCTTAGCTAGTGACCCCCAATTTGACCAGCAAATGAGCTGATAAGCTGCAGCAACTATAAAGAGCGGGGTATAGATAACAAATGATCTCTCGTGTCTCCCGATCAACAGTGCAGAGAGTATGAGTTTATAATGTAATGCAATGGAATGGAATATTTGTGTTCTTGTGTTTGTGTTCTTGTAAATTAACATAAATGTGCTTTTGCACTCGGAGAAAAATATGTTTTCTTTTATTTCACTGAGTTATTTAGAGTTGCATTGCGAAAATTCCAAACCCATTCAACTTTTGAGACTCTTTTGTTTAAGTCGCAGTCACAATTCTCTTATCAATTGCATTATTATCTTGCCATGACTATGATCTAAAAGGGGTAACCGCAGGAGACGGTTGACTAAAATCAAAGTGAAAACTACGCTCATATGTACTTATACGATATATATATATATACATTTCTACATGTGTGTGTAGCATGTGTGCATGTAATTGGATTTAGTTGACAGAAAACAACAACGAGCAAAGCAACCAGAACGCTGCCAGGCTAAAACTTTGTCTTCGGTTACAGTCACAGACAACGAGCCAAACTCTGAGAAGAGTCTCAGCGGGAGAAATACAATGCGAGAGAGAGAGAGAGAGACAGAGAGACAGCTAGAGAGAGGGGGGTAAAAGGACTCGCTTGACATATATGAGGCGATGAGTTCGTTGTCTACTCAAACCTAAAAACTGCAAAATGTACAGAAAATTTAATTAAAAAAGGATTTTCAGGCTGTGCAAAAGTTACTTGGCTTCGCTGACTTGGCCTTTCAGTCTCCTTACTGCTTCTATTGCAGTATGTCTTGTGCAGCGCCAGCGTTTCAAATGCTCTAAGTATTTTCCTTGTCTTTAGCGCATACGAGTATATATATGTGTTTACTCTCGTATTTGTGCAAACGCATGGCAAAATTGAATTTATAGTTTTCGATGGGTGTCGCTTTTTCGGGTGGCATATTGCCAGCCATAGTCGATGCCATTAATTAATTTCGCCAGCAGCTCTAACAAACCAAACTTCAACAATTAAAGCTATCCCCGCAATAAAAGTCCGGTCCTGCAATTTGGAGTTACAAACATACAATGTTAATGACTACAGTGTTAAGTGACATTGGGCTACTATTTCCACAGATATAACTTCGACAAGACTTAATAGACTCTCAGAAGCAATTTCATGTTGGTCTTGTTTTGGCATACTTCATCGATTTCCAAAAACCAGGTCTTCTTAGTCATGAGGTATGACCTCTTGAATAAAACTACTTTTAAAGTCGACTTGGTGATGGTTCTGAAATTCCTTCGAAAGCCAGCTCATTTTATTTATGACCTCAGCATTAACACTGCACAAACACGAATTATAAAGATGGTTCTAAAGTTTTCACTGCCATAACTTTGTCAGAAGTGATGCGATTTCAAAGAATAATTTTTAATTCCAATAATAATTCTTTTCTATCTGACATAGAATAGGCTTTGCAGCAAACGGACAAAATAACGCATGAGATTTTGCTCCTCTTTAATTAGATGTGTTTTATTGCAATTTAAATTAGGGTTTTGTTTGGCTTTCGTCATAAAATGATCTTCAAGTTTAATATATTTCGTGTTGTGTTTGTATCTTCAAGCAGTGAGCATGTTTTGTTTTCATTTAGTTTTTAGAATGTGGTTTTTTATTGTTTGTTTTGCTTAAGTTGGTAAGTGTTTTGTGATTGCTCCATAGAAACAAAAGTGCTTTTTATGTGCTGCAAACAAGTTAATTGTATTCAAACTAATTTTTATTCAAATCTGTTTTCATTTATACAGATACAAAACTTTACTTTTACTTGCCAAACTCAAGCCTTTAAGCAAAATCAGTTTGGCTTCCACAATTTATGGAAATTGTAAATCTAGGAAATCTAGAATTTAGTCAGGTTTAAGCATTATAAATAATTTGCTGTATAGGTTGAAGTTAGCTTAATTAGATTTGCGTTTGTTATCTTCAGTTTTGGTTGAGTATATAATGTAATGCATGTAATGCAAAATCTACCAACTGTATCAAAAACAATTAGTAAATGAAAAAGTCGAATTTGCACAGATTCCTCATCAATTGGATCATCATTGTGATTCGGGAAAGGGAATGATAATGAAAAGTAAAACCCAACCATAAATCTTTTGCACGCTCAAATGCAGTTGAAAAGAGTTTATTGTTTTGTTGTTGTTTTCTTTTATCTTGTATCTTTCAGCGCTTGGCTTGCAGCTCATTTTTCACGCGAAATGCCAAAAAAAATAAACAAAATAAAAAAATAAGGACAAATTTCCAAATGAGCACTGTGAAAACAGAAGATGGAAACCCTTTTATACTGAGCCAAAGATTTTCTAATTGTCATTGTGCTTTAAACGCACATCAGCACACAGCAAGGAAATGAGAGTGGGTCTGTAATAGGAGCGGGGAATGAGTGGAAGGTGGCAGTGGGGACTATAGGAATGTGTCGCGGGCAATGCCTTACTCATGGTTGCATTTCACTTTGCTTGGGGACTTGTCATTATTTATTATATTTCTCAAGTCCTTTCATTACAAAATATTTTTGTCATTCATTTGTTGCCTTTTGTGCGGCGCGAAAATGTGAAGGCAAAGGCATCCAAACAAATTTGCCTCAACGAAAGGACGAACGACTTGCCAGGCAAAAGATGTTGTCGTCGTCGTCATCTTCGTTGTCACATTCCACGGCAGCCTGCTTATTTACAGTTACTTGGCTGTCTTTTATTTTGTATTTTTTTTGTGTTTTGGGTGGCACGCGAAAAGGCTTAAAAATGAAACGGAAGTCGCCATATGGAAAACTCCTGTCTACTCATCATTAACTACAGCTAGCAGGCAGACCAGATAAAAGGAACTGAGCGAGTTACAGTTCGTGCTTCAACTGCTTTTTCAGCCTCATTTGAGTGGATAATTACAGTAGAGCAAGCAACCCCGAACGGGGAGACTGCCCAAAACTCATGTTTCGCTCGTGTTGTTTTAGTAACCCAAAACTTTTGTGCCGTAATCAATAAATGAATTTTGTAAACATCAATAGAGTTTTCTAACGGTTGTGCGAGCCTTGGTAAACAATATGCGCCAGTTGCTCTGATGAATGGAAGGTCAATTGCTATGACCCCAGCCAAGGGACCTCTGCCTCTGCCACTGTCTCTGCCTCTCTGCCTCTGCCATCACCATCGCTGACATTTAACATAAACGACGGGAACGCTCCCGTCAATGCCAATGTGTATGTATGTCTCTCTGTCAGCAGTGCTGGATGGATATGAGATGTGCCACAGCGATGGCAACCGAATGCTTATGCGAATGCTTAGGCACAAACATACGTGACATGCCTCTCTCCGTCTCTGTCTGTCGCATTGTGTGTCTTGAACGTTGCTTAAGCGGCGGAAGTGCGATGTGCACCAAACTGACAGCTGGAGACTGAGAGACGAGGCGAAATAGCAGCCGGAGTCGAGTGAAGTGAGCCTGCGACAGAAAAGGAAGTGGAGCCGGTGCTGTGTGCCAATTCGGATCTTTCGGCTGGAAAAATGGCTGCCTCTGGATCGTTGCCTAACAGTTGTCGTCATATTTTTCTTCATTTCTTTTTTCAACGACAAGAAGTTTAGCGCGGCATTTACAACTCGAAGCTGTTAATGCACAGTGGGCTCAAACTGTGAACATGGACCAAATTCTACTAGAACTCGAACAAAAGAATATAGTATATATGAAAAAATAATGGTAATCATTTAAATTCATATTCTTAAAGTGTATACAATTTTAAAGATAATAAAACATATGAACGACTTTGTTTAGTTTCCATAATCCATTATTGTGTCAGGCATAGTAGTATACCACAAGCCTAGTTACAATGTGCTTTCGCGGCCTCGGCTCAAATACAAATATGTCATACATCATACACATATATCACATATATATATATATATGCATAAATATGTATGTGCTAGTTCACATTCTGTGCTTTTTGTGCTGACACATTATGTTAATACATCTACGGTTTAGCGCGAGCAAATATTGAACTTCATGTGGCAGTTAACAATGTTGTTTCTGTTTGCATGTTGATGTTGTTCTGTGTCAGCAGGGAACACACACACACACACACACACACACACTAACACAATCACTCACACTCACATTAATGCATATTTTGACGGCAATTCGAACGTATTACACAAAATGTCAAATACATAAAAAAAGCTAAGCAAAAATAATAAACTGAATGCCCAGAACAGAAATGTGTAAATCGAACCGCATTCAGAATGATTTCGTTAACACGCGCACCAAAATTATTGAATAACATATATCTATATACATACATATATATACATATAGATTTAAGCGGAAATCGATGACAGCCATTTTGCAGTAAATTGAGGCATTTTGGCATGGCGCTACTGTAATTGCATTAGAGACAGGGACGGACAGAGATGAAAAAAGAGAGAGAACGACACATTTGCTAGCTATTTTTAGCGGCATTTTCATTTAATTTGCAAGCCATGCTGCATAACTAAAATGGCGAACGGTAGTCGTAAGAGAGATGAAAGATGAGATGAGTAGGCTGGGGGTGGGGGGTGGGCATGCAATGATGGATAAGTGGGAGGCGTGACAGGCGTGGAGGCTGGTTGCCGGCTGCTGTCGGTTTATGTTTTTCAATTACGCAAGCCTCAAAATTTGCAATTTAGATAACCTGTTTAGGCAGCAAACGTATTTTTCTTTCTTTTTTTTTAGTCGACTCTATGTGCAATTTACTAAATTGACAGAGAGAGAGAGAGTAGAAAGATAGAGAGAAGGCTACGTAGACGGATAATATTCTTAAATAAACGTTTACATCAAATATAAAGCAAATATTTATATTATTGTGAGTGTATAATTTGAAACTAAATTTTGCACGCTTTCGCATTTCACATTTGTTTCTATTTCAATTTTATTTTTTGCTGTCATTGAATATATATATATATATATATACATATTTGACATTTTATTGAGCGGAAGTAAGTGGAAAATGCTGATAAAAATATTTGTGATAATTCCGATTGATATTTGACATATGCGCATATATGTGCAAGTTCCTCAAAATCCATTTATATATATATATATATAAATAAATATGTATGTGTATATATATTCTGCTTGTTGTTCGCATTTCCCCTGAACTTTATTCCACCGAGTGTGACTACGTGTGCAGAAGCTTGGAAAATCCGTGTGCAATGTCAGTTGCAAGTCAGTGATTGCAGCGACAGCGCGAGTCCTATGTGGGTGCAACATGGCGTATGATTAATGAAAAATTGTGCACATATGTGTGACTGTGTGTGTGTTTGTGTTTGTGCCGCAGTCGAAAAAGCAGCAGCAATACCAAAGTAAAACAGTGAGAAAGCTGATAAAATTGATAGGGCACAAAGAGAAGGAGTGAAGCGAAGAGAAGTTATGCAGAATCGATTAACAAAAACGCTGATTGAATTTGCCAGAAAATTGCGTTTTGCGATGCTGTGGGAGACAATGCAATAGTAACGGAAGCACCAGCAGCAGCAGCAACAGTGGCAGGACCGACAATGACAACAACAACAACAACAAAAAACTCCAAGCAATAACAATACGCCAATTTCCTTTTGGCTTTTTTGTGTAAAGGGAAATAAGCAATTTCGGCAAATAAATCGTAAAAAGTAAAAGTAATAAAATCAAGAAAATGAGAAAAGAAACAACACACACACACACACGAGCACACACACACACACATATATACATATATGTATGTGGTGTATAAGCGAGAACACACTCGCAATATGATTCTCATTTCGGTAAGATGAGCCAAACAAAACAAAAAAAAAAGTATGTGCAAGACAAGCCAAAGGCCTTATTTGAAAAGCCAATTTTTTATTGCCCTTGCCAATGTAAAGTTTAATGTACGCACACATCGATATATAGCAATAAATTGAACCTTATGAATATTCAATTCAGATTCAACGAGAAGCTGCTACGAGCTGTTGGTTAATTTTGAAAATAATTTTTTCTTCTTTTTGAGACATTTCGCCTGCCATAGTTAAACAAACCAATGAAGAGTATAATAAATATAGCTATCAGAAGCAGACAATCGTTGAGGGCGGACAAAAATAATGTAACAGAGATAACAGTTAATGAGTACAAAGTGCAAAGTCCTTACAGTGGAATGAAAATGGCAATAAAATAAGAGGAAAAAAATAAAACTCTTAATTGAAAACTACAGTTAGTTAAGCAAAGCTTTTAAAGAATGACTTTTGTTTGTCATTATAATTAATACAATGAGCTGATCAGAATTGATATCAAAAATTAAGGAAAATAAAAATGATGATTTCATTTGATTTCTTGGCAATTTTAAAAATGTGAATGCATAAATAATTAGTCTTTCATAGTCATCATCAACTATGAATCAAAATCACAATAAATCAATTTCTGAATAAATAAATAAAAGCATTTTTTGTACAAATGTACTAATGCACAAAACAAAATCAATTTGAAATTGATTTAAAAAGCTTTTTGAAGTTAAGAATGCAAATTTGGTTAAGAGCCAACAGCTAACCAGTGTGAGACCAATTTTCAATCCTTTTTGGTATAAAGCGCTTTCACGAAATGGCAAACGAAATCATTTAGAATCAGCGCTTTTCCATCCACGTGTACATATACATATATATATATACGTATGTAGATGTATATGTATGTACGTTATGCCAGCTCTCACATAAAAACAAAACCCCTGTTTATGCCACAAAGAATCTCACCAATCTCTTTGCAACCCCCTCAGACACATACATATATAAATATATATATATATATATGTTTGTAGAAAGAAACTGCGGCTGTGTTGAATGTAGTTTCGTCCATTCGAAGGAAATGAGCAAGACATTGAGTCACCTCGTGGCGGCAACTGTATGACTGTGTGTAGGGGGAGTGAGTTTTGTCCCGAGTTGAGGTGTGGGCAAAAGCAATCAAAATACACATACACAGAGAAACAAAGGCAAAGATAAACAGAGGCAGACAAACAAAATATTGACTTTGCTGGCCGCACAAGCAAGAAGACGAGCGAAAAAAGCAGCAGCGGGAGCAGGTGTACATATCTGTATATATATTTATATATATATATATATAAATGTATATATGAACTTGGACTTTTATGACTGCTTCAAATGTGTGCAACAATAAATTAAATCAAAACAGTTAAATTTGACCTTGGCCAGGACAGCCAGGCGCCGTCGATGGTCACAGCGAGCTCAATTTGAATGACATAAATGGGAGATGCCATTTGAGGACCACTACATGATAAAAACGAAAGAAAAAAATTACAAAAAATGGAACAGTGAGGGCCATGAACCTTGCGGCTGTGAGTGTGTGTGTGGCATTGTCGAGGGACAACGATTGCACCGCCCCTCTTCCCCCATTGGGTCGTGTGCATCTGAGCAAATAAGCATAACGAAGCTGAGTAGAGAGGCATTATCCTTGGGGATGAAACTGCTTCAGCTGGCTGACTCGTTGCACAAATACGCACACGTCATGTGTGTCGCAACGGAAGCACTTTATTATGCCGCCAAATTGAAATAATATGCATATGCACAGGAACAACAAACAGTAAACAACAACAACAACAAGCGACTGAGAATGGCAAAACAATTTAGACCAGGATGCAGTGCGTCCATTGTGCAACATGGAGGTCAACGCCATTGCCCCTAACCCCGCGACATCACACGTGTCGCTGTTGCTGATTGTTTTTGTTGTTTCTTCTTTTCCCCTCGGCAACTTGACTTTTGTTTTTTTGCGAAACAGCATGAAATGAGCCCCGACACCGGGTGGCAAGCAACATCATTAACATTATGTAAGCAGCAACCGGCGGCGACACTGACAGCAGTAGCAGCAGCTAGGCAGGAAGGCATTCAGATAGCCAGGAGGCAGCAAACAGCGACCCCAAATCCCGAGGCAGGAACCTATGTACCTAAAGCATATGTATGTTCGTGTGTGTGTATGTGTGTGTGGAACAGGTAACCTCTGAAGTTGTAATTTATGCTCAGGCAAAATGGTGCACAAAAAGCAGGAAGCTTCTCACGTAACGGCGCAAACTATACAAATGTATGCGATTGTGTGTGTATGAGTGTGCGAGTGTGTGTGGCTTTATGAGCATCGCTAGTTGGCCTATACACCGTTACAAATCGGGGGGTTATATATTAACACATCATACACAATACATTATTCATTGCAAATCTGATATTTATCTTACTTTATTATGCATTCAAATAAAAGGCGATAATGAAATAAAATGGCTTATTTGAGAAAGAAACTTGCGATATTTTATGTTCAAGATTAAATGGGATAGTAACAAAAAAAGAAGTAAGCTTTCTCTTGTGCTTTAATTGAATGAATTATATTTTTACGAAAATTGTTTCTTAAGTATAGCATACTCTTTGGGGCACGCAGACTCAATTCTGATATTAAAGCATTAATTGTAAAATAAAAGAACAAAGCTTTGATTCAAGTAACTATAACAGGAAACCAATCATCGTTTAATTATACTCACAACTCTTGTGAAGCTCAAACTTATATCTTAGCACTATTTTCTACTCACAATTTTTTTGTTTTGCAAACCCATCCAGAGTATGGAATAAAAATAAGTTTAATGACGTATGCAAAATGCTTAACTCATAAAACAAGACAGCAAATTTCAGTTTCCTTTAACGATTTCTGCTTGATTTTTAAAGTTTGCTTCCCCAAAGCCATGCAGCATCAGAAAATGACATTAAATATACGAGAGAGTAGCCATAAACGCTTGAAAATGTTTTCTTTACGATTATCTTTAATCTGACAAAAAAAAAATCAGTTGGTTGGTTGAAAATTTTCCTTTTCCACTCTATCTCCTTTGCACGTGATATCTATTCACTTGTATACATATATATATATATATATATATATATATATATATATAAATATGGAAATATAAAAAAAATATATATATATATGTTCAGTGAGCAGTTACCTGGCAACGCAGCGCAGCTAAAACTTTTGACCAAACTGCATCAGGCAAACTTCGTATAAAGTCTATAAAACGTAATGACTCGCGCTACACGCGCGCCTTGAAATATGCAACAAAAAGTTTTTGTGACTTTGACGATGACTGCGAGAAGAAGCAGAGAGACAGAATACGCAAGACTACAGATATGCCGCATAAGCTACGTAGCCATAATTTGCATAAAATTAAGTTACAATTAGAAACAAAGTGAAAACTTGTGTTTGCGCGTATGCATTTCCTGGACAGTTTGTCGCTCACAGCTTAAATAACAGCACTTGAAATTTGCTAACAAGCTTGTGGCATCAGAGGTGGGGGTGGTGTAGCTATTGCAACAAAATGTCAAATCACAAACACAGTTTGGATTTGAGGCATATGCAAATGAAATTTGCATGCAATGTCGCGTCAGCACTGAGTGTGTGTGTGTGTGTGTGTGTGTGTGTGGGGTGGTTGTCTGTGTATGTGAGTGTGAGTGAGTGAAATTCAATTCGCTGACAAAATGGCAGCTATTTATATTTGTCGCTGTCTGAGTCTGGGTCTGGGTCTGTGCTTGGCACTTGTCATGCTGATGTACAGATTAGGAATTAATCGAATTTTACTGTCAAATCGAAGGCAATAGTAGCAGCAGCAGAGGAAAAGGAAGTGGCAAGCGTCGCCGTTGGCATGGCAATGCAAAACATTCAGCACATGCCAATACACACACACACATACGCATTATGAGAGAGAGAGAGAGAGAGAGAGGCATAGCTAGATGGCTACACCTACGCACACAATGGCAGACAGAGAGACGCACAGACATACACACACACACACACATACACACGCATACAGAAACAGACAGACACTGGCACTGTATGTTACGCAGTTGTCGGCATTGCGCTACGCTTAAAATACCGTAAGATTGCCTTAATTACTGATAAGCTTATATAAATTTTAGTTTGCCGCTCCTTTTCTTGCCATTTCTCTCACCTGTTCCACAGTTGTCGACATTTTGGCTTTGTTGCTTATGTTTATTGCGTTATGCTTTCTTATTTTCCGTTTTCTTAACCACTGTGCTAACAACGTTGTTGTTTGTTGTTGTTGCTACTCCTTCCTATACACTATATTGCACTGCACATTTTGTTTGTTGTGTTGTTATTGTGGCGATGTTGTTGTTTCACACGTAAAATATATATTTTTTTATTTTGCACTTGTTAGTAGTTTATTTCAATGGACACTTGGAGAGAATGCGTGTTTTGTCGCGACGTGAGCAGTTGAATGCTCCTGCTGCTGCTTGCGACGGGGTTGTGCTGCTAAAATCAACTAAAAGTATTTTTTACCAGACAGGATTTTATCCTGCAGTAATGTGAATTTCGTCCTGTTAAGTGGAGCAGTTCTCTCTGTTAAGCGATGGAAGCGGTGCGCATTTTGCGCTTACGTTGCTCACATTGCGCTTACGTCACTTTGCGTTGCGTGCGGTTATCAAGCTTGTAACGAAATACTTTGGGCGACTTTTTTTGCATTTCGATTTAAATTAGTTATAATTTTTAGAATTCTGGGTTTTTCTATACAATAAACAACAAAAGTATTCTTTAAAACAAATTTATTTATTTTTCTTCATTTAAATTTTACTTAAAATTAAGGGCCATTATAAAATAGAAAAATTCTTCATTTTGGATGCAACATAAATTAATTTTTCTTTTACTATTCTTTACTTTACAGCTGGTGGCTCATCTTCGCCCAAGAATTGATGTAGATAGTCCAGCCAATCCTGAACATCCTCGAAGCGCATAACTGCCAGTAAAAGACGACGCAGATAGCGCAGCTGGCGAAGATCGCCGCCGTAGCACTCGGCCATTCTGCTGACATTTATGCGAGCCACGGGCAGATTCACTTTGGGCCTGGCCAGATTCACTTTTACGTTCATCAGCTGCTTCCAGCTGGGCGCCTCCTTTTGCATCTCATCGAGCATAAATATTTTACCCACATCGCCGGTGACCACGCCCACGGGCGTGGCTAGCGGACTGTTTGTTCTAGTCTGCAGCTGCTGAACGGGCGTTTTGGTTTTAATGTAAGTCCAACAGGCTTGCAAGTTCAACCACAGGCAGTAATCCTGTAGAGCATTGAGCATTATCTTGAGGTAGTCCTCACGCGACAACTGTTCATTGTCAGCCTGATCGATTTCACTGCGCGGTTTGTATTTGGACCAACGCTTTGCCTTCTGCTCCTCGCACACCTTTTCCGGGCTAAACTTAGCATTGGAGCAGTAGAATAGCTGAAGAAACTGATCGGCAAACTCGAAACGCACATAGGGCTGACTCAGCTGTGGAATGGTCTTGATATAGGTGTTAACTTCAGCGGGATTTTCCATTTTAAATATCCTAAAGAACTCTCCAATGAGACGCCGTGTTTGCTCACCCAAACTGGGATAAATCACAAAACTATCTACGTACTGCAGCTCAGCGGTATTGCTAGCCTCCATGATAAGCGATATAAAGCGCTAAAATAAATGACATTAGTAACATAGTAAATAGAGTCAGGGTATTCTCTTCTCTACCTCCAATATGCGTCGACGATTTGGATACATTGATTTGGATGCTGCACGGCTGTAAAGACGAAGCAGCTGTCGCGTTATGTTCGTGAGACGCGTTTTTGGAGTCATGCCGAAAACGATGAGCACAAAGGGCTTCGTTTCTTCCTGGAATATCTCGGGTTCTGCTTGCTGCAGACGATTGTGATCCAGCCATGCTAGAAATTGACGCTCCAGCACCCAGCAAATCATGTCCAGAGCATTGCAAACACGTGCTAGCCGCACTGATGGTGACATCTTCTTAAAATCATTCACCCACGGTTTGCCGCTGTGCCAGTCATAGTCCTGCACATGACGCAGAAACACTTCCTCCTCCTTTATCTTCTCCTCCTCGGCAAAATCGAATAAATACTCTTCGCTGAACTTCGTGTACTCACGCAGCTCAGTGTCGCTGCACTTGGTCATGCAATCCTCCAGCAAATCCAGGAGTAACTGCAGCTTTTGAGGCTTCTCCTCGGTAGCATTGTTGACGCCCAGGAAATTTAAGTAGTACGGACGCAATGCTGTCCAGCAGGGGGAAATGCGTCGACTAATAGATAAAAGGTGCGTATTACATTTGTGTATCTGTAAAATAATTCGTCCATCGTCAAGCACTTCGCCGTAAGGACCTATTAGTATTAAATAACCATTATTTATTTAGCATATTAGTATTAAATAACCATTATTTATTTAGCACACTCACCATAATCATATCGAAAAGTCGATCGAAAACTGCCTCATCGGGAAAAACAGATTGCATCGCCATTATTTCAAGCATATCTAGAAATGTATCGTAGTTCTGATTGTACAGATTGTTACGCAGGTCCTGGGCAACGCTAATTGTGGGTGCATCTGGGAGCATGGCACACCGATGTTTGCTGACGCACTGGCTCGTATTGTGCAGGCATCTAGGCACCCGGGCAGCCGGCAAACGATGCTCGCTTTGCATGTACAAATTCGAGATTATTGCACGTAGGTTCCATTTTAAGTTTTGCCTGTTTTTCGGTTCGGTTTTCGAGCGATTTATCGGTGCAATTTCTGTGGAGATGTCGTCCTCGGCATTCGTTTCCTCCTTTACTGCAAGTTCTTCGGAGCCGGATTCATTCATTTCACTGTCGGCATCGTATTGTGCATCATGCTTTGCATTCGATTTTGTTGTTTGCCTATCCGATTCCATGGCATCTGCATCGGCTATGCTGTTAGCTCTTTCGGCTGAGATTTCATTCGTTGTCGTTTTAATTGATTCTTCACTTTGGTTTGTCAGCAACATTTCAATTATTGTTTACAATATTTTGTTTATGAGAGTGCTTTAATTCGATAAATGAGTCATTGACCTATCGATAGTTTATATCCGAGTAACAGCTGGGGTGGCAGTGTGCGAAAACGCCAATTGCATATCGATTACAGTTGGCGCGCAGCTTAAACCAAACATTTGATAATCGCTAAATCCCAATGTCAGCAATTAAAAATAAAATGAAAATATAATAAAAGTAAGACGTAGACCACATGCCCGCGACCAAATCGAAATATTTGCACATATTATATGCAAATTAAACATATAAGCCACTGTACGATTTCAGCATGTCGGGTCAAAGAGTTGCATTGCACGACAAGCATGCGCTCTTGCCCGCAAAAAAAGGCAAAAAGATTTTTAAATTTAAATATAGCAATTAGGCTGATTTATGCAGCCCGTTCGCAAGTCATATTAATTGCCCCTAACCAACAAGTGCCCCACTGTCCAGTGGAGCCTGAGAATTGTGGCGCCGCAAAGGCACACAAGCGAATAAAGCTGGCTGCGTATGCAAATATTGGACAAACACGCAAAAAACCAAAGTCGAGCATGTGAAAACTGCAATTTCCACAAAAAAATAAACGACGCCAAACTGTTGCATGCAGTCAATGCAATTAGCAATGCCTTTTGGCTGGCCTCAGTTATTTGGTATTTAAAGACAGCTGTACCCAAAATCGAACAGCCCCCGCAAACGTTATTAACTCGAATATCTGCTATTTGCTTTTCCTACTTTTTTTTCTTTTTAAATGTCAATTAACATTAGCTTTTGGCGCAGTTTAATCAAAGCCAATTATTTGATCTTCGCTCTAACGGCATATACTTAAAAGTAAACTTGTTAATTGGTTGTCTATTAACAATCTATTTGGTTATCGTATTGCTAATTATAGGCAATTTTTTCCATTCATATTCCAAGATTACTACTCAGACTACTATTTTCTTTTTACAATTTGCATGCAAATTTAACCTCCAACTGCGCATAACTAAGTTATTAAATATTTAATCAGATTGCCGTTTATTAACAAATCATGTGGGCGGAGAATCAGTTGTGGGCGTGCTCTTTAAAAGTTTATTACGCATGCGCGTTGCATTTTTTTAAAGGTGCAGCACTTTGAGATTCTTAGATAATTGAAGACATTTCTGGGGCAAACTTGGCAATAAATCTGTTCTATGTAAAACCGTTGGTAGTTAAAAATTAATAAAATGCTTATCATTCTGCTAATCTTGCTAGCTTTAATAACTTTACCACGAGTGATTAGTCAGGTGATCGACTAGAAGATACACTATTTGAAATACATGGTTACTGGCAGGAATTGCGTTGGAGAATTGTCAATACAAATATCTGTGGGATTTAAAAATATTTGTAAAACAAAATAGTGTCATTAAAATACAAGGCATATTTGTTTTGCAAAAGTATT
Source organism: Drosophila planitibia (assembly GCA_035043785.1). Taxonomy (NCBI): domain Eukaryota; kingdom Metazoa; phylum Arthropoda; class Insecta; order Diptera; family Drosophilidae; genus Drosophila; species Drosophila planitibia. The sequence goes on from JAWNMS010000023.1 coordinate 2,692,865, forward strand.
TGAAAATTCAAAACGAAAAATGTAATTCAAGTAGTTGTTTATTCAAATATATCTACAAATATGTATGAACTACAAATCTACGAAAACCTTGTTAGGGAAAATGAGTTCAGTACAATTTTCATTTTATGCAGTCTATTAACTAGTGCCTTAAATACCACAACTGGATATTTATATCTAAGCGTATGGTAAATGCACCTACCCCAGAATTAGATAAATGAGATACCTAATCATAATTGCGCCAAGCTAAGCATTTCTCGCACTTACTTATACAATCGCTAGCTTTTTGTGCCCATCGATGATTGGCAATTAAAATAGCATTTGATGCATAGATTGTCAGATGTCTACGTGCACGACGCTTGTATGTATATATGTACACATAGTGACCCATATTCGTATCGATCATTGAGCTGCCAGCCGGTTATTGTTGTTGTTTTTTGGCAAATGTTGGTCAGTGGTGCGATTGTCAGATAACCAGTGGCTGACTGGATGGCGGGCGGACTGGCTGGCTGGCAGACAGACTCGGGAAATGGCTACCGGTTCGTTTACTTGGTTAATAGTAAGTTAGTAACTTGCTCTAATTTAACACTTTGACGTCTTCTGCAGCAAGTTCGTTCGCTGTTCAAGTCATTCATTTTGGCTATCAGGCAAATTAGTCAAAAAATACTTGCAATTATATAAAATCGAGTTTTATTGAGCTATATATATATATATATATATATATATATGCATATATATATACATATATTAGGTACACCACATCCAAGTGCCAAGTGGGCGTTTGCATGTTTGCCTTTCACTTTCTAGCACTAAGCTCTGACCAGCTGCCAGGATGTTATTATACAATAGCTTGTATACATGAAAAAAATACACTAATCTTTTACTTTTATGGTTTTTTTTTTTACACGTAATTAACTGAGCGACTTAAGCGGCTAACTGTGAACCGATCAAACAACTGCAAACAATGTTGACTTTGTCGTTGTTATTTGTGTAGTTGTTTCAATTGAGACATTATTCAATTTGTGACAATCGCGAGAAAATTTAACGGCCAAGCCATGAGGCAAAAGCGAGAAAAAACCAACTCGAAATCGACAACAATTAAATGCATTTTGGCAATTTCCCAGAGCAATGTTCTAATTTTGGACAAAATATTCGCACAGGCAGCAAAAGCAGCAAAACAACAATAGCGCCAACAAACATTTTGTTGCCGATCTGCTCAACATTTAATGAGCACCAAAATTGTAAATTTAATTTATAACGTTAGCAGCACTTTTTGTCAGACGGCAAAATTTCGTAATGTTGCTTGAAAAAATGCATTTGGTGTTGTTATAGTTGTTGTTACTTTTGTAGTTACGTGTAAACTGTGCCGACTTAGCGTGCAATATTTGGAGTCGTCGCCTGTTCGACTTGCATGTCAAAGGTGCATAAGAATCGAATCCAAGTGAAACGAATCCAAATGAAAAGACTTTACCTCGATTTTCTGTTTCGATTTCAGTTCGTGTTGATTTAATTGGCACCTCGACATCAGCTGTTTGTGTGCGAGTGTGTGTGTGTGTGTGTATGTAGGTGCACTTGATAGTGAATGATACATTGCGTTGAAATTTATGTGCCACGCATGCCACGCAATGCACAAAGCATTGTCAAATATCAAATACGCGCATTTGTTTTCGCACATTGTAACACGGTTGGCCAAAATGCTTCTAGCCAGCTGACAGCTTGGCCGACAGCCATGATATCGATATGAAGCATGGTCACGCAATAAAATATGACATGAGTTACACATGTTGCATGGCTACAAAAACTTAACATTCTGTTTGCTTTAGTTATGCAAACAAGCAATTTATCTTTGTAGTTTTATACTTATTTTAATACAAAATGAATGCGAGCTTTGTCAAAGTATGGCAATAGACATTTTAAGATCCATCATGCGGATTAATTTTGCCAGAATTTTTAATTTTTTTGACAAAGTCATGAATGTTGTAAGGACTTTCATGTCCTTTTTTAAGGTCTGGGGAACTATACCAAATTTATTATGTACTTTTGACATAAATTTATCGCATATTAATAAAGCTGTAAGTCTTTTTGCTTTATTTATATATTTATACATTTTTTATTTTAAATATAGAACACTTTCGACATAAGTCGTTAACCGTGGAACCGCTTTTACTTGGACTCGCATTTCAATTTCATTACAAGCGTGCAAGTGTCTGGTATGTGTATGTAAGTATATATATATATATATATATATATATATAGTGTGTGTGTGTGTACTTGTCTCTTGTTGTTGTTTGAAACTGTTGCAATCACTGGAGCTGACCAGACAGACGACTCGAAATGAAAACGAAATCAAAGCGAGACAAACGAGAGCAGCGCCGCTGGCTGTTAATAGTGAAAAAAGAAGAAAAAAATCTGTGGAGACCGCATCGAGATGAGGGAACTGCAATCTGGACAACAACTGGGCAACTCTGCAAGATGTGAGACTGTAAGATAGTAGGCTGCGTGTGTGCGACTGGAACGATGTTTGGCTTACATAATCGCAAAAATAGAAACAGAGCACAGCATGGATTGCTTTGAGCATTATATGCAATTTATTGCAATAAAGAAATCGGTGAGCAGATTTGCAAGCTCTCCCCTCGTGCTGCTTACCACCCAAGTGCCTAGCGGATATTTAGGCTAACTGTCTGTGTGTTTGTTTGGTCAGCAACATGATTTTTTGGCATGTGGCTTAGATTTGCTTTTAATAGTCTTTGACTGCGATGTTTGTCCCTCATTCCAGTTGTCGACGGACAACAGCAACTCCAATGACAACGATTTGCATTGCAACATGTATCAAGCAGCAGTAAATCCAACAGCAATGGCAACAGCAACAAGATAAATCATAATGCAATGGCACATTTAGCTCATTCGGTTGCGTGCCGCTAAAGGGCAAAACGAAAAACTTAGGCAACGAACTGAGACATGACTTTCTGCCTGGTTGCTTGCAGGTTTGCGTCTTAATTACGAGTGCGAAATGACGTTAATAGCGTCGACGAAAAAAACCAACGAATTGCGATTCTTGATGCTGCATTTGTGTAATGGGTAATTAAGCGAATCGTCCGAACAAGCATCGACAAGTTTTTCCCACGATGGCGTTGTCCGCCCGGCTGCCTGAATGTCTCCATGTCTGTCTGTCCGTCTTGGCTACTGTCTGCGCGCTTTAAAGCCCAAACAAACTGCTGCCAAGTACGAGAGGCCAATGATATATGCATTTTTCATGCCACAGCAACAGCGGCAGCAACAGTGCAACAAGAGTGCAACAACAACAAAAATAATACGCCATCGCTTATAAATTAGAAGTAGTCAAAATAATAGCCATATTTTTCTCTGGCGGAACCCTCACACAAAAAAGGTCAAAGCTGCAACAGCCGGCTATAAATTGCAGCTGCGTTTTGGCTGGTTATATTTTTTTGTTGCCATTTTTATCAAGGCACGAACTGTTTAATCTTTGAGCAGGTATTATAAGCATCTGCTGCAGTCGGTTGCTAATCAGCTGAACGCACTTAAAGCGATTTCCACGTTTTTTTTTTGTGGTTAGATTGATGAGCGGGTGGCGAGTGTAGGCTGCCAGTTAACGTTTGTGTGTGTGGTGCATTTGCGAACAGATGTACCCAAGATGATGCTGCACAAAGTGGTCAACAATGAATGGTTTTAATTATAATGAGCAGGCTGTGGCAAACGTGTAAGCAATAAACAGTGGCTAAATCTTGCACATTTATTATAATGCTCATTGCTTCATCTTAACTGTCACAAAAAGAAACACCACCCTTTGAAAAATAAAATTAAGAAATAAAACAGTTTTTTTTTATTGCCATAAGCCTTTTTCTGATATTTTATTATAGCTAAGATTGTCTTTTCATATGACATAAAATATTAGTTCTGAGAAATCGAGGCAGACATTTTCTATTAAGCTTTTTAACAATTTATTTTCCTAAAAAGTAAAGTTTCAAAATTGTATATCAAAGCATTAATCAAATTTGGCTTTTAGGAAATGTGCAATCTGGAAAATGGGGCTCAAATCAGACATCGGACATTGGGCTTTGGGCATCAGGCGACCGCATCACTGTCGCTCTTGGCCAGTTCCACTTCGATTGCGGTGTCCATTGAGGCGCATAATTTGTGCGGAAATATGCAAAATGATTGTTTGTGGCAGTGCCCGCAAACCTTTTCCCCAGTAGCTCGGGCATATATAAATAAGTGAGAAGTGCCACATTTCACGCTTAGTATTCCGGCAAATGCGAAACGCTAGCGAGGATTAAAGATAGCTCAAAGCCAAAGCGCTGTTGTGGCAGGCGCAAAATATAAGCAAATAAAATACAAATTGAATTTCGAATTCAATCAACACCAAGCTAAAAGCAATGATGACAACAATAACAACAACATTTGCAACTTGTTGTTTGTGTTTCCGCGTTACGTTCGAAGTGGCACGCGTTGAGTGGCATCTCTTGCTACTCACGTTGTCAATCTTCTCCACATTGGGGCACTGCTCGGCCGTTGGATATTCGTATACACGCTTTGAGGGACCGGTGGTGGGGCCAGAGCGTCTGGTTACTGTGCCCAATGCTTATGGCGGTGGCACACACTCCGATTATGTGGCACGGCCCGAATATAGCTTCGCCTATGGCATAGAAGATGGACAGGCACGCGTGCTGCAGAATCGCAAAGAGACACGCAAGGGGGACGAGGTGCGCGGCGTCTACAGGTGAGTGGTGCAGTTGTGCAGCTGCCATTCTGCCACTCACACATTCATTAACAACGTCAACACGCAGCGTAGTCGATCCTGATGGCACCTTGCGCGTTGTCAAATATACTGCAGATGATGCCAATGGCTTTCAGGCCGAGGTGATCACGAATGGCGTTGCCAGACTCCACGGCCATGGCAGTGATGATGATGGTGGCGGTGGTATCGCCAATGTGGAGCAGCAGGTGCAGCACGAACAGGCCAACGAAGTGGATCACGAGACTGATAAAGATGAGGATGCGAATGAGCATGCTGCTGAGCAGGAGGACGATGACTACGATGATGAAGAGAACGCTGCACCACAAAAACCCAACGGCCAGTATATGGTGCATGAGGACCAAGACGAAGGCGCTGGTGAGGACGAGGCTGAGAGTGAAGGAGGAAGTGAGCAGGAGGGTGGCGGCGATCATGAGGAATATGAGGGCAGCAGCGAGGAGGGCTATGAGGATGCTAAGACGCATAGTCAGCAACGAGAGGAAGATAATGAGGACAGTGAAGAGTATTAGTACCGATAATATACCACAGTAATATATGAGGATTATCAAAATTTAACACATGTGGCTCAAAAGTTGGAAATCTAAGAAATTCTTCTTTAATTTACCTTCTTTCTAAAACATATAAAATTTGCTTATAGATTAAATCATCAAATTTCCTACAATATATATAATAATGAACATTTTTCACATAGAAATATAGACTTGTAAATGTTTGCAAATTAGAATAACCTACGCTGTCGAAGAGTTCTGCTAATCTATGTCATAAGCCAAAAACATACCAAACAAAAATTTGTACAGCTTTTTTCTCACCGAAAAAAGAATGTTTAAGAAATATTAAATGCCTCCCTTCAATTAAGATAATAATTAATTTTGATATTGGTATGTTATAGAAAAATAGGTTGGTTATATAAGCTGAAAATATACACTCACAAAACAGAAACAAAAACAAACACACTCAAGCAAAAGCTAATTGAAATATTTATCTATTGATTTTGCGGTGTTGTATGCTGGGAATGGTTTTGCGTAATCCAACTGGCTGGAGCTGGTCGTCGTCGCTATCGAAGCGTGTGTGTGTGTTACCATTGCGTTCGATCGGAATCAATCAGGCGCAGCAATTGGCAATTGCCCCAACCAGGCAGCGCCGACTTTGCTGCAAAGTGGCACACAACTGAAAACTGAAAAACTGAAATCGCTTTCGGGCTTTTTCTGTGTGCTGGCTGCTCCACTTGGGGCAGCCGAGTCCATTTCGTCACTCGCTTAATTCATACGCACAAATGCGCAAAATTGCATTAAATGTGCGAATATAAAAACGAGAACGGGGATAGATGGGGGGGAGTGCTGCAATGCACACAACAAACCGCAAATCAAAATGAGATCAAACAAGTTCGGGTCTGAGACGATGCGGTAATGATGCCGAAATGGCGCCAACCACCGAAACTGACCGAACTTGGAGGCGCCACAAAGATGGAGGAGAGCAGCGTGACCAAATGCAGTTAGTAATCTCACAATTGAGTTGGCGACACAATTGGGCTGCCAGCTCTTTGGCATTTGGCTGGGCTTCGTGTGCCTAATTGACAAGATTTATACTTTGGATAGTTACTCGAATCTCCTCCAGCCTATCAATCTCTCACTAATAACATCCCCAGAGCTGCCGCATTGCGGCAACGTTGTAAAAATTTATGGTGTGCCGCTTAGAATTACAGAAGAGGCTCCAAAACTGGACGGCATGCGTCTGGCCAAACGTGCATGAATGCCGCCGAATATGTTTTAATTAGCCACAATTGCAACCAAATAGTCGCCGACAACATAAGTCTTTCTGCAAGCGGCCGGCTATATTAAATATCGATATATTATTAAAGGATTTTATAACAATCTAAGACCAGTACCAGCATGGGGTCGCAGATGCTTCCATCACTTCCACTCTTTACCAATTTTCAATGGGTAACGTTGCGAGTGTGTAATAAGCGTAAATTGTTCACCGTGGTTTGTATTACAATTTGGGAAATGAAATGTATACTAACTTCCCAGAGGAAATGTGAAGTATGTGCAGCAAATGGGAAGCAAAGTGTTGAAAAGCAGAGGAGCAGCTCTTGTTCGCCGGAAATGCCACATTACGCATACGCAGTGTACTGCAACGATTTACAATTAATTCGTTTGGGCTTACGTTACATTTGTGCAGGCGACTTTGATTGCCTTTCTAAAAGTGACCATTTGTTGGAGCATAAATCAATGTCAATGCACAACTGACAAGTCATTAAAAGCAAAGCAAAGCAAAGTGCGTTTAAATGTTCAAGAGAACCGCCAGCAGAGTTGAAAATAAACCATTGTCAAAATATTTGAATGCAGCCCATAAATCAAGATTAAAACTCTGTTCTACTTATCGAGCGACGGGCAAAGCTAACAGATTGTGATTCGCTGACGATTGAGGCACTGCTTTTCAAATATGCAATGTGCGAATCCAGTTTGATGCATGGCGTGGTTGCATTTTTGTGGCATGCGTCGACAGTCGAAACAAGTGCCTTTGAGAGCAGCAGCAATTAACGCATTCATCGATGTCGCCCCCACAAATAGTAAGACTTTATTGCAATGACGCTCAAACTGTGCCGCATTTGTTGCGCAATCGTTTGAGCAAAGACAAAGTTGACCAGCTAACCAACTAAACGGCAAAGGCAAAGGGGCCCATTTCCCCCCACTCCCCCCATGCACAAGCTCGTCTCTCAAATCGGCCAAAGTGCGATCACGATCGTGACGTGGCCAACTTGCTTGCCAACCTCGAGCCTGCAACACGGCTTCTTTGTTGCTTTTGTTGTTGTTATTTTCTGTGGCAAATGTTTGCATTTTCTTTGTTTGTTTTTTTGTTTTTTTGGTGTGCCGTGTAAATGTGTCGCCTTTAAAGTCATTTTATATAAGTCGATTCTGTTTTCGTTACGAGCCACAAATGATCTTTTAGTTACTTTTAGTGCAGTTTTGCTAGCAAAGTATCTTTGCACCTTTTGTTTCGTGGGACTGCAAACGATTTTTTCCCATCGTTGCCAATGCACATGTGTCTGTACGTCTGTCCGTCTGTTTGTTTGTCTCTTTTTGGCCAATTGTATGCTCTTTTGGCTACAAGATATAATAATAATTTTCTGATATGTCATGCAAGAACATTTTGTCGTTGTGTGTTTTGGTTTGTGTTTGTTTGCTTGTTGTTTGCTGCATACCCGTAGCATGCAATGCAGCCTGACTCTGTGGGGGCGTTTTCGAGAAAATATAAAGTCTATGTGTCCAAATTTGACATCATGGGCATAGGAAATTTAACGCCCCATGTGGGCATGAATTGGGTAATAGCTATTTGGTGTCTATCTGGCTGTCTGACCGTATATGTCTAAATGATGGATGCAATATGTTAAGCAACATAACTTAACTAATATTAACTTTACCTCAGATACGTGTATAGCTGTTTAGTTGAGTAATGAATATTGTGCATTGTAGTATTTATTCCAGTCTTACAATATTTTGATTAAAAAAATAATAAAATATACTCTGTATCTACATCTAAAATACACGTTCGTCCTTCTTATACTTTATTCAGTAAATTGATTTTTAATCAACATTTTTTTCTTCAATGAAAATAATATTTTTACAATTATTTGTTATTCATTGTAAGTTTAAAAAATTGCATAGGGTAAAACAAAAAAATTGTAACATAAATATTTAAAACCAGAGAACAAACCAATTTGTATTTAAATTGCCATGTGCCACAACAAAATGTTGATTGAAAAACGAGCGGCATTTAATATGCGTAAAAAACAGAAACAAAATTTGACAACACCAAAATTCCTCAAACAAACACACACACAAACATGAGAGTTCTTTTGACAAAAAGTGTCGTGTATGAAATTGCGTCAGGTTCGCTGTTTTTGTTGTTGTTGTGGTTGGTGTTGCGGTTATTATAACGCCACCCGCTGACTGCCACAGATATGGTAATAATATTGGCAGAGACCGCACTCTATGTTAGGGGCTATTAAAAGCTGCCTCTGACTGTGACTCGTAATTACCGCCACCGATCAATAAATAAACAGCTTACGACAAAAACAGCTACAAAAGTCGCATGCAAAGTGTCACTTTCAATTGCAGCGTTATCTGTCCTTAACAGTTGTGCACAACTGCCGAAAACCAAGTCACCAAATGCTCGCAACGCCTTCTTAAATCTAAGAGCCCAAGAAAATGCCGCACCCAGCAGCAACTGCAACTGCAACAGCAACAGCAGCAGCAACAGCAGCAGCGATCTGAGCCAGCACATGCGTGGTCTCTCTATGAGTCTATGTCTATGACTACGTCTCCTGCCTGCCCTCCCTCCCTTACCTCATGCACACCTCATGCAGCTGCAACTCGACTCGAGTCGAATCGTTGTCGTCGCTGCTTGCTGCTGCTTGCTGTTTGCTGGCATCGCCTGCGCGTATATAAATACTTTTGGTCATCGTTGCAGACATCAGTTCAGCTTACGATTTCGTGCTATAAACGGTCCTCCAAAGCGTCTTAGTTTGCCGTATCCAAACTCACAGTTGTGCCAGTTCCAGTTCAATTTTGAAACGAATCTTTCGTCCATTTTGTTCGCGTCGTGCGTCGTCGTCTGTGCTCAATAGAAACATGAAGGTATGCAATATCGCATAGAAAGCAATAACAAATCGCTGCGCATCACATAAACATACAGCAAGGACTCATTTTTTGCCTCTTCTTCACGAACTCTCACACACAAACATACATACACACACACACACACACACACACAAACAGTACTTTGTTGCCATCGCTCTGCTGTTCGCTGCCGTTCAAGCTGTGCCCATTGAACTGGGCCACTATGCCCCATCGTTGCTGCAGGTGCACCATGCGCCCGTTCATGCTGTGCATGCTGTGCATGCGGAGCCGGTGGCCTATCCCAAATACTCCTTCAACTATGGCATTAAGGATCCCCATACCGGCGACATCAAATCCCAGGCTGAGGAGCGTGATGGTGATGTTGTAAAGGGTAAGTTGAGCTGGTCTTCAAGCAATTTAAAAATATTTGCAAAAGAAAAAAAATACAAAGGTTTTAGGCAATAAACTTTATGTATACGAAAGTCTTAGGCAAAAGGTTTATATTTTTATAAGACTAAAAGCATGTGTTAAAAAAATCAAAAGACTTAGGAAACATACTTATTAAAGATTGAACACTGAAGCGAAAATTTGCCATTGTTGATGGAAAAATGACAACAAAGGCAACAAACATACTTGTTTGACTTTCTCATATCTTGAAAAGTGATTTAATTATTTTCCGAACCAATATTTTGTGCATATTCTATTTTATTGTTTATGTTTTTATACTGAAACAAATTTGCCATATGATTAACAACTATTTAACTAATTGCCATCTTCGCATTGCACAGGCCATTACTCGCTGGTCGAGCCCGATGGTTCTGTGCGCCACGTGGACTACACTGCCGATGATCATAATGGTTTCAATGCCGTCGTCCACAAGACCGCGCCCAAGATCGTTCATAGTGCGCCCGTTGTGCACGCTCCCGTGCTGGCACATGCTCCTCTCCTGCACCACTATTAAGCAAAACTGAGGAGGCGCCGAGTCACGAAAGGTGCTTTCCCAACAACCACAAACCACAATCACCAGCAATATATAGGAACAACAGGCAGATAAAACAGATCCATTGAAACAAAAATCGTTATACAAAAATGAATGTAAATTTTCTTGTAAGTAAGTAAAATGTAGCTAAGAAGTTTTAGTAGAAAACGGGCAATATTAGTGTTTGCCCGGCACCCGGCTGATCTGGCATGGCATGGACGAAGGAAATACGAAAACAAACAAAACAAACAAACAAACAAAACAAAAGCAATGACTTGATCTTGATCATAGTTTGATGATGATAATGATGATGACGATGGTGAACGATAATAATGTTTTATATCAAGCGTACACTGAAAAAGCAGCAGAAAGCACAGTAGAAAACGAGGCAAAGTTATTCTAGATATGTATATTTTGTATATTTAATCAACGTTTCATATTATGTGTAACCATTTTCGCCCATATTACCAAGCATAAGCCGTTAACCCCAAAACGTTCCAAGGCCAGTTGAAATCGAGAAAAACACTTCTGCAGCAGATGTAAATGCTCATCGCAAAAGGCATCCAAAAGAACTTCTACCCATCAACGCATGTGCAATCTACTGTGCAGCCTTTGACTATCTCAACAAACTCATTACTTTAACTCTTCATTTCCATTGCTCAACTTTTGTAATATATATTTATGCAGAGTTTTTTTTTTGGAAGCTCAACTATCGGATGCCTTTGCGCCAAACTGTGGCCAACTGTCAAGAACTGCCACGCCCACAACATCAGGGGGGCGTGCAAGCTCCGTCAGCATTGTTTAATATTTAAGCAACGGGAGCATTTTGTGCCATTTCGGTTGAACTACAGTTTGGCAGCCACTGAGCAACAAACAGCATAACTTGGAACGCAAGAAGTGGGAAAATGATTTTTGGTTCTTAATTCAGACATTCAGTTACGTTTTAAACATACCTATTATCAATAACTCTCACCCACTCACTGTCTCACTCACTCAACTGTCTCTCTTTCCCACGTTCACTCTCTCTCTGTTTATCTATCACACTCAACTGACGCTCTCTATTATCTCACATACTCACTCTCAGTCTGACACTTTTGTATCTAGTTTCATTTTTGCATTTAGTATTCTTCACAATTTGTGTGTATTGTATATTTATAAACAATTATGCCGCTTAATTATAATATCAATATATATATATGTATATAAATGTTAAAACAAAAATCACAAAAAAATAATCATTGTTGCATCAATGTTGTCTCTGTAGAAGAAAAACTCTCACATGTCTCTCACGCTCAATGTTTATTGAGTAATATTTTGTATAAATTCTTAAAAAAAAAACACGACGAACAGCAAGCGAAATGCGAAAAACCTTATTATCGAATTATAAAAATGTATTAATAGAAAACTACAAAAAAATGAATAAAAATCTAATTAAAAAAGATGCTCAAGCTTAGAAATTTACATTTATGGGTTTTCAGAACACTTACAAGGGTCAAGCAAATGTCATTATTAAGGTCACGGAAAAACACAACCAATACTATTATTTTCGCTTAGCTTCTCTCCATTAACCATATTAATTTGAATGAACATGCTGAAAGTAAACTAAGCATGCTAAAATTGTGTTTCTAATTGGGCCTCGAAGCTCTTGGCGCTCAATAATGCTTTGACTGACAGTCTAAAATGTCTTCAGTTCTATTTTGCAACTGGAAGTGTACACAAGTCGCCGGATATACGGATATTTAAACATAGGCACAGATAAGAATATTCAAAGCAAAGCAAGTGGCAAATATCAAATGTCTCTTGCGTCTCATTAAAATTCAGCATGAGAACTTTGTCGAAAATATTTCGACTATGGCGTGTTGTAAGTACGTAGATGACCATAGATACTTGCTTTTATTAATGAAGTGTATAGAAAAAAATATATTTTCCTGTTTAATGAATAAAAACATTGACACGTTGTGATCTAGCAAACACTTAGTTGAGAAAATATTACAAAAATGTTGACTCGATAGTCTGTGAAATTCGAAAATAATGTTTCTGCACTTCAAAAAAAAAATATTTTGTCAAAACATAAATTAAACTGTTTTGGTCAGCATTCATTATTCACTTGTATATATTTAAAAACAAGTAAATACAAAGAAAGGAAAAGCTCTACTACTAGATACCCTGAACCCGATTGTGACATTATTCTAATTTTATTGCCTAAAAATACACAAAAGCGAATTTAAAAACAGAAAGTAGTAAATCTTACCATTTTTTTCTAAGCTGAGCCAATTGTTTATTGGAGATATGCCTCTCTGATCATGGTTTGTGCTCTAGATGAATTTGGTAACTGGTCTATTTTTTAACGAATCTCAGTTAAATGGAAAAATCATAAAACTGATCCAAAAACAAGTTGTTAAACTGGACAAAGCTTTTCGGCCATGCCTCCGTTACTAAAAATAATCAAAGCTCTAGTTTGTTTGCCTAAGAGTATGCAATATTATCTGTCGTTTCTTTCAGTTGCTGCTGCTGCTAATGATCACAAAAGTATACGCCGCGTTGCCCCTGTCATTGCCCGGAGATGGAAGTACAGCATACTCAAAGACATTGAAGGAAAATCGAAGCAAGCCGAGCAAAACGAGCAACTATTTTCTCCATCAGCCATATGGTAGGCCAAATAAATACCACAATGTGAAACACAACTTCAATATGAATCCCTTACAGGTCCCAATACGTATGCCTTTGGCTATGAGGTGGAGGATGCACAAACGGGCAACGTGCAGTTTCGAGATGAGAGCCGTTATCAAAATGGCAGCATTGCGGGCAGTTATGGTTATGTGCGACAAGACGGACTTGTACAGGTGACACGCTACAAAACCGATGAGAATGGCGGATACTTGGCACATTCACAAAGCTATTCCCCTGGGGATCAACAAGTGGATACCATTTGGCCACAACAGCTTCCCCAGTTACTCAATCATAGGCACCAACTGGAGCCAGCTCAAAATGTTAGCTGGGATGCCAGAAGTCATTTGAATGTGAGCGTGGATCAGGTGGAGCAAATTGTGGCAGAGCATCTGAAGCAACATGGTCTGGACCTGTTCAACATCAATGTGACACAGGATGTGCTGCACTCTACCGCTCTTGACATAGTCAATGGCCGAACGCCCTTAAAAAGACAGCCCAATGGCAGTTTGGCATTTGAAATACTGCAAGACTTTTTGCCCAACAATTTGCCGGTGGTGCCATTTGAGCTGCAGGCAAAAGAACTTACAACAACAAGTGCTGAACCAATCCATGAAAAATACAACAAAGCCAAGTCCAATAACGATGAGAAGGCGCCACAGGTGGCAGCTGAAGTCACCAATGCGCTGCCAACACCGAAACCATTAGTTAGAGACACCGCAGACGAAAGCAACTGGTACCAGCGAATCATTCAGGCAAATCGTCGCCAATTCCTTGAGCATTTACCAAATTTGAGTGAAGTTAATGCTTGAAATGTGGCACACGATTATCTGTTAAAAGTGGCTGCTCCACTATAACCATTAGCCATGCCGACACGCCCCCTTTCAACGATTAATAATTATTAGGTAAGAGTGAGCAGGCAACATCTTTCACTTTTGTATACGTAAAAAGCATTTCGCGCGACTCATAAGCCATTTTAACTGGCATTTGCACAAGTAGTTCAACAAAAAGAATTTGAATAAAAGTGCATAAGACCGAAAAACAATCACAAAAGCAGCGATTTACAATTTACACTCGACTACATAGACATGGACCGCTCTGTGGCATATTTCGCATATCTTCCGGGTTTGCCAGGCGCAAATTGGAGCAAGTCTTTTATCGCTAATCGCTATGGTTATGCATTTTTTGGGCCTTTTCCAGCGATCAAAGGCGGCATTTCAAGTCTTTGTCCAATTTGTGGGTTAAAAGCTGAGCCAAAAAAAGTGTGGGCGACAAACAGGTTGGCAGTAAAATCAACAAATATATATGTACCTATATACAAACATTATTATACATTTGTATTTACAAACATTATTATACATTTGTATTTCGAGTTTATACTACAAAAAAAGACATCAGGAAACGTTCGCAATGCGTTTGCCAAAAACGGAAGGAAATGTATTGCATTTTGATTTGCTCACTTTATGGTTGTTTTTTTTTGTTGCACTATGCATCATTGTTGTACTGCCTCATGAATATTTAAGCTGATTTATTGTATTATTCCATTCCATTGCAGCTCTAATTTGAATCACGCACACTGCCTCGCCTCACCCGGCCGTTATTTGGGAATTGTCTTCGGATTGTGCAACGGCCAGCAACAACAATAGCTAAACTTGTATTCGATATTTATAAATTGTACATTTTACATTTTCATGATTGGGTTTTTTTGTTGTTGTTTTTTTTTTTTTGGTTGTGAGCGCCTATCAATCGGATGTCTTTCGTGCATTCACTTTTATTATTTAGTTCCATGGAGAAATTATATATAAATTGTATGAATGCACAGTCGTTGCAATAAATGATTGATGAAAAGATTCATAATTATAAGCTTATTACGACTATGTTTGGAGTCTAATAAAATTACTCATTTAAAGATTTAACGGTGTACATAATTAAAGGGTAAGAAGAAAGTAAAGGCAAGTAAGTAAAGGGTAAAATTAAATAGAACATATGAGTATTTAGGAGTAGGGTCTGTGAAATGTTTTTATCATTTGAATTAGATTTGGCATACAAATTGTACTCAACAAAAACTATTTAATTTTTTTCGTTCTTAGTTGAACTTCTTTTATTTTAAGCCAGTAACCAAAAAAATTTATTTTTTTGTGGTCATGGCGAAGCAGATAATCATTTTGACTGGCAAAGCTACCAGATATATAGTGAAATATATTCCTAAGCGTAAGACAATATAACTGGCATATTCTAATCTACTATTTATGTGTGAAAATCTAGTTTTCGTAATATTTTGAGGATTTTACAATATACATTTCTTTCTATCTTTCTCTCACTCTCTTTGACTGTCGATTGTGTGCCAATAAAACTAGCCACGTTCATAACTCTATTCAGTTATATGGCCACAAGGGGCGCGTGCACTGATTTTATTTGAGGGAAAATGTGGAATGAGTGGCATGTAGCGCCACAAGAGGCACGCGGCATGTGGTACTGAGTGCTGGGAGTTGCATTGCTGCCAACTTTCATATGCATTCAAGTGTTTTATTGTATGTTAATTAAATTGTTGCTACGTTCATTTCGTTTCGGCTATGTTTTTTCAGCTCATTTCAGCTGCATTATTTGGCATACATATTTGGTCATTAACTAATTGCTGGCAGACCGCTGAGGTAATCACTTTTTTTTCTTTTTTCTTATTATTAAGTCAGCCAGTTGCAAAATGAACCCAGTACTTAGCCGTAGACGCTGTGAAAGTCTTATCTCTGCTGATACGTAACGTGGAGCGCTTTACGTCTGCGTCACGTATACGCACAGTGGTCAACGTAATGAAGATATCATTGGGAGTGGAACAGATGGTGCACTTCAACTTAACATTGATCCCATTTCGTCCCTGCACGCGTAAGCTTGTCCAATAATAATCGCTTGTTTTGGCCAAATTTATTAGTGCAAAATGTGTCGGACGAGGCAATGCTGACAACTTGATTGGAGGAGTAGCCAAGCCAGTTTATCTCCTTGACACACCGGTTGCATAAATTTACCAAATTTATAATCTTGATATGGCCAGGACGGGGCCAGCAAAACTGGTCAATTTCATAACATCCGGTTGCAACGCGCTTGAAACGTTGTTAATTGTCAAACGCTGGGGGTTGCCAGCCAACAGGAAAAACAAAAGAGAGAGAAAAATAATAAAAAGTAAAATAAATAAGATGAAAGGTGAAAAAAACCATTCACAGCTGATTCCAAAACTTACGTCAATTATCCAAACTTGAAGCTTGATAAAATAAGGTAAAAGCATTTAACCTACTTCGCTCAACTTTTAGGCGCATTTCGTTGTAGGAAGTCAGGGTCTGACCATAAATGCCATTCCAATAGCCAATCGTCTAAGTAAAGAGACAAGCACACATACACACATAAGCAGAAGAGACCAATCCAAGGAAGTGGCTAAAAGCGAAGAGTCAACGAGTTGCCAGTTTCCTCGTGTGAAATGTGTGAAAGCTGCACTCGCCACTCGAATTTAAATGATTCGCATATTTTGCGTCGTAAATAGTATTTTGATTAGCGCTCACATAATTAGACCACAACTTGCCACTCTGACTTAATTTCAATTGAAAATTGCCACTTGGAAATTGTCTTGCGAGTGGTGAAAAATCTGCTGCTGAGCTCCAGCTAAAGTCGCTGCTGCATACAGGCGGCTGCAAGTTTTCCGTGTCTTGCAACACATGATGTTACTGTGTATGTGTGTGTGTGAGTCTTAGCTGCCATATGATATGATTATGTGATTTGCCAATTTGCATTTAATTAATTTCTGCAACTATTTATTATGTCAACGTTGGACACAACGACAGCGATGACAACTTGTGAGAGCGGCCGAGACAACTGAATTCGAATTCCAATGCAATCCAACAACTACCGCTTCCAATTTATCCAAACATTACGCTTTGTTTGGATTTCAGATTACGGAGCAACTTACGTGTACCATGGAGCTATTGTGCTTCGCCTGTAAATACAAATTAGAATAAATTGCATATAATCCACTTTGTCCCTGTAATCATTCCAAACTTGTATGGTTTTTGGCAACATTTTCCATAACTTTTTCAAAACTGATACTTTTCTCAAAAGCCAGGGCTTCGTATACATGGTTTGATACCTAGAATAACACTACATTCAAGATTAACGAAAAGTGATACGATTTTTAAAAATCAGGGCCTTTTTATCACGGCTTGACCACCCGGTTAATACTGCACCTACAGTTAGAAACACGATTTTAAAGCGAAAGTCAGTTTGGGTCGAATGTCTACATAATAATAATAATAACATTTTAATACTACTGTCAAGCTCGTAATACTAATAAATTGTTTCGACTTACTTGGTTGTGTCATATTTGATAAATATTCCAATAAAAAGATTGCGGACTGCCCATGTTCACTCATTTTGCACTTATCACTTCCTCTTTGTTATCTGTATAATATTACTCATACGCCGCATTAGCTGGCAGCTTTGTTCACTCGGGTGCCATTTTAAATTTTTAGTTGTAAGAGTTGCTCATCTAGAGAAGATGCGAAGCAGATGCAGACTCATTAGGACTGCGTGTATAGAGGATAAAAACAATTGAACAACAATGAATATGAATTGTAGGCAGTAAAATTATGCCATGGTCTAAAGGCTTTCGCTAAAGCACCCGAAATGTAATTTCAATTACGTGCAGCAGCAACATGCTGCTGCTGCTGCTGTTGCTGTTGCTGATGTTGCGCAAGCGGGCTGCATAAAAGGATAAGCGTTACAGCAACAACAGCGAACGATTCCCACGACAATTTTGGAAAGATGCACGCGTCTGTGCCCGGCTCGTTAGGAGCCCAGAGTCTAAATAAATATGAGACAATGAGGCAAAAGTTGTTTGTCTCATGTTGCTGCTGTTACTCTGGCAGTCAAATGCCAGACAATCGGCCAGGCTGGCTGCAACTGCAGCAGGCATGTTGCACATGCACAACAGCCGCATTTAATGCTTTTACTGTATGTCCAACAGTAAATATGAGTTACTAGGTAATTGCCGGGCACTGCCACCAGCAACAGCTGCTGTTGCTGTTGCTTGTGTTGCTATTGCTGCTCCTACATGCCCACAGTTTAACTGAAAATGGCGAGTTGTGCCATTTTTGACTTTTCACTTTTCGTGAGAGCAATTTGATTGAGTGGCCAAGTTAAACTAAAACTTTGGCTACAAACGAAAATCAAAGTAAAAATTAACACCTGCAAGAGGTGTAAAAGCAACAGCGTGGAACAGGAGATGCTTCAATGAGCAAACAAAAACTGAAAATATGCGAGCGCCGATTGTAACGATGACGACAACTTTTTCTATATAGGCAGCTAGCCAAACAACAATGCACCCGAATAATATCAGCTTAAATAGAAAAACTGTTGTTATTGTTATGCTCACTAAACGCAGAGCGGTGAGAGTACATTAGCTAATGCTTTAGTTTTGAAACAACTTTAATAATAATAGTTATACTAGAATGTGGTTGGCCAAAAGAATGTACAGGTAGCAGTGAGTGCATGAAATATATATATATTCTTGATCGATATAGTCAGCTCAGGGACTATGAGCGAATAGACTTTAGATTTGGAATAATAAATAAATAATAATAACTGTTAAAATTTCTTGACGACGCAAAACAGATTTTGTCAGACACTCCCGACAATATCTTATTACTTATTATTTATATTATAGAGTATACGCTTCGTTGATGTGCTATTGTGAAATGAAAATAAAGAGCTGCATTGAGACCGAGCACTGAAAAATTGTATCAACATTGTGTTTAATTGCGTCGCTTCGCCAAATTGCAAAATATCTCGAAAAGAGACTTGGATTTTTGGCATGCTACTCTAGCAATAACTACAGCTCCAGCTACAACTTACAACTTCAACTTGTGGTCGCATGTTGACTTGCATTATATTTTCCACCTGCAGCAACACCGACGGTACACACACACACACACACTTACACGCATTGTAACATGTATGTGGATATTCCACTATGGACCATAATTAAGCATTTATTTGATTTGCCATATTTCTTGTAGTACGAGCAAATGCTTTTTGAACTCGAGATTTGCGGATTGGTAATCATCATAAAAAATGTATTTTCTTTTTATTTATGTTTTCATTTTCGTTTTTTGTTTTTAGTTTTTCGCTTGTTTGGCTTGTCATGCTTTTCCATGCTGTCAAATGTTGTCGAGTTTAAATTTAGCAATTAAAAAATGTGGTTGTATTAAAACGAACATTAACCCGCAAATAAACGCTTTAAGGTAAACAGAGTTCGATCTTGAGAATTGGGGTTATAAAAAGTGGGAGACGGCAACGATTACTATGACGATGATGTTGCAAAGGTAGTTTTGAGATTGGTAAGCAAATTCAAGCAAACTGGGATGATTGCTAAAAACGTGAGATTTGGGATAAGGCTCTAAAGAGATGATTGCACAACTTGAGGTATGTGCAAAGAATTTTATGTATACATCAAATAAGTTGATGTACAAGTTTGTATTATTTGACCTCGAACTAAAATTGTTCATGCCTATACAATTTAATGTTATATTCTCATTATATTTCTTAAACTTATTTCTAAAATTTGAAACCCAAAGTATTTTCTTGGTCTCCAAGACCAGTCTCCCCGCTTAATCCAATTCGTAAATTTCAATTGCCATCAAGGCTACTTGCATGCCAGCTCATTACACCTCATTACAGCACATTAGAAGCAATGTAATTACCAAAAATAGTGAACTGTTGAGTCTCTAGTGTGTAATCCAATAGTACTTATAGTACAATAATACTTCTAGGCAAGACCAACAACAACCGCTTGACATAGCTAGCTGATTGTTAAAAATGCATGGAGTATACGCTCCGTTGCCTAATTAGCCATGAGTGTGTGGAACAGTTTGCAGATACCTCCTTGGGGGCGCTCCGAAAAATCGTTCAATTGAAAATGGACTCAAAATAATTGGTAAATTTCTCAATGCTGCTATTGCTGTTGCTGTCGCTGTTATTGTTGCACTTAACTTTGATTTGAAGTACAATCTAAACGACGTGCGGCTAATGAAAATCCATCCAACGAAAAAGGCCTGCAGCAGCAGCAACAGCAGCAGCAGCAACAATAAGAGAAACACTTAAATATTACAAAAGTTGGTTTATAGTTCAGTTTATTGTTGTGGCCAAAATGCTCAATTTACAATTTACGATTAGCGCATTAAAAGTAAAAGATAGAAGATCAAAAGTTGCCTAGCAGCAGCAGCAACCACAATATCAAAATCATGGCAAGCTTTAACCAAAAATTTAGGTCAAAATACGCTTTATGATGGGATTCGTAACTGTCAAGCGATTATGAAAGATAAGTGCAGCAGAGCGTGGGCAATCTAATACAGATATACTATATCATACAAATATTAACAAACACTGTAAACTTAACTGGCTACCAAAATTTGCAAGCCAAGGCACCTTCACACCGGCAATATCCTAACAAAGACTGTTACTGGCCCCACATTAACAACAGTTACTAACTGAACTGTTTTACATTAATTCAGATCTCTGATCCGCTGCTCCGCTCACTGCGCCACCGACACCAACGTCGACGTCGACTGCGACTGCGACGGCAGCTTAGACGTTGGCTTCGTCAGCGGACTTTCTTCCAAACTATATAAAAGCGGCCGTGGTTCGTTGCAACCACATTATTCAGTTGTTGAATCCCATTCCGTGCAGCTCGTGGAACGTCGATAAGGCCAAACCTACTAAACAATAATCAAACTACAATTTAATTTCGATCCCCAGAAAAACTCAAACACACACAAATTTAAAATGGCCTTTAAGGTGAGCAAACAGCCAAAGGATACAGTTTTCAAAGGATACAACAAAGTGTGAACAATAAACTAAAGTGATCCATTTAAGGATATCATTTATGTCAAAAGTGTTAAAGTGTTTTAATCATTGAAATGAGTAACATAACTTACATATAATCCGCCTAAAAGTGCTGTGAAAGTCTTCATTTGGAAATACTTGAGGACGTTTTAGACATTCAATTTTCCATTTCCAATTAATTTCCTATCAAATATATATCCTAAAAGCACAATGTTCAAGACTTGATAAAATTAAATTAAATGACAGCTGACAACTATAAATGTTTCCAAAATTAATTATTTAAATCTAATCCACTAACCTTATATAATTAATGCGCTTTTAATAATCAATCAATACTTTTTTTAAGATTATCATAACTACAAAATATATTATATCTGTACCACAAAAAAATCAAAACTGCAAAAGCGAACACAACTAACCACAGTTTAAGTAAATGTTACAATTTAAGCCACAAATCATTAAAACAAGCAGCCAGAAAGTAAAAACCACTAAACAACCGCGAACAACACTCCATTAAGATTGCACGGGTAAAAAAAGAGTGTTAAATGCAGGTTGTTGGCTGGTTTTCCGCAAAGTTGTAATTGTTGTTTGAACTTACGCTAATTGCGAGACCTCAACAAGTCATGTTAACAAACAATTAGCTAAAACCGACACTCAATTATGCAATTGCAGTATCTAATTTTTGCGTCGGCTTTGTGCCTGAGTCTCGCCTATCCGCTGGACCATCACTACTACGAGCACAGCCATGGCGACTATGAGAATTTGGCCCACCAAGAGCACGAGCCCATACACGATTATGGACATGAGCATCAGGTGGAGCGCATCTCTCAGGGCGAGGAGCATGGTAGTGAGCATCCTCACTATGAGGTGGAGCAACATCATACCGAGGACGAACATGTCGATTACTATGTGAGTTAAACGATGGGATTCAATTATGTAAGTTTCTTGATCATTTCTGTTTCTGTTTAAGGCTCCTCCCAAATATGCCTTCAAGTATGGCGTCAACGATTTCCACACTGGCGATGTGAAGTCCCAGCACGAAACACGCGATGGCGATACCGTTAAGGGACAATACTCTCTGGTGGAGCCCGATGGTTCCATTCGCACCGTTGACTACACTGCCGACAAGCACAATGGCTTCAATGCTGTCGTCCATAAGACAGCACCTGTGCATCATCATGAGGAGATCCATGAGCATCACGATCATCATGAACATCACTACTAAGCGAGAAACGACGATTCAAAAAATAAAACCAGAGAGAGAGACCATAACTATTGTTTAAAACTGTGTACGAGAATTAGCCAAATTTTTTGCTAAAGCAGCTTCATCATCAAACATACACACACACTCACACATATACGTACACTATGATCAATCCATGTAAATGTAATCAGCTTCATATCTCGTAATTAGGACACTGACAAACATTCATGCACTCCAAGCATGCGTTTTCATAATACTCATATAACGTTTTTATATCGTATATTTTATTTCTGTGATAGCAAATAATTTCCACTTAAACTATTCTACTCTAATTTTTCCTCAACTGATTCTTAGTCACTATTTCACTATTCACTCTTTGAAGGCTCGCTCATTCTGCTCTGGCGAATTTTTCAATCTACAAACTACATAATTGCATATCCATAATATGTTTAAAAATTTGTTTACAGAGAACAACTAATTACAAACGAATTGTAAATTTTGTAATTGAATAAAAATGTGAATTATGTACTTTTTATAAAACCAAGAAAAACAATTCCTCGTTTAATATTATTTCAGTATTTCCTTGACCAATCATTGAACTTGCACTTATGGCATTTTTTTTAGATTAATGGCTAAATCTGCAACATGCTCAACTGGTTTATGCGACATTAAAGCAATAAAAACTGATTACAAAAAACAGTCAAATACATTTTCCGCCTCAAAACGAGTTGTGTATTTGTTTTAATTGAAAATGACATAAGTTACAGACTGCTTCCTAAATGGTCAAAAAAACAAAATAAATTGTTGACAGCATTTTTAGTTAATTAGCTGAAAGCTGGAATAGTTGAAAAACGGCTGCACAAGAGTTCAAAAAACTGCGTAACTACTTGAATAGCTGAAATATTTCTGAAAGAGTATTTAAATGTAAAAGCTGTTAAATGTGCAACGCTTAACAACAGTGTGGAGCAATTATGTTGAACATATGTTAAGAACGTTGTGCACTGCCAGCTGCCAGTGTGTACACACCAGCTGAAATAAACAAACACAATGATAAGAAAAGGGCAGAGTACAAGATCAAATGAGAAGTAAACAAAATGTTGGAGAAAAATAAATATGTGCCGCGTGTAAATCAGGTAAATAGCTAACTTAAACCACAATTCGATTCAAAAGCTAAAACCAATTCCAGGTAGATGCCATTTACCTCAACAAGGACATTGCACGCTTGATACGCAATAATCTGCTAGAGAATTTACAGGCCATATCGGTAGATAAACCCCCCATTTGGAACAAATAAATGACCTACTAACTAATCTTAACTGTAGCCCGTACTTTTTATCAAAGTCCAACCGGAACTCGATCTACTCATACAATCGGCAATTTGGTTTGGCTCTGTTGGCAAACGTTGCTCGACGTTTGGCCAACAATTATTGGTTTTGGCCTACGATGCGGAGAAACTCACGGTTTCCCGATTGGTGCTACACTTTGCCCTCACTGTTCTGCCAGGCTATGTGAAAAGCTGGGAGGAGCGCCGCTTGTCGCGACGAGTCGAATGGTTCAGCCAGGCAATAACATGGGCGGAGAATAGCGCTCTGGTTTTGAACGTGCTCAACTATTTCAGGTTCTTGAAGACGGGAAGAAAGCCCACATTAATTGACTATCTACTGGGTCTGGACTACATTAGTTTGCGCAATAATCAAAGACGCGACATTGGCTACAAGTATCTCACGCGTGAGCTGCTCTGGGGCGGTTTTATGGTAAGGCAGCCGTTGCTAAAATTTGAAACAAAACAACTAACTCAATTTTGATAAACTTGCAGGAATTTCTTGGTCTGCTTCTGCCGATTATAAATTTTCGCAAAATCAACCGCCTACTGAAAGCTGCCTTCTTTGGCACGGAGGGCCTAAATTCGCTGCGGCGCGAAAGTGTCCAACGGGAGCTTGTTGCCGCCAAAATGACAACAAATACAACATGCACTTATTGTGGAGAACGTCCAACGCTGCCGCATCATATGGGTTGTGGGCACATTTATTGTTATTACTGCTTAAGCGCTAATTTCCTGACGGACGCCAACTTTTGTTGTGTTAAGTGTGGTGCTGGCTGTCCAGAGCAGGGCGTACAGATTGTCTGATTGTTGTGGCCTGATTTTTGTACTCTAGATTTTAAATATTATTATTCATAAATTGCGAAGTCGATGAAAATGTTGTTTGTGTTGTTCTATTGGCGCGCTGGGCAATTTGGTATCATCGTGATCTGGTCACATTGTATATAGCTGTGTGTGCGGTGCGTGGACTAGCAGTCGTTATTTTACTTTATTCACTTAGTTATTGATTAATTCAATCACCATAAAGTGCATAAGTCAAAAGGCGAAAGTGTAAGAGTTGTCTGTAAATAGTTTGCATAATAGAAGCATTCCAAATAAACATAAGGTGAGCGAAACAATGAAAAAAAAAGCGCGCCAAAATGAGCTTGCAGCTGCTCAATGCTCAGCTGTTGCGTTCTAACCGAGCGTTGCCACCTGCGCGCAGCAAAACTAAAAAAAAAGTTATAAAAACTATTTATGCACATTTCTATAATTATATATGCATAGATAACACAATATTATTATTAATTCTAAGCTCAGCTTAAGTCCTAGTGTATTTTTAAGACAATTTCATATGTTTGGGAAAATCAGCTGTTAGCCCGATCTGGCAACACCGAATCTTTGTTATTACATTACATTTGTATTTCTGCTGCGCATTTGCCTATTTTTTTTGCCTTTGTTCGGAGTGTGTATTAGAAAACGACAATATACTTAAGAAAAGACGCCAAACAGCACAATTAATTGTAAAACGCCCAAAATTACACGTTTACGCAATCAAACAATTGAACGTGCAATAATAGCCAAGAATAATAGCAGAACTAGCGACTACAGCAACAACGCAAACATAGCAAAAAGAGGAGCGAGAAGAAACAAAACGGACTTGAACAAATAACAGGCAAAACAATAACAAAAACAACACGAAATTGCGCATACTTTCGTGGGTCGCAGCTGATTTCACATATCAAGGTCAGTAAGGTGGCAGAATTTGAACAAAATACAAAACAAAAGAAGAAAAAAAGCGATTACATTTTTATTTTTGGTATTGTCTGCCACACAGAATAATGCTCGACCTGAAATAGTCCCAGAAATCTCGCTGGGCTGCGATGCCTGGGAGTTTGTGCTGGGAATGCATTTCTCCCAAGCAATAGCGATCATACAATCGCAGGTGGGCATCATAAAGGGCGTACAGGTGCTCTATTCGGACACGGATCCGCTGGGAGTGGACATCATTATAAATCTGCCTCAGGATGGACTGCGTTTGATCTTTGATCCGATTGTTCAACGCCTAAAAACCATTGAAGTGTTCAACATGAAACTGGTGAAGCTGAAATATTGCAGCTCCTACTTTAATTCACCCGAAGTGCTGCCCAGTATTGAACAGATCGAGCATTCGTTTGGCGCCACCCATCCGGGTGTCTACGATGCGGCCAAACAGCTCTTTGCACTCCACTTTCGTGGATTGAGCTTCTATTTCCCGGTGGACAGTAAACTACATTCCGGCTATGCTCATGGCTTGGGCTCGCTGGTCTTTCTCAATGGCGCCTCACCTGTGGTATCCAAAATGTCCCTCTATGCGGGCAGCAATGTGGCCGAAAATCGTCCACCAGCCTTGCCCCTGTCCTGCTATCATCGTCAAATGTATTTGGAATCGGCAACGGTGCTGCGCACCATCTATGGCCACACCAAGGGTCTGAAGCTCAAGCTCTACACGGAGGGATCGGGACGCGCTTTGGAGCCACGTCGTCAGTGTTTCACGCGTGAGCTGCTCTTCGGTGATAGCTGTGAGGATGTGGCCACCAATCTGGGTGCTCCGAATCGTATCTTCTTCAAGAGCGAGGACAAAATGAAGATACACAGCTCGTGTGTAAATCGCCAGGTGCAGAGCAAACGCAGCGATATATTCTTCAACTATTTCACGCTGGGCATCGATGTGTTGTTCGATGCCCGGACACAAACCTGCAAAAAGTTTATACTGCACACCAATTATCCGGGCCATTTTAATTTCAACATGTATCATCGCTGCGAGTTCCAGTTTCAACTGGAAAGCGATCATCATGTGACTGGCGAGAGTGAGAATAAACACGATCATGTCAATATATCTGCCTACACCAAATGGGATGAGATTAGCGGCTCGCTGGCCACCTCGGAGCGTCCAGTTGTGCTGCATCGTGCCAGCTCCACAAACACTGCGAATCCCTTTGGTTCAACCTTTTGCTATGGCTATCAGGATCTAATATTTGAGGTTATGCCAAATAATCATATTGCATCCGTGACGCTTTATAATACGGCACCACCGCGACAGCCTGCACACACCTGGCAGCAGCACAAAATGCAGGACATTCGCCTGACTGTCGCCTAAGATTGTGCCGGCTCGTCCTGGGTGTCTGTGTGAGCATGGTCCTGTGAGCTATGTGAAGCTACAAGATTCTAATTATAAGCTACAACAAAAAAAATGATCTAACCTAGACTTTAATGATTAGTAGTTACTTTAGGAGTATCTATAGTAATTATATTTATAGAATTTCTATATAGCTGATAAGCAAATTTATCAGACAACTCACTGACCATATTGTTTCCGCTGTTCTACTATATTATTCCATTGTGTGGGTTCGCCCTCAATTTGATTCGATTCATTACAGACAATTAAATAGCAAACATACTTTTAATTGCATGTCGTTAAAATATCTAAATATTTTAAGCTCAAACCGTGTATTTCTCTTTAAAAAAGAAACAAAAAAAAAGATAAAAAAATATATATAAATATAGTAATAAGGTTTCGACAAAAAATTGAGTTTTTTATTATTATTGTCATTATGTTTATGCTGTGGTAATAAATATATACAACCGAGAAATCACAATGCAAAATTAATGGAAATAAGTCTTTTGATAAAGGCAAGAGATAATATATATAAATTGTTGACAAACACATTGAGCTATGCTTATATAGCACCATCAATCTTTCGTTATGAAAGTGTCGTGCTTGGAGACTGTTAGAGTTTAAACTTTTGCGTGTATGTTTCCATAAGCGATACCATTCCTTACTTAGACATTAATCTCCGAATGATAATTAATTCTTTTGGCTTATAGACTAGTTGACGATGCCGGAACAAAGCGCAGAGCAGGAATCTCAGCCACAGGCACCACAACAAACCAAAGTGCCGGCTTATGATGCTAACATACTGCCAGATATGCTGCCCGTTTACTACAGACGTCTCTTTCCACATGAGCCCTTTTATCGCTGGCTGAACTATGGACACTGTAAGTTACAAACATTCTAAAAAATTGACGCCCACAATAATAATCTGTACCGTGCAGCGGAAGATAACATATTTGTGAATCGGGAGATATCTTTTACTTTGCACGACGATATCTACATACGCTACTTGTGCTTTGAGACACAAGCCGAGATGGAAAAGGAGATATGTTCAAGTAATCCGTACAAAATTGATATTGGCGCTGTTTTGTCCACCAGGCCTAAGAACTTTCGAAGCGTCGCCGGCGGTTTGACGCCTGTGCAACGTGAATTGGTCTTTGATATCGATGCAACGGATTACGATGATATACGCAACTGTTGTTCCGGTGCGGAGATGTGCCTCAAGTGCTGGAAATTCATGGTGCTAGCAGCACGTGTTCTCGATGCCGCATTGCGCGAGGACTTTGACTTTGAGCACATGCTGTGGATATTCTCCGGTCGTCGTGGCATCCATTGCTGGGTCTGCGATCACACCGCACGCCATTTGGATGCACGCGCACGTGCAGCGGTCACCGAGTACCTCAACATACTCAGCTATACGAATAATGCGGCACGCGTTCAAATGGGCGAACGGACGCATCATAGTCTGCGGCGGGCGCTGAAGATTGTGGAGCCCATGTTCGAGGAGATTGTGCTAGAGGATCAGAATCTGTTTGGCACGCCCAAGGGCATTAACAAGCTGTTGCAAATGGTCAGCGATGAGGGTGCACGCAACGAGCTGGAGGCATATCTGCAGAAGACGCACGAGGATGGCGCCCACTCGAAACTGATCTGGGAGAGCTTTGTGCGCTTTGCGAACTCGATGCGTACCAGTGCCGCCAATGTGTGGAGTCGTAAGCTGAAGCACATTGTGCAGGAGGTGCAGCTGTGCCTGCTCTATCCCCGTCTGGACATCAATGTGACCAAGGGCTTCAATCACTTACTCAAGGCGCCCTTCTGCATACATCCGGCCACGGGCAAGATCTGTATACCCTTCAGCGTCAGCGCTGTGGCCAAGTTTGATCCGACAACGGTGCCGACCATATCGCAATTGCTGCAAGAGATTAACGCCTACGATGACAAGACCAAAAGCTATATGGATGCGCCCGAAGATAAGAGTCGCATCAAGGATTATAAGAAGACCAGCATGTTCAAGGGCGTCGTGGTATTCGAGGAGTTTCTGCGCAAACTCGAGCGGAATTTTAAGACCAAATCTATGGACTTTTGAGCCGGATTTACAAAGCTCTTTTATTTTATACTTCTAGTTTAAGGAATTAAAACACGAAATTAAATTTGAATTTATTTGCATTTCAATAAAAATCCCATTAGAATTGATTGATGCTTTTTGAATTTATTAGATACTCGTTTATGATAAGTATTAGGCTACCAACAATAAATAGACTAAATGTTTGAGTTCACATACAACGCAGCCGCACCAGAGGCACTATGTTACCATCCTTGTCATCCCAGTCCACCTCCACCTCCAGTTGGAACAGGCCATCGTCAATGGTGGGCGTCGTATCCGGTAGATGGGCCAGTATCTCGCTCTGTCCAGTGCGCAGCTTGAATGAAGCTAAGGCGGCATCGCTGGCATCAGCCTGGCCGGACTGGGGCAGCGATACTTTGATCTTGGCCGGCAGTATGCTGCCCTTGCTGAGCACCAGTTTGGCATTGGAGTCATCGTTGCCGTGCCAAATGTACAAATCATCCTCGACGAGCACACAATCGTCGGCCTTCTGCAGCTGTGAATGCAACGGATCCAGCAGGAAAACCGCTTGCCGTGCACAGCCAATGGCAACCACCTCGTCCGCCGAGTGGCTATTATGCAGCTTGGCATCCGGATAGCGAGCTGCCAGCGCCGACTGCAGTTTTGGTATTTGCATGGTGGCGCCCAGCAGTACAATATGATCGATGATTTTCAGCTCCGGATGCGCCTGCTTTGCACGTTCCAAACATTCGCTGAGCTGCTGTATCAGCCCGTTGATCACCGGCTGTATGAGGCTCTCGAAGCGGGCACGCGACATTTGCGCATTGAAATCGACGCCATCCATTAGAGAATCAATGTAGAGTTGCGTGGAGGGCAGCGTCGTCAGGATATGCTTGCAATTAGCGGCGGCAGTGCGGATTTTGGCCAGCGAACGACGTGACTCGTGCGGATCCAGTTTGTACTTGCGCTTGAACTCCTCGCAGATGAACTGCACCAGAGCCTCGGTAAATTGCTTCCCACCAATGGGAAACGGTCCATATTTGGCCAGCTCAATTAGGTAGCCATTCTCAACGGCATACAGAACAAAATCGCTGTACAGACCGCCACATTTGATGGTCAGCACATGCTGACGATCCAACGACTGTTCCAGATGCTCCTCGGTGATTTTATAGCAGAGCACCGCGGCTGTATGCTCGGCAATGATCTGTGCCACCTGAAAGCCAGCGTCCTTGGCAGCGTCCGAAAGTAACTTTACCGATTGCGGTGGATAATAGCTGGGTATGGAGAGCACCACCATCGGCGCCTGATCGCTAGCCGTGTGATATTGTCGCGCCAGTTCCAGTTCAGCGCGAAGCAGCTCAACGGTTACTTGATATGCGCTCATCTCTTTCGTTACAACTATATCATCCTGATCCTCACGATCGGCTGGCTTTGTGTGCGCCATGCGGAATACGAACGCCTCCTTGTCATATTCACACGGCACCTCCTTCAGGGCACTCGTCAGTTTGTCCTCGGTAATTTCAGACTTTGATTGCAGCAGCTGAAAACTGTGAGCCACCGCTTGCTTGGGTCGTGTGGCCATCTTTTGTTTCGCCGTAAGGCCGCATTCCGTTTCGGAGTCACCGTCCCACAGCAAACACGCTTGCGAGACGCGATCGCCCTGCTTGTTGGCAATGACTTCGGCCTTGCCATCGGGCCTTACGTAAGCGATGCACAGTGTGCTGTTACCAATTTTAATGCCAAAACGCGGCCACATCTCGCTTTAGTTTACAATTTAGTCTGACAAGACAGCAATTTGGTTAAAAATTAAATATATATATTACAAATGAAATGCAACACGCGCACGTTTTTTTTGTCAGACAGCGCGGTAATACTATCATCAATATCGATAGCTATCGGTGTTATTAGTGTTGTGTAAGTCTCACAATCGTGTTGCATAGTGCTGTGAACACTTTTTTTATGGATCGCAAGTATGTTGGTCTTGATGTTGTGATGCGATATGCATTCCTGTTGATCATATAATATGAAAAAGTCCCTACATCAATTCTCTCTAGTATAAAATTTGAATTTAAATCTTCAAATACTGTATTCGTCGTTCGTTGTTATTTGGAATAGTAAAAATCCGTCAGTTGTTATCCTTCACATATTGTGGATTATAAGTTAAGATACATGGTGCATGGTGTGTTATCTACCAACACTTATTCTAGCGTACGCTTACCAGCACGGGAAAAATATGTAAACAAAAATCTATACATAGTACCGTAAAGGAAAAGAGGCAAACTATTGACCCCAAATACGACGGCAACTACGACATTAGCGCCACCCTACAAACTGTGGTTTTTGTGTCAAGCAAACAACACACACACACTTTATTACATGTGCAGCGCAATTGACGCCCCCCAAACCGACCACCAGCTGAAACGTTCCGATTCGTCATCGATTTGAGGCAAAAGCCAAACAATGGAGTGGAGGTGCAATGAAAATTAAAACAGAACTCTTAATTGAAAATTTAATAAAAATCGAAATTCGTCTTGCTTAACTGCACGAATATGCGCATGTCGTAAGCAACGCGAGAATTATCAGTAATTATACAAATTCGTTGCTGTTTAAACAATAATAAAAAAAAAACAACCTTGAAGATATACGCACACACACATACACCCACTACATAATGGATGATAATCTGAGCACAAAATCCTCGGAGTCTTCGATTACAACCAGTGGCGAATACGAGATTGTCACCGATAGTAATGTGGCAACACCTTTGGAACAGGTGGCGCTACCATTGCCTGCCACCGCCACAGTTGTCGCAAAAGTCTCAGAATCGCTGAGTGCACTTACTCTGTCCCCCGATGGAGTTGGCGGGGATCGTTCGCCCACTCTTGACATGGCGCACAATCGCAATCTGAGCGACATTCAGCACGAAATGACGGATGCGTTGCGCGATTTGGAACTCGAGCGGAGTGCCCTGGCCGCCGCCAATATTGGTGAGTGCGAGACACAGAACTAAACTAATTGAATAACTGACTGTGAACAATAAAAGTTGAATGTGCCCGCCGCAGTCAGTTGTTATTTGCCAAGCACCAGCTGAGCACACACAATCGTTGCGTAGCTTTCAAATTTGGGTTGCTTGCGCCCCCTTTTGTAAGCCCCTTTAAGTAAGCCGAGTGCGCAATCTTATCGGGGCAAGAGCTGCATACCTACATACCTACATACTTAGAATTCAATTGAATATCAATTCATGCTGTCATGGCAACAAATACAAATAAACAAAACATACAAATTAAGCTACCAATAAAAGAGACAAATATCGTATATCGATATTTCCATCAATAGAGCACACTGTCATAAATGTCAATTAACATTTTGCAGCTGCAGCTGATAAGACGCGTCATCAACAGCAACAACAGCCACAACTGCAACAACAACAACAGCAAACGCGATCCCAACATCCACAGCAGAAATCTTTGACTTTGCCATTAGTTGGTCGCAAAACACAAACGGAAGCCGGTGGCGATACTGAGATGCGTTTCAAAATCAACTTATTCTCGCCAAACAAAGTCGGCGATGATTCGGAGGATGCCTCCAACTCGGAGCACAATCGTGTTGGTCAATCTGTATTCTATGATTGCATCGATGCCAGTCCGGCGTGCATTGAGGAGAAACAGGATGCCATGAAACCTGATAAATGCGATACCACAGATGAAGAGGGTAAGATGTCCATTAAACAATTAAAATTCTTGTGCAAATTTTTAAACTTTATCTTTCTCAGTTTCAGAGATCGATCAGGGCTGCACTATCTTTGCTGGTGTGACCTATTTGGGCGCTGCTAATATCAATGTACCCAAATCCGAGGCAGATGTATATAGCATCATGAACGAACTTAACAGCGGCTCCAAATCGGTGGGCCTCAAGATTACCGTCAGCATTCCCAATTGTTCCGATGGTCTAGTCGTGTAAGTATTGCGATTGAGAGAATAATGTATATCAACATCTATGAGCAAACATGTGGTTGCATGCTAAAGCGGATTATACAGTATGTCAATGTGACGCATGAGAAGCTGGGCACACTACATGACTCATAACACAGAGATTGCTTAGAACTTGAAAGCGAATGCATCAAAAATTTTGCACAAATTATTCGTTTTTTATGATAAGCAATATAAGCAATTTCGAACATAAAACATTCCAAGGCAATCCGAAATTATCTTTGCAAAAATTTATATTGAAAATGTAGTGAGTTAATAATTTATTTTATGTATAGAAAGAATTAGAATTACCCTTCACCTATAATTAAATCTGATGTCATATTTAAATTAATTACTGCTTTTGTTTATTTTACAGTCTACACGATGCGGAGAGCAATACGATTATAGCCTCATATGAAATATCGAGCATTATATTGTACTATCGGGGCCCCGTTGATACCAGTGAGAATGGATGCTTTGCGTTCACGTGGCTGCACGGAGATGCGTTGTTCCAATGCCATGTATTCCGTTGCCATATCCCCGAGGCTGTGAATCAAGTGAGCGGTAAGTGTGTGCGTCGATTGCCAACCGCAAACTGAATCATATTTAAAATTATCTCGCTTGCTGCAGCGTGCTTCCAGAAGGCATTCCAAACGTATGCGCCCAGCATGAGCTGCAGTCTCACTTCAGCTGTTGATATGGCCAATTCGGTGACATCCGACGTGAGCGGCAATCCGCTGAATACCGCTGGCTATGAGTTCATTGTATCGCTGGAGATACGCGAAAAGATGGCAAACAATACGTATGCGGTTGTGCCACGGGACCGTGGCTGCTTCAAGCTGCGCGCCAATACGGACAAGCGGGTGTGCATTACCGTCAAGCAGACGCCATCAAATGTGCTCCAGCCACTGTATATTGAACGCTGCTTTGGCGTACTCGTTGCACCCGGCAAGCTCGTTGTACAGAAGGATATGCATCTCATAGATTTGATCAAAATGGGCTATGTGCCCGCCACCCAGGGCACTGCTGGCATTGAGCCGGATTCAAGCAGCGCCTGTCTTAGTGCATATGCAATAAGCGCCCAGTGGGAGTCGCAGGAGAAGGCCTTCGAACAACTGAATCAAGAAACGTCCAAAACCAATCTCACTGTTGCCGTCGACATTGTGATTCGCGGCATACAGGAACCAGTGCGCTTCGTCATTGAGACACCCGTGACCATTCAGTCGGAGGGATCATTCAGAGATCACTTCATGTCTAAGAGGCCGATGACATTGCGCTTCTATTTGCATCTGAAGCGCACCGATGAACTCAACTGGAAGGTGAACAGCATTGATCCATCCGAGGAGATTAACGAGCAGCAAAGCGGACAGCAGGGATCCTCTCTAATTAAACTGGGCATTAATAATCTATCGCGGATTGTGCGCAGCTCGTCCATAGCCTCCATTGAGGATGATTACCCCTCAGACTATAGCAGCGATGGCGATGAGCCGTTGCTCAGCGGTACCGGTGAAGTCTCCAAGGATTGCTCGCAAGACACACTCAATGAATGGGATCCCATTGTGCGCGAATGGGATAGTGAGAAGCGGCCCAAAAACCTCGCCGCCCTAGTGCGTCTGGGTGTGCCAGAGGCGCTCCGCGGAAATATCTGGCAGAAGTTGGCCAATGTGGAGCGCAAAGTTGAAATGAATGACATGTACAAGGTTCTTATTACAAAGGTAAAGAGTAATAAATCTTATCGTTGTGTTTTGCGACGCTTGTTAATTATATTTATATTTATGGTACAGGAAACGAAATGCGAGACAGTTATTCAGCGTGACATACATCGCACCTTTCCGGCGCACCAATGCTTCAAGGAGACAGGCGGCTCTGGTCAGGATGCTCTCTTCAAAGTATCCAAAGCATATGCCGTCCACGATAGCGAGGTCGGCTATTGCCAGGGTCTCAGTTTCATAGCAGCCAGTCTGCTTTTGCATGTGAGTAAATGATTTTAATTTGAAAAGAGCGTTTCTATATAGATTTCCATTTCATACATATATTTTTCAATAGATGCCCGAAGAGGATGCTTTCTGTGTGCTCGTTTCTCTGATGTACGACTACGGACTGCGTGATCTGTACAAGAGCGGCTTTGAGGTGCTCTACTTGCGCCTCTATCAGCTGGAGCGTCTCATAAAGGATCAGTTGCCACGGCTGCATGAACATTTCACAGCCTGTGGCATTGAGACGCACATGTATGCTTCGCAGTGGTTCCTCACACTCTACACGGCACGTTTTCCGCTCTGCTTCGTGTTCCATGTGCTCGACGTATTCCTGCTGGATGGTTTGCCAGTGCTCTTTCAGGTAGCGTTGACATTGCTATCGATCTGTGAATCGGATTTGCGTCAACTGGATTTCGAGGGCATACTAAAGTATTTTCGGGTGACTCTGCCCAAGAAGTGCCGCAGTTCCAACAAGGCGCTTAAGGTCATGAAACAGGCGTGTGAGCGCAAAATCAAGAAGCTGAAGCAGTATGAGGAGGAGTTTCTACTCAAGAAACAGCACAAGGAGCGCCTGGATAAGGAGGCGAAAATCTATGAAAGTCGCTTTGGGGAGGAGCGACGCAAACTTCAGTCGGAGATTGGCTCGCTCATGCAGCAGCTGACCATTGCCAATGAGCGGGCCGTGGATAAGGAAAAGAAGCACACAGGCATAATACAGGAATACAAACAGATCATTCAGCGGCATGAGCAGGGCATGAACACGCTCAACGAAACATTGGGCAATGTTATGGTAAGTTAGTCAAATGAGTGTAGTTGTGAATATTTGATAATCTGTCTTACCCTTGCAGCAAACCGTTTCCAAGTGCTCGCACTGCTTGCAGCAGATCGAAGTGGGCAATGACAATGCCAAGCAGGAGCAGCTGGACACAGCCAAAAGGCATTCGCATCCACTGCGCAATGCGAATAAGATGCCACTGGGTCCATTGGATCCACTCAATGTCGCCTCGCAGCGCATACGTGAACTGGAGCTGGAGCTGGCACAGGCCAAGTTAGCTCAAGTTGAAGCCGAGTGCAAGAATCAGGACTTGAATCATCAGCTCAACAATACACTCAGTGAGCTACAATCCAATCGCAACAGCTGGCAGCCGTGGCTTTCCAAGACCTTCAATTCGCTGCAGGAGAAGGTGACTACACGTGGCGGAGGTGGCACACATCGCGGTGATCATCCCGTTCCCACATTCCAGTCGTACATGGGCCAGGCACCAGCCACAGTCAGTGAGGCGAGTTCGCCCAGCGCCAATCAGGTAACCTGATCTGAATCGAATCCAAACTTGCAGAAAATTGAAATATGACCTGACAAGCGTAGAAGCGTCAACTAGTTTTTTAAGTTTCTCCCAGCATATTATTATCTTTATTATATTATTATGGTTAATACTTATTTTTAAGTTTTCGTTTGAAGCATTATATATTGATTTGTTTCTCATAAGTTTGCAATGGCTTTAAATGAATGTTGTATCAAATACAACAATTTAGCAGCCTGCATTGCCATTATTTTCATTTTTCATTTCCATGCACTATCATCCAACTGTTTAATCATGCCTATTTATTTTCAACACACACATACACAAACTTTCACCATAAAGAATTTATATTTACATACATATGCATATGTATTCAGTTGATTTATAAACTATCTACATACATTGACCTTAACTGCTGTTTACCTGATTGAGTTTGTTTGTTTATTGATTAATTGATTTATTTCTGACCATTTATTGCTGCTGCAAATAAAACTTTATATATAAATGAATTACTTTTACCCCTTTCTTAGGAGTACAAAACATTTGCATTTGCATCTGTTGGCGGCTCCCCCAAATTGCCGACTAAATTTCAGGCCACCAAGCTGAGGAACAGCATCGATAGTTTGCGTAATATTGTTGTCCCACTGGAGACGGGCAAATCGCTGCTCGCCGAGAATCTCAAACAGCAGCTGCAATCGCAGCCATAGATATTTGGATATAGATACAGATATAGATATCAATATCTATCTATATATGTAGGACGATCTGGCTAGCAGACAGCCCTACGCCTTTGGTATTATGTATCGTATTCGTCTATATTTATATACAGTATATACAAATATAGTCTACACACACACACGTATATAAATAATATGCATTCCTTGGTTTCTATTATGAACATTTTTTGTTTACTTTTGCACCTAAACGCACCTAGGCTTGTCCAACTGTAAGTTGCCTGTGCATACAGTTTGGCATACACTGCATAAGCCCAAAAGAAAAATCGCTAAAAACTTATACAATAAACATATACATACTATATATATAAAATATCAAAGAATTGCAACAATCTGTGTAAACTTTTATTTAGCTTGGTTAACGTTTATAACTTTTATATATATAATTACAGTACTAAGAAATTGCAGATCACTGGGAAATTATATATTTTCAATCTTTTAGGCGCCTTAAAGCGAATGTTAATTTTGTTCTGAGAACTTTTGAATTAAGAATATCAGCGAAGCCTACAAAAATGTGTCCATAGTAACTACTAAATTTAACATATTTTATATTATAATCATTAATATTATTTGGTTTTTTGTTTTTGTATGGAAAGTAGTTAAAATATGAAATCATATTTTAAATTCAATAATTACGACGGACTACTTTTTGTGGATTTTCGTAAATTCGATATTCAAATAGAATTTAAATAATATTCGCAAATTAAAAAAGTATCTTTAGAAATACGAATTAAGACCAGCTCCTGAACAGCATCACACCAGGCATAATACTATCGTTCCAATAAAATTCCACTCCCCTCATCTCATCGGTACCTCATATAAAAAACAATCGCTGCATTGTTTTCGCCTCCACATCCGAATCCCTCTGCATGCCAGCATAGATCAGCAGATCCGCCGAAGAGCTGCGCTGCCTGAGGCGTCTTCTGCCCCCGCTGCCCACTCGAGAACTGCTAAAGGAGCGACTCCTGACGCGACGCCGCTTGGGACGCTGGGAAACAGTGCCAAAGCAGGATACCTGCTGCTCCGCCTCGCTGTCGTTGTGCGTCGCAATCAAATCCTGCTGCGAGAGTGTCATCTCTGATTGCAACGTGCTTTCGGAGCAGTCGAGATCATTAGTTGGCGTTTGGCATTCACTTGGCTCAGCTGCGGCGAGTCGAGCACGCTTCCCCACGCTGTAGCTGGAGGGATCTCTAGAGAGTTCGGAGCCAAAGTTGCTGCTGCTGCGCTCATGCGGCAAATTGGTGCCGTAACTGAGGAAATCCGGATACGGCAAATGCAGGTCATGAGCACTGAATGCCTCCGGCGAGGAGAAAGTGTGTCGCAATCGCTGCACGCGACATCGTTGTCCATGCGGCGAGTGCTGTTGCACCAGCAGCCAGGAACGCTTCAGATACGTATGCTCGGTGCAGTTGCTGATCAGGCTCTGGTTATGCACTGGCGCCGGCGTGCTGCTGACCAGGCTGCCAGATGTGTTGCTGCTGCTCTTGGGCAGTCCTAGAGTGAGTGATATATTGAGTGAATTGTCGCGAAAGGCGTCGGTGCAGTCGTCTGCCGTGCTGCCAGGCGTCTGCGGCTGTGCCGCTCCAGCGGCAGAGGATAGTTCACGCCCAGCGGAAAACGTTGCCGGGCACGCTGAAAGCCCCACGGGGCTGCCGGAGCTGCCATCGCCTGGGAGCGCTGTTGCCTTCCCAGACGCGCTTGCAGCGCCTGCAAATGAGATTCTGTGGGTAAATTAGCAAGTGCAGGGGGTGGGCAGGAGTGAAGGAGATTGGCAAAGGCAACCTTACCACATATGGCAGTGGCCAGTAGCATTCGTTGCGCCGCATCCTGTGAGGTATCCGTGGAGGCCACGGCTCGCGTCATTGCTGCCGCCGAAGTGCTGGGCTGTTCCTGATCCAGGCTGCAGCTGCGATGCAGCGGCACCATCGACTGCATGGTGCAGTTGCTCGGCGCACGACTGCAGGTACGCTCGCGATCCCGTTCCCTTTGCCGCTGACGCTGTCGACGCTGGCGACGCGGTTCGCGCAGCTCCTGCTGCATGCCCACCTTGATGACCTCCTCGTAGTCGGGCGGCGCCTCATAGCTGGGCGGCTCGTCCGGTGTGCGCTCCTCATCCTGCCGGTCCAGCAACTCACTGATCGTCTGCAAGTGACTCTGGAGTTCACGTTGATGGCGCGCCCGGACGCCCATGCGATAGAGTATGACCATCCAGCCGGAGAGGACGCCAAAGATGCCCAGGGTGCTGATGATAAAGATGCCCGTGGCGGTCTTCAGATCCGGATACTGATCGATCTTGGGAAAGTAATAGTTGGGCTTGTGGGAATACCAGCGACGATCGTGATGCAAATGCGCCCAATCCTCCTCGCAGGAATCGGGTTCATCGCTGCCATCACCACAATGATCGAAGCCATCACAATGCAGTCTAATGGAGATGCAATGATTGTTCCCACACAGAAACTCCGAACCGATATAGCAATCTGTGAAAGAGATCACCACTCAGCAATTGCCTCTCCAGCGGATTAAGCCAAACTCAGACTACTCACTCAAATAGTTGAAGACGCTATACACAATGGCCAGTTTGGAGGACATGCCAAATACTCCACGCAGTCGTATATAGTAACCAGTTAGGATGGGCGCAATATGATTCTCCTTGCTGAGACCGTTATGCGGCCACATCACATTCTCAATCTCCGATGCCTCCGAGGTGGTGCCCTGCCTAATTGTCAGCTCCGAACGGGCTGCCATTCCATAAAAGTCGTCCACACGCAGCGAGATGTGCGTCTTCATCATCATATAGTTATTCCCCGGCTTAATAATCCAGATGCAGTCAAACAGTCGCACATCTGTGGCATTCTCAATCATGTTCATCATGGTGATGGCACCACCAGGTCCAGTCACCATGCCGCCGCAGTCTGCAAATGGAATGGGATAGAAACTTTGAAATTATTGTGTAGTCTTTTATAAGGAGGGTGTTCCCCTAATTATGATCTTCTAGTAAGAACTTCAAAGATTCCGAACATTTTTAAATATTCTAAGAAACCCTGTTAAAAAAATATGAAATTCTTTCTACTCATTACCTATTTTTCATATTTTTTAGAGTATTATTATTACTGTTAATTAATATTTCTAGTAATTTCGAATTGTATATAAATCTTTTCAAAATACTACAATATAATCCCTTAGTTTAAACTAACCTTAAAATGACGCCTTGTCAAACAAGAACCTTTTCCCCATTTAATATTATTTATGTCTATAAGCAAATCTCAGTTCCCGGTGCTCTGCTTTAGTT
The DNA here is from genome assembly GCA_035043785.1 of Drosophila planitibia. NCBI lineage: Eukaryota > Metazoa > Arthropoda > Insecta > Diptera > Drosophilidae > Drosophila > Drosophila planitibia. The sequence goes on from JAWNMS010000023.1 coordinate 2,732,773, forward strand.
ATATATTTAGATTATTAGCCGCTCTAATGGCATCTGGCTATTTAAGTCCCACTTATCACCTGGCTCAACAATATCGATTGCGTTACCGAACTAGACCATGCCAACAAACAGTCGCCTGTTTCTCACTTATGTTTTTACTTTGGTGCTTGTCGTGACATTGAAATTTATACAACGACTACCCCACACCCACCACCCCCACAGTTTGAGCCCGTCAATCAATATGACAATTGCAGACCCTCAAGTGACCGACCCCCACTTACCCGTGTAGGGTACTCGTTCGTCCTTTAGCTGCTTGGAGGAGACAAAGCTCACCTCGGCGCGGAAGCCAACACCCGAAACGGAATTGCCGCGGAACTGCAGCAACAGCGATTTACCACTGCTTACAGTTATGGGCGGACGAAAGTGTTCGCCCGTGTAGGAGTCGAGCATCTGGCCATTCGAGTCGAAGATCTCCAGCGTTGAGGCCAGACCCAGCTGGAAATCTGTGAAGTCCAGCCGCACCTGACAATTGTCCGCCTCGCAGGTGAGTATGTGCTCGATGGCATAATCCCTTGGATAGGCCATCGGAAAATAGGGCGTCGATATAATCTGTGGCATGTACTTAACATTGCCACTGCCACTGCCCACAATGGACTGCTTTGGTGAACCGCTGACAATTTTGACATTGCCTGTGGATAGAATTTGATATTAATTTGAACATAGAATTATTTTAATGAGTTGTTAAATTTTGAATTCTTTAATTTCGTTATTCATCTTACGCTCCGAGAAGTACTGCAGCGAGAAGACATGTGCATTGGTGGCCCTGTAGAAGAATTTAAGCTGTAGGGTTCGTGTCTTGCTGCGGAAGACTTTGCCCTCGCCACAGAACTCCTGACCCGATATGGTCGTATCGTACGGTGGCTCCGAGAACTGTATGTGCTCGCAGGGACACATGTTGGATTTGCCGCCCGTGTTGCTGCAACTCTTCGAGAAGTTGGCGTGCGTGAAGGTCACACGGATGACGCATTCGGCACAGGTGACCAGCTCCAGATTGCACTGATACCACGCATCCCCGGCGGCCAGTTCGTTCTTGAGCACCAGTGGCGAACTCTGCGTAGCATTGGCATTATAAGGAAAAAGGGAAATAAGATATCCTTGTGGATGCACTCACTCGATATGCTGTTGTGCTGACATTCCGAGCATGCAGCTCACCACGTTCGCCCAGCTCCAGAAAGTGTCGCCTGCCATTCCAGTGATTACAAATGTCCAGATCCCGATAGCTATTCGCTGGATATGCCTCGCCAGGCCAACTGATTAGCGCCAGCACATAAGCCACAAAGTAGCCATAGCCCACCGCTTTGGCCAACATTGCGCGTTGCTCCCGACCTGTGTCTGTCCGACTGTCCGTCTCAATTGTTGGACGAATGCGTTGTCCACGAGCGTTGACTCAAGACTGCCACAAATCCAATAAGCTGTGCAGCTCAAGAGCTCGTTGCAGAAGCCGCACAAGCGACCCATTTACATTTACATGCTATATAACAAAACCGACGAGCAACGTTTTCTGGGTGGGCGTCAGGTTAAAGACCTCATTTAGACCAATAAACTAGTCTCACGGAAATTAAAATTTCCAAAATAAGAAATAAAAATAGAATCCTCAATTAATACGCATTCCCATATTAACTTGTAATCTGCAAGTTGCACAGAATAAATTGAATCCAAGTGAAATTTTGGCGGTACAAAAATATGTTTATTTAAAAAAATTTCTGTTTAAAATTTGACGAGGGGTTGTGGGGGGAGGGTGGTAAACACATTTCAAAACGCTGTGATGAATGGGGTCTCGCAGAGACAATGAACATGGAAACGAATAAAAACGAACCAAAAGAGTATGAGCTTCTTTCAGATGTACACGATGCACACATGTCACATTTACACATATACATATATATAAAGGACAAGACAAATCGAGTACTTAAATATGCGAGGACCTGGCGAGAGCGGTTTGCAGGTTCTTGGCCAGTGTGTCCATGAACTCGAAGGTCTCCTGATAGTCCTTGCGCTCGACGGCAGCCATGCTGCCCTTGATGCAAATGGCCAGATCCTTGGTCATGGCACCACCCTCGATGGTATCGATGCACACCTTTTCGAGTGTCTCGGCGAACTGCTTCAGCGGCTCATTGTTGTCCAGCTTGGCGCGATGGAGCAGACCGCGTGTCCAGGCAAAGATCGAGGCAATCGGATTGGTCGACGTCTCCTTGCCCAGCTGATATTGACGATAGTGACGCGTCACAGTGCCGTGAGCAGCCTCAGCCTCAACAGTCTTGCCATCGGGGCAGAGGAGCACGGAGGTCATTAGGCCCAGTGAGCCGTATCCCTGGGCAACGGAATCAGATTGAACATCGCCATCGTAGTTCTTGCAGGCCCAGACAAAGCCACCCTCGGATTTCATGCAATAGGCGACCATATCATCGATCAGACGATGCTCATACCAGATGCCAGCGGCCTCATACTGCTTCTTGTACTCCTTGCCGTAGATATCCTCAAAGATGTCCTTGAAGCGACCATCGTAACGCTTGAGAATCGTATTCTTGGTGCTCATGTACAGGGGCATCTTACGATCCAGAGCATACTTGAAGGATGCGTGGGCAAAGTCCACAATGGAATCATCCGTGTTGTACATGCCGAGTGCGATACCGGGACCCTTGAAGTCATTGATCACCTCCTCGATGACCTCGCCATTGTTGCCCTTCCAGGTGAGCGTCAGCTTGCCGGGACCGGGTACCACATAATCGACAGCCTTGTACTGATCAGCATTGGCGTGACGTCCAATGACGATCGGTTTCTCCCAGCCGGTCACAAGCCGGGGCACATTCTTGCAAATGATTGCCTCACGGAAGACGGTGCCGCCGAGTATGTTGCGAATGGTGCCGTTCGGTGACTTCCACATCTTCTTCAGCTTGAACTCCTCCACACGCTTCTCATCGGGTGTAATCGTGGCACACTTGATGCCCACACTGTACTTCTTAATGGCCTCGGAACAGTCGATGGTCACCTGGTCCTCGGTCTTGTCGCGATGCTCGATACCCAGATCGAATGTGTGCAGCTCGATGTCCAGGAAGGGCAAGATCAAAATATCCTTGATCGATTGCCAGATGATGCGAGTCATCTCATCTCCGAGCACATCGACAACGGGTCCAGCGCGTATCTTTTGGGCCATCTGTGCAGGAGAGCAAACCAGAAGTGAACGCTGGGTGTTAGAACAGTATTATCTATACATATATATGGTGGCATAATGCTTAAATGTGGGCGTCACCTCATTGATTGGATTCATTTTATTAACATTATTTACTATCTTTGCCTGCAACACAATAATTTTCAAATGACTGAATTAAAGCCTATAGCAAAGCCGAAAGTGAACTTTGTTCCGGTTAATGTAAAAATATGAATACTAACTAAGCTACTCTGTTTAAACTTATACAAGCTGCTAATCTTTATACACTTGAGATAATGTTAGTATGCAAATTTCATGAATGAAACTGAAACAATAAAAGTAAAAAACTTAATTAAAATTTACCAAGCGAAAGCTAGACTAAAAATGCGCAAACCAATATACCCCTCTGTCCGTTTGCAAGCAGAGTATTAAGAAAAACAACATACCGCTGCACAAACGCCGAAATTTGATTTGAACGGGGCGCGCAGAAACAAAGTCTGTGGCTGGCTGGCCATTTTGAGGGTGCGGCGTAGGGCAAACATTTTCCAATTGTCACTTGAATGATGAAGAATGGATGTTGCTCACATTCGCTGCCCAGCACAAACCGACAATCTGAAGGAACTGTAGAAAAACAAACGTGTTGTGCACGATGCGCTTGTCGCTGCGTAACTGATAACAGTTAATTGCGAGCACCGTTAGTCGGCTATTAATCTTGAGTGTACTGGTTACAAATCCGTTGCGCAATCGCTGTTATCACATTTTTTATACAATACAATTTAGTCGCGTTATCAGAAAAGATTTAATGTACGTGTTTTATTTCGCCCTCTCTCTGTCAATTTTGTTTGCAACGAGTGCAATTCACTAATAACACTTGTTGTAAAACATAGAACATAGAACAGAGAAAAACAAGTATGCCTCAAGTTTGTAATCGTTATCGCATTTGCCGGCCGCACAGCAAAGCGAATGTCAATCAACTTTTTATTACACTCTCTCTCTATCTCTCTCTCTCTCTATCTCACTCTCACTTTTTCATTTTTATTTTTCGCTCGTGTTAAAGTGATTTTTTATGACAAGTTCATGGCCACACTTATTTAAAGCAAAGTTGATGGCAGGGGCGATCAGTATCGATAACGATAGCTGACACTTTGACATTCAGCGCGGTGCTGCATTAAGTTGAATTTTGAATCTGGCGGCATGGTGTCTAGACTCATTTGATACTGATTGAGAAGAATACTTATCAGTTAATTGAAATATTGCACAACTTTTAGCATACAGCTAGCTTATATAAAAGAAACGTGCCAATTGATAGTGAGCTAGCTTTCTATATTTCTCGACTTTCAAAATAATTGCTTTAATCATTTGTTAACATGAATCTTCGCTATAGTCTAATAAGCCTGATAATAATCTCATCTGCATGCAAAGTGGCGTGATTTCGGTTATTGAAAAATCACGCGATTACCATTTGGAGATGCGCCGACAAATTGTAGAGAACAAAACTGCCAAAAAAAAATATGTCTGCGCTTTCACCGAATGTATTTTTTTCTAACAATAGCTTAAGTTTAGTTTATGTACATTTTGTACATTATCAGCAAGAAAAAGAGACATTCACGTTTACTGATAAGATTTGGCATTTGTCATACGTGTGAATATTACAATCATATCGACGCCCCTTTAGAATTTCTCGAACAATCTAATGTGCAATTAAATAATGACAATGCATATTTTAAAGTCAAACTTAAACTTTGAACGCAACCGAATGAAAAATTTGAGGCACAGGTTGCTAAACCTATCCAAATGGGGACGTTTAATTATTCTCTCTCTCCCTATTTATCTACTCTCATTCTTTCGATCTCCCTGTCTCTTTCTCTCGTCATCTCTGATTTACCGGCCACAGACAAACCGGCTGTGTTTAAGAAAGAAAAAACAAAATAAACAACCAGATAAATTGCAATGTATGAATATGTATGAGTGTGTTAGCATAGCCACATACTATGTAGACACACACACACACACACAACATACAAAAACAAACATGAGTTGTACACTTTGCTGTATGTATTTGTATGCTGGCGAAAGTTCAACTCAAAAACGAGCAAAAAAAGTGTAGGCAACAAAAAATAAATGGAATTCTGGAGGTTATTCAAAGCTTAAACAAACGCGAATTATTCATTTAAGCACACCTCCCAATTTGAATTGAAAGCTACTTATACAGAATTTCATATATATATAGATATATATATAATTTCAATTTCCAATTCTTGCAATTCAGCATTAAAAGTGTGTTGAGATATTATTATCTTAAGCGATATTATTTATGATTGACATCCTAATTGGCATTAAATATACAGCTTTTATATAATTATTCAATGCGCTCACCTTTTTAGAAGTTTATATTCAATTGCCGGTTGTTAAAGCGAACACTCGATTTCTTTTTTGATTTTCTGTAGACGGCAAGATGGCGAACCACTCCCAATCAGACACTGCGTAGAACTGATTTGAAACGAAAACAATGGAGGAAGAAATGGTCTGACTGTGTGCGCGTGTATAAAGATAAGCCGCTAGATAAATACAAGTTCGGCGAGCAGCTGTTTGGTGCTGCTCGAGAGCTTTAACCGCATGCCAGCTCTGCGCGCCATAAGCTTTTGGTGTGGAGCTGTGCCGTTGAGTCTTGCAGCAGTCAGCTTTTAGTGTGCAGTCCAAGCAAATTGCCAAAACCTTATGTTTATTTTGAATTTAAGTTTTTGACGGTTAAATTGGTGAGGCTTAAAAATGTTTGTGGGAATTTTGATCTTTGAAATGTGTGTTAAGAAATTACAGTTACCGTATATAAGTTAAAATAGATTTCTCATATAAGATCAAAGATCTTATAAGATCAAAGATTTAGATAGTGCAGCTTAAGAGCCTCGTGCAGACACTCTTTAAGAAGTAATTTGACTTTTAACGATCTTTTTATATTGATTTGTCAAAATGTACTCTTAAAAGTGAAATGTGAAATCAAAATGAACCAAAAATTAATACGCAAATAAAAATGAATACTTTGTTTGAAGTCAAAAGAGTTTTTTATTGCATTTTTAATGTGCGAAAGTGAAGATTCATGTCTGTAGTTAAGGCGCATAAAAAACCTCATAAACATAACACAAATGTGTTAAAGAGTATTTGCATACATTATGCTATTTGTGCTATCAAAATCAAATAAATTCTGCAATGGGGTATATTCTTTTCATAAATAAACACACATATGCTAATGCATATTATTAGCATATGCCATAGATTATTATCTGACGACAAAGGAAATAAGCAACAACAAAATATAACACAATAAAGTATGGCCAAACTTGTCTAATTGGTAGCACAGCATGTGCCGCTTTCTTTTGTAAAATTAGATAATTGCTGAACGAAAAGAAAAAAAAACAAGTTGTTATGTAATCTAATTATAACCAGCTTTAATCGAGCCACAAACAACTGCATTAAATAACAATTTAAAATAAGAAATTCAAGTTATTGTACTTTACGCGCGTGCCGGCGAAACTCTTTTTTTTTTTTTGGTTTTTTTTTACCAACAGTGACAATTTGACAAGCGTGGAGCAGCTTGAACAAGTTGCCTCCATTAGCCATGCCAATGGACGTGAAACGAGTGTGTGGCAGCAGTTGTAAAGTACACATGCATCTAAAAAACCATAAAAATGCGTGCCATGTTTCTACAAGCATTTCTTTAATGCTATTTGTTAATTTGATTGTTATGTAAAAAAAAATCGACATACAGAAGCGACTCTGGGCCAAAACTAAACTAATTTCAATTTCAGCTCAGCGACACTCGAAAGAAAAGTAAAAGCCGAAGCAGGTATGCTAAAATATACTACAATTGGCTAAAAATAGTTTTGGCTTTTAGTTTTTTTCGGTGCCTTTTGAAAGTGAAGAAGCTACAGTCTGGAAAACAATTTGCATAAATAACCAAAAACCGAGAAGAAAAAAAAATATACACAAAAATAACCAAAAATGCACGTAAAATGTTGAGCATCGTTTTTGTTTATTTTATTTATACATTTTGTGCTTTATGCTTTGTCTGCCACACAAGCCGACTTTGACTTTGACTTTTCACTTGTTACACATACGACCCGTGGAGCGCTGCGAATTCAACATAATGACTTATTTTTCACGTCTTTTTGAAGTGTATATAAATGGGTTTCTTAGTACTTCTTCACCTTTTTTTTGAAGTGACTGCTGCACGCCTGCAATAATAAATTACTTCCTGGGCCACATTCCGCAGCAGCAGCAACGGCAGCAGCAGCAGCAGCAACAGCAGCAGCAGCCGACATTACAATTCTCGAAGACGTGCAGCGGCTAAGCATCAAAAATATTACTATTAATTATATTGAATGGAGAAAGTCAATTTCGTCAAAGTGCCCGGCGTCAGTGGCTTTTGTGCGCCATTTCTAAAGACGCAGCTGTCAATCAGTCTGTCAGTCAGTTCGTCATTTACTTACACAGTCAGTCAGTCAGTCAGTCAGTCAGTCAGTTAGTCAGTTAGTCGGTTAGCCAGCCAGTTTCCATTTCAACTGCTTTCAATGCAGCTTATCTTTGTGGAGCGTCGTCGTCGCATTCTTTTCGAGGCGACTTTTTAAGATCGCTGCCTGCCGCAGAGCACTCTCCGGTTACACTTGATATTTTAATCGTATTGCTGATCATGTGGCATGTGCGGATCATATTTATTTTCTCATTTTTCTCATTTCACCAAGTCCGTCAGCATGCAAATGAAGTGCGTCACCGCAAAATGTATACCCTGTAGAAAATAATAAAGTCTCTATATAGTAATAGAGCCTACGGAACTCAACCAAAATAAATGATCTTTGACACTTTAATTGATTCTAAATTTGAGCAGCATAGCTTATAAAATATAAGCCAATGAAACACTTAGAATATGAACTTGTAATTAAATGTTTTGCTTTGTTTTGCATTTGTATCATTTTTTATTTACTATTCACAAATAGATTTACTGTCTAATTTCGAATAATCTGTTTTTCAATAAATCGAAAGGTTGCTTATAAAGTATCTAATAGTCGCCTAGACCACTACCACCTAGATACTTTTGTGTGGGCCTTAAGCTATTTATTAAGCGCTTGTTTCGACCAACAAAAAACACAAAATTCGATTTGATTATGTTTACAGTTATGTCGTCTGTTTATTTTATGTCTATGCAAATTTATGTAAAGCTCAGCGACAGATATGTGTGTGTTGCTTTTCATTTGGGATGTGGTTAGGGCTACCGATTCATCCAATTGATTGGGCTTTAATTTGTTGATTTGTTCACATTGTGTTTAGCTTTGAGCTGTTGATCTCTGCTGCAGGTCCAGCCGCAAATCAAAAAGCAAACAGTGAAAGGCGTTGCCAATATATATATATATATACATTTATGCGTCGCGTAAGGAAACCTTGCCAATAACTAGCTGCCAATGGCTTTCCAAAAAAAAATAACTCAGCTAACAGCCGCACATGCAAAAACGAAAGCCAAGCCAAGAGTAAAAGACACAACAACAACACCAAAAACATTTGCGTTCGTTTTTACTAATGAAGTGCAGCAGCAGCAACAGCAACAGCAGTCGCAGTCGCCATAATTGTTGCCAACTGACTTTGTTGCATACCAAATGTCTACTGGGTCAATGTATCGTTGTTGGCCGAAACCCCAGCCACAGCCCCAGCCCCAGACCCAGTCCCAGTCCCAGCTGTAGACCAAGCCCCATCCAATGCACGCATCCAAGCCAACTCTACAGACTCATGTGAAAATCATTAATGCGCTCGCAGTTCACCAAATTGCTTGGCCATGTTTGCTGGCGGCTTTCACATGCTGCGAACCTTTGTACAACAGGTAGCCAGCCAAGCAGCCAACTAGCCAGCCAACTGACCAAGCTGGCAACCAGCTTGGCTACCAGGCAGGCCTCTATTGTTGTGTCAGCTAAATATGGCCAATAGCCAAATATTAATTCCTGCCACCATCTGTTTATATGCTAATTTCTTGTGCTTGACATCCTATCTGAAAAGTAATTCTAGTGCAGCTTCGGCGCGGAAATGTTGAAAGTCAAATGGAAATTGTTTTTAGAATTGAATGTTTTTTTTGCTTTTTTTCTTTCATTTTCTTGCCTGCTGCAGGACACATGGATGTTGAGTGACAGACTACAAGCGACCAGTTGATTACAGCCAACCAGTTAAACTTTTAGCCTCAGCGTTTCACATTCGAATAAGGAGCGAATTTCGTTAGGGGTATTCGCAAATATATCCATGTGCCTTGAGACGCTGCTCAGTTTTGCAAAAAAGTTATCAATGTTTGAAATATTTGAAAAGCATTTACCATGAAATTGAAGTTTTAATGTAACGATTTCCAAGAAAACAAAAGGAGAGAATATTCCAGCTTGAATGCAGAATCAATAAGACTTAATAACTTTGGTGTGTATAAAAAAATGAACATATTAATTCGAAATTCAATAATTTTGGCACACTTTTGTTAATTTGTTGCAATAAAATCGAATCGCTTATTGGCTAAAAAACACCTCAGTAACCTCAGCATAAATTGTTAGCTCAAGGCATTATTTTTGGTTATTCGTGAAACCTAATAAAAACTAACACGTTTGCCATGTTCAGTCGAACTGTGATCGCCGATACTCGTCCCAGAAAGAGAGAGAAGCCAAAAGACAAATCGTAAATGAATTGGCAACTGGCAACTGGCAATCAAATGTCAAGATTTCATTTTTTAATTTTTCCCATGCAATCATCATCAGTTCTCACAACCGAAATGCGAATTATTGCTTTGATATTAAAACGACACCATTGTTTTTTATGTCTTTATGTAGCACAATTGGAAATTTAAATGGCACTCACGCGCCATTCGATATCCTCTCTAAAAACGATAACTGAACATTAAAATGCAACAATCAATTTTGATAGTTTCCTGAGTCAAGTGAAACTTGCCCACGTTCAAAGTCGGTATCTTGGCTATGTATGTGGTCAGAACTGTTCCCGTTGCGCAGATTGAGCTACTTTTGTTTTTCTTTCTGGGACGCTGTGAGATAGGTAGAGATGGAGAGAGACTCTCTGACACGCATTAATTGATTTGTTTCGTAACCGAAATTAGGTAATTCCATAAAGCATTTAAGCGTTTAAATCTTCTTCTCATAGCGACTTCCGACGACGAAGACGACGGCATCATCGCTTTGGGCACTTTCAATGTAATTTTCTACAATTTTTACAGACTGAACACACGTGAAAGTTCATAAACGAAAGCAAAAATGTAAAAGACACACCACACACACACACACACACACACACACAAGCAGCAGCAAAATGTGCTTTATGTATCTGTGTGTGTTTTGTATCTTTCATTGTCATTAAACAAAATGAAGCAGAACCGCGTCAGGCTATGAAAGGCTTTTTTATTTATACACGACGACTAGATGAGTAGCATCTGTGTGTGTGAATGGGAGGGCGTCTCAGCATGCAGATGGAGAGTTGGTGGGAGGGGAGCCACACTCATACGGTGAATGTACAACAATGATCATTAAATGCCAAAAAATGCCAACAGTTAGAGAGTCCAAGCCAAAGTCAGAGCCAAATTATGGCAAAAGACAAAACTAAAACTGTAATGTTGTCGAATGTTTCATTTCATTTCGTTTGTGTATTTGGTTTCACTATCATTTGTGAGCATGTGTTTGTGTGTGTGTATGTGTGCATTAAAAGTGAAAACATGTAAAAAGTCATCACATATAGATATGTTAAGACCCCGCCACACAGCAGCTGAGGCCAAAAGCTGTAGCAGCTACAGATATGGAATACAAATTGCGTATACGTAATTTTAATTGACCGCCTAAGCGATTTGCTAATTGTTGCTTGCCACATTTACATAAATGTTTAATTGAGATAGTCTATAGTTGGATTATGCTAATGTAAATATATCATTTAGAAGGATTATGACAGGGGAATTTTTATTATGTTTCCGTTGTTGTTGAGTTGAGAGGCAACTAAACAAAAACACAAAAAGAAGAGTAAAAGTTAAGGTGACTGCCTAAGAAAGTTATGTAGATTTTTTCAAAGCTGATGTTAGCTAACGCTGAAGCTTAGCTTTGATCTTATTTAACCATAACCTTTTATGCAGCTGCTTATGAGCTAAATTGGTAGGTATTTAGCACTCGTCTCTCATCATTCATCTCATTGTAAAGTAGAGACAGATTGAGATTTATTTAATGAAAGTAGAAAGGCTTTTTTTGCCAAAGTGATATTTGATTGCTCTCCATTTCAGTTACTAAGCATCTTCACTTATAAGATTTAATATAGCTTCTTTTTTAGTTTTTTGCAATAGCATTTGTGCTTAAGCTACTCCCATAGCTAATTTTTTGCCAGCTCTACAACTTGAGCTCCAAAAACATCATTTATCATTTCAGCTAACACTTTCAGCAGTTGCCAAAAAACAAAAAAACACATACAAAAAAAACGAAACATAAAAACTCTCGTTAGACGTGAAATATATATATTTTTTGTCAATTTTAAACGTGTCTTTCAGTGTAGCAGCTTTTGTAGTAACACCTTCAAGACAAACAAGTGAAAGTGTCTAAAAGACATTCAATTTCGTGTAATTTTGCTATCAATTAACAAAGCACACATATACACAAATACACACATTCACATACATAAATTGAGTGAATAAATAAGCGAGACGAAGCAACTTTAGAAGATTAATTGCCTGTACAGTCAGCACTCGCAGCCTGTGATCGTTAGCACATCATTACAAGTCGGGGTACTATCCAAAACCAACCAACATGTTGAGTCCACCCTCCGGGGCTATCAGTTAGAGGAGCAGTGATTAAAGTTGCCAAAATGCCGTGAAATGATGTAACAACAAAAAAAAATTTATTTTTTACTTTATATTTCATACTTATTGTTATAAAAGAGTACTTGTAAGAGACTAGCAATAAGTATAACCCGAATATTTTTGAATGAAGGTTCAGGTTAGCTCTCCCATGAAAATCATCAAAAGCTATTAATTGCAAATAAAATATATACAATTAAATACAGTAAAAATAATCAATTAAATATTGTTTGACTTAAGGCAAAAATTGAATGTGTTCAAGAGTTTTTTGACCAGTTATTCGATGGCAGTATGTGATCTTAAAATAATATGGGAAAGCTTTCAATTACGAGCCGATCGACGTTCTCGTCAAAACATTCTATATATTAATGGAGACATAAATGTTTGCTAAAATTAGCACCAACTGCAAATGCAGTTTGATTTTCAGGTCTGCCAGTCGGGATTATACCTTGATTACAGGGTACCTGCTAGCAAGGATTATCAGCGCGTTCTCAGTTGCAAAAAAAAGCAATTCTGAGAAGCTGCCACAGAGCAATGCTGCTGCTGCTGCTGCTACTGCTGCTCTTCTGTGACCTCGTGCACGATGAGCTTTCAAAAATGAAAAACGAAACGCGAGAGCCAACAATGAGGCAAGGTAGTAGTGGTATTAGTAGTTGCCGCTAGAAGCCAGGCTTGCCAAATAAGAGTACGAGCCAAAGAAACTACAACCTGGCCTCTGGGATTTGGAGTTTGCTTAGCCGGCCAGCCGAACGGTACCCAAAACAGATCTGAATCTCATGCTGCGTAAGCGCCGATGAAAGTGCCTGACTGAATGCCTGCCTGGCTGCCTCACTGCCTGGTTGCCACAGACACCACCTCACTACTCTCCGGTTGGCCGTGCCATCATTTCTCCTTGGCTCCATGATAGTAGTCAAATGATGTTGGCATTTACTTTGTCTTTTTACCATTTATTTATTTTTATTTTTTTTTGTTTGCCAAATGTGTCCGCAATGCGCATAATAAAAACGAAAAGCGTGTAAAATACAAAGCACAACAAAAATCAATTGGAAATTTTACTTTCGACGACGAATAAAAAGTCAAAATAAGAATGCCCTTTGACAAGAGTACTTGCCGGAAAGTTGCCTTGTAAACAAATCGCTTTTAAATATATCTTAAACGTTGCTTACAGTCTCTTTTCAGATAGTCTCTCTTAGATAAAGTATATGTTTATGGTTAAGATATGCCTTCTATTTCCAACTACACATTCCTCTCACACATTTCGCTAATTACAGGGTATATCGAATAATAATAGCTTGAGAGGCGGACGATTCCACGAGGCGACTGCGACTGAACCGAAACCGAACTTATAATGCTCACATTTGTCGACTATTTGCGTGCTGTCATTAAACTATAATTAAATTTCTTTTCTTTTGATTTTCACCCTGCAAGTTAAAAGTCATCCTCCATCCATGCCATGAAGGGTTTACCAAAACTTCACGCCTGTCACGGCTCGCGAAATATGTATTTCTTTCAGTTTATTATTATTTTTAGCTGCTTTTGTTTTTTTTTTTTGCACAAATGAAATTTCAGATTTATTTTTTTAAAAGTCGGAATCACCTTTGATATTTGTACAAAAGTTGGCGAAATTTTTGTTCAAAGAATTGAAACTGAAGTTCCCCAGGCCAAAAAATACATCAAACTTACAATTTTGAAGGGTTTTTTGTCAGGCTTCAAACTCCCACAACTTTGCCAAAACTGCAGAGAGTTTTAAGCTCGAGGCGTTTTTTATCATGATTTAACGTATAGATTGGAACTGCATCTCAAATTTATGCACCCAAATTTTCTTGACGAAATCTCAAAATACCTTTTCTGGACTTCAAACATCCATAGCTATGTCAAAATAGATTGGATTGTGAATTCCGAGGTATTTTGGCTCGACATCTAGATTTAGTCTATATAGATTGCTGTCAAAAATCTTGACAACAAAATTTGACATCTAAGCATTCGAAGACCGTAGGGCTTATCATTGCTTTCGATCTCTCTCACAATTTGACATCGTTCTTGTGTAATGCGTGGGCATTTTGGCAGCTGCTACATTTGGTTGCAACCTGCGAACGCTAATGAATTTATGAGCTTTCGCTGTGTCCAGGCATATGCATGTATGCAACTGTGACATGACTGCTTTGAGCTGCTTGCCGCCTGGAGGCAGCCACATATTGCAGATGTGAGGACCCACCCAGTGGCATGTGGCTTGCGGTTTGAGCATGTGCATGTGCATGGGCTGATTGCATTTGGAATCTTCCAGCTGCAAACGTTTCAATGCCTCTTTGTTGTGCGGTTCGGTTTGGTTTTAGTTTTGGTTTTGGTTTGGGGTTCGGGTTCGGCTCTGCAGTCGTCCAGTTGGTTCTGGTGCATGTCAGGCGACTTTCAGGCCAACTGCTACTTACGACTGCCAACTGGCCATAATATGTAATTTCAATGATTTGCATACAAAACACTTTTCACCAAACGAAACTCAACAGCCAAGCGACGACCGCTTGCCACAAAGCAGAAGCTGACGCTGCAACTGAAGCTGGAACTGTGGCTGGAGGAGCAGCAGGCATAGAATTGGCATGGACAAACAAACACGTTAAATACTTCCGCGTTGCAGTCGCGTTCGTTGCATTCTACACTCGAAAAAAAAAACGAAAAAAAAAAATCAAATTGTTGTAGTCTTAAAACTTGGAACTGTGAACTATCTTAAATAAAAGTGTATCGCGTTCGTTTTTTCTTTAACCAATTGTTGAGTAAGAACAACAATGCAACCCAGGCAAAATTATTTTATTTGAAATATAAGGCGGAAGATAAATTCGGAATCAAGCTGTCAGGATTGGCTTAAGAACTTGAGTAGCTTACAAATCGAGTGCTTGATTAAAGAAATTTGTTATCAAACTTAAGGACCGCAACACATTTATCTCTCTTACCACGAAATATTCGTTGTATATAATTTGATTCGAGTACAAAATTCGCTTTTTTTCATTTTATTTTTATTTTTTGCAGAGTGCATGGCTGCAAATGCAGAAGAGGAGCAGGAAGAGAGCGAGAGAGAGAGAGAGAGAGAGAGAGAGAGAGAGACGATGCTTCTCTAAGCTGACCGTAGTTTTTGGCTCGTTTTCATAAGCTCGAAATATTCATATTTGTCACGAAGCCGAAATGCCGTGAATGCTGCATGCTGCCTGTTGCTTGCTGTATGCTTGCCCATGGATGCGAAGATTTCCTGGCCAAGAATGAGGCCAACTAATGGGCAGCTGCTGCATGCTGTTCGGTTGCCTTTTTGCCTTCTGCCTTTTTTGTCTTTTTTTTTTTGCCTGCGTGGATTCTGCGAAACCGAAAATTATAATAACCAGTTTAAACTTGGGATTCTTTTTATATATATATTATTTTAGCTACTTTTGTGTGTGTGTTTTTTGGCAGCGCGGCCAATGACCCAGCACTTTAAAAGGGCCCAAAAAAAATACAACTGGCAAGCGGGTGGGGGGGATTACGCAGTATTAAAAACGTGAGGAGACAACGCAAGGTCAGCAGGAGCTGAGAAGGGGTGGAAGAGTGCTGGGCGGGGTTGGTGCTGGGTTAGTGAGTGGTGGTTGTTCTTCGCCGTGCCATCGGTTAGCCGGCGAAAGTTTTTGGTAACGTTTTTTGGGGCCAAAAAAATGGAGAAAAAAATGAAAAAACGTCCATTTAGATTTAATGAGATATTGGGCCCAAGTCAAGTCGCGTTCGGCGTGGCCTTTCCTTTGGCACAGAAGCATATGAAAACTGCAATAAAGCAAATGCTTGACGCTTGTGGCCCATATCGAATGAACAGCAGCAGCAGCAACAGCAGCAATAGTCGCAGACGCAGCAGCAGCAACTACACAAATGTATTTTTGTTGAACAAAAATTCCAAAAGCAAATCCATTTTGTTCCGACTTTCATTTTGGAGCAGCACAACACACACACACAAACACAGAGAGACTAAAAAGTGAGCCACTGTTGGAGGCAAGCGGCAATCGCTGCGCAGTTTGAAGACAATTGTATAAATGAAAGTTTAAGATCTCCATGGACTGTTCTCCGTCCGTCTGCCCGTCTGTCTGTCTCTGTGTGTTATGTGTTTGTGGGGCAGGGCAGACGTGTGTGAGAGAGCGCCCCTCTGATATGAGCTAACGGCGGCTGCCACACTGCATCTGTGGCACAACGACAGGTTGTACAGCGCCGGCACTTGACCATGCCACCCCCGCTCCTCACCCCTCTAACCCACTCCCCTCACACTCGCCACACAGCAGACCCGGCACGTGTTGGACGCCAATGAACAAAAAAATAGCTACAACAAAACAATTTTCAATTGTTTAGCTGCTGCTGCTGTTGATGCTGCTGCTATTGAAGCCCATTTCTCCATTGCAGGCGACTTTGATTTCGATTTACTTTTGCTTTTCATTGTTAATAGTGCCGCCAATGCGATGATGATTAGCTGTAGTAGTAAAGCGGGTGGAGGAGGAGTAGCAACATCATTGGCTACCCATATGGGCATTTATTGTGTCTGTTAAGGCTTTAATAACAATTTTATGGTTTTTAACTCTGAATTCACTTTAGAGAAGCCCACTATGGCAGAATAATCGGGGAGAGATCTGACCAGAAGTTGCGGTCAAAATATATTATATATAAATGATATCATTTCTAAAATCATTACAGTTGTCTAATTGTATATAGATTGATTAAAAATTACTAAACAAATATTATTATAAAAATATTTCTCTCTTTTTAAATTCTATGCACACAAATCTTATAAGCAGCTTAAACTGAGAAGCTTATTATATCCTATAAAGAATTATAGTGTTAGACTCAATGATTTTATCGTAACACTCTTAACATTTACAAAATAAATGACTACAATCAAAATCGCGCCGTTTTTCGCTAACAAGGCGAAAAGTACTCTTTAAAATGTTGATGACTTAACTAATGACTTGGGCTATCGATAAAGTTCCGCCTCCAAATGCAAAATCTCAAACTGTGCTAACAAAGAAAACACGCCTAGCTTATATATCCCATTATTTAGCATGTGTATTCACAGTTCCCTCAACCCAGCATATAATAAAACTGAAGATCATTTCCCCATTTCATGCACAATCAGGCTCAATTATCGATTCGAACACAGACATTTGTATATTTTGGTGTTCTGCACTGTGGGACAATGAAATTAACGTCTTGCGCCTTCCGGTGCTCGAAAATAAATCTTCAAATTAAGTTCTGTCTTGTTGCGTTATTCAAAAAAATTAACGAAAATCGAAGCAATTTTTTGTTGAAAGATCGGAGAAAGAAAACGAAATCAGAAAAGATCAACGCTTTCAAGTGCCCACTTGGCACAATATAAAAAAGATCTTTACGCTTATTTTTTTTTTTGTGCAAAGGCGATTGCTCTCAGAGTGTGCACACGCGTGTGTGTGTGTTTGTGTGTGTGTGTGCGGCAGCATGGGCTGTACAAGAAGTTTATAGTGCGTGGGTTGAACCAAATCAATTGTTATATTAAAATTGTATATGAAATTGAGAAGTTGACTTGCTTAAAATGAAAACTTAAAATTGTAATAAAAATAGTAATTATATTACAGAAGATTTAAATTTATTAACTGGTTATAATACTATCTAATTATGTTAGTATCTATATCTTGATTTTCTTCTTGCATATCTAGTTGAGATCTCAGACAACTAAAAACCCCTATTACCACCCAATTCACAAATCAAGCAGCCGCAAATTTCTTGGGTCAGATTGTGGCGCGGAATGCTGGAAACGAACGCAAATGCGAAAATTACACCCCAAGCGACCAATTTAAAGCCATTAAATTATAATTTTAAATTTTAAAGAGCCTACAGAGAGCTGAGAGTTGAGCCCTGAGCGGACAGCGCCAAACAGAAGACACCCAAACACATTATTCAATTAGCGGACACGGACGCTTTGTTTATTTTCGGAGTAGAATTGTTCCATGTTCTTTTTTTCTCTTCACCAGACAACTTAGTGGGCAGTTTGGCAGTTGAAATTTGTAGCGATTGCCCAACTGTGGCAAGCGGAAGCGCATCGAACGAAACAAACAAACAAAAAAAAACGGCTCAGTGAAAAACTGAAAAGCGGAGTAGGTGTGTGTATGTGTGTGTGTGTGTGTGTGTGTGTGTAGGTTACGTTTATCTGCTTTAATCTGCGCTTACAACTGTCGCCAACCTGACACTCATAATTAAAGAAACAAATAAAGCATAACAGCATAACAGACAACAGACAACAGCAAAGAGCAGCGCAGTCGCAGTCGCAGCGTACACATTAACATAGTGCAATAAAGTAACAACAACAACAATTACAGCAACAGCAGCAGCAGAGATGAAGACTACGTGGACGGCACTTGTCGTGTCTGCGTCTGCGCAGCGTTGACGTCCACGACTTGGCAAAGCTTACAGCTACCGCTGCTTCAGCTGCTGCTGCTGCTGTTGCTGCTGCTGCCGCCTTGACTGTGTGACTTTGCTTTTGCCTTGGCCTGTTGTTCGTGGCGATTCGGAGAGCTTTTAAGCTGCGCGTTGCGCTTTGCGCCGGCGTCGCTGCCTCAGTCGCTGTTTGTGGTAACTTCTTCGTGTCTGCAAAACGGCTGCTGTCTTAGTTCTTAAGTCCGTCGTTGGCGTGCTCCTCTTCAGTTCGTTGCTGACCAACGTAACGTGCGGACGTGCCAAGCTCGCCAACACAATAATACAAATATACGAAATAAATAACGACAGCGTGTTTCAGTGTTGCAGTTGTTGCTTTGGCTACAACAACATCGACAACTACCAGAAAATAAAATAGACAAGCCAAATATATATATTTAACATTTAATGGTAAATCAAAAAAGAAAAAATTTAAACCAAATCAGTGCGCGACGCGTGTGCAAAACTCACATTGACAAAAATAAAAATAGAAAAAAAAAACCAAAAAATAAACAAAAATAATAATAATAATAATTAGGGATAATGTGTTGTACTTATTGATTGCTGATCCTTAACATTTTTCTTTTTGCCTGGCCAAAGAATTTCTCCAAATTGCTTGTGTGTGTTTTGCGTTTTCTTTACGATCTCAACAACGTCTCCTCAATGGGTTTTTGTGTTTGTTTGCCATTTGGGGCTGTGGCGGCGTTGACTTTGTCCATGTCCAGCATCGGTAGTCTCTATGTCTGTGTGTGTGTGTGTGTGTCTGAGTGTGTTTGTTGCAGTTGCAGTTGTTCCATGTCCAAGGCGCGGCCAGCGGCGACTGTAATTTCTGTCTTGCGCATTCTAAACACAAAAACACACACACACACACTCACACACACACACACACCCATAGAAACGCACACTCGAAAAAGCAAACAAACAAACAAACATGGTACGCAGTCAAGTGAAGACGGCGCAAAGTTGCAGGCAGATGCAATGGGGAGACGAAAAGGGGACTGCTGGGATGAAGACACTCCTGCCATGGCTAGTTTGGGAGGAGATGCAGATGCAACTGCAACAAACTGCAACTGCAACTGCAGCAGTAGCAGCAGCCACATGTGCTAGCTCTCTATCTCGCTCTCGCACGCTGCAACACCATATTGGGGCATAACGGTGCAAAAATCGCGCTGCTTTTTACTTAGCACAGCTTTTGTGCACACTCTCTGTGTGTGTGTGTGTCTGTGTTTGTGTTTATATGTGCCTAGTTTTTTATTTGCCAAGTCTACGGCTGCTGCTGCTGCTGCCACTGCTGCTGCTGCTGCTGTTGCATTGATGACGACCCAGCGACCGATAGACCGACCGACCAAAGTGCGATCAAGCAAAAACCGCAAAAAAATAAATATAAATTTTTATACATATATCGAGAGAGCAAAAGAACTGCATTCATCTGCGAACTTCATTTGCAGTTTTGCGGTTGCTGCCACAAACACTTCTGCGTCTGCTTCTGCAGCGAACGCTGATCGATTGGCGGACACATAAATTCACTCAGCTGCCAACTTGCATCCTTAATCCTGCTGCCACAATCACTGCTGCTCCTTTGCCTCAATCAGCTGCTGCACGCTGATTCGAAATGCCAGCACTTCTCACGCCCCTCGGCGTTAAAATCCCGTCTGCTGTTGCACTTTGACCGCAATGCAAATAATCATCATTTTGCAGGACTTGCTCACCAAAAAAAAAAAAAAATTATATAAACCGCTAGCGGCACTTGCAACGTGACTACACTGAGCAAAATAAGTGCTTAAAGCTAGACACCATTGCAGAAAAGAAGTCAAATCTTTAAAGTCCGTACTTGAGTGAATGCTCTATAAAATGCACTATATATACACTATATTTGTAGAGCATATCAATTCAAAAATATTAGTTAAATTATTTATGATTTTTAGTCAGGAATATGTTTTAATTTCTTGTACTGTTTATTTATTTATTTATTGACTATCACAACAACAGAGAAAGGTATAAGCCAAAAGAGTTTACTCAGCACATTTTCGCTCAGTGTGTAGCGCTATTATTTTTAAGAGCATTATCGGTCAATAGGTTATGGCTAGGCGCAGTATATACCGTTTCCGTGTGTGTGTCGGTGTGTGAATCTGTGCTGTATCTGTGTGTGTGTTATGCTCAGTTCGAAAGCATTTAATGGGACACACAGGCAACATTAAATGTCCGATGCTCACTAATTTTTATGTGCACAGCTTGCGGCAATTTTTTTGTTAGTGTGCAGCGTTTCAGCCCACTTTAAACGGAACTCGGAGCATGGCAACGCCTCTCAACTTTTTTTTTATTATTAAGTTATAAAAAAAATAATGTATAACAACAACAGCTAGACAGCTGAGAAGCAGCCCAAAACAAAAAATTGAATGCCGAACGCAAAGCGACACACAACCGCATAACGGTATAAGTAGAACCTGACGTCCACATTCCCATTGCAATAAAATGAGATTTTATAACTAAAAGAACGAAAAACCCAAATTCCAACAACAACAACAGCTACAACAGCAATAGAGAGGCAAGACAGAGGTCGTCGCAGCAAGTGAAAATAGTGACAGCAACAACAAAACCATAAAAAAAAAAATGAACGTAGGAAACAAAAACAATTATAGGCAGCCAGGTGTTAATTTCAAGTTCGTTGCCTAAGTCTTTCGTTTTTTAAAGTGGAGCGCACGAGCAGCGCCCCACTGAATGCGAATGAAGGGCGTGCGAGCCGGCCGGCAAACACAATGAAATACAATCAAAAAGAAATTACAAAAAATAAAACAACATTCACATATATTTTATTTTCAATATTATTATTTTTATTATTATTTTTAATTATTCGGTCTTTTTTTTTTTGAGCGCACATTTCGTTTTTGTTGTCTTTTTTACACGCATTAAACGTTTCGTTTGGCTTTCGTTTCGTTTTTCGTTTCATTTCCGTTTTGACCCCGCCAAGTTCAAAGGTTGCGCCTACAGCAGAATAACACAAACAACAAGAACAACAAAAACCAAATAAATAAAGAAAAACAACAAAAGCCAGTTGCATTTGACAACTAAAATATAGCTGGAACTAAACTTCTTGGAAGCGAGAACAACAATAACAACAAAAACAACCACAACAGCAATAGCAACAATAACAACAGCAAAAGGAACAATGCCAGCGACAGCGACGCCGACAGCGACGTCGACTGCGACGAGAAAGCAACCTGCAAATAACGCGATGCTCAGCAAAGCTTTTACGGTTAAGCGGCTTTTAGCGGTAAGTGTGCACGAACAAAGCTCCAAATACAACAAATATATACAAACATATATATAAGTTGAAGATAGATATATTTATAAAAGTAGTAATACCAACAATCATAACTCAATTTGCAAATGCCATTGATTTTTTTTGGGGCGTTGCCAATGAGAATTGCTCCAAAAAAAGTGTCAACTGTTGCCCATTGTTCAGCTATGCAACATAGATTCATAAACTTCTATATATATACATATATATAGTACTTATCCACATAGTTCTGCTTCATGCTTGTACATTTTTGGCGTGGGCTGGGGTTTATACAATGTGGCACTTACTTTAACTTGACTTTAACTTTGATCGTGGGCCGTCGGCCAAGTTTTTCTCACTCAGCTTGCTCTATGTATAAGTATGAGTGTGCGAGAGTGTGTGTATGAAATAGCTGTGAAGTCGGCCATTGGGTCAAACTGTGCCTGATAGATGGATAGGCGTCGATGATGATGTTCCTCTGTAGCTTCTTCTTGACTTGACTATTTGCTGTTGTTATTGTTCTCGTTACTGCTCGACAGGGAGTCTTCACTTGAGTGCTGAGAGTAATGTAGGCAAATTAATCTAATGAAAAGGTGGGAGTTAGTTGATTTTATTTGAGTTAAGCCTTGGGAACTGTAGTTATGCCTCAATGCAGCGGTTGGCGTGCAAGCTTTAAGTTATTACCTTCATAAAATGTTAATGGAACTTTCGAGATTTCGGATAAATGTGGGCTGAAAAAGTATTTTAGTTAATTTTAGAAGAAGTGCTTTATTCTGAAATAAACAGCACTTGGGAATTACAAAATTATATTTGATGAAAACATTCTTATCAAGCTAATAAAATTAATTAATATTTTTAATCGAACAAAAATAAATATATATTATTAGTTGGCATAGGTTAGGTACAGGTACAATTAAAAAACAATTATTTCAATTAATAATTTACCTCGCACTTTCCACCTAGGCAAAGTTACAGTGCTAATTATTATTTATTACTTTTCCATTATTTGTTTATTTAATATTATTATTGTTTTGTGGGTATTTCTGCCTGTGGCTTGGTCAGTTTGTAGTTGCTTCAAATGTATTGGTCTGATGCAGTCGTCAGTCCGTTTACCGCTTAGCCGTAGCAGCTGGCGGTTAAAGGTCAGCAGACAGTCTGGCGCCCGACTATCATTAAAAAAAAACTGAGGAAAAATGTACAAAAGTAATTTGTAAAACACAAAAAATGATTTGCTGTTTTCCTCCGTGCTGCACTTTTTTCTTGTGTGTGTTTAATTTTTTATATTTTTTTTTGTTCTGCTGCTGCTTGGTCCTGATCTTTAACGATTCCTACGAGTGAAATACGTGTACCGAGTTGGACTTGGAAGTTCGGGCCACTTCTTCATTAGCGCAACGGAATTGTAAAATTGCAAAGTGGCCATAAACAAAACATAAATCAACCGAGAATGCAGCAGCATCGCTTTGATGATGAATGTTGTTCGCTTTACGTTGTTGTTGCTCTTCTCTGTGTATGTGTGGCAAGATGAATTACAAGTCGGCACTTTGCAAATCAACTGGGTGGACATACATTGGCAATTATTTGCCCAAGCAGTCAAGTTGCAAATATTTTATATTTTCGGCATCTATTGGGACAGCTTTCATGAAAGTTGCTGCAAGAACAACAACAGCAGCATAACGTCTGCCAATGAAAGTAGCTTTGGTTTCTTAATGGGTCAACCTGCCACAAAGACACACACATTAAGAACGATAGAGATAGAGGCAGATAGAAAAAGATAGACACTCTAATGGGCCAGCAACAATGATCACATTCTCTGCTCGCGCTTAAGAGCCACTCGAAAGTATAATTAAACAATTTTTATTGACTTTTTTTTCATTGATGCCGCCACCGAGGCTGCGGCAAATTGAGAATGGAACTGTGAGATTCTGTATCTTTCAATTCTGTTGGCCTGCTGCCAAGTTTCCATTCTTTTCCAAACTCGAATACCAATTGCTGATGCTGCCGCTGCTGCTGCTGCCGTTGAGTGTTTTGTTATGAGCCCACATTTAGTTTTGCGGCTTGTGTCAGTTATCAACAACAACAACAGCTACAAAAATCCAATTGGAAATAAGTAGAAATTGTGGTTGTTAAGTGATTGTAGCAAAATGCATACAGCCCAGTTCCAATTTCTAACTGTATGTCCACTTTTTCCAATGAAAACTAACTTAATCTCAAATTACAAATCGATTCAGCGATATAATAAAAAATAGTGCTTCCTCAATAATCTGAATAAGAGAAACCTTCAAATATCTGTCGCCAGTAATTGAGTCTTCATAAAAATTAGCTGCAAATATCTTTATAGCTCCTTTTAACATACAATCTATTGACATAAACAAAAAGGTGGGCAAACTTGCGTCATTTGCTACAGAGCGTGGCATTCAGGTTCGACTTCTTTTCGGTTCCTGCAGCCAGCAACAACAACAACAACAACTAACTGTAATTTTATGTCTCAAGTGGTTGAAATTTGTTAACGAACAAGAAGTTGGCTTGCTGACTGGTGGAATTCCTATTTGGAATTGCGATTGAGTTTTAGTTTGAGTTCTGTTCTGTTCTATGGAGCGAGAAGAGTATCTTTTACAATTTAATGTTGTCATTGCATTTAATGCTTCAGTAAATTTTAGTTGGAAATTAAATACATAATTACACACATCAAATTTCGCAGTACCGTTTTTAAGTAGTTGGAGGCGTATACGCAGATGTACATATATTACTGCAACGTATGCAAATAGATTTTGTTACCTAACATTGGTGAGTTAACTCAGTTGGGTATAAATGTATGTGTAGATAGATATCCAACAGTTGGCATAATTAATGGCGTGTGGCGCTTAACACTCTGCCTCCATACGAGTGCATTGTACTCTTGACGT
Source organism: Drosophila planitibia (assembly GCA_035043785.1). Classification (NCBI taxonomy): domain Eukaryota; kingdom Metazoa; phylum Arthropoda; class Insecta; order Diptera; family Drosophilidae; genus Drosophila; species Drosophila planitibia. Next base: position 2,757,426 of record JAWNMS010000023.1, read on the forward strand.
GTTTTTCTTCTTTTTCCTCTTCTATTTATTTATAAGCAGATACTCGGTTCTAACTGAAAAGCCCCAAAAGATACAATATGCTTGGTGTAAAACTGTATCTTGTTATTGTAGTACCCTTGTTTAATTATAGAGCCCAATGGGTTCGGTTTCAGACTACTTCTGCTTGTTGGCCTCAGTGTGGAATGAAAAATCGGTTTGCCTCGTTGCCAGCTTGCTGTTTTGGGCGTGTATTGTGTTTAAGCAACTGTTAATTTTGTTTTACAACCTTGCTTTGTATCTTTGGAGCATCTGTAACGTGTTCGTCTGCTGATCTATCTAACTGTCAGTTACAAACCTTACACACCTGTGTAGAATGTGTGAGTGTGTAGAATGTGTATGTTCATTCATAAAAACAAAGTATCTGCCTCGTATTCTATCTTGTATCGCGAATCTCGTGCGATTTTTCGACTACACAAATTAATTATATGAGCATCAGCCGCATCGTATTTCTACTTGTTGTTGCTGTTTGTTGTTTATGGCCAAGACTTTTGGCTAACGGCAGTTTCGTGTGCTCAAACAATTAGTCGGCAGACTCTCAACTCCCAAACCCTCTCCCTCTCCCTCCTCTCTCTCTCTCTCTTATCTTTCGAGTAGTGTTGGTAAATTCTTCACGCCTTGCATGCGCCGCTCAAAAGTTTATGCTTGGCTGACTATTTAACTTGTATATTAATCTGATTTCTTATATCATATCTGCATTTGCTGTGCAATTATGTAAGATCGGATTAAATCTGGGAATTGATGATGCTACTAAAAAAGTGCTTAATCATCATTGGCACATTTTCATGCGGCATACATAATAATTAGAGATTATTAGACTAATGACGTAAGAACGCCTTTTTGGCATGATGGAAGTTGCCAAAAGCCGTAGTTACCTAATATGATCATTTGGGGAAAGTAAATTATAAGCTTGGGTAGCTAAAAATTTAGTCACTTAGTGAATATTATTTGGTAACAATCTCTAAGTTTTGGTCAGCAGATCTTAGCACAATTTGACAGTTATATATATAAAATATTGCAGAGTATTTAAAAATGTATATTTATCTGTTTGTGTACGTCAGCGATTTAAATGATAATTTGAAATACATTGACATTTTATAATTTTGATAGATTTCTCAAAAGAATTCATTAAGTATTAATATTTTGTTTTTTTTTCAATTTCCTCGGCTCAAAAGAAATAACTTGTGAATTTTTTAATATATCTTTTAGATTTTTGTGTTGTTCACACTACTGCACCACACACAGGGATTGGAGTTGGGCGACAAGTGTCAGCATGACATGGACTGTACAGATTTCATCAAGGGCAGCAGCTGCTCGGCGCTGGGCTACTGCGAGTGTGCGCCCTACTTTGTCCAATTGGATGCCAAGCGCTGTTTGTCATGTGAGTAATTAAACATATACAACTACTTACTATATGCATAGTAACTGGGCAAAGTCAATCTTTGACTAACCTCCATTTGGAGGTAAACACAACAAGAACAACAACAACAACATTGACGCATTTCTTTTATTGGTAAGAGGTTTGCTGTAGTTGTTGTTTTTGTTGTGTGAAGTGCCTAAGATGTTTGCTTATATGCAGAACCGTTACTCATATACCCACTCTCTCTCTCTCTCTATCTGTCTCTATCTGTGTAGCTCAACTATTGGGAGGCGACTGCCAGCTGAGCGAGCAGTGTTCCATGAAGGTGGCAAACAGCAGCTGCCTGGATGGTGCCTGTAGGTGCGTCGAGGGATTCTTGCAATTCCGCAAGCACACATGTCTGGGACGTAAGTATCAGACAACTGTTGACCAATTTGGGCCCTAATTGCATGGAATTCCATAATTACTCCACACGAAACCACACACACACACACATACACACATATATATACATTTAACAATAATAGTAATAAGTTCATTTATGGACGTTCGTTCAACTCTTTTGGTGTTTGGTAAATTGCAATAAACAATAAAACAAGACAAGAATGGAACTTTGATTGCTTATCATTGGATTTACACGCAAGCCGATTCCAGCAGCATCTTCTTCCATAGATACATACATAAATACAGAGATACACAGATACACGCACATATCTTTCAATCTGCGATCTGTTTTTTCAATTTGTTTAACCATCTCATTCATTAATTTCCGTGGATTGTTTGCCGCTCGTTAACACTTCTATAACAATTTTCCTTTCTTTCGCCGCCACTTGACACAAACAATTAACATGGCCATAACAACAACAACAACAACAACAATAACAATTGGTATTCTTCGGCTAACAAGACAATCGTGTCACAAATTAAACGCATAATTGGTTAATTTTCTAAGAACCCGCTAACGAAGCATTAGCTGCAAGAAATCTACAAACTCAAACAAACTAAGCGTGAAACATAAATTGTAACGTAAAATGAGAATTGTGAATGCATTTTGAATTATTTATGGCATGTGTACAGAAAGTATTATTCAGCCAATTGTTTGTCAATTGGCAGACTAGAATGTGTGAAATATTTATGGGTTTTTTTTAAAAGTAGTACTTACCAAGACATTATAAGCTTCACTTAAAATACGACTTATAGATCTAAAAAAAAAAAAATAGAGAAGAACGGTATCGATAAGAGGGAATAGATATCGACTATCCAATTGCTTAAGATCTGTCGCTTATCAAATAAATAGTATTCATTAATTGGAGTTAAATTGCTTAAAATACGAAAGGACTTAAAATAATAGTAATGTCAACCAGTGCCTTTCAAATATATTTCACCTGTTGCACTATTAAATTGTGAACTTAAATTTCCATTGGGTTGAATCAGCTTCAGCATAAATCTTGCCACTCTCAACTTTACTCTCTTGCACTTGGCAATTCTTCAGTCAATAAAAGCACCTACCATAGAAAAAATTTAAGCCCAGTTACTGCCTTTAATAAAATACTTCAGCTGCAGTTAAGATCAAAGAACTCTTTGGAAAATATCTTCAGGTGTGATTTGGCCATTAGGCAAATGACAGTTTCCAGCAGCTACAAGTCTGTCAGAGAGAGATGGATAGTTAGAGACACAGAGACAGAGACAGAAGCAGAGAGAGACAGACAGTTGTCTACTTGAACTGTTCCGATTTGGATCAATGACTTGGTCCATTCGTCGCATTCCCTCCGTGTTGGCACATTGGCGCCTAATGGCGTTAATCTGATTAGAATGTTTCGAATTCGAGCGGATTGTCAGCTTGAACCGACTTGCGGTACATTTTGTTTGCCCTGGTGCTTAGCAGACACGACTTTGACTTGGACGGTGACTTCGACTTCAACTTGGACAACTGTTACAGTTCGTGTCTTTGCCGTTCACCTGTTGCATTCTACTGCTGTGGCTGCTGCTGCTGGCGACATAATTATAGCGCATTTAAATGCACACTGAATGCAAAAGGCCGCCCAGTGGGCGTGGCACAACAGCTGGCACAACTGACTATAATATTTAATTAAAATAATTTTAATGACATGTGGTCGGGTCGACGAAGCTGTTAGCTGCATGCAACTCCAATGCCACTGCTGCTGCTGCTGCTTCTGCTGCAAGTTTGCAATGCATTTATGAGATACTTTCACCAAAAAAAAAAAAAAAAACAGCAAGCGAAACAGTAAAGCCAGGCAGCAATGAGAGGAGCAACAGAACCTTTCACCAGCAGTCACAGCCGCAGTTCAAGCTGCTGCTGCTCCTGGTCCTGTAACAGAGCGGCTGGCAGCCTCTTTGTCGATTTCTATCCGAATGCAAAACTGCGACTGCTTTACATGCCTAATTGCCCGAACCGTAGCTGGTTTTGTAATTAAATTGCACTGATTATGTGGAAAGAAAGTCAGCGGCCAAAGAAAGTCCAATTAGCGTTGTCAGCCAAGCAGCAGCAAGTAGCTCCAGAACTCTTGACTCTCTGACTCCAGCTGGCCAAGAATTTCAACTGCAACTGCAACTGCAACTGCAACTGAGACTCCCGTTTGGACACAGTTGACAAAAGTGGGCTCTCTCCCGGTGCCTCTATCCCCTCAGTTCACAGTCGGGTCAAGTTGAGCAAAAGCTGTGCCAGTTCTTTTTTGTGTGCAGGCTTTCGCTGTTGTTGTTGTTGTTGTTATTGTTGTTGCCACTTGTTCCAGTTTCCCATGCACCTTAACCCAAAGCCGAAGACCAAGCCCATTTTCGGAGATACATTTTTGTGCCGCTGTCTTTTAACGAAGCGATCTTTATGAGTTATGCATATATGACAACGTATTTGCCATGCTCCAAGCCGAGAATGTGTGGAAAAGTATGCCAAACACACAAACATCTGCATGCAGCCAAAACAGATAATGAACCTTCACACATATATATCGCCAGACAACAAAACCGAGAACCTCACCATGACGAAGACGTACAGACATGCTACAAAACGTACAGCAAACACAAATAAAACTGCACAGCGACTTGAGAAATTTCAAAGATTGAGATCTCACTGCGTGGAGTTGCATACAGAGTTGCAGGAAGAGTGAAGCCAATGCTGATCTGTGAATGAATCACTGGACATTGGCCAGCTGGATTTGCTATGGCTTACGCAGGGATATGTTAACTATTGGAACTTCAATTATAAATCTTACTAAAAAATGAAGAAGAGAAAGAGAAACACTTACAATTTTTCTGATCAAGTTCTAGAATTCTCTATTGGAGCATTTATCATTTAAAAATTGCTTGCCATTTTGCATTACTAAATTTCTATATTTTGAAAATCAGAACACCATTAATTATTTCAAAATTGCTTATTAGTAGTAATTAAAAATTCGAACAGCTACTTAATGCTACCTAAGACAAACTCAAAGATGATCAATCGTTTTTATTAAAGACAGCATTTGATCTTAAAGCGTTATGCAAAGTCTTTGACATTCTTTTGGCGAACACAAAAACGCTGCATGCCTCTCACTTTTCTCGACTTAAATTCAAGTCTTTATCTTCGATTTCAAAATACGCAAATTTTTAGTTGGTCAACGCTAAACACTTTCCATGCCACTTTAACAAAGACAAGAACAACAGAGAAAAATCCCATTTCATTTCGTTTGACCGCTTTAGGGACACCAAAACCAACAAAATACAAAAAAAAAAATAATAATAACAATATGAAATAAAAAAAAAATAACCGACAATAGTACAACTGTGTTAATTTGAGCTATGGGGGGAAATGTGCTTTGAGTGGCCATTTGGTTAAATTGCGCCAGAAGCCAAATTGCATGCAAATTATGTGGAACAGTCCCAGAGTTAGAGTTAGACTTCGACTTTGAGTTAAAGCCACGACTAGTTTCAGTTCCACTCAGCTGCCACCACTTCCGCAAACAATAACCAAAGAAATGCCATAACAATAAAACGAAGCAACATAGAAATGAAAAGCCGCAGGGAGAAAGAGGTGACGCTCAAAGATTGGACTTAAACGCACTTGACAAACAGCAAAACCACAAAATGAAACCGAATACCAAAATGCAAAATGTCTGCAATTAATTAGAAACAGTGTTATTGTGTTTGTGTTTTTTTTTTTTTTTTATATTCGCAATGAAAGTTTGCAGGCAAATTAACATAAATTGAGTTATTAAAGCCACAGGAATGCGGCTCTCAATTGGCCAATAAAATGTTGACACAGTTCTGTTTTATGTCTAAAATTTATGCTGATTTTTGATCGTTATCGTTGTTGCTGTTGGAAGCTTTTATGATGAGTAGCGGGAGCTGCTACTAAAAAGAAACGGCATCAGCTGCGATTTGAGCCAAAGCATTTTCACACGCGCAGCCGTAATCGAAGTGGGTTACCAGATGCAGTCGTGCCGCATTCGCATGCAACCTGTCACACCGGTGCGCCAGTCTCTCTTCGAAAGGAGATGAGAGGAGGATAGTTGAGAGGGGATGAAGAAAGGTAGGGGAGACAGGGGAGAGTTGCCTCTCTGCTAAGTGGCTATGGAATTACACCAGCTTATCGATTATTGCTGCTGCACAGAGGCGTCGTCATCATAGTTGTAGCCCGGGTGGGCCACCATTATTGATAGTAGTCCATATAAAAGTGAAAGACGCGGCATTACTATTTGGATTTTGTCTATGCCTCTGGTTAGCTCTACACTGGCTCGATCTTTGACTGCTCTCTCGGCTACAATATTGGTGTCAAGCTGCAGCGATATACGTTCGAGCTACTCGCATTTGGAATGGTGCATTGTCTGCCCAAGTTTAAGTCGATGCTGATGCTGATACTGATGCAAGTTGGGAGACGGAGTCAAAGTCGGAACCAGGGGCCAATGTCAGTGTCAGTGGCGCATTCGTTAAGTATACGCCATGTGTATGCTTGTGCCTTTTAAGTGCAGAGGCCAAACGGGTTCCTAAAACTGCTGAAAATACCTTTGTGCAAAAGCCGACAAACGTTTGACTCTTTGTTAGTTGAAATCCCCCGTCGCCCCCACCTTAAGCTGCCACGGGAAATTCTTAGCGACTCTGGTTGGAGATGAGCATCAGCTGTAACCATTACTTTTCTAATGGTCTAGAGTACGCATCACGTGCTTGGCGCATACCTGTGACTGTGCGGCAGTCACGCTATTTGATAGCTTCATTACATGCACTTAAATCAGAAAGACACATATTTATTTATGAAAGTCACTCATACTTGAAATTCTCTCTCACATATTGCAGTTTTGTTGCTAAGTATTTTGGTCTTTCCAGTCAGCAAGTCAAGCGAAATACCAGCTCAAAGACAGTGATATTCTGTGATATGGTCAAGAGTCACTTGAAATATATCGATTTTGTGACTTCAACTATTCAGCAGTTAAGCTGAAAGTTAAGCTGAATTTAATTATATAAATTCCAAGATGCAAACCTCTTTTAGATCAAACACGTTGCAACAACAACAACATATCAAATACGTTTAATTGACAAGTATATTTCGAGTCTCTAGTTTTAGATTATTGAAGAAAATTGTACTCAAACGAGCAGAAATTCATTGCACAAAAATAATATACTCTTTTTTCTTTGGTAAAAATGCAATGACAACCACAAAATTATATTCACAATTGTGCGCATTTGTTGAGCTCAACTTTTCCATATCTAAACTCAAAACTGTGACTTTTGTAAGCACCTCTCTTAGCAAGAAATAGTTGCAGTTTTTATTAAAATCACAGCCACCTCTCAGCTGCTACGAAAATTGGGGCGCCTAGCTGACTCGGGAAGTCAGCTAACTGCATTCTCAGCTCAGTTCAGTTTAGTTCAGCTCACCTTAACTTGGCTCATTGTCGTTGTCAGGCTGGCTGGTTGGCTGGCTAGATGGGCAGCCAGACGCAGCCCTAAGGGCAGTGTTGATGCCGAGTTAAGCAAGTGGGAAGTGGGCAAGTGGTGCTGCAACGAGTGGTACAGGTGCAGCTGTGGCATGTCGCTTGTTGCAGTTGCTTTGCCTGCCACGCCAAAATGAAACAAGTGAAAACAAGTTGAGCGCCTGCAGCAGTCACAGCAACAACAGGCGGCTGGCCCCGAAAGTGGGTCAGAGTCAGAGAGTCAGCGAGTCAGAGAGCGGTGACTGAGGAGGAGGGGGAGTCGTCGCTAAGCAGCTCTAGCTGAGATTCAGGTGGCTGGCAGGCCAGTTATGTGCGGTAGCTGCACCGCACCATATTCGGGACGGACGCTAAGGCTTTGGAATGCTGATGAGGTGGGAAACGAGAACTGCTGAATTGGCAACTAAAGGGAAGTGGAGTTGAGTGGTAAAAGGTGGAGAGGGGAGGGGAGGGGAGACGAATGGGCGACGTCATCAGCGACGTTTTACTGATTTGCTGAGCGTCTATGTTGTTGCAGCTTGATGCAGGTTGACTATATTGACGGTTATTAGGCATGTCGAAGGCGGTCTAATGCCTTCCACATTGTTGGCATAATACCACAGCTCGTTGCAAACAACAAATTGTGGCTGTCTCTTCTTGTAGTTGTCTCTTGTTCTTGTTGTTGTTGATGTCTGTTGTTCTCTGCTGTTCACGTTTGTTGTTGCTGCTGTTCTGGTTGATGATGATGATGGGATTTTAATATGCATTTGGTGACTGATGCACGCTTTACGGTTAGCTTAATAACAGAATGTGCAGCAATTTACCAACACGCCCCGCACACCCTCCCCCTCCCTCTCCCCCTTTACAATGCGAATCTTAAAGAATCTCATGCATTCTGTGGTTTGATGATTTTATAATTTGATACAAATACAAAATTATAGCCCTTGATAATGATAGACAGCACATAGAGGTATATATCTTCTATGTTGTACATTTTAAATCCCCAAAATGAAGTACTCACTTGGTGAAACTGTCTCAAATTAGAGCCAAATATTAATTGTTTTGAATTTAGAATACCGACTCTAACCTCTCTCCGCTGTCTTATCTCTCCATGTTTTTAATATAGCGGCTCATCCTGGCGCCGTTTGTTACAGCCACGCCCACTGTCAAATGTTTGATACGCGCACTCATTGCGATTTCCTAATACCCAATCTGTTTGGACGTTGCCAGTGCACGGCTCCCACGCGCATGGTGGGTGGACTCTGTGTGGCACCAGAGGCAGATGAGACTGCAACACCAGAGGAACAACCTATTGAGAAAGCCTCCTCAACGACGACGACGACGACGACAACAACAACTACAACGACAACAACAGCAGCACCCACAACAAGACGCACGACGACAACAACAAGTACGACAACTCCTGCACCTACAACAATGCCAACAACAACAACATCTGCGCCAGTGTTGTCAGAGGATGAGCTGCCTGCCAGCGTGGAGGAGCAAATCCTAGAGGAAGACGATACCGATGCTACGAAGATCAAACCGCAAATCACCGAAGTGGATAACGGCGAGAAAGTAGAAGCTTTAGATATGGCTCATGAGGAAACCGAACTAACCCAACAACAGGAGGAGGAAGACAAGCATGAAGCTGAGCAGCAGCAATCAGCAGTTGAGCAGCAAAACGAAACAGGACCCGCAATCATTGAGCAAGAGCTGCCACAACAAGTAGAAGTAGTGGCGCCTGAACAGGTATCACAACCCTCAGAGGAGCAACAGTCCACCACTGGAGCACAACAGCTATTAACACCCGCTGATGTTGCCACCGAAGCTATGGAAGTTGTGGAGCAGGAAACTGAGCCAGCACCCGCCTACGACTATCCGTACAAAATTGATGATGAGTACGTGGAGGAGCATGAAATCAAACCTGAAGAGGATCAACAAGAAACAGGGGCTGAATCAGAACCTGAGGTAGAGCCGGTTCCAGTGGAGGCGGCGAAGCCAGAGGTAGAATCAGAACCGGCAACACATGTTGAGCCTGAGGAGGAGCTAGAAGCATCAGGTGCACAAGAAATTGCCTCAACAACTACCGATGATACCATAAAATTCGATTACGAAACACCAAGCGAGACAGAGGCAGAGGAGCAACCACAACAACAACGACCACAACAACAGCCCCAACATGATGAGCAAGAGCCCGAAATTGGCGGAGTGCCCATTGGGAAAAATGAGGAGGAGGAAAACAGCGAAGCTGATGCGGAGACAGTCACTCAGAATTCCCATCAGCTAGAAGAGGAGGAGGAGGAGGAACCTGCTGCTGTAGCTAATGCTAATGATGATTTGATACCTGTTCATGGCGATGAGGTGGTGGAAATTGAAAGTGTAACCAATGCGCCAGAGAAGCAGCCAGAGATCGTTGAACAGCTGAATGGACAGGAGGTGGAACAGTCGGGTGATCATGAGATCGAGACTGAGACGGAGCTAACACCTCTGGCAACAGTCAATGATGAGGTTGGGGAAGAGCTGCCAGTTGAGAAGCCAGCTGAACAAGAAAAAGCAGACAACGAAACGCAATCCGAAACAGAAGCAACCGAAATTGAGGAGCCAGCGAAATTGGAGGATAGCGAAAGCCAAGCTAGTGAAAAAGAGTCAGAGTTGGAAAAGGAAAAGCAAGTGGAGGAGGAGGAGGCACAGAAACCCGAAGCAGAAATAGAAACAGAAGCAGAGACATTAACTGAACATGAAGCCGCAGAAGTTGAGATCGCAACCGAATCCGAGTATACACCTGAAATCGAGACACAAAAAGACACAGAAAACGCAGAGTTGGATACTGATCTTGTACAGGTAGAACAAAGTGCCGACATTAAGCCGATAAGTGCAGAAGATGATTTAAATGCAGCCGATCAATTAAATCAAGAGCAGCCAGCTGCTGAAGAAGAGACAGGGGCAGCAGAACAACAGCAGCCAATCAATGAGCAAGGGGAGAATCTAGAAGAGACACAGACAGAGATCGACACCGAGACTGAAACTGAGACTGAGACTGAGACTGAGCCGGAGCATGGTGATATTGATTCTGCAGTGGAGGCAATCAGCGAAGCACAACACGAACAGTTGACTTACCCAACAAATGATGATGAATTGGCGCCACAGCAACACAGCGAAGAACTGACTACAGAGCAGCTATCCGAAGAAGGGGAACACGAGGAAGATGAGGAGTATGGAGAGGAGACAACGACTCAACTGACAGCAGCTGAACCAGAAATCTTAAGCGAGACACAACAGCAACTCAGTCACAACAGCGAGACTGAGCTAAATGCAAATGCAATTAAGACGCCCGAAGTGTCGGAAACAAATGCAGATGGGCCACAGACCGAGATGGTGGCAGAGGAGGTCGCTGAGTCGGAGCCAGAGCAGTCAAGCAACATTGCTAATGATGAGGTGTCGCTTGTGGATGCTGTTGGGGCGGAGACCAATCATGATGAAGGTGCGGCAATTGAAACAGTGCCAATTAACCACGATGAGCAGGAAACAACCGAAGCTTTAAAGGAGACCGAAGCAGCAACGGAGCAGCAAGAGCAGCAGCATCAGACGGAAACTGTCACCGAAGTCAGCAGTGAAAGTGGCGAGCAGCGTGTTGAAACGGAAATGGACAAAAAGGAAAATGATAACATCATACAAGGAGCGGAGCCAAATGTGGATCAACAACAACAGCCAAACCAGGCCATCGATGCAGAGCAAGAGCAAGTGGCAGTGGAGACACCAGTGCACCAGATTAAACCTGAAGAGACGGAGCTGCCTGAGCAACAGCAAATAGATGAATCCACAGTAGAAACTGAAACTGAAACTACATTATCTATACTCGAATCCGATACTGAGGATGGAACTGATCCCACAGTCACAGAGATACCAGAGATTGAAGCCGATGTGCCAATTGTGAGTGAGGAAGAGAAAACGGATGACTTTAAGGAGAGCGAGAGCATTGCGGGCATACTCAGTGATCTGATCCTGGAGGGTGATAGCACCGTTCCTCCCGTGCCATTTGGTGAGCAACCCTCTCAAACTAAGCCTATTCCGGCTGGTGCTGAAACCGATATAGTGCAGCAACAGCAGCTGCAACCAGAACAGGAACACGAGCAGGCTGAAGTGCCCGCCATACCTGATCTTCTAGCGGAGGCAGATGAGTTACATGAGCAGCAGGAAGAACCACAGGAACAGGAACAAGAGCAGCAATCAGAAACCGAAGCAGCTACCGAGACATCAGAGAATGAGTTGGATGGGCACTTAATCACCTTCTATCCCGATGTATCTGCCGACCAAGATATTACAGAGCAGGAGTCAAGCACTGTGGACGCAGCAGAAGCTGAGCCCGATCGCACACTCTCTCCGGAAGATCTACCATTCGATTTGAGCGAGAGCTCTGGTCCGATTAGGTTACAGCAATTGGAATCGGACAGTTTGATCCTGGAGTCGACCACACTGGACACGCTGCTCGATCAAAACAATGACATTGAGCAGGAAACTTCAGCTAGTAGTCAGGCGCACGAGGAAGCCACACCAAATCCCGCTGACATTGTAGAGATCACCACACAGACAATGCTGGGATTGGCCAGTCGTGTAACGCTCATGGAGCCCGCGGCACCGGTGGTGACGACCCTAAAGCCGCTAATGCCCTCTGAGGAGGCCACACCACAGCCAGCTGCCAGCTTCTCATCCGAGATTCCCGTTCCCGCTGCAGTCTCCACTCTGCCACTGCTGAGCGGCAAGCCTGGCTCAGAGCTGCGCAAACGTGTCGATCTTGGTCTGGAAGCCATCTCACTGGGTCTGCCCTGTGCCAGCGATCGTCAGTGTCAACTGGCCGATCCACATACGGTCTGCAATAGCCGCGGCGTCTGCGACTGCGCATCGAGCCTGGAACAACAACAATGCGGCGCTGAACGCACAGGATGCAGTCCAGGCACTTTCCAGGTGAGCTTACGATTACCACTTAGGGCAACTAGACACACAAGTTGTTCCTGTTTAACCAATTTCCTAATCTGTGCTTGTTATTTTCTTTGGTTTGCAGTGTCGCTCGAGCGGCGTTTGCATCTCATGGTTCTTTGTGTGCGACGGTCGTGCCGATTGCAATGATGACTCGGACGAAGAGTGCACCCATAACGCCCGCTTGAACCAGACCTGTCCGGCGGAGGCGTTCCGTTGCGAGCGCAGTGGCCGCTGCATCTCACGTGCGGCACTCTGCGACGGTCGCAAGCAGTGTCCCCATGGCGAGGATGAGCTTGGCTGCGATGGTTATCTGCGGGGCGGCAACAGTTGTCCGCCGCACACGTTCCGCTGCAAGAGCGGCGAGTGTTTGCCCGAATACGAGTATTGCAATGCGATTGTCTCCTGCAAGGATGGCAGCGATGAGCCACCGCATTTGTGCGGCTCCCGTTCCATGCCCAATCTCTTCATGCGGCTAATCGAGGCGGGTGGTTTGCTGGCCAGTCGCAATGAGCCCGATGCTTACTGTCCGCATCGCTGCAGCAATGGACTGTGCAGATCCACGGCAATTGTGTGCTCCGGACGCGATGGGTGCGGCGATGGCACCGATGAACAAACCTGCGCCGTTTGCCGTAAGTTAAAGCTGACTGCATTATTGCATTTTATTTTCAATAAATAATAATTTAATTTACTTCTCTTCTTCTTGCAGGCTGTCCCGCCTCCAATCCTAGACTGTCCGCCTATTTGGCCAGAAATCGCCCCATGCCGCTGTGGTAAACTATATCGAATTACCATTGCAATGCTTCGCAACACTACTTTCGAACAACACTACTATTTCCCCATCAACCACAACAACAGGAACAACACTATGTGAACCAATTTGAAATATTTGAAATTTTGTTTAGCATTTAAGTCGATGTAAAATCTATTTATTTATTTATTTTTATTATTTTGGGAAATACGCCTGCCACGCCCAATTGCCCCCTTGCTAGCAAAGGATGTCCAAAGATCCTTTGACCCAGCGATGCTGACAATTGTGCGCCCTATGCGTGTACTCTCCACCTACCTCCCCGTCACCCACTTTTACCTATCACCAAAAAAAAGAAAGAAAAATATGCATATCGACAATCTATTCTCATTATATTCACCCACACATCCTATTTATTCTACTCATGTGCCCATTGAACTATTTATTTATTCTCACTTTTCACTACCCTACTTTAAAACAAAACTATAACAAAAAAAAAAACGAAAGGAATAACAAAAAACACACTTCATTCACCTAGGTTAGTTTTATGAAATTATCTAATTTATTTAAATTATGGCCAGGCAAATCGATCACCGACAAAACAAATGATGCATTTTTATTATCAATTAATTTGTTTGTAAATAAGTTAACAAAATGCTTGATGTACATGATGATAAATGACTAAAATTATTGACAAATTTTGTAAGGCTTAATGTACCAATATATCTATATAAAATTGCATATATGTAGTTGCACACATTTTCTTCAAGTCAAAACGCATCAAAAAACAAAAAGGTAAAACACACAATTAAGAAAACAACACAATGCATGAATGAAATGATGATAACAATAATTATGATAACAAAACGAAAGCAACTTATTTTTTAAATAAAAAAAGTGTCTAAAAATAATAAAACTCGAATTTTTCTTTGGAATTTTTAAACTAGCTTTTGCTCCCTTTGTCAAATCTGTATCGATTTCCATGCGAAATCTTTCAAAAATATTGTCTGATCTTTATTACTCATAAAACACGTCAAATTTACTATGAAAAAAAGAAAATATATACAAAATCACAAACTTTTTTGTTCGTGTTATTATATAGTATTTTCTGCGTTCTACAAAACTTCTAAAAAATAATTAAAAGACTCATAGTTTCTGCAACACAGATCAGACCAAGCTTACCTAAAGTTACCAATTTGACCCGAAACCCCTTAGAAGGATTCTGATGACAGATAAAGTGCCGCTAATTGAATTCATTGACGATGAATTAGAGGATTGTATTCAGGATTCTAAGGAATACTCTTGGATAATAGATATTAAATTAAAATTCCCTGTCGTCTGTCTTCAAAGATGTCGGATCCGAAAACGCATTCTGGACTTTTTACTGTATTCGATTATCCTTATGCTAGTTATTGTCTCCTATTTTATATGTTATTCCATAATTGGTACGGCTGAGTTCCAGTCCCTCTCTATCGCGCAAGTTCATTCTCAATTTGATATTCCGGTAATGGGCGGTATGTTATTATACGTCTTTTGACAATCGATTCAGATTTGACACAATTTTAGTTTGTTTACCTTGTGTATTTTATTGGTATAACTTTTCATATTTCCCTTGCTCATGGACCAATCTACAATCTGTCCCGGCCAGCTATCGGTGACACTCTACGCCCAACAACAACGCTACCATTCGATCAGACAATAAATCAGACAATCCTTATGCCGCGGGGCTATCTCGTGTACAGCAGCCACTGCCGGATTATCAGCCTGAATCCCTACAAGAGGGAAGTGATGCGCCATTTCAACCCCGTTGCCTACAACCATTGCAAGACACACCCACCCCTTACCCAAGTGCGCTACGATCCCTCCACTCAGAGATACGTGTTAAGCGTTGATCCCATAGCGTTTCCAAGCTACAACGTGGGCAACATTCTGAGTTGCTGCTACCAGGATGTGGAGCGCATCAATGAGACAAATGTCAGCCTTACACCATGTCAAGCATTCACAACCAAAGCTCAGCTATCCAATACAACAAACAGCATCATTGTCAGTTGTTATTCGGAAAAGGAGCAAATTTATATTAATGGACATCCAACTATTCCGGAACGGCAGGCAGTAAGAATAAGACTTGATCTGTGGGCTAAGAAGGATCGAGGTAGGCGTGTGCCTAGCGTGCTGATGATTGGCATTGATAGCATCTCCCGGGTGAATCTCATACGTGCGATGCCCAAGACAGCACAGTATCTCTACGACAACGATTGGTTTGAACTGGCGGGCTATAACAAGGTGAGTAAGATGAGTTACCACAAGATCAACAACCTAATGACTCCCCACTTCCTACTTCCCGTCCTTTCACAGATCGATGACAATACATTTCCCAACATAATGGCCCTAATGGTGGGCTATAATCTGAGTAATGCCATGAAGCACTGTAGTCCCTACAAGGTGAATGGCCTTGATAAATGTGACTTCATTTGGAAACTATTTAAAGAGCATGGCTATGTGACTGCTTATGGAGAGGATGCAATAAAGATCAACACCTTCAACTACCTAAAGAAGGGCTTTCAGCAACCACCAGTGGATTACTATTTGCGTCCATATCTCTCTGCAGCAGAGAAATTACTTGGGGGCAACATAGTGCTCGGACTGCCCCACTGCGTCGGTTTTGAGACGGAAGCGGAACACGTTTATAACTATGCTCTAGAATTTGCCAAACGTTATCGCAACGATAGCTTCTTTGGCTTCTTCTGGACGAACACACACAGCCACAGCGACATTTCGCAGACCAGCTCCATGGACGACTACCTGAGAGGATATCTGCAGCGTCTGGTGTCCCAGGGCACCATGGAGCACAGCATTGTGGTCTTCTTCAGCGATCATGGACTTCGCTTTGGCCCCACCCGAGCCACCTGGTCTGGTCACCTCGAGGAGCGTCTGCCCTTTCTCTTCATCTGGCTGCCTCCTTTTGTCCGCAAGGCACATCCCGAATTCGTTCAAGCTCTACGACAGAATCGCAATCGTCTGACTACTCCCTATGATCTTCACATCACACTAAAGCACATTCTCAGTCTGTCTGGTCGCATTGGCAGCCTGGAGTCGTTGGGCGGCGCCAAAGATTGCCCCAAGTGTCAGAGTCTGCTTCAGCCGGTGACGTTAAGTCGCAGTTGCGAGGATGTCGCCATTGCGGATCACTGGTGCACTTGCTGGGACTTTCAAAAATATGATATGAACTCCAATCAACTAACTTACTTGGCCGAGCGTGTAGTGAACTATATAAACGATTATGTGAGCAACTTCGACAATGGCAGTCTGGCTAATCTCTGCGAGCCACTTTCTCTGGGGCAAATCCAGTCGGCTTATAAAGCCCAACCCAATGAAATTGATGGCAGCGATATGGAGATATATTGGCTGATCTTCGACACGTCACCCAATAATGCGTACTACGAGACGACAGTGCGCTATAATCGTAGCCTCCCAGAGGAGGATAATATGCAGATTAGCCGTTCCCCGAGTCGTTTAGATGGATATTATAGTGAGCCCAAATGCATAAAAGTATTTTCTATTGAGAAATATTGTTCTTGTCGACGCTAACCCAATTTGTGGAAAATACTTTTATTATAAAGTTTGATTAGCAAACCATAAAAACGGTTAAACGAAATTGCGACTTATGTGTTTTTGTACTCTCAGTTTGCCCCATTGTGCATGCTATATTTTACTGTACTGTACATCTATTGGAGCATGCACAGCTTCGCCAGTCTCGCACTCAAGAATTGGAGTGGTTTGTTTTTGTTTTCATTTTGGGCAAGCACGTGCCGAGACGAGTTTTATATATGTATGGGAAATGGGAAATGCAACAGTTGTGTGCGCTGACTGAGAGCAAGCGCTGACTGCGCAGTCGCTGTAAAAGCGCCAAACAAAAATAAGCATTGCATACTCTTAGGCGGCACTCACAAAATGCAGCCACTGTTTCTGTTTGCGTTTCGATTATCGCTCTTGGACTAACTCTCTCTCTCTCGCTGTCTCTCTCTCTCTCTCTCTGCGTACTTCGTACCTGGCAAGTGTGAATGTGTGAAAGTTCCCACACTGACACAATCAGACGGCTCAGCCTCGCTAACGCCAGCGTGCAGCGTATGCTGTGTTATTATTATCTGTTTGTCAGCCATTGCAGCAGGACACGCGGTCGCCGCCTCAAATCGTTGTCCATTTGTGCGTGTGCGTGTGTCTTTGTGTGTTTGTGTTTGTGTGCAAAATAATATATGAAATGCACAATTTGTCATAGTGCTACATTTGGTTGCAATCAATAAAGCGCTGCGAAGCAATTGCAAAATGAATACAAGTGAGTGCAAATATTACTTATATTAGCATACAAAAAGGATTGCGAAAAAGTTCTCTATACTTGTGCTTCTGGGTCTCTCTATGTGTGTGTGTGTGTGTGTGTGTGTGTGTGTGTGTGTGTGTGTGTGTGTGTGTTGGCATGTATCTGAGTACGCTCAGCTTGTTAGTATCTATTGTGTTTTGCAATTTTTACGCTGACGCTGCAACTGAAAATACTTCAATAGAACAACTTGAGAAGCCTCTGTGTGCGTGTGTGTGTGTGTTTGTTATTTTTACTACGTCACTACGTCCTCGACATACCTATACATATGTATCCAAGTAAATACGTGTAAATACGTACGTAGTAAGCTCTCCTGCAAAGCTGTAACAGAACCCTTCAATTGATTCATTTGCTGCTTGATTCTTACAGCAGAAATGCTGTATGCTTTGCCACCCATCAAGTGTAAATGTATTTATATGGATATATTCGCAAGATATACAAATAATAATATAAATTGAGCAACGCGTATTTGGTTTCATGTGTGCTGAAATTGTGTTCGTTTCATCAGCTTCATAATGAATGAATTTTATTATTTATATTTTAGGGCGTCATGCAACCCCCTGTGGGAATTGTGCATATGTACATAAGAGCATATGATTAGTGTGTTTGAAGTAGATTAAACATGCTGATAATGACTCATGCACTGAAATAAAACTGTTTTAATGCCAAAAAGTGCATGTATGCAGTATTTAGCGAGATATAATCGACATGGGACAAATAGAAATGTTTTCACCCAACACGCAAACCACAAACTTAAATCTATCCCTCTTATGCGGTAAAAATGGGTGGTGTGTGTTTGTAATTAAGCAAAAGATTTAAATTTTTTACTAAAAATGTGATTTTGAACCCACAAACATATATGTCCCACTATTTTTAGCATCCATCATTCATTAGCATAATTTAAAATATATGCGTAGAAAGACTGGTTTTATCAACAGTGGAACTTATTTTTTGAACATATAATTTGATCTAACATGTGACGTCTGCACGCAGTAATACATGCAGGTTTTTACGTCTTTCTGGAATTAATTTTCAATTATATTTTCATCTATCTTTCGGTGCTTTAACAACAATCTGTTGTGTCAGAGTCGGAAATCGTGATGTTCAAAACCCCGCATTGAGCATTGTATAATTATTGCAATCATTATTGCTTCAGCAATTTGTGGCTTAGCTCATGGACACACAAAAAAAAATATGACATTAAGAACACAAAGCTTTCAAGCTTTGATGAGTCACGAAATTCGCTGTAATTTATGAAATTATGTTTAACAAAATAAATAAAAACAAGTTTATGTAGAAGATGGAAAAGAAAATGTACTTCAAGATATGTATAAAAACTTGAATATTGATTTATACGAGATTAATGACTATACATTTAACTACATTGCTTATGGTTGCCCATCCAATTTTAGAATACTTAAATCATAAAATGCACTGCGACCATAATTACAATGTTGCTATTGTGATAAGCTAATGCAAATCAATTGGCAATTGGCAATTGGCAATGCATTCACTTTCCGAGCAACAGCCCAGGGTAAAACTAGACAATAAAAATGCAAAAGATGGTCGTCGTCGGACGAATAGATTAATCAAAATTAGCGCGAACAATAACGCTTACGATCACGAGGGGCCCCCATCATCGGTGGGGGGAGGGTAGGTCATAGAAGAGCTGTGTGGGTTCGTCAGCAAACACTACGAACATTTTAGTAGCTGTATGCTGTTAAGCACTCACGGATCGTTCGTCGCATTTGGCTCGCACATCTGTCCCGGCTCGCAGCTCTTTTACCGTTTGTTTGCTGATTTGCGTATATTTAAATTTTTGTCGATACGTCGCTGTGCGAGCTCAGTTGGTAATTTACATGTACTCGCGAGCATGCCTAAATATTCAAATCATTCTAAGAGCGCACACTTGCTAACCTTGCTCTTCTGTCGATTATAAAATAAGCAAAGTTTATGTTTACGCCGACAAGCACAAATTGGAATTGTCTGAATCGGTCTTGGCAGTGAATGTGCAGTGCAGTCTAAAATCTAAACATAGACATACAAAAATAAATGCAATAATTGCAGGGGTAATTCAATCATAGAGCGAATTAAATGCGTCTTTAAGCGGAAATCAAAGCAAATGAGTAAGTGTTCAAGTGTTCAGACAGACAGACATACAGCTTACAAATAAACTACGATATATATATATATCGTAATCTTAAAAGCAATGCCGGAAATACAAAGCTCGGAACATATTTCAAAAATAAGTAAAAGGGTATAATGGTTTTGTGCAAAAGTATGTAACAGGCAGAAGGAAGCATCTACGATCGCATAAAGTGTATATATTATTGATAAGGATCAACAGCCGAGTCGATATAGGCAAGTCCGTCTGTATGAACGCGGTGATCTCACAGAGAATACAAGAGCTAGACTATAGTTCTCGTATAGCCGGCGCAGATCAAGTTTGCTTTATTATATCGAAAACTGCGTATGCATATTACTGATCAACTGCGTAAAATCAAGATCGGATAAGAAACACCCAAGTTATGGGCGAACTTGACCTGCTCACATCTGAGTGCGAAACTTTTTAAATAGAAATTTGCCAATAAAACCAGAATATATTTAACAGCTGGGTTCAGGGTATATCGGAGTCGAGCTCACTCAACTATAGCAATCTTACTTGCTAAACATGTTCTTGTGAATTTGCAGTTTGTGTTATTCATTAATAATTTTGATTATCATATTTGGTTCTGTTAGCATTGAGTTATATTGTGTTCCACATGGAAGTACACACAAACTTTAAAACGAATGGGAAGAGTATTAAAACTAATTTTAAAATTTGAAGGTCTTATTTTGGCTTGCTTAAGCAAGGCAATTGTTATTGTTGCGGTACAATAACCATAAAGCATAATATATAAACAATAATTAATCAAGAAACAAAAGAAAAATAAACCGGCTTAATAAGCAACACAGCTTATTTGTTTATCATTAGTCTCAAGAGTACGTCAGCACTGGTTAGAGGGTATCTCCTTTATTTCATAAGACATTATAACTTGATTAATTCAAATTTGGTAAGCTATAATTATGTTGGTTACTTTTATGAATAAATCATAACCTTTTTTTATTTATTTGAAGCACAAAAAAAGCTGTTAATACACACATGTATAAATAATAAATAATATATTTAAGATTGTCAAACTTTTTTGTGAAACATGCGATAATAGTTTTTAAGTAAATTTTAAAGAGCTTTTCGCGTGACGCAGCTAATTATCTTCATTGCTTGTTTTAAACAGTTTCTAACTAATTTCATTTACTTTTTGCTCCTCCCTAACTCGTTGTGGACGATAGGGCAATGCTAAAATGATTCCACAAGCCATCCAAAAATAGGACAAGCGATGGCTGATACACGCCCGCTACTTGAATACACTGATGATGGGGCAAAGGATAGCGCCACGGAGTCAACGTTGACAGGAGTGAGCTACAAACCCGGTGCTTCGCCCACTCTCATCTGGTACTGCCGTCAGATAGTTTTACGGCGTAAACTGCTCGTCGGCCTGCTGGTGATCTTTGTGTTCTCCTACTTCCTTATCGGACCGGCCGATGTGCTCGATCTGGAAAATGTGCAGGTCCATCATCAGTCGTATGCATTGAACATGGAAGGTACACAAACACTTAGAGAGCATTACTTGAATACGATCTTCATATTTGTCATTTGTTATTTAGAGTTTTTTATTTTTTAAATTAACTGCTCTCATCTCTGTTGTGTGTTGTCTTCTTTTACTTCTGTTTTTGTGTGCACCGTTTCTTTTTTTTCCTGTTTTTTATATCTGTTTTGCATGATGCGTATTGTGTTTTTGTGCACCCTCCTCAACCTGTCCGTGTGTTCTGCTGTCGACAAGACAACCCCAACAAAATCAACAACACAAACGCCACCAACACCAAATAGATAATCAGACGATTGATCAGAGAACCACCATTCTGCCGCAAGGTTATCTCGTCTACAGCAACCACTGTCGGATTGTCGATCTCGATCCGTACAAACGTGACGTAATGCGTCATTTCAAGCGCGTCTCCTACAAACCCTGCCGCTCACGTCCCCCACTCACCCATGTGCACTACAATGCCACCATTCAGCGCTACGTGCTGAGCATCAATCAGGCATCCTTAAAATCCTACAAGGTGGGCAACGATCTCAGTTGCTGCTATCAGGGTGTGGAGCGGGCAAGTGAAACGGATATCAACTATACTTCATGCCATGCATTCAAAAACGAAGCAAAGCTTGCAAATACCACGGACAGCATCATTGTCAAGTGTAAAACGAAAGATGACCAAATCTACATCAATGGACATCCTACCATACCGGAGCGAAAAGCAATCCGACAGAGACTTGACCAGTGGGCTAAGAAGGATCGACGAAAGCTTGTGCCGAGCGTGCTGATGATTGGCATTGACAGCATCTCCCGGGTGAATCTTATACGTGCGATGCCCAAGACAGCACAGTATCTGTACGACAACGATTGGTTTGAACTGGCGGGCTATAACAAGGTGAGTAAGATGAGTTACCACAAGGTCAACAATCTAATGATTCCCCACTTCCTACTTCCCGTCTTTTCACAGATCGATGACAATACATTTCCCAACATAATGGCCCTAATGGTGGGCTATAATCTGAGTAATGCCATGAAGCACTGTAGTCCCTACAAGGTGAATGGCCTTGATAAATGTGACTTCATTTGGAAACTATTTAAAGAGCATGGCTATGTGACTGCTTATGGAGAGGATGCAATAAAGATCAACACCTTCAACTACCTAAAGAAGGGCTTTCAGCAACCACCAGTGGATTACTATTTGCGTCCATATCTCTCTGCAGCAGAGAAATTACTTGGGGGCAACATAGTGCTCGGACTGCCCCACTGCGTCGGTTTTGAGACGGAAGCGGAACACGTTTATAACTATGCTCTAGAATTTGCCAAACGTTATCGCAACGATAGCTTCTTTGGCTTCTTCTGGACGAACACACACAGCCACAGCGACATTTCGCAGACCAGCTCCATGGACGACTACCTGAGAGGATATCTGCAGCGTCTGGTGTCCCAGGGCACCATGGAGCACAGCATTGTGGTCTTCTTCAGCGATCATGGACTTCGCTTTGGCCCCACCCGAGCCACCTGGTCTGGTCACCTCGAGGAGCGTCTGCCCTTTCTCTTCATCTGGCTGCCTCCTTTTGTCCGCAAGGCACATCCCGAATTCGTTCAAGCTCTACGGCAGAATCGCAATCGTCTGACTACTCCCTATGATCTTCACATCACACTAAAGCACATTCTCAGTCTCTCGGGTCGCATTGGCAGCCTGGAGTCGTTGGGCGGCGCCAAAGATTGCCCCAAATGTCAGAGTCTGCTTCAGCCGGTGACGTTAAGTCGCAGTTGCGAGGATGTCGCCATTGCGGATCACTGGTGCACTTGCTGGGCCTATGACACCGTCTACAAAAACTCCAAGGTGGTGCGTCAGCTGGCAAAGCGGGTGGTGAATTATCTGAATGATTATGTGACCAGCTTCCGTAATGGCAGTTTGGCGCATCTTTGCGTGCCACTTGCGCTGCAGAGCGTTAGTACTGCTTATAAGGCGCAGCCCAATGATAATGATCCCAGCCATATAGAGATCTATCGACTGATCTTCAGTACGTCCCCCAATAAGGCGCTGTATGAGGCAACAGTGCGCTATAATAAAAACCTACCCGATGAGGATAATCTACTGGTTACCGGCTCTGTGAGTCGTCTGAATACTTATAGTGGAGAGGCTGATTGCATGAATGACTTTGCCATTAAGAAATATTGCTATTGCCGTCATAAAGGCGGTTAGATAGATTGAATTGGATGTTATTGAAATCACTTATGTATAAGCCCCAAAGTGCCGTTATTTGTAGTTGTGTAGGGCTAACAGTATAAAACGAATTTTAGTGAATATAGTGCCGGGTGGGCGTTAACACCAGACTCGGAAACATTTCCAGAGTAGCAACGTGATAATATTTACATATACATATAATGTACATAAGCTAGATACATAGTTGCTCACTCCTTAAAATCTCTTTCAGTACATACTAAATATATACTCTGTATTTAATTCCAATTCATATACTTATGTCCCAATTAAGCGATTGCCAAAATTTCAATTAACTGCATATTCAAAACTAAGTTTGTCGTATTATGTAATAATTGGATTGTTATAAGAAATGAGCTAATTCGTAGGAAATCCCTGAGTCGTAAATAAACTATTTAAAAAAAGAACACAAATCTGCATTTCATGTGTAAATGAAAGGAACAAAATACTAATTCGTTTTTAATACATATCTGTTCGTATAATGGATAATGGCGCCGGCTCATGTGGAAAATATTTAACAACGAAGAAGTCGAGAATTGCAATAGATTTATTTGTTCAAATAAATGGTCGACACGTGAGTAAACTAAAATTTTAAAGATATATAAATGATAAGTGATATGATTATAACTATTAAACAATAACTAGAAGTTTGGCCTTTGTGCTATTGCAATTCTCTTAAACTAATTTCACTATATACATATATATATATATATATTAATTTCACAATAATCTGTTGTAATTGGAAAGTCGTTTAAAAATATATCGTTTCATTTTGCGCTTGGAACTCATCGCTGATACTTTAAGTTATTAAACTTATCCTTAAAGTTGTAATTGCAGAGCATGTTCTTCAACGATTTAAAGAATTTTGTCAGCGGACTAAGTCGTTGTAGGCCCAGATCGTCACCAGGCATTGGCTGCAGCTCCAACCGCAGCTCCTTATAGTCCGGGGCAATAATCAGCGAGAAGCGACCTCTCAGATTAACTGCATAGTTCCCATTCTTGGCGCGTGTTTGCAAAAAGTCAAGAGTCTGCTGCGTTTGTACGTCAAAAAATGAAATCTTTGTGGAGCGTTGGAAATTGCGTCCACTCCACGTATCCAGTTGGGTTTCAATTAGCCAGGTAAATTGTCGCGGCAGTTCACTGGACTTAAAGGGTTCTTCTGGATCAATTAGCGTCATATTTAACTTATAAATATTTGCCAGAAAATCCTTAATGGCAGCCACATAGCATTCCGTCCAGTAGTAGAAGATTGACCGTTTTACATTTGGATTATTTTTATTAAAATCAGCACGCAATCCTTTCAGGTCATTATTTGAGGGCTTCAGTATGCAGAAATGCATCAGTGGCAATCCACTGTCGGTCGAGCTGCTGGATGTTAATCTCTCTGTTGTAGTTGAAGCTAATTCAGTTGCAGATTCAGCAGCTGCAGAAGTTGTTGTTGTTGTTGCAACTGCTGGTTTTATTGTTGTTGTTTTTGCTGCTGTTGCCATCTCCCCCCGCATTTGTCTGCTCATCTTGGCCGGATGCACTGCTTTCTCACGCTGGGCCAGCAACAGTTCATCGGCCAGTCCAAAAAGCAAATATTCATAAAGCTGAGCTGGCGATGAGAGAAGCTTTTCATTTGTGCAAGCCTTATAGCCAAATCTCAAACATTGCCGCAGATAGGAGAGATTCGTTGGCGATATAGACTGGCCTACATTGTGTTGCAACTCAAAGGGATCCTGTACGCAAACGCAACGTTCACTTTGAAACGCTTCTGGCTGCTCGCCAGTCACTTTCTGTATGGTTTTCAATTGGTTTTCATATTCCGGAAAATTCTGAGGCAAAGTGAACGGTACCGTCAAGTCCAGTGCATAGCCCAAATACGGCGACAGCAGCTTCTTCTCAAAGTCCATGCGACTGTATAGCTGAAAGAAACTGGTGATGAGGTCCAAGGTGGTCAAGCTGTCCGGCAGCTGTCGGACCTGCTGCAAACTGAAGCCATAATTAATGCCCATGACTTCGTGCACTGGGCAGCATGCCTGCAGCTGCCTAATGGACGGGAAGTGTTTTCGCTGCTGCATGCCGTAGATGATGAGGACAGCCAGGCAATAGCTAGACATGCTGCCACTGTTAATTATCTTCAACTTCTTGGCCCACAGCTTGAGGAACAGGAACAGCTCGCGTATACGCACATCACGACGCAATAGCGCGGCAATAAAACACGAATTGTGTGTGCTGTTCGGACTGGACATATTGATATCGATGCTGAGGCCGCTCACAGCATGCATGAAGCGAATAATGGGCACGCGAGCATGTCGTATGGCAAACACATCCTTAAAGCAATCGTTGCGACGCAGATAGCCAAGGATCCTGTCGAACGATTGACGGTGAGACATGGCATTTGAGCTGGTGTCCGTGTGCTCTAGGTAAATGTCAATGTCGCTATCTGGAAAGTGAAAGAAAGAAGCGTAAGAAAAACGCATATATGAAGTGTGGCATTTACAAACCTTTCAATACCAATCCTGTTACAAGGGAACCAACGGGATATACCCTTACACGGCCCTGCAAAAGCTGACGTATCCGATCTTGCACCTCTTCAAAGCAAAGAGCCATCATATTGGAATTACCCGAATAGTAAGACAATAGAGTACGAAACTGTTGTCCGGGCTGCGTTTGGGCGAGCAGCGATTGCAGATCGCGACGTTCGGATTGGGTTTGCTCGCTGGTAAAGAGCTTTTTGATGGCTTCCAGACAACAACGCAATTTCTTCTCTGATTGACGTTTGTGCTTTGCCAGCCTGTGGGCAAGGCAATCTTGGAATGAGCTAAATGGCTCCTCGCACAAATTGCAGTGAATCACTATCGCATTTTCCTGAGATGCTGTTGTGTCGCTCATTTCTGTAATAATCCAATTTTAAAAGCAACGACTTGAAAACAAACAACTTGGAACAATTTATTTACGGGACGCAGTAAAAACTAAAAACATTCGATTCACACAAACAATGATCACACTCAGTTTTTGGATTTAAAACGATAACGGCTTCTTCGATCTTCTCTCAATGGCGCGCTCAAAGTATCGTTTATCGATGCAGCCATCGATGCCAGCGCATAAAATAACATTGTTGCTGGATCGAAACATTGGCAGCTGATCGCCCAGCACTTTGGCAACATTCAAATAGATCAGCACTTGGCAATCGCTACGAAAACCGCTTAAAACTGCACGATTATCGCCGTTGAACAATGCGAAATGGACATGATTCCGTTGCATACGTTTAAGGCCTTCGATTTTGATGCGCTCCCAGTTGCTATAGTAAGTGCCATGCACCACAGCCGAAGGCAGCTCGGAGATGCTCCCAATGCGTTCCATGCAAACCTCCGACTGCACGGCTTTCAGTGAATGACCCTGATTGGCGCGTATTTCCTCTGCACCCGTTAATGGATTCGAACGCAGCGTGTAACGCTGCTTAGCATCAGTTGAGACAATCTGCCGCAGTTTTTCTCCGCTGTATTGCGAACCGAAGCGCGAATGTTTTAAAATCTCATTGATGCTCACAAAGCCATCTGGCTGTATTGTTAATCCTTCCTTTTGTGCACCATGGCGCAGCAGCCATGAGAGTTGCCTGCTCAGTTGGACATTCGACTGTGCCTTATCCATTTTTCTTAGATTGACAATTGTTATTGTTACTCACTTGCGAAAATGTTGTGTTGTGACAATAAACTTATTAACTCAAGTTGTGAAAATCATTTTAGAAAACAATACGGCCATGCAAACTTGCCGATTACATTTTAATAAATCGATAACTGGATATGCTGTGACGTCGTAGATGACCAAACGCAACAGGTTCAGAGACTATTTTAAGATCAAGTAATATATTTAAAATTTGTTAATATATTTATATTATTGCAGCGGCATATTCTCTTTAAATTGTATGCAATTTTCTTACCATGTTTGTTCTCTCATTTTAAATGATGTCTGCAATGCGTTACCTTATACACTGCAGACACCATGCTCATTAACAGCTGACAAGCCGGCCTTGTGTGCAATTTTCACATTGTTTTTCGAAATTCATTGCAATTAAAAATTATGCGTCTATTGGTACTCTATGGCAGTCAAACTGGCACTGCCCAAGATGTGGCCGAACAGATATGGCGCGAATCGCGCCAATGGGGTTTCCAGGGCCCAGTGCTCGCGCTAGAGGACTACAATATACAGCAGCTCACCGAGGAGCGCCTCGTGATCTTTGTGGTGGCCACAACGGGTGATGGCATGGAACCTGACAATATGAAACAGGCCTGGCGCTTTCTACTTAAGCGCAGCTTGCCGAGCAACTCACTGGATGGTCTGCAATTTGCGTGCCTTGGATTGGGTGACTCCAGTTACTCAAAATTCAACTATGCCGCCAAAAAGTTGCACAAACGTTTGCTGAACCTGGGTGCGAATTCTGTGTGTCCCCTGGGATTGTGCGATGATCAGCATGACTACGGACATTTGGGCACATCTCTTGCTTGGACAGCGGATCTCTGGCAGACACTAAGTGGCACATTGGCGGTGCGCAAGCAAGATGAGGCCACCGAGGTGAGGAGATGGAATGTGCGTGTGCTGGAAGAAAAGCCTGCTGTGAATGAGGAGCGCCTGCATTGGACACAAAGGCAGGAGTCTCTCATGTTTAAACTGATCGCGAATCAGCGCACAACATCCGCGGATCACTTTCAGGATGTGCGTTTGCTGCGACTCAGCAACGAGCAGGCGGCAACCTGGCAACCTGGCGATGTCCTCGACGTACAGCCACAAAACAGCGCTGAACATGTCCGGGAGTTCTTTGAATTGCTCAAGGAACACAAGCTCGATTTCGATGCCAGCACTGTGGTCGAAGTGAGTAGCGCCCACAAAGAGTTACCTCTCCCTTTGGCCTATGCGGCGCCCATTTCACTGCAGCAGGCAGCCAGATATATTTGGGATTTGAGCGCCAGGCCGCGGCAGCGCTTTCTGGAGGTGCTCGCCCAGAACTGTGAGGATGAGTTGGAACGCGAAAAACTCCAGGAGTTTTGCACAGCCGAAGGTTTAGAGGATTTAATAGCCTATGTGAATAGGCCACGTCGCATGGTGTTGGAGCTGCTGCAGGATTTCAGGCATGCGATGGCTAAGCTGACGCTGATGCAGCTCTTTGAGATGATGCCATTGATACAAACGCGCAGCTTCTCCATTGCCTCCGATGTCTCGACGGGCACACTCGATCTATTGGTCGCTGTGGTCAACTATAAGACCATTATGCAGGCGCCACGGTTGGGTCTATGCTCCAATTGGCTGAGAGGTTTGCAAACAGAAAACGAGCTACGTGGTTTCATCAAGCCGGGCACGATGAGCTGGCCTAAGGAGTTGGACACACCACTGATTATGATTGGACCTGGCACTGGGATTGCGCCCTTTCGCAGCATTATTCAGCACAGGTTGCATTTAGAGCAGATGGGGAGAAAAGTGGGTAGACTCGTTGTGTTCTTTGGTTGCCGCAACCAGACCCAGGATTATCACTTTGAGCAAGACTTCAAGACGTGGCAGGATAATCAAAGTGTTGAGGTGCATGTTGCCTTCTCGCGAGATCAAGAGAATAAGGTTTATGTGCAGCATCTGATCAAAAAGCGCGCCGCATTTCTAGCTAGGCTCATCCGCGAAGAAAACGCTTATGTCTATGTGGCAGGCAGCTCGAACAATATGCCAAAAGCAGTCAGGGAAGCATTCATTGAGGCACTCGACAACGATACCGACTACATGGAACGAATGATAAAACAACGACGCTATCAGGAAGAAACCTGGGCCTAAAGCATCAACCGACCAAAGGAGTGTTTAACTATCTCTCTGATTCCTAGTTTACAAATGCATAATTATAAGTTTATATATTCAATTTGTTGGACGGATATTGTAAATACATCACTTTTAACAATATGATATATACTTGAACTACCAGTTTAACTAATTATTGTTGATGACATCTAAAAGTCTTCCAGCAGCTTGTCCGAGGAAGTGCGACAGAAAGGACAATAGCCCTTCTGCAGCACCTGCAGCTCAAAGTCCTCGGCGTAAAATAACTGCAAATATATATTTAAATTGTATTAAATTCAAGCTATCTGAGCAAAGACTTACCAGCAAACACTCGGAGCAGTAGGTAACCTGCAGATCGGGCAGTATATTGCGATAGTAAATGTTGCGTCTATGCTTTCGCTTGAGTATCAGGACATGATTGGGATCAATGGCGCGCAGCGCATGGCGATCTAAACTCAAAGGAAGAGCGCTGGCGACGTCTTCACTGAATGGATCTGCATCCTCTGGATTTTTGGCCGGCGCCAAAAGCAAACGTTCCGCCTCGGAATCGGTTATATCCACCTCCGGATGGAATTGTACTAAAGGCAATATTTCTGCAAGATACCATAAATGTTAAAGATAAATTATAGATTGATGAGAGGATTCACACACTTACCAAAGGAAACAAAGGAAAATATATAGTCCTGTCTGCAGGTGGGACAGGTATTATTATTTAAATGCTGGCTATAGTTCGAGCACTTGTAGCATAACGGCAGCAGATCCTCGGGATCATTGAAGCCACTCTTGCACGCCTTGCTGTTCAGGAAATTCAGCTGTGGATTAAGTCAATGATTTATGAGTCAATGATACTGTGAATAATAAGATGCCTCCAACTCACATCGATTTGCTCTTGAACGCCCGCAGGCGGTTTCAGTGACTGCAGACGCTTGTTGACCAGCAGGCACAGCTTGTTGGCCTGCAGCAATTTGGCTTGTTTGGCCAGCGTGAAGAGCACCGAACTGGAAGTGACTCACAATTAGTTGTGTATTAAACATTTACATATTTCTATCTATGCTTCACATACAACATGCTGACGCCCTTTGGTGCGCCCTTGTTCTCCACCTCGTTGAAAATGAAGCGGCTCACGTTGAAGAGACTGACGGGTGAGTGGGTGGTAAATGGCTCCTTCATATAGCTGAAGATGACGCTGTAGGCGTAATATACTTTTGCAATGCGCAAATGGTTTTTGTACTCGTTGAGATGATGATCAATGGCATTTTGCTCACTACAATCAAATAAATAAAAGAGCTTAGTAGAGCTTATATAATACATATACATATATATATATATAACCGATGCCTACGGTTTCTCGTGATATATGTCCAGATATTGTTTGGCCAGTAGCCAATAAAAGTAGCTGGCATCCAGGTAGCGCTCCTCGACAATGGCTGTGCTGCTCAATTGCTTCAGCAGACGATTTGCATCCTTGGTGCGTCCAGCTTTTAGATAAGCTGCGAGAAATCAAAAGAAAAAAAAACAGAATTACATTTTCTACTTTTTCTTTGCAACTTGTGGCGCAACTCACCCTGATGCGCGTCAATAAATTGATCCGTTTCTGCCAGCCACTGTGCATGCTGGTAATGCACGTTGGGTAACAGCTCTGGCAAGGCCTCGGCCAAACGGAAGGCTTCGGTCCAGTCCTGGACCTCGACATGCAGCTGCACCACTTGTGCCTCGTCGCCCAGCTTCTTGAACATCTCAGCGGCCAGCGGTAAGGCTTTCAGTGTCTTCAGATTCTGAGCCACCGATTGGACAGCGTCGCGTTCGCTGAGACTCAGACGTCGTCCAATATCATAGAGGCTGCAAAACGGTTCGAAATCGAAAATCAATGGAAGATCTCGAGAAATAGACTTCAGCTTAAGCTTACACATCTGCCCAACCCTGCTCGGCGACAATGTCAATGGCCTTTTGGTGTTCGCCCGCGGAGAGGAGCAGCTCGGCAGCTGCACGCGGCTCCTTGACAGAGTAGGCCCACTCGGCTCGCTTGCGCACCAGATCTCGTTTCTCCAGTTCGCTACCATCTTTGAGATACTCCTGCGCCAGATCAAACATTCTCAGATCTGTGTACATTTCGAGCGCTCGATTCGTTTGATTGCATTTGAGGAAGAGACGCGCTGCCTCCTTGAATTTGCCCGCAAAGGCACAACTGTCGCCCAGCAGCACCTCCTTGGGCACGGTGGCGCGTTGCTGTTGCTCTCGCAGCTCACTGATCACCTGCAGCCAAGGCAAATTGCGTACCTTGACGTACGCATCCCGGGCAATATTGATATGCAGCGCTTCCAGGGCGGATTGTGCCAAGCCCTCCCAATCGCTGGTGGTAACACCCAGGCAGGCCACCTGGTATGCCTCGCTACGGCAAAGCGAAATACATATTTTTATATGTTATATATATATGTATAGACAAGTAACCCTCCCATAAGAATCTACTTACTCAAACAGTCCCGCCTCGATGAACTGCCACATTGTGGCGCCCAGAGCCAGTGGTGTATTATGCATTATATTGCCACGCAGACAGAAGGCCGTTGCACCACACAAGCCCACAACGACGCCGTGCATATTCTGCGGTGCCCTGGGCGGTAGATTGCCAACGCGTACGCTCAATCCGCCACTGGTGTGTGTATAGCAGAGCATTGTGTCCAGATGTGTGTTCCAGGTGACACTATTGACGCCCACATCCTGATAGAGAATGCTATCGTTGAGCAGATCCCGCACCACCAGTCGTCCAGCATCATCCACAACAGCGATTTTGCTGCGATTCGCATTGATGTCCAGACAGCGGACTGCGGACACTGCCGTCGTAATCAGCAGTGGCAGGGAATTGTTCAGAAAGATGCGAAAGACCTGTCCGTTCTTCAGACCAACCATGAGACCCTCTCGTCCCGGCGGACCGCCTGTCACCTTAATGTAACGTATGAACGAGTCCATGATCCATTCTCGCTGCAGCGCACCCTCAAAGTCCAGGCACTGCAGTCGCTTCTCCTGACACAGGACAATATGCAATCCGCAGACGACCAGCAAGCTGCAATCGAACTTCTGTTGGATCTTTTCCTTGACCTTGTAGTGCATGGGCTCATTCTCTGTGGAACTCAGCTCGTAGAGCACAACACGTTCCGGCAACTGCACAGCCAGACGATTCCTATAGATGGCTATTTTCTGGACAAGATCACGGCACTTGATGCGCACCTTTTGGCCCGACATCAGATGCTGAATGATCACATCACACATATTCTCACGAAAGGCATAACGCTCCCGATACAGAGCATGCACCGTGCTCGAAGCAATGTTGAAGGAGGCCAAAGTGCCATCCTGGCAGCCAATCGTGTAGGATTGTCCATTCGGATGCAGTGCCACCGACCAGATCCACGAATCGAAGCCATCACCAAGGGTGCCCAATCGCACGCCGTCTCTGGTAAAGAATTGCAAGTTGCTCGTGCAGCCGCCGACGACACAAAACTCTCCATTGGGAAAATATGACATGCAGAGCGGATCGAATCCTAGAATGCGCTCCTTGCCAATCATTTGGCCACTGAGCGTGTGAAACGATAATGTCTGGGACCAATCCGCAACGGCAATGGTGTCCACGCTGCCAGCACCATTTACCGGACAGCATTGTACGGCATAGATGGAGCTATTGGATCCACCCGGTCGATCGATGCGTCCCTTTTCCTCACCCAATTTACTGCGTATGGATATGCTACCATTTGCCAGACCAAGTATCAAATACTGTCCATCATTCGTCCAAGCACAACCATTGACACGCGATCCGATCTTGTACTTTTGCACAGCCTTCTGATCCGCCGACCAGAAGGCAAAATCCGATGTGGAACACGACGCCAAATGATGAGAGACGGGATTAAAGCACATGCACTGAATGGAGTCGCTGTGACTGCAGGAAGATGAATTAGGAAAGTGATAATTTTAATAAATAAAAACCTGTTCCGCTTACGAGTACTTGAGGAGGCCCTCCAGTTGTGGGGACCACACAATGACCATTTTATCGGCGGCGCCACTTGCAAAGCGTTTGCCATCGCGGGAATAAACCACCGAGTTTATAACATCCTTGTGCGCTTTTAATGTGTTCAGTAGCGAGCCATCGTTGGGATTGTAGATGAGCAGACGCTCCCCTGCCGCCACCACCAATTGACTGCCATCCGGAGCATAGCAAACGGAATGTACACTAAAAAAAGAAATAGAAATGCATATCACAGCAACTGGTGTTTATGCTGAACTCTGATTTTACCTGGTGTTCTCATCTTTGGCATTCGAGAATTCGATGCGCTCTAACCATTTGAGCACGCCACGCATTTTATATTTTATTGCAATTACATATAGTCGGTAGTTTTTCCATTTTATTTACGTTTTGTTTGTGGCCAAAACAATAAAAGCTGCCATGGCAACCAAAATGTCAGGCAAGTATCGATAAGTGTGGTGAGTATAACACAAGTATCGAATGCAATGTTAAGCAACAGCTGATCTGTTAAGACTCTGGTATGAGTGTGTTTCACTTTGCTGGTGTAGTGCAAAATCAAAACAATGAATAATTTGGATAGTTCGGTGCAAGCGCATAACAAATTGGAGAAGGAAACAACCAATTTAGTACTACTAAAAGATCGTGTAGACAAGTATCATGACCTCTCCACGCAAATGTCCAGCATACTTACGATCTTCGAGAAGCGTTTGGGCAACTTGGAGCAAACCATTCTGCCAGTCTATAAGGAAACGGAACAGTTGCAGAAGCGACAGCAGAGTAAGTAAAATGATAACTGAAAGCAATTTAGTGTTGACAACGCCCCATTCATTCATTCCAGATTTGGAGGCCACTCTGAACTGCCTGGAGAGCGTGCTCTCCCACTACGATGTGTCACAGGAGGTTTGCCAGCTCATCCATCAGGGCCCCATCGAGGGCAACATTGGAGCATTTCTGGACGCGTTGGCCAAACTGCGTGCCGCCATGGATTACTTTCTGCACAATAATTCACAGAGTGTGGAACTGGAGAACGTGACCAGTTTGTTTAACACTGGCTGCGAGGGTCTCAATCAGCATTACAGCATGCTGCTAAAGAAGCACAGTGCACCGCTGAAGCCAGTGGAGCTGTTGGATCTGATCTACATCGAGGATGATTCGTCCAGCGATGAGTTTACATCATTTCGCCAGCTATCGCAAAGCACTCGCGAGGAGCTATTCACCATATCGCTGTGGCTGGAGCAGAATATGCGTGAATACACACAAATTTATGCAACGGAGCGTGGAGATGTCGTTTTGCGCTCTCTGCAACTGCTAAAGGATCATCAAAAGAGCAGCAGCTGGGGCAACGAAGCATTGGTGAGTACTATTTGATCATATTTTAAGAGTGGTCCAGCCAACTTTCCACTCTACTTTGCTGCTCAAAGAAAGTTCCAGTAAGAGTTGTGACATTTGCAGCTAAAATAGATAATTTATAGTGAATGCAACACTGTATTTAGTTAAAGTTCGTCTAACGGCAGTTTTCCCAAAAGCTTCAGCAAGTGGCAAAAGAAACTCAAACTTCGTCGCCATTACTAATTGAACACTTTTCAAGAACGCATCGTGTTTTTTTTTGTTGTGATTTTTGTCTTTTGTGTAAATTGTATATTGATAAAAAAAAAAATGGCGGAATTTTGCTCACCGAAAGGCAGATGCCCATTGGCAGTCAGACGCTCGACCAAGACCAAAGAGACGACCTTTCGGAACACGCTGACCGTGGGAAATATCAATGTGCGCTGCTCCACGCCCATCTTGGGCCACGTGCGATCGCCCAATTTGTCACCCATTAATGATGTGCGCACGGTGATAAGTCCAGCATCTCCAATGATTTTTCGAAAATTGAATAAACAACAAGATAAAAAGTCGACAACAATGACAAAGCTATCAGGAAAGAAAGGCAATGGGAAAGATGAAGATACCAACATGAGTTTGGACAACTTCTTGGATGACTCAAGTGTCGGCACCCCGGAAACATCATTGTGCCGGGAGACGCGTCGTCGTTCGTTGCAAGCTACGAATCACTCGTTTGTCCTCAATCATGCCACCAATGTGAAGGAAGTGCTGATCCTTGTCGGTCTGGAGACCTATCTGGATAAATTCGATGCATCGCATATGGATCTGATCGATTTGGTGTCCATGAAACGTGACGATCTCAAGAAAATAGGCGTGCGCAAGGATGAAGACTGCAATCGCATACTAGAAGCCCTCAATGACATCTGATCTTTGTGTTCCCAAAGCTGTCAAGCTATCGCCGGCTGATCCGCTTGCCAAGCTATCCAGCATTTTTATGCGCATTTTTATTTATCTATTAAGTATTAAATCGAAATTTTTGTAAACAACGGAATAAATTCCAATTTATTAAATTTTATGTTCCTCACATTATTAAAAAGTCTTTTCAATATCGCATGATTACTGTATATATAAAGATTGAATAGGATTGATTGGCTTGGATCAGAACATTTTCTCATGCTTCTCTTTCTTGCTTTTATTCGGCTGATGCTTGCAGAGATCACGTCACAGCGGTCGTCAAAATGAGCCTAAGAAGAACACCTCAGCGCGACTGCAGCAAATGTAAGAGTTCCTCATCAGCAGGTGTTCAATGACAGCAACTGATTCAATACCTTTTTGTCTTGCAGCTTTGAGAAGAAGGCCAACAAGTTGTATTTGCGGGCCACACAAACGTTTGAGCAGTCCACCGGGTTCTCCATTAAAAAGGCATCCTCACACTCGGATCATCTCACATCGGAGGATATGCTCGATGGCGATCAGGAGTTGGACAAGTATTTGGTCATGTTGCTTGGCCTGCAGCGTTTACTCAACTGGGAACGCGCCATTATGCGCGACATTATACCACAATCCAAGCACAATGAGGTCTTTGCACGTCTCGCCTACAATGCCATCGAGCTGGTGGTGAAGGATGCGGAGGTCATCACACAGCGAATCCTACGCTGCATTTCGCGCAAGGAGTGGACCTCAGCGTTGGGTATCTTCTCGGCACTGAAACGTGTCATCCTCCTGCAGCCGGACATTGAGCGCACCTACGATGCCGCCCAGCGGCAACAGTTGACCAAAGTGCTGAACAAACTGCAGCAGACGGGCGCCAAGGCACTGGAACACTTCCTGGACGTTGTCAAGGGCGAGTCGAGCACCAACATTGTCGGCCAAAGTAATGTGCCCAAGGATGCCACCGTGCACGAACTGACCTCAAATACGATTTGGTTCATCGAACATTTGTATGAGCACTTTGATGTAATTGGCGCCATACTTGCCCAGGATGTATTGTACTCCACGCAGCTGGACACCATACTGATGAAGAAGGCACTGCCCGGCGAGGAGCGCAACAAGGCACTCTTGGCCATATACATAAGTGAGATCAGCTCTTGTATCTACCATCATCAATGTATTTAACTTATCTCTTCTTTTTTTTTTTGTTGCTTTGCAGAGAAAGCGCTCGCCGAGCTCAATCTGTCCATAATGAACAAGTGCGAACAGTATAATGATCAGGCAACGAAGCATCTATTTAGACTTAATAACATACATTATATACTCAAATCACTGCAACGCTCCAATCTGATTGATTTGGTCACGTTGGCAGAGCCGGAGTGTGAGCACAGTTATCTGGAAATGATACGTGAGCTGAAGACGAGCTATCAGAAGACTTGGTCGAAAATGTTGGCGGGTATTTACTCGGTCGAGGAGCTGCCCAAGCCAGTGGCTGGCAAGGTCAAGGACAAGGATCGCAGTGTGCTCAAGGAGCGCTTTTCGGTGCGACAAATGCTTGACCCAAACTTAAATCAGGAATTTCAATGCTCTAACAAATTTTTGTCTTTTTTTTTCAGAACTTTAACAAAGACTTTGAGGAGGCTTGCAAGATACAGCGTGGCATCTCCATACCTGATGTCATCTTGCGTGAGGGCATCAAGCGGGACAATGTGGAGCACATTCTGCCCAATTACAATCGCTTCTTCGAGATGTAAGCTAGAAAGTAGTTGATTTAAATTGCTTTTAACTACTTCAATATATATTTATATTGCAGGTATGCCGCTGTGCAGTTTAGCAAGAATCCTGATAAGTATGTCAGATATCGGCCGCATGAGATAAATGCGATGCTTAGCAAGCTATTCGATGACTCTGCCTAGGCAGATAGCAGCAAACCATTCCCAATTTATACGTTCGTTCGGCTTTTTAATTCCAACACAATAAATATCGATTTAAAAAAAAATATACAAATACAATACGTAATAGACTGTAGCCTAAAAATATTAAATGCCATTGTAAAATTGTAAATAACGCCCGACAATCGATTAGTAAAGGAAATTGGTTGAGGGCGCCTCGGGGCGTCCACAGGCGCCATAGTGATGCACAGCCACTGTGCTATTGGTGCGACAGTTCTCGATGTCCAGGAAGCAGTCATTCAAATACGTCTTATTATCATTGCCACACACCGGCTCAAATTCCCGGGGGCAGATGCGTGCACAGCCCTGGAACTGGAAGGCAGCCAGGCAACGTTTGAGTGGAACGACAAACACATGCTTGCCACAGTTCTCCTTGCGCATGTGACACTCGGATTTGTAGAACTTGTTATCCGAACCACAAACAAAATTCGGCGGCTGGGCATCACAATCGGAGTCACAGTCGGCGGTTAGGGCGCAGTTCTTCAAGGAGACGGGCACCACGCGCAGATTGCAGGTGCGTCGCTTGAACTCACACATGGAGGCGAAGGTGTTGCCATCGGAGCCACAAACCGGCTGCTGTCGCAGATCGGCGCGTGTGCACGCATCTCCACAGTCCTTGGCCGGTGAATTTAGATCCGTGCAGGGTCCAATATGCGCCAGATTAACGCCGCGTCTACAAACACGAGTCCAAGGATACAAACACAAACAAGGATTTTGGTATACTCTGATCACTTACAGGCAGGTGGCGTGGGCGAGTTCACACTCATTGTTGTAGGTTTTGGCATCGGTGCCGCAGAGTTTGTCGTTGCGCTTCGAGCTGAATATGGAGCCAAAGAGATTGTTAAAGTCCTTGCAGGGCGGTAGCTGCTTGCAGCGTGTCAAGCGATTCTTGCACTTATCCATGCTCATCTTCTGTATGGACTTGCGTTGCGGTCTGGAATACAGTTTGTAACGATTGCATTTAGAATCAGGACTATATAATTTAAGTAACTGCATACTTGTGCGCTTAAAACTTACCCACAGTTGAGCATCTTCAGCTCACAGAGTGATGAGTAGATGTTGCCATCGCTGCCGCACACATACTGGGATGTGGCATCCGCATCCGATTTGGGGCACTCGGTGGGGCACGTCTCGGCTGCCGATTGACTGCCATGTCGCTCCTGTGGCATACAGAAGGAGAGCGGCACCTCGAACACATGCTTGCCACAGTTGGTGGAGCGCATCTTGCAGGGACTCGCATAGAGGCGGCCATCGGAGCCGCAGGTGGGTCTAGCCACACGCCAACAGGACTCGCGACACATCCGCGTCGATTGGCAGTGCTTGCGACTGGTCTTCACCACGCCTTGGCCACACGTGTGCAACTTCATCTCGCACGTGGAATTGTAAACGTTGCCATCGGAGGCACAAATGGGTCCATCCTTGGGAGCACTGTTGCAGTCAACGGGGCAGGACTCGCGCTGAGCACTGGTGTTGCTGCAAGGACCTACATGAGACAATTTGACGGCGGCCAGACCAACGCGACAGGATTGCACGCGCAGCATGCAGCGATTTAGATAAGTGCGTCCATCGGTGCCACACACTGGATCCTTTTCGGTGGTGCAGCGATGCTTGCAATCGGAACCCTTGGAACGTTCACAGCCATCGCGTACATCCTTGATCAGGGAGACACCGTTGCGGGAGCAGGTCTTCTTGCGCAGCTCGCAAATATTGGCATAGATGAGGCCATCGCTGCCACAGACGGGATCGGCGCCCACCGTCAAACTGGGCGGACAGGAGCGTGGACAATTGTTGCTGCCCCCGCTGCTGGAGGCACTCGATGCCCGATGCTGTCGGCCTAGACTTAGTTGCTGCTGCTGATCCGCCTCCTCCTGCAGTAGATTCTCTAGTGCTGCCGCTGCTGCTCCTGGCGTCTGCATCAGCGACGCCGAAAACTCAGGCTGTGCATCCTGGCGATATTGGATCAACAGCGAATCCGGCGCTGTATCCGCGTTGCGGTAGCGTATCACAGGCGCCTGTGCCGGCAGTCTAATAATCTTAATGGGCGAGTCTGTTACGGCGCCTACAAAGACACAGAGTATGAAAAGAGAGAGTGTTTGTGAGAATGGGAGCGAGAGAGAGAAAGAGATAGATAGAGAGACAGAGAGAGAGGGAAAACAGTTATGTTCTGCTTGCTTCGTGCGACATGCGGAAGAGCCGCCACTGGGCATATCAATTTCGGATTAGCTTCCAACTCAGGCAAAGCATTTTACGCAGTTGCCAGTTTCACATGTGTCGCTTGGCCCATGGGGCAGCTGGCTGCGCGTCGTGCCACGCAAGTACTGTTCATCTCAAAATACTATCCCAAGAAATCCACTTGGGAACACTTCCAAGTTTTCAAACAGCCATAACTCTGTCAAAACTTAACAAATGATGAAAAGTAAGTGATTTTTAATCATGGCTTGAACTTTAGAATAATACTACATTTAAAGTTGGGAACTCTAGTTCAACATGGAAACTATACCCTCAAAAAGTGCCTGAAAGCATGGGTCCAAATTTTTGGAATATTTTAAAGAGCACGATTGTAGGAGAAAATCCCCAGATCCATTCGGTATCACAACGGGCCAAATATGGAATATGTTTGTGATTCCAAATCTTCCACAGCCATAACTTCATCAAACCGACTTTCAAAAACTAGAGTTTTGTTTTACCATGGTTAGATCCCTAGAATAATACTACATTTAAATTCGAAACATTCGAGAGCTATGATTGGAAACACGTCTTTTACTAAACAAATAAAAAAACCAAAATCGATTATAGGCTCGTATGCTGCACAGTTATAAGTTTGCGAACACCTTTCCCCTTTTTGATCACGTACAGGTTTCGACGACTCGTTGTGTAATTTGCATATTCCGCCATTAGCTTGGGAGTTAGTAGTTGGTTTATGAGAAATCACTGAGAGCAGCGTTCCGTTAACGGCACAAAGCCCCCACACACACACACACACACACAAGTATTTAGTTGATACGTGTGTACTATGGTGGGTACTATCAATGACCTCCATCTATAATTACGCTCGCTAATCCCCATTCAGAAATCTAGCTGCTAAAATTGCAAGTGAAATTTTCACACTAATTGCCAACGGCCCCAGCCGAAAAATCTCCGTCTTTAGAGTCGCCGTCGCCGTCGTCGTCGCCGTGGTCGTCGTGGTCGTCGTGGTCGTCGTGATCGTCGTGGTCGGATGTTAGTCTACGTTTGGATTTTTTATTTGCAAAGAAAGCGGACGATGCCAGAGGAAACATAGACTCATATAAAACATAGAGCAGCAGCAGATGTAGAAATCTATTAGCGTTGCGATTGCTTGCTTGAGATAATTGAACCCACGTTCATTATTTCAATTTGCAGCAGCTGCGTTAAAAACAAAAGCAGCAAGATAAGTAATAATAATAAATAAAACAAAAAACCAAACAAAAAACAGAAGACCAAAAGACATAATCCAGACGCAGTCGCATTCTTGGCACTTTTAGTGCCCACAAGTGGAGAAAATTAAGCGGCGTTAGAAATTAATACAGACATCTAGGTCCATGCCGAGTACGCATGTGTATACGTATAGTCCATAGTGTTGCCCCCACATGCTACGTGCCACATTCCAAGAGCAAGAGGCACACAGCTCTGACACTCTGGCTCCTGCTATCGGATGCCATCAATTGCAAAAAAAAAAACAAAAAAAAGAACGCATAACGTATAATTTTCAAAAGTGGCAAACAACAACAAAAGTAACAACAGCAGCCGCAGCACAAATGCTGGGCAGGCTTAGGCCAGTGACGACATGATATGTGTGCATGTTGTCGCTATCTATGTTGCTGCAACTGCGGCTGCTGCTGCTGCCCCCACATATCATGGCAGTTGCACAGTGGGCAGAAGCTCTTGCAACAATTGCAAAGCCAACATCTACCAGGCAATAATTACTAAGTGATTAGCTAAAAGCCACTCCAAATTGCGGTGCTGGAAAATGCAACAGGAAATTGAAAGAGCCATTAATAGAAAGGAAAAACAAAAATACCCGGCTTTGACTATAGACATAGAAAGGACAGCAATGTGAAAGATATTTTTAGCGATCTAATACCCGATTCAAATTGCCACAATCAGGTTATTGCTTATTTGTGCCAGGAGAAATGCTTCGTAGAGCTGAACACATACATTTTGTAGAGATTAACCTTAACCCAGCTGTTAAATATATAGTTTGTTGATATTCGATTGTCCAATAAGAAAATACGTTTGGGTTAACAAAAACGGGCATGGCTAGATCGAGTCATCTGTTGATCCTGAACAAAAGAATATATATACTTTCTGGCGTCAGGCATGCTTTCTTCCGCCTTTTATATATATTTTTTTTGTTCAGAGGATAATAAATGATTTCGTATAAAGTAGCATAGAAGGAAAGGCTTTCAGAATATAACTTAATAAGCAATATTGAAGAAATATTAGAAAAATTACAAATATTTCTGAGAAAAACGAGAGAAAGTCAGAACTGTTGGAACTGATTGTCATTTTTTAATCAGTAAGTTTAGATATTTAAAAAAAAAATCAATATTTAAATAACCAAACATTTTAATGTTTCAAGCGATATCACGACTATAAGGAAATATAATAAAAATATATAAAAAGGAAAGTTTGAGAATAATAAATAAGGTAGTTATTTACACTACAAATAAAAAACAACAATTACACGGATCTGATTGCTGATCTGCTTATTAGAATCACAGTTGCCACAAAATAGCAGGAACACTTAGTCATCTGGTTAAATTGATGATGATGAAATAATGTCGTGATCTTTACACCGATAAATTTTGATATTTAATTGAATGACGATCGTGTCGAATGAGAAGAGAATAAACAAATCGCTGACTGTAACAATTGCCACAGGTCAACCTCTTTGGGGATGACCTCATAAGGCAATCAACCAAATGATTCGCTGCTCTCCTCAATGCACATGCTCCACTCCAATTTGAGACCGTTCCAACCGGCTGCGGTAACACTGTGGCATGTGGTGTGCCGCACCGGGTTCAAGTCTCTTTTGCTGTGCGCTGCTGCACAAGAGCAAGTTTAATGAATTTATTTGAATGTTGGACAAATTGTGCACGACCAACAAATTTACGAGCCTGTTTGGATTTACTTCGATGTGTATGTGTGTGATTTGTGTTTTATACAGAGTGGAAAGGGGGGTTTGATCATGGGCACATGCCACACACATAAACACACACACACACACACACACACACACTCACCCGCCAGGGGAAGGGGTCTCTGATGTGTGTCAGCTTTACATTCACTTTGTACTCGTACCTTAGATATTAATTGCTGCCGCCGGTGCAAAGCAGAAGACAACAGCGTTGTTGGTTGTGCTTTCTACCACTGAGTGACACAGCTGTTGATCATGATCTTGCCACCGTACACTGACAAAAATAAAAGGGCACTTCAAGTAGCTGCACTTAAATCATGACACAATACATTTGCCTTCAAATCTTGTAGAAATTTATGAGCAAGTTCAGTTTTTTCGATCACAGTTTTTAAAAGCTTTAATCAGACCAATTACTTACTTTATATTAGGCATTTTTCTAATTAATTCACTAAAAATTTGCTAATCATTTTAAGGATTTGTCGCAAATTTTACAATCTATCAGCAGCCATCTCAAATCCATCAAAATTCATCCTAGCCATATAATATTTTTATGTGCACAGCTCCCGTTGGACGTCATGGTTTGTTAATTTAGTGTAATGGTTTGGCTACATACAATTATGACTTACCATTAGTAAGCGTTGCCGTTAGCATGAAAGCCAGCAGTGCGCCAAACAGCTGACGTTGGTACTTTAGCCCAAAGCGGTACTGCGACTGCCATTGTTGAGGCTGCGACTGCGGCTGGATCGGGTACATCATTTTCACTGTCGACTGCACTTTCCTGGCCTAGGCTAGACGTCGACTATATATGTATGTGTATATATATGTATATATATATATATATGTGTGTGTGTGTGCGTGTTTGTATGTTATTGTGTGCGTGACTACGACGCTTTCGCTCGTTAACAATTGAAATAGAAGCAGTTACTATTGTTGTTGCTGTTGTTGTTGTTTGCTTCTCAAGTTCAGCAGCACTAGCTATGCGACGGCGTGCAAAGATCACGACACGACTTCGAACTTACGTTAAAGAAAGTTTTTTTTTTCGTTTGTTTTTCCAGTAGCTCTTCACTCTGCCTGCTATGCAAGCGAACTGGTGCAAGCTTCGGGCAGAAGCTGGCGATGCTAGCGTCGCTGCTACTACTGCTGCCAATGTTCACAATTAACGGTTGTCGCTCTCTTTGTGGTTCTCGCTCATTTGAGAGTTTTGCGCCTGTTGCCCTTTTATGAGTTAATTCGTTCGCTGCCTATTAAGCATTAAGCATTAAGCGACGCTTTGCGGTTTATATTTAACAGCAGCAATTACGCATGAAAGACTCCTCCTGCTGCTTCTAACACTCGCCGTGTATTTCTTCAGTTTGACCTCTCGCACAATGTAGCATAATTTCTTTTTTATCGCCCTGCCTCTTTTTTAGTTGTTTTTTTGCACGTTGCCTTAATTCGATTTCAATTACGAGCTTTTGAAGTTTTACCACAGTTACCGTTTGTTCAGTCGTTCGTTCTGCGGTTGCCTTTTCTTTTCTTTTTTACTATTATTATATGCACACAAAGTATCTTTTCATCAGAGTTCTTTTCAGTAGTTCGTTACTCTTTTTTTATTTTATTTTATTTTATTCCCTAAGCGTTAGCGTTTGAATTTGATTTTGATGCGCGCTCGCTGAGTTTCGCATGCGAAGTGATCGCTGTGAATGTGAATTGTGGTTGTGTTGTGGAGATGCTGCTCCCCGCCTCGCTGTCGACGTTGACGTTAGCGTTGACGTTACAGCGACTGCATTATTTATTGTTGTGCTCGCTGCACTCTTTTCAAT
Organism: Drosophila planitibia; assembly: GCA_035043785.1. Lineage (NCBI taxonomy): Eukaryota > Metazoa > Arthropoda > Insecta > Diptera > Drosophilidae > Drosophila > Drosophila planitibia. The sequence goes on from JAWNMS010000023.1 coordinate 2,801,651, forward strand.
GAATGAACACACACAAACATAGGCGACTTGCGCGCAGACACACACACACACACAGTTACACTTACGCTCGAGCACACTTATGCTCCTTACACACACACACACACACACGCACGCGTGCTTTGGTTTTTACACATTCATAAAAATTATAAGCTTTTATTGTTTGAGCTGCGTCTTTTGTTGCGAGATCAACTCGAAGACGATTGCAGCTCCAGCTCCAATTTCGTATGCGACACAAAAAGAAGGCTACTGCTGTTGCGAACGACACGAGAGAAAGGTTTGAATGACACTCACACTCGAATTTGCAATGCCATTTATATGAGTGAAAGGCAGCCGCAGCGCAGTCGCTGCGCAGCCGGCGTCTTTCGGGCGCCGCACAGTGGTGAGCACCGACTGGGCAGACATTCTAAACACATCACTTTTGGTCTCAGTTGGCCATTTACGATTGATATACAATTGGTATAAATAAGTTGTTTCTTTTGTTGTTCTTTGTGCTTGCCAAATATTTTGTTTTTTTCTTCAATTAGTAAAACTTTCAATCAAAGCAGCAATAAAATTTGGTATTAAATTTGTGTTGTTTCTTTTTTATGGATATATATAGATTTAAATTAAGTGCGATTTTGAATTTAAATTTCACCTTCGTAATTGCACAGTTAAAGAGATAGGCCGATTTAAGATCAAAGGAACATTTGGACGCCCCACAGTGGGAAGCTCGGGCCTAAATATATTCGAATCAAGTTTTAGCAGTTTTTATTTTTTACAAGAAATATAAATCAATATATTAGTAAGAAGCTAAACATTTCTAAGCTGTTGACTTAGACAGGAAGCCGGAACCAGAAACAGTTTTCTTACGATTTGGGCACACTGTGCGTTAGTGGTACGTCTTCGCTGCTTTGGCATCAGTTTTTGCTGCGCTTTAGCCATTGATTAAATGGAGTTGTCGGTATTTAAAATAACAACTTGGTCATGTTGTTGTCTCGCAAACCTAATCGGTTTTGCGTACAAATTTAATTTGCCAAAAGTGGCAGCAAAATGCAACCAAAAAGGCGAACCGCATTTGAAATTATAACAGACACACACACACGCACTCACATAAGTAGACACGATCTGTATGCAACTCTGTCGCCGTAGAAAGTGCGCTGGCGCGCATTTTGAAGTTGGTTGTTGTTGTAGTCTTGCAAGTAACCGCTGCAGCAGACGTTTGCTAGCCTGGATGCTGTGTGTGTGTGTTGTGTGTGTGTTTATAGACTTGTCGACTTTTAAGCCATAAATTTTACGCCTGAGTGGCGTTGCGAATAAGGGTCACACACACACACACACACACACACGCTTACTCAGCCAAGCTTTGGCGGTTTGCTCGCGAGCATAAAGAAAATTGAGTGGTGCAGCAGCCGCAGCAGCAACAGCCAGATGAAAATAGGTCAGTAAGTGGAATATTTACAGTTAGTTTTTGGGCAGCAGGCAGGCAGGCAACAACATTACAAGCTGACAGCCGTGACACCAGCAGCCGCCCAGAACATATGCTGGGGACCATCACCAACGACCAAATGCATCATCTAATGCCACCTCTTGCAAAGAAATTAATTAAAAGAAAGCCACGCTTGGCAGAAAAAAAACCTTTGGCAGGCGTGCAATTTCTTTTTGGCCACAACCAAGATTTGATGTTGTGGTTGCCAATAAAAATGGAAAGTGAAAATTGTAGATGCAGCAGTGCCGAGTGCATATTAAAAACATAAACAGAAAAAATAAACAATGTAATAAAAAGCTAGAAGCAATAACCAACAACAACACGCACCTGTTCTGCAAGTCGTGCGAGTTTTCCTCGCTTCTTAATCATAGGCCTCGCGTCTTCCTCGCTTCTTAATCATAGGCCAGGAAAATGCCAAATGAAAAAGCTGAAAGTATTATATAAATGTGATGATAGAGACTCAGCACATATATATGGGAAAAAACAACAAAACACGATAGAAGGAAAATCACAAGTGGTTATTATGGCTGCACTTGTGCGAACGTCAATTAAAATTTGATGGCAGCATACTCAGTTATTTGATGATTTTCACTATTTTCTTGCATTCGCATTGTCATGTTAAATTTGAGTGCGCAAATATGCACAGCTCGTTATCACATTTTGAAAAGTAACTGTCACGCAATGCAATATAAATTTCTTAGAGCACACTGGCAGAGGTTTAATAACACTGACAAGTAGTGTTGCTGTGCAGAATTATCGATATTGGCATAACTATCGATAGCACATTTTACATCGCTACTCACACACACCAACACACACGGACATGTACGCACACACTGGCACACTCATTGAAAAAGTCGGAGAATTGTGTGGGAAAAAAGTCGTCTAAAACTAACAAACGAAACGCGCAAAATTGTGCAAATGCAGATGCATAGTGCTAAAGGCAAAGTGAACGTTTAATTTATTTTTGGTGCGCTGGCTGTTTGGGGAGCTAGAAATTCATGTTGTCGCTGTTGTAACGCGTAGAAGTGTGTGTTGTGCGTGTATGTGTGTGTGTATGTTGGGTGCGTGTGTGTGTGTTGTGTGTGTGTGCGCGCGTGTGTGTGAAGAGTGAAACCTACAACTTTACTCCCCAAACCAACAACAGCCACACCAACAGCAACAACAACAACAGCAGCAGTAGCAGCAGTGTTGAGAGAAAAGATGGCGACGAGTCGCACAAGTCGCATACAATCACAACCAAAAATTTTTCCTTCAATCTTATCGAAATTACATGGAGCCATCTCGGAGGCATGCGTCTCACAGCGCCTGTCGACGGACAAGAAAACGCTGGAGAAGACGTGGAAACTGATGGACAAAGTGGTCAAATTGTGCCAACAGTCCAAAATGAATTTAAAGAACAGTCCCCCCTTCATATTGGACATACTGCCGGACACGTATCAGCGTTTGCGTCTCATCTACTCCAAGAACGAGGATCAAATGCATCTCCTTCATGCCAACGAGCACTTCAATGTCTTCATCAATAATCTGATGCGTAAATGCAAACAGGCCATTAAACTGTTCAAGGAGGGCAAGGAGAAGATGTTCGATGAGAATTCTCATTATCGACGCAATTTGACCAAACTGAGTTTGGTCTTTTCCCACATGCTGAGCGAGCTTAAAGCTATTTTTCCCAACGGTGTCTTTGCGGGCGATCAATTTCGAATCACCAAAGCCGATGCGGCCGATTTCTGGAAGGGCAATTTTGGCAACAGGTAAGTTTTTCTCCAAAATCCAATAAGGATTGCCCCCCTTTTTTAACCAATATATGATTCTTGTTGCAGTACACTGGTGCCTTGGAAAATATTCCGTCAGGAGCTGAACAAAGTGCATCCCATATCGTCGGGTTTGGAGGCGATGGCGCTGAAGACGACCATCGATCTGACGTGCAATGATTATATATCGAATTTTGAATTCGATGTATTTACACGTCTATTTCAACCGTGGGTGACGCTTTTGCGCAATTGGCAAATCCTCGCCGTCACCCATCCCGGCTATGTGGCTTTTCTCACCTATGATGAGGTGAAAGCGCGCCTCCAACGCTATATCCACAAGGCAGGCAGCTACGTTTTCCGCCTATCCTGCACACGGCTAGGACAATGGGCCATCGGCTATGTGACGGCCGATGGTGAAATACTGCAAACCATACCGCAAAACAAATCGCTCTGTCAGGCGCTGCTTGATGGCCATCGGTAAGAATTAAACATAATGAGAATATATTTTCAACAAAATATTTATTAAACTATACCCTGCTTGTTTATGTAGCGAGGGTTTTTACCTATATCCCGATGGTCAGGCCTACAATCCGGATCTGTCGTCTGCGGTGCAAAGTCCCACAGAGGATCACATTACTGTCACACAAGAGCAATATGAGTTATACTGTGAAATGGGTGAGCTAAGAAATAGCTAAGCTCGCTAAACGCCCGCATTCTTCAATACTAAACTCAACTTTTGCACTTTTACAGGCAGCACATTTCAGCTATGCAAAATCTGTGCGGAGAACGATAAGGATATACGCATCGAGCCCTGCGGACACTTGCTGTGCACGCCCTGCCTCACCGCCTGGCAGGTGGACTCGGAGGGACAGGTAAGCAACGCTATCGCCGATTGCAATCAAAAACTTTGTTTAACCCCAATTCTCAATGTATCACTTTGGTGCAGGGCTGCCCGTTCTGTCGTGCGGAGATCAAGGGCACCGAACAGATCGTTGTGGATGCCTTCGATCCCCGGAAGCAGCACAATCGCAACGCAACGAATGGAAGACAGCTGCAGCAGGACGATGACGATACAGAGGTATAGTTTTGTGCAGCGCTTTTGAAATAATAAAGCCTTTGACGCCTGCCCCGCGCTGCCCGCCTGTGCTGCCTATCTCTCATATATATATATATGTATATATATATATATATATAAATATATCTTTATATAATATGTATATATATATATATATATTTATATATATAAAACAAAAACAAATATCACTCTTATTACGATTACAATCAAATCTAATTTTGGTTCGCTTATATATATACATTTATATATATAAATATATATATATATGTGTATATATATATGTATATGTATAGCATAGACGTTTCTTTATATTAAGTTTAATATTTAGCGATTTTGATTTATTATTCATACGTAAATTATTAGCCCAAATTTTCATGCAACTAACAAACAGTGCGCACACAAACAGAGAAATCGACACCTATATAGAGAGTATATATATATATCTATATTTGTATATGTATATGTATATATACATATATGTATTTATGCAAATGACATGTACATAAATTGAAGTATGTACGTTGAGCGGAAGTTACTCATCAGCTTTTATCAACGCTCGCTTGATTTTTCCATCCGTTTCGTTTGTGCACTGTTCGTTGTTGTTGTTGTTGTAGTTGTTGTTTCGTTTGTTGGTTGCTTCTCTTCTTTTTCTTGTTCATTCTTTCACAATTCATTCATACATTTATTCATTCATTCGCTCGCTCGTCGCCCCTGTTTATGATTAATTTAATAGTATGTTATTATCGTACATATTATCGTGCATATGAATGCATCTCTCTATTCGTAAACATCTATCATTAAGCAACAACAGCAACAACGACAACAATATCAGATAAATGCTGTATTTGTGTTTGTTCTTATTCTTTTATTACACATTTGTAAATACTTAGCTATTATTATTGTATAATTTGTAATGTACTTTTTAGTGAGTTACAAACAAAAACAAAAAAAAAAAACGAAAGAAAACTGTCTGAAGTTCATCCTGTAATCGAACCCTGTTCTTCCTACAGTATATACCCATCCACATACATATATATATATAAACAAAAACAAAAAAAGAACACCTATGGTATTTTTCACATTTTAGTTTATTGTTTGATACTTCCAAAGATATATTTAGTTTATGATTTTTTGTTTGTTTTAGTTTTCAATTCGGTTTTTCATATATATATATATATATATATAGTACATGATGTATGTATGTATGTTTTTTTGTAAGCCTTAAGACTGTAATTTATTAATATTAATATTTAAAAGGCTATGGCCATGGCCAATGCATATGTATGTATAATTATCATTTATCATTGTTATCATTAATATAGCTAGTTAGATGTTAACTGTCACAAGCCTAGGCCAGAATTTATATAAAACGTTATAAGTATTAGCAAAGAAATTAACATTTTCAATCATTGTGTGCATTGTGTCTGTGTCTGAGTCTGAGTGTGTATGTATGTGTGTATGTGTGTGAATGTGTGTGTTTTGTCATTTGTATGCGTTCTTTTTATTATCATTCATTATAACTATTATTTAATTAAATCTTTCGGCTCAGTTCGTTTCCTTAACATATAGGCTTCAAATCAGCATACATCGATTTAGCATATTTCAATTAATAATTATTTATGTTTAATGTAATACACCTAATGCAATTCTTTTTATATATATGTATACATACAATTATACAAATACCGATTACATCAAGTTCTTAGCATTAAATTTATAATTTTTGATGATTTCCTTAATAAGTTTTACAAATGCCTAATTCATAACGAAAAAAACAACAAAAAAAAAAACAGAACAGTAAAAACATAAAAAATATATATATATGTATAAATATTTATAAATATTGGTTTTAATTTGTTTGACGTGCTGCTATTTATTTATTTATGTTTTCTTGTCTACAGTTACAAATTTTGTTGCGTTTTGTTGTTGCTCCTATTTATTTATGATCCGTGTTTGTTGTGCATGTCCAACAAAAAAGAACGTTGATTTGCAGTTTCGTTGCTCTAGCGGCATGCGTCCTAACAACTACCAAAAATAAACAAAAAAAAACAGCCTACCAAAACAAATCCCAAATTGAAATCTATCTGCAAAAGCGAAACCAGAACTGACTACAAAACTTCCCTCCCCCTCACACACGTCCTGCAGGATATGGGTGACTTCAACATTGCCACATCGTCGCTGCATGCGCTCAGCACATCGGCAGCCTCACAATCCTCGATGGAGAAGCACAGTCCGCACACTTCACCACGTCTGGGCAGGCGGAGCACCACGCCCAGTTTGATGGCGGTGCAAAATGATCTCTATGCCGGCGGTGGGCCGGCACTGAGTCTGCCCAGCAGCAGCAGCAGCAACAGCAGCTCATCCTCCTCAACAAACTGCACGCAACAACAGCAACAACTGCAACACCAGCAGCAACCACAGCAGCAACACCAGCAGCAACAACAACAACAACAGCAACCGCAGCCTTCAGCGCCGCCCGCAGCCGCAGTGATCAGCAATGGAGGATGCGGAGGAGGAGCAGGAATTGGAGTTGGAGTTGGAGGAGTAGGTGTGGGCACATCAACATCCTCAGCTGGCAGCAGCTCAACGCAAAAAGCACAAATCGAATGAGTGCACCGCTCATGGGTTCCAGTGTGATCAACTCGACCTATGGACAAAAGTTGCCCAGTCGAACGGACAGTGGAATCTCGAGTGAGACCGCTTCGATCAGCTCCTATGCCATACTACAGAATCTACAGGACGGCAGCATCGGGGCCAGCACCAGCTCCCTTTCCAATTCATGCTCAGCAGGCGCAGCTGCTGCTGCTGCTTCTGCCGCCGCCGCTGCAGTAGCTCCACCGCTGCCACCACGCAAATCGCCGGGCGTGGAGACACCTGTCAAGCCATCGAGCAGCAAGAGCATTGACAACATCCAATGCAGTTTGGACAATGTGCCGCCACAGACGACAGCACCGCCCATTCCGCCACATGTCAGCAACAGTGTGGATACGCTGGCTGAGGATCTGATGCGGCAACAGAGGATTGCTAGTAGCACCACATCGCCAGTGCTGTCGTTGCTCGACGAGATGATGGTAGAGGTGGGTCCTGCGGAGACCATCAGCGGTGTGATCGATACACGTCCGCTCGAAGCGCGTGGAACGCTGCCCAAGCCGAGCACCATCAGCAGCAGCAACGCCACCGCCAGCAACAGCAGTAGCAGCAGCAGCAGCAGTAGTGGTGGTGGTGGTGCTGGAGTACAGGATGTGGCCAGTTCACACTACACACAGTTGTGCACAACAACAACGAGTGCGGCGGCGCTGGCGGCAGCTGCCTCGCTGGCCAATGGCAAGTTGGCAAAGATGACGCTGAAGCAGCCAACGCCAGCAGTGCCGGCTAATCCTGCCCAGCAGCAACACCAGCCGTTGCTCTATGCGAACGTGACGATCAATCAAAAAGACTGCGGCTCTGTGCCCTACGAGAACATCAATCTGGAGTACATTGCCCGATTGATGAATGCCGGCTATTCCAAGGAGAATGCCATCACAGCTCTGGGCATCTCGAGGAATAACATCGAAATGGCTGGCGACATTTTGCGCGAGTTTGTCTCCAAGAATAGCGCCTGAAAAAATGCCAGCCTATGTGTGATCCCTTAAGAGGAGTTAGCGATAGTTGATTTGATGATGTTGATGATGATGATGATATGATCCCAAAGAAACAATGCAAGAAAGTCAAATGATAAATCATTAGCATAATTTGAAACTCTCATATTACGCTCTCTCTCTCTCTCTCTCTATCTATCTATATACTTCTATATATACATATATATAAATATATATTTATAAATTTGTCTATCTCGCTTTAAGAGCACCCCTTCCCAAACACACACACTCACTTCATATAGAGTTACGCTAAGTTAACAGACCCAAAAAAAGATTAAAAAAGAAGAAAAAAAACACACCTCATACACAACACCCACACACACACATCCAATCTTGGCGTAGCCAGCACAAGCAATTAGGCGTAAAAAAGTCGTTCGTTCTCTTCAAAAAACAAAAAAAAAAACCAAATATTTAAAATAAAAACCAGCATAGAAACTAAAAAAAAAAGAACGTCAAGTCAAGTCGTCAAATTCTCTCACTCTATTTAAAGAAAAAACCAAAAAAAGAAGCAAATTAAGCACAAACCCATTTATATCAAATATAGCTATTTATACACACATATATTAAGATGTATCTACTTCTGCCTAGTAAGCAAATTAAAAACAACAACAACAAAAATATATATATATATATATATATATATATATATACGCAGTTCGAAATGAATCAAAAATTTGCCCACCCCGAGAAAAAAACAAATTCAAATTTTGCTCTCTTTCGTAATAAAAGACAAAACCAATAAAAAAAAAACTAACAACAAAAACATTCAAATCCATTACAAATAAGGCCCCTCACCAAAAACAAAACAAAAGAATCGATATAAAATTATAATTGGTGCATCGGCAATCATAATTAAAACATAGGAACAGCCTTTAAGATTCATTTAACTCACTCACACATTCAAACACACATTTATTGAATATAAAATGCCTTTGAAGCTGTCTCCAGTGATAGCCCTCAGTTTCCTTATCCGTGTAACACCCACAAACAACCAAACGAATAAAAAACCAAAAAAAAAAAAAATGATAACAACAACAACAAGAAAAACCAACACCAACAAATCCGATGCACTATCAAAGTTTACCTCGATTTTTTATACAAAACTCAATGTTTTTTGTAATAGTATTGTATATGTAAGTTTATGCATGAAGTCAAGTACCGGAGGCGAGTATCCGTTGAAAAAGTAATCAAAAACACAACAACAACAACATCAAAATAAATAAAAATAGAACGCAGAGGAAGACGGTAGTTGGAAAACGCGATAAGGAAGTTTGTATTACGGATATACCCTTTTTACAGAATTTATATGTATAATGCAAATAATCGGTTTTTAATTCGTCGGTAACTTTCTTAAACCCTACACGCAATTTTTTGACATATAGTATCTACTACAGAAATCCAAAAACCCTAGCTCTATACGATATATATACATACTATATATATATTTATATATATATATAGGCGATATAATCATGCGTAACGAAACAAAACAAAACAAACACAAAGTAATCAAGGCAATATTCACTATAAACAAATCACTGCAAGCGTAAATTTATAAGTAACTTATATTTACATTACATAACCTCAAGCGAAACGAAATAACAACACCAACAACTATTTACGATATATTTGAATTTTAAGGAACATCAGCGTTCAAATACAAAATAGCATATATGTACTAGAACATAGCAAAAAAAAAAAAACAAAACAGAAGGAAGAAAGTAGAAAGGAGTCATCAGGCAATAAAGAAGGTAAAAAAGAGAAATCAGACAGTCAAGTTTTAAGCCCCAGATATGAACGAAAAGCGTATAAAGAAAAGTAATATTGCGATACCATACCATAGTCATGTCAAGTAACCCGCAAATCTTAAGCAGATATAAATTATTCTTATATATAAAATAAAAAAATAAAAAGAAACCAAAAACAAATCAACAGAGTTTTCTTTTGATAGTTTGAACAGCAGCTCATTTTGAGTATTGAGAAAGCTGTCTTGTTTCTCATGCCATCTCGTAGAACTGCTTATCGCATGCAATCTAGATTTTTGTATATAGAAAGACAGTTTTTGTTTTAGCTTTATTGAAATATGTATTTATTTTGTTTTTATTATTTTGACTTATATAGTTGCGTTTTTGTATTTTTTTTCTTTCTTATCTTTTCTTTCGTATTCAAGCACATATGTATTTTTTGTTGCATTTTTTTTTGTTTGTTTGTGTGTGTATGTTTTACGATTTTTTTAATGTTTTATATTTTATAAATAAGGATTAGTTGATGTTCGGTTTCTGTGCCTGTGCTCTTCATTTCATTGCATTGCATAAATCTCGGCATATCAGACGATATATATATATATATACTCGTTTAATATAGCGTTAACCATATTTAAGTTACTATTTATTCTTGCTTGTTCATTTTGTTGTGTTGCTTAGTGTTCTTCTTCTTCTTTTTGTTGTTGTTGTAGTTGTATATATGTATAACATGGCTATAGTAGGACGTACTGATCCCAAAATTTGTTGTTAGCTTGTTAAATGTTTTTGTTTTGTTTTTTTTTTTAGTAATTGAAATTCATAATTTTTTTCACAATATTTGCTCTTTGTTTCCGACACGATCTCTTTGTATTTTTATTTATTTTTTTTGTTTTTTTTTTTTACTCTATATATATACTTTAATATTTAAAAATACATTTTTAAAAATTAATTTTTGTAATCTTTCATTAAATGGTTCAACAGATTTGGCGCAGCAAATTTCATTTGCTCTTCTTCATCCTCACACAAGACTTTTAGTTATTATTTTGTGTTTTGTTTACTATTATTATTTTTTTGTTTTTTTTTTTGTGTGTGTTAGTTACAAAGTTCGATTTCTAGATATTGTATTTGTTTTGCCATTGTTTGTTACTCATTTTTAAATAAATATGTTTTTGTATATGTTAGATGTACGCATGTATGTATGTATTTGTATAATATATATGTATGTGTAATAAGTTAATGCAACCCTTTTGAATGCAGAAAAATCAAATTCGTAAAACAACATACACAGATAATATTCTCGATACTCGGAAGAGTGTGTTTTGGTGTTGAAATTTAAGACTTTGTTTGCGATATATATATATATATATACATATATATAAATATAAATATATATATATATATATATATATATAAATACTTCTTGCTCTCATTTCATGACTTCCGTCACATCGTGTTCATCATGTGTGCAATCATTATTCAATAAATATATATGCCAGGTTAACAGTAAGACCTTAAAGAAGCAGTGAAAGAACAATTGCGAGAATTATTAGAATATAGTAATAGAAATAGAGCATATATAAGTAGTGAACAAAAAGAACTATCTACGCATCTATGGCATATAGTTTTATTTGTTTCTTTTGTATTTGTTTGTTTGTTTGTTGTCTAACGCACATATGCAAGGATTTCGTTGCCATTTATACAATAATTGTTCTTTGATTTTTTTGTTTTGTTTTTTGTTTTTTTTTTTTTGTTTTATAGATTTCATTTCATATATGCTAAAATTAAATTAAAGCAAAACTAGTTGAAAAATAGTATACGTTTACACACAATTTGGTTTCATCTCTCAGACACTTGAATTTCAGTTTTAAGCAGCGCACAACTTCAATATAACAGAAAAAATATAGACTGCGTATTACAATTAGGAAGAGGGCCCTGGTTTAATGCTTAATGCGTAAGATTACGTAAAATTTCATTTAGATTTATATCAGACACATAGAAATTGTTTTGGAGCTTGCCGTTTAGTTATTCATCATAATTATACATTTATGTACTATATATTTGTGGTATGCCATATGTTTTGCTCTCAATTATTATTATCGTTTCAAATAGTGTTTTTTTTTTCGTTTTGTTTTTTTGTTTTTGTTTCTTCTAAGTTAATATACTTAATAAATGTATGTTTGCTTTGTTTGTTTTGCTGTTTTGTAGACATCATAATATGGTTGTAGCGACAAGTTCACAATAATGTAGTTCTGTAGTTGCGTATTTTGTTGCTTATGCAGTTCCTGTGCCATCTTCTTCTTTAGTTTATTCAGTTTTCGGTAACGGTAATGGTAATGGTATCGTGAAGCCTTGTTTATGTTGTAGCGTACAAGAATATATATGTATTGAGATATATGTATATATAAATGTATGTATGTGTGTGTGTGTGCATGTGTGTGTGTGGGTGTGTGTGTGTATGTGTATGCCTGCATTTGTCTTTAATTTGCATCTAATATCTGATTTGGAATTACTCCACCAGGGCACCTGCAATAATAAGCAATATTTAGAATCAGATTAGATATGCTCCAGATATTTTCTCGTGTATTATTTTAACACTCACCTGGAATGCGTGGATGGCGAGCGAGTACAGAGAAGCCCTTGCCCTGCGGTCCCTTGGGTGCGCGTATGAGGATCAGACGCGGCACACCATCATCGCCATTGAGCTTAAGGCGCGAGATCAGACGATCGGGACGATCGTTTATTTTCAAAACATTGCAAGCCGACGATTTGCCATTGCGCTGTGAATAGTCCGCCAACAAACCACCATTACACTTATTAATATTTAGAAATAAAATGTGGTTAAATTGATGTGTAACCCACCTGATTGGTAACCACAGAGAACTCAACGGTATCACCAGGATGTAGAGCCACTGTGCTGCCCTGCACCTCGGACATGTGAAAGAATAGCTTCTTGCCGTCCTCGACCTCGAAATTGAGGAAACCAAACTGACCCTTGATCGAATCGACTGTGGCACGTTTCTTTAGCCGCACCGCATTCACCTCCGCCGCCCGGCCGCTCTCATCGATGCGGAAACTGACCAGATCACCCTTCTGCAAGAGATCACGCTTATTTACCAGACTGGTGATGCCAAATTCATGCTGCGATATGACTGTGGTGCGCAGCTCATCGAGTATCTCAATCAGTCCGGCATATTCCTGCTGATCCGGATTGATGCATCGCAACGGACGCGCCACAACACCATTGTGCACCGTCTCCAGCACTGCCGGCTGCGGTATCGAGTTCTTGAGCAGTGCGCACACGTTCTCGGCGGGCAGACAATTGCCAGAGACGGAGGTGTTGCCATTGGGCGCCAGTGTGTACTCCACCTCCTGGCCCAACTCAAGCCAATTGGGATTGCCCTGGTAGTTGCTAAAGTGAAAGAAAACCTCCTCATCGTGCGACAGCGTCTCGATAAAACCAAAATTCTCCTTAATGACGGCTATAAATCCGCGATACAACTGACCACTAACTGCTTCCGGATTCGCATGATTGTTATTCTCCAGCTTAAAGTCCTCAATCTGCGGCACGCAAATCTGCTGCTGGGTTGTGGCATTGCTGCCCACGCTGCTGTTACTGCTGCTGCCACCGCCAGGACTGCCATGCATTATGTAACCATTCTGCATGGAGCCAGCGCTCGTGCTGATGCCATTCGAGATTAGCAGCTGATCGTTCTGATTCAAATTAACAGCAGACATTTGTTGTTGGGCAGCTGTTTGCTGGCTTAAAAGTTGTTGTTGCTGCTGCTGCTGCTGTTGTTGCTGTTGCAGCGATACTTGCTGCACATTGACGGCTATAAATTCCTTGTTACGTTTGACCTGGCAAAATGGGAGAACGAAACCAGATTAGATGCTATTGAGACACATGCTAATTTAATTATAGCTTAAAGCAGGCGACTCCTACGATATAATAAAATTTAAATATTCTTGATAAGGACGAGTAGTCGAATAGAGCTGGCCATGTCTGTCCATGCAAACTAGTTTTCAGTTTTTTAATGCTCATTTCTTACTTGCAACTAGTATTCTTGTTAACTTTGTGTGTATACACAAACACATGAATGACATTACTATGATACTATCTATATATTATATCAACGGTATCGAAAGCTAAGAAATCACAGAGTTCTCGTTCTTTTTGTCCGCCTTATATAAAACATTAATCTCTTCAGGGTGGCATTGAAGAGATTTGAGTTTGAGAGCAGTTGTAAATCGAAGTGTTTGTCAAAGTTGAGATGAGATCATACCATGTAAATATCGAAGCGCACACGCTCGCCGACTCTTGGTGGTTTTTCGCAGTCTTTAAGAAAATACATAATAGTCTTTTTAACATCGCCATGCTCGTAGGTGATGACGCCACCCTCGAAGCGATCCTGAGATTTAATTGGACTCTTGGGCGCCTCGCGTGTCACGCAGCCTGCAAAAACGTTACAAATCAGATTAGCCAAGTATTTCTAGTGTATGAATTGCGCTTAAGAAACATACCCTCAATGTTGCTGGCCATTAGGGTTTCAAATTGCACAGAATTGGGCGGCAAATGTTTAATGCGAATGGCCTGCAGACGCGAGTTATTATAGGCCAGGCCGGGCTCCTGAATGACAGTAAACTCAACCTCATCGTTGACATCAATTTCGCGACTCTGCACGAAATAAGATAGTATTAGATAATATTACAAATTATTTTGTTTTATTTTGATCTGCTGATCTACATACCGTGTCGAGCACCTCCGTAAAGTGAAAGAACAAACGCACTTGACGCTCCACGCATCGCAGGAAGCCGAAACCCTCCTTTAGCGAGGCAATGGTGCCCTGTTCCCGCTTCTCGCCGGACACCTTGAACGTCTCGTCCAGCAACGCAATTGAGGTGGCGCGCTGCAACTGATCCCGCCTATCGGTGGCCAACAGGAATTGCACCCAATCGCCGTGACGCAATGTGAAATCACCCTTCTGATCCTTGTCGCCAAACGGCACCTCCACTTCGGAGTAATCGGCTGCACGGTAACGTATGCGTCCGGGCAATGGATCATTGTTCAGACGCACCGGATTGTTGCGATCGAGCGACTTGAGCACTTGACCCTTGTAAATGGTGGTGTCGACATCCTCAAAGATGACCGAACCGGGCGGCAGACGCGTTATGTTGCAGGCAAACTCACGGCCCTGCGGTGGCACAGAGGCAGACTGTTCTTGTTAATGAGAGATGTGGCACTGAATCAATAATCATCTACTTACGCTACGCGTTTGTATGGTGAATTCAACATCGTCACCGGGTCGCAGTTCCACATTGCCCTCGGCCTCGGAGAAATGAAAGAAGATCTCTTTCACAACATCGGCACGCTCAATGAAACCAAACGATTCCTTCATTGAGCAGACAACGCCACGATATTTGACAGGCATGGCCGGATTCTCCAGGCGTATATGACAAGCGCCAAGGTTGCCTCTGCGAGTTGGGAAAGTTTAGTTTATATTATATTATTATTATGTAGTGCTGAGTAGATTATATTTATTTACCTTTGGTTCGTTGCAATTTGAAAGCTGACCTTGTCGCCAGCACGCAAATTGACATTGCCCTCAACATCGTCTTTGGTATAGGGTAAGAAGAAGCATTCGCCACGATTCTCATAGCTAATCCGGCCAGTTGTCTCACTGGAGGTGAGCACATTGTTGGCGCTATCGGTGCGCAGCTCGGTGGTCACAGTGCCGGTCACCCGCTCCTCAGACAGCACAACCTCTGGCGCTATTTTGGACACTTGACTAGCGATTGGTTTGCCCGTGCGACGATCGTAGGTCATCTCAAACTCGACGGGATCACCAATCTTTAAATGGTCAATATTGCCGCTGAACTGCGAGAAATGAAAGAAGAGACGCGCCTGTCGCTCACAGCACTGAATAAAACCATACGAATGCTGCAAAACACATAAAAGTTAATTGTTGATTTGGGAATGCATTTTTTGGTTTGTGAATAGTTCGCATAGGATACCCACCAGTAGCTTCTCAATGATGCCAGTTTCGCGTGTGCTTGCATTCGGATCGTTGGCTGCATTTGCCGACGAGTTACTCGACTGCGAGCCAAATATGGACGATGAGCTACCCGGGCTGGGCCCATTCAGCACGCTGTTGGACTGAAAGACGCCAATTTGTGGCGGATTCTGAATGATATCGTTGACCTCATTCGCATCGAACATGCCAATGCTTGAATGATGTTGCTGCTGTTGATGTTGTTGCTGCTGATGTTGTTGTTGTTGTTGTTGTTGCTGCTGCTGCTGCTGTTGTTGCTGCTGCTGCTGCTGCTGTTGCTGCTGCTGCTGCTGTTGCTGTTGTTGTTGCTGCTGCTGCTGCTGTTGTTGCTGCTGCTGTTGATGATGTTGCTGCTGCTGCTGCTGCTGTAAATGTTGTTGCATATGCTGATGTATAGCTTGCTGCTGCGGTTGAGATACCTGCATTTGGACAGCCGATGGTGTTGGCGGGCCATGGGACTGCAGTCCCAACGTGGTCGAGTCGAGCGTAAAGGTGCCAATTGTCGGAAATGTTGTGGGGATGTTCAAGTTGCGCATGGCAGTCATATCGAAACACTGCAAGCTATCGTAGAGTTCTGCAAAATGACATTTAAGAGATGAGCGTATGATGAGGCAATAATAATTAATATTCGTTATTTTAAAAATAATAAATGATTTTATTAATGCTTAAATCGATTACTGCACAGCCATAGCTTTTTTCCATTCTATAAAGATTCTATATGGCTATATGGAATTTAAGAACTGAAAGCAACTGTTACAGATATCTACACGAGAATAGATAGAACAGGCTCATATCCACCTCATATGGATGCTGGTTGAGGGAAGCTGTGCTGCTGGCTGGTTCATCTAAGCCACAGTAGATCGTTGGTGGTATTTTCTTCTCCTAACCTAAACCACATCTTTCAGACGGTAAAGTTGCTAAACATTTTCTTTACTAAACACAAAAACAGTATTATATAGAATACTTTTCGTCTTTTTGACGTAATTTTGAAATCATATTAAAACAAAATTCAATTTAGTATATAGTATAAGGATATATGAATATGGATTTTACCTTCGCCAGACCGATATCCTTTGGATTGCGTATTCATGTTGTTAATTGGTTGATTGTTTGTATGTTACGGAAAATGCTGATAGCGACTAGCACAAGAAGACTTGTTGGTTTTTTGATTGATTGATTGATTGATGCGATTGATAACGATGATGACGAGAATGTTAAACGATTTTTAAAAAAGACAGCGATCGCGTTTTGGGAGCTGATCAAAAACTGACCTGCGTTTGGTTTGTTTTTATGATTTATATTTATATATTTTTTTTTAATTTATTATTGATTTTTATTTATATAATTTTTTATATTTACGTTTTTTTTCTTTCTTTCGATTTTTAGTGTAATATTTTTTTTATATCAAAGAGACAAAAAAACTAAGCAATAAATACGTATTTGTTGTGTATATATATTTTGGCTAAACACTGGCACAAGAGGCACTGAAATTCCTTGTCTTCGAAGTTAATAAAGAAACAATCATTTGTTGTTGTTGTTATTTAATGCTTGTGGGTGGTCAACTTTCTTCTACTTTCCTTATGGAGGGGGTGTGTGTGGGAGTGTGGGCGGGGGCGACGCCCCTAGTAATATGTATGTAAAAATTACGATATTATTAATAATGTATAATGTTCAGTTTTCCGTAATTGCGGTCGTTAGTTGAAGAAGTTGAAGTTGCGGCTGCTTCGTGTTTAAAAATATATAGATGTATATATATATATTAATTCGTATTCCGATGAAAAATGCATTAGCTGCTGCAGTTGCCGTTGGTTGTTCTTGTTGTTGTTGTTGTAGTTAGATGAAGAAACATTTATTATTATTATTTTTGTTTTTAGCTATTTGTTGAGATGTTATTTTATGTTATTGTTTCTTTTCTATTCTTTTTTTGTTTTACTAGAAAAATACACTGGGCGCTTTACGGAATACTTTTGATGTTTTTTCTTTTCTTTTTATTTTTAGGTTATTTAAGAGCTTTATTTTGATATATTTTAAATTGATTTGATTTCCTTTTTCTTACTTGTTGAGGGGTGTTGGAGGGGAGTTGGTTAATATGTTTGTTATATTGGGCGCTTTTGCTGGTTTTCTTTGTGTTTGTGTTTATTACTATACAATATACATTTCTATAATATATATTTATTTGTAGGCAATCGTTGTGGTTTTTATTTGTTGTAGGAAGTATTAGTGATTTATTATTATTTCTTATTTACTTTTTTTCTTTGTAATACGCTCTCTTCCTATCTCTGTCTCTGACTCTGTCTGTCTCTCTCTTCTCATTCTCCGCACCGCTGCTGCTGCTGCTGCTGCCGCTCTTTGCTGGCCTGCCTGCCTGTCCGTGCACGGGCGGGGTTGGGAAGAACGAGTAGGGGCGCACTACACTACAAGTGTTCCGTTACGTTCTGTTTTGTTTCTTGTTATCCTTTTCCTTTTCGCTGTACGCTGTTGTTGCTATTACTTTTCGGTTACACGATTTGTATTATTGTGTTATTGCTGTTTCGTTTACTATTCACTATGCACATATTATGAAGTTTACATATATCGTATATATATATAGATAGATAGATACTCTTTAATTGTTGTTGGTTTTGTTTTTATTTTTTCATTTACTATGTTGAACTTTAAGCCTATGTTTTGTTATCGGTTTTCTGTTTTACTTTTTTTAAATATATAATATATATATATATATATATATATTTTGAATGCGCGTTTTATTTTTAAGTCTTTTTTTTAACCTAGGGTTGCTTTATTTTGCTTTTGTTGTGTTTTGTTGTTGTTGTTGTATGTATTTTCACTTATGGGTTTTTGTTTTTCATTTGTTTTGCTTATTTACTTAATGTTTATATAATATAATATATAATATACTATAGTATATGTATCGAAGTCCTTTAAGATATCACGAATTTGTTTCAATGTTTTTATCTTTTAATTTGCATTTGCTCTTATGTATAAAGTTGTTGTTGGTTAAGACGTTCGTTTCTTCTTCTTCTACCTCGTTTGTTTTTTTTTTGTTTTCTTCTATTGTTAAAAATTACATTGTTTTTGTTTAGTATTCATTTTTGTAATTTTTTATGCTTAGAGATTTTTTTTGCGTTTTTTTTTATTTTGTTTTATTTATTTATATTTATAAATTTACAGTAATTATCACAGAGTTGTTAAATCTTTCTTTGAATTTGTTTTTTGTTTTGTTTTCTTTTTTTGTGTTTTTTTTTTTACTTTTTTGTTTCAGTTGCTTTTAATCGTTATCGCATTTAGACTTTTAACATTTCTCACTAGGTACACTTATAAAAAAAATGAAAACTATTTAAAAATAAACAATAGTCTGTTATTCAAAAAAAAAAACTGTTTGGTTTTTGGGCACAAGGCCGCAGTTAGTTCCTTTCAGTTTTTTCTTGTTTTTTTCTGGGAGTTGTTTAATTTCATTTATTTACAATTTTGTTTGAAATATTGGCTAAGTTAAAGTTGCGGTATATATTTTTTTTGCTTTTTTAATTTTTTTTTTATTTTTGTATTTTGTGTGTTACTCAGTTGTTTTTGTTGCTGGGGTCTTCTTGTTCATAGTGTGTGTTTTTTTTTGTTGTTTGTAAAAGTTACTTAAAATTAATAGAATTCTTGTAGATTTTTGGTTTTAAATGTTTTTCGTTATTGTTACCGTTTTTAGTTGCTCGTTTTATTTTGTTTCTTAGTACATTTTTTTTCCTTTAGGGTTTTTACTTATTTATTTTTTTGTTTTTTTTTTTGCGGCACAATTGTTGCTTTATCGTTTCTTTTTTATTTATTAAATTTTTAATTATTTTCTGTTCTATTACAAGGCGGAACTTTCTTTCTACAATGACTCTTCACACGATCGCCCTGTGGCTTAGTTGGGCTCCCTTCTGCTTCTCCTCTCTGAAGCTCTCCCTCTCCTTGCTGTCTTTGTGCTTTTGCACTTTTATTTCGCACGGCCACCGCTCGCACAGGCGACAAAGTTTTCTTTTTTATTTATTGGGCTTACAGACTATAATATTTTTGTTTCTTAATTAAATAATTTAAATTGATGTTGCGTTTAAATTAAATGTTAATATGTTTAAATTAGTTTTGTTTTTTTTTCCTGTTTTTTTTTTACTCCCGGTTATTTTGTACTTTAAAACTTTAATTCAGTTGTTTGTTGGTTGTTGTTGGTGTTGCTTTTGCTGTTTGTGTTTCTCGGTTCTCTGTTTGCTTGCTTCCTTTGTTCCTGTTTGTTGTTGTAGTAGAGGCGGCGTTTTTGTTTTGTTCTTGTCTTAATTTTAAATAATTTTAGCAAATTGAATTCACTTTGACTTAACAAAAATTCGTAATTAAATTAAAGCTTTCAGGAAAAAAATGAGGAATTTTGGGATTGTTTTTATTTTTTTAATGTGTGCCGCTGTTGTTGATTTTTTTTTTTTAGCTATTCGAGTTTGACGTCAACGTCAACGCCTCAGCGTTGCGTTCTATTTGCTGTTGCTTAAAAGACAGTTCTTGATTTGTTGTTGTTGTTGCTGCTGTTGTTGTTGTTTTTGTAGTAGTTGTTGTTGTGTTTTTAGTGCGTGCGTGTGTTTTTGATTTGTAATTGTATTTTTGTTATTAGACTTCAACTCCGTTTTACTTTAGTTGATTTCTCTTTTTGTTTTTGTTTTGTTTTGTTGTTGCTTTGAGTATTGACGAGTTAATTTCACAGCGTTTCAAGTGTATTTGAATTTTGTTTGGTTTGTTGTTGGTTTTTTTTGTTTTTTTTTTTTGAAAGTCTTTTTTCAAGCTTGGCTTGTTTTGTTGTTGTTGATTTGCTGTTTTTTGCACAGATGCGCAGTCGCTATGTCGTCTCTCTCTCTCTCTTTCTCTCCTCTATATCTCTCTCTGTCACACCCGCTAACAGACTCTTCGCCTCTCACCGTTGACGGCGACGTTTCCTCTTTTCTTTTTCTTGTTGTTGCTTTTAATTTTTTGTTGTCGTCTTTCTACGTGTAAGTTGTTCTCGTCTTTTCAGCGCAGATTTGTAGGTGAGTCGTCGGTCGTTCAGTTGAAGCGAATTTGCAAACGAAAACAAAGGAAATTTCAAAACTAAAAGTTTATGGCAGATGCCCCTCCGTTATTTATATTTATTTTTGTTTTAAAACGCCTCTTAGACTTTTTTGAGCTTTGTTTTGTAGTTGTTGTAGTTTGTTTTTTTTTTGTTTGTTGGTATGTAACTTTTTTTTGTGTTTTTATTAGATGATTTATTATTATTTGCTTTTTGATTCGTTTTCGATGGTGTTTTTTTTTGTTTTATATTATTATTATTTTTATTCAGATTATGATGAAAGTGATGTCAAAACGGAGTTTTAGTTACAAAAGCTGCAACGAGAAGAAAGTTGAAGAATTAGTACACACACCAATACATACATGCATAGCTATATATATATACATAGATATATATTTCTGTTTAATAGAGCTGCCAGCCTCCCAGCAGTCAGTGAAATCTACACCGAAAAAGTCGGCATTGTTGTTGTTGCTGCACTTTTATTGATTTTTAGTGTTGCAAACCGGAGACTCGTACAATTCGCACACACACATACAAATGTACACGCACACACATTGACACGCACACAGCAGCAGCTGCATAGAGATTTTACTACCGGAAAAAATTGCACGCACACATTCACAAACAAGTCCACACGGATGCCTCGGGAAAATTGCTTTGAGTGTGATTTGTAAACTATTTTTACACATTTCTGTTGTGGTTTTTAGCAGCCAACTGTACACATAAGCAAAACTCACACACAGAAAAACACTCGCACACACAATGTTAAGTCGGTAGCAAAAGTTTTTTTTTCCAAATTTTTTTTGGGTTTTTTTTCGGACTGCAAATTGCGTACCCTTCGCACAGACAGTTGGGGGAAAAACGTTAATAATGCACGAAAACGGTGCGCCTTAGGCGATATTTCATGTTAATTCACAAGCATATTGATTGGCACACGATTTGTACTTATTTTCAGTGCGAATTCAAGTTAATTTATTTGCTAATTTGAACAAAAGAAAATTTTCACAACGAGCAATACGTACCACACGACACAGCACAACACCGGACGCCATGTTGGTTAGTGTTGCTAAACGACCAAAAATAATTTGCAAAGCAATTGTGACGTCAGCATAAGCCGAAGTAGGAATATACTTGAATTTTGCTAACTCTCTTATGTTAATTACTGTATAACAACAACTGTTGTAATAATTAACTATTACTATTTTAGTTAATTGTTTTCTATGGTTTGTGTGACGCACTTTGCAACACTGCTTGCGGCAACCAGCCCTGGTCATTCAACGAACGAATCAACCCTGCCTTCAACTATTAGCTGAAAAACGAAATTTCACAATAGCCCAACATAAAATCTTAAGCATTTTGTATTTACATTTTTGAACCGAATAAGCTTGAAACAAAATTGTGCTACATGAAGCGGCAATTACGCACATACTAAACTAGCTGGTAAAAACAAACAAATTATCAGAGTGGAGCC
Organism: Drosophila planitibia; assembly: GCA_035043785.1. Lineage (NCBI taxonomy): Eukaryota > Metazoa > Arthropoda > Insecta > Diptera > Drosophilidae > Drosophila > Drosophila planitibia. Next base: position 2,823,896 of record JAWNMS010000023.1, read on the forward strand.
AAAAATATCAAATTGCCGCCGCTTCAGCGTTGCGCTCTTGTTATTTAACCTAAAGCGAATATTCAAAGCACACATCTAACTGACTCCCCGCCTCCCCCGTCCCCGGCCCCCCAATAAGCAAGATGGCTTTCCGGCTGCTCAGCTCGGCGCAGGCCATGAAGAGCCTAATGAGACGAAGCTACTCGCACCGCGGCCTCACAGACAAGGTGCGTATGGAATAGTTGTCAAAGATTCGTCTGCTCTTCTCACATAGTACATTGCAGGTACAACGTGGAGCTGGCTTTGAGTTGGCACCGCTGATGCGTTACCTTTTGGAACAGTTTCAAATGTTTTGCAAGAAGCCGCCCAAGGGTTTTGAGAAGTATTTCGAGGCCGGTGGCAAGTCCACAAAACCTAAAGCTGCCGAAGCGGAACAAAAATCTGCATCGGGCAGTAAACCACAGACCGGGAGCGGGAGCAGCAGCAGCAGTAAACCCAGACCACCTGCGGTGAAGCCGAGCGCAGCGACTGAGACAAAGTCGGATTGGAATTTCGGCATGTTCAGCAATAGTTCACGTGGTCCCGGTGCTCGGGGATCGGGTGCGCCGGGCGGTCGACCACTCAGCGAGGGTGGCGGTGGCGATCGGGAGCGCTGGATACTATTTGGCGCACTGGGGGCTGTTGTCCTCGTTGGTTCCTTTGCCTTCTTTGAGATGGGCTACAAGGAGATCTCGTGGAAGGAGTTTGTCAACAGGTGCCAAGTGCAATTTCTCTTTATTTTATTTCATCAGCGCATGTGTCGAATTTCATAATTTTTCATTAATTTTTTTTTTTTTGCGATTATATAATAATTGTTAATTTTGCCTATTCTTCTCTAGTTATCTGGCCAAGGGCGCCGTTGAGAAACTGGAGGTGGTGAACAAGAAGTGGGTTCGCGTCCGGCTGTTGCCCAGTCAGAGCAACAGTGGCGTCCTCTGGTTCAACATTGGCAGCGTGGACTCGTTTGAGCGTAATCTGGAGACGGCTCAAGCGGAACAGGGCGTGGAGTCCATCAATTTTGTGCCTGTGATCTATCGCAACGAGGTGGAGGCATCCAGTTTGACGGGTCTGCTGCCCACGTTGCTGATCATCGGCTTTCTCGTCTATATGATGAGGAAGTCGGCGGACATGATGGGCGGTGGACGGGGACGCAAAGGCGGCGGCCTCTTTGGCGGCGTCATGCAGTCCACGGCTAAGTTAATTAATCCTACAGAAATTGGCGTCGGTTTCAAGTGAGTCTGCTGCACATCTTTTTATCCGCCGATTGCCAATCTCTGCTTTACAGAGATGTTGCCGGCTGTGAGGAGGCCAAAATCGAGATAATGGAATTTGTCAACTTTCTGAAGAATCCGCAACAGTATATCGATTTGGGTGCCAAGATACCCAAGGGCGCCATGCTCACAGGTCCACCCGGCACGGGCAAAACGCTGCTGGCCAAGGCGACAGCTGGCGAGGCGAATGTGCCTTTTATCACCGTCTCCGGTTCGGAGTTTCTCGAGATGTTTGTGGGCGTTGGACCATCCCGGGTGAGGGATATGTTCGCCATGGCGAGGAAACATGCGCCGTGCATCCTCTTCATCGATGAAATCGATGCTGTGGGTCGAAAGCGTGGCGGCAAAACCTTTGGCGGCCATTCGGAGCAGGAGAATACACTGAATCAGCTGCTCGTCGAGATGGATGGCTTCAATACCACCACGAATGTGGTGGTGCTGGCCGCCACCAATCGCGTGGACATCCTCGATAAGGCACTGATGCGTCCCGGCCGCTTTGATCGCCAGATCTATGTACCCGCCCCCGATATCAAGGGACGTGCGAGCATCTTCAAGGTGCATCTGGGCGCACTGAAGACTGAACTGGACAAGAATGGATTGGCCCGTAAAATGGCGGCGCTGACACCCGGTTTCACCGGCGCCGACATTGCCAATGTGTGCAATGAGGCGGCATTGATTGCCGCCCGCGACTCCAAGGATTCAATTGTGCTGAAGCACTTTGAGCAGGCCATTGAGCGTGTCATCGCTGGCATGGAGAAGAAGACGAATGTCCTGGCGCCGGAGGAGAAGCGAACGGTGGCGCATCACGAGGCGGGACACGCCGTTGCCGGTTGGTTCCTGGAGCACGCCGATCCACTGCTAAAGGTCTCGATTATACCACGTGGCAAGGGATTGGGCTATGCTCAGTATTTGCCCAAGGATCACTATCTGCTGTCGAAGGAGCAACTCTTTGATCGCATGTGTATGACGCTGGGCGGCCGTGTGGCCGAGGAGCTGTTCTTCAATCGGATCACAACCGGCGCCCAGGACGATCTCAAGAAGATCACAGATATTGCCTACTCGCAGGTGGTGCGCTTCGGCATGAACGAGAAGGTCGGTCAGGTGAGCTTCGATGTGGGCCAATCGGGTGATCCGGTGTTCAGCAAGCCCTACTCCGAGGACACCGCCATGATCATCGATAGCGAAGTCCGGAATATTATCAAATGTGCGCATACAGCGACCACAGAGCTGCTCGTCAAGCACAAAGAGGAAGTGCGTATTGTTGCCGAGCGTCTGCTGCAAAATGAGGTGTTGTCCCGCGACGATATGATCGAGCTGCTCGGACCGCGTCCGTTTAAGGACAAGTCGACGTACGAGGAGTTCGTCGAGGGTACCGGCTCCTTTGAGGAGGACACCACGCTGCCTGAGGGCCTCAAGAGCTGGAACAAGGAGAAGGAGGAGCCCAGCAGGACGGACACAACGGACGCAACGCCGCCAACGTCGCCACCCACAAAGCCAGCAACGGTCTCCAGCTAAATCCATGGCACCATGGTTCCTCTTGTTTTTTTAGCCAGCTGTTTTTGTTTTTGTTGTAGTCATAGTCGCAGATAGTAAATATGGTTGAAGTCCTCCGACTTTGGGTCGCTTTGTTCACGACGTGCTTTAAACTTGCATTCACAAAATTTTCTCTCTTTCTACATCATCCCCATCCCTGCCCTTAGGAACAGTGCGTCCAATAACGAACCGCTTTACAACACTACAGTTGTTTCAAGCAGTTTTCAGGTTGGGGGCCCAAGCTGTGCTAAATTTACCGTACTCAAAACGAACTACTAAAATAAATGAAATAAAACAATAAATTTTTCAACAAAAAAAGATATAAAAGAAAGAAAAGGATTCTTTATTGGGGCAGCAACGGAACTACATACTTAAAAAGATACAATGATAATGGGAAAATTCAGAAATTGGAAAATTCAATGAACTAAAATCAGATATATGATTTTATAATTTTAGTTAATTTTGTTACCAGCAACTTTTTAGTCTACAAAAAGTTAAATGTACAATTTGTTGCTAATTATTTTACATATTTTCTTTTTTCTTATTACGAAATTAGTGCTAACATTTTCCGCCGCTTTCTTTCGACAATAATTCCCAGTGTAAGCTTTAAAAGCTCAACACAGACACATCGAGCATCGCGACTTCCCGTTATGCTCTTAAATGTAAACCCAACGCTCTTTAAATGTTCCGCTTTATAAAGCGCACTCTCTCACAAGCACACAGACAGACAGACACGCTCTCTCTCTCTCTCTCTCTGTGCATTGCTTATCACTTATCAGCTGTGCTGGCTTTTCGGCATGATGCAGCCGGCTAGCTGCAGTGTGTACAAATGTTTTGCATAGGTCTCTGCCGACGTCGCCGCAAAGCTTTGCTCAACTAGACTCACACACTCACACACACACACACACACACACACATAGACGCACACACAGATACACACATGTAGAGTGCTACTACCAACCAATACAAATGCAGTGTGCCACTGTGACCCGTTGTTGCTGCTGCCTCTGCCGGCGCTGCTGCTGCTGCTGCTGCTGCTGCTGTTGTCGGTGTCAGTGTGTTGTTTGGGGCTGGCTGCCGTTGGCCGTTAGCCGTGTCTCAGTGTCGTCTTGTTGGTTGTCGCGTTCGTGTGCGCGCACAAAAATCAAGCAGCAGCAGCAACCAGCAGCAGCAGCAGCAGCCAAGCAAGCAGCCAGCAAATTGCAATTGCAATCAAATAAAAATACATAATAATAATTTCAGCTCGCTCGTTGCAGTTGCAAGTGAAGTGCGTGCAAGGCAAATAAAAACAACGACAACAACAGCACCAGCAGCAAAAATAACAAAAACACTTTGTTTATTTTTGAGGCGGCTTTTTGCATTGGGGGGCATTGTGTCAATGCAAAATTGACGATTATATAAAAGTGCGCGGCATTCAATTCTAATTACAAACAACGACAAACAAAAACTGCAACTTGCATGTGTGCTTTTGTGTGTGTATGTGTGTGTGTGTGTGTGCAAAGTGATTTGTTCTTTTAGACCGGAAACACACACACACACATCTACAAATAAACACGTACACATAAAATGAAGTGTTTTCGATCGCACGTGTACAAAATGGCGGCCAGCCGGCAAAAGCCAGGCAACAATAACACAAGGAGCTTAAGCTCTGCAAATTGTGTACACACTGGCTGGCATTGTATTTTACATGTGGCGATCGTGGCGCCAGCTGGCGGCAAATTGCTGCAGCTACCATTTCGTCGTCGTCGATCGTTTTTTGCATGCATTGTTTTTTTTTGTAGTTTGATTTTCGCAGCGAATTTTGTTCTGGCAATTGTGGCAATTGTCGTTGTCGGGTCACGTGTTTGCTGCCGCCGCCAGTTAACTTCTGCTCTCGCTGTAACGGTGCATGTACCGTAACTGCCTAGACCCACCACCCCCCCATCCATCTCTGTCTCTCTCTCTGTCTCTCTCTCTTTCTCTCTCTGTCGCTTGCATGCTGCGCTTTATTATAGCTTATTGTTGTTATAGCTGTGGTGGTGGAGTGGATGGGTGAGGGGGTTGGTTGTCAACACGCTGTCCCCATTACATGCAATACTCTGTTTTGTGTGTGTGTGTGTGTGTATTTGTGTGGGTGTGGGAAAGATCAAGGCGTGTATTAAAAACAATGGCAAATAACCAAACAACAAAAGCGAATTTATTTTTGCTTACACACATTTTGTATTTTTTTTGTTTGTTTGTTTTTGTCGCTCTCATTTTGCAATTGAAAGCTTGTCATACATATCTATGCATATATCCTTCATATAGGAGAGAGAGAGATGGCAATTATCATACCTAGCTCAAAAGATTAAGCAGTCAAAGCTCAGCTTAAAGAGATAGAGGGAGACAAAGCTGTTAAATTTATCAAACGCTTAAATGTAATCCTAGCCAATAGCCGATCAACAACAACAACAGCAAACTCAAACAATTCCACTTCTGTCAAAAAGAGCAGCTTGCAGAAAACTCTTTTGAAATTGAGATGCACAAAAGCCTTTTTCGATGCAGTTGGCAGGTTTTTTAGAGGCAAAAGCGAAAATGAAACTTTGCTGATTGAGATATCTACTAATGCTTAATATAGGATTAAAGCTTACATCCACATTTACAACTACAATTTCAAAATATTTATGCAACAATTTAAGCTTTTTTTACTTAACTTTATACGCAGCTCTGCTGGAAGAAAGAATAAAGAAACGAATTTCCTGCTTCATCATCAAACATCAAACTAATTTATCTGTTCAATATTGAAGACCTTTTTGCACTTGATTTGCATTTCGAGCAACTTGGAATAGAAAATAATTTGCAAGCAGCGTCGAATATACATCCGAATGTATTCGAATCTTTGCCTTTCAAGATTGCATTGTAATTGTATTGGATTTTACGATGAGACGTTCCAAATCATTTAAAACAGCTGTGTTTTTCGAAAATAATTGCATTATGTGCTTCAGGTTTAATAAGCTACATTTATTACAGTAATATGTTGCCTTCAATTTAAAATGTATAATAAATAAACAAAAATACAAAAAAAAAACAAATAAGTAAATAAATAAAAACAACAAACAAACAACAACAGTTAACGCAACGTTTCTAAAACAACTCAAATAACCAAAAGTGGCCTGCAGCAAACCAGAAATGTGATTCAAAGTGCGCAATGTAACCAAAAACGAAAAAAAACAAACAAAAAAAAACAAAAAACTACACAAACGATTTGATTTTCAATGAAACAAACAAGAAAAAAGCAAAGAAAAAACGCTAGCAAAAACAACAACGCCAAATGGAAGTAAAAAGAGCGTCGAGCGTCGGTTCAAGTAGCGAATTAGCAGCCAGAGTCAATGATTAAAGCAGCGACGATTGATTGATAGTCGTCGTCGGAGTCGGAGTCGCCGTCGTTGGAGTCGCCGTCACAGTCTTAGTTAGCGTAGACACCTACTACTCCTACGCCTCCTCCTCCCCCGTCGAAATCGCCCTCCTCCCATACTCAAATGCAGCAACAGTTACAGCAACAGCAACAAAAACAACAACAGTTTTTAGGACATTAGCCAGACACACACACACACACACATAGATCCAGAGAAGCAGCAGCCAACATGGACATCAAGATTGAGCAGCAGCAGCAACAGCAACAACAACAGCAGCAGCAGCAGGGGCAGCAACAGCAAACTGAGCTGGGACCCGTTTCGCCCTCGGAGGTGCCCAATGATCCTGGGTAAGTGTCGGGTTTGTGGCATTAATTGTTTTAGTTTTAAGTTGTCATTATTGAAGTGCCACCAGAGAGTGAGCGAGAGTGAGAGAAAGAGAAAGAGAGAGAGAGTGTGCGAGAGAGAGAGAAAGAGAGAGCGACTGTTGACAGAAAGTTTTTCTGTGTCAACTCAACTCGATGGGCCACTGCCAAAGCCAAGGCAAGTGCAAAAGCAGGATGAGTCCTCCTGGTCGGAGTCTGAGCTGAAACTAATTAGAAAACAATTTGCTAAGGACATCAAAATTCAATTAAAGCCATTGAGTTTAGTAGTGCTTTAGTGCACTGCTGCAGTCCAACTGCAACAGTCCAACCTCCCTCTCCCAACTCTCGCTTCTGTCCCTTCCTGTCCTGTCCTCCACTCTTGCAACATTTGATTATCGTTGTTGGCCTCCACTTGAAATGGGTTAAGTTCTGATTGCGGTGTCATATGCAGCAGATTAATTGCAAAGCTGCATTGCTCATAATTTGCATTCAGTTCTCTTTCTATCTATCTCATTCTCTTTCGCTGTATGTGTGTGTGTGCGTGTGTGTGTGTTTGTTGTTTTTTGTCTGTTTGTTGTTTGTTGTTTTTGGGCACGCAAACTGTCCGAAAGTCAGACAAACAAAATTAAATGACAAATGGCAAATGATGGCCAACTGAAATCCGAAAATGAATACAAATCAGAGCGAGTGAGTGAGAGACAGAGAGATAGAATGAGTGACAGACAAAGAGAGAGAGAGAGAGGGAGGGAGCGAATGAGTTTGAAGTGTGAAATGTAAATGAACAGGTGCAACAAATGCCTCAGCGAAATCGGAAATATCTGTGTGAAATGAAAGTATCTCAATTATTTTTTATATAACCTTGCTGGGGGTATTATTAAACTGTCATCAAGTTTATAGAATTTTATTTCATAGAATATATATAGATATTCTCGATCAGCATGCCTGATATACCTATTATAACCACATCCATTTACTTTGAAGAATGCAGAACAACATCTGGTAGATGATGCCAGGCTATCATTACTAAGTATTACGCTGCCCGAGGAGGTGAAAAATCCTAATTAATGATGCTTTATATTTATATAGTGTAAGTCTTTGAATCTGAAAGGTAGTTTTGATTTGGCTAGTTTATAGGAAAAACGCTAAGCAGATCAATAACCTTTGTCGAAAGCTTTGTATTCGGATTCTTTTCCAGCCGGTTTCAGTCATGAAATTTTCATGAGTTTCGTTGATGAAACTCTGCAATGCCATCAGTCTTTATTCCTATTTTTCCTTATTCATATAGCTGGTGAAACGATTGATAGCAAAGATTCTTATAGATCCATAATCAAGCTTTTCAAAAACTTTTAAGACCATATTCTCTGAGTTGAATATAAATTTATTTAAAATTATGATAATATTTGCTGAGTATGTAGATTAAAATAAGTATATAAGTGTACTTAAAACTTACCAAAGACATCACTTAATCAAAAGCAATGCCTTTTTCCACGCTTCTTATTCAAAACAATGTTTGACAATCAATCACATCAAATTGGTTCAATCGTTTATTTAAAGTATTTATTTTATGCTGCTTTGAGTCCCAGCCAAAGGACAACGATTTATAGCGTTCTTCATCGGTGCGAAAATAGTCTAATTAAGACAACAATTTCTTTCACAAGTGACAAGCGGGAAATCATTTATAAACAATGCATGAAAATAATGCGAAAATGAGACAACGAAGAAGATAGGAACTGTCGTCGTAAGATTTCAACAGATTTATTTTATTCTTGACTTGTGACCGCTCATTAATTAAGCATAACGAAATTAGACTTGTGTAGAAAAAGAAAAACCATTAGTACAGTGAATTAGATTTATTGTAAATTAAAAATTATATATAACGCACTTAGGTATGTATATTTATAGAGAAATTTATGATTTTATAATAGTCGTTTAGTTTAAACTTATGGCAAAAAACAACCAAAAGCTTTAAAAATTTCAATAAAACAAGTAAGCATGCCCGAAGCAAATATTCTGTCAAATTAAGAATATATATATATACCAATTAGAAAGAAATATGTTTAAAGTTGTGTATTCTATAGCTATCGGCAAACGATTCTTATCGATAATCGAAAAAGTGATGTAGACTTGATCTGCCTATGTCCAAAGATAACTTTCATTCCAAATTTGAAGTGTCTTTGACTAGATATACTCGGTTATTCATGCTGATTCATGCCCTTTTTATACACTTTTAATGATAGACAACCACAAAAAAGCTTTGCATTAGACGAACGCGAATCTAAAAATATGTGAAGTGTTTTGAAGCGTTGTTTTTGGCCACTTCAATTTTTTTAAATTGTGTTTGCTAGTCTTTCTCTGCTAGTTGCAACTGATAATCAGCAACTGCAACTGCAACCGCTCCGCTTTCCATTTTGCTGTGAAGATGGCATTTGTTAATGTTGGCTTGCCACATCTCGCTGCCGTCGTCGTCGTCGTTACAACTCATTGAACACGCAAAGCCCATAAATTATTTATACATATATATACATATACATATATAAAATATACATATATATTTATCTATTATCGAAGCGCTGCAAATTGTCTAACCCAAAAAAGGGAAGGCGGAGAACGCTTGCCACGTTTTGTTGCCAAACTCATACAACAAAAATAGGCTCATAGGCGCAGCAGAAGCCACCGGATAAACACAAAAAGTAAAATAATAATGAAAGAAAGAAATGGATCACCTGCTGCGCCGGCAGCTTCGAGCCAAATCGACGCAGACGCAAACGGTGGCAGGTGCAACATTGGGTCACAGCGAGTGGCGGCGCGAATGGCAAATGCAGCACCTATCGCAAAATGTTGTAGAATGCATAAATCTTGAATTAATGTAAATACCTTTTGATGACGCTGCTAAGATATACACACTAACACACACACTCTGAGTGTGTTGTGCAAGTTTTGTGCAAATATCGCGACTACAATTCCATTCATACAGTTTCTTTCGTTTTGGCGATCGCAGAGAGTTACGGCTCAGTAAATTTTGGACGTCCTATTCAGCCTCTGCAATCCACCACCAGCCTCTGTACCCCCCATGCGCCCCATAGCCCCTTCACTTCTAGCCGGCTACTTTATAAATCTTTTGAAGGGCCAAACGAAAAAAAAGATTTGCTGGCAACGTTCGCAAAATGGCAAAGTAAATAAACACAAATGCGAACCAACAACCAAAGAAATGAACAAAAAAAAAAAACAGATAAGGTATATAGAACAAAACAACATAGAAAGAAATAACTAAATAAATGCCCTGCTATTAATACAATTCACTTTGCCAATGTATTTTTAGTGCAAATACAGCAAGAACAACAAGTGAGAGGCATTGGGTGAGCATAAATGATGCACGATAGGAATGCCCTGCAAGGCAATAATGATTTTGAGATTAATTTTGCATTTATAAATAGAAAGTGTTCTTATCAAGAGAAAAACAGAAAAGAAAACATCGAATTATTCTTGAATTTACTAGAGAAAATTAACTCTTGTGTAAAGTCCTTAAATTTGACGAATCGACTTGAAATCTGTAAGATGGAATCGATGGCTTTCTCCCAAATATGTTTAGATTTAAATTTAATTTCTTATTATATATATCCATTTTTTATCGATTTTAGCTTGAGTTATTTTCATAAACGTTTGTTTTTTATTGGACCTTCAAAGTGCTGTGATAAAAAAGTGTTGTACAACAGAAAACACAATAACTGTTCATAAGTGATGAAAAGCTCATCTCATGCTGTATTTATGTATTGTGGAGGCTGGTCGATACTTCTGGACAGTGCTAGTATGCATATCTTTCGCAATCGCACATTCTGATGGCTAGCTAATAAGACCAACTTGTGCTGTTACAGGGTATAAGGAAAATGAGGTACGACTGGCATGCGACTTGACAATTATCCATTACAACTGACACGCGGGTCCAAAAAGAAAAAAAAACGAAAAGAGACACATACAAGAAACAAAAAAAAACACAGCGCGCAGTGTCGCAAACATTGCGGTTTGTCGTTCGTTGTTTTTGTTTTTCTTGTTGTTGTTGTAGACGTTTTCGGCTTAGCCCGGGCATCATCATTTAGCGCGTGTGTTTGGGACCCCGAAAAAAAAAATGTGCAAATGCAAAATATTCGCAATTGGAAATGCAATTGCACTCGCTGCTCTTTTCGTAATTGTCTCGTTTTGTTCTTGTCGCTCGTCTATGCTGCCCATGTCTATGCCAATGTATATGCTTGTAATTGTGGCTTTGTTACGTTTCGTAAATTGATTCATTGTACACGGTCGACGGTCGCTACTTGTGCAACCCACCGCTCCAACCTTAGCCCTCTTTCGTGTTCCCCTTCGGCGATTGGCCGCTGTAATTGCTTTCAAATGATTTTGTGTCGCTGTGTGCGCAATTCCATATTGTCGTCGTCATTTTGTTTATGACCACCGTCGCGTCATCTGTCTGCCTGCCTGCCCAATAAGCTCTTATTTTGTATGCATAATGAGACCGTTGGCAATTTGTGGCCAAAGGGTCAGTCATTAGCAGCAAAGTGCCGTTTGTTCGTGCGCCCCAAAACAGACACAAAATTCAGCGCTTCTTTTGGTGCCATCACCTGCTCCCGTAAGACGATCAATCAATCGATAACAGAGCGAAAGCAACAGTTGGCAGCTCCTGCTCCTGTTATACAACTCCGCAGGGCGATCTGCGAAGTATTGATATATCTATAACAGAGCGATAGCAACAGTTGGCAACTCTGCAAAGCGATCGTCAATGTGTTTACATATCAATAACAGGTGGGAGAACAACAGTTGGCAGCTCTTGCAACTCAGCATGGCGATCTGCAGCGAGTCGAGCAACAGTTGGCAACTCAGCAGCTCAGCTCAGCTTTGGGCGGCATATATTTTATGTAAGGTAATCCCACAACTGACTTAATTAATAGCGGTTAAGTATGGATTGATTGGCTTTACCAAAGTGCTTTCATGTACATTGTATATATATATGAGTGTGTGTTTATTGCAATTATTACACATGTGCAAGCAAATACAAATGTATCAAACGTCGCCTGCCGACGCTTTTGCTGTGCGTCCATTTAAATTTTCGTGCCGCATTTGTGATTTGCTTTTAGTATGGTTCCGAAATGGGTTTGTTAGTCATGTGCATAAATTAGCTTTGACTTAAATATGCGATTGCCGTTGTTTACAAATGTTTAATGGCCAATTACAATTTAGCAGTGCGCCACTTAACATGCCTCTGTTAAGGCTGCTTTCCTGCGATTTTGTCACGCTGACTGTTCGCACTCAGTTAACAGACAGTCTATGTTTGTAACTCTGTCTTTAAGCTGCTGTTAAGTATTAGTATTACATGATACTGCTAAGTGCTGAAGTCTTCCATGCAATTGTGGCTGTTAAATGCCTGCTTATATTTGCCTTTTGAGCAAATCAAATCTGTCTTTAAGCTGCTGTTAAAGCTCAGCTTTTATCATGTTTGCTTTTGGTATCATTTAAATAGGGATGTTATGTTACAGTTATAGTTGTTGCTGTTGCTGTTGCCAATTCTTTGTGTTGCACTTTGCAACCGCAAGCAGAAACTTCATTTTATCCAATTGACATTATCTAAATTCAATTTACAATCTCTTCCACAGGGGGAGGAAAGAGATGCAGAGTGTGTGGGAGAGAGAGAGAGAGAGGCGGAAACTTTTCATTTGCTTTAGCTGCACTTTTGGGTAAACAGTTCGATTAAAATGGCGCAACTTGACAGGCTTGATTCGCAGGCATCGCTTGAATTGCGCACCATAATGCTTGGTCTGAAAGAAGAAGAACACACACACTTACACACACACACACACACACACATATGCCTCTCTATATACACAGATATGCCTGTCTGTGTATTTACTTCCATTACCCTTTTCAAATCAGATGCAAGTCAAAAAAAACTTTTCCCTTTGCCTTTTCCGTTAAATGCAGTCATAACTTTTGGCAGCAGCCAACAGAAGAAAATATATCCAAAACTTAGCAAGTGCATGCCGCTATTAGAAAATAAGGGGTCGGTTACGTTTTGGTCGCCCGTTTGCCGCCGCCTACAAGATGCGGCTGCCGGACATGGCGCAAAAAACCGCTGCGACGTATGATTACGCAATAAAATAAAAAAAAAACAATAACAAAAATATAAAGAAAATGAAAATAAAGGAAAAGAAAACCGCAAATAAAAAAGTTTTGCTCTATCTTTTGGTCTAAGAAAATGTATCGCCGACATTGGCACAATGCATCCTTTCAAGCGCAAAGTGCAGCACACACACACACATACACACGCACACACACACACACCACACACTCACACAGCATATTCATTATACATAAATTGCAAGTAGGGCAAAACGAGCAGAATTGCTTTAAATGAGCCAAATGCCCGTGGAACGAACGAACGAAGCGTATCCCAATTTAGGCTCTGTGGCTGGTACACCCTGTGCCCCTCCAGACGAAGTCGCCGGTACACCACCCACCACCCATCCGCCACCCCCGCAGCTCACCATCCGGCTTACTGGCCGTAGTAGTTAGTGTATTTAGCTTTCCGCACGATTAAATCGATGCAACTGTAAAAGTTCTTTTTCTATTACGCACACACACAGTGGGGGTGAGGGGAGGGGCAGTAGGTGGAGGGGGGTGGCAGATTGGTAGCAGCGATTTTGCCATCTCCCATGGCCATCTAACTGTGCATATAAAACATTGCCGGAGCTCAACATTTAGACGCTGCGGCTCGGCCTTTGTCTGGCACCTTTCCTTTTACACCACAACCCAGACCCACCGACCAACCCATCACCTCCCTCGCTTATAGTTGTGTTACGTAGAACATTCCACTAACCCAACCCATTCCCCCCCACCTCCCCCGGCCTGAATGTGTCGTCTACTCCAGACAATTGTCGGGCAAACATATTTATGCTTTAGCATTCTAGTGTTGCAAGTGCTTCAAGTATTTAGTTTTGTCCATGTCGCAACGTTTGCCACACACACACACACCCACGCACACATACACTTACGCACACACTCGCACACAAATAGGTTGTAACCACGATGCAATTGCAGCAACTCTTCATCATCCATCTGCAAACTCCCGTTGCCATTTCCATTTTCATTTTCCGATTGTTGCTGTTGTTGTTGCTGCCGCATTTTGATGATGATGTTGATAGCCGCATATGATAGTCATCGGACGTTTTGACTTCACCATACGTTTCTCTCTGTGTGTGTGTGTGTGTGTGTGCGTGTGTAAGGGAAAACCTAAAAAAGAATTGTAAACAAGATTAAACATGTGTGCATCATGTAACGAAGCTCAGATACACTTACCACAAACGGCTGCTGGTCACGTTTCAGTTAATTAAACTAACTTTAAGCAAGGTGTTACACGGAAACGGGAATTTGCGTTCCAGATCGCTTAGACGAAGTGGAAAGGTTCTTATTATTTTTCGGTATTCAGTTTCGATTTGGCAAAGTTTGAAAACACAATTGATCTTTTGGTCAACAATGCCAAATAAATATATATATTTATATAAATATATTTCATACAACTTATGTATTTAGAATTTATGTTCCGCTAAGTGGTGCTTTGACAATTTTGAACTTCAGTTCCGATTCCGGTTATAAATTTGAACTTGGCTAATTTCGGTTAAAGATTTTGCTTTTAAATATTGTTAAAACTTTTACACTGTTTTCTGATTTTCTGATATTGCAAAGATGGAAAGTTAAGTTATATGTTTCATATATAGCATTTTAAGAGACTTCAAGAATAATATTCTGAATCTCCTATTAAGTCAATAAATGCTTATATCATTTGAGTGTTCAAATATTCTACATGCATGTCAAGCAACTTGGAACTGGAAATTGGAACAACTGGAATTGGAAGAAATATGTATAAATATCTATTATATGCATGGGATATCTGTACTTGTCTCAAGTGCATCAGAAACTTGTTATGCCCTCGTGCAGGTCATTTTGGGTTTGTGGTCAGGCGTTTATATGCTTGAAAAAGCCTTTTATAATTTGCTTAAAGAGCAACTCATAAAGGGAGAGAGAGAGAGAGAGGACAAGAGAGAGTGGGAGAAAGGAGGAGAAATATAAATTGTGTGGTGTTGCAAAATGCATTGTGATGGGAATCGATATGTTAATAGAACCACACACAAGATATTGTAATATTGTGTGGATAGAAATAATTTGATTTGCAAATTTCTGAATGTGTTTTAATCATATTAGGTTTATTCAAACTACAAAAATGTAAAGGCTTTGATTTAAGATGTAGAATTATTCGAGCAAATAATAAGCAAAAAAAAATCGTTTTAAATTTGTCAATTTTGTGCGAGTTAAAATAAGTGCTGCAAAAGACTTTTAAAGGCACATGTCATAAAATATTGTTATAAAAAATGTGAAAACTTCAAGTGCATCAACCGAGATTGGGAGAGATGCACAGACCGTTGTCAATAATAAACAATAAAACATGTTTTCCCATCAGGCTTTCAATTCAATAGTCCCACCCTCACTTCCTCTCTGTGGCACTGCTTTCATCGCTCAATTGCACATGAACTGGGACTTAGACGCTCGTCTATTTATCTATAACTATCTAGTCCAAAAAAATCCAAACACCAAACTGACCATCTGCAAGTTCTCTTTGCATAACTGTGGCCCATTTGCCCGTTTGCTTTTGTCACAGCTCGTCGCCTTTTTGACTTCTACTTCTCTTTACTCTCCCGTGCTCCTATCTGTGTTGCACTTGCAACTGCAACATATATAGCGGCTGTATGTTGCACGTACTCCAGACATCGCCCTTTTGTTGGGCCACATAATTTGTCATGTGAAAAATTACTAAAGTTACAAGATCTGCACTTTTATTTCCATGTGTTGTGGCAGCATTAAGTCCACGCAACGAGTCGAGTCCCCTCTGCATGCGTGTGCCACCACCCGCAGCAGTGGCAAGGGATCGAGGGGCGTGCGGCTGCTGGATTCGTATGTTGCGCTTGCTGTTTTGCTATTTTCTTGCTGCTCGCTTATACATATTCTTCTATTTTGTTTTTTTCTACTCTTTTTTTCATTTTTCTTTTTTTTTGTTACTATTTTGCACATTTTTCTATTCAACAATGAAGCCACAATAGAAAAACGTCAACTAGCGCTAGGGAAATAGCATGAGCGCGATGGGGGTGTATGCGGTGCGGGGGGTATGCAAATGTGTGTGTGTGGAAGCGAGAGGGCAACAAATTTTCTATGTGCATAGAAAGTCTGAACGGATTTTGAATGGCAAACAAGCGGCTAACGGTGGGTAGTCGGTGCGGTGGAGGCGGGGCGGCGAGGAGGCTGGTGCGAGGCGCTTGACAAAGAGCAGCAGAGCTCAGAGTCGCCTCAAACCATCAAGGCTCAGAACCAAAGCCAAAGCCAGAGCCCGGCCAGAGCTGGAGCCAGAGCAGAGCCAGCAGAGAGCCAGGCCCTGAATGGGTGACGACTTGCGCATGAATGACACAAGTGTATAACTGTGTGTGCGAGTGTGCGTGTCTGTGTGTGTGTGTGTGTGTGCGTAGGTGTAGTGGCTGAGGGTTGAGGATTAGTGGGTGCTGGCAATCTGGATCAGCACTGGGAAAGCACCAAACCAAACCAAAACTAAAATTCTTATTTTGCAACTGTTCGTTTTTAACACTTTAATAATTTATATGTTATAAATAAAACAATGAATATAAGAAATAAGCAACGCTTGGCTTAGTCAAGAATCCCCATAAATGTGTTATTTATGTATACTTTGAGAAATAATTAAAATTTAAAGTTGTTAGAAATTTTCCTAAAATCGGAAAGAAAATATTTGTATTTTGTTAAATTTATAATAAATGTTATTTAATTAAAGACAAACCATGTTCTGCTTTTTAGTCATTGGGCTCTATTCATCAATCTATTTTTAAAATTTGAGGTCACACACCTCTATTTTTCCGAGTGTAGGCTTCGTTTGCAGGTCTTTACAAAAGTGACGTGCGCTTTACAATTATTTCGTAATGCAGGCAAATGCGACCGAGCAATCGAGCCAAGCGAAATAAACCCGCCCAGAGCTGGAGACGGAGGCGGACAGCAGGAGTCGCAGCTGAGTATCTTCTTGAAAGAGAGAGAGAGAGGGAGAGAGAGAGGGGAGGGGGTGAAAGGGAGGGGGATGCAGCGAGAGAAGGGGGACAGCAACGTCATTGGTGACAAATGTCAGTCGGTGGTTGCACTACTAATCGGACATGTTGCGTTGACTTGTTTATGACTGCCAGCTTAGCACGCATTCACATTCACACACCCACACACACACATACAAATATGTCTCAAGTGTGTGTGTGTGTGGGTGTGTGTTTGTAATGTGTGCGGACTTGTGGGAAATCTGTAAATAGCTGCAAAAACTAAAAGCCATCGTCGCCGCCCAAGAGACAAAGCACTCGTCATCAAAGTTGTTGTTCTTTATGTTGCTGTTGTTGTTGTTGTTGTTTGGCATTGCCCTCGAGAATATCCTCAGACAGCCAGATAGGCAACATCAAACACAACAACAATAAACCGCAATAGCAGTGACTGCGATTTTTAGTTGCACGTTGCCCGCGTCGTATGCGTAATCTCTGAATTATTATTATTATCTCTTTTTACAGCAGTTTGGCTTTAAATCACTTTGAAAACTGCTGCTTTAAATTGGCCGATTATTGCTAAATTGCTCAACGGATGATACAAGAGAATAATAGTTTTAAAGCATATGCAACCAACTAAAATGCAAATCGGTTAATGTAAATCGATGCAGCTTCTGATATAAATGATATTTTAGACACCATTTATTGGTTTGTACCAAAGAAGAATTTAGATACTTGATTGGAAATTCTATATGGACATACTATATCGAATCGGCCAGTGATGCTGAACAGAGAGATTTAATATTCCTCGTTGCCCAACAATTTAGAAGTAAAATGAAGATAGAATCCATGACAAAAATAAAAGAGATTCGCATTGAATAAGTCTGGATTTCGCCATGTTCTACAAATAAGGTGTGCAGGGTATCTGTCAATCGAAGCTGCCTGGCAACTTTCGCATTCTTAGTTATTTTGCTTTGCGTTTGGCTTTCGGTTTTTGCTATTTTGTTTGCCATGCCAGGCGGCAATTACGCGTCACGCAGCTGGACGCGATGGCAGCGACGTCGACAGCGGCAGCGCGAGTTCCGAGCTCCGAGCTGAGTGAGTTCCGAGCACGCAGCTCGTTCGTTGAGCTGCAGCAGCACATATATACACACACACACACACACTCGCAAATTGCCAGTGTAGGACAAGGTCGCATTTATTTGGTGCAGCCGCAATTGGGCAGCGCACAACAGTGGATATATTCGACGGGGAGGGAGCTGGGAGCGTAGAGAGGGGGAGTGCCATGCTGCGCATGAAGGTTACCTGCAGTTCGCCCACTCACACACAAAAAAAAAAACACACACACACACCCACACCCATCAAGAGAGAGACGTTGGCAGAGATGCTGAAAAATTATGAAATGAATACAAATATTTTGCGGATCAGTGGGACGATGCAATGTTGCAAACACATACACACACATACACACATGCACACTTGCACAGGAATAGAGTCATCGCCATTGAATGTTCGCCTTCAATGGGGCATCATTTGGGGCGACAAAGTGCAAATCAAATGTGATGGATGATCTCAATGTTGAGCACTATTTGTTGCACTGTTGCACTGCACACAAATCACAAATCAAACGCACGCATTCCCCCACCCCCCAAAATAAAAAGAAATGTAGAAAAACTCGCAATAAAATTTGAAACGCCGCATGAATAATTCAGCAAGAAGAATATATTGAAAATATTAATATATATCTATCTATCAATCTGTTATTTGTGTAAACAAAACCAGAAACAGATACTGCATTCAAGCTTTAAAATGCATATATATCCAAATGCAGCATAATTGGTTGATGGCAGGCCGAAATGCGCCAAAATGTAAAAGCATATTTTAATTGATTGCAGCTGTAACATTTTCAATTGGAAATGGTTTGAAGTGAACCTTTTTTACTTACTTAGATGCGTGACATTTTATATTAATTCATTTTTAATGGGTTCACGGTGTAGGAACCCGTTTTCCTATTTAATTTTTTCTATTTACTTTAATCAATCAAAAATTCTCATTAAATTAGCAAATTAATCACGTTTCTAATTGTGACGAATTCTGTTAGTTTCTTAGCCAATTAATTGACATTTAAATGTGAAAGCTTAAATATTTGAGATTAAAGTTATTCAAGCGCAAATGAAATAGTTTTTTCTGTAGGCTTTTGTTGTTGTTCTTGGCTAACAAGCAATGCTTACAGCTTGTGGACGGTTTCTAGTGTTTTTCTTTTGGCCCGAAACTATTGCGATAGACTGATTAATGACAAATTGTGCGGCATGGAACAAACTGCAAATGGTTAGACCCATTTTCACACTGGCCATCATCCAAGTCATTTAAAGCGTTTGTAGGGCCTACAAAAAAGTTTGTTGCCACAGCACCTAAGCAACCCACTCTCCCCTCCTGTAGCCCCGCCCCCTTTTGGACGGTTTTTGTTGTTGTGTTGTTGACGCTTCTTCCGTTCGCTGGTTTAGTTTTTCTTTTCAGCTTACTTGGCGTTCTGTTTGTTGTTGTTGCTTGTTGTTGTTTGCTGTTGTTGCACATTTTATTAACATTTTCATTTAGTTTTAGTTGCATTCGCCCTCTCTCTCTCTCTCTCTCCCTCTCTCTCTTGCACTTATGTGTCCTCTTTCTCATTCGCTCTCTCTCTCTCCCTCTCTGGTTTTATTTTGCTTTTCATTGCAAATTTGTGTTTCTATGCATTTTTGTGTGTGTTTTACATTCGTTTTCGTGTCATTGTGCCGCCAAAACCACCCAAAGTCCACGCCGCCCGCATAACCTCTACCCCCTCAAACCCTTACCCCACCCCTCCCCCTCCCACTCTGCTCCGCTGTGCAACATTGTTGTCACTGTTGCGCTCTTTTGCAGTTTGTTGAAGTTTTCATAATCATTGTCGTCGTCGTCGTCGTCGTCGCCGTTGTTGCAGTTGCAATCGCAGCCGTTTGCTTTTGTTTTTGCAATCTTCTTTTTGCTTCTTTCTTTTCTATTTGTTTTATGATTTTTATTTTTTTTTTATAAGCCGACGTTGCTTTTGGCTGGGTCTGGGAGATTTTCCTGCATGAAAACAATGCCGGGAAAGCGGCTTATTTTCTATGATTTAAATAATGACGAAGACAACAGTCAGCCAGCCACCTTCAACTGTGGCTGCAACTGCTGCCTGTTGATGATAATGCCCCAGATTTTGCTCATAATCATCTCGATAATAATGATGTTGATGACGACAATGGCAGATGAGACGTCATTGATATAACATAACTCAGACGGTTGTTTGCAGTGGCTTCTTAGCCAGTCCATAATATAAACATTTATTTTTTTAGTATATATACATATTATATATATATATATATACCTTATATCTATTATATCTATTGCTAATGCCTCCGTCTGATGCATTCTTTTATTTTCTTGGCTCGTTACAGCAAAATGTTCATTGGCGGCCTCAGCTGGCAGACCAGTCCAGGTAAGTCTTCTTGCCCCACTTCTATATTGAATACTAAATCTCAAGAAATTAGTCGAGTTGCGCGAAATTTGCCAATGCCAACCAGTAATTAGCATTTATATGGCTATATATTCCCATTCATGGGCTCACATCGCTATGCTAACCAGCTGGCCCCACATTAAACCCTAATCTTTCATGTGCACTCGGGAAAACATGCGATTTATTTCGAGTGAAAGCTGCATCTCTTTCAAGCATTTCCCTTTCGGAAAGGTTGTGAGTTGAAATAGTTTTCTCATTGTTGCGCCAAGATTCCCAGAGATGCAGAAAAAAACCATATGAAAAATTTATATCTGTATGACATATATCAGAGGGAAATCTGTAAAATTGCTACCCGACATACAAGAAAAAAATCATTTTTAGTTTGATGTTTTGAATACAATTTGTGATTATACGTTGAGTCCATTAGAAATGAGAAAAATGGTATAGTAATGTTGTGTAAAAGTATGGAACAGGCTGAATGAAGCAAGGATGGCACCAGAAAGTATATACTTTTAGTCATGTCCGTCTGCCCATCTGTATAAACAAGCCGATCTCAGTTACTGTAAGAGGAACTTCAAAATTCGTAATATAAGTTCGCGTTTACTTAATTGTATCGATAACTGTTCCCGTTTCGCGTATATCGATATAAATCGTTGGGAATAAGAGATACAATCGTGAAGATGTACATTGGTTCAAATACATATTTCAGAACAGATCAGAGCAGCTTAGAAATGCAGTCTTTGCTAACCACAACGTCTCTCCAAGTCGAGCTCTCTCGACTAGAGCGTTCTTATCGCACTCTATTTGGTTTGATTTGATTAATTTATTTAGAGTGTGGCCCAATTCAATTATGCAACAATATATGTCGAGTGTCTCACAAATATATACAAATATACGCATCTCTATTTGAATGCTTTAACAAATTGATTCATTATGCATTTGAGTTGTTTATTTGACGATCGAATACGATGAACGACGACAACGACGGCGTTTTGTTTAAATTGAAATTGTAATTGATAAAATGCTTGAGATTTTGTTGCCTCGCCAATATAGCGATGACGAAGACAACAACAAATACAGCAACAACAGCAACAACAACAACACCGACGACAGAGCGCCGTAATTTGACGTCAATTGGCGGCAGTTGCACAAATGTAAGAAACTAAAGAAAAACTGGGCAATGGGCAACTGGGCGTATATTGAAAGGGAGGTGGGAGGGGTGTCGGACTGGCTTGTGCCGCATAGTTTCATTAGGCTAATCAAAAGGCGGCTTCACTCTGGGCACATATTAACCAAATTTGATGATGCCCCCAAAAGGGCCACTCAAAACGCTGGCCAAAAAACATCTGAAATAAAAGCTAAAAAAGAAGATAAAAAACGAGGAGAGGAAATAAAAGCGGGGAAAACTGCAAGATGCCTTTTGATGCTCGGCCTGGCCAACTTCGAGTGTTGCAGTCTGTGCTGCTGCCGCCAACACATCCACCGCCGCATTGCTAAAGCGCACACACACTGGCACACTCGCACACACACACACACACACACACACACACAAAAACACTCATGTAGATACAGTCAGCCGCATTGCCTTTTTGTGTTGTTGTCGCCTGTTTGTGTTTTTGTTTAGCGAATTTGTTGGCTCCGCCCATCATCAGAATGGCACTAGGCATTACGCTAACATATTATAACCTATAGCGCATATCTACACACACACACACACACACACACACACACACACACACATACACTTATGTCGTTCATATATGCCGCAATAGTTGAAGAGTCAATGCGGTCTTTGGGTTTGTCTCTTTATTTCGACTTTTTGCTGTTGTTTTCTGAATTTCTGTTTTTTTTTTCTTTCTGTTTTTGTGTTCGCGTTCACGTTTTTTGTACCTGTGCCAAAAAATGTTTTCAAATTTTCAAATGGCTTCTTCAATAGTGGCCCCAACTTGAAATTGGCGAATGTGCTTTTTATTCTCTGCCGCTGCCCCCTCTGCCCTCTCTGCCCTCTGTTATCTTTTACCCATTTTGGTGTGTGTGTGTCTTCAAATTTTTTTAATTTTTATTGTTTTCTTCTAGGTTTTGTTGCAGTTTTTTCCATTTTATTTTCTTGCAGTCAGTTTTGGCTTTTGGCATTTGCTGGCTGGTTGGCTTGGAAAATTAGCCAAAAGACTTGTTTTAATTTAAAGACTTGCCCACGGTACTCAAAGCAATTTATTACGAAACTGTCAAGGAAAGTAAGAAATTTACTAATTTAAATGTAATTTAAAATAGTCAGTTTTAAACGAATTTTGCTCGAGATATGAGCATGTTTTGAAATGCATTATATTTTGGTTCAATAAAGGGGTGCGATCTGGTTATGAGATCAATTGAAAATGGTCAGAAAATTTATATTATATTACATGTATTTTATAAAACGGTTTAAGAACGGTATGAAATGGTTGTATAACAAGATCATTACATATTGTAATGGGAAGTTTGAAACGGTTTTGATAAGTTTGTAACATTTTCGAAACGGTTTTAAAGCACTTGCGCCAGTGACAGCTCTGACAAATGTAGCTCTTTTGTGAACCGGTCATTCAACGATTATGCCCTTAGAGCACTGCTCAAGCACACACACCACACACACACCACACACATACTACAAACACACTACACCCACTCATCACAGGCGCTAACAACTTCCACAATCTGCGATCATGCAACGCTTTCAAGCTGCGGCTGCCTGCAACTTTAGGCTGTGCTAAGGCTTAGACTCGCTTTGAGACCAGGCCAGGAACCCTTTTGGACGCACTGTCGCAGTTGCAGCAACGGGAGTCGCTTGTGGCCGGAAACATACAGTCAGAGACAGAGACAGACACAGAGACAGCAAGAGTCGGCTCAGCAGCTTTGAGGCATTCTCAAGTGGCAAACCACTCTCGCCAAAGCTTATGCTTTTGGAATTTTTCCAGCTATCGCTACTCGAGCACACCCACCCATACACACACACACGCACACACACATAGATACAGTGGATACTCGAAAAGTGCTGACAAAGACCTAATCTAGGGCGTCTATAAACATGTTGCACCCACTTCCACTTCCACTTCCAACTAATAGTTCGAGGCTGCTGTCTTAGACAGGTCGTCGTCGACAACGTACGTGTTGATAACTGCATAGATGATGAAGAAGACGAGAACGCAGCCCCCCTTGAACCTTGCACCCGCTCCTGCCCCGTCATCCGCATTGCAGTACGCTGCTCTCACTCTCTCTCTCTCTCTGTCACTCGCTCTCTCCCTCTCTCTCTCTCTCTCTTTGTCTCTATTGGCCCCCTCTCTAGATTTTTAATGATTGGCACGATTGTCTTGGCTACTTAATGATGTGCCCAAGTGCGACTAACCAGACCTCCGCCCTCAGTCCCCCTCATGGTTTGTGTCATTCATTTTTGTGTCAACTAGGCAAAGAGCATATAGACTTCTCACATGCTGCATAACTTAATGAACTTTTCACCCCAGTGCCGCCGAGCAGAGCAGCAGCAGCAGCTGCTGCAGTAATTTAATTTTAATTTCGCAAGCAGTTTACTGAATTGTAATTGTGTGCATTGAAAATGTATTTGGCTGCTATCGCTGGAAAACACTCGACGACGACGACGACAACAGCAGCAGCAGCAGCAGCAGCGACAACAATGCGGATGAGTTGAAAATCAGACAGGCAGACAGACAGTGAGTCAGTCCGTCAGCGTTTGTCAGTTTGTTCAATTCATAGAAATAATACATCCATATACTCGAAACTCACACATTTCTTTGCACCGCAGATTTGAGTGTGTGTGTCTGTCACACAAAAATTTTTGTTGAAATACAATACTTATGCCATGGGCAAAAAGGCAAACGTCTTCCCGCCTCCTCTATTTGCTTCACGCTATTTTGACTGTGCGTTCAACTGAAATACTATTTATACATGCGCTCAGATACGCAGATACATTTGCATCTGCAGCAGCAGCAGCAGCAGCACTAGCACCATTACTCATGCAACAAATTCGTGTATAACATATAACAAAAAAAAGAAAAAAAAAGAAAACAAATAGAATCAAAGGAACCCAAAAAACAAATGGGAAATCTATGCACATATCGCTCACATTTCGATGCCGCTTAGCGATAAAGTCAACCAACTAAACTCAGTCGCAAATACAGCTACAGATACAGATACTTTGCGCAAATAAATATGCATTTATTTGTTTTGCTTCTTTGTTTGTCTGTCTGTCTGTCTGTCTGTCCCTCTGTCGGTTTGTCTCATGCAAATGAAAATGGAGACAGTTTGTAAGGCAGCTGCTTTACTTGGCCACGGCATTACCTACGACTTGTTTTCTTTTGTACAATAATGCCGCACGACTTTTTGACTGTAACTAACAAAAACGCAACTGCCATAAATGGCTCGAAATTCAGGTTAAGATCTGAAGTATCTTCAAGGAACGTGCCAAAACTTTCGAGAGCCATAAGTGATCCGATTTTGAATAGCCAATGTTTCTCGATCATGGTGTGAACTCTAGATTAAAGCAATAACTTTCTGATTACGATTAAGCATTAAGATATATATTTATATTTATTTATTATGAAAGCCCAATTTTCAGTAAATATTAATTATATGATTACAATAAATAAATTAATTTCTGCATATCTCCAATTTAAATTCAGTTATGATTTTGATATATTTGCAACTTTGTACTAGGAATTGGTATTAGATTTATTTGGAGAGTCCACTTTGTC
The DNA here is from genome assembly GCA_035043785.1 of Drosophila planitibia. NCBI lineage: Eukaryota > Metazoa > Arthropoda > Insecta > Diptera > Drosophilidae > Drosophila > Drosophila planitibia. The sequence goes on from JAWNMS010000023.1 coordinate 2,848,813, forward strand.
TTTTATACAATTACAATTTCTATTGATGAAGGGGGAAACGGAAACGGGCAATCGTGCAAGCGACGGAATTCAATCAGGAAACGAAACGATGATGAAAATATTTGCGTGACTTTTTTAAAATCTTTGCGTCTAAAAATTGTTGAAATATCCTGGGCTCGCTTCTGCGACTAAGCACACCAGGATGCAGACAGGTGACAAAGCCAGTGGCAGGGCAAATAGAAAGGGTATGAGACCGATGGGAGGGGGAAGGGGTGTCGTTGTCGCTGCTTCGATTTCCTGATTAATTTATGCAGTCGTCGGTGACGCAGTTGCAGCCAGTTAACAACAATTTGCCGCAAGCTTCGTTAAAATTGAAAGGCGGGCTAGCAAAAATTGTCAATAAAATAAGTGAACTGTCGGCACATTCAGTCAGTCAGTTAATCATTCAGTCAGTCAGTCAGTCAGTCAGTCAGTCAGTCGTCGAGTCAATCAGTCACTCAACGACTTGGTGCGTCCATCAGTCAAAAGCTCACATCCAGCACCTTTATTACTTATTTTTTACTGTTTGCTTCTTTGGTCTGCCGTGCAACATTTCCTGTCTGCCTCGGCTGCTGTTACTGCTGCTGCCTGCTGCCTGCTGCCAATCTTTGGTCATGTTTTTGCAGCTCGCTTCATTTTCCTTTTGAATGTGATTATCCTAAGGCATCTTCTTCGCTTTGATAGATGGTCGCCTCGCTGGCTGGCTCGCTTTGCTGACTGGCTCTCGTGACTGGCTCTCATGCCTAGCTGGTTTTTCTTTCCTTTTTGCCTAGACTTTTGCATTGCATTTAATGTCCTCCTGCACTTGTCCAAGTGGCTACTGGCGACAGCAACAACAACAATAACAACAAATAGCAGGAGCAGCAGCAGCTGGCTCCTTGTTCGCTGTTTTGTTGACTTTGGCACGAGTTTGGTTAAAAAGTTCACACATGCCGCACCGCCCATATTGCCACGCCCACTCCCTCACATATACATACTCATGTGTGTGTGTGTGTGTGTGAATATCCTGGTCATGTTGTTGCGCCTTTGGCGCTAGTCTTCTCCTTGTTTTTATACCCCTTTGTCCCGATTGTGGCCAGAGTGGGTATAATAAAACAATTGTCTAAACGGGCGGATATAGAAAAAGTTGCGTTAATTGACGCGTTCTATTTGTGTCTATCTGTGTATCTGCAGCGATATCTGTGCTCTTTGTGCTAAATTAGACAGCCATAAACATATATTTGATGTAGATATAAAATAACTAAAGTGAATTTGCAGCATTGTTTCCTGTTTCGCCTTTACGGGTTTATAGAGATTGTAGAGGGTATTACAACTTTGCTGTGATATTTGTAACGCTTTGAAGGAGACGTTTACAATTCCATGAAGTATATAGATTCTATATTAGCTTGACTTAGCAACTTAGCCATATCCTTCTCTCTGGCTGTTGTATAAAAAACAAAAGATGATTGTTCAGTCAATCCTTGAATGAAATACTTTTTGCTTACCAAGTTATCCTAACCAAACTGATCAGTTAGGCGTGCTATTATGTTCTCCATATTTAAGCAAAAATCGGCTAGATTGCTCCCATCCTGAGACCATTTTTGCTTGCTTGAATAAAGCTTATACCAGCCATTTGATGCGAAACTTGTTTACAGGGTATCTCGTAGCTGTTTACCTTCAGCAACAACTTTCTAACTTGAATTTTTATGTTTTGCCGCCTTCTTCTTGCTATGTTGGCTTTCAACTTTTGGGAGGCGTCTGTCTCCGTTTTGGTGTTTGAATATTTACATACACTGCACTTATATACACCAACACACTCGCACATAGAATGACACACGCACAGACACACACTGGGTAACAATTAATTAACTTGTACGAGTATCAAATGTCGTCGTTGCCTTTGGTGGCATTTTGCAATTTCAAGCCTGGGCCGCCTAGATGCATGCTACGTAAATTTTAAATTAATAAGCATTTGCTCATATTAAGGCCTTGGGTGGTTGTTGTTGTTGCTGTTGTTGTTGTTGTTGGGGGTTAGTGCTGGTGCTGGTGGTTGTAAGGCGCTTCGAACGTCGATTGCCACCGCATGTGGCGCTTGTCAGTTGCCATTATCATGGAATGTTCATTCCGGGGGCAACTAATAGACAATTTTTTGGCAACCAAAAATGGCATAAACGTACTGCAGGACGTGCAACAGCAACAACAACACCAACAGCAACAGCAGCAGCAGCAACAACAGCAGCAGCACTAGCAGTGGCAGAAGCAGCACAGTTAAATGGGCAGCAGGACCCAAAGCACGAACTCCAAACCATGTCGATGGATCTCGTGACGTTGCCAAGGGTGACTTGTGCGCTTTGCTGTGTTTGCAGCGGAAGCATTTAAATTAAGGACGACACATTAAAATTATGCAATAACAACAGCTATTATTATGAGAGAGTATGTGAGAGGGACAAGCAAGAGAGAGAGAGAGAGAGAGAGAGAGGGAACTGTCTAAATTGTAGTTCATTTTAAGCGCACTACGAAAATTACACGCTAAATGAGATTGCTTTAGCTTTTTGTATAAATTAATTATCGAGTTAAAAGACAAGCAGATTTTTGTAGTGTGTGGTAGCTTAATGATATTGTAGTCACATCAGATATAGTACTTTAATCACAATCCGACTAAATGTTATGCTCAAAATAATGCACACAACTGTTGAGTTTTGTGAAGATAAAAGATTTGTATTCATGAACTCATCTTTGGAGAGAATATGAAAGAATATGAAAGCTATTCGATATACAGATTTATAAATTAAGACTAAGATCTTAATAAAACTCATAACTGTTGTAACTGCACCGTTGGAATATCTGCAAAAGTATAAAATATTCATATTTATGACGTCAACCTTTTTGTAATACTTTCTCCAATATGGTTTCCAATATGTTAAGATCATAATATCCCCCCACATACACCTAATCATAATATTGTTTTGAGTTTGCTTGGAAAACAAGCTATTTTTTCGAATCGAAAAACTCAACACGAAAATTACAAATAAAATTTCTACGTTTAAACAACTTTTTTTTGGGAGCTGTGTAGCGGCTGTTTAATGAGTGCTGTGAATGTCAACAACCAGCAAGTCCAATATAACAAAAACAAAAAAACCTAAGTGGGTGGTTTTCGGGTGGCTTTGGGTGGCTTGTTGGGGTGTGACTGGAAAGTCATAAGTCGCAAGCGCAGGCTAAAAACTAAAATAGGCAAAGCAGTAGAGCAAATATGAAGCACAGAGGCACAGTCACAAAAGGCTATGCAGGCAGGAGCTGCCACTCGACAACTACACACACACACCACACACACCACACACACATACACATCTGTGGGAATTTCGGTTGTAGCCGGTGGCACCCAACCGGGTTATCGACTTTATGTGTTTGTTGTTTTCGGTCCCAGGCGCCGTTTCCTTGTCTTTTGGGCCCCTTTTCAATTGCAGACGCTGCTGTTGCAGCTGCCGCTGCAGTTGGCTGCTAGTTTTCTGCTTGATATTGCCTGCTTTTGGCTCTGTCTCTCTAACCGTGTGTCCGTCTCTCTGTCTGTTGCCTCGTTTGGTTTTGTAGTAGGTGTTGTTTACCCACCCGCACCACTTTGACTGCATTGATTTGGCTGCAAGCTATATTCGGCCTTTAGCCGCACGCAAATGCTGTGAAGTGAAAATTTCAGTTCTCAGCTCAGTTTTTTCTCGAGATGCATTTCTTATTATTACATTTAGCGCCCGAAGACTATTTCACTGGCACTCAAGCCCAGGTGCGTTGAAGTTTGCAAGTTGATTGCTTAGCTAAATAAACAAAGCAACTTGCTTTGGAGAATTTCCCCTTCGCCTTTCCTTAATATTCAATTGAAGTTGTTGGCCTACAATGCTTTAAATTGTTCATGTACCATATCAACTATAAATGAGCCAAACATTTAAGGTCGCTTTTCTGAATTGTATAAACACTTGTAATTAGTATGGAAAATCAAGCGAGCATGCTCCAGTTGGAAGTGGATTGACATCGAATTGGGTGACTAATCAAAAGATACCCCTCTGCGTGTGTTGTGCTTTTTAAAAATATGAAACCCATTAATATCTCTGTCTTTAATCATAGAAAGCAGTGATACTTCACTGCCTTGTTAATCAGCAGCTTGCAACAGTTTCTCTGAATACGAATGCATTTCTTAGGCTCTGGACTTAATGCAGTAGGCAAACAAAAAGATTTGTCCACTGATATATACTTCTTGTGGCAATTAAAGGGTATTTAATGCTCGTGAGCATAAATCTAGCTGTGCCTGCGTGCTGTCTTTTCACATGCCTTCGCATTTAATGGTACAACTAAATATGTCACTCGGCATATTTGAGAGTTGAGAAATTTATTGCCAAAAAAAGGCTCACTACAAGTGGCTTCAGTTGCAGTTCTCGATTTTATGGTTGCATACAGTTTAGTTGCAAGTTGCTTTAGCTCGGCTTTTGTGGCATTCTCATCGTTGTGTGTGCGTGTGTGTGTGTGTGTGTATGTGTGTCGCAGTCGAGTGCCGACTACTTTGTTGCTGGCTTATCAGCGCGACTTTCCGACCGAACCTCGGCAACAACTTAGCCTTCATTGCTTCCAGTTCGTTGAATGTTTCTGCTCGAGGCTCGTCTCGTCGCCTGGTGACATTTGCCAAACTCTGCCTGCTGCTGCTGCCACTACTATTGTCACCAGGGAACAGAGAGCGAGGGAAAGAGAGAGAGAGAGAGACAGAGAGAGAGAGAAAGAGGTAGACCTGTGCCACAGTCGCGCCTCTGTTTGCAGTGAGTCAAATATATTGCCAACTTCCTGCAGTCCCGGCTAGCCCGGAACCAAACACAGCCACCTTTTTGATAGGCTTTTTGTCGACGACAACTACGAATACGACAACGCTGAAAAATCGGTTTGCAAAATGTTTGCCGAACGAGTTTAACTGGCATATACCACGCACAACAGCTCGTAAACTACACTTAACCAAAATACTATGCAGGGCTTAAAAGCCCATTTTGGGGCTTTGCATTGCCAGTTGCAAAACTTTATAAGTGCAATTTCCTGAGTTTTCAGATTAATTTCCATTTATGTTATCACATGATCTTTATTTATATATCTTAAAAGCTTTAATTGGTTACCGTTGGCGACCGCTATATATTGTTGGTATTATTAGTTGCATAGCTTTGTAATAATATCGATAACAATGAGACTTGCAAGTCAATTGTCGATAACACAATGCTATCGATAGCATTTCAAATTTACAGGGTATATATTATCGATTATTTGCTTGCTCCCAGCTGTTAAACACAAATTCAAGCTTAAGTTTTAATGATGCCATCAGCCATTGTCAATTTATATAGATAGCCACATTGATTGTCGAAAACATCGCTTCCTTATATCGTTTCTAAAACCTACCCTGTAAGTTTCGATTACATAATAATATGTACTATATTCAAAGCAACTCCATACAAACATGCCCCAAAAAAGTATACTAAACAAACGCAAAAGTCGATATTAGCAATCAAATTAATTGATTTTGGATACCATCGATAAAACATTGTCTTATATATATGTACTTTAACTTCTAACAGTTTAAACAGCCTGTCTTTGCCCATTGGCTACAGGGTATTTCAAATATACTAAAAATTCTAGACTCGGCTCTCGACATCGATTAAGTTATTACGAAATGTGCGGTACGTGCAGCGTCTTCTTCAACACAGACACTCACACACAGACATAGACAGTCGCATGCGCCTATTTATGTATGTATTGTTATATATATGTGCGTGTGGGTGTGTCTCCAGTCTGCCACCCGCATATCGTATATCGCACAGGACTCACTCACGTAATTTTTGCCTTAGCCTTTAACTGGGTCACAATTTTCTCGTTCTCGTTTTGCATAACCGAAAAAATTGTTGTATTTGCTGCAGACAAATTTTTGTTTACCTGCGAAGAGTGACTCCTTGTTATTGTTGTTGTTGTTGTTGTAGTTGTTGTCTGTGTTTTGTTATTATGTCAGCTGGGTTGCCTTGATTGACACGCGTGCACATTTCGAGCTCGTGTCTGTCTGTCTGTCTGCTTGTTGGGTGGGTGGAGGGGGACGAGGCGAGGTCAAGTCAAAGAGTGTCACAACATGTCTGCTTCCGGTGCACACACACACACACACACACACACACACACACACACACACAGACAGACGTACACTCAATGAGAAAGAGAGAGAGTAGCATGCATTGCAATACAACAGCAGTTAGACAGACACGCGGTCTTGTTTACATATTAAAGTTGCATGACCCCGCCAGGCGGCAGCACCATCACCATCACCAGCAGCAGCAGCAGCAACAACAACACCAATGCAATTCGAGTCGAGCAACAGCAACAAAAACAATAACAATAACAATGCAATATTGCAACTTCACAGCTGTTAAAGGAATTCTGTTAACTTAACAGTTGCTGCACATTTAACACGCTCTTAAGCCTGTGCGCTCTCTTACTGCACGCGCTCTCTCTCACTCTCCCACAATCGCGCTCTTAATGTGCTTGCGCTCTCTCTTTCTGTGTGTGTTGGTGTGCTACAAATGTGCGAGCTTTGGCCAAAGCGCTTTTCATTCATAAAAATGGCTGACAAGCTTTTTTTTGCTTGTTGCCTGCAGTTGCACGAAAGCGACGCCAGCTGGCGCCACCAAGCTGCCAAAATAAAAAAAACAAGAATAGAAGAAAAGTTTGCAACTGCTTTGAGTCATGTGCATCCTGTCGTGTCGTGTAGCGATATTCATGTCCGCCCCTAATGTCAGCGCTTGTTTTGATGCAAGCTCACGCGCCGTAAACAACTTATTATCATTGCCCACTCCTCTCATTTTCTTTTTTCTTTTTTTTTTTTGGGCCAAATATGTTGGCTGCCTTTCAAGTTACATTTAGATTTACATGGCATATGCACGCCCCAACCGGAAACGCAACGCAGACATTTGCAATGGCGGCTCCTCTTCATACTCTTCCTCTTCTTCTGCTTCGTCTTCCCTTTTTTTACCTTGCTCGCTGTCGCCAATCTGATCAGCAGCAGCAGCAGCAGCAGTAGCGTCGCTAAGTGTTCCTGTGCAATGGCCAAAAAAAAAAAGGAGAAGAAAATTATATCGCAAAAAATCCATCAAGCCGCTTGCCAAGTTTCAAACTTCACGACTTGCATTCCATGAGGGGGATGACATGGTTGGAGTGGGAAGGGGGTTAGCGGGTGGTTTAGCGGGTGGCTTTTAGGAAGCCTGAGTTAGCTAATACTAGCTGCCATTGCAAATGATGGTGAACGCCTCAAAATCTGGCCAAAACTTTTATCTGCCATTGGAATATGTGTTTTATATGCGCCCTTTTGCTTATATTTTTGTTTTCGCTGCTTTTGCTACTGTTGCTGTTGTGGTTGTTGTTGTTGCTGTTGTTGTTGGTATAAATCATAAATACACTCACATTTCATTTGAAATAATTTGTGGCATATTGGCAATTATTCATTTCGTTTTTCCTCCTATATTTTTTTTGTCGACTTTGTTGTTTTGTTGCTGTTGTTGCTGCTGTTGCTGTTGTTGCTGTTGTCATGTGAGTCGTTTGCAAAAAGGCAAGGCTGGCTTAAGTGCGACGAATTTTTGTCTGATGCGGATTTTGTTGAGGATTTGTTGTTGGCTTGGGTTTATCTCTTAGCTCTCGGCTAAAAGTCTGCGGTGACATCGCATAAAAGGTGTACACCATAAAATGGCTATGGCAGCCTTTGTAAGGTGTGTGTGTGTGTGTGTGTTGGGGGTGTGGGTGTGTGTGTGTGTGTATTTTTGTGGGTTCAAAGCGGGCATTCAAGCAAAAGTTGATTTAGTGTTTGGCTGCTGATAAGAACGAAACACAGAGTCCAACATGAATATATTGTATAATAGCGCATAGTTCATCTGCCGCACATCGCCAATTCATTTCCATTTTTTTTCAGCAGTGAGCCAAGTAAGTTGTAGCTAAAATACAACACATAAATAAATGCCGAATTTATGAAAGCGACTTGTAGTTGGATTCGATATGCAAGCAGAAATTACGAGAATAACTACAGATATACATATATGTAAAGTGGGTAATATGTCAGCAATTTACGGGGGACAGTTGTCAACTGCTTCATACTCTCTGCTCAGCTTGATAACTATCCAAAATGATTGCTTATTAATTAAATATATTAACGATTTATGTTAGTAATATTGTGGATTTGTCAAGGCAACTACAGCTGATCAAATATACTCTTTACTTATGGAGCAGTCAACGTTTATTGGGCAATAATCTACAGGCTGGTAAATATATTCCTTAATTTGAAAATGATTCCAATATTAGATTAACACTAAACTCAGAAATATAACCCAATGTGATTAGTGGTAGTTCACAACGAGTTTATTTAAGAAAACGCTTTACAGCAGTTTTAAAAGATATATTAAATTTGTAGGAATTTATAATAAATGTTTTGGTTTCAAGTTAATTTCACTAGAAAACCCACTGAAAATGTCAACTTGTGAAAATAATTGCTTAGTATTTTGGTATTTTGGCACAACAAAAAAAAAAGCCAATCAATAAAATCGCACGAAAAATGCAATCGTTTTGGTTTACATTCATGTTGAATTCAATTGCTAATTCAGCAAGTCAACTCCATTTCCGCCTCCTCCCAGCCTCTCCCCGAACGAAACCCGCTTAGACCAATTGCCATGCAAATGGCATAACCAAATGAAAAGTGAGGGGTTAAAAACTAGCAGCCAATAAAAAGAATTGATTCGATTAACCTTTTTTTTTTGGAATACAAAAAAACATGATGAAGAGAACAAATTTGTAAAGTTCATGCGAACCCTGACAGCTTAAGGCAGCTTAGTGGGAAGCTAGTTTTGCCACCAATTCATCCAACGCCCCACCCCCTCCCACAACTTAGCCACCAGCCCATTGGCACAGTTAGAGCTACTCAATTGGAGCAAAATGCTTGAATAGCAGGTGTTTATATATCTTTCAAATGCTCGCCTAGAATGAATTGCAATGAAAGCTAATTTGCCAATTGCTTGCTCCCCTCCTCTTTGAGCTGCATTCGGAATCAGTTGCCAAAAGTGTGATTAAATGTGTGTTGGCCAGCTTTTATTTGGCTTTGGTTTTTTTTCACCCAATTTTGCTAGTTTTTTCTTATTGTCACACACAAATGAAACTGTTGCCAAGATATAAAGATACAAAGATACAAAGTATTGCACAGATATAGATATATATATGCACATGAGACATTAGACAACACTGTCGACTTACAATTTATTCTTCTTTTTTCGAACAGGACAAAGAACTCCCCCTCCACGTCACTCCACTAAACCCCTTGCCACTCAGCTTGCTTTTGTATTTCCTTCTTGATTTTTTTCTGCTGAGTTGCTAAAAAACTTCTTTTCAAACAAACGCTCTGCGGTCTAAGCAGCTGAGTGGTTGTATGTGGGAGGTGGCGGGGGTGAATTGGTTTGGGATTGGTTTGCTTGCTGTGTGTTTGCCACAAACAACAACAACAACAACAACTAAAACAACAACAGCAGCCAACCCCCAATGAAAGTGAAAAAAAAATCTGTTTGCATATTACACTAAAGCAGCGAGCGGAATGGGGAGGGGAGGGGAGCTGCAGCCCCACAGTGGGTCGCCAGTAAGCTGTACCCTACACACACACACACACACACACACACACACACACAAGTACAGCTGACGTTTCCAGCTGCGCACGCTAGGTGTCGCCAGCGTGCAACGGCGCCAGACGAGACGCGTTCGAGCATCTTCAAAGTTGAAGTAATGCGGCCTCAAGTGGCGGCAGCCCACAACGTCCTCATCAGCATGATCCTTGTTGTTGTTGTTGTTGTATGGGTGTGTGTGTGGCACTCGTCCTTGCCGCACGCTGCATGGTGCCTGCTGGGCGGTGAGTGTAGTCCCCGCCCCATTGCCATTTAAAATTGCTTGGCTTTGGCGCTTGTCCTCACCTGTGTTATGTTTTGAATGAACGCCTGCGTCTTTTATCTTTTCATAAATTTTTTCGCTTTTGTGGCACGCCCTTCATGCCCTCCTCACCCACTCCCGCGCTGCCAACCTGTGCCACTTACAATCACTTTTATTTCGCGGCGCTGTTTCCTTCAGCAACTTTATTTTTCTGATACTCTTTTTGGTCAGGGTTTGGTTCTGCTGTCGTTGGGAATGCATAATGCATTTATAATATCATTATTTATTTTAAATTATGTATATTTTGGATCAGCATTAGCTATAGAGTCTATATAGCTACTATTGCACGGCTGTTTGGGTTTTTTATTTTTCGCTAACTGAACTTTTCCGATTAAAGTTATCGAAGTGAAACCTTGTCTGTATCTGCATTTCTTAATATATTCACTGTTAGCTGGCTCGGATTACTTTAAAGTTGTAGTGCCGATTCCGGTTTTATAATTAAAATGCTTTAGAGATGAGATGAGTTTATGTGTGAAAAACTTTTAATCTCTATGTTATTTAGCACCCAATGGAACAATCGGTCGGTTTTTTAAATTGATATTAAAATTCAAATGATGTCAAGTGGACTCCACTCTACAAGGGCATATAATACTCGGCTTGCCATTAATATCAATACTTTCTCTCTTTCTTTTTTGTTACGCTCAAGTTTTCTGCAGCAGCATTTTAATGCTCAACAAAATTTGAATTGAATTTGCCGACAGGCCGCGTGGCTGTTTTGGCCGGGCTGCCAGGTCTGCCAGCATTTTCGGCATTTTCTCGCTGGCTTTTCTTTTCATTTCTGTTCTTTTCTTATTTCCAATTTGCATCGTTGCTGCCTTCAATTTGCCCCAACTGGCAGCTGCAGGCACCAGCTTCAACTTCAACTTCAGCTTCAGCTTCAGCTACAACTAGCACAGGTAAAGGTAGAGATGGAGTTGTGGATGTGGATGTGGTTGTGGAGGTAACGCGCAGCTGGTTGCAACATCCTCTTTTTTATTTTTATTCTTCTTCTAGTTATTCGCCCAGTTTCACGCTTTGGTTTCCTTAATCGTTTATCCTTGGGATTATGGTAACATAACAATGCCCAAAGCGACCAAAGCGTTGGCGTCGCTTGCATCCTTGCGGGCCCTGTAATTGGATGTGAAATGCAACCCAAACTTGGCCAAGCAACTCAGGGTTGGCTGGTTGGGTTGAAGTGTCTGCAATTGAGAGCGTCTGCAAATGCACATTTAATTCGTTTGTGCGCATGCAAAATACTAAAGATACTCCTTGTTACTGCAAGGAGTAGCAGTCGAAAGCATCCTCGTAACCCATTATGATAGATGGAGTTGGCAAAGCTTTTGATTTATATCGCCCGATCGCAGTGTGGGGCACATTCACATATATATATATATATATACTTACTAGCAAGCGCTTAAGTTGTCATTCATAAATAACAAATGAATGAATTAAGCAAGTTCAACTCCGTTTCGAAATTATCATTAGACATATATATTAATTGGAATTGGTATTAATGGCGCTGTTTAATTAATGCATATATTAATATACATTATAATAGACTTCCTAAAATGTTACTTATTAATATTTCACTGGCTTGGAGATACTCATTTCTAACTTTAGGGAAATGAATCTGAAGCATTTTTGTAAATGTGTAAAATATTGCATATTAAACTATTTGTAGCTTGTCTGATTTTCATAAGCCTTAACAATCATATTTGGATCTAACTTTATGTAAGGCTTCATCAAGTGTTGCTTAAGATTTAAAAAAAACCGTAAAACCCTCTGAGATATTACTGTGTTGACAAATGATAAAAATGTTTTAAATTGTATCAAACTTAGTTGTTGATTAGATGCTCTGTTCAAATTAATTAAATTCCTTACTAACTTTACTCTAGTATAAAATTTGCTGGCAGTGGTGTCCGCTTTTTTTTTAAATTATCAGAACACTACTTTGAGTATTGGAAAATTCGCTAGAACTACTAATAAATGCGCTATTTTAGAGACTGCTCTGTGTGAATTGTTTGAAAGTTGAAAAGTAGTAAACTTTACTGCATTATTCAATCACTTTGGGAGAACTTTAGAACTTCAACTGGACTGCTATGACTCGCAACCGATTTGCAGATTCATCATTGCCATTGCTTATGGTAGTAGTATATACATATCACAAAAGCACTCCTTTCCCGACCATTATGCAAAATATGTTCTGCTTAAAATGCTGAAGCAGCAACATCAACCAAAGGCAACAGCAACATACATTTCGCTTCATCATTTAAGCATTCCAATTCTACGCATTTTGCAACTATCTCCCTCTCTCTCTCTTTCTCTCTCTTTAGAAAATTGCATATATGTATACACAAAAGTACGCCACAAAAGCCGCACTTACGTAATACATCACGAAATGTCCAAACAAGGTAAAAATAAAAAATGAAAGGATTTCCCATGGCATCGCAAACTCATTGCCATTGCCAGAGTTGTTGCCACCAATTTTGGGGCTCCATTTCTTCGTCTTCTTCTTCTTCTACTACTTCTTTCCTGATATTTTTGAAAGCCAAAATGCAGCTTAACATTTCAGCGAGTGAAACGAAACCAAACGAAACGAAACGAAAGCGAACCGCTGACCGAGCCACGGGTTTCCAGGCATCAGCAACAGCATCCGCATCAGCAATGGCCCTGGTTATGCTTTTAGTTCTGCTTCTCGTTCTGGATGCCCCAAAGCACCTGCCCATACCCATACCCAGTGCCAGACACACTAGCACACACGCACACACACACACACACACACACACACACATGTGAGTCGAGGATACTGCTGCGGTAATTAATGCAGCGCGTTTGCGAAAATGCGAATACATTTCGCCATTTTGCCCTGCGAGCAAAAGAGAGATGCAGTGGAGAAAGAGACAGAGGTAGTTTGCCGCAGATACAGATACTGTGTGTGTGTGTGTGTGCGGCAGGGGGAGGGGTTGGGAGGGGTTGGGAGGGGAGTGCGAGGTGTGTGGCGTAAACGTATTCACGCTGAAACGATTTTGGGTGCACGGCGACACCTTGGTTTGGCGCCCGCGCTAACTGTAAACACATACATATGTATGTATACACATATAGCGCACCGCGTATAGCTGATATTCATTCACAGCCCCTTCGCCCCTTCGCCCCTCCCACCCCAGAGGCACATGTGTTAAAAGTTCCACGTTGCTCTGTTTTGGCAAAATGCAAACGACGACGACAACAATGAGGAGCCCGCGGGGCGTGTGGGGAGAGCCATTGTTGCTGCTCTTGTTGTTGCAATGCATAGAAGAAGAAAATCAAGCAGAATTTCTTTTTTTGTTTCGCTTTTTTTTTAAATTTGAATATGTTTTTCTTGAAAGAAGAGATTTCGCTGTCCGATGATGCCTTTTGCCCATTTGTCTGCCTGCCTGCCTTCCCCCGCTGCCCCCGCCCCCGCCCCTGCCCTCGCTCCCCACTTCGTTTGTCTGTGTTTGTCTTACACATTCTCTCGTTGTGTTATTTATTTGTTAGTTTTGTGATTCAAATGTATTCAACTCCCCGGCCCCCCGCCTCCCCGCCTCCCTCCGCCTCCCTCCTCTGACACCCGCTCAAACCCTATTACATATTTTGTTTTTTATTTTTGTGCGTCGGGGTTTTTTTCTACTCTTCTTCTTGCTCCACTGTTTGTTATTTTCCAAGTGCCGCTTATTATGCACATTTTAAATCATCTACGCAAGCGAGAAGAAGCACATATCTGGCAGCAGTTAAATTAAGCACACTTTAATATACATATATGAATTGCATGCGTATCTGTGAGATGCAGTAGCTACAGATACAGATGCAGATACAGATACAGATACAGATACAGATACAGATACAGATACAGATACAGTTATAGATACAGATACAAATACAGTAGCTACAGCTACAAGTACAGCTACACTCAAGTGCTTTGCATATGCATTTCCATGTGGGCGTGCATACACTTTTAAGCCATACACACACTCCTACAAACATCGTGTGGGCGTGGCTAAACATTTACCGCAAATATCCCCAAATATACCAACATAATTTCAATTGAATTCAAACTAAGCCACATGTTCTGCATTTGCCTGGTGTAAAAAAAAACCCCAGAAATTATAATTTTAACATTGAAATACATTCCAATACCAAAGGGCGCTTGTATAAGACTTGGCTACAGGGCATCCCCTCCATCCGAGCTCTCTCGACCAGATCATTCTTACTAGTTTTATATTTGTTTTCACACAAAAGTGGCTTTGTCTAGATTAACTCAAAGTGTGCATATCAAGTTTTGTAGCTCTAATTCTTAAAGTATCAATATTTCTATGTAGGCTGAGTGCACTTTCTAATATGCCTGATAGCCACTCAATAAATCATAGCAGGGTACACAAATTCCTTGTTCTAATTAATTGTGGTCTTCTATGAAATATCTTAGTCGTTGGTGTAAATATGTTTATACTATGCATATATTTCTTTGTATCTACAAATATGTTTTTTTTTTTGTTTGCAGATTAAATATTTTGTTGAGCACTGACTGCAAATTGGCTTCGATGAAAAATATTTGAAATTTCATATTGCATTTAGATGGAATTATTCTTGTTGCATTCACAATGGCGAAAATTGGCAAAGCTTTCGTTTTATTTGAGCTTTTCGCAATAATTTCTTTTGAAATATATAGTTGTATGACTTTTGTTCAATTATTGCAACTTTTATTGCTGTAAATAATTTCAATAAACTGCGTTAGTTGTTGTTCCTCCGGCAAGTAGGACAACTAACCATGTACAACAAATACTCTGCACAAAAATACAGTTTGCATTTATCTCTGAACACAAAGTTCCTGGCTATGCAAATACCCGCACTTCTCTGTGCCTGAGTGTGTCTGTGTGTGGCAGTAAATTATAATTAAACAAGTAAAACATACCAACTAAATAGAAAATGAGAAAAAAGTTGCTTAGATGTTTGATAGTTTAAAATGTAAAACATGAATAGAACAACATATTCCTTGGATAGCTGCAAATGTTTAATTTTGTTGTCAAAGTTAGTTGTATTATAATGGCTGGAAACAAATTTCCTGTTTCTGTGACAGTTCTAATATGTAAGTTTTAAAGTTTATGGTAAATATTATAGATATGAGTATAATGAAAATAATTGTTATGAATTTAAATCGATAAATATTGGGTATGTATTTCTATTATGTTGTTTTAAAGCAGACTTTCATATATATTTGAATACTTTTTAGTAGATGAAAAAGAAAAAAAGAAAAGATTTCGAACAACTTACGTAGACATTCAAGCGTTTTAACGACACTTTTGAGAGACAAATCAAAATCATATATGCCAAATAAGTGCAATCAATGTAATATGCCCCATCGTAACCGGTATGGTGCGCATATTAAATGTATCTGTTTGCCATGCCCGTTAAAACCTGCATTTTATTGCTCATACGCCGCATGAGCCCAATTGGCTGGTAACAAGAACAGCAAAGACAAACAACAATAAATGTGCCGGCACTCGCTTTACAGTTAACAAAAGTGCCCCTAAATGTGTCGCGCTAGCTACCAGCTACCAGCTACCATCTACCAGGTTTTTGTTTTTTGTTGTTTTTTTTTTGGAACCGTTAGCGTTACCCATTCGTAACCCAGCGAACTGTCAACTCTCTGCCTGATCCACTGCTCCAGTGCTCCACAGAACTGCACAGTGCCATGGCCGGGGGCTAGCCCGCTGTCGGCTACCTGTTTCCATCGTCAACGTCATCGTTGTCATCGTCATCGTCATCATCATCGTCAACGTATTTAATTTGAAAACATTTTCGTGTCATTTACGTAAAGTGCAGCGATTAGATGCGGCTGCTATCTCTGCACTCTTCTTTCATTCTCTCTCTCTCTCTCTCTCTCTCTCTCTTTCTCTTTCTCATCTGTTTTGCTTACTTTTCTACTCTTTCAGCAAGCATTTTGATTTTGTTGTGTCTCTTGTCTAAAATCGATTTGTGAATTTGAAGTGTATGTTTTGAACTTTTCATACAGAATGTGATTTTCACAAAATATATAAACAAATTTCTTTTTTTTATTTATTTCGAAATCTTGCTGGGATTTTTCTTTTTAAATATATTGATTCCTGTACCTGTGAAGTACTGCTTCTGTTTTTTTTTAATTATGTTTATTTTACTTATACTATATATCAAATCTGCTTTACAAATATCAATTTAATTTACTGTCGTTGATATTGAAATCTTGTCTTTAAATCGGCGCTCATAGTTTTTAATAATTTCCGAAATTTCTTCTCCAATTTTAATTTCATATATATATATTTTTTTTTATATTTTTAATACTTTTTTTTTTAATTTTCAATAATTAAGTTAACTTTGCTGTATAAAGTTAGTTTTCAGAGTATTACAGCTTCGCTGTTATTATTATGATTGCTTGGCAAAACTTTTCAACTCACACACATTAAAAACACACACACTGCCACACACACACACACACTGCCACACATAGGGAACACCTATGGAAAGTAATTACGGGGCAAATGCGAAGGTAGTTTGTGATTTTTGCTTGAACAACAATTGATTACAGTTGTTGTTGTTGTTGTTGTTGTTGTCGTTGCTTAACTTTCCATGGCCGAGTTGACATTTGACAGGTCTTCGCTTTAGTTGTTGTTTTAACGATTCAGCTAGTTGTTCAATTGTTGTGGTTGGTATTGTTTTTGTTCCTAATGCTGCAGCTGTCGTTAGTCCATTATTATTCGCCCACGCATCGCATTTGGCTTGTTGCAATTATCATACGAAATAATTGATGGACGACAAACAAGCAGAAACTAGAAACTTTTATTGGTATATGCTAATATACCCTTTCTTCACAAGTAATTTTAAACAGTTAACTTGATTGTATTAGAAAAAATACTACTTAAGTGGGTGGGAATGGGTGAAATTCAGTCAATTGGGAATAGCCATTTAAAATGGATTCGCATTCGACTGCTTTCCATATTATTTGTTTTAATGTTTAAACAATTTGCAAATGTTTGTGTTCGATTTTACTGTTAAGTTGGGAGCAAATACTGTTTACCAACACTTTTACGGGATGTTGAAGAAGTGTTAGTAAGTGGAAGACTTTTAGAAAGCTTTTTAGAACATGTCATTGATTTAATTTAACATTAGACACCAAATCTATTAAAAGGTCTTTCTTGCGACAGATTTCTGATTTAATTGGTTTTTTTTTTGTATCTTCAGATTTGGTTTTGCAGAGCATTTTCTTAGATCACATTTCAGATATTTCTCTACACATTTTCGTGATATTTGTCTTTCTCAAGTATAACCTGCCATTTTTCTACCGCACACATATGAAATTCAAGACATAGTGCAAATACTCTTTCACACACAATGTCATAAAAATAGCACATCAACTTTGATATTTTACCTTGGACTCTGAATGTGTGTGTGTGTGTGTGTGTGCGTGTGTGTTGGTCTGTGAGCTACTTCTAATGCATGCGAAATGGCGTTTGCATCAATAAAGCGTACGTCACTTTAATTGCACATACACACGCACACACACACACACGCACACACACACACGCACACACACACGCACACACACACTCACACGCACACTCATTGCAGTTAGACTTTAGACTCTTTGTATGCAAGCAGTGTATAATATATGTATGTGAGTGTGGTGGGGTGTGTAAGGAGGGCGTGGCAAAGGGTTTATGGGTAGTGTAATGCCATTAGCTGGCAGCCGCGTGCAAAGCCATTTGAAAGTTCAACACGTTCAAAGGTCCAACATGCACTGTCTGTCTTTGTCTCTCTCTAGCTCTGCCTGTCTCTCTCCCCCCCCCCCCCCCCTGATCCCTTCTCAGCCGGTCTTTGATGTCTTGGCCTCTGCTTTTTGCGCAACTTTCACTGTTTATTCTGCTAAAAGCGCTGGCCAACACTCATGTACTCGAAGGCACACACATCTAGAAAAAAGTCAGAAGGCTCTGGTCGAGAGAGCTCGACTGGGAGATACCTTGAATCCAACACAAAATCGGGATACACTCAACTTGAAAGCTATATTTTTATAATTCTGTCTTTTATTGCAAAAGATTGTTAATCAGGAGATTATCAAACAAATGAAATGGTCTTTATCTGCATTTGCTATACGAGAACCCTTGTTAAGGCTGATCAAGAATATATATATATATACTTGATTGTGGAATCATTCTCCTCGTTCTGTCTGTTAAATAACTTTGCATAATTTCATTATACCCTTTTTAACCATTTTAAATGGGTTCTGGGCATTCTACAGACACAGAGAGAGAGAGAGAAGCGCACTCCTCAGAGTGGGCGGCACAGACAACCCGGACAGAGAGATAGGCGGACAGACCGGACAGCTGGACGGACGGGCAGTAGAAATGCAGACAGACGTACTGACAAAAACTCGAAACTGAGCGCCAGCTGCAATAGCAACTGGCTTCGCTTTTAATTGACTTTTTATGCGCTGAGCTGCGCACTTCACTTCACTGCCAACATTTCCAAGTTGCCGAATGCACGCACCCACCCACATATATAGATGCCACACCCACCACCCAATGTGCAACAGAAACGGCCACAGTTTGAATTTGAACGCGCTTTAAGTTGCAAGCTTGGGGGCGATTTGCATTTGCATTTGCCTATCCACAGGCGCAGCCACTGTGACACTTTGCAAGCCATTAAGCATTTTCATTACCTGGCTGGTCCGCTTTGCATTTTGATAGCAGCAGCATTGTGCTGCGTCCTTGGCTGGCAGTTGCTCTGTTTTGTTTACGTCTGCGCTATTAATTGCCACAGCACCAAAATGCAAATTGCAAATGCAACTGCAAATGTCCAGTCAGACTCTGTGCTGGATGGAATGTGGATACAGAAAGGAGAACATGGACAGGCAGGCAGGCAGGCAGGCAGGCAGGCAGTCGGGCAGTCGGTGAGTTGGGCAGGCTGTGAGGCCGGCAAGTTAGTCAACTGCCAAAGTGAATTATTGTCCTGGTTTGCATATTATGCTAAAGTTTTCATTTGTCCCAAACGCTCTCGTTCGTTCGTGGGTAATTAAAACGCTTAAAGACGCATCAGTGCGTGACAAATCTTGCTTTTCACTTTTCACTTGCTCGGTGTGAGAGCTGGTGAATTTGAATCGAGTGCAGTGGTGCGGCAGAACGAAGCAGGGACCACCACCGCCTCCACCACCACCACCACCACCACCACCAGCAGCAGCAGCAGCAGTCCTTCGTCCTGCTGGCTATTGTTTGTCTTGTCACTCAATGCTGAGCCAAGTTTTTCGCCCTATACACTTTCAATAAAATAAATGCCCTGAGAGAGGGCACCTTCACTTTATCAGTGCGCATGTGGGTTCGGCTTTGAACTTCCAAGTCTCGTGCTAATTAGACTATTTGTTATCTCCAGGCACAAATTAGTCTTTGATTTTACTTGAAAAATAAACGTATTTTCTTTGTTACTTTGAAGTTGTGTTGCTGAAACTTGAATTCTTTGCTTTGTTTTAGACAAAACTATCTGGCGAGTTTTGAAACCTATTACAAGAATAAAACGTTAACAGCACTGCTCAACTGTTAACTGTTGACTTCAATATAATAATTTAAAATTACATGTCTGTAAGCCGACTAAATTTAAGCAGACTTGAACAGCTGCTTAACATGTCCTTAAACTTATGTTTACTTTATGCAAATGTTATGAGCTCAGCTACTTTCTCTTAACAGCTTTAACTTTAGCTGGCAAAAAATAGAAGAGACGCTCCAAAGTAAAAGTTTGTGCTTTGGCAGTTAATAAATTTCTTCGTTTTTTTGCATGATTTTTATCCATATTATTCGTTAAAATTGAGTGTTCATAGAGAGCATTCCATAGCTGAGCACTCGTCGCTGTATCCTTTCTATTATCCTGTCATTGTTATGAAAGGTTTACTGCCCACTGCCTGGCTGCCTCAAGTTCCCTACACTGTCACACTGCCACTTGAAGCTTTATTCAACTAAAATCTTATGAAAGAGTTGAAGTTGTGTGCCCAGAAGAAGAGCCCCAGCAACTACAACAACTGCAAAATCATCATCATCAGCAGCAGCAGCAGCAGCAGCACCAGCAGAAACAGTGATGGCGACAACAACAACATCTTCGATTGTGTCTTGTACAGTGTCCGGCACTTGGACGCTTGAATGATAAAGTGTTTCTCTTTGGCTTAGTGTTCGTCAGCATTAAACTGTTTTAAAGTTTGTGGTGTTGCACAGAAATTTATGTAAAAATGCCGCAAGAGTGCGGGCAATTAGTGAAAAGCTGCCAGTTGCTGTTGCTGCCAGAGAATTTGTCGCAAATCTAAAAAGCCAAAAAATGACTTAATAGCCAAAAGTTGTGCATGCGACAAAGTAAGCGTTCGTGCGTAGCAGCAACGAACATTTTTGGCTACGCAAGTGGCAGGCAGCAGCAGCAGGCTGTCATGGGGGCGGGGCGAGGGGGTTGGGTTGTCTTACTCTCGAGGTTGGATATTTGTGGCGCATATGAGTGACACAGCCACACGGACTTGTCGACAGCAGCAGTAGCAGGCAGTAGCAGGCCAGGCAAACAGGCAGCAGCAGGCATCGGGAATCGTGCAACGGGCAACGCGTGCCGTTGGGAAACTTGCCAGCCACCAAAATTCAGAGCAGACCCTCGGAGTGAAGCGAACGCAAGCCGCAAGAGAATGCGTGCCTGTGGACAAAACATGTCATCAGCCTCGTCTCGGGCAGTCTTTGCCATCGTTGTTTTAATTCATAACAAAATGGATGATGAACAAATGAATGGGACTGCGTGAAGAAATAAAGAATGGGATTCCGTCCGGCTATGCTGCACAGCTACTTCAGCTGCTCAGCCAAATGTTCAGCTGGCAATTATAATTTTCATTTTCATTTTCATTTTCGTTTTGGGTGTGTTAAAAATATGATTCAATTTATTTGGCCCGGGGCAAACATTCATATTTTTATGCCCAGCCAGGAAAATAAATGGGGTATATGTTTTACTGTCACTTGAATAAATTGATCTCTTTAAAAATGCTGCAGTTTTATTCATAAGAAAGAATTAAATTCGAATTAATTAAATTATTGAATTATATCAAGTGACTGCTTGGAGATATATGTTAATGAAAGTTTATATTTTAATCACAACTTAATAAGTATTACAAAAGAGGCTACATATTGCCTACGCAGTCGGATTCTATATCTAATACTTTTTACATCGGTGTTCTATTTACCCTTTACAGTTTCGGTAGAATTTTTCACATTTGAATAAATTTACTTGCATCCTTTACTTTTTTTTTGTGTTCGCAAACCCAATCATAACTTCACAGAACTATAAAATTATTGCTTGTTCGGTGCTTTATTTATTTATTTTTTTTGTCTTTTCTCATTTGGGGCCACAAATCTATGCAACAAATGCGGCATTTAAATTGATTCGCTTATCCGACCTGCTGTCGGGGGAAGGAGATAATGTGGTGCGGGTAACTGGGAATGGGATGTAGGGAAGGAGAAGGAGATTGAGAAGTTGTTTCCCTCGCCTCTTTCTTCTCCTCATTTTCCTGCTGCTACTCGCCTCGACTTGAATGTCTCGGCTGTCTGTGCTGATTAGACCTGGAGACGAGGATAGACGACGGCGTGTAAATGGCGCCTGGCAAAAAGGTGTTGATGATGACGATGATGATGATGTACATAAAGTGCCGTTGGGCTGACAATCCCGGCTCTGGCATTCGAAACGAGGGATGGGGGTGGTGTGCAACGGTTGGTAACTCTGGCTAAAACTTGTCGCCGCGCACGGAAGCACGAAAATTGAATTGACATGACAGTCAGTCCGTCCATCCATCCGCCCGTCCGTCCGTTCGTAGTCTGAGCATCCCTTCCTGCCCTCAGCCACCTACCCTTTTTTTTCGGACTGACAACAGTTTATGTTGGGAACGACAGTTCGGC
This sequence comes from Drosophila planitibia, assembly GCA_035043785.1. Taxonomy (NCBI): domain Eukaryota; kingdom Metazoa; phylum Arthropoda; class Insecta; order Diptera; family Drosophilidae; genus Drosophila; species Drosophila planitibia. The sequence continues at coordinate 2,870,742 of JAWNMS010000023.1, forward strand.
GTACGCTTCATAAAATTCATTTCCGCGCCGCGCTGCTGCAAAAGTGATTAAAATTATAATTAAACTGTGACGGCAGAGGCAGTACGAGCAGCTGATAGAGTTTTATCTTATACATATATATATATATATATATATAGAGAGAGAGAGATAGAGAGAGTAAGCGAGTGTTGCGTTGCTCGACTCCATCTCATGTTCGTCCTCATCCTGAACACAGCAATAAGTATTCAATTTGAACTAAGCTCCAACTAGCGAGCACATGCGGCGTATGAGCAATGAGCAAATTCTATCCGTTTTATGCATTCCCAGCTAGGCAAGAACCTGCCCCCTCAGCTCAGCATCAGCTCAGTACCCGTCTTCGAATCGACCGTTCGTGCATTCAACGGTTCATTGGTTGCTATAAATATATAATACGTGACAAATACGTGCCGAGTTCTTTTCAATCCGTGTGCCGCTCCCATCCGCTCCCTTTGCCCTTCTTCCAACGTATGTACAACAAATCCTTGCTAGCGCACAAAAAGACAAGCAACATCAGCAGCAGAAAGAAATGGTTAGCAATAAAAGCATTCAGCGCACTGTTGCATATGTGTGTGTATGTGTGTAGGTGTGTGTATGCGCTGAAGGCGTCCTTTTCTCTCTTTGCTCAGCTCAGGATGGAACGCACTTGTTGATTGGCACTGAATGTTGCGTCTTAAAGGATTGATGTACTACTGCAACGACTGCCTGGCGAACTGGGTGCGGACAGAGGGGGGCCTGGGCGTGCCACACCACTTGCCTTGTTGCAATGTACAACAACACCAACAATGCTGCACGTGCTGGCAACGATTGCTGCTGCTTTTGCTGGTTGCTACTGGTTGCAAATGCCCTGCAATTATCTGCAGGTGCACATTATTACCAAGCACATTTACTATACCTTAGACACATATGTACACACATACACACACACTCACACTCTCACACACACACCCACATACACATACACACATACATGCATCTGCTAGCCACGCTGACAGCTGAGAGCAGTTAGAAAGCAGCTCAAATGCGCAAATGTTGCAAGAAGTATAGATATTTTTATAAGTATTTTGCAATCATTGCGTGCAAAAACGTTTTGTTGCATTTAAAGGTATATTAATTTTAAATAAAGTATTCATTCGATTTTATTACTTGAAGAACATATGGTTATTTAACATTATTATATATCTGTATTTTGTATACATTTATAGCTACATAATAATAAAATAATATTTTAATGCACATTCGAATGCATTTGGTGAACTTTACTCGGTGTCATTTCTTTTTACTAGTGAGATTATTAATCTAATAATACAGAATGAAAATAATTATATAATATAAGTTATTCAAGCGTCTATAGACTCCGATCTGTGACTTTAAACTATTATAAAATTCCGAAAACTGGTCAAATTTTCAAACTTCTGATCATTTTACTCATTGTTTACTAACTATGCCAATTGAGTATCATAAATCATTTTCTGACATTTTCTAGATTTTCTTGAGCTAAATTGTTACGTTTATTTTGATTTTGTTTTTATTTTACTGAATTCACCTGTTTCAAGTATGATTCTGGTGTGGCTTAGTTGTCTGTCAACAAGTATATTAAGCATTTCAAAAGCTTTCTGGTGTCACGTTGTCTAATTCCCCATTCCGCTCCGATATTCAACTTCAATTCTGTGTCTCTTTCACAACATCTCAACATCGATCATTGTGGTGCACTTTCACTCTTTGACGTAAGTTTACACTTTCGCTTTTTGGGTGTAAGATTGGCTTGTTGTAGCGCATAACCGTAATCGCCCACATCCTCGGCTGGCTTGGCTGGCAATCCATCCCGCTGGCCAGTCATCCATCCAGCAATCCATATATCCATCTTTCGGTGACAAGTTCAACCAATGAGTGCGCTTATTCCATTTGCTTAGACACGAACAAAACAACCAGAACAGCAGCAAAGATGGCTGTAAAAAAGCGCAATTCACGAGATGAGGGAACAAGCAAAAAAAAAAAAAATGAAAAAAATCTAGGGAAACGGAAATTGAAAATCTGAAGCTTTTGGAGAGCGAGTGAGCTGTGAATCCTATTTCAAGTGCAATCTTCGGTTGCTGCAGGTTGAAAGTAATTCAATAGTTGGCGGCTCTGCTGTTGCTGTTACTGCTGCTGGCATTGAATGGCAATCGAGAGTGGCACGTAATGCCAACAATTGCCGTAGTGCAGCTCACCAATTCAAACAACGCGAGGGATGCGTTTGGGGGAAAGTGGGGCAAGTTTACTCATTGCTTGCTTGCATTGCTTGCATGTTGCACGTGTGTAGATAACACGGCCAAGGGGTGCGACGTAGGTAGGAGTGAGGGGTAAGTGAGGACTTATGGTGGTGGCACCAGCTGCGACATCAACTCCAGCAGCTACTCTGGGCTTATGCTCGCATCTCTATCTGCTACTCCTTGCTGCTACTGTTGCTGCCGCTGCCGCTGCTACTCGTTGTTGTTACTTCCTGCTCGTCGCGACAACGCACACAAAATTCATTTATGTGCACGCAAATCCTTAATCCCTAGTTTTTGTTGCCTGTTTGTTCTTGTCTCTCTCTTTCACTCATTCTCTGATAGTGTGTGTGTGTTGCCGCAGCTGGAAACGTTTGCGGAAATGACTTTTGAGCGGCTCCTCGGCATATGCGTCAGCCAGCGGATGGACAGACGAACGAGCTGACTGACTGCCTGTCAACTGTGGCACGGGCTTAGTAACAAAATTAAAGTGCCGCCTGCCAGTTTGTCCCCTTGACTCCTACTCCATTCCCCTTTCTCCAACCGCCCTTTCTCTCTCACTCTCTCACTCTGTGCTCCCAGTGCTCCAACGCACCTGCCACAGTCGCAGTCGCCTGCGCTCGACAGAAGATTGATGTAGCATTCATTTGATGCGGATTAGTATTTTATAGCTGCACTTCAGCAGCAGGCAGCTTGGGAGAGAAGGTGGAGAGCGGCTCTGCGATCTGTGTGGCCAGATTCGAGGACCCCTTCTGGAAGGTGTTCAACGCACAAAGAGGAAAAGAGCTTGTGCATTTTTTTCTTGTGCTCTTGTGCCTCGCATTCCTTGCAATTGATTGCCTCCGCTTCGCAAGGATGTGAACGCACGTGTATGTGCTCCATGTGTGTGCGGTGAGTGAGTTGTGCGTGTGTGGGTGTGGGTGTGTGTGTGTGTGTGTGTGGGTGTGGGTGTGTATGCATTGTCCGCAGCACACTGATTGGGGTCAGAACCATTCTTGATGGTTGTGTTTTGGCTGGCGGGTAAGTGATCTGGGGTTGGGGTTTTGGAATTGAGGTTGCGATGTGCGTTGCTTTGGGGCCATTGTTTAGCTGTTAAGTTGCTTACTTGATTTGTAGCACAAATTCAATTCAATTGGCGCACTCGCAGCGCGCTGCAACACTGTGCAACAAATTTACCGTCGGGTTTCATTACAAATCCAACACATGGCATTCATTCGATTCCAAACAATGTATGCTTTTAAAAGATTAGCAGCATAATTAAAGATTCTTTTGAGCAAGTAACTTGATATACAATAGAAAACGGAAATCGAAATCGGAAGCATTTAAAATGTATATTACAAAATGTTTGTTATTGAATTGATAATAAGTAGACGATAAACATTAGTTATTTGTTAATGCACAGATAACAAGTTCCCAGCTCTTAGCTACGATTTCATACCAAATATATACCCAAATCGAGGCATTAAATCTAGAGTATTAACTATTCGCAGTAACAGTAAGTCAGGAAATTAGCAAACTATTTCAAGTCGCTATAGTTACTTACTCGAGACTAGCAACCAAAAAGAGCTTGGAAATAATTTGATAAATAATTTATTCAAGTTTATGGTTAATAAATACCTGTTGGGTGCCACCACAGATTTGTGGGCGTGGCACACGTGCCTCGAGTTGAGTTCAGTTTCGTGTTTTAGTTTGTAAGCGAGGCGTTCGCCACTTGTCGCTGCTGCTGCTGCTGCTGTTGCTGTTGCTTGTGGGGCTGCAAATTAATTAACTTTGATGCGGCAATGGATGTCTAAGCCATTTTTCCTACCCCTGCTGCAGCAGCACCTCCGCTGCCTTCCCCTTTCCCCACGCAGTTGAGCGGCAGCAGCAGACGAAACTTTGCCAAATATAAATTGTGTGGCCCGTATGCAAAGGTTTCTTATGGCTGGGTGTGTGTGTGTGTGTGTGTGTGTGTGTGTGTGTGAATTACTCGCACACCTGTCGACAGCTACACATTTACTCACTCATTTAACTGGTATAGTGTTCGCTACCCTCTCTTTCTACCTCGAGGGATTCCATCTGCAGACTCAGCTGGGTTAAAGTAATTTCGACCGCTCTTTGCCAGCCATTACATGTAACGGCATTTGCCTGCCTCCTGCCCCCTTGCCGCATGCCACAATTGCAAATGATTTCCTTTTCAGATCGAAATGAATGCGCCACTAGTTGGAGAGAGGTCTCCAACTCTGACTCTCAGTCTGAATCTGACTCTGACAGTGGCTCTGACTCCAGCTCCATTTCCATTTCCATCTGTGTATCCATATCCAGTGCGCATAAATTTTACTTGCACACACACACACACACACACTCTAACACACACAGCAACACACGCATCTACACCTATGTAGTCAGCGTTAAATGTTGCCGCTCTGTCTGATAAATGACCCTTGAACACCTTTAAGGCCCCTCCCTGCCATGTCCCTAGTTTGTGCCGCCCTCGAGGCATATAAATTGAAAGCTATTTATCATACATATACAAGTGCTATGTATATATATATATATGTATATATATGTGTGCGGGTGTGTTATTTGTGTGTGTGAGTTTCAGCCGCAGTTAACTAAGTTTTTGGTTGCGCTTGACTTGGCCAACTTGAAGCTCAGTCAAAGAAACCGGGCCCAGAGGAAAACTCGGCGCTTATTACCTCCTCCTCCTCCTCCTCCTCCGCCCACCAACTCCACCTCCCCCTTCTTCTTCTCCTGCTGCGTAGTGGCATGCTTCATTTAAGGTCACACTTCAAGTTTGGTGAGAATGCCTGCTGTTGAAGGATTTGCCAGGCACTGTTTTTTTTTTCAAAATATTTTTTGTATTTTCTTATATTATTAACTCAAGCATTTGACTGAAAATTTAATGCAACACTGCGCCGCATAAATTGCCACAACAGCTTTCTTGGCAAGAGGCTCGCCTTCCATTTGTCTATGAGTCTCATATGGCCCATAAAAAATTCGTATAATCGTCCCGTTTTTTTATTTCATTTTTTTTTATAATGCCATCGAATCTGAGCCCCAGACTCGAGCTGAAGTCCAACTCGAATGGCAGCTGGATGCTTTCCAAGGCCATTGTTTATTCTTTTTTTCCATAGTTAGCTGCCATTGCAGTCGCATGTGGCGCAATAACACTACTTATTCGCAATTGCTGTTGTCGGTTGCTGTTGCGCCCAAAAGAATAATGAAAATGTGTATTGTGTATTATGTATATGTGTACAGTACTCGAAAGCGGAAATAATATCCACAAGCCAGCCAAATGCTATTCAAATTGAGTGGTAATCTCTCAGTCTCACTCCCTCCTTCTCCCTTACTCACACACATAACTAATTGGCACTTTGGGCCACAATTGAGGATATGCTTTGAATTTAATTGATATTATATGTACATATATGTCTGCTGCACAGTTTACAAGTGCATCCCTTATCAACAGTGCTTTGCTTGCACAGATCGACCATTTTCCGACTAATATTCTGAATACCCTTCTAAAACTGATTTTATCTGTAGCATTTAATTAGCAAAACACGAATCGAAGTGTGGAATTAAATATGGATTCATCATATTTGAGATATGTGCTTTAGCTCAATCTAAGCTGCCTTGGAAAACTATGCATATTAGACATCTGTATCAAATAGCTTTCATAGATTCAATCGTTTGACTTTTGAAATTTATGGCGAAATTATGATGTCCCGTCTGTAAGGGTATATCATCTTCGGCGTGCTGAGATAGTCGTTCTTTCCTCTTGTAGTTGAATGTGTTAACTTATCCATCAATTTATAAAACAGTTATAATCCCAAATGAATTTATTCGAATAGTTTATTTAAAAACGGTAAGTTTCCAACTATATTTTTGAGCTTTTCATAATTATGAGTTCGATTTGAATATCTTTTTTAATTATTACATATTGGTTCAGCATATTCTTTTGTTGATGCAACCGCTTAACTCATTCCAAATTATATGAAGCATAATTCATATTTAATTGAAACTATATCTTCTCACGCGTATAATATGTTTTGAATACTTCCAAAAATTGACTCTGAAATGAATGCAACTCAAGCACAAAATGCAGAAACTGTCAAATACCCATATTATACAATAGTCATAAGCTCGTTTACTTCTCGAGTCCATTAATTTACTTAATTAGTTGCTCTTCGAAGTTTTGTAGCTTTCATTAATTTCTTTTATCACTTGACTCTTGTCTACAATCAGTGCATACAATTTCCATAAGTGCACACTCGACTCATTTCGCTCATTTCTATATATGTGTTTGTGTGTGTGTAGGACTGAGTGTGTGTGTGTGTGAGTGTGTGTGTCTATTCTTCATATCCTTATCCCATACGTTGCTCGCCGTTGCGTCGCGTCGCTGCTCAACTTCAAGTCTCAAGAGTCCCCCAAATGCTTCCGGCATCAGTTTCTGCAACTTGGCAAACTTTGAAACGCATTTGCCATGTCTCAACGTGGTCTGTTGGTTTTGGCCATGACAATTACAGCAACAACAAAAACAGCAATAGCAACAAATTTACAGCAATGGAAAAGAGCAGGACAACTCGAGCGAGATAGAGAGCGAGAGAGAGAGCTCGAGCAACAATGGGAGCAACAAGAAATGACAACAGATTTACGGCTACAAAGTCTAATTAGCGATAAAGACTGCTCTAATATTTGTCACTTGAGACCGAAAATAGCAGCCTGGCACCGCACCTCTCCCCACATACCACTGCCCGCCCTCTCTCTCTCTCGCTCTCTCTCTCTCTCTGGGGGAAAGCAGGGAGTTCTCTGGATATGGCAAACGAAATCGCTGCCAAATTGCAGTGTTTTTGGGCGCTGCTTGAAATGTTTCACTGGTGGTGCTGCTGCTGCTGCTCCTTCTGCTGGCAGTCAGCAGATTTTCCGGGTTTTGTTTATGAAAAACTGGTTAGCAGCAGGGCGGGACGAGAGTGGGCGCATGAGGCAAATGCGGATACAAAACTCTCGCCAGGCATTCCTTAGCCGCAGCCAAAAACTGTGGGCGTGCCTGGGCGGTGAGGGGGGCGCGAATTAATTGCAAAGGTGCGCTGAAGCAGGCGTTTGGGGCGGTGGCTCTCACTTTAGGGGCCCATTAGGCAAATAGGAGGTGTAGCGGGATCAAGGAGAGCCAGTATGGCAGAGGGGTTGTGCACCAGCAACAGCAACAGCAGCAGGAGCAGAGCAGCAGCTCATTTGGCATTTCGAGTGCTTTTTGACTGTTTTTATTGTTGTTTTGGTTTTTTGGTGTGGTTGCCAACAGCGATAAAATAAAGTACCAAGGCAAACGAGCAGACCAAAACTCACAAAACTCACAAAACAAACACAAACACACACACTCACTCATACACACACACACACAGAGGCAGAGTGAAGAGTTGATTTTTTGGTCTAGCTCCAAAAAGTCGCTGGCCATAAAAACTTAACGCGTTTGACCATTTTGACCACAAATGATGCATTATCCCAGCCAGCCCAGTTCAGCTGAACGCACAGGATTAGCTCCAAATATCACTCCAGGGACAACAAAAGCAAAGTCAAATTGGGGCCGTCGTAAAAAATAAAAAAGGAAGAAAGAATCGAAACTATTCGTTATCTATGGCAAGAAGAGCAACGAAACTCATTTAGCCAGCATCGTTTTCTCGCTTATTGAATTTTTATGCAAAATGCGACGCCAGAAGACGGAGCGTAATTTCCAACGTAGTGTAAGCATTACGCCGTGCAAAATTACGGGACGAGACTGAACGAAACGAAATGAAACAAGAAACGAAGAAAATGAAAATGAAAAACTCGAAACTCACGTCATGACTGGCCAATAATTTTCATGCTGGCCCGAGAACAGTTTCCAATATTGCCTTCGGCCCCTGCAATTGGTGTTCAAAATTTATTTCACTTTGCACTGGCAAATAAAAATAAAGCAAACGCATAAAAAACACTGCAGTTGAGCAGGCCGAATTTTGTATACACTTTTTGTACACACTTTTTATAATGAGTAATTGAATCATATTAAAGGATTAGAAATATTTACAAATAGAGAATTGGTTTTTCAATCTGAAGACAAAGCTATGGCCATCGAATATTAATCTTTGCTTTTATTTTATTTTTGTATAAAGCTAACTTTTAGTCTAAGACTTTAAGCTGTATTAAAGAACAATAGCAATGTTAAGCTCTTAATTACCATAGTTTAAAGTATTCAATGTTAAGATATTTACAAATTAATATTTTACATTTAATGTTATTTTAAATTGCTTTCGGATAAATTATTAAATGTTGTTAAATATCATAGAATAAGTTTCTTTTTTTTGGGATTCAAGCCAACTATAGATGATTTCTTAAGGTAACTAAAGAAGTCTGGATGGGATACCTAATAAAAACAATATTATTTAAAAGTTGTTGTTGAAAGTAGCTTAACTGTTAATAACACGAGTCAACAACTAAGATTATCACCTTGCACCAACGTGTTACAAGTTGCAGCTTAATGCTGTAATATTCGAATACCCTTGCCTAGAGTACGCCGGAGAATGGGCATGCGGACGGAAGAAAAGAAAGGAAAACGAATCGAGTGCGCGTAACAATGAAATTGATACTTTTCTCTTTTTCTTTAAATAAGACTAGGAGTAGGGGAGGGGGTGCGTAAAGTATTGGTGGGAGTAAACTGTGATGTTGCTGTAACTCAGCGTTAGTCAAGTGGTGGGCGTGAACAGGGGAGGAGGGGATAGAGGATGGATGGACGGATGGACGAGGGGGAAGCTTGAGGGTATGAGGCGTTTGCTACGTGCTGAGAATGCGTGAGAGATTTTTATTTGCCTGCCAGTCGAGGCTATCGATACACTCAGAGAAAAACACACGCACACACACACACACACACACAAGCATTAGAATACATATGTGCGTGTCCTTAGTGGAGGTAAGGGGAGGGTGGCTGGGAGGGGCTCCAGACATCAAGCATTCAAAAACAAATGGAAAAAGTAATGATTATTTGTTTAGCTAATGCCGCACAAAGTGGCCGCGGCAGGCAACGGTAACGGGGGGAGGGACAGAGCGAAAGAAAAGTAGTTGCTACGTTCTCGGACAAGGTCCGTGGTCCAGGACCATGGCGCATACGCCCCGTGGCACATTTGATTGCTGTGCATAAATAATGTAATGCTATCGATTTAGCTACAGTTGCAAGTTACGCCTACCTATCTGTTCTCTGTTTGCCCCAATTGTTGCTCATATTCTTCTTCTTCTACTGTTTCTTTTTGTATTCTTTTTTTTTTTTGTTCGCTTAGCAAATTAACAGCTGTGCGCAATATTTGCATATTTGCTGGAGTTCGTATGGGGTGTGAGGGGGATTGGGATGTGTGTGGGGTACAGTGAGGCGTGAGTGATCCTTGGCTGGGCAATTGTTTACCATTTCGATTTGGCACAATTTGTCACTGGCAGGCAGGCAGCCTGTCATCTTATGGCTTGTTAGTTGGGTTTTGTTTGCCAGCTTGTTTGCCCAGCCAGCTTATGGACACCAACAAGTGCCCCCAAACAAGCCGACTTTAAAGGCTCCCTTCGGCTTTGGACACTTGCTGCTGCTGCTGCTGCTGCTCTCGTGACTGATGTGTGTGCTTGTGTGTGTGTTTGTGTGTGTGTGTGTGTGTGTGTGTGACAGCAAGGCAGCAAGGCCTCATCGCTTGTCACTCTCTGCTTCGTGTGTGTGAGTGTCCTCAACTTGCTGCTGCTGCTTCGTTGTTCTCGTCTTTGTTTACACAGTTCACCCAGTTCGTTCATGTTGTTCTCTTTGCTTCCTGCTGGTTGTTGTTTTTCCGTCTGCAACTGGCTGGTCAAACGTGTGGCTGCTTATTGTAGCTGTCTCCGGTTTCTGTCCCTCTCTCTCTCTCTCTCTCCAGTATACTTTTCGCTGCTTTCGGTTAAGTGTCAATTTGATGCCTCTGCTGCCTGCGTTGCCTTGCTACTTTTTCATGTTTCATGCTGGCTGCTTGGCTGCCATAAGTGCGGCATTTTGTACGCCCAGCTAAGCCACTAATGAGGCGGCCACCTGCCGCTGCCAATGCCAATCAACTGCCAACCAGCCCCTAAAGATGGATACCCGCTCTTCCCATCACCCCATCTCTCAGTACGCTGCCTTGGTATAAACACTAAAGTAAATTGCTTGGTAATTAGTATGAAAAATTGTGTGAAAACTTGAAAGCATCGCTGATATGTCCGACACAGACTGGACGACAACTAGATGAGCAGTAGGAAGTGGCAAGTTGCTAAACTGAGTGCATATATATATAGTGTGATAATAGTGGGTAATATATACGTATGTATGTATTTTGTGATGATAGCCATTTAAGGCTATTGTGGATGAGGCATACTTTAAGAATTCGGAACGGAATTCAAAGGTTTGGTAATTTATTAGGGTAATCTGTAGTCCTGTATAGTGTACATATAATTAAAGTATATACATTAATAGTAAAACTAAGTGGGAGCTCAAGAATAAAAATGAAAAAGAGTTAGTAAAATAATAATATTAAATACTCTTGTGCTTAATTAATTTAAGCGCTTTTAGAATCACTGCTAAGGTATGTGCTTGCGAATCATATTAAAAGCAAATCCCATTCCTGCTCTTCCCTAGAAGAGCCCAATGAAATGCCTCACTCCTAAAACATTCCTTTCGCTGTAATCACAGATTGTTAGCTGTTAAGAATCCATTCCCTCATCACTCCAGCTTAGCATCTAGTAGATTATTATTATGACCAGTATTGAGCCCCCTTTTGCTGGTTAACTGTTCCATTTTATGTTTACCCATTGGAAAAACCTTTGACTTTGGGGGTGTGTCTGTGCATTTCCTTTTTTGGTTGGTTTTGCAGCATTTCTAATTTGTTTTGGGAAAATCCCTTAGCACACCAAAAAGAAATTAGAAAAAACCCACTTCAATTTTTAATGAATCCAATTTGGTGTGTGCGTCTTGCATTAATTTCATAATTTTCTGCTATTAATTATAATAGAATTTTTCAGTCAGTCAACGGCTTCGACGCCGGTTGCCTTGGCTGCAAACTTTTTGGCGCTCTCTCCCTCTTTTTCTCACTCTCTCTCTCTCACTCGCTCTCTCTCTCTCTCATCGTCGCCGTCGTCGTATTATCGGCCACCATCATATGCCCGTAATTAAAACTTATTTCGAGGTTTTTGTGTTGCCAACAAACCAAAAACTTAATTCGCTGTTCGAGCCCCTCGCGTTCCTTTTCTCTCGCCGGGTTTCCCTCGCTAGCAATCAGTGCTGGGTTTGGTGTTGCTTGTTGCTGTTGGTTGTTGTTGGTGGTGGTTAACTCCATCCAGCCAGCCAGCCTGCCAAAAAACACTTTAATACATCGAAATCTTTGCCTGCCTGTTTGCCTGCCTGCTTGCAGCACGTTCCTTAAGTAATGGATTCAATTATAAAGTTAAAATCCATGGCGGCTTTCGCCCGTTGCCCGTTTGGTTTGGTGGCGCAATCCGACTGGAAATGATTCGCATAAATTCACAATAATTTATAAGGAAATCCTAAGAATCCTCACCAGGTCTGACGCATATACGCAATATGCACCCCATGCCCCATGCCCCATGCCCCATGCCTAGCTACGCTACCTACTATTATAATACAAAAGGCGGCTTCATTTACGTCGTCGAGCATTTTTGGTTTATTGGCACCCCGTCACACCCACTTCTCCTCTCCCCAATCTCCCCACATCTATCTACAGTTTATTCGCCACGCTTGACCCTTTTGTTCGGTCTGACTTATGCCGATTATTGACTTGACTGTGTCCTGCCTGAACGGGAGCTGTCGCCCTCCTCGTCCACTTTCATATCAGCTACATAGCTGACTTGAGTCTGCCCCCTTCTCTCTCTCTCGCTGTCTCTCACTCTCTCTCTCTCTCTCTCTCTCTCTCTCTGCTCACTGTCTTTTACTTTTTAATTTGCCTTCAGTGATTTCGAAGACGATTTACCTGCGCTGCGAAAAATTTATTCCGTCCGACTGCATTCGCCGAAAACAAACTTTGCATTTTGCCCAGAACCAAAACCACCTCTCGATCCTCTCGAACCCGCTTTTATTTCTCTGGTTACGGCTCAAAATCAATTGATTCGCATATCAGAGCTCTCTAAGCTTTCATTTCTTGACCCTTTTTCGTGCTTGACTTCTCGGCTCGCCATGCCACATCCTTCACTCCACATCCTTCATCCTTGGAGGCGTTGCGGCCAGAACTGGACATTAGCATGCTTTTGATGCGCCCACTTCTCGGTGGAGAACTGCACGAGAAACCGGCTGGTGTTTGGGCTCTTGGGTATTTGGTAGATAAGCAGTAGGAGCAGCCGCTCGTCCACTTGACTGAAAGTTTTGCTTTTGCTTTTGCATCTTTTGTTGGTCCTCGTTTTTTGGCTTTGTGCGAAAGTTTTTGGCCACCTTTTGTGTTTTTGTGCCAGCGACTTCTTTGGCTTTTGTTTTCGCAAGCACTTTAGCTTGGACTTTGATTTTTGACATTCTATTTGGTTTACCTTGTGCCATTTATACGCATAAGCATATACACACACACATATATAAATATATATATATAGCCCATTGTTTCGGCTATAGCACTATCGGTTATCGGAGACCAGCAACTTTCAGCCTACTTTTGGCTCCCGTCTCTCCCCAATCGCATATAAACTATTTAAATGACTTGGGCCCCAAAAAACAAAAGGGCCACATTTCCACTTCAAGTCCCCAGTCTGTCGCAGGACTTGTTTACCACCCAAAATTCAGCTCCAATTCACCCATCCCGGCCATTCATCAATCATTTTGTGCGTTGATTTTAATTTGTGCGCCGTTTCAACTTCGAACGGCGCTCACATAAATTATGCAAAGTTACCCACGCGTCGCTGCTCTCTGCGATTCGCATTCAATGCAATTATCGTAAGTGCTACATAAGTCAAGGTAATCCATAAGTTTATGACTTTTCTATGCATAAATCGCGCAAACTTAGCCGAATTCTTTGCCGCTCAACTTTCTTATTCACGAGCGCAGGCAAAAAAAAAACCAAAAAAATAAAGCAAAAGGTAAAAATGCCAACGCCTGTAAACAACTTTTAAGCATCTGCTCTTTTTCACTTTGCATCTGTCATTTCTGGAGGCTGTTACGGAGCTTAAGGTGTTTAGTGAACTAATCGAAATGTAGATTTCCAATTGTTTTTTAATTTAATTTTCACATATTTTCCACTTCGCTGCATTAAGTGATTAACTTTATAGTTTGCTGTGTGTTTGTATGATTGTAAGTTTAGCAATTGATATTCTATATTTTAACATCTTATATTTGAAATTCTATTTTTTATTTGGAACACTTATTCTACAAATCCATAGTAGACCGTTTGACAGCAACCTTTTTATTTCTATTATTTTCTTTAGCTCCTTTGGGTCCTATAAATTTTGAAAAGAAAAACCCTTGCGACTTTTGACTATTGAAAAGTTTGTGCGGTTGCTTCTTAAAAAGGGAACAAATATTTGTATATATGAAAGAAATGTGACTAGAAATAAATATAAGAGCAAAGATAAATATGTGTGGGGAGACAGATAAACATTTAGATAAATAATGGAATGGGATAATCAAGTATTGTATTAAGAAAAGTATACGTAATATTAATGAGATATTTGTCCGACTATTTAGTATATAAATATTGGAATGGGTTAGTCAAGTATTGCATTGGGAGAATTAGAAAGTTTCTTAATGAGAATTTTCTCCAACTATATTCTCAAATATTCTTCCAATACACAGACAATTTTCATATTTCACACAGCAGCAACAGTTGTATATAAATGTATCCGCTTGCAGTCTATAACAATAATATTGCCTATATCCTTATCAAGTGTTAAGATTTCAACAATTTCGTAATGGATTTAGGGCATTATAAATATCGGTGGGGAAAATGTTGAGTTGTGAGTGTATTTTTACATTTGTGGAGGCCTTTGTCTAAATATTATTATTTACGGCTTAGGG